>JAPDVU010000003.1:101617649-104252649 GCA_026230045.1 Corynorhinus townsendii
GCTGCCTAGGAGGCAGAGCTTTTGACACTGATTGGCATAGAAACCAACCAATCAGAAACAAATTGGCCAGCAGGAGAGGGCAGTTGGGGGCAACCAGGCCAGCAGGGGAGGGTAGTTGGAGGGTGAAATCAGGCCAGCAGGGGAGGGCAGCTGGGGGAGAGATCAGGCTAGCAGGGGAGGGCAGTTAGGGGTGATCAGGCAGGCAGAGGCAGTTGGGAGCAAGATCAGGCCAGCAAGGGAGGTTAGTTAGGGGTGATCAGGCAGGCAGGCAGGTGAGTGATTAGGAGCCAGCAGTCCCTGATTGCAAGAGGGATGTCCTACTGCTGGTTAAGGCCCAATCCCATTGGGCCTAAACCGGCAGTCGGATATCCCCCAAGGGGTCCCCAATTGGAGAGGGTGCAGGCTGGGCTGAGGGAACCCCCACCTCTGTGCATGAATTTTGTGCACCAGGCCATTAGTGCCAGTATAAAAAAGAAGAAACTTTTACCATTTGCAACAGCATGGATGGAACTGGAGAGTATTATGCTAAGTGAAATAAGCCAGTTGGAGAAAGATAAATATCACATGATCTCACTCATATGTGGGATATAATGATCAACATAATTTGATGAACAAGAATAGGTCCAGAGACAAATGTTGCGGTGGGGGCGGGGTGGGGTGGTGGTTAGAGAGCAACCAAAGGACTTGTATGCATGCATATTAGCATAACCAATGGACACAGACCCTGGGTGGTGGGGGCTTGCCTGGGATGGGAATGGCTTGGGGGGGTCAATTGGGGAAAAAAGACATATGTAAAGCTTTAGACAATAAGAAAATAAATAAAGAAAGAATAAATCAACAAACAATGCTGGCGATGATATGGAGAAAAAGTAACCCTAGTACACTCCTGGTGGGGATGCACTGGTACAACCAGTATGGAAAATAGTGTGGACTTTCCTCAACTTAAAAATGGAACTGCCATTTAACATAGTGATCCCACTTTTAATTTAGCCCAAGAAGCCTGAAACATCAATCAGAAAGAATGTTTACACCCCTATGTTCATAGTGGCATTGTTTACTGTAGCTAAGATCTGGAAAAAGCCCAAGTGCCCATCAGTAGATGAATGGATTAAAAAACCATGGTGCATTTACACAAAGGAATACTATGCAGTTGTGAAAAAGAAGGATCTATTACTTTTGGGCACAGAATGGAGGGGCCTGGATTATTATGCTAAATGAAATAAGACAGTCAGAGAAAGATAAGTACCACATGATTTCACTTATATGTGGATTCTAATGAACAAAATAAACTCATGAACAAAAAAGATCCAGAGACATTGAAACATGTAACAGAGGGAAAGGTGGGGGGATGGAGGAGATTAACCAATGAACATATATGCATATATGCATAGCCCAAGGACAGACAATAGTATATAAAAGGCCTGGGGAGGGGACAGAAGTGGGGTGGATGAGGTCAATGGGGGGGGGGGGAGGGGGGAGAAGAATGGGACGTCTGTAATACTTTCAACAATACAGTTTAAAAATTAATTTTTGCTTGAAAATCACAATTTACTCATTCACAAACACATACTGTTATTCTGTTTGACTCTATAGAAATAATCTTTGTTTTAATAAACATTATGCATTTGTCCACTAATAAATTATCTTACTGAAAGATGGCAAAATATTTCTCATCAGTAACTGCTCTGTTGCTAAAACTGTACTCTCATAATTTCCTGACCTAGAATTGCCTTAAAAATAAAATAGATTAATATTTAAATTATGCATGGGTATATAATGTTTTGATGTTTTAAATTTTATAGGAATCTAATGTTCATCAAATTATTAAATAAAAATTTAAAGTCAATCTAGGTACTTCCTAATCACTTGGTTTTAGTTTTTCAATCAGCCATGACGTTTTTTGGCTTACAACGTTAATTAAAATACTCTCATGCTGAGAGGTTTTTGCTTCTCCTGGTGACTTTTCCTGAAATTGATGTATTTTGACAGACTGGGACTGTATTGAAGTAGCTATAGAAGTAAAGCTGAATAGATATGTTCATAATCCATGAATATTTTCAATAGCTAAACACTTTATTTGAACTTCATGATGGATGTCAGTAAGGTTGTTACCCAAAGCAAAGAATTGCCTAATCAGTATTGCTGATATAGTGTAGTTAGCTAATATTCAGCAGATTCACTTTTTTAGTATCAAGCTCTAGCTAATGAAGTAATAGTACCATATTTTATACCTTCAAAACTAATAATAAATGACCATGTAGAATAGCATTTGTCAATATAGTATCAAATAGAGATATGCTAGTTATCCAGGTAAAAAAAAAAGTGTCATTTAAATATCAAGAATCCCCATGAAACTGTAATTTTCCAAAATCAATAATCATAATTATTTATCTCATTAAACACATTGTAGGTGATATTTGTAACAAGACTAAGGACTTTGATTTAACCAAACCTCCTAATCAAGTGGCAAGTTTATCTGATTTTAGGATTGTTGCAAGTATCAATTATACCAGAATCTGCACCAATTGTGAAAATATCCTAAAGAAAACAAATGTGTCATGACATTATTCATTCCTTTAATATATTGAGACACAGCTAAGACAAAAGCCAGTTTTTTCCTCACTACTGTATATCTCATCAAGTAACCTATCAATGGAAAGAGAATTCTTTCTTCTCTTTGAATTAGATTTCTGGACTTTCTGATGTGAGAAAGCTTGATCAATATTTTATCTCAAATCTTCTCCAGGTATTTATTATACTGCCTTATACTCATTTACTCTAGGGCTTTGGTCCTGCTACCAAAATTTCTGTTTTGCCAAATTGTCACTTAATAGTCAGAATATACTGGTACAATTTCAATTATCTGTAAAAACACCTTGAAGAGCAAAACTACATGGGTGTGTGCTGATTTTAATATTCATATTTTGGCATCTGATTTAAAATATTTTTGTTCATATATTTTTGAGGTGGAAAACATTCTTTCAAAGGTATCATTCTATATAATAAAAGCCTAATATGCAAATTGTCCCCTCAGGTGGTTGTTCAACCGGGAGTTCGACCACTCGCTATGACATGCTCTGACCACCAGGGGGCAGCATGAACCATAGTGTGTGTTGGTGATGAGGTGCTGGCAGTGGGCAGCAGTGGAGGTGTTGCTGGCCCCAATGGGCCCTGATGAGAGCAGGACCGCAGAAGGATGGTGGAGCAGGTGAGTGGGCAGCACCAGGCCAAGGCAGGTGAGAGTGGGGGCCCAATCACTGCCAATTGCCCCACAGATGGCGACCAGCAGCAGCAGTGGGGATCAGGGCCATCACCCGGTCTCCAGGCACTGAGGGAGAAAGAGCAAATAGCAATATTAAAATATTTCTTCTAATTATTTCCCTTTCAATGTGCACAAATCCATGCACCAGGCCACTAGTTTTAAGATAATTACAAAATATAAGGATTTAAAAAAAAATCGGCAGTTTTATTAGGTAGGTCCCATTGAAATCACCAGGAAAGACATTAACAGGGTCAGCATAAGGTAGCATAGATAGCACTGGAAAAGGACATGTCAAGTTAAAGTTCTATTCTATGCCATTAGACAAGTCACATTCCCCCCCTGCACTCTAAAGTATATAATACATAGTTCAAATTTGTTTAAAATTCTCTATCTTGCTAGACTTTACCAATGGATATTGTTCAAATGTAACAGTTGCCTTTCCTTTTATAGATATTAAAAATGGGTAAAGAAAAAGTAATGGCATAGAGGGTATCTTGTCAAAAAAAATGGTGGTTATTTTGCTAGGAAGAAAATATGAGGCCAAACAGTTGGAATCTTGTGACTATAACCCCATGTAATAAGCACAGTTTCTCCTTGAATTGACATAAGGGCATTATATCAACCGCTGGTCTGTCTAGGCATACAGAAGCACCCAATTACAGTGTGAATTATTTTTGAACTGCTAGGAGATGTTAATGCTTGTGCAATCTTTTTTTTTTTTTTTAAGTTTCAAAGTTTCCCAGAAGAACTCATTCACATAATTTCTTAAACATTTATAGAATGCCACTGTGTAGATTCAGCTTTGCCCAGTGAACATTCCAGTTCACTCAGGTTATAAATGCCCAGCAAGCCACTTGGTCTATGATATCCTATTGGATATCTTTCTAATAGTTTTTGTTAAAAATTATTTTTATTGATTTCAGAGAGGGAGAGGTATAGAGACATCAACTATGAGAGAGAATCATTAATTGGCTGCCTCCCTCCCATTGGGGATAGAGCCTGCAACCCAGGCATGTGCCCTAAACTGGAAATCGAACCATGACCTCCTTCATCGTAGGCCACTGGGCAACCACTGAGCCATACCACCTGGGTGCCAATAGCTTTTTTAGTGGATAGAATTCCTTCATTTCCTTTCTTTCTTCCTTCCTTCATATTGAAAGTATGGGAATAAATTATGTTATTAGCTTTACAATTGTCTATAATAGGTGAAAGAAAGGAGTAGAAAGACTACTGTGTAGTTTCTTTTCTAACTGTATTTCAGGTGGGCTCTGAGAGAGAAGGGCCATGTGCAGGTCTTACCTGGGTGTGGAGTGCAGCTGCAGAACAGTTGCACAGCCTTGGCTATAAGATGTGATCCTGTGTGGAGCAGGCCTGGCTTCAAATTGAACCCAAGAGAACAGAGGAGAATTTTCTTTCTGAGATGCTTTGAAGTCAAATCTCCATATGGCAAAGGAAAGAGTTAGACAGAAGAACAGCACTACGTGCTTATGGCCATGCTAATAAAATGGCATTCTGTTGGGCTGCACTTTATGTACCAGAAGAGTGGAGCTAGGACTCCAGGAATTTAAGAACACAAAAAACAGCATCTTTCACTCACTGACAAATATTCAAAGATACATTTTTTAATTCTACAATTGAAGCTAAGGCATAACTCACAGATACTACTGGAGAGAAAACATGTTGGTTTTTAGAAATTATTCATGTCAGATCCTTTCTTAATGGAAAATTTTGATTAAAAAGGTAAGTTTGAAAGAACATTTGGCTTGAGGACAGGGATTCACATAAAAAAAAGAAAGGACTAAAAAGTGGTCAGATAGCTTGGTGGGTCAATGGAAATGAAAAAAAAAATAGTCTTTTTCATAAACATAGACTTTTTCAACTAAAATATATGTGAATGTCCATGCATCATAATTAATTATCACTTTAGTGTTTTACTAGGATATGGTTAAGAGATGTTTTATCTAGAATAATCACCTAGAGAAAATTGCAAATAAAATACCTATTAAAAGAGTAATGGCAATGCAATTGAATCAGTAGTTATTGAAGTGTCCTCTAAAGCTACCAATTAAAAATTGTACTGTGATATTAATTTCATATTTGACATACAGAGCAGTGTAAGTATTTAATATTTTAGAAACAGACCTTAGTAAATATAAAATTGTACTATATGATAAATGAGATATTTAATGTCCAAAGGGAAATGATTAGTTTATACTTAACCCTGAGATACTTAACATCCTATATAATAAAAGCATAATATGCAAATCGACCAAACGACAGAAAAACCAGTAGGCAGGGGGCGGGGCAGGCAAGCAGGTGGCGCCAGGCCAGCTAAGGCAAGTGCCAGTGGGTAGAGGCAGGGGACAGCGATGGGGGGGGGGGGGGGTTAGGCAGCAGTGACCAGTGGAGGCAGAGGGGCAATGGGGGGGGGGGAACGTGCCAGCCAGCACCATCCCCTGATCAGCCTTCTCTGTTGCTTCCCGCAGAGGGAGGCCTGTGGTGGCGGCAGCAGCAGGGTGATTGGGGCGGCTCCATCCCCTGATTGGCCTGCCTGGTGGCCTCCTGCAAAGGGAGGCCAGACTGCGGGGAACGGGCCTAAGCCATCAGTAGGACATCCCCTGAGGGCTCCCAGACTATGAAAGGGTGCAGGCCAGGCTGAGGAACTCCCCCTGACCCTCACCCAGAATGCATGAATTTTCTTGCACCAGGCTTCTAGTATGAGAAATAATTTGAAAAAAACTTTTACTATGAAACATAGGGGAAACACAACCAACATCCTCTCCAATGAATAGCAGAGCTCCCAAGAAGGTGAGGAAAATATCCAGGTACTGAAAATAAAGTGGAGCTAATAAATGGAGAAGAAGAATATTTACATGGGGAAATATTGAATACTCTCTCTTTGAAATTAAAACAGAAAACAAGCCCTCTCTCACCTATTTAGTATTATGCTAAAAATATTAGTCAATGCAATAGGCAAGAAAAATAAAATAAATGTACAAAGATTGCAATGCATGAAATAAAACTATTAGTATATGATATGATTGTATATGTGAAATATTCAAAACAATATAGAAAACAGAATAAATATGTTTACTGAATATGTCAATGCACAAAAATAAATTATATTTCTATTTATTAGCAATCAACAATTGAAAATTAAATTCAAATAAATATCATTCAGAATAGTGATAAAAAGCATCAAATACTTAGAGATAATTCTAATGAAAGATGCACGAAAAAAAAAAAATCCAAGACTATTCTGAGAGACTTTAAAGGGGCTATAAATAAACAGATAGGTATCGTGGGTCAGAAGACTCAATATTGTTAAAATGTCAATTCCACCCAAAGGATCTACACTGACCAAGACAATACTGAAAAAGAAAAAAAGTTTAAGTACTTTTAACTACCAGATAGTAAAATGTTCTATACAACCAATGTAACACATTGGACAAGGATAGGCGATGAAACAAGTAAAGGGTCCAGAAACGGACCTATACATATAAAGTCATCTGATTATTATTTTTGTTACCAAGTTAATGCTGTAGAAAGAAAAAGATTTCTTGTCAATAAATGGTACTATCAATTCGGTATCAATTGATATGGGGGGGAAATGAATTCTGACTCTTACCTCATACTATTTATAAACATTTTTCAAGATGGATAATGGACTTACATTGAAAAGGTGAATCAATAAAACTTCTAGATAAAAATAACAGTCTATATGAATTCACCCTAGCTGGTTTGCTCAGTGGATAGAGTGTTGGCCTGCAGACTGAAAGGTCCCAGGTTCCAATTCTGGTCAAGGGCACATGCCGGGTTGTGGGCTCAATCCCCAGTAGGGGGCATGCAGGAGGCAGCCAATCAATGATTCTGATAATTGATGTTTCTGTATCTCTCTTCCTCTCCCTTCCTCTCTGAAATCAATAAAAATATATATATTTTAAAAAAGATTTCTTAAGAAATGATTAAGATTTTAAAATACAGCAGCAGATTCTTTGGCATTCCTCACTTTATTAGAAAGTTGGGGTCTAATTTCCCTCCTTCCAAAGGTGGGCCAGACCTACTGACTTCCTTCTAAGGAGTACAATGTCCTGGAAGTAACCCTGCATGACTTCTTTGGCAAGATTAAACATATATAAACCACTTTGTTCCAGTTTTCTCTTTCTCTCAGGACACATATCTTTGCATACCTGAGCCACCACGTAAGAATTCTGGCCATCCTGAGGTTTTCATGCTGGAGAGACCATGTGGCAGGTAAGACAACATACGAGTAGGGAGAGATGCTTCAAGAGCTCTGATGTTCCAGCCACCTAAGTCTTCCCATTTGTATGACTTCCTGTGGCTGGTGTAGCAAATTGCCACAAACTTGGTAGCTTAAAACAATACTTTTTATACTCTTACTGTTCTGGAGACCTGAAGTCAGTCAGAAGAGCCAATCAAGGTGTTGTCAGGGCCCTGCTTCTCTGGAGGCTTGAAAGAATAATACATTTCCTTACCATTTCCAGCTTCCAGAGCTGCCTGTGCCCCTTGGCATGTCCCTTACTCCATCTTAAAATCCAGCAGCATGGTCTTACTTCAGTGGTCACATTGTCTCCTTCTTCCATGCCAAGTCTTCTTGTGTCCCCTTTTACAGGACACTTGTAATTGCATTTAAAGCCCGCTAGGATAATCCAGGATAACCTCTCATTTTAAGAGCTTTGTTTAGGTAACATGCACAGGTTCTATCTTTGGGGGTAAGAGACTTGTGAGTGAAGATGCCTTGGAGGTCACCCCTGCTCTAGCCACTTCCTGGCTGCAGCCTCATAAGGGTGTCAAAAGTTCAAAACAAACAAATAAAAAAACAATAAACAAAACAAAACAAAAAAGGAATCACCAAAGCAGTAATTATTAAACGTTTATTGTGCACATACCAAAAGACAGTTTGCAAACTGGGAGCACTCACACTAAAACAGAATGAAGCACAGGTTAGATATTGTTGTAAATCAGATTATATATAGAGAAAGCAGTGGCTTGATTTTCACAGTGATTGGTTATAGTATTCAAATTTTTAGAGGAAAACCATTCATTTTGCTTATGATTTCCAGAGGTATAAGGAATAAATAACTCAGGTCAACTGAAGCTTGCAAAAGAAACTAAATAAAGTTTTATTTTTATGACAAACCTGGTTTTGTATGCTCAGGAAACTTTAAAGGCTGGGTATCTGTTTGTTTTTTATTTTAACAAGGGAATGAGCGATAATTGCCCTACTGAGCAGCTGAATTCCTGACTCACAGAAGCCATGAGAAATAATATTTGCTCTTGTTTTTACATTGCTGAGTTTTGATGCTCCTTGAAGTTTTCCTAGATAAAATGAAGAAGAGGAAATTGCAATGAGCTTGGCACAAAGCTAAATTATTCCTTTAAATAATTGTACTTTGTTTTTAGAGTATGTTCTTTTTTATAAATATACAGTATTAATAATTAATATTAAACTAATATGATAATGTATGCTTTTTATTTTTTTAAAATATATTTTATTGATTTTTCAGAGAGGAAGGGAGAGGGATACAGAGCCAGAAACATCAATGAGAGAGAAGCATTGATCAGCTGCCTCCTGCACACCCCTCACTGGGAATGTGCCTGCAACCAAAAGTACATGCCCTTGACCGGAATCGAACCTGGGACCCTCCAGTCCCCAGGCCGACGCTCTATCCAGTGAGCCAAACCGGCCAGGGCAGTGCATGATTTTTAAATAATCTGCTTGGCATAATGCAAAATTAATCTTTGTCATTTTCACATTTTTTAAATTGTTACTTTGAAATTTGGAGGTCAGGGAACTACTGGCTGTATGATTACCTTAACTTTATCATTCTGCATACAAATCCCCCATATGTCCCATGCCTCCTTTCCCTGCTTTTTCTCCTGCTATAACTTTCTGCAGTTTATGCCTCAATATTTCTAACTTTTGATTTCTTCACACACAACATAGTTTTACAACAGATGCCTCTGTATGTGCCTTTCTTCTGCCTGAAATTCTCTTTTTCCTTCCTTCCTTCCTTCCTTCCTTCCTTCCTTCCTTCCTTCCTTCCTTCCTTCCTTCCTTCTTTCCTTCTTTCCTTCTTTCCTTCCTTTCTTTTGTCAGACTACTGGTCAACCTTGGGATATCAATTTTAAGAAATCTTATCCCCTTATCTAATTTGTGCTTATTTATATTTTAGCATTTAAGGTTTTGTTGAGGTGATCATTTTATACTAGACAGTAAATCCTCAAAAGCACATTTTCAAAAATCCTTATATCCCTAGAAATTTACAGAAAAAATATGAGAAGAATTACTACTCAAGAAATGTTTGTTAAAGTATAAATAAGTTTTGAAATACTAGTACAAATATAAATCTTAGGTCTGGTAAGTGACTCCATCTGGCGTAAATTTCATTCTGATACTGTAATCCCCTCTATATTGATGGGTGGTATTCTAACCACTTGTTTATTTATTTTTTGTCTCTTTATTTTTCATTTATTTATTTTTCCAATTTCATAGCAATATAATTGAATACAACTCTGTAGAGTTTAATGTATATAGCATAATGATTTGACTCACATATATTGTGAAGTGATTACCACAGTAAGTTTAGTTAGCACATATCATCTCATATAGATACAAAAACAAAAAATTGTTTTGTTTCTGTGATGAGAACTCTTATGTCTACTTTTAACAATTTTCCTATATACCTTGAAGCAGTGTTAAGTATAGTCATCATGTTGTACAGTACATCCCTAGTACATATTAACTTTTGATTAAGTTTTTCCAATTCTCCCTCTCCTCCCCTCTACTTCTCCACCTCCCATCAGTGGTAACCACAAATCTGATCTCTAATACCTTTATTCTATTGGTATAACCACTTCTTTTTTTTAGGTGGCTTTATATATTTGAAAAGTCTTTCTTAGGTGAATCCAGTTTCCTTTCCATAACTTCTACAAGTCCCAGCTCTGCCTTTGGAAGCCAGAATATAAAGTCAATGTGTTCTCCTATGCATCAGTGTTTCAGATTGGTGAAGCCAATTAGCATGTCTTCACTCAGTTCCTTCACCTCCACGCTACAGGTACTTGTTCATTTATTGTGGACATCTCTGTTTCAATCTTCCATACCCAGGTCATCATCTGTATTGTTCAGCATTGTAATAGGATGCCTGGAAGAGAAAACATAACAAAAATAGCTTAAACAAGACAGCTGCTTATTTTTTTCATGTCAAAAACTCAGAGGTAATTATCCTGGTAGTGCCATCACAGAGCCATGCTCTGCTCATCATTCTTAGCATGGGTTTTGTCCTCATTCTTGATGCTGTCACATGATTGCTACATGGCTGCTGCACTTTCAGGACAGCATTGCTATTCCAAACCAATTTTATTTATTTATTTATTTTTTGCCCAAAAATATGACGCTTTAGGTTCATTGCATATTCAGGAATTTTACCATGAGATGAACTACCAATAGAAATTTTAGTTATTACTTTAAGAACAGTCTTTTGTCCAGTACAATTAAATTTACTTGAATATTCACTTATTTCAATTAGCCTATTTAAATTAATCTGAAAACTTGATTACTATTTTACTGTCAAATTTAATACTCTACCAACAATCTTAGTTTACCCTGTAAATATTAATGGAAAGGATTATTTCCATTCTTGAGTAGGCCCTGAGCATTCCTGGTGCTAGGCTGGATTTAGATATAGGGCAGCTGCTGTCGGCCAAGTCTCTGTCTGTTACCAGCATCGATCTGAGCTGGGCCAAGTCTCTGTCTGTCGCCTGTGTCCCAATCTGAGCTGGGCATGGGAAGCAAAGCAGCCATGGGGGCAGGAGACCTCCCTCATAAGAGGTGAGGGTTCAGGCCCCTTCAGGATCGGGGGGGGGGGGGGGTGAGGGTCTGTGCCCCAACTCTGCTGACCCCCAAGTTCTCTCCTGATGGCCCCTCTGCGACTGTGCCTGTCTTAGGTTGTTCCTTCCCTGAGGAATCTTACCCATCTCTGGCTAACCAGTCATCCTCCGGGGCCAAGCAGGATGGTGTGAGGTTCAGTTCGGTTTCCTTGGTAGCCTATGTCCCTATGGCCTCCACACGCAGCACCTGCCTTGGGATCCCCTGGCCTGCTGGCGGGGTCCCGGTGCTGATCACATATCTCGGGGAACTCGGGTTTCTTCTCCAGTGAGGGCCCAGCTCACACGGTTGGGCAAAAGACAGATCCATGGTACCAGCCCCCACGAGGCTTCAAGCTCAGCATGAACAGAAAGCTCAGGCAACAGCTGACGGCAATTGGATTCTGAGAAAAGGGTCCCTCTTGGCACAAAAGGCAAGAGAGACCAATATAGGATGCTCAAGTGCCTTCCCAGAGCCTTAATTCCTTCTGAAAGGGGTTAAATTCTTTCATGTCCTTTTTAAAATTGCTTCCAAACATTCAAAGAATTAGTTTGTAAGTTTTTTTTTGGGATAATAGTACAATATGCTGTTGTAAAATATCTAAAATTATAATGACATTGTAGAATAATATCATGTAAGGATATTCTTAGCTCTAGGCCATGGCAATTCCATTTCAAACTGGCTGTCAATTTCTTTTTGTAACTTTATATAAACTTTGTCAGGGAGGCAAAAACACAAATTACTTACTTTAGTCATTATGTTTCCAAAATTTGCTTCATCTGCAAATTTAATGTTTGGTTTAAAAATAAATTTGTAATGTACATGTTAACCTATAAATAGATTGAAATGGGATAGGTATATTAGTGAAAATCTGTACAGAGCATAAGAGAAACTTGGGAGAACCAGTATCTGGCTGAGCTTATCTAGATTCTGATGGTGAGTATTAAAGATGAGATAAACTATGCTGTAGAGACCACATTGAAATGAATATTCCTAGAAGAAGAGATAGAATAAGAAAAGGCCCAGAGGTGTGGCAGACTGAGAATTATAAATTTCATGATCTGTCATGTCAGGTGCATAGGAAGGGAAGTAGGAGATAAGGCAAGAAAGTAATGGAAGTTTACCTAGGAAGTTTGAAATGTACTTTTCTTCAGTAGTTCTCAGAAACAGGCAGTAAACTAGATATACATTTTGGAAACATTTTTCCATACCTGTCTTTTAAATTTACAATTTCATTTTTATTTCTAACAATGGTTGAGTAGAAACTAGATGAAACTAGGTGAAACTAGATGATCAAAGACCTTCTTTCTTCTGTTCCATGTTATCTTAATTCCCTTCAGATGTGATGATCATATGACTCATTTTCCAATACTAATTTTCAAATTATTTGTCTTGTGGTTGCTCAAGGTATTCTCAGACTTTTCAGTCCAACTGTACTGATTTTTGTTCCAGAAAATTTAGCCACCAGGCCTCTGATCACATACTTCTCTCCTTGTGGGAGATGTTTTGATGGTTCTTCAGCTCTTTTAACATGTTCTGTCTGGTCTATCAAAGGAGATGTCAACTCTGTAATGTGAATTAGGGAGCCAAAGAACACTAAGCATGACATTAATTTCATAAAAATGAGAAACTCCAGTAATGAAAGGAGTAAGCAATAGCACAGTCTATATTTTTAGCCTGTGTACAAGAAGCTCACAACCTTAATTTTCACAGCAATATTAATATTATGACTATACTTTACCATGAATATTGGATGAAGTTGGAGAGGATCATCTACAATAG
Organism: Corynorhinus townsendii; assembly: GCA_026230045.1. NCBI lineage: Eukaryota > Metazoa > Chordata > Mammalia > Chiroptera > Vespertilionidae > Corynorhinus > Corynorhinus townsendii. The sequence goes on from JAPDVU010000003.1 coordinate 101,630,582, forward strand.
CTTAATATCACTGAATGTCATGATAAATCCTGGATGTTTTTTAAGTATGAAAATGTTCTCTGTGTGCTCTCAAATTTCTAAACAGGTGTGTGATGGAAAATTACAATTTAGCCAAGATAATAAACCAAGTAAGTAGGCAATAATGAGTATCTATTTTGCACATTAGCTCAACATGCAGCATTAAAATATCCCAGGATATGAAAGACTGAGTTTTATAAAGATAATTAAAATAATCCTAATAGTCATGCTTACATGAGAGATTGCTGTATCACAGAAAAGTATTTTTTTATGTGTGAAAGAGGAAATAGTGCCTTGTTAAAACGCCAGGGATTCTCAAGTTGGGAGGGATGGAAGTATTTTTGATAGGCACCGATTTACAAGTGGCATTGGAGTGCTTATGTGATCTGGGGATCAAAATCCTGAGGTCCATGTGTGTCTAGGACACCTTACAGCCAAAGGTTTTTTTCAGGAAACAAATCTGTGCTTACTGATTTTTTTAAATTTTGATTTTCTTACATTAGAAAAACATTTTCTTTAAAATGTGTATTTTCTATACCATATAGAGAAAAGAAGAGGGTTTCTGACAAAATGTATTTTGAATGTACAGGCAATGTACAGCCGGAGTGCACTGCAACATGTTTTCTCAGTCCTCAGAGGCAGTTTACCTCATGATATAAGTCATTAAGATAGGACTGTTGGGTAAGACTCAGGACTGTTGGTCATCTTTGGCACTGAAGAGTGGCAGACATTGGTGGATGCGGTGGATCAAAGATGGCTGCAGAGTATTTGTTAATATTTTCTATTTCTCCCATTGAGAGAAGGTATCTAATTCTCCTCTCTCAGAATCTGGACTAACATTGCACTTGCTTGATCAACAAGTATGGAGGAAGACACTATGCGAGTTCTGAGGCTAAACCAGAAGCTTCAATCTTGCCTTCTCAGAACTCTGTAAAGAAAAATTGATTAGGCTGAAGCCAACTTTCTGTGAGGAAGTGCAAGCCACATCAGAGGACACATAGGTATGCTTATGAACAGGTAAATCTGCCTCAACAACCAGAATCAACTGATAGATGTGTGAGTGCACCCTCTGGACATTTAGCTTAGTTAAGCCTTCAGATAAGTTAGCCCCAGCCACCGTATGATGGGAAGGATGTAAAGAACACTAAGCAAACATGCCCAGCTGAGCCCCATCTTACCACAGAGCAATAAGAGAGAATAATAATGTTCGCACCATTAGTAATTATTTACATGAACTTAATTGTTTACACCATTATGTTTTGGGGTCATTTGTAATGCATTAAAAGAACTAGAACAGTAAGGGCAATGGAATTGTGAGTTTCATGAATCAGAGAGCTTAGAAAAAAAGAGCTGTTTGTCTCCTCCTTTCCTGTTTCGCTTCCATCATCCTTCAGCCACAGATAGATGAGGACACTTCTAAACTAAGTGGAGGGAACAAAAGTATGTTAGATAAATAAATGTTAAAGAGTAGGGAATGCAGGGCCACTGATATCCATTGGTACTTTGAGCATGTACTACATGATATTTTGTTTAAGATCTTGAGCTCTGGAGTCAGAGCTACTTTAATGTAAAATAGAGCCCAAACCTCTATCAGCTGTGGCAACTTACATAATCTTTCTGTGCCTTCGCTTTCTCACTGAGAAACAGAAAGATGATGTATGCCAACTAAGAAGATCTCAGTAAATATTGTTTATATCATTATTGTTTCTGTGATGATGGTGGTGATATCTCGACACTCATAATTTGTCTTTTCTATGCCAATTTCTGGCATTTATTTTGTCAGATTCTGTCTTTCATGAAGCAAGTAATAAACATTTCATTTTATTCTGTAGCCTTGTGTTTAATTTGCTTTAGTTAGTATCTATATAAAATTTTAAAGTTATATCTGTTTGTATAAAAAATTCTAAATATATTGAGTACTTTATATAGTTGGCCATTGTTATTTTCTCAAAATTATTAAACACCAGAAAAATTAAAAAAAAATTATGATACAATATAAAAATTTCATTTGACCTTAATTAATAAATGGGTTAATCATCACTCTCCATGAGTGTACTGACTCTTGCTCATGACTCTTTGAATGCTCAGGATGGAGCTGCATCTGGTTTGCCTAATCATTATACATATCAAGAATCAGTTGTATTTATTCACAAAGCTGTTTGTGTCCATTCTACTTATCGTTATAATTACCTAATTAATTAAATATTATTTCAATTGACAGTATATGAATGTTTAAAAAGTGTTGTTTATCTGAAAAGACAATAAAGCAAATCACTAATATACATTTATGTCAAATTAGATGAAAGTGAAACAACTAAAAAACTGGGAAAATAATCTGGAAGGACTTTAAATTCAGCTTACATCACAGGTACTTTTAAGTTCCTGCTGCACTTCAAGAAAACTTAGAATTTAATTTGAAAGAATTCAACATGGCGCCCGGCAGGGTGGGAATGAGGGAGAGACTCTGAGTGTGTAAGGGAGTAGAGGGAAGAGTGTGTGTGTGTGTGTGTGTGTGTGTGTGTGTGTGTGTGTGTGTGTGAGGGACAGTTAGATCTCAGAGGAGTCTGAGGGCTGGGGGATCAGGCACTCCTTGAGAAGGAGCCCCTGTTACCGCCAATTCCAGGGCAGGCACAGCTCTGGCACGGAAACCACGCCATACTGAAGCGGGGAGCAGCAGCAGCTAGGAACACAGCCTTACCACCACCCAGACTAGCCTTGGACACTACCCTAGAACCCGCACAGCTTCATGCCACTGGGACCGTGCAAGTGATCCCACCATGGCTCCAGGACTATGCAGTCAGTGCAATGCCAGCAGGTTCCAGGACCTCAGAGGGAATTGCACTCCAGAGGAACTGTGCAAGCGCCCTTGCTGACCCTGAGAACCTACAGCTGACACCGGCAGGGCCTGATCCATGGGGGAAGGGAGTACAACTCAGAAAAGAAATAATCAATGCGTGAGACTCAAGGCAGACCCAGCCTCTGGGCTAAGGAGTACCTGATCACTGGACTAATAGGGGCTTGAACTTTCAGACCTCAATAAGGTTGCCCAGGGCCAGAAAGGGACAGTGACTCACATTCATCTGCACTAGAGCCGCTTCCAGGAGACCAGGATAGGGACTAGATTCAACAACATCAGAGCAAAATCTAACCTCACTGAGCTCCAACCTCACTGGCAGCAAGTCGGAGGAGAGATCCTTCCCACGATCAGAACATTAGCAATCAAGTCCCAATTACAACAAGAGAGCCCAAATAACACACACAAGGGATACTCCTAGAGCAAACAGCTCAGGCAAGCAAAGAGACTGCACCACTACACACCTCAAGACACTTTGTACATTAGGCCAGCCCACAAATACTGGGAGGCACAACAGTTCTATCTAATACATAAGAGCAAATACAAAGAGACAGCTAAAATTTGGGGACAAAAGTAGCAACCCCCAAGAAGAGGAAAGAAGGAATAGCAAGAAAAATAACTAAATCAAATAGAGGCAAGAAACCTATCAGACACAGAGTTCAAAGCAATGGTTGTAAAAATGCTTAAGGAACTTAGAACTTAGTGTAAATTACAACAGCATGAAGAGGGAAATAGAGGTCATGAACAAGAACCACACAGCAATGAAGAATGATGTATCTGACATTAAGAACACACTGGAAGGGATTAAAAGTAGATGGGATGAAAGAGAGGACTGAATCAGCAATTTGAAAGATGAGGTAAAAGGAACACCCAATTAGAGCATCAAATAGAAAAAAGAATTAAAAAGAAGGAAGATAGATTAAGGGAGCTCTGGAACAACATGAAATGTAACAACATCCACATTATAGGAATAGAAGAAGAGGAAAAGGGTGAGCAAGGAACAGAGAACCTGTCTAAAGAAATGACAAAATACTTCCCAATCTGGTGCAGAAAAATGTCACACAAGTTCAGGAGGCACAGAGAGTCCCATCAAGAGGAACCCAAAGAGACCAACACCTAGACACATCATAATTAAAGTGGAAAATATTAAAGACAAAGAAAGAATCTTAAAGGCAGCAAGAGAGAGAGAAAAATATTACCTACAAAGGCGTTCCCTTTAGAATGTCAACTGACTTTTCAAAAGAAACACTTCAGGACAGAAGGGATTGGCATGAAGTACTCCAAGTATTGAAAAGCAAGGGCCTAAATCCAAGACTATTGTATCCAGCGAGGCTATCATTTAAAACTGAAGGTGAAATGAAAACCTTTCCAGACAAAAAGAAGTTAAAGGAGACATTACCACCAAACCAGAAATGCAAGAAATGTTAAAGGGACTATTTTAAGAAGAAGAAGAAAAGGATAGATAGAAAGGATCATAGGCACAAAGAAACAACAACAACAAAAATGGCAATGAATAAATACCTATCAATAATAATATTAAATATAAATGGATTAAATGTTGTAGTCAAAAGGCATACTGTGACTGAATGGATAAGAAAACATGATGCATATATATGCTGTCTCCAGGATACTCAGAACAAAAGATACACACAGACTGAGAGTGAAGGGTTGGAAAAATATATTTCATGCAAATTAAAAGGGAAAAAAAAGCTGGAGTAGCAATACTCATATAAGACAAAATAGACTTTAAACCAAAGGCCATAATTAGAGACAAGAAAGGCCACTTCATAATAATAAAGAGAATGATTCAACAAGAAAATATAACCCTGGTAAATATATATGCACCCAATACAGGAGCACCCACTTATATAAAAACCTCTTGACAGACTACTTTAACACCCCACTGACATCCCAGGATAGATCTTTCAGACAAAAATTAACAAGGAAACAGAGGCATTAAAAACACAATAGATGAGGTGGATCTAACTGCTATTTACAGAACAGTTTACCCCAAAGCAATAGAATATACATTCTTCTTAAGAAAACATGGAACATTCTCAATGACAGATCATATGTTAGGGTATAGAACAAGTTTATACAAATTCAAGATGATTGATATAATATTAAGCATCTTCTCATATCACAATGGCATGAAGTTAGAAATCAACTACAATAAAAAGAACTCAAAAACACTCAAATACATGGAGATTAAATAGCATGTTATTAAACAATGAATGGGATACCAGCAAGATCAAGAAAGAAATTAAAAACTTTCTGGAAACAAATGAAAATGAACACACAACCAACCAAAACCTATGGGGCATGTTTGAAGCAGTTCTGAGAGGACAATTCATAGCACTACAGGCCTACTTCAAGAAACAAGAAAAAAAGACTAATAAACTAACCCTACAGCTAAATAAATTAGAAAGAAAACATCAAGAAAATCCCAGAGAAGTAGAAAGGAAATAATAAAGATCAAAGCAGACATAAATGACATACTAGAGACTAACAAAAACAGTACAAAAGATCAATAAATAAAAGAGCTAGTTCTTTGAAAAGATAAAGATTGATGTACCCCTAGCCAGACTCATCGAGAAACAAAGAGAGAGGACCCAAGTAAATAAAATCAGAAATGAAAGAGGTGATATAACAATGGACACCACAGAAATACAAAGGATTGTATGAAAATACTATGAACAACTATATGCTAACTGGACAAACTGGTAGTCATGAACAAATTTCTATAAACATACAATCTTCCAAAACTCAATCAGGAAAAATCAGAAAACCTGAGTAGGCCAATAACAACCAATGAAATTGAAGCAGTAATAAAAAACAAAAACAAAAACAAAAAACTTCCAGCAAACAAAAGTCCTGGATGGGATGGATTTATAGGAGAATTTTACCAAACATTCAAGGAACTAACACTTATCTTCCTCAAGCTATTCCAAAAAATTCAAGAGGAAGGAACACTTTTAAGCTCTTTTTATGAAACCAGTATCATCCTAATTCCAAAACCAGATAAAGACACTACAACAAATTTCTATTAAAAAACCAAAGGTATACTTCACAGAGCTAGAGAAAACATTCCAAAAATTTATATGGAACCATAAAGATCCTGAATAGCTGCAGCAATCTTGAGAAAGAAAAATGAAGTAGAAGGGATCACAATACCAGATATCAAACTACACTACAAAGCCATTGTAACCGAAACAGCCTGGTACTGGCAAAAGAACAGGCATATACTATTAGACCTATGATTCAGAACTGAGATCCCAGAAATTGACCCACACCATTAAACATAGAATGGAACTTTATTCTTTAGTCTTTAACAGTCTCTTAAAAAAATGGTGCTGGGAAAACTGGACAGACACATGAAAAAAGATAAAACTAGGCCACCAACTGACACCATACACAAGAATAAACTCAAGATGGATAAAAGACTTAAATGTAAGGCATGAAACCATAAAAATATTAGAGGAGAACATAGGCAATAAAATCTCAGACATCTCACAAAGCAATATGTGTATAGATACATCTCCTAGGACAAAGAAAAGCAAAGAGAAAATAAACAAATGGGACTAGATCAAAATAAAAAGCTTCTGCACAGCAAAAGAAACCACCATCAAAATGAAAAGGGAAAAGAAAATATGTTCTCCACTGAGAACATATTTGCCAATGCTACATCTGATAAGAGGTTAATTTCCAAAATATATAAACTACTCATACAACTCAACAAAAGGAAGACGAGCAATCCAACAGAAAATGGGCAGAAGACCTGAATAGACATTTCTCCAAAGAGGACATACAAATGGCCAAGAGACACATGAAGAAAAATGCTCAGTCACTAATCATCAGAGAAATGCAAATTAAAATCAAAATGAGATATCACCTCATACCTGTCAGAATGGCTATCATCTAAAAATCAACAAACAACAAAATGTTTGCCAGGATGTGGAGTAAAGGAACACTAATTTACTGCTGGTGGGAATGTAGACTGATACAGCCACATTGGAAACAATATGGAGTATCCCCCCCCAAATTAAAAATAGACCCAGCGATCCACTTCTGGGAATATAAAAACCCCAAAATTCCAATCAGAAAGAATATATGCATCCTTATGTCCACAGCAGTGTTATTTACAATAGTTAAGATTTGGAAACAACCCAAGTGCTCATCAGTAGATGAATGGATAAGAAGCTGTGGGACATTTACACAATGGAATACTATCTATCTATACTAATAAAAGGGTAATATGCTAATTAAACTGGACATCCTTCTGGACAAAGCCCCGGTGGCAGGGGCTGAGGCAGAGGCAGAGGCAGTTAGGGGCAACCAGGCCAGCAGGGGAGGGCAGTTAGGAGCAACCAGGACAGCAGGTAGGGGAGCAGTCAGGGGTGATCAGGCCAGCAGGGGAGCAGTTAGGGGCGATCAGGCCAGCAGGCAGAGGCAGTTAGGGGTGATCAGGCAGGCATGCAGAGGAGGTTAGGGGCAATCAGGCCAGCAGGGGAGCAGTTAGGGAGCGATCAGGCCAGTGGGCAGAGGAGGTTAAGGGTGATCAGGCAGGTAGTCAGGTGAGTGGTTAGGAGCCAGCAGTCCTGGATTGTGAGAGGGATGTCTGACTGCCAGTTTAGGGATTGGGCCTAAACTGGCAGTCAGATATTCCCCAAGGGGACCTGGATTGGAGAGGGTGCAGGCCAGGCTGAGGGACCCCCCCACTCCATGCACAAATTTCATGCACCGGGTCTCTAGTGAATCTATAAAAAGGAGGGATCGCTTACCCTTTGGGACAGCATGGATTGACCAGAAAAATATTATGCTAAGTGAAATAAGCCAGTCTGAGAAAGATAAATATCACATGATCTCACTTATTTGTGGATTCTAATGAGCTAAATGAATTTATCAACAAAATAAGACCTGAAGCATGGAGGCATGGAACAGACTGACACATCTCAATGTTTTGAGTTGGGGGATGAGAAGAGATAAGCCAAAGAACTTACATACTTACAGGCATAGCCAATGGATCCAGGTAATAGGGTAATGAAGACATGGGGTTGTGGTTAGGGGATGGGAGGATGAGGGTAAAAGTGGAGAAGAATTGTGTAAAATTGTCAACAATAAAAAGTTTAAAAGGAAAAAACTGAAACTGGAAATTGTAGGTAAAGTAATATGGATATGATTTAGGAAGAAAGTGAATTCATAATCAATGAAAGGCCTTGGCTCTGTAACAAAAGATATGCAAGCAAATGTATAGTTATGTGTTTACCTTATTTTTCAACTTGTGCATTAATCAACTTGTGCATTAACAGATCAGATATTAATCTAAATTGTGTCGATAAAAGGTTACATCAGTGGTGTGCTGGTAAATGTTCAACAAGCAGGTCTCTGGGAACAGAAAGGAAATTCTGATTTATAGCATTTGTCCATTTCTATGGTATAAAGATTCACACTGTGATTGATTTCAAGCTGTCAACATGATATCAATCAGCTCACAAAATTCCTGAAAAGTTAACAATTGACTTTCTCAAGTTGGTACAAACTGGTTCTAGAATACCACTCTCTATACCATGCAATTCACAAAGAGAAAAAAAAAATATTTAAGTCATGTTGAATATAGCCCATAGTCTCAACTAAATTATCATTGGAATTGAACTTGATGACTAGTTGTTCACTGATGAAGGAACAACAAACCTAAAGGAATATATGTAATTTTAGAAATATATTATTAAATATGAGAAACTAGTGATAAATTAAAGATCAAGCCAAAATATTTATGTGATCCAGATGGAGGGACAATTTTCATTGAACTGTCTGTATACTTTATCAGATTTCTCATGCTATAGGTATAGAAACCTCACTTATACTGTGAAAATCTCTAATTATTTTTTCTTTATTGATTAAGGTGTTACATATGTGTCCTTATCCCACCATTGGCCCCCCTCACCCACTCATGCCCTCATCCCCCTGGTGTCTGTGTCCATTGGTTAGGCTTATATGCATGCATACAAGTCCTTTGGTTGATCTCTCCCCTTTTCCCCCCACCCTCCCTTACCTTCCCTGTGAGGTTTGATGGTCTGATCGATGCTTCTCTATCTCTGGATCTGTTTTTGTTCACCAGTTTATGTTGTTCATCATATTCCACAAATGAGTGAGATTATGTGATATTTATCTTTCTCTGACTAGCTTATTTTACTTAGCATAATGCTCTCCAGTTCCATCCATGATGTTGAAAATGGTAAGAATTCCTTCTTTTTTACCACAGAGTAGTATTCCATTGTATAGATATACCACAGTTTTTTAATCCACTCATCTGCTGATGGGCACTTAGGCTGTTTCCAAATCTTAGCTATGGTAAATTGTGCTGCTATGAACATAGGGGTGCATATATCCTTTCTAATTGGTGTTACTAGTTTCTTCCCATTTGACCCAGTGATCCCACTTCTAGGAATCTATACCAAAATCTCTACTTTTTATATTCATCTTTTATACATATTTTAAAGAATGAATTATGTACCAAAGTAGACACTGACTATAGTAGTGAAAAAGATCCCTTTGAAGTATTAATTAATAAACCTTTGGGTTCTGATTTAATAGAGCACAATTAACAAGGAAAAGCAAATAAGTTCTATAGTAAGAAAGCTGCTCCTGTTCGCTTGGTGCTGATTTACCCAGCATATGTTTAAATGATATTTACTGGCTTATGAGCTTTTAGCTCCCACCAATTCTTTCATGAGCATATGCTTCACTGGGGGAATGTCATTAACCAGAAATTCTAGCTATGTCATTCTAGGAGAATTTTCATATCAAAAGGCCTTAAGGCTAGAGATGCTGGAAGTGGCACCACTGATCATGACTCACTTATTGCTGAAACAAAGTGATAATGAGTTCCCTTCCTGGGCTCCAATGAGAAATGTTCCCAGGATATGAGAGGCCAGGAATGAGCTGACTCCATGGCTTAGCTGCCCAACTCCACCTTTGCTGAATGGAAAGTGACATTGGGTTCCTCTTTCATGGCTATAAAACAAAATAAAACAAAACCCTTTCTACATCAGACCTTATTCCTTTGGCCAAGCTTATACCAATGTGAGAGACAAAAAAATGCAGACACTAGGATAACTTTTAATACTAAAAATACTTTCTTCCCCTATGATGGAAAAATCAGTTGCGACAGTGAAGAGCTGAATTCACAAAGCATAGTGTCTATTTGCTTTGTTTTAAGGGTGGTGAAATTAAAACCCAGAGAACTGAATCAACTTGTTCCTATGAAGGCCATTTTTAGCAGCAAGGTGTCTTTTTACTCAATCTAAATCTTTATTCCATCTTTCTTTGCAGGGGAAGATGTGAACACTTAGTTGAGCTATCTAGTTTTCTTCTCTATTTTTCATCCTCAGAATAAAGGACCTTTTGCCCCCAAATAGGATGAACATTCAGGCTTTAACTTGTACAAGTTCACTCAGTTTATCAGTGGCAGAGTTGAGATCTCAACCCAGGTTTCTCTGAGATCTAGATTATTTTGTCTAAGAATAATAGTCATCCTGGTGACTTGCCTGCAAGGATTTGGGATGGGTTTACAGTGATGACAACCTATAATGTAGGGTGATATGTCCACCTGTCCCCACCACGTTCACAGGTTTTGACTTCCTTTCTAGGCCTCCCTGGGTTATCTCACTAATGCAATTCATATACTTCTTCCTTCATCTAGATTTATTTTAGTTGGTCCTGACTGTGTTGCAGCTTAGGATGGAAATACGTATGGGGCCCAAGAACACAGATTCATGTCTTAGCTCTGGATGACCTGAGAATTGCCTGGGTATCATACGCAGAACATTAACTTTGACCACAACTCAGGGGATTTTTCTCATGACCTATTTTATATGAATAAAATTACAACCCAAGCTACAGAATCATTATGTAAGTAGAGGCAAATACATATATTTTAAACATATATGAAATATTTTCCAAATACATGGAAATATGGTTGATACGGTGGAACCTCAGTTCTCAAACAATTCATTCTGGAAATCTGTTCAAGAAGCGATTTGTTTGAAAACCAAATCATTTTTCCAACTAGAAATAATGTAAATTGAATTAATTTACTCCACACCTCCGAAGGATTCCCTATTTTAACCTTTCTTATATACAGTACATGTCTAATGTACTGTTTAATCTATAAATAAACACTTCTTTTCTTAAATTTATCCAACCACCCCCTACTAGCCTTAAAAGAATCACTTTCAGCACTCATTCCAGGGGTGTCTATCAAGAGGTCACCATGCATTATCTTCACTTTTTCACATATCATTGCCTCTGAAATGGCTAACTGCTTTTTGTTTATCCAAATCAGCAACAGTTTTTATATCTCTTCAATTGCCAGTGATTATTGTTTCTTTTATAGAAAGTTAGCAACATCAGCACTCTTGATGGCCTCTGTATATTCTAAATTGTGCTAATCATCTATTTTGCCACCAACGAAAGCAAAACACGCACACACACCCACCCACACACACACACACACACAGACACAAAATTATTTGCAGCACAATTCACTGAAATGTGAAGAACTCGAGATTTAGTGGTAAATTGACTCAAATTTTCCCTGGATTTGTGGCCTGAAAGACAATTTTTGTCATGTTGATGTATCAGCATGAATGGGTAGTCAGGTTCAGAACCAATGTTTTGTTCAATGACTGAGACAATTTTTTTTTCACAAACAACTTGGTTGAGAATCAGATTGTTTAAGATGGTAGACATTAGAAAATTGAGGATTTCTTTTTTTCCTAATATTTTATTATTAAAATTTAAATTTTTTGTTGTTTGAATTATTACATAAGTCTCCTTTTTCTCCCATTGACCTCTCCCTGGCTGCCCCCACCTCCCAGCACATGCCCTCTCACCCTTCCCCCCATCTGTGTCCATTAGTTATGCTCATATGCATACTTATAAGTCCTTCAGTTGATCTCTTATCCCTCATAGCCCATATTCCCTCATAGTTTGGACAGTCTGTTCAATGATTCTATGACTCTTGTTCTATTTTTGTTCATCAGTTTATGTTGTCCATTATATGCCATAAATGAGTGAGATCATGTGGCATTTATCTTTCTCTGGCTGGCTTATTTTGCTTAGCATAATGCTCGCCAGTTCCATCCATGCTGTTGCAAATAGTGAGAATTCCTTCCTTTTTACAGCAGCATAGTATTCCATTGTGTAGATGTACCACAGTTTTCTAATTCACTCATCTTCTGTTGGGCACTTAAGCTGTTTCCAAAAGTTAGCCATTGTAAATTGTGCTGCTATGAACATAGGGGTACAAGTGGCTCAAATGGAAGTACCATTATTAATTTTTTGAGAAAACACCATACTGTTTTCCACAGTGGCAGCACCAGTCTGCATTCCCATCAGCAGTGCACCAGGGTTCCTTTATCTCCACATCCTGGCCAGCACTTGTCATTTGTTTTGTTGATAACAGCCATTCTGACAGATATGAGATGGTACCTTATTGTTGTTTTGATTTGCATCTCTCAGATGATTAGTGACTTTGAGCATGTTTTCATATGTTTCTTGGCCTTCTGTATGTCTTCTTCTGAAAAGTGTCTATTTAGGTCCTTTGACCATTTTTTGATTGGTTTGTTAATTTTCCTTTTGTTAAGTTGTATGAGTCCCCTATGAATTTTGGAGATTAAACCCTTATTGGAGTAACATTGGCAGATATGTTCTCCTATGCAGTGGAATTTCTTGCTGTTTTGTTGATAGTTTCTTTTGCTGTGCAGAAGCTTTTTATTTTGATATAGTTCCACTTGTTTATTTTCTCCTTAGTTTCCATTGCCCCAGGAGCTGTATCGGTAAAGATATTGCTATGACAAAGGTCAGCTATTTTGCTGCCTATTGCTTCTTCTAGGATTTTATGGTTCCAAAAAATTCAAGAGAAAGGCACACTTCCAAGCTCTTTTATTAAGCCAGCATTACCATAATCCCAAAACCAGATAAAGACACTACAAAGAAAGAATTAGAGGCCAGTATCCTTGATGAACATAGATGCCAAAATCCTCAAGAAAATTCTAGTAAAATGGATCCAGCATTACATTAGAAATATCATACACCATGACAAAGTGGGATTTATTACAGGGATGCAAGGCAGGTACAAAATCTGCAAATCAATAAGCGTGATACATCACATAAATAAATTGAGAGACAAAAATCACATAATCATATCAATTGATGCAGAAAAAGCATTTGACAAAATCCAACACCCTTTCCTGATAAAAACTCTCAGCAAAGTGGGAATAGAGGGATAATACCTCAATATAATAAAAGCCTTATATGGCAAACTTACAGCCAATATCATACCTAATGGGCAAAAACTAAAACTATTTTCCCTAATAACAGGAACAAGACAGGGATGCCCACTTTCACCACTCCTGTTTGACATAGTACTTGAAGTACTAGCCATAGCAATCAGACAATAAGAAGAAATAAAAAGCATCCAATTTGGAAAAGAAGAGGTAAAATTATCATTATTTGCATATGACATGATATTGTACATGGAAAATTCTAAAGACTCCACCAAAAAACTACTAGAACTAATAAATGAATTTGGCAGTGTAGCAGGATACAAAATTAACACCCAGAAATCTATGTTTATTTGTTTTTACACAATAATGAACTCACAGAAAGAGAAGCTAAAAAAATCCCATTTACCATTGCAACAAAAAAATTAAGATACCTAGGAATAAATTTAACCAGGGAGATAAAGGACCTGTACTCAGGAAATTATAGGGTGCTGAAAAAAGAGATAGAGGAAGACATAAACAAATGGAAGAATATACCATGTTTATGGTAGAATCAACATCACTAAAATGTCCATTCTACCAAAAGCAACCTATAGATTCCATGCAATACCTATTAAAATACCAATGGCATATTTCAAAGGCCTAGAACAAACTCTCCATAAATTCATCTGGAGTAAAAAAAGACCCCAAATAGCTGTAGCAATCTAGAGAAAGAAGAACATTGTTGGAGGGATCACAATACTGGATACCAAGCTATACCACAAAGTCACTGTTCTCAAAACTGCCTGGTATTGGCACAAGAACAGACATATAGACCAATGGAACAGAACAGAGAACCCAGAAATCGACACAAGCCATTATGCTCAATTAATATTTGACAAAGGATGCCAGACCATACAATGGAGTCAAGACAATCTCTTCAATAAATGGTGTTGGGAAAATTAGACAGACACATGCAAAAAAATGAAACTAGACCACCAACTTACAACATACACAAAAATAATCTCAAAATGGATAAAGGACTTAAATGTAAGACGAGAATCGGAGTTTGACTGTATATATTTTACAAGTTTACGTCTCTAAATTTCTTCAGAAACACATAAAAAGAAAATACTGAGCATTGAAAAAAAAGAAATTAGGCAAATAGAAAGGTTTATTGATTTCTAATACAATGCACCTGAGGAGGGTGGGTAGAAAACAAGGCCTTCTGTCAATTGTATCCTGTGTAGCCTGCCTTCACTGAATCTCCCCAATTTCTCTATTGTAATAAATAGTGAAAGGAGTGAGTTGATTTAGAGTTAATTAAGATAACTTAGTTTAGGACTTCTAGCTTGAGAACCAAACAAGAATTCTTAGCTCGTTTGCAATTCAGTTATACCTTTCAGCTTTGGAAGTAGGTCCTGGTAGAGTCAGCAGTAAGTAGTCCAAAGTCAGTAACTGAATGCTTCTCGGGGGGTGTGTGTGTGTGTGTGTTGTGTATCTCTGTGTCTGAGAGAAGAGGTTAAAGAGCAATAGGTGTGATGGATTTGGTCTGTCCCCAGGCCCTGCTTCTTATCCTCCTGCTCTCTGTCTTCCTGAGATGTCCATTAGTGGCCTGGGGTTCAGAAATCCAGATGGGAAAGAATCAGAGCCCTCAACATGGCTTGAGGAAAGAGGGATAGATACAGAGAGCAAAACAAAAGGACAAAATGCTTTATTGTGTTTTGTTATATTTTAGAAAAAGAATGGCTACTTATTAAATTCCCCTAACAGCACCCTCAGCATAATAAGACACAAATCACTGGTTCTATTTTTCTGTCTTTTAGTCTTTGTCAGCAAAATCTTTGAGTTCAAATGCACAGGAGAAATGCTTCAATAGTTTGCCTGTATCAAGCCCTCTCAGGACTCCCTGGCCACCTCAATGTATTTCTGATGTTTCCCAAAGCCCAGTGTTCTAAACACTGAGCAAACAGCCAGGGCCAAAACATTTAATTAATTAATCAATTAATTTATTAAATTATTAAATTTATTATTATTTTTTAATATACCAGAGGATATTTTCCCATTGTTTTCTAGAGAAGGTGGAAGGGAGGGAAGGAGAGCTAGGTAAACATCAGTGTGAGATATATCTATTGGTTGCCTCCCACACTAGTCCTTATCAGGGCCGGGGATCAAACATGGGACCTTTCCATCTAGGGCCAATGTTCTAACCACTGAGCACACTAGCCACAGCCAAAACCTGTAATTTTATTTTTTAAAATTTATCTTGTTGAAAATATAACTGTTCCCCTTCTTCCCCCCCCCCCCCACACTGATCACCTCTACCCCACTCCCACTCCTCCAGGCCTTCACCACACTATTGTGTGTGTCCATGGGTTATGCATCAATGCATATAAATTCTTTGATTAGTCTCTTCCCACCCCCACCCACTATCCCATTTCCTCTGAGATTTGTCAGTCTGTGCCATGCTTCCATGTTTCTGGATCTATTTTTATTTGTCAGTTTATTTTGTTCATTAGATTCCATATATGAGTAAGATCATGTGATACTTGTCTTTCTCTGACTAACTTATTTCACTTAACATAATACTCTCCAGGTCCTTGCATGCTGTTTCAAAGGGTAAGAGATCCTTCTTTCTCACAGCTGCATGGTATTCCATATTGTAAACTTATCACAGCTTTTTCCCCCACTCATCTACTGATGGGCACTTGGGCTATTTCCAGATCTTAGCTATTGTAAATAGCGCTGCTATGGATATAGGGGTGCACATATTCTTTCTGTTTGGTGTTTTTGTTTTTTCTTCATTTCTGCCAATATATTTTCAATATATTTTTTCAGTTAAAATATGAGAAAACAGTCCAAATTATTTTAATCCAATATCCCTGTCTTTATTTGATACTTTCTTCCAGATGAATTACATTTTGATGATTTTTAAGTGATTGACTTTTAAGATTTAAATTAGACCCTACACTTGTCAAGTTAATATTGCTAAAATGGTAGAAGACTTTGAAAGGAATTTTAGTAATAAAATAGGTGGGTTTAGGGAGTTTTAGGAATTAGTGGATCCATGGGAGAGGACTGTCTAGATGAGGGCTTGGAGCTGCCAAAAGGCATACATTCACAGAGTTAAAAAAAAAAAAAAAGGAGAGAGAGATGACACTGGATAAGGGGAGAGGAAGACATACATTCACAGAAGATGGGGGAAAGCCATAGGGTATGTGGAGAAAGAGAAAACAAACTTTCACAGAGGATAGAGAAATGTCCACAAATGGGAGAAAGAGGAAAACAGGTTTTCACAGGAGATAGAGAATTCTACCACTGAAGGGAGAGTGAAAGAGGGGGACACCATGTGGGGTTTGAGCTTTGAAGCTGATATAGTGACCAATTGGAAGGCAGTACGAAGAAACAAAGGACTGCATTCAGCCTTTATAAACCTTAGCAAAAAGTGGGTAGGTGAGTCACCCCCTTTGGGTCCCTTCCCTACGTGGGAATCTGTACTTGTTTCCAATAAATTTCCACCTTTTTCATCTACCACATTTTGTCCATGGTTTCATTCTTCGAATCCATCTGGACCAGAATCCAGGAAAGAAACCACCCTTGCATCTTGCTCAGGAAAAACCACCTGACTCAACTTTTTCAGTCAAGAGAGACATCCAATCAAAGTAACCCTTACCAGATGCCTTCCTTACGTTTTGGAATGAAGTTTTGAGTGTATTTACAATCAGAGGACTTGCCATTTTGGCCAATAATAGTGACTAGTCTAATTGAATAAAAGTAGCTCTAAGAGGTGTTTTTTGGGAAAAGAAAGTCATTCTTCACAATGTCTGCTTTAAGAGATAGGTGAGGCATACCAACGATCTTGATTTATAGTGTCTTAAAAATTGTTTGAAGCTTAGATGTTGACAAAAGGAATCTCTGGATATTCTTTACGGGCCTGGCTTTCTATTGGATAGGTCATTTTATAACTCATAGCAACAACTGCAACTGGTATACTTTTGTATAATAGAAGTGTAAATTATTTCTGTCTAGTGCAAAAAACTTCTGTCTGTAAATTATGACTTATTACTCTCTAAGATATCAGTTTTCTTTCTAACCCAGCATTAACCTTATCCTAGCAATTCTAGTTTCTCCATTGTTCTTTGGACTGGCCTTTATATTTTACTAGAGGCCTGGTGCATGAAATTTGTGCACTGGGGGTTGTCCCTCAGCCCAGCCTGAACCCTCTCCAATCTGGGACCCCTTGGGGGGGTGTTGAATTGCCGGTTAAGGCCCCATCTAGCAGGGGCCTAAGCTGGCAGTCAGACATCCCTCTCACAATCTGGGACTGCTGGCTCCTAACCACTCGCCTGACTGCCTGCCTGATTGCCCCTAGCTGCTTCTGCCTGCCAGCCTGATCACCCCCAACTGCCCTCCCTTGCCAGCCCAATCGCTCCCAACTGCCCTTCTCTGCCAGTCTGGTCACCCCCAACTGCCCTCCCATGCTGGCCTGGTCACCCCCAACTGCTCTCCCCTGCTGGCCTGTTCATTCCCAACTGCCCTCCCTTGCTGGCCTGTTCTCCCCTAACTGCTCTCCCCTGCTGGCCTGTTTGCCCCTAACTGCCCTCCCCTGCTGGCCATCTTGTGGCAGCCATCTTGTGGTGGCTATCTTGTGGTGGTCATCTTGTGACGATGTGGGGGCAGCCATCTTGGGACGATGTGGGAGCAGCCAACTTGTGATGACACGAGGGCGTGAGGGCCACCTAGGCTTTTATTAGTATAAATTGGTTTCCTCTTGAATAAGTAAAATACAATATTTGACACATTTTATATCTGTACTAGGGGCCCAGGGCACGAATTTGTGCACCTTGAAAGGAGCTGTGAGCCGTGAGTCTGTGGTAGGCACAGGGGTGGGTCTCAGCCCATCCTGCATGCCCCTGCTTGGCCCCTTCTGCCATGGCCCCCAGTCCCCTGTGTGCTGGCAGCCCTGCTCCTGCCACTGCTCCTCCCAGGCACTGACAGAGCCAGTCCCACTTGCACCCGCTGCTGGTGTCTGCCCCAATCGCTCCACACCAGCAGCGGGTGCAAGCAGGGGGAGGTGGAGAAGCCCTCAAGAGCAATTAGGGCTGGCAGTTGCCATTCTCACTTGTTGATGGTGCCATGCGATCAGGGCTGGTGCCAAGTGCTGGCAGCGGGTGCGAGCAGTGGCTCCGGTGCTGGCCGCATGTATGAGTGCCAGGCAGGACTGCGGCATGCAGTAGCAAATAATTTTCAGTAACCACCAGAGGCTGGCTCCAATGATAGTGACGGGCACCCTGCCTTGATCTGGCACCCCCCCCCCCTCACCTACTCCACCATCCTGCTGCGGCCGATGCATACCATGTTCCGTGTGCACCACGTGGTAATTGCACGTCATAGCGTCCAGTTGTTTGGTTGTTCCACCATTCAGTCTATTTGCATATTAGCCTTTAATTATATAGGATGAAAATCACAATTTTACCATCTTAAACTTATATTTTAATAATTATCTTAACCCAGTGTAGGTTCAACATCCATCAATTTATTTTGGTATTTCCCAAATTTATTTACATTTTTGCTCTTTTTTCCTAAATTTGTTTTCCTATGTAAATTTGTGTATTTTGTCTATCTCTACATTATTTCTTAAAGTTTAAAGGAATTCTCCAAAATTTTGTTTTTCTGATATTGTGATCTAATATCCATACCATATGCCATAGTGGATTTAATCTTTAAAGTCAGAAAAATCTAATATTTTTAATTTGACCCCATCAGGAACTACTTCTTTTCTTTAATTGCTTTTCTCTGGGCCTTTCCTAGCTTTGATATGTCTTTCTGGAAGTTAGGTGAAGAGAAATGATTTTTCCAGGCACAGTCAAGAGCAAAATTATCAGGGAGGGGCGGGGTGGGAATGAAAGAATTGTCATGCTATTGTAGGTACTGACATGCTCAGTTGTTCTAATCTTCACAGTGTCCTGGTAAATTACATGTACACCACCACTTACAGATGAAGTAATTGAGAGTCAGGCCTGTACATCTGGTGAGTGGGAGCCCCTAGCCTAATCCTAGTTCTGTCCAAAGCCCATATGCTTTTTGATATTTGATAGAACTTCAATTAATTTTATATTCTCATTGCAATTATCCTGCTGTGGATGCAGTAAGATGATGTGCCCCAGTGTGAACTGAGCAATGTGTTGAATATCATAAACAGGTGCCAAAATCACATAAGATGTGGGATTGCACTTTCAGGCTTACCCGGCTTTGGGAAACACCAAGCTTTGCCTCTTCTTTTTCTTGCTCTCCCTCTTTCATACCCTTTATGTGTACTTAGCTTTCATGGTCACAGAATTGGAACAAACAATGGCTGCAATTGGAAGGACCCATACAGTGGTGGATAACTGGGCATTGTAGATGTGAACAAATTGAGACCAAGTGGTTCCAACAAATCAGTTGGCTTGTACATAGGAGAAAAAAGAAGGGGAAGTGGGCAGATTTGTTAAATATTGCAAGATGTATAAAACAATAATCCCAAATAGCATTATCTGTAGCCATTATTCACTTGTGCCCTTAATTTGCCAATCTGAATGGATATTTTGTGATATTTTAATTTCCCTTTTGTTACATTTGATGGGAAGCAAGCTTTACTTGTTGAAAGAGACCCCGCACACTTAAATAGTGATACATTAATATGGGTACATCAGCACCATCCATAATAAAACTGATCACCCCACTCTTTCTCTGTTTCACCCAAATAGAATTGTTAAACTGTGGAACTAGCAAATACAAGTAACTGCACTAAGTAAAGAATGCACAATTTCATTTAATATACTACAGTACCTGAGTTGTTAAAGAATACAAATAAAGTTCTAAAATCAAATGTCTTCTAAAACTCACATTTTTGCAACTTTACTCATTTTTATTTGCTGAATTAAAAAAAGCCTTCTGTGCTAAGAACAATAAAGTAGAGATAATTGCAAATTTCCTTCTTTCAAGGAATGTGAATGAATGAAGAGATACCCCTAATTTTCAAAACAAATGTTTAT
The DNA here is from genome assembly GCA_026230045.1 of Corynorhinus townsendii. Lineage (NCBI taxonomy): Eukaryota > Metazoa > Chordata > Mammalia > Chiroptera > Vespertilionidae > Corynorhinus > Corynorhinus townsendii. The sequence goes on from JAPDVU010000003.1 coordinate 101,650,753, forward strand.
CTTTTCCGAGATTCTTAATCATTACAAACTTACAACTTTGTTTAGAGAAGATATTTGGGGCAAAATATTTCTATGAGATTTATGGGAGATAAAATGATGAATCATCTCAATTCTACTGTGGAAATGATTTTTCTTGAGCTTTACTTGGAATGTGAAAAGTGCTTTAGACCTGCTGCACACTGTATTTTATTTTGTGCTTAAGAGAATAGAAAAGAGGCTACTATTTATTCCTCAGAATAGTACTTTTGCATCCATATTCCATGCTTATACTGAAGGAAAGGTCACATCAAAGATATTTTAATTCTAAGATGATTAATTACAATAACAATACCAGTTATGGAAAAGTTTTGCATGAAATCTTCCACTCGTATGTGATCAGATATTTAGAAGACACTTTATTGATGTCTTAAGAGGATTAATGTCATAAGATATTATCTTTAAAATCTTCAGCTAATTATTAAAAATGTAATGATGGTAAATTAGTTAACACTATCAAAAAATAACACTTCCTGCAGGAGACACAGGGAATTATTTGATCTAGATCTTGAAATCTGGGCAAAAATCTAAGTCTGAAACACAGGCCATGTGGAGCTATTGAGTGTGATTTCTTTGTTTTCATGTTGACTCATTCACCCAAGTCACAAGAGCAATCGAATTCTGAGCAGGCTTAGTTCAATTAATGTTGGAAGACATTTATAAACATTTACCCCATTCAAAAGGTACTTCTCATTACATCCTTGCTATTGCCCACTAGGACCCAGGTGTCTGGTGCCTGATAAATTTTATCTCTGAACTTCTCATTTTATGTTGCAGTCACATGATTTTTGTCCTTAAATACATCAAATTTTTTCCCTCTTCAGATTATTCATACTTGCTACTTTTTGCCTTCTTTCCTGTCTTCAAGCAGTAGACATCTTATCATTTAGATTCGGCTTAAAGCCTCTTTCTAGAGAGCTCTTCCATGGGCAGTGGAACCAGATTCTCCAACAGCAGATAGATTCTTTATTTCATTCCTCCATTTTATTTTGTCTTTATGAGCTGCTATGATTTCAAATAGTCTAGTTTACTTGCCTACTTATTTGTGTATTGTTTCCAAACTAGAATGAAAATTACAGAAAGAGGGTATCTTAGATGTCTTGTTTACTACAGCATTGAGGACTGTGTTACACTGAAAGTTAACACCTGCAAAATATGGAAAAATAGAGTTGCAACTTCATATGTTTAGAAAAAATAGATAAAACATGCATTTATTCTGCAAAGCAGAAATTCTTTCAAGAGAATAGAAATGCTAATGGGGATACCTATGAGGAAATACTTATTTACAACTCTGAAATCTGGTGTCTTCACTACAAAAGTAGCATTTCAACTGCACCATGAAATAGGTATATTTTTACATAGAGAAAGGAGGAAGGATGGTCTAAGTGTTTTGAGATAGTCTAATGTGTGAGAAAAAAAGATTAGAGGAAAGCAGTGAGTACATTCATGAGGAAGGTAACCCTGTTTTGGTTTGTTTGTTTTTTATATATTTTATTGATTTTTTACAGAGAGGAAGGAAGAGGGATAGAGAATTAGAAACATCAATGAGAGAGAAACATCGATCAGCTGCCTACTGTACACTCCCCACTGGGGATGTGCCTGCAACCAAAGTACATGCCCCTGACTGGAATCGAACCTGGGACCCTTCAGTCCGCAGGCAGACACTCTATCCACTGTGCCAAACTGGTCAGGGCTAACCCTGTTTTACTTGAGTAAGTGACTACAGATGGAATCATAAATGCTTTACATTCTGTCTCTGGCATTCAACATTTGGGTTAATGTTATAGGCTGAATTGTGTCTCTTCCAAAATTCATATGTTGATACTCTAATTTATAGTACCTCAGAATGTGACTGTATTTGGAGACAGAATCTTTCAGGTAGTTATTATGTTAAAATCCTATCTATCCTAATATATAAAAACCCTGGGTCATAACGTCCATTAAGGAGGGAGGCTCGACCAACCGGATATCAGTCCTGCAGTCAGCGCTGGGTTGCCCAGTACCCCAAAACTGACTGCTGAGGGGGCTGCAAATCAGGGCCAGAGAGAGGCCTGAAGAGAGAAGCAGGGACTGATCCATTGCCTCTGTGGCAGCTTTTTTTTAAAAATATATTTTATTGATTTTTTACAGAGAGGAAGGGAGAGGGATAGAGAGTTAGAAACATCAATGAGAGGGAGAGGGATAGAGAGTTAGAAACATTGATGAGAGAGAAACATTGATCAGCTGCCTCCTGCACTCCTCCCCCCCTCCCCCCCCCCCCGCACTGGGGATGTGCTCACAACCAAGGTACATGAGCTTGACTGGAATCAAAACCAGACCCTTCAGTCTGCAGGCCAATGCTCTATCCACTGAGCCAAACCAGCTAGGGCTCTGTGGCAACTTTTGATCAGGACTTGCCTCTCTCTTTCTCTCCCTGTCTGGCCAGCAGCCAGGCCTCCCTTCTCTCCAGACCTCCACTGGGGCTGCTGATCAGCTCCACCTTTCTGATCAAACCCTGTTGATAGGCCCAGAGATGCTGAATGGCATAGAAACCAACCAATCAGAACCAAATCTGGGTGTAGTGTGAGGAGCCAATGGCTGCCTAGGAGGTGGAGCTTTTGATGCTGACTGGCATAGAAACTAACCAATCAGAACCAAGTCTGGGTCAACTGTGAGGAGCCAATGGCTACCTAGAAGATGGAACTTTTGACGCTGACTGGCATAGAAACTGACCAATCAGAACCAAATTGGCCAGTAGAGGAGGGCAGTTGGGGGCGAGATCAGGCCAGCAGGAGAGCGCAGTTAGGGATGAGATTCCTGTGGGACTGGGCTTAAACCACCAGTCAGACATCCCTGAAGGGGTCCCCGATTGGAGAGGGTGCAGGCTGGACTGAGGTAACTGCCCCCCAAATGCAAGAATTTCATGCACTGGGCCACTAGTATATATATAAAGGGCCAGGGTCTGTAACGTCCAAAATGACCGAAGGCTCCACCAAACACCAGGTGGGGGGTGGGCGGGATGGGGTGGGGTGAGGTGGACATAGCGAGGTCGTTAGCCTCTGGGCCGGGCAGCCACTGCCTCAGTGGTTGACTCCAGCAGGACCTGGGGCCTCCCCTCTGTGGACCAGAGGCCCTTTTCCTGATACTATGTTCCCAGGATCTCTCAGACCTGTTTGTGGAAGTCAGGAAACAATGTGTGTGGTCATCCCACCCTGGAGACTCCCAGGGCTGACAGCAAGGGTGGGCTTCTGTGGGGTCCCCTCTGTTATGTGATCCAGGGTCGCTACATCCTAACGTTGACTCTGGCAGGATTTGGGCCATTCCTCTGCATATCTGAGGTCCTGCTCCCTATACCAAAGCCCCCAAATCTCTGAGATCCAGATGCAAAAATTGCCTGTTATTGTCATCCCACCCTGGGGATTCCCAGGGCTTACAGTGGGGGAGGGCCTTAGTGGGGTCCCCTCTGTGTGGTGTCCAGAGTCCCATTACTATTTCCTCGGGGTCCTCACCTTGACTCTGGCAGGACTTGGGCTGGTCCTCTGCATATCTGATCTCCCTCTCCCTATACCAAAGCCCCCAAGTCTTTGAGACCCAGATGCCTGTTGTCGTCATCTCACCCTGGGTGGGATGATTCTGTTCTAGGGTCCAGGGCCCCTCCCTCCTGCCTCATGTTTCTCACTTTGAGCCCTGGCAGGTCCTGGGATCCTCCCTCTGTTGACCCAAGGCCGGACTTCTCAGATCAAAGCCTTACTGCCCTGAGTCCTCTGCAGAAAGTCAGTGTACGTCATATCCAGTACCAAGCCCAGCAATTCCAAAGCCTGATCGCAGGGGCTGAGATGGATACTGTAGTGTCCTTTAGCCCTCTCTCTGATCCATACTTTAACAGGGCCTGGGCCTTCTGTCCTCTGTGAACCTGAGTCTGCAATCCTCAGACCAAGGGTCTGACTACCTGAGTTCCCTGAGGAGGTGTGTCAGGGGGAGGTGCAGTTTTCAACATACAAACAGAAAGCCCAACTTCAGAAATTTAAATTCCTGCCTCATTCACCTTATTCTGTTAAACCCCAAATCTAGATATTATACCTACTATGATCACCCCCAAGATTTTATACAAAGCTAAGATAACTAGTTAAGCAACTCTATTAATTAAAGATAGCCTAAAGGCAATGATTTCAACCTTGAAAACAGAAAGCTGGGGAGAGCCACATGGACAGTGGAAAAAAGGGGGTGAGATGGAAAATTTCTCTGGTAATAGCCAAGAAGTGAATGGTTTTCAAGGTGCATAAGAGCAACCTGTACTAGAGGAACAGGATGAGTCACATCTCCACAGAGACAGTCATATTACCTTGAAAAGATTTTAGGTAAATCTTATGAAAACTAGCTAATGGTGTAGGATGAGAAAGAACAATGAACCACTGAAATGGGTGGCCTAGGGAAATGTTTGGAGGAAGCATCATCTCCCAACATGTGACCCATCAGAATTGAACGTGGGGTCAATAAGTTTGAGGAGGCTTAGCAGTGCTAAAAAAATGCCCCCTTTCTCTTCCCAAAGCATCTTGGCCTCCTCACCCCTCCCCATGGAAGTATCAGGATGGTGCTTTATGATGTTTAAGTTTCTCTCCCAGAGCTACCATTAGCTGGAAGAGAGGCTTCCTGATTAATTAAAGCCTAGGGGGTGTGGCCCCTCATTGTCCTAGAGAAAAGCATATGTTCAGGAGGCCTGGGGTAGGGCCCTGGGAAATTTTGACATGGTGAAGATGACCAGGAAAGCACAAAATCCTAGCACAGTTATGTAACAACCAACCCCATTCACCAAAAGAAGGTAAAAGAGGAAGAAGCCTTGTTAATCCAGGTTCAGTATCCAGGATGAAAGGACCATACCCAAACTTCTCCTCCTCTTCTTTAATGATATATCCCTAAGACTCCCTGGTCTTGCCTGGCAGATTCCATCCTCAACTCATAATTTTTCTCATGAAGACTTTTTTCCCTTTCACCCCAGCCATGGGGGTGAAAAGATGTCTTTAAGGGAGTTCAAGGAAAGGAGCCTTTCCAAAAATTCCTACTCCTTCAAGAAAACCTACAAAAGCTATAAAGCCAACAATATCACAGGCCAAATGAGGAACTGAATAAAATGATCCAGAAAAAGACCAAGACACTGTAGAAAAATTCACCACCTTGAGTGATAACTTGGGCAGCCAGTAACTTCAGAGAAAGGCCAAAGACTTCAGAACTATCTATGAAGTCTCTGAAGTCTGGCCCCCAAGAAATGCTGACAGTGTGGAAGCCAAATTTTACACCTACAGGATACACCAATAGTGATGATTAAAATAAAATTGATAAGTGGTTCACTTCCAGTGTAAGCATAATTTGCAGACAATTTTTATTAAATTTATTGGGATAACATCTATACTAATAAAAGAGTAATATGCTAATTAGACCAGCAAACCTTCCGGAAACCTTCCGGACATCCTTCCAGACAAAGCCATGGTGACGGGGCTGAGGCAGAGGCGGTTAGGGGCAATCAGGCCAGCAGGGGAGAGCAGCTGGGGGTAATCAGGCCAGCAGGCAAAGGTGGTTAAGGGCAATTAGACCGGCGGGCGGAGTGGGCAGGGGTGATCAGGCTGGCAAGCGAGTGGTTAGGAGCCAGTGGTCCTGGATTGCGAGAGGGATGTTCAACTGCGGGATTGTGCATAAACCAGCAGTCAGACATCCCCCAAGGGATTCTGGATTGGAGAGAGTGCAGGCTGGGCTGAGGGACCCCCCCCCACCATTGTGCACGAATTTTGTGCACTGAGCCTCTAGTATAATAAAAACCTAATATGTTAAGTGTCCAGTCAGCCAGTCGGCCATTCAACCAATCAAAGTGTAATATGATAAGGATATGCTAAGGCAGCTCAACCACTCGCTATGACATGCACTGACCACCAGGGGCAGATGCTCTGACTGGTAGGTTAGCTTGCTGCTGAGGTCCAGCCAATCAGGACTGAGTGAGATGGGCCAGACATACCCTGGAGCCCTCCTGTGGTCCCACTCCGGCTGGCCAACCTCCCGTGTCCCTCCCCAGCCCTGATGGTGCACTGGTGGGGTCCCTCGGCCTGGCCTGTGCCCTCTTGTAATTCGGGCTGAGGGACCCCTCCCCTGAGTGCACAAATTTCGTGCACTGGGCCTCTAATACGGTTATGAGAGTGGATCCTAATCCAGGACATTAGAACACCGACAGACACCAGACATGCATAAGCACAGAGGAAAGGCCACATGAGGACACAGCAAGATGACAGCCATCTGCACGCCATGGAGAGAGGCATCTGGTGAAACCAAAGCTGCTAACACCTTGATCTGGGACTTCCAGCCTCCAAACTGTAAGAAAATTAATGTATGTTGTTTAAGCCACCTAGTCTGTGGTATTTTATTATGGCAGCCCTAACAAACTAATACAGTTACCTTGAAAATTTTTAACCTAAGTTTGTTTTCTTGTTTGCAAAATGTTCATAACACTAAAGAAATAAAGACTCAAATAAGAGTCAAAGTTCTTTTAAAAACAGAATAAATTTAGGACTGAAAGATACCTTTAAAAATAGTCACACTGGGTGATGTCAGTTTCACTTGCCTCTTTCTGTTGATTTCAATAGTAGGGAGAACTAAGGGGTTAGTTTAATTTAAGATAGTTGCTACACAGTTGACTATACCAAGGCTCTCCCTGGAAGAAAAATATATCTGTATTGAGAAAGGGCTGGAGGAAGTAGCCTGGGCAAAAGTCAGAAGGAAGAAAAAACTCTTTGATATATTGCAGGATTTACAAATGCACAATGTCACAAGATTAGAAACAGTTTAGTGTTGGACTCAAACTCTGAGTTTGTTAGCTAGTCTTTGTTTTTGCTCTAATGTTTTCCATATTTGTAGCCACCCACTACAGACACAGGCTGGCACTGATAGCCCAGTATTGCACAGCTGTCGGTCTCTCACTAGACTGTAAGTTTTTAAGGGATTGGCTCTCAACTCAAATTTCCAGCATCCATGACTGACACAAGGCTGGCACTCAATCAATGGTTGGTTGCTCTGAAATATTTGCTTTGCTTCTCTGATCATTTATTATTACAAGAGATAGTATATTAGAGTGAAAGGCTTGGAGAAAAACTCAGTCCTCAAACTCAGAGTTTGAGTCCAACACTAAACTGTTTCTAATTTTATGACATTGTGTATTTGCAGATCCTGTTGGAGACCTGGTTTTGAGAATGTAATAATCACCTCTTTATCTGTTTTAAGAATTAGTCTAAATCTATGTGTAAAATATCTAGTACAGTTCTAGTATCTAGTTGATGTTTAATATTGCATTTTATTATGGTTGTTTTGATATTGTTACCTGTCTACACTCTTTATATCAATGTGATGGCTTATGTGTCAGTTCTGCAAGGACAAGTTCTATACTGTTTTATTTCATCTGTATTATACCATGTAAAACAAGCACTTTTTACTGATTAGTAAATCTTTTTATATAGCACAATAGTAATGAAGACTACAAAGAGGTGATTTATCCCTGTAAATTAATTCATAAGTAATCGGAGCTCAGAGCCTATTTGGTACGAAAGCTTTTCTACATCAAAGACTCTTATCAGATTTAAAATGGAAATCAGCCGAGCCACTGTGGCTCAGTGGTTGAACATCAGCTTATGAGCCAGGAGGTCATGGTTTAATTCCCAGTCAGGGCATATGCCCAGGTTTCAGGGTCAATCCCCAGTAGGTGGCATGCAGAAGGCAGCCAATCAGTGATACTCTCTCATCATTGATGTTCCTATTTCTCTCTCCCTCTCCTTCCTTCTCTGAAATTAATAAAAAATATATTTAAAAATTAAGCATTTAAAATGGAAACCAATGCTTCTGCTTTCCTTTATGGTTCTTTGATTCTTTATATATAATTTGAGTGAACTAAATCTGATAGCCAGATTCTAGTGAATTTTTCTTAATTGTATGCAACCTTTTCTCATACATTTTTGTCTATTGAGACAATCCATAAACTAGCCTGTGGTACTTGTTTGCTTATGCCTTTAATTAAGCAAAGCTGTCTATAAGCTAGAATGCTTTTCTCAAATGGTATTTTGTTTCCGCAGCAATGACCTCTACTAAATCCCATAGCACATTCCAGCATTTGCATTGTGCATGGTAGAATTGTGCATGCTCCATGCTGTGTTTCTGGATAGTCATGTTGCCAAAGAAGTCATGCTCATTAGTAATCTCTGCCAGGAACTTGCAGGGATGCCTGAAAAGAAAAATAACTGGAAGCAGGCAGTAGTAAAACCACAGAAGAGTCAGGAGTAAGGGGCAGAAAGGAGGTGTGGGAGTGGAAGTGCGGAAGCAGGAACATCTGAATACCAGGCCAGGCTACTGAGTCATTCTGTTTCTGGTGAGAAGGCTTCAGAGTGATGAAGCTGGGTCTTCTGGATCCCTGTATGTCTGACAACATTTAAAACAGATTGTTGCAGTAATAGCTTCCAATTTTTTCATATCACTCACATCTACACTGACTTTGAGCTGGACCATGGAATGAGAGCAAATATGATGACATAAGCACCCATGACTGTCATATAAAAAAGCCTGAAACAAACTACTCCCAAATGACAAATCACATGGTAAGAGGGCCTCATCAACCCAGCTGTCCCATTCCTAACCATTGTAAACTAGCCAGCCTCAGCTGATCCATCAGACACCTCAGACACAGTGTGCCCAGGTAAGAAAACTCAAGCCTGCACTACTCCAGAAGTGCCCAGCTGAGCTCAGCCCAAGGTACTGATGTGCACCATGTTTGGGGATATTTTCTTGGGGTAGGGGCTTTTGTTTTGTTTTTTAATTTCTTTAAAAATAGATGAAAGAGAAAGAGAGAGAGAGAGAGAGAGAGAGAGAGAGAGAGAGAGAGAGAGAGAGAGAGATAATTGCCTGCCTACCACACATGCCCCAGCTGGAGATCAAACCCACAAACTACATATGTGCCTTACAGGAATCAAACCCACTGCCTTTTGGTGCATGGGGCAATGCTCCAATCAACTGAGCCATACCAGCTAGGACTAGGAATGTGTTTTTACACTGTAAAAGATAACTGATAAATGCTCTCATGCTTGACTAGTATGCTCAGGAATAATTCTAATTCCATCTTTCATGAATGTTTTCAAAATTCCATTTGGAAAATTCTGCTCTAAAATAAGAAAGTAATTTCAAAATAGGGCAAACTATTATATCATCACCATGTGATAAATGCATTTTTCAGATTAGTCTCTCCCTGTGACTTTTAGAAGTATTTGTAAGGTGAGGTGTGGGTGGGGAAAGACTCTTAAAATAATAGTGCCAAAAGGAAGGAGCTTCACTTAAGCACAGAGGCATTTTGAAACCAGAAAATCTTGAAATACTGTAGCTCATGTGCTATAATAGATATTTTTATTGCTGCAGGAAAATCAGCCCTGACTCTCTGTTCTCTGGAATATAATGGCTAAAGTACTCTATTTAAAATTCCTGGATCCTTTCTCAAGCTCCCAGTGTTTTCATTTTGAGTCATCAAGGAAAATGTGATATTTGGTATTTATTTATATTTTAGAATTTATTTATTCAACTAATTCTTCTGTTGAGCAAATATTTTGTGAGGCTCTGGTCTCTGCCTGGTTCTATGCTCCTCTGAAAAGCCTTATCCCACTGTACAGACTGGTCAGAAAAAAAAAACACAAATACTGTAATCTCCATGACTTACTCAAGAAACTGTCTGCTGGAAAACTTCACAGAGTGCTCTGCCTCTCTTCCCAGCCACCCCAATTTTAGTTACCCCAAATAGGGGCACATTGAACATTTTCAGACAGTCCTCCCTCCCTAGGAAGCTGTAGATCCTGGATAAGGAACCCTGGCCAAGGCCTTTTCCTCTGTCTAATATCAGTATTCACGTGACATAATAATGATATTTAAGAGTAAGCACTTAGAGAGTGCTTACTATGTGGCATGGAGCTGTTCCAACACTTTAGATCTACTAACTGATCACTGTAGTAACTTTGACCAATGAAATCATGTGAATAGTATCTTCACTGGGTTTGGGTCATGTAACATGCCACCCCCTCCAGCCCCCTGCCCCTCCAGAGTTACTTTGGAGAGTGACGACTACTGATGCTACTGCTGGTCCCCAAAGAAGTTGCTCCAAGTTTGTCTATAAACAAACATCCCACTATCTTCTGCACAGTCAGACCCTGAAGCCTAATTGAAAGAAGCTGTTTTTTTTTTGTGACTTTCAAAACTTCATATGAGAATTATCCCTGATGTTTCTCTTTCCCCATAATGTGACATGAGGGGCTTTGTTATGCATGTTTAGAAGTTTTGGGAGCACTTACTCCTTGAACCTACTCACTGGGCCAATTGTGGGAGTAAGTTCCTCCTTGATCTTGCTCTGCTACCCTAACTGTGGGAGTACAGGGCCTCAGATGCCGGGTATCGTAAGCTGATATGAGAAGTTGTAGGTGTACAGAAGAGACTTTATTGTAGACCAAGTAGACATTGCTAACAAGGAGCCATCAGACAAAACAGTTTTTCAAGTAGCCTCACAAATCAGCTGTACAAAGCAGTTTATCCCCTGCTGGTCAGTAACACATCTTTATACTAACTCAGAACATAGAGGCTTCCTACCAAACAGTGACATCAATATTTGGGTTATAGAAAGGTACGCCTTCACAGTGCATACAGTAAAATTACTGTGCCTTTGCTCTTGCACCTGGGTATGGTAAATTGGCCTTGAACATCTGGTGTACTCTGATTAGGGTTCCCACAGAAGTGAAATCATATTTATACTTTTTATTTGTTAAGGAGAAGGGTGATTCATTTTATTAGTGTGCTTCATAATTTATAAGTGTTAAATGTTTTCATTTGTATGTATTAAAGAACTTGTAATAAAAATAATAAGAGAACCAGAAAACACGACCTCCAACATCCCTCCCCTTTTTTCTTGAAGATAAGGTTGCAAGAGTTCCAGAAAGGTTCCATTCTGTTCCAATTAATTTTATTTGTCAAGTTGATTGGGTCACAAAGTGCCCAGACATTCAGTCAAACATTATTTGGGGTGTGTCTGTGATGGTCTTTCAAGATGAGATTAGCATTTATGTAAGTAGACTGAGTAAAGCAAATTGTTCTTTCTAATGTGGGTGATCTTCATCTGATCAATTGAAAATTAAATAGTACAAAAATGTTGAGAAAGAGGGAATTAATTCCTCCTGCTTGACTGTGGAGCTGGGCCATGGATGTGACTTGAACTGAAACTTGGGCTCTTCTTGGTCTTGAAATGCTTGGTCTAGCCACCATTCAGACTAGAACTATGCCATTGGCCCTCCTGGGTCTCCACTATAGGTCTTAGGACTTCTCAGCCTCCATAATCATGTGGAGCCACTTACTTATAATAAACCTGTTTACATACACACACACACACACACACACACACACACACACACACACACCATTGGTTCTGTCTCTGAGAACTCTGACAAATGTATTCCATTTCATTCCATTCCTCAGAAGGATCTGATTTATAAACTCCCCACTTCCTCCCTACATTCTGCAGATACTCTGTTGTTCACACTTCTTTTTGACTACTCCCTTGGACAACATACTTGAAACTTTCCCTTGCAGCCCATCCAGCCCTCATCCTCATGAAGGCAGCTATACACCCAGGCCTGCTTCCCTACTTCTCCTGAGATCATAGCCTAGCTAGGGCCCAAGGTCTTGTGGTACCCAGGAGGGTAGGTTGTATAGCCACAGCAATGATTTGATGACTCCAATAGAATTGGGACCAGAACCCCAGTGAATAGGGGTATAACCCAGAGTGAGTGATTCTAGTACATGAACAATGTGTGTCTATGACCCAGTAAAGATAAACCATTTGCTAATTTCTCTAGCAAAACCTTTTCTTCACAATTATATCATGATTATATGGCATTGTTTCTTAGTCTATATCAGTTCTGAATAGACAGAATTAAGATTAATGAAGCTTTAATATCACAAATGAGCTGTATGTTAGAAGACAGTGTCACTGGATTGGCTGAACATCAATACATGTTACCATGGATATAAATACTGGTCTATATTGCATTCTGATTTATATAAAACAATTTACATTTTTATCATGGGTTTCTAAGATAAATCTTTTTCCTGGAATAAGAATATTCCTCTTCAATATATTCCATTCCATGAGATGTCAAGCACCTCAGGAATGACTTAGTAGTAATTACTCCTTTCATCATCATCTTCTATTACTGATATGGTATTTAAAATAACTAAGTGTATAAGCTCAGAAATCATACTTGGTGTTGAATCCTGGCTATGTCTCTTTTTTAACTATATGATTTTTATAAATCTTTATTGTTGAGAGTGTTACATATCCCACTTTTTTTTTTACCCCATTAGCCCCTCCACTCTGTTCTCCCACCCCAGGCCTTCACCAATCTATCTGTGTCCACAGATATGCATATAAGTTCATTGGTTAATCTCTTTACAGCACACCTCCCCCTTTCCCTCTGAGATCAGTCCATCTGTTCCATGTTTTTATGCCAGTGGTTCTATTTTATTTGTCAGTTTATTTTGTTCATTAGATTCCACATATAAGTGAGATCATTGATATATATCTTTCTCTGATTGGCTTATTTCACTTAGCATAAAATCTCCGTGTCCTTCCATACTGTCTCAAAGGGTAAGAGATCCTCCATTTTTAAAACTGCATAGTATTCCATGGTATAAATGTACCAGAGCTTTTTTATCCACTCATCTACTGATGGGCACTTGAACTGCTTCCAGATCTTAGCTATTGTAAATAGTGCTGCTATGAACATAGGAGTATATTATTCTTTCTGGTTGGTGTTTCAGGATTCTCTGCCACTTAAGGCTGTATAAAAGTTGACAATGACTCATCTGAGCTTTCACATGTATAAAATGTCAATGTTAATAATATCTAGGTCATAGGGTGATTGTGATGGGTACACAATATAAAGCTTTAAATGGATTAGCAGAGTGTCTGGCATGTGATAAATTTTCAAGAAGTATTAGCTGCTATTTTCATCACTATTGAAGTTTATATTTGCATAGTACTTTGCATTTCAACTTATTTACTAATGCATTTATTGATATAACTGGTATGTTTGGTTTCTATTTGTTCCATCTGTTCTTTGTTCCTTGATTATTTATTTGAACTTTATTGTTGAAAGTATTACATATATCCCCTTTTCCCCCCAATTGACCTCTTCTAGCCCTTCCCTACTCCCTACCCCAGGCTTTCACCACCCTATTATGTATGTCCATGGGTTATGCATATATGCATATGAGTTATTTGGTTGATCGCTTCCAACCCACGCACACACCCCAGCCTTACCTCTGAGGTTCCACAGTCTGTTCCATGCTTCTATGTCTCTGGATCTACTTTGTTTATCAGGGTTTTTTGTTTGTTTGTTTGTTTTATATTCCACATATAAGTGAGATCATGGGATACTTGTCTTTCTCTGATTGGCTAATTTTACGTAGCATAATACTCTCCAGATCCCTCCATGCTGTTTCAAAGGGTAAGAGATCCTTATTTTTTACTGATTTTCTATCCACTCATCTACTGATGGGCACTTGGGCTGTTTCTAGATCTTAACTATTGTAAATTGTGCTGCTATGAACATAGCGGTACATACATTCTTTCTGATTGATTGGTGTTCCTTGATTCTTTATTTTCTGCCTTCTTTTAGGTAAAAAAATTTAATATCCCATTTTAGCTCTTCTATGGAATTTCTAGATACAACTCTGTATTTTTTCCTGCTTGTTGTAGAGATTATAATATGAAACTTGAGCTTTTCACAGTCTATTTCAAATAATATTATACTATTTTATAACAATGCAGAATCTTACAGCAATCCATTTTATTTCCTCTCTCCTGCCTTTGTGTTTTATGTTTTCTAATTTATTTCTACAAATACTAAAAACTCAAAGGACTTTAAAATTTTTGCTTCAAACTGTTAATAATCTCTTAAAATAAGTATGTGGCATATGTATAGTTTAAAATATTTTAATAAATATTTTTTAAACAAACTTTTATGGTTTTCCTTATATGTACTCTCTTTTGGTGCTATGCATTTCTCCCTATAGATTTGGGCTTCCTTTTGGTATCATTTTCCCTCTCCCTAAAAAAAAATATTTGGACATTTCTTCAGTAAATTCCTTAGTCATGTGTATGAATGAAACTACGTTTATTTTGACTTATTTTTTAAGTATAATTTCATTGGATATAGAATTGTAGGTTGAGTTATAGAATTGTAGTTTGTTTTTTTTTCAGTACTCTTAGAAGTGTTCTACTGTGTTCAGGAATTTGTTGTTTCTGAGAAATCAGCTCTAAATCTTATTTTTATCCTTTTGAAGATGGTGTATCTTATTTTACTGCCTGATTCTCAGATTAAAAAAATTTTTTTTTTGATTTTTAGCTTTTTAACTATGACATGGCAAGATATAGTTCTCTTTTATTTTCAGTTCTTAGAGTTCACTAAACTTTTTGAATCTATGGGTTTATGTCATTTATCAATTTAAAGAAATTCTTGGCCTTTTTTTCTTCAAAATTGTTTCACCCATTTTCTCCTTCATATATTTCTGGACTCAAATTAAATGTATCACATAGACCATTTGATATTGTCCCTTATATCTCAGATGCTATGTTCTGTTGTCTTACTTTTTTATCTCTGTGTGTTTCTGTAAGTGTTCTCTTAGCCACGACCAGCACAGCTAGAGAGTGAATGAGTCCTGAGTAGGGACGATGGGGGATTGAGAAAAAAAAAAAAACAGACACAGAGACAATAGGTAAAGCTGGGACCAGGTGGGACACTGTTCTCAGATGGGGAGACAGTGACCCAGAGCTAGTGCAGTGGGTTTATTATATACAGCATGATACCAGCCAGTTTTACTAGAGTTTAAGACAAAGGAAATTGTGTGAAATCATGCTTAAAGATCAAGCTGCAATTCTTTATTCTTGTGTCTTCTTGGGATCATCAGGCCTGACTGGAACCTGATAATTGCATCCG
Source organism: Corynorhinus townsendii (assembly GCA_026230045.1). Lineage (NCBI taxonomy): Eukaryota > Metazoa > Chordata > Mammalia > Chiroptera > Vespertilionidae > Corynorhinus > Corynorhinus townsendii. The sequence goes on from JAPDVU010000003.1 coordinate 101,665,815, forward strand.
CACCTGGCGCCTGGCTGAAGTTAGATAATTACACCCACCCCCTGGCCCCTGAGCTAAAGGTCAGGACTGATAACATCTCTGCCTTTGGCAAGGTTGATTCCGGACATGGCTTTGCCGATGCCACTGGACTCAGCCAATGACCCTTTGCTAAGGTGCATCCCCAGGCACTCTCTACATGTTTCATTTGTGATAATTTCCATGTATCAGTCTTTGAGTAACTAAAATTTACCTCTGCTTGACTAGTGTGTTGTTAAGCCCATGAAATAAATTTTACATTTGTGATATATTTTTCTAGAATTTTCATTTAGATCTTTTTAAATACTTTCTTTCTACTGAAATATCCTTCAGTTCAGTATGTTCACTTTTCCACTGTATCTTTTAACATTTTTATTATAAAGTCTTGTCTGATAATTGCAACTTAATGGAAATCTTTGAATCTACTTCTATTCATTATTTTCTCTTTTGACCATGGTTTCCACTTTCTTCCTCATACACATGTCTTGAATTTTTTAAATTGTATATTGCACTGTGTATAAAAAATACAGTTGTAAATGACATTTACCCCTAGAAAAAGAGTAGGAGAAATCCTGAAAAGCTACTCATATATGTTAAAAAAAAGAGTTGCGCAAAGTCAATTTAATCTGTAGTTAAGCTGGACATTGCTCTGTTGCAACTGTATTTGAATTCAGTTTACTACATCTTCAAAATATGTTGAAGATAGAATCAGGCCTTTCCCTTCAGAAAGCCTTGATATCTGAGCTGTGGTGAAATTCTAGTAACTATTTTCTTCTTTGATATCCAGCTCTTAACTTTTTGGTGGCTTAAAACTCTATTCTCTCCAGTTTTCTGCACCTTGCAAGACCTCTCTCTACCCTGCTGTCTTGCTATTGACTTAGAAAGGCCATGCAGTATGCTCAGTGAAGACCTAGGATGTATGAGATGACTTTTTTCTGGCCCTTCTCTGCCCTAAGGCTTTGGAAAATACTCCCATTTCACTTAGTGAAAACCTAAACTGTGGAACTTTCATCTTTATGCTAGTCTGTAAACAGCCGTTAAAAGTTTATTAACGTTTCACCTGTCTTCTCTCGATCTCTTTCTGTGAGGGATTCTTCCTCTTCTCATCACTCTGCCAACAAGGAAGGCAGCCATGGATCTCTTCTCCTCTAGAAAATTTGTCACCTTATGAAATGTAGTTCATCTAGTTTTCTTTTTTTTAACACTCAGCCATCTGGTGATTTTTTTTAAACCTCTGACTTTGGGAATTAACTGGCTTGTTCTTATTGTTAGCCTAAATTTTTTTATACCTGCAACATTCTGGTAGATGTAAGAAGAATATTTCTCATATGAAAGCCAAAAGTTTGCAATAATTTTTGAACAAATAATAAATTGAATAAGTACATAAAGTAAATGGATTAAGTAGATGAAACAAGAAAACAGCACACTAGCCCTGGCCAGGATGGCTCAGTTGGTTGAGTATCATCCCATTCACTGAGAGGTCATTGGCTCAATTTACTGTCAGGGCACATGCTGGGGTTGTTTCAATTTTTCTCTCTTCCTCTCCCATCCTTTGTCTCTCTAAAATCAATAAAAACATATTTTAAAACAAAACAAAAGAGCACACTAGTTCCCCAAACCAAGAGTTTTAAAGTGGAAAGCATTTTTCCATTGTGAGTTTGTCCATAAAATACAAGCAAAGTATTATTAAGGTGTTTGCGGTTATCAATTGCCCTCTTATCCCACAGAGCCAACCTTTCAGTCTGACTTGTCATGCCAATTCCAGAGTCTTTGCCTGAGAATTTTGTCTTCCCCCAAGGCAATCTCTGAGCACATAGTTATGCATTGGAAAGAATACCTGAAATACCACAGAAAAATATTATGTGGTCAGCCCTAGGATATTTATACATTTATTTTGTAAATGTATGCAGAGTAAGTAAGATGCATAACTGAGATTTAAATTTTTGCTTCTTTTACTAAACCATGAATTAGTTATTCTAACTTTAATTTCTTATATGTAGCTAATCCTGCAATGATTTAAACAAGTACTGTCCACATAGACAACAATGTGAGATAATTTGGATAAGTATTATTTAGAGAAGAAGAGTTTAAGATCAAATTAATACTAAATAGTGTATTCAGCCTTGAACCCTGGAGTTCTGATTCTGAGTCACGGGCTCCTTCTAATACATCTCACTGTTCCTCATATTCTTTTGTTCAAGGCTTTGAATAATGACAAAAGACTTACCAGTTTTACTCTACCATAAAATCTGTTTTCTTCAATGAAGTAATGACAATGAATGCTCTTTTAGCAGTAATAAGCCATTTTTATAGCCCAGAACCATTCACCTATTAAAAATTTACACCATGGTGGAAGTCAAAGAGCCAAAATAGTATTCATTTCAGCTAGAGGGAATCTAGTTTTGTTGGGGGAGAAGCTTATTAACCTGAAATTTTCCCCCTAAAATGTTATTATTTTATTGCTTTAAAAAATGGTCCTACTAAGATAGTTGCAAGCAATTAGAATTCAAAGGTCACAATCTTATCCAGATTTAGAGCATGGTTCTAGCATTTTCTTCTTCTGTTTCACTGGGACTTTTTTATTCAGCACTGAAAGAAACATTCATTTTGTAAAGGTTAATTCACACTCTGGATTTCATGAAGTGTTTTGCCTGTATCATTTGTATTTTAGCACTGCATCAGTGTCAGTCAAGCCCTCTTTCCTGATCAGAACTAGTCCCCCTCTGTCAGAGTGACAATCCACCTTGCTTTCTTGGCTTTCTCTTCGCACAGGGTCCCACTAGGGATTACATCACATAGGTGATGTTTCCTTTCTTTACTAGTCAATAGATAGAATTGTTGCCTTTAAAATTCCCATTAGTTAATAATTTAAAATAATTATATCCTTCTCATTATAAATTCTGGTGGGGAAAATAATATTTTTTTCTTTCTCTCTCTTTTTGTAACTAGACAACTTTATTTTGTTTCCTGTCCCAATAGGAACCAGAAACATCTGTCATTTCAGGGTCTCTCCTGTTTACTTCGTGTTGCTTCTAGATAGGTACCCAGGATAGGACTTAAATGGTGGTGAAGTAACAGAGTAGGAAAGGCCTCTGGTCATTGTCCTATGTCATTACTGGCTTGTGATAAGATGTTAGCATTCTTACTCAATCCTCAGAAGTCTATTTAGGTCACTAGCATTGCCTCCTTATTTCATTCAAGGCCTCTAAATGGCTACCAGCTCTAGGTCATATCCCACACTGTTCTTGGTGATACCAATAATGATGCTACTCTCTTAATATAAGGGCCTGTGCAGACTTTCAAGGCCATTTCAGGATTATTGGCCCAAGCTCACTATGCATATATTTCTTCTGCCCTTGGGTATATTGTCTTAGAGCCTAGGACCCACGACTTAAAACTGAGGTTATCAGTTGAGCCCGTATTATGGTATATTGAATAGACATTTACCATATTTTATCTGTCAAGCTTCTAAACCCTTTCCTGATTTGGGAGACAGCCTCCATTATGTGTCCATTTGGAAAGCAGTAGGTTCTTACCTACTTTAACAGATGAAAGAGGGAAGTAACCCCACCCTGCAGCCAGTACAAGAACACAGCCTTAATCATTCGGGTCCTTCCACAGTGAGTGTCCATCATTGTGGTTCCTGCTGTCTTGCTTTTGCTTATTTTTGCCAATTGCCCTGCATGTACTTTTCCAAGTTTCTCATTAATTATATAAGGCACCAGTTAAACTTCTTTTGCATTCCATTTGTTGTTTAAATAATCATATCAGTTTCCATTATTGTTTCTATAACCCAAACTATTACAAGGCAGGTTGAATAGTGCCTGCAGCATGAGCTGCATAGGCAAATGGGCCTGAAATGGGCTCAGAGACTCCTTGCATGGGTATTAGGGGAGAAATAGAGTATTTATGAAACAAGACATTCATGGCACAGATTATTGGCAAGTACATGAAGGACCTTCCTATTGGGACAAGAACCCCTGTAGGTTGATACCTGAAGACCAGATAAGAATAAGGACCCCTCAGAGGTTGGCAGGGTGGAGCAGTGGCAACACCTGATAAGTAATACTCTTCTCCATGTATCACTATTAAAGACACCTTATCAGAGGAAAAGGTTAGCAAGAGAACTTGACAAAATTAAGAAGTTAGGTTCATTATAACTTGTTAAATTTTTTTATATACTTGGACTTGGTAACAGAAGAGTTAGTTTATATATTCATTAACCTTTGTTATTCTATTTATTTATAATTTCAATCTGCCTACTTGCACAAGGGATTTGAAGCTGCCGAGCCTTGCTTGATATTCTAATGAGGCAGGAGCTTGATGAATCACACACATCTATCTGCCCACAGCCCTGATCATTAGAGGCTGACGGGAGGCTTGGGACTAATCCAGGCAGGCCCAGCTTGATTTAGCTATTAGGCAGCTCTGCAGCTGCTCTCCCAAACATAGAGCCAGACTGCAGCGATAGGAACAGACACTGCTCATAACCTGTCCAACTTCCAGAGAGTTTCATATCTCAGGACCTTCTCCTCAAGGCCTTATGTCAATGACGTGCATTTCCTTGCAAAAACACCAGCTTGATCTGTTAGAGATAATAGGGGATTTCAATCATTCAAGAAGGGTGAGAAAGTACATCAGACAAGCTTTACATAAACAGATGGATTTTCATAGGACTCCTTCCTGTTAAAGTGACTTCAGAACTTACTGGGAAAGAAAATGCATCAGATGTGATGCTGAGGAGCTGGCTGGAGATGGGCCATAGATACACTAGTATATGTGAATAAACTACTATGTAGCAATGAACATAGTAACAGTAATCATTTCTGGCTGACACTAGTAAGAACTTTACACACTTCACTCAGATATCAGCTGGGTGCTTAGCATGCTTCTTAAGCTCTAGCTGAAATTTCTTTGACATATGGTCCATTCTAAACTTCATGGCCTAAGCAGAGTCAATGTCTTCCCAAGATTTGGGCAACTCCTATAGCCTTTCAGCCTCAGGGTCCTTCACTTCCATGCTCTTGTAGGTGTGTGTGCTGTCTGGTTCACCAACCCCCAATGTCAACCAAGTCACAGAAATCATCCTGTTTACCACTTTTTACAAGACATCCAATCTATCTCAGCATCCTGGTATTCTAAAAATTTTACTGAGCATTTGTAATTTTACTCAGGGAATAATGCTCCAACCCATAGGCAGAATCAGAGGAGTAATTTGACATGACAATAGTAATTAATTTTCTGATGATATAATGATTTTGGGGTAGCATCTTATGTTTGGTACTGTCCTAGTGTTCTATGATTGCTGTGAAAAATTATCATAAACTTACTGGCTTAACCAATACAAAATATTATTTGAAAATTCTGGAGATCAGAAACCTGAAATGGGTCTCACTAGGCTAAATTCAAAATAGCACAATAGAATTCCTTCCTGGGGACTGTAGGAGAGAATGTAATTCTTTGCCTTTTACAGCTTCTACAAATGGATTTTCATAGGACTCCTTCCTGTAAAAGTGACTTCAGAACTCACTGGCAAAGAAAATGTATCAGATGTGATGCTGAGGAGTGGACTGAAGATGATACACACACACACACACACACACACACACACACACACACACACACACACACAGGTGGCCCGGTGCACAAAATTCATGCACATTGAAAGGGAATTAATTAGAGGAAATATTTTAATATTTCTATTTGCCCTTTCTCTATAATAAAAGTGTGAGAGATAAAAGGAAATAAGTACAATGCATATGAAAATAATACATAATTTTATTAATAAATAATAACAAAATGATATAATAACAAACTCATGATATAAAAACATCATTGATGCAAATAATGACTGATAAAGGGATTAAACTTATTCTAATATCTCCCTGTATACCACATTAAGAGTGAAAACACTTTCAGAGTGCTTGACTAATTTCCCTTGGGATAAAGTATTTACAACTTTAACTTTAAAGTCACATGCTCTTCGAACTCGAGAGAAAGCAACATATAACTGACCATGTGTGAAAACAGGTTCAGGTAGGAATACTCCTACTCTGTCTAGAATTTGTCCTTGTGATTTATTAATAGTCATTGCAAATGCTGGCATCACGGGAAACTGTCGTCGAATTAATTTAAATGGGAGGCCAGTGTCAGATGGAGACAAATCAATTCTTGGAATCAGAACAACCTCTCCCTCTGCAGATCCTGTTAATACTTCAGCTTCAATAATGTTAGGTTGTAATCTTTTGATAATAAATCTGGTACCATTACAAAGACCCCATTTACTATTAAGATTTCTCAATAGCATTATGATTGCACCCACTTTCAATTTTAATTTATGACATGGCACTCCTGAAGGAGTAATACTATTAAGAAATTCAATGGGAAAATTTTCCTTTTCAGCATCATCTGTTGAGTCAATGGTATCATCACTCAAATAGGTGTGGAAATCTCCATCAAGTATATCCAAAATTTCTTCATTGAATTTTTGAACATGCTCATTTTTTGGACAAAGAGTCGCACATTTAGATATATTTTTAATATTATCTATAGATATATTATTTCCAAAGGTGGATTCAATAATAGAACCATTACAAAACATTTCATGGGGGATTTCAATAATATCCATTTCTAAATGAAAACTGCTATCAAGTTTGACATTTCCAAGTTTTACTAACCATTTGCTATAAGTAGAATCATCTGATCTTATATTTGTTTTAAGAGACAACTTTCTGAAACATCACAGTACTATAAACTCGTTTGTATTATGGCCCATTGCATAGCATGCGGCACAATACTGAGACATTGTTGAAAATCCCCTCTGAGAAGGAGAACTTTCCCACCAAATGCAACATTAAAATTCATAATTTCTCTTAGTAATCTATCTATGGCATTTATAGCATGACTGGATGCCATAGTGCATTCATCAATAATAAGAAGCTGGGCCTAAAATCCTCAACAAAATTCTAGCAAATCGGATCCAGCAGTACATCAGAAAAATCATACACCATGACCAAGTAGGATTTATCCCAGGGATGCAGGGATGGTACAATATTTGCAAATCAATAAACATGATACATCACATAAACAAATTGAGAGATAAAAATCACATAGTCATATCAATTGATGCAGAAAAAGCATTTGACAAAATCCAACACCCTTTCTTGATAAAAACTCTCACCAATGTGAGGATAGAAGGATAATACCTCAACATAATAAAAGCCATATATGACAAACCCACAGCCAACATCATACTCAATGGGCAAAAACTAAAACCACTTCCCCTAAGACCAGGAACAAGACAGGGATGCCCACTTTCACCTCTCCTGTTCAACATAGTGCTGGAAGTACTAGCCATTGCAATCAGACAAAAAGAAGAAATAAAAGGCATCCAAATTGGAAAAGAAGAAGTAAAACTGTCCTTATTTGCAGATGACATGATACTGTACATAGAAAACCCTAAAGACTCCATCAAAAAATTATTAGAATTAATAAATGAATTTGGCAATGCAGCAGGATACAAAATTAATGCCAAGAAATCTATGGCATTTCTATACACCAATAATGAACTTACAGAAAGAGAGACTAAAAAAGCAATCCCATTTACCATTGCACCAAAAAAATTAAGAAATAAACTTAACTATGGTGGTAAAAAACCTATATGTGGAAAACTACACGACACTGAAAAAAGAGACAGAGGAAGACATAAACAGATGGAAGAACATACCATGTTCATGGATTGGTAGAATCAACATCATCAAAATGTCCATACTACCCAAAGGAATCTATAAATTCAATGCACTTCCATTAAAATACCAATGGCATATTCACAGACCTAGAACGAACTTTCCAAAAATTCATCTGTAATAATAAAAGACGCCGAATAGCTACAGGAATCCTGAGAAAAAGAACAAAGTAGGTGGGATCTCAACACCAAATATCAAGCTGTATTACAAAGGCACTGTTCTCAAAACTGCCTGGTATTGGCACAAGAACAGACATATAGATCAATGGAATAGAATAGAGAACCCAGAAATCGACCCAAATCACTATGCTCAATTAATATTTGACAAAGGAGGCATGGACATACAATGTCCCAACACCATTTATCTTCAATAAATGGTGTTGGGAAAATTGGACAGATACATGCAAAAAAATGAAACTAGACCACCAACTTACACCATACACAAAAATAAATTCAAAATGGATAAAGCACTTAAACATTTGACGGGAAATCATAAAAATACTAGAGGAATCCATAGGCAGAAAATTTTCAGACATATGCCAAAGCAATTTCTTCACTGATACTGCTCCTAGGGCAATGGAAACTAAAGAGAAAATAAACAAATGAGACTACATCAAAACAAAAAGCTTTTGCACAGCAAAGGAGACCATCAATAAAACAACAAGAAAGCCCACTGCATGGGATAACATATTTGCCAATGATATCAACGGTAAGGGCTTAATCTCCATCATTTACAGGGAACTCATGCAGCTTAACAAAGAGAAGATAAACAACCCAATCAAAAAATGGGCAAATGATCTAAATAAACACTTTTCAAAAGAAGACAGAAGGAAAGCCAAGAGACATATGAAAACCTACTCAAAGTCACTAATCATCAGATAGATGCAAATCAAAACAACAATGCAGTACTATCTCACACCTGTCATAATGGCTATTATCAACAAATCTGCAAATGACAAGTGCTGGCGAGGATGCAGAGAAAAAAGAACCCTAGTGCACTGCTGGTGGGAATGCAGACTGGTGCCGCCACTGTGGAGAACAGTATGGAGTTTCCTCAAAAAACAAAAATGCAACTCCCATTTGACCCAGTGATCCCACTCCTAGGAATATATCCCAAGAAACTAGAAACAGCAATCAGAAAGGATATATGCACCCCTATGTTCATAGCAGCACAATTCAACATAGCTAAGATTTGGAAACAGCCTAAGTGCCCATCAGAATGAGTGGATTAAAAAACTGTGGTACATCTACACAATGGAATACTATGCTACAGTAAAAAAGGAGTTCTTACCATTTTCAACAACATGGATGGAGATGGAGAGCATTATGCCAAGCAAAATAAACCAGTCAGAGAAAGATAAATATCACATGATCTCACTCATTGTGGAATATAATGAACAGCATAAACTGATGAACAAATATAGATCCAGAGACAGAGAAATATCAATCAGAATGTCAAACCTAAGGGAAGGTAGAGGACAGTGGGGTAAGGAGGAGAGATCAACCAAAAGACTTATATGCATGCATATATGCCTAACCAATGGATACAGACCACAGGGGGCTGGGGACATGAATGGGAGGTGGGGGGTAATGAGGGAATAAGGACACATATGTAATACTTTAATCAATAAAGAAAAAAAAAGAAGTTGGGCCTTTTTAATGGTTTTATTTATTTTTATTTTTTTAAAATAAAATCTTTATTGTTCAGATTACTGGTGTTCCTCTTTTTGTTTTCCCCCTATAGCTCCCCTCCACCTGATTCCCCACCCCACTCTACCCCATGCCCTTACCCCCTGCCACTGTCTTCATCCATAGGAGTAAGATTTTTGTCCAGTCTCTTCCCGCACCACTCACACCCGCTTCCCCCTGAGAATTGTCAGTCCACTCCCTTTCTATGTCCCTGATTCTATTATATTCACCAGTCCATTCTGTTCTTCATATTTTTTATTTACTTGATTTTTAGATTCACTTTTGGTAGGTATGTATTTGATGTCGTTTTGTTGTTCATAATTTTTATCTTTACCTTTTTCTTCTTCTTCCTCTTCTTAAAGAATACCCTTCAGCATTTCATGTAATCCTGGTTTGGTGGAGATGAACTCCTTTAGCTTTTTCTTGTCTGTGAAGCTCTTTATCTGACCTTCAACTCTGAATGATAGCTTTGCTGGGTAGAGTAATCTTGGTTGTAGGTTCTTGCTGTTCATCACTTTGAATATTTCTTGCCACTCCTTTCTGGCCTGCATAGTTTCTGTTGAGAAATCAGCTGACAGTTGTATGGGTACTCCCTTGTAGGTAACTAACTGTTTTTCTCTTGCTGCTTTCAAGATTCTCTCTTTGTCTTTTGCCCTTGGCATTTTAATTATGATGTGTCTTGGTGTGGTCCTCTTTGGATTCCTTTTGTTTGGGGTTCTGTGCGCTTCCTGGACTTGTAAGTCTATTTCTTTCACCAGGTAGGGAAAGTTTTCTGTCATTATTTCTTCTAATAGGTTTTCAGTATTTTGCTCTCTCTCTTCTTTTGGCACCCCAAAAATTCAGATGTTGGTACGCTTGAAGTTGTCCCAGAGGCTCCTTACACTATCTTCATATTTTTGGATTCTTTTTTCTTTTTGTTTTTCTGGTTGGGTGTTTTTTGTTTCCACATATTTCAGATCTTTGGTTTGATTCTTGGAGTATGTTGATCTACAGTTGAGTTTATGTATATTCTTTATTTTAGACAGTGTATGCTTCATTTCTGACTGGTCCTTTTCCATTTTTTTGGCATTCTCATTTAGGTCCTTGAAGGTCTCACTAAGCTCCTTAGAAGTGTCATCAAGTTTCTCGGCGGTTTTTAGAAGATTCTTGAGTAACCTTATAAATGTGGTTCTGAACTCTATGTCATCCAGTAGTTTGCTTTCCTCCGTTTCTTTCATCTGTGACATGTTTCTTTGTCTCCACATTTTGGCTGCTTCCCTGTGTTGATGGAGTGGCTTTGTGTGGTAGGTGACCTATAGGGGGCAGTAGCTCAGCCTCCCCAATCACCTGATGTGGACGCTCTTGGTACACCCCTTTGTGGGCTGAGTGCAAAGTCTTGGTGTAGTTAAGCCTTAATTGCTGTTGGTATGCTGGGAGGAATTGACCTCCAGGCCAATCGGCTGTGAGGACTCGCTGTGTCTATAAGAACTGCTGTGCTGGAGACACGCTTATGGTGCAGGACTTGTTTCAGTGGGGCTTTGGTGCTCGCTGAGTCTGCCTCTTGAATGTGTCACTTATGGATGTGAGGAGTTGAAATCTGGTTTCTCACACTGACCACTAGGTATACTGGCTTCTGGATCTCCAATGGGGTGCAGGTCAGCTATTGTCTGAGTCCACCCAGCAGGAGCTACAGCAAGAGCTACAGTTTTCTCCTCTTTGCTTGGGGTTTGGAGGTTTTGGAGCTGTCTGATCTGGACTGCAAGTTTGTTAGGTTAATCTGCGATGGGGCAGGCCTTTCTTATGCTAAAACTGCTGCTTGGAGCTTGGGTGGGTTTGTAGGTTGTGTGGGGCGGGGTCTCAGGGTGTCACTAGGCTAGGGAGTGGCAAACAGCAATGGCTGCTAGTTAGCCGGCTCTGTGTCTCCAACTGCGTCCCATGCCCCAGTGCAGTAAACAATTATTCCTGCACGCAGCTCTGCAAGCAGGCCCCCTCACTTTCCGACCCGGTGGCAGACAATCCAGCTCCTCCCCGTAGGAGTTTGGGTCTCCCGCGTCTCCCCAGAAACTGTATTTCAGAGTAATCGGGGGCTTGTCTCCCCTTTGGGTTGAAAAAAGCAACGCCTGCCGCCAGCCCAAATCCCGCGCCTCCGTACCTCAGCTTTTCAGCACTTGTGCACATCTCAATGCTCTTTTCTCTTTCCTTCTAGTTGTAGAACTTCCACTCAGCCAGCTTTCCCGTGGTTCTGGGTGATAGACGTTTTGTCTTTTAGTTGTAGTTTTGAAATTGTTGTGCGAGGCAGCAGTTTAGGTGTTTACCTACGCCACCATCTTGGATTCTCTCCCTTTTTTAATGGTTTTAGCAACTTCGCTCCTTATATTGAGTCTAGAAATTGAAGTTTCATTTAAGGGAATTGGTAATTTATATTGGGAATGAAAGGTTCTTCCACCAAGAAGTACATTTGCAGCAATTCTTTTTTTTTTCCATTTTATTATTTATTTATTTATTTATTTATTTATTTATTTTTATTGTTTGAAGTATTACAAATAGTAGTACATATGTCACTTTTTTTTTTTCCCCCATTGACCTCTCCCCGGCTTCTCCTACCCCCCAGTACATGCCTTCACTGGCCTGCCCCCTCCCCCCCCGCAGTGTCTTGTATCCATTGGTTATGCTTATATTGCATGCATACAAGTCCTTTGGTTGATCTCTTACAGCCCCCCTCGCCCAACCTCCCCTGCCTTCCCACTGGAGTTTGACTGTCTGTTCAATGCTTCTTTGCCTCTGTATCTATTTTCCCCCCATTTCTTTCCTTCAAAAAATTTTGCCTCTGCAGACTAGAAATAAACATATAATAACAAACAAAAAATGTTTGAGTCCCCGTTTCAATGTCAAACAGTTCCTTATGTGTACATGTCAGCAATGATATCTGGATGGTGGGTACATGGTGGCAATGCAGGTCCGACCCTCTCTGGTTTGGTCCTAGGCAACCTTCAGCAGTGCACAGCTGCTGACTGCTCACGTGGCAAGGTGTTGTCAGCGTCTTCCATCTCTGGACTGTTTTTCCTCTTGTCTTCGTGGTTGGAGCAGACCTGTCAATTCCTCTCTGGTGCAGGAATCCATATGGTCTTGGAGTTGTTTTCTGAAAATATACAAACTTATTCTTGACCAAAAGTTAATAAAGGAATCTTTTCTATATAATTGATTTGGGATTCCTTTTTATTTTTGCCCAAATGATTTTCTTTTGTCTTATTTAGACACCATGTGTGTTTTTCATGGGTGTCTTGCTGTTAGCATTACAAATGAAAATTAATTTTGTGAAGTAAAAATTTTCTAGATGTAATTTACTTATAGGATATTTTTCCTTACATGATATTACCCTACTATCCCCCCCCTTTTTTTTGATTAATGGAGGTTTTTGTAAATTTTATAATGCAGTCTTGATAACTTTAAATTTTAATTTTTTGTTTTTCCCCAAAAATATGACTGCTTTATGTTCATTGCATGTTCAGGAATTTTATCATGAGATGAACTACCAATAGAAAATTTAGTTATTACTTTAAGAACAGTTTTTTGTCCAGTACAATTAAATTTACTTGAATATTCACTTATTTCAATTAGCCTATTTAAATTAATCTGAAAACTTGATTACTATTTTCCTATCGAATTTAATACTCTACCAACAATCTTAGTTTACCATTTGCAGCAATTCTTATAGATGCTATGGGTAAAACAGTACCACCACGATCTCTAATATAATGTATTAAAATTTTATACAGATATGTTTTTCCACTACCACCTGGACCATCCAAGAAAAAAGCATTTGGGGTGTACAGTTTGATCTTAGATGGCTGAAGTTATAATCTGAAAGGCTTCCAACTATTCGTCATTCAGAGAATTGATCAAAACCTCTGCCTGTTGTTGCTCGTACAATTCATCACATGTATTTGCAATCATTAATAAAGGATAGTCTGGAAGTTTGAAATGTGAACATTTCATTCCATGAAATGTAAATACCTCCTGAATTTCTTTAAGGGCATGCATTTCACATTTCACACAGGTACCTTCTCTTTGGTGCAATTTCCAACAGAAATCTTCAATAAAATGAGATTCATTATCATCCCATAATTTGTCTGCAGCAGACGGACATCCAAACACACATGTGTATGCAAAAAGTTGCCGTAGTTGTTTGGGCATATTAAGGATGTTTGTATAGTCAATTGTACCTTTCCAGATAGTGTTGTCAAGTAATAATCCTCGGTGTTTAGCAGCTTCATGAAATGTATTATAAGTTATACCTCCTAGAGTTCGCAGATCCTCAAAACTTATCACTCCTTTTACATGCAGAAGCAAAAGTCTAAGGTAATATTGTTCTGGTTCTCTAAAGCTCACAGTGAACAGTCTACCTAATACTTTATTCCCACCCTTTCAGCGTTTTGTCCACAAAGAATTATTAAGCACATAATGCTGTGGAATCTCCCAATAATAATAATTACGTGCATCAGAGTCTTCTCTATTCAACAAAAACCAAGCCATCAAAGTTGAGTTATGTCTTTTAGCCCTATCTAAAACTTCAGCAAAATCATCAGCATGAAAATACAAATTCTGATCATTTGGCAAATGAATAGCTAATCTTATGATTGCATGAGATTGGTCATGCATTCGCATTCCAAAAAGTCTCCAAAGAGCCTCAGGAGCACTCACATACCTGGAGTCAATAAAGTCCTGTACTTCATCATGATTGATAATATTTTTTCAGAAATTTGAATATTTGCACAATCATGCTCTTTATAGATGTATTTAAATAGATATTTGACACTTTTAATAGATGCACAAACTTCAACATTTATATGACAGTTATATTTGAGGCACAAATACGGGTAATAAGGAACAATCCAAATATTATCAACAATTTTATTTCCAATAGAAATGGTACTACCAGATCTTTGTTTGTATTTGGGATATCCATCAATATTTCCAATGGTCACATTTTGAAATTCTTTTGGATATCCCTTTGAATATTTTCCATTTTCCATACATGGACTATTTGGATTTTGTATTCCACATGGTCCATGTACCATATTTGATTTTACAATTTGAAAAAGTCGAGGACACTGGTCCTCATCTGGAATTTCTGCCTTAACTATATGGTCAATGTCATCTTCTGAACGTAATTTGGATTCACTATCTAATATCAATAACATGTGAGCATGAGGCAGTTCGCGTTTCTGAAATTCAATGACATGAATCTTAGCTATTTTTTTTATTTTACCATTTTTTTTATTGTTTTAAGTATTACAAATAGTAGTACATATGTCTCCTTTTTTTTCCCTCATTGATCTCCCCCCGACCTCCCCTACCCCCCAGTACATGCCTTCACCTGCCCGCCCTCCCCCCCCCCCCCCCGCCCCAGTATCTTATATCCATTGGTTGTGCTTATATGCATGCGTACAAGTCCTTCGGTTGGTCTCTTACAGCCCCCCTCGCCCAACCTCCCCTGTCTTCCCAATGTAGTTTGACAGTCTGTTCAACGCTTCTTTGCCTCTGTATCTTTTCCCCACCATTTCTTTCCTTTAAAAAGTTTTGCCTTTGCAGACTAGAAATAAACATATAATAACAAAACAAAACAAAACAAAACAAATGTTTGAGTCCCAATTTCAATGTCCAACAGTTCTGAGTCCCCGTTTCAATGTCTAACAGTTCCTTATGTGGACATGTCAGCAATGATATCTGGATGGTGAGCACATGTTGGCAATGCAAATAAATGGAATTTACACACATCATTAAAAAGATTGTTCAGCTTAATATTAAAAACTCTGGCTACCAAGTCAGGTCTGTTTTCAACTTTTTGCCAGCGTTGTAAAATGTTTGTAATATCTGCCCATTTGGGGTTGCATGTCATGGTTATAAATAAATCGGGCTTGCCATACTTCGTTACAATTGCCATAGCATCCTGATATCGCTGCTGCATATTTCTGGGACTACCCTCAAAAGATGATGGAAGTATTATAATTTTATCAATCGGCACATTGTGATTTTCAGATCTAGATTTGAGATAATCCATCAAACCACAATATTCTTCAACTCTCAATTTAGATTGGTTTGCTTTAATTAAATTTATCCAATTGGCCTCCATTTTTTAATATGAATCCACAATAAACCGTTGAGTTAAGTTTCCTGCATTTAAAGTAGGATTGAACGTGTCCCTCACAGAGAGATGAAATGTCCTTGCATTTTGTCTAGTATTATTGTTGATTACACTGTTGTCTCTGAGCCTTAATGATATATCTGTTCCCCAGCCTTTTTCACCATGTGGGAAAAGAATGGGATATGTCATTGCATCTAATGTAGGAAACAGGATACTGATTTGTTTCATTTTAGTGGCATTTGGATTATTGGGATCTGGTTTACAATGAATGAGCAAATCCCTTTCAAAAGGAGGTTCTCCATCTTCGTTTCTGAATATGACAGCAACCTTGGTTACCTGGGTTACTGTTAAGATCGTATTTCATTACCATAGTTACTTCCATGGGAGCTATACCTTTTGCTGCTGCTTCAGATTGGGCTTTCTTTTCTACCTCATGTAGCACCTTGTACGATTTTGTTAATTCATTTATTTCATGCATGAGGTTGTTAACGTTGATCATGAGTCTTTCTGAGCAGCCCTGGTTTTCTGGCATTGCTAATCTTTCACTTGTAGCTTCGGCTGTATCCAAAATATAGAGTTGAGCAAACTTCCGAGAAACACCATCCAAAGGATGTAAAGTTCCAGTATGGTGATAAACTTGTCTGTGTATTCTGAAACAGTATGGCCCATACTCTGATGGTGATGCAATATTTGCACCCATGGAAGCCAAAGCAAAAGAACTATTTGTGGGAGGAATATTTTCCATGAAATTTTTACTGTCAGGATCTTCGTTTGTCATTAATCTTTTTAAATATGCCGGGTAATCTGGAAAATTTATATCATTTGGACAGATTTTACTTTTGCTACAACAACGAGTAAATTTCCCATCGGATGGTTTTTCATCAGAGAAATTTAGTGATAGGCAAAATTTACATCTAACAGTCATTCCACCACAACTATGTTCGAGAATTGCATCCTCTGTATTCCATTTTTGCTGAGAAGGCAGTTCCTACCAGTATTGCTAGTACTTGTTGATGACTGTTCTCTAGACATATTCTGTCTTCACCATCACCTTCTTTCAACTTCAAAGGCATGTTGGTCTTTAGACATTTTCTGTCAATGATGCCGATGATTTTCGGCTTCAGAGCCACGTTTTTCTAATAGCTGTTCTTCAGATACATTCTGTCGCAGGGGTTGCCTTCTTTCAAGATCAGACAAACGTTGCTCTTCAGACATGTTTTGTCGATAATGTTGGCATCTTTCTGTTGCAGAGCTGCATTGTATCAACAATTTTTCTTTGGACATAGTCCCACATCTCCACTGCCACGGTCTGAGATACAGGTGAATGAGAGTCCTGGCTGTCAGGCGTTTGAGAGCTGTGTGACCCAAGGCTGATTCTGTGAGGGTGGGACTTCCTCCTTCCTGATGTCAGTTTCCACAGCTGGGATGAGGAAGCTGGGGCTCCAGAGGGAGCGATTCCCTCTAAGCCGCCAGCTTTCTCGCTCTGCTCAACTCCACGGGAAGGCCTTGGCAGGGGCTTCCCAGGTCCCCGCAGCTTGGACCCCACCGCCTGCCCGAGTCCAAGCCACAATCGCAATCACATCTGGGGCCTGGACTGTGGCGTAGGGCACTGTCCCCCACTGCCTGCCCGGTCCGCCATCGTGGCTTGGATCCAGCCCGGCAGCATCGGGCACTGCCCCACGCCACCTGCCTGGGTCTGCGATCATAGCTTGGACCGGGGCAGGTGGTGCCATTGTGGCTTGGACCCGGCCAGTGGCAGCATCGGGCACTGCCCCACACTGCCTGCCCAGTCCCCCATCGCAGCTTGGATCCAGCCAGGGCATTGGGTGCTGCCCCATGCTGCCTGCCCAGGTCCCTGATTGCGGCTTGTATCCAGCCAGCAGCATAGGGCGCTGCCTGTGCCACCTGTGTATGCAAATTTACCCTCCATCTTTGTTGGGTTAATTTGCATAGCACTCCTGATTGGCTGTGGGTGTAGCAGAGGTATGGTCAATTAGCAGCTTTCTCTTTTATTTGTGTAGATATGTGTGAATAGACTAATAAGTAGCCATTAACAATAATCATTTGTGGCTGAAACTGTAGTTAGAACTTCACACTCCAGGTCCCTTGGCTCATGGACCCTCTCATCTTCAAAGCCAGCAATATTTTTTTCTCCCTGATCATTCTCCCATAGTTACATCTCCCACTGACTCTCTTCCTATTCCACTTTTAAGAACTATCTATCCTATCTTGAGGTCAGCTGATTAACAACCTTAATTCCATCTACCACCTTAATTCCTCTTTTACATGTAGTTAACATATTCATAGGTTCTAGAGATTAGAACCGATTTGAGGGGGGGTGGTCTGGGAGGTGGGGGTGTTATTTTGCCTACCATTCATACCCAATTTCTTTTCATTATTATATTAGAAATATTTAAAACAATTTAAGAGTAAATAATAAACACAAATCTTAGCAACGTCTTAGAAATACCTCATTAGCAATGTCGAATAGGTTAATGCCAGGATAAAAAATCCATGAGTTCTAACTAAAATTCTGTTATCCAGATTTCTCAAAGATAGTTCTCTTCAATGCTTCTTACACTGATTTGTGGTGGAGAAGGGAAGGAAAGAAGTGGGCTCCAAGGTAATGTTTTCTATTTCTCTAAATGACATGGAAGGAAGGTACAGAGCAAAATCTTCAACCTTGCATTTGATACTAATCTTTCAGGGTGAAATGCTGAGTTCAAAGGAATGTACAACATCTCTCAAGGCTTTGTGTGGGCCAAAGGGGAACTTAAAATGAAGTAATTTAGTACATATTTACTATTGAGAGCCTACTGTGTGTGAAGAATTGCAAAAGCTGATTTGGGGGCATTAGGAATGAATGAGATATGGTCTCTCATCTCATAGAGGGTCATAATCTGGGTGTGGAGAGGAACAATACACAAAAAAATTCTGAGTACAAATGAAGAGATGAGTGGTTTGCTGAGTTTAGACTGGTTTTTTTAGACTGGTTTGAGAGCAGACTGCATGCATCA
Source organism: Corynorhinus townsendii (assembly GCA_026230045.1). Taxonomy (NCBI): domain Eukaryota; kingdom Metazoa; phylum Chordata; class Mammalia; order Chiroptera; family Vespertilionidae; genus Corynorhinus; species Corynorhinus townsendii. The sequence continues at coordinate 101,684,404 of JAPDVU010000003.1, forward strand.
AGAGCTAATATGAAGGTTCTGAAGTGGGAATTTAGTGCTGTGACCTGGAGGGTCTGATTTAACATTCCATTTTAGGTGGTCATTTCCTGAAAAGGAAGCCCATAATAATAACTTCTTGGTTTGGCCAACTTCCTAAGAAGTCAATATAGTTATAAGGAACCACAAAAAATGTAAAATTTTGTTACAGTAATTCACAAATTTGATGCTTGTTAGATTTGCCTGGGTGCAAGAAAAATGAAACATAGATACTAAGACTCATCTTCAGAAATCCTTATTTAATTGGCCTGGGTAGAGCTTGGTCAGAAGTATGTTTTAGAAAGCTCTTTGGGTGAGTCTAATGTATAGTCAGTGTAACAAACTAAACAGATAAATTGGATGTTCAACTTTGAGTTAGTTTTGTAATTGTTTTAAATCTTAGTCTCCATTTATGTAAATATAATAGATGATCTGTAAAGTTGTCTTCAGATTAGGTAATACACCAAATTAAAAATTAATTCCAGTGTTCTTAATTGCATATTAACTCCAGTGTCCTTCCTCCATGAGACACTAAGAGTTAGGGGTCAAGAGCCAGACTCCAAGGCTGAAGTCCAAGATGAGAATCCTGCTACCAACAAGCTGTGACCTCTGACAAGCTGCCGTCCTATTCCTGTTTCCTCATCTGCAAAATAATAATGATAGTTATTATTCAGATTAAATAATAAGAATTAAATGTACCTAGCACAAAAGTACATAGCCTGAATCTAATTGTGAGAAAGCATCAGATAAAGCCCACCTGGTGTGTACTCTTTATAAATGCAAATGGCATAAAATAAAAAATACAGATTTGAAAACATTTCAGATTAAAGGGAACTAAAGAGACTTAAAAATTGAATGCAATACATGTCTTTAGATTTTGTTATTAAAGTTGTCATTGTGATAATGGGGTATGTAAATAAAGTCTATATATTACAAAACAATTCTATCTAATAAAAGAGTAATATGCAAATTGACCATCACTCCAACAGATAAGATGGCTGTCCCCATGTGGTCAAAGATGGCTGCCCCCATGTGGACACAAGATGGCCACTACAAGATGGCTGGCAGGGGAGGGCAGTTGTGGGTGATCAGGCCAGCAGGAGAGGGCAGTTAGGGGTGATCAGGCCTGCAGGGGAGACAGTTAGGGGTGACCAGGCAGGCAGGGGAGGGCAGTTAGGGGTGACCAAGCTGGCGGGAGGGGGGGAGGGGAGGAAATAAAGGGCAATTGGGCCGGCAGGGGAGCAGTTAGGCATCGATCAGGCTGGCAGGGGAGTAGTTAGTGGGTGATCAGGCTGGAAGGCAGAAGCGGTTAGGGGTAACCCTCTTCCACACCCCCCCTTTAAAAAAATGAATATTTTTAAAGGAAACATGCATGGAAGTAGTTCTGTCTGCAACATACTCTGAGAGAGGCAGAGAGCATAAAGCAAATATAGAAAAATATTAACATTTGGGAAATCTTTGTGGGACAGCTAGGAATTCTTTGTTCTGTTCTTGCCACTTCCCTGTAAGCCTGACATTATGTCAAAATAAATTATATATATTTTATATATTATATATATTTACATATTATATAGTTAATCCTCATCTGAGGCTATTTTTGCTATTGATTTTTGGAGAGAGTGGAGAGAGGGAAAGGGGAGAGAGAGAGAGAGAGAAAGAGAGAGAGAGAGAGAGAGAGAGAAAGAGAGACATGAGAGAGACACATCAATTGGTTTCCTCCCACATACACCCTGACCTGGGCCAGGGAACAACCTGCAACTCATGTACGTGCCTTTGACCAGAAATCCCACCCTATACCCTTCCGAGCACAGGCCTACTCTCTACCACTGAGCCACACCTGCCAGGGCAATAATATTTTTTTAAAAGATCCTCTTTGGCTCTGGCCAGGTGACTTAGTTAGTTGGAGTGTTGTCCTATACACCAAAAGGTGGCAGGTTCAATTCTCTGCCAGAGCACATATCTGGTAGTGGGTTCGATCCATGTTTGGGGTGTGTACAGGAGGCAACCCATCAATGTTTCTCTCTCATATCAATGTTTTTCTCTCTCCCTTCCTTTCTAAAAATCAATAAAAACATATCCTTGGTAAAGTTTTTTTTTTTTTTTAAGTTTCTCTTTGCCCTGTAATGAATATATTCACAGGTGTCAGGGTATAGGTCATGGACATATTTTGGGGGAAGGGGGATGGCACAGTGTGCCCCAACTAATTATGAATCTTTCTGTGGCACCATTCTAGGCACCTCGCAGAAGTTCTGTATTTTATCCAATTTGTTTTTTCTTAAAGAAACAGCAAGTCTTTCTGCCCTCTCCCCACTTCAAAAATTACAGGTCCCTGATAAATGTTCTAATAGTTCTTTGGAAATAAAGTTGAGGGTCTCACTGGGGTCTGAGGCCTGGGGAGGAAGCTGATTCAGGGAATCAGAGATTGTTTCAGACAGAACTGGGGAAATGGTCAAGACACAAGGTTAGCCAGCTAACTATGATAGGTTATGGATTGGAATAGAGATAATGATGGACCCAGGTGGGACAGATTCAGAGCAAAAAGAGGAGGGTAGTAAGTAATAGAGGTTAGTCCACCCAGTGCCCAGAGTACACTCTAGTTATTTCCCTTTCTTCTTTCTTTCCTTCTTTTATTTCCTTCCTTACTTTTTTTGATGTCCTTCTTTTATTTTTGACATAATTTCCTTCTAGAAATAGTAAAATGTTTCTCATTTTAAAATATCCAAACAGTATAGAAAAAAATTTAAATAAGGTTAAATTACTCAAAATCCCACCACCCCGAATCTTTCCTCTCCCTTAACAGTGGGCAGCCTTCCAGCTCCTGCTGCACCCATGTATAGATCTATATGTACAAAGTTATATAAATTGTCACCTGTACTCTACAGCACCTCTCATTCTACTGTGATATGCACACATTTCCTCAGCATAAACAGAGATAAATCCCACAATTCATACTGGCTACATGATTCCTTTGTGTGGGTGTGCCATCATTTATGAACTAATCCCAAATTGATGTACATTTAGGTTGTTTCAGATGTTTTATAACCTTTAAATTCCAGAGATAAATGCTTGGGAATATATCTTTTGGGCCTCATGTAATTTCAAAAGTTTGTAACTGAGAAAAACAAATTGGGGATTTTTAAAACTCTCTTTGTTACCTGTCTCATTTTGCCTCTGACTTCACATTTCTACCAACAATGACAGTGCCTGTGTCCTTAAGCCTGTGACACAACATTTCCCCCAATCTTGACTTTTTGCCAATCTAATAAGAAAAACAGAATTTCACAGCTTTAATTTCCATTTATTTCCTTTCTAGAGGCCCAATGCATGAAATTCGTGCACGGGATGGGAGTGTCCCTCAGCTCAGCCTATGCCCTATCGCAATCCCAGACCTCTTGCTCCTAACCGCCCACCCACTCGTTCCTTACTGCCTGCCTGCTCGTTCCTTACCGCTTGGCTTACTGCTCCTTAGCCCTTAGCTCACTGCTTCTTTGTGCTGCTGCAGAGGCATGAGAGGGTCCCACCAATGCCACTGCACTAGCCAGCTATGAGACCGGTTTCTGGCTGAGTGGCGCTCCCACTGTGGGAGCTCACTGACCACTAGGGGGCAGCTCCTGCATTGAGTGTCTGCCCCCTGGTGGTCAGCATGCATCATAGCGACCGGTTGTTCTGTTCATTCTGGTTGTTCTGCCATAATGGTCACTAGGCTTTTATATACATAGATATTCAGAATAAAAATATCTTATAGCATGTACTAGCTATGGTCCTTTGAGTATTTGCTATTGAAGGCAGAAGCCACAACATAATTATGTCCCTTTAAGCTTGAAAAGTTTAGTCAAATTTTCCATGCTTCAGAATTCCTTCTCCCTTATTTTGAAGGAGTGTGTGTGTGTGTGTGTGTGTGCATGTGTTTGAAGAAAATTTAGAAATTACTATTTGAAGCACATACTTTCGATCCAGGCTAATCAAGTTTGAATGCTTACTAGTTGTATAATCATGCCTCTCTTTCCTCTATAAAATAGGCATAATAGTATTTACCTCATAAGATTATTGTGAGGATTAGAGTTACTTTGTGTAACATGCTTGGAACAATGTCTCACACATTACTAAGTCTCTTAGGAATATGAACGCTAATACTTCCCAGTTGTCTTAGAGGCAAATGTTTTTTGGATTTCAGTACAGTAGAGAATGTGCTAATCCAATACTGGGTTTTGTTAATTTAAAAAATTTCATCCCAGTATAATAAACACTCTGCCACCCCATGCCTCTTTTTAAAAATTCTGATAAATATGTGCAAAGAGAAACATCATACCAGTAAGTGTGTGTGTGTGTGTGTTTCTAGTAGGATAAAACATAAAACCCTTATTCCACCCACACAAATATACTATGACCATTTTTATTATTAAAGACATAACTCCCATCAGCTTATTTCAAGCAAGTTATATGAGTTGTTATTTCTCTGATTACAAAAAGAAGGAAGACTTAATAGGGTATTGATTGGTGAGAATTTTTTTTTTACATTACTTTCTTTTTTTTTTTAACTGTTTAGAATTATTTACATTTCTTTGACTCTTCTTAGCTATTGTAAATTGTGCTGCTATAAACATAGGGGTGCAGATATCCTTTCTGACTGGTGCTTCTAGTTTCTTGAGATATATTCCTAGAAGTGGGATCAATGGGTCTAATGGGAGTTCCATTTTTAGTTTTTTGAGGAAAATTCATATAACTTTTATTTTTTTCAAATATTCTTCACCTGAAGGCAATAAAACATTAGAAATGTGAACAATGTATTTTTTATGAAAAATCTACAATATTTACTTGCAGAGATTTTAAGAAATATTTTCTAATTTTAAAGTTAATATTTAAAACATAGTGAAATCCCACATTTCTGAATATATTACTGCAGTTAATTATTATCTTCATCTAGCCTTGTCCATAAAAATTCATAAGACAGCATTTTATTTTTATCAAGCACTGAGCTAAGTACTATAATTTTTTGTAAGGAGCTGAATTGTGTCTTCCTCTAGTCTATTAATGCCCAGCTCCACCACCACAATTCACATATTCAAACCCTAACTTCAACGTTACTAAATTTGTAAATAGGGACTTTTAGGAGGCAATTCAGGTTAAATAAAGCTGTAAGTGTGGAGCCTACATCCAATAGGACTGGCGTCCTATTAAAAAGAAGAAGAGACACAAGAAGTGAGCATACACAGAGAAAAGACAATATGAGGACAGAGGGAGAAGGCAGTTGTCCACATGACAATGAGAGAGGCCTCACCAGAAACCAGTCCTGCCAGCGTTTTGATCTTAGATGTTCTAGCCTCCAGAACTATGAAAAAAATACATTTCTCTTGTTAATTCACCCAGACTGTGGTATTTTTTTATGGCAGCCCCGGCTGGCTGGTACATTTAAGTTTAATCAAAACAAACACCACTCTTTTAAAGAACTAATGGCTGATTCTGATTATATCAATGATACTAGACAAGTCACCATTTTTTCTTTTCTTTGACATAACAGGAAGAAATTTATATATGTAAACACACTCTGTTTATTTCAATTACATTTTACTTTCAATATTATTTTGTATTGGTTTCAGGTGTATAGCATAATGGGTAAACAGTTATACATTTTGCAAAGTGATCCCTTTTATATTTCCAGTACCCACCTGGTCCCCTGCATGGTTATTATTATATTATTGACCATATTCCCTATGCTGTATTTTACATCCCTATGACTATTTTGTAACTATCAATCTGTCCTTCTTAACCCCTTCACCTCTTTCACACAGTTCCTTTTCTGGCAACTGCCAGTTTGCTCTCTGTGTCTATAAGTCTGTTTCAATTTTGTTTTTTAGATTCCACCTATCAGTGAAATCACATAATATTCGTCTTTCTCTGACTGACTTATTTCACTTAGCATCAGTGACTCAAAACCAGATATGGAATCCTAGTTCTACCTATGTTGAGTGGGAAGGTTGTTAAACCTTTCTGAGCCTCAGTTTACTAATCTTTTTAAAAGTTATATAAGTAAGTTATATTCGTAAAAGGCATAATAGCAAATACCATCACCTTATTGTGAGGATTTAGTGCAATTATGTAAAATGTCTAGCACATAGTTATAATAAATTTGAATTCTTGCACAAGATCACCCAGTTACTTAGGGATTGTGTGGCATAAAAGAGTAACACACATTTTGACAGCTGAAATGTTGAGAGAATAAATACCTAAAATAATTCATGGCAAAATGGTGCAGAAATATCTGAAAAGAATGAAAATGATCTTTTCTTTCTTCATTGAGTCAGAATGAGTAGGTGTACTCCTGTAGGAACACTGGGATATGTGGGGTAATCTTGAAGAAGCCAGAATTGTTCTGGGGAATAGGAAATGTTAGGGCCCAGGGCAAGTCACTCAAAAATATCCTACAATGGCATACTGATTATTTCAAATTAAAGTTACTTTAAAAGCAGCAAATTAAAGAAGGTTATTTAACCATCCTTTGTCTCCTTTAATGCAGTAAATAAATATTCCCTGTGAGAGATATCCTCCCTGTTACAAGGGGCCTGAGAGACATCCTTATCACCAGAGTTAAATTTGGGGCTGAAAAGCCTGTATAAACAAACCTTGTTACTTCTTTACTAAATTACTACCCAAACACAAACTTTGCTTAAATTCTTCACTAATAAGAACCCAAACCTAAGTTCTTTCTATTGTCAAACCTTCACATACTTATTGTTTCTTTGTCTAAATGATATTGAAAAGAGTTAAAGCAGAATTAAGTAGACAGGGTAAGGGATGGAAGGAGAAATCATGGAGCAAGTTGAAACCATAAAATGTTTTGCAGAAAAACAGTGTTTTGAAGCAAGGATGCTTTTCTTACAAGTGCACAATAAAATGTTGCAAAAAGGCCAAGGACCAATCAGAGATCAGCACAGATAGACAAAGAGTGGGCCTTTAGGATACAAGGAGAAGAGCAGAATGCTTCAGTGGCAACCCATTTGGCCACTGAACAGGGAGCCTGTGTTTGCTTGCAATAAATTCCTGCCTTGTTTGAACTTCTCTGGATCTTGGCTTCATTGTTTGATTTCACGAAACATGACCCAGGGAAGAATTCCTGCTTGCCTGGTCCGGTATCATCACTGAGGGCTCATCCTGAATCCTACCTCCTGACATTGAACCTCGATCAGTGAGCAGAGAGAACCTGTAGTTTTTCTCTCTTCCTCTTATAGTACTGTGAGCATCCTTGGGCACCCATCAGCTGTGTAATTCTGGCTGCCATTCTGAGGCAGGAATTCCATTTCTTTCACTTTCAACTCCTTTGTCTTAGAGTGATGTCAAACTACAGGCCATTTGATGTGGGCATGGGTCAGCTGCTTGGGTCACTGCCTCTAGAAGACTCCCATGTGAGGATAAACTGGTAGTTGGACTGGATTAGAAGGCAATAGGCCCCCACCAGTAGCATGAGAAAGTCCAATCAATGACTGCATAAGTGCTTGGGTCCCGCCCAGGCTCCGAAGATCAAAGAGGCAAATTCCTCTATCTGGTTCCAGGCTCTCAAATGTCCTTACATGAGTAAGGACCTTGCAGAGGTGTCTTGGATTGAACTCTAAGATGTGTAGGTGCCTTATAGGGAATGCAACTGTAATTAACTCTGACTCGTCCAGGGAGTGCACATAAGGGCTGGTCACCCATTCTTCCAGGTCCTCATGGCTGTTTTAGACAACCAGGGAGAGAAACTGAGGCACATAAAATGGGGGAGATGACCAGAGGCATCACTTCCTCTGTGAGATCCCTCCATAAGTAGCACAGTTTGACCCACAACACTTGACCCACTCCTGGCCCGTGTCCCTAGTAGTATATTTGGTTAGAGATTCGCTCGCTGCCCTTGCTACCTCCATTGCTCTCCTTGAGTGGGTGCTCCAATAGCTTTGAATGGGAACACCTTTTTGTTTGAGTCATCTTCCCAAATGAAGACCACCAGCTCCTCAGGCTGGACACTACTAAATTAACCTTCATGATCTCCATTTGTTGGTCCATGTTTACACCATTGGAGACTGAACTCCTCAGACAACTGTTAGGGCTGCCTCTATCACTGTGGCCCTGTTGCCCATGGAGCATGTTTCATAGCTCTCCAGGGCAATGGGGACCTAGTTCTTTCCTCCCACTCCTGGCATTTTATTCCAATGATCCCAAGACCATCTGGCAAGCTAATCATGTAGCCCTCTACCATTTCTCCACCTGCCAGGGACAGTTGACTCTGTGGTCCCCCATGAGAGGGCATATATCCACACTAGCTAATTTGCTATGGTCTTACAGGTCTAGACCCTGCACTGGGGATGTAACCTTAAAGTAAGAGCCATTCCTCATCCAGTGGCCCTGACTGAGCCCTGTTTTTTTCCTAGAAGGCCACTGATTGCAGCCTCCTTTTGGGAGGGCCCCTGCAGATACAAGTCTAGGGTCCAAAGGGCTATTTTGATCCCCTGATTGGGGGACAAGACACAGAATTCCACTCCTATAGACCATCTGCTTGCAGACCATCTTAATTCTCATCTTATAGAAAGGGATGTGGGCTTTACAAAAATATGCATATCTCTGGGGGCATTGGAGAGAGCAAACATGGGTTAAATCAAATAGGATGATGCTGGTAAGTACACATAGTACAACAGGTCAGTTTTGTTAGTGGGCACACACTAACAGGTTTGAGTAAACATGGTTATACACGGCTTCCCAAAAGAGAAGAGAAATGATACCTGGCTCCTGGCCCAGGGTCCTGAGGTCTCATGGGTAAGCCATCTGCCATTCCAACTGACCTAATTTTGTGGTTGTGCACAAAGAGGCATGCAACCAATTCTGGACATTAGGGAAGGGAAGTGGTCTCTTTACACTCTTTGACTAGAAAAGGGTGCCCCTGATAGCAAAAGGAAATGTCACAGAGGATGCTGGACATCTTTCTGTGTGTTTTTCTTACGGAAGGGAAGTGCTTCATCCACACTCTGTGCATATCTTTGGGCTACATCTTAAAACACTGGGATTCCTTTGTCCCCCAGACTCTAAAGAAGAAATGCCTGATTTTCTTCTGCACCCAGGAATGGACCCAATATAAACTGGCAGATGGGGAAAGTTGGCCCCCAGAAGGGAGTCTCAATTATAATGCCATTTTACAGTGAGACCTCTTCTGTAGGAGGGAAGGGAAATTGCTAGAAGTTCCTTATGTCCAGATCTTCTTTGCCTTCAAAGTTAAACCAAATTTGTGCAGAGACTGTAAAATAAACCCTTCACTCCTTACTGTGATTACCCAGGGATTTCAGGGAAAGGGGGAGGAGCACGAGTGACCCCCAGCTTCTCCCTGTGAGCCATCATGCCTTCCTTACCCTGAGCCACCCAGTGAGACTTCCCAACAGGAGGCTTTTCAGAAAATGAGGTCTCCCCAAAGGCTTGGGCCAGATCCAACCTAGCCATGGGGCATCTACCCCCAAGTGGAACAGGCTGGCAGGGAATTTGGCATCTCCATGGTATGGGTTCCCTTCTTTTTATTTATTTATTTTTTGCTATCTTTTTTTAAAATTAATTTCTTTATTGATTAAAGTATCACATATTTGTCCTCATCCTCCATTCCCATCCCAAACCCCTCCCCACACATGCTCCCACCCCCCTGTTGTCCATGACCACTGGTTAGGCTTTATATGCATGCATACAAGCCCTTTGATTGATCTCTCCCCCTTACCCCCACCCTCCCCTACCTTCCCTCTGAGGTTTGACAGTCTGATCGATGCTTCCCTGTCTCCAGGTCTGTTTTTGTTCACCAGTTTATGTTGTTCATTATTTCCCCTAGTTGAGTGAGATCATGTGATACTAGAAATACACTTATAAGAACCGAAAATGAGACAAGCAATAATGATTATGCTGAGAGGCAAATGAATCAGTCTATAGTGAGTTTCTTTCTGGGCCAGCAGTTCTTTTGAGTCCCAATTTCAATGTCAAACAGTTCCTTATGTGTACATGTCAGCAATGATATTTCAGTTCTGGATGTTGGACAAATGGTGGTAATGCAGGTCCAGCCCTCTCTGGTTTGGTCCTGGGCAACTTGCAGGGATGCACAGCTGCTGACTGCTAGTATGGCAAGGTGTCGTCAGCGTCTTCCATCTCTGGACTGTTTCTCTTCTGTCTTCATGGCTGGAGCAGTCCTGTCAATTCCTCTCTATTGCAGGAATCCACATGGTCTTGGAGTTGTTTTGTGAAAATATACAAACATATTCTTGACCAAAAGTTAATAAAGGAATCTTTTCTATAAATTTGACTTGGGATCCTTTTTCATTTTTTGCCCAAACGATTTTCCTTTGGCTTGTTTTGGCACCATGTGTGTTTTTCATGAGTGTCTTGCTGTTAGCATTACAAATGAAAGTTAATTTTCTAAAGTAAAAATTTTCTAGATGTAATTTGCTTACAGGATATTTTTCCTTACATGATATTCTTCTACTATTCCCCCTTTTTTGATTTAAATGTTAGGAGGCTTTTGGAAATTATATAATGTAGCCTTGATAGCTTTTAAATTTTATTTTTTTGCACTAAATATGACTGATTTAGGTTCATTACATGTTACACAATTTTACCATGAGATGAACTACCAATAAAAATTTTAGTTAACACTTTAGGAATAGCTTTTTGTCTAGTACCATTAATTTTTCTAGACTATTCGCTTATTTCACTTAGCCAATTTAAATTAGTCTGAGAACTAGACTACTATTTTACTGTCAAATTTAATACTCTAACAACAATCGTATTTTACCCTGTAAATATTAGTGGAAAGGATTATTTGCCTTCTTGAGTAGGCCCTGAGCATTCCTGGTACTAGGCTGGATTTAGATATCAAAAACCCACTTCCCCACACCATGGGTACAAGACAACTCAAACAAGTCTAGTTGCAGTGAGAGGGCAGCTGCAGCAAGACTTGTTTGAGTTGTCTTGTACCCAGGTTCCCTTCTTGTTGCAACATCTAAGGGAGATCAAGAGAGACCTTGGGAAATTTTCAGATGATCCAGATAAATATATAGAAGTCTTTCAGAGTCTTCCCCAAGTGTTTGGATTATTTTACAGGCATCTCATGATACTCTTTGGACAGAATCTGTCTCCCTCTGCAAAACAAAATCTATTGCAAAAAGCCAGGGATTTTCGAGATCAGGTCTACCTTACTGTGACCCATGGGGACCCTGATCCAGAGGAGTGAAGAACAAATTGTTTAACATGAGAAAAGGCAGTGGACCCTAATAGACCCGAATTGGGATGCTGACCAATTTATGTGGAAAAAAAGACATTGCCAGGTTTGTGTAATTGAGGACCTTAGGCACAGTAAAACCACACTTATTAATTACTCTAAGCTGGCCACTATTACAAAGGGGGCAAATAAGAACCCTTCCTTTTTGGAGTGACTCAGGGAGGCACTGTTTAAGTTCTCTAACATGGCCCCTGATACTTCAGAGGGACACCTTATTTTGGGATAATAAATATATTACTCAACTGGCCCCAGATATCAGGAGGAAGCTATAAAAATTGACTATAGGTCCCAAAAGCATGTTAGAGAACCTCCTGAAAGTCACTATTCTGTATTATATAACCAGGACCAGGAAAAAGAGGAAAGGAAAAACAAATGAGAGCAGGCCAAAGCCACTAAAATTGAAAAGGTTATAGTCGCTGCTCTCCAAGAGGCCAATAAGGGTCTCTATTCAGGACCTGAAGGCAGATGGTCAGTCCCGGACACTTGTTACAACTGTGGCCAAACTGGACATACACACTGGAGTTGCCCTAAGGGGCAAGGAAAATGGCCCCCTAAGCCCTGTCCTATTTGTAAGGGAGACCACTGAAAGTAAGACTGCCTCCAGGGAAAAAGGTCCCAGGGGGTAGGGCTGATGAACCAGGTGGTTCAACAAGATTGACAGTGTCATAGTAATATATAGAAATGATTTAAAATGCTTTAAAATGCATATATATATATATATATATATATATATGTATATGTATATGTATGTGTGTGTGTGTGTATATATATATATATGTAATGTTTAAATTAACTTTCTTTGAAACTTACAGTGTGATTCCCCACTGCCCTGAAGTGTACCTCATAGATAAGGATTTGAACTTCAGTAAACAACTCAGAGTGACTTGTCAAGATAACCACCTGAGTGAGTAATGTACTCTCCCTAGATAACCATATGTAGCCCCTTGCCCTGTTTGAGATAAACATGTGTGCATTGATGTAATATAGTGATAGCCTCCTGGGCGGCTGCAAATGGGGTACAGGCTTTAAAAGTGGGGTCCAGATCAGCCAAAGTGTTTGTCTGTCAAGACAGCCACAAAAGCCCGTCCTCTTGCCAGTCAGGAGCTCCTGCTCCTCTCTCTGCCAGACGACAGAAGAAAGATCAGTAACACCTGATTGAGGTGCAACTGAGCTTTCGGGTGAGGAATGCTGGCCCCTGCATCCGGACCAGACCAGCCCAGCTGCCAGACTCCCAAGGACAGCACCACTGCAATCCCACTTAAGCCTGTACCCACAGCACCAGGAATTGTGTGAGCAATAAAATGCTGTGTGATTTGCAACTGCATATGTTTCATGTAGTGTAATTCCTCTGGCAGTTAATTGAATTATTTTGTGTACACTTAAAATTTAAATTAAAGCCTCTGGTCTTTGTTGGTCCTAAGCCTGCCCTCTGGTCCTGCTTTGTGTAGAGTGAGTCTCTTTGCTAGCAACTACTTGAATGTCCCACACCTGCACGGTTAAAGTTTACCTTAAGGGACGACTTAGATAAACACCCCAGATATTTTCCCAGGATCTCCTTGGGACAGACAGGCTCCAGGGCTTTCCTACCTGGTTTCCTGTAGGACTGTGCTCCCAGGAGCCCCAGGTACTCCTGATAGTTGAGAGTAAGGAATTTAACTTCCTCCTCGATACTGGAGCCACTTTCTCAGTCCTCCTCTCCAATCCTGGTAAACTGTTAGTGGAGGCCACAACCATTATAGGAATGTCTGGGAAACCTTTAAGTGCAGGTGGGTGAGTTATTCTTTTCCCATGTCTTCTTAATCATGCCAGAAATACTGACACCCCTTTTGGGCCATGATATCCTAGCCTGTTTAGGGACAACTATTCACATGTACCCTGAGCATATGCTGTGTTTCCTACTGAATAATATTGATGTTAACCCCAAGGTCTAGGCCCGTGGTCTGCAAACTGCGGCTCGTGAGCCACATGCAGCTCTTTGGCCCCTTGAGTGTGACTCTTCCACAAAATACCACGGCCTGGGCGAGTCTATTTTGAAGAAGTGGCATTAGAAGAAGTTTAACTTTAAAAAATTTGGCTCTCAAAAGAAATTTCAATCGTTGTACTGTTGATATTTGACTCTGTTGACTAATGAGTTTGCCAAACACTGGTCTAGGCCATTCAGGGCAAAATTGGACAAGCTCTAACTGCATCCTCTGTCCCTGTATGTCTTAAAGATTCTGTACCTCATCAGAAACAGTATCCCCTTAAACCTAAAGCCTGCTAGGGATTCATGGTAATTATTTTAATTTGAAGGCAGAGGGCTTATTAAAACCCTGCAATAACCTTTGCAATACACCTATACTAGGGGTACAGAACCTAATGGGGACTGGTGATTAGTACTGGATCTGAGGCTAGTGAATAAGGCTGTCATTTCTTTACACCCAATAGTCCCAAATTCTTATACTCCATTAGCCCAGATCCCGGAAGATATTGAATGGTTTACAGTACTGGACCTCAAAGTTGCTTTCTTCTGCATTCCCCTACATCCAAACTCTCAATATTTATTTACCTTTGAAGACCCTGGAGACCAGGTTACCCAACTGACTTGGATAATATTGCCCCAAGGCTTCTGCAACAGTTCTCATTTGTTTGAGCATGCTTTGTTCCAGGACCTTGGCCAATTTGAATATCCCTAAGTCAAAATCATCTAATATTTAGATGACACCCTGTTGTATACATCTTCAGAGGACAAAGCACAGGCGATATTTATTTATAAAAGGAGACAAAGGATGGTTAAGATACCCTTCTTTAATTGGCTGCTTTTTAAGTAACTTTAATTTGAAATAATCAATATGCCATTGTAGGATATTTTTGAGTGACTTGCTCTGGGCCCTAACATTTCCTATTCCCCAGAACAATTCTGGTTTCTTCAAGATTACTCCACATATCCCAGTGTTCCTCCAGGAGTACACCTACTCATTCTGACTCAATGAACTCTAACCCCAGAGCCCCCAAACCTGGACTCTCCTCACACAGCTCCAGTCCACTCTGCCCTTCCTCTGCTGGAGCCCAAGGTGAGTGGCTGCACGTGAAATTTTGTATATTGCCCCTTTAAGAGGGTGCCTGCATTTCCAGCAGTCTCTGCCTGGCAGGCAGCAACTCTGCTTCTTTTCATAGCCAGGTGTTATGTGGGCACCTTTCTCAGTTCTGATGTTCTCTGATAGGGGGCTCAGCTTGGGGTTTAGGTCTTAGTGTTCTAACTGGGAACCCTCCACAGCTGAGCTATTTCTCCAGACCTTCAGCTGCTGTGTGGGAGCCCAGACACCCCTTTTCATGTCTCCGCATTTCCTATCAGTCTCTATGCAGTCTACCTTTCTATCCTTTGTTAGCAGGGTTCCCTCAGCTAGTCTTCAGTTGATTTTTCAGGGTGGTTTTTCTATATTTTAGTTGTATTTCTAGTTGGGTCCTGGGAGAGTGTCAGTGTAGCTTCCACATACTCCTCCGCCATTTTTAATCTTCCTTGATCATTTTTAGAGGTTGGATAGAGTGCTCATAGATGAAGATGAGGACAGGAACATTCTGTGTTGAGGAAACAATGTTGGCAAGTGATTGGGACCTTCTTTGGGACTGGGAGGTTGGTGGTGATGGTAGGAATGAAGTAGCTCAAATTGGCCAAAGAATGAATTATAGCAAGGTGATTAGTGAGAAAATAAGTTAGAGAAAAGTTTGGGGTTAGAAGGAAAATAATCATAAATATCAGATGGAGGATTCAGGAATTTTTCCAATGGGATCCAGGAGTGGAACATAATTAGGTGTTACACAAATTTAGGCCCCATAAAAAGCAAAGGTTTTCATTCGTAAAATCAAAACTTGGGAAGATGCCTCAGGTCAGACATCAACAAAACAAAGGATTATATTTTTTTGCTAAACGGAAAAGGAGTAGTTATTCTTTGGAGGTGGGGTGGGGGGAGGGTGATTTTAGCTTTAGCATCACTCCCTGGAGTGTCACCATTCTTTTGGTGTTTAGTTTCAAACATTAACCAAGCATTTGTTAAGTGATTTTTTGGCCCTTTCACAAAAGAATTAATAGCCTTTCTATTAATCATCATGCAACACTAGAGGCACAAAATTCATGCACCAGGAGAGGGAGGGGGCCTCCCGTCAACCCAGCCTGAACCCTCTCCAATCCGGGACCCCTCGGACATCCCACTCACAATCCTGGACCCCTGGCACCTAATCGCTCACCTGCCTGCCTGCCTGGTCACCCCTAGTTTCCCCACCCTGCCAGCCTGATGGTCCCTCCCTGCCTCTGCGTGCCAGCCTGAATCACCCCTAACTGCCCCCAGCTGCCGACCAGGTCACCACCCAGTGTCCCCTTCTGCCAGCCTGGTTTTCCTTAACTACCACCACTGCCAGTCTCATCACCCCCAACTGCCCCCCTGCCAGCCTAATTGCCCCTAACTGGCCCCCCTGCTGGTCTTGTCACCCCCAACTGCACCCCCCTCCCCGCAGGCCTGGTTGTCTTTAACTGTCCCCCCTCTGCCAGCCTGGTCACCTCTTACTGCCCCCTGCCGACCTGGTTGCCCCTAATTGCCCCCCCTTCTGGCCTCGTCACCCCCAAATGCCCTCCCTGCCAGCCTAATCACCCCAACTGGCCCCCCTGCCAGCCTGGTTGCCCCCAACTGCTCCCCCACCAGCCTGGTCACCGCCAACTGCATCCCACCACCAGCCTGGTTCTCTTACTGCCCTCACTGCTGACCTGGTCACCCCTAACTGCCCCCTGTGCTGGCCTGGTTGTCCCCCACTGCCCCCCCTGCTGGCCTAGTCACCCCTCACAGCCCCCCACCCCCACTGGCCAGGTCACCCCACGCAGCCTGCTTGTTCAGTTGTTTGGTCATCCCTCACTAAACCCCCTGGTGGCCTGGTCATAGGCAGCCATCTTGTGAGGGTGTGATGGTCAATTTGCATATAACCTCTTTATTATATAGGATATTATATAGGATAGTGCTTGGCAAAAAATGGGTGCTCAATATATCTGATAAATAAGTGAAGACCAGATGCTTCTAATGACTGCAACAGGTGTAAACATTTAGCAAAACCATTTACTCTGTTTCTGGTTGAATGTTTTAATGCAGAATTAATTATTTTAATAGTTTGGCAATAAATGCAATTTTTTCTAGCTAATACACTGACTTACTTTTATTTTTAACTTTTTTAATGTACTGAATGGATGAATGAGTTAATGATGTAGTAGGAAAATAAATAGACATTTTAAATATATATTTTTAAAATAAGTTTGGGAGCACATGTCATAATATTCAGAAACATATTGCCAGAATATCTTTGCCATAAAAAAAAAGAAGAAAATCTTATGTTTTTTTTGCAGCCTGGATGGACCTGGACAGTATAATGTTAAGTGAAATAAGCCAATCAGAAAAAGACAAATACCATATGATTTCACTCATATGTGGACTCTAATATACTAAATAAACCAACAAATAAAATAGAAACCAATTCATAGAGATCAGACTCACAGCTGTCAGAGGGAAGGAGGGTTGGAAGGTTGGGTGAAAAAGGTGAAGGGATTAAGCAAGACAAAACAAAACAAAAAACTCATAGACATTGACAACAGTATGGTAATTACCAGAGGAAAGGACGGTAGGAGGAAGTAGAAGGCGGTAAAGTGGGGATAAATGGTGATGGAAGACTTGTAACAATAACAGTACTAATAGAGGCTTATTTTCAAAGTGCTCTGCAGAGATTCCTTCTACATTTTTGTATACTGTAATATAGAAACACAATATGTATTTTAATCAGAGTAATAAAAAGCCCTGACACACACACACACACACACACACATATATATATATATATATTTTTTTTGAGTGGCCAGATTATTATGATCTCTGAATGCATAATAATCTGGCCACTCAGTATATATGAATTCGTGCATGGGTGGGGTCCGGCCAGCCTGGCCAAGGGGTTGGCCAGCCTGCCTGCTGGTCAAATTCCTGGTCTAGGGGACAATTTGCATATTAGCCTTTTATTATATAGGATATACACTGAGTGGCCAGATTATTATGCATTCAGAGATCATAATAATCTGGCCACTCAGTGTATATACATGTATATATGTATATGTATATACACACAATATATATATATAACACTATATATTGTGTGTGTATATACATATACAAATATGTTCACATGTAACACAATAAATATATGCCTATCTTCAGAAACTCAATGAAAACTCAAAAGTTTCTCATTTTAGTTTATTTTTTGTTTGTTAAATTTATGTATGGTTTTTCTAATAATTCGGCAATTATTAAGTCAACTTGAACAATCTGAATGATCAAACTGATGATTTGTGTCACAACAAACATTCTAAAGCCTTGAGTAATCTACATTTCTGCCCACATTTATTTTTAAAAATAAGGGTTTCTAGAGATTCATTCACTTATTATAGTGTAGACAAAAACTTTTTGCATTTATAAGGTAGTTTTAATCAAAGCTGCTGTTTCCAACTCAGCCACATGCAGCCAGTGCCAACAATCAGATTACTCAAACAGAAATTATAAGTGAAATCCATAGATATTGGCAAACCGCATTTCAGCTAATTGTTTTAGCTTCTTTCTTCAGCAGATCTCTTAGAAAAGATGCCCACTGGCTGACTGGAATTTTACAACCTCTCCACTCTCTGGGGAATGTGCAAGGCCAGAAAAACAGTTCAACTTCATAATCACATCCTGAATAATAAGCAATTGACAGAATCTCCTCACACAGTGTTTTCTCCACACTCAAGCAAACCCAGCAAAGGCTGTGAAACTTCTATGTTATGGGTACACTTGTTCTGAAATTCTATTAGATAGGTAAAATCAAATCTCCTCAGGATTGTTGGCACTTAATTCTTTCTGGCAAAGGAGGGCACAGGTTCTCTTAGCTGCTTCCTGCTGAAAGCAAATGATGTTTTCCTTCGAAGCAAAAGTTCCCACCCTCTGGAATCCCTTTCACTCCATCCTATAGAGCTTATATCCTGTTGAGGAGTACAGCCAGGGGCTCTTTTGGTGACAGAGTAAGCAGAGGCATGCAAAAGCAATACCATGGGATTTTTCTGATCTGCCCCCTGCTCCAATGTTGACAAGAGCCAGCCTTGATGTGCAGCTTGGTCTTTTTCCAGAGCCAACTCAGACCCAGCAGAGGCAGCCACAAATTATGAATTGCTTATAATTTCAAACAGGTTGGCAAAAGACATTTGCAGGGAACATCTTATATTGGCCTGAACCAGAGTCCCTTACAAGAGTCCCAGAACCAACAAACCCAGTGTCAAGCTTCAGAAAAATTAGCACAGGATCCAAAGAGCTTCACAAGCAGCATATACAAAGGGAGATCTAAGCATGCACCAAACACTGTTGAAGCAAATTCTGCTTCATGTAGTAAAAGCCTGCACATATCGCACACCTTGGTTTCTGAGAGCCTCAAAGGCACTAGCCAGAGTGACATGAACAGATAAATAGCAAGGAAGACTCAATTATAACAGGAAGGCCCACATATGCTCCACAAGGAACATTCTTAGAGCATCCAGCTCAGGTGATCCAGGAGAATGCAAAGTTGGACCCCACAGAACACCTACTATATAAGGGCACCCTACCAAGACCAGGAGTCAAGCAGATCTATTTATTACATAGAAACAAACACAAAGAGGCAACCAAATCGAAGAGACAAAGAAACAGGCCCTAAATAAAAGAGCAAGAGAAATATCCAGAAAAAGTTATAAATGAAGTGAAGGTAGCAATTTATAAGGTGTACAGTTCAAATTAATTGTTATAAGGATGCTCATGAAAAAATACAAAGAAACCATAAAAAAAGGACCAGTCAGAAATGAAGGATATAATACCTAAAATGAAGAGTACACTGTAAAGACTAAAATATAGGATGAATGAAACAGAAAATCAAATCAACAATTTGGAAGACAATATAGAAAAAAATACACAACCATTCAGAGCAGCAGAAAGAAAAAATATTTTTTAATTAATTTTATTTAGTTATTTTTAATAGTTTCCATGATTTAATTTTTAACCTACTAGTTATCAATTTCTTTAAAATTCTTTATTGTTGAAAGTATTACATATGTCTCCTTTTTCCCCCATTGACCTCTCTGAGCCCACTCCTGCCTCCCAGCACCGGCTCTATTGTCTGTGTCCACTGGTTATGCTTATATGCATGCATGTAAATCTTTTGGTAGATCTCTTACCCCACCCCCTACCCCTGCCTACCCTCTGAGGTTTGAAGGTCTGTTCAATGCTTCTATGTCTCTGGATCTATTTTTGTTCATCAGCTTATGTTGTTCAGTATATTTCATAAATGAGTGAGATAATGTAATACTTACCTTTTTCCGACTGGCTTATTTTGCTTAACATAATGCTCTTCAGATCCATCCATGCTTTTGCAAATGGTAAGAGCTTTCCTTTTTTACAGCAGAGTAGTATTCCATTGTGTAGATGTACCACAGTTTTTTAATCCACTCATCTGCTGATGGGCACTTAGGCTGTTTTCAAATCTTAGGTATTGTAAATGGTGCTGCTATGAACATAGAGGTGTATATATGTATTTTTTCTGATTGCTATTTCTAATTTCTTGGGATATATTCCTAGGAGTAGTATGACTGGGTCAAATGGAAGTTCCTTTATAAATTTCTTGGGAAAATTCCATATGTTTTACACAATGCCTGAGCTGATCTGCATTCCCACAAGCAGGGTTTCTTTTTCTCCACATCCTCTCCAGCACTTGTCCTTTGTAAATTTGTTGATGATAGCCATTCTGGCAATGTGAGGTGGTACTTCATTGTCATTTTGATTTGCATATCTTGGATGAATAGTGATTTTGAGCATTCTATATGCCTCTTGGCCTTCTTTGTATCTTCTTCTGAAAAGTGTCTATTTAGATACTTTGCCCATTTTTTTATTGGATTGTTTCTCTTCTTTTTGTTAAGTTGTATGCAGTTCCTAATTTGGAGATAAAATTAGGAGATAAACCCTTAACGGATGTAACATTGGCAAATATGGTCTCTCATGCAGTGGGCTCTCTTGTTGTTTTGCTGATGATTTCTTTTGCTGTGCAGAAGCTTTTTATTTTGATGTAGTCCCATTTGTTTATTTTCTCCTTAGTTTCCATTGTCCTAGGACAGTGGTCGGCAAGCTCATTAGTCAACAGAGTCAAATATTAACAGTACAATGATTGAAATTTTTTTTGAGAGCCAAATTTTTTTAAACTTAAACTTCTAACGCCACTTCTTCAAAATAGACTTGCCCAGGCCGTGGTATTTTATGGAAGAGCCACACTCAAGGGTCCAAAGAGCCGCATGTGGCTCGCGAGCCGCAGTTTGCCATCCACGGTCCTAGGAGATGTATCGGTAAACATATTACTGCGAGATATGTCTAATGTTTTGCTGCCTATAGATTATTCTAAGATTCTTAGGGTTTCCCATCTTATGTTTAAGCCTTTTATCCATTTTGAGTTTATTTTTGTGTATTGTGTAAGTTGGTGGTCAAGTTTTATTTTTTTGCATGTATCTGTCCAGTTTTCCCAACATCATTTATTGAGGAGACTGTCTAAACTCCACTGTATGGTCTTGCCTTCTTTGTCAAATATTAATTGAGCATAACGGCTTGAGTTGATTTCTAGGTTCTCTGTTCTATTCCATTGGTCTATATGTCTGTTCTTTTGTCAGTACCAGGCAGTTTTGAGAACAGTGGCTTAGTAGTATAGCTTGATATCTGGTATTGTGATTCTTCCAACTTTGTTCTTCTTTCTCAAGACTGCTGCGACTATTTGGGGTCTTTTTTTATTCCATATAAATTTTTGGAGAGTTTGTTTTGGTCTAGGTAATATGCCGTCAGTATTTCAATGAGGATTGCATAGAATCTGTAGATTGCTTTGGTAAGTATGGACATTTTAATGATGTTGGTTCTCCCATTCCATGAACATGGTATATTCTTCCACTTGTTTATATCTTCGTTGGTCTCTATTTTCAGCATCCTGTAGTTTTCCCAATACAGGTCTTAGTTAAGTTTATTCCTAGGTATCTTAACATTTTTTATTGTTGTTGTTGCAGTTTTAAATGGGTTTTTTTTTTAGTTTCTCTTTCTGTGAGTTCATTATTGGTGTATAAAAATGCCATAGATTTCTGGGTGTTAATTTTGTATCCTGCTATGTTACTTAATTCATTTATTAATCTAGTAGTTTTTTTATTGAGTCTTTATTGTTTTCTATGTACAATATCATGTCATCTGCAAATAAAGAGTTTCACTTCTTTTCCAATTTGAATGCTTTTTGTTTCTTCTTCTCTAATTGCTATGTATGGCTAGCACTTCCAATACTACGTCAAATAGGAGTGGTGAAAGTGGACATCCCTGTCTTGTTCCTGTTCTTAGGGGAAATGGTATTAGTTGTTGCTCACTGACTATGATGTTGGCTGTAGGTTTGTCATATAAAGCTTTTATTATGTTGAGTTATGGTTCCTTTATTCCCACTTTGTTAAGAGTTTTTATCAAAACATACGTTGGATTTTGTCAAATGCTTGTTCCTCATGAATTGATATGATCATATGGTTTTTGTATTCAATTTGTTTATGTGATTATATCACATTTATTGATTTGTAGATATTGGACCAGCCCTGCATCCCTGAATAAAACCCACATGCTTATGGTGTATGATCTTTTTAATGTATTGCTGGGTGCGATTTGCTAATATTTTGTTGATGATTTTAGCATCTATGTTCATCAGAAATATTGGCTTGTAATTATCTTTTTTATAGTGTCTTTATCTGGTTTTGGGATTAGGTTAATGCTGGATTCATAGAAAGAGATTGAAAGTGTTCTTTCTTCTTGGATTTTATAGAATAGTCTTAGAAGAATTGGTGTTAGTTCTTCTTTGAATGTTTGGTAAAACTTCCCTGTGAAGCCATGTAGACTAGGGCTTTTATTTGCTGAAAGATTTTTTTCTTTAATGATTAACGTATTACATATATGTCATTCCCTCACCCACCTAATGTCTGTGTCCATTGGTTATGCTTATATGCATGCATACAAGTTCTTTGGTTAATCTCTCCCCCTTTTCTACACCCTCCCCTGCCTTTCCTCTGAGGTTTGACACTCTGATCAATGTTTCTCTGTCTCTGGAATTGCTGTTGTTCTGCAGTTTATGATGTTCATTATGTTCCACAAATGAGTGAGATCATGTGATACTTACTTTCTCAAACTGACTTATTTTGCTTAACATAATGGTCTCCAGGTCCATCCATGCTTCTGCAAATGGTAGGAGTCTCTTCCTTTTTATAGCAGCATAGTATTCCATTGTGTAGCTGTATCACAGTTTTTTAATCCATTCTTCTGCTGATGGGCATTTAAACTGTTTCCAAATCTTAACTATTGTAAATTGTGCTGTTATGAACATAGGGGTGTATATATCCTTTCTGATAGGTATTTCTATTTTCATGGGATATATTCCTAGAAGTGGGATCACTGGTTCAAATGGCAATTTCACTTTTAGTTTTTTGGAGGAAACTCCATACTTTTCTCCACAGTGCCTGCAACCAGACTGCATTCCCACTAGCAGTACACAAGGGTTCCTTTTTCTCCGCCTCATCACAGCATTTGTCATTTGTTGATTTGTTGATAATAGCCATTCTGACTGGTGTGAGATGGTACCTCATTGTCATTTTGATTAGCATCTCTGGGATGATTAGTGACTTTGAGCATGTTTTCATAGGTCTCTTGGCCTTCCTTATGTCTTCTTTCAAAAAGTATCTATTTAAGTCCTTTGCCCATTTTTTTATTGTGTTGTTTATCTTCCTTTTGTTAAGTTGTATGAGTTCCCTGTAAATGATGGAGATAGACCCTGATCAGAGATAACATTGGTAAATATGTTCTCCCATGCTGTGTGCTTTCTTATTGTTTTATTGTTGGTTTCTTTTGCTGTGCAGAAGCTTTTTATTTTGAGGTAGTCCAATTTGTTTGTTTACTCTTTAGTTTCCACTACCCTAGGAGTGGTATTAGTGAAGAAATTGCTTCGGCATATGTCTGAGATTTTGCTGCCTGTGGATTCATCTAAGATTTTTATGGTTTCCTGTCTTATATTTAAGTCCATTATCCATTTTGAGTTTATTTTTGTGTATGGTGTAAGTTGGTGGTCTAGTTTCAATTTTTTTTGCATGTATCTGTCTAATTTTCCCAACACCATTTATTGAAGAGACTCTCTTGACTCCATTGTATGCTCTTGCCTCCTTTGTCAAATATTAATTGGGCATAGTGGTTTGGGTCAACTTCTGGGTTTGCTATTTTATTCCATTGGTCTATATATCTGTTCTTCTGCCAGTACCAGGCAGTTTTGAGAGCAGTAGCTTTGTAACACAGCTTGATACCTTGTATTGAGATCCCACCTACTTTGTTCTTCTTTCTCAGGATTGCTGCAGCTATCCAGGGTCTTTTTTTATTCCAGGCAAATTTTTGGAGAGTTCAATCTAGGTCTGTCAAATATACTGATGGTATTTTAATGGGAAGTGCATTGAATCTAGATTGCTTTGGGTAGTAGGGACATTTTAATGATGTTGATTCTACTAATCCATGAACATGGTATGTTCTTCCATCTGTTTTTGTCTTCCTCTATCTCTTTTTCAGTGTCCTGTGGTTTTCTGAGTATAGGACTTTTACCTCTTTAGTTTAGTTTATTCCTAGGTATCTTAATTTTTTTTGGTGCAATGGAATTTTTTTTTTTTTTTTAGTTTCTCTTTCTGTAAGTTCACTATTAGTGTATGACAATGCCATAGATTTCTGAGCATTAATTTTGTATCCTGCTATATTGCCAAATTCATTTATTAAGTCTAATAAGTTTTTGATGGAGTCTTTAGGGTTTTCTATCTACAATATCATGTCTTTTGTGAATAATGTCAGCTTTTCATCTTCTTTTCCAATTTGGGTATCTTTTATTTCTTCTTATTATCTAATTGCTATGGCAAGCACTTCCAGTACTGTGTCGAAAAGGAGTAGTGAAAGTGGGCATCCCTGTCTTGTTTCTTTACTTAGGTAAAGTGGTTTTAGTTTTTGCCAATTGAATATAATGTTGGCTGTCATTTGTCATACAAGCCTTTTATTATGCTGATGTAGGATCCCTCTATTCCCACTTTGCTGAGGGTTTTTATCAAGAAAGGGTATGGACTGTGTCAAATGCTTTTTCTGCATCAATTGATATGATTATGTGATTTTTATCTCTCAATTTGTTTATGTGATGTATCACCTTTATTGGTTTGCAGATATTGTACCATTCTTGAATCCCACGACAAATCTTACTAAGTCATGGTGTATGATCTTTCTGATGTAATGCTGGGTCCTATTTGCTAGAATTTTGTTGAGGATTTTGTTATCTATGTTCATGAGGGATATTGTTCTTAAATTCTCTCTCTTTGTCTTGTCTTTATCTGGTTTTGGTATTAGGGAAATGCTGGCTTCACAGAATGAGCTTGCAAATGTTCTTTCCTCTTGATTTTTTTGAATAGTCTGAGGAAGATAGGTTTTTGTTCTTCTTTGAATGTTTGGTAAAACTCCCCTGTGAAGCTGTCTGGTCCTTGGCTTTTGTTTGCTAGAAGCTTTTTGATGACTACTTCAGTTTCTTCCATAGTTATCAGCCTATTGAGATTTTTTGATTCTTCGTGATTGAATTTTGGAAGGTTGTATGTTTCTAGGTATATATCCATTTGCTCTAGGTTGCCTAGTTTTTTTGGAATAAACTTCTTGATAGTATTTTAAAAAATTCTTTGTATTTCTGTGGGGTCTGTTTTTATTTCTCCTCTTTCATTTCTGATTTTGTTTATTTGGGTTCTCTCTGCTTCTTGGTGAGCCTAGCTAGAAGTTCATCAATATTGTTTATCCTTTCAAACAACAAACTCTTGGTTTCATTGATTTTTTTGTATTTTTTTGTCTCTATGTCATTTATTTCTGCTCTGATTTTATTATCTCCTTCCTTCTGATCACTCTGGGCTTCTGTTGTTGCTCTCTTTCTAATTCTTTAAGTTATAGAGTTAATTAATTTATTACCATTTTTTCTCTTTTTTTGAGGTAAGTCTGTAGAGCTATAACTTTCCCTCTGAGGACTGCTTTCATTGTGTCCCATAGATTTTGGATTGTTGTGTTTTCATTGTCATTTGTTTACAGGGTGTTTTTAATTTCTTCTTTGATCTCATTGATAACCCAATCATTGTTTAATAGCATGCTATTCAGCATCCAAATGTTTGAATTTTTTTCTTGTAGTTTATTTCTAATATTATGGCATTGTGGTCTGAGAAATGCTTGATATGATTTTAATTATCTTGAGTTTGGAGAGACTTTGACTGTGACCCAATATATGGTCTATTTTTTAAAATGTCCCATGTGCACTTGAGAAGAATATAGATTATATGGCTTTGGGGTGAAATGTTCTGAAGATGTCAATTAAGTCCCTCTGATCTAGTGAGTAATTGAGAATTGCTGTTTCTTTGCTGATTTTTCTGTTTAGAGGACTTATCCAGTGTTATCATTGGGTATTAAAGTCCCCTACTATGATTGCATTGTTGTCGATCTCTCACGTGATATCTTCCAGTTTTTTATGTATTTTTATGTAAGCATTGGGTGCATATATGTTTACCAGGGTTATACCCTCTTGTTGTATTATGCAGTGACCTTCCTTATCTCTTTTTATGGCCTTTATTTTGAGTATATTTTGCCAATTATATGTATTGCTACCCCAGCTTTTTTAAATTTTCCATTTGCTTGAAAGATATTTTTCCATCCCTTCACTTTCAGTCTGTGTGAGTCCCTTGTTCAGAGGTGGGTCTCTTGTAGACAGCATATATATGGGTCATGTTTTCTTATCCATTCCACCATTCAATGTCTTTTGATTGGAACATTTAGTCTGTTTACATTTAAAGTTATCATTGATAGGTACTTGTTTGTAACCATTTTTATTTTTGTGTCTGTGTTCCTTCTTTCTTTTTTATTTTTTCATTTTACACCATTCCTTTTAGCATTCCTTACATTGCTGGCTTGGTAGTGATAAACTCCCTTATTTATTTATTTTTTTTCTGTTAATCTCCTTATTTCCCCTTCAGTTTTGAATAATAGCCTTGCTGGATAGAATATTCTTGAATTCAGTCCCTTGCTTTGCATCACTTTGTAAACTTCCTTCCACTCCTTTCTGGAGTGCTGTGTTTCTGTTGAGAAATCATTTAGTAATCTAATGGGAGATCCTTTGTATGCAACTTTCTGCCTCTCTCTTGAAGCCTTTAAGATTCTCTCTTTGTCTTGAACGTAATTACAATGTGTCTTGGTGTGGGTCTTTTCGTGTTCATCTTGTTTGGGACTCTGTGCTTGTGTCATTTTTTTCTTCCCCAAATCAGGGAAGTTCTCTGATATTATTTCTTCAAATAAGTTTTCCAACCCTTGTTCCTCTTCCTGTACTTCTGGCACCCCTATTATTCATATGTTACTTAATTTCATGTTGTCCCAAAGCTCCTTCTGTGTTGTAATTGTTTTCTCCATTGCAGTTCAGTTTGAGTGTGTTTTGCTTCCCTGTCTTCTAATTCATTAATTCAGTACTCTGCTTCTCCTAGTCTACTGTTGAAATTTTCCATAGTGTTTGTTATTGTAGCTATATCACTCTTTATTTCTTATTGATTTTTACATAAGTTGTTGATTTTTATATCCATCTGGGTTATGAACTGTAAGACCCATATTCTAAAATCTTTTTCTGACCTATTGCATGCCTCCATTTCACTTATCTCCTTTTCTGGAAATTCCTCCTTATCTTTCTTTTTTCTAGAAGCTGAGCTGCTTGGGTATTTTTTCCTACCTTGTCTTCTAGTTCACTGATGTGGTCCTCTCCTTCTTCTAGTCTACTATTTATGTATTCTATAGAGTTCTTTATAGCAGTGATGTTATTTTTCATTTCTTCTTAGTTCTTCTTCATTTCCTCTTGGTTCTTACACATATTTTTGAATTTGTCTTTCTTTCTTTTCAGCCACCTTATGACCATTTCTCTGAATTCTTTCTTGACAGGTTGCTTGCCTCTATTTCGTTTACTTCCTTTTCTGATGATGCCTCCTTTTTTTCATATGCGAGCTGTTTCTTCGTTTCCCCATGATCTTTCTTCTCTGGGAGTCTGGTTATGTAGTTCTCTCTCTCTTGCATTGATTTAAAGGCACAAAATACAACACAACAAGGCACAAAGCACAAAGCACTGTATTCACGATACTAATAACCCCAATTAAGGGTGACCACCAGAGAAAAGAGAATTAGGGGATAAGAAAGAAAGAAGAAGAGAGAAAAAAAGAGAGAGAAAAGAAGTGCAAAAATGAAATTGAGAAAAGGGAAAAAAAAGTAAGAGAGAAAAAAAGAGAATAAAAAAGAAGAGGGGGAAAACTATTTATATGGGGAGAAAACTCCAATAGATCAGCCACTAATCCCAACAAATGCAAGCAACAAATACCTAGAGATTAATGAAAACTACAAACAACAACTAATATCAAGTGAGGTGAGGGAAAACAGAAGCAAAAGACAAACAAAAACAAAAACAAAAAAAGTAAAAGCAAAACAATCTTACAAACAAGCATAAAAAAACAATATAATCAACAATCAAGCAAATAATAACAAAAAGACAGAGAGAAAAAAATTTGATAGTGAAGAAAGAGAAGAGAGGTGAGAATGGACTTAGAGCAGGGGATTGGAAATTAGATATATAAATAGGTTGAAATTTTAACAGGGGGTAAAAAGAAGGAATAGGGGAAATCTCTAGCAGGAAAAGGGTAAGAGAAACAGGACAACCAAAGGGGAAATGTGAGGAAGAGAGTGTTGGCATAAAGGTAAAGTTGGGATAGAGTAAAATGATACTAAAGGAAAGATGAAAATAGAATGTAGAACACTAATCCTAAAATAGAATAAAGAGAAAATAAAATGACACTAAAAAAATGTAAACTAGTAGTAGTAATAATAATACTGATTTAAAATAAAAAAATGTAATAATTAAAAAGGTAAAATCAAGTAAGGAAAAAAAGAATAAAAAATGTAGTTTCTTAAGTAAAAGATGAAAAAAAAATGTGCAGTAGTGAAGGTCATTCACTTCCTCTACTGTTCTGTTTGGCATGCCTGTTTCCTAGTCAGGACAGTATTAAAGTTCCCTGCGTTTCACTGCTCCTCAGTGTTGTAAGCTACAGTCCTGATTTTCAAGCAGGCAGTACCTCATTGTTTCTTATACTCCTTTATTTGTGTTTACACAAGAGTCAATTTGTGATCCAACCTCTGGGTGGCAGTGTTTCTGGACTGACCTCTGGGTCTATAGGTCCTCTCTCACAGGTGTTTAGATTATGTTTTCCCTGTGGCACTTAATTCCAGGTTGGCTGAATGGGCTGCCCCAGAGCTGGTTCTCTGATCTTTATTCCCCACTCCAACCCCCAGGTTACAGAAAAACAACTTTCCCCTGCAGTCTCTTAGAGTGTACCTAATTGGGTGATCCTATGTATTGGGCTTATTAATCAAAAGCAAGGGTTTAAAGAGGAAAAAAGAAAGAAAAAAAAAAGGAGAAAAGAGCCAGAGTAAGTGTGTGAACTCCGGCACTGCAGTGCAAGTCTGTGCAGTCTTTTTTCCCCTTGATACTAAGCTGCCAGCACACTGTTAAAAATTTTTAGGCTGGCCTTTTGCACCCAGTTCAGCTATGGGTTGCTTTTTAGAGTTCCCTTCTGTTAGCAGCCCTGTTGATCCCCTTCAGCATTCGCGGATCATGCCAGCCCCAAGGGCCGCGGATTTTTATTTTGGCATAGACTTCCCTGGATCCTCCATCTCCCGCTGTGCATGTTTCTCTCTTCTGCCTGGACCACAGACCTCACCTTATCCCAGGCGAAATCTGACTTTTCCGTGAGGAGGCACAGAGCTCCTCTGAATCCACATGCTCATGCCACTTGGGGACCGGTGTTCCCAGGTTCACAGCTGTTAGCTGGGTGCCGGTGTTGTAAATTCAGGCTTCCACTCTCCACTTCAAGATGGCATGGTCTCTGCATCAGAACTGGCCACTCCGGGAGGGATCCCAGCAGCAGTGGAGGCTGCCCAGTCTGGGGAACCCCATCCATCTATCCCCCACAGTCCCCTGGAATATATCTGTCCCTCAACTCACAAACAAACACTCCCCATGCGACCACACACTCTTTCTTCATTCTCTCACTCACACATTATCTTGCAGTCTGCCTTCCCGTTGGCAGCCATCTTCCTTCTCCACAACATCTTTCTTCCTTTTCTTTTTTTTGGGGGGTTTCTTTGTCTCCCCATTTTAGCTCTCAGTGAAGGATCTAGGTGTCGAGTCATGTGGGAGCTGCTCCTCGGGCAGCAATGGCTACTCAGGCAGCAGTTGCTCCTCAGGTGGTCATGACAATGTCAGCTCCTCAGTTGGTGGTGGCTCCTTGGGTGGTCGTTGTTCATGCAGCTGCTTGCAGGAGTGGTGGCTCTTTTGGCTGGTGGGGCAGGCTGCCTTGCCTAGCTATTGCTCCTTGGATGGGGTCGGGCTGCTCACAGGGCTGCTGCCCCTCGGACAGGACTGGGCTATTCACACGGCTGCTGTTCCTCAGACAGCTGTCAGAAAAGAGGGGATTTGGGAGGCTGGCTTCTTAAAAAAAAGAGATTAAGCAAAGAAATAGAACTCTTTGACACAGATAACAGTATGGAGATTACCAGAGAGAAATGGGGATCATGGATGGTAGAAGAGGGTATAGAGGCATAAATGATAATGGAAAGAGAGTTGACTTTGGGGTGATGGACACACAATATAATATACAGATGATGTATTAGAATTGTACACCTGAAACCTATACAATGTTATTAAGAAATATTACCCAAATAAATTCAGTTAAAAAAAAAATCAGCTCGGACAGCTTGGCTCAGTGGTTGAGCATCTACCTACAAACCAGGAGATCATGGTTAGATTCCCTGTCAGGGCATATACCCAGGTTGTGGGCTTGATCTCCAATGTGGGACATGCAGGAGACAGCTGATCAATGATTCTCTCTCATCATTGATGATTCTCTCTCTCCCTCTCCCTTGCTCTCTGAAATCAATAAAAATATATGTAATATA
Source organism: Corynorhinus townsendii (assembly GCA_026230045.1). Taxonomy (NCBI): domain Eukaryota; kingdom Metazoa; phylum Chordata; class Mammalia; order Chiroptera; family Vespertilionidae; genus Corynorhinus; species Corynorhinus townsendii. The sequence goes on from JAPDVU010000003.1 coordinate 101,714,815, forward strand.
GTCCTAACTGGTTTGGCTCAGTGGCTAGAGCTTTGGCCTGTGGACTAAAGGGTCCCAGGTTTGATTCCGGTCAAGGGTATATACCTTGGTTGCGAGCACATCCCCAGTAGGGGGTGTGCAGGAAGCAACTGATCGATGTTTCTCTCTCATTGATGTTTCTAACTCTCTATCCCTCTACCTTCCTCTCTGTAAAAAATCAATAAAATATATTCCTCTGGATGTCTCCCAGTAGTATTAACATATTCTGCCTTTCCACGGAGGTTCAGCCAAAGAGCCTTATCCACAATATAAATTAAACAATGATTCTGTTAAGGTCTGATCAAATAATTGAATCAACACCCCCTACCCTGGGAACTGATCTTTAGACCACATTATAATAGACATTCTCTTTTGCTTAGACCAAAATCCACTTACTAAGACCATTATCTTTTCCCTCAGAAACTGCCTAGAGAATTCTCCACCCAGAAAAAGCCTGCCTAGAATCCTTTAAAATCTCTGACTCCCTGTCCCTGGATGCTGGCACCATTTTGGGACTCAGCCCATCTGGTATCCATATGACTAATACATTTATAATCCTTTACCACTTTAGCCTTGTGCATTCCTCCTTCAGTGACCCTAACAGATTCCATTGGTCCAAAAATGGAACTTTCAATTTTAACCTTCTCTGAGACTTAGACAATTTTTGTCACCACAATGGGAAATGGTCAGAGATCCTGTACATCCAGGCCTTCTTTACACTTTGTAATCAATCCTTCACTTTGTCATATTTTCTCTACCTATAAAATACTACTTCTCCATTCAAATCCCCTTTCTGCAAATACCTGAGGTTTCTGATCCCTCTTTCCCAACCTGTCAGGTGCCTCAGAACCTCTTTTTCACCCTTCAAGTCATTTTGTTCTCCAGTCCCTGGAACCCACCTCTTTATGTCCCTTTTCCTACTGCCCCCTGGTCTTCAGATTCCATCTCTTCATCTCCCCCCTCAATTTCCTTAACAAGTCCCTTCATACACATTCCAGGACAACACAACTTCCAACCCCCATCTTCCCCTGAGATGTTGCTAAGGCCGAGGATATTGTCCAGATACACATCCCATTTTCCATGTCCAACCTTACACAGATTGAGAGGAATCTTGGGTCTTTTTCTACTGACCTGACCACCTTCACTAAGGAATTTTTGTACCTGACCCAGTCCTATGACCCGACCTGGAACAACATCTATGTCATCCTGTCCTCTCTCACTGTAGAAGAGAAGGAGCCCATCTTGCTAGCAGCTCAACATCATGCTGATGACCTCTACAGACAGAATGTGGCAGCCAACCTAGTTTCACTGATGTGGTCGCTGGAACTGACCTGAGATGGGACTATCAGGTTAATTTTCCAGAGCACTGGCTCCATAGCCATATGACCATCTGTCTCGTTGCAGGACTCAAAAAGGCTGCCCATAAGGTGGCCAACTAGGCCAACTCAATAAAATCATTCAGGACCTTGACAAAAATCCAGTTCTCTTTCTCTCCCACTTCATGGAGGCCTTACAGAAATTTACTACCTTAGACCCCTTCTCCCCAGAGGGAACCCTTCTTCTAAACACTCATTTTATATCCCAATGAGGCCCTGACCAACATACACTGCAAACTTTGAAAAATAGACACAGGTTCACAAGTCCCTCAAAAACACCTCATTAACCTGGCCTTTAATATTTTTAATAATAGAGATGAGGAGACCCAAATCCAAAAACAAAGTCAAGATCAGGCCAAGGCTGAAGCCCAGAAGGAGGCCTTTGGCTCCTAGCCACCACTCAAACTCCAAATGAAGTGCTGGTCCTCCAACCAAAGGTAAGTCAGAGGCTAAGCCCCTTCTGGGCCAATGCTTCAAACGCAATAAGAACGGACACTGGTCCAAATCCTACCCAAATCTGAGACCGCTGCCCAAGATACAGAAGGGGAGGCCACTGGAAATCAGACTGTAGTCTGGCCCCTCTAGGTTATATCTCAGCCAGTCTAGGCTGCCCTCTGGATCCAGTTTGGAGCTCCCAGACCTCCTGGGACTGGCCACCAAACGCTGAAGCTGCCCAGGCCCTGACAAGGCCCCACAGACTTACATAACCAGGACACAGCCTTGAGTAACAATTGTGGTGTCAGGTAAGCTGATCTCCTTTTTAACTGACACTGAGTCCACTTATTCTGCCCTACCCAAATTCACTGAAACCCTTGTACCCTCCTCAGTCTCTGTTATGGGGTTTGATGAACTAATCTCACAGCCATTAGCCTCCTCACCTTTACATGGCATCTTACTAGACACCCCCCACATCCTTCCTAAAGAACATCTTTCTTTACTGCCTTACTGCAAACATTTACTTAACAGTCCTGCTACTATCAGAAACTGAACTCATTATTACCCAAACCTTAGCATGTTACCTCTAAGGAAAAATGTGGCATTTTTAAATTCAAGTGGCTGAAGGCCTGGAAACCGCATTTCTAGAACAGGCTGGGGGCCTGCTTCTCCCCTCCAGTCCCCCCGTCACACACACACGCACTTTTCGCCAGCCTCATATGCCTAATTTATAACTTAAAAGTTTTGGAGCATTGTAGGATTAAATGATAAAAATCTAAAATTTTCAACAAGTTTTAAATTCACCTGATTTTAACTTTTGTTACAGAAAATCTATAAAGTAAATTTGGAACTGTTAATATAATGGCTTGTGCTTTGTTGACGGTGTGTTTCTTAAAAGTGAGAGTGTTCATAAATGTCATCTGAGAAATGTTGGTTGTTTAATCTTTGGTTATCATTGGAAAATTAAGGTTTCTATAAGTTAAGAATTCTAATTAAATTGGCAACAAATGGTATGGTGTGGGTAATAGAAGGCATGAGGCATGGGCATGCATTTTGACAGAAAAAGAAAGTGAGTTAAAGTTGTAAGAAGGTTTGTGAAAGATGTAAGAAGGTTTGTGAACATTATAGAACATTTGTAGGGAGGCTTTATATAAATGACACAGGCCAGTAATCTAGGACAAGCAGAATAGGGAAATGTAGATAGTTAAACCGCAGTTTGCTAGGGAGACCGAGATAGTTAAATAGCAGTTCGCAGACATCTAGTAAATTCTATCTTCCCTAAACCAAGGACACTTCAGAGTAAATGACTTGCACTATTCCTCCCCAGCCAGAGGGTAAATAGCTTGAATCAACCTACTCAGGAAGACAGATAGCAGAAATCCAAGTAGCACCATTTGCCAACAATACCCAAGATAAATGAAGCTGAGAATAAACCTCATTTTGGTATATTAGTTTAGAACCCTCCAAACTAATGTCTCTTTCCTTCCACCAGAACATTTGTCATAATTCTTTTTTTAATATAATAATCTTGTATTCAATATTTTTATTGTTTAAAGTATTACATGTGTCCATATCTCCCCATAGCCCCCCACCCTACTACTATAAATGCCCTCACCCCCCTCCCAGGGTCTTGTGTCCATTGGTTATGCTTGCATGCAAGTCCTTCAGTTGATCTCTTACCTCCTCCCCCGCAGCCTTCCAGCTGTAATTTGACAGTCTGTTTGATGCTTCACTGCCTCTGTATCTAACTTTTTATTCAGCAGGTTGTAATGTTCTTTATTTTCCATAAATGAGTGAGATCATGTGATATTTTTCTTTCATTGCCTGTCTTATTTCACTTAGCATAATGCTCTCCAGTTCCATCCATGCTGCTGCAAATGGTAGGAATTCCTTCTTTTTTATAGCAGCGTAGTATTCCATTGTGTAGATTTACCATAGTTTTCTATTCCACTCATCTGCTGATGGGCATTTAGGCTGTTTCCAAATCTTAGCTGTTGTAAATTGTGCTGCTATGAACATAGGGGTGCATATATCCTTTCTGATTGGTGTTTCTAGTTTCTTGAGGTATATTCCTAGAAGTGGGATTACTGAGTCAAATGGGAATTCCATTTTTAGTTTTTTGAGGAAACTCCATACTCCAGACTGGTGCAGCCACTGTGTTCTGCACAGTGGCTGCACCAGTCTGCATTCCCACCAGAAGTGCACGAGAGTTCCTTTTTCTCTGCATCCTTGCCAGCACTTGTTGTTTGTTGATTTGTTGATAATAGCCATTCTGAGAGGTGTTAGATGGTGCGTCGTCATTTTGATTTGCATCTCTTGGATAATTAGTGACTTGGAGCATATTTTCATATATCTCCTGGCCTTCCTCTGTCTTCTTCCGAAAGTATCTATATGGGTCCGATGCCCATTTTCTCATTGGATCTTTTACCTTCCTTTTATTAAGTTGTATGAGTTCCTTGTAAATGTTGGGGATTAAACCCTTATCAGTGATAACCTTGGCAAATATGTTCCCGCAAACAGTGGGCTTTCTTGTTGTTTTGTTGATGGTTTCTTTTGCTGTGCAGAAGCATTTTATTTTGATGTAGTCCCATTTGTTTATCTTCTCTTTAGTTTCCATTGCCCTAGGAGCGGTATCAGTGAAGAAATTGCTTCGGCATGTATCTGAGATTTTGATGCCTGTGGATTCCTCTAGTATTTTTATGGTTCCCCATCTTATGTTTAAGTCCTTTATCCATTTTGAGTTTATTTTTGTGTACAGTGTAAGTTGGTGATCTAGTTTCATTTTTTTGCATGTATCTGTCCAATATTCCTAACACCATTTATTGAAGAGACTGTCTTGACTCCATTGTATGTTCTTGCCTCCTTTGTCAAATATTAATTGGGCATAGTGGTTTGGGTCAATATCTGGGTTCTCTATTCTATTCCATTGGTCTATATATCTGTTCTTGTGCCAGTACCAGGTTGTTTTGAGAACAGTGGCTTTGTAATACAGCTTGAAATCTGGTATTGAGATCCCACCTACTTTGTTCTTCTTTCTCAGGATTGCTATTCGGGGTCTTTTGAATTTTTGGAGAGTTCTTTCTAGGTCTGTGAAATATGCCATTGGTATTTTAATGGGGAGTGCATTGAATCTATAGATTGCTTTGGGTAGTATGGACCTTTTAATGATGTTGATTCTACCAATCCATGAACATGGTATGTTCCTCCATCTGTTTATGTCTCCCTCTCTCTTTTTTTCAGTGTCCTGTAGTTTTCCTTATATAGGTCTTTTACTTCCTTAGTTAAGTTTATTACTAGTATCTTAATTTTTTTTTGTGAAATGGTAAATGGGGTTGCTTTTTTAGTCTCTCTTTCTGTAAGTTCACTATTGGTGTATAGAAATGCCATAGATTTCTTGGCATTAACTTTGTATCCTGATACATTGCCGAATTCATTTATTAATCTAATAGTTTTTTGATGGAGTGTTTAGGGTTTTTTATGTACAATATTATGTCATATGCCAGTGGTCGGCAAACTCATTAGTCAACAAAGCCAAATATTAACAGTACACCGATTCAAATTTCTCTTGAGAGCCAAATTTTTTAACTTCTTCTAATGCCACTTCTTCAATAAAGATCACCCAGGCCTTGGTATTTTCTAGAAGAGCCACACTCAAGGGGCCAAAGAGCCGCATGCGGCTCGTGAGTGCAGTTTGCCGACCACGGTCATATGGGAATAAGGACAGTTTTACTTCTTCTTGTTTCAATTTGGATGTCTTTTATTCTTCTTGTTTAATCTCAAAGGCTAATATTTCCAGTACTATGTCAAACAAGAGTGGAGAGTGGGCATCCTTGTCTCGTTCCTGTTCTTATGGGAAAATGATTTTAGTTTTTGCCCATTGAGTATTATGTTGGCTGTGGATTTGTCATATATAGCTTTTATTACGTTGAGGTATAATTCTTCTATTCCCACCTTGCTTAGAGTTTTTATCAAGAAAGGGTGTTGGATTTTGTCAAATGCTTTTTCTGCCTCAATTAATATGATTATGTAATTTTTATCTCTCATTTTGTTTATGTGATATATTGTTTATTTATTTGCAGATATTGTACCATCCTTGCATCCCTGGGATAAATCTACTAGATCCTGGTGTATGATCTTTCTGATGTACTGCTGAATCTGATTTGCTATAATTTTGTTGAGGATTTTGGCATGTATGTTCATGAGAGATATTGGCCTGTAATTCTCTTTCATTGTGTTGTCTTTATCTGGTTTTGGTATTTGGGTGATGCTGGCTTCATAGAAGGAGCTTGGAAGTGTTCCTTCCTCTTGAATTTTTTGGAATAGTCTGAGTAGGATAGGTTTTAGTTCTTCCTTGAATGTTTGGTAAAACTCCCCTGTGAAGCCGTCTGGCCCCAGGCTTTTGTTTGCTGGAAGCTTTTTGATGACTGCTTTAATTTCTTCCATAGTTATTGGCCTATTGAGATTTTTATATTCTTTCTGAGTGAGTTTTGGAAGTTGTATTTTTCTCGGAATATGTCCATTTCCTCCAAGTTGTCCAGTTTGTTGGAATAGAGTTGTTCATAGTATTTTTAAACAATTCTTTGTATTTCTGTGGGATCTGTTGTTATTTCTCCTCTTTCATTTTTGATTTTGTTTATTTGGGTCCTCTCTCTTTGCTTCTTGGTGAGCCTGGCTAGAGGTTTATCAATCTTGTTTATCCTTTCAAAGAACCAGCTCTTGGTTTTGTTGGTCTTTTGTATTGCTTTTTTGGTCTCTATGTTGTTTATCTTCTTTCTAATCTTTATTATTTCCTTCCTTCAGCTTACACTAGGCTTTTCTTGTTGCTCTCTTTCTAACTCTTGAGTTGTAGGGTTAGGTAATTTATTACCATTGTTTCTTGTTTTTCTGCAGTAGGCTTGTAGAGCTATGAACTTCCCTCTCAAGAGTCATTTAGGATAGATGTTTCTTTGCTGATTTTTTGTTTAGAGGATTTGCCCAATGGTGATAGTGGGGTATTAAAGTCCCCTTCAATGATTGTATTGCTGTCAGTCTCTCCCTGGATATCTTCCATGAGTTTTTTTTTTTTTAAATGTATATTGGTGCTCCTGTATTGGATGTGTATATTTTTACTAGAGTTATTTCTTCTTGTTGGATTGCTCCCTTTAGTATTATGAAGTGGCCTTCCTTAGCTCTTTTTATGTCCTTCACCTTGAGATCTAATTTGGCATATATAAGTATTGCTACCCCAGCTTTTTTTTCATTTCCATTCTCCTGAAAAACCTTTTCCATCCCTTCACCATCAGACTGTGTGAATCCTTTGTTCTAAGGTTGATTTCCTGTAGACAGCAGCTATATGGGCCATGTTTTCTTATCCACTCAGATACCCTATGTCTTTTGATTGGGGCATTTAATCCATTTACATTTAAAGTTATTATTGATAGGTACTTGTTTTTTGCCATTTTTATTCTTTACCCCTGTGTTCCTTCTTCGCTTCCTATTTCTTCTTTTTACAGCAGACCCTTCATCATTTCTCGCATTGCTGATTTGGTGGTGATAAACTCCCTTAATTCTTTTTTTTTCTCTGAAGCTCCTAATTCCACCTTCAATTTTGAATGTTAGCCTTGCTGGGTATAGTATTCTTGGATTCAGTCCCTTGTTTTCCATCACTTTGTATATTTCATTCCATTTCCTTCTGGCCTGGTGTATTTCTGTTGAGGAATCAGTTGATATTCTAATAGGAGATCCCTTGTAGGTAACTTTCTGTCACTCTCTGGCTGCCTTTAAGATACTTACTTTATCGCTGGTGTTTGCCAATTTAACTATGATGTGTCTTGGTGTCAGTTTTGGGGTTCAACTTGTTTGGGACTCTATGTATTCTTGGACTTGCATAGTTGTTGTTGTTTTTTTGTCCCTTGCCAACATCAGGGACGTTTTCTGTCATTATTTCTTCAAACAGGTTTTCTATTCCTTGCCTCTCTTCCTCTCCTTCTGGCACCCCTATTATGCAAATGTTTTGTTTTGTTTTGTTTTATTTCAAAGCTCCCTTAGGCTCTCCTCTTGCTTTTTAAGTCTTCTTTTCAGTTGCTGCTGTGTTTGTGTGTTTTTTCCTATGTTGTCTTCTAATTCGCTGATGCGGTCCTCAGCCTCTTCTAGTCTACTGTTTAAGTCTTCCATTGTGTTCTTTATTGCAGCTATGTCGTTCTTCATCTCCTCTTGGTTTCTTTTCATGTTGGTGACATTCTCATTCAGCTCCTTATAGTTCTCATTGAGTTGTGTGTATTTCTCATTGAGTTGTGTGTATTTGTCATCCAGCCATTTAAACATCCTTATAACCATTACTCTGAATTCTTCCTCTGATATGCTGCTAGCCTCAATTTCATTTAACTCCATTTCTGGTAATTCCTATTTTTCTTTCCTTTGGGGATTGCTTTTTTGTCTTCCCATATTTTGCTGTAATATTTTTATTGTAGGACCAATTGGGTTGATACTCAGGTTATTTGAGGATGGTGTTACTGGTGTGATCTCTCAGGTCTCCTGGGCTTGGAAATCTAGTGTAGCTCCTTACTTGAGCTATTTGGGTTCTCTTGGTGTCGGCCTGTGAGCTGGAAAGGTACAACTGTGGTGTCTAGAAGTCAGCAGCTGTGGAGTTGGTGTCCCAATTTTTGCTGTCCTCCGCCTTTTATTGAAATCGCACGTGCCCTGCGGGGACTAACAGTGGCACACAGAACTGTCTGTTGGGGTGATGGGTCTCAAGAGGCCTGCACTCTGGAAAGTCGTGACTGTGGTGTCCAGAGTTCTATAGTTGTGGGGTGGGCAGACTCAGATTTTGCTGCTGCACCTGTGGTGGATATGTGCACGTTCCCAGTGGCGGCTCACAGGGGCACCTGAGGTGTGTTTGCCAGTGAGGGGCACTGAGAAGCACTCTGACGGGTCCTGGCTCTGAAGCTGCATAATTGAGGCATATATGGGCATGTGTACAGGATGAGTGAATTCAGAATTTCTACTGCCAGGGACAGTGCATCCCTGTTTGTCCAAGATCACACCCAGAGGACCCTGTGGATATGTGCACAACTGTGGTGGTGAGTTTGCTGGCACAGAGCTCTGATGCACTTTGAGGGGCCCTGTCACTGAAGTTATGCTCCTGGGATGTCTGTGGGCATGTATGCAGGATGAGTGAATTCAGAATTTCTACTGCTGGGGAAAGTATGTCCCTGTTTGTCCAAGATCACACCCAGCAAAGACCCACAGCAGCTCCCACAAGTGCCTATGGATAGATGGGCTCAGGGTGCCTGCCCATTGGAAATGTGTGTGCAGACTGTGGCAGAGTGTTTGCCAGTGCGTTTGCCAGTGCAGAGCTCTGACACACTTTGAGGGGCCCTGGCACTGAAGTTACACAGCTGGGGTGTCTGTGGGCAGTTATTCAGGCAGAGGTAATTCAGAATTTCTACTGCTGGGCAGCGCACCCTTGTCTGTATAGAATCACATCCAGCAGGGGCTCACAGTGGCTCCCAGGTGCTGCCCAAGGAGTGGTGCGCCCAGATGCCTGTGCTGGAAATGTGCAAATGTGGTGTTCAGAGTTCTGCCGCTGGGGAGGGGAAAGATGCACTTACTGCTGTGGGAACGGTGCATCTTTGGAGGTGTAGGTCCCAGAGTCCATGGGTTTGCAGCTGGAGTAGCAGGATTTTGGCTGCAGTGGCTGCTGGGTTGTGGGCAGTGTCAAAGTCCAGACTGGGTGGTAGTGCTAATGAGTTTCTAGAAAAGGCCACTGTCCCCTTCAAGATGGCGTGGGCTCTGTGCCCAAGTCCTGCAGTCCAGGGAGTGCCCACAGTGGTAGTAGTCTCTCCTTGTCCAAGAGAGCCTGGTCTGCCAGCCCCTGCTGCTCCTGTGGGATTTCACTGTCCCTTACTCACTCACACACACACCACACACAACCACATGCTCCCCTTTCATCCCCTCACTCACTCACTTCCTCTCCCTCACTTCTGTCCTGCCAGCCGCCATCTTTTTTCCATCTCTTATCTTTATTATTTCTTTCCTTCTGTTTGCACTGGGTTTTACTTGTTGCTCTCTTCTAACTCTTTGAGTTGTAGGGTTAGGTAATTTATTACCATTGTTTATTTATTTTATTTTATTTTTTTGCAGTAGGCTTGTAGAACTATGAACTTTCCTCTCAAGACTGTTTTCGCTGTGTCCCATAAATTTTGGATTGTGTTTTCATTGCCATTTGTTGCCATGATAATATTTATTTCTCCTTTGATCTCTCTGGTAACCCAGTCATTGTTTAACAGCATGCTATTTAGTCTGCAGGTGTTTGATTTTTTTTTATTGTTTTTACTGTAGTTGATTTCCAGTTTTATGCCATTGTGATATGAGAAGATGCTTGATATAATTTCTATCTTCTTGAATTTGGAGAGACTTTTCTTGTGACCCAATATAAGGTCTATCTTTGAAAATGACCCATGTGCACTTGAAAATAATGTATATTCTGTGGCTTTGGGATGAAATGTTCTGAAGATGTCAATTAATTTCATCTGGTCTGGTGAGTCATTTGGGATTGATGTTTCTTTGTTTGAGACTAAATGTACTTCTTGGACTTGCATAGTTTTTTTCTTGCCAATATCAGGGAAGTTTTCTGTCATTATTTCTTCAAACAGGTTTTCTACTACTTGCTTACTTTCCTCTCCTTCTGGCACTCCTATTATGTGGATGTTGTTTCGTTTTAGTGTTGTCACAAAGTTCCCTTAGGCTCTTCTCCTGTTTTTTAATTTATTTTTCCTAATTGCTTCTCTGCTTAGGTATTTTTTCATATCCTGTCTTCTTACTCACTGATGCAGTCCTCTGCTTCTTCTAGTCTACTGTTGATGCTTTCTATTGAGTTCTTTGTAGCAGTGATGTCATTTTTCACTTCTTCTTGGTTCTTCATTTCCTCTTGGTTTTTACACATATTGTTGAATTTGTCTTCCATTCTTTTCAGCCACATTATGATCATTTCTCTGAATTCTTTCTCTGACAGGTTGCTTGCCTCCATTTTGTTTACTTCCTTTTCTGATGATGCCTCCTTTTCCTTCATATGTGTGCTGTTTCTTTGTCTCCCTATAATCTCTCTTCTCTGGGTGTTTGATTATGTAGTTCTCTCTCTCCTGTGTTGGTTTAAAGGCACAAAATACAACACAACAAAGCACAACGCACAAGGCACTGAACACAAATGTATTCATGATACTAATAACCCCAAATAAAGGTGACCATCAGAGAAAAGAGAATTAGGGGATAAGAAAGAAAGTAAGAAAGAAGCAGAAGAAAGGAGTGCAAAAATGAAATTGAGAAAAGCAAAAAAAAGTAAGAGAGAAAAGAAAGAGAATAAAAAAGGAGAGGGAAAAAACTATTTATATGGGAAGAAAACTCCAATAGATCAGCCACTAATCCCAACAAATGCAAGCAACAAATACCTAGAGATGAATGCAAACTACAAACAACAACTAATATCAAGCTAGGTGAGGAAACAGAGAAGTAAAAAAAACAAAACAAACAAGCATAAAACATAAAACAAAAAAGAAAAAGCGAAAGAATATCACAAGCAAGCATAAAAAAAACAATGTAATCAACAATCAAGCAAACAACAACAAAAGGACAGAGAGAAAAAAATTGGATAGTGAAGAAAGAGGAGAGAGGTGTGTATGGACTTAGAGCAGGGGTTTGGAAATTAGATGTATAAGTAGGATGAATTTTTAACAGGGGATAAAAAGAAGGAATACGGAAAATCTCTAGCAGGAAAAGGGTCAGAGAAACTGGACAACAAAAGGGGAAATGTGAGGAAGAGAGTGTTGGCATAAAGATAAAGTTGAGATAGAGTAAAATGATACTAAAGGAAAGATGAAAATAGAATGTAGAACACTAATCCTAAAATAGAATAAAGAGAAAATAAAATGACACTAAAAAAATGTAAACTAGTAGTAGTAATAATAATACTGATTTAAAATAAAAAATGTAATAATTAAAAAGGTAAAATCAAGTAAGGAAAAAAGAATAAAAAATGTAGTTTTTTAAGTAAAAGATGAAAAAAAAAGTGCAGTAGTGAAGGTCATTCACTTCCTCTACTGTTCTGTTTGGCACGCCTGTTTCCTAGTCAGGACAGTATTAAAGTTCCCTGTGTTTCACTGCTCCTCAGTGTTGTAAGCCACAGTCCTGATTTTCAAGCAGGCAGTACTTCATCGTTTCTTATACTCCTTTATTTGTGTTTACACAAGAGTCAATTTGTGAACCAACCTCTGGGTGGCAGTGTTTCTGGATTGACCTCTGGGTCTATAAGCTCTCTCTAGCTAGCGCTTAGATTTTGTTTTCCCTGTTGCACTTAATACTGGTTTGGGGGAATTGGATGTCCCAGAGCTGGTTCTCTGATCTTTATTCCCCACTCTGATCTCCAGGTTCTACAAAAACAACTTTCCACTGCAGTCTGTTAGAATGTCCCCAATTGGGTGACCCTATGTATTGGGCTTAGTAATCAAAAGCAAGGATTTAAAGAGAAAAAATAAAGAAAAGACAAAAGGGCCAGAGTAAGTGTCTGACTTTTACCCTCCACTGCTGCAGCACAAGTCTGTGCAGTCTTTTTCCCCCGGCTCTAAGTCACTGGTACACTGTTAAAATTTTTAGGCTGGCCTTTTGCACCCAGTTCAGCTATGGGTTGCTTTTTAGAGTTCCCTTCTGTTAGCAGCCCTGTTGATCCCCTTCCACATTAGCAAATCACACTAACCCCAATGGCCGTGGATTTTTTGGGGGCACAGGCTTCCCTTGATCCTCTAGCTCCCATTGTGCATGTTTCTCTCTCCTGCCTGGGTCACAGACCTCACCTTTTCCTAGGCAAAATCTGACCTTTCCGTGAGAAGGTGCAGAACTCCTCCAAGTCCGCGTATTCACATTGCTTGGGGTCTGGTGTTCCTGAGTTCGCAGCTGTTCCTTGGGAGTCGTTGTTGTAAATTCCCAGGATTTTTAGACTTCCGATAACAGCCACTCTCCTCTTCAAGGTGGCACAGTCTCCGAGTCATAGCTGGTTGCTCCGGGAGGGATTTCAGCAGCAGTGGAGGCTGCCTGGTCAGAGGAACCCTGTCAGGCAATCCCCAACAGTCCCTTGGAGTATAGCTGTCCCTCAACTTACAAATAAACACTCCCTGTGCGACCACACACTCTCCTTTCATTTCTCTTACTCATGCACTATCTTTCAGTCTGCCTTCCTGTCGCCAGCAATCTTCCTCTCCCTTGTCATAATTCTTGCTGTTCTAGCTTTTGCCTCAATAATACCAAAATTTATAAAACAGTTTGTCTCCACCAGGTTACAAGCCCCACTTGTACTCAGGAAATACAACCCCTAGACATGACCACAACTTCCTTTTGTGCCCAGACCTCATTGTTCCTCTGACAAAGAGCAAGGATTTTGGCTCTGAAGGAAAACATTATCCCCTTTTAGCAGGAAGCAGCTAAAAGACCTGGCACACCCTTTTCCCTGAAATAATTAGCACCAAAAATTCTTGAGGGATAAGGGGATATAGACCCTGAGACTCCCAAAGTAAGGACAATGGGCTAGGTACAAGTATAAAACTAATTGGGCCAGAAATCTCTCGATGCCTAGCAAGGGACAAAGCTGGGAAAACAAGAACCTCATCCCCAGGGTAATAATTGAATGGCTAACCCCTTCCCTTGAGACTGACTTTTAGATCACTTCACAACCAACATTCCCTTTCGCTTAGACCACATTCCACTTTCTAAGATTCCATTCCACTTGTTAAGACCATTATCCTTCCTGCCCAGAGAATTCTCCCCGCAGAAAAAGCCCACCTAGAGCCCTTTAAAATCTATGACTTCCCATCCCTGGGTGCTGGTGTCATTTTGGGGCTCAAGCCATTTGGTTTTCCAGATAACATAATAAATTAATAATTCTTTAGCCCTTTCAGCCTTGTGAGTTCCTCCTTCTGTGACCCTAACAAACATAAGACAGATTTTACAAATAAAGTAATTCTGAAAAAATATATAGGATTTTATTCAAGTGATCAAATTGAACATCACTATTAATTCTGGGTTGATATTATGTACCCCCAAATATGATGTGATAAGAAGGACACTTCACCTCTGGATTTTTTTCTTACAAAGGGGGAAAAAAGCTGTCTAATGATAAAAAAATTGAGGAATATTTTACAAAATATCTGATCAGTAATCAATAAAATTGAAAATGACTTGAAAGGTAAGGAAATATGGAGAAACTGTTACATACCAGAGGAGAATGAGAAAACATGACAACTAAATGTACTGTGTCGTTCTAGATTGGATCTTGAAACAAGGAAAAAGTCATTAGTGAAAAACTTGGTGAGATCCAAATAAAGTCTATAATTTTGTTAAGATTAATGTGCAGTGGTTATTTCTTAGTTTTGACATATCTTCCATGGTAATGTAACATTATTACATTAGGGGAAGCAAAACTGAGTGAGAGTTATGTGGAAGGTCTTTGTACTACCCTTTATATTTTTTCTCTAAATTTAAAATTATTCAAAATAAAAAGTTTATTAAAATAATATAGGTATATGATTTTAATAAAACATTAATTTTGATGAATTAAAAATAAATATTTAATAAGTAGAATTTTATTTTTAATAAAACCTTAATTTTTAATATTTATCTATAATATTATTTTTAATAAAGTTTTATTCATATCTATCTAGCTGTCTAAGAAGAAGAATCTAGCATTCTGAAAAGATAATTTGTGACAGTATAGTTTTTGATCTCTTTAAAGAACCACATTAAATCAGATGAAGCAACTAAATGGTAAAACCAAAAATTCATCACAAAACTTGCAACAAATATAGATAATATTGTATCTCTGTGAATTTAAAAATGCCAAGCAGGTGGGGATGAACCACCATAGCCACCAGAACTGCATGACACCAGAATATATGCTGGAGAAAGCAGAGTGAAGCAACAGATGGATCTGAGGATAAAACCCCTAAATACTCAACAGGTATTCACTGGAAAGCATGACCACCTGTTTTGATAAATGGATCTGAAACTGGAAGAGGTTGTGCCCAATCTAATAATGGGTGATTGCAAGGACCCCTCAGTAAGGCCTGAGGGTTCTGGAGTAGTCAGTGTCCTATGAACTTCTCAAAATGCCTAGACAGAGCTATAAAGCTTGCTTCCATGATAAAAACACTTTGAGAAAAAATTGTTGGAGATTCAATTAAAATTGAGCAAGGCAAGGCCATACAGATTAATAAAGTGTGGATCCAGATCAAAGTTGAAAGGGAGAACAGAGCCAGGAAACTTTAGAAAGAAAACTGCCCTATTTTGTTAGTACTATATGACAAAAATGAAACAACACATAGAGAAGATGATTTGCTAAGCAGGTAAAAAATAAGCTACTCTGAGCCACAAATCCTTCTAAAGTTCAAAAACTAATTTCTCAAAAGTCAGCAACGGAAAAAAAAAAACAAAAAACAGGCAAAGCTATTGTAAGATAAAGATGAATAAGAAGTAAGATAGTATATATGCAGTTATGCCAGAAAGTCATGTTGACTAAATTGATTTAATCTGTACCTAATATTTTAAAACACATTAAAAGAGTCTGAATAACTGATATGATATGAAAAAATCAAAATTATAGAAAAACTAAAACAAAGAGACAGAACTCAGTAAAGAATCTACACTAATAATAGAGAAACATGCAAATTGACCATACCTCTGCTATGCCCACAAGCCACCCCCACCAGCCAATCAGAAGTGAGTATGCAAATTAATCCAACCAAGATGGCTGCGGCCACAGAGCAAGCAAGAGGCTTGGGTTTCCCTGGCAATGGAGGAAGCCAAGCTTCCCGCCCTGGCCAGCCCTGGCCTCTGCTCATGGCTACAAAGTTTCAATTATAGAAGATAAATAAATCCCAGATACCAGGGCCTCCGCTTGTGTCACCGGGGGGGCATGGCTGGCCTGAAAACCAACACAGGCCCTTTGCCCAGGCCGCCCCACACCCCAAGGGAACCCCCAACCTGATCTGGGACACCCTTCAGGGCAAACCAGTTGGCCCCCACCTGTGGACCAGGCCTCTATCTCATCTAATAAAAGAGTAATATGCAAATTGACCATCACAACAACACACAAGATGGCTGCCCCCATGTGGAGACAAGATGGCCACCACAAGATGGCCTGCAGGGGAGGGCAGTTGGGGGTGACCAGACCTGCAGGGGAGGGCAGTTAGGGGCAATCAGAGTGGCAGGGGAGCAATTAGGAATCAATCAGGCTGGCAGGGGAGTGATTTGGGGGTAATCAGGCTGTCAGGCAAAAGCGGTTAGGTAAAATCAGGAAGGCAGGCAGGTGAGCAGTTGGGCCGCATTCCTGGATTGTGAGAGGGGTCCCAGATTAGAGACAGTGCATGCTGGGCTGAGGGACATACACCCCCATGCACAAATTTTGTGCACTAGGCCTCTAATTAGAAATTTAAAAAAATTAAAGCTGCTAGACTAATATATCAGACTATTAGAAGGAATACAAGAGAGAATAAACATAACAAATAATGCCTTGAGAAAAACAGGCAAAGGGAAGTATTTAAAAATAAAAAATAAAAAAAGAGATAAAATTTCAAGAGAAAGTAACAAATATTGACGATAAGCAAACAAATCCAAAATATAGATATAGAAATCCCTAAAGAAGAAAACATAAACAAGGAAATCTAATAAATAACTGAAATTCAAGAAAACTAAAATTGCCGAAACCAGTTTGGCTCAGTGGATAGAGGGTCAGCCTGCGGATTGGGGGTTCCTGGGTTCGATTCCAGTCAAGAGCATGTGCCTGGGTTGTGGGCATATCCTCAGTGGGGGGTGTGCAGGAGGCAGCTGATCGATGTTTCTCTCTCATTGATGTTTCTAACTCTCTATCTCTCTCCCTTCCTCCCTGTAAAAAATCAATAAAATATATTAAAAAAAAAGAAAACTAAAATTAAAATATATGAAAATACATATGGAAAGAACATCTCACTTACCTAATAAGATCGACTCAGATTCCCCAAGAAAACATATCCTAATAAAGTTATCAGACTTTAAAGATTAAGAAAAAAAAGTCCTTTGGATAGCTAGTCAGAATAAGTAACTTACAAGGGCAACTAGGCTTTCATCATACTTTTAACATTGATGCTTTATGCCAGAAGAAGGAAGAGGAAAAGAAAGAGAAGGAAGAAAAGGAGAAAGAGGAGGTCACCTTTAGAGAATGATAAAAAATAATTTGCATTTTCTTGGGAACCTGATAAACAAAGAAATGGTTTCAATCATGTATCTTCCCTTTCCTATACAAACTCTACTACTGTGTAATCAAAAAGTAGATGAAGAGAAGTATCTCCATATAGATTATTTCAATTATTAAAATAAAATGAAAACATAAAAAGCACTATTTTACAACCTTAAGTGAATTAATGTACTCATTAATAGGCATTGAGCATAATCAAAAGAGAGACAAATAGACATCCTGATTGTTGAAATTGATATATGTTTTAGAAAGAATAATGGCCCCGAAAGATAGTCACATTCTAATTTTAAAAACTTATAAAATGTGTTATTTTTTTACGGCAAAAATGACTTTGCAATTGTCATTAAGTTAAGGATTGAGATGCAGAGATGGGCTACTAGTGGGAATATTCTGGAAACAGAATGTTGTTAGAAACAGATTACCTGAAACTAGGATTATGGAGAATTGCAATCATTGATGCAAGCTTTCTCAATCAGAGTTCCCTGAGAGAATTAAGCTTTAATGTCCTAAAATACCTAAAATATGTAATAAATTAACTTCACTCCTTTGAATCTGGAATGCTGTTAGTTATGTCCCATTTTAAAGGATTTTAAAAACTGTTCACTGAAATCACTTAACAGCATTCTGTGGATCAGATGAATAGCCCCTTTGGAGAAAGGCTGGAGGGTATGACCATAAGAATACTTGACTTAAGTAGAGGACAAGGTGATTTTAAAAGTTCAAAGAACAGGGAGTACTGATATGATCATCTGTGTGTAAATTTAACTTACTAAGAATTAAGACAAGAATAATATTAGAGGGGAAATTGTTGAAAAAAGAGAAGGGGTGACCCAGGAGTGGATAGATCGCAACAGTGAAAGATGGAGGTTGATGCCATCTAATGATGGATATAAAAACAGGTTTTCTGGAAAAGGAAAAATAGATGAAATGCAGCAACAAGGAGAAAGGAAGAGATGCAGCTCCCCCTCCTCCAGGCCCATAGGTAAGAGGACCACGAAAAGTAAGGTAAGAAGGCCACTTAAGGGCCTTACAGAAAACCAGAAAACTAAAGTGCTCAGAGGAGAGTTGGCCCTTCAGCCAGGAGGTAGAGAAAACAATCATAAAATAGATAGAGGATAAATAGCATTTTGTTGATAATGGACCATAATATCCAGAGAGTACAGTGGAAGGACTCAAAAATTGAGGAGGGATGAGAGCATATTCAGACCTTAGGGGTATTACAGTGTGGGTACCAAAGAGTGACTTGGTAGTCAGGGACTGTGGTGGCTGACATACACAGAAATAAAGGGCATGATAAGATTGCTCCAGTAGATTCAAGGAAAATAGTGCTGGTTGAATGGGAAAAGAGAGAGGTGGGCTTCAAGGGCCCTATGATTTTGAGAAAGCCTAAAAGAGGTGTGGTTTTAGATCTAGTGCATACAGGTAGCCTATGTAATGAAATTTTAAAATATTGGAGGATCACACACCTCTTCAAGAATCTTAAGAAAAGGATGGATCATCTCAGAAAAATGCAGATAAACCAAAAATTATGAAAATAATTTCAAGGTAGTGTTTTTAAAACTAAATACATCCACACATCTTTCTCACCCACTCCCATTTTAGATCCATGAATTTGAATTAGGAAAATTATTTTGACTCTGCTTTTTACTGTACCAATATTATTAAATGACATATTCTAAACTTAAAGGAGAATAATTTGTTATCCCCTCAGGGAAACTTATTTGCATTTGAACATCGATATGCTGAGGACAACACTGAATCCAAGGCACTGAGTTGAGACAAGAAGAGAGTTAAGCTGAAAGATGAGGAGGGTCCTTTAAAATCCACCATGGAGACAGAGGTCCACAGCACCCACACTGAGGCCTAGCATCATCATTTAAGAAAAAATTTTCTTGCCCTGGCTGGTGTTGCTCAGTTGGTTGTGCATCACCCTGGTCACCAAATGGTTGCTAGTTTGATTCCCAGTCTGGGCACATGACCGGGGTGTGGGCTCAATCTCAGGTACAGGGTATATAGGAGGCAGCTAATTGTTGTTTCACTCTCTGATGGATGGATGTTTCTATTGAACTCTCCTATTCTCTCTCTATAAAAGAAAATCAATTTAAAAATCTTTTTAAAAAGGAAACCTTTTAGTAAATGTCATGGATGCTTTATAGAAACTGTACAAAGCAACAGAAACACAGATCCTGCCCTTGAAAAATGGAAAACTCTAGAATTTCAGGTCAGCCTAAAAATGTACCTTCTAGTTTTGCCTATGCCTCTGCCTCTCCATTATGATCTTGGCTCAGTCATTTAATCTTTTTGTATTTTAGGACCCTTAAATAAGAATAATAATATCTGCCTACATGGAACTCAGAAGTGGTAATCTTGGCAATGTTAAATGAGGTGTTAATTCTAATTAGACTGACCTGTGCAAGAAGAACCTGTATTTTCTTATTTGCCACAAACCTCTACTGAGACATAAGAGAAGAAAGAGCAAAGACATTTGATGGAAAAAGAGCCACAGAAATCTCTGAGAGGAGATAAGTTTGAGCTCCTCATCCCTTGGGACTTGCTTTAGCAGACAAGATTTCAGAAGATTCACTCTTCTTAGCTAGAAATGAGGAAAACCAGTTTGCATATTTTAAAGGCTGCTGTTGATGTAGTAATTCGTGAAATGAAATGTTGCATATGAATAAGAAATGGGTCATTTATAGTAAAGAAGAAAGCTAGAGTAAGATGTTTTGGGAAATGCTATCTTCTATTTAATTGAAATTAAAGTATAATTCTGTATTTTAGGACTTATTTGCACATTTTAGAAACTAAGCAAAAGTTTCAAAATACTTTTAATACTTTTTCTAAAATGAAATTTGCAGTTCATTTGAACCCTGAATTAATATTTGGGCTACTTGAATAAAAATTATAACATCTACTCATACTGATTTTGTTATTTAATATTAGTTTGTCATATTTAAATACTAAAGACTCCAAATAGCTAAAGAATTCAAACTCCCTTGGATAGATCACCTAGTTTTTAAATGACATGATTGATAGTTGTTCTCTCATTTGAAAAAATACAATTTTTCTTAAGTGTCAAGATTGAAGAGGACTTTTATATTTCAGAATAATAAACTTTGTGTGCAAAAGGTTACAAAGGAAGAAAAAATAGGTGGATTGACATCTTCATTTAATTTAACAAAAGCATAATTATAGGTATAGAAATATGAAATGCAGATAAGTTAAAATTACGCTTCTGACATTTTGTATTGTGTTACCATGGGCTAAAAAATATAAATTAAAAAAAAAATAATCCATTGACTTGAAAGGGGAGAGATCATTGGGCCTGGAGATCAATAAATGAAATGCAAAGCTTTTGGGCTTATCTGTGTATGTATTTTTACTAACTTATCTAGATTTAGATTTTTTCTGATTTTGCATTCTAGTTAAATTGGCTTAATAAACACAACAAAACAAAACCCTTTTCCTTCCTTCTTCTGGATTTTCTTCTTTAATTAGATTTACTGGGTTTTCAAAAGATCCATACTTCACATAGATTAAGTTTGTCAGCCTTTGGCACCAACAATCTGTCATGTAGATTCCAGATGAACCTAGGAAATTTGTTATAGAAGGCATGGGGTGATTGTTGCTGAGTGATTATCTCTTCTTTTGACATCTGTACCTCTGGGTCTCCAAGGGCTGGATTTTTATTTATAGGTAGAGATCCTGGATTTTCTCAACTGAAATTTGCTAAGATCTAGGAAACTCAATATCCAAAAAGAAAATGTTCTAAATTATAGCTGGAATAATCTTATGAAGTAGGTGTATTATCTTCATTTTAGATCTTGGAGTTCTTTAAAAAGTTAATACTGAGTATTAAATGGAAGAGCTGAGACTCTAAGCTTGGCAAATTGGACTTGAACAATCAGTTAAGATAATCTATATCTTATATCTATTATCGAGCCTTATATTGATCATGTATATACAGATTATTACACAAGCCATCTATATTATACACATGCCTTATAGTTTTTTTCATATCATATATATTTTATGTTATATAGCCATATGTAAAACCAAGATGAAACTAAAAATTAAAATCAATAACAAAGTGACATGAGTTGCAATTTTTCAACATGGATCTAAAATGGAGGCTGTTCCACCTAAGGTTATATTTTCTGCATACTACTTTGACTCTGGCTTGCACATGGCTTGGGGCTAAACAGAGCAAAAAATTTGCAGACTGGGGACAGAATAAAGGCACCAGCAGGAGTGGGAAGAGTTATGGCAGAAGCCCTGCAGAACAGTTCTTGGGAACTAGGAGCACTCTTCCCTGTGTACTCAGATTTCAGATCCCATGAAGAAGTCTGGCTGGAAGGACAAAATATGATTAATAGCCTGGTTTATACCTTGATAACTGGTTAAGCTGAATCAACTCTAGTCCACTTGGGACTTTATCTGAAGATTTCATCACTTTCCTATTAAATTTCTAAGCTCACTAGGAACTGGTTGGCTTCTCAGCAATAATTGGCATACACAAGTTCTACAGGCAGTGTGTAAGTAGGAGAGAGTTTTGCCAGGCACAACACATGGCCTCCATGCTGCCTAGCACCACTGGGGTAGCAGGAACCTTTGTGGATGGCTGGCCTTCCCCTCTTGTAATACCACCTAGTGGATAAGTATGCAGCACCTGGAGTTGGGTTGGCTGGATTCAAGTTTCAGCTCTACCATGTAGTAACCATGTGACTCTGAGTAAGTAACATAAACATTATCTCTGTGTCCTTATCTGTAAAACAATAAGGAAAATAATAGAGCCTGCTTCTTAAACTGTTATGAGGATTAAATAACATGTGTAAAGCTCTTTGGAGAGTGCCTAAGACATAATAAGTTCTCAAAATATGTCAGTAATAAATATATGCAAACTTTATAGAATATTCCCCTCTAAAAGTTGCAATATACTATAGTGTGTCTGATAGTATGAAGAACCTCATATTTTCTTAGTAAATTCCAGATGGTATTTTCCCCAAAATATAAGACTTTTCTTAACATCTTAGGATTTAACCATTGTCAGTTAAAGTATTTGTTGTTACCCCTCTCCTTCAAATATTATCTGCTAGAATTTCCATAATTGAGATAAGGAGAACAAAGGATTATATTCTCTATCCTGCAATGGTAGAAAGAACATAATTGTGATTGTATAAGTCACAAAGTTTTGGTATATACATTTGCTTTTTTTTTTCTCAGTTGAAATTCTTTTTTTTCTTTATTGATTAAGGTATTACATATGTTTCCTTATCGCCCCATTGCCCCCCACCTCCACACATGTACTCACCTCCCTGTTGTCTGTGTCCATTGGTTAGGCTTATATGCAAGCATACAAGTCCTTCCGTTCATCTTCCGCCCTTACCCCCACCCTCCTCTACCTTCCCTCTGAGGTATGACGTCTGATCCATGCTTCTCTGTCTCTGGATCTGTTATTGTTCATCAGTTTATGTTGTTCATTATATTACATAAATAAGTAAGATCATGTAATATTTGTCTTTCTCTGACTAGCTTATTTTGCTTAGCATAATGCTCTCCACTTTCATCCACGTTGTTGCAAATGGTAAAAATTCCTTCATTCTTCCGCAGCATAGTATTCCATTGGGCAGATGTACCACAGTTTTTTAATCTGCTCATCTGCTTATGGTCACTTAGGCTGTTGCCAAATCTTAGGTATGGTGAATTGTGCTGCTATGAACATAGGGGTGCATATGTCCTTTCTGATTCGTGTTTCTAGTTTCTTGGGATATATTCCTAGTAGTAGGATCACTGGGTTAAATGGGAGTTTCATTTTTAGTTTTTTGAGGAAACGCCATACTGTTCTCCACAGTGGCTGCACCAGTCTACATTCCCACCAGCAGTGCACAAGGGTCCTTTTTCTCTGCATCCTTGCCAGCAATTGTCTTTTGTTGATTTGTTGATGATAGCCATTCTGACAGGTGTGAGATGGTACCACATTGTCGTTTTGATTTGCATCTCTTGGATGATTAGTGACTTTGAGCATGTTTTGATATGTCTCTTGGCCTTCCTTATGTATTCTTTCAAAAAGTATTCATTAAGGTCCATTTCCCATTTTTTGATTGGGTTGTTTATCTTCCTTTTGCTAAGTTGTATGAGTTCCCTGTAAATGTTGGGGATTAAACCCTTATCAGTGATAACTTTGGCAAATATATTCTCCCATGCAGTGGGCTTTCTTGTTGTTTTGTTAATGATTTCTTTTGCTGTGCAAAAGCTTTTTATTTTACTGTAGTCCCATTTATTTATTTTCTCTTTAGTTTCTTTTTTAAAAATATATATTTTATTGATTTTTTACAAAGAGGAAGGGAGAGGGATAGAGAGTTAGAAACATCAATGAGAGAGAAACATCGATTAGCTGCTTCTTGCACACTCCCCACTGGGTATGTGCCCGCAACCAAGGTACATGCCCTTGACTGGAATCAAACCTGGGACCCTTGAGTTCGCAGACCAACTCTCTATCCACTGAGCCAAACCGGTTAGGACTCTCTTTAGTTTCTATTGCCTCTGGAGCTGTATCTGTGAATAAATTGCTTTGGTATATGTCTGAGATTTTGCTGCCTGTGGATTCCTCTAGTATTTTTATGGTTTCCCATCTTATGTTTAAGTCCTTTATCCATTTTGAGTTTATTTTTGTGTATGGTGTAAGTTGGTGGTCTAGTCTCATTTTTTTGCACATATCTGTCCAATTTTCCCAACACCATTTATTGAAGAGATTGTCTTGACTCCATTGTATGTTCTTGCCTCCTTTGTCAAATATTAATTGAGCATAATGGCTTGGGTTGATTTCTGGGTTCTCTATTCTATTCCATTGATCTATATATCTGTTCTTGTGCCAGGACCAGGTTGATTTGAGAACAGTGCCTTTGTAATACAGCTTGATATCTGGTTTTGAGATCCCACCTACTTTGTTCTTCTTTCTCAGGATTGCTACAGCTAATCGGGGTCTTTTTTTATTCCAGATGAATTGTTGTAGAGTTCCTTCTAGGTCTGTGAAATATGCCATTGGTATTTTAATGGGGAGTGCATTGAATCTATAGATTGCTTTGAGTAGTAGGGACATTTTAATGATGTTGATTCTACCAATCCATGAACATGGTATGTTCTTCCATCTGTTTATGTATTCCTCTATATATTTTTTCAGTGTCCCATAGTTTTTCGTATATAGATCTTTTACCTCCTTAGTTATGTTTATTCCTAGGTATCTTAATTTTTTTGATGCAATGGTATATGGGATTTTTTTTTTTTTTAGTCTCTCTTTCTGTAAGTTCACTCTTGGTGTATAGAAATGCCATAGATTTCTTGGCATTAATTTTGTATCCTGCTACATTGCCAAATTCATTTATTAAATCTAATAATTTTGATGGAGTTTTTAGGGTTTTCTATTTACAGTATCATGTCATTTTCAAATGACAGTTTTACATCTTCTTTCCAATTTGGACACCTTTTATTTCTTCTTCTTATCTAAGTGCTTTGGCTAGCACTTCCAGAACTATAATAATCAGGAGTTATGAAAGTGAGCATCTTTTTCCTGTTCTTAGGTGAAATGGTTTTAGTTTTTGCCCATTGAGTATGATGTTTAGGTTTGTCATATAAGGGTTTTATTAAGTTGAGGTATGATCTCTCTATTTTCATTTTGCTGAGGGTTTTTTCAAGAAAGGGTGTTGGATTTTGTTGAATGCTTTTTCTGCATCAATTGATATGACTATGTGATTTTTATCTCTCAATCTGCTTATGTGATGTATCGCGATTATTGATTTGCAGATATTGTACCATCCATGAATCCCCAGGATAAACCCTACTTGGTCATGGTGTATGATCTTTCTGATGTAATGCTGGAACCGATTTGCTAGAATTTTGTTTAGGATTTTGGCATCTATGTTCCTGAGGGATATGGGCCTGTAATTCTCTTTCACTGTGTTATCTTTATCTGGTTTTGGTATTAGGGTGATGCTGGCTTCATAGAATGACCTTGGAAGTATTCCTTCCTCTTGAATTTTTTGGAATAGTCTGAGTAGGATAGGTTTTAGTTCTTCCTAGAACGTTTGATAAACCTCACCTGTGAAGCCATCTGGCCCTGGGCTTTTGTTTGCTGGAAGCTTATTGATGACTACTTCAATTTCTTCCATAGTTATTGGCCTATTGAGACTTTTAGATTCTTCCTGATTGAGTTTTGGAAGGTTGTATTTTTCTAGGTATATATCCATTTCCTCTAGGTTGCCTAGTTTGTTGGAATAGAGTTTTTTATAGTATTTTTAACTGTCCTTTGTATTTCTGTGGGTCTGTTGTTATTTCTCCTCTTTCATTTCTGATTTTGTTTATTTGGGTCCTCTCTCTTTGCTTCTTGGTGAGCCTGGATAGAGGTTCATCAATTTTGTTTATCCTTTCAAAGAACCAGTTCTTGGTGTCATTGATCTTTTTCATTGTTTTTTGTTGTTGTTGTTGTTGTTTGTCTCTATGTCATTTATTTCTGCTCTGATCTTTATCATCTCCTTCCTTCTGTTCACTCTGGGCTTTTCTTGCTCCTATCTTTCTAATTTTTTAAGTTGTAGAGTTAGATGATCTCCTACCATTATTTTCTGTTGTTTTTTTGTTTTGTTTTGTTTTTTATAGCTCTACAGGTAAGCCTGTAGAGCTATAAACTTCCCTCTGAGGACTGCTTTCATTGGGTCCCATAGATTTTGGATTATTGTGTTTTCATTGACATTCATTTCCAGGATGTTATTAATTTATTCTTTTATCTCTTTCATAAACCAATCATTGTTTAATAGCATTATTCATCTTCCAAGTGTTTGAATTTTTTGATTGTTTTTATTGTAGTTTGTTTCTAATATTATGTCATTGTGGTCTGAGAAGATACTTGATATGATTTCAATCTTCTTGAATTTGGAGAGACTTTGCTTGTGAACCAATATGTGGTCTATCTTTGAAAATGTCCCATGTGCACTTGAGAAAATTGTATATTCTGTGGCTTTGGGGTGAAATGTTCTGAAGATGTCAATTAAGTTCATCTGTTCTAGTGAGTCATTTAGGATTGCTGTTTCTTTGCTGATTTTTTGTCTAGAAGATTTATCCAGTGATGTCAGTGGTGTGTTAAAGTCCCCCACTATGATTGTATTGTTTTTGGTCTCTCCCTTGATATCTTCCAGGAGATTTTTTATGTATTTGGGTGCCCCTGCATTGGGTGCATATATGTTTATCAGGGATATAGTCTCTTGTTGTTTTGATCCCTTTAGTATTATGAAGTGGCCTTCCTTATTCCCTGTTATGGCCTTCATTTGAGGTCTATTTTATCAATTATAAATATTGCTATCCCAGCTTTTTTTTTTTTTCATTTTCATTTGCTTGGAAGATATTTTTCCATCCCTTCACTTTCAGTCTGTGTTGAGTACTTTGTTCTGAGGTGGGTCTCTTTTAGACACCATATATATGGGTCATGTTTTCTTATCCATTCCACTATTTAATGTCTTTTGATTGGACCCTTTAGTCCATTTACATTTAAAGTTATTATTGATAGGTACTTGTTTGTAGCCATTATTATTTTTTGTGCCTGTGTTCCTTCTTTCCTTTTTATTTCTTCTTTTATACCAGTCCCTTTAGCATTTCTTGCATCGCTGGCTTGGTAGTAATAAACTCCCTTAGCCTTTTTTTTTTTTTTGTCTGTGAAGCTCCTTATTTCCCCTTCAATTTTGAATGATAGCTGTGAATACCACATGCATTTGCAGCTAGGGTTCAAGGTCTGGAAAAGGGGCTGTGCACAAACGGATACACTATACAAGAAATATAAATTTAGAAAGCATGTGGAGCCAGGTGGATAACTTCCCTCTAGCAGAGAAGCTCCCTGAATGCCTGGACTCATTAGCTTTTATTTACTAAAAATACACATTTGCCCTTTAGCAAAGTAAACAGGCATATCAATGGCAATGTTTGGTAAACAATAAAGGAATATCAGGTTATGGGATTGCCTTCAGCCATTCGCCCAAAGCAGGGCAATATTATGCTGATTTTCAGCCCTTATGAATATCAAAGTCCATTAGCCTTCCAGTGGACTTCTCACATAATTATGCTAACTGCTTGTTGGTCTTATCTTCCAATATTTTCCCATTTTTGTTTTCTTAATAAATTTAGAAATTTTCAGGGCTTGAGTCCTTTTAAGACTTTTAGATTTAATGAAAAGGATTGAGTTCTTTCATATCCTTTTAAATTGCTGTCAGGCATCAAAGGAACTAGTTTTCAGTTGGCTCCTTTCTGGGCCAACAGTTCTTTATGGGTTCCCTTCTCAATTACTGTTCCCTTGTGACATGATAGCCATGATATTCAAGTTCTTGATGGTGAACAAATGGTAGGCATTGGCAATGCAGGTCCAACCTCATTTGGCTTTGTCCAGGCAACCTATACTGACACACAGCTGATGACTGCTAGCATGGCAAGGTGTCTTTACCATCCCCATCTCTGGACTGTTTCTCCTCTGTCTCATCAGTGTGCTGCTTGGGGCTACTGCTATCTGTGGTTCAAGTAGTAGGGTCAGTTACTCTCTCAGATCCATTGTTGAAGTTTCCACATGGCCTGGAGAAGTTTTCTGGAAATACACAAGCATATCTTCCCCCAAAGGTTAATAAAGGGACCCTTCCATAAACCAGACTCGGGCTCTTCCCATTTAACCGGACCGTTTTCCTTTGTCTTATTCTGACACCAGTGTAATTCCATGGGTGTTTTGCCATCAGCATTACAAGTGAAAAAATTTAAAGTAATTAAGGCTTGATGTAGTTTACTTATCGGATATTTCTCCACTATTCCCCCTTTTTTGTTTTAATATGTAAGGGGGACATTTTTTGCTTGCTGTACAATATTTTGGCTTTTGAAAATCCTGCAGTGCAACCTTGATAGCTTTTAATTCAATTCTTAGCACAGACGTATGACTGGTCTGGATGACTTGGCCTGAATTTATGGCATGATAAGTAGCTTTACTATGAGATGAACCATCAGTAAAAAATAGTTAGGTGAGCCTGGTTAGCCTGCCCCCAAAGGTCCTGTGGGATTTAACTATGCCTCACACACACACACATGCCCCACATAACCACACACTCTTCTTTTGCTCCCTCCCTCACTCATGCTCTCTCCCTCACTGCAGCCTTCTTCCTGACTCTGTAGTTGGGTCTGGAGTGTTATTGACCCTTTTGTGCATGGAGTCTCCTATCCGGATGTCTGGTTATGTGGCTTGCTTCTATCACATTGTCCTAACAGGATAAAATTCACCTTGACAAAACACAACACCAAGAGAACAAAATACAAATGTACTCATGACACCAATAACCCCAGTATAAGTGACCACCAGAACAAAGAGAATTAGGGGAGAGAAAAGAGAGCACAAATGATATCAAAGAGAGAAAAAATGGTATGAGAGGGAAGAAAAAGAAGAAAAAGAAAGAAAAAGGAAAAAATATATACATATGTGGGGAGAAAACACCAGAGAACATACAGGTAAACCAAAACATACAAACATCAAATACCCAGTGAAGAGTGTGGCAGCAGAATCTTATATACAGAAAGTAAGGTTAATAAATTAAATGAATATGAGGAGGAGCTCCATTCAGTATAGAGGAAGTAGAAACAGGATGTGTGGATAAAAAGAAAGAGAAGAAAATAATAATAATAAATTATTAAAAATAGGATAAAAAATAAAATAAAATAAATTAGAATGATGGAAAAATAATGCGAAAAGAAATCTATATATACAATGGAGGAATATGCAAATTTGTCCAGGATGCTATCACATCATGACCGATCACAGGGTGGGAGGGGCTGTGGGGCTGCGGGGCAGCACTCCACGTCTAAGGGCGATTTTGTCCCACCCAGGCAGACTCCCCTGAGGTCCACAGCCGAATCCCAACACCAACCTGGAATTTACTAAACTTTACTGGAGCTGCTCCTCACACACCCACCCCCTGCCCTAGGATTGCACTGTCCACAGCATGGCGCCATGGCAGCGTCCTTACAGGTGGGTAGCTGGGGAGAGCTGAGTGGAGCTGGGAATGCAGGGAGCCACAATGGGGTTGGAGCCACCAGAGCCAAGCTCCTGGGGATCTGAGGAGAGTGCCTGAAGGAAGAGGAAGCTTCAGGGAAGCAGCCGGCCAAGAGCTGCAGCAGGGGGGGCGGTCTGGAAGTGCACAAACAGGCCTCTGCCTGAGAGGCAGCTCCCAGGTGAGTGCAGTAGCGAAGTGGCCCGCAGGAGTCGGGTGGCCTAAGGGGCACAGAGCTGTGCTGAGGCAAGGTGCATTGGAGGGGGCTCGGGCCGGGGCAGGGGGCCAGTTGGCGGGGATCTGCCTTGCCCGTGGAGAGCAAGCTTCTACAGTGGGCCCAAGACATGGGTCAGTCCGGCGGGAAATGCAGGCATGGAGGGACTCCTGGGCAGAGGGGTGCAAAGTCACAGAGTGGGGGCAGTAAAGAATGGGGGCAGGGGGAAGGAGGAAGGAAAGAATGTGGAGCATCCACGATGAAGAGGTGCTTGAGAATGAGGCTTGGAAGCCTCACGGAGAAGTTTGTTCTGTTTGCCCTGAGGCTGTCCCTTAGAAAAGGTGTAGAGCACAGTTGTGAGGGCTCTCTGCATGCTGAGTCCAGTTCCACAGCCAACTGGAATTGGCTTCAGTTTCCTGGTCTGTAAAATGGATTAAACATATCCCCATGCCTTCACTGAGCATTGAGGGCCAATTGAAATACTATATAAAGAAAATGAGGGAAGAAGTGATAAAGAAAAGGAAGGGCAAGCAACACAAAAGAAAGATTGGAAGGAACCTGTAAACCTATTATCACTTATATAGAGTCAATAATGTTGTAATGACGGTATGATGCCAGGTGGGTACTGGAAATATTGGGGAACACTTTGTAAAGTATATGATTGTCTAACCACTATTCTGTAACTAATATAAAACAGGAAACTAATACAAAATAATATTGAATATAAAGAAATGAAAATAGAAGTGACATTTTTATACATTTCAAAGTTTAAATAAAGGCTGTATAAGAAGGAAGAGGCAGAATAAAAATAGTGTTTTCATTTTACCACTTTATTGTCTTTTCAGTACATGAAAAAGACAGTTGTCTTTATATGGTCTTTATACTTTTGTAAGTCCTTATCTCACTTGATGTTCAGGGCAACTTAAAGACAAGATAATTATTCCTTCCACTATTCAAAGAAAAGAAATTTTGGTGTCTGGCCCCAATGATTCAATTGTCAAGCCGTTATTGTAAAGCAGGGTTAGTGAAATTTTCTGTGAAGGGTCATATCTATACTAATAAAAGCCTTGGGGGTGATCAGGCCAGCAGGGGAGCAGTTAGGCATCAATTAGACTGGCAGGGGAGCAGTTAGGGGGCTACCAGGCTGGCAGGCAGAAGTGGTTAGGAGCAATCAGGCAGGCAGGCAGGCAGATAAGTAGTTAGGAGCCAGCAGTCCTGGATTGTGAGAGAGATGTCCGACTGCTGGTTTAGGCCCAATCTCCTAAACTGGCAGTTGGACATCCCCTGAAGGGTCCGAAATTGGAGAGGGTGCAGGCTGGGCTGAGGGACACTTCCCCCCACCCCTGTGCAAGAATATCATGCACTGGGCCACTAGTAGAAAATAAAGAAACAAGTGAAAAAAGGAAAATAAAGAAAAAAGAAAAGAAGAGATAACAAAATAAAATAATGAAGTGTCGTTCCTTTGGCTGGTTTAAGATCCCACTCTTCTGTAATGTCTGTGGCTTCTCATTTTCCTGTTGCTGGGACTGAAGGCTTTTCTTTTGGCTAGTCCTTGTGGACTCTCAGGGACTATTCAGATTTTTTTTTTATCCTTTCTAACACTTAGGGTATAGTCTCAGTGTGGCTGTATTGGTTGCCTGGAGACTGCAGGGAGGGGCTATCTCTTCAGGAGAAAATGGCTACCTAGGTCCCGTACATCAGGTATGACTCAGTGCCAGACTAGCGGCCACCTCTCCCATGCCCTCTCCTCACCCCAGCCTCTCAAACTCCTCAGGTCCGCACCTCCTCCTGCACCTCAACCACGGGTGAGTGTCCATATCCGAAAGTTCTTATGAACTAGGTTCAGTGAAGAAAAGCAAAGACCAAAAAGAGGGAAAAGAGCTATGCCTTTGCGTGCCCCTCCCCATGGCACTGCGTGGTTTGGGCAGCCGTCCAGGCTACCCCCTCTGGGCTCAGTCTTTCATGACTGCGGACCCAGATATAGAATCCCTTGCCACCAGCAGTACTGTGGACCTCATTTCCTCAGTCATTTCCGCGTTCCACAGGGACGTGGCCTCAGTGCCATGTGACTTCCCTCTGGCCCTCTGGGCTTGGAGGTCTTGCAGTTCTCCCCAGCGCAGATCCCTGATTTTACTGTTCTCCAGGTGTCCTCTGCCCTTCCTGGCTGCAGATTGTCTCACCAGCTGTGTCTATTTTGTCAATTCGGAGTGGATGTTATTCAATGTAGTTGCTTGTTCTATTTGTTCCTGGACATGGCTCAGGACACATCCATCTATTCTGCCACTATTTTGTCTCCTTGGACAGTGGACAGACTTTTTAGGTGCCTGCATTCAGGAAGGCTGGAGTCCCAATGTTTGTGGGTTCACAGCTGAGGGAGCTGGTCCCTGTGTACTGTGGTTGTAGGTCTCAGGAGGTATCCAAGATCTCCTCGACTGAACGTAAGGCTGGACTCTACACATTTGCTTTTAAAATGTTATCCTTGAATGTATCATTTATTACTATATCACCTAAATTTTAATTATAATACTTTTAAGATCCTAAAAAATAGAAGAGCTGTATTCAAATAATGTATATTAAATTGGGTAGAAAAGACATATATGAGTGACAAGCTAAACAATACATACAAACAACAGTTTGACAGATATAGTTTCAGAAATATTTAGTTAGCATCTATTAGTAAGGCATA
Organism: Corynorhinus townsendii; assembly: GCA_026230045.1. Classification (NCBI taxonomy): domain Eukaryota; kingdom Metazoa; phylum Chordata; class Mammalia; order Chiroptera; family Vespertilionidae; genus Corynorhinus; species Corynorhinus townsendii. The sequence continues at coordinate 101,746,847 of JAPDVU010000003.1, forward strand.
ATATATAGGAAATGTGGAAGGTGCAACACAGAGAAATAAATGGCAGAAACTGTACTCAAAGAACTCAGTCTGGAGAAAGGTATAAATGAGCATGAATACTACTATGTGACCCAAAATGAAGTATGAATTCCCTGAAGGTTTTTAATAAGAACAATGGCATATAGGCGGTCCTCTGGTTACGATGTACTCGATGCATATCATTTTGTGGTTATGTTGCCATTTCCCATTTATTTATATAAAAAAAAAGTTATGTCATTTAAACATATGTATATGTGCTTTATGTTTTTCATTATTTATTTACCACAAGTAAAGGTCAGGAATTTTTCTTTCTTTTAATTTTTTTTTTACTGTTTCACTTCATTACTGCTGTGTATGTGCTCCATGTGAGTGACGTAAGTGCTTATGTAGGTGGGTTCTGACTGACGGCGAATTGTGTTATGTTGCATAATAGGAACGGATCTCAGATGTAACCTAAGGACCTACTGTAATCAGAATTTTGAGAGAGTACAGTGGAAGTATAGGGTAAGCAATGAAAACAAAAGTATAAATCCAAACATTTTATTTCTGGACTTGGTTTGAATATTCTTTGTGTGACCCTGTCTCCAATCACTCTAAGCTTCAAATAAGATAATAATCCCTGCCCTGTCTTCCTCCCAGGGCTCTTGTAAGAAGGAATTCAGAATGAAGTAGGGTATGATCATTAGGGTCACTTGGCTGTGGGAGAAGTTGGAGGCAGGGGCACTTCTTTAAGACCCTATTTGCCAGAAGCAGTGAGAACATGGATTGGCAGCAGAATAATATAGGATATCAAGGATTGTGATCCTTTTATCCCTTATTCCCAGATACTTTATTTAGTCATTGCTATTTTTGTTTTCAGCCTTAGAGTTTTCTGTTGGTAGGTGTTAATATTACCTCAAGAACAGCATTTTTGTATCACTTTCCACTACTTCCTTATATGTGTGTAATTGTGATATGACAGTAGATAGCAATGGAGTAGTTTTATACTTAAACTAGAGGCCTGGTGCACAAAATTTGTGCATGGGGGGTCCCTTCTGCCCAGCCTGCACCCTCTCCAATCTGGAACCCCTCCGGGGATGTCCAACTGCTGGTTTAGGCCCAATCCTGGGGATCTGGCCTAAACCAGCAGTTGGACATCCCTCTCACAATCCGGGACCACTGGCTCCTAACTGCTCACCTGCCTGCCTGCCTGATCATCCCTAACTGTACCCCTGCTGGCCTGGTCACCCCCAACAACCCCCCCACTGGCCTGGTCACCCTTAACTGCCCTCCCCACTGGCCTGCTTGCCCCTTACTGCCCCTACTGTTGATCTGGTCGCCCCCAACTGCCCCCCTGCCAGCCTGGTTGCCCCTTATTGTCCCACTGTTGGCCTGGTTGCCCCCAACTACCCCCCTGCCAGCCTGGTCTCCTCTAACTGCCCCCCCTGCCAGCCTGGTCACCCCTTACCACCCCCCTGCTGGCCTGGACACCCCTTATAGGCCCCCTGCCAGCCAGGTTGCCCTTTACTGCCCCCCCTGCCAGACTGGTTGCCCCAAACTGCTCCCCCCATGCTGACCTGGTTGCCTCTAACTGCCCCTACTGTCAGCCTCGCCCCTAACTGCTCCTACTCTCAGCCTGGTTGCCCCAACTGCCCCAACCCGCTGGCCTGGTCACCTCCAACTTCCCTCCCCTGCTGGCCTGGTCACCCCCAACTACCCCCCTCACCATTCTGCTCCCCCCTTACTGCCACCCCTGCTGGCCTGGTCACCCCCAACTGCACCCCCTGCCAGGCAGGTCACCTCCATACTGCACCCCTGCTGGCCTGGTTGCCCCTAACTGCCCCCCCTGGCCTTGTCACCCTCAACTGCCCCCTGTTGGCCTTGTTGCTACCAACTTGCCCCCAGCAGCCTGGGTCACCCCCAACTGCCCCCTGCCAGCCTGATTGTCCCACACAGCCTGCTATTTTGTCATCCATCTGGATGTTTAGGTCATTATGGCCCCTGGCTTTTTATATATTAGGATTTTCCTCCTGCATTCCATTAGAAATCAAATGAAATCTTTCACTCTATTAAAATGAGAATGGATATGATTAAATTTTGTCATATTTTATAATATTATGTAATGTGATTTTTTTTATCCTGAATCTCTCTCTCTCTAAATATGTATCTTTGATACATTCTACTTTTTTACAGTACTCAACTTTTGGATCTGATTTCTTTGGATCCCCTTTCTATCAATTGGGTATAGTCTTCGACTTCTTATTAAAATATGCAGAATGCTTTCAGAATCTGTTTTCTTTTCTCTTCTTTTATAACTCCTAGGCCTTTATTAATGCCTTCAGAGGAGGATCCAACTTTAGAGCCAAGCTCGGCATGCCACACATAGTGATGGTTTGTGCTTATTACATATGCTAACAAAAAGAGCCTTCTTCCCAATGGACTCTGTCATAGAAACCTACAACTCTTAAGCAGAAACAGGAAGCTGGCTTTACAAGCTGAATCTGTATATTTCTAGGTATCTGTATCTTGTATAGCGGTCCTATTCTTACTCCAAAAGGTTAGGGCTTGTCTTACATCACCAGATTAACTGTATGACAATTCCACCTGTTCCAATCGTAGACATCCCATCCCAGGACTTCTAAGAATTCTGCAAAGAACAGATGAGGATTTCTTCTCCCACATCTTTGGGAGAAAAGAAAGACTCAAGACTTAGTTAATCTAGAAAATGTGCAAAAAAAAAAAAAAATAGATTCCTTAGGCTTGCAGCAACTTAAATTGAACAAAGATATTATGCCTTTTAAGACATTTATCACAGCAATCTCTTTACCAATACAGTTCCTAGGGTAATGGAAACTAAGAAGAAAATAAACAAATGGGACTACATCAAAATAAAAACCTTCTGAAATCATCAACAAAAAAACAAGAAAGCTCACTGCATGGGAGAACATATTTGCCAATGTTATCACCAATAAGGATTTATTCTCCAAAATTTACAGTGAATTCATACAACTTAACAAAAGGAAGATAAACAATCCAATAAAAATGGGCAATAGACCTAAATAGACACTTTTCGAAAGAGGACATTCAGAAAGCCAATAGACATATAAAAACATGCTCAAAGTCACTAATTATCCAAGAGATGCAAATCAAAACAACAATGAGTTATCACCTCACACCTGTCAGAATGGCTATAATCAACAGATCAACAAACAACAAGTGCTGGCGAGGATACAGAGAAAAAGGAACCCTCATGCACTGTTGGTGGGAATGCAGACTGGTGCAGCCACTGTGGAAAATGGTATGGAGTTTCCTCAAAAAATTAAAAATAGAACTTCCATTTGACCCAGTAATAACACTTCTAGGAATATATCCCAAGAAAACAGAAACATCATTCAGAAAGGATATATACACCCTTATGTTCATAGCAGCACAATTTACAATAGCTAAGATTTGGAAATAACCTAAATGCCCATCAGCAGATGAGTGGATTAGAAAACTGTGGTACATCTACACAAGGAAATACTACGCTGTGGTAAAAAAGAAGGAATTCTTACCATTTGCAATAGCATGTATAGAACTGGAGAGCATTATGCTAAGTGAAATAAGCCAGTCAGTGAAAGAATAATACCCCATGATCTCACTCATTTATGGATAATAAAGAACGTTATAAACTTATGAACAAAAATAGATAACAGAGGCAGAGAAGCATCAAACGGACTGTCAAACTACAGTGGGAAGGCTGGGGAGGTTAGTGGTTGGGGGAGGTAAGAGATCAACCAAAGGACTTGTATGCATGCATGTAAACATAACCAATGGATGCAAGACACTGTAGGGGGCAGTGAGGCATGTGCTGGGGCATAGGGGAGGCCAGAGGAAGGTCAATGGGGGGAAAAAGGTGATATGTGTACTACTATTTATAATACTTTAAATAATAAAATAAAATTTAAAAATAAAAAATAAAATAATTTTTTTAAAGATTTTAAATTGATTTTTAGAGAGGGGAAGGGAAGGAAGAGAGAGAGAGAAACATTAATCTGAAACCAAAACATCAATTTGTTGCCTCCTGCACAGCCCCTACTGGTAATTGAACCAGAAATAGAACCAGCAACCTTTTTGTGGACAAGATGATGCTCAACCAACTGATCACACCAGCCAGGGCTATTATGCCTTTTTAAATGTACAGCTTGAAATATTAATAAATGTCATCAACAGTGACATGGCCCTCACTTATCAATCCCTGCACATTATTACACTGTAAATTGGCAGCTGATGATTACTACATTATTACTTAGATGACATGCAAGTTGACATCTGATTATTGTGTGAGCTAAACTCTTAAATATATATTTTCTTTATGCATTGTTTTAGTCTATATTGAAACACTATTTTTAATGCATTCTTCTGAGGATTCTGTCAAGGTCTGAGGTCTGATTGCTGCTGGGATGGAAAAACGGTTGCAGAGATTTCAAGTCTGTTGTGCAAAATCTGTAACTGTTCAAGAGTTTTAGATAGAATTTGGATCAGTAGCCTGTAAAATTGGCCAAGGTATGTTTCAGTCATGTTCATGTAGCCTTATTATCTGCCTGTTCTGAGAGCCATAACTCAGAATATTTATCTCCAAAAGTAAAAATCATAATAATAAGTAGAAATGTAAATGGCATAATGCAAATTTAGTGCCAGTGAGAAAGTAGTTACTATATTTATAAGTAGGTTCCTTTCAATTTGGCATTAGGATTTCTACTTTAGATATCAAAAGATACTCTATTGTTATGCTCATGGCCTTTTCTCCAAAAGCAAGATTAAGACATATTCACATAAGTGAGAATATTTTTGTTTCCCAAAGAAGAGGAAGTAAGAAGTGCTTTTGAAATTTTCTAATTATGAATTCCTTGTGAATTATTGATAAAAATAAAATGTAGAAAACCTAAGTGAAAAAGAATAATTGTCTTTGTTAGTACTATTGGGCATATTGGGCAGTCTATCTTTCTTTTTCAAATTTCACAGTTGCTTCTTAATTAATGAGTATTTCATTAATATAAAGTCAAAGTAATAAAGAATTAAGTTTATTCTGCTATCTTAAAAATGACCTCCAGATTTCACAAAATAAAATGGTAAGTAAAGAATTACCCTTCTAAAGTATGTTTTGGTGGAATTATTTTTCAAATACTTTTGAAAGTTATAGCTACTTACATTAGAAAGTTATAGTTAACTTAACAGTTATGACATAATTTGAACATATTTTTAGAAGAATATCTTTTTGTTTCTAACAAAGCCATATTATTTAATATTAATGTGACAGAAAACATGCTCTATTTCTGTCCTGCCTTTGTCAGAGAGAAGTTTTAAGACCAGCTGCAGCCCAGCTAGTGTGGCTCAGTGATTGAGCATTGCTCTATGAAACAGCATGTCAAGGTTTGATTCTGGTCAAAGTACATGCCCAGGTTTAGGGCTCAATCCCCAGTGGGGGGCATGCAGGAAAGCAGCCAATTAATGATTCTCTCTCATCACTGATGTTTCAATCTCTCTCTCTCTCTCCCTCTCCCTTATTCTCTGAAATCAATAAAAATATATTAAACAAACAAAAATGGCTGCAGTGGGTTTCCAAGATAGATGTCAAACATATGTTGTTAGGTATTTGTTGAATGAAGATGCACATCATGATGTGGCTCCCCAGCAGAAAGAGCGATGTAAAGGAACTTTCTTCAGTTGACAAGGGAAAAAATATATAAAAGAAAATTTGTTTTTTATTAAGAGAAGTTTCATTCATCATTGAAAACAGAGAGAAATAAAGTGAAATAGATTGGGATAGAAACTCTTTTTTTTTCTATCATTTCAGTCCAAAGCATTCCAGTCAGTAGTCTGAACACACTGCTAATGAGAGCAGATTTACCACTTGATTTCACTGAATAACAATCTCAACCCTTAAAGCAATCTTTGTGAAAGGGACATAGTGAAGGTTAATGCATTGTGATTTTTTTCTAAAGGTAATATGTTGCTTAAACATGAATTCTCAGAATGTAAAATGTAAAGATAAAGAACACTATCCTGCATATACAATGAATTTAGAAGCAGGGGACAAAATCTGAAATAGTGTCTGAGAAAGCCAGGAGTCTTTCTACAAGAATGTAAAATAAAAGAAATGCTAGGACTTTAGATTGAAGTTATGTCTTTATAACAAGACTGATTCAGTTATTCTCTGACTGTTTTTGTTTTGTCTTGCTTTTTCTTTTTTTCATTTACAATAATCCAATAGCTGGAAAATCAATCAGAGACATTCATGGTTTATGTGATCCAGCTTTCAAGACAGAAAAATAAATCATAACCAAACTGCATTTTCTGATAAGCCATTTCTGTAATCAAAATTTCTGTGATTAAGATAAGTAGGGAAAGATTTGTTGTTGTTCTTGTTTAATTTAAACTCTTTTCTATTGAATTCACCTATGTACGTGCATACAATAAACAAATGATACCCACTTCTGTTTTAAAATGTTGTTCTAGAGAAACTGTCACTTTAGATGAAAATTGTAAAGCTGACTGCTACCTGGAATTGGAACTTTATTTACCATGAAAAATTGTAGCATAACCCATAATAAGAAGAATTAAATAATAAAGTTGTACCTTCTTTATTAATGGAGCATATACATTTCATATAACCTGTGAGTATGAAGGAGGAAGGGTCCTTTGGGTTATAGAACCAACCATAGGTGAAAGGGATTCTGCAAAAGTAAGTAGGTGTTTCCAGCTAACTCATAACTTGGCTGTTCATCTTTTTCCAACAAAAGGTAGGAAAGTCTAGGTGAGTCTTCCCCCGGAAGCCATGAAAAATGCAGATATTTTAGCTAAAAGCACCAGCCTACCTCTTACAGTGAAGAAGAGCCACACCTCCCATTCTTTCCACCATGCATTCAATCTTGGAGATTAGTGATTAAAAACAGGAGTTAAGTAAAATGTGGTTGATGAGATTTGGATGATACATTGCAAGACAGAAGGCTCTTAAAAATTTAAACAATCATTGAAAAAAGCATTTGCATTAGTATATATATGTATCTATATGATTCAAGTCTTAAAGTTTATAACATAACATGGGATCATCATGGCATGTAGATTAACATGGAAGTAAAAAGGGACCAAGAAGAACCCAGAGCTGCAAAGGAATAAAGGGATCAAGTGAGACTTGTGAATCAAGCCATTAGGGACATAGGATATTATTAATATCAATGGACAAAAGGCTATTAATTTGCTGTTATACCAACAGGACATTTACAATTGCTGTGAAGCTATATAAACTTGAATGTCTATATTCCACTCTAGTTTGCTGGCCAAATTAATATCAGCAACAACTGTACTAAAATTTAGCCAGTTCAAAGTCCCCACCAACACCAGATCCTGTCCTTCATGGCCTCAGTTATTCTTAGGAATTTTTAAGCACACTCGCCATCTTATTTGCTGGTCTCATCCTTTCAGTTGCTATCCAAAGATTTTGTAAGGTGCTCCCCTTCATTACTGCTGCCATATTCTATAAAAATGAAATAATAAAGTTTTGTTTTATTATTTTATCTTGTTATTAAAATTTCATAAATAATATGAATTTCTGCAGAGATTACCAGAACCTCCACTCTTGAAGACCTTCGGTTGTGAGCAAGGGAACATCTCCAGAAGAAGTCACTCATACGTTTGTCTTCTCACAATGCCAGGTTTATTAGGGGAAACCTCCCCAATAAGCCAAGAGTCCACGCAGGCTAACATAGAGATAGGAAGCTTCCAAGATAGGAGTGAGCAAAATGAGACTCTGAGCACTCTGGTGCAAAGTCTTGGTCACTGGTGGCACCCACATGTGGAGAGGCAGAAATTGGTCTCAAGCCAAGTGACTACAGTGATAGCACACGTATGGTGGGGTGGAAGTCCAACCTGTTTTCAAAAAGTTGATTCCAATTAGGTGTTAGTCTCAGAAAGGCAGAGTACTAACCTGTGACAAGGCACATGCCAATTATTTGCTTGTAGATAATTCTATGTGTTTTTGCCCCAAGAAAAAGCTCTCAAAAAGCCAGAGGCCAGCATTACTGCTCATTTTCAAGGAGATAAGTGGTTTTTGGGTTTACCATGATAGATTCACCTGCAATCACCTGACTCCAAAAGTCTCCAGAAAGCTGGCTTCTTTTTCATTTGTTGTTTTTAATAAGATACATATATATATATATATATATATATATATATATATATATATATATATATATTAAGCATTTAAGGTAAATTAAGCAAACCAGGGAAGAGTAGGAACTCTGGAGGCATACAGTCCTGAGTGTGAATCCTGGTACTGCCATTCAGTAACTGTGTGATCTTGGGTAATTTGTTTAACTATTCCATTCAAGCCTCAGTTTTTTCATCTATAAAATGGAGAGAAAATTGTAAGTAATGTTGTCAGTGAAAGTTAAGTGGAATAATGTTTATCAAAGGTCTGCCTCAGCTATAGTAAGTGGTCAGTCAATAAGTATTGGCTACCAATACTGTGGACTTAAACACAGACAAGCCTGGAGCTGATGCAAACATTAATGTCTCCTCTAGGAAATTTGTTCCTTAAAAGTCACTTTTAAAGGAAATTAGGAAGAGACACTAAATACTGCCACCTACAAAGAGGGAAAGAGAGATGGTACAGGCATGGCAGTAAGTTGCCTGAGGGCTGAGGATTCTATTAGAAGAAGCCTGTTGGAGCTGGACCTGGACTGCCCTAGAGCATCTGATATGGAAGAAATTAAAAAATTGATAAAGACTCTCTCACAATCTTTTATAAAGTTTAACTTTTTGTGAAAACAATAGAGATCTAGCTATATCTGGAAGGCATAAGCAGGTGTGATTCTAAGTCAATAAATATATACGGTCACATGAAACACAAAAGCGACTACTGACTAGCAGGTGGTTCTGTGCTGTGTGCCTGAAGGGGGAAAGCAATTCACTGACACTATAAGGATTCTCATAGACATAACTTATTGGCTTGGTGAGGCCCACATCATCTTCTAAGGATGATTATGGAAATATGAGCAGAAATATGGAAGAAACACACAGACTTCAAGACCTCACTGAATGTCTTGAAGGAACACAATCTTGCACACTTAAAGGCACTTCATGTGTTGTGCAGGTGCTCCAGCTACCCAAGAACACCAAATTAAGCTTGATTGCTCATCAGCTCAAATGAACTTTAAAAATTGACACCCTAGTCCCTGTGGAAAATTGGATTCCCGATGTGGGTAGAAAGTAGGTAGAGGGGACCCCAGGAAGAAGATTCATGAAGTCTTTTCTGATGCAGTTAGAAGGCAAATGAAATACAGTTGAATTAAAATCAAGGGAGCATATGCATACCTATGTTCAATACAGCATTATTTATAATAGCCAAGATTTGGAAGCAGCTCAAGTGCCCATCAGTAGATGAGTGAACCAAAAAAACAACAAAAACAAACAAAAAAACTGATACATTTACACAATGGAATGCTACTCAGCTGTAAAAAAGAAGGAAATCTTACACTTTGCAACAGCATGAATGGACTGGGAAAGGAACAAAATGAACTAACAAGCAAAATAGAAATAATTATAGATAGAGATCAGGCTGACAGCTGTTTTGGGGAGGCTAGATATGGGCAGGTGGAGGGATTGAGCGAAAAAGAGAAAAAAAAGAACAACTCATGGGCACAGACAACAGTCTGGGGATTGCTGGGGGGAAGGTGTTAGGAGGAGGTAGAAGAGGGTATAGGGGTGATAAATGGTGATGGAAGGAGAGTTGGCTTGGGGTGGTGAACACATAATATAGTGTATAGGTGACGTGTTGTAGATTGTGCACATGAAACCTGTATTATTTTGTTGACCAGTGTCACCCCAATAAAATCAATAAAAATAGGGGAAAATAAATAAAATCAAGTGTCTACACCTTTATTTTGCATATTACAATTTATAAATGGACAGCCAATGATGGAAAATAATAAGAGACAGATATAATGGGGTGATATTTTGAAAACTATGAATATGAATTTTTCTTTTCACTTTCTGAGTTCATAATCTTCACCCAAGTTGGTCCAATTAAAATTGGGAAATAATTTGTTCCAGAAAGAACAAGGAAAGACTAAGGTTATACTTGGCTTCTGACACTTTATTTTTTTTTAAATATATTTTATTGATTTTTTACAGAAAGGAACAGAGAGTCAGAAACATCAACGAGAGAGAAACATCAATCAGGTGCCCCCTGCACTCCCCCCACTGGGGATGTGCCGGTAACCAAGGCACATGCCCTTGACTAGAACCGAACCTGTGACCCTTGAGTCCGCAGGCCGACACTCTATCCACTGAGCCAAACTGGTCAGGGTGGCAACTGACACTTTAACTAGAAGCACTTAGCAACACAGAGCCTTACTAATATTCAAAATCCCTTTATTTCGTGTACTGGAGGACTCTACTTGGTTTATTCCTCCATGGCATAAAGAAAATAAACTTTGTAGCTAAGTTATGGTGAGGTATCAAATCAATAAGGCTTACCGTTTTATGGTAGACTCACTACATTACATAGGATAAAAGGGGAGGAACTCAGGGGATAAAAGAGACCAGAGAAAATGGATGAGATACAAGGAAGGCCATTATATTGTGTGACAGACATTGTCCTCTCTGGCTTCAGTCTAGAGTGGGTGTGAATATCAGATAATCAACATTCAGGCTGATGCAGATGCGGGCTCCAGGGACTATAGAAGAATGCTGTCTTGTAACTTTCTTATACAAACCTTGTTCACTACCTCACCAAAATTCAACTTGATTGTTTAGCAAAGTTAGGCAGAGGCAGGCCTGTTAGCATCTCTTAATTCCAAGCAGCATTGACAAGTCCCAGATATATCTGAGAATTTGGCTGGGGCCATGGTAGAGAGCAGCACCCTCACTGGGGGCAAGTGGCTCTGCAGTGAGGGTCATGGAGGGTGTGGCACAGACCCCATAGGATAGGAGTTTGGAAGTTAAAACACTTATGCAGCACAGCATGCACTGATCGAGACAAGGGAGAGGAAGCAGCAGCTGGAATGCAGCCATGAGGCACACAGGATAAGACGCATCACTCCTGAAGCCAGGAAGTCAAGGAAGACTATGTCTAAAGGCCCTGAATTTGCCTCCACTATAATACCTTGTAAGAGTCACCATGGCTGCCACATACTCAGATGACTTCTTGAGATGAAACCTGGTGCTAAATAGACAACTGAAAAATCTGAGCTATGAATAGTTTGTTGTTTTTTTCTTAAAGGATTGAATTGAAAGTATTTTTAGCCCTGGCCTTTGTGGCTCAGTTGGAGTGTCATTTCATTCACCAATTGGTCACCAATTTGATTTCTGGTCAGGACACATACCCAGATTGTGGGTTCAGTTGAGGTGCATCTGGTCACTGTTCCTCTCTCTCCCTTCCTCTCTCTCTAAAATAAAATTTTAAAAAATTACAAAAATATGTTTTTTTTTACATTTCAAATCAGAGTATGTTTTAACCAGAATATTAAAAACAATTGTCAATTGTTTCAATTCCTTGTTTGTTTCCAAGTAATCTGTGGCAGGAAAACCCTATTAGTTATAGATAAAATGAAAAGATACTTTTTCCCTGTATATCTCAGCTAAAGTGTGAGTGAAATTTTCAGTCCTGCTCTGTAGCTACATCATGGGAGAACTAAGAAAGCATAGATGAAGCATAGGGAGTAGAAATACTGATCAAGTGTTCCTCACCAAGATAAACCCCAGAATGGAGTGATTCATTGAAAGAATAAGGAATGATAAGTTTTTAAAAAAAAGAAATAAATGATACTAGTTCATGCTGAGGCAAAGCCAATAGCATTTCAAAAATCCTCATGTTGGACTCAATGACTAAGCATCTACTACCTGACTCATGGGCTCAATTCAGCAAGTGATATTTAATAATGTTCCATAGTTATTAGATATGCATAGACTCCTGCATCAGGTATATGTTGCTACACAAGTACTCCAAAACTGGCAACTTAAAATAAGCATTTGCTCTCTTACAGTTTGTGAGGATCAGGAATCCCAGAGTAGCTTAGCTAAGTAGATAAGCAGTTCTAGCTCAGGGCCTCCCATGAATGACATGGCAGGTAAGATTTTGGCTGCCTCCAAGATGAATCATTCACATGGCTGTTGGCAGAAGGCCTTAGTTCCTCATAATGTAAGCCACTTAACAGGACAGCCAAAGGGTCCTTGTAAAATGTCAGCTAGCTTCCATAGAGTGAGTGACCAGAGAAAGAGAGAGAGAGAGAAAAAGAGAGAGAGAGAGAGAAAGAGAGAGAGAGAGGAGATGTCACATGTATTTTATGACTTTACCTAAGAAATGACTTATCATCTCTTCTACAATATTCTCTTAGTCCAATAGACCACATGGCAGGTGATTACACAGGGTGCGAATTCCAGTAGATAGGATTATTGGGGCTATTTGGAAGGCTGCCTACCATGACTCCTTTTAAAGAAAAACAAAAAACAAAAACTCAGACTTCCAGTGTTATATAAATTATTTATGTTACTTGAACTTTCAAAAACATGAAACTAAGTACAAATCCCTTTGGCTATAAGTTGTACAAAAAATACTATAACATTTTAAACCTGTTTGCTAGTTCAGAATAATCAGGTCTCATAAAATTTAAAACTTTGTCAATCCTGGGATACAAATTTTAGTAAGGTATCCCTTGACAACTCTGCAATTGTCTTGTTTGTCACTTGACGATAAGTTTCACATTGAAATGTTATTGAAATCTGCATTAAAAAGATATCTAATTCACTTACTGCTAGAATCAACAGAAAATTCTGCATTGCTTTTTTTACTTATATGCTTCTGTTGATGAATGGCTGCCAGTTTGCCTGTGTACAAATGGACTCTGCTTAATACATCTTCCTTGACATGAATATGGTCCTGGCGACCACAGCACAAATTCTTGGGGTTTTGGCATGCCTATATTCTGTAGCCCTCAAATAAATCATTTCTCCTATTCCCTTTCTGATTTGAACTACTGTATAATCTTTCTTTGCAAAATGCTGATATTATTTGCCTTCTCTTGGCATAAAAGAGATAAGAAATAGATGTGCAAAGCCATCATTGAAATCATGTGGTCATGCTCAATTTTAAGGCAAATCTAGATGATACATGTTGTGCTTATATTAATTATTTATAATCACAGAATTTTTTTTTAAAAAATGTGACCACATCTTGAAACATACTGCTATAAATGGTTTCCCAACATATAGCTGTGGCCTGAGGCCTCAGTCAGGCTGAGATGGTCAATCAAATGAAAAAGTGCAGCCACATTACCCTAAGAAAGAGGAGAAAAGAGCTGTCACCAGAGAACAAGCTGTGTCTCCACAATCAGTATATCTCCATCAGTCCTGCAGGTGTGAGGCCCATGTTAAGACCCAGATGTCTTTTGACTCTCTTTCTCAGGTTCTTCCTGCTTTCTAGATTGTGAGACACTCCCATTCAGTAAGATGGCAAATTACCATTTCAAAGGAATAAACAAAGGGGCAGAATGATAGCTGGTATTAGAAAAGTAGGCACTGAAAAATAGTATCCATATGTTTAAGGAGATTTTTTAACCACTTGGCACTTCACATCCTTCTGCCCTCAAAGTACCCTTTGGGGCTGAACAAAGAATCCCCTGGCTTTGACACTGACTTTGGCTTTCAAAGATGATGTGGAGATTCTGACCACAGGCATCTGATCTGTCAGCCACAGTGTTTTATGCTCTAATAGTGTATCATGACTCCTTGCCCATATGAGCAGATAGAATGTTCAAAAAATGCCTTCCCTTTAATGAAGGAGGCCCCTTGACTCTCACCTCAAATCAACCGTGGAGAATGCTCTGGCATTCCATCTCCAGCTCTGTTTTTTTGGGTTTATCATAGCTGACACCAATGTCAGCTCTGGAAATATAGCACATGGGGTCTTCCTGCTCATCCTCTTGCTTGCCTATTGTTTGGAGAGAAGTGGCCACTTACTCATTGAAAGAAACAAACAAATAAAATCTCTTACACACAGAGCTGAGTGTGTACCCACTTTGGGCCTCTGTCAAAGTGCAGTGGCAGATGGAGAAAGACCCCCTGCCCTGTTCTTTGGCTAATCAGGATTGGCCTGTGGGCACTTTCAACAAGCATGAGAAAAAAACATGTATGCAACATGCATTTGTTTACTTACCTCCAGTGCCTTTGCTATTTAAAATCTCTAAAAATTTTTAGGGCAAAACAAGGCAGAAAACAAAAACTACTTTGCTAAGAAATCCCTTGGGATAATTCTATGCTATACTTGGGGTTTAGTGCAATTGGAAAGTTCCCAGAAATCCATCCTTCTGAGAGTCACATTCAGTTTTACTGCTGAAGTGCTGCAGGAACTAAAGCATAATAAGGAGAATGGGAAAAGCCTTACAACATAACTAGACTGAGGCACCTACAGCAAAAGCCAATCTGCCAGTAGTAATCTTGGGTCCCTGGGCAAAAATTTCATATAGCTGGGTGACAGTCAGACTCCCCTTTCATTGTTAATACAAATGCAGCCTATAGATATCACAAAATGAAACATTAAAAGTGAGCTATATGGTCTTACTTTAGATGCATGTCACCTGGTTGGAAGAAAGTGTCTAAAATCTCATTAGACTGGCAGCCAGAAAGGAGTTTAAAGTATTACATCATAAAATTGTCAAGGTAACTGGCTGGCCAGGCTGCCTCCTAGAATCTGGAATCCTGTAGCCCATGATGACAGGTTCTCTAGACCAGGACTGAGCCACACTGATGAGCAGAGGAGTGGCCTGCAGCCTGATCCACAGCTCGCAGTTCACACTCAGAAAGGTGGCTTTCATGCTGAGATATTGCTGCTGGACTGGATCCTTGGGTGGGGCCCAGCAGCCCAACAACCGTTACTGTTCAGTGTACAATGTGAAAGAGTATTACTGGTGTTACCACCTGCTCAGAGTCCCAGAAAAGGGCTTCCTGGCTTAACATCACCTTACATCTAAAAGTAGCTATGAAGCTCATAAAGGCACCTTTCATTCCCCAAGAGATCAAGCTCCAGCTTCCTGTCTTTCTGGAATAGGAGGTAGCTCCCTAGACATGTCTCAAAAGTACCACCAACTGTGGCTTTAAACAACAGAAATATGTTCTTTTACAATTCTGGAGGCTAGAATTATAAGATTAAGGTATTGGCAAGCCCATGCTCCTTTCAAAGCTTATAGCAGAGGACCCTTCCTTGCTCTCTGGCTTCTCATAACCCCAGGTATTCTTTGGTTTGTAGCAGTCTCTGTCTTCACAAGGGCACCTTCCCACTGTGTTTGTGTCTCTTTGTGTATTTATATGACATTCTCCTATTTGTAACTGTCTATTATGTCTAAATTTTCTTTTTCCTATAAGGACTCCAGTCATATTGAATTGGGTTCCACCCAATGCTCTCATCTTAAATTGATTACATCTGCAAATTCCCTATTTCCAAATAAGGTCACATTCACAGATACTGTAGGTGAGGATTTCAACATATTTTTTTCTTCCCTCTTTTTATTAAATTAAATTTTTATTTAGGTATACTTGGTATACAATCTTATGTTGCTTATATTAGTTTCAGGTGTACAATATGGTGATCTGACATACCTTACAATGTGATCACCCACCAACTCCTACAGTCATCTGTCACCATGTAAATAACTTATCCTTTTGACAAACACAATTCAATCTGTAATAGGCCCATTCTTCACTCTGCACAAAGACAGGTACACACATGACTTTCCCAGGTTACTTCTTGATTATAAGCTTCCAACAGTTGCTCCAGTCTCCTATCACAAGGCTCTAAGTGAAAGTGTATGGGACAATAAACTCATCAATAAAGTCAACTGGAAGGGACTGCCCTTCCACTATTCACCAGAAAAAATGCACAAGACATTATTCTGGCTTTATCTTTAGTAATACTTTCCAAGACTTGTAGACCAGATAAAGTTTTCTCAGCCCTGTGAATCATGCATCCTGGGAGAAAATGTTCTTGGTAAGATGTTCCTGCCTTTGCTGTCTTAAAAGAGGATGTTCCTTTAGGTTCATCACAGAGATTTTACATTGTCTCAATGTCAGGAGCCTGCCAGAATTCTTCAGAAAGGTATTCTTCTTCTGAATTGAAGCAATAAGGTAGAGAATTTTACCCTTAGAAACATAAAAGATCTAGAGACTATACCACTTCACTCACGTGCTCTCTCCAAGGTATACAGAGCAGGAAGCTCCCAAAATGTCACCAGAAGCTAATATTGTGTGGTTTAAAACATCATCCATAACAATTGCATTAAGGCTACTAACTCGGAAATAGAAATTTTCTTTCTGAAGATAAGGATATGGTTAATTTCAGGTGATAAAAGGTCAATGGGCAAAAATAGCAGGATTGGGAGAACACGCTTCCCACAGCCAAGAGTAGAAAATAGGAACATGAAGAGAATTTATGTTTGTCCCCAAATTCTAATATTATTTCTCTCTTATCCTGAAGCCAACTTGGTCTAAGAAAAATTATGCATATATCTATTATCTCACAGGCCCCCTAAGGAGGTGGTATAGCATAATAGCAAATAATACAGGCTCCAGAGTCAGATGGTTAGACTCAAGTCCATATAATCCCACCTCTCTATTTGATTCTAGGCAAGTCAGTGAGTCTCTGTGTTATGAAATGGCAGATTCAAATTCCAACTTCATAGAGTGAATGCAAAGATTAAAAAAATATAACCTATTGAAATACTCAAATGCTAGCTCCTATTATTATGTATTGTAATCATTCCTACTTTATATAAAAGAAATCTGAGATTCAGAACAGCTAAATAACATACTCTGGTCACCCAACTAATTGTGGGGAACAGGATTCAACCCAATATTTAGCCACCTGATAGCTCCCCCCCCCTTCAATAATTTTATGCCCAACAGCCACCATGACAATTTAGGCCAACATTACCTTTGGGGTTCCCTGACCTTTGTTTTTAATTCAGTCTCCTGCCTTTCAGTTTCTTCCTGGGAATCTAGTACCCTCCTAGATTCCCTATCTTCCAAGATCTCAGGGCGCTACTTTGGAAGCCATCTTTCCTAGAGAGCACCTAATAATTCAAAGCAAACATTTCCCCTCATTAAGATGCTTTCCTTGGCACTGGCTGGTGTGGCTCAGTGGTTGAGCATTGACTTTTGGACCAGGAGGTCGAAGTTCAATTCTAGGTCAGGCCATATGCACGCATTGTGGGCTCGATTCTAGAATTGTGGGGCATGCAGGAGGCAGCTGATCAATGATTCTCTCTCATCATTGATGTTTCTATCTCTCTCTCCCTCTCCCTTCCTCTCTGAAAGCAATAAAAAAATATATATTTTTAAAAAGGATGCTTTCCTTGGAATCCCCTTCTGTCAGCACAGTCCTAGTCTTCACAGAGCCTATGGTCCAGAAATGAAGAAAGACATGTAAATATTTAACTTTCATGCTCTGAGTAAAGTGGTTAGGAATAATGAACTGGGAATGCCAAGGTGAGGATGCTTGAACTGGGTATGGAATATTTTTTAAAAAATATGTTTTAATGATTTTTTTACAGAGAGGAAGGTAGAAGGATAGAGAGTTAGAAATATCGATGAGAGAGAACCATGGATCAGCTGCCTCCTGCACACCGCCTACTGAGGATGTGCCCACAACCAAGGTACATGCCCTTGACGGGAATCGAACCTGGGACCCTTCAGTCTGCAGGCCGACACTCTATCCACTGAGCCAAACCGGTTAGGGCTGGGTATGGAATATTGAGTCATAGTTTGCCAAGAAGACATGTGGCAAAGAATCCTGGAAAAGAATAAACAACAAACAAGAAGAACATGTACAAACATGAATAACCATAGGGATAGGAGCCAGTGTGGCTAGAATTTGCTGAGCTTAAGGGAGAATGATGGGATAAGGCTGGAGATCCAGGCAGAGTCCAGATGGAAAGATCCTTAAATGGCTACTGAGTAACTACTTTGGTATTTTTTTCCTGCATGCTACTGGTTCTCAAATTTTATTTTTTTCGATTTGCATATTATGCTTTTTTTATTTAATTTCTTTACTGATTAATATCACATATTTGTCCTCATCCCCCATTCCCATCCCAAACCCCTCCCCATGCATGCCCCCACCCCCCTGTTGTCCTTGACCACGGGTTAGGCTTATATGCATGCATACAAGTCCTTTGATTGATCTCTCCCCCTTACCCCCACCCTCCCCTACCTTTCCTCTGAGGTTTGACAGTCTGATCGATGCTTCCCTGTCTCCATCCAGGTCTGTTTTTGTTCATCAGTTTATGTTGTTCATTATTTCCCCTAGTTGAGTGAGATCATGTGATACTAGAAATACACTTATAAGAACCGAAAATGCGACAAGCAATAATGGTTATGCTAAGAGGCAAATGAATCAGTCTGTAGTGAGTTTCTTTCTGGGCCAACAGTTCTTTTGAGTCCCAATTTCAATGTCAAACAGTTCCTTATGTGTACATGTCAGCAATGATATTTCAGTTCTGGATGTTGGACAAATGGTGGTAATGCAGGTCCGACCCTCTCTGGTTTGGTCCTGGGAAACCTGCAGCGAGGCACAGTTGCTGACTGCTAGTATGGCATTAGAATTACCTGAAGGCATGATAAAAATGCAAACTCCAGCCCCCATCAAGTGTTTTAATTCAGCAATTTAGGATGGAGCCTATAAATTTACATTTCTAACACTCACATGACATTGAATCTTCTCAGTGTTATTTTGAAAAGTAGGACCATGCTTCAGAAATTATTTTGGCAGATGGTGAGTTAATAGGAAAGCTATGTGGAAATATTTGCATTCTAAGTTCAGCACTGCGGTTTTCTCTAGGGAAAGTTATTTGGGAACCAGTGAGCATGCTCAGCTCATCCTCACTGTCTACTGTCTCCTCTGCCTCTGCCCGAGGCTAGGCCACCACAGATGTTGGGCTAAGCTCCAGATTGGAGTACAAGTATAGCACCACACTTTGTTTAGCAACAACTCATCAGAAAAGCCAGAGTCGTTTCCAGTTATTGTGTCTCTTGTGAAATGATGTTTCAGGCCATGTCCTAATGCCACTTGCTGGCTGAGGGCCCCTGGTTTTCTCTACTGTCTCAGAGTAGTTGTTAACAATTTCTGAATGTTCATTGCTGTTGCTGCTGCATGTGAGAGTGAGAGTGAGAGTGCCTAAGTTCAGCTCTTTCTCTCATAGCTACTGGGATCAAAATGAACTTTGCTTAATTTTGTCCAATGAGAAGTAACCCATGTTCCACCTGGGGTCTAAAAAACTTCTTGCAAAGGCAAAGAAAATGCCATGTTGAAAAAGACATGTCACTGAGAAGTTGGAAATCAAAATTTAATGACATCCTTTGCCAGGTGGCTCAGTTAGTTGGAGCATTGACCCATACACCAAAAGGTGGAGGGTTTGATTCCCAGTTAGAGTACATATAAGAGGCAATCTATTGATGTCTTTCTGTCTATCTCTCTTTATCTCTCTCTTTTCCTCTTCCTCTCTTTAAACATATCTTCAGGTGAGGGTTAAAAAAAAAACAAAAACTTTATGACCTCTTCAGATCTTTCTGATCTCATATCTTTTTTCTTCCTCATTCTTTCTATCCTAATTACCATGCTATTCATCTAACATTCCTGGCAAGCCTTGGGGTTTTGCAGTGCCTATCCCTCCTGCCTGGAATGTTCTTTCACAATATCAACATGGCTCATTCCCTTGAATTTTTCAGGTCTTTCCTCATTGAAATCTTTCCTGGAAACCTGATGAAACTTCCAATGCAACCCCTATCCCAACACACACACACACACACATACACACACACACACACACACACACTGATGTAGGCACACACACAACATCCCCCTCATACTGCTTCATTTTTCTCCACAGCACATATCACCACATCTCACACTATATATTTTACTCATCTATTTTTTTTATAGTATGTGTCTTACCTACTAGAATGTAAGCTTCATGAAGACAGGAATTCTAGTCTAGTTTGTTCATTATGGACCATCTAATGCCTAGAGCAGTACTTTGAACACATAGTAATAGATACCAATATTTCTTGAATGAATAAATCAAATTTCTTCTCTCACACTCTGGTTTCAAGATCTGAACTTGTTTAGTAACTTTCTCACTCAGGATGGCCAATAAAATTAATTTATGTTTTTTATGAATAAAATAAGAACGATAACTTCTGGGTCTGGGAAGGATAAAATGAGATCTAAATTAGGAAATGGCTACGAAACATTAACAAAATACAAATGTAAGCTTTATATGATTTCTCAACTCCTCCCAAAGAATATAACATACATTCAAAGAACTCACAACTATGACCAGTACTTTTTTAGGCATACTTGAATAGGCAGATTTTTTGTTTCATAAATAATTTTGCAGATGCTAGAAAAAGAGAAATAAATGTGAAAGCTTCTAACAGTGATAAATAGAAATAAGTCAAGTGTAAGATTATTCAATTGTGTGTAAAAATGGTAAAGAGCAGCATTAAGATACAAGGCAATTCAGAGATTGTTCACCAATATCATCTGAGTAAAGTAATAGGAAAAAGTACATGCTCATCAATGTTATTAATACATATAACATAAATATCCCCAGGCCACCCCAAAGTATAGAGTTGGTTGAGATATTGTTGATTTCAAAATCTGCTGGCCTACATGATTAGTTTTTTTATATAACTAGAGGTCACCTACAAAGACTTCTCCAATTATTTTGAGAATCTCTGGGGTATTTTATATTTGCTCATAATTATTTCTCTCAGGGTTTTCTGTCACACTCTGCTTGCTGATGTGCACTATCCACAGCCCTTGTAGAGTGCCATACAATCATCACTTTAGAGTCTAGGAAACCATTTCTCAGTGCCCCAAAGTTAAATAATTTCCAAAGAACTTGAGGGCCCTGCCTGAACTGGATCATGCTGGGTCATATTACAGAAGGGGGAGATTGTGCCTTTCTTTAGGTCTTGCACCTAGACCCTGGGAATATGATAAGAAATAACAGTTAAAAGCCAAAAATCTTCTCCCTTGCCAGGACTGACCAGCAGACTCTGAGCAACAGATGAATGACTACTCTGACACATGTTACTGTGAAAGAAATGGCTAAGAGACTGCCTGGCTAAAGGAAACAGACAGCCCCATTTGCTTGCCTTCTTAAGCTTTTATTGTAGTAACATTTGAACTAAAATTAACCTGTAAATACTATTAGCAGGGTAAGTATCCTTGAGAAGACACATGCATCTGCAGTGTCCTTTAAGCAAGGACGTCTAAAGACTAAACATAAAGATTCCAGTAAAACATCCAGGGGCTCAGACTTGTTCAGAAAAGTCAAGGCAGGGTCTGCACCTTCGGCAAGAATTCCCTAGATCTAAATTCAGAAAGGTCTATGAAACATTAACAAAATACACATGTAAGCTAGAGACCTCCAACCTTTCAGAGAATCCTCCTTACAGACTTTCCAACCAAGTCCCGTGCTTCCCCACACTCCCTTACTTCCTGTGGTTCAGTTTAAGGCAAGTCTTATAAAATAGCCATTGTCAAAAAGTGTGCCTTCACATGACCACAAAAAATTTCTTACTGCTTTACAAGCCTGATCTCAGATTTCTTGAATATTTTGTTGCACTTTTAGTGA
Source organism: Corynorhinus townsendii (assembly GCA_026230045.1). NCBI lineage: Eukaryota > Metazoa > Chordata > Mammalia > Chiroptera > Vespertilionidae > Corynorhinus > Corynorhinus townsendii. The sequence continues at coordinate 101,768,515 of JAPDVU010000003.1, forward strand.
TGACTCTGGTGAATTAATTCTCTAAAAATGTAGAGAGGGTATTAAAAAAACAAGAAACAGGTAAAATACATTCTTCAACTTCAACTCAACTAGCCACAATTACACTTGGATTATGATTAGTGACACTACACCCACAGCTACTTTCTGAAGCAATCCTGACCTCCCTATTGCAAACTTTGTACTCGTGACAAGTTCTGCTTGCTTTTCCCTGGCAATGAGACATTTTTGAATTCTCTATTCAAGCAGTAAAAAATAACTCTTAATTTCTCTGCATAAAAATCAAGGTATCCTGTCTTCTAGAGAAGCACTATGGAGGAACATTTCAGGCAACAGTTGTTGTGACAATGCTCCCAAGAAGAATGCTGCTTCTGCCCCATTTCCCTACTATACAGCCTGCAGTGCCTTCATTTCATTTCCAAGCACAGGGAATTAGTGAGCCTTTATGTAGTATATGGTTGTAGGGTTTTCCATATTCTAATAAATGATTATTTTTTTTCCTCAGAACCTCTCCTTTGAAAGGAGGATTGAATTTTTATTTTTTTTCTAGTTTTCATTCTCTCTCTCTCTCTCTCTCTCTCTCTCTCTCTCTCTCTCTGTAAGTGTTTATCTGTGCAATGCTCATGAACTGAATGGTAACAAGACCAGCCCAGACAGAAAAGTCAGTTTGAAATCCAGCCACATGCTGTAGACAAATGAGTTAGTACAGTCAGGAGAGTACTTTTAAATTTTCTTTCTACCATACTTTTAAGAGAGATACATAATGCAATTGGCATTACTCACTACAAACTGAAATTCAAAATTTGTTTATTGTAAATATTTGCACACAACTTTACATCTTGTAAATTTTTTATTATTTATTTTTTTATTGTTTTAAGTATTACAAATAGTAGTACATATGTCTCCTTTTTTTTTTTCCCCCGTTGACTTCCCTCCGGCCTCCCCTACCCGCCAGTACATGCCTTCACCTGCCTGCCCTCCTCCCCCCCAGTGTCTTGTATCCATTGGTTATGCTTATATGCATGCATACAAGTCCTTCTGTTGGTCTCTTACAGCCCCCCTCGCCCAACCTCCCCTGTCTTCCCAATGTAGTTTGACAGTCTGATCAATGCTTCTTTGCCTCTGTATCTTTTTCCCACTATTTCTTTCCTTTAAAAAATTTTGCCTCTGCAGACTAGAAATAAACATATAATAACAAGACAAAAAAAATGTTTGAGTCCCAATTTCAATGTCCAACAGTTCTGTGTCCCTGTTTCAATGTCTAACAGTTCCTTATGTGTACATGTCAGCAATGATATCTGGATGGTGGGCACATGGTGGCAATGCAGGTCTAACCCTCTCTGGTTTGGTCCTAGGCAACCTTCAGTGGTGCACAGCTGCTGACTGCTCGCGTGGCAAGGGGTTAGTCAGCGTCTTCCATCTCTGGACTGTTTTTCCTCTTGTCTTTGTGGTTGGAGTGGACCTGTCAATTCCTCTCTGTTGCAGGAATCCACATGGTCTTGGAGTTGTTTTCTGAAAATATACAAACATATTCTCGACCACAAGTTAATAAAGGAATCTTTTCTATATAATTGATTTGGGATCCTTTTTATTTTTGCCCAAATGATTTTCCTTTGTCTTATTTAGACACCATGTGTGTCTTTCATGGCCATCTTGCTGTTAGCATTACAAATGAAAATTAATTTTGTAAAGTAAAAGTTTTCTAGATGTAATTTACTTATAGGATATTTTTCCTTACATGATATTACCCTACTATCCCCCCCCCTTTTTTTGATTAATGGAGTTTTTTGTAAATTTTATAATGCAGTCTTGATAACTTTAAATTTAAATTTATTTTTTTTTTGCCCAAAAATATGACTGCTTTAGGTTCATTGCATGTTCAGGAATTTTACCATGAGATGAACTACCAATAGAAATTTTAGTTATTACTTTAAGAACAGCTTTTTGTCCAGTACAATTAAATTTACTTGAATATTCACTTATTTCAATTAGCCTATTTACATTAATCTGAAGACTTGATTACTATTTTACTGTCAAATTTAATACTTTACCAACAATCTTAGTTTACCCTGTAAATATTAGTGGGAAGGATTATTTGCATTCTTGAGTGGGCCCTGAGCATTCCTGATGCTAGGCTGAATTTAGATATAGGGCAGCTGCTGTTGGCCAAGTCTCTTGTCTGTTAAAACAAGAGAAGGAAATGACAAAATTGAATCCAAGTCATTTTCTTTAGTTTTTACATTGTCTAGCAATTCAAAACTAATTGACTGGGCTTAATGGAGATGCTGAATTTGAAATTAAAAATAAACTGAAGAAGATAACATGTGCAAGGACTCTTTCTCTTACACAGCTTTGTCTTCCCCTAGGTACTATTACCAATTTGATCAAAGGTCCAGCATTTTGTCTGGAGCTCATGGAAGGAAAATCTAAGCTGTATTTACTAGTATACTCAATTCTAGTCTGAAGAAAGAACAAGGCACATATAATGCAATCTAGCTCTTAAAGAACATCAAAGGGAATTTTCAAGTCATTTTTGTACAACCCAGCTCTTCAGATTAGCATATAATCATTGCAGCCTTTCTAAATAAAAGGTCTTTTTTAACCTTCAAAAACAAGAAAATAAAAAAAGCCAGGCTTATGGATAATTTAGAACTCTTGTGAAAGTGTTATACTGATGTGTTTCCTTTCAATTCTTTAATACTTATGGAAATTAATTTCCTTTATATTTTGAAAAATTTCTTTTAATATAAACATACTTAATTGCAAAGTAATAAATAATTATTTAAAAATTATTCCATTTATTTAAGGCTCTTATAAGTAAAATTTATTGATATAAATAAAAGTTAACCTTCAAGTTCTTTACTTATAATATAAAAATGTTCATTAAAGTAATTACAAAGTCAATAGAAGTTGAAGAGCACTTCTGCAAGGAAGAGAAACCAGTTTAAAATTTGGCAAAAATGAGCATCAGCACCTTAATGTTTACAAAATAAATTGCATTACTAAGTATTCACCTGATATTAATTAGGATTATCTAAAGAAACAGAACCAATAGGACATCAGCCAGTTAGAAGACAAGGTAGGAAAACACACACAAACACAGCAGCAAATGGAAAGAAGACTTGAAAAGAAAGAGGAGAGCCTAAGGGAGCTTTGGGACAACATAAAACGAAACAATATTCGAATAATAGGGATACCAGAAGGAGAGGAAGAGAAGCAAGGAATAGAAAACCTGTTTGAAGAAATAATGACAGAAAACTTCCCTGATATTGGCAAGAAAAAACTATGCAAGTCCAAGAAGTACATAGAGTCCCAAACAAGTTGACCCCCAAAAGGCTGACACCAAGACACATCATAATTAAATTGGCAAACACCAAGGACAAAGTAAGAATCTTAAAGGCTGCCAGAGAGAGACAGAAAGTTACCTACAAGGGATCTCCTATTAGAATATCAACTGATTTCTCAACAGAAACACACCAGGCCAGAAGGAATGGAATGAAATATACAAAGTGATGCAAAGCAAGGGACTGAACCCAAGAATTCTATAACCAGCAAGGCTATCATTCAAAATTGAAGGTGGAATCGGGAGCTTCACAGACAAAAAAGGGCTAAGAGAGTTTATCACTACCAAGCCAGCACTGCAAGAAATGCTGAAGCGACTGCTGTAAAAAGAAAGAGAAAGGCAAAAAGAAACACAAAAACTAAGGGAAAAATATGACAACAAACATGTACTTGTCAATAATAACATTAATCGTAAATGGATTAAATGCACCAATCAAAAGACATAGGGTAGCTGAATGGATAAGAAAACATGACCCATATATTTGCTGTCTACAAGAGACCCACCTCAGAGCGAAGGATTCACACAGACTGAGAGTGAAGGGGTGGAAAAATACTTTTCAGGCAAATGGAAATGAGAAAAAAGCTGGGGTAGCAATACTTATATCTGATAAAATAGACCGCAAAGTGAAGGCCATAACAAGAGATAAGGAAGGCCACTACATAATACTAAAGGGAGCAATTCAACAAGAAGATATAACTCTAGTAAACATATATGCACCCAACGCAGGAGCACCCAAGTACATAAAAAAAAAAAAACCTCCTGGAAGATATCAAGGGAGAGATCGACAACAATACAATCATAGTAGGAGACTTTAATACACCACTGATGGCACTGGATAAATCCTCTAGACAAAAAATCAGGAAAGAAATAGCAATTTTAAATGACGCACTAGATCAGATGGACCTAATTGACATCTTCAGAGCATTTCACCCCAAAGCCTCGGAATATACGTTCTTCTCAAGTGCACATAGGTCATTTACAAAAATAGACCACATATCGGGTCACAAACAAAGCCTCCCTAAATTCAAAAAGATTGAAATCATATCAAGCATTTTCTCAAACCACAATGGCATACTATTAGAAATAAACTATAATAAAAACATTCCAAAAAATTCAAACACTTGGAAACTGAATAGCATGCTATTAAACAATGATTGGGTGATCAACGAGATCAAAGAAGAAATTAAAAACATCCTGGAGAATAATGACAATAAAAACACAACAATGCGAATGCTATGGGACACAATGAAAGCAGTCCTAAGAGGGAAGTTTATAGCTCTACAGGCCTACCTCAAAAAACAAGAAAAAATGGTAATAAATCTTCTAACTCAACAACTCAAAGAATTAGAAAGAGAGCAAAAGGAAAAGCCCACAGTGAGCAGAAGGAAGGACATAATAAAGATCAGAGCAGAAATGAATGACATAGAGACCAAAAAAACAATACAAAGGATCAACAAAACCAAGAACTGGTTCTTTGAAAGGATAAACAAGATTGATGAACCTCTAGCCAGGCTCACCAAGAAGCAAAGGGAGAGGAACCAAGTAAACAAAATCAGAAATGAAAGCAGTGAAATAACAACAGACCCCACAGAAATACAAAGGATTGTTAAAAAATACTATGAACAACTCTATTCTAACAAACTACACAATCTGGAGGAAATGGACACATTCCTAGAAAAATACAACCTTCCAAAACTCACTCAGGAAGATTCTAAAAATCTCCATAGGCTGATAACTATGGAATAAATTGAAGCAGTCATCAAAAAGCTTCCAGCAAACAAAAGCCCGGGGCCTGATGGCTTCACAGGGGCGTTTTCCAAACATTCAAGGAAGACCTAAACTTATCCTCCTCAGACTATTCCAGAAAATTCAAGAAGAAGGAACACTTCCAAGCTCCTTCTATGAAGCCAGCATCACCCTAATACCAAAACCAGATAAAGACAACACAATGAAAGAGAATTACAGGCCAATATCCCTCATGAACATAGATGCCAAAATCCTCAAAAGAATTCCAGCAAATCAAATCCAGCAGTACATCAGAAAGATTATACACCATGACCAAGTAGGATTTATCCCAGGGATGCAAGGATGGTACAATATTTGCAAATCAATAAACGTGATAGATCACATAAACAAATTGAGATATAAAAATCACATAGTCATATCAATTGATGCAGAAAAAGCATTTGACAAAATCCAACACCCTTTCTTGATAAAAACTCTCAGCAAGGTGGGAATAGAAGGATCATACCTGAACATATTAAAAGCCATATACGACAAACCCACAGCCAACATCATACTCAATGAGACAGGGATGCCCACTCTCACCACTCCTGTTCAACATAGTGCTGGAAGTACTAGCCATTGCAATTAGACAAGAAGAAGAAATAAAAGGCATCAAAATTAGAAAAGAAGAAGTAAAACTGTCCTTATTCGCAGATGACATGATACTGTACATAGAAAACCATAAAGACTCCATAAAAAAATTATTAGACTTAATAACTGAATTCGGTAATGTAGCAGGATACAAAATTAATGCCAAGAAATTTATGGCATTTCTATATGCCAATAATGAACCTACAGAAAGAGAGACTAAAAAATCAATCCCATTTACCATCGCACCAAAAAAATTAACATACCTAGGAATAAACTTAACTAAAGAGGTAAAAGACCTATATGTAGAAAACTACATGACACTGAAAAAAGAGACAGAGGAAGACATAAACAGATGGAAGAACATACCATGTCCATGGATTTGTAGAATCAACATTATCAAAATGTCCATATTACCCAAAGCAATCTATAAATTCAATGCACTTCCCATTAAAATACCAACATATTTCACAGACCTAGAACGATGTTTCCACAAATTTATCTGGAATAAAAAAAGAACCCGAATAACTACAGCAATCCTGAGAAAGAACAAAGTAGGTGGGATCTCAATACCAGATATCAAGCTGTACTACAAAGCCACTGTTCTTAAAACATCCTGGTACTGGCTCAAGAACAGACATATAGATCAATGGAATAGAATAGAGAACCCAGAAATTGACCCAAATCAATATGCTCAATTAATATTTGACAAAGGAGGCACTAACATTCAATGGAGTCATGACAGTCTCTTCAACAAATGGTGTTGTGAAAATTGGACAGATACATGCAAAAAAATGAAGCTAGATCACCAACTTACACCATACCCAAAAATAAACTCAAAATGGATAAAGGACTTAAACATAAGACGGGAAACCATGAAAATACTAGAGGAATCCACAGGCAGCAAAATCTCGGATATATGCCGAAAGAACTTCTTCACTGATACTACTCCTAGGGCAATAGAAGCTAAAGAGAAAATAAACAAATGGGACCACATCAAAATAAAAAGCTTTTGCACAGCAAAGAAAACCATCAATAAACCAACAAGAAAGCCCACTGCATGGGAGAACATATTTGCCAATGATATCAATGATAAGGGTTTAATCTCCAACATATACAGAGAACTCATACAACTTAACAAAAAGAAGATAAACAACCCAATCAAAAAATGGGCAACTGATCTAAACAGACAATTTTCAAAAGAAGACAGAAGGCAGGCCAAGAGACATATGAAAACCTGCTCACAGTCACTAATCATCAGAGAGATGCAAATCAAAACAACAATGAGGTAACATCTCACACCTGTCAGAATGGCTCTCATCAACAAATCAACAAACGACAAATGTTGGCGAGGATGTGGAGAAAAAGGAACTCTTTTGCACTGCTGGTGGGAATGCAGAGTAGTGCAGCCACTGTGGAGAACAGTATGGAGCTTCCTCAAAAAACTAAAAATGGAACTCCCATTTGACCCAGTGATCCCATTTCTAGGAATATATCCCAAGAATCTAGAAACACGCATCAGAAAGGATATATGCACCCTTATGTTCATAGCAGCACAATTCACCATAGCCAAGATTTGGAAACAACCTAAATACCCATCAGCAGATGAATGGATTAAAAAACCGTGGTATATCTATACAATGTAATACTACGCTGTGGTAAGAAGAAGGAGTTTCTACCATTTGCAACAATATGGATGGAGATGGAGAATATTATGTTGAGTGAAATAAGCCAGGCAAAGAAAGATAACTATCATATGATCTCGCTCATTTGTGGAATATAATGAACGGCATAGACTGATGAACAAGAACAGATCCAGAGGCTGAGAAACGGTGATCAGAACATCATACCTCAGGTTATGTAGGGGAGGGTGGGGGCAAGGTGGAGAGATCTACCAAGGGACTTGTATGCATGCATATGAACTTAATCAATGGACACAGACAACAAGGGGTGGGGCATAAGTGGGGAGTGGGGGGTTATGGGGAAATAAGGACACATATGTAAAAAATTACTTTAAAAAATTATAAAATAAAAATAAAATACTAAATCTAATCAATACTAGTGGTCACCATAACCTTAAGAGAAATTGTTTCATGTGACAAAAATTTTTAAATGAAACTCTCTGTAGCCTGAAAATTATTTTGGAAGGAAACAAAGAGAATTTTCCTTTAAAAGTTATAAGGATTGTAATTGAAAGTCAATATATTTGGCCTCTTGAACTAAAGTAAGTAAGTTGTGTTTTTGCCTCCCTGACCAAGTTTATATAAAGCTACTAAAAGTAATTGACAGCCAATTTGAAATGGAATTGCCAGGACCTAGGGCAAAGAATATCCTCACATGATATTATTCTACAATGTCATTATAATTTTAGATATTTTACAACAGCATATTTTACAATTATCCCAAACAAACTTACAAACTAATTCTTTGAATGGTTGGCAGTAATTAAAAAAATAAAAGGACATGAAAGGATTTAATCCCTTGTAGAAGGAATTAAGGCACTGGGAAGTCACTTGAGCATCCTATATTGGCCCCTCATGCCTTTTGTGCCAAGAGGGACCCTCTTCTCACAATCCAATTGCTCTCAGCTGTTGCCTGAGCTTTCTGTTCATGCTGAGCTTGAAGCCTCGTGGGGGCTGGTACCATGGATCTGTCTCACACCCAATTGTGTGAGCTGGGCCCTCACTGGAGAAGAAACCCGAGTTCCCTGAGATATGTGATCAGCACCGGGACCCTGCAAGCAAGCCAGGGGTTCCCAAGGCAGGTGCTGGGTGTGGAGGCCACAGGGGCATAGGCTACCAAGGAGACAGAACTGAACCTCACACCACCCTGCTTGGCCCCGGAGGATGGCTGGTTAGCCAGAGACGGGTAAGATTCCTCAAGGAAGGAACAACCTAAGACAGACACAGTCGCAGAGGGGCCATCAGGAGAGAACCTGGGGGGCAACAGAAGTGGGGCACAGACCCTCACCCCCCAACATTGCAGGGGCTTGAACCCCGCACCTTCTGAAGGAGGTCTCCTCCTCCATGGCTGCTTCACATTTCTCACACCCAGCTGAGGTCGGGACCCAAGCAACAGAAAGAGACTTGGCCCAGCTCAGATCAAGATACAGGTGACAGACAGAGATTTGGCCCAGCTCAGATCGGGACCCAGGTAACAGACAAGAGACTTGGCCGACAGCAGCTGCCTTATATCTAAATTCAGCCTAGCATCAGGAATGCTCAGGGCCCACTCAAGAATGCAAATAATCCTTCCTCTAATATTTAGAGGGTATACTAAGATTGTTGGTAAAGTATTAAATTTGACAGTAAAATAGTAATCAAGTCTTTAGATTAATTTAAATAGGCTAATTGAAATAAGTGAATATTCAAGTAAAGTTAATTGTACTGGACAAAAAGCTGTTCTTAAAGTAATAACTAAAATTTCTATTGGTAGTTCATCTCATGGTAAAATTTCTGAATATGCAATGAACCTAAAGCAGTCATATTTTTGGGCAAATAAATAAATAAATAAATAAAATTTAAATTTAAAGTTATCAAGACTTCATTATAAAATTTACAAAAACCTCCATTAATCAAAAAAAGGGGGAGATAGTAGGGTAATATCATGTAAGGAAAAATATCCTATAAGTAAATTACATCTAGAAAATTTTTACTTTACAAAATTAATTTTCATTTTTTATGCTAACAGAATGACGGCCATGAAAAACACACATGGTGTCTAAATAAGACAAAGGAAAATCGTTTGGGCAAAAATAAAAAGGATCCCAAATCAATTATATAGAAAAGATTCCTTTATTAACTTGTGGTCGAGAATATGTTTGTGTATTTTCAGAAAACAACTCTAAGACCATATGGATTCCTGCAACAGAGAGGAAATGACAGGTCTGCTCCAACCAGGAAGACAAGAGGAAAAACAGTCCAGAGATAGAAGACGCTGACAACGCCTTGCCACGCAAGCAGTCAGCAGCTGTGCACCGCTGCTGGTTGCCTAGGACCAAACCAGAGAGGGTTGGACCTGCATTGCCACCATGTGCCCACCATCCAGATATCATTGCTGACATGTACACATAAGGAACTGTTAGACATTGAAACGGGGACACAGAACTGTTGGACATTGAAATTGGGACTCAAACATTTTTTATTGTTGTTTTTTTTGTTATTATATATTTATTTCTAGTCTGCAGAGGCAAAATTTTTTAAAGGAAAGAAATGGTGGGGAAAAGATACAGAGGCAAAGAAGCATTGAACAGACTGTCAAACTACATTGGGAAGACAGGAGGTTGGGCGAGGGACTTGTATGCATGCATATAAGCGTAACCAATGGATACAAGACACTAGGAGGGGGAGGAGGGCAGGCAGGTGAAGGCATGTACTGTGGTGTAAGGGAGGCCGGGGGGAGGTCAATGGGGAAAAAAAAAAAGGAGACATATGTACTACTATTTGTAATACTTAAAGCAATAAAAAATAAGAATAAAAAATATAAAATAAACATCATTTAAAGTGGAGTTGGAAAGCAGAAAAGAGAACTTTCATGCACTGTCACTCAGAGCACACTACTGACCCCATAAGGAAAAGGCAATACCTTACTTCTCAGACAAGAAGTGATAATACTTTGCTACCTCAAGGGGAGGAAGAATATATTCCTACTTACCCAATAACAACTCAGTCTATGCAAGACTACCATAACTCAGCCATTGAAAAAATCACTATAATATATAAACTTTCAATTTCTTCCAATAGACTCTTCATTTAGAACAGCCCCTCCCAAGTCCAGAAAGGAGCATCCTTCTCTTTTGTCTGGACTCACAGCATTTTGTCACCTGACCACATATCCCAAATTACAATCCTTTGTTGTTCCCTAATAAACCCATTTTTTCTGGAGAAATATCTGGCTATTTACTGAAGTTCAGTACTCCTTTGTCCTCCTTTCAATGTTTTTTAAAGCCTTGATGGAAATACTGTTTCAGTGAGAGAAGAAGGATGAGGTAAGAGATGAAAGATCTCGACAAAAGCCTGGTCAGTAACAGCCACAGTAGGAGCAAGATGCTCAAGAGGAAAGCAGAACTCAAAGTCCTGGCCTGGATTAGCAATGGGTTCCCTACCAGTCCCAGCTGTGGAGCTGCTGGATTGAATTGACAAAGGAGGCACACAACCTCACAGCCCCTGCCTGGTTGTTTTTTGTTTGTTTGTTTGTTTGCTCTGTTTTTGTTTTTTTGTTTACTGCAGTTTTTTTTTCCTTCTTTTGTCTTTGATACATGATCAAAAGATTGAGAGAAGTGGTGTTCATATCTTCATGCAGAAGAAAATAAACCTTAGAAAAGCAAAGAGAAAACATTAAATTTGACATTTACTCCTAAAAAATGACCCAGTGAAAGAACTTTGAACAAAACTTTGCTTCATTTAGGAATCCACTTTCTCCAAAGAATACCTCTTGGACAGACTCATATCAGAAATTTCAGCGTGATTGAGTCAACATTACTGGGTACCTGTTAAGTACATGGCTCTGGAGTGGGCAAAACCAGTCACAGCATTCATGTTCTGATTCTCAATGCTTCCTAATTGATATAAACTTGGAGACTGCATTTCTCTCAGCCCCTATAAGGAGTTATTATATTCTTAAGTAAAGACTTAGTCTTTCTTTTGAGATATACCATAACTTACTTGGGAAAGAGCTCACTTTTACACTAGAAGATAAACTGTGGGTTCCCAGTGAGTTTGGAGTAACCATTAAATGAATAATTGCCAGTTGATCTGTGAGCAGATCAATTCCCATTAAAAACTCAACAAACAAATTCTGGGGCTAACTGACATGTATCCCTCAATCCTGCTGCCAGTAGTATCACCATTAAAGGTATGGTTATGTCAAAATGCTGCTATGTTGTTTATTCTCCATTCCCTCTTTTAGTGGTTTTACTTCAGGTGCACTACCCAAGGTCCTACCCGTAGACAACAAAAGAACCTGCCCTTTCGAGGTAGTCATTTCGTTGGCCTCGATGAGCAATGCAGATTGATACAGGTAAAACTGTCACAATCAGTTGCAGTGATTGGATCTTCTACTGTCTTGTTTATTCACTCACTCTGTCTAAAATCCAAATTCTGGAGCTTTTAGTGAACAATTTTTCAATAAAATTCAAGTAATTTCACTTTGCTTTGCCTTAAACTCTATATAACTTAGTATTTAATGTGCACTGTGTAATACTACATATACCTCATCAAAAAGCATCTGCAGATATCCCAGACTATCATATCACTTTGACTCTGATCATAATTACATATTAACCATCCTGAAGTGTTGGTTTTGTGAAAACTTCCACCCCAGAACCTTATTCAAAGACACAGCATTGATTTTTTTCCCCCTGCTTGTCTTTTTTTTAAATTTAATAAATCCTTATTTTCAGATTATTACACTTGTTCCTCCTCCCCCCCCCCCAATAGCTCCCCTCCACCTGGTTCCCACCCCACCCTCTGCCCTTACCTACCTCCCAATGTCCTCATCCATAGGTGTACGCATTTTGTCCAGTCTCTTCCCGCACCTCCCACACCCCTTTCCCCTCAAGAATTGTCAGTCCACTCCCTTTCTATGCCCCTGATTCTATTATATTCACCAGTTTATTCTGTTCATCAGATTTTTTATTCACTTGATTTTTAGATTCACTTGTTGATATACATGTATTTGTTGTTCATAATTTTTATCTTTACCTTTTTCTTCTTCTTCCTCTTCTTAAAGAATACTTTTCGGCATTTCATATAATACTGGCTTGGTGGTGATGGAGAAACTAAGATGGTGGCATATGTAAACACCTAAACTGTTGCTTCTCACAACAATATCAAAACTACAACTAAAAAACAAAATGGACACCATCCAGAACCACAGGAAAGCTGGCTGAGTGAAAATTCTACAACTAGAAGAAAAGAGGAAAGCACATTGAGACTCAGAAGAGCTGCAAAAGGCTGAGGTATGGAGACTCTCAAGTGGAGAGGACAGGTGGCTGAGTGCGTGGCTGGCTTTCTAAAGCAGGAGGAAGAAGGAAGCTCCTGACTGCACTGAATTCCAGTCCTGGGCGAGACACTGGGAAACCAGACTCATTCGGGGGGAATCTGGACTGTCAGGAAAAAAGAAAGCACACTGAGACTTGGGAGCTGTGGAAGGCAGAGGTCAGGAGGCACACACGTGCAGAGAGGACTGACTGCTGAATGCACGGGTGGCTGAGTGTGCAGCTGGCTTTCTAAAGCAGGAGGGAGAAGGAAGCTCCCGACTGCACTGAATTCCAGTCCTGGGCGAGACTCTGGGAAACCAGACTCATTCGGGGAGAAACTGGACTGTCTGGCAGCAGGCGAAACTCGAGGGTGGCTTTCTCTCAGAGGTGCTTGCAGCTATTAGTGAGGGACACTGAGACCCAGGGGGCTCATAGGGCAAGGCTGATGGGAAACCAATGCTGTCTGCTCTGCCCTAAAACTTTGCCCCATCCAAGCTGGGCACAGAGGCTTTTGCAATTTTGCAAGTCTTGTCTCATAAGAGTGTCTTCAGCACAGAACTTCTCCCAGCATAGACACAGCTGACCCTCACAGCCAATTGGCTTGGAGGTCAATTCCTCCCAGTGATACCAACAACAATCAAGACTTAACTACCACAAGGCTGAGCACACAGTCCACAAAGGGGTGCACCAAGAGTGTCCACTTCAGGTAACTGGGAATGCTGAGCCACTGTGCCCTAGAGGACACCTACCACACAAAGCTACTCTACCAACTCAGGGAAGCAGAGAAAATGTGGAGACAAAGAAACAGATCACAAATGAAAGAAATGGAGGAAAGCAAATGACTGTATATAGAGTTCAAAACCATGGTTATAAGGTTTTTCAAGTATTTCCTAGAAAAAGCTGATAAATTTAGTGAGACCCTTGAGAATATGAAAAAGGACCAACTAGAAATTAAACATCCACTGACTGAAATAAAAAAATATTATACAGAGACCTAACAGCAGACTAGAGGAGCACAAGAATCAAGTCAAAGAGTTGAAATACAAAGAAGCAAAAAACACTTCGCCGGAAAAGCAAAAAGAAAAAAGAATCCAAAAATTTGAAGATAGTGTAAGGAGCCTCTGGGACAACCTCAAGTGTACCTAACATCCAAATTATGGGGGTGCCAGAAGAAAAGAGAGAGCAAGATACTAAAAATCTATTTGAAGAAATAATGACAGAAAACTTCCTCCACCTGGTGAAAGAAATAAACTTACAAGTCCAGGAAGTGCACAGAACCCCAAACAAAAGGAATCCAAAGAGGACCACAGCAATATACATCATAATTAAAATGCCAAGAGCAAAAGACAAAAGAGAGAATATTAAAAGCAGCAAGACAAAAACAGTTAATTACCTACAAGGGAGCACCCATATGACTGTCAGCTAATTTCTCAACAGAAACTATGCAGGCCAGATGGGAGTAGCAAGAAATATTCAAAGTGATGAATAGCAAGAACCTACAACCAAGATTACTCTACCCAGCAAAGCTATCATTCAGAATTGAAGGTCAGATAAAGATCTTCACAGATAAGAAAAAGCTAAAGAAGTACAGCATTGATTTTAATACCTTCATCAATGCCTTTTATGTATCATATTTGGTTTTCAATAGTTTAAAATGTCATAACTTCATTTAGGTTAGTTTTGAGTTGTTTAATGCTGTCCATTTCTCTAAAACCTAATGCATTTCAAATTGTAAATTATAATTATTTAAGCTCTTCAAATGGTCAGAGCACAGAACCAGCAGCTTCATTATTTTTCCAAAAGCAGCTAACTATAATTGCACAAATACATCATCATGAGAGTGGGCTATGTCATGCTTTCAAACAAGAACATGTAGGTATAAGGCTGGAAACCTTGTTTGATATTATGTCTTTGGGGCTTTTGGGAGAAGAGTCTATCTTTTTGTTGCCTATAGATTGTCAGAGAACTGTAATCCTTCGCAGACATTATGGTACAGTCACTTTGTCTAGCTCAGTGCAATGTTGTTCTTTATCCACAACTTTCATCATTCTCTCATGAGAAAGTCCCCTTACCTTCATTGTTGAACATCACTCAATAGGCTAATAACTGGTAATATTGAAAGCATTTCTCAGGATAATACAGAAATTTTACTTTTCTTCAAGACCCTAATTTCTGCTACTTCTGTAAGATCATTGAAAATGTCTGCCCTGCCCTTTTCACATACAAGTTTTCTGTTAGCTAACCAGGATTCTCTTAGTTTGTTCTAATAAACCAATATCTTCAATACACTTATTTTTTTTAAGTTCCTCATTCCTTTGCCACTTTTTTTTATTCATTATTTCAATATAAGTTTATTGAGGGTCCACTATGAATGATAAATCATTCATGGTCCAAAGATATGGCAGAGAATAAGATAGAAAAAATCCCCATTCTCCTGGAGTTTATAGACTAACAGATAATAATAACTATAATTATCAAGTGCTAATAACTTTACTGCCATTACCTCCTTTAATTCTCACATAAGACATTATTGTCCTTATTTTACAGGTGAGAAAAGTGAAGCTCTAAACAGCATGCCCAAGGCCCCCCAACAATAAGGATTCTGCTTTAGCTCACTGCTGCCAATTATCAACATCCAACATTCAGGGGACTTTGTGCTACTTTTCTCCACTATTCAAATTTCTGCATACACAAGAGCCTTCTTCTCTTTCCTTTGGCATTAAAATCACTGTCTCAACTATCTTTATCGTCTTTGAGTCTCCTTAGGAGTTCCCATTTATACTGAATAACTACTATATCTATATTCACGATTACTTTCACCAGATGATTACCAATAGGAGAACATCTGTAACATTACAGGCTTCCTTCCTCTCTTAATTATCAGCATTGCAATCAGAGAAACTTTAATATTTAATATCTCATAAAATACTTAATAATTACAGAGTGAAGTTACAATTCTAATGTAAAATCAAAAGTGAACTCTAAATAAAATTGACTCTATTTGCCTGACACTCTGGCAAGCCGAAGATTGGAAGTAAGAATGCATTTAAAGAATGCATCAGAGATGACCTACGGAATCAACTCACATCTCAACCCTAGTCCCTGCTTTGCTTTTTGCTCATAAATTACATAATAATTTAAATCACAAGGATAATCGAGGTCTTTCACTGTTAATACCCCTCTACACCCCCATGATCCAGATAAGTTGATAAACAGGCTGCTAATTATATTAACATTTTGCAATGTGTGATTCAGTGTTGTTCACTGTGAAAATGAACATTCCTCACTTTAAATATTTACCTTATTGTCCAATTGTGCTTAGCCTCGGGTAAGTGTTGGAGAGCTGCCAATGTTATTCTCCTATGATAGGTGACAGATTTCAGGAATTATCACATGACTAAGTGATCTTTTATACATTAAAATAAAATACCAGGATTGCCTAACAAATAACAAGTTAAAACTAAGGGGGAACAATTTATATTCATAATAAATGATCATAAAGGACCTTGACTATGAATATTTATAGAAGGTCACTGAGAGTGGCTTGACTTTATCCAACTCTTTTAAAACAAACCTTCTTAGTGTTTGATTTGGTTCAGTTTTTGCTGATACATCACCATGTATGAGAGGGAGATTTCAATATTTCTGGTTAGGTCCCAGAGCTTACTCAGAGAAGTAAGATAGTAGAACCAGAAAAACAGACCTCCCCAAAAGGTGATGTCAAATAAAATTGATGACGAACCCCAGGTTTCATGGGTGGCAGAAGGTAAGAGATCAGAAAGCTAGAAAGTCACAGGCTGCCAAGGCAGCTTCAGATAAAGAATTGAAACTAAAACTATGAATAATGCAGTGCTTAGAGAGTACATTTTTACATGTTAGTGGTATAAATGTTTGTGCATTGCCCTGATGGCTTTACCTTGATGCAATAAATGAGCTTATGTACTTTTTATTAGGTGCCAGGAAACCTAACCATAATATTGGTTCTCTACCTAACTAGCTTGGTTGCCTTAAACTAATAAATTCACCTCTCTGAGTATGTTTTCTATCACTCACCTGGCAGAACTGTCTAAGGATAAAGTTATAATGTTGCCTAGTGACTGGCACATGGAGGTGCCTAATTGTAGCTTTTATAATTCACTTACAATTTATTATTATTATAATTATTATCATTGCCATTAATACTTGTTTTCTGCAGTGAGTTAGTTTATATGATTTTTCTCAATTATTCTCTATTCTACCTTTGGGAATATATTTCTTTGCCCATTTGACATTAAGCTTGGTCATTTCAACTATTTTAGCCAATGAAATGTAAGAGAAAGTGATAAGTCCCTTCAGGACAAAAGTGTTTGAAGTCATCATATAGTACTTCAATTATTCTTCTCTATCACAAGGCAAGCATATCCCAGATGAGCCAAGTCTTTATACCTGGATCCCAAAATGAAGAAGGCACTTACAAGCAGAGCCATGGTTGACTTGCATAATGTACAATAAGTTAGAATTAAATCTGTGTTGTAAGTCACTAAGAGCTATTTGTAACTGCATCATCACTAAGTAGAACTAACACATGTTTCCAGGGTTGGAGAAATTGCATAGTAACAGTTTTCAGCTACCCACCTACCTTTAGAGATTATTCTCCAAGTTTCCCATTATATTAATACTCACTATTTCCAAATCTTGAGAATGTCATGGTGCTAAAGTAATAATACATTTTTACAAAGTTTTTTGTATTTTTAAAAGCTTTTTTTGTATTTCTTAATAACTTTTCATTGCCCCCAAGTCACCCCACACTAAAACCCCAACCCATCCTATATTTCTATAGAATATCAAACAAGAACATATTTGAGTGTAGAAATGAATTAATACTAAGAATTCTTAAGACAAATTGTTGAGAAAACAATACCTATGAAACAGAAAGAATCCAAAGAAGCATCTCTGGCAAATGTATAAGAGCAGAAAAGAAAACATTTTGCTCCAGTGAGAAATTTGAAAAACTTGCTGAGTTCCCAGTGGCTAAGAGTTGTGGAGGATCCAAACATGATTAAGACATAACACCTGTCTATGAAGCTATGAATAAAAAAAAAGATGAGATACTGCACAAATAATCACAATTCAGAATGAACCATAAAATCACAAAGGAGCAAGCAAGATCCTCCAGTGAGGTCAGAGAAAGCTCAGCAAAGAAGCTGATTTCTGACTTGAATTTTTGCAGGCTAGATAGCATTTAGAGCGGCAGATATTGAGGTGGGGAAGCATTGTGGAGGTGGGGAGAAGAGCAGAATAGAAGTAGGAAATTAAAGTTATTTTCAGAAAAAAATGGTGAGCAGTTTAGCTTGTGGGAAGGAAGTCTATAATTCCACAGTTTGGGTACCAAATCAGGGAGAGCTAATAATTTAGGAAGTGGTAAAGATTTCTCAGGAAGATATTCCATGTCTTTGAATAGAAAATTACTAACCAGAACTGGATTCATTCCCATTTCTATGAAAGATAGAGAAGAAAGAAAGAAAGAAAGAAAGAAAGAAAGAAAGAAAGAAAGAAAGAAAGAAAGAAAGAAAGAAAGAAAGAAAGAAAGAAAGAAAGAGAGAAAGAGAGAAAGAGAGAAAGAGAGGGAGGGAGGGAGGGAGGGAGGGAGGGAGGGAGGGAGGGAGGGAGGGAGGGAGGGAAGGAAGGAAGGGAGGAAGGAAGGGAGGAAGAAAGGGAGGAAAAGAGAAATGCCTTGGCTAAAGAATAGAGATTAGAATAAAGGATAAAAATTTCCTTTTCAAGATGGTGGCTCAAGCACAAATGTTTTACTCCCCTCCCAAAGAGTGCAGAAGCAATATGTCCATAATAATACTCAGAATGAGAATGAGTCCATCAATGAGCTAGAGAGTTTAATACACTTAAAAATTTGATACAATTTTGCAAATTTAATGTAAGTACATTTGTGAATTAAAAAGAATGTAAAAAGTTCCCACTCAGCATCAGCATTAGCAGACTCTATTTATGGTAAGGTCAGGTGTAGCTTGAAGCTTCATACTGGAAAGTGAGGAGAATGAAAATAAAAAGTAAAGCAAAAATCTGGCGGTAATTGAAGGTCTGTCTTATGAAACACCTGCCAGTGAATTCCCTGATCCCTTTCCCTGCTTTCTCAAGTCCCTACCAAGAGTTGCACTTGCCTCCAGAAAAAAAGCTTGGAATCTGCTCTCTAAAAAAAGTATTACTCTACCAAGAGAAGATGAGGGTACTAGCCTGCAGGTTGCTGAGGACCTCATCATTTGAGTAGAATGGAATATAAATACTAGAAACTTGGACAGTATAAAAGTAATGGAACTCTTCTCAGGAGGAATGTATGAAGCCGTATTTCCTCTCCTACTGGGTATCTGCAGATACTGTCTATAATTGATTGATGAAGAGAGGTCTGAGTACATTATTTAGAAGTATAGATGTAATGAAAACAAGATCCAAAATGTATACATAACTAACAAAAAGCGGGAAGTAGAAGGAAAATGAGATAGAAGCCTAACTATACTGAATTCCTGATCTTTCTTAAAGAGAAGATACTGGGTAGGTTTAAATATTTTTAAATTATAGCAAGAAACATTGCTATAATCACATGGTTTAGATATATGAAAATAACCATAGGAAGATCCAAAATACACAAGATTAAAAATAGTACCTTCTGAAGAGTGAAACTGGCATCAGGTGGGGATTATAAGAATTAGAGGAGACATTTTTTATTTTAGTTTATATCCTTCTATTCTGAATATTTTTGTTTGTTTTTGCATTTTTATCTTTATTTTTATATGTATTTTTTATTGTTTAAAGTATTACATATGTATCCTTTTTCCCAGATTGACCACCCTTGCCACTCCCATCCCGGAGGGCACGTCCCCGCTGCCCCAGTGTCTGTGTCCATTGCATATGGTGATATGCATGCATACAAGCCCTTTGGTTGAACTCTAACCTCCCCTCCCCTACCATTTATCTCTAGATCTGTTTTTGTTCATCAACTTATGTTGATCATTATATTGCAAATATGAGTGAGATCATGTGATATTTATCTTTCTCTGACTGGCTTATTTTGCTTAGCATAATGCTCTCTAGGTCCACCCATGCTATTGCAAATGGTAAAAGTTCCTTCTTTTTTTATGGCAGCGTAGTATTCCATTGTGTAGATGTATCACAGTTTTTTAATCCACTCATCTGCTGATGGGCATTTAGGCTGTTTCCAAATATTAGCTATTGTAAATTGTGCTGCTATGAACATAGGGGTGCATATATCCTTTCTGATTAGTGTTTCTGGTTTCTTGGGATATATTCCTAGAAGTGGGAATACGGGGTCAAATGGAAGTTCTATTTTTAACTTTTTGAGGAAACTCTATACTGTCTTCCACAGTGGCTGCACCAGTCTGCATTCCCACCAGCAGTGCACAAGAGTTCCTTTTTTTCCACATCCTTACCAGCACTTGTTATTTGTTGATTTATTAATGATAGCCATTCTGACAGGTGTGAGATGGTACCTCATTGTTGTTTTGATTTGCATCTTTTGGATATTGGTGACTGAGCATGTTTTCAAATGTCTCCTGACCTTCTGTATGTCCTCTTTTGAAAAGTGTCTATTTAGGTCCTTTGCCCATTTTTTTATTGGATTATCTTCCTTTTGTTAGGTTGTCTGAGATCCCTGAAAATTTTGGAGATTAAACCCTTATCTGAAATAACATTGGCAAATATGTTCTCCCAAGCAGAGAGCTTTCTTGTCTGGTTGATGGTTTCTT
This sequence comes from Corynorhinus townsendii, assembly GCA_026230045.1. Lineage (NCBI taxonomy): Eukaryota > Metazoa > Chordata > Mammalia > Chiroptera > Vespertilionidae > Corynorhinus > Corynorhinus townsendii. Next base: position 101,788,961 of record JAPDVU010000003.1, read on the forward strand.
TTGCTGTTTGGGACTAAAAGTGATCCATAGTTTGTAATTGCCTTTGCTGAGCCTGGATGTGTATGGAAAGAAGTAAGCTGCACACCAAGGCTAGCTTTTACCAGCACCAGGTCTGGGGTCAGGTCAGTAAGTCTTAAGGCACTGCAAGAGCCACCATCCCTGTCTCTGCCAGCCAACTGCCTATTAGGCTCAGTCACTGAAAGAGCCTCTGGTAGTATTCAAGTTGCATGAGCTAGGTTCACAGAGAGTCACCACTTATGGGTAAGTGGTATTCACCAGATTAATACAGGTTTTAACTCAACACCGGTGCTGGGTCTGAGCCACTCAGCAAATGTCTCTAGGTATACCAAGTCTAGCTGCCACTCCCTGGGTGCTCATACACCTTTGTGTTGGGACTATATCTTAGGGAGTTGTCAGGGTAAGGCCAGCAGAGTTTATAAGTCCCCAACAGACCAAGATTTGGCTGTGTAAAGAGAGGATTTCTGCTCTGGTCAGATATGCAAGGAAAAAATTATCCCCATTATAAAGGCTGTCTATCCCATATTCTGCTGGGAGGAGACAGAGCTCAGCAGTTTGTGGGCTGCAAGAAGTCTAGAGGGTAGTGTATCTCCAGTGAGGGGAAGGTTCCTGTCAGACTTTGGGGAAGATAGGGTTAATGAAGAAAATCCCTAGGGGAGGGATCAAACAGTGAAATCATGGAATAGTAAGGAAGCCATTGTGGCTTGTGCCAAGTAGATAAGAGCAGGAGATGTAAGACAGGTGATGAATGCAAGAAAAAGCTGCCTAACCAATTAGGTTGGTCCTCCTCAGTCATAGTAATGACAGTGGCTGTTAGCAAAATTGCAAGCCAGTGAACTTTTTCATAAAATGAGTGACATGATTTTTTAATACATTTTATTGATTTTTTTACAGAAAAGAGGGGAGAGGAATAGAGAGTTATAAACATTGATCAGCTTCCTCCTGCACACCCCCTTCTTGGGATGTGCCTGCAACCAAGGTACATGCCCTTGACCAGAATCAAACCTGGGATCCTTCAGTCCACAGGCCAACACTCCACTGAGCCAAACCGGTTAGGCCTGAATGACATGATTTAACGTATAAAGATCTCTCTGCTGCTAGATAGCAAATAGACCAGATATACTGTTATCCATCACATTTTATTTGTTGCAAATATATCCCAGTCCATTGTTTTCCTTTGAATTTATGCTGGTTTCTATTGAGTATCTATATATAAAAAGCCAGCAACTGTAATGCCGTAATAACCGGAACAATTGGTTGCTATGACACCCACTGCAGCCAGCTAACCGGCGGATCGGGGGATGGGGCCAGCTGGCCAACCTCCCTCGGCCCCTCCCCAGAGCCGGCCCTGCCCCTGATGGGCCTCTCCCACCCCAACAGGGGGTGGGGCTAGACGGCCAACCTCTTGCAGCCCCTCCCCCTGGCAGGCCCCACCCCTGATGGGACCTCACCACCCCGATTGGCCCACAGGCCCTCCACTGGCCAGTCCTGCCCCTAATCACCCCCCTCTACCCCAATAGGACATGGGGCTGGCTGGCCAACCTCCCACAGCCCCTCCCCATGGCCAGCCCCCAATAGCCCCTCCAACCCCAATCTGGGGTGGGGCCCACAGGCCAATCACTGGCAGCACCTCCCCCCAGCCAGCCCAGCCCCGATCTGCCCCAATTGGGGCCAGGCTGGCCAGACCCCACCCATGCATGAATTTGTGCACTGGTCCTCTAGTGAAATATAAAAATAGTATGTAGTTAAATATGTTTTGATTTCTTATTGTCTTGCTTTGAAAAGATTCTCCAAAACAAAGTTGTGAAAATTCTGAATTTTATTTGATATCATTTACATTATAGATACAGTGTTAGAGATTCAAAATCTAATCTGATACACAAAATATATTCCCTTTTCTCTATGTCAGATGCTTTGGAATCACACTTAAGTATATATTTAACTCTTTGTTTATTTGTTTGGGATGCAAACTATTTTATTTTTTAGGAAAGGAAGACAGAAAATAAAAATATCTGACTCAACACTGTTTTCTCTGCTTCTCACACACAGTAAAGGACAAAGTTTAATCACAATGAAACCTTGCACATACGAATAAGGATTTCTTCTCATTCCAGGCTGTGCATAAATATATAAAGATAAATATACCAAAAGTCATGTTTTTAAGAGATTGTTATCTATATGTACTATAATAATGGAAATAAAGGTAATACTCATGTTTGGAGAAACAGGAAAAGAAAGAGTATAATATAAAGAATAATAGTAAAAAAATCTTAACATTAGATTCTCTCAATTATCTGGTACGTTTTACTTTGTGTTGACAGTATTAACACTATGGTTTCAATATGATTCTAAAGTTTGCATATAAATAAAGGCTGAATATATAGAGCTATAGTCATAATAAATATGATTATTGATTTTTTTCTGATTTGTTCATTTAAATAATGTATGAATGACAGAAGTTTAGATAACTCTTATTATTTTGAAATTCACTGAACTATTTTCTTACTTTTAGCAAACACTCAACTATGCTAAAACATTCATTGTAATATTTATTATATTTCAGTCTTACCTAATTCCTCTATGTTGATGTAGACAGAATCTAAATCACAGTATACATAGTACTAGATATAACTATGGTCAGTGTTCTTACTAACAATGGCCTGGATAAAAAAATAAAGCAAGTGACACCTTGCTCTCTAAATTGTCTCAGAATGAATAGAGGAGACAGCCATAAGAGTAAAATAGGTGGGTAGGAATAGTGCCACCCCTGTCGTCCCTGCCCTGGGCTGAATTTCTTCATTATGAATGGCCAGCTTCTACATTATTGCTCTCTTCTGTTTCATTTTATTTTCCACTCCATTTTTTTCACACATTCTGCATAGGAGAAAGCTGTCCCTCAATCCTCCTAATAACCTTTGATTGCCTATTCCAGTGGTTGGCAAACTGCTGCTTGTGAGCCACATGAGGCTCGCGAGCTGCGGTTTGCCGTTCTGTTGACTAATGAGTTTGCCGGCCACTGCCTTAGGGAAATACACTTAAAAAGCATTTTAATAATGTACTAATGTCTTTAACCTGAAGCCACAACTTCTGGGTAAGGGTAATACCTTACAGCAGTGGTCAGCAAACTCATTAGTCAACAGAGTGGCAAACCGTGGCTCGCGAGCCGCATGTGGCTCGTGAGCTGCAGTTTGCCGACCAATGGCCTCTTCCAAGTACATTAGAACCACACTACTTCCCAAGGATGTCTTATTAGGGAATCAACAGAATGAACCATGGCATCTGCTACCACAACTAGTGTGAATGGAAAGCTATGGTGATAGGTGATCACAATTCTTTCCAATCACAGCTTATGGGACAAACTATGAAAGACACTCACCACAAAAAGTTTTTAAAATGTTCACAAGCATATTCTTGCCTTCTTACAGAGCTGTGGTCTACCTTTGAGCCAACTACCTAGTAGTGCTCATCTCAAACCACAGAAGTATGTCCTTCTATAGCTCAGCTTTGGGTTCACTTTCTTTTCCCTTCTTATGGCTAATATAGCTATAGGACTCAGTCTGCTTTCCTCTTCATTTTGTAACTGACACTGGGCACCTACACACACACACACCAGGCTCTGCAAATTGCTAAAGTCTCTGAAGCTTCTCTCCTCTTTGCAGCCCCCACATCAAGCACACATGCCCTTTCTGTTTTCAGACATTTATTACAGTCATTTTAGAAAAACAATCATTGAGAAATCAGTAATGCTACAGAATTTTACAAAATGTTAACCTTCTTGGTCCCCAGGCTGTTGAACCTGCCTCCATTCTATAGCAAAAGCTGGGAGGCCAGGTGATTTCCATCTATACAATCTCTAAATGCTCCTCCATGTGCTTTCAGGTAAAGGTATTTCTTCTTCTAAGATCTTCTTTTAAGATCTACCCTTTAGGCTAAAATAAAAACCTTCTGGCCCACACTGGAAACACCATTTTGGATATCTCTTCATAGTCTCCCTAAACTCTAACTGAGTAAGAGAAAAGGCCACCAGATTAAATCATAGTGCCATGTTTCTAAAGATATCTTTAGAAATACACACACACACACACACACACACACACACACACAATCTTTGACACATAGCTCACACAGTTGCATATTTAGAAGAAATGACAGAAATAAACTTGTTACATTTAGGAGTGACCTGGAAGTATATAAAATCCTGAACATATCCTTTGTTCATAATCAGACTTAAGAAAGGACCATGATGGAGTAGAGGAGAGCCACATAGAAACTCCAGATGCTCAGCAGAACCTGAGGCAGTCAGGCCATGGGAGTGGGGCTGGCAGGGGGCTCAGATGGTCTAGCACAGCTACAATCATGAGGAAAGAGCAATTGACCCCCAGGATCCTCCTCCTAATGGAGGCCCCCACTCCACCCAAGGAAGGAACAATCTCTTGGAGAAGTTGGTGTCATTAAGGTTGGCATGCTGAAAGGGTAGTTTGATCCACATTCATATCAGAAGGGGCTTCTCTAGTGCTCGCTTTGGCAGCACATATACTAAAAATAGGAGGGACTTGTTTGGAATAGTTTACCCCAACCCTGGCCCTACCCCACTCTCTACCACCACCCATCTGCTAATATTAAGCATGTCCTTCTTTTACCAATTCTGAAAACAACCTAGGGTGCAGGGCAGCTGGAAATCCAGAGGAATAATATCTGTCTGGAATTTCCTTACCATAGTTTCCTTTTGACAACCCTAACTTTAAAGCGATTATGGGAAACTTGTTTTAAAAGTTTTATAGGTCATTCAATAATAAAAGGAAAAAATATCTAACTTTTATTGGGCACCTTCTATGTGTCAGGTGTTGTTCTAAGTGTCATACAAATATTAACAATTGTATATCATTCTCCAAAACCCATCAAAGTTGGTTGCTGTGATTATTCCTGTTTATATATGGGACTAGAGGCCCGGGACACGAAACTCATGCACGGGGCGGGGGGGGGGGGGGGATGTCCCTCAGCCCAGCCTTCACTATCTCCAATCTGGGACCCCTTGAAGGATGTCCTACTGCCAGTTTACAGGGATCAGGCCTAAACCGGCAGCCGGACATCCCTCTCGCAATCTGGGACTGCTGGCTCCTAACTGCTCACCTGCCTGCCTGCCTGCCTGATTGCCCCTAACCACTCTGCCTGCTGGCCTGCTGGCCCCCAACTGTCCCCCACCACCAGCCTGCTCACCCCCAAATGCCCCCCTGCCAGCCTGATCATCCTACTGCCCCCCGTGCCAGTGTGCTCATCCCCAACTACCTTCCTGCCTGCTCACCCCCACCTGCCCACCCTCCTGGCATGCATTCCCCTACCTTCCTTCCCCACTGGCCTGCTCACCCCCAACTGGCACCCCTGCTGGTTTGCTTACACACACCAGCCCCACCCTCCACCAGCCTGATCACCCACAACTGCCCTCCCCTCTTGGCCTCTAACTGCCTCTACCTCAGCCCTGCCACCACGGCTTTGTCCAGAAGAACATCCGGAAGGTCTCCTGGAAGGTCTCCTAGTCTAATTAGCATATTACCCTCTTATTAGTATAGATAGAGGCCTGGTGCACAGGTGGGAGCCAGCTGGTTTCCCCTGACGGGTATCCCAGATCAGGGTGGGAGTTTCCTTGGGGAGTGGGGTAGCCTGGGCAAGGGGCCTGTGGTGGTTTGAAAGCCAGCCATGCCCCCTGGGGAGAGGGTCCCTGCTGGGGGGGGGGGGCGTGGCAAGACTGGGTGAGGGGCTGAGGGCTGTTTTCAGGCTGGCCATGCACACTGGTGATCCAGGCTCCCAGCCCCTCCTTTCTTTTCTTTCAGCACCTCCTTGAGTGGAGGCCAGGGCCAGCTGGAAGCAGGTATCTGGGATTTATTTATCTTCTATAATTGAAACTTTGTAACCTTGAGTGGAGGCCAGGGCTGGCCAGGGCGGGTGGGAAGCCTGGCTTCCTCCATCACCAGGGGCAACCCAAGCCTCCTGCTTGCTCCAGCTTGGTGGCTGCCACCATCTTTATTGGGTTAATTTGCATACTTGATCCTGATTGGCTGGTGGGCATAGTGGAGTGATGGTCAATTTGCATGTTTCTCTTTTATTAGTGTAGATGAGCTGTTTAGCTCAAACTGAGAATTTCCCTTTCTTCCCAATCACCTCCATTCCTTTGCTCATATATAAAAATATGTTAAGTATCCACAGGGTCTGAGTTCTAGGCAATGGAGTAACAGCTATAAAAGACAGCCTCAACCTTCAAGTAACTTATAGTCTAATGGGGGTTTACTAATAAAAATGAATTTTTAAAATTTTGATTTCTATATGTTAGATGAAAGTTACAAAGAGTGCTGTGATAAAAGAGGAAGATAATCCAACCAAAATGAGAGTAAGACTTTGTTTTGGAAAGTCTTACTTGTATGGGAGGGGGATGTGCAGATGAGTGTGGGAAGATTTCCCAGGGGAGGTGCTAGAGGTTGAGCTGAGTCTTATAAGACAAAGTGCCAGGCACTCGAGCTCTGGGCCAGGTGAAAATGATAAGCTGGGGAGATGTGCTGGAGACCATATCATACTTATAAACTGGGATTTTATCTTTAAACTAGAGGCCCAATGCACAAAATTCTGGCAAGAGTAAGCCTCCCTTCCCAAGGCTGCTGGCACCAACTTCCCTCTGGCACACGGGACCTGAGTTACTCTGGCTGCCAGAACCTGGGACCTGGGCTTCCTACTCATCACAGCCAGCCAGGCCTGGGCCTCTCTCTTTGGGATGATCATGGAGCCTCCCGATTGATTGCCCCACCGGCTGGTGGCCTGGGCCTCCCTCTGCGAAGTGATCATAGAGTGGTGGCCGAGACTCAGAACTCATCCTATATAATAAAAGTCTAATATGTTAAGTGTCCAGTTGTCTGTTCAACCAAATCAAAGCATAAAATGCTAATGATATGCTAAGGCTGCTCAACCACTTGTTATGACATGCACTGAACACTAGGGGCAGACACTCTGACTGATAGGTTAGCTTGCTGCTGGTGTCCAGCCAAACAGGACTGAGCAAGAAGGGATGGACATGCCCTGGAGCCCTCCTGTGGTCCTTCCCTAGGTGGCCAACCTCCCATGTCCCTTCCCAGCCCCGATCATGCACCAGTGGGGTCCCTTGGCCTGGCCTGCACCCTCTCACAATTCAGGACACCTTGGGGGATGCTGTAGAGCTGGTTTCAGCCCAATGGTGAAAACACTGGTCGCTATGACATGCACTGACCACCAGGAGGCAGAAGTTCAATGCAGGAGCTGCTCCCTGGTAGTCAGTGTGCTCCCACAGTGGGAGTGCCACTCAGCCAGAAGCTGGACTTACATCTGATGAGTGCAGCATTGGTGACGGGAGCCTCTCCTGCCTTTGTGGCAGCATTAAGGATGTCCCTGGGGAGTGGGCCTAAGCCGTCAGTCAGACATCCCCAAAGGGTTCCCAGATTGCGAAAGGGTGCAGGTCAGGCTGAGGAACCCCTCCCCCCCGAGTGTACGGATTTCATGCACCAGACCTCAAGTTAAATAATAATTTTTCATCCTCTGCTCCCCTCCTAGGCCTCAGTAACCACTACTTTACTTTCTATTTCTAAGTTTGACCACTCTACGGACCTCCTATAAGTGGAATTATACAATATTTGTCCTTTTGTGACTGGCTTTCACTTAACATATTGTCTTCAAGGTTTGCTGTATGTTATAGAAGAGGCCAGAATTTCTTTCCTTTTCAAGGTTGAAAAATATTTTCATTATACATGTACACTGAGTGGCCAGATTATTATGATGTCTGAACACATGATAATCTGGCAATTCAGTGTATATCCTATATAATAAAAGGCTAATATGCAAATTGTTCCCTCAACAGGAGTTCGACCAGCAGGCAGGCCAGCCAACCGCCCATGTCCCTTCCCCTTGGCCAGGCTGGCTGAACCCCACCCATGCACAAATTTATGCACTGGGCCTCTAATATATATATATATACTGAGTGGCCAGATTATTATGCATTCAGAGATCATAATAATCTGGCCACTCAGTGTACACCAAATTGTGTTTATCCATTCATTATCAAATGGCACTTGGGTTGTTTCCATCCTTTGGCTATTGTGAACAAATACTATTAGAAATATCTGTTTGAGGGCCTGCTTTGAATTTTTTGAGGTATACACCCAGATGTGGAATTGTTTGTTTGTTTATTTATTTATTTAGGAACACCATAATGTTTTCCACTGTGGCTGAGGCATTTTATATCCTACCAGAAATGCACAAGGGTTTCCAATTTGTCCACATGATCATAAATATTTGCCATTTTCTATTTCATTGACAGTAGCCACTCCAAGTGATATCTCATTGTGGTTTTGCTTTGTGTTTCTTTAAATTATTGTAATGTTCACAATATTTTTTATGTTCTTATTAGCTTTTGTACATCTTCTTTGAAGAAATTTCTATTCATGTCCTTTGACCACTCAAAATTATTTTAAGTAGGGGTATTATGATCTGATTTGTTTCAGAAAGAGGTTTCTGTTGCAGAAAGAACTATGTCTCAGAGGGCAAGAGACTGAAGTTTTCACAGGAGTGGCATTATGAAGCTAAAACCACACTAATAAAAATATATTTTAAAATGTGTGTTCAATAAGGCAATGAAAGGATAGACCTGGAATGTGTTTAAAGGGCAAGATTAACAAGACTTAGCAATGTGGTGAATGGGGGAGAGGAAAGAGTCAAGGCTCTGTCCCACTGGAGCTGGGCTTGCAGCAGCAGGCCTGGGAATTCTCTGTGAATGGGAATTATTTGTTCCCCACTCTGTGTAGCTCCTAGCCAGAGCCTCTCAAGTCTTCCCATTCTACCTGTCAATATTTAAGATTATTTTCCCTTTTCTGCCTAGCAAAATCCTTATCCATTTTTCCCTCCTGCTTTCTCATTATCTGGTTATGAATCCATGTCCTAATATGGCCTCAGTGCTACTTCTCTTAGACATAGCTATCTGTACCATCACCCCATGTTCCTGCAAATCTATATGGCTTCTTTTCTAGCTGTTCAGGGGAAATTGGACTGCAGTGTACTTCTGAATGGGGAGTGAAGGAGGCAGAAGAAAAACAGTTACAACAGGAGAAAACAAGAAAATGAGCATACCTGTCTATTTTGACTTTATAAATCCCAGTTCCCTTTCCTTTAATGAAATCAAACATTTCTCACACTGTATTGTAATTGGTGGTTTACTTATCTATCTTCTCAGAAAATTTAAACTGAAGTATATGTATTATATCATATCATATCAAAGCATAGCATGTCATATATATATATGTATAGAGAGAGAGAGAGAGAGAGAGAGGTAATATGCAAATTAGACAGGATGCTGTAACAGTCACTACTGCTCAAGAGGAGGCTGCACACACAGTAGGGTGGGAGGGGACTGCTACACAGTGAGGCAAGCCACGGATGGTGCAGGCCCTCAGAGAATAGGGTAGAGCAGACCTGCAGAGAGTGGGCCTGCCTGCCAGGGCGTGGCCACAGCAAGCAGGCAGGCTTGCCCGCCGAGAGTGGGGAGCAGGGCCTGCCTGCTAGGGTGTGCCAAAAGTCCCGCCTCTGCACATGAGCTGCAGAAGAAACACCTTTTCTGACTGCTCATTGGCTAATCTCCCAGTATGCCACTCGCAGTGTCCTTGGTAACTTGTATAATGAGAATCCAAGAAGGTGATCTAGGGTTTTTTCACCTCACTCCTGGAGGAAAAAGTGAATGTCCACTGCTGGAGGGGCTAAGAAATGTCATATCTTGCCCTAGCCGGTTTGGCTCAGTAGATAGAGCCTCGGCCTGCCAACCGCAGGGTCTGGGTTTGATTCTTGTCAAGGGCAGGCTCCTCCCTGGCCAGGGCCCAGGTCAGGGCTCATGCAGGAGACAACCAATTGAACTGTCCCTCTCACATTGATGTTTCTCTCTGTCTTTCCCTCTCTCTTTCACGCTCTCTAAAAATCAATGGAAAAATATTCTCAAAGAACGTTGTCATTTTTTCGTGGGGAATAGGCTGGAGTCTGTGTTGATGAAAACACCTTGGCAGCTGCAGCGGCCAGCAGTGGCAGCCAGAGCGGGGTGATGGGGGCAGCGCCTTCCCCTGATAAGCCCGGTCACCTCCTGCAGAGAGAGGCCAGACTGAGGCTTAGGCCTGCTCCTCACAGGGAGGAAATGTAATAAGGAGTACTCAGGTTTTGTGATAATTAAAACTAAGGTAACTTTATTATTATATCTAAATATAAGAAAAATAATGAATAAAAATATTTTATTAGAAAATTATAATTACATATCATATGGGTTATCATCATTAAATTAGCAAGTCTTTGTCAGCAATTAGGATTTCGTCATTGGGATAAAAGTACAGCTGAAACTTTTTTGGCATTTCATAAAGATTTTTAACTGAGCAAGCTTTTTTTTTCTCTTATTTTTCTCTCCTTTAGATTATTTTTTTATTACACAGCAATAAAATCTCCTGCCAAACTTACTCACTGGGTCAATAAAGCCAGGTTTTGAAAATAGAGATATTGTATTCTTAAATTTAAAAGTTTTTCCTCTATCTCTCATCTCTGATAAATGATCTAACATCCATATGAGGAAACAACATTTAGAGCAAGAATTGACAAGGTGTTATGCTGTGATTCAGGAAAAAAATCAACACTACCCTTAGAAATTATTCTTGTCTATCTTCTCAGAAAATTTAAACTGAAGTATATGTATTATATATCATATCATATCATATCATATCATATTAAATAAATAACAGAGAAATATATCAAAGCCCATGTAATCTGATCAGGGCCAGAATATATGCTGAAACTATGAGAATCACTTTCTAGTAAGTAAAGTTGCAGGCAGATAGATGATAGTTTGTGGGAAGAAAGGATTGTTCTAAACCCTCTAGCAGGTTATATACTGAATAAATACCTTAAATAAAATTCACATCTGTGGGGCAATGAATATTCAACAGAGTGACAGAGTAAAAATCGTTGTTCCTGTTAGAATTCAAAGTGAAATTTTTAACACATGAATTAAAAACTGTGTTATTAATATCTTACCCTATGCCTTTTTCTCCAAATGTCAAGTTAGGCCATTTATATAGAATTAGTGGCCCGGTGTACAAATTCATGCAGCAGTTTGGCCTGTGGGATCAGGCCAAAACCGGCTCTCCAATATTCCCTGAGGGGTCCTGGATTGCAAGAGGGTGCATGCCAGGCCGAGGGACCCCACCAGTGCACAATTGGGGCCAGGAAGGGATGTGGGAGGTTGGCCAGTCAGGGAGGGGCCACAGGAGGGCTGATGGGCATGTCCAGCCCATCTCGCACAGTCCCAATTGACCTGACCCCAGCAGCCAGCTAACCTATTGGTTGGAGCATCTGCCCTCTGGTGGTCAGTGCATGTCATAGCGACTGGTCAACCAGCTGTCTGTCTGCCCCCTGGTGGTCAGAGCAGGTCATAGAAAGTGGTTGAGCGGCCTTAGCATATCATTAGCGTATAACGCTTTGATTGGTTGAATGACTGACTGGACACTTAGCATATTAGGCTTTTATTAGATAGGATGATTCCATTTTGTTGCATTGTTTTTTTGATGTGTTAGAGAGACAGGGTGAGAGAAGAAGAGAGGGGGAATGGCACAGACTATTAACTCCATTCTGCCTTATTTGGTGATATTGATGTCATTTGCCAATTTGGTAACATAACTTTCACTATTTTAGGTTGAATTTTATTTCAAATGTAATGTTCTAACTTATTCATTATCTGCTCATTTGTTCAGTAGCAATAATTTTGAAATGAAATGACACTTTTAATCCTTCCTTCACTTTCCTGGGTGATTTTGGTGAGTACAATCTTACTTTGCCTCATGAAAATTTCTTTTTGGAAAAAACACTTGTTAAGTAAATTCTCATAAGTAAAAAACATAATTACCATTAAATTTTATGAACAGTGGTTTATGCTATGACAATACCAAAGCCTTAATATCTTTAATTTCTTTGTCATATTAGTTAAACAACCTAACTAGGCCTGTTTGCTTCATTAGGTATACCAAATGATGCTTGTTTACCTATTCTCACTGAGTTCTTGCAGAGCTATTATGCGATATGTATTTAACATTATTCCTACAAACTAGAGGCCCAGCATGCAATGTTGGGTGAGACCCAGACCCATACTGACTCTCACCTTGCAGGGCAGGACGCAGAACCTGGACTGACTCCCGCCATGCTGGGTGGGGCATGGGACCCAGACTGACCCCCCTCGCACTGGGTGGGACGCAGGACCCAGAGTCAAGTCCCTGCCCACCCGCGTGTGCCTCACTGCTCACGCAGCCTCCTGGTGACCAGTCTTTGGTTATTCCGCATTATGGCATCATAGCCACAGGCCTTTTATTAGCATAGATAAACATATGGGATAATTAATGTTAATATAATTGAGTCTGTGTTGTAAAAATAAAACTAATAATGACCAAAAATTTCACTGAAAACAAGGGCAAATTATTCTATACTCACCAAATAACTTGACATTTTTAAGACATGATATTTTTATTCCTGTTAACTCCAAAAGACTAGGCCTCTAAAAAAATGTATTGGATCATCCTTCATCAATGACTATGAAATGGCTACATGATGCTTTTGGTCTGGCAAGTTTCAGCTGCCAGGTGATATAGAAAATCAAAATATGCCCTTGTAAATGAAAAGAAATGCCTTGGAAGCCAGAGGTGGGCCGTATTATGAAACAACAATAACAAAAAAATCCCAGTCATTCTCCATTCCATGTCATATAATCAATTCCTCAGTGCAACTGATGGTATGAGGTTTAGATTGCTCATGTGATCATCACAAAGAGCAAGGAGCATTATCAATATTTTTTGAAATAATGTCTTATTAATGTTTTGTTTACCTGAATTTTTTGAACATATTTGTTTTCCCTTACTCTACAAAGTATCTCAATTTCCACCCTGTTTTTGATCAATGAAAACACTTTAATGATACATCATCGCAATCATTTCCCTATCTGAGGAATTGCTGAACTTGAATGTCTACAAAGGTGACTGTTTAGTAGCTGTGCAAAGCATTGCTGTGTCACATCCCACCTTCTCTACAACTGTTCTAGAGGTTGTTACTGATGCTGGTGGTCTTGATGCGGCATCTAGAAGGATTTAGCAATCTGGAGAAGGGGCTGTGCATAAATTAAATAAGAGTCCAGAGACGAAACATAATTTTGAAAGGCATATGGAGGGACAGAGGAGCTTGACTGAAGAAACCAAGTTCTCTTTGTCTCAGGACTCCTTGCTTTTTATTAACACAATTTGTCCTAAGGCAAGGTGGAGATATACACATCAAAGGGTAGGGTTTCGTACAGAGTCCATTGTCAGATTGGGGAATTACCTCCGGCTGTTCTGGTGGTTGGCTAGGAGGAGGCAATAACATTAAGATGGCCTGAGCTGTATGGCAGCAAACAATCAATTTATGTATTCTTTTCAGGTTTGGGGAAATGCCTTTAGCCATTTCCAACAGGCGATAACATATGTGACTCAGCCCTTGTTGAGTCCCCAAATTCCATTAACCTTTCGATGAAACTCTTGCAATTATGACATGCTGGAATTGGCTTCTGGCATGTTACCTCATCTGCACCTTCTAGTTTTTTCTTTTCACAACTACAAATTATTTCAGTCCTTTGCCCATAATTATTACTAAGGATACTCCTGAGAAAACAGAGCTTAAGGACAACATCATCTAAATCTGCAGTATGACCAAAAACACTTGAATCTCTTCTCCTTTATAAAAATAGCATGCAAAACAGAAATGCATTTAGCCTCATCCTAAGAAAAGTTCAATAAGAAGCTAAAACTGAACCATGCTTCACATTTTAAAGGTAATAAATAAATGCGACAAGGTAGCCCTCAACACTATAGAAGGAACATCAGCCATGCTAATAACATTTCAAAGAAATGGACCATACTAGTATCAAGTGTTCTGTGTTTTTTCACCCATCTACAGTACATCAACAGGCTTTTCTAAAAGTGTGTGAACAAAAATAAAATGTGTGGGCAAAATACTTTGCCTTCTAAAAATGATATTCACAAGTTGTCATGGTAATTCACAGAGTGCCATCTTTAAAAACATTAAATTGTGAGGAAAAAATATACATAGAAATTTTAGCCCTAAAAACTATTCCCCTGGACAAATTGTTGATTAACCTTCATATCTCCGCCCTTTTAAAGCTTTTTGAAAATTTACATTTTCTTTCCACCATTCAATGAATACAGAAATCTGACACAAGTGAAAAAAATATTTAAGGTCTTTTATCATCAAAATTGGTGCATGGGGGGGTTGTCCCTCAGCCCAGCCTGCACTCCCTCCAATCTGGGACCCCTGGGGGAATGTCCAAAACCGGCAGTCAGAAATCCCTCTCACAATCTGGAACTGCTGGCTCCCAACTGCTCACCTGCCTGCCACCCTGATCACCTTCTAACCACTCCCCTGCCAGCCTGATCAATGCCTAACTGCTCCCCTGCTGGCTCGATTGCCCCCAACTGCCCTCCCTTGCAGGCCTGTTCCCCCCCCCATCTGCCTTCCCCTGCCAGCCTGGTCGCCCCCAACTGCCCTCCCCTCCTGGCCATCTTGTGGCGGCCCTCTTTGATCACATGGGGTGGCCATCTTTGACCACATGGGATGGCCATCTTGTGCTAAGGTGTGAGGGTCAATTTGCATATTGCCTCTTTATTATATAGGTCTAGAAGCCCAGTGCACGAATTCGTACACAGGTGGGGTCTGGCTGGCCCAGCCCCAATCAGGGTGGATCGAGGCTGGGCCTGTAGGGAGAAGGAGATGGTGGGAGGTTGGCTGGCCTACCCGCCTGGATCAGGGCCTGATCAGGACCCCTGATCAGGGCTGGTTAGCTGTGGGTAGGGACCGTGGGCAATTGTCCAGCGGGCCCCACCCCCAATTGGCATTGGGGAGCCAATTGGGGGTGGGGCCAGTCATGTGGAGGGGCTGTGGGTGGTGGACCAGCCGGCCCCACTCCTGTATGGGGTGAGTAGGGGTGCCAATCAGGGACCAGCGGCCTGGGGGAGGGGCCATGGGTGGTTGGCGAGCTGGCCCTGCCCCTGATCAGGGTGGAGTGGCCAATCTGGGGTGGGGGCAGGAGAGGGGAGAGACTGTGGGCCATTCAGGACTGTGGGGGCCCATTGGGAACAGGGCCAGCTTGGGGAAGGGTCTGTAGGAGGTTGGCTGGCCAGCCCCGCCCCCTATTGAGGTGGGGTGGTGATCAGGGGTGGAACTGGCCAGGGGGAGAGGCTGCAGGCTGATCAGGTTGGTGGGGGCCATCAGGGGGGGTGGCTGCATGGGGGAGGGGCTGAGGAGGTTGGCTGGCCAGCCCTGCCCCCTATTGGGGCTGCAGGCCTATCATGGTGGGGCAGGCTAATTGGGGGGTATGACTAGCCAGGGGGGAGTGAGGAGGCTTTTGGCCGGCAGGCCTTGCTTTTGATAAGGGTGGGAGAGTCCGATCAGGGGCAGGCCAACAGGGGAGAGGGGCCGTGAGGTTGGCCACCGACCCCCACCCCCTGATCAGCCTGGTTCGCTGGCCACAGTGAGCATCACAGCAACCGGTTGTTAGGTCGTGATGACTGTTATGGTAGTTGCCTTTATATATATTTACATATATATGGATTTTCCATCTTAAATTCTATAGTATTTTTATTTTTTATTTTTAAAATATATTTTTATTGATTTCAGAGAGAAAGGGAAAGGGAGAGATTGAAACAACAATGATGAGAGAAAATGGGGCCTGAGCCCATACCCCAGGCAAATGCCCTGAGAGGAATTTGAACATGCGACCTGCTGTTTCATAGGTAGGTGCTCAACCTCTGAGTCAAACCTGCCAGGACTAATTTCTATAGTAGTTTTAATTTGAATAAGCACTACTCTCACCACCCCACATTCTTTTCCTTTCAATTGACTTTTATTTTAATTTGCCCCTCTTATCAATATATCAATAGATAATTTTTGTTCTTTGCTTTTTGTTTTGTTTTGTTCTTAGTATTGACCTGTAGCTAATATTCAAGAGAAGGACTTCTCTTTGCTTGGAAACCACAGGGCCAAATGACAATTCATCTGTCCATGGTTGGGTGACATACTAGTAGTAACTTTCTTTTCTCTCCTACAGAACTTATTTTTGTGTGTCAGTCATGGGTTTAGCAAGTTTGACCTTGAATACTTACTTATCTTCACACTAGGGGCCCAGTGCATGAAATTCGTGCACTGGCGGGGGGGGGGGGGGGGCGGGTCCCCTCAGCCCAGCCTGCCCTCTCTCACAGACTGGGAGCCCTCAGGGGATGTCCTACTGGTGGCTTAGGCCCTCTCCCCATGGGAGTCAGAGCCACCCTATGCATCTGGTTAAAGTGGGGTATGAACAAACTTTGCTAAAAGGAGACATTTTGCATTATTGTCAAGGGCTTATTAACCAACTTAAGGAAATTGATCAATTAGTAACGGATTCATTTCACAGTGCACTCCCAGAAGACAAAGATTTCAAAGATCATGGCTTACCAACAGGAGATTTGGTGTGTAGTCTGACTGAGGTCAAGCCACAGTCTGTCTTCCCTCTGTGGGAGGCGACCAGACTGATCAGGGGAAGGTGCCAGCTCCATCACCCCACTGCTGCAGCCACCGCTAGCCATCGCAGCAGCCAAGGTATTTTCATCAACACGGACTCCAGTCCCTTCACCATGAAAAAATGACAACTTTCTTTAGGCATTTTCAAGATGTGTCTTTCATAGGATATGACATTTCTTTCTTTCTTTTTTTTTTTTTTTATCCTCACCTGAGGATATGTTTCCATTGACTTTTAGAGAGTGTGAAAGGGAGAGAGAGGGAGAGACAGAGAAACATCAGTGTGAGAGGGACACTTTGATTGGTGCCTCTTGCATGAGCCCTGACCTGGGCTCCGGCCAGGGAGGAGCCTGTAACCTAGGTACATGCCCTTGATCCGAACCAAACCCAGACCCTGCGGTCGGCAGGCCGAGGTTCTATCCACTGAGCCAAATCGGCTAGGGCAGGATATGACATTTCTTAGCCCCTCCAGCAGTAGACCTTCTTTTTTTTCTCCAGGAGTGTGGTGGAAAATCCCTAGATCACCTTCTTGGATTCTTATTACCCAGGTTACCAAGAATACTGCAAGTGGAGGTGTATAGGGAGATTAGCCAATGAACGTTCAGAAAAGGTGTTTACTCTGGAACTTGTTTGGCTCACTGGATAGAGCGTTGGCCTGCAGACTGAAGAGTCCCAGGTTTGATTCCTGTTAAGGGCACGTACCTTGGTTGGGGGCACATCCCCAATGAGGAGTGTGCAGGAGGCAGCTGATTGATGTTTTTCTCTCATCGATGTTTCTGACAGTCTATCCCTCTCCCCTCTTCTCTGTAAAAAAATCAATAAAATATATATTATTTTAAAAGAAAAGAAAAGATGTTTCCTCTGCAGCCCATGCACAGAGGATCTCCTGCGTTGTCCACTGGGCTAGGGGTGTGTGCCTGGCCATTGGGGGCACACCCCCAAGCCCAGTGGCCCCCCATTCCCTGTGTCCTCAGGCTGGGGGGCCGTGGACCCCAAGGACACAGAGCATGATGGGCTTGGGGCACCTGGCAGCCACACTGCTCTGGGTCTGCAGGATCCACACCCCCCAGCCCTTGGACACAGAGCATGGGCTTGGGGATGGCAGCAGTGCTCTGTGTCCATGGGATCCATGCCCCCCAGTCAGGTGGTGGCTGCGCATTTGCTATGTCTGCTGGGCTGGGGGGCATGGGCCCGCACTGCTTGGTGCTGGCTCAAGTGGCCGAGGGGCAGAAACTTCTGCCATGTCGCGATGTGGCAGAAGTTCCCACCCCATCCCACTGCTGCTTGCATTTCGTGTCCCTGGCTGCTTTTCCCGGGACCTGGGCAGCTTGGTGCCAGCATCCATAGGCCACTCCTGGCCAGGAGCATTCTGGGACCCCAGCTGCTCAGGGCCTATGTCAGGGCCTATGTGAAAGCCTGAGGATATTCCCAGGACCCAGGCTGCTAGGCACATGCAAATTAACCCTCCATCTTTGTTGGGTTAATTTGCATACTCACTCCTGATTGGCTGGTGAGCCTAGTGGAGGTACGGTCATTTACATGTTTCTCTTTTATTATATAGGATTAGCATCTGTGAATTCTCCAGCTAGATCATAAACTGTAAGAAAAGAGGGAGGGTACCTTATAACTCTTTGTATCTCTAGAATTAGAAGTACTACACACCAAATCTCCTGCTGGTAAGCCATGATCTTTGAAATCTTTGTCTTCTGGAGTGCACTGTGAAATGAATCAGTTACTAATTTATCAATTTCTTTAAGTTGGTTAATAAGCCCTTGACAATAATGCAAAATGTCTCCTTTTAGCAAAGTTTGTTCATACCCCACTTTAACCAGATGCATAGGGTGGCCCAGACTATTTCATAAGGACAAAGCTTCTGTTTACCAAAAGGAGTAGATCCCAGGTGGGGATCTATAGGGAGAGCTTTTGTCCAGGGGAGATTAAAAGCTTATTAAATTTTGGCTAGTTAGACTTTGATTATACCACTGGTACGTTCCACCAATCTAGAAGACTGGGGGTGATAGGCACAGCAGATAGAAATGCAATAGTATAGACCAAATGTTACAGATGGATTTTATTATTTGC
Organism: Corynorhinus townsendii; assembly: GCA_026230045.1. NCBI lineage: Eukaryota > Metazoa > Chordata > Mammalia > Chiroptera > Vespertilionidae > Corynorhinus > Corynorhinus townsendii. The sequence goes on from JAPDVU010000003.1 coordinate 101,807,681, forward strand.
CCAGTGAAATGAGTTCCTTGGTCACTGTGTAACTCAGAGGGAATTCCCCAATTAGGAATTATTTTTCCTAATAACAATTTACCAACCATTAAGCCTGTTGCTCTCCTGCAAGGGAATGCCTCAACCCAGTGAGAAAACATTTAAATCATAACTAATATATATTTGTATCCCTGAAATGATGGCATTTGGATAAAATTCAATTGCCATATTTCACATGGACCCAAAGAATGTGGGAAATGTCCTGGGGATCCATGGAGTGGTTTTCCTGGATTATATTTTGGACATATAGAGCATTTGTTGCACACTTTATGAGCTACCATAGAAGTTTCCAGTTATATTGTTTACTCCATGAAATTATCTTTTCAGGACCCCAATGTATTAGCTCATATATATGCTGAAGTACAGGGAGTTGGTCCCCTACAGGTAAAATATATTTATGATTGGGTCCAAGCCATATCTGTCTGTCTGGGTCAAAAGTTTCCCCTTTTTGTTACCATATTCTCTTTTTGTCTTCTATATCTGTGTGTTGAAACTGTAAAAGGCAATCTTTTATTGGTTTAATAGAAAGTAAAGAACATTCTCAGGTCTGAATAACTTGACTGTTCAGTGTTGCCTCCTTAGCTTCAGCATCAGCAAAATGATTTCCATTTGCTTCCATGGAGGTAGCTTTAGAATGCTCTGGGATTTTGATAATTGCCAGTTATTTTGGTTGCTGTATGGCTTCTAAAGATTCTGCAACCAGTTTTCCATTTTGTATGGGCTGACCAGAGGAAGTTAAGAAGCCTAGTTGCTTCCGTAACATTCCAAAGTCATGAGCTACACCAAATACATAGCAACTATCAATGTAAATATCTTTGGCCAATTGACAAGCCCAGATTTAGAGCAATTAGTTCAGCTTGCTGGGCAGAACTTTTATTATGCCTACCATGGAAGTTATTGCATATCCAGCTCAGTAATTTCCCTGTTCATCTTTCAGATAAGATCCATCTGTGAACCAAGTTAAGTCAGCATCATCAATAGGAGTTTTCTCTAAATTATTCCTAGGAACAGGAATGTGTTCAGTAAACAAAATACAATTGTGGGTGTCTTCATCCTGCAAATAGGGTAACAAAGTTGAAGGGTTAAGGTGATTATACCAAGTTAAAGTAATAGATGCAGAGAGCAGGGATGATTCATTAGAAGCCAGCTGACTTACAGAGGAGTGTTGAGTATAATGACAGTTCAGCCAAGATTTAACAGAATGAGGAACATAAATAGTTAAAGGAGAGCCCTTATCTCTGTCTGTTTACATAACATGGCTGTAGCAGAGATTGCCCTCAGAGCTTTGTTACTGAGTCTAGTTTGTGACTATGATATCCCATATAGTAGGTCTGTGATGATCTCCATGTTCCTGAGTTAATACTCTTAAAGGATTTTTTTTTCCTTTCATGTGTGAAAAGAAAGAAGGGAAATTTATAATTTAGATGTTCCAGAGCATGAGCCATAGGCAATACTTCCTTTAGGGCCTCTACAGCTTGTTGCCCTTTGGGGTTCCATTTAATAGGGCATATAGAGGCTGGACTATTAGTAAAAATTTTGGAACCAAATCTTGACAATATCCAGGCAAACCCAGGAATACTTTCATCTGCTTTCTTGTTTTTGGATAAGGAAAATACAGGATTTCTTTAAGTCTTTTAGGGTTAATCAGTAGCCCATTTTTTAAGAAATGAGATAGCCAAGCTATTTTACTTGAGGTAAGTAAAATTGATGCTTAACCTTTGAGACCTTATGTTCTTTTTATAGCTAGCTCTTACCCCTCAAGTCACAGTCAACCCTCTTATATGCTTCAGTTTCTCTCCCAGCTATAGCTATCTGCTGCAATAGGTAATTTGTGTCCTTTTGGGAGTCTAGTAATTTCCTAGAGCATAAAAGTAAATCATCCACAACCTGGATTGGAGTAGAATCTCTAGGAAACGATATCACTTAAATCAGCTTTAAATATCTGGGAGAAATAGTGTGGGATTTTCTTTTATTTTTAAATATATTTTTATTGTTGATAGTATTACAGATACCTCCCATTTTCCCTCCCTTTATCTCCCTCTTCCCAGCCCCTAACCATGTCCCCAGATCTTCATTACCCTATTGCCCATGTCCATGGACTATGAATATAAGTATGTAAGTTCTTTGGTTTATCTCTCCTCGTGCCCCAACCCCATATCAAGTTATGTCAGTCTCTTTCATGCCTCCATGCTTCAGGTCTTATTTTGTTGGTCAACTCATTTTGTTCATTATATTCCACAAAAAAGTAAGATCACGTGATATTTGTCTTTCTTAGATTGCCTTATTTCACTTAGCATAATATTTTCCAGGTCCATTCTTGCTGGGTAAAAGGGTAAAAGATCCTTCTTTTTACAGCTGCATAGTATTCCATAGTGTAAATGTCTCACAGCTTTTTTATCCATTCATCTGTGGTGGAACTTTCTGTATATCTCTGGGGCATTATATTCCAAGTAAATTATTGATCTTTCCAAGAAAAGGGAAAAAGATATTGACTGTCTTTTTCTACTGGAATGTTATAGGCACGACATATACCTATTACTGAAAATATTGACAGTCCACAAGAATGGCTGATAATAAAGTATGTGGATTTGGAACCACAGGATGTCTGGGAATAACTATCTTATTTATAACTCTGAGATCCTATACAAATCTTCATCCTTTCCCATTTGGATTATTTACTCAAAGGACAGTAGAATTAGATGGGGTTGTAGATGGAATCCACATTTTTGTTGTTGTTAATCTTCACCAGAGAATATTTTTCTATTGATTTTTAGAGAGAGTGGAAGCAGGGGAAGAGACAAAGAGAGAGAAACATCAATGTGAGAGTGACATATTAGTTGCCTCCTGCACACACCTGACCTGGCCCAGGGATTGAGTCTGCAATCGAGGTATATGCCCTTCACTGAAATTGAACCCAAGACCCTTCAATCCGAGGGCCAATGCTCTATCCACTGAGCCAGACCAGCTAGGGCATAGGACCACTTTTTAAGTAATCTTGTATAATGGGCTTAATTAAAGGTAAAGCATCAGGTCTTAAAGGATATTGGTGAATATTAGGAAGAGGCAAAGTATTACCAATAACTATTTTAATAAGAGTGGATGACTTGATCTTGCCAATATCTGTACTGGAAAGAGCTCAAAGTTGCATTGGAATGTCCTGCAACAAACATTCACTTTCAAAATTATTTTTCTTTGATGGAAGTTCCTCTAAAGTCATTATTTTCCATTTGGTTCAGTATCTGATTCATTTAGTTCTAAATACATTTCACCCTTCTGGAAAAAGGATATGTGTGCATCATAGGTTTCATGAAAATCTCCCTATCAGATGAATTGGGGCTGATTTGATCAGTAAGATATATGTTGACCCATAACCTTCCGTAGTTGAAAATGGACAGGTTCTGATTTAAATGCAGTCATTGGTTGGTTAAATACCCTATGATCTGCACTGAAGCTTTACTCCAAGGAGGGAGAAATTTAATTTGGTAGGGTAAGAACAAATAAAGTAGCCCCAGTATTTATAAGGAAGGGCCTTAGGAACTACCTTTTATTATCATTTTAATTTCTCCTAAAATATTAGTAAGGATGTTGCAGAAGACCAAAGAAATACAGAGCACACTTCCTAGAGAAAGGGAGGGACCCCGTTTATTAACACTAGTGGACTCTGGGAATAATTTCCAAATCAGAGGGAAGAAACATGCAGAGGGCTTCACTTTTTATAACCTTCTGGGGTCTTTGTCTTGCAGATATGGTTCCTCCCCCTTTCATGGGCTTACAGGAAGGCCCCCAGGTGTTGGGGGTCCCCAGGCCATATCCGATGACCTGTCCTGGGGCCAGCGATAACAACCCCCCCCCCCCCCCCGCAGTGCATTGTTCACAGTTTTTATGGCCTAACACGCCTTGCAAGACCAGTTTTCTCCTCTTCCCTCCCCCTTGCCCCACAAGCTTCTTTTAGCCTTGTGGAGCAAAGACCATGGGATGTTATGGCAAACAGGGGTGACAGCCACTCTTAGCTACTTCCTGCTGGAAATGGACGATGACCAAGGAGTTAGCATCCCGCTTCTTCCTCTCAGAAGTGTTTGTAAGGAGTTCTTCTGGTTTGCAGGACCATCTGAAGTTTAAAGGCATTCCCATCCAGTTTGCAGGCAGGCAGAGATAAGCAGTGGTCACACACACATAGAATGTTCCTGCTGGGGCACCAGGGGTAGGTGGTATTTTCAGCCTTGGGCGTAGAGTTGCATAGTTTATCTGGGAGGTGACCTGTTGGATGTTGGCCCTGTGTACTGTTGAAACAAATAGGAGCAAAATTAGTTAGCTGCACATTGGCTGTGACAGGGCCTATTATTATTTTTTTCCTTCCAATACAACCCCCACCCCCCCACACACACACACACACGTGCATTTGGTAATAGAGTTGTAACATGCCACAGGCTGATAAGTATAGCTAACAAGAATCTGGTTTAATTGGGTTTTCTTGTGGACTACCTGGTCTAGCATATTTGGGTAGCAAGTTTCTAAGTAAAGAGCAAAGGATGGCATGGCAAGGTGTAATCCAACAATTTATGATAAGGCCTTTGTTTCCTTGCTGTGTGGGGAGCAGTATTTTTATGGTGCTTCTGTGTCCCAGCAAGAACAAATGAGTTCTCTGCCTGGTACTAGTCTCAGATTCCACTGGCACTCATAAAAAGACAAAATAAGAATTATTAGATAAAACCAGTGATTATCCAGAAATACTAGAGCATGTTACATTAGGAGGAGATAAGAAAGATTAGTGTTAGGGAGAATTCAGCAGGGTGTTATCTGAATTCCTTCAAGCAGATTGCTCATCCAGTTCTGCTGTCTTCTTGAGGGTGATCTGCAGGGGGTGTTTCTGGTCAGGGGTCACCTTCCCCTCAGACTGGATGTTACTCGGCTGGTGGGCTGCCTTCACCTGGGAATGGTGGACCCAGGTGTTTAGTCCTGCAACCTTAAGAGCTGTGGGGGTGGTTAATATGACTGGATAGGTCCCTTCCAGGTAGGCTTGAGGGGCTCCTTTTCCCAATCCTTTACCCAAACCTGGTCTACAGGTTTATAAGGATGTACAGCTGTTCCTAGAGAGATGGGTAGTCAGTCAATAACCCACTTATGGACCTCAAAGACAGTTTTTCCAAGTCCTTGTAGTAGTTTCTGTATTTCTAAGTTCTCTATTTCCCCCAAATCTCCCTTTGGCCGAATTAAGGGAGGGGGTCTACCGTATAGAATTTCAAAGGGAGAGAAACCTACCCTGGCCTTGGGACACAGCATACCTGCAGGTGTACAAGAGGCAAGATATCTGTCCAGGGTAGGGTTGTCTCTTGGCATAGCTTAGCCATAGCCTGCTTTAGAGTCCAGTTCATGCGATCTACTTTCCCTGAACTCTGAGGCCTGTAAGCTGTATGTAGGTTCCATCTAATTCCTAAAGCCTTAGTTGCCTGTTGTACTATTTCTGCTACAAAGGCTGGGCCATTATTGGACCCTATGGTCAGAGGCATTCCATACCGTGGAATTATATCCTTTAGCAATGCCTTAGTGACTTCTCTCGCCTTTTCAGTGCGAGTGGGATATACCTCTACCCAACCTGAAAAGGTACAAACAAAGACTAGCAGGTATTTATTCCTCTGCTAGGCCCTATTTCTGTAAAATCTATGTCTAAGTCCTCAAAAGGAGCTTGCCCACAGCGCTGAACTCCTATAGGTCCCACAGGACCCTGTTTAGCATTGTTCTGAGCAAAGAGGAAGCAATGCTGAGAGACTGAGGCATGCAAGGAGGGTAGATGAGCAATTAAGTAGTACCTACCTAACAAAGTTTCTAGGGCAGCCTTTCCTAAATGAGTAAGTTCATGCTGCTGGAGGACTAACTTATGGGCTAACTATTCTGGGACATAGACCCTATGATCTGGGAGTATCCACCAACCTTCTTTTGTTCTCTTGCCCCCTTCTTTCTGGGCCCATTTCTCTTCCTGAGGAGTGTATTTTGGAGGTTCAGGTAATTTGGGGGCCAACGTGATCTGTGCCGGTGCTGCTTGTTCTTTAGCAGCCAGCTTGGCTGCAGCATCAGCATTCTGGTTTCCTTCTGATACGGAGTCTTTCCCTTTCTGGTGACCTTTGCAATGGATGACAGCTATTTCCTTAGGCTCCCAGACTGCTTCTAGTAACTTTATAATCTCATTCTGAATTTTTTATCCCTTTTCCTCCTACTGCCAAGAGCCTCCTTGCCTTATATATGGCCCCGTGGATAGGCAGGGTAGCAAAGGCATAGCGCGAGTCAGTGTAAATGTTGGCACGCTTCTTCTTACTGAGTTCTAGGGCTCTTACTAGGGCCCAAGTTCTGCCCTCTGTGCTGATCATTCTTCAGGCAGGGTCTGTGCTTCAATTGTCTCAAAGTTTGATACCACTGCATAGCCAGCTCATCTTTATCCTTCATCTAAGAAGCTGCTCCCATCTGTGAACAATACCAAATCCGCATTTTGCAGGGGCCTATCCCTTAGGTTTGGCCGGCTGGAATAAACCTCCTCTAGGACTTTCAGGAAATCATGCTCAGGGGCCCCCTCAGCGATGGGTAGAAATGTGGCAGGATTAAGTGTTCTCATTATTTCTAATGGTACCTGCGGATTCTCACACACTAGCTAGCCCTTGATACTGAGTCATTCAAGCATGAGTCAGCCAGTGCTGCCCCCTTGCTTCCATCAGGGTGATAACAGCATGAGGTACTTTTACATTTAAGTTTTGTCCTAAGGAAAGCTTATCCACTTCTTTGACTAATAATGCCGTGGCTGCAAGGGCCCTGAGGCACAGGGGCCACCAGGAGGCAACTGAGTCAATCTGCTTGGAGACATAGGCTACTGGTCTTTGCCAGGGTCCAAACTCCTGGGTTAGAACTCCTAGGGCTACCCCACTGTTCTCGTGAACAAAAAGATTAATGTCTCGCGTCACATCTGGCAGCCCTAGTGCCGGGGCCTCCATGAGCTTTGCCTTTATGGTAACGAAAGTTTTCTCCTGTTCGGGACCCCAGTCGATGGGTGCCTTCTCTTCTCCTCTTAAAGTTTCATAGAGAGGGTTGGCCAGGTCTGAAAACCCTGGGATCCAAATTTTACAGAATCCTGCCACTCCCAGGAATTCCTGAATCTACAGTGGGGTGCTAGGGACTGGGATGGCACATACTGCCTGCTTCCTTTCAGTCCCTAGCCTTCATTTCCTTTGGGTGATCCGGAAGCTTAGATACTTGACTTCTTTCTCATAAATATGTGCCCTTTTCTTAGATACCCAATAACCTGTTTCAGTTAGTAGTCTTAGAAGGTCTCATGTTCCCTCCCAGCACTGAGTTTGTGTGGAGCTGGCCAGTAGGAGGTTGTCTACATATACTGGAGTAGAAAACACCCCAAGTCCTGTCCTGGGAACTTAGATCAGATGCTAGTGCTCCACTAAAAAGAGTAGGGGAGTTCTTGAACCCTTGTGGCAGTCTGGTCCAGGTGAACTGCTTCTTGGCCCCGTAGTTGGGTTTTCCCATTCAAAACCGAAGAGAGGGTGACTGGAAGGCACTAATCAAAGACAGAAAAAAGGCATCTTTCAGATCCAGGCATGTAAACTATTCCGCTTCTGATGGGATGAGTCCCAGAAGAGTATAGGGGTTCGGCAGTGCTGAATGCAGGGTTATAACAGCCTCATTAAGAGCCCATTGATCCTGCACCAGATGGTAGTCATTAATCCCAGGCTTTTTGACAGGCAAGAGAAGCGTGTTCCATGGAGCCCTCCATCGTTTAACAAGTCCCCACTGAAGCAGCCGGTCTAAGTGGACCTAGATTCCTAGGCGTGCTTCCCTTGGAATTGAATATTGGTGGATTTTAACAGTCTGTGCCCCGGGCTTTAACTGGATTAGCACCAGGGTGTGGTCCTTAGCCAGGCCTGGAGGATTCCCTTCTGCCCAGACCAGTGTGAATTCCTTCTCTAATTCAGGTTCTAATGGTGAGGCTTTTGTCTGGGGGGTATAAAGTCTCCATTCTTCCTCCCTCGGCACTGCTAAGGACAGGATCATTGGGGAGGTCTCTTCACCTAGGCCAAGGTGTGCTAAGCCGTCTGGAGCAAAGGTGATTTCTGCCCCCCATTTTGGCTAAAAGGTCTCTACCCATTAGAGGCATTGGATAGTTTGGCAAGTGCAGGAATTCATGACTTACTTGATGACCACCAAGTTGGCATCGGCGAGGACGGCAGAATGATCTACGGGTCTGGTCCCCAGCAGCTCCAATAATGGTGACCTCCTTTCCTGAGAGAAGTGCTACTTTCTGAGTGACTACTGAGTGCTCAGCTCCCATATCAACCATAAAGTCCACAGTCTGGCCCCCAATTTTCATTCTGACCATGGGCTCGTGGGGGCCCAGCTGAAGTGAACCCGGTCTGTCCTAGTCGGGATCAGCCATTGCTAGCCCAATGAGATCTGCTTCAGGTGGCTCTGGTTGATAACAACTGGGCGGAAAGGGGGCCCAGTATTTTTACTTTGCCATTTGGGACATTCATTCTTCCAGTGTCCTGTTTCCTTACAATAGGCACACTGGTCTCGTCTCAGGCTCACTCTTCCTTTTCCCCCTGGTCTGTATCCTTGCTGCTTTGTATGGGAGCCTGCGCCTCTGAAAGCCACTGCTATTATATTGGCCCTTCTTTGTATTCTCTTTTCTTCCTCCTTCCTTGCTGCACTGTCTCTATTGATGAAAACCTTGTTAGCTATCTCTAGCAGTTCAGTAACATTCTTTCCTGCAAACCCTTCCAGTTACTGTAATTTTCTCCTGATGTCAGGCTGGGTTGGCCTACAAAAATGGCATTTACCATGGTTTGATTTTCTGGGGCCTCAGGTCTAAAGGGGGTGTAAATCCGGTATGCCTCACATAGTCTCTCATAGAAAACTGCTGGACTTTCATCAGGCTTATGGAAAACCTCAGAGATTTTAGCCATATTGGTGGGCTTCTTGGCTTTGGCCCTGACTCCCTGGAGGAAGGCTAGCCGATATCTTTCTAGCCCAATCCTTCCATCTTCTGAGTTTGGGTTCCAATCAGGTTCCTTATTTGGGAAGGCCTTCCTGGCTCATCTGTCTGTATCTAATATTCCTGCTAGGGCCTGGGTCTGGTGCCACTTCTGAACCTCTGTTACTACTCTCATGAGCTCCTCAGTGTTAAAGAATGTGAAAAGGAGCTGCTTGCAGTCCACCCAGGTGGGCTTCTAGATCTGGAAGATTGTTTCAAGGAGGTCTATCATGGACTGAGGTTTTTCAGAATAAGCTGGGGTGTGATGTTTCCAATTCAAGATGTCACTGGTGGTAAAGGGCTGATAATAATAGACTGGCCCTCCCTCCTGCAAGGTCCTACCTTTGCCAACTACTTGGCACCCCGAATCTCCGTTAGAGGCATCTGTCGCGCTGGTTGTGGCCTGTGCCCTTGATCAGCTGAATGCAAATGCTACTCAACTGGCTCTGGAGAGCCCGGTTGAGGAGAAATGGAAGGGGGCAGTGTTTCTGGACCTTTCAGACCAGCTGGGGAAGCACTTGGTGCTGCCTGTGGCATATATAGAGATGGTAAAACTAGCAGGACTTCCTCAAGGGATCCTGGCAGAACAAGGGGTTGGGTTCCCTTCTGAGAGACCTGTTTCTTTTCTCCTACTACTAAAACCTTACAGAACCGGACCCAAGGCGGCAAGGTTTGAGCAATTCCTAACCAGCTGTCTATGTAATGGAACTGATCTGGATGTCTGGGGTCTGTGGTGACTACATTCCAGACCACCCTGACCAGTCCTACATCTAAAGAGCCTTCCAGGGGCCAGCCAACCCCAAAGGCTGGCCATTCTAATTCACAGAATTTCCTCAGTGTTTTGGGGTTCATTTTAATACCATAGTCCTCAATAAAACCCTTTTCAAAATTTTCCAACATGCAATTGAGAACAGTGGATTTACTTTGTCCCAACCCCATGATGATCAGTGGTGAGAGACAGACAAGGGTGCAGGGAAATTTACTAAAAGCCTGGAGGGTCTCCTTAAAGAAAAGATCCTTAATCAGCACAGGCAAGGGCAGGGCAGGTAAAATATCTCTGCCCTACGGGGCTCTGAGCCCTGCCCCTGAAAGTCACAGCCAGCCAAAAGAGACAAGAAAAGCCACAAATACCTTTAAATCTATCCCAGAATTCCAAAATTTCAACCTAACACAGCAAAATCACAGAGCAAACCAAAGCCCCTAGTACACAAATATAGACAGAAATTTTTATCAACTATCCCTCTGTGATAAAGAGCAAAATTCTGTGAGAAAACTAACTCAACAGCACTGCTTGAGACTTTTGCAGACCATCACAGGTTCAGCCTTCAGTAAATCAAACGTTTTTACCAGATGAGCAAACAGAAAATCAAAGTAGCTTTCACTTTCACACAGACCAGTTAATCAGCAGATAATTATGCCAATACAGACAAACATTCATACTCAAACTCTCTCAGTAGACTACCCCAGACTGGAGCTGAGCAGATAATGCCCAACTCCCCAGATGGGCATGGGGGCACTCCCGTCACCCACTCCCCAGAAAAGAATTCTCAATGGACATCTCAGTGAGAACCTACTGGAGGAGTTAAAACCGTGTCCAGCCCCCCTTCTTGGTAGCAAATTGGCTAGTCCCACACACAAACAAACAGAAGAGTGAACCCATAATTCCTTAATTGAATCTGAATTCACTCACCTCGGGAGTCCTGATTCCTGATTTACCTGACAAAGTCCTATGACTTCCAGGGAGGTGATCAAGCTCCCCCTTCCATTCACTTGGAGTGGACCTGACTGACTGGGGCCCCTACCTTACCGATTCTGTCGACAGGTTCAGAGGTGTCCATCCACTTTCTCCAGATACCGGCCGGGTCCTGGGCTGAGATCCAGGAGCTCCTGGAGTCCACCTCACCCCCCAGTTCAATTCTGCTAAAATCAGCAGCTTGGGCCTTCCAGAGGCCTGTCCCGTGCCCCCAGGTCCCAAACCCCATCCACTCACCAGAGGCAAGAGACAAACGCAGTTAGCTTCCAGGTCAAGGAATCAAATGTTGCAGAAGACCAAAGAAATATCAAGCACACTTCCTAGAAAAAGGGAGGGACCCGTTTATTAACACTAGTGGACTCCAGGAATAATTACCAAATCAGAGTGAAGAAACATGCAGAGAACTTCACTTTTTATAACCTTCTGGGTCTTTGTCTTGCAGATATGGTTCCACCCTTTTTCATGGGCTTACAGGAAGGCCCCCAGGTGTTGGGGGTCCCCAGGCCATATCTGATGATCTGTCCTGGGGCCAGCAATAACGACCCTTCCCCCGCCAGGGCATTGCATTGTTCACAGTGCATTGTTCACACACCTTGCAAGACCAGTTTCCTCCTCAAGGAGAAGGGGAAATACATTTTCATAGTCCTCAAAGTAGCACTATGCTTGCTTCTGTTCCTTTTCTCTTTGTAAATCCCACTTCAATTTTGTACAGTCTTTCTTATGGTGTCCTGGCATTCTGCAATAAAAAAAAGACTCCTTTTTCCCCTTGTCTAAGAAACCTCCAAGTAGGTCTGATTTAGTTGTTTAATTATTGAAGTATATAACTTTATAATTTTGGCAGCTTAATCTTTTTCTCTTTTTTTGAATAGTTTTAGGTAATTGATCAGCCAGAATAGTCAGTTCATCAGCCTGGGCAGTCTGCCAATTTAATTTATGTTATTTGGTTAAAGTTACAAACTCTTCATCTAGTCTTTCCAAAAAAATGATGAATTTAGTAAGGGATCATTTTGATTAGCCTTACAACTGTCTGGGGACAGATCTAAGTATTTTTCAAAAGTTTTTTCAAAACGTTCAAAGAAATCAAATTCTGGTCCATCATGCGTTTTATATATATATATATATATATATATATATGTGTATATATATATATATATATATATATATATATCCTATCTAATAAAATAGTAATATGCAAATTAACCAAATTAACCATCACTCTGTTACACCCACAAGCCATGTCCATGAACCATGCCCACCAGCCAATCAGGATTAAGTATGCAAATTAACCCAACCAAGATGGCTACGGCCACGGAGAGAGCAGGAGGGAGGCTAGGGTTGTCCCCAGTGATGGAGGAAGCCAAGCTTCTGCAGCCCTGGCCTGCCTTGGCCTTCGCTTAAGGCTACAAAGTTTCAATTGTAGAAGATAAATAAATCCCAGATACCAGGGCCTCCACTTGGGTCACTGGGGGGCGTGGTCAGCCTGCAAAGCACAACAAGCCCCTAGCCCATGCCACCCCACACCCCAAGGGAACCCCTAACCTGATCCGGGACACCCTTCAGGGCAAACCAGCTGGCCCCCACTCATGCACCAGGCCTCTATCCTATCTAATAAAAGAGTAATATGCAGATTGACCATCACTCCAACACACAAGATGGCTGCCCCCATGTGGTCAAAGATCCTGCCCCCATGTGGACACAAGATGGCCACTACAAGACGTCCAGCAGGGGCAGGTATATGGGAGGGACCAAGCCTGGAAGGGAGGGCAGTCGGGGGCAATCAAGTCTGCAGGGGAGGGCAGTTAGGGGTGACCAGGCCAGCAGAAGAGGGAAGTGAGGGCGACCAGGCCTGCAGGGAAGGGCAGTTGGGGGGGACCCAAGCCTGCAGGGGAGCAGTTAGGCATCAATCAGGCTGGCAGGGGAGTGGTGAGAGGGTGATCAGGCTGGCAGGCAGAAGTGGTTAGGGGCAATCAGGAAGGCAGGCAGGTGAGCAGTTGGGAGCCAGCAGACCTGGATTGTGAGAGGGATGTCTGACTGCCCGTTTAGGCCCGATCTCGGTGGGATTGGGACTAAACGGGCAGTCGGACATCCCTCGAGGGGTCCCAGTGTGTGTGTGTGTGTGTGTGTGTGTGTGTGTGTGTGTGTGTGTATAAAATTAATTTTTATACAGACTATAGATCATATGTTCTAATAGTTAAATCAAATTCCTTTGTAAACTCATCAGTGTCCTGGAAAAGGTTATGGAAATCTTTAGTTACATTTCTTAATTCTGTTTTAGTCCAAGGTTCCCCTCCACCTGAGGTAGGTTTTCCCTGAAAAAAGTTACTAAAATTCCTGAATTATATCTATCTGAATTTGTGTTATCATTTTCCCCTAGGTCAGTAGGGTGTGGTAGTGGAGGAGATATAGAAGGAGAAGGAAGAAGGGAGGTTGAGGACAAGCCTGCACAAGGAGGCATGGAGAGCAAAGGGCATAATGGGGGATCTGTAGAATGGGGAAGAATGGTATCCTGGCATTTATGGGCTTCAGAAGACTTCTTTAATTGACAGACAGTCTTATTAACTTCCTGTAGGGAAAATATTTTATGTGAGATTTTCCTAGAAGCATCTGATTTCCAATAAAGATAAGCTTCCCATTCATTCAATTTAATTTTAGAACCAGATTTTTCTAATTGAGCATATAGAAAAATCAATTTGGAGGTGTCAAATGTTCCTCATTTTGGCCAATTCAAGCTAATATCATTTTTATTTAAATTTTCTCATTTCTGTATATACTTGCAAGTTGCTATGTTGCAGAAGACCAAAGAAATACCAAGCACACTTCCTAGAGAAAGGGAGGGACCCCGTTTATTAACACTAGTGGACTCTGGGAATAATTTCCAAATCAGAGTGAAGAAACATGCAGAGGGCTTCACTTTTTATAACCTTCTGGGGTCTTTGTCTTGCAGATAAGGTTCCAGGTTCCTGCCCCTTTTTGAGGGTTTACAGGAAGAGCCCCAGGTATTTGGGGTCCCCAGGCCATATCTGATGATCTGTCTTGGAGCCAGCGATAATGACTCTTCCCCCCACCTCCCTGCCCCAAAGGGCAGTGCATTGTTCACAGTTTTTATGGCCTGACACGCCTTGCAAGACCAGTTTCCTCCTCAGATATTCCATATGAATTGTGGGATTGCAATTTGACATTTTAATTTTAGTCTTTCTTTGCAAAGTCTAAGCAAATTTTCTAGGAATGTTATATAGTGGGTTGAAGTGTGCTACTTATGGGTTGAGCTCCACAAGGATCTTACCCCTTGAGTAACAATCAACCCTCTTACGTGTTTCAGTTTCTCTCCCAGCTGTCTAAAACAATCTGAGGGGCTTGGGGCACTGGGTGACCAATCCTTATGGGCAGTCCCCAGATAAGCCTGTTAGTTCAATTTCAGTTGAGTTGAAATTTCCCTTTGGGGCTCCTGCACATTGAATGGAATAAACTCTGACACTTCCACAAAGGTTCTTAGTTGCCTAAGAACACCAGAGGTTTGAGCTGGAGAGGGGGTGTGCCCCTTATCTTCAGAACTAAACGAGTTCAGTTCTCATTTATATAGCAAAAGTTTTTGTTCACATTCTCAGAAAAAAATTAAAATTGAAAAGCCAAAATCAAAATCAGCCACCCATTTCCACTCCTATCCTTTAGTGTCACCTCAAAGATTTTCTAAGAACACCTCAAATAAAGTCAAACCCTCTACCCCAAACAAGGGAAGGTCCTAGATTAGAGACAACTCACCCAAGTTCACCCTATGTGGCTGGTAGCCAGCAGGGTTACTTTGAGAATTTTTTCTTTGTCATTAATTTTTAACAGCTTTAATACCAAGTGCCTTAGGGAGAGCCTCTTTGGGTCAAGGTTACTAGGTGTTCTGTTTGCTCTTAGGTATAAGGAACTAGTTTTTTGCATAGATTTGCGAAGTTCTAATCTACTATTTGTTTGAATAGAGTCTCTGTTCCCTGGTCTCTCTCCTCCTCCAGAATGCCTATAATTCTAATATTGTTTGTTCTGATGGAATCAAATAGTTCTTGTAGAGCTCTTTCATTTTTCCTTATACTCAGGTCTCCTTCTTCCTTTTGTGTTATTTCTAGATTCCTATCTTCACTATAACTAACTCTTTCCTCTATCTAGTTAGCTCTGCTTTCTATGCTCTTAGTTCACTCGTTGTTGTTTTTAATCCTCACCCGAGGACATTTTTCTATTGATTTTTAGAGAGAATGGAAGACAGAAGGAAAGACAGATGGAAATATTGATTTGAGAGAAAAACACTGATTGATTGCCTTCTGCACATGCCCTGACCAGGGCCCAGGCTGGGGAGGAGCTTGCAACTGAGGTAAGTGCCCTTGACCGGAATCAAATCTAGGATCCTTTGGTCCACAGGCTGACATTCTATCCACTGAGCCAAACCAGCTAGGGCAGTTCACTCTTTTTTAAAAATATATATGTTATTGATTTTAGAGAAGGGTAAAGAGATAGAAACATCAATGATGAAAGAAAATCACTGATCAGCTGCCTCCTGTATGTCCCCTGCTATGGATCAAGCCTGCAGACTGGGAATTAACCATCTGGGCAGTAGTTCTCTCTCTCTCTCTCTCTCCCTCTCTCTCTCTCTCTCTCTCTCTCTCTCTCTCTCTCTCTCTATATATATATATATATATATATATATATATATATATATATATATATATATAGCAGAGAGGAAGGGAGAGGTAGAGAGAGATCGAAACATCAATGATGAGAAATATCAATCATTGATCTTCCTGCATGCCCCCCCCCCCCCACTGGGGATCAAGCCTGAATGTGCCCCTACCAGGAATATAATCATGATCTCCTGGTTCATAGGTCAACACACAACCATTGAGCTAGACCGGTTGGGAAGAAGTTTACTCTTTATTTTTAAATTTTATTATATTGTTTAAAGTATTACAAATAGCAGTACATATATCTCCTTTTTTTTTCCCCCATTGACCTTCTCCCAGCCTCCCCTACCCCCTGTCACATGCCCTCACTCTTAATCTCCTTAATTGCATGCTTCACTTCCCAGATTTCTGATTTGTTCTTTTTTATATTTTCAATCACTTAAGTAAAGTAGTCGTTTTGTTCATTGATTTGTTTTCTAAGTGCACTGAATTGCCTATCTGTATTTTCTCACATCTTGTTGAGTATTTTCAAAACTATAATCTTGAAATCTCTGTCATTTATATGACACATTTCTATGTGTTCCAGCTTGATTTCTGGGAATTTTTCATTTTCTCTCTGATCATCCTATTACTATGGTTATTCATGGTGTTTGCTGTTCTCCTTTGTCTAAGTATTTTTATCTGTCTATATTAATGAAGAGGCCTTTGTACTATTTTCCAGGAAATGACACTGAATTGCAAGAATTTTTACCTTTGTGATCTCCAATTTCCATTAAGATAGAATAGCTATGCTGTTTGGGTGTGGGGTTTGTTTTATCCTCACTGTAATTATGACCCCTGACCTTTCTGGGATCCCACCCCAAGAAACCCTGAGGATCAGTCACAGAGGGAAACAGCAGTTCTACAATAACTGTTGGTTTACAGAAAATATGCCCCTGGACCCAACTCCAGGGGCAACAAGAGATGAGTTTGGGGAATCCAAGTGGCAACAGGGCTCTGTGGTTCCATTTGTTTGTCTAAATACCATCATCCTTTCTGACAGCACCACCCCCAATGACTCAGACACTGTTTTCTCCTTCACTGCTCCTTCTCCTTAATTGACTCCTAGAGCTCTCTCTTCCTCCCAGCCAAAGGAAGTGCCTGCTACCACTGGCTTCCTCCCTCTCCTGGCTGGGCCCTCAGCTGTGGCTGCAGGGCTGCATATGTGGGCTTTCTGCTCTATCCTTCTTTCTCGTCTCACTGTTTATTCCTGGTTGCCCACCGTTAGATGTTTCAATGCATAAGGCTTTGTTGAGCAGGGATTTCTTTGTTGAATTATAGTGAGTCACTTGTTAACATTTCAGAGGGAGTGGCCAAGGGTTCTCTAATACTGCCATTCTTCTGATGTCACTCTGAGAATCTTATATTTTATTTTTTATACTTACCCTATTTCTGGTCTCTCTCTTCTTTACTGTAATATTGTCTTTATTTATTTATTTATTTTTCTTTCATCCTATAATTCTTCTGGTCTTGGGCCTTCTCATATGATTTTTTAGTGCGCCTGTGTGTGTTTTGCTGTTTGTTTTTTAGCCTTTTAGTTGAGTCTGTTGTCTTTATTACTGTGCATGTGTGAAGTTTTTTATTTTGTTTTTGGTTTGGTCTTATTTTGCCTTTTTTTAATTCTGTCAGCACCGGTATAACAATTAGCATGATGTGCTTGGGACTGAAACCCACAGTGTACAAGCCTGAAGGTTAAGCCCACCCATAAGTGGAATAACAGCAATCAAAATCCAAATTCCATAAGAGGACCTATATAATCCATGTAAGCGTCATTCATAGACCACCCAGCTCATAATATAAAGAAAGCTACAAAACTGGGTCCCATAAGAAGCCCCCCACCACCAAGACTGGGAGGCATAGCAGTCTTCTCCAAAACACAGAAACACAAAGAAACAGCAAAAATGGGGAAACAAAGTAATAGGCCCCAAATGAAAGAATAGGAGGAATCCCCAGGAAAAAAAGAGCTAAATAAAATGGAGGCATGCGATATATCAGATACAGTGTTCAAAATAATGGTGATAAGGCTGTTAAAACAACTTGGTGAGAACTACAAGCAACTTACTGAGAACTATAAGGAACTTAGACAAAACTATATCAGCATGAAAACAGATATAGAAATTATGAATAGGACACAATTGGAAATAAAGAAAGACATAACTGAAATAAACAATAACCTGAAAGGAATCAAAAGTAGATTAGAAGACACTGAGGGCCAAATAAGTAAATTAGAAGATAAGATTTTTTTAAAAATCACTCAATTAGAGCAGCAATAAGAAAAAATACTTAAAAACCATTAGGACAGTGTAAGGGAAGTGTAAGACAACATAAAATGGAACAGCAACCACATCATAGGGATACCAGAGGGGAAAAAAGGGAAACACAGAATAGAGAAACTGTTTGAAGAAATAATGACAGAAAAATATCCTGACCTGATGAAGGAAAAGGGAGCCAAGTTCAGAAGAAACATAGTGTCTGAATTAAATTTACACACACGCACATGCACGGGCACCAACTCACAGCAAGACTCATAATTAAAATAGCAAACTTCAAAGAAAAGAAAGAATTCAGAGGGCATCAATAGAAAGCAATCAGTTACCTATAAGGGAGCTCCAATATGGCTGTCAGCTGATTTTTCACCAAAAACATTATGGCAGGAAGGAAATGGCATGAAGTATTCAAAGCAATAAAAAGCAAGGATCTGAAACAAAGACTATTCTATCCAGCAAGGCTATACCTCAAAAGTGAAGGTGAAACAAAGAGCTTCTCAGACAAAACAAGGCTAAGTTAGTATATTATCACCAAACCATCACTGCAAGAAATGCTAAAAGGATTGTTGGAAGAAAATGAAATAGAGAGACAGAGAGAAACATAAGCATAAAGAATAAAAATGGCAATACATAAGTACTTTGAATAATAAACTTAAATGTAAATGGATTAAATGATCCAATCAAAAGACATAGGCTAGCTGAATGGATATGAAAACATTACCAAAATATATGCTGTCTACAAGAGATCCACCTCAGAACAAAATATATACACAGGATCAGAATGAAGGGATAGAAAAAAAATTTCAATGCAAATGGAAGTGAAAAAAATTTGGGAGGTACAAGTACTCATATCTGACAAAAAAGACTTCAAAATCAAGAACATAATAAGAGACACTGAAGGTCACTACATAATACTAAATGGAAAAAATAAAGATCACATGGCAATAAATGACATATAACCTAAAAACACACAAAACAAACAAACAAACAAAAAAAACAGTACAAAAGATCAATAAATCCAAGATCTGGTTCTTTGAAAAGATAAAGATGATTTATGAAAGCCTAGCCAGTCTCAACAAGAAACAGAGAGAGAGGACCCAAATAAATAAAATCAGAAACTAAAGAGGTGATATAATAACTGATATCAGAGAACTATAAAGTACTGTAAGCAAATACAATGAACAACTATATGCCAATAAACTGGACAACCTGAGGGAAATGTACGAATTCATAGAAACATATAATCTTCCAAAACTCAATCAGATAGAATCAGAAACCTGAGCAGGCCAATAACAACTGATGAAATTGAAGTAATAATTTAAAAACTTCCAGCAAACAACACTTTTGGACTGAGCGGATTTACAGGTGAATTTAACAAACATTCAAGAAGAACTAACAACTATACTCCTCAAACTATTCCAAAAAATTCAAGAGGAAGGAACACTTCCAAGATCTTTTTACAAAGCCAGCATTATACTAATTACAAAACCAAACAAAGAGACTACAAAGAAAGAAAATTACAGGCCAATATTCCTGATGAACACATGCTAAAATCCTCAGCAAAATTTTAGCAAATCTTATCCAGCAATGTATTAAAAAGATCATACACCATGATCAAGTGGGATTTATTCTAGGGATGCAAGGCTAGTACAATTCACTAATCAATAAGCGTGATACATCTCATAGACAAATTGAAATATAAAAACCACATCATCATATCAATAGATGCAGAAAAAGCATTCAACAAAATTCAGTACCATTTTTAATAAAAACGCTCACTAAAGAGGTTATAGAGAGAGCATATGTCAATAAAATAAAGACCATATATGACAGATTTACAGCCAACATAATACTCAATGGGAAAAAACTTAAAAATTTTCCTTTAAGAACCCAGCAAAAGATAAGGATCTCTGCTTTCACCACTCTTATTCAACATAGAACTGGAAGTCCTAGGCACAGCAATTAGACAAGAAGAGATAAAAGGCATCCAAATTGGAATGGAGGTAGTAAAACTGTCATTATTAGCAGATGACATGATATTATACATAGAAAATCCTAAAGACTCCACCAGGAAACTACCAGACATAACAAATGAATGACATTTATTATGTCTGGTTATTTATTTGGCAAGGTAACATAATACAAAATCAACATCCAGAAATCAATGGCATGTTTATACACCAACTAGAGGCCCAGTGCACAGACTTGTGCACTGGTGCAGGGCATGGACTGTGGAGATCAGCCTGCTGTGGGAGCACCGTTCATCCTGGCCAGCTGGGAGTGCACTGACCACCAGGGGACAGCTCCTGCATTAAGCATCTGTCCTCTGGTGATCAGTATGCATCATAGTGACTAGTTGACTGGTTGGTCTGGTTCTTCCACATTCAGTCACTGGGCTTTTATTTTATAAGATAATGAACTGTCAGAAAGAGAAACTAAAAAAATCCCATTTACCATTGCAACAATAACAAAAATTAAGATGCCTAGGCATAAACTTAATTAACCAAGTAGTTAAAAGACCTGTACTTGGAAAACTGTAAGACATTGAAAAAAGAAATCTAATTAAAAAAACCAAACAATCTAATTTAAAAATTGGCACAAGACCTGAATAAACATTTCTCCAAACAGGACATACACTTGACCAAGAGACATAAGAAAAAATACTCAAAGTCACTAATCATCAGAGAAATGCAAATTAAAACCACAATGAGATATCATTTCACAACTGTCAGAATAGCTATCATAAAAAAAATCAACTAACAACAAGTTCTGGTGAGGATGTGGAGAAAAGGAAATACTAGTTCACTACTATTAGGAATGCAGCTTAGTACAACACTATGGAAAACAGTATGGAGATTCCCCAAAAAATTAAAAATGGAACTTCCATTTGACCCAGTGATTCCACTTCTAGGAATATATCCTAAAAATCCCAAAACACCGATCAGAAAGAATATATGCATCCCTATGTTCATAGCAGCATTATTTACAGTAGCTATGATATAGAAACAGTCCAAATGCCCATCAGTAGATGAATGGATAAAAAACCTGTGGGACATTTATACTATGGAATACTATGCAGCTGTAAAAAAAGAAGGATCCCTTACCCTTTGGGACAGTGTGGATGGACCTGGAATATATTATACTAAGTCAAATAAGCCATCTGAAAAAGACAAATATCACATGATCTCACTTATTTGTGGAATCTAATGAACAAAATGAATTGATCAATAAAATAAGACCCAAAGCATGGAGGCAAGGAAAGACCGACATACCTCTATGTGGGTTTTGTGGGACAAAAAGAGATAAACCAAAGATATTCATAGCCCATGGACATGGGTAATAGGGTAGTGAAGACCTGGGGGTGATGGACAGTGGCTTGGAGGAGGGGGTAAAGGGCGGGAAAATGGGAGATATCTGTAATACCATCTACAATAAAAGTAAAATAGACCCAGAGTCCTGGAAACATAGAATACACTGAAGAATGTACAGGGGAAGTGGGGAGGAAGGAATGAAAGAGATTAACCAAAGAACTTATATGCATAAATGCATTGTTCTTGGAAAGAGGCAATAGTGTAATGAAGGCCTGGGGCAGAAGGAAACTGGGTGGAGGGGGCAAAGTGTGAAGAAAAAGGGTAGAGATCTGTTATACTTTCATTGATAAATATTAACAACAACAACTAAATAATAATGAGGGGATTTGTGGTCTATGCAGAGTGGTGCCTCTTCTTTGGTGGTTCCAGAAAAAGGAAAATGTTTTGATATTCTACAGATATCTTGTAGATGAAAATAGACAGGCTCAGTTAAGGCAAAGATTGACCTTGTCAGGGAATATACTGGCCTACGACATGACTATCCACCATAAGCTACTTTAGTTAAAAAGTTTTCATTTCAGACATCCTTTGTGGTTATTTAGGTGTCTCAATTTGTAAGGTCACCACCAAGGCCACCCTTGAGGTTATCAGGTTTAGCATGTGGTCCCGTTTTGTCCACATGCCTGATGAGTAAGAGCTGTGAAGGGTACTAGACAGAGTAAAATAGAAATCACTGTTACCATTGTGAAAGCCATCAGGCCAAACTTTTACAGAGGCCGCTTCAACACTAATTTTACAAAAACAATGGTAGCAGTGATTAATGATGATAAATCACCATAGCAAATGTAGGAATAACAATTATCTTTGTAAAGCACATTACCAGTTATGAATATTTATTAGAGAATAATGATTTAACAATTATACCTATATTGATAATCAATCATGGAAGTTTAGGAAAAGAAATAATAAATATTTTTTTCCAGAGACTGCCTGAAAACATTACTTAACAAGTAAATTTTGAAATTGAAATCGGACTAAGGATAAAAGATAGATGACAAACATTGGGGCCATTTTGTGCAAAGCTCAGTAGATTCCCTGCGATCAATATTCTAGCACTGGCTGAGCATTAGCTAATAGAGTCAAGCAAAATTAAACAGATTCTGACATTGATGAAAGTCACTTGGTAAAATTATCATCTATTAAATGATACAAAAGCTAAACAGAAAGGGCTGGAAAAGCTTCTTGGATCTCCTAAAAGAGATATCAACATGATCCAAAGCTTGGGAATTTTGCAATCAAATTTCCATTGAGGCTTTCAATAGAGACCTGTGTCAGATTGGATGGATCATCTAACCATGAACTTCCAGTGAAGAAGGATGCACCCATGTATACACGTAGTTTTATATGCATGTGAACCTGTGAATAGAACTCTGAGATGAATAAATCTACTGCAAATTAAAATTTACGTATGTCTGTTGCTTTCTTATCCTTCTCTTCCATAAAGATTTACAGTCTGAGAGAATATTGATTGTTTTGTGTTATATCATCTCCTCAATTCTACAATAGTGATAATTTTCAGATTGAATGAATAAAGTAATGATTTTAATTTATTGAACACATACCATGTTTCAGCACTGTGCTAAAGCACTTTACGCTAAAAGGAGTTCAGAACCTGTCACCCCAAAATATGTCACTTTGGCATGTGAATTATTTTCAGCTGAAGGTAATCAAGGCCCACAGACCAGACTTGGGATAAGCTCTTCATCTCCTTTTTAACTGCCTAAAGAAAGTACAAATTTCCCAGTCTGTGAGGAGAAATTTACATTTATAAAAGAAATTTCTATTAGAAAGCTTACCTGTTCCAGCAAGGGAGCTACTATCAAAGATAAATGTTTTCACCTCATTTATCTGCACAAAAAACAAATATTGTTTATAATACATTTCTTCTACCTTTCCTCAAATTATGCTCCTATCCCCACTTAGAAGCCTCAGGCCCCTCTTTCCTTAATTCTAGATGGTAGACAAGTCTCAATTATCTGGCTGCCTTTGAGTTTCATATCTTTGTGAAATGTCCATGTATACACAGATAATTGCTTTTTCTTCTGCTTATCCATCTTGTGTCAATTTAATTCTTAGACCAGTCACAGAACCTAAAGATAGAAAGGAACATTTTTCTTCCCCTAAACCTACATAGCCTTCTTTAACCCTAATAGCAAACCTAATAGATGAGTTTGTTCACTTCCATCTTATCAATGAGGAAAAACAGTTTTCATATCATAAATTAATTGCAACTTGGAATTGTAGCCAGATCTTGTCTGCAAATCTGTTATCAAATCTGTGTTTTAATTGTTATAATGTTCAACCTATATTGCATCCTCCCTAGTCGGAAGCTGAGAGACAGATAATGATTGTCTTCATGGGTCAAGAAGTGAAAAATGTTCAAGGGGACATATTATGACCTCAATGGGGAAGAGAAGACTTTCCTCATTTCTTTTATCTGGAAATGATCCACATGAGAGAAAAGAGGGCTAATTCCAGGCACCACAGCTTTGTCTCTGCCTGCCTTAGTAGAGATAGGTCTTTTAAAGGCCTCATTTACAAACAATGGAATAGTTCAGGTAGTGGACAAAACACCTGGGATTCACTAGGGTGTCCTCAGTGGAGGGAGGGGGGGTGGGGAGGGGGGGGCATGGCAAACTTTGAGTTTAAAAAAGGAGTTTAATCAGTTTTGTTTGGTTTAACCAGAGAATAGACACTTATCATGTATTCCTGCTTTCTCCTAGGCTGATTATGAGATTTGCAGTCTGAAGATCACTGGTTGCCTGTTATTTTTTGCAGGTTCATCCTTCTCTGTTCATGTAAAGTATATAAAGCATGAGGTGCTCCAGGCTTTGGATACCCTTCTTCTCATTCTATGTTCTCCTTCTGAAAATTTGACCCAAGACCTTGCATCAGTTATCAGTTCTGGCATCATTTATAATGTATGCATCTCATACCTGCATATACGTGTGTGTGTGTGTGCATGTGTGCGCGCGCACACACACACACACACACACACACACACACACACACACGAATAACTCTCTTGGCTATATTCCTCTTTGAAAGCTCTGATTCATATAACGAACTATTATATTGAACTCTCTATATACCTGTCTCCAAGGAATCTCAACCATATTATGTCCAAAATCAATTTCATAATCTTCCCCATAAGACCCAATTCTCTTTTAGTGTTTCCCATCTTAGTGAATGATACCACCATCCTTCTGATACCATTGTAATTAACTTAGTTACTAATAACAGGAAAGGAGAAAAGGAAAAGCCAAATATTATAGACTCTAGTGGCCCAGTTCATGAAATTCATGCACAGAAGGGGGGTTCCCTCAGCCCAGCTTGCACCCTCTCCAATAGGGGACCCCTTGGGGGATGTTCAACTGCCAGTTTGGATTGGGCCTAAACCCAATCCAAATCTGGGACCACTGGCTCCTAACCGCTCACTTGCCTACCTACCTGATCGCCCCTAACTGCCTCTGCCTGCCTGCCTGATTGCTCCTAACTGCCTCTGCCTGCCTGATCTCCCCTAATGCCCTCCCCTGCTGGCCTGATCTCGCCCCTAACTATCCTCCTCTGCTGGCCAATTTGGTTCTGATTGGTCAGTTTCTATGCCAGCCAGCGTCAAAAGCTCTGCCTCCTAGGAAGCCATTGGCTCCTCACAGTTGGCCTAGTTTTGGTTCTGATTGGTCAGTTTCTATGCCAGTCCGCGTCAAAAGCTTCGTCTCCTAGGCAGCAACTGGCTCCTCACACTTCACCCAGATTTGGTTCTGATTGGTTGGTTTCTATGCCATTCAGCATCTCTGGGCTTATCAATGGGGGCCTGATCAGAAAGGCAGGGCTGATCAGCAGCCCCAGTGGAGGCCTAGAGAGAAATGGAGGCACAGCTGCTAGCCCCATCCAGAGAGAAAGAGAGAGGCAAGTGAAACAGCTGCCACACAGGCTAAGGATCAGACCCTGCTTCTTTCATCAGGCCTCTCTCCATGCCTAATCTGCAGCCCCCTCAGCAGTCAGTGCTGGGTAACCGCACCTGTAGCTGCAGCAGTCAGTGCTGGGTTGCCATAGCAATACAGCACTGACTGAAGGACTGATTTCTGGTTGGCCGAGCCTCCAGTCATGAGGGACCCAGAGTTTTTATATATGAGGATGGTATCTGGTAGCTTTACCAGGAACCTACTACTTTACACTCCCCAGAGGTCTAACAGAGGGGAGATAGCTGCATGCCCAGTAAAGTTGGGATGACATTGGGAAGGCACTTGTCTGTCAGCCATACCTGGGAACAGGTTATTGACCAGAACGGAGGTGGCCACTGCAAGGATGTGAAATTTGGTATTTAATTCCCTAAACAAAGGAGTTTGCTCTCTATTTTTTTCTTTTTTTATTGTTTAAAATATTACATATATTAGTACATATATCTCCTTTTTTCCCCCATTGACCTTCCCCCAGCCTCCCTTACTCCCTGTTGCATGCTCTCATCTCCCCCCGCCCCAGTGTCTTGTGTCCATTGGTGTGCTTATATGCATGCATACAAGTCCTTTGGTTGATCTATTTCCCTCCCTCACCAACACTCCCCAGCCTTCCCGCTGTAATTTGACAGTCTGTTCGGTGCTTTACTGCCTCTGTATCTATCTTTTTATTCATCAGGTTATAATGTTCTTTATTTTCCATAAATGAGTGAGATCATGTGGTATTTTTCTTTCATTGTCTGGCTTATTTCACTTAACATAATGCTCTCCAGGTCCATCCATGCTGCTGCAAATGGTAGGAATTCCTTCTTTTTTATAGCAGCATAGTATTCCATTGTGTAGATGTATCATAGTTTTCTAATCCACTCATCTGCTGATGGACATTTCGGCTGTTTCCAAATCGTAGCTATGGTGAATTGTGCTGCTATGAACATAGAGGCGCATATATCCTTTCTGATTGGTGTTTCTAGTTTCTTGGGATATAATCCTAGAAGTGAGATTCCTGGGTCAAATGGGAGCTCAATTTTTAGTTTTTTGAGGAAACTCCATACTGTTCTCCACAGTGACTGCACCAGTCTGCATTCCCACCAGCAGTGCACGAAGGTTCCTTTTTCTCCACATCCTCACCAGCACTTGTAGTTTGTTGATTTATTGATGGTTGCCATTCTGACAGGTGTGAGATGGTACTGCATTGTCGTTTTGATTTGCATCTCTCTGATGATTAGTCACTTTGAGCATGTTTTCATATGTCTCTTGGCCTTCCTTCTGTCTTTTTTCGAAAAGATTCTATTTAGGTCTGTTGCCCATTTTTTTATTGGATCATTTATCTTCCTTTTATTAAGTTGTATAAGTTCCCTGTAGATGTTGGAGATTAAATCTTTATTGGTGATAACATTTGCAAATATGTTCTCCCATACAGTGGGCTTTCTTGTTGTTTTGTTGATGGTTTCTTTTGCTGTGCAAAAGCTTTTTATTTTTATGTAGTCCCATTTGTTTATTTTCTCTTTAGCTTCCATTGCCCTAGGAGTGGTATTGGTGAAGAAATTGCTTTGGCATATGTCTGAGATTTCTCTGCCTGTAGATTCCTCTAGTATTTTTATGGTTTCCCATATTATGTTTAAGTCCTATATCCTTTTTGAGTTAATTTTTGTGTATGGTGTAAGTTGGTGGTCTAGTTTCATTTTTTTGCATGTATCTGTTCAATTTTCCCAACACCATTTATTGAAGAGACTGTCTTGACTCTATTGTATGTTCATGCCTCCTTTGTCAAATTGATTTTATCTTATGTGCTTGAGACTTGTTGCTTGGATCCCCTGCATTTTCCCACATATCCCATGACTATGTGGACCCCCACACAATGGACTGATGGACTGCAACTAGTCTAATGATGAACTGGACCTGGCTGCAACATGGAATAGAAACTCTAGACACCAACTCTGCTTTTAGCTTTACTGAGACTCCAATTACATTTCTTCTATAACTGGAGTAAGGGAAATGGGACTTTGGAAGCCCAGGAATATAATTCCATGCAAATAAAAATCACTCATCCCCTTGTGAAAGTCTCAGAAAATTGTTTTCCTTGAGATATTGTAAGGACTTCATCCCCAGCACTCAGTGGACAAAGGGATACCCCAGTTACCTAACACTTTCACATGTACAGACCAGAGGCCCAGAAGTTTGATGACTCATTTTTATAACTCCTACATTTGATCCATCACCAACACTATTCCTTTATCTGCATCAGATCTCTTCTCATTTAAGTTATTATCATCTCTCAGTGGACTCCCAACTTCTCATTTTACATCATTCTCAAAGCCAAATGAGGTCAAATGATACACCAGTTTAAAGTTCCTCCTTCACTCTTCATTGTGTAATTGAAAAGAGGACCCCATACTAAACCTGACATGTTCAGGGGAGGCCCACATGGTGGGCCTTACAAACTCAGAGACCAAAAGTAACCAATAAGGTTCTCTCAATATAAAAATTCCTAACTAAAACCAAGTTATGGTACTAGTCACATCATAGGCCTGTAGCTTCCTTCACAAGTCAATCTTTATCTTAAGTAAGCCTATTGTCTTTTTGCATCTAAGATAATGTATCTTTGAAATATCAGACAAGTTCTTTTTCTGGACCCCTCAAGTTATACCTTTCATACCAGAGCAAGAGAACACAACCTTTTATTGTTTTCCAAATACCATGTCTAAGTGCTTTAAATGTTAATTTTTACTATACCCATCAATGTAAAAGAAGTATTTGAGTCTTCATGTTACTCTTTACCCAATCTCAGAGATCTATCTGCTCTGTTTTCTCCCACCTCCCTAATCTACCACCAATGAATTTTATGTAACCCTTCCTTATGTCTCCTTTTTTATTGTAATGTGTAAAATAAGCTGAAAAACTGCCATTTTCTGGAGCATCTTTTCAACCCATTGAGATTTTTCTTCCCAGTAATTATCCTACAGTGTGACTCAAATAAATTCATAAAATTTCTCTACAGGTTTGGACATTTCTTACATCAAAAATTGCTTTCTGAAAAGTGTATAATTGCTTAATGTGGCCTAAAAGGGCTTGCCTGATCCTCCCCCTGACACACACTCAGAACTTCACCCTTATCTGCCCCTAGTCCACTGGCTCTTTTAGTTTGCCTCTTACTTTGCAAACTTCTTTCATCTGAGGGATGTTGCACATGTTATTTATTATACCTGAGTAAATTCTCTCCCTTGTTTGACCAGTCAACACTTAGTTGTCCTTCAAATTTCAATGGAGCTTTCCCTAAATTCCCTACCTAGATCAAACATCTTATTACAACCTGTCTTGAAACTGCGTAGCTATTTTTCAGTTGCATTAAACATTTATGTGTTTATTAAGTCAATGTCTTTCTCCCAACTAGATGATAATTTGTGTTATGGTAAAATCTATGTCTTCTTGTTTCCCAGTGTCTATTTAGCACCTGTTTCTAGAGGTGCTTATAAATATTTGTTATATGTCTGACTGACTAACTGACCAATAAATTAAATGAATAAACTAATCTAGTATGTTATTAATGGGTTAAGTTTCTATAACTTGCTAGAATACTAAAATATTAGAATCTCCATATGGAGGCAAGTTTTGGCTCAAGTGTTTCCTTAAACTTGGCCTTCCCAATGAAAGTTACCTTGACCATACTATTTAATACTGTCAGCAACCAACTCTTCCTAAGTCTCATACTCAGTTGTATTTTTTTATTTTTTCTATAGTATTTATCACCATATAACACACTAGATAATTTTGTTTATTTATCATTGTTCAGTGTCATCTTAGATTCTATATTTGTCTATTTGACCTTCATTCATCACAAGGCCTATTATATTATGTATGTTTTCTTATTTTCTATACTCTTGATAATATGGCATTTGTGGCTTCACTGACTAGAGAGAAACTAAATCTCCCTGGTTTAGCCAGTTCTTAGAGAACACAAAGTGCTCACCAGAAGTATGTCCTTCATTTGCAAACTAACCTCTCCAGAACCTATACCTTCAACCATCTCCTTGACCTAATTCTCATGAACCAACCAATATTCCCCTGCCCTAAATCAGTCCAGGGCCAGGCACCAAACAATTAGGGGAGGCCCCTAAATCCTAAAGCCTCCTGGAAATATTCAAACTCTCCAACACTAAGCTGCTTGCTCTGCACTACCTTGCCTTTCCCACAGAAAGCATAAAGAAGACTGCCTGGGCTTTTCTCTCCCTCCTTTCTGCCTCCTGAAACTGGTGCCTCCGCTCAGGAAATGTTAGCAATAAAAATATTTCAATGGCATTAGCCTCTCTATGTCATCACTCAGTCACCTCCACAAATTAAAATCCCACAGATACCACTGAGATAATCATTGTCACTGTTTATCACCTGTTTTTCCCTCTTTCCTAATGGAAAGCAGGCCCAATAGTCAAGGACCTATGTCTGTTTTGTTTCTGCTTCTGGTGCCTAGAGCAGTGCCTGGAACATACTAGAACTTTAATAAAAACATGTTGAATGAATGACTGCTTCTTGTCCCACTTCTGACACCATATTATTTCTAATTTTGAATTCCCCTGGGACAGAAATTTTATCTTATTCCCCTTCATATGATCAGGTGCTCTCTCAGAGTCTGAAAATTGGTTAAAAGCTTACTAATTGGTCTGATTCATATCAACTAACCCATTGCATTCTTTTTTATGTTTTGCTGGTGCACAGATATCTCAGATGAGCCCCTCAAGTCCTGGGGCCAGCAATGGCTCCTGTTCTCAGTGGCAGGAATCCTTTTTCTTATATCTTTTAAATGGCTTCCCAACCACAGAGTGTATAAACTGTGATCAGCAGAGAGGTGAAATCCTGTGTTCACAGGCCTGATCTGCCGTAACCCTGGGTGTCTTGAGCAAGTAAATTGATCATTGTGGAAGGTGTCCAATACTACCTCTATTGGTATACAGACATGAGTAAATGCATAGCTTTAGATACTTTTGATGTGGATTCCATTAGTACCCAACTAGATGACTTTTCTATGTCTCCATGAGCTTTATGAATTCATGGTCCATTGTACGGTTGCCAAACATAATGACATTTTTTTTTAGCCTCATTGCTTTTCCTATCTCTCCTTCTGACACATAAGGCAAAGTTCAGTGCTTAATACCTTTGAAGTATGTAGAGATATGCCAGGCTGTGCAATACTCATTTAAATTACATTAAGCTCAGCTCTTCTAAGCTCACTTTCTTCTCACACAAATGCAGTCTTGGAATTCTAGCATTTTCTTTTTTATTGCAGGAAATTTTTACTCTGATAATAATAACTGCTGACATTATTGAGCACTACATGAACTATATTCTTTTCATCCTCATAGCAGATAAGTTTAATTTTACAAATGAGGAAAAGAAGGTACAAAGCAGTCAGTCATTAGCCATTAGTCACACAGCTAGTTAACAGTAAGAGAAGGCTTCAAACCACAGTAGTTGTCTCAATAGACTTTGTACTTACACACTTATACACATTGCCTCTGTGGGTTGATGGAACTCAGTAACTTAATTCTTACTGACTTGAATCCATTTTCTTTCCTACTTGTATATATTCTACTTGATTTTTAATTTTATGGAAGTGTTCAGAGGCTGAAAGCAGAATCAGGTTTCAGTCCTAGATAAAGGTAGTAGCTTAGATGGCAAAATACTGTATAGACATTTCAGTACACGTAGCAGCAAGCATGTTTGAGGATTCTAAGTTCTGAGTATTAGTATGCAGAAAAACCATCAGCTGCCCACATCATTTTATAATAAACCAGGTCTTAATTATGTCCCAATTACCCAGAGTGTGTTTAACTTGTCAGACACAGATTTTTAAAAGCAGTTCTGTCTTGAGCCACTTTAGCTAACATAGATTTCTCCCTCCTTATTAATTTGCAATCTGACTTTCTAGTGTTCTATCTCTTTTTCAATATATTTGAAAAGCTTTTTATTTTCTTTAACCCATCTGCCTTTCTTTTCCTTCACAGTCAGAAATTTTGCTGATCTTATCTCTTTCCTCTTGACTCAAATAATCAGTTGTTTGCATTTCCACAGTTCATTGACAATATGTTTTTTGACCAGTCATCTTGAAATCTAATTGAATGTTTTCTGTTCTAAAATATTTCTCAGGGGAACACTAGGTGTCTGACTGGATTGCTACCACTGCCCTCTAGTCAAATTTCTCCCTGCATTCATATTGTGATGTTAAGTATTTAAACATTCAAAATGCCCAAATCAATGTGTTGAATTGAATTAATTAAAAATATTTTGAGAGTATAGTAACATGAAGAGAAAAGTGTTCTGCCATGCAGGGCAATTCTGTTAGACTGCAGTTCAAGTTCAAAGAAAGCATCATCATAATTTACTAACAACCTTCTTAAGGCACACATATTTTACTTCTCATACCAATAGATTTCTTAAATGTACAGAAATAAAAAATTGTCAAAAAGTAAGAAAGAAGAGACAGAAATTTTGGTATTCAGATATATCATTCAGATTCAAGCAAAGCAGAAATAATATTTTACGTGAATTTCAAATTGAAACTATGAACACTCAATATTTCCAAACTGGATGGTCATTGAAAGTTAAGATTATATTTCTCTTCAGATATGCATTAGAGTTCCATCTTTTATTCTCTAACTTAATTATTAACAGCCTCTTTTTAAATAACTGGACCCAACCTCCCATAATTTGATTCCATACCTTTTATTCAGCTCAAATATATTTTATTATTTCTCAGAAGCATTGACTGAATTATAAATAGACTGAAGAACTGAAAAAATGGAAAAATCTGACTCCATTATTTTTGTTTTGGTGTTTACTACTTATTTTATGTCAATAGTAAGTGTTTGGATTCATTTTAAATATCACTGCACTTACTGGTGAATTCAGAAAATGGTGCATAGAAATGACCCTGAAAAATTCAATTTTTATTCTTTAATTTGATGTATATTGTAGTAAATCTTCTTCTAGTATATGAAAAATACCCAGTGGAGGATATAAACTTGCTTTGCTGCTGTCAGAGGAATATATTTGAGATAAGCCAGATCTCCTCACTCTGCTCAAATATTCCAATGGCTTTGAATCTCATTAGAGGGGGAAATCCCAGATGGAGAAACTGAGGCTTGTAGAAATTGACCTGAGAGACATCATTAAAACTAGAAAGAAAACATTGAAATGATTCCCTTATACTCAGATGCTTTCCCACAGTCTATAGGCATATATAATTCAGCTTCCTCTTGGATCCTCCACTTCTGTGCACCTACCCCTTATCCTCTCTATCCTTCCTGAACAATGTCAGCCAGGCTTCTTGATAATTTTTTTATGTCTTTGCTTGGTATGCTCTTTCCCCAGATTCCACGTACTCACTCTCCTTTCCTGTTCTCTCCTCTCACTCCCTGTCCCTTGCCCCCACCACTTCTGCCAAATATCAGCATGGCTTTCCCAGAACACCCCATATAAAATAGCATTTCCCACCTGTGCTCCCAATCTGCCTTACTCTACTTTATTTCCCCACATAGTATGTATCACCACCTCATATTGTATATATTTACATGTTCACTTGTTCACTGTCTGTAACTTAAAGGTAAGCTCAGTGAGAACCTGACTACTAGGTTTGCCATTGTATCCTCAAAACTGAAAAGAGTATTACACATGTAATATGTGCCCATGATATAGTTAATGAATTAGTGAATGATATTATTCTCCCTGACCTCCCAAATCAAATACATTTTGAAGACAAATTCATATGAATACTAGTAAAACAAGCATTGGACTAAGTGAAGTGGAGTCACAGAGATCAGTGCTACACTTAGAAACAGGATGAATTACATAACCTGAAAGTTAGACACTGAAATGCTGAACACGCTCCCACTGTGGTGTAGCTAGTATCAGATTCCTGTCTGAAAAATGGGGTCAGGAGAGGAGACCAGATACACATAGTCCCTCCTCTGTTGTATGAGTGATGGGAAAGATGCTTTCAGCAGCACTCACTGCTGTCTGAGGTAACCAAATTTCAAGCATCCTATCTAATAAAAGGGTAATATGCAAATTGACCATCACTTCAACACACAAGATGGCCACCCCCATGTGGACACAAGATGGCCAGCAGGGGAGGGAAGTTGGGGATGACCAGGCCTGCAGGGGATGGCAGTTGTGGGGATCCAGGTCTGCAGGGGAGGGAAGTTGGGAGGGACAAGGCCTTCAGGGGAGGGCAGTTGGGGGGGGGGGGACCAGGCCTGCAGGGGAGGGCAGTTAGGGGGTACCAGACCTCCAGGGGAGGGAAGTTTGGGGCAACCATGCCTGCAGGGGAGGGCAGTTGGGGGGAACCAGGCCTGCAGGGAGATAGAGTTAGGGGCCACCAGGCCTGCAGGGGAGGGCAGTTATAGGCAATCAGGCCAGCAGGGGAGCAGTTAGGCATCAATCAGGCTGGCAGGGGAGTAGTTAGGGGGTGATCAAGCTGGCAGGCAGAAGCAGTTAGGGGCATTCAGGCAGGCAGGCAGGCTAGCGGTTTGGAGCCAGCAGTCCTGGATTGTGAGAGGGATTCCGACTGGCCATTTAGTCAGGCATCCCTAGAGGGGTCCCAGATTAGAGAGGTGCAGGCTGGGCTGAGGAACACTCCCCCAACCCCCGTGCAGAAATTTCATGCACCTGGCCTCTAGTATTACATATTTGCACTGGGAAACCCAGAAGGACCTGAATAGATTTATGCCAATCAGAATACATTGATATTTAAGATATTATAACAGAAGCACACTTTTCTATACATCCTGTTGAGACAAATCTTCAAACAGCCTTCAGAGACCCCTAAAAGACAACTGTATGTGTGGAAAAGAGGAAGATTCAGACATATCTCTAGTACTTGGGCTCCCAGGGTTAGAAGGAACAGCCAGAATGCAACTAGCCCATTCAGCCTCTTTGTGTGAGTTTATAAAATGCTTCCCCTCCATTTCTGCTGGGATGATGAATCTCTCTGTCTTAGTAATTGGTCCCTTGTCTTATCACCATTACATAGGGGACAATTATTTTTCATGGCACTAGGAGTAACAGGATGTATAACTGCCATCCAAGGAGATATATCCATAGCTTCTGGGGCTCCAGTTGTCTGAGTTTCCCAACTGAAATAAAAGACTCTAAAAAAAGATGGCCTTGTTTCTCAGGTCCTTCTACATTGCTGGATGACACACAAGTGAACTTAAATCACAGCACCTGGTGCATGGGATCCTCACTTTCATGCTGAGCTGAATATAACTGTCTCTGAGGCTCTTCACATTTCTATCAAGCTGTTTCTGTGCTGACCAAGGCCACATAAAAACATAGTTAAAAGCACTATTATGGGATAAGACAAGCAATGATGTGAGTCCCACATGGCTCATGTCACAGAACAAATCTCTTAATTTCCATAAGCCTCAGCTTCGTCAGCTTTATGATGGAAGGCAGTAAGAGTAAATATCACAGAGAACTCTTTAAAGTTTAAATTATGAAATATACTGGCAGATAATACAAGATGGTATCACTGTGTGTTATCTATTGCTATTAGTATTAACATATATATGAGGTAATATGCAAATTAGCTGTGATGCCATAACAGTCATGACCAGCTCAGGAGGAGGCTTCATGCACAGCATGGCGGAGCAGGGCCCACAAAGAGTGGGGAGCAGGGCAGGTCTGCCGGCTTGCCGGGGTGCACTGGCAGTCCCACCTCTGCATGTGAGCTGCAGAGGAAACACCTTTTCTGACCACTCATTGGCTAAGCTCCCAGTATGCCACTTGCAGTGTTCTTGGTAACTTGTGTAATGAGAATCCAAGAAGGTGATCTAGGGATTTTCCACCTCACTCCTGGAGGGAAAAACGAAGGTCCACTGCTGGAGGGCTAAGCAATGTCATATCCTGCCATAGCCAGTTTGGTTCAGTGGATAGATCCTCGGCCTGCTGACCGCAGAGTCCAGGTTTGATTCTTGTCTAGGGCATGTACCTAGGTTTCAGGCTCCTCCCTGGCTGGGGCCCAGGTCAGGGCTCATGCAGGAGGCAACCAATCAAAGTGTCCCTCTCACATTGATGTTTCTCTCTGTCTTTCCCTCTCTCACACTCTAAAAATCAATGGAAAATATCCTCAGGTGAGAAGAAGGAAGGAAGGAAGGAAGGAAGGAAGGAAGGAAGGAAGGAAGGAAGGAAGGAAGGAAGAAAGAAAGAAAGAAAGAAAGAAAGAAAGAAAGAAAGAAAGAAAGAAAGAAAGAAAGGAAGGAAGAAAGAAAACTGTCATATCCTATGAAGGAGACATCTTGAAAATGCCTAAAGAATGTTGTCATTTTTTCATGGGGAAGGGACTGGAGTCCTTGTTGATGAAAACATATTGGTGGCTACAGCAGCCAGCAGTGGCAGCAACAGTGAGGTGATGGGGGCAGCGCCTTCCCCTAATCAGCCCGTTCACCTCCTGTAGAGGGAGGCCAGGGAGCGGGCCTAACCCATCAGTAGGACATCCCCTGAGGGCTCCCAGATTGCAGAGGGTGCAGGTTGAGCTGAGGGACCCCTGCCCCCCATGCATGAATTTTGTGCACCGGGCCTCTAGTTTAACTATAATTCATAGTCTAAATCATGAAAAATTTCTAAGACTTTTGCTCTGACAAATGGTAACTCCTCACCAGTGTATATACACTTACACTGCAAATGTAACTTCTATAAGGCTTACAATTTTAACTTACTTCATTTTATATACATTTTGAATACATGTAAGTCTTGGCATTTAGATTATTTTTTCAATATTAATATAGATATATCAGTAGATATATCAACTTCCTTTTTCATTTAGCGTTTGCTTTGTATATCTTTTTCTACTTTTTCACAACTCTTCTGAGCATTTGTGTTATAAGTGTGTCTTTAGATAGCATATCCAAGAATTTTGAAATGAAATATTAAAAACACTATTTATAATTGTAAATTTAAGCCATGTGCACTTATTTTATTTTAATATTGTGATCAGTATTAATTCCTGCCATCTAATATAGTGCTTTCAATTTAGCACATTTTCTATTTTATCTTTATTTCTTGTTTTCTATCAATCATTGAGGGGGGGTTTTGTGCTTTTTTTCTAAATTACATTTTATTTATTTTACATATGATTTTATTGATATTTAGAGAGAGATGAATGGAGAGGGGGAGAGAGAGAGAGAGAGAGAGATAAACATTGATTGATAGGCTGCCTCCTAATGGGGATCAAGCCTGAAGCCCCTGACCAAAATCAAACTGGGGACCTCCAGTGCATGGGGTGATGCCCAACCAACTGAGCAACACTGGCCCAGGCAAGTTTCTTTTTAATTTATTATTTTTTTTACTCTTTATTGGCATAGAATTTATATTATTAAAAGTTACCTTTATCTGGATCTATTGATAAGATATTATTTTTATCCTCTCTTTTATTAATGTGGTGTATTACAGATTCATTTGCGTATGTTGAACTATTCTGTGTCCCTGGAATTTACCCACTTGATTGTGATGTATTATTTTTTAATGTACTGTTTTATTCAACATGCTAATAATTTGTTTAGAATTTTTGCAACTGTATTCATCAGAGATATTGACCTATAGTTTACTTTTTTGTGTGTTATCTTTGACCAGGTTTTGGTATTAGAGCTATATATATATTTTTAATTTCTTTATTGATTAAGGTATTACATATGTGTCCTTATTCCCCCATTACCCTCCACCTCCCATTCATGCCCCCACCCCCCTGTTGTCTGTGTCCATTGATTAGGCTTATGTGCATGCATATAAATCCTCTGGTTGATCTCTCCCCCTTGCCCCCACCTTCCCTGAGGTTTGATGTTCTGATTGATGTTTCTCTGTCTCTATTTTTGTTCATCAGTTTATGTTGTTAATTATATTCCACAAATGAGTGAGATTATGTTATATTTATCTTTCTTTGTCTGGCTTATTTTACTTAGCATAATGCTATCCATCTCCATCCATGTTGTTGCAAATGATACGAACTCCTTCTTTTTTACCGCAGTGTAGTATTCCATTGTGTAGATGTGCCACAGGTTTTTACTCCACTCATCTGCTGATGGACACTTAGGCTGTTTCCAAATCTTAGCTATGGTGAATTGTGCTGCTATGAACATAGGGGTGCATATATCCTTTCTGATTGATGTTCCTAGTTTCTTGGGATATATTCCTAGAAGTGGGATCACCGGGTCAAATGGGAGTTGCATTTTTAGTTTTTTGAGGAAACTCCATACTGTTCTCCACAGTGGCTCCACCAGTCTGCATTCCCACCAACAGTGCACGAGGGTTCCTTTTTCTCTGCATCCTCGCCAGCACTTGTCATTTGTTGATTTGTTAATAATAGCCTTTCTGACAGGTGTGAGATGGTACCGCATTGTTGTTTTGATTTGCACCTCTCTGATGATTAGTGACTTTGAGCAGGTTTTCATATGTCTCTCGGCTTGCCTTCTGTCTTCTTTTGAAAAGTGTCTATTTAGATCAGTTGCCCATTTTTTGATTGGGTTGTTTATCTTCTTTTTGTTAAGCTGCATGAGTTCCCTGTAAATGTTGGAGATTAAACCCTTATAGTTGATATCATTGGCAAATATGTTCTTCCATGCAGTGGGCTTTCTTGTTGTTTTATTGATGATCTCCTTTGCTGTGCAAAAGCTTAAAAATATGGAACGCTTCACGAATTTGCATGTCATCCTTGCGCATGGGGCCATGCTAATCTTCTCTATATTGTTCCAATTTTAGTATATGTGCTGCCGAAGCAAGCACTATCAGAGCTATATTGACTTCATTA
Source organism: Corynorhinus townsendii (assembly GCA_026230045.1). Taxonomy (NCBI): domain Eukaryota; kingdom Metazoa; phylum Chordata; class Mammalia; order Chiroptera; family Vespertilionidae; genus Corynorhinus; species Corynorhinus townsendii. Next base: position 101,845,582 of record JAPDVU010000003.1, read on the forward strand.
AATGTGTTATGAATTGCATTGACTCTTCTTCAATTTTTGGAAGAATTTGAGAAGGATAGGTTTTAATTCTTCTTTGAACGTTTGGTGGAATTCATTGGGGAATCCATCTGGTTATGGACTTTTATTTTGAGGGGATGTTTTTAATGATTGTTTCAATTTCCTCACTGCTGATCAGTCTATTTAGATTTTCCAATCCTTCATGATTTAGTCGAGGAAGGTTATACATTTCTAGGAGCATATCCATTTCTTCTAAGTTACTGAATTTGGTGGCATATAGTCTTTCATAATATGATCCTTTGCATATCTGTGATGCTTGTGGTGACATCTCCTCTCTCATTTCTGATTTTATTTGTAATGTTTTTTTTACTTTTTTCCTTAGTGAGTCTAGTCAGTGGTTTGTCAATTTTATTAATATTTTCAAAGAACCAGATCATTTTTTTTTTAATTTTTGTATAGTCTTTTTGTTCTCTGTTTCATTTATTTCTGCTCTAATTTTTATTTTTTCCTTTCTTCTGCTGACTTTGGATTGCTTTGTTGTTGTTTTCTCTAATTCTTTAAGACATGATGTTAGATTTACTTGGGATTTCTCTTGTTTCTTGAGATAGGTCTGTAATGACATAAATTTTCCTTAGACGACTGCTTTCACTGCATCCCAGAAGTTTTCAATATGTTGCATTGTCATTCTAATGAGTCTCTATGTGTTTTGAACTCATCTTTTATTTATTTGACCCCATCATTCTTTAGTAGTATGTTGTTTAATTTCTATGTATTTGTGGGTTTTTCACTTTCTTTTTGCAGTTAATTTCTAATTTCAAGGCATTGTGGTTACAGAATATGCTTGGTATAATTTCAATCTTCTTGAATTTATTGATACAAGTTTTGTGAACCAACATATTCTGAAAATTACAAAGAATTATTAAAAGAGATTTAAAAAAACACAACAAAATGTAAACATATCCCATGTTCATGGACTGGGCATAGTTAAAATGACCATATTACTCAAAGCAATATACAGATTTAATGCAATCCCCATCAAAATCCCAATGTCATTTTTTAAAAGAAATAGAACAAAATAATCAGATTTGTGTGGAACCACAAAAGACCCCAAATAGCCAAAGCAATCCTGAGAAAAAAGAAGTATCATGCTACCTGACTTCAAATTATATTACAGAGCTATGATAATCAAAACAGCATAGTGTTGCTCAACATCACTAATTATCAGAGAGATGCAAATTAAAACAACAATGAGATACCACCTCACACCTGTCAGAATGGTTGCCATCAATAAATCAGCAAGTAACAATTGCTGGTAAGGATGTGGAGAAAAAGGAACCCTAATACACTGCTGATGGGAATGCAAACTAATACAGCCACTATGGAAATCAGTGTGGAGTCTCCTCAAAAAATTAAAAATGGAACTTCCATTTGGCCCAGTGATCCCACATCTAGGAATATATCCTAAGAAGCCTGAAACACCAATCAGAAAGAACAAATGCATCCCTATGTTCATAGCAGTGCTATTTACAATAGTTAAGATTTGGAAACAGCCTAAGTGCCCATCAGTAGATGAGAGGATAAAAAAGCTGTGGTACATTCACATAATGGAATACTATGTGGCAGTAAAAAAAGAAGGATCTCTTATTCTTTGAGACAGCATGGAGGGACCTAGAGAATATTATGCTAGGTGAAACATGCCAGAAAAAGATAAGTGGAATCTAGTGAATAAAATATACTGATGAACAAAATAGATTCAGAGACATAGAAGCATGGAACAGACTATTGAATCTCAGAGGGAAAGCGAGGGAGAGTGGGTGGGTGGGAAAAAATCAACCAAAGAACTTTATGTATATACTAGAGGCCCAATGCACGAAATTCCTGCAAAGGGTTTGGCCCTTGCAACCGCTGCGGCTGCCTCTGCCTCAGCCCTCGCAGCCGCAGCTTCATCCGGAAGATAGTCCAGAAGGTCCTTGGTATAATTAGCATATTATACTTTTATTATTATAGATATGCATAACCCTTGGACATAGACAACAGTGTGGTGAAGGCCTGGTGTGGGTGGCAGGGGATGGGCTATAAGGCATCAAAGGGGTGAATATGGGAGGCTTATTAAATGCTTTCAACAATATTTTTTTTAAAAACATGGTATTGGCAGAGAAACAGACACACAGATTAATGGAACAGAATAGAGAGCCAAGCTATAAAACCACATGTATATGAACAGGTAATTTTTGACAAAGGAGTCAGGAACACACAATGAAGAAAAGAGAGTCTCTTCAATAAATGGTGCTAGGAAAACTGGAAAGAAACATACAAACAAATGAAACTGGATTATAGTTTACCCCCATGTGTAGAAATTAATTCAAAATGGATCAAAGACCCAAATATACCACCCAAAGCAATAAGACACCTAGAATAAAATATAGATACCAAATTTATGGATCTTGGTCATAGAGAACATTTTATGAACTTGACCCCAAAGACAGGGGAAGTAAAGGAAAAAATAAATGAGACTATATCAAACTGAAAAGCTTCTGCACAGCAAAAGAAACTGATAACAAAACAAAAAGGCATCCAACCAGATGGGAGATGGTATTTGCAAATAGTAGCTCTGACAAAAGTTTAATTTCCAAAATATAAAACGAACTTATAAAACTCAACATCAAATACACAAACAACCCAATCAAAAAGTAGGCAGAGGACCTGAAAATACCACTCTCCCAAGGAGATATATGAACAGCCAATAGACATGAAAAGATGATCAACCTTTCCAGCATTTAGGGAAATGCAAATCAAAACTACAATGATATATCACCTCACACATGTTAGAGTGGCCATTATCAACAAGGCAAACAATAAAAAGTGCTGGAAAGGTTGTGATAAAAAGAGAACCCTCATTCATTGTTGGTGGGAATGTAGGCTATGAAAAACCACTATGAAAAACAGTCTAGTGATTATTCAAAAAAAAATAAGTATAGTGCTACCATACGACCCCACCAATCCCTCTTGTGGTATGTACCCCCAAAATTTGAAATTGTGTATTTACAAAGATATATTCATCCCCATGTTCATTTCAGCATTTTTCACAGTGGCCAAGACATGTAAACAACCAAAGTGCCCTGCAATAGAAGACTGAATAAAGAATATGTGGTACATATAACAGTCATAAGAAATGATGAAATATGCCATTTGCAACAGCGTGAATGGACCTTGAGAATATCAAGCTAAGTGAACTAAGTCAGTCAGAAAACGCTAAGAACCATCTGATTTCACTCATATGCGGGATATAAAACTGAAACTTATGAACACAAACTGCACTGTAGTGGCAGCCAGAGGAAAGGGGATGGAAGGGAAAGGGGGTCCTAATATATAGTGACAGAAGATTTGACTTTGGGTGGTGGGCACATAGTGCAATATACTGAAGCATAGTAACTTCCATCTTGTATAAAAAACTGCTGTTTGAAATTCTCTGCTACTGTTAGATAATCCCTTATTCTGTAAACTCTGTTATTATAAACTCTGTCACTTTAAGACAGTCTGTTATTCTGTAAGATGACTTTGTTTTGTAGTTTAAATAATAGAAAAAGATAAACTTAACAGTCTGACCTTGCAAGCTAGCCATCTAATGTAATAGACTAAAATAGACTAATACTGATAATAATTCCCATTTATGCCAACCACTAACTCATTATGTATTGAAGGTTACAAACTGACTGTAACAATAACCTACACAGAGGTATTTGTGAAACCTGCAGACAAAGAAGTTCAGAAGGTATAATATAAATATGAGACACTTCCTCAATGTCCGGCTTCAGAGATTTGGGAAATACCTCCCTCTGGGCCCACGCGAATAAAGACTCCTAATTAATTGGCTCATTAAGGCATCTGGTATCTATCTTGTTGATTTATGATACAATACAAATCTTGGAATGTAGAAACTCACACATGAAACCTATATGATCATGTTGACCAATGTCACCCCAATAAATGTAATTTAAAAAATAATAATTAAAGGTTAACTTTGAATTTTTTTATTTAACCAAAGTCTAAATTTGATCATTATCACTCTTCCTCCAAAACATACTTTTCTTCCATCTTACCTGCTGTGTCAATATTTTAATTCACCTTGCTTCTTTGCCCCCCCCCCATTAATCATTATAGATAATATTGTACTCAATCTTTATCTATATTTACTCAGATTTACCAACTTCTTCCCTCATGACTGTTTCTCTGGATTTAATTTTTTTATGAAATCCATTCTTTTATTATTTTTAATTTGTTGGGCAATTTATCAAATGCCCTCTTTTTAAAAAAAATATGTTTTATTGATTTTTAGAGAGAGAGGGAGGGAAAGGATTAAAGAGATAGAAACATTGATGGGAGAGAAACACCATCAATCAGCTGTTTCCTGCATGCTCCCTGCTAGTGATCAAGCCTGCAACCCAGGCATGTGCCCTGGTTCCTGGGTTGATGCTCAACCACTGAGCCACACAAGCCTGGCTGAAATCCATTCTTTAGCAGTTCACTCCTATGCCTCTTTGTATTAACCCAGAGTCCTTTGTTTCTAATACCAGCACCAGCACCCAGATTAGCTGCAGCACCAGCACATGAGTTTACAGCTCTGGTTTCCAATGCATCTTCAATGTTGGCAAGCTAGGGCATTTCATTTTTCTCTTGAAAGCCCAGCAATTAAAAAAAAAAAAAAAGAATGTTTTAACCCATTCCACATTTCAAGGTATTTATAGTTGGAGTTTTTGATGTGAAATCACACTCATACATTGAGTATAGTAGGTGGCAGGCTATGTTCTAACTGTCTGAGATGTAAAGATGGAGCTTACCACCTAACAGAAATAGTTATAAATCAAATATGTGCAATAAACAATTTTAGGTCTTATAGGATCTATAATTATCAGATGTGACACTAGTTTGGGCTTCTCAGGAATAAATCTGTTGCCTTGATTCTCTTTCCATCCCCCAGATTTGTAGTGAGAAGGAGCTCCATAGATGTTTGTTGCCTGAATGTATGAATGAATTTTAGAAATCAACAAATATTTTATTGTTGTTTATTCTTAGTTTTTAATTCATGAAAAATAAGATGTGTATCACTTTTTAATAATAAATAAAAATTTATAAAAGTTGTATTTGAAAATATTTAATTTTTATTGTACTGATACTAGTTAACAATAATAGAGTCCTCTCGCTACATTGGCATTGTTCTCAGAACTTCCAAGAATCAACTTTTTTACCTCACAATAACCCTGTAAGGTGAGACTTTTGTGGCCAAGATGGAGTTACACATTTGAAGATATATTAAGAATTAATTTAAATTAGGCTGCTTGTAGCTTTTCTTCTTTAGTATTATGTATGTGTACATTTATCAGACTATGGTTTCAGCAGTAATTTCTGAATAGTGCTTGCCCATTCTTTTTACAGCTATGCAAAACTTAGCCCACTTATACCTGATTACTATCTTACTGACTAATTAATTACCATTGGACTAGAAGACCCACCTCATCTCCAATAACCATATATCATGCCGCATTTACTGCTATGTTGTCCTTAAAATTTGTGACTAGAACATACATATATCTGTGATCCATCTTTCATCCATAGCTTCTCGCTCAGCTACCATCTAGCTAGGAGTGGTACAGTCTAACTACTATAATTAGAAACCCCAAATACTTACCAAAAATCTATTTAATAATAATTTATTATCCTCGAATTTATCCAGAAACCATAATTTTGTATACTTCTGGTAGACTTTCCTTTTTAAAAATTGGGCAAATAGCCAACACATTTTCCTGTCACCTTTATTATTCATCTTTATTATAGATTAGAGGCCTGGTGCATGAAATTCATGCCCCGGGGCTGGGGGGGGGGGCGTGCAGCGGTGTCCTCAGCCTGACCTGCACCCTCTTCAATCCGGGATCCCTCAGGGGATGTCCTATTGACTGGTTAGGACCCTCCTCATGGTTCTCTGCTCTCTGCTGGGCCTGCCTGCTCCACACCACGGCAACTGCCAAGCAGGCTGTGCTGGGTGCTGCCTGCTGCCTGCAGACTGCACTTGCCTACTTCCAGGTCTCTGCTGCAACGGCCAACCAGGCCATGCTGGGAGCTGCCTGCGAGCCGGGCTTCCCTGTTCTCAGTAAAAAACAAAGAACTCTTACCATTTGCAATAGGATGGATAGAACTGGAGACCATTATGCTAAGTGAAATAAGGCAGTGAGAGAAAGATAAATATCACATTATTGCCCTCATTTGTGAATTATAATGAACAACATTATAATGTTGAACAAAAACAGATCCAGAGACAAAGAAGCATCGATCAGACCATTAAACCTCAGAGGGAAGGTAGGGGAGGGTGGGGATAAGGGGGAGAGATCAACCAAAGGACTTGTATGCATGCATATAAGCCTAACCAATGGACACAGACACCAGGGGGATGAGGGCATGAATGGGGGAATGGGGCGGGGGACAATTGGGGGATAAGGACACATATGTAATACCTTAATCAATAAAGTAATTTAAAAAAAAGAATATGGAATCCCAAGACAAATTTATCAGTAGAGGTTTACATGTCATCTTGAGCTAAGGAATAGGGTGAGGCAGTTGTGGTTTGATCATTCAAAAGGCAGGAAGTCAATTGAGCTGAAGATGGAAAGCAAATGTTTGCAAACAAATCTTTAACAATGGGACACTGAAAAGAGGCCTTGCTAGCTTTCTCCATGTCTATCACACACTAGTTTATGCTAAACTATAGTTATTTATGATGATATGTCCCTTCCTGGATCAGATCCTCTATCCAAAAAATTTTAGATAGAGTCCTTTGTTTCTTAAATATAACCTAACAAGATTAAAATAATAATCCAAAGAGGCATATTTTTGGGTGACAAAAACTCTACTTCTCCTCAAAATAATTTTTCAGTTGTCCAAACTGTTGAAATTATTGCCAAGAGGTTGGATGTTATTTCACTGCCTTGGCCTTAAGTGCCCTTTATTAATTATTGTTCTACCTTTTGTATTTAAATTTTGTCTTTAGGGCAAAGACAATGTAAACAAAATGAGCAATGAACAGTTCCATAGACATGACCTATATTTGCCATCCTCAGAATAAGTATTTTATATGCAATTGTTAGAAATAAGGCAAGTCCCCAAATTCAGGGGTCCTGATAGAACACAAAACATACGCAGAAGCCAAGCAGCAAGGCAAATATCTTTACTTCTATGTAGAAGGATGCGCACACATGATCTGGGAGTACACACATACTGAGCAGGCAGTCTGCTTGGCTTTATAATCCTTGACACATATGACCTGTCCCTTGCTATTGATTGGAGCTCAGGCACACAGTCTTTCACGATTGGTTAATTCAAAGGGTGGGGTTGGCCTTTGCTGTTCCAAGATGGTGGTCCCCAGGGGAGCTGCAAGCCATGTGGCCAACATGGAGGCTGCCAAGTCACACAGTCCAAAATGGCAGCAGTCCAAACTGTTCTTTTACAGAAAAGATGACTTGTTCATTCTCACAATTCCCCCATTTTCTTTATTTAAACTCTTCAAACTCAGCTGACATTCATTGACTTTCATGCTCTACATTGTCTAGGAGACTAATTTGCTGTTTGGTCAATGCAGTTTCAGTTAGCCCTTGGATAAGACCTCCCACACATGGGATAATATCACATCCCAAAACTGTAACTCCTAATCAAAGATGTAAATGTGGACACCATTGCTCCAGTGCATCAGAGAAAGGACCCTCAATCCCAGGTTCCAGCTCACTTATCAGCTAAAGCTGCCGATGCCTTAGGCCTCATTGATGGTCCATCTGCTCTGTTGTCAGGGATGAAAGTACAGCACTGACCCCAACATTACATATATTCCTCTTTTTCCTGCTGGCATCTAGTTGTTCACTATCCCTTTAACTGCATCTCAAGCATATTTAACAAGCCTTTACTGGTTATAGTAAATATAATTAATCCACCACATTCTTGTTCACAGTGGTCCACCAGCATAGGACAGACTCAAACCTGGTGGCAATCTGATTTCTAGCACTCCTCCTGAAACCCCAGTGGGATCTGTGTGTATATGGAGATCAAAGGAGATCCCTAGACTCTCTCTCCTCTTCCTAGTCTGTCTGTCCATTGAAAAAGGTTTACGATATGCCAATTTTGAAAGGGATAGCCAATTGTATCAGAGTGCATGTTCCACTCCAAGTGCTGGGCAAGGCCACAAGTCAGGGTCCCCCATGACACCACCAGACATCAGCATGGGGTACTGACAGTCCAGCATGATGGGCTTCTGAGGATACTCGGCCATTTACGCATCTGGATACATTTCTCATAAACTCTGAGCACTGTGCCCCCCACCCCCCCCTTGAGAGGCAGGAGGTATAATTGAATGGCAAGAGTCTTACAGGAAGTGTTTCCCCAGGTAGTTTCCTCCAGGTACAAGGCAAGCACATATTCCATCCCATTACTGTCTGAGGTCCATCTGAATGGGAATCGGACGCTTGGGCCTCTAGCCTTCCTGCCGCACAAACGTTAACAGTTGCTTTTATTTAGGGTGCGTATAGAATATTCAATCCATTCCACCCAGGCATTTGTTCCCTTATATCCTACTTCTATTTGCATGGCGTTGGCAGTGGCCTAGGGGATATTGTCTTGTGACATCTACTCCTAAATCTAATCCTAGCCAATCTTTTGACCTAAAGGCTGAAATATCCAAGTCATTCAAGTTATCTATAACCAATAACTTAACGGGGTAAGCATGATACAGATTGTACACATTTCTCCAGCCCACATTGTAAGCCCCTGCAATTTGCCAGATTTCTAAAGCAAATAGAGCCCAGTACATGATGGTTATTAAGACAGCTTACAGTTGCCCTAACCAGTTTGGCTCAGTGGATAGAGCGTCAGCCTGCAGACTGAAGGGTCCCAGGTTCGATTCCGGTCAAGGGCATGTACCTTGGTTGCGGGCACATCCCCAGTGGGGGGTGTGCAGGAGGCAGCTGATCGATCTTTCTCTCTCATCGATGTTTCTAACTCTCTAACTCTCTCCCTTCCTCTCTGTAAAAAATATATATATATTAAAAAAAAAAAAAGACAGCTTACAGTTGTCAGCATCATTTTAAAGGGGATATGTCCTGGTATGGCTGTTCAAGTTGAGGTATGTCCGCCTTTAACCATGTGTGATGGGTCCAATCTTGCTCTGCAGTCTGAACAGCAGTCTCTGTAGAAAGCAAGATAGGTAAGGTCCTTCCCAGAAGGGTTCCAACTTGCTTCCCTTCCAAATCTTGATTAAACAAACGTAGACTTCCAGTCGATAGCAATGAACTGGAAACTCAAGAGGGCTTTGGGTAGGGAGGCCTTCTTGAGGAGGAAACTGGTCTTGCAGAACTTGTTATCTAAATACAGAAACCATGGAACTGTGAACAATACACTTCCCTGGGGAGGGGAGAGTTGTTAAGCTGGTGCCAGGACAGACCATTGGATGTGGCCTGACATCTGGGGCCTTCATGCAGGGTCACGAAGGGGGCAGGGGGCCTATCTGCAAGACAAAGACCACAGCAGGATATATATAGACAGACTCTCTGCATGTTTCTTCACTCTGATTTGGAAATTATTCCCGGAGTCCACTAGTGTTAATAAACGTGGTTCCTCCCTTTCTCTAGGAAGCGTGCTTGGTATTTCTTTGGTCTAATCCTTTAATTATTTGTTCCCTTAGAGATCTCTCATGTATCCCCTATGGACCTTATTGTTAAGGTCCCACTGGGACTCCCGTGTTTGGAAATTTTACATCTGCTGGAAGCACACCAGGGCCAGCCAGGTGCTCCCTTTCCCAGATAGCCATAGCTGATTTTCAAATCACTCCCCCCCTTTTTTTAGTCTAGCTAGTCAGTTGAGCCACATGGTCTTCCAGCAGAGTTCTAACTTTTTTTTTTTGTATTGCTGAAAATCCTTTTGCAGCCTAGAAAAGCTGATTTCTGATAGCACAGTGGCTTCATGGTGGTTGGAGCCTTATCAAGGTAGTTCTCCTCTCAAGGGGAAGGCTGAGATTTTAAATTGTCATCTTGGCTGTTCCCTCACATCGTCCCTGAGTCGCAGAGGGAGGGGAAGGCAGGCCAAGGGTTTCATTCCTGTCTTCCCTTGTTCTCATTTAGGCTTCTCTGCCTTTACAGGGAGAAAGAGGACTGACCCCTTCCTCCAACAGAAAGGACAGAGAGTCTCCTTTTGAGTGACTATACTTTCATTATTAACATATTTATAATTATTACTGAAAAGATTTATCTAAATTCTTCATTTTAGTTACATCTATATATCATATCTTAACAACTTTGATATTTTTAAATCCAATTATTACCTAAATCAGAGAGAGAAACCAAGATGGCGGCATAGGTAAACACCTAAACTGCTGCCTCACACAACAATATCAAAACTACAAATAAAAGACAAAACGGACACCATCCAGAATCACAGGAAAGTTGGATGAGTAGAAATTCTACAACTAGAAAAAAAGAAAAAAGCACATTGAGACTCAGAGGAGCTACAAAAGGCTGAGGTACAGAGGCTCGCACGCGGAGAGGATGGGCGGCTGTGTGCATGGGCAGCTGAGTGCTTGGCTGGCTTTCTAAAGCAAGAGGGAGACAGAAGCTCATGACTGCATTTAACTCAAGTTCTGGGCAAGTTTCTGGGAATCCCGACTCACTCAGGGAGAAACTGGACTGTCTGGCAGTGAGTGAAACTCAAGGGTGGCTTTCTCTCAGAGGTGCTTCCAGCAATTACCAAAGGACACTGAGACACAGGGGCCTCATAGGGCAGGGGTGAAGGGAAACCAAGGCTTTCTGCTCTGCCCTGAAACTCTGCCCCATCCAAGCTGAGCACAGAAGCTTTTGCAATTTTGCAAGTCTTGTCTCATAAGAGTGTCTCCAGCACAGAAGTTCTCCCAGCATAGACACAGCTGATCCTCACAGCGAATTGGCCTGGAGGACAATTCCTCCCAGTGATACAAACAACAATCAAGACTTAACTACAACAAGGCTGCACACACAGTCCACAAAGGGGTGCACCAAGAGTGTCCACCTCAGGTAACTGGGGAGGCTGAGCCACTGGGCCCTAGAGGACACCTACCACACAAAGATACTCTACCAACTCAAGGAAGCAGTGAAAATGTGGAGACAAAGAAACAGATCACAGATGAAAGAAATGGAGGAAAACAAACAACTGGATATAGAGTTCAAAACCACGGTTATAAGGTTTTTCAAGAGTTTTCTAGAAAAGACCAATAAAATTTAATGAGACCCTCAAGGATATGGAAAAGGACCAACTAGAAATTAAACATACACTGACTGAAATAAAAAATATTATACAGAGACCTAACAGCAGACTAGAGGACCACAAGAATCAAGTCAAAGAGTTGAAATACAAAGAAACGAAAAACACTCAGCTGGAAAAGCAAAAAGAAAAAAGAATCCAAAAATTTGAAGATAGTGTAAGGAATCTTTGGGACAACCTCAAGCATACCAACATCCGAATTATGGGGGTTCCAGAAGAAGAGAGAGAGCAAGATATGAAATCCTATTTGAATAAATAATGAATGAAAACTTCCCCCACCTGGTGAAAGAAATAGACTTACAAGTCCAGGAAGTGCACAGAACCCCAAACAAAAGGAATCCAAAGAGGACCACACCAAGACACATTATAATTAAAATACCAAGAGCAAAAGACAAAGAGAGAATATTAAAAGCAGCAAGACAAAACCAGTTAATTACCTACAAGGGAGCACCCATATGACTGTCAGCTGATTTCTCAATAGAAACTATGCAGGCCAGATAGGAGTGGCAAGAAATATTCAAAGCGATGAATATCAAGAACCTACAACCAAGATTACTCTACCCAGCAAAGCTATCATTCAGAATTGAAGGTCAGATAAAGATCTTCACAGATAAGAACAAGCTAAAGGAGTTCATCACCAACAAACCAAAATTATATGAAATGCTGAAAGGTATTCTTTAAGAAGAGAAAGAAGAAGAAAAAGGTAAAGATAAAAATTATGAACAACTAGTACATGTCTATCAACAAGTGAATCTAAAAATCAAGTGAATTAAAAACCTGATGAACAGAATAAACTTGTGAATATAATAGAATCAGGGACATAGAAAGGGAGTGGACTGACAATTCGGGGGGGGGGGGGAAGGGTGTGGGAGGTGCGGAAAAGAGACTGGACAAAAAGCGTACACCTATGGATGAGGATAGTGTGTGGGGGGAGGTAAGAGCATGGGGTGGGGTGGGAACTGGGTGGAGGGGAACTATGGGGGACAAAAAGAGGAACAATTATAATAATCTGAACAATAAAGATTTATTAAATTAAAATAAATAAATAAATAAATCATTTTCTTGATTAGTTTTGTAACAGGGATAATTCAATGTGAAAGTACCATTTTATTTTAATTATGATATTAACTATGATTACCCTTTCTGTTCAAAGAAAGGACACTATAATCTGGCTGGGAGTAGTATGCCTCCAGGATCACCTTTGGAATGCAGTCCATCTTCATTCAAGAACCACCCATTCTCTTGCTGCCATACCCCCAAGGTCAGCCTTAGTTTTGCCTCAGCTGGCCTGCATGGGTTTGTAATGTCACATGCAGGTGCAGGCCACCCACTTCCATCCCAGTCCCATCCAGGTTAATACTAATCCTTAAAACTGGATGTTTAATGGACCCGATACTGGGCGGGGTTTTGCAAACTTCTCTGCCCTGCCGAGTTCCACAAGCACCCAAGTACCACCTTCCATTCTGCCACTTGGAAATCTCAGGCTTTTTCCCTTCCCCACCTGCTTTGCCTCAGGTGGGAAAGATAATGGTTTGTTAGGCTTGGAATTAGCTGGCCTTTGGTTTAAACTTCTCTGGGTTGCAACCTTTACAAATTTTACACTTTTAAGTAAATCTTAGAATCTTAAAATTTTAACCCAGCACAGCAAAATCATAAAGCAGGGAAGAGCAAATTAAAGTACCTAAAAGTTAGACAAAATTGCATCACAGACATACAGATAGAAATTTCACTAGTTAAGTTTTTCTGGTGGGCCAGCACCCTGCCAGAGAGCAGGAATGAATCCCCAAAAATAAGGATTCTTGGCGACTGCTGGGATGTTCCTGCAATCTCTGTCATGGGTTCAGGCCCCCCACACACAACTGGGCTCCCTCTAAGGTGGAACTTTCCCCATCTTTAAACAAATTAAACAAACAAACAAAAAAAACAAAAAAACAGACATAAAACATCAACACACACTCTCATACAGGCACATGCAACCCTAAAAGTTTACACCAAGAGCAATGTCTCTGTCCCTGATTTGAGAACTTGCCTCCCCAGAACCTCAGCATTCTCCCAATGGACTATTTTGGGTGAATGTATTCCCTAGAACTAGAATTTCCATTTCCCATCCTCGGTAGGTCCCCTGTGACTCATACTCAACCCCCTATGTTGGAGGTTTCTCATATTCAGCAAGATCTGCTTTGTCCCTCTCTGGCCACTTCCTTGCAGGAGAACAGAACCACAGATCAGAACTCTACACTCGCTTTATCTCCAAGACACAACCCAGTCACATATACCCTACCTCCAAGGATACCCAATCACCAAAGTAGTACTCAGTCCATTTCCCATCTTGGCATGAGGTTATCTGATTGCCATGGGTCTTGCTTGGGCCCTTTCTGCATTGCTGGCTGACTCTCAATCCTGAGCTCATAGTCAACCCAGGGATAATGGTTGTCCCTCCTCACCGAGGACACTGCAACTTGGCAGCAGGGTGCACCTCCTCAGGAGAAGGATCCAATTTCCCTGTGGTGATAGATGGTATCCCAGACATGCCCCCAAATTGTTAGAAATAAGGCAAGCCCCCAAATTCAGGGGTCCTGATAGAACACAAAACATACTCAGAATCCAGGCAGCAAGGCAAATATCTTTACCTCTACATAAAAGGGTGCACACACATGGTCTGGAAGCACACGCACACCGAGCAGGTGGTCTGCTTGGCTTTATAATCCTTGATGCCTGTGACCTGTCCCTTGCTGTTGAGTGGAGCTCAGGCACATAGTCTTTTGTGATTGGCTAATTCAAAGGGAGGGGTTGGCCTTTGCTGTTCCAAGATGGTAGCTCCCAGGGGAGCTGCAAGCCATGTGGCCAACATGGAGGCTTCCAAATCATGCAGTCCAAAATGGCAGCTGTCTAATGTGTTCTTTGACAGAAAAAATGACTTGTTCATTCTCACACACTCAACAAATATTAATCTGGCAACCACTATATCCCAGGCACTATTTCAGGGGCCACAGTCAGAATAGTAGACAAAATGAACAAAAAATTACAGATTTCATAGTGCATGCAATGTGATATTATATGATGTAAATTATCATTTTCTATTCTAAACTCTCTGAAGCTATCTTAGAGATCCCAGCAAACCTTCCCAGCCTGTTATCACCTGCTCCTGCCACCTTCATCACTACCACCAGCAGCACACATATACAGACATACACAACCCTAAAGACCTACCAGACTTCTAAATGGTTCTAGATCCCATTCTACATTTTTCTGCCTCCATACCTGTGCTATGGGCATCACCTCTACAAAGAAGGCACTTTAACCCCCTGGCAACCCAAGCAGAGGCCCTGGGATCTGGGATTTATTTATCTTCTACAACTGAAACTTTGTAGCCTGGAGTGGAGCCAAGCCTTCTGCTCCCTCTGTGGTGGTAGCCATTTCTGTTGGGATTTATGTATCTTCTATAATTGAAACTTTGTAGCCTTAAGTGGAGGCCAAAGCAGGCCAAGGCTGCAGAAGCTTGGCTTCCTACATTGCTGTGGGCAACCCTAGCCTCCTGCTCTCTCCTGCTCTCTCCAGCTCCGTGGCTGCTGCCATTTCTGTTGGGATTTATTTATCTTCTATAATTGAAACTTTGTAGCATTGAGTGGAGGCCTGGGCTGGCAAGGGCAGGCGGAAAGCTTGGCTACCTCCATTGCCAGGGAAACCCAAGCCTCCCTCCTGCTCTCTGTGGCTGCAGCCATCTTGGTTGGGTTTATTTGCATATCCCCTCCTGACTGGCAGATGGTCATGGCTTGTGGGTGTAGCAGAGGTATGGTCAATTTGCATATTACTCTTTTATTAGATAGGATAAGTATTAAGTTATGAGAAATAGTCAAAACCTGTGGTTAACATATTACTTTCTCTTTTACAACTTCAAAGTCCATAGGTCCTAAACAGAATAGGCACAGAATAAGTTCTCAATAATACTTGATAACTTGAATGATTATGCTAAGTTTTCTGTTGTACACTTAATTTTTTAAAAAAATATTTTATTGACTTAGAGAGGAAAGGAGAAGGAAAGAGATAGAAACATTGATGCGAGAGAAACATCAACATTAATCAGCTGCCTCCTGCACGCCCCCTGCCAAGGATAGAGCCCACAACCTGGGAATTGAACCTGTGATCTCTGGGTGCATGGATCAATGCTCAACTACTGAGCAATACTGACCAGGCAATTTTTATTTATCTATTTATTTAGTTATTCATCTATTCAAAAAGATTTAGTCTACTAGATGCCAATCACCCTCTTAAGATATTGAGAATAAATGGTTGAAACAAAACAGATGATAACATTGTTTACTTAGTCTTAGAATTATTTACTTTAGAGTTTACAAAAAGTCACTTGTCTGTAATGATTGATAAGACACTGAGGCCTATCATTAAAGGAAATGACAGCATTTTTTATGGAGATTGTTAAGTTTAGTCAACTTTATATCTTGAGATATTTGAATGAATTCTTCCCTTGAGGTAAGGGGATGGAGGCTTTTGTATCAAAATATTATTTCTTCAGATCTTTAGTTTTGTGAGTTCATATGCATGAGGGCAAACAACCAAGGGAGCCCACTCTCCCTCCACCTTTAGTTATTTATTCAAACCATGGAGTCAGTGAAAGTCTTCTATAAAAATCACTAGTTGTAGAAATTATATAAGTTTAAGATTTTTCATCAGCCCCTTAGGTCTCATCTAAAGTAATCTATTTTTCCAGAAGCTCAAAAAGTTTAATAATGTAGAAGTGTAAGTTCTCTATAAAGAATTTCAACAATATGAGATTGTACAACAATATTTTGTGCAAAGGAGAAATGCAAGTTAATTTTGTAAAGAAAAAACATTTTCTTGAAGAGCAGAAAACTCAAATTAACCAAAATTTAAATGTATGAAACAGATCATAACAAAGCTTGAAGTCATAAAATAGCCACTCCTAAAAAGCATGTTGGCAAAGAGATGGTTGGTTTTCTCTGATCCATACTAAATAGAATCTTTAAGGCTCATAGTGCAATTCCTTTCAAACCTTTCCTTCTAAGATATTAGAAAGAAGAGAGGTTGAATCACCAAATAAATGACTCAGCATTGAAGATATTCTTCACGCAGCAACAACCAAGTTCATATGCTCTCAGCTATCCCCTCCTCTTCCTCCTCCCACCACCTCTGCTTGAGGAAAGAGACCCTTCCTTAAACTGACCTGACCACTTGCAGAAATTACAGTCTTATAGTTTCACCAGTCACATTACTTAATGTAATTTTTCTGGGGTGATAATGTATTTATTCCAACTGGATGATTTCAAATGACCTTTATTTCAACTGTACTGAAGTCAGAGGAATTAGCTACTTCTGACTACTGCTTTATGCCAGTGAGATGCCTAAGTGAAGCACCAAAGAAAAATTACCTTTTGGTCATTATTACTCAGATAATCCTGAAAGTCAGTTCTGATGAGGAAAGAAATTCAAGAGTGAGTAAAAAAATCGTGTTTATCACTAAACAGCTGAAGGATGAATGGCATAATTAGAGAGATTCAGTGTTGCCAGGATTCCAGAAAGAAGGTTCCTCCCCAGAAACTTTCCTGGTTCCATCTCAAATACGCTACTAGGATGTAGAAATGCCTCTCCACCTCCACGTCAAGCACAGTCTATCATTCTTCTGGAACATCAAGCAGCTGGAAGGTCAAAGCTATCCAGAACAAAATATTCCATTCAAGTTCCTGAAATTATTGGGGCCATTGGCAGTCAACCCAGCCATGAAAGAAATGTAGCAAAACTGGGCAGAAGCAAGGAACTCAGTTTAACAGGATAACAGAAAGCATGAGCTATAAGGGGGAAATTGTGTTTAGGACTTTTGGTTGAAGGAGGAGTTAGACCAATTCTGAAGTGAGAGCAACAGCCACCCACAGAAGCCCTTAGGCCTTTATTTACTTGAATAAGGTTTCAGACCTACTCTGGAGTTGGTTTATAATTTATGATAACCTATTCTTCATCATAAATTCAAATATTTTCCTTTATATTCATTGACATTTGGGGAGCATGATATTATACCTTCTTCACTGAACAAACATTTATTCAAGGTTTACAGCGTAATAGGCACTAACAATTCCAGGCTCTGAGCTTCAGACTTGGAACCAGAAAGAAAAGGACTGTCTTGCATAGAGCTTTGCATTCTGGTGCGTGGGCTTCTGGAGAAAGAGACATGTAAACAAAGAAAGAAATCTATCAATAAGGCCATTCCCTATATTTATATTGTATAAAGAAAGTAACAGGGCTATGTGGTAGAGTGACTTCAATAAAGATGAGATTTTTTTTTTTTTTTTTAGGATGAGAGGTCCACTGGGTTTGCTAAGACGAACTTTAAACTTGAATATCAAAAATGAGAGCAGCCAGCAAAGATATATGGGCTGCAGACTGTAATAGAGGGTAAAGGAAGTAGAATATCTTAAAGGAAACTAAAACTTGGAATTTAAATATGATAAAAATATAGATTTGTGAAAATGAACAAAAAAGCTTGATATTTAATTAAAATGCCCATTCAAAGAAGGTAAGGTTTATGAATAATTATATGTCACAAATATAAAACTTTATAAATATTACATCCAGGAGAAACCAAGATGGCAGCATAGGTAAGCAGCTAAACTGCTGCCTCGCACAACAATTTCAAAACAACAACTAAAAACAGAATGGACACCATCCAGAACCACAGGAAAGCTGGCTGAGTGGAAATTCTACAACGAGAAGGAAAGAGAAAAGCTCACAGAGAATTGGAGGAATGGCAAAGAGTTGAGGTACAGCAAAGGGTCTTTGTGCCCACAGAGAGGAAGGCGGCTGAGAGCCTGGCTGACTTTCTCTGGCGGGAGGGGAAGGAAGCCCCCAACTGCACTGAACCCCAGTTCCGACTGCACTGAACTCCAGTTCTGGGTGAAACCCGTGGACCCAGGCTCATACAGGGGGAGTCTGGACTGTCAGGTAGAGATAAAGGCACTTGTAGAATCAGAGACCCAGGGGAGAGCCTGGGGAGCCCCGGCAGGCAGGGCTCTGGAAGTTTGCGCGCAAGTGCACACAAAGACTTCAGAGTTTGCCACAGGCTTTCCCTAGCAGAAGGGAGTCAGAAGCTCCTGACTGCACTGAACCCCAGTACCAGGTGAGCCCCTGGGGAGCCATGATCTGGCGGGGGCAATCTGGACCCTCGGACGGAGGCTCGGGAGGCCGGGAAGGCAGAGGTCTGGAGACACGTGCGCATGCAAAGGCAGGGCTGATGGGAAGCCAAGACTGTCTGCTCCACCCTGAGACTCCACCCCATCCAAGCTGAGCACAGAGGCTTTTGCAATTTGGCAAGTCTAATCCTATAAGGCTGTCTCCAGCACCGAACTTCTCCCAGCATAGACACAGCTGATCCTCACAGCCAACTGGCCTGGAGGTCAATTCCTCCCAGTGATACCAACAACAATCAAGACTTAACTACAACAAGGCTGTACACACAGTCCACAAAGGGGTGCACCAAGAGTGTCCACCTCAGGTAACTGGGGAGGCTGAGCCACTGGGCCCTAGAGGACACCTACCACACAAAGCTACTCTACCAACTCAAGGAAGCAGTGAAAATGTGGAGACAAAGAAACAGATCAAAGATGAAAGAAATGGAGGAAAACAAATGACTGGATATAGAATTCAAAACCACGGTTATAAGGATTTTCAAGAATATCCTAGAAAAGGCCAATAAATATAACGAGACCCTCAAAGATATGAAAAAGAACCAACTAGAAATTAATTATAGGAGGAGAATCCAAGATGGCGGCGTAGGTAAACACCTAAACTGCTGCCTCCCACAACAATTTCAAAACTACAACTAAAAGACAAAACGTCTGTCACCCAGAACTACGGGAAAGCTGGCTGAGTGGAAGTTCTACAACTAGAAGGAAAGAGAAAAGAGCATCGAGACGTGCACGAGTGCTGAAAAGCTGAGGTACGGAGGTGCGTGATCCGGGCTGGCGGCGGGCGTTGCTTTTTTCAACCCAAAGGGAGACAAGATCCCGATTACTCTAAAATACAGTTTCTGGGGAGACGCGGGGGACCCAAACTCCTACGGGGAGAAGCTGGACTGTCTGCCAGTGAGGGGGGCTTACTTGCAGAGCTGCGTGCAGGAATAATTGTTTACGGCACTGGGGCATGGGACTCCAGGACGCCCTTGGGGACACAGAGCCGGCTAACTAGCAGCCATTGCTGTTTGCCACGCCCTAGCCTAGTGACACCCTGAGACCCCGCCCTGCACAACCTACAAACCCACCCAAGCTCCAAGCAGCAGCGTTAGCAGAAGAAAGGCCCGCCCTATCGCAGCTTAACCTAGCAAACTTGCAGCCTGGGTCAGACAGCTCCAAAACCTCCAAACCCCAAGCAAAGAAGAGAAAACTGTAGCTCTCACTGTAGCTCCTGCTGGATGGCCTCAGACAGTAGCTGACCTGCACCCCATTGGAGATCCAGAAGCCAGTGTACCTAGTGGTCAGAGTGAGACACCAGATTTCAACTCCTCACATCCATAAGTGACACATTCAAAGGCAGACTCAGTGAGCACCAAAGCCCCACTGAAACAAGTCCTGCCCCTAAGTGTGTCTTCAGCGCAGCAGTTCTTCCATTATAGACACAATGAGTGCTCACAGCTAATTGGCCTGGAGGTCAATTCCTCCCAGTATACCAACAGCAATTAAGGCTTTAACTGCACCAAGTCTTTGCACTCAGCCCACAAAGGGGTGTACCAAGAGCGTCCACATCAGGTGATTGGGGAGGCTGAGCTACTGCCCCCTATAGGTCACCTACCACACAAAGCTACTCCATCAACACAGGGAAGCAGCCAAAATGAGGAGACAAAGAAACATGTCAAGAATGAAATAAACGGAGGAAAGCAAGCTACTGGACGACATAGAGTTCAGAACCACATTTATAAGGTTACTCAAGAATCTTCTTAAAACCGCTGAGAAACTTGATGAGACCTTCAAGGAGCTTAATGAGAATGCCAAAAAAATGGAAAAGGATCAGTCAGAAATGAAGCATACACTGTCTGAAATAAAGAATATACAGAAGCTCAACTGTAGATCAACGTACCCCAAGAATCAAACCAAAGATCTGAAATATGTGGAAACAAAAAACATCCAACCAGAAAAACAAAAAGAAAAAAGAATCCAAAAATATGAAGATAGTGTAAGGAGCCTCTGGGACAACTTTAAGCGAACCAACATCCGAATTTTTGGGGTGCCAGAAGAAGGGAGAGAGCAAAATATTGAAAACCTATTAGAAGAAATAATGACAGAAAACTTTCCCTGCCTGGTGAAAGAAATAGATGTACAAGTCCAGGAAGCGCACAGAACCCCATACAAGAGGAATCCAAAGAGGACCACACCAAGACACATCATAATTAAAATGCCAAGGGCAAAAGACAAAGAGAGAATATTAAAAGCAGCAAGAGAAAAACAGTTAATTACCTACAAGGGAGTACGCATACGACTGTCAGCTGATTTCTCAACAGAAACTATGCAGGCCAGAAGGGAGTGGCAAGAAATATTCAAAGTGATGAACAGCAAGAACCTACAACCAAGATTACTCTACCCAGCAAAGCTATCATTCAGAGTTGAAGGTCAGATAAAGAGCTTCACAGTCAAGAAAAAGCTAAAGGAGTTCATCACCACCAAACCAGGATTACATGAAATGCTGAAGGGTATTCTTTAAGAAGAGGAAGAAGAAGAAAAAGGTAAAGATAAAAATTATGAACAACAAAATGACATCAAATACATACCTACCAACAAGTGAATCTAAAAATCAAGTGAATAAAAAATCTGAAGAACAGAATGGACTGGTGAATATAATAGAATCAGGGACATAGAAAGGGAGTGAACGGACGATTCTCAGGGGAAGCAGGTGTGAGGGGTGCGGGAAGAGCTTGGACAAAAATCTTACTCCTATGGATGAAGACAGTGGCGGGGGTAAGGGCATGGGGTGGGGTGGGGAATCAGGTGGAGGGGAGCTATGGGGGGAAAAAATAGAGGAACACCTGTAATAATCTGAACAATAAAGATTTATTTAAGAAAAAAAAGAAATTAATTATACACTGACTGAAATAAAAAATATTATACAGAGACCCAACAACAGACTAGAGGAACGCAAGAATCAAGTCAAAGAATTGAAATACAAAGAAGGAAAAAACACTCAACCGAGAAAGCAAAAAGAAAAAAAAATCCAATAAAGTTGAAGATAGTGTAAGAAGCCTCTGGGACAACTTCAAGCGTACCAACATCCGAATTATGGGGGTGCCAGAAGAAGAGAGAGAGCAAGATATGAAAACCTATTTGAAGAAATAATGACAGAAAACTTCCCCCCCCTGGTGAAAGAAATAGACTTACAAGTCCCAAACAAAAGGAATCCAAAGAGTACCACACCAAGACACATCATAATTAAAATGCCAAGAGCAAAAAACAAAGAGAGAATATTAAAAGCAGCAAGAGAAAAACAGTTAATTACCTACAAGGGAGCACCCATACCATTGTCAGCTGATTTCTCAACAGAAACGATGCAGGCCAGACAGGAGTGGCAAGAAATCTACAAAGTGATAAATAGCAAGAACCTACAACCAAGATTACTCTACCCAGCAAAGCTATCATTCAGAATTGAAGGGCAGATAAAGAGCTTCACAGATAAGAAAAAGCTAAAGGAGTTCATCACCACCAAACCAGTATTATATGAAATGCTGAAAGGTATTCTTTAAGAAGGGGAAGAAGAAAAAGGTAAAGATAAAAATTATGAACAACAAATACATATCTATCAACAAGTGAACCTAAAAATCAAGTGAAATAGAAACCTGAGGAACAGAATAAACTGGTGAATATAATAGAATCAGGGGCATAGGAAGGGAGTGGACTGATAATTCTCAGGGGGAAAGAGGTATAAGGGGGTGCAGGAAGAAACTGGACAAAAATCATACATCTATGAATGAGGACAGTGCGTGGAGGTAAGGGCAGAAGGTGGGGTGGGAACTGGGTGGAGGGGAGCTATGGTGGGAAAAAGGAGAAACAATTGTAATAATCTGAATAAAGAATTATTTTTTTAAATAAATAAATAAATATTACATCCATGATTATTTATATAAATATGTGCATATTTAAAATATGTCATATGTGTTGTATTTAACTCATATGTGAATATATTTCAAAGTAACATACATTTTACCAAAAATTATATGTATACTTTTTAAAAAATAAAGTATATTCTGTTTCATAGCTCACTTCCTTTAAAGTTTTTGAATTAAGCATGTTTTAAAAATGAAGAGAGACTAATTACCTAATTTAAAGACCTGATATAATCTTGCAAATACTGCCTGAGAGGGTGAACTTCTAAGAGACAGCAGATATTTCTCAAGTCAAAAGAACCAAATATTTACAAAATCACAAGAACAGACACAACTTTCGTTCTTAAGGATTTTAAATTTCATTGAGATGTTTTCTTTATCATAAAAATATATCCTTAAAGGCAATACATAATATTTCAAGTGAGATTAAAACAAAGTTTCCTGAAAGCATCAGGGTATAATGATTTATTTCAAAAGAATTGACGAAGTCATAAACAAAGATATTAAGTGTGGTAATAATTAAAGATGCTGGCAAATGATCTCTTTGAAAATTTCAAATTTCTTTTTCCAGTGAGATATTATAAAAACTGACAATAATATTCTAAATTATTTGCTTTTTTGCTTTACCAGATGAATATCTTAAAAGTACAATTGAATTCAAAATCTATGGACTAGATTGATTAGAAAATATTTCTATTAAAAGGTTTTTTCTATCAAAAGGTTTTTTTCTCAGCCTCACCTCTACCCAGGGTGCCCTCAAATAACACCTGGGACTCTACAGCCACCCCCACCAGGGACTTGTTGCCTCAGGTGCGGTCCTGCTGTCACTGAGACTCCAGCCACTCCAGTATGGAATCCTGGGAGTTCCGAAGCACTCTCCCCTCTGGCTGGTCCATGGCACCAAAACCATGTGAGCAGCAGCCGTGCACAGCCCACCCCCATCCAAGGAGCAGCCGCCACATACAGCCCAACCCCGTCAGAGGAGCAGCAGCTGCACAAGCAGCCCACCCATGTCTGAGGAGCAGCTGCCCCGTGCAGCCCCCACCATCTGAGGAGCAGCAGCCACATGCAGTGTGCCACCATCTGAGGAGCAGCAGCTTTGTGGGCAGCCCACCCCCATCAAAGGAGCAGCAGCCCTGTGAGCAGCCTGCTCCTGTCTGAGGAACAGCAGCCACACAAGCAGCCTGTGTCTGTACAAGGAGCAGAAGACATGCGAGCAACTTGCCCCTGTCTGAGGAGGAGCAGCCGCATGAGCAGCCCACACCAGTCTGAAGAGTGGCAGCTACATGTGCAGCCTGCCCATATACGAGGAGCAGCAGCTGTGCAAGCAGCCTGTCCCTGCCAGCCAGAGGAACAACCACTGCTTTGAGAAGCTCCCACCAGAAGAGCCATTGCCAAATAAGGAGCAGCCCCTGCCATGACTGCCAGAGAAGCAGATGCTGCCAAAGGCACTGCTGCTGCCCAAGGAGCAGCCATCCTTCGGTGAGAGCAATAATGGGGAGACAAAGAAACCCCAAAAGGCAAAAAAAATGAGGAATCATCAGAAAAGCAACTAAGTGAAAGAGAGGCTTGCAATATGTCAGAAAAAGAAATCAGAATAAGGGTCATAAAGTATATACAGGATGGATGAAAAAAATCAACAACTTATGTAAGAATCAAGAGGAAATAAAGAGTGATATAGCTGCAATAAAAAACACTGGGGAAAGTTTCAAAAGTAGATTAGGAGAAGTAGAGGACTGAATTAGCAAATTAGAAGACCGGGAAGCAAAACACACCCAAACTGAACTGCAATAGCAGAAAAAAATTAAAAGACAGGAGGAGAGCCTAAGGGAGCTTTGGAAAAATATGAAACAAAGCAACATATGAATAATAAGGGTGCCAAAATGACAGGAAGAGGAACAAGGATTAGAAAACCTATTTGAAGAAATAATATCAGAAAACTACCCTGATGTGGGGGCAGGGGGAGTCACACAAGCACAGTGAGTCCCAAACAAGATGAACATGAAAAGACCCCCACCAAGACACATCATAATTATGATGGCAAATGTTCAGGACAAAGAAAATCTTAAAGGTTGCAAGAGAGAGACAGAAAGCTAAGTACAAGGGATTTCCCATTAAATCGTCAAATGATTTCTTTTTTTTCAGAGTCAATATTTTAATTAGGAAGTCATAAAGGGGTTTATGGGTATGGGGAGAAAACTTGGAGGAGATAGGATTTCTTTTTTTATTGTTTGAAGTATTACAAATAGTAGTACATATGTCTCCATTTTTCCATCCATTGCCCACCCCGGCCTCCGCAACCCCCCAGTACATGCTTTCACCTGCCCCCCCCCCCAGTGTCTTGTATCCATTGGTTATGTTTATATGCATGCGTACAAGTCCTTCGGTTGATCTCTTACAGCCCCCCAACCTCCCCTGTCTTCCTGCTGTAGTTTGACAGTCTGTTCAATGCTTCTTTGCCTCTGTATCTATTTTTCGCCATTTCTTTCCTTTAAAAAATCTTGCCTCTACAGACTAGAAATAAACATATAATAACAAAAAATGTTTGAGTCCCAATTTCAATGTCCAACAGTTCTGAGTCCCCGTTTCAATGTCAAACAGTTTCTTATGTGTACATGTCAGCAATGATATCTGGATGGTGGGCACATGGTGGCAATGCAGGTCCAATACTCTCTGGTTTGATCCCAGGTAACCTGCAGCAATGCGCAGCTGCTGACTGATAGCGTGGCATGGCATCATCAGTGTCTTCCATCTCTGGACTGTTTCTCCTCTCGTCTTCGTGGTTGGAGCAAACCTGTCAATTCCTCTCTGTTGCAGGACTGCACCTGGTCTTGGGGTTGTTTTCTGAAAATATACAAGCATATTCTTGACCACAAGTTAATAAAGGAATCTTTTCTATATAATTGATTTGGGATCCTTTTTATTTTTGCCCAAACTATTTTCCTTTGTCTTATTTAGATACCATGTGTGTTTTTCATGGGTGTCTTGCTGAGGTATGACATTCTGATCGACGTTTCTCAGCCTCTGGATCTGTTCTTGTTCATCAGTCTATGCCCTTCATTATATTCCACAAATGAGTGAGATCATGTGATATTTATCTTTCTCTGCCTGGCTTATTTCACTTAGCATAATGCTCTCCATCTCCATCCATATTGTTGCAAATGGTAGGAACTCCTTCTTTTTTACTGCAGTGTAGTATTCCATTGTGAAGATGTACCACATTTTTTTAATCCACTCATCTGCTGATGGGCACTTAGACTGTTTCCAAATCCTAGCTATGGTGAATTGTGCTGCTATGAACATAGGGGTGCATATATCCTTTCTGATTCGTGTTTCTAGTTTATTGGGATATATTCCCAGAAGTGGGATCACTGGTTCAAATGGAAGCTCAATTTTTAGTTTTTTGAGGAAACTCCATACTGTTCTCCACAATGGCTGCACCAGTCTGCATTTCCACCAACAGTGCAAAAGAGTTCCTTTTTCTCCGCATCCTCAACAACACTTGTCGTTTGTTGATTTGTTGATGATAGCCATTCTGACAGGTGTGAGATGGTACCACATTGTCGTTTTTATTTGCATCTCTCTGATGATTAGTGACTTTGAGCAAGTTTTCATATGTCTCTTGGCCTTCCTTCTGTCTTCTTTGAAAAAGGGTCTATTTAGATCAGTTGCCCATTTTTTGATTGGGTTGTTTATCTTTTTTTTTTTTTAACTTGTATGAATTCTCTGTATATGTTGGAGATTCAACCCTTATCATTGATATCATTTTCAAATATGTTCTCCCATGCAGTGGGCTTTCTTGTTGTTTTATTGATGGTTTTCTTTGCTATGCAAAAGCTTTTACTTTTGATGTAGTCCCACTTGTTTATTTTCTCTTTAGCTTCCATTGCATTAGGAGTAGTATCAGTGATATCAAATGCTTTCTCAACAGAAACACATCAGGCCAGAAAGGAATGGAAGGAAGTTTACAAAGTGTTGCAAAGAAGGGACTGAATCCAAGAATACTCTATCCAGCAAGGCTATCATTCAAAATTGAAGGGGAAATAAGGAGCTTCACAGGAAAAAAAAAAAAAAAGGGATAAGGGAGTTTATCACCACCAAGACAGAAATGCAAGAAATGCTAAAGGCACTGATGTAAAAAGAAGAAATGAAAAGGCAAGAAGGAACACAGCCACAAAAATAAAAATGGCTACAAACAAGTACCTATCAATAATAACTTTAAATAAAATGGACTAAATGCTCCAATCAAAAGACATCAAATGGCTGAGTGGATAAGTAAACATGCACCCAAATGCTGGAGCACCCAAATACATAAAAAAAAGTTCCTGGAAGATATCACAGGAGAGATAAATGACAATACAATCAGAGTAGGGGACTTTAATAGCCTACTGACATCACTGGATAAATCCTCTAGACAAAAATCAGCAAAGAAACAGCAATCCTAATTGACTCACTACATTAGATGGATTTAATTGACATATTCAAAATATTTCACCCCAAAGCTATAGAATATATGTTCTTCTCAAGTGCACATGGGACATTTTCAAAGATAGATCACATATTGGGTCATAGGCAAAGTCTTTCCAAATTCAAGAAGATTGAAATATTATCAAGCATTTTCTCAGACCTCAATGGCATCCTATCTAATAAAAGAGTAATATGCAAATTGTTTATCACTCCAACACACAAGATGGCCACCCCCATATGGTCAAAGATGGCTGCCCCCAGGGCACATAAGATGTCCGCCACAGATAGCCTAAAGGGGAGGGTACTTCTGGGCAATCAGGCCAACAGAGGAGGGCAGTTAGGGGCAACCAGAACTGCAGAGGAGGGCAGTTGGGGGCAATCAGGCTGGCAGAGGAGAGCAGTTGAAGATGACCAGGCCTGCAGGGGAGGACCCAGGCATGTAAGGGAAAGGAGTTGGGGGGAACGAGGCCTGCAGTGAAGGGAAGTTGGCGGGTTGGGGGGAGGAAGGCCTGCAAAGGAGGGCAGTTGCGGGCAATAAGGCCAGCAGAGGAGAGCAGTTGTGCCAGGGTTCTTGTGCCAGCCTTACAAAGAGTTCAGAAGTCTGGAGAAAGGGACTGATGCATAGATTCAAGAAGGAGTACATAGACAAAAGGTTATTTTGAAAGACATTGGGGGTCAGAGATGCTTCTAACTAAAGGAGCTAAAAGACTACCCCTTGTCAAAAGACCCCGTGCTATTTATTAACACAATTTGTCCCAAGGCAAGATGGAGATAATATAATTCAAAGGGTAGGGTATCAAAGGGTATTGTCAGTTTGGGGAATAGCCTACAGCCATTCAGGTGTTTGGCCAACAGGAGACAATAAAATGCCCTGAGCTGTCTGGCAATAGACAATCCTATTCAGGTTTGAGGGAAGTGCCTTTTGGCCATTCCAACAGGTTAACTGCATTTGACTCAACCCTTTTGGATCTCCCCAAGCTTCACCAACTTTTTGGTGAAACTTGTAATTATAACATGCTGGAATTGATTCCCAGCACAGTTGGGGGCAACCAGGCCTGCAAGGAAGGGAATTTAGAGGGGACCAGGCCTGTAGGGAAGGGCAGTTGGGGGCAACCAGGATGCAAGGGAGGGCAGTTAGGCGCAACCAGGCCTACAGGGGAGGGTAGTTGGGGGGACCAGGCCTGTAGGAGAGGGTGAGGGGGGAGACCAGGCCAGCAGGGGAGGGCAATTGGGGGCAACCAGGCTGGCAGGGTAGGGCAGTTAGGGATGACCAGGACAGCAGGGGAAGGCAGTTAGGAGCAATCGGGCTGGCAGAGGAGGGCAGTTAGGAGCAAACAGGCTGGCAAGGGAAGGAAGTTAAGGGTGACCAAGCCAGGAGGAGAGGCAGTAGGGGGTGACCAGGACTGGAGGGAAGGACAGTTAGGGGTAACCAGGCCTGTAGGGGAGGGCAGTTAGGGGCAACCAGGCCTGCAAGGGAGGGCAGTTAGGGGTGACCGAGCCAGCAGGGGAGGCAGTTGGGGGTGACCAGGCCTGCAAGGGAGGACAGTTAGGGGTGACAAGGTGGCAGGGGAGGGCAGTTAAAGGCAATCGGGCCAGCAGGGGAGCAGTTAGGCATCAATCAGGCTGGCAGGGGAGTGGTTAGGGGCTTATGAGGCTGGCAGGAAGAAGCAGTTAGGGGCAATCAGGCAGGCAGGCTGGAGAGCAGTTTGGAGCCAGCAGTCCTGGATTGTGAGAGGGATGTCCGACTGCCCGTTTAAGCACAATCCCAATGGGATTGAGTCTTAACGGACAGTCGGACATCCCTCAAGGGGTCCCAGATTGGAAAGAGTGAAGGCTGGGCTGAGGGACAACCCCCCCCCCCCACTGTGCACTAATTTCATGAACTGGGCCTCTAGTAAAATTAGAAATAAACTACAACAAAAACAACCAAAAAAATCAAACACTTGGAAGCTAAATAGCATACTATTAAACAATGATTGGGTTACCAAGGAGATCAAAGAAAAAGTTGAAAACATCCTGTAAGTGAATGACAATGACAACACAACAATCCAAAATCTGTGGGACACAGTGAAAGCAGTCCTGAGAGGGATGTTCATAGCTCTACAAGCCTACCTCTGAAAAAGTGGTATTAAATCATCTAACTCTACAACTTAAAGAATTAGAAAGAGATCAACAAGAAAAGCCCAGAGTGAGCAGAAAGAAGGAGATAATAAAGAGCAGAGCGGAAATAAATGACATAGACACACACACACACACACACAAACCACAATACAAAAGATCAATGAAACCAAGAGCTGGTTCTTTGAAAGGATAAACAAGATTGATTAACCTCTAGCCAGGCTACTAAGAAGCAAAAAGAGAGGACCCAAATAAACAAAATCAGAAATGAAAGAGGCGAAACAACATGAGACCCCGCAGAAATACAAAGCATAGTTTTAAAAAAATACTATCAACCACTCTATACCAACAAACTAGACAACAATCTAGAGGAAAGGGACATATTCCTAGAAAAAATACAACCTTCCAAAACTCAATCATGAAGAATCTAAAAATCTCAATAGGATGCTAACTATGGAAGAAGTTGAAGCAGTCATCAAAAAGGTTCCAGCAAACAAAAGCCCAGGGCCAAACAGCTTGACATGGAGTTTTCCCAAACATTTAAAGAAGAACTAAAACCTATCCTCCTCAGATTATTCCAAAAATTCCAAAGAACACTTCCAAACTCATTCTGTGAAGCCAGCATTACCCTAATTCCAAAACCAGATAAAGATAACACAATGAAAGAGAATTACAGGCCAATATCCCTCATGAACATAATTGCCAAAATCCTCAAAAAAATTCTAGAAAATCGGATCCAGCATTACATAAGAAAGATCATACACCATGACCAAGTAGGATTTATCCTGGGGATGCAAGGATGGTACAATATCTGCAACTCAACAAACATGATACATCACATAAACAAATTGAGAGATAAAAATCATAGTCATATCAATTGATGCAGAAAAAGCATTTGACAAAATCCAACAGCCTTTTTTGATAAAAACTTCAGTAAGGTGGGAATAGAGGAATCATATCTCAACATAATAAAAGTCTTACATGACAAAGTCTTGGTAAACCTACATCCAATATCACACTCAATGGGCAGAACTAAAACCATTTCACCTAAGAACAGGAACGAGAAACTTTCACCACTCCTGCTTGACATAGTACTGGAAGTGCTAGCCATAGCAATTAGATGAGAGAATGAAATTAAAGAACCAAATTGGAAAAGAAGACATTAAATTGTCATTATTTGCAGATGACATGACATTATACTAGTACATAGAAAACCCTAAAGACTCCATCAAAAAATTATGAGTCTTAAGAAATGAATTTGGCAATGTAGCAGGATACTATATTAACAGCAAGAAATCTATAGCATATTTATACACTAATAGTGAACATACAAAAAGAAGATTAAAAAAACAATCTCACTTACCATTGCTCCAAAAAAATTATGATACCTAGGAATAAACTTAACTAAGGAGGTAAAAGACATGTACTCAGAAAACTACAGAACACTGCAAAAAGGGACAGAGGGAGACGTAAACAGATGGAAGAACATATTGTGTTCATGGTTTGGTAGAATCAACATCATTAAAATGTCCATACTGCCCAAAGGAATCTATAGATTCAATGCAAATGCACTTCCCATTAAAATGCCAATGGCATATTTCACAGACCTAGAACAAAGGCTCCAAAAATTCATCTTAAATAAAAAAAGACCCTTGAATAGCTGCAGCAATCCTGAGAAAGAAGAACAAAGTAGTTGGGATCTCAATACCAGATTTCAAGATGTATTACAAAGCCATTGTTCTCAAAATTGCCTGGTACTGGCACAAGAACAGACATATAGATCAATGGAATACAATATAGAAGCCAGAAATTGACCCAAACCACTATGCTCAATTAATAATTGATATAGGAGTCAAGAACATACAATGAAGTCAAGACAGTATCTTCAATAAATGGTGTTGGGGAAATTGGACAAATACATGCCAAAAAAAAAGAAAACCAGACCACCTACTTACAACATACACAAAAATAAACTAAAAATGGACAAAGGACTTAAATGTAAGACGGGAAAACATAAAAATATTACTGGAATCCACAGACAGCATAATCTCAGACATATGCCAAAGCAATATCTTCACCGATATAGCCCCATGAGGTGCAAGTAGACTTGCCAAATTGCAAATTCCATTCCTGGCAATGGAAACTAAAGAGAAAATAAACAAATGGGACTACATCAAAATAAAAAGCTTCTACATAGCAAAACAAACCATCAACAAAACAACAAGAAAGCACACTGCATGGGATAACATATTTGCCAATATTATCACTGTTAAGGGTTTAATCTCCAATGTTTACAGGGAAATCACGCAACTTAACAAAAGAAAGATAAACAACCAAATAAAAAAATTGGCAATGAACCTAAATAGTTACTTTTTTAAAAAATAAATCTTTATACAGATTATTACAGTTGTTTCTCCTTTTTCCCACCATAGCTCCCCTCCACCTAGTTCCCACCCCACCTTCTGCCCTTACCTCCACGCACTGTCCTTATCCATAGGTGTACGATTTTTGTCCAGTCTCTTCCTGCACCCACCCATACCCCTTGCCCCCTGAGAATTATCAGTCCACTCCCTTTCTATGCCCCTAATTCTATTATATTCACCAGTTCATTCTGTTCCTCAGGTTTTAATTCGCTTGATTTTTAGGTTCACTTGTTGATAGATATGTATTCTTTGTTCATAATTTTTATCTTTACTTTTTTCTTCTTCCTCTTCTTAAAGAATACCTTTCAGCATTTCATATAATACTGGTTTAGTGGTGATGAACTCCTTTAGCTTTTTCTTATCTGTGAAGCTCTTTATCTGCCCTTCAATTCTGAATGATAGCTTTGCTGGGTAGAGTAATCTTGGTTGTAGGTTCTTGCTATTCATCACTTTGAAAATTTCTTGCCACTCCCGTCTGGCCTGCATAGTTTCTGTTGAGAAATCAGCTGACAATGGTATGGGTGCTCCCTTGTAGGTAATTAACTGTTTTTCTCTTGCTGCTTTTAATATTCTCTCTTTGTCTTTTGCTCTTGGAATTTCAATTATGATGTGTCTTGGTGTGGTCCTCTTTGGATTCCTTTTGTTTGGGGTTCTGTGCGCTTCCTGGACTTGTAAGTCTATTTCTTTCACCAGGTGGGGGAAGTTTTCTGTCATTATTTCTTCAAATAGGTTTTCATATCTTGCTCTCTCTCTTCTTCTGGCACCCCCATAATTCTGATGTTGGTACACTTGAAGTTGTCCCAGAGGCTTCTTACACTATCTTCAACTTTATTGGATTTTTTTTGCTTTTTGCTTTTTCGGTTGAGTGTTTTTTGCTTCGTTGTATTTCAATTCTTTGACTTGATTCTTGCGTTCCTCTAGTCTGTTGTTGGGTCTCTGTATAATATTTTTTATTTCAGTCAGTGTATGTTTAATTTCTAGTTGGTCCTTTTTCATATCTTTGAGGGTCTCGTTATATTTATTGGCCTTTTCTAGGATATTCTTGAAAAGCCTTATAACCGTGGTTTTGAATTCTATATCCAGTCATTTGTTTTCCTCCATTTCTTTCATTTGTGATCTGTTTCTTTGTTGCCGCATTTTCACTGCTTCCCTGAGTTGGTAGGGTAGCTTTGTGTGCTGGCCTCCCAGTTACCTGAGGTGGACACTCTTGGTGCACCCCTTTGTGGACTGTGTGTACAGCCTTGTTGTAGCTAAGTCTTGATTGTTGTTGGTATCACTGGGAGGAATTGACCTCCAGGCCAGTTGGCTGTGAGGACCTGCTGTGTCTATGCTGGCAGAAGTTCAGTGCTGGAGACAGCCTTATAGGAGTAGACTTGCCAAATTGCAAAAGCCTCTGTTCCCAGCTTGGATGGGGTGGAGTCTCAGGGCGGAGCAGACAGTCTTGGCTTCCCGTCAGCCCTGCCCTTGCACGCGTGTGCCTCCAGACCGCTGCCTTCCCTGCCTCCCAAGCCTCTGCCCAAGAGTCCAGATTCCCCCCGTAAGAGCGTGGGTCCCCAGTGTCTCTCCTCAACCTCCGCAGTCTTTGTGCACGCCTCCAGACCCCTGCCCGCCGGGGCTCCCCCAGGTGTCTGAGTCTCTGAGTACCTTTCTCTCTACCTGACAATCCAGACTTCCACTGTATGAGCCTGGGTCCACGGGATTTCGCCCAGATCTGGGGTTCAGTTCAGTTGGAACTGGGGTTCAGTGCAGTTGGGGGCTTCCTCCCCCCTCCCACCAGAGAAAGTTAGCCAGGCTCTCAGCCGCCCTTCCTCTCTACGTGCACAAAGACCATTTGCCGTACCTCAACCCTTTGCCATTCCTCCAATTCTCCATGAACTTTTCTCTTTCCTTCTAGTTGTAGAATTTCCACTCAGCCAGCTCTCCTGTGGTTCTGGATGGTGTCCGTTCTGTCTTTTATTTGTTGTTTTGAAATTGTTGTACGAGGCAGCAGTTTAAGTGCTTACCTATGCTGCCATCTTGGTTTCTACTCTAAATAGTTTCTTTTTGACAGAGGACATAAGGAAAGCCAAGAGGCATATGAAAACATGTTCAAAGTGACTAATCAGCAGAGAGATGCAAATCAAAATGACAATGCAGTATCATCTCACACCTGTCAGAATGGCTATCATCAACAAATCAACAAATGACAAGTGATGGCGAGGATGCAGGGAAAAAGGAATCCTCATGCACTGTTGGTGAGACTGCAGACTGGTGCAACCACTTTGAAGAACAGTATGGAGTTTCCTCAAAAAAAAACTAAAAATGCAACTCCCATTTGACCCAGTGATTCCACTTCTAGGAATATATCCTAAGAAACTAGAAACACCAGTCAGAAGGATATATGCACCCCTATGTTTGGCAGCACAATTTACCATAGCTAAGATTTGGACACAGCCTAAGTGCCCATCAGCAGATGAGTGGATTAAAAAACTGTGGTACATCTGCACAATGGAATACTACGCTGTGGTAAAAAAGAAGAAATTCTCATCATTTGCAAAAGCATGGATGGAACTACAGAGCATTATGCTAAGCTAAATAAGAAAATCAGAGAAAGACAAATATCATATGATCTCACTCATTTATGGCATATAATGAACAACATAAGCTGATGAACAAAACAGATCCAGAGGCAGAGAAGCATCGATCAGACCATCAAACCCCATAGGGAAAGTAGGGGAGGGTGTGGGTAAGTGGGAGAGATCAAACAAAGGACTTGTATGCATGCATATAAGCCTAACCAATGGACACAGACACCAGAGCATTATTGTGGGTGGGGGTGGAGCAATGGGAGGATAAAAATACATAGGTAATACCTTAATTAATAAAGAGAGAGAAAAAAGCTTTTTTTTTCTTTTCTATTTTGACATTTAAAAATGGATTTTAGCCCTGGCTGGTTTCGGTCAGTGGTTACAGAATCAGACCTCAGACTGAAGATCCAGGTTCAGTTCCTGTCAAGGGCACCTACATAGGTTGCAGGCTCATCCCTCAGGCTTGGTAGGGGTGCATGTGGGAGGCAAGCAGTCAATGTGTGTGTCTCTCTCTGTGTCTCTCCCCCTCTCTCCAAGTCTCTCTAAAAGTCAATTGAAAATGATCTCTTAGGTGAGAATTAACAAAAATATCATATATAATAAAAGGCTAATATGCAAATTGACTGAATGGCAGAATGACGGGTAGCTCTGATGAATACTCACCACCAAGGGGCAGACACTCAACACAAGAGCTGCCCCCTAGTAGTTATAGTAAATAAAGATGGATTTTAATACCATATTGATAAAATAAACTACAAATGATAAAATTAAATTTTGTTATACAGGTTATTTTTTATTCAATATGTATACGGTATCCCAAAAATATATACACATACTTTAAATAACTAGAAAGGCAGTGTTTAGCAACATGCATTTCATTTTCAAACCTGAGCTATCAGCTGTATTTATTGAGAAGCTGCTAACTATTAGGTGGCAATACAAAAGAAGGATATAACTTTTCTTTAGTTTGTTTCTGTTAGCTCTGGGAGGACAAAACAAATTCCGTGCCTACAAAACTTGGATGACAGAACTCTGCGAGGTAGTGACAAAATGAATGATACATGTCAATGTTAATTGCAATTTTTAAAATTGTAAACCATGAGATTCTAACTGTGATGTTGAATCAAAGGCAGCTCACACAGCTAATTTGATACCAATTTGATGAGTTGCATAATATTTATTTTTTCACACAGTAAAAAAGGCATTAATGCCAATTAACCACATAGGTGACAGTTCTCAATATTCTTTTTACATAATCAAATAAAACTTTCATCAATTTTCTTTTCCAGGTTTTTAAATTCTTCAACAATCATAATAAGTGTTGACGATTTCCATGATAAAATGCATGTTCAGCCATGCAGGCACCCTGAAAATCTCATGTGCTCAAGGTTCATATTTTATTTCCAACATTATGAAATTCTTATATTCCCAGTCTTTCTTTCTTCATTGTGACCCTAAAGGTGCAAATCACTATGAATTCCATCCACTTAGAGCCCCAGAATAAATCTAGAACTATTCTTTATGATTCTGCCCTGCTATTGAAGTGGTGGAGGAAGGTCCACTTCCTTGTGTTGGTGAAGCTGAGAAGTGGACTTGAGCTTAGATAATATGAGTTCAATCCTGCAGCCAGACTTGGAAGAAGCCAGGGCCACTGAGTCACAAATAATTTAGTCTTCAGTAGCTGAGGTATGTCACCTCTGACAGTGCCACAGAACCAAATTTTCCAGC
The DNA here is from genome assembly GCA_026230045.1 of Corynorhinus townsendii. NCBI lineage: Eukaryota > Metazoa > Chordata > Mammalia > Chiroptera > Vespertilionidae > Corynorhinus > Corynorhinus townsendii. The sequence continues at coordinate 101,881,314 of JAPDVU010000003.1, forward strand.
TTTGGGGAGAGAGTTAAACAGGTTTGATCTTTGTATTAGTTTATTTGTGCTGCCATAACAAAATGCCACACCCTGTTGGCTTAAACTACATAAATTTATTTTTCCCTCTTCTGGAAGCTGGAAGTCCCAGATGAAGGTCCAGCAGGCATTGGTATTTGATGAGGACTCTCTTCCTAGCTTATAAACAGCTGCCTTGCCCTTTCACTGCAGTCTTCCCATGGCCTTCTCCCTAAACAGGTGAGGGGAGAGAGAGAGATTTCTTCTTATAAGGTCACCAATCCTATTGGATTAGCCCCTAACCTATTACCTTATTTAAACTTAATTACTTCTTGAATGCCCTTCCAAATACTTCACATTAAGAGTTAGGACTTCAACGTGTGAATTTTGTGAGGACACAATTCAGTCCATAGCAAATTCCAAGGTTAGCCATGGGTTTGTATATCCTATGTAATAAAGAGGTAATATTCAAATTGACTCTCACAACCTCACAAGATGGCTGCCTAAAACCAGGCCAGCAGGGGGGTTAGTGAGGGACAACCAAATGACTGAACAAGCAGGATGCATGGGGCGACCAGGACAGCAGGGGAGTTAGTGAGGAACAACCAAACAACTGAACAAGCAGGCTAGCATGTGGCGACCAGGCCAACAGGGGGGTTAGTGAGGGACAACCAGATGACTGAACAAGCAGGATGCATGGAGCAACTAGGCTGGCAAGGGAGTTAGTGAGGGATGACCAAACAACTGAACAAGCAGGCCGCATGGGGTGACCAGGCTGGCGGGGGTGGTAGTGAGGGATGACCAAACAACTGAACAGTAGGCTGTGTGGAGTGACCAGGCCAGCGGGGCGGTGCAGGGGGCAGTTGGGAGTGGCCAGGCTGGCAGGGGGGGAAGTTAGGGGTGACCAGGCCAGCAGAGGAGGGCTGTTGGGGGTGACCAGGACAGCAGGGGGACAGTAAGAGGCAACCAGGCCAGTGGGTGGGGCAGTTAGGAGTGACTGGGCTGGTGGGGGGTGCAGCTGGGGGCAACCAGGCCAGCAGGGGGGGCAGTGAGGAGCAAAACTGGTAGTTGCACATCCCCCAAGGGTTTCAGGATTGGAGAGGGTGTAGAGAGGGTTAGGCTGGACTGAGGGGACCCCCCCCATGCACAAATTTTGTGCACCAGGCCTCTAGTATATATACATACTATCTAATAAAAGAGAAACATGCAAATTGACTGTACCTCTGCTACACCCACAAGCCACACCCACCACCCAATCAGGAGCAAGCATGCAAATTAACCCAAACAAGATGGCAGTTAATTTGAATATCCAGGCACAGAGCAAAGACTGGAGACAGCGCAGAAGGAAGCCACAAGCTGCACAAGGGAGTGAAGCTGCGGAGAAGCAAGCAAACGGGGCGGTGGAGAAGGGAGGGAAGCAGGCAGGGTGGCAGAGATGGGAGGAAAGCAGGTGGGGTGGTGGAGACCTCCACAGGAAGCCTTATTCTTGCAGGAATCTTCCTTCAAAGGGCCTCTAGTATATATATATGCCTAAGCGACCATTATGACCGAATGATCAGAATGACTGGAATGACTAGTCACTATGCCCTGCACTGACCACCAGGGCGCAGATGCTCAACCCAAGAGCTGTCCCCTGATGGTCAGTGCACTCCCACAGCAAACTGCTGTAGCCCCTCCCCCCGGCTGGCCAGCCTCATTGGCTCCTGGTGATAAACCATTCATAGAGACCTGCTTCTGGGTTGGGGTTTTGTATGTGGCAGAGCAGCTCCCTCACTGTGATATATTAAACATCAACCCTCAACACAACGGTTTATCTCACTCCAGTCCTCTCCCTTCCCCAGGGGATGCCAGCCTGCCACTGGTGGTGCAACAACAAGGGAAGGAGGAAGGGAGGTGGGGAACCACATGGTGGCAGGACACCAACAGTATTTGGTGTCCATTCCTTCCGTACCCAACCTGGTGACCATGCTTCCTCTCCTGACCGAGCCAGGGCCCTTGGGCCCAGGCTGGGACAGGGAACCAGGGTGGGTGGTGACAGATGTGGCCCCTTTCCCAGGGGTCCCAAGAGCTGGCTCCCTCTTTGGGGCCAGTGGCTAACCTCCTGTGGTCCCTCCCCCAGCCAACTAACCTCCTGTGGTCCCTTCCTCTCCCTCTCCCCAGCCAACCAACCTCCCTTGGTCCCTCCCTCTATGCATGAATTCATGCACTGGGCCTCTAGTACAATATATTTTAATACATGTATGTTATTTATGTAAATATAAAGATACATTGTTTAAAGGAAAATGGATGGGAAAAGATATATCATGCTAACACTAAACAAAGCATCAGGTATCTATATATATAAAAGACTAATAGGCAAATAGTCCCCATGTGAGTTTGACTGGGAGACCAATTGCTCGCTAAGATGTGTGATGACCACCAGGGGGTGTCGCAGAATAAAGGAAGGCCACAGTTGGCAGCCATCAGCTGGGGAAGGGAGGCCCTGGCCAGCAGCCAGAAGGCCCCGATTGGCCCTGATTGCCAGCCAGGTCTAGGGACCCTACCCATGCATGAATTTCATGCACAGGCCTCTATTAAGTGACCAACTACACATCCATCTGACCCTCCGACCAACTGACCAACCTTAATGCAGTTGGAAAGGTAAATAAGTAAATGATCAAAATAAGAAAGAAGTCCTGGCCAGGTAGCTCAGTTGGTTAGAGTTTCATCCCAGTAAGCCAATGTTGTGGGTTCAATTCCTGGTCAGGTCACATACAAGAAGCAACCAATAAATACAGAAATAAGTGGAACAACAAATCTCTCTCTCTCTCTCTCTCTCTCTCTCTCTCTCTCTCTCTCTCTCTCTCTCTCTCCCCCTTCTTCCCTCCCCTCTAAAATAGTTAAATAAATTTAAAAAATAACATAGAAGATGGTAAATGTGAAAATAAAAAAAAGAAGAAAAATTAACGGTACTAATAATCAAAGACATAACTGAAGAAAATGTTTCTCAGTTGAAATAAAAAATTAAGTAGGATGACTGAAAGAAACAAAAAAGGATAAAAGAAAAATAACATAAGATGTTGAACTGTCTCCTAATTGTGCTTTGACTAGTAATAAGGAGTCATCAAGTTTACTGCTAATGGCTTCCAAATCTATCAGAAGGAGTACTTCTCAGTTAACCTATATGTGGTACTCCTTTTTTCCTAGTAACTAATTTTACATAACACAAGAGCTCCCACCCAAGAGCTCTTGACTCCCAAATGATCTGACATAGGCTTGATTACAAAGTAGAGCATCTACAGAAATACAGTTGCTTTTCCCCCCTCCCCTTTTTAACTTCCAACTTCATTGTCCCTCACTTCTTTGTTATAGAATGTCTGGCATCAGTTTTCCAATTTCTTTATTTTGTATCATTATTTCTTATTGTGTATCATCATATTCTCACTTTAATCAATAAAATCATACAGAAAATGTATCTCCTAGGAAACAGGGGAACTGTTCTGGGTGGTCAGCTTTCTTCTTGGGTTAACTGGGACAGTCTATCATTGTGCAGCTTAATGGTTACTGTATGTGACCATCAGTATCAATGAGTCTTTCCTTTTCTTTCTTTATTTTGCTTTTTGTGTAAATTATTACATTTTGAAGGTTTTTTTAATGTTACTTTCAATTGTAGTTGACATTCAATATTATTTTGTATTGGTTTCAGGTGTACAGCACAGTGGGTGGACAATCATATATTTCACATAGTGATCTCTCCAATACATAGTTATTACAATACTAAAGGCCCAGTGCACAAAATTCATGCATGGGGGGTCCCCTCAGCCCAGCTTGCACCCTCTCCAATCTGGGACATCCCTCTCACAATCAAGGACCACTGGCTCCTAACTGCTCCCCTGCCTGCCAGCCTGATCACCCCTAACAACCTCTGCCTTCTGGCCTGGTCACCCCTAACTGCCCTCCCCTGCTGGCCATCTTGTGGTAGCCATCTTGTGTCCACATGGGAGCAGCCATCTTGTGTGTTGGAGTGACAATCAATTTGCCTATTACTCTTTTATTAGATAGGATAGAGGCCTGGTGCACAGGTGGGGGCTGACTGGTTTGCCCTGAAGGGTGTCCTGGATCAGGGTGGGGGTTCCCTTGGGGTGTGGGGCGGCCTGGGCGAGGGGCCTGTGGTGGTTTGCAGGCCGGTCACGCCCCCCAGCACCCCAAGCATAGGCCAGGCCTGGCTGGAAGCAGGTATCTGGTATTTATTTATCTTCCATAATTGAAACTTTGTAGCCTTGAGCAGAGGCTTGGGTTGCGCTGGGGGCAACCCAAGCCTCCTGCTCACTCCAACTCTGTGGCTGCTGCCATATTTGTTGGGATTTATTTATCTTCTATTATTGAAACTTTGTAGCCTTGAACGGTGGACAGGGCCAACCAGGGCAGGTGGGAAACTTGGCTTCCTCCATTGCCGGGGAGTAACCCAAGCCTTCTGCTCGCTCCAGCTTCATGGCAGCTGCCATCTTAATTGGGTTAATTTGTATACTTCCTCTGATTGGCTGGTGGGCATAGCAGAGTGATGGTCAGTTTGCATGTTTCTCTTTCACTAGTGTAGATTAGCAGCTATATTCCCTATGCTGTACTTTACATACCTGTCATTAATTTGTAACTACCAATTTCTACTTCTTAATCCCATCACCTTTTCACCCTGGCTCTCAACCCCCTTCTTCTCTGGCAACCATCAATCTGATCTCTGTATCTATAAATCTGATTCTGTTTTGTTTGTTGATAGTCGTTCCTTTTCATAGTATAGTTTCTGTACTGGAACTCTGGTTTATTCCCAAAGCCTTATAGTCATCTTTTGTTATGCTACAGGAGAAAAGATTTATCTATACTATATAGTAAAGTTTACAATTAAGAAATAAAACAAAATCACTATATCTGCCAATAAAATTATGCAACCAGTACAAAGTTAACTGAGCTTGTATGAAATGTTAGAGGGTAATAGAGCAACATATGAATCCATTGAGAGAAAAATGTCATGAGTCAAGAATTTTATGCTTAAATTGTTCACATGCAAAAACACATAAAGAGAGTCTCTGTCACAAAGCTAAGAAAAACTTCTAGATGTAATGTATTTTATTAAAAATGAATAAAATATTAAGAATCTCCAAATGAAAAATGTCATATAAGCTATAAAGTAGTGAAACAGTTAAATATAATTAACTTTGTATATATTGTTACAAGTTATAAAGCAAAATATAAACATAAAAAATCCTTCCTTAGTAAGATACATGATACAAAATGTAATTTTTGGTTCTGTATCCTAGATTAAGTCAGCAAAGACTGGGGAGTTGCTGGAGTGGAGACAGATGACAGACTGTAAATTCCTCATTTTACGCAAGGTGACTGAACAATCATATAATTAATCTAGGGGCCTGGTGCATGAAGATTCATGCATGGGGGGTGGGTCCCTCAGCCTGACCTGCACGTTCTCCAATTTGGGATCCCTCAGGGGGAGCCCTCTCCAATCCGGGAGTTTCTGTCTGTCTTTGGAATCATATTGTCTGAGACCACTCCAACCCAGTTTGGTTTGGTGCTTACAGAATAATAGAGGTCTTTTTTCTTTTTTCTTTGCTCCAGTGGTGGAGATTTCCTAGAAGTTGCAGGATATCTTCCCTTTAATTTTTCCTTGACACTGTGACTTTACTTATGTCTCTCACCTTTGCTTTCCCTCCATCCCCCACCCGCAACAGTAACTTGCTTCAGACTCACTTTGCTCTAGTGTCTAGGAGATCCCGCAGCACATCTGCCACCAGAAATACTATTCCCAGTATTCCTGGTGCTCCCCACCTCTGGTCTTCCACTTCCAGTCCAGGGGCTGCCACCAGAATTACAATTCCCAGAATTCTTGGTGCTCCCCGCGCTCTTGGTTTCCACTTCAGGTCCAGCAGCTGCACAAATGAAAATGACTGTGAACTCCAGTCACCTCCAGGCTGGACTGACAGGACTGGACACTCCAGGGGCATCCTTGAGACCCTGGCTGCTTGGTGCCTGCGTGCGAAGGCGCTGGCCACAGGCTCGAAACAGGCGAGGTCCTGGGGATGCCCATCCAGCCCCCGGCCACTTGGTGCCTGCATACCTCTAGGAAGCCCAAAGGCCCTCCATCTTTGTTGGGTTAATTTGCATACTAGCTCCTGATTGGCTGAGGGCATCATGGAGGTATGGTCAATTTACAGATTTGTCTATTATTAGTGTAGATGGACCTGCCATCCCAGTGCAATTGCTTTACACATTTTATGCTTCAAATCTTTGTAATGTTAAAAATGTCAAAATTACCTTTGGGCTGGAACTACATTAACATTGTGTCTCAGAGAACTATTTACAAGGATAACAAAAAGTAGTTGTTATGACTACTGGACTGATGGCTACTGTACTGTACATTTAAAATATTGCTTAGAATTAGCATCATTTTACACTAATAGAAATGCCTTCCTTCTACTGTAATCATTTCCCTTCTCTTTGTCATAAATACTGATTGCCTTTGCTCCTAATTGGAACACCAATTGAACATCTGCCTGAATTAGTACATCCAGAAAAGTTATTCTTATTGAAAACAAATGAATGTGTATTACTTCTTACTTTGAAAGGCCTTTTATTTTTAGGCTAACAGAACCCAAATAAAACCATTTCATTCTTGATGTTTCATAATCAGAAAAATGTAAGAAGTAATACACATTACTGTTGGAATTACTGTGTGCTGTTGGAATTTTTAAATTTATTTTTCTCATTAGTACTAATATTTGACACACTGACGTGGTGTGTGTTGAAACTTAGTAAAGAATAGAAATGATATGTAAAGGAATTTTCATTCAAAGCCAAGTTCTTTTGACTTCTGGGTATTTCTCATCTTGTCCCAGTCTTTTTGAAAACCCCACCCCTATCTTAGAACTAATTCTCTCTTCTAAATTTTCTAGCTTCACAAATATATGCACAGAATTGGCCTCACTCTGCACTTTTTTCTTCATTTACTTGAGAAAATAATTTTTCTGCCTGCAGTCCTAACTCTGCCCTTCACTTTTCAGTTGATAATCTTCCTCAAATTGTTTGCATTAGCAGTCTGTCTCCCAGTCCTTCTAGAATACAAGGCATATAGCACAGAGCACCCAGCAAAATTGTTTATTTCTCCTAGGCACTTAATCCAGGTGAGTAATAAGTAATATTCCACTCAATTTTTTTCTGCAGTTTTCTATTTCTCCCAGGTTGTTTTGATATAATGCATCATTAAAAAAGATACTTCTAATAGTCAACACTCCCCACCAGTCTCCCCATGCCAATAAAAACAATAATAATAATAATAATAATAATAATAATAATGTTTACAATGACAACAGCAGCCAAAAGAAACACAAGAAAGAACAATGACCATATTTTCTACTTAGATTATAGTGTCTATTTTCCTAGACCAGTGGTCGGCAAACTCATTAGTCAACAGAGCGGCAAACGGTGGCTCACGAGCCGCAGTTTGCAGACCACTGTCCTAGACCATTATTTCTCTCAGGTCTAACACCTAGAGGTAGGTACAAATTTGCCAAACTGCTTTAAGATTTAGTGAGGAGCCACAGATGACCAATAGTTGTTAATAGTTAATCCTCTATTGATTTCAATCCACACATTTAAGTGGCTAATAATTCTAAAAGGATAGATGTAGGGACATAAAGACCATAGACACTTAATAGCTTTGTCCATCTCCTTTGGAAGAGAACAAGAGGATTATTTCAGATTGCATGCAGAGTTTGTATAAGAAGACAATTGCTGACTATACCATCTTTCAGCAATGTTTTCAAAATGAACTTATAAAATATGTAAGTTATTTAACTGAAATGGTTGTATTCTTAAGAAAATTTTAAAATCAATAATCTCTGTGGGGTGTAGAAGGATTTTTTTTTTTAATCTGAAACCATTGTGTACACAGCAATGAAATTTGAAAAGAAAGAAATTCCCAACAAGTGAATGTCACTTCAAATGTTGATACCCACTCTCCCTCCCTCTCCACCAAAATAGGGCTATTTTTTTAAACAGGGACTTTAACAAATTAAGCAAGACATAGGGACTTAAAACAGAAGATATGTATTACAATTCCAGATCTAGACTGCAAAGCTCCCTAAAGCCCTGGCTTGAGGCTTTATGAAGAAAGATAGAAAATGTGCTTATACTTAGATTTGACTTGGAGAAGAAAAAAGGTAACTGAGCTATCTGATACATATCACTTTAGAAGTATAGGATTTATTCTGAAACAACCTTCAAACTTAGCATAATAAACAAGTACCATTAAAATATTTCTTTTAAATTATGGTTGTGAAGTTACCAAAAAAAAAAAAGGACATAAATTAAGTCCTCCTTTAACCACAAACTCCTCATAAGCACTTCAATTTAAGCCTATAAGTAATCCACTCTTTCTTTACATTCTCACATTTGTTTAGGTTAGAAAAAAACCTAAAGGGAGATTTCTCTTCAGTTAAATATCAGGAGGCAGAGGGAAAAAGAATTGTTATGGGCATTTACACCAGGAATCCAGGAAAGGGGCAATATTCAAAGATACATATGTGTCCTAGGTAGCAATACTAGGAGAGTACTATTTGTGCTGAAGGATGTTTGGGGTGAAATCTAAAGTGGTACATTGAGGGGATAAAAATGATGGTGGAGTAAGTAGAAGCTATATTGACACTCTCCCAGGACCAAATAGGAAATACTACTAAAATACAGATAAACCACCCTGAAAAATCAACAAAATACTAGCTGGAGAGAAGAATGATAACCAAGGACTGAAAGTGGAGACTGCATAGAGACTGATAGGAAGAGCTTGGAAGTGTCCCTTCTTTTTGAATTTTTTGGAATAGTTTGAGGAGGATAGATGTTAGTTCTTTGAATGTTTGGTAAAACTCCCCTGTGAATCTATCTGTACCAAGGCTTTTGTTTGCTGGGAGGGTTTTTTTTTTAATTGATGTTTTAATTTCATCAGTAGTTATCAGTGTATTCTGATTCTTCCTGGTTGAATTTTGGAAGACTGTATTTTTCTAGGAAAGTGTCCATTTAGTCAAGGTTGTTCAGTTTATTGGAGTAATGTTGTTCATAGTATTTCTATATAATCCTTTGGATCTCTGAGGGGTCAGATGTTACTTCACCTCTTCACTTCTGATTTTATTTGGGTCCTGTCTGTTTTTTGGTGAGTCTAGCAAGAGATTAATCAATCTTGTTTATCCTTTCAAAGAACTAGCTCTTGGTTTTATTGATCTTTTGTATTGTTTTTGGTCTCTATTTTATTTAATTCCACTCTGAGCTTTATTATTTACTAGAGGCCTGGTGCACAAGCTGGAGAGAAGGAGGGGGTCTCTCAGACTGACCTGCACCCTCTCCAATCTGGGAACCCTCAGGGGATGTCCTACTGATGGCTTAGGCCAGAGTAGGCCTAAGCCGCAGTCTGGCCTCCCTCCACAGGAGGTGACCAAGCTGATCAGGGGAAGGTGCCTTCCCTATCACTTCACTGCTGTTGCCACTGCTGGTCGCCGCAGCCACCAAGGTGTTTTCATCAACATGGACTACAGTCCCTTTACCACAAAAAAAATGACAACTTTCTTTAGGCATTTTCAAGATGTCTCTTTCATAGGATATGAGAGTTTCTTCCTTTATTCCTTCCTTCATCCCTCCCTCCCTTCCTTCCTTCTTTCCTTCCTTCCATCCTTCCTTCCTTCCTTCTTTTCTTTCTTTCTTGCTTGATTTCTTTCTTTCTTTCTTTCTTTCTTTCTTTCTTTCTTTCTTTCTTTCTTTCTTTCTTTCTTTCTTTCTTTATTTTCTTCTTTCTTCTTATCCTCACCTGAGGATATTTTTCCATTGATTTTTAGAGATCATGGAAGAGAGAGGGAAAGACAGAGAGAAACATCAATATGAGAGGGACACTTCAATTGGTTGCCTCCTGCATTAGCCCTGACCTGGGCTCTGGCCAGGGAGGATTCTGCAACCTAGGTACATGCCCTTGACCAGAATCAAACCCAGACCCTGTGGTCGGCAGGCCAAGGCTCTATCCACTGAGCCAAACCAGCTAGGGCAGGGTATCACATTTCTTAGCCCTTCCAGCAGTGGACCTCCATTTTGTCCTCCAGGAGTGAGGTGGAAAAACCCTAGATTACCTTCTTGGATTCTCATAATGCAAATTACCAAAAACACTGTGAGTGGCACACAGGGAGTTTAGCCAACGAGTGGTCAGAACAGGTGTTTCTGCTCCAGTTCACATGCAGAGATGGGACTGCTGGTGTTCTGCAGCTGGCAGGCCCTGCTATCTGCAGGCCTGCTTGCTCTCTCACCATGGAACCTTACAGCCAGGCCCTGCTCACTGCGGGCCTGCTTGCTCACCATGGTGCTTGGTAGCCAGGCCCTGCTGTCAGTCTGTGGGCCATGGTACCTGGCAGCCAGGCCCTACTGTCTGTCTGAGGGCTTCTTCGCTCGCTTACTCACCATGGCACCTGGCAGCCAGGCCCTGCTGTCTGCGTGCCTGCTCACTTGCCACGGTGCCTGGCAGCTAGGCCCTGTTCTCTGTGCCTGCCTCACCCCACCCACCGGGCCGCCAGCCTGGCTGTGATAGGAGCTGGTGGGCCACAGGGGCGGGGCCCAGAAGTGCGCCATGCACTTCCTGACTGGTTGTATGACTGGTCATGACAGCAGTTTGACCAGGCTATTATTAGTATAGATTTCCTTCTAATTACTCAGGGCTTTTCTTGTTGCTCACTTTCTAGATATTTAAGTTGTAGGATTAGTATAGATTTCCTTCTAATTACTCAGGGCTTTTCTTGTTGCTCACTTTCTAGATATTTAAGTTGTAGGATTAGAAAACTTATTACCAGGAGGAGAGAAAAACGGCGGCGGAATAGACAGATGTGTTCCAAGCCTTGTCCCGGAGCAGAAAGAAAGAACAGCTGAGGGTCGCACAAGGAGTGTTTGTTGGCAAGTTAAGGGACAGCCAAACTCCAGGAGAAGGTGGGGGATTGCTAGACGGGGTTCCCCTGACCAGGCAGTCCCCACTGTGGCTAGGTCCCCTCCCGGTGCCACAGGCTCAGACGCGGAGACCATGACATCTTGATAGGAAAAGTGGAGTTTATCGGAAGCCTGAAAATCCACAACTGCAGCAACCACCGAACAGCTGCAAGCCCCAGAACACCGGTCCCCAGTTGGCGCAAACTCATGGATTCAAAGGAGCTCTTCACTCCACCACAAAAATATCAGATTTCACCTGGGATCAGGTGAGGTCTCTGGTCCCAGAGGGAGAGAAAAAATGAGCTTTTTGCGGGAGCTGGAGGACCAGGGAAGTCTGTGCCTAGATAAATCCATGGCTGGTGGGGCTGGCATGATCCGTGAATGTTGAAGGGGGTCCTAAGAGCTGCTAACACAAGGGATCCCTAAAAAGCAACCCATTTTGATCTGATGTGCAGGGACAGCCTAAGAATTTCAAAGGTGTGCCGGCTGCTTAGACTTGCACGCAGACCCATTGTTCTCGCACTTGGGCTTTTTCCACTTCAAATCCTTGCTTCTGATTACTAAGCCCAATACATAGGATCACCCAGTTGAGGACACCCTGGGAGACTGCAGGGGAAAGTTGTTTTTCTGGAACCTGGGGGTCGGAGCTGGGAGTAACCATTGGAGACCCAGCTCTGAGGCAGCCCACTCCCAAAAACCGGTATTGAGTGCCACAGGGATAAACACAGGCTAGAGAGGCCATAAATAGACACGGAAGTCAATCCAGAAACACTGCCACCCAGGGGATAAATCACAAATTGACTCTTGTGTAATAAAAAATAAAGGAATACGAGAAATTAAGACACCTCCTGCTTAAAAATCAGGACTGGCTTACAACACTGAGGAGCAGTAGAATGCAGGGAACTGCAATGCTGTCTGGAATGAGAAACAGGTGTGCCAAACAGAACAATAGAGGAAGTGAATGACCTTCACTATTGCACATTATATATTTTTTTATTTTCATTTTTTGCATCTTTTACTTAAGAAACTATTTGTTTCTTTTTTTTTCCTTACTTGATTTTACCTTTTTAATTATTACATTTTTATTTTTAATCAGTATTATTACCACTACTATTTTACCTTTTTTTTAGTGTCATCTTATTTTCTCTTTATTTTACTTTGGGATGAGTGTTCTATATTCTATTTTCATCTTTCCTTTAGAATCGTTTTACTCTATCTCGACTCTACCTTTATGCCATTACTCTCTTCCTAACTTTTTCTCTTTTAGTGTCCTGTTTATCTTACCCCTTTCCTGCTTTAGATTTTCCCTATTCTTTCTGTTTACCCCCTGTTAAAATTTCACCCTACATATATATTTAATTTCCAATCCCCTGCACCAAGTCCATACACACCTCTCTCTTCGCTGTCTTAACTACCCAAAAATTCTTTTTCTCTCTGTCCTTTAGTTGTTGTTTGCTTGAATGTTGATTATATCGAATTTTTATCCTTTTTTGTGAGATTGTTTGGCTTATTCTTTTTTGTTTGTTTGTTTCTTTGATTTTGTTTGTTTATTTGCTTCTGTTTTCCCTTGCCTCGCTTGATATTAGTTGGTGTTGTAGTTTGTATTAATCCCCAGGTGCTTGTGGCTGGCATTTGCTGGGATTAGTGGTTGCTCTATTGGATTTTTCTCCCCACATATATAGTTTGTTCCCCTGTCTTAGTCTCTTTCTTGTCTCTTTTATTTTTTTTCTTTCTTTCCCAATTTAATTTTGACACTCCTTTTTTTCTTTCTTTCTTTTTCCTCTTCTTCTTTCTCTCCTATCCCCTAATTTGCCTTTCTCTGGTGGTCACCTTTATTGGAGGTTATTAATATCATGAATACATTTCTGTTCAGTGCCTTGTGTGTTGTACCTGGTTGTGTTATATTTTGTGCCTTTAAGTCAATGCAGGAGAGAGAGAACTACATAACCAGACATCTGGAGAAGAGAGAACATGGGGAGACAAAGAAACAACCCACATATGAAAGAAAAGCAGGCATCACCAGAAAAGGAAGTAAATGAAATAGAGACAAGCAACCTGCCAGAGAAAGAATTCAGAGAAATTGTCATAAGGCGGCTGAAAATAATGGAAGACAAATTTGACAATATGAGTAAGAACCAATAGGAAATGAAGAAGAACCAAGAAGAAATGAAAAATGACATTGCTGTTGTAAAGAACTCAACAGAAAGCATCAAGAGTAGACTAGAAGAAGCAGAGGATCACATCAGTGAGCTAGAAGACAAAATGGAAAAAAATATCCAAGTAGAGCAGCTTCTAGAAAAAAAATTAAAAAGCAGGAATAGAGCCTTAGGGAACTTTGGGACAACACAAAACAAAACAACATCTGCATAATAGGGGTTCCAGAAGGAAAGAAAACTGAGCAAGGAATAGAAAACCTGTTTGAAGAAATAATGACAGAAAACTTCCCTGATATAGGGAAGAAAAACACCCAAAAAAATCCAAGAAGCTCACAGAGTCCCAAGCAAAATGGACCCCAAAAGACTGACGCCAAGGCACATTATAATTAAATTGGCAAACACCAACATCAAAGTAAGAATCTTAAAAGTGGCCAGAGAGAGACAGAAAGTTACATACAAAGGAACCCCCATCAGACTAGCAACTGATTTCTCAACAGAAACTCATCAGGCCAGAAGGGAATGGAATGAAATATACAAAGTCATGTAAAGGAAGGGTCCGAATCCAAGAATACTGTACCCAGCAAGGCTATCAATCAAAATTAAAGGTGAAATCAGGAGCTTCACAGACAAAAAAGGACTAAGGGAATTTATTACCACCAAACCAGCAATGCAAGAAATGCTAAAGGGTCTGCTGTAAAAAAAAGAAAGAGGAAGCGAAGAAGGAACACAGGGGTAAGAATAAAAATGGCGACAAATAAGTACTTATCAATAATAACTTTAAATGTAAATGGATTAAATGCCCCAATCAAAAGACATAGGGTAACTGACTGGATAAGAAAACATGACCCATATATCTACTGTCTACAAGAAACCCACCTCAGAAAAAAAGACCCACACAGACTGAGGGTGAAGGGATGGAAAAAGGTGTTCCAGGTGAATGGAAATGAAGGGAAAGCGGGGGTAGCAATAGTTATATCTGACAAATTAGATCTCAAAGTGAAGGACATAACAAGAGATAAGGAAGGCCACTTCATAATACTAAAGGGAACAATCCAACAATAAGAAATAACTCTGGTAAACATATATGCACCCAATACAGGAGCACCCAAATACATAAAAAAAAAACTCCTGGAGAATATCAAGGGAGAGATTAACAGCAATACAATCATAGTAGGAGACTTTAATACCCCACTATCACTATTGGACAAATCCTCTAAACAAAAAATCAGCAAAGAAACATAATTCCTAAATGACTCACTAGACCAGATGGAATTAATTGACATCTTCAGGACAGTTAACCCCAAAGCCACAGAATATACATTCTTCTCAAGTGCACATGGTTCATTTTCAAAGACAGACCATATGTTGGGACATAGGCAAAGTCTCTTCAAATTCAAGAAGATAGAAATCATATCAAGCATCTTTAAAGACCACAGTGGCATAAAACTGGAAATCAACTACAATAAAAACAATCTAAAGAAGTCAAACACATGGAGACTAAACAGCATGCTATTAAACAATGACTGGATTACCAGAAAGATCAAGGAAGAAATAAAACACATCATGGCAACAAATGACAATGAAAACACAACAATCCAAAATCTATGGGCCATAGTGAAAGCAGTCTTGAGAGGGAAGTTCATAGCTCTACAAGCATATTGCAAAAAACAAGAAACAATGGTAATAAATTACCTAACTGTAAAACTCAAAGAGTTAGAAAAAGAGCAACAAGAAAAGCCCAGCATAAGCAGAAGCAAGGAAATAATAAAGATCAGAGCGGAGATAAACGATGTTGAGACCAAAGAAACAATATAAAAAGATCAACAAAACCAAGAGCTGGTTCTTTGAAAGGATAAACAAGATTTATGAACCTCTAGCCAGGCTCACCAAGAAGCAAAGAGAGAGGACCCAAATAAACAAAATCAGAAATGAAAGAGGTGAAATAACAACAGATCCTGCCAAGATACAAAGGATTATTAAAAAAAATACTATGAACAACTCTATTCCAACAAACTGGACACCCTGGAGGAAGTGGACATATTCCTAGAAAAATATAACGTTCCAAAACTCAATCAGGAAGAATTTAAAAAACTCATTATGCCAATAACTATGGAAGAAATTGAAGCAGTCATCAAAAAGCTTCCAGCAAACAAAAGCCCAGGGCCAGACGGCTTCACAGGAGACTTTTACCAAACATTCAAGGAAGAACTAAAACCTATCCTCCTCAGACTATTCCAAACAATTCAAGTATTCCAAACAATTCAAGAGGAAGCAACACTTCCAAGCTCCTTCTATGAAGCCAGCATCACCCTAATACCAAAACCAGAAAAAGACAACACAATGAAAGAGAATTACAGACCAATATCCTTCATGAACGTAGATGCCAAAATCCTCAACAAAATTCTAGCAAATCGGATCCACCAGTCCATAGGAAAGATCATACAACATGACCAAGTAGAATTTATCCCAGGAATGCAAGGATGGTACAATATCCACAAATCAATAAACATGAGATACATCACATAAACAAACTGAGAGATAAAAACCACATAGTCATATCAATTGATGCAGAAAAAGCATTTGACAAAACCCAACACCTTTTCTTGATAAAAACTCTCAACAAGATGGTAATAGAAGGATCATACCTCAACTTAATAAAAGCTATATATAATAAGCCCACTGCCAACATCACACTCAATGGGCAAAAACTAAAACCATCTCCTCTAAGAATAGGAACGAGACAGGGATGCCCACTTTCACCACTCCTGTTCAACATAGTACTGGAAGTATTAGCCATTTCAATTAGACAAGAAGAAGAAATAAAAGGCATCCAAATTGGAAAAGAAGAAGTAAAGCTGTCCTTATTTGCAGTTGACATGATATTGTACATAAAAAATACCAAAAGACTCCATCAAAAAACTAACAGACTTAATAAATGAATTTGGCAATGTAGCAGGATACAAAATTAATGCCAAGAAATCTATGGCATTTCTATACACCAATAATGAACTTACAAAAAGAGAGACTAAAAAAGCAATCACATTTACCATCGCACCAAAAAAATTAAGATACCTACCAATAAACTTAACCAAGGAGGTAAAAGACCTATATGCGGAAAACTACAGGACACTGAAAAAAGAGATAGAGGAAGACGTAAACAGATTAAAGAACATACCATGTTCATGGACTGGTAGAATCAACATCATTAAAATATCCATACTACCCAAAGCAATCTATAGATTCAATTCACTCCCCATTAAAATACCAACGGCATATTTCACAGATCTAGAAAGAACTCTCCAAAAATTCATCTGGAATAAAAAAAGACCCCAAATAGCCACAGCAATCCTGAGAAAGAAGAATAAAGTAGGAGGGATCTCAATACCAGATTTCAAGCTGTGTTACGAAGCCACTGTTCTCAAAACAGCCTGCGACTGGCACAAGAACAGACATATAGATCAATGGAATGGAATAGAGAATCCAGATATCAACCCAAGTCATTATGCTCAATTAATATTTGACAAAGGAGGCATGAACATACAATGGAGTCAAGACAGTCTCTTCAATAAATGGTGTTGGGAAAATTGGACAGATACATGCAAAAAAAATGAAACTAGATCACCAACTTACACCATACACAAAAATAAACTCAAAATGGATACAGGACTTAAACATAAGACGGGAACCATAGAAATACTAGAGGAATCCACAGACAGCAAAATCTCAGACATATGCCGAAAGAACTTCTTCACTGATACTACCCCTAGGGCAATGGAAGCTAAAGAGAAAATAAACAAATGGTACTACATCAAAATAAAAAGCTTTTTCACAGCAAAACAAACCATCAATAAAACAACAAGAAACCCCACTGCATGGGAGAACATATTTGCAAGTGTTATCACTGATAAAGGTTTAATCTCCAACATCTATAGACAGCTTATACAACTTAATAAAAGGAAGATAAATGATCCAATAACAAAATGGGCTATGGACCTAAATAGAATTTTTTCAAAAGAAGACAGAAGAAAGGCCAAGAGACACATGAAAACATGCTCAAAGTCACTAATTATCAGAGACATGCAAATCAAAACGACAATGCGGTACCATCTCACACCTTTCAGAATGGCTATCATCAACAAATCAACAAACGACAAGTGCTGGCGAGGATGTGGAGAAAAAGGAACCCTTGTGCACTGCTGGTGGGAATGCAGACTGGTGCAGCCACTGTGGAGAACAGTATGGAGTTTCCTCAAAAAACTGAAAATGGAAATCCCATTTGACCCAGTAATCCCACTCCTAGGAATATATCCCAAGAAACTAGAAACAGGAATCGGAAAGGATATATGCACCCCTATGTTCATAGCAGCACAATTTACAATAGCTAAGATTTGGAAACAGCCTAGGTGCCCATCAGCAGATGACTGGATCAGAAAACTGTGGTACTTCTACACAATGGAATACTATGCTGCCATAAAAAAGAAGGAATTCTTACCATTTGTAACAACCTGGATGGAATTGGAGAACATTATGCTAAGTGAAATAAGCCAGTCAATGAAAGAAAAATACCACATGATCTCACTCATTTGTGAATAATAAAAAACACATTATAAACTGATGAACAAAAAGATAGATACAGAGGCAGTAAAGCATCAAACAGACTGTCAAATTACAATGGGAAGGTTAGGGAGAGGTGGGGGAAATAAGAGATCAACCGAAGGACTTATATGCATGCATATGAGAATAACCAACGGATGCAAAACATTGGGGGGTGGAGGCATGTATGGGAGTGGGGTGGTTGGGTGGGGACAATGGTAAGATATGTACACATATAATACCTTAATTTAAAAAAAATGGGAAAAAAAGAAATATATAAAAAATAAATAAATAAATAGTATATTTTATTCCAAAAAAAACCCAAAAAACAGAAAACTTATTACCAGTCTTTTCTTTTCTTTCCCTTTCTTTTCTTTTGTTCTTTTTTATTTTCTTTTCTTCTTTTTTTAAATGTAGGCCTGTTTAGTGCAACGAACTTCACTCTCAGGATTGCTTTTATTGTGTCCCATAGATTTGGGGTTGTTGTGCTTTCATTATCATTTATTTCCAGGATTGTTTTTATTTCTTATTTGATCTCTTCGGTAACTCATTCTTCGTTCAATAGCATGCTATTTAACTTCCATATATTTGATTGTTTATGTTTGTTTTTATTGCAGTTAATTTCTAATTTCATGCCATTGTAATCTGAGAAGATGCTTCATATGATTTCAATAACTTGCCTCTATTTCATTTAATTCCTTTTCTGGCAATTCCTCCTTTTCTTCTTTTGGGGGTTGCTTTTTTGTCTCCCGGTTTTCTATGTCTCTTTGTATTTGTTTTTATGTCTTATATCCAGCTGCTATGCCACCCATGTTTTCTGGTTTGTTTGTTTTTTGAGGGGGTAGTCCTATGTATTTGGAGATTTGTGTGACCCAGGGGTGTGGTCTCTCAGATCTCCTGAGCTGGGTGATCTAGTGGAGCTCCCTACTGGAGTTCTTTGGGTTTCCCTGATGTAGTTGTGTCTTAAATCTTAGTTTCTCCTTTGTTGACATAGTCTCCTCACAGGTTGTCTGAGAATGTGACTCACCCCCAGCTTTGTTGTGCAAGCTGTTGTGGATATGCTCATGGATCTGGTTCTTGTGGCAGGTGTTGCCTGAGATCTGACTTTGTATGCATCTCATCATGGGGTCCCAGAGCCCACTGCAGGGTGGGAGGGATTCCAGGGACCACAGCTGAGGAAGTGCAACACTGGCCAGTGTGGTGTGACTGTTACCTAAGTGATGTCACTTTGTGAATCCCTGCAGAGATCCTGGAACCTATGTCTTGGAGTCTGCAGGTGAGGACTCTGGCTGGGGTGGTTTCACTCTGATAATCATGGAGGCAGGAGGTCCAGGAGCCATCAGCTGGGGAGGTGGGTGTTGTGGGGTCTGAGTCTAAAGTAGCACAACCAAGGGGGTCCAGGACCTAGAGGCTGGGAAAGTGGAGGTCACTGTGTCTGTGGCTGAAGGAGCATGCACTTGGCCCAAGATGTATGCACTCTGAGGCTCACCCCAGGTTCAGGAGCCAGTAGTAAGGATGTACGAATTGTGCATAGGTCTGTGGCTGAAGCTGCATTGGCTTAGCAAGAGAGGCAGGCACTCTGAGACTCACCAGAGGTCCAGGAGACAAGGTATGAGTTGCACAGGATTGTGGCTGAGGCAGCAGGTTTAGTAGGAGAGATGCACACTTGGAGACTCACCGAGGGGTCTAGGTCCTGAGGTAGGGTTTGCAAGGGGTATGTGGCTGAAACAACAGGCTTCACAGGAGGGGCGTGCACCCTGAGACTCACCAAGGGGTTCAAGAGCTGAGGCACGAGTCACGTGGGGTTTGTGGCTTAAGCAGCCTGGGCTTGGTAGGGGAGGGGGGCTCACACTCCACCATTCACAGACCCTGAAGTCCCTGGGTCTGTTGATCTGCAGATGAGGTAGCAAGTCTTTGGTGGGAGTGGCTACAGGGTCCAGGACAGTGTCTGAAGCCAGTCTGGGTGGTGTTGAGGTTGGGCTCCTAGTCAAAGCAGCTCTCCCCTTTAAGATGATGTGCTTTCTATGTCAGATCTGGCCTTCCCAGGAGTGCTTACAGTGATAGCAGTGGCACCCATCCAGGAGACCCAGTCTGCCAGCCCCTGAGATTCCTGTAGGATCTCACTGTCCCTCACTCACACACACACATACCATGCACATTCACACAGTGAGCTTTCACTCCCTCCCTCACACAAACTCTCTCCCTCACTGCTTTCCTGCCTGCCGCCATCTTAAATCTCCCTGGGATTTTTTGTTTGTTTGTTTGTTTGCTTTTGTTTTTTAATTTCTCTTTGTGTGAGTTCATAATTGGTATATAAAAATGCCATAGATTTCTGGGTGTTAATTTTTTATCCTGCTATGTTGCTGAATACATTTATTAAATCTATAGGTTTTTGATGGAGTCTTTAGAGCATTCTATGTACAATATCACATCATCTGCAAATAATGACAATTTTACTTCTTCTTTTCCAGTTTGGATACTGTTTATTTCTTCTTCTTGTCTAATCACTATCACTAGCACTTACAATAGAATGTTGAACAGTAGTGGTGAAAGTGGGCATCCTGTCTTTTTCCTATTCTTAGGGGAAATGGTTTTAGTATTTGTCCATTAAGTATGATGTTGGCTATAGGTTTATCATATAAGACTTTTATTAGGTTGAGATAAGATACCTTTATTCCCACTTTGCTGGGATCTTTTTTATCAAAATAGGGTGTTGGATTTTGTTAAATGTCTTTTCTGTATCAATTGATAAGATCATGTGATTTTTGTATTTCAACTTGTTTATGTGGTGTATCAAATTTATTGATTTGCAGATATTGTATCAGCCTTGCATTCCTGGAATAAATCACACTTGGTCATGGTGAATAATCTTTTTATTTTTTCAATTTAAAATCTTTATTGTTTAAAGTATTACATGACTCTCCTTTCCCCTACATTAACCTCTCCCATGCCATTGCCATCCCCCCAGTACATGCTCTCACCCCACAACTGTCTGTGTCCATTGGTTATGCTCATATGCAAGCATACAAGTCCTTTGGTTGATCCTTACCTGCTTTCCCTCATAGGTTGGACAATCTGTTCAATACTTCTATGTATCTGGTTCTATTTTGGTTCATCAGTTTATGCTGTTCATTATATTCCACAAATGAGTGAGATCATGTGATATTTATCTTTCTCTAACTGGCTTATTCTGCTTAGCATAATCCTGTCCCATTCCATCGATGCTATTGCAAATAATAAGAAGCCCTTCTTTTTTATAGCAGCATAGTATTCCATTGTGCATATATACTACAATTTTCTAATTCACCCATCTCCTAATGGAAACTTAGGCTGTTTCCAAATTTTAGCTATTGTAAATTGTACTGCTATGAACATAGGGGTGCATATAGGCTTTCTGATTGGTGTTTCTTTTTTCTTGGGATATATTCCTAGAAGTGGGTTTAGTGGGAAAATGGAAGTTCTATTTCTAATTTATTGAGGAAACATGCCAATGTTGTCTCTGGTAATGTTTTAGTCTCCAAAATTTACAGAGAACTCATATAACTTAACAAAAGGAAGATAAATGATCCAATCAAAAAATGGGCAATGGACCTAATAGATACTTTTCAAAAGAAGACAGAAGGAAGGCCAAGAGACATATGGAAAGATGCTGAAAGTCCCTAATAATCCAAGAGATGAAAATCAAAACAACAATGAGGTATCATCTCACCCCTGTCAGAATGGCTATCATTAACAATTCAACAAATGACAAGTGCTAGCGAGGATGTAGAGAAAAATGAACCCTCCTGCACTATTGGTTGGAATGCAGACTGGTGCAGCCACTTTGGAAAACAGTGCACTGGTGGGGGCTCCCACTCACCACAGCTTTGCACAGCTTGTGAGAGCTGGAGCAGAGGGCCTGCTAAGCTGCCCCACTCTGACCACAGGACCTGTGAGACCCAGGCCTGCTGTTGGCTGAGTCCACGGGGGTTTTATTGTCCCCCTGCCCTCTCCCACCACCTCCCCTCTTGTGAAGAACCACTGTATGCCTGCCCAGCTCCCATGTTCCTGCACCACTCAGTGTCACCCCATGTATTCCTGAGTGCACTTCGCTTTCTGAAGTGCTGGCCAAAATCTCTTGAAATTAATTGCCAGTGTGTTATATACTCATAATCCTTCTGTGTGCAGTGCTCACACTTCATCTGGAGTGAGGCAGATGGGGCCCCAACTCGAGTGACCTGGAGGAAGCACGGGGAGAGCAGTAACTGCTGGTCACCCCTGACACTGCTAGCGGTATCCTTTCTTCCTTGTGGAGCATCTAGGGAGGGGAAGTGGCTGCAGTGCCTGAGGCCAAGTTCCAGGGGGACTGCAGCACTGTCAAGATTGTGCTGGCAGGGCTGGTATATTGGTGCCTGTCCTGTCCTGTGGAGATTGAACTTGCAAGACTACTAAGGGAGCCAGTCCCTAGTTCTGCCCTGATTGATTGGAGTCTGAGGGCTGGGAGGAGGGACCAAACAGTCTGCCTTCCACCTGCCTGCTCACCTCAAAAGTTGCTGCTGCCACAAATTCATCAGTGCCTGAGGGACCCCAGTTCCCCCATTAGCTATCCCCTGATCAATGGGTCTGCAGTTCGGTCATCCATCCTGTCATGTAGGTTGTGATGGACCCTGGCTCTTTATATAATAGGATTCTGGATTCAATTTGCTAGAATTTTGTTGAGGATTTTTAGCTTCTATGTTCATGAGGGATATTGGCCTGTAATTCTCTTTCTTTTTCATGTCTTTATCTGGCTTTGGGATTAGGGTAATGCTGGATTCATAGAAAGAGCTTGGAAGCGGTCCTTCCTCTTGAATTTTTTTTTTTTTTAATAATCTGAGAAAGATAGGTTTTAGTTCTTCTTGGAATGTTTGGTAAAACTCCCATGTAAAACCATCTAGTCCAGTTTGTTTGCTGGAAGTTTTTTTATTACTGTTTCAATTTTATCAGTAGTTATCAGCCTATTCAGGTTTTTTGATTTCTGATTGAGTTTTGGAAGCTTGTATTTTTCTAGAAAAATGTCCATTTCATCAAGGTTGTCCAGTTTGTTGGAGTAGAGTTGTTTGTAGTATCTTTTTTTACAATCTTTGTATGTCTGTGGGTTGGTTGTTACTTTACCCTCTTTCATTTCTGATTTTATTTATTTGGGTCCTCTCTCTTTGCTTCTTGGTAAGCCTGGCTAGAGGCTCATCAATCTTGTTTATCCTTCCTAAGAAACAGCTCTTGGTTTTATTGATCTTTTGTGGGTTTTTGTTTTGTTTTGTTTTTATTTTTTATGTCTCTATGTCATTTATTTCTACTCTGATATTTATTCTTTCCTTCCTTCTGCTTACTCTGGGCTTTTCTTTTTGTTCTCTTTCTAATTCTTTAAATTGCAGAGTTAGATAATTTATTAACCATTTTTTCTTGTTTTTTTTTTTTTTTTTTTTTTGAGGTAGACCTATAGAACTGTGAACTTCCCTCTCAGGACTGCTTTCACTGTGTCCCATAGATTTGGATTGTTGTGTTTCCACTGTCATTTGTTTCCAGGATGTTTTTAATTTATTCTTTGATCTCTTTGGTAATCCAATCATTGTTTAATAGCATGCTATATAACCTCCAAGTATTTAGTTTTTAATTGTTTTTATTGTAGTTGATTTCTAATTTTATGCTATTGTGATCTGAGAAGATGCCTAATATGATTTCTATCTTCTTGAATTTGAAGAGACTTTATCTGTGTCCTAGTATGTGCTCTATCATTGAAAATGTACCATGTATACTTGAGAAGAATGTATATTCTGTAGCTTTGGGTTGAAATGTTCTGCAGATGTCAATTAAATATACCTGATCTAGTGAGTCATTTAGAATTGCTGTTTCTTTGCTGATTTTTTGTTTAGAGAATTTGTCCAGTGGCTTTAGTGGAGTACTAAAGTCCCCCTCTTTGATTGTATTGCTGTTGATCTCTCCCTTTATATTTTTGAGACTTTTTTATGAATTTGGGTGCTTCACTATTGGGTACATATATGTTTACCAGAGTTATATTCTCTTGTTGAAATGTTTCCTTTAGTATTATGAAGTGTCCCTCCTTATCTCTTATTATTGCCTTCACTTAGAAGTCCTTTTTGTCAAATATAAGTATTGCTACCCCAGGTTTTTTCTCATTTCCATTTGCCTGAAAAAAATTTTTCCATCTCTTCCCTATCAGTTGGTGTGTATCCTTTGTTCTGAAGTGGGTCTCATGTAGACAGCAAATATATGGGTCTTTTTTTTTCTCATCCATTCCGCTACCCTATATCTTTTGACTGGAGCATTTAATCCAATTATGTTTAAGGTTATTGTTGCTAGGTACTTGTTTATCAGCATTTATATTCTTTATGCTTGTGTTCCTTCTTCCCTTTCTATTCATTCTTTTTAAAGCAGTCCTTCTATCATATCTTGCATTGTTGGTTTTGTGGTAATAAATTCCCTTAGTCCTTTTTTGTCTGTGAAGCTCCTAATTTAACCATCAATTTTGAATGATAGCCTTGCTGGGTATAGTATTCTTGGATTCAATCCCTTGCATTGCATCACTTTGTATATTTCATTCCATTCTCTTCTGGCCTGATGTGTTTCTGTTGAAAAATCAGTTGATAACCTGATGGGAGATCCCTTTCTCTGGAAGCCTTTAAGATTCTTACTTTGTCATTGATGTTTGCCAATTTAATTATGATGTGTCTTGGTGTCAGTTTTTTTCTTTATTAATTAAGGTATTGCATATGTGTCCTTATTCCCCCATTATCCCCCCAACCCCCTACTCATGCTCTCACCTCCCTGTTGTCTGTGTCCATTGGTTAGGCTTACATGCATGCATACAAGTCCTCTGGTTGATCTCTGCCCCTTACCCCTACCCTTCCCTACTTTCCTTCTGAGGTTTGATGGTCTGGTTGATGCTTTTCTGTCTCTAGATCTGTTTTGGTTCATCAGTTTATGTTGTTCATTATATAACATAAATGAGTGAGATCATGTGATATTTATCTTTCTCTCACTGGCTTATTTCACTTAGCATAATGGTCTCCAGTTCCATCCATGCTGCTGCAAATGGTAAGGATTCCTTCTTTTTTATTGCAGCATAGCATTCCATTGTGTAGATGTACCACAGTTTTTTATTTATGTTTTATTTTTATTTTTTAATATATATTTTATTGACTTTTTAAAGAGAGTAATGGAGAGGGACAGAGAGTTAGAAACATCGATGAGATCGAAACATTGATCAGTTGCCTCCTGCACACTCCCCACTGGGTATGTGCCTGCAAACAAGGTACATGCCACTGACCAAAATTGAACATGGGACCCTTGAGTCCACAGGCTGACGTTCTATCCACTGAGCCAAACCGGCTCAGGCTGTATCACAGTTTTTTATTCCACTCATCTGCTGATGGGTACTTAGGCTATTTCCAAATCTTAGCTTTGGTGAATTGTGCTGCTATGAACATAGGGGTGCATATATACTTTCTGATTGGTGTTTCTAGTTCCTTGGGATATATTCCTAGAAATGGAATCACTGGGTCAAATTGGAGTTCCATTTTTAGGTTTTTAAGGAAATTCCATACTGTTCTCAACAGTGACTGCACCAGTCTGCATTCCCATCAGCAGTGCACAAGGGTTCCTTTTTCCCCACATCCTCACAAGCACTTGTCATTTGTTGATTTGTTGATGATAGCCCATTTGACAGGTGTGAGTTGGTACCGCATTATCGTTTTGATTTGCATCTCTCAGATAATTAGTGATTTTGAACATGATTTCATGTGTCTCCTGGCCTTCCTTCTGTCTTCTTTTGAAAAATGTCTATTTAGGTCTGTTGCCCATTTTTATTAGGTTGTTTATCTTCCTTTTGTTAAGCTGTATGAATTCCCTGTAAATTTTGGAGATTAAACCCTTATCAGTGATAACATTGGCAAATATGGTCTCCAATGCAGTGGGGTTTCTTGTTGTTTTCTTGATGGTTTCTTTTGCTGTGCAAAAGTTTTTACTTTGATTAAGTCCCAATGTTTATTTTCTCTTTAGTTTGCATTGCCCTAGGAGCAGTATCAGTGAAGAAATTGTTTCAGCATATGTCTGAGATTTTGCTGCCTGCGGATACCTCTGATATTTTTTGTCTTATGTTTAAGCCCTGTATCCATTTGGAGTTTATATTTGTGTATGGTATAAGTGGGTGGTCTAGTTTCATTTTTTTTGTATGTATCTGTCCAATTTTCCCAACACCATTTATTGAAGAGACTGTCTTGACTCCATTGTATGATCTTGGCTCCTTTGTCAAATATTAACTGAACATAATAGCTTGGTTCAATTGCTCGGTTCTCTGTTCTGTTCCATTGGTCTATATGTCTGTTCTTATGCCAGTACCAGGCAGCTTTAAGAACAGTGGCTTTGTAATACAGCTTGAAATCTGGTATTGAGATCCCACCAACTTTGTTCATCTTTCTCAGGATTGCTGCAGTTATTCTGGTACTTTTTTTATTCCAGATGAATTTTTGGAAAGTTCATTCTAGGTTTGTGAAATGCCATTGCAAGTTTAATGGGGAGTGCATTGAATCTATAGATTGCTTTGGGAAGTATGGACATTTTAGTCATGTTAATTCTACCAATCCATGAACACGGTATGTTCCTCCATCTGTTTATGACTTCCTCTTTCTCTTTTTATAGTATCCTGTAGTTTTTCGTGTATAGGTCTTTTATCTCCTTAATTAAGTTTATTCCTAGGTATCTTAATTTTTTGTTGTGATGGTAAATGGGATTGCTTTATTATTCTCTCTTTCTGTAAGTTCACTATTGGTGTATAGAAATGCCATAGATTTATTGGCATTAATTTTTGTATCTTGCTATATTGCCGAATTCATTTATTAAGTCTAATAATTTTTGATGCAGTCTTTAGGGTTTTATATGTACAGTATCATGTCATTTGCAAATAAGGACAGTTTTACTTCTTCTTTTCCAATTTGGATGCATTTTATTTCTTCTTCTTGTCTAATCGCAATGGCTAATACATCCAGTACTATGTGGAATAGGAGTGGTGGGAGTGGGCATCTCTGTCTTGTTACTGTTCTTAGGGGAAATAGTTTTAGTTTTTACCCATTGGGTATGATGTTGGCTGTAGGTTTGTTATATATGGCTTTTATTATGATGACATATGATCCTTCCATTCCCACCTTGCTGAAGTTTTTATCAAGAAAGGGTGCTGGATTTTGTCAAATGCTTTTTCTGCAGCAATTGATATGACTATGTGATTTTTATCTCTCAATTTGTTTATGTGATGTATCATGTTTATTGATTTCCAGATATTGTACCATCCTTGCATCCCTGGATAATACCTTCTTGGTCATGGTGTATGATATTTCTGATGTACTGCTGGATCTGATTTGCTAGAATTTTGTTGAGGATATTGGCATCTATGTTCATGAGGGATATGGGCCTGTAATTCTCTTTCATTGTGTTGTCTTTATCTGGTTTTGTTATTAGGGTGATACCAGCTTCATAGAATGAGCTTGGAATTGGTCCTTCCTCTTGGATTTTTTTGGATTAGTTTGAGGATGATATGTTTTAGTTCTTCCTTGAATGTTTGGTAAAACCCCCCTGTGAATCTGTCTGGCCCTGGGCTCTTGTTTGCTGAGAGCTTTTTTATGACTGCTTCAATTTCTTCCACGGTTATCATCCTATTCAGATTTTTAGAATCTTCCTGAGTGAGATTTGGAAGGTTGTATTTTTCTAGGAATATGTTCATTTGCTCCAGGTTGTCTAGTTTATTGGAATAGAGTAGTTCATAGTATTTTTTAACAATCCTTTGTATTTCTGTGGGGTCTGTTGTTATTTTGTCTCTTTCATTTCTGATTGTGTTTATTTGGGTCCCTTCTCTTTGCTTCTTGGTGCACCTGGCTAGAGGTTCATCAATCTTGTTTATCCTTTCAAAGAACCAGCTCTTGGTTTCATTGATCTCTTATACTGTTTGGTTTTTTTTTGTCTCTATGTCATTTATTTCTGCTCTGATCTTTATTATCTCCTTTCTTCTGTTCACTCTGGGCTTTTCTTGTTGCTCTCTTTCTAATCCTTTGAGTTGTAGAGTTGGAAGATTTACTACTATTTATTTATTTATTTATTTATTTATTTATTTATTTATTTATTTATTTTTGTAGGTCTGTAGAGCTATAAACTTCCCTCTCAGATGCTTAGATTGTGTTCCAATGATTTTGGGTTGTTGTATTTTTATTGTCAATAGTTACCTGGATGTTTTTAATATATTCTTTGATCTCATTGGTAACACAATCATTGTTTAATAGTATGCTATGCAGTGTTTGAATTTTTTATTGTTTTTATTGTAGTTTAGTTTTTTAATGTATTTTTATTGATTTCAGAGAGGAAGGGAGAGGGAAAGAGAGATAGAAACATCAATGATGAGAGCGAGTCATTGACTGGCTGCCCCCTGCACATCCCCCTACTGGGAATCAAACCCGCAACCTAGATATGTGCCCTTGATCAGAATTGAATCTGGGACCTTTCAGTCCACAGGCTGATGCTGTATCCACTGAGCCAAACCAGCTATGGCAATTGTAGTTTATTTCTAATATTATGCCATTGTGGTCTGAGGAGATGCTTGGTTTCATTTAAATTGTCTTGAATTTGGGTAGACTTTGCTCATGACCCAATATGTGGTCTATGGTTGAAAATGTCCCTTGTGTACTTGAGCAGAACATATATACCATTGCTTTGGAGTGAAATGTTCTGAAGATGTCAATTAACTCCATCTGATCTAGTGAGTCATTTAGGATTTCTGTTTCTTTGCTGATTTTTTGTCTAGAGGATATATCCAGTGATGTCAGTGGTGTACTCAAGTCCTCTATTATGATTGCATTGTTGTCAATCTCTCCCTTGATATCTTCTAGGTGTTATTTTTTTATGTATTTGGGTGCTCCTGGATTGGTTGCATATATGTTTATTAAGGTTATATCCTCTTGTTGTATCAATCCATTTAGAATTATGATGTGGCCTTCCTTATCTCTTATTGTGGCCTCCACTTTGAGGTCTATTTTTTCAGATATAAGTATTGCTACCCTAGCTTTTTTTTTTTTTCATTTCCATTTGCATGAAAGATATTTTTTTCCATGCCTTTACTTTCTGTGTGAGTCCATTGTTCTGAGGTGGGTCTCCTGTACACAGCATATACATTGGTTATGGTTTTGTTTTTTTATCTATTCAGCCACTTGGTGTCTTTTGATTGGAGATTTAGTCTGTTTACATTTAAAGTTATTATTGATAGGTACTTGTTTGAAGCCATTTTTATTTTTTGTGCCTGTGTTCCATCTTACCTTTTTATTTATTCTTTTTACAGTAGTCCCTTTAGCATTTCTTGCATAAAGAAATGGTAGTGATAAACTCCCTTACTTTTTTTTTTTTTTTGTCTGTGAAGCTCCTTATTTCCCTTCCAATTTTGAATGATAGCCTTGCTGCATAGAGTATTCTTGGATTCATTCCCTTGCTTTGCATCACCTTGTAAATTTCCTTCCATTCTTTTCTGGCCTCATGTGTTTCTGTTGAGAAATCATTTGATAATCTAATGAGAGATCTCTTTTATATAACTTTCTGTCTCTCTCTTGCAGCCTTTAACATTCTCTATTTGTCCTGAACATTTACCACCATAATTATGATTTGTCTTGGTGTGGGTTTTTTTTGGTTCATCTTGTTTGGGACTCTCTGTGCTTGTGTGGCTTTTTTCTTCACCACATAAGGGAAGTTTTCTGACATTATCTCTTCAAATATTCTAACCCTTGTTCATCTTCCTGTTGTTCTGGCACCCCTACTATTCGAATGTTACTTTGTTTCATATTGTCCCGTAGCTCCCTTAGGCTTTCCTCCTGTCTTTTAATATTTTTCTCCAATTTCAGTTCAGTTTGGGTGTGTTTTGATTCCCTGTCTTCTCATTTGCTAATTCGGTTCTCTGCCTCTCCTAGTCTACTGTTGAAACTTTCCATCGTAGTTTTTATTGCAGCTACATAACTCTTCATTTCTTCTTGATTCTTACATAGGTTGTTGATATTTTTCATCTGTTTTATGAACTGTGTGACCCTTATGCTGAATTATTTTTCTGACATATTCCATGCTTCTGTTTCATATTTCTGATTTTCTGGTGAGTCATCCTTTTCTTTCCTTTGGGGGGTTTCTTTGTCTACCCATTTTTTATCTCACTGACTGATGTAGATGTTGATTTGTGCAGAGGATGCTCCTTGGGTGGCAGTGGCTTTTTGGGCTGTGGTTGCTCCTCAGGCAGTCGCAGTAGCAGCTGCTCCTACATTGGCAGCAGCTCCTCTAATGGGTGTTGTTCACACCATTGTTGGCTCCTCTGGCTGTTGTGGGGAGGTTGTTCACACAGCTACTGTTCCTTGTACGGGGGTTGGCTGATCATGAGACTGCTGCTCCTCTTATTGTAGCAGGCTGCGCGCAGCTACTACTCCTCTGACCAGAACAGGCTGCTTGTGTGGCTGCTTCTCCTTGGACAAGGGTGGAATTTCCATGTGACTGCTGCTCCTTGGATGGTGGCTGGCTACATGCTGCTGCTGTTCCTTGGATGGGGCGGGCTGCTCATGAGGCTGCTGCTCCTTGGACAGGGGCAGTTTACTTGCAGGGCTGCTGCTCCTCAGAACAGGGGACGGGCTGCTTGCATGGCTGCTGCTTCTTGGATGGGAGTGAGCTGCATGTGCAGCCACTGCTCCTCGGGTGGGGGCAGGCTGTTCACCCCACTTCTGCTCCTCGGAACGGTGCGGGCTGCATAGGGCTGCCACTCCTCAGACTTGGGCAGTCTGCTCGTGTGGCTGCTGCTCCTCAGACCAAGGTAGGATGCTCAGGTGGCTGCTGCTTCTCAAATGGGGGCAGGCTGCTTGTGTGGCTGCTGCTCCTCAGACAGGGCCTGGTTGCTCCTCAGATGGGTGCAGATTGCGTGAAGCTGCTGCTCTTCAGAAAGGAAGACAGCGGCGCGCTGCATGTGGCTGCCGCTCCTCAGTCATGGACAGGCTGCTCATGCCAATGCTACTTCTTGGATGCGGGTGGGCTGATTGTGTGGTTGCTGCTCTTCAGATGGGGAGTGGGCCACTCACACAGCTGCTGCTCCAGATAAGTCTCCTTTGCCAATATGGTGAGGGTGTTATTCGTTTTAGCTGCTCATTCTGTCTGCTCTGGGACAAGGCTCAGGGCATATCTATCTATTCTGCTGCCATTTTGTCTCCAGTATCAGTTTTTTTGGGTTCATCTTGTTTGGGACTCTGCGCTTCTTGGACTTGTATGGCTTTTTTCTTCCCAACATCAGAGAAGGTTTCTGTCATTATTTCTTCTAACAGATTTTCTATTCCTTGCTCCACTTCCTCTCCTTTTGGCACTCCTGTTATTGAGATGTTGTTTCATGTTCTCCCAAAGCTCCCTTCAGCTCTCCTCCTGCTTGTTAAGTTTTTTCTCCAATTGCTGTTCAGATTGGGTGTGTTTTTATGGCCTAGCTTGGGCAGTTCTTTAGGCCTCCCCCTCTGGGCTCAGCCTCTTGTGGCTGTGGACTTAGATCTAGAATCCCCTGCTGCAGGAGCCCTGTGACAGTCATTTGTTACACCTGTCCCCAAAGGACATTGACTTGTTGATGTGTGGCTTCCTTCTGACCCTCTCAGTAAGTCAAGCACAGTCAGCCATCCTGGGAGACTCAAAGCAAAAAGGATATTATTTCTTTCTCAAAGGTAATTATTTACAATTTATCCATAGAAGCAAAACACACTCATGAACTTATGTTAAACAAAAGCAAAGTGACATTTCACTAGGGCATGGTGCTAAGCTTAGAGGATTCAATGGAGAAAAGGCCTAAAACTCTGACATGAGAAATTACTAATAACCAAATTACAAAGTCACAATAGGGATGTGTATTGCGTATTCACTGTGTATGAGTTCTTGATAAATAATGTAGTGGTAGGATGATCAACCACAACCACTATCAGGGACTGAAGGGTTTCCTGAAATGTGGAGTTCCTAGTCCTAAAACTGGGGTAGTCCTGTATAAACCAGGAGTAGCTGATAATTGGAAAGTGGATCAAGCACAATATAGAATATGGATGGCTTAAGGTTAAACCAAAGGTCTACTACTGCCTCTGAGAACACATGCAAGTTATCTAAAAATTTCTCTTTATATTTTTATTCTTATCTGGAGATAGATTTATTTTAGATTACAGAGAGTGTATTAAGACACATAGATCACAGTAGAGCCATTATGATTATTGTAGGATTTATATCCTGAAGCAGTGCTTTAGACAGTAAAGTCTCAATGTATTTCAGATAAAGGAAATAGTCACTCTAGTTTCTGATAGAATAGAAAAGGTTCTTAAGTAGAGTGACCATATCATTTCTCTCCCAAGCTACGACAATTTTGAATGAAAAACAGTGTGCTCTTATGAAGCATGTGTAACAAGGGATATAAACTGTGTGTGTTCCAGACTATAAAGAAAGTATGGTCAGGAAAAAAACATCACCTTATTTAAGGATTGAAGGGAAAATGGAAATTAAATGACAGAAATGTCGTGAGATTCAAAGGCCAGGTGCCCTGTAGTATTTTCATGATAAATCCTAATAAATCCTTGTTAAAGGACTCTTTTGAAAGCATAATTTATGATAAGGATACAGGTTGAAAGAGGACAGGATCAGAATACGGAATATTTTAAATATCAAATTAACAACTTGTGTTCTATATATTAAACATAATTAGCCATTAAATATATTTGAGTGAAACAGCAAAACTAAAAAGTAATAATAATATAACAGATTGGAATGGAGAAAATTAAAGAATCTAAAGGGATAGAGAAACCAAGATGGCGGCATAGGTAAACACCTAAACTGCTGCCTAGCGCAACAATTTCAAAATTACAACTAAAAGACAAAATGGACATCATCCAGAACCACAGGAAAGCTGACTGAGTGGAAATTCTACAACTAGAAGGAAAGAGAAAAGCACACAGAGACTCAGAGGAGCTGCAAAAGGCTGAGGTAAGGAGATGTGCTCACACAGAGAGGATGGGCAGCTGAGTGTGTGGCTGGCTTTCTCAAGCGGAAGGGAGATGGAAGCTCCCGACTGCACTGAACTCCAGTTCCTGGTGAGACCCTGGGGACCCAGACTCATACAGGGGGAATCTGGACTGTCAGGAAAATAGAAAAGCACACTGAGACTCAGGAGAGCTTCAAAAGGCAGAGGTCCGGAGGCACGTGCATGGAGAGGACTAACTGCTGAGTGCACGGCTGACTTTCTCAAGTGGGAGGGAGATGGAAGCTCCTGACTGCACTCAACTCCAGTTCTGGGAGAGACTTTGGGAACCCAGACTCATTCTGGGAGAAACCGGACTGTCTGGAAGTGGTCAAAACTCGAGGGTGGCTTTCTCTCAGAGGTGCTTGCAGTGATTACCAAGGGACACTGAGACCCAGAGGCCTCATAGAGTAGGACTGAAGGGAAACCAATGCTGTCCACTCCGCCCTGAGACTCTGCCCCATCCAAGCCGAGTACAGAGGCTTTTGTAATTTTGCAAGTCTTGTCTCATAAGGGTGTCTCCAGCACAGAAGTTCTCCCAGTATAGACACAGCTGATCCTCACAGCCAATTGGCCTGGAGGCCAATTCCTCCCACTGATATAAAAAACAATCAAGACTTAACTACAACAAGGTTGTGCACACAGTCCACAAATGGGTGCACCAAGATTGTCCACCTCAGGTAACTGGGGAGGCTGTGCTACTGTGTCCTACAGGACACCTACCACACAAAGCTACTCTACCAACTCGGGGAAGCAGTGAAAATATGGAAACAAAGAAACAGATCACAAATGAAAGAAATGAAGGAAAACAAACGACTGGATATAGAGTTCAAAACCACAGTTATAAAGTTTTTTAAGAATTTCCTAGAAAAGGCTGATAAATTTAGCGAGATCCTTGAGGATATCAAAAAAGACCAACTAGAAATTAAACATACACTGACTGAAATAAAAAAAATATTATACAGAGACCTAACAGCAGACTAGAGGACTGCAAGAATCTGGTCAAAGATTTGAAATACAAAGAAGAAAAAAACACTCAGCTGGAAAAGCAAAAAGATAAAAGAATCCAAAAATTTGAAGATAGTGTAAGGAGCCTCTAGGACAACCTCAAGCATACAAATATCCGAAATATGGGGGTTCCAGAAGAAGAGAGAGAGCAAGATACTGAAAACCTATTTGAAGAAATAATGAATGAAAACTTCCCCCACCTGGTGAAAGAAATAGACTTACAAGTCCAGGAAGCACACAGAACCCCAAACAAAAGGAATCCAAAGAGTACCACACCAAGACACATCATAATTAAAATGCCAAGAGCAAACAACAAAGAGAGAATATTAAAAGCAGCAAGAGAAAACCAGTTAATTACCTGGAAGGGAGCACCCATACCATTGTCAGTTGATTTCTCAACAGAAACTATGCAGGCCATACAGGAGTGGCAAGAAATATTCAAAGTGATGAAGAGCAAGAACCTACAACCAAGATTACTCTACCCAGCAAAGCTATCATTCAGAATTGAAGGGCAGATAAAGAGCTTCACAGATAAGAAAAAGCTAAAGGAATTCATCCCCAGAAACCAGTATTATATGAAATGCTGAAAGGTATTATTTAAGAAGAGGAAGAAGAAGAAAAAGGTAAAGTTAAAAATTATGAACCACAAATACATGTCTATCAACAAGTGAATCTAAAAATCAAGTGAATAAAAAATCTGATGAACAGAATAAACTGGTGAATATAATAGATCGGGGGCATAGAATGGGAGTGGACTGATAATTCTCAGGGGAAAGGGGTGTGGGGATGCAGGAAGAGACTGGACAAAAATCGTATACCTATGGATGAGGACAGGGTTGGGGGGAGGTAAGGGTAGAGGGTGGGGTGGGAACCTGGTGGTGGAGCTATGGGGGTGGGGGGAAAGAGGAACAATTGTAATAATCTGAGCAATAAAATTTATTAAATTTTAAAAAAATATTCTAAATGGGTAGATACTGAAAGCAGTGATCATATATGAGGTGATGTGTGGAGGGTGTGGGCCAGGAGATTAATGTTTAAAGTAAGAAATAGTTGGAAGAGTCCCAATTTCAATGTCCAACAGTTCATTATGTGTACATGTCAGCAGTGATATCTGGATGGTGGGCACATGGTGGCAATGCAGGTCCAACCCTCTCTGGTTTGGTCCTAGGTAACCTGCAGCGGTGCACAGCTGCTGACTGCTTGCGTGGCAAGGCGTTGTCAGCGTCTTCCATCTCTGAACTGTTTTTTCCTCTTGTCTTCGTGGTTGGAGCACTCCTGTCAATTCCTCTCTGTTGCAGGAATCCATCTGGTCTTGGGTTGTTTTCTGAAAATATACAAATATATTCTCAACCACAAGTTAATAAAGGAATCTTTTCTATATAATTGATTTGGGATCCTTTTTATTTTTGTTCAAATGATTTTCCTTTGTCTTATTTAGACACCATGTGTGTTTTTAATGGCCATCTTGCTGTTAGCATTGCAAATGAAACTTAATTTGGTAAAGTAAAATTTTTCTAGATGTAATTTACTTATAGGATATTTTTCCTTACATGATATTGCCCTACTATTCTCCCCCCCCCTTTTTTTATTAATGGAGGTTTTTGTAAATTTTATAATGCAGTCTTGATAACTTTAAATTTAAAAAATTTTTTTTACCACACATATGACTGCTTTAGGTTCATTGCATATTCAGAAATTTTACCATGAGATGAACTACCAATAGAAATTTTAGTTATTACTTTAAGAACAGCTTTTTGTCCAGTACAATTAACTTTACTTGAATATTCACTTATTACAATTAGCCTATTTAAATTAATCTGAAAACTCGATTACTATTTCACTGTCAAATTTAATACTCTACCAACAATCTTAGTTTACCCTGTAAATATTAGTGGGAAGGATTATTTGCATTCTTGAGTGGGCCCTGAGCATTCCAGATGCTCGGCTGAATTTAGATATAGGGCAACTGCTGTCGGCCAAGTCTCTGTCTGTCACCTGTATCTCGATGTGAGCTGGGCCAGGTCTGTTTCTGTTGCCTGGGTCCCGTTCTGAGCTGGGTGTGGGAAGCGCGAAGCAGCCATGGGGGCAGGAGACCTCCTTCAGAAGGGGTAAGGGTTCAAGCCCCTGCAATGTTGGGGGGGGTGAGGGTCTGTGCCCCACTTCTGTTGCACCCCAAAGTTCTCTCCTGATGGCCTCTCTGCGACTGTTGGACATTGAAATTGAGACTCAAACATTTTTTTGTTTTGTCTTGTTTTGTTATTATATGTTTATTTCCAGTCTGCAAAGGCAAAACTTTTTGAAGGAAAGAAATGATGAGAAAAAGATACAGAGGCAAAGAAGCATTGAACAGACTGTCAAACTACATTGGGAAGACAGGAGTGGTTGGGCGAGGGGGACTGTAAGAGACCAACCAAAGGACTTGTACGCATGCATATAAGCACAACCAATGGATATAAGACACTGGGGCGAGGGGGAGGGTGAGCAGGTGAAGGCATGTCCTGGGGGGTAGGGGAGGTTGGGTGGAGATCAATGGGGAAAAAAAAGGAGACATATGTACTACTATTTGTAATACTTAAAACAATAAAAAAAAAGCAAAAAAAGGAAAAAAATAAAAGCACTTGCAATAAAACTAAAAAAAAAAGAGAGAGAGAAATAGTTGGAAGAAAATTTTGAAGGGCTTAATCATGACTAATCATTGAAAAATAAGAGGGAACTGAACATTATTTCGTGGGTGGAAAGCTATTTAAATGAGAAAGAAGAAACTGATACTGGTAACAAAAACTGATAATATAATTTTCAAATGTATCACACAGGATAATAACATACAGAAGATGTTATTTTTTTATTAATTTGCTTTCACTGAAAAGTTCTCAGCAGGTAAGAATAATATCATAGATGAACATGTTTTGACAAGATGCATCTCTGGACCTTGATTTTGCAATCTACATTGAATGACACTTGGAGAAGTGAATTAATGGCAGGGTCAGGTCTGGGAGTACAGTTGACCAGGAGTGGTCTGAGACCATATATCAAGCTTAGTAAATCCAGATAAGAAGGAGGAAGCTTAGTTTATTTATTAATTCAAGTAGGAAAGGAAGACTAGAATTCAATATCTGATAAATCAGGTAATAAAAGTGAAGAACCCAATTCAAGGACTTGAAACAAACAATCTGGGCCAAGAGTGAAAAGATGTGGGAAGGAGGTATGAGTAGGAACAGGGAACATAAAGGTTTAATAAAAGGTATGAGTTGGAACAGGGAACAAAAAGATTTAATGAAAAGGGATTTGACAATTGAGAATCAGTGGATGCAGAAGGAGTTCTCTGCCCTCCCTTTTCTTTCAAGAAAGGTGCCTGCATCCAGACCCCCTCAGTCACCCAAACACCAAGGGAGAGAAGAGCAACTCTTACCATTGAAGAAAGAGTAATTGACACCAAAATGAGTTTGCATTAGGCAGACCTTACTAAAATAATCATTATTTTCCTTCAGTTCCCCCATATATTTCTTAGTCCCTTGCCTAAAACTTATTATCCCTTGAAGTTCAAAACACTTTTTTTGTTGTTGTTGTTGAAAGGGTATACAAGCTCCTGAGTCTAACCATGTATTCGAATTTCACTTTTCTTTGTACATGCAAAAATTAATAAGACCTAACTGGTTTGGCTCAGTGGATAGAGCATTGGCCTGTGGACTGAAGGGTCCCAAGTTTGATTCCAGTCAAGGGCACATGCCCAGGTTGCAGGCTTGATCCCCAGTAGTGGTCATGCAGGATGGAAGCAGTCAGTCAATGCTTCTCATCAGTGATGTTTCTATCTCTCTCTCCCTCTCCCTTCCTCTCTGAAATATATATTTTTAAATTAATAAAATTTGGGGGCTAGTGTTGTTTCCTATTAACCTGTCTTTGGTTGGTTTAATTTGCAATCCCCTGGTACAAAAGTGAGGGAGAAGAGGAACTGTCTTCCTCCTTAACACTCCTTTTAACCCTGAGAAAACTGAGGGAATTGCAAATTATCTAAGAGCAAATCTCTTGTCCTTTCCAATATAATTTACTGGAGCTCCTTCTTATTATACTTCCTGGCAGAGGCAGCAAATGCTTTCAGAGAATGAATGTCCTTGAGGTCACAGAAAACAAGGGACTCATCATGCTTGGTGGGAGGGAAGGGTCTGAAGAACAAGGCAGTTTCTAAAACCAAAACTTCTTAACAAAAATTCAGAGGCTTCTGCTATCCCACTTGACCTATCTCTAGACTATTAGTGTTTGGCGAGAACCAGAGAATAACTGTTGTTGTTTGCTTATTCTTGATAGTTTTAAAGAACAATTTCTCCTGGGGGTGATTTGTTTTCTGCTTAAAAGTTTCTTCTAAACCAAAACTATTTCAAGAAACTTTGTTGGCATTTCCTTGAAATTTGGAAATGGATTTTGCAAAAGTTTGCATAGTCTGTTTACTTAATTGCTTCAGTAGATTATCAGTACTCAAATTCAAATGTTTAAAACCATCACTGTATATGAAACACATTCAGGAAAAAAAAATGTTGCAAAGATTATATGCCATACCAGTAAATGAAGGGCCAGGATTATGTCATGGTAGTCACTCAATTGGACAACTGCCTTTTTCAGTATTAAGGCTGTCAGCATAGGCAGCTAAGAGTTAACAAAAGAGAAGGGAGCTAGACTGGCTGGGCCTGATTGAATCTGGAAGTTACACTTAAACAGGCTTAAGTCTTAAAAACTAGCTTTTCAGTCTCCTTTGGAGTCAGCCAGCTCAGTAGCCAGAATAATGGGAAGGAGGAATCTATCCTATATAATAAAGATGTAATATGCAAATGGTTGTTACGCC
Source organism: Corynorhinus townsendii (assembly GCA_026230045.1). NCBI lineage: Eukaryota > Metazoa > Chordata > Mammalia > Chiroptera > Vespertilionidae > Corynorhinus > Corynorhinus townsendii. The sequence goes on from JAPDVU010000003.1 coordinate 101,919,952, forward strand.
ATGAACCATAATGACCTACCGTGTAACGACCGAATCACAGATCAGCAGGAAGGTGGGCAGCAAGCTACAAGTGGGTGGCAGAGAGCTACAGGGGGGAGCAGGGCAGCAAGCTATAAGCGGGATGGGGGGAGCTACAGGAGGGTGGGGCAGTGGGTGGAGAGCTACTGGAGGGCAGCAGCAAGGTACTGGTGAACTTCTGGCACACGGATTCATGCACAGGGCTACTAGTCCTATATAATAAAAGGGTAATATGCAAATTGACCAAACGGCAGAATGCTCAACGCAGGACCTGCCCCCTGGTGGTCAGTGCACTCCCATTGGGGGAGCACTGCTGAGCCAGAAGCTGGGCTCATGGCTGGTGAGCACAGTGGTGGTGGTGGGAGCCTCTCCTGCCTCCACGGCAGTGCTAAGGATGTCCGACTGCTGGCTTAGGCCTGCTCCCCACGGGGAGTGTCAGTTGGACATCCCCCAAGGGCTCCCGGACTATGAGAGAGCGCAGGCTGGGCTGAGGGACCTCCCTCTCTGAGTTCAAGATTTTCTAGTATAAATATATATATATATATATATATATATATATATATATATATATATATATATATATATGCCTAAGAGACCAAATGACTGGAATGACTGGAACGACTGGTCGCTATAACACTCACTGACGACCAGGGGGCAGATGCTCAATGCAGGAGCTGCCCCCTGGTGGTCAGTGCACTCCCACAGCAGGAGCGCCGCTCAGCTGAACAACCCATCCCAGAGGCCCACCAGCCCTGGAGGCAGCCACTCACTCCCTCAGTAGTCCTGCATGTCCAATGTCCAGAGAACGGGCCAGGCACCAATGGATCAGCACTGTCAGCACAATCCCAACCTCAGGCACTGTGGCCACTTCCCCTCCCTAGACGCTCCTCAAGGAAGTGAGGATGTAAAAGTGGCTGCCAGGTGGCTCCCGACAACCAGCGTGAACGTCAGTGAGACAGATCTGGATCCCAGGCTAGCAAGGGCTTCTTACCACCCACCCAGAGGACTGATCACATCCTGGCTCCATGCTCACCCCTCTTGGGACCCCACCCATGCATGAATTCATAAACAATAAAGGAGAAATTCCTTTTCTAGGCACATGTGCAGTGAAAGCCAAGATGGCAATATAAAGGGGCAGAGTCTAACCTGAAAAATCTGGAAAAAAGACCAGATTGGTTAGGGGGAGGATGTAGCACAAACCTGATAAGGATTAAGAAAGAGATTGGTTAGTTTGAAAGAAAGCCACTCTCTCCCAAGCTCAAGGTAACATAGTCAAAGCTTAATATAAGCCAGTCTTGGTAGCATGGGTTTGTTTGCTCACCTATTTCTTAGTGAATTCTCTCTTCTTTGCAGGCATGAGGGCCCAAGCTTGGGTGGGCTTCAAGCTTGTGCCTTTGTGCAGCAGCACAGTACCAGTCAGAGTACAGCTGCAAACAGATCTGAGCTAGTCAGATGGGGACAGAGATTGAATTGGACTAAGCTTTGGCACGGACTAAACTTAACTACAGAAGCTTTGGATACCCTGTGGTGCTGGGCCAAATGGCACATAATCTCTGGGCCATGGTCCTCCAGGCCCCAGAGGCTGGACTTCCCTCACAGGGAGATGGAGCTTAGCCATCTTTCTTCATGGAGGAGATACCAGGCACCCGGGAACAGTCCTTGATTTTTGCTCTAATGCATCTTACCACTGTACTTCATTCTCCCACGCATGTGTATCTAAAATGCTTTTCTCCTGACTCCATGGAAGAACCCTATTTCCACTGGCAACATTGTTTGTTGGGGAGCACAAGAGACTTGGTTGGAAAGTTGTAAAGAGGACATTCTGAGAAAAGGGAAGTGTGTGGAAGGCCGCCTTCCACGTTTATCAGAATTCCGACTTAGGGGGAGACTTAGGGGAGTGTAGAAGGCGGCTCCCCTAATTATTTCTTGACCTTTCCAAACAAGTCTGTGCATGTGTAGACTCCTGGGTGTTTACTGGAATCCTTATGCTTAATCCCTAGATGCCCTTGCCTAGAGGACAATGTAAACACATGTATTCTCCCAAGATTACTCACCCTACTGATTGTATCTAAAGGTAAAAACTGCAATAAAAGGCTAATGAGGCAGGCAATCGAGGCTGCTCTAGCTGCTAGAGCCAGGAGTCCCTTAGCCCTCTCTTTCACAGTCAAACTGTGTCTGAGTAATCTGTTCATCCATCGTTCAGGGGCTACTGGTCAGCCCTGGCAATTTTTGATGTGATTTTTCATAAAATGTTAAAGTGATCCAAATGCTTTCTTGAGTCATAGCCAGTCAATTTAGGCACTTAGATCTAAAGGTAAGCACTGGTTGCCAGATTTTCTTAGTGCATTATCCATCCAGCAACACACACAGCTAAGGAAACCTTAATTTCCATTAAAACGTTAAAAGTTGGTAAAAGGATTTAGTTTTTGCATGACACGATTAGCTGTTGTTTCACTTGCAAAATTATAGGCTTAGTGATCTCTAACATGAGACTTAAAATATAAATATACCCAATACCAACACTATTTAGTATTTCAGTTCTTAAAGAACCTCTGAACCATGAGGCTGCTCCAGAGAATGTAACTCACAGATACCTGAAAAACATTGCTCTAAAATTAAGTTAAAATTATAGTACCCTATTAAAATTTGTAATCTTTTGTCAATGAAGTTTAAAAAGACAGCCCATTTATCTCAGGGAACCAAGAGAAAGAAGTAGTAATTATCAGAATACATGCTCCAAATCATTATCCTATCTCATTCCTTATGCATTTAAACTGTGTCACTCCAATATGTAAGTCATTTGTAATAAAAATGGAAGATTTTGATAGCCTACTTAATATAAATTTATATGCAATTCATAGGTAGATTTAAAAGAATAAAAATTTTAACTTTTATTACCATAGTTTCCAGATTAATTAATGGCAGAAAGGTTAAAATTCCAAATACATGTTAATCTTGTTAATACATTGACTCCAGCTCCTCAAAGATAATTCCTCCTTTCTATGCCAGGCATCTAGGTTTTAAAATAAGGTAACTATTGTGAAATATACAGTATATCAATAAGGATCTCTTCAGGTTTTGTTCATTTATCCTTTTCTAAAGTTATTTTTAATCATAATTGAAAGGTTTGGAGTGGTCCGGGTTCATGTACCTATGACATGAGGCCATAATGTATCAAAAGAGATTTTTATTTAAGGCACCTGGGTGCAGGTGGGCTAAGTCAGACAAAGGAATCAGCAGAGACTGAAGGGAGAGAAAAGCTTTTATTAATCATTGCTGGCTGCAAACCGTTCTGCTGACGTAAGGGTCCGGTCTGTCCTTGACTCCTTCTGATGCCAGGTGTCTTCTGGTTATCTAAGCTATGTGATGCTCAAGGCTGCAAGTTTTCTGAAAAATATCTGCTAAGCACAATACGTCTTTCTCTGCCCCATTTTATTCTCTTTAAACCTTTTAATAATAACAATAAATATTTGAGTGCCTGCATTTTATAAGCACTATCTTGTTTTAAACTGACAGCAATCTTATGTGGTTATGAATTAATATTTTCTTCATTGTACAACTAAAAAATTTTAGACCCAAAGCATTTAAATAATTTGCTCAAGGTAATTTAGCTGTTAAATGGCATCCCTTAGATTTGAATCCAGGTTCACTTGACACTTGAATCTGTGGTTTATCATTGAAGAAAAGTACAGTCATCAAATTATCTGATAAATTCCTTCTGAAAAATCAGTAAACCTTTCAAGTTAGGCAAGCTATTTTACTAACATTTTTTGTCATTGTTGTCTATACATGATGAACAGGCCAGCAAAAGCTTATTAGCCTGCCTGACTTTGAGCAGCATGAGACTCTCAAAGTATGCCTATATCTTTAAAGCTCTGTACACTTCTTTATCATGCCTGCAGCAGTTTTATGATCTAGATAAGAAAATTTCCTCACCTCCCCCTCTGGCTGGCTGGTCAATCCACAATACCCTCCCTCACTAATATCCCTTTCTGAAAAAGTACAAAGACTCAAAGATATTTCAAATACCACTTCTGTGAAGCTTCCTTAACTCTCCCAGACAAAATGAGGCATTTCTGCCTCTATGCTATCTAACACTTGTTCTTACCTTCATCCAATCCATGTATCTGGGTTTTGACTGGGTGGCTGGGTTTTTGGCTTCAGACTCAGTTGACCTCCAGTTTCATTTTCACTTACTTCCATCAATGCAGAAACCACAGAGCATTCAAAATTATCTGAGGTGGCTCATCTTCCACAGCAGAACATGCTTCAGGACTGTCTCTTAGTTTTCAATGAATCTGTTGGTGAATATATTAAGTCTATTTCTCAATACATCTTTCACTTTTCTAGAGCAAAGGAGCTGATTATTATTGCAATTTTCTTTCCATGAGCCTGTCCAAATTATGACTCTAAAACACTGCTTTTAATTTTATAAACATAAAACCTGTCAACTTGAGAAACTACCAGATCTGTAGATAATTTTTATACAAGTTTATTTGAGCCAAACTGATGACATATGCTAGGGAGCAAGATCTTAAATGCTCTATAGAATAGCAGTTTTGAAAGAAATTAAGGAAGATCACATAGAGGTGGAAAAAGCAAGGTGGGGATTGGATTACAGGATAGTTAACAAGATGATGTGTTCTCTTGAGGGTGGTTGTGGCTTATTTCAAAGGTGTGTTAACCTAAGTGAATAGGACTTGCTTAAGACAAAGATAAACATTTTTCTAAAAATTTTTTATGCCTGATCACAACTACCATAATTTATCCAGCTAAGAATTTATATCAGATTATCCAATTAAGTTACTTTTCACAGAGACTTCTTATTTTTCTGTCCATAAAACAAAGAGTAGCTCCAAGCAGTTTATCACCAAGTGACAAAGTATCTGAAGTCTCTACTTGAAGAAAAACCTTTGAATAATGGAGAATGCACAATACTGCATGTTGTTCCACTTTATGCCACTCTATAATATAAACATTCCAGAGAACTTTAATGACTAAGAAAATACAAAATTAATATTTAGTTTTTTTGAAACTAATTTTATGAATAACTTTATTTCATTTTAATGGCTTAAAACTATAGTTATTGAATGAGGAACCATATTATGAATGACTACTAGTTTGCTTGAAACAAAAAAATGATTAACTGTATATGATTAATTAAAATATATGGGACCACCATAACACTTCCATACAGAATAAATAATAAATATCTTGAAAAGTATAAATTACATCAATTCTGTAGGACATTAAATAAAAATAAAATTAAAGACTACTTAGAAAAAGCAAACTATTTTCCCTTAAAAGAAAACATAAAGATCTTCAGAATATTAAATGTTCATATGTGTACTACTCTCTGACAATGTTTTATGAATCATCCAGTCTTATTGAAATGCACATTTACTACATACATATATAGAACATTCTCATATATATGCATCTGTGTATGTTGATTTTTATACTTCTGTAGCATCAGTGTAACTAAAGCTTTAAACTTAGTAATACTAAAAATAAATTGAGATTTTACCCAACTCCCAGTTTGCCTGAAACTGTAAAATAAATGGGTGGAGATGGGCAAAGTTTAGATATTCCAGGAATGGAAGGCTCACTATAGTACAATATAGTCAGAAAATTCCAGAAACTCAGACCTAAGCTGACAATGTTCTCAGAGATGTCCTGAGGATGCTAGGCTGCTATTTCTTAACTATACAATCTCTAAGACTGGAGGAATACCAAGATGTATGACCTCTCAGCTACCACAGTGCTACCAGTTAAGTGCTTCAGCAGGAAGTTAACTTTTGCCCCTGTAATGATGACTTTCTAGGGTGTGTGTGTGTGTGTGTGTGTGTGTGTGTGTGTGTTCATGTATAGACATATGCACAGTCCAAATTAATTTTTGTTCATATATAAGAAAAAGAATAATAAGCAAACAAATACATGAATATATGTCAAATTATGGTGAGTAGCTGAAGTGAATGAACCACAAGTGATGAGCAGTAGGAAAGGAAGCAGGATAAAATGACTGAGTGGTTTACTAATGATCTCCATACTGTCTTTTGGGAATGCACAGTTCATACTTCTTATATACGCAAATGTATTTTTATTCAACCACAGAAACAATAGTATCTGTGGTAAGCAGAAAAGACAATCCCCAAAAGACTTTCATTCCCTATTCCCTAAAACCTATCTGTATATATATATAAGCCTAAGTGACCATTATGACCAAACAACTGGAACAACCAGAATGACCGGTCGACCGGTCGCTGTGATGCGCACTGATCACCAGGGGGTAGATGCTCAACATAGGAGCTGCCCCCTGTTGTCAGTACACTCCCACATGGCTGGTCAGTACAGCTTCTGAATGCAGCTGCGATGGCAGGAGCCTTTCCTGACTGCGACAGTGCTACTGAGTGGCGACAGCAGGTGCAGTAGGCCAAGATGAGAGCAAGCAGCATGGCGCCTGCTCTGACTTGGGCTCCTTCCTTGGTCTCCTGCCACTTGGCTCACTGCTATATCCCCTGAGGAGGGGATATAGTCTATATATAAAATCCTAAGTGACCAAATAACTGAATGACTGGTTGACCAGTTGCTATGACATGCACTGTCCACCAGGGGACAGACACTCAACACAGGAGCTGCCCCTGTTGGTCAGTGCACTCCCACAGCTAGCCTCCCATGGCCGGCCAACCTCCCACAGCCAACCTAAGTCCCATGGTCCCTCCTCCAGGCTGGCCAACCTGTGGTGTCTCCCTCCAGCCATCCAACCTCCCACAGTCCCTTCCCCCAGCCATCCAGCTCCCCCCATTGGCCTTTATGGGTTGGGGGGGGGAAGCTGGCCAACATCCCATGGGTCTCTCTCCCCAGACAGCCAGCCAACCTCTGATGGTCCCTCCCTGCTGCTGGCCAACCCCTGCGGTCCCTGACCCCAGCTGGCCAACCTCCCACAGTCCCTCCTCCCAGCCAGCCAGTCCCCAAAATCGGCCCTGATGGGAAGGGCGGCCAGCCAACTTCTTGCTGACCCTCACCAAGGCCTGCCAGTAATCAGCCCTGATCACTGGCCAGGCCAAGGGACCCCACCCATGCACAGATTTGTGCACCCAGCCTCTAGTAAATAATAACCTTAAATGTAAATGGTTTAAATGCTCCAATCCAAAGATATAGACTAGCTGAATGGATACAGAAACATGACCCAAATATGTGCTATCTACAAGAGACCCACCTCAGAATAAAAGACTCACACAGGATTAGAGTGAAGGGATGGGAAAATTTTTCTATGCAATTTGAAATGGAAAAAATATCTGGAGTAGCAATACTAATATCCAACAAATTAGATTTCAATATGAAAACCATCAAAAGAGACAGTAATGGTCACAACATAATACTAAAGGGATTGATCCAACAAGAGGATATAATCCTGTGTAAAAATATATGCACCAAATACAGGAGCACCTAAGTGTATAAAAAACTTATGGAGTACTTTAAAGGAAAAGCCATCAGCAATAAGGTCATACAGGGGACTTTAACACTCCAATGACTTCACTGGATAAATCTTCCAGACAAAAAAATGAATAAGGAAACAGTGACTATAAATGGTACACTGGATCAAATGGATTTAATTGACATTTACAGAACATTTGTTTCCAAAACTGCAGAATACACATTCTTCTCAAGAGCACTTGGGTCATTCTCAAACATAGACCATATGTTAGGACAGAAAACAAATCTCTGCAAGTTCAAGAATATTAAAATCATATCAAGCATCTTCTCAGATAACAATAGCATGAAATTAGAAATCAACTACAGTAAAACACTCAAAAATATTCAAACACATGGAGGCTAAATAGCATGTTATTAAACAATGAATGGTGTACCAATAAGATCAAGGAAGAAATAAAAAACTTTCAAGAAACAACTGAAAGTGAACATACAACAACCCCAAATCTCTGGGAAACAGCAAAAGCAGTGCTGAGAGGTAAATTCATAGAACTACAGGCTTACATAAAAAAAGAAAAAAATATTATATTTTTATTGACTTCAGAGATGAAGGAAGAAAGAGATAGAAACATCAATGATGAAAGAGAATCATTAATCAGCTGCCTCCTGCACACCCCATAGTGGGGACTGAGCCCAGTATGGACATGTGTCCTTAACAGGAATAGACATATAACCTGACTCATAGGTCAATGCTATACTGGCTGGGCAAAAAAACTTATGAATTAACCAGCTAACCCTACAACATAAAGAATTAGAAAGAGAGAAATAAAAAAAAAGTTCAGAATAAGTAGAAAGAAGGAAATAATAAAGATCAGAACAGAAATAAATCACATGGAGACTAAAAAAATAATAATATAAAAAACTAATGAAACCAAGAGCTTGTTCTTTGAAAAGATAAACAAGATTGATGAACCTCAATCTTGAGGCAGTCTCATCAGGAAACAAAAAGAAAGAGGACACAAATAAATAAAATCAGAAATGAAAGCAGTGATGTAACAACTGATGCCACAGAAATACAAAGGACTGTAAGAAAATACTATGAACAACTATATGCCAACAAGCTGGACAAGGTGGAGGAAATGGATAGATTCCTAGAAAAATTAAACCTTTGAAAATCAAATTAGGAAGAATAAGAAAATCTGAATGGGGTAAAAACAACTAAAGAAATTGAAGCAGTATCAAAAAACTTCCAGCAAACAAAAGCCCTGGTCTGGACAGTTTCACAGGTGAGTTTTACCAAATAGTCAAAGAAGAACTAACACCTATAATCTTCAAACTATTTTTAAAAAATCCAAGAGGAAGGAATACTTCCAAGCTCTTCTAACAAGGCCAGCATTATACTAATTCTAAAACCAGATAAAAACACTACAAAGAAAGATAATTACAGGCCAATATCTCTAATGAACATAGTTGCTAAAATCCTCAACACAATATTAGCAAATGAGATCCAATAATACATTAAAAATATCATACACCATGAACAAGTGGTATCTATTCCAGGAATTCAATGCTGGTACAATAGTCACAAATCAATAAAAATGGCACATCAATAAACAAATTGAAAGTAAAAAACCACATGATCATTTCAATAGATGCAGAAAAAGCACTTGACATAATCCAACACTCTTTTGTGATAAAAACTTTCAGCAAAGTGAAAATAGCAGGATCATATCTCAACATAATAAAGGCCATATATGACAAACCTATAGCCAATGTCATACTGAATGGGCAAAAACTAAAACCATTTCCCTTAAAAACAGAAACAAGATAGGAATGTCCACTTTCACCCCTCTTATTCAACATAGTATTGGAAGCCTTATCCTTAGGGATCAGAAATGAAGAAGAAATAAAAGGCATGCAAATTGGTAAGGAGGAAATAAAACTGTCATTGTTCACAGATGACATGATATTCTACATAGAAAACCATAAAGACTCCACCAAAAACCTTCTTGATTTAATAAATGAATTTGGCAATGTAGTAGGTTACAAAATTAACAACCAGAAATTGATGGCATTTTGATACACCAACTAGAGGCCTGGTGCATGAAATTCAAGCACTGGGGCAGAGGCAGGGGGTCCCTTAGCCCAGCCTATGCCCTCTTGCAGTCTGGGACTCCTCGCTCCTTACTGCTCCTTAGCGCTGCTGTGGAGGCAGGAGAGGTAACTGCCACTGCTGCTGTACTCTCCAGCCCTGAGCCCAGCTTCTGGCTGAGCAGCGCTCCCCCTATGGGAGTGCACTGACCATCAGGGGGCAGTTCCTGCACTGAGCGTCTGTCCCCTGGTGGTCAGTGTGCATCATAGTGACCAGTTGTTCTGGTTGTTCTTCCGTAATGGTCGCTTAGGCTTTTATTATATAGATAATGAATGCTCAGAAAGAGAAACTTAAAAAAAAAAAACAACCCATCAACCAGTGCAATGACAAACATTAAGATACTCAGGAATAAATTTACCAAGTAGGTAAGAGACTTGTACTCAGAAAACTATAGGACGTTAACAAAAAAAAATAGAGGAAAATATAAAATCTCTATACTACCCAAAGCAATCTGTAGATTCAATGCAATCCCTATTAAAATATTAATGGCATATTTTACAGATCTAGAACAAACACTCTAAAAATTTATATGGAATCAAAAAAGACCCTAAATAGCTGCAGCAATCTTGAGAAAGAAGAACAAAGTTGGAGGAATCACAATACCAGTTTCAAGTTATACTACAAAGCCACCATAATCAAATCAGCCTGGTATTGGCACAAAAACAGGCTTATATGTCAAAGGGACAGAACAGAGAACCCAGAAATGAACCCAAGCTATTACATTCAATTAATATTTGGCAAAGGTGGCAAGAGCATACAATGAAGTAAAGACAGTCTCTTCAATAAACAGTGCTGGGAAAATTGGACAGACACATGCAAAAAAAAAAAAAAATGAAACTAGACCACCAAATTACACCATGCACAAGAACAAACTCAAAATGGATAAAAGGCAAAATGGAAACCATAAAAAATCCTAAAAGAAATTATAGGAAACAAAATCTCATATCTCTCTCATAGCAATATGTTTACAGATATACTTCCTAGGGGAAAGGAAACTAAAGAGAAAATAAACAAATGAAACTACATCAAAATAAAAAATTTCTTAACAGCAAAAGAAACCATCAACAAAATGAATAGGGAGTCCACTGTATGGGAGAAAATATTTGGCAATGATACATGGAATAAAGTTTTAATATCCAAAATATATAAGGAACTCATACAACTTAACAGAAGGAAGAAAAACAATTCAATTAAAATGTTGTGCAAAGGAGCTAAATAGATACTTATCAAAATAGAACATACAAATGGCCAAGAGACATATGAAAAAATGCTCAAAGCCACTAATCATCAGAAAGATGAAAGTTAAATTGACAATGAGGTATCACCTCACACCTGTCAGAAAGACTCCCATTAACAAATGACAAGTGCTGGCAAGGATGTGGAGAAAAGGGAACCCTAGTACACTGCTGGTGGGAATGCAAATTGGTGCAGCCATTTATGGAAAACTGTATGGAATTTCCTCAAAAAGTGAAATATGGAACTGCCATTTGACCCAGTCATCCCATTTCTAGGGATATATCCTGAGAAACTTGAAACACCAATCAGAAAGAATATATGCACCCTTTTGTTCAAAGCGACACAATTTATAATAGCTAAGATCTAGAAATGGCCCAAGTGCCCATCAGCAGATTAATGGATAAAAAAACCTGTGGTATAGTTATACCATGGAATACTATTCATCAGTAAAAAAGAAGTATCTCTTACCCTTTGAGACAGCATGAAGGGATCTGGAGAATATTATGCTAAAAATAAGCCAGTCAGAGAAAGATAAGTATCATGTTATCTCACTCATGATACTTATCTTTCTCTGACCATTCATATGTATGGAATCTAAAGAACAAAATAAGCTGATGAGCAAAATAGGTCCAGAAAGAAATGGTGGGAAAAAATAACAGAGGCAAAGAAGCATTGAACAGACTGTCAATCTACATCGGGAAGACAGGGGAGGTTGGGCGAGGGGGGCTGTGAGAGACCAACCGAAGGACTTGTACACATACATATAAGCATAACCAATGGATACAAGACACTGGGGGGGGGGCAGGTGAAGGCATGTAGTGGGGGGTAGGGGAGGCGGGGGGGGGTCAATGGGGGGAAAAAGGAGACATATGTACTACTATTTGTAATACTTAAAACAATAAAAATAAATAAGTAAAAATTAAAAAAATAAAATAAATAAAAAAAAATAGATCCAGAGACATAGAAGCATGGAACACACTGTTGAATCTCATATGGAAGGCAAGGGTGGGTGGGTGACTGGGAAGAGATTTACCAAAGAACTTAAATGTGTAACTCATGGACACAGACAATAACGTGGTTAAGGCCTGGGGCTCTGGGTGATTGCGGTCTAGAAGTGGACTGTAGGGGGGAAAGGGGGACATCTGTAATATACTCAACAATAAAGATTTTTTTTAATTATATATATATGGATTACATATATAATTACATATATATATATATATATATATATATATATATATATATATGAGCAATTTAATGTCAGAATTTCCTTCATCTTAAAAGCATAGTGATATTAAAAGATCCTGGATGTTGTTATCCAGGAAGTACTATATGCTAACTCCTATGTTTTTGCAATATATCCTTCATCCCAACTCAATCCTTCATTCCAACTCAATTCTCATCTTCATGCACACACCAAGATATTAGGCAACTGGGGTTGTGCAAGGTTATATAGCAGCTTGTGCCAGATAAACTAACAATGTGTCAAAGATTTTCATCAGCCTTATAGAACAATCAGAAAATGGTTACAAAGTTCTGTTTTCTGAACACCATAAAATGCAATGGTAATGAAATAGGAAACTAAATTAAGAAGTTTAACATGCCCTTTAGGAGATGGGCAGAAAAAATAGTGAACCAAAATGACCTGCAGCCCAGTGACCCATGCTTCAAAGGGAAATCAAAGTGGCTGCTATCACTTTATCTTGGATCACTGCCAGAACTGGTAGACCAGTTGACAGCTCTACCCAGACAAGTCCATACAAGTCCACACAAGTGTCCTCAGTGACCTACTAGTAAGAGTCTTTGAGTTAACCATTTTTTGAATAATAACTTTTTCTTCAGAATTCTTGTGCTCCTCATCTTGGACTCAGGCCCATCAGCTTATCCACTTACTAGCACATCAGGAGACCTGATAGCAAAGTCTATACCAGAGAACTAATGTTAATGATGTTCTCTGTTCATGTGCTCTTCTAAGAATGTTCAAGGAAGTATTCTTAGTATAATGGTCATTGGTGATCCCCATGGGGAAAGAGCAAGAAATTCAGGTTACAGATGAATAGTTATGTATTTTTTTCTGCCCCCTTCTCTCCAAGAAGGTCTCTCTACTGGTATTTCTAATTCTAGGAATAACGAAGGGATTACACTATAGGTTTGAAGGGTACTCCTTACAGTCAATAATAATCCCTATGTCTCAGGAGTTTGAATAACAAATGACAGAATATTGCTGAATTGTCTGTGTGGGATACAGCTTCCACTGGACAAGAAATCCTATTTAATTCACAGCCAATTCTATTTTTTGAGGTGGCTGAATATATCACAGGGATCACATAGTTGCTTCAACAGCTGAAAACTTTCTCTTATAGGTCCATTGTGTGTCATGTGCTCTGCTCATCATTGGACATTCAGATATGATTAGGAGATAGACTTTAACATATAGGAATAAGGAGAGTTATACTATCCTGAGTTGGAATCCTGGCCCTATTTCTGAGTAGCTATGAAACATTGAGCAAGTTCTAGTGTGTCTTTCTGATCTATAAAGTGAGGATATTAAAAAACTTATCATCTAACTAGAGGGCCAGTGCATGGATTCATGTGTGGTGGGGGCAGGGTGGTGGGAGCAGGGGGATGAGGGGTCCTGCAGCCTGACCTATGCCCTCTCGCAATCTGGAACCTCTCAGGGGATGTCCAACTGCTGGTTTAGACCCAATCCCCGGTGTCTGACTGCCTATTTAGGCCTGATCCCTGGGGATCAATTCTAAACCAGCAGTTGGACATCCCCTGAGGGATGGAGCAGTGTGCCAAGCGGCAGGCAGCCAGGGAGGAGCCTGAGCTGGGGCCAGGCACCACACTGTTTGCACTCATCCTGGCCCACTGTGCCTACCGCTGATGCTTGGCAGTGCTGCCTCAGAGTCAGGAGAGGCTCCCACTGCCTCAGCTGCACTGTCCAGCCATGAGCCCGGCTTTTGTGGGAGCGCACTGACAACCAGGAGGCAGCTTCTGCATTGAGCGTCTGCCCCCTGGTGGTCAAGGTGCGGTCATTCAGTCACAGCAGTCGTTTAGGCTTTTATATATATAGATGATGCTCCCTTTTAATCACTTAGAATCCAGTGGGGAGATCAACAGGCTCACACTTACCTAAATGCTGCAAGAGAGGTATATGCAGGTATGTGGAAACACAGGAGACCTAGCTGAAAAGAGACTTGATAATAAATATGTAGGACATGGTGAATGGACCTACAATTGATACAGCACCCTGATTTATCAGATTTAGGGACTAAGGTTCCTCTAAATTCATTTAGCCAGATAGGTCCTAACAGAGCATCTTATCTATGCAGCCTAAAGTTCTTACCTTCCATGGTACTCCTTCTTATCTGAAAATTAATTGGATCTGGTAAAATAATATAGACTATTTATTTATTCATTTATTCATTTATTTATTTAGCTACTATCTGGACAAGGAAGTAGCAAGCATAAATCAAGGCTGGGGATTTTATTAAAAAGCTAATTTCAAAGTAGGAATTCAACTGCCCCTTATTCTTCAGGCATTCAGTCCATTGAATTGATTAACATGTATTCCTTTCTCATTACTCTGCATAAACCGGCTTCTATAGATTTCTTAATGGTGAACAACACCAAAGATTAGACCTTAGTCCTTGAGGTTGGCTAAAAAAAGAATTCATAGTCAAGAAACTAAAATATAAACAAAAGTTTCTTTAGAAAGACACAGGGTTAGAAGACATGAGCCATGGAAAAAATGAGCCAGCTGGGCTGTATGGGCACAGGAAACTATTTACAAAGGTAAAGGAAGGACCCTTGGAGCTTAAGAGAAAGTAGCAATGGTACATGCATTGAGGGAAGAAATGGGGAGAGAAAGGCATGGGCATGCTCATGCTCTGAGAGAGAAAGAGAGGTTGGTCCGAATCTTAAGAGGTTTTATCCATTTTCAAAGGTGGGAATTTTAGGCGAGTTCCCAAGAGAGAATCTCAATGGAATATTAATCAGCTTTTCAGGTATATTCTTACAGGGTCATGTTTTCTACTGATTGGGTAGTGCTAGAGCAGGGGTTAATTAGTCATTTCAGCTGGTCTTGATGATAGCCATGGAATTATTCATCTGGTTTTGCTGGTCTTCTGGGCCAAAAACTGAAACACAACTGAAGCCTACATGTTGTCTCTAGTTTAACCAAAATTATATCTCTGTGGTCAACAGGCCTGAGGCTTTGTTCCTAAGATTATTTGATATAAGTCAGAACTTCACTATCCTAAGAGGTGAATGCTTAAAGGAGTGGTTGTGAAAGGGAGTCATATAAGGCTACCCTTCAGTCCCCTTGTTCCTTCTATAGGCAGTCTACCACATGACTAGTGACATGCCAATGGATGAAAAGTCAGAGGGACTAAACTACTTGACCAGCAATGTGCTAGGGGAGGAAAGGTTGCCATGGAGGTGAGGCCCCACCCTATAATACTTGCCCTCCCAGTTTTGCCCATTGCTAGACACCAGGGACTCCCATTGTGGTGACATTCTGTACCTGGCCTATGGTTACTATTCTGCTCATACCTGTCTAACTGCCTAATATATCAGATTCACTGATAATCAAAATATACTTCAAATAAAGGAAGTCAACCAACTTAAATTAAGTAAGGAAACTAAGAAATAATTCCTGTAATTATTAAAAACTTACAATCTAAGGAATTTAAACTACCCTGGGATTCCCGACTGGATATCCTTTCTGACAACTTTATTAGATGACATAACAACCTGTAGTTGAATATCTACATGAAAAGGTTACTGAAGATGATCAGTTTACTTATTTATTTTTTTATTTTTAATTTTATTTTATTAAATATATTGGGGTGACATTGGTCAAATGAACATATAGGTTTCAGGTGTGGGTTTCTATGTTACTAGTACAATATCTGTATATTGCACCATGTGACCAGCACCCAAAGTCAAAATTCCTGTCACTCCCCTCTTCCCTCATCCCCTACCCCCTGGCAACTACCACACTGCTGTTTGTATTCACAAGTTTAAGTTTTATATCATAAATATGAATGAAATCATATGGTTCTTAGCTTTTTCTGACTGACTTATTTCACATACCATAATGTTCTCAAGGTCCATACATGTTGTTGCAAATAGCAGTATCTCATCCTTTCTTATGACTGAGTAGTATTCCATTGTGTATATGTGCCACACCTTCTTTATCCAATTGTCCATCACAGGATACTTTGATTGTTACCATGTCTTGGCCACTGTGTATAATGCCACAATGGACATAGGGGTGAATATATCTTTGCGAATACACAGTTTCAAGTTTTTCAGTTATATACCCAGGAGAGGAATTGCTGAGTTGTATGGCAGCTCTATTCTTATTTTTTTGAGGAATCGCCAGACTGTTTTCCATAGTGGTTGTACCAATCTACATTCCCATCAATAGTGGATCAGGATTCCCTTTTTCCCACAACATCTCCAAAACTTGTTATTGCTTGTCTTGTTGATAATGACCACTCTAATAGGTGTGCGGTGGTATCTTATTGTAGTTTTTATTTCCATTTCCTTAATTGCCAGTGATGTTGAACATCTTCTCATATATCTACTAGCTATTTGTATGGCTTCTTGGGAGACGTGTATTTTCAGGTTCTCTGCCCACTTTTTGATTAGATTATTTTTTTGGTGTTGAATTTTATGAGTTCTTTATGTATTTTGGAAATTAACCTTTGTTGGAGCTATTGTTTGTGAATATCATCTCCCATCTGGCTGGTATAATGGGAATGTCTGTTTAGTGTCTCTTTCTGAGAATTCATTATTTGTGTATAAAAATGTGATCCATTTTCTTTTTTTTATTTCTTTATTGATTAAGGTATTATATATGTGTCCTCACCCTCCCCATTACTCCCCCAACTCCCCCCACTCAAGCCCTCATGCCCCTGTTGTCTGTGTCCATTGGTTAGGCTTATATGCATGCATACAAGTCCTTTGGTTGTTCTCTCCCTTTTACCCCCACCCTCCCCTACCTTCCCTCTGAGGTTTGACAGTCTGATCAATGCTTCTCTGTCTGTAGATCTGCTTTTGCTCATCAGTTGTTCATTGTATTCCATAAATGAGTGAGATCATGTGATATTTATCTTTCTCTGACTGCCCTATTTCACTTAGCATAATGCTCTCCAGTTCCATCCATGCTGTTGCAAATGGTAAGAATTCCTTCTTGAGGTTGACAGAATGGCGGCGGAATAGAAGGACGTGTCCTGAGCCTTGTCCTGGAGCAAATAGAGGGAGCAGCTGAGACGAGTGGAATCCAGTCCAAATTAGTGAAGGAGGCACAGCTGGTGAGACAGTTTGCAGCTGGGAAGAGCAGGGATCCCCCGGATAAAGTGGTCACCATAACCTTAAGAAAAATTGTTTCATGTGACAAAAATTTTTAAATGAAACTCTCTGTAGCCTGAAAATTATTTTGGAAGGAAACAAAGAGAAGTTTCCTTAAAAAGTCATAAGGATTGTAATTGAAAGTCAATATATTTGGCCTCTTGAACTAAAATAAGTAATTTGTGTTTTTGCCTCCCTGACAAAGTTTATATAAAGCTATAAAAAGAAATTGACAGCCAGTTTGAAATGGAATTGCCAGGGCCTAGGGCAAAGAATATCCTTACATGATATTATTCTACAATGTGATTATAATTTTAGATATTTTACAACAGCATATTTTACAATTATCCCAAACAAACTTACAAACTAATGCTTTGAATGGTTGGAAGCAATTAAAAAAAAAAAAAAAAAAGGACATGAAAGGATTTAATCCCTTGCAGAAGAAATTAAGGCACTGGGAAGGCACTTGAGCATCCTATATTGGCCCCTCTTGCCTTTTGTGCCAAGAGGGACCCTCTTCTCACAATCCAATTGCCCTCAGCTGTTACCTGAGCTTTCTATTCATGCAGAGCTTGAAGCCTCGTGCGGGCTGGTACCATGGATCTGTCTCACACCCAATTGTGTGAGCTGGGCCCTCACTGGAGAAGAAACCCGAGTTCCCTGAGATATGTGATCAGCACCGGGACCCTGCCAGCAGGCCAGGGGTTCCCAAGGCAGGTGCTGGGTGTGGAGGCCATGGGGGCATAGGCTACCAAGGAGACAGAACTGAACCTCACACCACCCTGCTTGGCCCCGGAGGATGGCTGGTTAGCCAGAGACGGGTAAGATTCCTCAGGGAAGGAACAACCTAAGACAGGCACAGTCACAGAGAGGCCATCAGGAGAGAACTTGGGGGGGCAACAGAAGTGGGGCACAGACTCTCACCCCCCTAACATTGCAGGGGCTTGAACCCTCGCCCCTTCTGAAGGAGGCCTCCTGCCCCCATGGCTGCTTTGCGCTTCCCACACCCAGCTCAGATCGGGACCCAGGCAACAGAAAGAGACTTGGCCCAGCTCAGATCAGGATACAGGTGACAGACAGAGACTTGGCCCAGCTCAGATCGGGACCCAGGTAACAGACAAGAGACTTGGCTGACAGCAGCTGCCCTATATCTAAATTCAGCCTAGCATTAGGAATGCTCAGGGCCCACTCAAGAATGCAAATAATCCTTCCCACTAATATTTACAGGGTAAACTAAAATTGTTGGTAGAGTATTAAATTTGACAGTAAAATAGTAATCAAGTTTTCAGATTAATTTAAATAGGCTAATTGAAATAAGTGAATATTCAAGTAAATTTAATTGTACTGGACAAAAAGCTGTTCTTAAAGTAATAACTAAAATTTCTATTGGTAGTTCATCTCATGGTAAAATTTCTGAATATGCAATGAACCTAAAGCAGTCATATTTTTGGGCAAAAAAATAAGTAAATAAATAAAATTTAAATTTAAAGTTATCAAGACTGCATTATAAAATTTAAAAAACCTCCATTAATCAAAAAAAGGGGGGGGGATAGTAGGGCAATATCATGTAAGGAAAAATATCCTATAAGTAAATTACATCTAGAAAATTTTTATTTTACCAAATTAATTTTCATTTGTAATGCTAATAGCAAGATGGCCATGAAAAACACACATGGTGTCTAAATAAGACAAAGGAAAATCGTTTGAACAAAAATAAAAAGGATCCCAAATCAATTATATAGAAAAGATTCCTTTATTAACTTGTGGTCGAGAATATATTTGTATATTTTCAGAAAACAACCCCAAGACCAGGTGGATTCCTGCAACAGAGAGGAATTGACAGGTGTGCTCCAACCACGAAGACAAAGAAGAAACAGTCCAGAGATGGAAGATCCTGACGATGCCTTGCCACACGAGAAGTCAGCAGCTGTGCACCACTGCAGGTTACCTAGGACCAAACCAGAGAGGGTCAGACCTGCAATTGCCACCATGTGCCCACCATGCAGATATCATTGCTGACATGTACACATAAGGAACTGTTAGACATTGAAACGGGGACTCAGAACTGTTGCACATTGAAATTAGGACTCAAACATTTTTTGTTTTGTTTTGTTTTGTTATTATATGTTTATTTCTAGTCTGCAAAAGCAAAATTTTTTAAAGGAAAGAAATGGTGGGAAATAGATACAGAGGCAAAGTAGCATTGAACAGACTGTGAAACTACATTGGGAAGACAGGGGGGCTTGGGCGAGGGGGGCTGTAAGAGACCAACCAAAGGCCTTGTACACATGCATATAAGCACAACCAATGGATACAAGACACTGGGGTGGGGGGGGGGGGGCGGGAGAGCGGGCAGGTGAAAGCATGTACTGGGGGGTAGGGGAGGTGGGGGGGAGGTCAATGGGGGAAAAAAAGGAGACATATGTACTACTATTTGTAATACTTAAAACAATAAAAAAATATATAAAAAATAATAAAAATAATAAAAAAAGAATTCCTTCTTTTTTTACCACAACATAGTATTCCATTGTGTAGAAGTACCATAGTGTTTTAATCCACTAATCTGCTGATGGGCAACTAGGCTATATCCAAATCTTAGCTATGGTGAATTGTGCTGCTATGAACATAGGGGTGCATAATGCTTTCTGATTGGTGTGTCTAGTTCCTTGGGATAAATTCCTAGAAGTGGGATCACAGGATCAAATGGGAGTTCCATTTTTAGTTTTTGAGGGAACTCCATATTGTTCTCCACAGTGGCTGCACCAGTCTGCATTCCCACCAGCAGTGCAAAAGGGTTCCTTTTTCTCTGCATCCTCGCCAAAAATTGTCGTTTGCTGAATTTTGATCATAGCCATTCTGACAGGTGTGAGATGATACTGCATTATTGTTTTGATTTACATCTCCTGGATAATTAGTGACTTTGAGCATGTTTTCATATGTCTCTTGACTTGCCTTCTGTCTTATTTTAAAAGTATCTATTTAGGTCCATTGCCCATTTTTTGATTGGATTGTTTATTTTCCTTTTTTTAAGTTTTATGAGTTCCTTGTAAATGTTAGAGATTAAACCCTTATCAGTGATAACATTGGCAAATATGTTCTCCCATGCAGTGGGCTTTCTTGTTGTTTTGTTAATGGTTTCTTTTGTTGTGCAAAAGCTTTTTATTTTGATGTAGTACCATTTGTTTATTTTCTCTTTAGTTTCCATTGCCCTAGGAGCAGTATTAGTGAAGAAATTGCTTCAGCATATGTCTGAGATTTCACTGACTGTGGATTCCTCTAGTATTTTTATGGTTTCCTATCTTATGTTTAAGTCCTTTATCCATTTTTAATTTATTTTTGTGTATGGTGTAAGTTGGTGATCTAGCTTCATTTTTTTTGCATGTATCTGTCCAATTTTCTCAACACAATTTATTGAAGAGACTGTCTTGATTCCATTGCATGTTCATGCCTCTTTTGTCAAATATTAATTGGGCAAAGTGGTTTGGGGCGATTTCTGGGTTCTCTATTCTATTCCATTGATCTATATATCTGTTCTTGTGCCAGTACCAGGCTGTTTTAAGAACAGTGGCTTTGTAATACAGCTTGAAATCTTGTATTGAGATCCCACCTACTTTGTTCTTCTTTCTCAGGATTGCTGCAGGCATTTGGGATCTTTTTTAATTCCAGGTGAATTTTTGGAGAGTTCCTTCTATGTCTGTGAAATATGCCATTGGTATTTTAATGCAGATTGCATTGAATCTATAGATTTCTTTAGGTAGTATGGCCATTTTGATGATGTTGATACTACCAATCCATGAACACGGTATGTTCTTCCATGTGTTTACGTCTTTATCTCTTTTTTCAGTGTCCAGCAGTTTTCGCACATAGGTGTTTTACCTCTTTAGTTAAGTTTATTCCTAGGTATGTTAATTTTTTTGGTGCAATGATAAGTGATATTGCTTTTTCAGTCTCTCTTTCTGTAAGTTGACTATTGGTGTAAAGAAATGCCAAAAATTTCTTGGCATTAATTTTGTATCCTGCTACATTGCCAAATTCATTTATTAAGTCTAATAATTTTTTGACGGAGTCTTTATGGTTTTCTATGTACAGTATCATGTCATCTGCGAATAAGGACAGTTTTATTTCTTCTTTTCCAATTTGGATGCCTTTTATTTCTTTTTCTTGTCTGATAGCAATGGCTAGTACTTCCTGTACTATGTCGAACAGGAGTAGTGAGAGTGGGCATCCCTGTCTTGTTCCCATTCTTAGGGGAAATGGTTTTAGTTTTTGTGCATTGAGTATGATGTTGGCTGTGGGTTTGTCATATATGGCTTTTATTATGTTGAGGTATAATTCTGCTATTCCCACCTTGCTAACGTTTTTATCAAGGAAGGGTGTTGGATTTTGTCAGATGCTTTTTCTGTATCAATTGATATGACTATGTGATTTTTATTTCTCAATTTGTTTATGTGATATATCACGTTTATTGATCTGTGGATATTGTACCATCCTTGCGTTAATGGGAAAAAAAAAGCCTTGAAACCTGTAAAGAATTTTTGTGAGTTTATTTGAGCCAAACTGTCGACATATGCTGGGAAGCAGAACCTCAATGAATTGAGATAATGCTCCGGAGAATAGAGGGTTACATCTGTATTTATACATTGCAATCAAAGGAAAGGGATGTAGGGGAGTTACATGAAATTCATTGGTGATAGATTAGGGAGGTGGGAGAAAGCAAAGCAGGGAAACCTCTGGGATAGGGTAAAAAGTTAAATGATGGACATGTGCTTCTTTTACAGAGATGGATACAGGATACTTTAACATATAACAATTGACAATTAACTTGATAACAATAACAATGAGGGAATGTCCTGGTGCCATTTGTTGTGCCCTAAGGGGTCCGGGGTAAAAAGGAAGTTAGTTACAAGTTACCCAGACATCTCACTGATATGTTATCTTAGAGGCAAAAAGGCAAATGGCTCAGTAAAGTTGATCTTTGTCAGGGAAAATATCAGCCTAGGACATGACTACCCACTATAACCTGTTTGTAGTTAAATATTTAATTTTCAAACCATCATTTGTGGTTATTTTAGGTCTCTGAGTTTGCAAGACTGCCACTCAGGCCTCCCACTGAGCTTGTCAGGTTAGCATGTGGCTGCTTTTGTCCACACTTGCTTCCCTGGGATAAATCCTATTTGGTTGTGGTGTATGGTCTTTCTGATGTCCTGCTCGATCAGATTTGCTAGAATTTTGTTGAGGATATAGGCATCTATGTTCATGAGGGATATTGGCCTGTAGTTCTCTTTCATTGTGTTTTCTTAATCTGGTTTTGGTATTAGGGTAATGCTGGCTTCATAGAATGAGCTTGGAAGTGTTCCTTTCTCTTTAATATTTTGGAATAATCTGAGGAGTATATGTTTTAGTTCTTCTTTAAATGTTTGGTATAACTCCCCTATGAAGCCATCTCACCCTGGGCTTTTGTTTCTGGGAGCTTTTTGATGACTGCTTCAATTTCCTCCACAGTTATCATCCTATTGAGATTTTTAGAAACTTCCTGATTGAGTTTTGGACAGTTTTATTTTTCTAGGAATATGTCAATTTCCTCTAGGGAGTCCAGTTGGTTGGAATAGAGTTATTCATTGTATTTTTTAACAATCCTTCTGTATTTTTGTTGTTATTTCTCCTCTTTCATTTCCGATTTTATTTATTTTGGTCCTCTCTCTTTGTTTCTTGGTGAGCCTGGATAGAGGTTCATCATTCTTATTTATACTTTCAAAGAACCAGCTCTTGGTTTCATTGATCTTTTGTATTGTCTTTTTGTTTTTGTGGGATTTTTTGTTTTTGTTTTGTTTTTGTTTTTGGTCTCTATGTCATTTATTTCTGCTCTGATCTTTATAATCCCCTTCTTTCTGCTCACTCTGTACTTTTCTAGTTGCTCTCTTTGAAATTCTTTGAGTTGTAGAGTTAGATGATTTACTACTACTTTTTCTTGTTTTTTGAGGTAGGCCTGTAGATCTATAAACTTCCCTCTCAGGACTACTTTCATTGTGTCCAATAGATTTTAGATCGTTTGTTTTTATTGTCATTAGTTTCCAGGATGTTTTTAATTTCTTCTTTGATCTCATTGGTAACCCAATCATTATTTAATAGCATGCTATTCAGTTTCCAAGTGTTTGAGTGTTTTGGATTGTTTTTATTGTAGTTTATTTCTAATAATATGCCATTGTGGTCTGAGAAGATGCTGGTTTGATTTCAATCTTCTTGAATTTGGGGAGACTTTGCTTGTGACCCAATATGTGGTCTCTGTTTGAAAATGTCCCTTGTGCACTTGAAAAGAACGTATTTTCCCTGGCTTTGGGGTGAAATGTTCTGAAGCTGTCAATTAATTCCATTTGATCTTGTCAGTCATTCAGGATTGCTGTTTCTTTGCTGATTTTTTGTATAGAGGATTTATCCAGTGATATCACTGGTGTATTAAAGTCCCCTACTATTATTGTATTTTTGTCAATCTCTCCCTTGATATATTCCAGGAGTTTTTTTTTAATGTATTTGGGTGCTCCTGCATTGGGTGCGTATATGTTTATCAGGATTATATCCTCTTATTGTATCAATCCCTTTAGTATTATAAAGTGGCTTTCCTTAATTTTTGTTATGGCCTTCACTTTGAGGTCTATTTTGTGAAATATAAGTATTGCTACCCCAGCTTTTTTTCATTTCCAGTTGCCTGAAAGATATTTTTTGATCCCTTCACTTTCAGTCTGTGTGAGTCCCTTGTTATGAGGTGGGTCTCTTGTAGACAGCATATATATGGGTCATGTTTTTTTTTAGCCATTCAGCCACTTGATGTCTTTTGATTGGAGAATTTAGTCCATTTACATTTAAAGTTATTATTGATAGGTACTTATTTGTAGCCATTTCTATTTTTGTGCCTGTGTCCCTTCCTATGTTTTTATTTCTGTTGTTCACAGCATTCCCTTTAGCATTTTTTGCATTGCTGGCTTGGTAGTGATAAACTCCCTTAGCCTTATTTTGTCTGTGAAGCTCCTGATTGCCCTTTCAATTTTGATTGCTAGTCTTGCTGGATAGAGTATTCTTGAATTCAGTCCTTTGCTTTGCAACACTTTGTATACCTCCTTCCATTCCCTTGTAGCTTGATGTGTTTCTCTTGAGAAATCATTTGATAATCTAATGGGGATCCTTTGTAGGTAACTCTCTGTCTCTCTCTTTCAGTCTTTAATATTATTTCTTTGTCGTTAACATTTGCCATTGTAATTATGATGTGTCTTGGTGTGTGTCTTTTGGGATTCATCTTGCTTGGGACTCTCTGTACTTGTGAAACTTTCTTTTCTCCCCATATCCAGGAAGTTTTCTGTCATTATTTCTTCAAATAGATTTTCTAATCCTTGTTGATCTTCTTGTCCTTCTGGCAGCCCTATTATACATATGTTAATTCATTTCATGATGTTCCAAAACTCCCTTAGGCTCTCCTCCTGCTTTTTAATTTTTTTCTCCAGTTGCAGTTCAGATTGAGCTTGTTTCTCTACCTTACCTTCTAACTCACTAATTCGGCCCTCTGCTTCTTCTAGTCTACTGTTGAAACCTTCCATGTTTTTTTTAGTTTTTTTTTTAGCTATATCACTTTTGATTTCTTCCTGATTCTTGCATAGATTATTGATTTTTCTCATTCATTCAGTGTATGAATTGTATGACCATAACTCTGAATTCTTTTTCTGTCATGTTGCATGCTTCAATTTCACTCATTTCCTTTCTTGGCAACTCCTCATGTTCTTTCTTCTGGGGATTGTGTCGTCTCCACATTCTGACTATCACCAGAAGGTTCAAACATTGAGTTGTGTGGGCCAGGGCCATGTGCAGTGGGAGCTTTGCACCACCCAAGTGTCATTGAAGAGCTCCAACACCAAGATGTGTGGCTGCTGTGGGTTGGTGGGAACCAGGTTCACCCAGGGTCAGCCTTAACAGTGCTCAGTGTGGCCTCATGCACACACCTAGAATCAGGGACCCCACGTGCACCACGCTGAAACTGAGACCCCACTGGCATGTGCTGAAAATCAGAGTCCCCCAGCACATTCCAGGAGTCAGAGTTTCCCTGTGCCTGCACCAAGAATTGAGTATCAGAGTCTCTGTTGCTTCATGTGGCCTCATGCTGAGAATCAGGGTCCCTGTATTTGCATGCACCAAGAATTGGAGTTATTGGCTTTTAGCGTGAATGCACTGGGAGTCAGGGATCCCAGGCGCATGTGATAAGAAACAGAGGCAAGTCACTAGTGCTCAGTGCTGCCTCCCAACCAGAGAATCAGGGTCCTGGTCAGCTTGGGGGACTAGGTTGCACAGTAGCACTGTGTTGGCAGGAGGTCCACTCCTGCACTTTGGAAAACAGACTTCTGTGTGCTCTTGCCCAGAATCGAAGTTAGGTGGCAATGCCTCCCTGTGTGGGCTTCAAGTTTGGTCACCCAATTGTGTTGCAGGGAACAGATTCCCAGTGTCCATGTGCTCCCAGGCTCAAATTCCTGTAGTGGTGTTGTGGCCCATGTGAGGGGTCAGTCTATCAGTTTCTATGGTGCTTACCCTGAGCCTGCAGGGAGGGGGATAGGCTCTGTGACTCACAGAAATCTGTGGCTGGGATATCTGGATTCTTTGTGTCTGTGGGTCTGCAGCTGTGGTCACAGATCTCTGTCCACAGTGGCTGCAGAGTCCTGGTTTGCATCTGAGACCAGATTGGGTGGTGCTGAAGCCAGGATCTTAGTCTCAAGCAGCTCTGTTTCTCAAGATGGCGTGGTCTCTGTGCCCGTGCTGGCCACCCTGGAGTGTCCGTGGTGGGAGCGGGGCTCCACCGTCTAGGACTGCCTGGTTTGGTAGCCCCTTGGAAGACCTGCAAAATCTAACTGTCCTTAGCTCATTCACACACACACCCAATACTCCTCTATCATTCCCTCACTCTCTCACACTCTCTCCCTCCTTACCTTCCTGCCAGTCACCATCTTTGCCATCCATTTTCTGATGTTAATTTTGTATTCTGCTACTTTGCTGAATTCATTTATTAACTATAGTAGTTTGTGGGTGGAGTATTTAGGGTTTTCTATATACAATATCAGGTCATCTGCAAATAATGACAGTTTTACTTTCCCTTTCCAATTCAGATGCCTTTTATCTTTCCTTCTTGTGTAATCACTGTGGCTAGGACTCCCCATACTATGTTGAATAAGAGTTGTTAAAGTGGATATCCTTGTCTTGTTGCTTTTCTTAAGGGAAATACTTACATTTTGCCATTGGCTGTACATTTGTCATATATGGCCTCTATTATGGTGAGGCATCTCTCTAATGCTACTTTGGTGAGATTTTTATCAAAAATGTGTGCTAGAATTTGTTGAATATTTTTTCTGCATTTATTGATATGGTCATGTAATTTTTATTCTCTATTTTTATGTGATTTATCACATTTATTGATTTATGAATATTGTACCATCGTTGCATCCCCAGAATAAATCTCACTTTGTCATGGTATATGACTTTTTAATGTATTGCTGGATCTGATATGTTAATATTTTGTTGAGGATTTTAGCATCTATATTCATCAGAACTGTAATTTTCTTTCTTTCCAGTATCTTTATCTGGTTTTGGAATTAGGATAATGCTGACATTTTAAAAAAGAGCTTAGAAGTGTTCCATTTGCTTTAATTTTTTGGAATACTTTTATTAGAATAGGTGTTATTTATTCTTTGAATGTTTGGTAAAACTGACATGTGAAGGCATCTGTTCCAAGATTTTGGTTTGTTGGTATTTTTTTTTCTGTTTTGTTTTGTTTTTATTACCCCTTCAAGTTCATTAGTTGCTATCAGCCTATTCAGGTTTTCTGATTCTTCCTGACAGAGTTTTGGAAGCTTGCATGTTTATAGGAATTTCACCAAGATTGTCCAGTTTGCTGTCATAGTATTTTCTTACAATCCTTTGTATTTCTCTGATGTCAGTTGTTATATTGTTTCTTTAATTTCTGATTTTATTAATTTTTGCTCCTCTTTCTATCTTTATTTTGAGAGTGACTAATGGTTCATCAATCTTGTTCATCTTTTAAAGACCAAGCTCTTGGTTTCACTGACCTTTTGTATTTATTTTATTTTTAGTGTCTATGTCATTTATTTCCATTTTGATATTTATTTCCTTCATTCTACTTGTTCTAGGCTTTTCTTGTCATTATCTTTTTAATTATTTTAGATGTAGGGTTATATTTTTTTATTTGAGCTTTTCTTGTTTCTTTACATAAGCCTGTAATGCTATGAACTTCTTTCTCATGACTGCTTTTGTTGTGTCCCATAGATTTTGTGTTGTGTTCACTTTCATTTGTATCCATGATTTTTTTTTTAGTTCTTCCTTAATCTCATCAGTAAGCCATTCTTTGTTTAATAACATACTATTTAGCCACCATGTATTTGAATAGTTTTGAGGGTTTTTTTATTGTAATTAATTTCTAGTTTCATGACATTGTAATCTGAGGAGATGCCTTTTATGATTTACATCTTCTTTGAATTCTATAGATTTGTTTTGTGTCCTAACATGTGGTTTATCTTTGAGAATATTCCATGTGCACTTGAAAAGAATGTATATTATGCCCCTTTGGGATGAAATGTTCTGTAAATATCAGTTAGTCTAATCTGATCGAGTGTGTCATTTAAGGTTGCTGTTTCCTTGTTGATTTTGCATCTGTAAGATCTGTCCAGTTATTTCAGTGGGGTGTTAAAGTCTCCTACTGTGAATGTCAATCTCTCCCTTAAAGTTCGTGTTTTATATATTTGGGTACTCTAATATTGGGTGCATATGTTTATAAGGGTAATATTTTCTTGTTGGATTGATGCATTTAGTATTATGAAGAGAGATTCTTTGTCTCTTAACATGGCCCTTGTTTTGAAATATATTTTTTTCAGATATAAGCATTGTGAGCCTGCTTTTTCCTTCTTTGCATGAAATATATTTTTTCCATCTCTTCACTTTCAGTCTTTGTGAATCTTGTTCTGAGGTGGGTCTCTTGTAGACAGTATATGGGTCATATTTTCTTATCCATTCATTTTGATTGGAGCATTCAGTACATTTATATTTAATGTTATTACTGATATGTTCTTATTTATTGTCATTTTTTTCTTTATAACTGTGTCCCCCTCTCTTTCATTTTCTTCTTCTTCTCAAAGAAGAGTCATTAATATTTCTTGCAATGCT
Source organism: Corynorhinus townsendii (assembly GCA_026230045.1). NCBI lineage: Eukaryota > Metazoa > Chordata > Mammalia > Chiroptera > Vespertilionidae > Corynorhinus > Corynorhinus townsendii. Next base: position 101,948,360 of record JAPDVU010000003.1, read on the forward strand.
AGTTTAGTAGCAATGTACTACTTTAGCCTTTTTAAATTGGCTGTGAAGCTCTTTATTTTGCCTTAGTTTTAAATGATAGCCTTGCTGGATAGAGTAGTCTTGGATTTAGGCCATTGTTTTTCATTACTTAAAATACTTCTTGTCACTCTCTTTGGGCCTGAAATATTTCTGTTGAGCAATCAGCTGACAGCCCAATAGGAATTCATTTGTAGTTAATTTCCTGTCTCTCTCTTGCTGACTTTAAGATTCTTTGTTTTAAACATTTGCCACTTTAATTATGATGTGTCTAATTGTGGGTCTTTTGTGTTCGTCTTGATTGGGTCTCTTTGTGCCTTCTTAATTGTGTGATTTTTTTTCCAACAGGTTAGGGAAGTTTTCTGCCATTATTTCTTACAAGATGATCGGGGTTCCCTGCTTACATTCTTCTCCTTTGTATTTCTTTTTGATGTGGATGTTGTTATGTTTCCTGCTGTCCCAAAGTTCCCTTCAGATATCCTCCTGCTTTTTATTTTTTTTTCTATTTGCTGCTATAACTGGGTGTTTATTTCTACCTTCTCTTTAATATCACTGATTTGATACTCTATTTCATCCAATTTACTTTTAATTCCTTTCAGTGTATTCTTGATGTCATATATTGCATTCTTCAATTCCTACTGGTACTTGTTTATAGTTTCTATTTATTTTGTAGTTCCCACTAAGTTCCTATTAATTCTCACTAAGTTCCTTGAGCATCTTTGTAATTTGAACTGTATGTCTGACAAATTGCTTGATTCTATTTTATTTATTTATTTATTTCTGGATATTCCTCTTTTTTTCATTTAGGGGCTGTTTCTTTGTCTCCCCATTTTAGCTATATCTTTGTGTTTGTTTCTATGTATTTGATGGTTATGCCTCTCAGTCTTCATGAGATGTCCTTATGTAGAAAGTGTCCTGTGGAACCCAGTGTGCAGTCTCTTTGTTCTTCTCAGCTGGATACCCTAAAAATGTCTGTTTTGTGGGTTATTTGAGCTCCCCTGTTGTAACCGGGACTTAATTGTTGATGTCCCACTCATGGGTGGGATCTCTCCTCTGACTTGCTGACCATAAGGCTCAATCTGGACCATTTTTGTGCCAGAAGTTATGAAGTACAGACAGAACAAAAATAACACAAAAAGTAAAATAATACAAAATAACAACACCGACTAAAAAAGGAAAAGAATACTAAAAGAAATAAGACCAAAGAATTAAGGGGGAGGGAGGTGGCGGAAGGAACCAAAAAAGTTAATATGGAAGCAAAGAAAGAAAAGAGTTAGAAGAATAAAAAAGAAAAAGAAACAAAAAATAAATGGAATAATAATTATAAGTTTAAAAATTAATAATAATAATTAAAATATAGAATAGGAAAAGATAAAAGAAGAAAAAATAAAATAAGAAAAATTAAAAATAACAATATCCTATATATTAAAAGAGTAATGTCCAAAATAACCATCACTCCACTACCCCCACAAGCCATGCCCACCAGCCAATCAGGAGGGAGTATGCAAATTAACCCAACCAAGATGGCTGTGGCCACAGAGCAAGCAGGAGGATTGTGTTTCCCTGGCAATGGAGAAAGACAAGCTTTCCACACACCCTGGCCAGTCTAGACCTCCACTTAAGACCAAAGTTTCAATTATAGAAGATAAATAAATCCCAACAAAAATGACTGCAGCCACAGAGCAAGCAGGAGGCTTGGCTCTGCTCAAGGCTACAAAGTTCCAATAATAGAAGATAAATAAATCCCAGATACCAGGGCCTCCACTTGAGTTGCCAGGGGGTGTGGCCAGCCTGCAAACCACCACAGACCCCTCACCCAGGCCACCTCATGCCCCAAGGGAACTCCCACCTCATCTGGTGCACCCTTCAGGGCACACCAGCTGGCCTCCACCTGTGCACCAGGCCTCTAGCCTATCTAAAAAAAAGAGTAATATGCAAATTGACCATCACTCCAACACACAAGATGGCTGCCCCCATTTGGACACAAGATGGCCACTACAAGATGGCCAGCAGGGGAGGGCAGTTGGGAGGGACCATGCCTGCAAAGGAAGTCAGTTGTGGGTGATCAGGCAAGCAGGGAGGGCAGTTGGGAATGAACTGGCCTGCAAGGGAGAGCAGTTGGGGGTGATCAAGCCTGCAAGGAAGGGCAGTTGGGGGGGACCTAGGCCTGCAAGGGAGGGAAGTTAGGGGTGACCAGGCCAGCAGGGGAGGGCAGTTAGGGGTGACCAGGCCAGCAGAGGAGGAAAGTTGGGGGTGACTGGGCCTGCAGGGAAGGGCAGTTGGGAGGGACCATGCCTGCAAGGGAGGGAAGTTAGGGGTGACCAGGCCTGCAGGAGAGGGCAGTTAGGGGTGACCAGGCTTGCAAGGTAGGGCAGTTAGGGGCAAACAGGCTGGCAGAGGAGCAGTTAGGCATCAATCAGGCTATCAGGGGAGTGATTAGGGGGGGATCAGGCTGGCAGGCAGAAGTGGTTAGGGGCAATCAGGAAGGCAGGCAGGCGAGCAGTTGTTGTCGATCTCTCCCTTGATATCTTCCAGGAGTTTTTTTATGTATATGGGTGCTCCTGCATTGGGTGCATATATGTTTATCAGTATTATATCCTCTTGTTGTATTGATGCCTTTAGTATTATGAAGTGGCCTTCCTTATCTCTTGTTAGGGCCTTCACTTTGAGGTCTATTTTGTGAGGTATGAGTGTTGCTACCCCAGCTTTTCTTTTTCATTTCCATTTGCCTGAAAGATATTTTTTGATCCCTTCACTTTCAGTCTTTGGAGTCCCTTGTTCTGAGGTGGGTCTCTTGTAGACAGCATATAAATTGGTCACTTTTTTTTTTTATCCATTCAGCCATTCAATGTCCTTTGATTGGAGTGTTTAGTCCATTTATGTTTAAAGTTATTATTGAGAGAGAATATTATTGGCGGCGGAATAGACAGACATGTTCCGAGCCTTGTCCCGGAGCGGAAAGAAAGAACAGCTGAGGGTCACACAAGGAGTGTTTGTTGGCAACTTAAGGCACAGCTAAACTCCAACAGAAGGTGGGGGACTGCTAGATGGGGTTCCCTTGACCAGGCAGCCCCCTCTGCAGCTGGGTCCCCTCAGGAGCTACAGGCTCGGACACAGAGACCACGCCATCTTGATAGGGAAAGTGGAGCTTATCAAGAACCTGAAAATCCACAACTGCAGCAACCACCGAACAGCTGCTAGCCCCAGAACACTGGGCTCCAATTGGCACAAACACGCAGATTCAAAGGAGTTCTTCATTCCACCACAGAAATATGAGATTTCGCCTGGGATAAGGTGAGGTCTCTGGTCCCAGCGGGAGAGAGAAACAAGCGTTTTGTGGGAGCTGGAGGACCAGGGAAGTCTGTGCCTAAAAAAAAACCATGGCTGTAGGGGCTGGTGTGATCTATGAATGTGGAAGGGGGTTCGCAGAGCTGTTAACAGAAAAGGGACCTCTAAAAAGCAACCCATTTTGATCTGATGTGCAGGGACAGCCTAAGAATTTCAAAGGTGTGCCAGCTGCTTAGACTTGCGCGCAGACCCATTGTCCGCACACTTGGGCTTTTTCCTCTTCAAATCCTTCTTCTGATTACTAAGCCCAATACATAGGCTCACCCAGGTGGGGACACCCTGGGAGACTGCAGGGGAAAGTTGTTTTTCTGGGACCTGGGGGTCGGAGCTGGGAGTAACCATCGGAGAGCCAGCTCTGAGGCAGCCCACTCCCACAAACCGTATTGAGTGCCACAGGGAAAGAAGGCTCTAAACACAGACTAGAGAGGCCATATATAGACCCGGAAGTCAATCCAGAAACACTGCCACCCAGGGGCAGAATCACAAATTGACTCTTGTGTAATCAAAAATAAAGGAATAGGGAGAGGAATCCAAGATGGCGGCAGAGGTAAACACCTAAACTGCTGCCTCCCACAACAATTTAAACTGCAACTAAAAGACAAAACGTCTATCACCCAGAACCACGGGAAAGCTGGCTGAGTGGAAGTTCTACAACTAGAAGGAAAGAGAAAAGAGCATTGAGACGTGCACGAGCGCTGAAAAGCTGAGGTACGGAGGCGCGTGATCCAGGCTGGCGGCGGGCGACTGGGTGCGTTGCTTTTTTCAATCTGAACGGAGACAAGTCCCCGATTACTCTGAAATCCAGTCTCTGGGGAGACGCGGGGGACCCAAACTCCTACGGGGAGAAGCTGGACTGTCTGCCAGTGAGAGTGGCTTGGTTGCAGAGCTGCGCGCAGGAATAATTGTTTACGGCACTGGGGCACAGGACTCCAGGATGCGGTCGGGGACACAGAGCCGGCTAACTAGCAGCCATTGCTGTTTGCCACGCCCTAACCTAGTGACACCCTGAGACCCCGCCCCACACAACCTACAAACCCACCCAAGCTCCAAGCAGCTCAATTAGCATAAGAAAGCCTGCCCTATCGCAGCTTAACCTAGAAAACTTGCAGCCCAGGTCAGACAGCTCCAAAACCTCCAAACCCCAAGCAAAGAGGAGAAAACTGTAGCTCTCACTGTAGCTCCTGCTGGGTGGCCTCAGACAGTAGCTGACCTGCACCCCATTGGAGATCCAGAAGCCAGTGTACCTAGTGGTCAGTGTGAGACACCAGATTTCAACTCCTCACATCCATAAGTGACACATTCAAGAGGCAGACTCAGTGAGCACCAAAGCCCCACTGAAACAAGTCCTGCCCCATAAGTGTGTCTTCAGTGCAGCAGTTCTTCCATTATAGACACAGGGAGTGCTCACAGCTAATTGGCCTGGAGGTCAATTCCTCCCAGCGTACCAACAGCAATTCAGGCTTAACTACACCAAGACTTTGCACTCAGCCCACAAAGGGGTGTACCAAGAGCATCCACATCAGGTGATTGGGGAGGCTGAGCTACTGCCCCCTATAGGTCACCTACCACACAAAGCCACTCCATCAACACAGGGAAGCAGCCAAAATGCAGAAACAAAGAAACATGTCACGAATGAAAGAAACGGAGGAAAGCAAACTACTGGATGACATAGAGTTCAGAATCACATTTATAAGGTTACTCAAGAATCTTCTAAAAACTGCCGAGAAACTTGATGACACTTCTGAGGAGCTTAGTGAGACCTTCAAGGACCTTAATGAGAATGCCAAAAAAATGGAAAAGGATCAGTCAGAAATGAAGCATACACTGTCTGAAATAAAGAATATACAGAAACTCAACTGTAGATCAACATACCCCAAGAATCAAACCAAAGATCTGAAATATGTGGAAACAAAAAACATCCAACCAGAAAAACAAAAAGAAAAAAGAATCCAAAAATATGAAGATAATGTAAGGAGCCTCTGGGACAACTTTAAGCGAAACAACATCTGAATTTTTGGGGTGCCAGAAGAAGGGAGAGAGCAAAATATTGAAAACCTATTAGAAGAAATAATGACAGAAAACTTTCCCTACCTGGTGAAAGAAATAGACTTACAAGTTCAGGAAGCTCACAGAACCCCATACAAGAGGAATCCAAAGAGGACCACACCAAGACACATCATAATTAAAATGCCAAGGGCAAAAGACAAAGAGAGAATATTAAAAGCAGCAAGAGAAAAACAGTTAATTACCTACAAGGGAGTACCCATACGACTATCAGCTGATTTCTCAACAGAAACTATGCAGGCCAGAAGGGAGTGGCAAGAAATATTCAAAGTGATGAACAGCAAGAACCTACAACCAAGATTACTCTACCCAGCAAAGCTATCATTCAGAGTTGAAGGTCAGATAAAGAGCTTCACAGACAAGAAAAAGCTAAAGGAGTTCATCGCCACCAAACCAGGATTACATGAAATGCTGAAGGGTATCCTTTAAGAAGAAGAAGAAAAAGGTAAAGATAAAAATTATGAACAACAAAATGACATCAAATACATACCTACCAACAAGTGAATCTAAAAATCAAGTGAATAAAAAATCTGAAGAACAGAATGGACTGGTGAATATAATAGAATCAGAGACATAGAAAGGGTGTGGACTGACGATTCTCAGGGGAAGCAAGTGTGAGGGGTGCGGGAAGAGATTGGACAAAAATCTTACTCCTATGGATGAAGACAGTGGCGGGGGGTAAGGGCATGGGGTGGGGTGGGGAATCAGGTGGAGGGGAGTTATGGGGGGAAAAAAAGTGGAACACCTGTAATAATCTGAACAATAAAGATTTAATTAAAAAAATAAAAAATAAATAAAAAAAAATAAAGGAATACAATAAATTAAGATACCACCTGCTTAAAAATCAGGACTGGTTTACAACACTGAGGAACATTGGAACACAGAGAACTGCAATACTGTCTGGACTGAGAAACAGGTGTGCCAAACAGAACAATAGAGGAAGTGAATGACTTTCACTACTGCACATTTTATATTTTTTATTTTCATTTTTTGCATCTTTTACTTAAGAAACTAATTTTTTTTCTATTTTTTCACTTGATTTTACTTTTTTAATTATTACATTTTTATTTTCAATCAGTATTATAACTACTATTATTTTACCTTTTTTTTAAAAATGTCATTTTATTTTCTCTTTATTTTACTTTGGGATTAGTGTTCTACATTCTATTTTCATCTTTCCTTTAGCATCATTTTACTCTATCTCAACTCTGCCTTTAATCCATCACTCTCTTTCTAACATTTCCCTTTTTGGTTCCTGTTTTTCTTACCCCTTTCCTGCTTTAGAATTTCCCTATTCTTTCTGTTTACCTCATTCAAATTTCACCCTACTTATAAATCTAATTTCCAATTCCCTGCTCCAAGTCCATAAACACCTCTCTCTTCGCTGTCTTAACTACCCAAAAAATTGTTTTTTTCTCTGTCCTTTTGTTGTTGTTTGCTTGAATATTGATTATATTTAATTTTTATACTTTTTGTGAGATTGTTTTGCTTATTCTTTTTGTTTGTTTGTTTCTTTGTTTTTGTTTGCTTTGTTTCTGTTTGGTTTTTGTTTCTGGTTTCCCTTGCCTCGCTTGATATTAGTTGGTGTTGTAGTTTGTATTAATCCCCAGGTGCTTGTGGCTGGCATTTGCTGGGATTAGTGGTTGCTCTATTGGATTTTTCTCCCCATGTATATAGCTTGTTCCCCTGCCTTAGTCTCTTTCTTGTCTCTTTTATTTTTTTTCTTTCTTTCCCAATTTAATTTTGACACTCCTTTTTTTCTTTCTTTCTTTTTCCTCTTCTTCTTTCTCTCCTATCCCCTAATTTGCCTTTCTCTGGTGGTCACCTTTATTGGAGGTTATTAATATCATGAATACATTTCTGTTCAGTGCCTTGTGTGTTGTACCTGGTTGTGTTGTATTTTGTGCCTTTAAGTCAACACAAGAGCCAGAGGACGACATAACCAGACATCCAGAAAATAGAGAACATGGGGAGACAAAGAAACAACCCACATATGAAAGAAAAGCAGGCATCACCAGAAAAGGAAGTAAACGAAATAGAGGCAAGCAACCTGCCAGAGAAAGAATTCAGACAAATGGTCATAAGGGGGCTGAAAAGAATGGAAGACAAATTTGACAATATGAGTAAGAACCAATAGGAAATGAAGAAGAACCAAGAATAAATGAAAAATGACATCGCTGCTGTAAGGAACACAATAGAAAGCATCAAGAATAGACTAGAAGAAGCAGAGGACCGCATCAGTGAGCTAGAAGACAAGATGGAAAAAAATACCCAATTAGAGCAGCTTCTAGGGAAAAAAAAATTAAAAAGCAGGAGGAGAGCCTAAGGGAACTTTGGGACCATACAAAACAAAACAACATCCACATAACAGGGGTTCCAGAAGGAAAGGAAACTTAGCAAGGAATAGAAAACCTGTTTGAAGAAATAATGACAGAAAACTTCCCTGATATAGGGAAGAAAAACACCCACACAAATCCAAGAAGCTCACAGAGTCCCAAGCAAAATGAACCCCAAAAAACTGACACCAAGGCACATTATAATTAAATTGGCAAACACCAATGACAAAGTAAGAATCTTAAAAGCGGCCAGAGAGAGACCGAAAGTTACATACAAAGGAACCCCCATCAGACTAGCAACTGATTTCTCAACAGAAACTCATCAGGCCAGAAGGGAATGGAATGAAATATACAAAGTCATGCAAAGGAAGGGTCTAAATCCAGAATACTGTATCCCTACTGGCTAATCATTAGATTTGCCAGTAGGGATAGTTAAAAATTAGCAATATACAGTATTATTTCTATCAATTTTTTTTCTCATAAGTTATATTTATAACAAAATTATAATTAAAATATTTATTACACTTGCCTATTAGACTTCCAGGAGCATTTATGTGTTTGATGGTTTAGAATCCACTGTATTGTGCTTACTTATTTATATGTAAGGAACAAGCAACACATACCACATCTTCCCAACATTCAAGGTAATGTAATGATAACAAAATTCTCCAAAGAAAAATACTGCAAACTATATTAAATACTGCTTTATTAGAAATAATTGCTATAATAAAACAAAAAATACATTATTTTTCCAATGAACTTCAGTTTGAGAAACTTCACAACAAAAATAGATCAAGATTTGAGTCATGGCAAAACTGATAGTTCTTTGAAATCTGGAGATGCATTAGCAACACCACAGACACAGGCTACCTTATACTAAAATCCTGAAGAAAAGCATGTTATTAATTTGGGGGAATGAGACTGAACACGGGCTAAGACATGACTTTGAGGTCTATAGCCACCTGGGAAGCTGGCCCAAGGAATGAAGAGAACCATTGGTACGGTGGCAGATAAAAATAAAATTTGTGTTGGGCTGACCAACTGCATATTTCATTAATGCCTTTGAATAAAAAGAAAAAGCGAAATGCTTCATTGTGTTTTCTCAGAAACTAATTAAAAGATTAGAGTCCTACACAATTTGGAGACAAAAAGTGGATGCTGAGCGACTAGCAGTCACTCTGGGTGTTGAATTTTAGAAAGTTAGTCCTTGGAGTAAATGGCACTGTGGCTCTGGCAGCAGATACAAAGGAATGACGCTCTGTAGAGGAGGTAGGGGATGCTCTGCGATCAGCCAGTGGAGAGATGAGGTTCCCAGCTGGAGCTGGGATCTTTAATTCCATGGTTTATCTTCACTCCTCATCTCCCTGTCTTCATAAATAGTAATTTCAATAACTCGAAGTCTTCTCTCAGTGGGATTTGTCAGGAGGAGACCTTGGGGAGCATGTATCTTCTCATTCTGCTCTTTAATGTATTTGGAGACTTTCCTCAGAACCTTCTCATAATGAGTTTCCATGCATAAGAAGATGGTGTAGGCTTTTAAACAAGCCAAACAACCTTCAAGATATGATTGACCCCCAAGCTTCTCTGCTTCTGCATAAAGGTTATTTAGAGTTCGAACTGTTTCTTCAAACTGCTGCCTGTTAATCTGGTTTTCCAGCTCCGCGGGCAACTCGTTCTGGAACTGACAGCGTGTGCCACTGCCGTAGTCTCGCTGAATGAATAACTGTCCGAACACCAGTGCCTTTTGCAGCCTCATGGCGAGCAAAAGACGGGCCACGCTGTGGGTTCCGGGGACAGCAACCAAGGGTCAGATCCCTGGCCTGGACCCAATATGCCAGCCCGCCAGCCCCTCAGAACCACCCACCGCCACAGCAGCCCGAGGCCTTCCCCGCCCCACTTCCCTTTACCCATGCTGTCACTGCAGGCCTTTAGCTACCGCCCCTGCTCAGGCCCAGCGCCCCCAACAGCCTGGGGCCGGCCGGGAAACACAAACCCGCCTTGCCAAGCTCCCTTTCATTGTCATCTTATGACCTACATATTTCTTTGTATGGAGTCATCCATCACTTTGTGTGTGTGTGTGTGTGTGTGTGTGTGTGTGTGTGTGTGTGTGTGTGTGTGTATGTGTGTGTATACTTCAGACAATTCCCCTTCAGTGCCCTAGATTACTTAACTTCTTTTGGCCACCATTACATTTTAGCCCTCCTTCAACACTCAGCTAACCACTCACTTATCACCTCCCCACTTTTCCAAATTTAGTCATTGTGTACTTATTTTTCTTCAAACAATCTTCTTGGTGAGAAAGCTCCTGAGACTCCACTCATTTAGAATGCTTTTTTAGATTGATCAGTAGGCATAGGCAGCTGCACTCTCTGTATTGACTAATTTGTCAGTACAGAGCATCTGAGCTTCTTCTACCCTACCCTCTTTATTTCCTTCAAAATTTTGAGGTCTATTATGGTTGATCTACTCTGAATGATTTTTCTTTGTTTATTTTATTTCCTTTTATATTTAATATGAAAAAGTACATATTATATTGTAAGCTCTTAGACAATAAGGATAAATCACCCCAAAACCCTCTCTACTAATATCTGACATGACCCCCACACAAAAAATTGTTGGAAGTAATGATGGCTCCTGTGTATAAGAATGAGCAGGTCAACACATGGTCAGAGTCCTTGTCAAATGGACAAGTATATTTTGAAGACCTTTTTTTAAAAAATTGTATTACACTCTTTCAAATATAAAGTTTCAAGTAATCTGCACAATTGTGCATGTATTCATGATTAACCAAATCAGTCTAGAAATTGTCTATTGTTTATTTAGTGTTCAGAGTCTCTAACATCATATATATATATATATATATATATGTGTGTGTATATATATATATATCCTGGTGCATGAAATTTGTGCACATGGGGGAGGTGTCCCTTAGCCTGGCCTGCACCCTCTCCAATCTGGGACCCCTCGGGGGATGTCCGACTGCTGGTTTAGGCCTGATCCCTCTCGCAATCCAGGACTGCTGGCTCCTAACTGCTCACCTGCCTGCCTACCCGATTGCCCCTAACTACTCTGCCTGCTGGCCTGCTCGCCCCCAACTAACCCCCCCACTGGCCTGTTCACCCCCAACTGCCCTCCCCTGACAGCCTCATGGCCCCCAACTGCCTTCCCCTGCCAGACTCACGGCCCCAACTACCCTCTCTTGCCAGCCTCATGGCCCCCAGCTGCTGTCTCCACCAGTCTCCCAGAAGGTCTCCCAGTCTAATTAGCATATTACCCTTTTATTAGTATAGATATACACATATATGATTAGGCAAGGGCTTACATTAAAAGACTATCTTGAGATCCAAACCCACCGGGCATCTCCCACTTATGTTCCCCCCAATTCCTCAAATTAAACATGGTCATAAAGTATGCAGGCCTTGTTAGTGTGGTTTCATTTGTCTGGGATATAGTCCCTTCTCTCTGTTCCAGGCTTGCTAGGGGCCTCTTATTTACCCCTTAAGATACTGCTCAGACAGCATCTCCTCTGTGAATCTTTCCCTAATATTCCTTGCCCCCTCCTAAACAAATGGAAATGGGTTCGTCATAGATGCTTTGTAGCTCTTTATGAATGCCTCTGTGAGTTCACTTCTCTGTCCCCATTTGATCCTGTTGGTTTTGATTGCAGGGACTATGTCTATTCAGCCCATCTATTACTTGATACAGTTAATGTTTCTTTAGTACTTAACTATGTTTCAGACACTATGCTCTACAGCCTAATGGGGAGGACAAATAATAAATAATAAATAATATTAATGTGTATGATATCCTCAAAACCTGGTAAATATAGGATCTCAAAAATGTTGATAAAATAATTTTTCTAAAATCAAGAAATATTCATAAATATAGGAAAAAGGATACTACATAAAGATGATTGTCACATAAAGAAACTTTCCTACTAGAGGACCTGATTGGTATGAAGCTATGAGAAAGTAATGATGGCTTCTTGGCACATCTCTTACTTAGTATCAGGCAAAGAGAGGCATATAATTCAATTGTCATATGCTCCATTCATTTTTTTCCCCAACCAGTTGTATTTTGCACACCAACATTTAGAAATGGAAATGTGCTGCAGATGCTGCAACTAAAGAAGACAGAGCCCAAGCCAGAGAAAAAGAAAGACCCCAAGACTCAGGATCCAAGATGGCGGCGTAGGTAAACACCTAAACTGCTGCCTCCCACAACAATTTAAACTGCAACTAAAAGACAAAACGTCTATCACCCAGAACCACCGGAAAGCTGGCTGAGTGGAAGTTCTACAACTAGAAGGAAAGAGAAAAGAGCATTGAGACGTGCACGAGCGCTGAAAAGCTGAGGTACGGAGGCGAGTGATCTGGGCTGGCGGCGGGCGACTGGGTGCATTGCTTTTTTCAACCCGAACAGAGACAAGCCCCTGATTACTCTGAAATCCAGTCTCTGGGGAGACGCGGGGGACCCAAACTCCTACGGGGAGAAGTTGGACTGTCTGCCAGTGAGAGTGGCTTGCTTGCAGAGCTGCGCGCAGGAATAATTGTTTACGGCACTGGGGCACAGGACTCCAGGACGCGGTCGGGGACACAGAGCGGGCTTACTAGCAGCCATTGCTGTTTGCCACGCCCTAACCTAGTGACGCCCTGAGATCCTGCCCCACACAACCTACAAACCCACCCAAGCTCCAAGCAGCTCAATTAGCATAAGAAAGCCTGCCCTATCGCAGCTTAACCTAGAAAACTTGCAGCCCGGGTCAGACAGCTCCAAAACCTCCAAACCCCAAGCAAAGAGGAGAAAACTGCAGCTCTCACTGTAGCTCCTGCTGAGTGGCCTCAGACAGTAGCTGATCTGCACCCCATTGGAGATCCAGAAGCCAGTGTACCTAGTGGTCAGTGTGAGACACCAGATTTCAACTCCTCACATCCATAAGTGACACATTCAAGAGGCAGACTCAGTGAGCACCAAAGCCCCACTGAAACAAGTCCTGCACCATAAGCGTGTCTTCAGCGCAGCACTTCTTCCATTATAGACACAGGGAGTGCTCACAGCTAATTGGCCTGGAGGTCAATTCCTCCCAGCGTAACAACAGCAATTCAGGCTTAACTACACCAAGACTTTGCACTCAGCCCACAAAGGGGTGTACCAAGAGCATCCACATCAGGTGATTGGGGAGGCTGAGCTACTGCCCCCTATAAGTCACCTACCACACAAAGCCACTCCATCAACACAGGGAAGCAGCCAAAATGCAGAAACAAAGAAACATGTCACGAATGAAAGAAACGAAGGAAAGCAAACTACTGGATGACACAGAGTTCAGAATCACATTTATAAGGTTACTCAAGAATCTTCTAAAAACCGCCGAGAAACTTGATGACACTTCTGAGGAGCTTAGTGAGACCTTCAAGGACCTTAATGAGAATGCCAAAAAAATGGAAAAGGATCAGTCAGAAATGAAGCATACACTGTCTGAAATAAAGAATATACAGAAACTCAACTGTAGATCAACATACCCCAAGAATCAAACCAAAGATCTGAAATATGTGGAAACAAAACACATCCACCAGAAAAACAAAAAGAAAAAAGAATCCAAAAATATGAAGATAATGTAAGGAGCCTCTGGGACAACTTTAAGCGAAACAACATCCGAATTTTTGGGGTGCCAGAAGAAGGGAGAGAGCAAAATATTGAAAACCTATTAGAAGAAATAATGACAGAAAACTTTCCCTACCTGGTGAAAGAAATAGACTTACAAGTTCAGGAAGCGCACAGAACCCCATACAAGAGGAACCCAAAGAGGACCACACCAAGACACATCATAATTAAAATGCCAAGGGCAAAAGACAAAGAGAGAATATTAAAAGCAGCAAGAGAAAAACAGTTAATTACCTACAAGGGAGTACCCATACGACTGTCAGCTGATTTCTCGGCAGAAACTATGCAGGCCAGAAGGGAGTGGCAAGAAATATTCAAAGTGATGAACAGCAAGAACCTACAACCAAGATTACTCTACCCAGCAAAACTATCATTCAGAGTTGAAGGTCAGATAAAGAGCTTCACAGACAAGAAAAAGCTAAAGGAGTTCATCGCCACCAAACCAGGATTACATGAAATGCTGAAGGGTATTCTTTAAGAAGAAGAAGAAGAAGAAGAAGAAGAAGAAGAAGAAGAAAAAGGTAAAGATAAAAATTATGAACAACAAAATGACATCAAATACATACCTACCAACAAGTGAATCTAAAAATCAAGTGAATAAAAAATCTGAGGAACAGAATGGACCGGTGAATATAATAGAATCAGGGACATAGAAAGGGAGTGGACTGACGATTCTCAGGGGAAGCAAGTGTGAGGGGTGCGGGAAGAGATTGGACAAAAATCTTACTCCTATGGATGAAGACAGTGGCGAGGGGTAAGGGCATGGGGTGGGGTGGGGAAACAGGTGGAGGGGAGCTATGGGGGGAAAAAAAGTGGAACACCTGTAATAATCTGAACAATAAAGATTTAATTAAGAAAAAAAAAAAAAAGAAAGACCCCAAGCCAAACACAAAACATGTTAATTAATCATTTCATTTCAAGATGTTGAAACAGCTCCAATCCAAGGAAACCAAGGCCTTTACAGTCCGAATAGCTGAAAGAAGATGAAAAGGATTTTTTTTTTTATTATAAGAGTTAGATCTGAATCCATTTGGATTATCTCAGATATATTTTCTATTTCAGAACTATTTGCAAGTAGTTCAGAAATTGTCCATAAGATTTCTAAAATCAAGGTTTAAAAAAGAGTTTGCAAATGGCTAATTTTAAGCAGAATATTTCATAGAAAACAATGCTAAACCATTTAATATAACTATTTAAATACCTAACCTGATTATAGAATTTAAAAGATCTTAAAATAGATTTCATGTTAAGCCTACGGTTTTTTATATGAAGGTGAACAACATTCCAATATCTCTAGGTTTATTATTCTAAAAGGTTTTAGGTTTCTTTTCCAAATGAATTCAGATTGAACTCCTATGATAACAAAACTTTTTTCATCTTCTTTCAGCTGTTCTGACTGTAAAGGCCTTGGTTTCCCTGGGTTGGAGCTGTTTCAACATCTTGAAATGAAATGATTAATTAATATGTTTTGTGAGATCAACCAAAGGGCTTGTATGCATGCAAGCCTAACCAATGGACACAGCCAACAGGGGGGTAAGGACATGAGTGGGGGTGGGGAGGATGAGGGGGTAATGGGAGGATAAGGACACACATGTAATACCTTAATCAATAAGGAAATTTAAAAAAATAAAAGTAACTTTTTTTAAAAAAAGAAAATATATCTGAGAGAATTTGAAATCAGTAACAAATTTTTTAAAATAGCAAGAAATATGACTAGGAGGAAACTTTTAATTCTTAGGTTGTAAGAATTGATATAAATCTAAATAGGAACAGAGAAGGAACGTGTTTAAAGGTGATCTCCTACTTGTGAAACCTGAATGTTGCCTTTAAAACCAAAATAAGATGATAAATATCAATGTTTATTATATTTGAACTTGGAGAAGAAAGGAAGAAAAGAGAAGGAGAAAAAAGAGAGGAGGCCAGCTTACAGAGGATGTTTCAGGTTACTTGGAAAAGAGAAAGCAATTTGTCAACAAATTCATACACTTATAATTATTTCATCTACATCCCAGCAGCTATAAAACTTCAAAATTAATTTTTTAAAAGTCTAAATAAATTATTCTATTGTCTATGCTATTCATTATCTAATTAATTTGAATTAAAGGAAATTATATCAAATACTTAATTCATAGCATCTCTTCTTGCATAGCCAATACAACTTTTTGTGCCAAGATGCAGACTCCAGAGAATGAAAAAAACTTCTGATGTGAGGTTTGAATCTTTCTCTACTAATTCATGACCATCTTCCAAATTCTTGCAGTTCTCCAAATATGTCATGTTTTTAAGGCCTGTCTACTTTGGCACATGTTGTCCTAACTAGCTAGCCAATACCCTCTTCCTTCAAACCTTCAATGGCCCTTCCTCTGGAAAACCATTCTATATTGCTTCTTCCTCTGTGCTCTTGGAGCAGCTTATTTTATGGAAACTTTCCCAAATAATGTATTACATTTGGGGAGTTTACCTGTCCGTTTCTTTTAGTAGACTCCAAAGAGTAAAAACTATTCTTTTCATGTTTGTTTTTCCATAACTTTGTGGGGTCCTGTAACTGAATTAAGGGTTTAATACATTAACAAGAGAAATAAAGGTGGAGCTGAAAACCTCAGATATTGAGCAATAATTGTACCTTGTAAACTTATCTATCTAACTGAATGCCTATCAACATTTTCTATATATAAGACCTCTCTCTAGATGTTTTGGAAAAGACATATTTGGGAAAACAAAATAGTATAAAAAGAACATCAACTTATGCTTTTCAAAGGTAGAATTTACCATTAATCTTCAGATTTTGAAGAACAAATTATTTCATCCCTTCATCAACTAGGAAAGCACTTTTAGGACATTAAATTTCTTTAAAATTTTTCATTGACATAAATATACATTTCTAAGACACAGGACAACATAATTTATGTCTATGAAGACGTCAGAGAGTAATAAAATGGTGCCATGACATGAAGTAAGATATAAAAATCAGCATTATCAATTTAAATCACATAATAATTTATAAAGACCACTAAATTTTCTAAAGCTGCATCTGCTGTGTGTATTTTGTAAATTATGAAAAAAAGGCTGTATTAGTACAACCTTGTATGTTTTTTCAAATCATGCTCTCTAAAGCAGAAAAAACACTTTACTCAAAGAAAGCAATTCTAGAGCAGCATTACATACAAATGTGGAAACTGAGCTTTGAAGATCCACATCTGGAGTTCCACAAGTCTCCCCACTTTGGGGTCAGGGGAGCTTCACACCTTGGCATGCTCTTATGCCAGCACTCACCTAACTAGCATCTGAGAAGTAATGATTCATTTCATGTACATTCACTATCCGTATCATTCAATATCAATTCCTCTACTTTAAGTAATAGCAACATTGCCTTCTCTATAGTTCACAGCACACCTACTCCTCTATCTTGCCATTCACAACCCACTCCATGTCAACATCATCTCATGCATGGACATCTACCAGAGCTGACTCCCTGGGCTCCTCACCTCCCCCAATCTATTCCCTCCTCTGCAGCAAGAGTAATTATTTGAAAACACAAATCTGACCATGTCATTGCTTAAAATATCTTAATGGATTTCCTAGAATGTTTAGATAAAAACCAGGGTCTTCAGTAATCTTCCATGTGCCTGCTACCTACCACCTCAGGAGCTACTAGTATTTCCTATTCCAGACCCTTGTCATTCTCCACACCCTAGCCATTCTTATGTTTTCAGTTGCCAGGAGGTTCAATGGACTCTCATCCCACATAGACTGTGTACATGCTGCCTCCTCTGTCTGGAAATATCACCCACACTTCTACACCCCAGGTAACTAACTGCTTTTCCTCCCTCAGACCTCAGCTTGAACTCCATGCCCTTACATCGCAAGAAGACAACAGGTCTCTCTGGTACACGCTCTCCTATCATAATTCCCTGTGCTTTTCCTTTAAAATGCCATAATGTTTTTGCGATTTTACACTCACTTGTGTGTTTATAACCTGTATTTCCCTCTAGCCTGTTAGACAAGGACTGTATCCCACCACCCCCTTTATCATCAATACCCAAAAGGGCCTGGCATACAGAAAGCAACTAGTAAAAAAGTGTTAATTAAATAACTAGACCTAAGTAAATATATCAAATCCAGTAGGCAAAAGGTATGAGATAAGCAAGAAAATATATCCATGAAGACTGGATACAGCTAGTTTCTATTATTCACAGTAGTTAGGTTTCATAAGGTCACCACAAACACTGAATTAGTGAACACAGATTGCCCCTAGGGAAATTACAAGTACAGTCCCCAGGACCCTCTGGTAACACATTTTTATCAAGTAATCAGTAAATAAACTTGTTCTGTGTGCATGTAAGACACATTATTTACAATATATAGTTGATTTGTCAATGTTGTACTCACACACAACTCATGCCTGAAGGAAGCTCATTTAACAAGTGGTGTGTTTTGTGTTTTTTGTGTGTTTTTTTTCTCGTACAAGACTCATCCCAGGCTTCTTGTGTTTAGAAACACTCAACAACACTTCAGTACTACATTTGGGGCCTTTTAAACATCAAAATCACAAACAAAAATCACAGAAGTGTGAAAAACAAGGCACTAACTAGACTGTGAAACAAGAAGACTGTTTCACTTTGTTTGACTTCAGCTTGGAATGTGCCCCTTGGGTAATTCAAAAGTCTGAAAATGACTACAAAAGCACTGTGATTTTGATTTGGGGGTTAAAATAAATTTCAGTGAGTAGAAAAATTCCCAAATACAGGATCTACAAATAATAAAGATAGACTGTATTTGCTAAAGGCTGATGTGGCACATGTATGTAGGGTAGACATG
The DNA here is from genome assembly GCA_026230045.1 of Corynorhinus townsendii. NCBI lineage: Eukaryota > Metazoa > Chordata > Mammalia > Chiroptera > Vespertilionidae > Corynorhinus > Corynorhinus townsendii. The sequence continues at coordinate 101,966,602 of JAPDVU010000003.1, forward strand.
TTCTGGAGCATATGGAGCAGACAACAATCTCACTTTTCACTATGCAGTTCACAACACTCTCTCTATAGAAGAGTAATAAATATTAAATTTTCATATACAGTTGGAGAGAATTAAGTCAAAGCTCTTGTATTCAACTGAGATAACCACTGAATGAGATTCTATTGCCTCCAGTTAGGGAAAAACACTATAATATTTGATTCTTACAAAAAATATATACTATGTGAAAGTATGCCAACATATCATTAATTATATACATCTTCTTTGTAAGAACTTCAATGCTTTATGATCATAAAATGTCTTAGAAATAAATGAATGTGTAATTCTTGGGCAGTTTAAATATAATAAAATCAACTCTGTATTCATTTGGTAAGTAAATAATCATGCCAATGGACCATATGTAAATAAATCTTAAGCCCAAAGGACATTTTAATATGCAGGTTACTATTTAAGTAAATCCATGTGAGAATTTTGTACCTAAAGTAAAATTGGTGAGTTCTGAGCCTCTCTCTAATTTCATTTTGAGTGTGTTATATCTAATTTGTAAGCCAAAATTCTGGGTATCTTATAAGCAACTAGAGGCCAGTTGCATGAAGATTCGTGCAATAGGCTTTCCTTCCCCTGGCTGCCAGCACCAGTTTTCCTCCGGCACCCGGGACCCAGGCCTTCGCTCTGGCCACAGAGGAGAAGCCAAGCCTCGAGGCTTCTCTGCTCTGGCCGCAGCAAGGCTTGGCTTCTCTGCTCCAGCTACAGTGGAGAATCCAAGCCTCGAGGCTTCTCCGCTCCTGCCACAGAGGAGAAGTCAAGCCTCTTCAGTCTTCAGTCATCACTCTGTGCCTGTGTATGCAAATTAACCTGCCATCTTTGTTGGGTTAATTTGCATACTCACTCCTGATTGGTTGTGGGTGTCACAGAGGTATGGTCAATTTGCATATTTCTCTTTTATTAGTGTAGATTTTTTCAATTGAGAATGATTTTCCCACCCAGAAAATTACTTTCTTCCCTTTACTTAACAGTTATGGAGGAGCACAATTTACAGGCATAAGGATGACCTCCATCCATCTTCAGCCCCATAACTCTCTTCTCATTGCTGGCTGCCCCATTGAGGCATAAGAACTCCTAGACCTAAAGAATTCCAAGGCACATAATAAGGCAGGAATTTAGTCCCATGACACCCTCATCTCAGGTTATTTGAGGTAAAGGGAGAAATGGCTATGAGAAGGAAATGACAGCACTTCCTTCTCATAGCCAGATGTGTCTTTTGTTACCCAGTCATAATTCCTATTGTTTCTTGTGGTAATATTCCTCACTTCTTGCCAATATTTGCTGCCACTGATGCAAGGCTGGTCCTTTCAGGAAATTAGGAGAGAGATGGTAGACCCCATATGGGGATGCCATTTTAACTTACTAACAAGACAGGGATATCTGGGCCTTTATTTGGAAGCATTTTTAAGGCTACATTTAGGTACATTTATAACTGGCATGCAACAAAATGCACTTTTCTAATGTGTACTATTTGGTGATCTTTGAGAAATGGATAAAGCTGTAAAACTTTCACATGTGAAATAACCTTATTTCTCACCCATATACAAGTTAGAGAAAAAGTAGGCTTACATATGTGACTATGCAAGAGTTTATTGTCTTTTAAAAAATAAGTATTATAGCCCTAACTAGTTTGGCTCAGTGGATAGAGCGTCGGCCTGAGGACTGAAGGGTCCCAGGTTCGATCCCAGTCAAGAGCATGTACCTTGGTTGGGGCACATATCTGTAAGGGGCATGCAGGAGGCAGCTGATCGATATATCTCTCTCATCGATGTTTCTAACTCTCTTTCCCTCTCCCTTCCTCTCTGTAAAAAATCAATAAAAATATATAAAAAATAAGTATTATATATTTTAAAATATATTTTATTGATGTTTTAGAAAGAGATGAAGGGAGAAAAAGAGATAAATAAACATATGAGAAACATTGATCTGCTCCCTCATGCACAACACCTACAGGGCATCCAGGAAGGCATCCAAGGCTCCCTCCTTTGTGGAAGATCATATCTGTCCTTCCTCCAGAAACTCCATGACCTTCCCAAACTTGCTGCTTAAGCAATCTCCTGATGTCATTTTTATTTCTCACTTCAGGGTATGTTTACCCATGTATGTGAGGAACAGAAAAAAAACATATTTAGTAGAAAGAGAGTTATTTCTCATCATTACTTTATCAAATAATAATTCTCTTCTTCATTAGGAGAGAAAGAATATGTCTTTATGATCACATAGCCTCTCTCTCACCTTGGTGAGTTTGGCTTGTATTCTCTGAAATCTTAAAATGCAAGAACTAGCATCCCATTCTCATTTAAGGAGGCTGCAGAGAACTGTAAATGGGCTCTGACTCCTGCACAGGAAATCTAGGCACCATGTGCCCACTCCTATGCTGTACCACATATGATCATGCAGGACAGAGGGAGAGTCCATATGAGTACATGGGTCCTGTTATGGCCAGTAGAGTCGTGTAGGTGCAAGGCGATGTCTGCAAAAAGTGAATGGTTTAGGAGTGGTGGTCCTACCAAAGCCCCTGAGCTGAACAAGAAGCCACAAAGTGGCTACCAAAATAGAGACATGAAATGATTGAAATTAATACCAGGCCTACAACTCAAAATTATCATAATATTGTGCATTTTCTAAGAACAAACAGAAAAACTCTGGGATCTGCCAATGTCTTAATCCAGCATATGAAGAAGAAAACCTCCATAAAATAAAGTTTAAAAGATAGTAAGAGGCAAAATAAAGTTATGTTTGCTTTAAAGGCATTTTTGTTCCTTCAACTTACCTGTTACATACACAGATACAGAGTTAGAAACAACAGGAAGGATGAGGTAAAGTTGGAAACCAACTTAGGAATTTCCAATCAGAGTTTTAGGGAAAAAAATTTAGAAGAGAAATCTTCAGAAACTCTCAAATCTGAGTCTCTACCAAACTTTTCTAAGCTAAAGCCTATATCTTTTTTTCCTGAGTGCCCCACAGGGATCTTTAGAGGAGCATGTTCAAAAAGGAATGTCACGCCACCTCAAATCCCATTCCCTCCAAGCTCCACACTAGGTTCTTGCATTAGCTTTTTCAGTCATACTTCTGTAAGAAAGAATTGAGAAAGTGCATAAGGAACATTGAGTGCTTTGCTAGACACAAAACAGTTAATATTACAAGCTGGTCAAATGAGGGAAGGAGGGAGGGAAGGAAAGAGGGAGGCAAGGAAGGAGAGATGGAGGGAGGGAGGGAGGCAGAGCAGGAAAGAGGAATTAAAAAAGAGGCAAGGTGCAACCTCATCACGCATGCAGATATATGCCAGCCATGCCAAAGATATTCAGGTGACCATGCATGAAGGCATGTGTTTAATCAAGCAGCTCACTTGAAGAGTAGACACTTCAGCACTACAGGTGGAATCTGGTCTTCAAGTTACTAAGTAGATACCTGTGACATGGAGATGGAAGATGGGTTGAGAAAAGAGTTTGGTCAGGACATGCCATCAGAAGACCTGTTTAAGACTCAACTTGATAATTTGATTAAGCTATTTAATCACTCTTAAGTTTCAGTTTTCCTATCAATAAAATGGGAATAACAATCATAATTCTGGTTACCTCACTGGAAGATGTAGACATAAATGTGGGGGACATTGTGTGCCCCTGAAGAACCAAGCCACTCATTTCCCATCTCTCAAGAGTGTTGACTGCTGATGTCCCTTTTTGGAAATTTCTCTCAGCCATTCCCAAGATCTGCCTTCCTGGGACCTATTTATTCCAACAACTCATTTATCTAGCCTCAAAATATCTCCAGAATCCAACTCCATCTCTCCACCTTTATTTCTCCATTATAAGCCATGCCTCCATCATATATCATCTAGGTTCTTGAAATAATTTTGTAATTGGTCTCCATCGTTCTGCTTTTGACCTGTTAGAGGCTGAATTACTTTAAAACATGACTTAGTCATATCCTCCATTACTTCCCACTTCCTTTTATAAAAGGCAAAGTCCTCATGAGTGGCTACCAAGCACTACCTAATGTTCTACCACTGGCTCACCTTGCCCAGGAAACCTGCTGATCTCATCTCCAGAGTTTCCTCTCTCCCTCTTGTTCACACCACTTCAGCCACACTGGCCTCATTACTCTTTTTTAAACATACCAGAGATGCTACAGGATTAATGCTTTTGCAATTATGATTCCCTCTGCCTAGCATGCTCTTCCCAAATATGACTCACTCTCTCACTTACCTCAAATCTTTATACAAATGGCCTCTGATCAGTGAGATCCCCTAATTAAAATTGCAAGACCCTGTCCCTTTTTTCTCCCCTTAACACTTAGCATTATCAACACATTATCTATTATACTTGTATATTTGCTTATCATCCATCTCTTCATACTACAATATAAGCTACATGACATCAAAGGGCTTTGTTTGTTTTGTTCACTGTTATGGCTTCAGCACGTAAAACAGTGCTGGACACATAGTATATGCTCAATAAATATTTATTTATTGAATGAATAAATTAATAAAAGATGAGGAATTTCCCCAACAAATAGTAGTAAATGATATTTTTCCTGTAAGTATTCAACAAAATTTAGATACTCCTAATCTAAATGTATGTGAATATCTATATAAAAAGTAAGATTTTTGAACATAGTACAGTTATATTATACATCCAAAGACATGTAAAAAATCTGTAGTGATTAGGCAGTGACAGCAATGGATTCTGATAAAGGACATTATCAACGTCTAACTCCTACTTTATCAGATTTCTGTGAGCCAAGAAATGACACATTTTAATTATTCAACATCTTTTCTCTGTCAAATGAACTGATTATGGAAGTCTGTGAAATTCTAATGGAAGATGCTACCATATAGTACTTTTTTTCCTTCTTTCTCTACCATTTCTCAAAGCACTAGGTTTTAAGCCTCCAATGATATCATTGTTTTCCATAATGGACATGAAGCCTGGGTGTCCTTTCCAAAAGACAAACAATTCTTAAGAGTTGAAATAAATCCTCTACCTTTTGCATTTTCAGTGGATGCTCTGTCCCCATACCAGTTCTAGCATCTCAGGATTTAGATTGGACTCATCACAAAGTTGACAAAAGGCTTTGCTGGATCTCTTAACAGAGTCATCTCCAGCTTTTGCTATTAGCCAACAATGTGTTGTGCCGTAGTTGCCAATGATTCCATTGCTCTACCAATTACTGGAGTTCATATAGGTGGCAGTGGTTTGAAGGGAATGAACCTCTCAGCAGCACCTGGTAAGAAAACAAATAAGAAGGCAAAACTCTTTGGACTCAGGGGCACTCAATCTTCTGCTTTGCCAAATCTCTGCAAGCCAGTCGCTCTTTGAAAAGGGAGAGGGAGGATGAGACACAAAAGTCACTCTCACAACTTTCCAGGCATGCTAAGAGATGTGACTGGACCATCACAAGCCTTATTAAAGCTTCTGTATAAAGGAGAAACCAAGATGGCGGCATAGGTAAGCACCTAAACTGCTGCCTCGCACAACAATTTCAAAACTACAACTAAAAGACAGAACGGACATCATCCAGAACCACAGGAAAGCTGGCTGAGTGGAAATTCTACAACTAGAAGGAAAGAGAAAAAATTGGAGGAATGGCAAAGGGTTGAGGTACTGCAAAGGGTCTTTGTGCGTGCAGAGAAGAAGGGCGGCTGAAAGCCTGGCTGACTTTCTCTGGCAGGAGGGGGAAGGAGGCCACCGACTGCACTGAACCCCAGTTCCGACTGCACTGAACCCCAGTTCCGGGTGGAACCATGTGGACCCAGGCTCATACAGGGGAAGTCTGGATGGTCAGGTAGAGACAAAGGCACTCGGAGACTCCGAGAGCGGGGGGAGCACCAGGGGGCAGGGGTCTGGAAGTGTGCGCACCCACATGCATGTGAGTGTGCACAAAGACTGCAGAGGTTGCCACGGCTTTCCCTAGCAGAGGGGGACTTGGAGGCTCCTGGCTTGCCTGGGCCCCAGTTCTGACTGCACTGAACCCCACTTCTGACTGCACTGAAACTCAGTTCCAGGCAAGCCCCTGGGGACCCACGCTCTTGCAGGGAGAATCTGGACTCTCGGACGGAGGCTCAGGAGCCAGGGAAGGCTGTGCGTGCACAAGGGCAGGGCTGAGGGAAGCCAAGATTGTCTGCTCCGCCCTGAGACTCCACCCCATCCAAGCTGGGAACAGAGGCTTTTGCAATTTGGCAAGTCTAATCCTATAAGGCTGTCTCCAGCACCAAACTTCTCCCAACGTAGACACAGCTGATCTTCACAGCCAACTGGCCTGCAGGTCAATTCCTCCCAGTGATACCAACAACAATCGAGACTTAACTACAACAAGGCTGTACACACAGTCCACAAAGGGGTGCACCAAGAGTGTCCACCTCAGGTAATTGGGAGGCCGACCCACTGGGCCATACAGGAAACCTAGCACACAAAGCTACCCTACCAACTCAGGGAAGCAGTGAAAATGCGGCAACAAAGAAACAGATCACAAATCAAAGAAATGGAGGAAAACAAATGACTGGATATAGAATTCAAAACCACAGTTATAAGGCTTTTCTAGAATATCCTAGAAAAGGCCAATAAATATAACGAGACCCTCGAAGATATGAAAAAGGACCAACTAGAAATTAAACATACACTGACTGAAATAAAAAATATTATACAGAGACCCAACAACAGACTAGAGGAACGCAAGAATCAAGTCAAAGAATTGAAATACAAAGAAGCGAAAAACACTCAACTGAAAAAGCAAAAAGCAAAAAAAATCCAAAAAGTTGAAGACAGCGTAAGAAGCCTCTGGGACAACTTCAAGCGTACCAACGTCAGAATTATGGGGGTGCCAGAAGAAGAGAGAGAGCAAGATACTGAAAACCTATTTGAAGAAATAATTACAGAAAACTTCCCCCACCTGGTGAAATAAATAGACTTACAAGTCCAGGAAGTGCACAGAACCCCAAACCAAAGGAATCCAAAGAGGATCACACCAAGACACATCATAATTAAAATGCCAAGAGCAAAAGACAAAGAGAGAATATTAAAAGCAGCAAGAGAAAAACAGTTAATTACCTGTTTTTCTCTTGCTGCTTTTAATATTCTCTCTTTGTCTCTTGATCTTGGCATTTTGCATCAGGAGCACCCATACAACTGTCAGCTGATTTCTCAAGAGAAACGATGCAGGCCAGACGGGAGTGGCAATAAATCTACAAAGTGATGAATAGCAAGAACTTACAACCAAGATTACTCTACCCAGCAAAGCTATCATTCAGAATTGAAGGGCAGATAAAGAGCTTCACAGATAAGAAAAAGCTAAAGGAGTTCATCACCACCAAACCAGTATTATATGAAATGCTGAAAGTGAAAGGGCAGAACAGGACTGACTCCATTTTGTACTGTGTCCTCCATCTTGTTTTACTGTTACAGAGGACCAGATAAATCAAACAATGCCAGAGAGCTTGGGGTGGAACTTTGTTTGCTGCCGCGGCTTGGAGAAAGTGAATTCAAATTCTAAGCCAGACTACAAGCAGAACTTCCCTTCTTATTAAAGAGCCAGCCCTTCGTGCACTGAGTGGTTATCTTGCTGCTGGCCTTGACAACAACACAGCTCTATCCAATTTTTTAAAAATGCTCCTGCCATGGGCGTATCTAGTCGCTGGCCTATAAGGTCGGACAGCAAGGTTTATTTTCCTCATTGTTCAGGAAGGCTGGAGAGAAAATTTCTTTTTTAGTCTGGGAAGGACGGCAGGGAGTTCCAGGGAGAACCGCGGCGTGTACCGGTCACTCATCCCACCCCTAAATCAGCCAATGGGAATGCAAGGGGAACTAACACAAGGCCAAAAATTACACTGACCTCATCCTGTCTTTGTATAACCAGACCCTAGCCCTCACCAATCGGAATCGGCCAACTCAGTGGTCCGAGCATCACCCCACCACCCGACCAGCCCTATAAAATTGCTGTGCTTTTGAAGCTCGGGGCTCTCTTGCATCCTACTGCTGTGCCAGTGGGGGCTGGGAGACCAAGCCTGAGCTTGAATAAAGGCTCTTTGCATTTGCATCAGACTCGGCTCCCTGGTGGTCTTTGGGGATCTTGAAATCTGGGCATAACATTTGGGGGCTCGTCTGGGATCCCCAAGACTCACGAGGGACCCCGACCTGGAGAGCCTGACTGACCGTGGTAGATGTCTCTGTGTCTCTGTGTTTGTGTGTTCTCTGTGAGCTCATTTCTGGAGGGACGTGGAATCCCCTCACTTTCTGGTAGTGCCTGAAGTGGTCTAGGTGGACGCACTGGTGGGCCAAGGGCCGGGGGACTCAGAAGACGTTCCTATCCTCGAGGGACGTGGAATCCCCTCACTGACTGGAGGGACGTGGAATCCCCTCACTGACTGGAGGGACATAGAATCCCCTCACCAACTGGAGGGATGTGGACTCCCCTCACTGACTGGAGGGACGTGGCGTGAGGTCATCGTCTAGCTTTTGGTTTTGCTTCCGTGGAGTTGGAAGGCTTTTCTTTGGGGCCCTTTGTTTGTCTGTGTTTGTATTTTTCTGTTTTATTCTGTGGACTTACTGGACGCAGTCTTAACTCCTCCGGTGGGTTCTCACCAAGATGTTGGTTGATGATTCTGTTCTGGGGGATGGGTGCCGGCAGTGCCGCCATGCCTATCTGGGAGTTGGGCATTGTTTCGTTTATCTGCTCAGCTCCAGTTTGGGCTAGTTTACTGAGAGAATGTGAGTATGGATGTTTGTCTGTCTTGGCATAATTATCTGCTCATTAACTGGTCTGTGTGAAGCAAAAGCTACTTTGATTTATTCTGCATTTCTGTTGATTCATCTGGCTAAAATGTTTTATTTATTAAAGGCTGAACCTGTGATGGTCTGCAAACATCTTAAGCAGCGCTGCTGAGTTATTTTTCTTAGAGATGTTTGCTCTCTATCGCAGTGGGAGGGAATCAGCCCATTTAGCTAATAAAAATTTCTCTCTAATTTTGTATAAGTAAGGGTTTCAGTTTACTCTGATTTGTGAATTTGCTGTATTAAATTGAAATTTTAAAGTCCTAGGGTTAATTTAAAGGTATAAATATGTAACATTACAAAGAACTTTTGTTTACGGCTTTCTTATCTCTTTTGGTGGTTGGAGACTTCAAGGGGCAGGGCTTACAGCTCCGCAGGGCAGAGAGATTTACAGGCCCTGTCCCTGCCTGTGACATCATAATCCAACGTGAGCCACCTGTGGTGGAACTAAGGCTAAAGTTATTATTAACTACCTATGGACCCCTGATTCTAATAGCATCTGTAACTGGATTAAAGATCTTTTCTTTCAGGAGGCCATCTAGGCTTTCAGTTTGCAAGAAATCTCCCTACACACCCTTATCTTCCTCCTCCCTATCTTTCCAGGCTGACTAAGAGTCATTTTTCTCCACAGGTCGGACCTCAGCCTTCGAAGGGGAGGACTACTACAGCGTTAGTCTGTAGTTTTCTCTGAAACTCCCACTGTTTCTATTTCTTCCCTCTGTAGGAATTGTCTTCCTTTGACTCACAATTAGAAAGAGAGACAAGCAACTGGTCTGGGGGACGGGATGGGGGAGGGGGGCTGTAGGCGGGGAGAGCAAGGAGAGATAGGTCTTTGTTAATTTTGCTGGGTACAACCCGCTCTGCTGGCATCCTTGGTTTCTTACTTATCTGAACTATGCTGGCAGAACACAGTGGATCTTGTCTTTAACCCTTCCAATACACATAAAGAAAATCTCATTGTCCAGGCCTGGCAGGGTAGTAACCTCTACAATTGGAAAGCTCAAAATCCTAAGTTCTCTGAGAAGCCAGCAGGGCTCATTGATTTATTAGACTCTGTTCTTTTCACCCATCAGCCCACATGGGATGACTGTCAGCAGCTTTTGCAGGTCCTATTCACCACCGAGGAGAGGGAGAGGAGCCTAAATGAGGCCCAGAAGCTAGTTCTGGGGGCGGACAGGAATCCTACCACCAACCAGGCTCAGATAGACACCTCTTTTCCTCTAACTAGACCTGAATGGGGTTTCAACATGGCAGAAAGTAAGGAGAGGCTCCGGGTCTACCGCCAGACTCTAATGGGGGGTCTTCAGATGGCTGCTAGGAAGCCGACCAATTTGGCTAAGGTAGGAAGCATACAGCAGGAGAAGGATGAATCTCCAGTGGCCTTCCTAGAGCGGGTCATGGAGGCATTCCGTAACTATGCCCTCATGGACCCAGAGGCTCCCGAAAACAAGGCGGCTGTTATCGTGGCCTTTGTAAACCAATCTGCTGCAGACATTAGGAGAAAACTGCAAAAGATAGATAGATTAGGAGAAAAAAGTCTGCAGGACTTGCTAGCAGTAGCCAAAAAGGTGTACAACAATCGGGAGCCCCCTGAGGATAAACAGGCTCATGCCATGGCAGCTACCAGCAGTAAGCAAACCCGAGACCTGGCCATGATTCTGCTGGCTACCACCGTGGACTCTCCTGAGGAGCAGACCACTGCCTGCAACAGCTTGCGAATGACCATAAAGGAGGTCGCAAGACCTCCAGGGAAGGGAGGCGGAGGCTGCAGAAGGATCAGTGTGCTTGCTGCAAGGAGATAGGGCATTGGGCCAGAGAATGTCCAAAGAGAGCTGGAGGGAAGGGAAGGAAGACTGATCGAGTGAAAGTCTTAGAGCTGGATGAACTGAGTGATTAGGGGGGTCGGGGTTTGGACCCCCTCCCCGAGCCCAGGGTAACTCTTAGAGTGGAGGGGACTCCTGTTGACTTCCTTGTTTACACCGGAGCGCAACATCCGGTCATTCGCACACCTCAGGGGAAGCTAGTCAATAAAAAGTCCTAGGTACAAGGGGCAACTGGCATGAGCCAGTATTCATGGACTACCCGAAGAATGGTAGATCTAGGGATGGGCCGGGTATCCCACTCCTTTATGGTAATACTGGAATGCCCCTACCCACTATTAGGACGGGACTTACTGATCAAGATTGGAGCTCAGATAACTTTCAGACAAGGGGGCCCTCAGGTCACCAATGGCAAGGGCCACCCCATCCAGGTCCTGACCCTGAAACTAGAGGATGAGTACCGCCTCCACCAGGAGGCGCTGCCGAGAGAGGATAACATGGACAGATGGCTACAAGAATTCCCCACAGTTTGGGCAGAGATGGGAGGGGTAGGACTAGCCATTCACAGGACCCCAATCCTGGTAGAGCTAAAACCAGGAGAAGACCCAGTAAGAATCAAGCAGTACCCTATGCCTCAGGAGGCCCTGAAGGGAATCCAGCCTCACATCAGGAGACTGAGAAGCCTAGGGGTACTAGCTCCCTGCCAATACACGTGGAACACCCCAGCCTCACCCTCCTCCAGTACATAGATGACATCCTGATTGCCACCAACACGGCCGAGGACTGTGAGCGGGGGACCCAGGATCTGCTGGCTACCTTGGGGGCCTGGGGGTGCGGGGCATCTGCGAAGAAGGCTCAGATATGCTGAGAAAGGACGCCCCAGTGCATGACTGTGCGGGAATCCTAGAGCAAGTATATGGATTCCAAAAGGACTTGACCGACCAGCCCCTTCTAGATGCCGAAGCCACTTGGTTCACGGATGGGAGCAGCTTCATACGGGACGGACACAGGTACGCTGGGGCAGCGGTAGTCACTGAAACGGACACTGTATGGGCAGAGGCTCTACCCTCTGGGACGTCAGCCCAGCGAGCAGAGCTCGTCGCCCTCACTAAGGCACTGACGCTGGGAGCTGGAAAACGGTTAAACATCTACACAGATAGTCGTTATGCATTTGCCACAGCTCATGTTCATGGGGCAATCTATCAGGAGAGGGGGTTACTGACGGCAGAAGGGCAAACTATAAAGAATAAGCAGGAGATACTCAACCTGCTCACAGCCTTATGGCTTCCTGCCAAGTTAGCCATTTATCCACTGCCAAGGGCACCAGAAGACAGATGACCCGGCAGCAAGAGGTAACCTAAAGGCTGACCAGGCAGCCAAGGCAGTGGCCCTTACTTCACTCCCCACCTTGGCCCTTCAACTACCAGATCCGGGGGACCCAGTCTTACCAGACCAGCCCAAATACTCCCAGGAGGAATTACAGCAGATCAGGAAACTTCCCCTAGCCCAGGAGATAAAGGGGTGGTAGTATACACCAGACAAGGAGCTCATACTGCCAGACCGGCTCTGAGTCCCAGTGTTAGAACGCATACACCGGTCCACCCACCTGGGGGCCCAGAAGTTAAAGGACTTAATCCAGCATGCCGGAATCAGGATTTACCAACAAAACTCCAAAATAGGTCAAGTTGTATCTGCCTGCAAGACCTGCCAACTCACGAACGCGAAGGCCGGGTCAAGTGAAGAAGGAACCAGGCTCAGAGGAACCAAACCAGGAGCCCAATGGGAGATCGACTTCACCGAAGTCAAGACAGGAAAGCACAGTTTTAAATATCTTTTAGTATTTGTAGATATCTTTTCTAGATGGGTAGAGGCATACCCAACCAAGCATGAAACGGCTCAGACAAGGCCAAGAAGCTGCTGGAAGACATCCTACCCAGGTATGGCTTTCCTGCCATGACAGGATCTGACAACGATCCAGCTTTTATTTCACAGGTAACACAGGCAGTAGCCAAGGCTATAGGGGCAGATTGGAAATTGCATTGTGCTTATAGGCCCCAAAGTTCAGGGCACGTAGAAAGAATGAATAGAACTCTAAAAGAGACCCTTACCAAATTAACCATGGAGACTTGCAGGGACTGGGTGGCTCTCCTTCTGTATGCCCTTTACCGGGTGAGGAACTCCCCCTACACCCTGGGTTTTACTCCCTATGAGATCATGTTTGGCAGGCCACCCCCTATCATTCCTAACCTTAAAGCTGAGCTTCTTGCCGAATTTGAAAATCAGGAATTGTCTTTTTCCTTGAGAGGGCTCCAGAGGGCGCACGAAGACGTTTGGCCACGCCTCTGTGCCATCTACGAGGCTGGCCTGACCCCGACACCTCATCAACACAGTCCGGGAGACTGGGTCTATGTCAAGAAGCACTGCCGAGAGACCCTCGAGCCACGCTGGAAGGGTTCCCTACACTGTGGTGCTGACAACCCCCACCGCTCTCAAGGTAGACGGCATCGCGACCTGGGTCCATCACACTCACGTTCAGCCAGTGGACCCCTCCGTGATCCGGGAAGACTTTGTCACCAAATAGAGCTTCGATCAAGATCCACGCAACCCGCTCAAGCTCAAACTATGGCGCACCCACTCCGCCTGACATTGGTAACTCTGTTGACTTTGTTCGCCATCACCCATCTGCAAGAATCCCTTACTTCCTTATCTGAAGTAGTACTCCAGAACAGAAGAGGATTGGACTTGCTACTCATGCAGCAAGGGGGCCTATGTGCAGCCCTAGGAGAGGAGTGTTGTTTTTATGTTGATCATTCAGGAGTTGTTAAAGAATCCATGGCCCTCATAAGAGAAGGACTGCAGAAGCGGAAGCTAGAGAGAGAGCAATCTCAGTCTTGGTATGAATCTTTATTTAACTGGTTAACCACTCTTATTTCCGCCCTCGTCGGACCCCTAGTAATCCTACTAATGCTGTTGACCTTCGGCCCTTACATTATCAACAGGCTAGTCCAATTTGTTAAAGAGCATATCGGGGTAGTTCAGTTGATGGTTCTGCATGCCCAGTACAAGCCTTTAGAAGTAGAAGGCGAGGTAGAAATGCAGTCTGTCTCATGATTGAGCTGTAAGTTCCAAGACAAGGGGGGAATGAAAGGGCAGAACAGGACTGACTCCATTTTGTACTGTGTCCTCCATCTTGTTTTACTGTTACAGAGGACCAGAAAAATCAAACAATGCCAGAGAGCTTGAGGTGGAACTTTGTTTGCTGCCGCGGCTTGGAGAAAGTGAATTCAAATTCTAAGCCAGACTACAAGCAGAACTTCCCTTCTTATTAAAGAGCCAGCCCTTCGTGCACTGAGTGGTTATCTTGCTGCTGGCCTTGACAACAACACAGCTCTATCCAATTTTTTAAAAATGCTCCTGGCATGGGCATATCTAGTCGCTGGCCTACAAGGTCGGACAGCGAGGTTTATCTTCCTCATTGTTCAGGAAGGCTGGAGAGAAAATTTCTTTTTTAGTCTGGGAAGGACGGCAGGGAGTTCCAGGGAGAACCGCGGCGTGTACTGGTCATTTATCCCACCCCTAAATCAGCCAATGGGAATGCAAGGGGAACTAACACAAGGCCAAAAAAATATGCTGACCGCATCCTGTCTTTGTATAACCAGACCCTAGCCCTCACCAATCGGAATCGGCCAACTCAGTGGTCTGAGCATCACCCCACCACCCGACCAGCCCTATAAAATTGCTGTGCTTTTGAAGCTCGGGGCTCTCTTGCATCCTACTGCTGTGCCAGCTGGGGCTGAGAGACCCAGCCCGAGCTTGAATAAAGGCTCTTTGCATTTGCATCAGACTCGGCTCCCTGGTGGTCTTTGGGGATCTTGAAATCTGGGCATAACAAAAGGTATTCTTTAAGAAGAGGAAGAAGAAAAAAGTAAAGATAAAAATTATGAACAACAAATACATATCTATATACAACAAGTGAACCTAAAAATCAAGTGAATTAAAAACCTGAGGAACAGAATAAACTGGTGAATATAATAGAATCAGGGGCATGGAAAGGGAGTGGACTGATAATTCTCAGGGGGAAAGGGGTATGGGGGGGTGCAGGAAGAGACTGGACAAAAATCGTACACCTATGGATGAGGACGGGGGGGGGGCGGTAAGGGTAGAAGGGGTGGGAACCGGGTGGAGGGGAGCTATGGGGGGGAAAAGGAGAAACAATTGTAATAATCTGAATAAAGATTTATTAAATAAATAAATAAATAAATAAAGCTTCTTTATAAACTCCTGGGATCAATCTCTCATTTGTCATGTGAGACAGATCTGACTCATATGTTGTGAATGGAAGAAATCTGCTGATAATCTTTCAGACCCCATGAGGTCACTAAAGAAAGGGACTAAATGATTTGAATAATGAGAGTAATTAGAGACCTCTTATAAGAATAGTAAAGGGTATGTATAAAAGACCAGCCGCAGAAGCAAACGTTTTCAAGTTGGGTCCCTTTCTACAATTTCAGAAAGCTCACAAAGAATCTGGTCATCCTAAACTTGGCAGATTTTTAATGAGAAAGCAGCCAGGACTCTCCTCCATGCTCAGGATAAGCAGGTCATTAGGTGCTATTAATGTTTTGATTGACAAGAATACACTGTCTAGATAATTAGAGAAGCATCTCTTGTAATGATGCCTCAAATAAGCAGCTATCTGAAAAGATGAATCAATGCCAAGGTAATTCAAAAGACAATTCAAATACTAGTACCTGTGGTAAACATTAACAAATGAGGCAAACATTTGAAAGAGAAGACCTACTCTAGGAGTCCACAGTGCACTAAATATAGACAACGGGATATATATATGTCTTCTTATTTATTTTTCATTGAGATCGTTCAACCAAGAATTATCATCTTTAAGGAATTATTTTGGTTTCTATTATTTGTGCCTGTCATATTGTTTAAATATAAGGAATAGAAACAATCACTTTATATTTCCATTCTCTTAATTTCTTTAGCATGGTATTCAATGTCCCTATTTATTTTGTGCCACATGCTTTCATATTCCATCTACTGCCACCTCCATCATCTGTACATTCTATTTAGTAAAGTCTAATGCACATCATTCCTTAAACTTGCATAAACATTTGCTTATTCTCTTCCTTCCCTCTGGAATTTGTTTTCCCGCAATCCATCTGGATCAAATCCTAATTAATGCTCAAATCTCAACCCAATTGACATCTTCTTTGGGGAAATCCTACCAAATGTCTTCTTAAGCAAAATTTGTTCCTGAAAGTATACTTCTCTACCATATTTTAATATCCATATTGTAACAATTGCCATACTGTGCAAGTGCCCACTGGTCATGGGCCTCTCTCTTCTACTCTGCCATTAAATTTTTTTGGTGAGTTGGTCAGTATCTTACTCAGATATTCCCTGCTCCCTCATTAAATGTTTGATGAAAGATATGTGAAAGAAATATCAGAATATTTCTCTTTTTTCTCTCACTTTTTCACTCTTTTTTTTGTAGAAGATAAAACTACAGTTCAGAGAGATTCAGAGCCTTGCCCTAGATAATATTGTTAAGGCTGAACATACTGAATTAGATTAAAAGATTCTTGTTCATAAATATGGTTAATGTTAGAGCATAGGGTGTTTTTAACCATTGATAAGAGTCAGGTAATGTAATACTTTAAACAATAAAAAATTTTAAAAAGAATCAGGTGTGTAATGGGCAAGAATCTCAGGTGGTATAAAGGATTAAATGTAACAATATTGTTTATTTAAATTCTGAAAATTAAGGTTAAAACCCAGTGAAAGCATCTACATGCTTTACAAAAACATTAGTCTCCAGCAAAAAGGAGTATTCCTTCTGGATATGACTTCTTCTTTCCTCAATTTTTCAACATTCATTCAGACACTACTAAATTCAAGTGTCTACCATGCTGATGAAAGATATCAATACCATGCTAGTGGTACTGATGTCATCAGAGAGAAATGGGAGCTCCTGGGAGTGGAAGGTGGAGGCATGGATTTTGACTCTCCTTTATTTCTGCATTATACTCCTTCAAATTCATATGAGTGCAACATGCAATCATTGGCAAATGGGAATCTTCATCCACAAGAAAAATTGTCTGTCATTAATAATTTAGCACATAAATTCAATGGTTGTAAAGCCCTTGGAGGGTTCTAATAATGCTATGCTTATATCTCTCACTGAATTAGCAGAATGAATGACCAACACAGATATTATCACTCACTCATTCTGCTCTAATCCCTATAGCTGTCAGTGCCACAGACATTGGTGGGCAAGGAGTTTTAGACCAGGAAGCATCCCCTTGTCAGTGACTTTCTAGAAGCTAGTAAAAGTGAGAAAGTATAATTTCATCATTACCACATCAACATGCCAATTGAGGTGCTTATAATATACAGAAACATTTCTAAATCATTCGGCCATAATTGCTTGGTCAATTCACAAGGGAGTAAAAATTCTCCAAGAGTGCTAAGGAACAAAATGCTTAAGGCATGTAGCATGGCAAAATGTCAAAATGATAGTAGTTTAAGATATGTGACATATCAGCAGGGGTGGTGGCAAAATGAGATATGGAAGTTTGCCTCTGTAGGGAGACAAAGGCTGAGTATAACTAAAAGGGCATTTTATTTCATAATTATCACTCTTCCACTAAGTAATAATTATCAGAAGTCACAGGGTCAGGGCTACTTCACACACACATAAACACACACACGGATTTAAATAATCTCAGACTTTGCTCTATTAAGTAACTAGAAATACATACTACGTCATGGAATTAGGAATTACAACAAGCACTCTTGCTAAGGGTATGCGAAGGTAAAATGACTTGTGTATACCACAGTAAAAGGAATATTAGAGGATCCATCATATATAAGGTCTTAGGACCATCAGCTCACTTTCAGTTGAGCTTTACATTTGTTGGCTTCCACTCTATTTCATTCTATAGCCTTTAGTGTTTCAGTCATTTCTATGGTTTTTATATATTGATGATATCCTAATATCTAAGGTCTAGATCCATAATTCAAATATTGCCTATTGGTAGTGGATATTGGTGATCTTCAGAAACCTAAAATTCAACACATCAGAAAGCAAATGACTATAATAGGTCAAAGGTTAGCAGTTTTGATTCATAATAGGACAATTATGTGTTTATGTCCAATGACCAAAAATTTAGGACAGTTTCTCTCAAACTTTCGCTACCCATGCGCTAACTCCTTCATTGGCCCACATGGACTAATACTTTTTATATTTTTATGTACTCATCACAATTTTATTTTATATTTTTATTGTTTAAAGTATTATATATAGCAGTACATATATCTCCTTTATTTTCCCCATTGACCTTCCCCCAACCTCCACTACCTCATGTCGCATGCCCTCATCCCACTCCCCCAGTGTCTTGTGTCCATTGGTATGATTATATGCATGCATACAAGTCCTTTGGTTGATCTCTTTCCCCCCCTCACCAACACTCCCCAGCCTTCCTGCTGTAATTTGACAGTCTGTTCATTGCTTTACTGCCTCTGTATCTATCATTTGTTCATCAGGTTATAATGTTCTTTATTTTCCATAAATGAGTGAGATCATGTGGTATTTTTCTTTCATTGCCTGGCTTATTTCACTTAACATAATGCTCTTCAGGTCCATCCATGCTGCTGCAAATGGTAAGAATTCCTTCTTTTTATGGCAGCATAGTATTCCATTGTGTAGATGTGCCATAGTTTTCTAATCCATTCATCTGTTGATGGGCATTTAGGCTGTTTCCATATCTAAGCTATGGTGAATTGTGCTGCTATGAACATAGGTGTGCATACATCCTTTCTGATTGGTGTTTCTAGTTTCTTGGGATATATTCCTAGAAGTGGGATTCCTGGGTCAAATGGGAGTTCCATTTTTAGTTTTTTCGAGGAAACTCCATACTGTACTCCATAGTGGCTGAACCAGTCTGCATTCTCACCAGCAGTGCACGAGGGTTACTTTTTCTCCGCATCCTGGACAGCACTTGTCCTTTGTTGATTTGTTGATGATTGCCATTCTGACAGGTGTGAGATGGTACCTCATTGTCGTTTTGATTTGCATCTCTTGGATAATTAGTGACTTTGAGCATGTTTTCATATGTCTCTTGGCCTTCCTTCTGTCTTCTTTCAAAAAGATTCTATTTAGGTCCATTGCCCATTTTTTATTGGATCATTTATCTTCCTTTTATTAAGTTGTATAAATTCCCTGTACATGTTGGAGATTAAGCCTTTATCAGTGATAACATTTGCAAATATGTTCTCCCATAAAGTGGGCTTTCTTGTTGTTTTGTTGATGGTTTCTTTTGCTGTGCAAAAACTTTTTATTTTGTTGTAGTCCCATTTGTTTCTTTTCCATTGCTCTAAGAGTGGTATCAGTGAAGAAATTGTTTCAGCATATGTCTGAGATTTCTCTGCCTGTGGATTCCTCTAGTATTTTTATGGTCTCCCATCTTATGTTTAAGTCCTTTATCCATTTTGAGTTTATTTTTGTCTATGGTGTAAGTTGATGGTGTAGTTTCAATATTTGCATGAATCTGTCCATTTTTCCCAAACCATTTATTGAAGAGACTGTCTTGACTCCATTGTATGTTCATGCCTCCTTTTTCAAATATTAATTGAGCATAGTGGTTTGGGTCAATATCTGGGTTCTCTATTCTATTCCATTGGTCTGTATATCTCTTCTTGTGCCAGTACCAGGATGTTTTGAGAACAGTGGCTTTGTAATACAGCTTGAAATCTTATATTGAGATCCCACCTACTTTGCTCTTCTTTCTCAGGATTGTTGTGGCTATTCGGGGTCTTTTTTTATTCCAGATGAATTTTTGGAGAGTTCTTTCTAGGTCTGTGAAATACACCGTTGGTATTTCAATGGGGAGTGCATTGAAGTTATAGATTGCTTTGCGTAGTATGGACATTTTAATGATGTTGATTCTACCAATCCATGAACATGGTATGTTCTTCCATCTGTTTATGTTTTCCTTTATCTCTTTCTGCAGTGTCCTGTAGTTTTCTGCGTATAGGTCTTTTACCTCCTTAGTTAAGTTTATTCCTAGGTATCTTAATTTTTTGGTGCAATGGTAAATGGGATTGCTTTTTTTAGTCTCTTTTTCTGTAAGTTCATTATTGGTATATAGAAATGCCATAGATTTCTTGGCATTAATTTTGTTTCCTGCTACATTGCCAAATTCATTTATTAAGTCTAATAGTTTTTTGATGTAGTCTTTGGGTTTTTTATGTATAATATCATGTCATCTGCAAATAAGGACAGCTTTACTTCTTCTTTTCCAATTTGGATGTCTCTTATTTCTTCTTCTTGTCTAATTGCAATAGCTAATACTTCCAGTACTATGTCGAACAGGAGTAGTGAGAGTGGGCATCCCTGTCTTGTTCCTCTTCTTAGGGGAAATGGTTCTAGTTTTTGCTCATTGTGTATGATGTTGGCTGTGGGTTTATCATATATGTTTTTTATTATGTTGAGGTATGATCCTTCTATTCCCACCTTGCTGAGAGTTTTTATCAAGAAAGGTTGTTGGATTTTGTCAAATGCTTTTTCTGCATCAATTGATATGACTATGTGATTTTTATCTCTCAATTTGTTTATGTGATGTATCATGTTTATTGATTTGTGGATATTGTACCATCCTTGCATCCCTGGGATAAATCCTACTTGGTCATGGTGTATGATCTTTCTGATGGACTGCTGGATCCGATTTGCTAGAATTTTGTTGAGAGTTTTGCCCTCTATGTTCACGAGAGATATTAGCCTGTAATTCTCTTTCATTGTGTTGTCTTTATCTGGTTTTGGTATTAGGGTGATGCTGGTTTCATAGAATGAGCTTGGAAGTGGTCCTTCCTCTTGAATTTTTTGGAATAGTCTGAGGAGGATAGATTTTAGTTCTTCCTTGAATATTGGGTAAAACTTCCCTGTGGCGCCATCTGGCCCTGCGCTTTTGTTTGCTGGAAGCCTTTTGATGACTGCTTCAATTTCTTCCATAGTTATTGGCCTATTGAGATGTTTAGATTTTTCCTGATTGCGTTTTGGAAAGTTGTATTTTTCTAGGAATTTGTCCATTTCCTCCAGGTTGTCCAGTTTGTTAGAATAGAGTTGTTCATAGTATTTTTTAACAATACTTTGTATTTCGGTGGGGTCTGTTGTTATTTCTCCTCTTTCAATTCTGATTTTGTTTATTTGGGTCCTCTCTCTTTGCTTCTTGGTGAGCCTGGCTAGAGGTTCATCAAACTTGTTTATCCTTTCAAAAAACCAGCTCTTCGTTTTGTTGATCTTTTGTATTGTGTGTTTTTGTTTTTTTGTTTTTGTCTCTGTTGTTTATCTCTGCTCTGATCTTTATTATTTTCTTCCTTGTGCTTACACTGGGCTTTTCTTGTTACTCTCTTTCTAACTCTTTGAGTTGTAGGGTTAGGTAATTTATTACCATTGTTTATTTTTCTTGCAGTTGGCTTGTAGAGCTATAAAGTTCCCTCTCAAGACTGCTTTTGCTGTGTCCCATAGATTTTGGATTGTTGTGTTTTCATTGTTGTTTGTTGCCATGATGCTTTTTATTTCTTCTTTGATCTCTCTGGTAACCCAGTCATTGTTTAATAGCATGCTATTTAGTCTCCAGGTGTTTGATTTTTTTCGATTGTTTTTATTATAGTTGATTTCCAGTTTTATGCCATTGTGATCTGAGAAGATGCTTGATATGATGTCTATCTTCTTGAATTTGAAGAGACTTTGCCTGTGACCCAATATATGGTCTATCTTTGAAAATAATCCATGTGCACTTGAGAAGAATGTATATTCTGCGGCTTTGGGGTGAAATGTTCTGAAGATGTCAATTAATTCCATCTGGTCTAGTGAGTCATTTAGGATTGATGTTTCTTTGCTGATTTTTAGGTTACAAGATTTGTACAATGGTGATAGTGTGGTATTAAAGTCTCCTACTATGATTGCATTGCTGTCACTCTCTCCCTTGATATCCTCCAGTAGTTTTTTTATGTATCTGTGTGCTCCTGAATTGGGTGCGTATATGTTTACCAGGGTTATTTCTTCTGTTGGATTGCTCCCTTTAGTGTTATGAAGTGGCCTACCTTATCTCTTGTTATGTCCTTCACTTTGAGATCTAATTTGTCAGATATAAGTATTGCTACCCCCGCTTTTTTTTTTCATTTCCATTCACCTGAAAAACTTTTTTCCATTTCTTCACCCTCAGTCAATGTGTGTCTTTTTTTCTGAGGGGGGTTTCTTGTAGACAGCATATATATGGGTCATGTTTTCTTATTCACTCTATTACCCTATGTCTTTTTATTGGGGCATTTAATCCACTTACATTTAAAGTTATTATTGATAGGTACTTGTTTGTCGCCATTTTTATTCTTTACCTCTGTGTTCCTTCTTTGCTTCCTATTTCTATTTTTTCTACAGCAGACCCTTTAGCATTTCTTTCTTTGCTGGTTTGGTGGTAATAAACTTCCTTAGTCCTTTTTTCTCTCTGAAGCTCCTGATTTCACCTTCAATTTTGATTGATAGCCTTGCTGGATATATTCTTGGATTCAGACCCTTCCTTTGCATGACTTTGTATATTTCATTCCATTCCCTTCTTGCCTGATGTGTGTCTGTTGAGAAATCAGTCGCTAGCCTAATGGGGGATCCTTTGTAGGTAACTTTCTGTCTCTCTCTAGCCACTTTTGTGGTTGGTGTTTGCCAATTTAATTATAATGTGCCTTGGCATCAGTCTTTTGGGATTCATTTTGTTTGTTACTCTGTGAGCTTCTTGGATTTGCGTGGGTTTTTTCTTCCTTATATCAGGGGAGTTTTCTGTCATTATTTCTTCAAACAGGTTTTCTATTCTTTGCTCAACTTCCTCTCCTTCTGGCACCCCTGTAATGCAGATGTTTTTTTTGTTTTGTGCTGTCCAAAGTTCCCTTAGGCTCTCCTCCTGCTTTTTATTTTTTTTTCTAGAAGCTGCTCTATTTGGGTATTTTTTCCTACCTTGTCTTCCAGCTCACTGATGCAGTCCTCTTTTTCTTCTAGTCTACTCTTGATGCTTTCTATTGAGTTCTTTACAGCAGCGATGTCATTTTTCAATTCTTCTTGGTTCTTCTTCATTTCCTCTTGGTTCTTACACATATTGTTGAATTTGTCTTCTATTCTTTTCATCCACCTTATGACCATTTCTCTGAATTCTTTCTCTGACAGGTTGCTTGTCTCCATTTCGTTTACTTCCTTTTCTGCTGATGACTGTTTTTCATATATGGGCTGTTTCTTTGTCTCCCCATGATCTCTCTTCTCTGGATGTCTGGTTATGTAGTTCTCTCTCTCCTTATCCCAGATGATCTGCCCTTTTTGTGAAGGAGTGAAGAGCTTCTCTGAATCCGCATGCTTGCGCCACTCGGGATGTTGGTCTCAGGTTCGCAGCTGTTCAGTGGGTGCCATAGCTGTAGATTCCCCAGGGTATTCAGGCATCTGATAACATCCACTTTCCCTTCAAGACAGCACAGTCTCCATGTCAGAGCCGGTCGCTCCAGGAGGGACCCCAGCAGCAACAGCGACTGCCTGGTCAGGGGAGCCCTGTCCGACAGTCCCCCACTGTCTCCTGGAGTATAGCTGTCCCTTAACTCAGCAACAAACACTCCTCATGCAATCACACACTGTCCCTTTGTTTTCTCACTCACACACTATCTTGCAGTCTGCCTTCCCATCAGCAGCCATTTTCCTCATCACGATTTTAAACAATTAAAAATAAAACATTTCAAGTAAATATTAATAGTATTTTTATATTAGGAAGAAAGAATAAATTGTTTCCAATTGTATAAGTTTATTTAAAAATTTTGTATATTTCAAATGAGGACACAAGACAATAGGTGCCAGTAATCTCCCACTCTGATATTAGGTGCTAAACTATTTATAAAGATGTTTATTAAGGTCAGGAAGAGACCTAAAATTGAAAAGAAAATTTTATTGGAAAACACTGTTGGAGTAATGTGACATTTCCCTTTTTCAAACTCCAAGGGGAAAAGGAGAGAGATCCCACTTACCTTACCTAAGAAATGAAAACAAAAATTCAAGGAGTCAAATCATGGGTCTTGATATGTGACTTACAGTTTGTGGGACAAAGTATACATGCATCTTACAACAAAACAATATAAAGGGAAGAAGCCCTAACCAGTTTTGCTCAGATAGAGTCTCAGCCTGAGAACTGAAGGGTCTCAGGTTCGATTCCAGTCAAGGGCATGTACCTTAATTGTGGGCACATCCCCAGTAGGGGGTGTGCAGGAGGCAGCTGATCAATATTTCTCTCTCATCGATGTTTCTAACTCTCTATCTCTCTACCTTCCTCTCTGTAAAAAAAATCAGGAAAATATATTTTAAAAAATAAATAATAATAAAATAAAGGGAAGAAGGCTAAGTAGAGTTAAGATTGTAAGTACACACTTACATTTTCTTTTTTTTTAAATAAATCTTTATTGTTCAGATTATTACAGATGTTCCTCTTTTTTTCCCTCATAGCTCCCCTCCACCTGGTTCCCACCCCACTCCATGCCCTTACCCCCTGCCACTGTCCTCATCTATAGGTGTAAGATTTTTGTCCAATCTCTCCCCACAATCTCTCCCCACACCAAAAAAGATTTTTGTCCAATCTCTTCCCCCCAAGTATTGTCAGTCCACTCCCTTTCTATGACCCTGATTCTATTATATTCACCAGGTTATTCTGTTCATCAGATTTTTATTGACTTGATTTTTAGATTCACTTGTTAATAGATATGTATTTGTTGTCACTTTGTTGTTCATAATTTTTACCTTTACCTTTTTATCTTCTTCCTCTTCTTAAAGAATACCCTTCAGCATTTCATATAATTCTGGTTTGGTGGTGATGAACTCCTTTAGCTTTTTCTTATCTGTGAAGCTCTTTATCTGACCTTCAATTCTAAATGATAGCTTTGCTGGGTAGAGTAATCTTGGTTGTAGGTTCTTGCTATTCATCATTTTGAATATTTCTTGCCAATACCTTCTGGCCTGCAGAGTTTCTGTTGAGAAATCAGCTGATAGTCCTATGGGTACTCCCTTGTAGGTAACTGTTTTTCTCTTGCTGCTTTTAAGATTTTCTCTTTGTCTTTTGTCCTTGGCATTTTAATTATGATGTGTCTTGGTGTGGTCCTCTTTGAATTCCTCTTGTTTGGGGTTCTCTGCACTTCCTGGACTTGTAAATCTATTTCTTTCACCAGGTAGGGGAATTTTTCTGTCATTATTTATTCTAATAGGTTTTCAATATCTTGCTCTCTCTCTTCTTCTGGCACCCACATAATTCAGATGTTGGTACTTTTGAAGTTTTCCCAGAGGCTCCTTACACTATCTTCATATTTTTGGATTCTTTTTTCTTTTTGCTTTTTTAGTTGGGTGTTTTTTGCTTCCTGTATTTCAAATATTTGATATGATTCTTGGGATCCTCTAGTCTACTTTTGAATTTCTATATATTATTCTTTATATCAGACAGTGTGTGCTTAATTTCTGACTGGTCATTTTCCTGTTTTTTTTTTTTTTTTTGGCATTCTCATTAAGATCATTGAAGGTCTCACTAAGTTCCTCTGAGGTTTCTAGAAGATTCTTGAGTAACCTTATAACTGTGGTTTTGAACTCTATATCCAGTAGTTTGCTTTCCTCCATTTCTTTCATTCGTGATATGTTTCTTTGTCTCTGCATTTTGGCTGCTTCCCTGTGTTAATAAAGTGCCCTTGTGTGGTAGGTGTTCTATAAGGCCCAGTGGCTCAGCCTCCCCAATCACCTGAGGTGGACACTCTTGGTGCACCCCTTTGTGGGTTGGGCGCACAGTCTTGTTGTAGTTAAGCCTTGATGCTGTTGGTATCACTGGGAGGAATTGATCTCCAGGCCAATTATCTGTGAGGACCTGCTGTGTCTATAATTGAAAAACTGCTGTGCTTGAGATACCCTTATGGGGCAGGACTTGCTTCAGTGTGGCTTTGGTGCTCACTGAGTCTGCCTCTTGAGTGTGTCACTTATGGTTGTGAGGAGTTGAAATCTGGTATCATCTCAAATTGACCACTTGGTACACTGGCTCCTGGATCTCCACGGAGGTGCAAAGTCAGCTACTGTCTGAGGCCACCAAGCAGGAGCTACAGCGAGATCTACAGATTTCTCCTCTTTGTTTGGGGTTTGGAAGTTTTGGATCTCTCCGACCCAGCTGTATTTTCTTAGGTTAGGCAGCAAAAGGACAGGCCATTCGTATGCAAAAGCAGCTGCATACAGCTTGGGTGGGGTTGTAAATTGGGTGGGGCCAGGTCTCAGGGAATCACCAGGGTGGAGCAAACAGCGATGGCTGCCTGTCAGCCATCTCTGTGTTCCCGCATACCCCCGTCCGGTGCCCCCACACAATAACAATGATCCCTGAGAGCACCTCTGCAAGAAAGCCACCCTTGCTTTCCAACCCAACGCCAGACAGTCCAGTTTCTCCCCATAGGAGTCTGGGTCCCCAGCATCTTGCTGGAAACTGCAGTTCAGAGCAGTCCGGAGCTTGTATCTCCCTTGCGATTGAAAAAAACAACACACCCAGTTGGCAGCCTATTTCACATGCCTCCGTACATCCGCTCTTCCATGCCTCCACACCTCCTGTCCAGTCTCAATGCACTTTTTTCTTTCCTTCTAATTGAAGTACTTCCACTCAGCAAGCTTTCCCATGGTTCTAGATGATAGCCGTTTTGTCTTTTAGTTGTAGTTTTGGTGTGGTTGTGAGAAGTAGCATGTACAGGTGTATGCCTTATGCCACCATCTTGGTTTCTCTACATTTTCATTTTTGATAGATATATGTATATATCCAATAGGAAAAAATTTTATTTTTTTAAATCCCCAAGTATGCAAAAAATATCAAATAACCAAAAACTAAGAAAAGAGAAAAAACATGAAATTGGTCAAATATGCAAGGAGTTCATATGACCAAAAATTAAGAGGAGTTAAAAAAAAAAAAAAGCAAAAAGCAATGTTAGATGATCAGAAATTAGAGTTGTCAGACATGGATTCTAGAGTACCCATGATCATTATTAAGGTAAATAGGTGGCAACATTGTGAGTTTCACCAGATAACATAGTCAATACAAACAAGGGGGAATTATGGAAATGAAAACTTTAATAATTTAAGCCAAATTTTTGCTGGGTGAGTTAAATGATAGATTACACATGTTATAAGAAAGAGAGAACTTGAATCAGATAAATAGAATCCAGACTAAAATCACAAAGATAAATAGTAAATGACAATTGCAGACAAGTCCATGAGAAAAAAAAGACAACAAGAAATATATGAGCCACTGTAAAAAACAAACAAACAAACAAAAAAACCTGAGAGTATTAGTCCTGAAAGAGAGGGGGAATTAAAGGGTCAGAAGCAATATCTGAACATTGACTTGCTGTGAATTTTGCAAAACTGATAAATGACATAAAACAATGGAGACATAGATTCTAGAGAGCCTACCAATGTCAAACAGTATAAATACAATGAAAAGCACAACTAGGTACATCATAGTAAAACTGCTGAAAATAAGTCAGTGAGATAGGCTCATTACCTTCAAAGATCAATAATAAGACCAATGGCTGACCTATCAACTGAAACTATACATTGCTCAGGGACCATGAAAAGACATTGTCATAGTATTGAAAAAACTGAAAACCTATAATCCTATAGTTAAAGAAAATATATTTCAAAAATAAAAATAAAAATTGTTCCTATTTCAGGCCATACACAAAAATTTATTGCAAGTGGCTTGCAAACCTAAATGGAAAGGAAGGAAGGAAGAAAGGAAGGAAGGAAGGAAGGAAGGAAGGAAGGAAGGAAGGAAGGAAGGAAGGAAGGAAGGACGGGTGGGAGGGAGGGAGCAAGGAAGGAAGGAGACCTCAAAAAATGAATTTAAGAGAATATCCTTATGACAATAAAGGTGAGCATATTTTCTTACACAAGACACAAAGGATACTAACCATAAAGGAAAATACTGAAAAATTATATGTCATAAAATTAGGGACTTTAGTTCATAAAAATAATTAAAAATGAAATGACAAACCACAGACAAGATATTTTCAATGCATATGTGTGACAAAGGATTTAGATCTACAACCTATAATGAACTCCTACAAGATAGTGAGAAAAGAACAAGAACCCAACTTTTTAAAGTAAGTTCAGAAGACATTTAAGTATTTCACAAAAGATAAAATATAAATGGTCATTAAGCATTTGAAAACACACTCAGCACCACTAGTTATTGGGAATATTTTAATTAAAACAATATTAAGATGTAACTATAAGAATTCCAAAAAATTCTAAGATATTTTTAAAATCCAGTATTATAAGAATAAGGGACAACCAGAATTGTCATTGGTATATTTATTTTTTAAAATATATTTTTATCAATTTCAGAGAGGAAGGGAGAGGGAGAAAGAGAGAAAAAAATCAATGGTGAGAGACAATCATTAATCAGCCTGCAACCTGGGCATGTTCTCTGACCGGGAATCAAACCATGATCTCCTGGTTCATAGCTCAACGTTCAACCACTGACCCACACTGGCCAGGCCATTGTTGATGTACTTAAATTGATACAATGAATTTGGAAAACCTTTTGGCAGGATATTCTAAAATACACACATACTCTGTTACCCAAAAAGTTCATTTTTAGGTATAAGCTCAACACAAATACATACCAAGAGACAAGCAAGGAATGATTATAGCAGCATTATTTGTAATAGCTAAAAAATATTAAAATCCAAATGCTCAGCACTTTGTTCACTCTGCTTTGGGAGGCAGTTGCTTATGCATCTGTTCCCAGCCCACACCGCTCCTACGCCCATTAAGCAGCAACCTCCAGTTAGTCAGAGACTCTATACTAAAAGAAATCTAGAATGGATCTATCAAAGAAATCTAAGTCACTAAATGAAATTACTCTCAAGTTTCTTTAAAAAATCTAAAGTTTCTTTAAACACATCTTCTTACTGACCACTTCTATATGGTAACCTATCTGTGGGAAGATTCTGTTGAGATAAGAGAGATAAGATTTACACATCTCTAAATAATTGATATGTACTCATGAAGAGTTTATATAAAAATTAACTTTCCAATGATAATTACACAGTATATAGCAGATATATTTACCAAGCATATCTGCAAAAAGCATACAACTGGTAGAAAATGCATTGTTAATTGCTTAGTTCACTAATAGAAGACAAAAGTTCATAATATTCTACATACGATTGGAATCATATGGTACTTGTCTTTCTCTGACTGGCTTATTTCACTAAGCATAATACTCTCTAGGTCAATTCATGCTGTCACAAAAAGTAAGATTTCCTTCTTATATTTTTTAAGGTTGAGTAGTATTCCACTGTATAAATGTACCACAGCTTTTTTATAAACTTATCTACTGACAGGCACTTTAAACATATACTTTAATATTTTTTTTCAAATTATATATTTTCACACAGAAATGGTTTGTTATTTTCACTATAATCATGAAAGTAGTTGGACAAGAAAACAAGAAGTACTAAGAAGTCAAATGATGAGAAGCAAAACAATTATAAAGCAGTATCAATTAATGTCAAACACATACATGGATACACATACACACATGTGTGGCAAATGCTAATACTGACATTTAAAAAAAAGAGAGAGAGAGTATTTACCCAGTGGCACTTATTACTCATTCATGGTCATTTTGCATAATTTTCTCTCTATTTGTTGTTGTTAAGGTCTTAGTTATTTGAATGTACTGGTTTTGAATAATACACATTCTTTTTTCTGTATTATTCTTCTCTCATCTCCTTTGTGACTCACATATTTGTGTATCTCCTCCACTGTAATGAGATGAATGCATAATTATTCTCCCATAAGAGAAATGCCATGTTAATGAGAGCATGCTACATATAAAAGTATGCATGAAAATGATCTTTCTATGGACTATGGTGAGTCAGAGGGCAGTCTCTGTTAGGTACTGGGGGGAAATTCTATTTCTGGTTTCAGGAGAGAAGAACTTGCTTTCAATTCCTTGAAATCTATCAAAGGCCATTCTGCATGGCTATCAGAAGGACATCTAATAAGGCTGCAGTTTAAAATCACTCCTCACACAGAATTTCTGATACACTATGATGTACTGATACATTCTAATATACTATGACATGCTTTATAACATAAAATTTGAGGAAGAATTGGTTGCCAAGTGTGTATATAAGAAAGGCCATCCTAATTTTAAGATAGGTTTTGTTAATAAACCAGGGCATAAAGGTTTATTTTCTCCATTTCAAATATAAAAAATAACTGCAATGACAGTAAAATGCCTTTGGTTAAACTCTACTGTGAAGCATCCATCTTATATAAAAACTGCTGTTTGAAATTTTAACTCTGTTATTTGGCTTCTGTAAATTCTTGCTTGCTAAGACTACTCCCACTTCAGAGAGGCCATTAAACCTTCCCAAGACAAGGTTATCAGTGCTGGTGCCAGGCCAGGCCTCTGGTTGAGGTCTCAAGACCCCAGCACATATGGGCTCTTTAAGAACTTGCAAAAGGGGCTGGAAACACCCCATATTTGGGAGACAAAGAAGGTAAAAACATATAAATAGGGAAAATTCCTCCAGGTTGGGGCCCAGAATTTGAGAGACATTCTCCTCTGGACCTGCGCTTAATAAAGTAACTCCATCTCTCTAAGTATTGCTTTGTTCTTCTTTAGTTTTCTGTAACATCATTGGTTTCCTGAACCGAGGCACAACTGTGCTTGGCCTTTTGGCCTCCAGTGAATGGGCCGGGTTTGGGTCCCAGGGAGCTGGATAGGCCTCCGGGAGGTGCAGCTCTGCTGATTTAGCAGAATTGAACAGGGGGACTCTGGGTGCTCCCAGACCTCAGTCCAGGACCCGGCTGGCATTTGGAGAGAGTAGATGGACACTTCTGGACCCATTGACAGAATCTGTAAGGTAGGGGCCCCATCAGTTCAGCCCACTCCAAGTGAGTGGAAGGGGGAGCTTGATCACCTCCCTGGAAGCCATACGGCTTCCTCAGGCAAATTAATCAGGAGTCAGGAATCAGGTGGACTGTTTAAACTCTGGGTAAATATCTGATAGAAGTAAAAAATTTGGACTAGCTAGTATATAAATGTGGGACTCTGGAGGTAAATGAATCCAGATTCGATTAAGAAATTATGAGTTCACTCTGCTGTTTGTTTGTGTGGGACTAGCCAATTTCCTACTGAGAAGGGGGACTGGAAGCAGTCTTAACTCCTCTGGTAGGTTCTCACCAAGACGTTGGTTGAGAATTCTGTTCTGGGGCATGGGTGCCGGGAGTGCCCCCATGCCCATCTGGGGAGTTGGGCATTGTTTAGTTTATCTGCTCAGCTCCAGTTTGGGCTAGTCTACTGAGAGAGTGTGAGTGTGGATGTTTGTCTGTCTTGGCATAATTATCTGTTCATTAACTGGTCTGTGTGAAGCGAAAGCTACTTTGATTTATTCTGCATTTCTGTTGATTCATCTGGCTAAAATGTTTTATTTATTAAAGGCTGAACCTGTGATGGTCTGCAAACATCTTAAGCAGCACTGCTGAGTTATTTTTCTTAGAGATGTTTGCTCTCTATCACAGTGGGAGGGAATCAGCCCATTTAGCTAATGAAAATTTCCCTCTAATTTTGTATAAGTAAGGGTTTCAGTTTGCTCTGATTTGTGAATTTGCTGTATTAAATTGAAATTTTAAAGTCCTAGGGTTAATTTAAAAGTATAAATTTATGACATTTCAAAGAACAAAGAACTTTTATTTATGGCTTTCTTAGCTTTTTTGGTGATCGGAGATTTCCAAGGGCAGGGCTTACAACTCTGCAGGGTGGAGAGATTTACAGGCCCTGTCCCTGCCTGTGACATCATAATCCAACGTGAGCCACCTTTGGTGGAACTAAGGCTGAAGTTATTATTAACTATCGATGGAGCCCCAATTCTAATAGCATCTGTAACTGAATTAAAGATCTTTTCTTTCAGGAGGCCATCCAGGCTTTCAGTTCGCAAGAAATCTCCCTGCACAACCTTATCTTCCTCCTCCCTATCTTTCCAGGCTGACTAAGAGTCATTTTTCTCCACAGGTCAGACCTCAGCCTTCAAAAAGGAGGACTACTACAGCGGTAGTCTGTAGTTTTCTCTGAAACTCCCACTGTTTCTGTTTCTCCCCTCTGCAGGAATTGTCTTCTTTTGGCTCACAATCGGGAAGAGAGACAAGTAACTGGACTGGGGGATGGGACAGAGGAGGCGGGGTTGTCGGCAGTTAATTATAAAGCAGGGAGATATAGGTTTTTGTTGATTTTACTGGCTGCTGACCACTCTGTTGGCATAGGGGTATGGTCCAGGTGTCTTATCAGAACTTCACTAGATTTAAGGTTGCAAGTTTTCTGCAAGCATAATTAATCTAGCTGCCCTGGTGATTTAAAACTGGTTGCTAGGCAGAGTCATCTCCCAAGAGCCAGATGAAAGAAGGGGATGAAGGGGGCTGGATGCAAAGCTGTTTCTAACTGCAACTCTGCCTGAGCTGCCTGCAGTGGCCCTGGAAGAAGCCTCAGCAGCAAGAAAAGCAGGGGACAGCAGACATTTACCTGACACTAGAGCTGCACCACTGCTACCCAGTAGGTAATGAATATTTTACAACAAGCAATACAAGACTTAGGCCTTTGGCTTGTTGGTTGCAGCAGTTAAACCAGAAGCCAGTGACTGCTACTAGCTTATACTCCCTTACTTATACTCTCTGCAGCCCCAGGAATAGAGCAGCAGGCCTGGGATCTGTAAAAGCAGCAGATAGAGCTAGTGAAAGCTCCCTGTTTGCAATTGTACTGAAAGGGTTCAGTACCTGTTGCTGCTGGAAGAGGAGGGGCTGAGATCCCTTTCCAGTGCACTTCCTTGGGAGAGGCCTGGTTGCTGCTCTGCCACAAAGGGGACTGTCAGGAAGACAAGGGGTCTAATACTCAAGCCACTGCCACAGAAGCGTTTTGCAATATGCAAAGCTGTTTCTAACTGCAACTCTGGCTGTTTTGGACTGGCAGCTTAAAGTCAAGTCAAAGAGCAAAGGAAAGGCACTCTCCCTGGACCGGGGAGCCTTCAGGACTTTGAGATTCTCCAGGAGAGGAGGAGTCTGACTGAGGGATGGCAGAGACCCTGTTGGGTTAGAAGGACCTAAGGCCACATGTTAAACTTATAAATTATGGCTTTCTAGGAAGATGTCCAAGCCTAGATATGTAGGGGTTAAGCTGCCTGTTTACAGCAAAACAACTTTCTCTCGTGCCAGAATAAAAATTAGGGAAATTAGACAGGCTGTGTTTGTGACGAGAAAGAAGAACTGGCCACCATGCACAGCCCTGACAGTGACCTGCAGAAAACCATATAATAGACTTAGATGATACCTATGACTTCATGGACAAGACTCCAGAAAAACAAGGACAATTTTGCTTTGTGTGGGAAGGTCAAGAATAGACTTTAGTCTCCTCCCTAAGATATTTGTATAGCCCTACCATGTGTCATATATGGTAGCAGAAGATTTGGCTACCTACCGTGGCCACAGTGTCAATGTTACTGTCTTGCAGGCCTGTGTGACCATGCCCATGTCAGGGGTGGCACAAACCTCAACTTTAGGAAACTGGGGAAGGCCTGTTTGGAACAGAGGAAAGTGGTGAGTACCAGCCCTTTGTTACAGGAATTACAGACCCCGTGAGGTCCTGTGACATATGAGAGCCTGTAAAGCAATAAAGCTCCCTTAGTCCTTTCTCAGAGGGCATGTCACCCCTCCCAGAGACCATATGAAATTTTAAGGACAAGTAAAGCTGGGGGAACACTACTACAAGGACAGCTATAATTGTCTACTTGAATATAGACACATTTTGAATTTCTCCTTGTCATTTGAAGACAGTTATATTACTCTAAAGAATCCATAGAAGAATCCATAGATCTTCTACTAACAAAGAAGATCTTAAAGCAGGTCAGTATATTTTTCTCCTTATATAATTCCTCTAAAATTTAGCAACACTTAATAAATCATGGCAATACATTTCTCTGCATAAATTCAATAAGACCAGTTTCTAACAGTGGTTTTATTGACCGGAAACTTTGACTGGAGTGTCATGTTTTAAAGAGCCCTGTCTGAACTCTGAAGACTTGAAGCCAATAAGAGTGCCAAGGAAAAGCCTGGTATCCTGCTTGGTAGCCCTGAAAATGGCTGGCATTGGAGCATCAGTCCCATGCCCTAGCATCACTGGCAGTTGGTCAGAGTAGAAGGGGAGCAATAAGGACTACACTGCGTCCCTGTGGAACCCCACACACTCTAGGCCGTGACCAGTAGGAGGGCTTCTGAGATGGGCCTTAAAACCTAAGGTGTGGGCCCAGGTGGAGTCGCTGCAGGTGAGGGATTCACCTAACTCAGCAGATACTACAGGCAGGCCTGATGGTAGCTGGATGGCTTGGCTTCCTGGCGCTATGGGGCACAGTAAGATTCAATCATGAAATTCCGGCAAAGGTAGTTAGTTAACATTCTTGTTGTGTTTATGCAAACAGTCAGGCCAAATTAAATACAATAGGTAAATTAGTCTTTATCTGGCTCTTTTGATAAACATAGAGGTAGTTTTAAGGAGAAAAATTCTATTTCAATAGAGGTCATTAAAACTGAAATGTTTTCTTTCCCTTCCATCGGACCATTTGTTACAGTTTCTCTCTGCCAGGTCACAAGCCCACCTCCTTCTGGGCCCAAGCCTCATTGTCCCTGTGACAGACAGAAAAGGATCTCTTGGCTCTGAGAGAAAACTCCGTCCCTCCTCAGCACAAAGCAGCTACAGAAGAAATTCAACGCCCATTTTCCCTAAAAGAATTCAGAGCCAGGATCCTTGAGGTAATATATTAGGCAGTTAGACAGACATGAGCAGAGCAGGGACGATGGGCCAATTAGCGCTACAGGATGTAACTAAGTCTTTCCACCTCTACGTATGTGAGACAAGGGGCATAGGCAAAGAGGTACTCACCAAAGTCTCAGTTGCTAGAAAAGGCTGGTAGCCTATTTGTCCAAAAAACTTGACCCCTTTGCATTTGGGTGACCTACTTGCCTCTGGGTGGTAGCAGCCACAGCTATGCTTATTGAAAAAGCAAATAAGTTAACCCTAGGGCAGTAACTAATCCTAACTTCCCCACATGCGGTTGAGGTTTTACTCCAGAACACACTTGAGCACTGGATGTCAAACACTCGAGTCACCCAGTTTCAGGATTCTGGTAGACAAAAGAAAAATCAGTAACAATTTATACTGATAACAGGTACGCATTTACAACAAGGTAAAGTTTCTCCACAGAAGCAAGAAGGAACAACAGTTCCACAGATGAAGCTGCCCGGGAGGCTACTCTAAAACCATTGGGGCCTCTACAGATTCTAGTGACTCTTCCAGATACTGACCTACCCAATCTAGAAAAGTGCGGGGGGCCAGATGCAGCGGGGGCCAGATATGGCAGGGATCTCCCTTTTCCACGTCCAGCACAGAAAGAGAGATGAACGAACCGGTTCTAAGTGGAGGCGGCCAGGGATGGAGACATAAAAGAAAGAAAGAGACCGGACACGAAGATAGAAACAAAGCTGGGAGCCAGGTGGGATGCCATCCTCTCTGATGGAGAGGCAGGGACCTGAAGCCCATGAAGCAAGTTTATTTTATACCCCCAAATACCAGGAAGTATCACCAAAACTTAGGATCAAAGAAGCTTATTTGCATTCTTTAGTAGGCCCTAGCATTCCTGGTGCTTGCCTGGATTTACATATCAAAGTCCGCTAGACCGACACCTGGACAAAGGTAAAAAGTCAGTACTGATAACACCCCCCACCTTCTTGGGGAGGGTGTAACCGAGACGCGGCTCTGCCAATCGCCTCGGGCTCAGCTGACAACAATTTAAAGAAATGCCCATGTGCCTTCCCAGGCAGCCCTCTACAGAAAAGCTAAAATCCATAACCAGTCTTTATTCAAGTTCTTACAGGCCTTACAGTCTACCCAGGAAGCAACCCAGAAGCACATGTGAGACACTCTGCCTATACCAACTTCTGGTCTGGTTCATCCCTTCCACCCTGGTGACTCTGTTTGGGTAACAAAATTTGCCACCCAAGGACTGACTCCTACCTGGAAAGGACCACCTCCACGGTAGTCAAGTTCAATGGAATCCCAACATGGCTTCATCACACCTGGCTTAAGACAGCCCAGGAAAAATTGAGAGTCCAGGACTCTTCAGACTCTCTAAAGATTACTCCTGGCCCTCATTCCAGGCCCTTATCTTATAAACAGGCCCACTAACTTTATTAGGCAGAAAATTAAGGTTATAGTCCTCAGAGGTAAATCTAACTACAATGACTAAAAGTCAATGATTTGACTCATGTACATAAAGCCAGTGGGGAATGAAGCATCCATCTTATATAAAAACTGCTGTTTGAAATTTTAACCCTGTTATTTTGCTTCAGTAAATTCTTGCTCGCTAAGACTACTCCCACTTCAGAGAGGCCATTAAACCTTCCCAGACAAGGTTATCAGTGCTGGTGCCAGGCCAGGCCTCTGGTTGAGGTCTCAAGGCCCCAGCACATACAGGCTCTTTAAGAACTTGCAAAAGGGGCCAGAAACAACCCATATTTGGGAGACAAAGAAGGTAAAAACATATAAATAGGGAGAATTCCTCCAGGTTGGGGCTCAGAATTTGAGAGACATTCTCCTCTGGACCTGCGCATAATAAAAGTAACTCCATCTCTCTAAGTATTGCTTTGTTCTTCTTCGGTTTTCTGTAACACTGTATTAAAGTATTTCCCACAGTACTATACCTTTTTTGCTGGTGTATGGCTATGCTTCAACTCCTTGAGATCTTAAGCAACATACATTTAACAGCATGACAAGTTAAAGGGAGAACAAATTTATTTTCTTTACACCAGGTGGAAATAAGAAATGTGAGTATTGTGCACAATGAAACAATATCTATAAATCTAGCATTTTTATTATACCACTTCAGACTATGAAATTAGGAGAGTCATCAGTAACACCTCCAGCCATGAAATATACCTGCTGAGGTATGGGGTCCCTGTGGGAAGACTGATACAGATAACAGATTCAGAGGGTGAAGTCATACATCAGTGAGCATCACAGGTTTAGTAGGAGCTGTAACCCTCGTATCTAACTGCATTTCTATCATGCTGTAGAATGTCAGGAGCATGTTGAGAAACTGAGAATTATTAAGAATTTGCTTATTACAAAATCTGTAACTCATAAGCCTTATGACCATCTGATTTCTTATGTTTCTACATACAAAGATATTCCTAAACAGTATTAAGGTAATATTCAAAATTGACTAAAAATTCCTTTTCTATTATTAAGATGATATTTTATTATGGAGGGAAAATACAGTTTTTGACCTATTTCTTCTCTCTTTTCTTTTTCCAAGTTTCTAATTATATCTTCATGGTTGTAACAATAATACATGATACTTGTAAGGTGCTGAAAATTTTTACAAAGCTTACATGTTTATTATCTCATGTATTCCTTGAGTGAGCAACCCAGAGAGGTTGGAGCAGAAATGGCTTAATGGCCAAGATCCAGGGTGAAACTCAGATATTCTGAATAATTTTCAGTGCTGTTGTTTTTTCCTCTCTCAACATGCTATGCTACCACATTTCCTTCCCCAATGGTCCAATGATATTAGCAAACTAGGTAAGATACATGTCAGATTCTTTGTTTTCTGTATTCTTTTTACTTTTTCTGTTTGACAGAATACCTGTAGAACACAAGGAAAATAGCTGCATTCTCTGGCCACATTCTTTCTATTTGAGTCATATTACATGGGCACTATGGCTTCTTCAAACCTGGAAAGATAACCCTGACTTAATTGGTTTGGGAACATATACAGAATAAACCACCCAGTAGCATAAAAAACAATAAGCATTTATTGTCTTTGACAGTTTGTCTGGGTCAATATTTTGGGAGCAACTTAGCTGGGCAGATTGACCTGGAGTAGTCTTTCATGAAATTGGTATCAGATATCAGACAGAGATGCAATTAGTTAAAGGCAAGAGGAAATCTTCCAAGATGGTCCAATCACATGCCTGGCAAGTTGATGCTGGATGTTGGTTGATGTCTCTGTTCCTCTCCCATGGCTCCTTGAGTGCCTTCCCAACCAGAGAGCAGGTGGAAGCCACAATGGCATTTATGAGCCATCCTTCAAAGTCATAAGCTATGCACACCATTGTGTTCTATTTATCATCCAGGCCAGCCTGGATTCAACGTGGGTTCAAACCACATGTGTGAGGAGTTACTAGATCCATCTTGGAGGCTGGTTATGGTTACTGTGGACTTCCCTGAGTGAGCCACTGAATATTTCATCTCTCCCAAGTAACAAGAAGGTTCTGGGGAGTACATGTCCTGACAGAGGTTTGATTTCATGTTGGTAGATATTTGGCACTTTTTTTCAACATCACCCTCACTCTTCATCTCTCTTGGGACTGCCTTATAATACATGGCTACCATGGGGACTTCCTTGGGCTTACATACCCCTGACTTCCT
Source organism: Corynorhinus townsendii (assembly GCA_026230045.1). Taxonomy (NCBI): domain Eukaryota; kingdom Metazoa; phylum Chordata; class Mammalia; order Chiroptera; family Vespertilionidae; genus Corynorhinus; species Corynorhinus townsendii. The sequence continues at coordinate 102,004,819 of JAPDVU010000003.1, forward strand.
AACTATAGTTTGTTGGTCCAGAAAGGTGGGCAAGATTGAAAATAGCATCCCCCAGGCTACAATTGACTTGTTCAAGTGGGACACCTGACTCAAAATAAGTCAGTGTCATCATTTCCTGGGATTTTGAAATTGAGATAAAAACAAACTTGAGGAAAGTCACCCCTCCTCTAGTGGTTAAAGCACACATATATATATATATATATATATATATATATATATATATATATATATATATATATATATCCTAATATCTAAAAGGCCAGAGTTGTTAACAACCTGATCACGACTGAAGGCTGACCAACCCAGAAGTCCTTCAGTCAGCGCTGGGTTGCCGTGGCGACCCAGCATTGACTTCCCAGGATGCTGAGACCCAGAGAGAGAGGCAGGGTCTGATCCACAGCCTCAGTGGCAGATGTAGATCAGTACTTGCCTCTCTCTTTCTCTCCCTCTTTCTTTCTGAGCTTCACCAGCAGCCAGACTTTTCTTTCTCTCCCTGCCTCTGCAGGGGCTGCTGTTCAGTGGTGCCTCTCTGATCAGGCCCAGAGATAGTCCTGGATATGCTGACTGGCATAGGAACTGACCAATCAGAACCAAATGTGGGTGCTGTGAAGAACCAATGGCTGCCTAGGAGGTGGAGCTTCTGATGCTGACTGGCATAGACACCAACCAATCAGAATCAAATCTGGGTGCTGTGGGGAGCCAATGGCTGCCTAGGAGGCAGAGCTTTTGATGCTGGCATAGAATCTGAGCAATCAAAACCAAATTGGCCTACAAGGGAGGGAAGTTTGAGAGTGAGATCAGGCCGGCAGGGGAGGGCCGTTGGAGGCAAGCAGGCCAGGAGGGGAGGGCAGTTGGGGGAGAGATAAGGCCGGCAGGGGAGGGCAGATAGGGGCTATCAGGCAGGCAGGCAGGCACAGGCAGTTAGGGGCAACCAGGCTGGCAGGGGAGGACAGTTATGGGTGATCAGGCTGGCAGGCAGAGGCAGTTAAGGGTGATCAGGCAGGCAGGCAGGTGAGCAGTTAGGAGCCAGCGGTCCCAGATTGCGAGAGGGATGCCCTACTGCCGGTTTAGGCATCGGGCCTAAACCGGCAGTTGGACATCACCCAAGGGGTCCCCAATTGCAAAGGGTGCAGGCTGAGCTGAGGGAACCCTTCCCTCCATGCATGAATTTCGTGCACCAGGCCAGCAGTAGCGGCAGCGGCAGCAGCAGTGGTGGTGGCAATAGCGGCAGTGCCCACATGAGCAGCCCCAAGCAGGCAGCGTGTTCCATCAGCAACCAGCCCAGTGCACGGACATGGAGGCCTATGCTTTCCCATAGGCCTGAGCCCCCAAGCAGCTGGGAATGAGCTGGTGATCTCAATGGCCTGACAGCCTGGTGGTGGAGGGGGCGTTTGACCTGGGGACTGGCAAATGGGCAGAAGATGGCCCTGATCTCAGGAGGCTAGGTCCTAGGGACACTGCCTGCACAATTTCGTGTGCTGAACCTCTAGTAGAATGTAAAATTTCTCCATATGGAGGAGCTGATAGGTGGTGAGAAAGAAGGTCATTAGTGAGCAAAGCCAAGATTAGTAAAGAGGAGAGAAAGCATAGCTCTGCCTCTAGGTAAGACTGTATGCCTCTCACAGCTAGTTTATGTCTTCTAAAACCCTTCGGATTTTGCAAACTAATAAATTTCCCCTTGTGTATGAACTATATTAACAGAGTTGAAAAATTGCTCACACTGCAACTCAGATGCAGAGAAAATACAAATTTTGTCTGGCCTTTGTGAAAAGAAAATGTGCTGATTTTCTCTCTAACATCTGTAAGCGTCTCTGGAGTTCTAGAAAAATCTCTGTAGCTGGGCACTTTTTGTATCTGCCTAATTCCCCAAGTCTCAAATTCCTTCATTCTCAAAATGTTTAGGGAAACTAGATACTAGTGTTGTTTTACTAATAATGTTATCCTATATAATAAAGAGGGGAATATGCAAATTGACCATCACTCCACCACAAAGATGGCAGCACCCACAGCAGAGGCAGGGGTTTCCGTAACAAGATGTCTGTGCCCACAGCAGAGGTGGGGTTTCTGTAACACAAGATGGCTGCACCCACAGTGGAGGCCGAGTTTCCATAACAAGCCTTAACAAGCAATCAGCAGGGACCTGAGGCTGCACCTCCCCCCACCCGCATCCCCGTGGGGCTTGACAGAGGACCTCAGGCTTCATCTGCAACCCTGGCGCCTGAATGGGGGACCTCAGGCCGTGCCCCCTGCCCCAGCACTGGACCAGGGGACCTCAGGCCATGCACCCTGCCCCAGCGCCAGGCCGGGGAAACTGAGGCTGCACCCCCCGCCTGGCAGGGCTTGACAGGGGCCTCAAGGTGTGCCTTCCGCCCTGGCGCCAGGCTGGGGGACTTCAGGCCATGCCCCCCATCCTGGCATTGGGCCAGGGTACCTGAGGCTGCACCATCCTCCCTGTGCAGCTTGACAGGGTACCTGAGGCTGCGCCCCTTGCCCAGCAGGGCTTGGCAGGGGATCTCAGGCCACATTCCCCACCCAGCTGGACTTGATGGGGGACCTCAAGGCACACCCCCCACTCTGGCCCTGCCTGGGGGACCTCAGGCCATGCCCCGCACCCAGCAGGGCTTGACAAGGATAGGAGCGGCTGGGTCTGGGTCTCGCACAATTTTGAGGTGCACGTGGGTCGGCAGCGACTTGACTCTTGGTCCGTGGTGCACCCCAGACTCTGACAGGAGGAAGATTTTCATATACATTTTCCTAATTTTATTTTATCTCTGACACTTCTATTAGAGAGAAAGGGCAAATAGCAATATTAAAATATTTCCTCTAATTAATCCCCTTTTAATGTGAATGAATTTTGTGCATGGGGCCACTAGTATTGATATAATGCTTTAAATTTTTAAAAATATTTCCAAAAGTATTATATTAGTTTTCTAGAGATACCAGGACAAACTGACACAGACTGGGTTACTTAAACAACAATTTTTTTCCTCACAATTCTAAAAATCCAAGATCAAGGTCTTGACATAATTGGTTTCTTCTAAGGCCTCACTCCTTGTTTCTGTTGGTTACCTTTCTTAAGTGTCTTCACTAACTCTTTCCTGTGTGTGTGTCTCTGTCCTAATTTCCTCTTCTTATAGGGACAACAGTCATATTGGATTAGGGCTCACCCATATGAACTTATTTTACCTTAATATCTTTTAAAGACCCTGTCTCCATATACAGTCACATTCTAAAGTGCAGGAGATTAGGAAAAGAAGACACAATTTATTCCATAACAGGCATGATTTCATTTTGTATGCTAGAAACATAAAATTTAAAAAAGGAAACGGTATGACCAAACTCAGCCAGATTTCAGGTGATGTAGATAAAATTGGATCCCTGGGTCTCTGATTCCAAATGCCAAGCTCTATCCATGACCATCTGCTGCCACTTCAATAACTTATTTGTGTTTAACTGCTAACATTCACCCCTAATACATCATCTTATTGAATGCTAGATATTACCCAAGGAACTGTTTGGCTATCTCTTACACATCTCTGCTTGAAAAATTTGGGGCCAGGGGAAGAGGTTCTTCTAGGATTCTTTAGCAGTTTACTCTTTACCCATAACATATTTCCACTAACTAGATCTTGACATGGGGATTCTCCAAAGCTTGACTCTCAGGACTGTCCTAAATTTTGGCAGTAGTTCAGAAGCTAACTTGTCAATGAGAGCAGGGTGAGGACTTATCTACAACGTTGACTAACCTATGTTGAATCTCAGGTACTAGCTAAATCTGAGAGTAAATGGACAGATTCAGGATGAGAGACTGGAAGATGATTCAGGTATTCCTGAATTATTTGTAGAGTAAACCCAAAAGAATGTCACCTACTAGTACATGGCTTTTGTATTTTAAATACCAAGAGCACCCCTTTTTTGGAAGGTTAAAAATGTAAACAAAAGCATTTGAGTGCTTACTAACAGTTTCTTCTAAAAACAATAAAGGCAAAACAAACAATGTCTTGCTAGTGACTGTGTGTTTGTTCATATAAGACTGGAGAGTATTATACTAATTGAAATAAACCAGTCAAAGAAAGACAAGTACCATATGATTTCACTTACATATGGAACCTAATAAAAAAAATAAACTATCAAAATAGAAACAGACAGATAGATATAGAGAACAGACTTACAGCTGTCAGAGGGGAGGGGGATTGGGAAACTGGGTGAAAATGGTAAAAGGATTAAGCAAAGAAAAAGAAAAATACCTCGCAAACACAGACAACAGCATGGTGATTACCAGAGGGAAAGGGGGTGAAGGGAGGTAGAAGAGGGTTAAAAGGAAATAATTAGAGATGGAAGGAGACTGGACTTGGGGAGGTGGCCATACAATACAATATACAGATAACTATTAAAAAATAAAAATTTAAAAAAGGCTTTTTTTCTATATGTATCTATACAGAAGTCAGGAGACCTTCATTCAAGTGCCTGGTAATAGTGTTAATGGGGAAATCAGTTGATATCATTGGGTCTTAGTTTTTTCATTCTCTCCCTTGTAAAATGTAGTTGGACTAGATGATCTTTAAGGTTCTAGGAGCCTTAATGTTTTATGTTAAGACACTTGATTTTAGTCTTCCTCAGCTTTGTGTCTGTGGACTCCTCAAAGATTCAGTTGATGCAAAATGCAAAAGCTAAAATATCTTTTTCTAAATCAACATTGTTTTCTCAATTCACCTGAATCTCCCATGTCAGTCACTGGGGCAATAAGCATTGGTCTAGGGATGAAATCTTTTGGGAACAAGGGCTAAGATGGCAGGTGATCCCACAAAACACTAAAAAAAACATAAAATAAAAAGGATGGAATAACCAGACCCATAAAGGGAGGTGATACCCAACTTAGAAAAAACACAAATCTAGGAAGACCCAGAAGCAGCACTTCCACACTTATACCCAAAAAATTGATGACTAGGAAAACACAAACAAACCAAAGTAGGTTGGAATAAAAAAGGATAGGGACAGAAGAGGTGAAGCTTGGAGGCTTGTGCCTTGCCAAAGGCAGACGTCATGGAACACTGCTTTCTCTGCTTTTACCTGGCCACTACTGGTAGATTGTGGCTACAAGAGTATCTTCTGTTCCTAAGGTTTTCTTCCAATGTGACAAGCCCCATCAGAGGTAGATTCTACTTCCTCTTCCCTTGAATCTGGGCAGGTTTGTGACTTACTGGTAATAAATAGAAAATGAAAGAAATGACACTGAGTGGTTTCTGAGACTATGTCATGAACATTGATGCACCTTACTCATGGGAGCACTGAAATTAGAGCTCTCAGCCACTAGGTAAACTGTCCAACTTCATTGAAACTCCTGTATGGTTCAAAGCTCAAACTAGCCCATGTGGAAAGATCCATGGAGAAACATGGGACTGCATTGCTAGAGAGCAAGCTGTCCAGCCATCACACAGCTCTCTAGCACCTCACTGTTAACAGCTCCAACCACTGTGTGGCTGAAATACATGAGACATCCCAAGCCTGTAGCACCAAGCTGAATTTCTTCTGAATTCCCAACTCACAAAAGTTATGAGAGATAATCAAATGATTATTGTTTAAATCACTAAGTTTTGGGGTAATCTTTATGTGGCAACAGACAATAACATCATACTTTATTCCCAACCTCCACTCCCCAGTCTGCTTTCAGACTGTGTTCTTAAAGTTTGGTCTACAAATGGTCAACATCTATTTACCAGTAAAAGCCTCTGTCGATGCACACTGACCACCAGGGGGCAGTCAATTTAGACATACGAAAAAAGAAACAGGCAATTGAATCTATGAAAGATCAAAAGCAGGTAGGGCTGAGCTGCAGTTCGCATTGTGAGGCCGGGCCATCCTCCGCTCTGCAGGCACCGCTCCAGAGGCGCTGTGCCCCAAACCCCGTCAACCCCTCCTGCCACATCCTCCCGGGACAGCAGGGACTGAGGGATGGAGGGAGGGAAAAAAGAGACCACGAACTCTGTCCCTAGCGCCTGCCTCCTCCCATCAGACTGGAGCCACCTCAGGACTTGCAGGATGGCGATTAAAGTGAACAGTTTCCTGCGCAGCTACCTCTACTCCTTGGTCCACCTGGGTGCCTCTTGGGCACTCAACCCACTTCTCTGAGCCTCAGTCTGCATCCCTAGTGAGGCCATGAGAGCTCCACCCTAGGGACCCACTTCTCCATAGCTGGGTGCAGCAGACCAGGAGACGCCAGGGGCAGCGTTGGAAGACGGAGGCAGATGATCACCTGACTGGGATGAGTAGGAGCTGCTCCTGCTTCACACATGACTACATCCCTGGGGGATATTGGATGCTGGTTTCAGCCCAGGGCAAGGGACCCCACAGGTGTACTGGGCCTCTAATCCTATCTAATAAAGAGGGAATATGCTAATTGACCTTCACAGTTGCAAAGATGGAAGTGCCCACAGCCAATAAGGAGGGAATATGCTAATTGACTACCACACCCTCAAATATGGCAGTGCCCACAGCCACAAGATGGCAGCTCCCAGTCCCCTCAGCCCTGCCAGGGTGGCAGGAATGTGGCAAGGCTGGGCCCACCCCCAGAGGGGCCCGGTCGCCTCCGCTCACCTGCCTCCAGACTCCCCCAGTCTCCTCAGCCCCCCGGCTGCCCAGGGCAGGCCCAAGGCACAGACAAGCCTCAGATGGCAGCTGCCCAGCCACCCAGGGCTGCCTGAGGCTTGTGCTGCCAGCAGTGGCAGCAGCAGAGGTGTGATGGGGCATCACATTCCCCTGATCGCTGGGTCGCCTCCTGCACCTAAGGGCTCCCAGACTGTGAGAGGAGGCAGGCCAGGCTGGGAAACCCCCTGCTTTGATGCATGAATTTTCATGCACTGGGCCCCTAGTTATACTATGAACTGAGGCATTCAGAGAAGCTGATCACAAGGTCTCAATGTTGCTTTCTGCTCTCTTCATCAAGAAATATAAAACCCTAGTATGATGATTTTTCTCCTGTTTATATAGACATATTTTTAAGAACTGAACTGCTTTATTTACATTTGCATTCATATTATCCCAAAATAATTCAAAATTCAAAACATGAAATAAAATAAATGATTTATTGGTCTCAAATCTCCTCTCCAAATCTCCTGAACCAACAATATTTTTACCGAGTTTTTGCGTACTGCCCACCAGGGGGAGGAAAGGATAATTTATTTTATTTTGTCTTTTGCCTTTTTTCTTATCTTGGCTATTAAACAGGATTATTTGTGAGTTTGATAATGGACTTATTGAATCAAAAGGCACTTCATTCACTAATTAAATAAAAATTAATAGCTTATCAGTCTAGGATAAATGCAGAAGATAAAGGATTTATGATCAATGTAGATAGTTGAATATGGATGTGTTTACCAAATCTCTGAATACAGATGGAAGCTTCTTGGCTTTCTGTATGTCTACTTTCAAATAGTGTCTATTTAGGTCCTTTGCCCATATTTTGATTGGATTTTTTATCTTCCTTTTGTTAAGTTGTATGAGTTCCCTATAAATTTTCAAGATTAAAACCTTATCAGATACAACATTGGCAAATATATTTTCCCATGCAGTGGGCTCTCTTGTTTTGTTGATCATTTGATGTGCAGAAGCTTTTTATTTTGATATAATTTTATTTGTTTATTTTCTCCTTAATTTTCATTGTCCTAGGAGATGTGTCAATAAGATATTGCTAGAAGATATGTTTGATATTTTGCTGCTTATGGATTCTTCTAAGATTTTTATGGTTTCCTGTCTTAAGTTTAAGTCTTTTCTCCATTTTGAGTGTATTTTTGTGTATGGTATAAATTGGTGGTATAGTTTCTTTTTTTTATTTTCTTTTTTTGCATGTATCTATCCAATTTTTCCAACACCACTTATTGAAAAAATTGTCTTGACTCCATCGTATGCTCTTGCCACCTTTGTCAAATAGTAATTGAGAATAATGGCTTAGGTCTAGTTTGTTAATTTCAACTATTGTTGAATCAGCATCAATGTAAAGGTAGATCTACATCCCACATGGTCACCATCTTTGTTCCTAGAACCTAAAGAAAGAAAAAAATGATCAAAATTCCTCCAAAGAACTAATTTGCCCTTTGTCCAAATTACCCTGATGTGAAAAACTCAGTCCCTCCTCCTCAAAATATGAAGTACTTTGGTTTACAATGACACATAAAAGGAAACATTTTATCATTTTTAATTTTTCTTATATCAAAAACATGTTTTTACAATAAGGAAAAGGCCAAAAATATGCCCTACCCATCTTAGGATATTTTTCCCTTGGATTCACCATTTGGGGCTGGAGGTACTATTTGTGGAATGAGGCTGAGGAAATGAGCCAAAATGAATTTCAGGCTTACCAGAGCTTATAATCTTACTGCAAATTCAACAATTAGTAATGCCTTGGCTGTGAAAGCTAAGGGAAAAATCTGCACATCAGATGGTGAGAGAGCCTGCTTGGGAAAATCACTTCTATTTTACTGTTGTCATCCTGCCATTACCTAACTCAATTCATAACCTTGAAAGGAGACCTAGATCCTATGGGTTATAAATTCATGAAGATGGCTCCAGAAAGTTAAGCTCCTTAGTAAGACAAACAAAATTATAAATTTATAAATAGCCTAAATATGAAAAGAATTTGAAATCCTATATAATAAAAGGCTAATATGCAAATCATCATGACATCCTCACACTGTAACGACTGATCAGCAGGAGGATGCATGCACAGCAGGCATGGGTGGGTGGGGATGTGCATGCGGCAAGGTCAGGAGATGTGAAACTGTTATTGTTTATTTATTAATACATTTATATATTATTTTATGTATGTAATACATATATAATTTATATATTATTTTATCTATGTAATACATAGATATACATTTTACTAATTTTCTTTCATCTCTGACACTTCTATTACAGAGAAAGGGCAAATAGCAATATTAAAATATTTCCTTTAGTTAATTCCCTTTTAATGTGCATGAATTTCATGCATTGGGCCACTAGTTATGATATAAGAAACAAACCAGAAGTGAACAAAAAGAAGTTTCCTTAAAAAGTCATAAGGATTGTAATTGAAAGTCAATATATTTGGCCTCTTGAACTAAAGTAAGTAATTTGTGTTTTTGCCTCCCTGACAGTTTATATAAAGCTACAAAAAGAAATTGACAGCCAGTTTGAAATGGAATTGCCAGGGCCTAGAGCAAAGAATATCCTTACATGATATTATTCTACAATGCCATTATAATTTTACAACAGCATATTGTACAAATATCCCAAACAAACTTACAAACTAATTCTTTGAATGGTTGGCAGCAATTAAAAAAAAAAAAAAAGGACATGAAAGGACTTAATCCATTTCAGAAGGAATTAAGGCACTGGGAAGGCACTTGAGCATCCTATATTGGCCCCTCTTGCCTTTTGTGCCAAGAGGGACCCTCTTCTCACAATCCAATTGCCCTCAGCTGTTGCCTGAGCTTTCTGTTCTGGCTGAGCTTGAAGCTTCGTGGGGGCTGCTACCATGTATCTGTCTCATGCCCAATTGTGTGAACTGGGCACTCACTGGAGAAGAAACCCAAGTTCTTGAGATATGTGATCAGCACCGGAACCCTGCCAGCAGGCCAGGGGTTCCCAAGGCAGGTGCTGGGTGTGGAGGCCACGGGGGCATAGGCTACCAAGGAGACAGAACTGAACCTCACATCACCCTGCTTGGCCCCAGAGGATGGTTGGTTAGCCAGAGATGGGTAAGATTCCTCAAGGAAGGAACAATCTAAGACAGGCACAGGCAAAGAGGGGCCATCAAGAGAGAACTTGGGGGGCAACAGAAGTGGGGCACAGACCCTCACCCCTGCAACATTGCAGGCGCTTGAACCCTCGCCCCTTCTGAGGGAGGTCTCCTGCCCCCATGGCTGCTTCGCGCTTCCCACACCCAGCTCAGATCGGGACCCAGGCAACAGAAAGAGACTTGGCCCAGCTCACATCGAGATACAGGTGACAGACAGAGACTTGGCTCAGCTCAGATCAGGACCCAGGTAACAGACAAGAGACTTGGCCGTCAGCAGCTGCCCTATGTCTAAATTCAGCCTAGCATCAGGAATGCTCAGGGCCTACTCAAGAATGCAAATAATCCTTCCTACTAATATTTACAGGATAAACTAAGATTGTTGGTAGAGTATTAAATTTGACAGTAAAATAGTAATCAAGTTTTCAGATTAATTTAAATAGGCTAATTGAAATAAGTGAATATTCAAGTAAATTTAATTGTACTGGACAAAAAGCTGTTCTTAAAGTAATAACTAAAATTTCTATTGGTAGTTCATCTCATGGCAAAATTCCTGAACATGCAATGAACCTAAAGTAGTCATATTTTTGGGCAAAAGATTAAAATTTAAAGTTATCAAGACTGCATTATAAAATTTACAAAAACCTCCATAAATCAAAAAAGGGGGGGGGGAATAGTAGGGTAATATTATGTAAGGAAAAGTATCTTATAAGTAAATTACATCTAGAAAATTTTTACTTTAGAAAATTAATTTTCATTTGTAATGCTAACAGCAAGACACCCATGAAAAACACATGGTGTCTAAATAAGACAAAGGAAAATCGTTGGGGCAAAAATATAAAGGATCCCAAATCAATTATATAGAAAAGATTCCTTTATTAACTTGTGGTTTAGAATATGTTTGTATATTTTCAGAAAACAACTCCAAGACCATGTGGATTCCTGCAACAGAGAGGAATTGACAGGTCTGCTCCAACCATGAAGACAAGAGGAAAAACAGTCCAGAGATGGAAGACGCTGACAATGCCTTGCCACACGAGCAGTCAGCAGCTGTGCACCGCTGCAGGTTACCTAGGACCAAACCAGAGAGGGTCAGACCTGCATTGCCACCATGTGCCCACCATCCAGATATCATTGCTGACATGTACACATAAGGAACTGTTAGACATTGAAACGGGGACTCAGAACTGTTGGACATTGAAATAGGGACTCAAACATTTTTTGTTGTTGTTATATATTTATTTCTAGTCTGCAGAGGCAAAATTTTTTCAAGGAAAGAAATGGGGGGGAAATAGATACAGAGGCAAAGAAGCATTGAACAGGCTGTCAAACTACATCGGGAAGGCAGGGGAGGTTGGGCGAGGGGGGCTGTAAGAGATCAACTGAAGGACTTGTATGCATACATATAAGCATAACTAATGGATACAAGACACTGGGGGGGGGGGCGGGCAGGTGAAGGCATGTACTGGGGGTAGGGGAGGCCGGGGGGGGGTCAATGGGGGAAAAAAGGGAGACATATGTACTACTATTTGTAATACTTCAAACAATAAAAAAAATAAGGTTCTTTGATATACAGAAAAAATAAAGAAAGAAAGAAAGAAAGAAAGAAAGAAAGAAAGAAAGAAAGAAAGAAAGAAAGAAAGAAAGAAAGAAGAAACAAACCCGCCCAGCTGGTGTTGCTCAGTGGTTGAGCATTGGCCTACAAACAAGGAGGTCATGGTTTGATTCCCAGTCAAGGGATATGCCTGGGTTGTGGGCTTGATCTCCAATAAGGGTTGTGAGGGAGGCAGCTGATCAATTATTCTCTCTCATCATTTATGTTTCTATCATTCCCTCTTCCTTCCTCTCTGAAAAAAATAAATAAATAGAAGAAAATCAACAATACAAAAGAAGCAAATCATATGATTGGCTTCAAAAACTGCCTACATTAATGAATATCATTAAATGCCAAGAGGATTCAACAAAATTAAGATTCTTAAAAGAATAAACACTTCTAATGTTTCCTTGTCAACTTGAACTTGAATTATATAGCAAGTAGGTAATGAGCAATTTGTTTCTTACTTGGGAGGTTTGAAGCAGACAGAAAATACACATATTGCACTCTTTAGGGTCATTTAGGCCCCCAAGGACATTGGGCCTTCTTGCCTTTATGTCCTCACCTTGGTCTTTTCCTAAATAAAGGAAAACTTGCAGCATGTGAATATGTTCACCAATTTCATTGGAAAGGATACAATGATATGGCAAGTTGAGGAAAAACTACTTATATCCTGTGGGATTTTCTCCCAAAATCTGTTCTTCCTATTTCCATTGTCAATCATTATAGATAATGCAAACTTTGTGAACATACCCAAAGCTAAGAATCACATTCCACTGAAACATCTTAACCACACAAACACATCACAACCAGTTGGGAAATAACCCCCCCCCCCCCTATTTCCCTTAAATATTGCTCTTCCTGATTTTTCTCACTTCCTTACGGCAAAATACAATTCTACTAAACTTTTCTAAATACTGTATAATTTAACCAAGATCAGTATTTCTTTTTTTAAATATGTTTTTTTGATTTTTAACAGAGAGGAAGGGAGAGGGATAGAGAGTTAGAAACATCGATGAGAGAGAAACATTGATCAGCTGCCTCCTGCACACCCCCTACTAGGGATGTTCCCTCAACCATAGTACATGCCCTTGACTGGAATCAAACCTGGGACCATTCAGTCCACAGTGACGTTCTATCCACTGGGCAAAACCAGTCAGGGCAAGATCAATATTTCTTAGTAAAAGTTTCCCCCAGTTTTTCTCTGTCAAATATTTTTTCAGCATATATCTTTTCAAAAAAATTGTTGATACTATTATAGATGTCTCTCATTGTCCCTCACTTTGCTGTTCTCAACCCATCTTCCTCCCTGCCTTGACCACATTGTTGTCTGTGTCCATGGGCAATGCATATATGCATATATGTTCTTTGGTTAATCTCTTCCAATCCCTTTCATCCTCCCTCCCCTCTGAGATCAGTTAGTCTGTTCCATGTATGTATGTGCCTGGTCCTGTTTTGTTTCTGTTTGTTCTTTTAGATTCCACATATAAGTGAGATCATACATTATTTGTGTTTCTCTGGTCAGCTTATTTCACTTAGCATAAAAATCTCCAGGTTCATCCATGCTACCACAAGCATAAGAGTCCTTGCTTTTTTATAGCCATGTGCTGGGGCTGACCAGCAGACCCTGAGCGATGGATGAATGGATTACTCCCACACAATATTTGCTGTGAAAGAGAGGGCTAAAGGACTGCCTGGCTAAAGGACCCAGACAGCCTTGATTGCCTGCCTTGTTAGGCTTTTATTATAGCAGCAGTTTGAGATAAAGTTTATTTTTAAAATACAATCATTAGAGTAGGTAATCTTGGGAGGACACATGTGTTTGTAGATCCTTTAAGCAAGGACACCCAAAGATTTAAGCATAAGGATCCCAGTAAATACCTGGGGATATGCACATGCACAGACTTGTTTGGAAAGGTCAAGGAACAATTAGGGACACCGCCTTTGCCACTCCCCTAAGTCAGAATTCTAAGAAACAAGGCAGGTGGCCTTCCACACACTTCCCTTTTCTTGGAATGTCCTCCTTACAAACTTTCCAATCAAGTCTCATGTGCTCCCCAACAACCATGTAGTATTTCATTGTGTAAATGTATCACATCTTTTTATCCATTCATCTACTGATGGGCACTTGGGCTATTAACAGATCTTAGCTATTGTAGAGAATGCTGCTATAAACATAAGGATACAGTTCCATTTTTAATTTTTTGAGGGAACTCTATGTTTTTCAGAGTGGCTGCACCAGTCTGCATTCCCACCAGCATTGAACTAGGGTTTCCTTTTCTCCACATCTTTGCCAGCACTTGTTTGTTGTTGCATTGATGGTAGCCATTCTGGAAAGTATGAGATAATACTTCATTGTAGTTTTAATTTTCATCTCTCTGATGATTACTGACCTTGAGCACTTTTTATATGTCTATTGAACATTTCCATGTCCTCTTTGGAGAAATGCTTATTCAGGATCTTTGCCCATTTTTTAATTAGATTCTTTTTCTTCCTGGTGTTGAGTTGTATGAGTTCTTTATATTTTTGGAAATTAACCACTTATCATACATATCATTGACGAATATGTTCTCCCATACATTGATTTCTCTTTTCATTTTGTTGATGGCCTCTTTTGCTGTGCAGAAGATGCCTAGTTTGATTTGATTCTATTTGTTTATTTTTTCCTTTATTTCCCTTGCAGGTGATATGTCAGCAAAAATCTTGCTATGAGAGATGTCTGAGATTTTACTGTCTATGATTCTTTATAGGATTCTTTCGATTTTGCAGCTTGCATTTAAGCCTTTTATCCATATTTGAGTTTAGTCTTGTGTTTAGTATAAATTGGTGGTCTAGTTTCATTATTTTTGTGTGTGTACCTGTCTAGTTTTCACAACACCTTTTATTGAAGAGACTGTTTTATTGCATGCTTCCACCTGTTTGTATGCTCCTCTGTTTTTTCTTCAATGTTCTATAGTTTTCCCAGTACAGGTATTTTACCTCCTTGGTTAAGTTTACTTTAGGAATTTTAATACTAGTTACTTAATTTCTTTTTCTGAGAGTTCATTATTGGTGTATAAAAATTACATTGATTTCTGCATATTAATTTTGTAGCCTGCTACTTTGCAGATTTCATTTAAATCTAGTAATTATTTGGTGGCGTCTTTAGGGTTTCTATGTAAAATATTAAGTCATCTGTGAATAAGGAGTTTTACATACTCCTTTCCAATTTGGATCTCTTGATTTGTTCTTCTTTTCTGAAGGCTATGGCTGTGGCTAGGACTACCAGTATTATCCTATATAATAAAAGCCTAATATGCTAAGTGTCTGGTCATCCAGTTGGCTGTTCAACCAATCAAAGTGTAACATGCTAATGATATGCTAAGGCCTCTCAACTGCTCACTATGATGTGCACTGACCACCAGGGAGCAGTTGCTCCGACCAGTAGGTTAGCTTGCTGCTGGGGTCCGGCTGATCGGGACTGAGCAATACACACCATAAATGCTCTGGAGCCCTCCTATGGTCTCTCCCCGGCTGGCCAACCTCCCACGTCCCTCCCTGGCCCCAATCATGCACCCGTGGGCTCCCTCAACCTGGCCTTGCCCTCTCACAATCCCGGACACCTTGGGGGATGTCAAAGAGCCGGTTTCAGCCAGAAAATGTAACAACCATTCTCTATGACAGGGGTCCTCAAACTTTTTAAACAGGGGGCCAGTTCACTGTCTCTCAGACCGTTGGAGGGCCAGACTATAGTTTAAAAAAAAAAAACTATGAACAAATTCCTATGCGCACTACGGGCCCGGGACAAGTCGACTGCTAAGCAGGACAGGCAGCGGCACCCGGTGGGCCGGATAAATGTCCTCAGCGGGCCGCATGTGGCCCGCGGGCCGTAGTTTGAGGACCCCTGCTCTATGACATGCACTGACAATCAGGGACAGATGCTCAATGCAGGAGCTGCCGCACACTGGTGGTCAGTGTGCTCCAACAGGGGGAGCGCCGCTCAGCCAGAAGCCAGGCTGATGGCTGGCAAGCGCAGCAACGGTGGCGGAAGCCTCTCTGCCTCCATGGCAGCACTAAGGATGTCCGACTGCCATCAGTTGAACATCCCCCAAGGGCTCCCAGACTGAGAGAGGGCACAGGCCAGGCTGAGGGACCCCCCCAAGTGCACGAATTTCTTGCACTGGGCCTCTAGTCTATAATTATAAAGGATACTATGGTAATTAGACCATACAAGCAAATGACCTTCTGGACGTTCTTTCAAAAGAAGCTGGGGCAGCCAGGGCTATGAGTGAAACCCTCTGGCCTTGGGAGCCCATGGTCCCACCCCCACACCAGCCGCCAACCCTCCACATGTTTCCCAGGTCCCACAGCGCAGCCCCTGCCTCTGTGGACCCTGCCTGGCCCAGCGCCACCCTATACCTCACCCAGAGTCATTCCTGTGTGCCCATGGGACCCTCCCAGCACCTCCATGTAGTTACACACCCACTGGGCGGGAGCCAGCAGCCATGGCAGAGGGAAGCCTGCTGTGCTCCTGCAGCAGCTCTCTTGACATCCAGATGGAGAGCCAAGGAGGACAGAGTGCTGGCGATAATAATAGCTCCTGTTTGTCAACCACTTACACTGTGCCAGGCTCTATGTTAAACCCTTTGTGTGCGTTCATCACCTTGTCAGCCCTGTGAAGTGGCCACGATGTTATCCTTATTTTTCAGAGGCAGCATTTGAAATTCAAAAAAGTGAAATGACTTGCAGTCAGAAGATGGTGAAGTCAAAAGGGAACCAGAATTTTCTTGACACCTTACCTGCTGCTGAACATAAAGCTGTGACACCCACCAAGGCCTCGCTGATGTCAGTAAATTGCTCCCCAGTAGAAATAAAACAGCGGTAAAGAAGAAGGGGATAGTGTGTATGAGAATTGTGAAGGAAGCACTGGCGGGGCACAGTATTTACTGCAGATTCACTAGATAGCAGGACAGTTGCCGGTGGTCAGTCAGATCAGTGCCCCAGAGGCCATCAAGGATCATGAGGGAGAATGTTACCATCCAGAAACCCTCTCATAGCTCATTGTTTTAGGCAGAAATTTTAATTTATTATAGCTGATAACTATTGCACAGCTGACTGGACATGCCCTCAAGTAATTAAAACTAAAGGTGTTGAAATCAAAATTTATTCTTTCATCCCCATTATTGATCTTTGAAGAACTTTCACTGGGGTGAAAAGAATCCTCTCCAAGGTAGCCGATGCACATGCATACTCGAGTCTGGATTCACCTCCACTTCATCCACCCCAGTGAACCACACCACCATCTACTGGTTTGCTTCAGCCAGAAACCTCAAGATCATCTTTGACTATATTTTCACTTGACTTTAGGTGAATACTAGTATAAATGTTTTCACTTTTTATTATGACAAATTTAAAAATATAGATGAAAGGAGAAATAACAGTGTAATGAACCCTACTCATATAACTATCACTCAGCTTCAACAATTATCATCTCCTGGACAAGAGTTTATTATTATTTGACAAATATCTATGATATATTGTACTAAGTCCAAACTAGGCCCTAGATATCCAAAGATGTATCAGATTTGACTGTGACCCAACCTGAAGGATATAACATTGGTCCTTGATAGGTGAATAAGAGTTACCCAGAAAAAGAAAGTTGTCCTTTCAACAAATAATTATTATGTGTGAGGCACTGTCCTTTGTGGTAGGAACACATAAAGAAACAAGATTGTGTTTCTACCTTCTAGAAGCTTGAATAATGGGAAAGAGACATTAAACATGTAATTAGAAATGTGATGAGTATCTTTTTAAAAATATATTTTTATTGTTGATAGTATTATAGATATCTTCCATTCCCCCCCTTACTTCCCTTCCCCTAGCCCCTACCCATTCACCCTCAGCCCTTCACTACTTTATTACCCATGTCCATGGGCTATGCATATCCTGTATAATAAAAGAGTAATATATAAATGGACCAGTCACTATTATGCACACTGACCACCAGGAGGCAGACACTCAAATGCCAGAGCTGCCCCTAGCTCACAGGCCCCAATTGCCTGATTGGAGCCTGCCGGCCAACCTCTTGGTCCCTTCCCCCTAGCCAGCATGCTCTGATTGCCCAATGGCGAATGGGGAACCAGGTATGGGTGGCTGCAAGTGAAGGGGCTGGCTGCCAGCAGCCAGGGAAGATGGCCCTAATCTCAGGCCAGGCCTAGGGGCTGTACCTATGCACAAATTTTGTGCACTAGTCCTCTAGTGTTGAATAAGCATGGTGAAAGCAGACATCCTGATCTTGCTCCTGTTTTTAAGAGAAATGCTTTTAGTTTTTGCCCATTGAGTTTGATGTTAGCTGCAGGTTTTTCATATCTGGCCTTTATTAAGCTAACATATGATCCCTCTATTTCCATTTTACTGAGCATTTTTATCATAAATGGGTGCTAGATTTTATTGAATGCATTTTCTGTGTGTATTAATATATCATGTGACTTGCATCCTTCATTTTGTTCATGATGTAACACATTTATTGATTTGTGAGTATTGTACCAACCTTGCATCCTAAAAATAAATCCCACTTGGTCCTGGTGTCTGATCTTTTTAATGTATTGCTGGATCCAATTTACAATATTTTGTTGAGGATTTTTAGCATATACATTCATCAGGAATATTGGCCTATAATTTTCTTTCTTTATAATGTCTTTATTTGGTTTTGGAATTAGGGTAATCCTGGCCTCATTGAAGAAGAAGGAGAAGGAGAAGAAGAAGAAGAAGAAGAAGAAGAAGAAGAAGAAGAAGAAGAAGAATCATCTTGGAGTTATTCTCTTTTTGAATTTTTTTTGGAATAGTTGGAGGAGTATAGGTGTTAGTTCTTCTATGAATGTTTGGTAAAACTCCTCTCTGAATCTTTCCAGAATGGGGCTTCAGTTTGCTTGGATTTTTAAATTAATATTACTAGAAGTCTTATGCACAAAGATTCATACAAGAATAGGCCTTCCTTATCCTGGCTGCCGGCATGTGGCGGGCTTGCTCCGGCAGCCTGTGCAGCAGCAGTGGTGGTGGCAAGCCCTGTGTGCTCCAGTGCTGCTTCCTCCTCACCCTCCTTCTCTGGAGAGCTCCTCTGTGCAGTGTTGGTGCTTCCAGGGAGGCGCTGAGGGGAAGAGGTGGGGGGAGCGAGGCAGGCAGGGAGGACTGGAGAGGCTGGGTGCACTAGTGCATTTCACTCTCCCACTGTGAAGTGGGATGCAACTGACCCCCTTCCCCATCCTCTTCCTCCTCCACCCTCCACCTCCTGCTCACCTGCCCTCCCTCCATGCCCATCGCTCCTCCCCTCTTGATTTGGCGAGATAGGGAAGAGGGAGATCTGATCATTTGGGTTACTGTGTAGGTGGCCTCCACCATCGCACCTTGGCTGGCCTGCGGCTCCCGGGGCGCACTAACTGTTCACCGAGCAAGCTTCTGCGTGCGTCCACACCCACAGGGCTGCTCCAACACTAAGGTTTTGTTTATCAGAGCAGTGGGGCAGGGGTGGGATAGAGGGAGATACCAGAAACTGGGAGCTATGACCTCAAGCTCTGGAGGGTTGACTCTGAGGCTGGGGGGTAGGCCACAGGGAGGCTGCAAGGACTGTTGATAGGTATAGAGTGCGGCAAGGAGGCCCTGAGGAGGTATGCTGCCCAGAGGCCCAGAGCGGCTGGGTGGCAGGACCGCTACCATCTTTGTTGGGTTAATTTGCATACTCACTCCTGATTGGCTGTGGGTGTTGCTAAGTGACATTCAATTTACATATTTCTCTTTTAAATTAGTATACATTACTGTTTCAATTTCATTAGTTGTTATCAGCCTATTCAGGATTTCTGATTTTTCCTTATTGAGTTGTGGAAGATTGTATGTTTCTAGGAATTTGTCCATTTCTCCAAAGTTGTCCACTTTATTGGCATATAGTTGTTCATAGTATTTTCTTGCAATATGTTGTATTTCTGTGATGCCAGTGTTACTTTGCCTCTTTCATTTCTGGTTTCATTTATTTGGGTCCTCTCTGTTTTTTTTTAAAAATTTTAATTGTTTTTTAGAGAAAAGGGAAGAGAAAGAGTGGGGAGAGAGAGAGAGAGAGAGAGAGAGAGAGACCAATGAGAGAGAAATATTGATCAGCTGTCTCCTGCACAACCCCTACTCGGCTAGAGACACAGACCTGGGCAAGTGACCTGACCAGGAATCAAACTTGTGATCTCTGTGCATGGGACAACTCTCAAATAATTGAGCTACACCAGTCAGTGATCTCTTTTTATTTCTTGATGAGTCTGTCTGAGGATTCATCAATCTTGTTTATCTTTAAAAAATCATCTCTTGATTTCATTGATGTTTTGTAGTTTTTTTACTCTATATTTATTTATTTCCAATATGAACATTATTATCTCCTTACTTTTACTTACTCTGGGTTTTTCATGTTGTTCTTTTTCTAGTTCTTTGAAGTTTAGGGTTAGTTTGTTTATTTGAGATTTTTCTTACTTCTTCATGTAGAACTGTAATGCTATGAACTTCCCTCTTGGGACTGGTTTTGCTGGGTCCCATAGATTTTTGTTTTTTGTGTGTTCATTTTCATTTGTTTACAGGTAATTTTTTATTTCTTCCTTGATCTTATTGGTAACCCATTCATTGTTTAATGACATACTGTTTAGCCTCCATGTGTTTGAATGATTTTTCAGTATTTTTATTGCAGTTGATTTCTAGTTTCATCCCATTGAGATAAGAGAAGATGCTTGATATGATTTCAATCATCTTGAATTTGTCAAAACTTATTTTGTGTCCTAACATATGGTCTATTTTTTAGAATGTTCCATAAGCACCTGAGAAGAATGTATAATTTGTTGCTTTGAGATGAAATGTTCTATAAATGTCAATTAAATCCATCTGGAATAGTGTATTGTTTAAAGTTGCTGTTTCCTTATTGAGTTTTTGTCTGGAAGATGTAGCAAGTGATGTCAATGCATCTTCAAGTCCCTTACTATGACTGTATTGCTATTGATCTCTTCCTTAAAGTCCATCAAGAGATATATATCTATACTAATAATAGAGGAATATGCAAATTGGCCAGGATGCCATCATGTAATGACCAATCAGGATGGGGGCAGGGCTGTGTCAGAGAGCTCTCATTATGCCTGTGCCTGGGGTCTAAAAGACATGGAGATGAAGGGAGATCAGATAGGCAGTTAGGGGGATCAGGCCAGCAGCAGAGAGCAGATAGGCAGTTATGGGGTTAAGGCCAGGAGGGGAGAGCAGATGGGCAGTTAGGAGGATCAACCCAGGAGGGGAGAGCAGTTAGGGCCATCAGGATGGCAGGGGAGCAGATAGGGGCATCAGGCAGGTAGGCAAGTGAGTGGTTAGGAGTAAGTGGTTCTGGATTGTATACACACACGCATGCACGCATGCGTGTGTGTGTGGTGTGTGTGTGTGTATGTGTGCATTTCTATATTGAGTATATATATGTTAACCAGGAAAATAGCATCTTGTTAGAGTGATCCCTTAATATTACATAATGTTCTTCTTTATCTCTTATTATGGTCTTTGTTTTGAAGTATCTATTATCAGATATAAGTATTGCTATCCAGATTTCTTTTCATTTTCATTTGATGGAATATTTTTTCCCTTCCCTTCACTTTCAGCCTGTGTGAATGTTATATTCTAAGGGTCTCTTGAGGAGAGCATATATATTGATAGTGTTTTCTTATTAATTCAGCTTTGCTATGTTTTTTGATGGAATCATTTAATCCATTTACCTTAAAGTTTATTATTGATTAGAGGCCCAGTGCATGAAATTTGTGCATTTGGGGGTAGGGGGATGTCCCTCAGTCCAGCCTGCACCCTCTCCAATCTGGGACCCCTTGGGGGATTACTGACTGCCAGTTTAGCCCTGGATTGGGGCTAAACTGGCAATTGGACATCCCTCTCACAATCTGAGACTGCTGGCTCCCATCTGCTTGCCTGCCTGCCAGCCTGATCACCACCTAACCACTCCCCTGCTAGCCTGATCAATGCCTAACTGCTCCCCTGCTGGACTGATTGCCCCCAACTGCCCTCCCCTGCTGGCCTGAAAACTCCCAACTGTCCTCCCCTACAGTCCCAGTTGCCCCCAACTTCCCTCCTCTGCCAGCATGGTCACCCCTAACTGCCCTCCCCTGCTATACATCTTGTGGTGGCCATCTTTTACCACATGGGGGCAGCCATCTTTGACCACATGGGGGTCGCCATCTTGTGCAAGGGTGTGAGGGGCAATTTGCAATTACCTCTTTATTATGTAGGATAGGTACTAATTTATTGCTATTTTTATTATTTATGCCTATGTTTTCCTCTCTCTTTTTTCTTCCTATAGTAGTTCCTTTAACATTTCTTTCAATGCTTGTTTGGTGGTAATAAATGCCATTAGCTTCTTTTTTCTGGTAAGCTCTTTATTTCACCTTCAATTTTAAATGATAGTTTGCTGGATAGAGTAGTCTTGGTTTCAGATCCTAGCTTTTCATTACTTTAGATACTTTAGCTATTCCCTTCTGGCCTGTAGTGTTTCAGTTAAGAAATAAGCTGACAGCTTTATGGGAACTCTCTTGTAGGTAACATTTTCGTCTTGCTGCATTTCGATTCTCTCTTTGCCTTTAATGTTTACCATTTTAATCATGATATGTCTTTGTGTGGTCTCTTTGAGTTCATCTTGATTGGGACTCTCTGTGCTTCCTGCATTTGTGTGAATTTTTTCTATACCAGGTTAGAGAATTTTCCTGTCATTATCCCTTCAAACAAGTTCTCTATCCCTTGCTCAGTTTCTTCTTTTTCTGAAATCCCTTGATGCAGATATTGTTACATTTAGACTTCCTCATTCTTTTAAATTCTCTTTGTTCTGATTTGGTGTGTGTGTATGTGTGTGTGTGTGTGTGTTTTCTACCTTGTCTTCTAAGTCACTGCTTCATCCAACCTACTTTTAATTCCTTCCGACGTATTCTTGATGTCAGATAGTGTATCCTTTATTTTCAACTGGTTCCTATTCACGGTTTCTATGTCATTTTTCATGATCTTGATCCTCTTCATAATCAGTACTTTGAACTCTGTCTCTGATAAATTGCTTGTCTATGTTTTATTTAGTCTTTTGGGTTTTTTTTCCTCTTTGAAGAGTCCTCCAGTTCTTTTTTGGGGGGTCTGTTTCTTTGTCTACCCATTTTGTCTCTCTCTCTCTCTCCATATATATATATATATATATATATATATATATATATATATATATATACACACACACACACACACACACACACACATATACATATATATATGTATATATATATGTACATATATATATATATATATGTAAAATAGAATTGCTATAACTCCCAGTCTTATTTGAACGGTCTTCTGTAGTAGGTGTCCTGTAAGACCAAGTGGGGTATTTCTATTGACGTTCTGAGCTGGGGATCTAGAATGTCCCTTATGTGCATTATGTGGATATCAATTGCTATATTCCCATTATTTTGGTGGGCTTGACCCTCAGGCTGATTGATTGAGAGGCTTTACCCTGACCATGTCATGCAAATTGTTGTACAGACACTTACAGAACAAAAATAAATACAAACCAAAAAGATCACACAAAAAAATAAACAATCACAGAAACAAAAAAAAAGAGACAAAAAAAATAATAAAAGACAAGAGACAAAAAAATTGAGAAAAAAAGAAATTGAAAAGATAATAAAAGGAAAAGATGGTATAGTAAATATATATATATATATATATATAACATAATATATATAAATAAATAAAATTAAAAAGAGGAAAAGAAAAATAAAAAAACAAGAAAAGATGGAATAAAAAAAGGAAATAGAGAAAGAAAATATATGAAAAAAATAGAGGAAAATAAAAATTAAAGTTTTTCTTTTTAAAAAGTGAGGTTTGAACATGGGAAACACGGACACCAATGCCTGGCATGCCTGCCTACTGAATAAAGATTGAATTTTTAAAAAAAGTAAAGTTTGCCTTAGCTGATTTTTGTGCCTGCTGTGATCACCCTTTTTATACACTGTTTGTGAAGCTTGTTAGATATTGTTCTAATGTTGTCTGAAGCTGGCCACTTGGTGTGTAGGTCCTGGGGCTCCCAAGAGGTTTTCTGGTGCAAGCCAATGTTAGGTGCTGTACCTGCCTTGCCTTCCCCAACCTGTCCAAAGCTCTGCAGGGTGGAGCTCCTAGTAATCCAGTAGTGGGACCTCTGGAACCTAGAGGTTGTGTATTCTTTGGGTCTCACACTTTGAATGTCCCTGCTCTGAGCTGCTCTCCCTTCCTTCACAGAACTGCACTCAGGGAGATATCTAGAACCTGAAAGAGGTCATTCAAACTGTCTTCTGTTAGGGGTGGTACCCTCTGTAGGAGGAGTGGTGGGCACTTTGTCTCCCTCCTGGAGCTGCATGGGCTGAACTAACTGGGGAGCTCAGATCTGCTTCACTGTAAGGCAGCCACATAGCCTAGCACATGCCCCTTAACCCCATGCCCAGGAGATACAGACACAAAAATTCAGCTGTATGTTGGCACTCCAATCTTTCTGTATGCCGGGCTACTGCAGGTTAAGGTCAAAATGCACAGATCCACTGAGGCTTGCATGCTCCAAATGTGCAATTCCCCCATGCTGTCAAACTTCAGGCCCCAATTTTCCAGTCAGCACCATCTCCTTTGCCTCAGAACACAGCAGGATGGGGCAAATTGAGCAGTTCAGCAGATGGCAATAGGGGTACTACCCATGTGCTTGATGTGGGCAAGATTGATCCCGTAACCCTGGAGAAGCCAGACAAGGAGAGCAGGAAACAAATGTAGGTTAGTTTAGTGAGCAGGCTACCACTGTGGGCAGCAATTGTGTCTCAATCAAATTGGGACCATCTGCAATGCTTCACTTCATATCCCAGATTTGTCCCACTAAGGAATATTTACCCACCAATTCATATTCCTCATTGTTTGAAGTTTGCTTCTGGGACTTTCCTTGATTCCCCACGTGCCTCTGGCCTGCACAATGCACAGGTAAGGTACAGTGCTATGGTTGGAGAATACCCTCTGGCAGAAAAACCCAAATGTTTAGGGGAGAAAGTTCTCAGTGTGGCTGGGAATGGCCCCCCAAAACTGTAGGTGACCTTTGGAGTGAGCTGAGGAGTATGTGCAGGTCTCCAGCAATGGTTCCTGCTGCTGCACATGCCAGAATTCCTTGAATGTTGAGCTATGATCAGAGAAGGTAGTTGTGTTTACCAAGTGAATATTCAAATATTCTTTCCCTCTTATACTCTAACTAAATGATGATACTTATTTGTATCTTTTATAAGATATAACATTTAACCTAATTATTTACTTACACATTTTTTAATCTGCACAAAAATCTTTCTGTTGTCATTCTGTAAACACTTGTTTTGAACCTAATTATCTCTGTGCTCTCCTCTCTCTTATGCACTGTCAAAGCAATTTACTTCAAACGAGCAAAGAGTTCCTGCTCATAGCCTTTGTCTTTGAACCTCAGAAAAGTAAACCAGAATATATTTCTCAACCATAGAGTTATAATGAGTTATTTTTCAGAAGTTTAATAAATGCTTAATTATTTCATTTACATCATTATCTTTTGCATCTTCTATTAACAAAAGTAAAAATAAAATGAACTCTTTTATAGATTAGCCTGCTGTTCATCAGCAAATATAAGGGCAAAAAATTTTATCACAGCAAATTCCATTGGTTTTATATTTAAATCATAATTGCCACTTTGTGAATGAGCTTATAGTAAAGTCCCTTCAGAACTAGAAAAGTAAAATCAAACATCTACTTATAAATGTGAGTTATCATCTAGAAACTTACTTCATCTTTCATATTAGATATGTCCTATTGACTTTTATTTTCTCCATCACTCATCTTATTGTTACCCAGAATGGTTTATTAACGATAGATTTTGAAGACTATGAAACAGGAATTTTAGGGGAGCATAGGCAGATTTAGGGAATTTTTAGAATTGGGGTCCATGGAAAAAACATAGGGGTACAGATGGGGAGAAGTTACATTTCCATAACACAAGGAAGCCAGGTGCAGTTACATTTCCATAAGACAAGGGAGCAGCAATAGGTATATTTCCATAAGACAAGGGAACTGGAAGTAGCCAAAAAAAGGTCTATTTTACAAAATAAAGAAGGAGGAAGAAAGCCCAGAAGGAATAGGAGGACAATGAGGGAGGAGGGCCTCAGGAATCACTATAGTAACCAATTCAAAGGGAATATTGACCATTCAGAGGGAACATCAGTACACAGGAACTAAAGCCTTTATAAGCCATGAAAACAGGAAGTTGGTGGGACCCTTTCCCCCACCCCACGTGGGAGTCCATTCTGTGGGACTCTTTCCCTCTCCCCACGTAGGAGTCTGTACTTGTTCTTCAATAAATTTCCACCTTTGCTATACCACCTTTTGTCCGTGGATTCATTCTTCACCTCTGGCAGACAAAGAATCCAGGTTACAGTCCAAAAATTTCATATCAACTGCATCAATTCTCAAAAGGGTTTTCCCTGTATGTTGGCACTCCAATCTTTTGCAATTGAATTATTATATCTAAGACTATTGGTGTAAAAAAATGTGTGTTAGGGATTTGCAGACAAAATTGTTCAATTTCAGATATAACCAAAGTGCTACATTTTCTTAAATGTTGGTGAAATATTCTTAGGCCATGGATGGGAGTGTACTGTAGGATCTCCTTTGTGATTCATATGTATAATGAACCTGTTTTTAAGTCACTGGCAATAAAAATAATATAATCCATAATTATGTCTCAGAGAGACTCCAGTGATTTTTGTGGCAGGACTCAATCTCCTGTGAAGATTTAAGGAGAATCCACACAGTGAGCCCTGCATCTGTTATAAAACATATATCCAGACTCTTTTTAACAGACAAGTACGACCTTATAGAGAAGGAGGGAAGAAAGGAATAACAACAAGAAGACTATATTGATCCATTATATACTTTCTGGTTATTGTACTACACTCCAAGTGTCTCCCCAAAGGGAAGAATCACAAGGATAACTTATGTGCCTATTCAAAGTAATCTTCTATGCCAGAGTGGCTGAAGAATTATCATTTATTTTCCCTCCCTCATCACAGGTCTCCCAGGGGTTATACAAATAACCAGCATCTTCTTATCCTAAACACTAAGCCAAGGTTGAGATATGCACCTATTAAAATCCAGTTTAAAAAATAATTTTATTTTCCCAATGATCTCATTTATTAATTGATGACTGCCTTTTAAAGCCTTCAGGGGAAGACAGAAACTTTCAAATCTTTTCTCTGAGAGTTAAAACTTTCATTTAAGGACTCCAGATGGGCCAAATTTAAATATTAAAGTTCAAATGCTTAAATCACCAATAGATGAAAGGAATTTTACACGGTTTTGTTCCACATTTGCCACGCAGCAGTTCTTCAATCCCAGCTAAATTGGGCACTATTTTAAATTAGATTTACTCCTGGGACCCTTAACAATCACAGTCAACAAAGGATATTAGGGAGTTTAGGAAATAGGTCCATTAAATCACAATGAAATCTGTTAGCCTTCCAGAGCTAATTTTCAGTTAATTTGACCCCTGCAGACAGTTGTATGAGACTGCTGTAAACAAAGAAGTCTGCTTGAACATTCAAGCTGAAATCTGATCCTGGTTGTTAAGCCCTGGTAACGGTTATGCTTTATGTTCATGTTAAGATGTCTTCAGCTGTTCCTCTGAATAAGTGACTTCAAAATCACTTCCTAGACAACTACTTAAGTCTTCCTAAAGTCCTAACATTTGCCAAAGGATAATCTAGATGGACTTCAGAAAAGTCAGCAGAAGTCCTGGAGAGTGGCTGGCTTTTCCTTCTTGTATGAAGTCTCACAAAAATTCTTATCACTGGGTGATCTCAGCCTGGTGCAGAGTAAACAGGGCTTTTCATCTAGAATGTGCATGAAATTGGCCATCAAAAGTCTTAGATTATCCA
Source organism: Corynorhinus townsendii (assembly GCA_026230045.1). Classification (NCBI taxonomy): domain Eukaryota; kingdom Metazoa; phylum Chordata; class Mammalia; order Chiroptera; family Vespertilionidae; genus Corynorhinus; species Corynorhinus townsendii. The sequence continues at coordinate 102,032,162 of JAPDVU010000003.1, forward strand.
TAACCTCTGATATAGTATTTTTACTTCCAGGGATATATTCTGAAGAAAAAAAATCAGATATTTGCACAAAGATTTGTGAACAAGTGTGCTTGTTGCAGCATAGGATGTAGGCAAAACATAAAGCAAGTTTGTTTTGGTATTTCCTCCTGCCTCATTCTCCTTAATCCTCCTCATATGCCAAATCACCTTTCTCTATCTTAGAAACCTTTGCAGTTTCACTTCCTCTCAGGCAATTACCTGAGACCTGTGCCTTCCACAGGGTCTTTCTGCATCAAAAGCAACCTATATGGCAATGTATGAAACCTGTAAAAAATGTTAGTGAGTTTATTTGAGCCAAACTGTCAACAATTGCCAAGAAGCAAAATCTTCTTGAGAAAGGCAATTTTGTGGCTTATTTTATATATTACAATCAAAAGACAAGAAGTAATGGGTTATATTAAAGTAATGGTAGTGACGATACCAAATTTTTGAACTGGAATCCGGATTGTTTGTCCGCCAGAATTGAAGAATGAATCCACGGACAGAAAGTGGTATAGAAAAGGTAGAGATTTATTGAAGAACAAGTACAGACTCGCACATGGGGAGAGGGAAAGAGTCCCACAGAACTGACTCCCACGTAGGGAGGGGGAAAGGGTCTTACAGACTGCACTCCCAGGGAGGGAGGGAGAAGAATCCCACAGAACTGTTTCCCATGTAGGGAGGGGGAAGAGTCCCACTGGGTTCCTCTTCCCTACAGCTTATAAAGGCTGCAGATCCAGGTGCCCTGACATCCCCTCTGATTGGTCACTATTCCCTTAGACTGGTTACCATAGTAACTCCTGGGCTCAAAGGTCAAACTTCACATGAGACATGTGAGGTTCTCCTCCCTCCTTCCTTATTGTTTTTCTATTCCCTTTAGGCTTTCTTCTCCTCCTTCTGAATGAAGGGCTCCCTTTTCTTTATTTTGTAAATATAGATATTTCTTGGCTACTTTGTCTTATGGAAATATACCTGTGGCTGCTTCCTTGTCTTATGGAAATGTAACTGCATCTGTCTTCCTTGTGTTATGGAAATGTACTTTCTCCCAGTCTGTGGCCCTGTGCTTTTACATGGACCCCAATTCTAAAAAAATCCCTAAGCCTGCCTATGTCCCCCTAAAATTACTGCTTCAGTGAGAAGGCTAAAAGGCTAATTCCAATGTAACCCTGATATTTGGGGGGGGGGGGGGAGGGGGTGGCTTAGCAATCTGAATCTGTGCCATCAAGCCCAGTGTACATTCTTGATAACCTATAATTAAGTCACTGCCTCTTTCCCAGAAACTGGTCTTGCAAGACCTATTACCTAAATACAGAGGCCATAAACTATGAACAGTGCACAGCTATGTAGGGGCAAGAGGGTTTATTAACACTGGCTCCAGGCCAGACCATTAGATATGGTCTCAAGACCCCCAACACTTGGGCCCTTTTTTACAAAGCCTGAGAAAGGACCAGAAGCATAATCCATATTTGGGGGACATAAACACCAGAAAAATATAGAGGAGAAGCTCCCTGCATGCTTTGCTCAGACTTGGGAAATTATTCTGCTGAGTCAGCCAGTGTATATAAGCTGTGTAACTCCATTTCTCTAAAGCGTTGCTTGGTTTTTCTACGGTCTTCTACAATAGTAGATTAAGGAATGGGAGAACGCAAAGCTGGGAAATATCTGAGATTGGATAAAAAGTAAAATGATACATCTTTTACATTAAGTGGGTACAGGATAGTTAATAGTGTTCAATTCACATGATAAAAATAATAATGAGAGGATTTTTAGTCTCTGCTCTGGTGCATTGGTTGTGCTCTGGGGATTTGGAAAAAGGGGGAGTTAACCTGATAGTCCAAAGACATATTATCATAGATGCAAAAAGACAATGCACAGACCCAGCTAAGGTAAAGACTGACTTTTGTCAGGAAGATTCTAACCTGCCATGAACTGCTTTTAGTTTAAAAGTTTTCATTTCATACCATCCTTGGTGATTACTTTAGGTCTCTGAGATTGCAAGGCAGCCATGCAGGCCTTCCCTGAGCTTGTCAGGTTATGGCTCCTTTTTGTCCACATTCATGTCTCCCATATCCTCATGATAATATTCTTCAGTCTGCCAGGCTAAAAAATCAGATGCACTTTTTATACTGGAGTGTTAATAATGAGTAATGTAACCCTCTACTGTATAATATTTTACATTTTACCACAAGACCTTCCTTAAGACTGCTTTCAATGAAACATGGTATTAACGTGGGAATTTTAGGTCCAAAATAACCCAGTAGTTGTTTTTATTGTTTAAAATATTTTTTAGTGTGTGCATGTGTGTAAACATCTTTGTTTATTCTTTATTTTATTATGAAAAGATATTCATGCTTATTATGAAAATGTGGGGGGAGGGGAAGTGAAAGGAAAATAAAATGTACCCATATTACCACCATGCAGAAATTTTATTTTAAACATTCTATTGTGTTTCTCTCCAGTCACAATAATGTTAACAGGGAAATTGAGACATCCCTTTCCCCCACTGACTGCTGAGGTTGGAGTCCTTACAATATCTCAAAAAAACCAGTTTTCTGAGACACACATGGGAGGATGAATGATTTTTATTTACATCCCTGGGTTTCAAAAGTTCCATTGCCCTTAATAAGTTCCTAGAAGAAGTGTAGCTGGGGATTCAGTAAACCTAAAGGCGAAGTCACTATCCAGAGTCTCTCTATTCCATGTTGCAGCCAGGTGCAGTTCAGCATCAGGATAGTTGTCTGATGTTGTCCATTGTGTGTGGAGTTCACATGGCCATGGGCCATGTGGAGGGAGGCAAGAGAGCATGCCTCAAGCAACAAGAGTCCCAAAGGCAGCCAAGAGGAACCAAGAGCACAAGAGAAACCAAGAGATTAAATACCCAAAATTTTACACCCTTGCAGTGGCCATGCTTATTCTGACCAATGGTCTGTTCCCAGGAGTGACTGACAGGAAAATATTTTCTGATGTAATTCCAATTTTACTAGGCATGTGTCTATCTACCCTCTCTTGGACCCCCGACGAATATAAAGTTGTAACTTCCTGGTGAAGCTACTGAAATGGCATGTCTATAATATTTGGTCTTCCTTTTGCTCTTTTTTCTGATATTAATAACTAGGTTAATTACAATGGTGTCATTACCTCCAGGGGGAAAAAAAAAGAACCTCATATTGTCCCAATTATGCCCCAATTAATTGATTATCGGTCTAGACTTAGTGGAACAAACGCAGGTGATCAGGAGTCAGCAATAACGGCCTATCTCCTGGTACTTCAATGTCTAGACAGCTGAGCCGAACCAGAACACATGACACACGAGATAGAATTAGTATGTAATCACACAGGGTTTATTTCCCTATTCCTAGTGGGTCCTAGGTTCCAGCAAAGGCCACCCGGCGATGCACACTGAAGGACAGATGACGAAGACAGAGACAGGCAGGTGGCAGCAGTTGGTTCAGGCTCACACAGCAGAGCAATCAGGGTCTTGTCTCTCGGAGCAACGTGGATTCCTCCTCTTATCAGGCAGGAGACCTCAACTGAAGACGGTCTCAGAGTTATATAGACCGTGGTAAATAACTTGTGTCCTTATCAGTGTGGGCCAGACGGTGTGCCTTATGCTGGGAGCAGGGTGTTTACACTTTAAGGGCTCAGAGCTTTTACATCAAGATAGTGGGGTGTTCATTAATTTTGGAAGTTACAGAGTATTGGGGGTTTCCATACAGCAAACATTTCACACAATAATTATTTCATACATTAGAGGAGTTACATTATTATAACACATTGTATTCTTACAAAAGAGAAATGGACGAAGTTCCCCATCTTCTTGTAACTGCTTCAGGCTGTGAAAAGGGAGTAGTCCTGCCTATCCTGAGGCTCAGAGGTTCTTACTGTCTGAGAGAGGAAGCAAATAGAAGGGGAGTCTTCATGTAGGGAAGAGGGATTTTGAAAAGTCCAGGTCAGTCTGGTGTGCCTGGGGGATGACATATGCAATGTCTAGGAAGATGCACATTGGATAAGCTGGCATCCTTTTTGTATTCTAGAAATGACAAACTTGACAAGAAGATTAAAAGGTATGATTTAAAAGTGACGAGATTTATAACAACTAAAGGTCTAGTAAGAGGTAAAAAGCAATGTGATAAGGGGAAAGATTAACTTAGAGTGTTTCAGATTAGGTCAGAGGCATGGCTTCCCTGGAGGCAGGTATGTTGCATCTGTATGAAGCCCCTCTGTCCATTATACTTAACTGGTATTAAGCTAAGGGAAATATTCTAAGATTTCCCCCATGAAAAACTGTGGGCCTTTTCTGTCTGAAACATTTGGGCAGAAAATGGAAATCATTTACAAATGAAGCCAATAGACCATCCACACTTCATTGACTCAACCATAAGTCCAAATCATTGAGTCTCATATTTCAGGAAACAGTGATGTAGATGACTTCTACAGTGAAACTTACATTGTGTGAGTAAGCAAATATGTAAACAAGGACATAGATATACAATCTATGAAAATAGAAGGAAACAAAACAAAAGGTATACAGCATAAACCAGTTGAGACTTCCAGCTGCAAGACTTCTTCTGTAATGAAAGCACAAAGTGACAATCTGATTGTCCGCAGTTAGAACATCTCTGGTGATATCACTAGGTTCTGAGGCCTGTATGGCATAGACAGACACAGCTTTAAAACCAAAACTATGAGGACAGTTAATTATATTGGGGTCCAAAACCCACAATTGGACATAGTGATCTGCATTGAAATCCAATTTTTTCTCCCTAAGATTACACTTATTTTCAAAGAGACAATATCATGTCTAATTTTAGTTTGCTTGATTATTTTCATAAACACAAAGCAGTAATTGATCAAATTGATCACACAGGCTTTTGAAAATCTGCTTTGCTAGAATTTTTTCACAAGGAATCTTTAGATTGAGCTTTAGTGAGCAGTCAGCCCTTCAGGTCGGAAGAGTCAAGCCACAGTTGCCATCAGGCATTGCCTGTAATACCTATAGGTTTGGGATAATTCTTCAAGTCCCTGAGGTCCCCAAAGATGTCTTCAGGTTCCTTTTCTTACTTTCTTTTAGAAAAGCAACCTTGGAACCTTCCTGGAAAGACTGCCATGAACCATGTGACCAAACAAGGTATTAGGCCAATTCTGAAAGTGGTTTTTGATTAGCTTTGATTAGATTTGAGAGTCAGTCTCAATTCCTTGAGGCTTTTGGGTAACATCCATAATCCAGGAATGTCTCTCTTAGACATGGCATTCCAGTCAAAGCCTTGGTTCATATGACCACATAGTTTAGAAATGGTCTAATTTGATTTATGAAAAGAAATGTATTGCCATGACTCACTCATTAAGAATTGCCAATTCTGGAAGGATAAGGTAGGGAGAAAGAGATAAAAATAATTAATTATCCTTCCCTGGATTGGCAAACATATTTCATTAATTTTATTACATTTTAATCTTTATTGTTGACAGTATTACAGATATCCCCCAACTTTCCCCCAATTGCCTCTCTCTGCCTGATTTCTTTCCCCCACCCCAGGACTTTAACCCCTATTGTCTGTGTCTATAGGTAATCCATATCCTATCTAATAAAAGAGTAATATGCAAATGGACCATACCTCCACTACACACAAGCCAAACCCACCAGCCAATCAAGAGCGAGTATGCAAATTAACCCAACCAAGATGGCTGCAGCCACGGAGAGAGCAGGAGGCTTAGGTTTCCCCGGCAATAGAGGAAGCCAAGCTTTCCGCACACCTTGGCAGGCCCAGGTCTCCACTTAAGGCTACAAAGTTTCAATTATAGAAGATAAACAAATCCCAGATACCAGGGTCTCCACTTGAGTCACTGGGGTGTGGCTGGCCTGCAAACCACTATAGGTCCCTCGCCAAGGCCACCCCACACTCCAAGGGAACCCCCAACCTGATATGGGACACCCTTCAGGGCAAACCATCTGGCCCCCACCTGTGCACCAGGTCTCTATCCTATATAATAAAAGAGTAATATGCAAATTGACCATCACTCCAACACACAAGATGGCTGCCCCCATGTGGTCAAAGATGGCTGCCCCATGTGGACACAAGATGGCTTCCTGAGTCTCCAGGAAACATAGACTCTTTACTGGCAAACACACTGACATTTTAAGAGACATGCTTTAATGGAGACAAGTATATAGCAAAACACACTGATTTAGCAACTTACAGTGAATTTATGAAATAAATGTTCTCTTACAGCTTGGGTCTTTAATTTATTCTCTTAAAATGAATTAAACGTTGGCTCAGATAGCTTAGATTTGGGTAAGATTTGTTTCTCAGAGTCTGCATTCCAACAGACAGCACATATAAGAGTTCTTAGAGACCAGGTATTAGCATTTTAAAGGCAAACAGTGCTTTTTTGACAAACCCAGAATAAACTCAGGTACTGTACTCTTAAGGAATTGAGACTATATTACTGTTTAATTTGAGGAAAATAAACCAACAAATTTTCTTCTGTCCACAGAAAATTGGGTGTCCCCAATTTTTCCTAACTTTCCAAGCATGTTGCCAGAATCTAGGATTTGCACAAGACTTTCACTGTTAGTCTCTGCATCCAGAGACTCCTGTCTCACTCCTCCTGAGCCAGAGGCTGAGACCTTCCCAAAATGTTAATGAAATTTTGCCCAGATGTTGAGGTTTACCAATGTCAATGTTGACCAGGCACTATTTAGTTGGGTTTATTTAATTCCATGCTGTTGCTTCTGATGGCCTACTACCCTTTACCCTTTACTCTCTTGAGTAGAAAAACTCTGGCCTTTTTACTTGCCTCTAATAATTGGGCTAGCAACCTCTTGCTGTCTCATATTTCTAACTGCCTTGACCTCTTAGAGGCTTGCCTTGAGATAGCTTCCCTTAAGGAATTAGCATTCCCTGTGAATCTGGTTGGATAGAATTTAATACCCCGGGTCCTGGGTATAAATTTTGTTTCCAGTCAGCTTTCAAGATTAGGTAACAGCCGAAACCAGTTTGGCTCAGTGGATAGAGCGTCGCCCTGCGGACTGAGGGGTCGCGGGTTCAATTCCAGTCAAGGGCATGTACCTTGGTTGCGGGCATATCCCCGATAGGGGGTGTGCAGGAGGCAGCTGATCGATGTTTCTCTCTCATCGATGTTTCTACCTCTCTATCCCTCTTCCTTCCTCTCTGTAAAAAATCAATAAAATATATTTAAAAAAAAGATTAGGTAACAAAAATCTCATTTTTCTGAGCGCCTATATATTTGAGACTTTTTTTTTCATTAGCAATACCTGTGTAAGAAGCATTAATAACAAACAGAAGTGTTTGTATGAATTAACATATAGTTGTGTTTGCAAAAGAAATATAGTATTAATAACAAATATTAATAATATGCATCTGCAATGTAGATGGTGACAGAGATAACTGGCACCTTCCTAGACCCCTGGCCTGAGGCTGAATTCCACACCTCTCATGCACTCTGCCCTCCCCCTACTAAACAGCTGTATAAAAGAAGTACCTATGCCCCCTTTTTGGTGCAAACTTCCCTGGCCCACCCTCGGACCAGCGAATTTCGCCCGGGAGTGCAAGATTAAAACCTCCCCCTTTTTAATCGCCTGGACTATCTGTGTTTTGTCTCCTGCATCGCAAACCTCTCATCTGGTGCCAAACCCTGGAGGGGGTGCAAGTATCCCATTTGACTGTTCACCGTCTGGGGTGCCCCCCTCTTGTCTCAGGCTTCTCCTCAGCTTGGCAGCTTCAGGCGGTAAGTCCCATCCCTTATTGATTCCTAGCGGTCATTCTTCCAGCGTCTCTGTCCGTAAACCGCGGCCCGCATCAGAGATTGTCTTCCGGGCCCCTCTAGGAGGGGTTCTGAACCTGGGGAGGCAGTGGAGACGTTCCTGTTCCCCCTCAGTTCTCCAGCCTTTTGGCCTCACTCCAGATCCCAGGAGGTAGGGGAGACGTCCCCTGCAGTCCCTCGGTTCCCCATCCATAGCCTTGGCTCAATGATTGGGATGCCGGTCCTTGGGCCTTCACTACTGACCCTAGGCTTCAGTATGGGCAATCAAAAATCCAAATCTGATCCTAAGACACCTCTAGGGTGTCTCCTCACCAATCTGGCTAAGCTAGGCCTGTCCCAGGATCTGCATCCTAAATGCCTCATTTACTTCTGTAATGTGGCATGGCCTCAGTATGAATTGGACCATGGATCAAAACGGTCTGAGAACGGGACTTTCGACCTCAACATCCTAACTGACCTCAGTAATTTCTGCCAATGACCCGGGAAGTGGCCCGAGGTTCCATATGTCCAGGCCTTTTTCTATCTGCGCTCCCGTCCCTCCCTCTGCTCCTCCTGTTCCACAGCCCAGGTTCTCCTAGCTTGCAAGAAACCCCCTCTGCCTACCGACACCCCTCCACTTTCCACCTTATCTGACCCCCCTGAGAATCTTTCCTCCCCTCTAACTTGCCCGCCTCCCTACTCCATGGCTCCTTCTGTCCTGCCATCTGTTCCCTCCCTTGCCCCATCCTCACTCCCCGACCTCCCTCCGCCATCCCCTCCCCCAGTGCCTCTAACCTCCCCCAGTGCCTCTCCCTTACCTGCTAACCTTTCCCTTCCCCCATCCCTGCCTGCTTCCCCAGTCAGCAAGCACACCCACTCCAGGGCTCCTACTCTCCTCTGCCCCCCTCCGGGAAGTTGCAGGGGCTGAAGGAGTGGTCAGGGTCCATGTTCCCTTCTCTCTGTTGGATCTCTCCCAGATTGAGAAGCGGCTGGGGTCCTTTTCCACCAACCCCACTGTGTTCATCAAGGAATTTTGATACCTTTCTCAGGCCTATGACCTCACCAGGCATGACATCCATGTCATTCTTTCTTCCACCCTAACATCAGATGAAAGGGAAAGGGTCTTAGGAGCAGCAACGGACCATGCAGATCAGATCCACCTTACAGATGCCTCTATGCTGGTGGGGGCCCAGGCTGTTCCTCGTCAGGAACCAGACTGGGAGTACCAACTAGATACCCCTGAAGGGCAAGACGGGCACTGATGTCGCAACCAGATGCTCCAATGCCTGATAGCTGGCCTACAGGCCGTCTCCCACATGGTAGTTAATTTTGACAAGCTGAGGGAAGTTACTCAGGGACCAGATGAGAACCCCGCAGTCTTCCTTAACAGGCTGACTGAGGCTCTGACCTTATATACTCAGCTGGACCCTGGGTCCCCAGCTGGAGCGACAGTTTTAGCCACTCACTTCATTTCGCAGTCGGACCCAGATATTTGAAAGAAATTAAAAAAGACAGGGGATGGCCCTCAGACTCCTATTCAGGATCTAGTGAATGTGGCATTTAAGGTTTTTAATGCCCATGAGGAGCAGGCAGAATCAGATCAGGAGACAAAAGGTGAATCTGCAAATTCAAGCCTGGGTAGCAGCCCTGAGGCCCACGGCAGCCATGCATGGTCCAAAGGGAACTCTGCGTGGTGGGGGTGCAACGAGAGTACAAGTGTCACATGGAGGATGCTTCAAGTGCAGGATTGAAGGCCACTGGGTAAAGCAGTGCCCCCAGCCCCGGGCTCCAACCAAGCCCTGCCCAGCATGCAGTCAAAACAGCCACTGGAAAAGTGACTGCCCCTGGAAAAGTGACAGGCCCTCTGTGTCTCAGTGTAGAGGGGCTGCCCTTCCAGGTCATGACCCACCGCTGGCCATGCTGGGACTGGCTGAAGACTGAAGATGCCCGGACTCGATGACCCCCATCACCCTTGCCAAGCCCAGGGTAATGCTCAAGGTAGCGGGTAAGCAGATCCCCTTCCTGATTGATACGGGGGCTACCTTCTCTGTCCTGCCCTCCTTTTCTGGGCCACTCTTCCCTTCCATGATCTCGGTCATGGTTATTGACAGTAAATCCACCTGCCCACTGGCCACCGGGCCCTTCCCTCTCTCCTTGCCAATGGCCCTATAACCCACTTGTTCCTAGTCATGCCTTCATGCCCTGTGCCCCTTTTAGGACAGGTTATCCTCACCAAAGTAGGGGCCACTCTGCAGCTCACTCAGAGTCCTTCAGCCTCCCTGCTTCTTTCGCTCCTGGCCCCCTCCCTTCATGACAACACTGATCCCCCACTGCTTACGTCCCTTGTCAATCCAAAAGTATGGGATACCTCTATACCAGTGGTTACTAGACACCATACCCCGGTCAGGATCAGACTTAAGGACCCCACCTCATTTCCCTCCCGTCCCCAGTTTCCTATCTCCCTAACTCATCACTGAGGGCTCAAACCCCTCATTACTCAGCTTCTGGGGCAGGGTCTCCTCATATCTATTGATTCTCCCTGCAACACCCCCCATCCTCCCAGTTAGGAAGGCAGACAGGACCTACCAGCTGGTGCAGGACCTCCGACTAATCAATGATGCGATGGTCCCCATCCACCCAGTGATCCCCAATCCTTACTCTCTCCTTTCCAGCATCCCATTTGGTACCACTCACTTTTCCATCCTCGACCTCAAGGATGCCTTCTTTACCATCCTTCTGGATCCAGACTTTTACCATCTGTTTGCATTTACTTGGGAAGACCCAGATGAGCAGGTATCCCACCAACTCACCTGGACGGTTCTGCCCCAGTGGTTCAGAGCAGCCCTCATCTGTTTGGACATGCCTTAGCCAGAGACCTCCAACAATGCTCATTAGAACCCAGCACTCTTCTCCAGTATGTAGATGATCTCCTTCTCTGCAGCCCCTCTTTAGACATTTCTCAGAGGCAGACAGCTGGCCTCCTCAACTTTCTATGGGACAAAAGATACCGTGTGTTCCCTGCCAAGGTGCAACTGTCTGCCCCCAACGTCACTTACTTGGGGATCTGTCTGATGCCCAATTCCCAAGGACTGACAGTTGACCTAGAACAGGCAATACGAGATCTGCAGCCTCCCACTTCTGCGGAACAGATCTTGTCCTTTCTAGGGCTGGTAGGATTCTTCCGCCATTGGGTCCCAAATTTTGCTTTCCTAGCTAAGCCTCTATACCAGGCCACTAAAGAAACACCAGTAGGCCCCCTCTCCTCACCTTCCCTCATTCGCCAGGCTTTTTCTAAGCTCTGGGATGCCTTTCTGGCATCTCCCCCTCTCTCTCTCCCGGACATCTCTAAGCCTTTCCAACTATTTACTGATGAGAAACAGGGAAGAGCTATGGGGGTCTTCACCCAGCCCCTAGGGCCAGCCTTCACCCCCGTAACTTACCTGTCCAGACAGCTTGATCCCACGGTTCAGGGGTGGCAGCCCTGCCTCCGGGCTCTGGCTGTAGCCGCTGCGCTCACCAAGGAGACCCAGAAGATCTGCCTCCAGCAACCCTTACAGGTCTTCTCCACCCATAGGCTACAGGATCTTCTGTCACACCGATCCTTATCTCTCCTTGCCCCCTCTCGCATGCAGGAACTCCATCTCCTGTTCCTTGAGAGTCCTGACATCTCCCTGACCCAGTCCCCAGCTCTAAACCTGGCCACTCTCCTTCCTATTGCTTCCACCCAACCTGTGGCAACACACTCCTGCCCCGAGGTCATCAAGGCCCTCACTCAACCTCGGGCAGGACTCTCAGATCTTCCTCTCTCTAATCCTGACTTAACTCTGTTTGTGGATGGAAGCTCGTGCCTAGACCCCCAGGGAAGTCGGAAAGCCTCCTATGCGGTAGTAACACTCGAGCGGACCCTGGAGGCGGCCCGGCTCCCAGAGGGTACCTCCTCTCAAAAGGCTGAGCTCATTGCACTGACCAGGGCCCTGCATCTGGCCAAAGGGAGGAGGATAAACATATATACAGACTCCAAATATTCCTTTCTTATAGCCCATTGCCACGCGGTTATTTGGAGGGAGAGGGGCTTTCTCTCCACTAAAGGCTCACCTATTATCAACGCTAGACTCATAACATGCTTACTTGATGCCTTACAGCTTCCCTTCCAGGTAGCCATCGTGCATTGCCGAGGCCATCAGACTGACTCCTCTATGGTTATGCGGGGAAACGCCCGAGCAGACGCGGTGGCCAGAGGCTTAACTCAGGGTGAAGGATCCCCAGCCCTGGTCCTGTTCCTTTCCCTTCCCTCCATTACCCCTCAGTACACAGAAGAAGAAAAAAATAAACTCCTACAATGGGGAGGCTCTTCTGGTCCTGAGGGATGGATCTTCATAAATAATAAGATCGCCCTTCCCAAGGCTCAGGTAGGGGCCATTTCCCAACAGGTCAACCGGTCATTGCACATTGGACCGCTGGCACTTTGGAGGTTCCTTGAACCACTCTTCACCTCGCCCACACTGCGCGAGGCAGTCACGAGTGCCTGCTCTTCCTGCTCCACACGTGCAGCTGTCTCAGCCCAGGGAGGAATGTGCCCTAACTTTCCTACCCATCAAATGAGGGGACACCTCCCAAGGCAGGACTGGCAGGTAGACTTCACCCATATGCCTCCCCACAAGAAGAACAAATATCTGCTTACCATGGTAGACACCTTAACAGGATGGGTAGAGTTCTTCCCTACCCTCAAGGAAATTGCTGAGGTGGTGGTTGAGACCCTAATAACACATAACCCCTAGGTTGGGCCTCCCCACCTCCATACAATCAGACAACAGCCCAGCATTTATATCAAGGGTCGTTCAGCAGGTTAGCACCTCACTTGGCATCTCCTGGAAACTACACATACCCTACCGCCCACAATCATCAGGTAAGGTCGAGAGGGTCAATGGCCTCCTTAAAGACCATCTAACTAAACTCTCTCTAGAAATTCACAGCTCCTGGCCAGACCTCCTGCCCATGGCCCTGACCAGAATCCAGGCTACACCAAGGAGCCCCACCTTCTTAAGCCCTTTTGAACTCCTATATGGGAGACCCTTCTTGCTCAACCATCATCTCCCTACTGACCCTCCTCTCCTGGCTACTTATCTTCCATATCTGTCTTTACTCAGGCAGCTACTTGGGGAACACGCTGACAGGTTTCTGCCCAGGCCAGGACCAGCCAACCAAGGCTCCCGAGGACCAGCCCTCCTTAAGAATCTACATCCCAAGGCTTTGGAGCCCAGGTGGATGGAACCTCACACAGTAATCCTCACAACCCCCACTGGGGCCAAATTACTTGGCGATCCATCGTGGCACCACCTCTCCAGACTCAAGAGGACCCCAGAGCAGCATGACTTCTATAAATGTGAGATGTTGGGCCCCACTAAGGTCCGCCTTAGCAGCCCTCCCCCTTCTTCTTCTCCTCCTGTCCCTGGGCAACCTACACCCACCCCCACCTGCTTATGTGTGGAGGTTCAAGGTCCGTGAAACCTACGACCAGGACAACACCCAAGTCACCCGGCAGGTAGGATCTCAGGACTGCCCTCTGGTCAGATGCCAGGCGGAAATCCGGATTACTGTCGACCTCCAGTCAGTGTCCAACTGTGGCCAACCATATGCTTGTTTTGCTTATGACCAGCGGAACCCAGACAGGTGTAATTGAGACGTCAACACCTATGGGGGTTGCCGCTGGTCAGGTTGTGTCATCCATGATGCCTACAATGAGGTCAGGTCTGGCCCTTTTTCTGGAAGGGCAGGACCTTCAACATCAGGGTCCGGGACCCCTGGGACCAGCGATCGGTTGCGGGCATTATGGGAAAACTATATGGGGGTGGTTGGAGCTCGACCCCTTCAGGGACCATCTACATCTCCTGGGAATATGTCATGGCCCAAGAGGCCCAAATCCAGGTCTCCAACAGTATCCTACAGGCCAAACATTCCCTTAAAGGGAAGCTGCCTGATTCCCCCCGGGTAGAAGTCCTGTCTTCTTGGCTCCAACTTATCCAACACACTCTACTATTCTTTAACGAGACCGCACCCTGCCCAATGTCTCACACTGCTTTCTATGCATCTCTCTCCAAAGACCTTTGCTGGCTGCCGTGCCACTCATGACTCCTCCAGGAACCCCACAACACAGTGAATGTCAGCCTCCCCTGGCTGGCATTCCCCTCTGGGAACCCGAAACTCCAGAACCCACCTTGCCCCCGCAGACATGCTACCAGACCAGCAACCCGGTAACTGTGGGATGGATCACTTGGAACTGTACCCAAAACCACACTGCAGCCAGTCCCACCAAGGCCAGCCCGGGTACCTTCTTTTGGTGCAATGGCACCTTAAGCAACTGCATAAACTCCTCTGACCCCGGGCCTTGCTTCGTGGTCACAGTAGTTCCCCAACTAACCTTGTATGGAGAGTCAGAGCTTGCCTGGTTGCTACCTTCATCCCACCCCTGGGCCCGCCGGGCCGCCTTCCTTCCTGTCATGTTGGGGGTAAGTATCGCTGCCTTGGTAGGCCTCGCTGGGGGCGGGGCGGGGGGGGTGGACAGCTTGGGAACAGCATAATCTCTGCTCAGGATTTCAATGACAAACTCCTGATAGCCCTGGAGTCTACTACTGCCTCCTTAGCCTCCCTGCAGCAGCAAGTAACATACGTAGCCCAATAGCCCTGCAGAACTGACGGGCCCTAGTGAAGTATGGTAGTAACCATACTTGGGTAAAAATTGCTGTTTAATATTTTAACCTTGCTGTTTTGGGTTCTGTACTCATTTAAAAGTTATTTTGATTTCTGAACTTATGTATGATTGAATATTCCATTGATGGAAGTTTGAATATCCCATTGATTGTGATCTCACTGGTCATCGAAGCACATTCCTTTGGGACCCAGGACAGATAGTGATCCTAAATTTTCTCAGCAGTTACAGATAACTGAGTTTCGGTTGACTCAGTGATCTCAGAATCTAGACAGCACAATTATTCTAAAATTGCCCAGGTGGTCCCAGATAATGTGTTTCCGTTGATTCAGTGATTCGTAGATATTTTAGATAACTAAGTTGCTCAAATTCTGCCTCTGTAAAAATGCTTTTTCATGAAACAGGTTCCTCATTCCAGACCCAAAGATGTAATCAATACTTTTGTGATATTCTGCATATAAGCCAGAAGTGGCAAGCTGTTCGAGGCTGCGAGGTCTGGAGCGCTTTTGCCCCTTGTCAGCCACCAGCTTTTTAATAAATGACTCCATAATTCGACCTTTTTTTGAGGTGTCCTTTGTAAGATGGGGGTTACATCACAACATTTGGAGGACCCAGCAAGATCCACCACTAGGGGGGTGCTGGTCTGGACGCCAAGGGAAGCCAGTCTCCCCTGGGCCGGTCATGGAGACTGAGGGGTCTTTAGGGGGTGTGCAACCTGAGACATCCCAGGGCCCCAGAGAATTTCCCTTCAAATCCAGCGAGCAGACAGGGAACATTGGCACATCCCTAAAAAATTTGTCTTGGAGTCCTAGAAACCCTCCTGGAGGTGAGTCCCGGTTTACTGGTGGACCGGTCATCTGGGGATGGCGGGAAGGGCTGGACGTAGCCGGGACTTCCCCATCCTAGAAGTGCCCTGAGACATCAGAGGTCACTCCTGGTTTCTGGATTGTTTTTTGTCTTTTTGTCTCGTACTTGGGCCCTATGTGTATTATGTTGTTAGATTTTGATTTGTCAAGGTTGTGTCAGTTTGTTGAAATCCTCTTGGGGACATTGAGTGGTTCTTCCCTTCCTGTTTAACCTTTGACTGTGTGACTGGATTACTGATCTTTTTATCAAGGTTCCTTGCAGGATTTTACCTCTTCTGAAATAACCCTCTATGTGTAACCTGCCCCTCCTCGACTAAGCACTCTTTTTCCCAGGTCAACACCGGAGTGCAGGATGACTTTCCCCTCATAGTCCCTGGTGGACTCTGGGAGTGGTTTTAACTTTTTTCCTTCACACACACCGGTCCAGCCCACTGGCCTGTGGCAGTGGCAGCGGAGCCAGAAAAAGCAGTGGTGGCTGCGGCAGCGTTTGCACGCCCTCCCCTCCCTCAGGGTGTTCACTTCCTGAGCCCTCAGTATCCCTGCACTGCCCCTCCCTCCTGGTCCAACCCTGATTATGGGAAATGGACAGAGTTCCCCAGAAACTCCCTAGGTTGTAGGATGGGGCATTTATCTGTTTGTTGCGTCTATTAGTCTTGTTTCCTTTGTCCAACATGAGTGCCATTTCTGTTTTGCTGAAACTTGAGTCGAGAATCCTGTCCTGGGATGTGGGAAACGGAGGCCCCCATCAGGGGATTTGGGCAGTGTTCCTGTTATCTGTTCAGATCCAAAGACTGTAAGAGTACTTGTTCACTGAAAGGGTGTAAGTACAGATGCTTGTTTGATATTTTGTTTGTCTGCCTAGGTATAATTATTTGTTCATGTAAGTGTGGAAGTCTGTGAGAAAAAAAAAGAAAGAAACATTTAATTTATTTAAGGCTGAGTGCTCTGACACATAGCAAACCTCCCCGAGTGGCCACTGGGATTCCTTTTTCTCAAGGGTGCTTGCTCTCTGTCAGAAGGGGAATCGGCCCGCCTAACTAATAAAATTTATATTTATTAATTTGAAGGTATGAAGTTGTAACAGTTGTGGTCCGAAGAGGTTTAAAGCAGGGACCAAATTCTAAAGTTAACTATTTATAAGAAGGAAGCCAGAACTGGCAAAGTCACCACGTCTACCCAGAAAGCTCAAAAACTAAACACCTGCCACCACCCAGTCTTTTTTTTTTTTTTACCATTTTTTTTATTGTTTTAAGTATTACAAATAATAGTGCATATGTCTCCTTTCCCCCCCCCCCCATTGAGCCACCCAGTCTTAATCAGTGGTGGAGGAACCGTCTCAGAACTGTTTGTCTCAATTGACCATTTGAGTTTAATATGGTTAATGATTACAATACATTGTAAAACCTTCAGAAGGAAAGGAAAATATTTTGTGGGTCATTTGGTCTTTTTTGTGTGTGTGGCAGCTCTTAAGTTATTAGTTTTTAAAATCAGTACTTTTTAATGGAAACACACTCAAGCAGAGGGGCTTTTCAGAGAGATCAGGGAGTCTGATTGCAGTGTAAGGGTCACCGGTTCCCCCATGTTTAAAAATTCAAGTGGCTAGAGGCCTGGGAACAGGTTGCTGGGCCTGCTCCCTCCTCCCTCTGCCTTTAAAATAGCATGCAATACTGGAACATTGATTGCTGGACATGTTTAGAAATAGTTAATGGAAGGTTTGAAGCATGGTTATGCATTTTTGAAGGACATAGAAAGAAGGTTTGAAGGCTAATTTGAAATTGTGAGATTTGTGAAGGTTTGTGTATGTGAGGAGAAGGAAAAGAGAAATGTAGAAAGAAAGAAAAGGCCAGTAGCAAATAGGAAGGAATTAGTATGCCTATTGTAGGAAGCAGGGGCATTGGAAGAGAGAATGTCCTGGAAGGTTAGCTAGGGAAGCAAAAGGGGACACTCAGACTCCAAGGATCTTTAACTTATAGGAAGAGGACTGTCAGGGCTGGGGGTCCTTTCCATTAAGCCCCCAGGAGCCCAGGGTAACCTTACAAGTGGGGGGCAAATCTGTTAGTTTCCTGGTGGACACTGGGGCAGTCTATTCAGTCTTTACAGAGCCAATGGGACCCGTTACCTCTAAGAAGACACCAGTCCAGGGAGCCACCGGACAAACTGCCTGTTTTCCTTGGACATCAAAAAGGACTGTGGAACTCGGAAGGAACACGGTAACGCATTCAATTCTGGTCATGCCAGAATGCCCGTACCCACTACTTGGACGTGACCTACAAGCCACCAAATCCTTTGAGAGGGACGGAACACAACTCACCGTGGATCCAAGGAACCCAGGTCCAGTTACATCCTCCCCTGCCTGTATTCTTTTAACCTATTCTCTCTCAGAGAAATATCTCTTGCAGGAAATGGAAAAAGCAGTGCCAGGGGGAAAGCATAAGCCCTCCACCTACTTGGAGGAATGACAGTGTCTCTATCCCATGGTCTGGGCAGAAAACACCCCCCCGGGGTTGGCAAGTCATCAAGCTCCTGTAGTAGTCCAATTGCAAGCCACCACCACTCCAGCTCGGCCGCTGAACTGGACCGAGGTGGAACAACAGGCCTTTGAGGAGCTAAAGAAGGCTCTTGTCTCAGCACCTGCCCTAGCCTTGTCAGACGTCACAAAGCCCTTCCACCTCTACGTGACTGAGGTAAAGGGCATTGCCAAAGGGCTTCTCACTCAGACTCTAGGTCCCTGGAAGAGACCTGTTGCTTATCTGTCTAAGAGGCTAAACCCTGTGGCAGCAGGGTGGCCAGTGTGCCTCCGGGCAGTGGCCACCACAGCATTGCTGGTAAAGGAGGCAGATAAGCTGACTCTGAGCCAGGAACTAGCCCTGACAACACCTCATGCTGTGAAGGCCCTCCTTCAAGCTGCTCAGGAGAGATGGATATCAAACACCAAGGTCACTCAATACCAAGCTCTTCTCCTGGACCAACCCCATATCCGGTTCCAGAAGACACTGGCCATCAACCCTGGCAGCCTGCTCCCAGATGAATACCGGAGGAACCCATTCATGACTGCATAGAGGTAACAGACACAGTACAAATGGCTCACCCAGACCTGACAGATGTCCCGCTATCATCACCAGACGAGGTACTGTTCATGGATGGGAGCAGTTGTGTTCAGGATGGGATCCTATATGCAGGGGCAGCGGTAGTCACCCTGGACCACACCATTGGGCACAGTCCCTGAATAGGGGGACATCAGTACAAAAAGCTAAACTTTTGGCCTTGATCCAGGCCCTTCAATGGGGACACAGTGCCATCCACCGGGAAGAGGGTTACCAACTTCAGCCAGAAAGGACATTAAAAATAGGGAAGAGATTTTAGCCTTATTAGAGGCCATCTGGTTCCCACGGGCAGTTGCAATGTGCACTGCAAAGGACATCAGAAAGGGGAGACAATTGAAGCCAGAGGAAATAGAGCCGCAGACCAAACTGCCAAGGAAGCCGCCCAAAAACCAGTGGGGCCTTTATAAGTCTTAGTAACCCTGCCAGACCCGAACCTACGGCAGACCCCCTCCTATACCAAACAAGAGGAGGAATTGGCAGAACAGAAGCAAGCCATCAAAGGACCACATGGTTGGTGGACCCTACCAGATGACAGACTGTTGTTCCCAGAGGCACTAGGTCAGACATTAGTTGCCCAGTTACACCAGGCTACCCACCTAAGCGTCACCAAGACTTCTGAACTTCTGCAAGGCAGGTACTACATACCAAGCTTAGATAAGATTATTAAAAGCATAATCACTAGAAGTACTGACTGTGCACTGCTAAGCAAGGTAAGAGGGTCCCCCTGGGAATTCGGGCCTGGGGACATTCCCTAGGAGAGCATTGGGAGGTGGATTTCACAGAGATTAAGCCACCAGCGTCAGGGTAAAAGTACCTGCTAGTTCTTATAGACACCTTCTGGGGTTGGGTTGAAGCATACCCCACTAAGACAGAAACTGCCTCTATAGTAGTCAAGAAATTACTCCAGGAGATTATACCTAGATTCAGGCTGCCAGTAGTCATAGGATCAGATAATGGCCCCACTTTTGTAGCCAAGGTATCTCAAAGTATAGCTCAAGCCTTAGGCATAAATTAGAAACTCCATTGTGCATACCAGCCACAAAGTTCAGGACAGGCATGAGCAGGACTCTAAAAAAGGAGTTTAATTAAATTTGTCCTAGAAACTGGTGAAAACTGGACCAACCTCCTGCCCTTTGCCCTCTTATGGGCCAGGTGTACCCCTTACTGGGAGGGGTTCCCCCCCTTTTTGAAATTATGTATAGTAGACCTCTCCCTACCCTTCCCAGGGTCAGGGAGGAACTGAAAGCTAGAATTCATAACCATTCCTTGCTCAAGTCCTTACAGGCTCTGCAGTATAACCAGAGAGCCACCCATAAGCTTGTTTGAAATGCACTGCCAGTTCCCACTGTGGACCCTGTACATCCCTTCCAGCCCGGGGACTCGATGTGGGTAAAGAAGTTCACTGCCCAAGGACTCACCCCAACCTGAAAGGGACGCTACACTGTTCTCCTGAGCACGCTCACAGCTGTTAAAGTAAACGGTGTCCAGACCTGGCTATACCACTTCCAGCTCCTGCACTAGGAAACAGCCTGGATCCTGGCAGCCAGTGGCCTCACCCGGGAGATCCCTAGCCTGGGCTCCATGCAGGCCAGGAGGAGACGCCTGCAGGAGGGGAACTGGACTTCAGTGAGGACAGGGGACCGGGGTACTAAGGGACCGTGGTGCTAAGGGCCTTGGTAACTGTAAGAACATTTTTGCTAGCCAGTGAGAAAGTCAAGTAGGGCTAGATGTGCTAGGAGACAGGAGAGCAGGAACAGAACAGAGAATGCCCTTAAAGGAGGTGGGGTGAGTAAATAGAAAACTAATTGTGCCAAGCAGGTAGTTTAGACAAATTAATGCAGTCAAACTGCTTGAAGTTAGGGGGCAGTACAATCCCCTAACTAATAAGGATGAGTCCATGATTTGACTCATGCACATAAAACCAGTGGGGAATGAAGTATGGTAGCAACCATACTTGGGTAAAAATTGCTGTTTAATATTTTAACCTTGCTGTTTTGGGTTCTGTACTCATTTAAAATGTATTTTGATTTCTGAACTTATGTATGATTGAATACTCCATTGATGGAAGTTTGAATATCCCATTGATTGTGATCTCACTGGTCATCGAAGCACATTCCTCTGGGACCCAGGACAGATAGTGATCCTAAATTTTCTCAGCAGCTACAGATAACTGAGTTTCGGCTGACTCAGTTCCAGACAGCACAATTAGTCAGAATCCAGACAGCACAATTATTATAAAATTGTCCAGGTGGTCCCAGATAATGTGTTTCCATTGATTCAGTGATTCATAGATATTTTAGATAACTAAATTGCTCAAATTCTGCTTCTGTAAAAATGCTTTTTCATGAAACAGGTTCCTCATTCCAGACCCAAAGATGTAATCAATACTTTTGTGATATTCTGCATATAAGCCAGAAGTGGCAAGCTGTTCGAGGCTGCAAGGTCTGGAGCACTTTTGCCCCTTGACAGCCGCCGGCTTTTTAATAAATGACTCCATAATTCGACTTTTTTTGAGGTGTCCTTTGTAAGATGGGGGTTACATCACAACACTAGACCTTCTTACTGCGGAAAAAGGAGGAACCTGAATGTTCCTTCAAGTGGAAATGTCTCAGGTGACTGTAAACCAGCTCCTGCTCCACCCTTACACTAGGCTGCCCTGCAACCCTCCTCTGCCTGACCCTGGCCTTTAACATCCCCCACCCTCTTCGCCCCTGGTCAGCAGGAAGTAGCCATGACGATTTCGGTGCCCCCTATCACCAAAAGGCCGGGATGTTAGGTCCAGGCAGGGGGAAAGTCCAGAGCTGATGCATGCATCTGCAAGGTAGATGGTGACAGAGATAACTGGCGCCTTCCTAGACCCCTGGCCTGAGGCAGAATTCCACATCTCTCATGCCCTCCGCCCTCCCCCCACTAAACAGCTGTATAAAAGAAGTACCTATGCCCCCTTTTTGGTGTGACCTTCCCTGGCCCACCCTCGGACCAGGGAATTTCGCCTGGGAGCGCAAGATTAAAACTTCCCCTTTTTAATTGCCTGGATTCTCTGGTTTTGTTTCTTGCATTGCAAACCTCTCAATTAGGTTTAAAAGATCTGTAGCATTGCAGTCCCATTACCTGGTTACAACTTTTGTCTCAAGCAAAATGGCTGCCAGGGGGCAGGACTTCTGCTCCTGAGGAATTCTCTGGCATAGCAACATTGTGGTTTCCACCTCTTAGAAAGGAGCAGAGAGAGGGCAGGGACCCTGCAGCATATTTCTGTGTTCAGACTTTCCGTGCTGCCCCCTCCCCATCCCCAGCACACAGCCATGAGGTCCAAGGGGTGCTTTTGTTGTAGGCAGTGGACATGGCACCAGGTGTCTGACCAACGGGGTCAGACCAAACCTGGGTTCAGCAACCTTGGTACTTGGGTTCTGGCTAGAAAGAATTCAGAGTCAAGACCCAAACTGTAAGAGAACATTTATTTCATAAATTACAGAAGTAGAAGAAGTAATTCCTAGAAGAAATGAGTATAGGTGAAGAAAGGGCCCTTGGAGCTTGAGAGTGGGGAAGCTAATGTCAGGGAACCATGGGCGGGGGAGAGGGGGAAAGGCGGGACTGAAGAGGAAGAGAAAGAAAAAGACATGAGCATACTCCTTGAGGGAAAGCCTGCTAGGTCCTCCATCCACCGAGTTTTAAGGGTGGAGATTTTAGGGAAGTTCCCAGGGGAAGATCTCAATAGAATATTCAGTAGCTTTCCTGGTGCATCCATTCAAGGTTGTGGTCTCTACTGATTTGTTGGCAGCACAAGGGGAGGGGTAATTATTCCATGCAGCTAGTTCTGATGTCAGCTGTGGATGGTTTTGTTGCTTATCTGGGCCTGAAGTTGAAATACAACTTGAGGCCTAGATGTTATCTAAGGTCAGGATGGGTCCAAACCACAAGACCATTGATATGCTAGGGGAGGAAAAGTCACCCTGAGGGCAAGGTCCCACCCTATACTGTAATTCATTGTCCCTTGCTAGGCACCTGTGGCTTTTCACCCTGGTGACGTTCTGTATCTGACCCATTGTCCTTTCTCTGCTCATGTCAGTCTAACAGTTTGACTGGGGAACTTGCAGGGCAAGGGCAAGGAGGTGAAGCAGGAATTTTAGGGGGACATAGGCAGGCTTAGGAATTTTTTAGAATTGGGGTCCATGGGAAAAAGCACAGGGCTGCAGACTGGGAGAAGGTACATTTCCATAACACAAGGAAGCCAGGTGCAGTTACATTTCCATTAGACCAGGAAGCAGCAACAGGTACATTTATATAAGACAAGGGAACTGGAAGTAGCCAAGAAAGTTCATACTTACAAAATAAAGAGAAGGAAGCCCTTCATTCAGAAGGAGAGGAAGAAAGCCCAAAGGGAATAGGGAAATAATAAGGAAGGAGTGAGGAGAACTTCACATGTCCCACGTGAGGTTCGACCTTTGAGCCCAGGAGTTACCATAGTAACCAGTCTAAGGGAATAGTGACCAATCAGAGAGGATATCAAGGCACCAGGATCTGCAGCCTTTAAAAGCTGTTGGGAAGAGGAACCCTGTGGATTCATTCTTGGGTTCTGGCAGACAAAGAATCTGGGTTCCAGTCCGAAAATTTGGTATCAGGGTTAGAACTCTGTACCCAGGATTGCAGCTTCAGCCACTGTCTGCCCTGTTCTTCCTGTCCACTCCTGCTATGTGTCCACAGACTTCAAGTCTGCTGAGAACAGCACATTATTAAAACAGAGACACAGGTGAGACTGTTAAGAGCAGATATAGAATATTGGAAACTAGTTATAGGTTATAAGAAATATTAATCATGCTCTGTTAACCATGATAGTTTAGTTCTAATTAAAGAAAGCACATTCTAACCTGGCCAGGAGTTGTATGCCCAGAGACCTGTGAGTCAACCTTTGGACCTGGGAGTCAACCTTGCAATCTGGGCCTTTCTTTTTAGAAAACTGCCCATTATCATGGAAAGATTAACAACCTTGTTGCCCAAACAATGGTGTCCCACCTCCAGCCCCAGGGCCACATTGCCTACTTTCCTACACCTGTAATATGGATATTGCATACCCATTCTTATTCCTTTTGCCTACTTCCCCATGTATTCTTTGTCCTACTGAGAAGGCTAACCCCTATTTTGTAAAACTACTGTTTGGAATTCTCTGCTGTTTTTTTAGACGGACTCTTATTCTAAAAAAAAATAACTTTGCTTTCTAGCCTGTTTTAGCCTGCTTGAATAATTAGGAAGATAAACTTAGCTGTCTGACCTTGTAGGCCAGAGACTAGATATGCCCATAATTTTAATGCCATGCCAGGTGCATTTTTTAATTGGATAGAACTGTGTTGTTTTCAAGGCCAGCAGCGAGATAACCACTAAGCGTATATAGGGCTGGCTCTTTAATAAAAAAGGAAGTTCTGCTTGTAGCCTTGCTTACAATTTGAATTTATTTTCTCTAAGCCCACCAGTGAATAAAGTGTGACTCCAAACTCTCCCAGCATTGTTTGATTAGTCCGGTTCTCTATAACATTATTGGTTCCCTGAGATTCCAGGAAAACCAACCCATGCTTGGCTTTTTAGCCTCTGGTGAGTGGACCGGGTTTGGGGCCCAGGGAAGTTGGACAGGCCTCCGGGAGGCGCTGCTCTGCTGAATTAGCAAAATTAAACCAGGGGACTCTGGGCACTTCCGGACCTCAGCCCAGGAACCGGCTAGCATCTGGAGAAAGCAGACGGACACTTCTGGACCTGTTGACAGAATCAGTAAGGTAGCGGCCCTGTCAGTTCAGCTCACAGCAAGTGAGTATAAGGGGGAGCTTGATCACCTCCCTAGAAGCCATATGGCTTCCTCAGGCAAATTAATAAGGAGTCAGGAATAGGGTGGGTTGTTGTTTAAATTCTGAGTGAATGTATGGTGAAAGTGTTACAGAAAACCGAAGAACAAAGCAATACTTAGAGAGATGTAGTTGCTTTTATTATGCGCAGGTCCAGAGGAAAATGTCTCTTAAATTCTGGGCCCAACATGCAGGGATTTTCCCTATTTATATGTTTTTACCTTCTTTGTCTCCAAAGTATGGGTTGTTTCTGGCCCCTTTTGCAAGTTGTTAAACCATATGTGCTGCAGCCTTGAGACCTCAACCAGAGGCCTGGCCTGGCGCCAGCACTGATAACCTTGTCTGGGGAAGGTTTAATGGCCTCTCTGAAGTGGGAGTAGTCTTAGCAAGCAAGAATTTACTGAAGCAAAATAGCAAGGTTAAAATTTCAAGAAGCAGTTCTTATATAAGATGGATGCTTCATTACCCACTGGTTTTATGTACATGAGTCAAATCATTGACTCTTAGTCATTGTAGTTATATTTACCCCTGAGGACTACAACCTTAATTTTCTGCCTAATAAAGTTAGTGGGCCTTTTTATAAGATAAGGGCCTGGAATGAGGGCCAGGAGTAATCTTTAGAGAGTCCGAAGAGTCCTGGAATCTCAATTTTTCCTGGGCTGTCTTAAGCCAGGTGTGATGAAGCCATGTTTGGATTCCATTGAACTTCACTGCCGTGGAGGTGGCCCTTTCCAGGTAGGAGTCAGTCCTTGGGTGGCAAATTTCTTTACCCAAACAGAGTCACCAGGGTGGAAGGGATGAACTAGACCAGAAGTTGGTACAGGAAAAGCGTCTCAGATGTGTTTCTGGATTGCTTCCTGAGTAGACTATAAAGCCTGTAAGAACTTGAGTAAAGACTGGTTATGGATTTTAGCTTTTCTAGATTGGGTAGGTCAGGATCTGGAAGAGTCACTAGAATCTGTAGAAGCACCACTGGTTTTTAGGGCAGCCTCCCGCACAGAGGCAAGTAGGTCACCCAAATGCAAAGGGGTCAAGTCTTTTGGACAAATAGGCTACCAGCCTTTTCTAGGGGCTGAGACTTTGGTGAGTACCTCTTTGCCTATGCCCCTTGTCTCACATACGTAGAGGTGGAAAGACTTAGTTACATCCTGTAGTGCTAGATGGCCCATCATCCCTGCTCTGCTCATGTCTGTCTAACTGCCTAATATATTACCTCAAGGATCCTGGCTCTGAATTCTTTTAGGGAAAATGGGCGTTGAATTTCTTCTGTAGCTGCTTTGTGCTGAGGAGGGACGGAGTTTTCTCTCAGAGCCAAGAGATCCTTTTCTGTCTGTCACAGGGACAATGAGGCCTGGGCCCAGAAGGAGGTGGGCTTGTGACCTGGCAGAGAGAAACTGTAACAAATGGTCTGATGGAAGGGAAAGAAAACATTTCAGTTTTAATGACTCTATTGAAATAGAATTTTTCTCCTTAAAACTACCTCTATGTTTATCAAAAGAGACAGATCAAGACTAATTTATCTATTGTATTTAATTTGGCCTGATTGTTTGCATAAACACAACAAGAATGGTAACTGACTACCTTTGCTGGAATTTATGAGTGAATCTTACTGTGCCCCATAGTGCCAGGAAGCCAAGCCATCCAGCTACCATCAGGCCTGCCTGTAGTATCTGCTGAGTTAGGTGAATCCCTCACCTGCAGCGACTCCACCTGGGCCCACACCTTAGGTTTTAAGGCCCATCTCAGTAGCCCTCCTACTCGTCACAGCCTAGAGTGTGTGGGGTTCCACAGGGACGCAGTGTAGTCCTTATTGCTCCCCTTCTACTCTGACCAACTGCCAGTGATGGTAGGGCATGGGACTGATGCTCCAATGCCAGCCATTTTCAGGGCTACCAAGCAGGATACCAGGCTTTTCCTTGGCACTCTTATTGGCTTCAAGTCTTCAGAGTTCAGACAGGGCTCTTTAAAATATGACATTCCAGTCAAAGTTTCAAGTCAATAAAACCACTATTAGAAACTGGTCTTAATGAATTTATGCAAAGAATGTATTGCCATGATTTATTAAGCATTGACAAATTTCAGAGGAATTATATAAGGAGAAAAATATACTGACCTGCTTTAAGATCTTCTGATTTTCCTTGTTAGTCCTTTCTATGGATTCTTCAGAGTAATATAACTGTCTTCAAATGACAAGGAGAAATTCAAAATGTGTCTATATTCAAGTAGACAATTATAGCTATTCTTGTAGGAGGGTTTCCCCTACTTAACTTGTCCTTAAAATTTCATATGGTCTCTGGGAGGGGTGACATGCCCTCTGAGAAAGGACTAAGGGAGCTTTATTGCTTTACAAGCTCTCATATGTCACAGGACCTCATGGGGTCTGCAATTCCTGTAACAAAGGGCTGGTACTCACCACTTTCCTCTGTTCCAAACAGGCCTTCCCCAGTTTCCTAAAGTTAAGGTTTGTGCAACCCCTGACATGGACATGGCCACACAGGCCTGCAAGACAGTACACAGGCTTCCAACTGTCTTTTAATAGATACCAAAACAAGATGGGTATTTTCCTTGACCAAGGGCTAGGTATTTTCCTAGCCCTTGTAGGGCTATAAAAATATCTTAGGGAGGTGACTAAGGTCTATTCTTGACCTTCCCACACAAAGTAAAATTGTCCTTGTCTTTCTGGAGTCATGTCCATGAAGTTGCAGGTATCATCTAAGTCTATTATACAGTTTTCTGCAGGCCACTGTCAGGGCTGTGCATGGTGGCCACAAACACAGCCTGTCTAATTTCCCTAATTTTTATTCTGGCACGAGAGAAAGTTGTTTTGCTGTAAACAGGCAGCTTAACCCCTACATATCTAGGCTTGGACATCTTCCTAGAAAGCCATAATTTATAAGTTTAACATGTGGCCTTAGGTCCTTCTAACCCAACAGGGTCTCTGCCATCCCTCAGTCAGACTCCTCCTCTCCTGGAGAATCTCAAAGTCCTGAAGGCTCCCCGGTCCAGGGAGAGTGCCTTTCCTTTGCTCTTTGACTTGACTTTAAGCTGCCAGTCCAAAACAGCCAGAGTTGCAGTTAGAAACAGCTTTGCATATTGCAAAACGCTTCTGTGGCAGTGGCTTGAGTATTAGACCCCTTGTCTTCCTGACAGTCCCCTTTGTGGCAGAGCAGCAACCAGGCCTCTCCCAAGGAAGTGCACTGGAAAGGGATCTCAGCCCCTCCTCTTCCAGCAGCAACAGGTACTGAACCCTTTCAGTACAATTGCAAACAGGGAGCTTTCACTAGCTCTATCTGCTGCTTTTACAGATCCCAGGCCTGCTGCTCTATTCCTGGGGCTGCAGAGAGTATAAGTAAGGGAGTATAAGCTAGTAGCAGTCACTGGCTTCTGGTTTAACTGCTGCAACCAACAAGCCAAAGGCCTAAGTCTTGTATTGCTTGTTGTAAAATATTCATTACCTACTGGGTAGCAGTGGTGCAGCTCTAGTGTCAGGTAAATGTCTGCTGTCCCCTGCTTTTCTTGCTGCTGAGGCTTCTTCCAGGGCCACTGCAGGCAGCTCAGGCAGAGTTGCAGTTAGAAACAGCTTTGCATCCAGCCCCCTTCATCCCCTTCTTTCATCTGGCTCTTGGGAGATGACTCTGCCTAGCAACCAGTTTTAAATCACCAGGGCAGCTAGATTAATTATGCTTGCAGAAAACTTGCAACCTTAAATCTAGTGAAGTTCTGATAAGACACCTGGACCATACCCCTATGCCAACAGAGTGGTCTGCAGCCAGTAAAATCAACAAAAACCTATATCTCCCTGCTTCATAATTAACTGCCGACAACCCCGCCTCCTCTGTCCCATCCCCCAGTCCAGTTACTTGTCTCTCTTCCCGATTGTGAGCCAAAAGAAGACAATTCCTACAGAGGGGAGAAATAGAAACAGTGGGAGTTTCAGAGAAAACTACAGACTACCGCTGTAGTAGTCCTCCCTTTTGAAGGCTGAGGTCTGACCTGTGGAGAAAAATGACTCTTAGTCAGCCTGGAAAGATAGGGAGGTGGGAGATAAGGGTGTGTAGGGAGATTTCTTGCGAACTGAAAGCCTGGATGGCCTCCTGAAAGAAAAGATCTTTAATTCAGTTACAGATGCTATTAGAATTGGGGCTCCATCGATAGTTAATAATAACTTCAGCCTTAGTTCCACCAAAGGTGGCTCACGTTGGATTATGATGTCATAGGCAGGGACAGGGCCTGTAAATCTCTCCGCCCTGCGGAGCTGTAAACCCTGCCCTTGGAAATCTCTGATCACTAAAAGAGCTAGAAAGCCATAAATAAAAGTTCTTTGTTCTTTGAAATGTCATAAACTTATACCTTTAAATTAACCCTAGGACTTTAAAATTTCAATTTAATACAGCAAATTCACAAATCAGAGCAAACTGAAACCCTTACTTATACAAAATTAGAGGAAAATTTTCATTAGCTAAATGGGCTGATTCCCTCCCACTGTGATAGAGAGCAAACATCTCTAAGAAAAATAACTCAGCAGCGCTGCTTAAGATGTTTGCAGACCATCACAGGTTCAGCCTTTAATAAATAAAACATTTTAGCCAGATGAATCAACAGAAATGCAGAATAAATCAAAGTAGCTTTCGCTTCACACAGACCAGTTAATGAGCAGATAATTATGCCAAGACAGACAAACATCCACACTCACACTCTCTCAGTAGACTAGCCCAAACTGGAGCTGAGCAGATAAACTAAACAATGCCCAACTCCCCAGATGGGCATGGGGGCACTCCCAGCACTCATGCCCCAGAACAGAATTCTCAACCAACGTCTTGGTGAGAACCTACCGGAGGAGTTAAGACTGTGTCCAGTCCCCCTTCTTGGTAGCAAATTGGCTAGTCCCACACAAACAAACAGCAGAGTGAACTCATAATTCCTTAATCGAATCTGAATTCATTCACCTCCAGAGTCCCACATTTATATACAGCTAGTCCGAGTTTTTGACTTGTACCAGATATTTACCCAGAGTTTAAACAGTCCACCTGATTCCTGACTCCTGATTAATTTGCCTGAGGAAGCTGTATGGCTTCCGGCAAGGTGATCAAGCTCCCCCTTCCACTCACTTGGAGTGGGGTGAACTGATGGGGCCCCTACCTTACAGATTCTGTTTACAGGTCCAGAAGTGTCCGTCCACTCTCTCCAGATGCCAGCCAGGTCCTGGGCTGAGGTCCGGGAGTGCCTGGAGACCCCCGTTTCAATTCTGCTAAATCAGCAGAGCAGCACCTCCTGGAGGCCTATCCGGCTCCTAAAATTTCAAACAGCAGTATTTATATAAGATGGATGCTTCAAAAGTGTGTGAGTGTGGAGGGAGAGGGCCTGCCCTCTCCTCTCCTTTGTGTGGCTCCACGACTTCGGTTACGGAGTCCAAGTGGGCCCCATCCTGCACTTCCGCAATTCGTCATGTGGCATAATGGTGACTCCCCCCGACGTGGAGGTGACCAGGCCCGGGGTTTATAAGGGTGCACCTTAGCTAAGATGAATCTAAGCTCCCAAGGGACATGGTCAGGCGGGCATCTGAGTGAGGGTCTGTGAAAACAGGTCACCCCCTCCCATGTCTGTCTTGCACCACCGATCATCACGGGGTTGGGACAGAGTAAACCCACTGTTCTCAATTGCATGTTGAAAAACTTTAAAAAGGGATTTGATGGGAATTATGAAATTAAAATGAATTCTGAAACACTGAGGAAATTCTGTGAAATGGAATGGCCAGCCTTCCGGGTTGGCTGGCCCTCAGAAGGCTCTTTACATGAAGGACAGGTCAGAGCGGTCTGGAATGTAGTCACATGAGGCCCTGGACACCCAGATCAGTTTCCTTACATAGATAGCTGGTTAGAAATTGCTCAAAGATTGCCACCTTGGGTCCGGTTCTGCGTGTGTAAGAGTAAGGTTTTAGTAGCAGGAGTGAAGAGGCAGGCAGAGCAGGAGCAGGCTAAGGAAAAGCAGGCAGGAAAGGAGAAACAGGTACCTCAGAAGGAAGTTCAACCCCCTATTCTACAGGACCCCCCCCCCCACCGAGGAAGTCCCACCAGTGTTACCACCTCCATATGAGCCATAGGCAGCACCAAGTGCCCCCCCTGCTAGACTGGAAGGTCTAGAAAGTCTGAAAACACCGCCTCCCTCCATCTCCCCTCAACCAGCCTCTCCAGAGGCAGTTGGGTGGCGCTTGCACTCAGCCAATCATGGGCC
The DNA here is from genome assembly GCA_026230045.1 of Corynorhinus townsendii. NCBI lineage: Eukaryota > Metazoa > Chordata > Mammalia > Chiroptera > Vespertilionidae > Corynorhinus > Corynorhinus townsendii. The sequence continues at coordinate 102,062,676 of JAPDVU010000003.1, forward strand.
CAAACAATAGCCGGCACATCAGATGCCTCTCAGGGAGATTTTGGGTGCCCAAGTACTTGGTGAAGATGGGACCTTACAGCATGGAAGGCCGGTCTATTATTATCAGCCCTTTACCACAAGTGACATTCTGAATTAGAAGCAACACACCCCAGCTTATTCTGAAAAACGTCAGGCCATGGTAGATCTCCTAGAAATGATCTTCTAGACCCAGAAGCCCACCTGGGTGGACTGCAAGCAGCTCCTTTTTGCATTCTTTATCACAGAGGAGTGCGTGAGAGTAATGACAGAGGCTCGGAAGTGCAGGGGCCTGATGCAGCAGTGGCCAAACATGGCGGGAATCTCCCTTTTCTGCCTCCCACACGGAAAAAGAGCTGAACGAACCAGTTCTAAAATGGAGGTGGCCAGGGATTGAGAAATATTAGAAATATAGAAACAAGACACAGAGATAAATTCGGAAGCTGGGTGCTGGGTGGGACGCCATCTTTCCTCTCTGATGGAGAGGCTGCAAAGACGACGACCCAGGATTACATATCTAGTCCCACCCCTGCTGACGCCTGGGCTGCTATGAAGTCAGAACTTATTAACATGTCTAGCCTCATTGTGGAAGCATGTTCCCAGGGTGTGACTGGGCCTATGCCCTGAGTTCAGCTGACAATAATTAAGGAAAATGCCCATGTGTCTTCCCAGGCGGCCCTCTACACAGAAGTGGTTCTAGACCTAGGACCCTGCAGGGACATTAGACACAGACAGATGGGCAAGGGAGGCCCTCCCAGATGAGGAACCTAATTGGTCCCCGAACTCAGAAGACAGAAAGACCAGGCTGGAAAGATATTGGCTGGCTTTCCTCCAGGGGTTCAGGGCTGGAGCCAAGAGGCCCACCAATATGGCTAAAATCTCTGAGGTTTTCCAGAAGCCTGATGAAAGTCCAGCAGCTTTCTATAAGAGATTGTGTGAGGCATACCGGATCTACTCTCCCTTTAACCCTGAGGCCCCGGACACTCAAACTATGGTAAATGCTGCTTTTGTAGGCCAAGCCCAGCCTGATATCAGGAGAAAATTACAGAAGGTGGAAGTGTTTGCAGGAAAAAATGATACTGAACTGCTAGAGATAGCCAACAAGGTTTTCATCAACTGAGACAGGGCAGCAAAAAAGGAAGAAGAAAAGAGAATACAAAGAAGGGTCAATGTAATAGCAGCAGCTTTCAAAGGTTTGGGGCCCCAGACAGCCCCAAAAAGGAAGCAAGAAGACAGATCAGGAGGGAAAGGAAGAGCAAGCCTGAGATGGGACCAGTGTGCCTATTGTAAGGAAACAGGGCACTGGAAAAATGATGTCCCAAACAGCAAAGCAAGAAAACAGGGCCCCCTTTTCCACCTAGTCGTTATCAATCAGAACCACCTGAAGCAGACCTTATTGGGCTGGCAGCAGCTGACTCTGACTAGGACAGACCGGGCTCTTTTCAGCTGGGCCCCCATGAGCCCATAGTCAGAATGAAAATGGGGGCCAGAGTGTGGACTTTATGGATGATACAGGAGCAGAGCACTCAGTAGTCACACAGAAAGTAGAGCCTCTCTTGGGAAAGGAGGTCACCATTATTGGAGCTACTGGAGACCAGACCCATAGACCATTCTGCCGGCCTCACCGATGCCAACTTGGTGGCCACCAAATAATTCACGAATTCCTGTACTTGCCAGACTGTCCAGTACCTCTGATAGGTAGAGACATTTTAGCCAAAATGGGGGCAGAAATCACTTTTGCTCCAAATGGCTCAGCACAGCCTCGCCTAAGTGAGGAGACCTCACCAATGATCCTGTCCTTAGCAGTGCCCCAGGAGGAAGAATGGAGACTTTATGCCCCTCAGTCAAAGGCCTCACCTTTAAGCTATGCCTGAATTAGAGGAAGAATTTCCACTGGTCTGGGCAGAAGGAAACCCCCCTGGCCTAGCCAAAGACCATGCCCTGATACTAATTGCCTTAAAGCCTGGGGCACAACCTGTCAAAATCCACCAATAACCAATTCCATGGGAGGCACGCCTAGGAATTCAGGTCCACTTAGACCAGCTACTTCAGTGGGGACTCCTTAAAGATGCCAATCACCATGGAATACTCCCCTCTTGCCTGTCAAAAAATCTGGGACTAATGACTCCCACCCAGTACAGGATTTATGGGCTGTTAAAAAGGCTGTTCAAAGAAGCAGATAAGAGCCTAAAGAATCTGGACTTAGTATTGTTCACAGATGGCAGTAGCTTCTTAGATGAAGGAAAAAGATGAGCAGGTTATGCAGTGGTATCAGACCTTGAGACAATTGAAGCACAGGCCCTGCCTGAAGGATGGTCAGCGCAGAGGGCAGAACTTTGGGCCCTCACCAGAGCCTTAGAACTCAGTAAGGATAAGCGTGTTAACATCTACACTGATTCACGCTATGCCTTCACCACCCTGCATATTCATGGGGCTATATACAAGGCAAGGTGGCTTCTGACAGCTGGAGGAAAAAGAATCAAAAATCAAAATGAGATTTTAAAGTTACTAGAAGCAGTATGGGAGCCTAAAGAAATGGCTTTCATTCATTGCAAAGATCACCAGATAGGGAAAGACTCAGTGTCAGAAGGAAAACAGCGTGCTGACGCCGCAGCAAAGCATGCTGCCAAAGAACAAGTAGCACTGGCACGGATCATGTTGGCCCCTGAATTACCTGAACCTCCAAAATACACTCCTCAGGAAGAGGAATGGGCCCAGAAAGAAGGGGGCAAAAGAACAAAAGAAGGTTGGTGAATACTCCCAGATCATAGGGTCTATGTCCCAGAACAGTTAACCCACAAGGTAGTCCTCCAGCAGCATGAACTTACTCATTTAGCAAAGACTGCCCTAGAAGCTTTGTAAGGCAGATAGTACCTAATTGCCCATCTTCCCTCCTTGTGTGCCTCAGTTTCTCAGCATTGTTCCTCTGTGTGCAGAACAATGCCAAACAGGGCCCTGTGGGACCGATAGGAGTTCAGCGCTGCTGGCAAAGTCCCTTTGAGGACTTAGTAGTCGACTTTACAGAAGTAGGCCCTAGCAGAGGAAATAAATACCTACTAGTCTTTGTTTGCACTTTTTCAGGCTGGGTTGAGGCATATCCCAACTCACACAGAAAAGGCGAGAGAAGTCACTAAGGCATTGCTAAAGGACATAATTCCGCGGTATGGAATGCCCCTGATCATAGGGTCTGATAATGGCCCAGCCTTTGTAGCAGAAATAGTACAACAGGTAACTAAGGCTTTAGGAATTAGATGGAACCTACATACAGCTTACAGGCCTCAGAGTTCAGGGAAAGTAGATCACATGAACTGGACTCTAAAGCAGACTATGGCTAAGCTATGCCAAGAGACAACCCTACCCTGGACAGATATCTTGCCTCTTGTACTCTTGCGGGTATGCTGTGCGCCGAGGGCCAGGGTAGGTTTCTCTCCCTTTGAAATTCTATACGGTAGACCCCCTCCCTTAATTCGGCCAAAGGGAAATTTGGGGGAAATAGTGAACTTAGAAATCCAGAAACAACTACAAGGACTTGGAAAAACTGTCTTTGTGGTCCACAGATGGGTAACTGACTGACTACCCATCTCTCTAGGAACAGCTGTACATCCTTATAAACCTGGAGACCAGGTTTGGGTAAAAGACTGGAAAAAAAGAGCCCCTTAAGCCAATTTGGAAGGGACCCTATGCAGTCATACTAACCACTCCCACAGCTCTCAAGGTTGCAGGACTGAACAACTGGATTCACCACTCTCAGGTGAAAGCAGCTCACCAGCCGAGCGACACCCAGGCTAAGTGGAAGGTGATCTCTGACCAGAAACACCCCCTGCGGATCACCCTCAAGAAGACAACGGACCTGGCTGATCAACCTTCTCCAAGGAATTCAGAAATGCCCTGCTGAATTCTTCCTTTACAATAATCTTTCTTCCTTATCTTCTCTTAAAGGCAAAATGCTCTGGTATTTCTGGATAATCATTGTTTTTATCTTTCTAATAATTCTCATTTTGTCTTTTTATGAGTGCCGCCAGAACCCAAGGCTAGTCCCAGGAGGAGAACTCTTCTGCCCTTACTGGAACACAGAAGCACTGCTTCCTACACAGCAAAGGAACAAGATGAAGCTAAGGCTAATTCTTTTACTGTTACTGAACTCTCTTAATCTGGACCACTCTCAGGTCTACACTCTGCCTCTTGAGAACCTCCTGAGTCCTCACTATTTCTATCGAATGCTTAATCTCACACTCTCCCTCTTAAAAGAGCAGTCCAGCTAATCCCTCTCCTTATAACACTTGGCATTTCAACAGGGGTTAGCACTGGAATAGGGGGACTGGCAACTTCCTTCTTCTACTATCAGAGCCTATGCAAAGACTTTGCTGACAGTTTAGAAGAAATAACTCAAAGTACTGTTGCAGTACAGGATCAGATTGACTCACTGGCAGCCATTACTCTCCAGAATCAAAGAGGACTAGACCTTCTCACAGGAGAAAGGGGGGCTGTGCCTGTTCCTTGAGGAAGAATGCTGTTTTTATGCTAACCAGTCTGGTATTGTAAGGGATGGGGCCAAGAAACTAGCTGATCGAGCTTCAAAAATAAGACAGGAGTTATCTGAGACCTGGGTTGCATGGGAGGTCGGGGAGGGGAAGAGGTCTGAAAATGGCTCCTTCCATTGACAGGACCACTGTTAACACTACTCATAGCCATAACCCTAGGACCATGTCTTCTAAATCTGTTAACTCACTTTATCTCATCCCATCCAGATGCCTTTAAACTTCAAATGGTCCTACAAGCCAGAAGAATTCCCTACAAACCTCTCCAAGAGGAAGAAATGGGATGTTAACCCCTTGGACGTCATCCCTTTTCAGCAGGAAGTAGTAAAAGAGTTTCAACGCTCCTGTTCACCGTAACATCTTGTGGTTATTGTACCACAAGGCTGAAAAGCTTGTGGGACAAGGCGGGGTGGGGAGGATGAGAAGGCTAACCCCTATTTTGTAAAACTACTGTTTGGAATTCTCTGCTGTTTTTTTAGACGGACCCTTATTCTAAAAAAATAACTTTGCTTTCTAGCCTGCTTGAATAATGAGGAAGATAAACTTAGCTGTCTGACCTTGTAGGCCAGAGACTAGATATGCCCATAATTTCAATGCCATGCCAGGTGCATTTTTTAATTGGATAGAACTGTGTTGTTTTCAAGGCCAGCATCAAGATAACCACTAAGCGCACATAGGGCTGGCTCTTTAATAAAAAGGGAAGTTCTGCTTGTAGCCTTGCTTAGAATTTGAATTCATTTTCTCTAAGCCCACCAGTGAATAAAGTGTGACTCCAAACTCCCCCAGCATTGTTTGATTAGTCCAGTTCTCTGTAACACTACCCAATATAAGCAGCTGGCTGGTTGTGGGAGTACAGGGGAGGGGGTTGTGAAGAGCAGATTTTCATGGATGACCTGTTATTCTCCCATATTGCCAGGATTATTGGAATAAATGCTCATATATGATTCAAACCTATCTCTGGTTAATTAGCTCAAGTAGTTACAGGCAGCCAGTTTCATATTCTGGCAACCCAGATGGGACTACAAATGGGCCTCTGGGTTGAATACCAGGGATCCCACTTGATGCCTGGACTGGGGGTTCTTGGGGCTGAGTCCTGGACTCATTTGTAGCAATGCCAGGAATTTTCCTGTTTTGAATCCTAGCCACAGCCTCAGCAATCTCCATCATTTCACCTAAGACCTAAGTTGAATTGAGAATTTTATAACTCTGTAAAAAGGGGTATCTGTCGTATGTTGTCTGTTGCACCCTATCTGGTGTAAGCCTAATCAGCTCCTGGTTGCAAGTGGCCTTTCACGGTTCTTGCCTGTTCTCCACACCTAAGCCTGATCAGTTTAAGGTCAAACATAGCCCTGCATGGCTAGGGTATTCTGGCTGGTATTCTGTCTAGCTGTGCACAATAAGCCACAGACAGTTGTCTGTTGTGCACATTTGTAAATATTGTATACTAGGGTGGTTTTTCCTGGTGTAACTTTGCCTGTAATCTTGCTTAATTGCTTAAGGATGGGTGCTAGTGGCTGGATCCTAGAGGAAACTCCAGTGGGATGGATCTTGGAGGATTGGGCTACTTACACTTATCTACCAATGACAAAAAGGAAATGGTGTTTTACTGCAATACTGCTTGGCCTATGTATGCTTTAGATTCTGGGAAAAGGGAGCCATTAAATGGATCTTTAAACTATTATACTGTGTTATAGTTAGAATTGTTTTGTCAGAGGGCAGGAAATGGGGGGAAGTGCCTTATGTTCAATTCTTTATGTCTTTGCATAATTCTGACTTGAAAGAAAAGAAAGAAAGGGCTAAGTTGATGGTTCAGAGAAAAGATGTGTTACCTGTAATTTAAAAGGTAGAGAGCAGGAGAATAAGAGGGAGTAAGAGGCAGCCTTGCAGTTCATAGTTAGGAAACTTCCACCAAGTGTTCCAAAAGCTGGGAGCTCCCTCCTTTCCCTAAACCACTAGGCACTGAAACTGAGCCTGAGACAGTCACCCTCTAGATTAGAAAGAGGCAGGGAACTGAATTTGAAGGGGATAGAGTTGCTTCCCTAGCAGAACAATTCCCTCTCAGCCATATAACAGTGGGAGCCACTGAGAATGTGCACTCAGCAGGATATTATTGGACCCATACTCCATTCTCCACCTGTTTGGCTAAATTGGAAAACTTCCTACCTGGATGACTATGCTGAGATCACGACCTTATTTCCATATTCGCCACTCATAACCCCACCTGGGAGTATATCCAGGCATTCTTAAAAGGCCTCTTTGAAGCATCCATCTTATATAAAAACTGCTGTTTGAAATTTTAACCCTGCTATTTTGGCTTCTGTAAATGCTTGCTTGCTTAAAGAATGACAATAAGACTATTCCCATTTCAGAGAGGTCATTAAACCTTCTCCAGATGAAGTTATCAGTGCTGGCACCAGGCCAGGCCTTTGGTTGAGGTCTCAAAGCCCCAGCACATAGGGACTCTTTAAGAACTTGCAAAGGGAACTGGAAAACCCCATATTTGGGAGACAAAGAGGGTAAAAGGTATAAATACAGGAAATTTCCTATGTGACTTGGCCCAAAATTCTAGAGACATTTTTCTCTGGGCCCACGCATAGTAATAATAACAAATGTAACTCCATCTCTCTAAGTGTTGCTTGGTTCTTCTCCGTTCTTCTGTAACATTATTGGTTCCCTGACCATGCAAACCAATCCATGCTTGACATTTTGGACTCCAGTGAGTGGACTGGGTTTGGGGCCCTGGGGTGCTGGACAGGCCTCCGGGAGGCACGTGCACTGCTGATCTTAGCAGAATTAAACCAGAGGAGTCTGAGCACTCCTGGACCTCAGCCCAGACCCAACCGGAATCTGGAGAGAGTGGACAAACACCTCTGGACCTGTCAACAGAATTGGTAAGGGAGGGGCCCCAGTCAGTCAGGCCCATTCCAAGTGAGTGTAAGGGGGAGCTTGATCACTTCCCCAGAAGCCATACGGCTTCCTCAAGCAATTAATCAGGAATCAGGTGGACTATTTAAACTCTGAGTAAATATCTGGTAGAAGTCAAAAACTCAGATTGTCTGGTATATAAATGTAAGTGTGACAGTCTGTGTAAAGCAAAAGCTACTTTGATTTATTCTGCATTTCTGTTGATTCATCTGGCTAAAACATTTGATTTATCAAAGGCTGAACACCACCGTGATAATCTAAAAAAAGTCTCAAGCAGCGCTGTTGAGAGGTTATTTTTCTCAGAGATGTTTGCTCTCTGTCACGGAGGGAATCAGCCCACTTAATAAAAATTTCTATCTATTGGTTGCTCTTCCCTGAATTGTGAATTTTCTGTATTAAATTGAAATTTTGAAGTTCTGGGGTAGATTTAAAGGTGTGAATTTGTGAAAGGATTTGCCCAGAGAAAACAAAGGCTGGCAAGGTTCCAAGATTGCTTGGTTCTGAGATTGTTTGTAAGAAAAGCAAGAGAGAAGTCTTTTCAAGTGAACTATTTGCAACAAAGTAGTAAATTTCAAAGAACAAAGAACTTGTTATTTATGGCTTTTCTTATCTCTTTTGGTGGACAGAGACTTCTGGGGGCAGGGCTTACAGCTCCACAGGGCAGAGATTTATAGGTCCTGTCCCTGCCTCTGACATCAGTCCAACATGAGCCACCTGAGGTGGAACTATGGCTGAAGTTATGATTAACTGTTCATGGACCCCATTAACCTTGGTTGTGTGTCTTGTGCGGTCTGTTATCTTCATGGTTGTGTGTTTTATTTGACTTGCTGTTTTCAGTTATTTATTAAGATCCTCATAGAGGACATAACTTGGTCTTTCCCTTCCTCCCTCATCCTGATTCTAAAAGCATCTGTGACTGGATTAAAGATCTTTTCTTTCAGGAGGCCCTTCAGGCTTTCAGTCCACAAGAAATCTCCTACACACCCTTATCCTCATCTGCTGTCTTTCCAGGCCGACTAAGAGAAATTTTTCTCTACAGGTCGGACCCCAGCCTCTGGGAGGGATAACTACTACAGTGGTAGTCTGTAGTTTTCTCTGAAACTCCCAACTGTTTCTATTTCTCTCCTCTGTAAGAATTGTCTTCCTCTGACTCACAATAGAAAATGAAGACAAGCAATGGTCCCTGGGTTGGGGGACGGGGTGCGGGAGTGTCAGCAGTTAATTATGAAGCAGGGAGAGATAGGTTTTTGTTGATTTTTACTGGCTGAAGACCGCCCTGCTGGCGTAGGGGTCTGGTCCATAGCCTACCAGGCGTCTTATCAGAACTACACTAGATTCAAGGTCGCAAACATTCTGCAAGCACAATTAATCTTTCTCTGCCCTGGTTTATTCTTTTTAACCCTTCCAATACTAAATTAGACAGATAAAATATACTTGAAATTACATAAGGAAAAATATATCAGTTTATACTAGATAAGTTTTAATTTACCTGCTTTTAGTTTTATCACAGAAAGTCTAGGTATATTTTCTTGAAAAGTACATTTAAAGTGTGTTTATAAATATTAATCTAAAAATGCTGACTGTTCAGTTTAGGTAATCATTAAAGGACTGAGTTTTCTAAGAATAAATAATTCTAATATATTAAAAAAAAAACAACAAAAACCACTAAACTCCCAGGAGCCAAGCAGAGGGGAAATGGAGCTAAAGTCCGCAGCCACTTTGGTGATTTAGAACTGGTTGCTAGGCAGACTCAGCCCCCAAGAGCCAGGTGAAAGAGCAGGGGCGGGTGGGGGCCTGGATGTCTGAGCTGCTGCAGTGGCCCTGGAAGCAGCAGCAGCAGCAAGAAAAGCAGGGGACAGCAGACATTTATCTATTTACCTGACACTAGAGCTGCCCCGCTGCTGCCCAGTAAGTAATGAGAATTTTACAGCAAGCAATATAAGACTTAGGCCTTTGGCTTGTTGGCTACAGCAGTTAAACCAAAAGCCAGTGACTGCTACTAGCCTTCCTGCAGCCCCAGGAATAGAGCAGCGAGCTCAGGATCTGTGAAAATAGCAGATAGAGCTAGTGAAAGCTCCTTGTTTGCAAATGTACTGAAAGGGTTCAGTATCTGTTGCTGCTGGAAGAGGAGGGGCTGGTATTCCCTTCCAGTGCACTCCTGTGGGAGAGGCCTGGTTGCTGCTGCTCTGCCACAAAGGGTACTGGCAGGAAGACAAGGGGCCTAATACTCAAGCCACTGCCACAGAAGCGTTTTGCAATATGCAAAGCTGTTTCTAACTGCAACTCTGGCTGTTTTGTACTGGCAGCTTAAAGTCAAAGGGCAACAAGAGATAAGGATGGCAGGGCCCTGTAACTAATAAACAGGGTTAACAAAAAGGACTAAGGAAAGGCACTCTCCCTGGACCAGGGAGCCTTCAGGACTTTGAGATTCTCTAAGACAGGAGGAGTCTGCCTGAGGGACTGGCTGATACCCCGTTGGGTTAGGAGAACCAGAGGTTGCATATTGAACTTATAAACTGCAGTTTGTTAGGCAGAGTTCCAAGCCCAGTTGTATAGGGGTTAAGCTGCCTGTGTATAGCAAAACAATTTTCACCCATGCCAGAATACATTTTAGGGAAATTGGACAGACTGTGTTTGTGGCTAGAAAAAAAGGAACAAGTCACCATACACAGCTCTGACAGTGGCCTTCAGAAAACTGTATAATAGACTTAGATAATGCCTGTGTCTTCATGGACATGACTCCAGAGAGACAAGGACAGTTTTGCTTTGTGTGAGAAGGTCAAAAATAGAAGGTCACCTCCTTAAGATGTTTATATAGGCCTACCATGTGTCATGTTTGGTAGCAAAAGATTTTGCTGTCAGAAGTGGCTGCAGTGCCAATGTTACACTTCATTATATAAATACATTACTCTTTAATTCTCTTACAGATTTAAATGCAGTTGCCAAAAGGGCAGGTGCCCAAATTGGCAAAGAAGAACACACCTCAGGATTTGGTTTCTATTGAGAGACAGTTGACAGCCTATATACTGTCTTGCAGGCCTGTGTGGCCATGCCCATGTCAGGGGGGGCGGGGGCACAAACCTCAACTTTAGGAAAGTGGGAGAGGCCTGTTTAGAATAGAGGGAAGTGATAAAGTGGTGAATACTAGCCCTCTGTTACAGGAATTACAGACCCTGTGAGGTCCTGTGACATGTGAGACCCTGTAAAGGAATAAAGCTCCTTTAGTCCATTCTGAGAGGGCAAGTCACCCCTCCTAGGAACCATATGTAGTTTAAGGAGAAGTCAAGTAGGGGTAGCCCTACTACAAGGACAGCTATGACTATCTATTTTAATATAGACACATTGGGGAGAAACCAAGATAGCGGCATAGGTAAACACCTAAACTGCTGCCTCACACAACAATATCAAAACTACAACTAAAAGACAAAATGGACACCATCCAGAACAACAGGAGAGCTGGCTGAGTGGAAATTCTACAACTAGAAGAAAAGAGGACAGCACATTGACATTCAGAGGAGCTGCAAATGGCTGAGGTACAGAGACTCGCACACGAAGAGGATGGGTGGCTGCGTGTCTCGGCGGCTGAGTGCGTGGCTGGCTTTCTAAAGCAGAATGGAGAAGGAAGCTCCCGACTGCACTGAACTCCAGGGCAGAGACACTGGGCGAGACACTGGGAAACCAGACTCATTCGGGGGAAATCTGGACTGTCAGGAAAAGAGCAAGCACACTGAGACTTGGGAGCTATGGAAGGTAGAGGTCTGGAGGCGCACGCATGCAGAGAGGACTGACTGCTGAATGCTCGGGAGGCTGAGTGCGCGGCTGGCTTTCTAAAGTGGGAGGGAGACAGAAGCTTCCAATTGCGCTGAGCTCCAGTTCCGGGCAAGTTCTGGGAACCTCAACTCATTTGGGGAGAAACTGGACTGTCTGGCAGTGGGCAAAACTCAAGGGAAGCTTTCTCTCAGAGGTGCTTGCAGTGATTACTGAGGGACACTGAGACCCAGGAGCCTCATAGGGCAGGGCTGACCGGAAACCAAGGCTGTCTGCTCTGCCATGAAACTCCACCCCATCCAAGCTGAGCACAGAGGGTTTTGTAATTTTGCAAGGCTTGTCTCATAAGAATGTCTCCAACACAGAAGTCTTCCCAGCGTAGGCTCAGCTGAGCCTCACAGCCAATTGGCCTGGATTTCAATTCCTCCCAGTGATACCAACAACAATCAAGACTTAACTACAACAAGACTGAGCACACAGTCCACAAAGGGGTCCACCAAGAGTGTCCACCTCAGGTAACTGGGGAGGCTGAGCCACTGTGCCCTAGAGGACACCTACCACACAAAGCTACTCTACCAACTCAGGGAAGCAGTGAAAATGCAGAGACAAAGAAACAGATCACAATGAAAGAAATGGAGGAAAACAAATGACTGGATATAGAGTTCAAAACCACACTTATAAGGTTTTTCAAGAATTTCCTGGAAAAGGCCGATAAATTTAGCAAGACCCTCAAGGATATGAAAAAGGACCAATTAGAAATTAAACATACACTGACTGAAATAAAAAAATATTATACAGAGACTTAACAGCAGACCACAAGAATCAAGTCATAGAGTTGAAATACAAAGATGAAAAAAACACTCGGCCGGAAAAGCAAAAAGAAAAAATAATCCAAAAATTTGAAGATAGTGTAAGGAGCCTTTGGGACAACCTCAAGTGTACCAACATCTGAACTATGGGGGTTCCAGAAGAAGAGAGAGAGGAAGATACTGAAAATGTATTTGAAGAAATAATGACTGAAAACGTCCCCCACCCAGTGAAAGAAATAGACTTACAAGTCCAGGAAGCGCACAGAACCCCAAACAAAAGGAATCCAAAGAGGACCACACCAAGACACATCATAATTAAAATGCCAAGAGCAAAAGACAAAGAGAGAATATTAAAAGCAGCAAGACAAAAACAGTTAATTACCTGCAAGGGAGCACCCATACAACTGTCAGCTGATTTCTCAAGAGAAACGATGCAGGCCAGATGGGAGCGGCAAGAAATAGTCAAAGTGATGAATAGCAAGAACCTACAACCAAGATTACTCTACCCAGAAAAGCTATCATTCAGAATTGAAGGGCAAATAAAGAGCTTCACAGATAAGAAAAAGCTAAAGGAGTTCATCACCACCAAACCAGTATTATATGAAATGCAGAAAGGTATTCTTTAAGAAGAGGAAGAAGAAGAAAAAGGTAAAGATAAAAATTATCTTTAACAACAAATACATGCCTATCAACAAGTGAATCTAAAAATCAAGTGAATAAAAAACCTGACAAACAGAATAAACTGGTGAATATAATAGAATCAGGGGCATAGAGAGGGAGTGGACTGACAATTCTCGGGGGGGAAAGGGGTGTGGGAGGTGCGGGAAGAGACAGGACAAAAAGCCTGTGGATGAGGACAGTGGCAGGGAGGTAAGGGCAGAGGGTGGGCTGGGAACCAGGTAGAGGGGAGCTATGGGGGAAAAAAGAAGAACAATTATAATAATCGGAACAATAAAGATTTATTAAATTTTAAAAATTAAATAAATATAGACACATTGTAAATTTCTTTTTGACATTTGAAGACAGTTATATTACTCTGAACAGCCCATGAAAAGGACTGGTAAGGAAAATTAGAAGATCTTAAAACAGGCCAGTGTCTTTTTCTCCTTATATAATTCTTCCAAAATTTGGCAATGCTTAGTAAATCATGGCAATACATTTCTTTGCATAAATCCAATAAGGCTGGTTTCCAATAGTGGTTTTATTGACCAGAAACTTTGACTAGAGTATCATGTTTTAAAGAGCCCTGTCTGAACTCTGAAGACTTGAAGCCAGTAAGAGTGCCATGGAAAAAGCCTGGTATCCTCCTTGGTAGTCCTGAAAATAGCTGGCACTGAAGCATCAGGCCCATGCCCTATCATAGCTGGCAGTTGGTCAGAGTAGAAGGGGAACAATAAGGGTGCCTCTACGTCCCTGCAGAACCTCCACGCACTCTGGGCCACAACAAGTAGGGGGTCTACTGAGATGGGCCTTAAAGCCTAGGTCGTGGGCCCAACTGGAGTCTCTGCAGGTGAGAGATTCACCTAACTCAGCAGATACTGCAGCCATGCTTGATGACAGCTGGATGGCTTGACTTCCTGGCCCTACAGGGCACACTAAGATTCAATCATGAAATTCCAGCAAAGGTAGTTGGTTACCATTCTTGTGTTTATGCAAACAATCAGGCTAAATTGAATACAATAGAAAAATTGGTCTTGATTTGGCTCTTTTGATAAACATAGAGATAATTTTGAGGAGACAAATTCTATTTCAATAGAGGTTATTAAAACTGAAATGTTTTCTTTCTCTTCCAGCGGACCATTTGTTACAGTTTATCTCCGCCAGGTCACAAGCCCACCTCCTTCTGTGCCCTGGCTTCATTGTCTCTCTGACAGACAGCAAAGATCTCTTGGCTCTGAGAGAACCTCTGACCCATCTCAGCAAGAAGTAATTACAGAAGAAATTCAACATCCATTTTCCCTAAAAGAATTCAGAGCCAGGATCCTTGAAATAATATATTAGGCAGTTAGACAGACATGAGCAGAGCAAGGACGATGGGCTAAGTAGTGCTACCAGATGTAACTAAGTCTTTCCACCAATAGGTATGTAAGATAAGGGGCATAGTCAAAGAGGTACTCACCCAAAGTCTCATCCCCTAGAAAAGGCCAGTAGCCTATTTTTCCCAAAGACTTGAACCCTTTGCATTTGGGTGACCTCTGGGCAGTAGCTGCCACAGCTATGCTTATCAAAAAAGCAACTAAGTTAACCCTAGGGCAGGAACTCATCCTAACTGTCCCACATGTGGTCAAGGCTTTACTCCGGAACACATTGGAGTGCTGGATGTCAAACGCTTGAGTCACCCAGTTTCAGGCTCTTCTACTCAACCAGTCTCACATCTGGTTCCACAAGATTCTTGCCATCCACCCTGCCATCCTCCTCCCAGACAATGACTCTGAAGAACCTCTACATGACTTTTCAGAGGTCACCAACTTAGTACAGCCTTCCCAGACCTCACTGACACCCCACTGGCATTGCCGGACAAGGTACTGTTCATGGATAGGAGTAGTTTTGTCCAGGAAGGAATCAGATATGTAGGGGCTTAGACCGAACAATATGATCTCAGGCACTCATTAGAGGGACCTCAGCACAAAAGGCCAAGTTAATTGCTCTTATTCAGGCTCTCCAGTAGGCAAAAGAAAAATCAGTAACAATTTATACTGAAAGAAGTTCTTACAGGCTTTACAGTCCACCCAGAAAGCAGTCCAGAAGCACGTCCAAGATGCTCTTCCTGTACCAACTTCTGATCCTGCCCATCCTGTCCAACCTGGTGACTCTATTTAGATAAAGAAAATTGCCACTCAAGGACTGACTCCTACCTGTAAAGAACCACCACCAAGGCATTAAAGGTCGGCGGAATCCTGACATGTCTTCATCACTCCCAGCTTAAGACAGCCAGGCAAAATAGAGAGTCCAGGACTCTTTGGACCCTCTAGAGATTATTCCTGGCCTTCATTCTGGGCCCTTATCTTATAAACAGGCCCACTGACTTTATTTGGTAGAGAATTAATTCTATTAGGCTTATAGTCCTCAGGGTCAATATAACTCCCTCCCCAACAATGACCCAAAGAGTCAATAATTTGATTCATGTACAAAAACCAATGGGAATGAAGCATCCATTTTATATAAAAACTGCTATTTAAAATTTTAACCTTGCAATTTTGGCTTCTGTAAATGCTTGCTTAAATAATAAGGAAAATAAGACTACTCCCATTTCAGAGAGGTCATTAAACCGTCCCCAGATGAAGTTATCAGTGCTGGCACCAGGCCAAGCCTTTGGTTGAGGTCTCAAAGCCCCAGCATATAGGGGCTCTTTAAGAACTTGCAAAGGGGACCAGAAAACCCCATATTTGGGAGACAAAGAGGGTAAAAGGTATAAATACAGGAAACTTCCTGTGTAACTTTGCCCAGAATTCTAGAGACTTTTTTCTCTGGGTCTGCATGTAATAATAATAATAAATGTAACTCCATCTCTCTAAGAGTTGCTTGGTTCTTCTCTATTCTTCTTTAACATCTTAACTGGGGACAAGAGGAGATTCGTGCTTGGAAAACATGGTGTGAAGCTCTTGTCTGTGGGTTATGCATGCCTGCAAATATTGTATGTGAGTGTCTCTGTTGATTGTTGTTTTGTGTCTCTGTTTGTTTAAAGATGGGGTATATCCAACTTTGTTGGGGGCAACAGTTGCTTGTGGCAGGCTGAACCCATGGAAGGAATTACAGGAACTTCCCAGCAACTGCAGAGAGTTCTTATTCTTGGAGACCCTCTCTGAGCTCCCTCTCAAGCAGCCACCCAAAATGCTTTGCTAGTGATAGTTTTGTCTATCTATAATGTAACTTTGGTTAAGGATGCTCTTTGCTTGCTTTCTTATTTTTTGGGAGCTTAGTTTACTCTTCGCCGTTTTATGAACACAGGAAATCATTTGTCTCTGTTGTTTGGGCTTTGTGCCCCTCAGAATCAAAGGTCATTTGTTGTACTGGGTTAATGTGAGAAGATTCTCAGGCTAATGCCCCAGTCCATCATTTTGGGAGTACTCATCCATTTACTTCAGGGGTTGTTTTTGTGTATGTTTTGAAATAGGATAAGATCTTTTCTATATGAAAGATTCTGTGTTGTTACAGTCTACTCAGAAGGGAAAATATGGGAAATAAAACCTTGTAAATCCTCAAGTTTTTCTCCTAGGAGGCCCAGAGCTGCAGAAGTACCTCAGGCAGGGGCCACTCCTACTTTGTAAAAAAAAAAAAAAGAAAGAAAAAGTAAAGTCTTTTGTAACTTAAAACTTAGGAGTTCTTCTGAGTTAAATAGTATTAAATATCTAGGTATTTTGAAATAACAGAATACTGAAATATTAATCTGAATTTGCCTACTTTTGGCTTATACAGAGTATCTAGAGGATGGATTTGAATCTGTTAATGAATATGTTTTCTATTTCATTTTATATCTCTTAAAATTGTAAATGTATTGCTAATCTGAGTAATGGTAATTACTTACTTGTCACTTAAAAATTAAGGTTTCTAATAGTTAAGACTTCTAATTGAAAAGAAGTTGTATAGTTTTGGTAATAGAAGGTATGAGACATGGAGATGCAATTTGAAGGGAAAAGGAAAGCGAGTTCTAAAGCTGGTTATTTCTGAATTGGTAAGAAGGTTTTTGAAAGTGGTTGAAAGGTTTGTGAAAGTTTTAGAAAGGTTGTGCAGTTAAATCTTAAAAGGAAATTATAGGTATTCTGAATACTAAATTTAATAAGATAAATTAATCTACAAAGTAAGCTAATACAGAACTTCTTTAGTCCTTTTCCAGTCTGCTTTTGAAGGAAAATTTTATATTTAAGGTTCATAGGAGGCTTTGTCAAATAAAAACTATATTCTATTTATATATGTGATAGATCCTCCCTTCCCCCAACTGATGGACAGAGAATGACGTAAACTCCACCTGCAGCCCGAACATTCCTGAACACCTAACCAGGCACCTTATATGGACTGTACATTGAACCACCAATCAGCACCTGCCAAATACCCTAACCCCCGATTTCTAAGTCCCTAATTATGTGCTTTATATGAAACCACCAATCAGTGTGTGCCGAGTATCCTAAGCCCCATCCCTTCCCTTTCCTCCCCTCAAAAGGCGCCTTCACCCTGGCACATGTGCTCTTTTCCATCTGGAAGATAGCCCAGCAGGGGTCTTCTCCTCTAATAAAGCCTGTGTCCTGGTCTCTGGCCCTCTGTCTCATCTTTCATCTGGTGCCAAAAACCTGGGTGAGCGTGGACGATCCTCGAACCTAGGCCTGAGCTTCTGACTCTTGCTCTGGCTCTGCTCGGTGGCATGGTTCTGAGTTGATTGGCCTGCTCAGAACACTTCTCGAACCCTGCCGTACCAGGACACGTCGCTTTCTCACCGGTAGGCTTCAGGAACTTTCCTGACGCCCCCCCCCCCCCCCACTTGACCTGGGAGGGCCTCAGAGTTTTCCTGTCCACTCAGTTACATGTTCTACATTCTACGAAAGCCCAGGTACCTGGCTGGGAAACTCTGCTCTCCTCCATGGGAAAGGTCTCGGGGTGATGACCTTGGAACCTTCTCTCGTCTCTCTCTCTCTCTCTCTCTACAGGTTGGCTGAGGAAAAAGGAGGATGCTCCTTCTTTCCTCCCCAACTTTCCGGTGGCCCTTCCCTCTGGTCATGGGGACCTCTCAGTCCAAACCCCCTCTACACACCTTTAGGATGTCTCCTCGCCAATCTCTATACCCTTGGTCTTTCTGGCTCCATAAACCAAAGAAGCTCTACCTGGCCACAATATAAACTCGACAATGTCTCTCTGTGGCCCGAAAACGGCACTTTCAATTCCAATATCCTCCAAGACTTAGATAATTTTTGCCACCAGACAGGGAGGCCTCAGAGATCCCTCCGAACAGCTTCCCCCGCCCCCCCCCCCCTCACCCCTCACTTTACTCCTCAGGTAACACCCATCAGATCCTCCTCGCAAAGTCCTCTTTGCCCTCTCAAACCTGTCCTCAGCCCCTTTCTGTCTTCTGACTGCTCTTTTGACCCAGCGGACCATTCCTCTCCACGTGTCTCACTCCTGCCACCCCATTACTACCCTGCCACAGAATCTGCACCCCACGCTCTACCTCTGAGAACTCTAACCGTGCCCGCCTTCCCCTGTGCTCTCCCCTGAATCTCCGCCCCCGTGACCACCAGCAACCGAATTCTCAGGCGGCCAGCCAGTTCCCTTTCAGCAAGGTCGCAGGGGCAGAGGGCTTCATCCGGGTAGCCATTCCTTCTCACTTTCTGATCTTCCTGAGAGCCCAAATCCTGAGAACGTGAGCTCCAAAACAGCCTTTCCCATCTAACACTCATTCTCAGGCCACCCAAAGACTGCCTTCCACAACAGCCTCTTCTATTCCCACATCCATTCTACCCCTGAGGGAGGCAGCAGGAACTGAGGGCACAGTCTGAGTCCCCGTCCCATTCTCTATGTCCAGCCTCACAGATTGAGAGGCACCTCAGGTTCCTTTTTCCACTAACCTGACCACCTTTACTCCCTGACATACGCCGCAAACTTCAAAAAATAGATGCAGGTCCACAAACCCCTGAAAAAGACTTCGTTAACCTGACCTTTAACGTCTTTAACAATAGAGACAAGGAGACCCAAGTCCAAATTCAAAGGTGAGATCAGGCCATGGCTGAGGCCCAGTAGGAGGCCTTCCAGCTCCTAGCCACTGCTTTCAAACCCCAAACGAAGTGCCAGTCTTCCGACCGTGGGTAAGTCAGGGGCTAAGTCTCCTCCAGGCCCATGCTTCAGATGCAGCAAGGAAGGACACTGAGCCAAGTCCTGGTCAAACCCGAGACCCCCACCTGGGCCCTGCCCAAGGTGCGGAAGGGAAGGCCATTGGAAATCAGAATGTAGTCTGGCTCCTCCAGGTCTGGACTTAGCCAGTCCAGCATGGCCACCCTCTGGATCCGTTTTGGACCTCCCAGGCCTCCTGGGACTGGCCACGGAAGAAGCTGCCCAGGCACTAACAGGGCCCCACAGACTTACATCACCAGGACAGAGCCTCAGGTAACGACTGTGGTGCCAGGTAAGCCGATCTTCTTTTAATTGACACTAGGGCCACTTATTCTGCCCTCCGAATCGCTGGGACTCTTGTCCACTCCTCAGTCTCTATTATGGGGGTTGACGGATTAGTCTCACAGCCATTAGCCACCTCACATCTACACTGCATCTTACTAAATTCCCCCATTCACTCTTTTCCCATTCTACCTCTAAAAGCCTTATCTCCTTATCTCCTCTATGATCATTATCTCTAGGAAAAATGCTGGGTTTAAAATTCAAACAACTAGAGGCCTGAAAACAGGCTTTGGGGCCTGCTCCCTTCTCCCCCTGCCTTTTCTCAAGCCTCATCTTCCACTGCTCCTTTCCTCCCCTTTCTCTTTTCCCTTGGATAACAGTCCATTCTAATATTCCTTCCCACTTTCACTGCAACACAATCTCAATCACTCATCTGTCACCCCTTATTGGTAGCACCATGGTGACTACCCTCTCAGCTTGGAGTGCAGAACTAGAAAAAGGAATCTCATACCCTTTAGTCTACTTCTTCTCCTTACACCTATCAGCTTGTCTCCACGATCAGGGATTTTTCTTTCTCTGTGGGGAAAACACATACATCTGTCTCCCCATCAGCTGGACAGGAACCTGTACTCTCATCTATCTCTCACCCAATGTAGATGCAGCCCCAATAATCAGTCTTTACCTGTCTCCGTAACCCATCATATCTGACACAAAAGGGCAGTCCAGATAATCCCTCTCCTCATAACCCTTGGCATCACAGCAGGGGTTGGAACTGCCATAGGGAGCTTAACCACTGCTCTACCCATACTTTGAAACCCTGTCTCAGGATCTACAAGAAACATGTGGATGCCCAGCAAGGGGCAAAACTAGGAAAACAGGAACCTTACCCCCAGGCTAACCTATTCTTCCCTTTCATATTACTAGTGGGGCAACTGAGACCCCTACTCTTTTCCCCCTAAAAATAACATCTAGGTCTCAGTTGTATTTCAGCTCCAGGCCCAGAAAAGCAGCAAAACCAGACAAGTGACGCTGTGGCAGCCTCAGGACCAGCTTTAACCTCCCAAGTGACTCAACAGGATCGCTCTCCAGACTTCACCAACCAGTCTCTTGGGGAAATCATGCTGCTGCACCCCTCATCCAGTACGGAAAACACTACCTGTTTTTCACTCACTTACTCCATGGCTCCTCCCACTATTAGGCCCACTGGTATTTATTCTTTTAATTTTGCTCTTTGGCCCCTGTCTCATGCGTTCTTTTACTAGTTTTCTTGCAGAACAGAATGCAGGTGTTCGCGAACCAGAAGGTGGGAGAGATCTATCTGGAATTGAATTCAGAACCTAACACCAGAATCCTTGAGACCCTGGGTAAATGCCCCTAACGACGCCCCCTCTCAGCTGGAAGTAGCTATGGAAGATGGACCTTCATCCCCTGACCTTGCCTGGACTCTCAATTTTTTTTTTAATATTACCAGAAGCCTGGAATAATAGATCCTCCCTTCCCCCAACTGATGGACAGAGAATGATGTAAACTCCACCTGCAGCCCGAACATTCCTGAACACCTAACCAGGCACCTTATATGGACTGTACATTGAACCACCAATCAGCACCTGCCAAATACCTTAACCCCTGATTTCTAAGTCCCTAATTATGTGCCTTATATGAAACCACCAATCAGTGTGTGCCGAGTACCCTAAGCCCCATCCCTTCCCTTTCCTCCCCTCAAAAAGCGCCTTCACCCCGGCACGTGTGCTCTTTTCCATCTGAAATATAGCCCGGCAGGGGTCTTCTCCTCTAATAAAGCCTGTGTCCTGGTCTCCGGCCCTCTCTCTCATCTTTCAATATGTATATTATTAAATAAATGTAAAAATGTTCAGGGGTCTATAAGTTGATATACTTTTATTTATAACTTTGGTTGTTATTATGGAATATTGTGTTTTACAGAAAGGAAATGATTCCATATCAATTGCATTATAATCAAATCCTATTATCATTTAGAGATAGTCACTGTTTTATTATAATGCATTTGCAAAAATGTTACATCTTCTGAAGGATATATGGAAAGGACTCTGATCTATTATGAATTACTTATGTCTGAAAATAAATTTTCAGATCACCCCCTTCAAACTGGATGAAAATTATAAGAACTCTGTAGAGCAGTGGTAGGCAAACTGCGGCTCTGTTGACTAATGAGTTTGCTGACCACTGACCTAGACTCTTGATTCTAATAATTGCAGGCTGTTGTTGTTCCTTGTGATTAGGCCCCTAGGGCAGTGGTCGGCAAACTCATTAGTCAACAGAGCAGCAAACCGCGCCTCGCTAGCCGCAGTTTGCGGACCACTGCTATAGAGTATATGGATTTATAGAAGTAATGGCAAGAAAAAATCAGGAGAAACAAAAGTTGATTATGGTACTGAATGAACTAAAACTAATTATAATTTTATAACTTTTGTTAAAAGTATTTCTGATTTTTAATTTTTTTTTTTGTTTTTCAGATATTAAGGAAACATTTTTAAAACAATTTGGTAAATCATATCTCTTTCTCACTACTGATTCCTCTGGAATTTGGCAATTCTTAATTAGTGAGTCATAGCAATACATTTCTTTGCATGAATTCAATAAGACCTGTTGCCAATTTTGGTTTAATTAACCAAGACTTTGACTGGAATGTCATGTCTAATAGAAACATATCTGAACTCTGGATGTCACCAGAAAGCTTTAAGGAATGAAGACTGACTTTGAAGCCAATAAGATCCACTTAGAGAAAAGCCAAGTACCTTGTTTGATCACATGATTCATGGCAGCCTTTCCAAGTAAGGAACCATCTTTTTGCTTTCCTAAAATATGGCAAGGAAGGAACTTCAAGACATTATTGGGGACTTCAAGAACTTGAGGAATTCACCCAAGTCTACAGGCATATCAGTGAAGCAGGAATTTTGAGGGAACATAGGCAGGCTTAGGGATTTTTTAGAACTGGGGTCCATGGAAAAAACACTGAATCACAGACTGGGAGAAGGTACATTTCCATAACACAAGGAAGCCAGGTGCAGTTGTTACATCTCCATAAGACAAGGAAGCAGCAACAGGTAGCTGTTTCCATAAGAAAAGGGAACTGGAAGTAGCCATGAAAGGTCTATATTTACAAAATAAAAAGAAGGAAGCCCTTCATTCAGAAGAGAAGAAGGAAGCCTAAAGGGAATGGTAAAACAATAAGGAAGTGAGGGGGGAGGGGGGGAGAAGAACCTCACAGGAAACACAACCTTTGAGCCCAGGAGTTACTATAGTAACCAACTCAAAGGGGAATGTTGACCAATCAGAGGGGATATCAAGACACAGGAATTGCAGTCTTTATAAGCCATGGGGAAAAAAGACTCAGTGGGACTCTTCCCCCTCCCTACATGGGAGTCAGTTCTGTGGGACTCTTTCCCTCTCCCCATGTGGGAGTCTGTACTTGTTCCTCAATAAATTTCCACCTTTGCTATACCACCTTCTGTCCGCGGATTCATTCTTCGATTCCGGCGGACAAAGAATCTGGGTTCCAGTCCAAAAATTCGGTATCAGATGGTGCATTTGGCGGGGAATTTCTCTGTAAATCAGTCAATTCAATCCTCTTCTCGTTGAATGGTGAGTAACCACAGATTCTTTCTCTTTTCTATCTCTTGTATGATTTGGAGTCTGACGGATGCCTGCCAGTCACTTAAACATGGCTGCCATCTAAAAAAGCAGGCATCTCTCTCTCTTTCGCTGCTCCTTTCTGGATGTATTCTCCAGGGCCAAAACCAAAGCGGGCATGGGTCAGTCAAGTAAAAGCCACTAGGGTGACTGTCGCTAGAAGAAAAAGTCTCCCATGGAAGGATAAACTGGTGCCAAGTCGGATTAGAGTGTTAGGCTTCTGCCAGTCGCAAGTCCCTTGGCAGTCAATTGTTTGATTATATTGGTTGTCAGGTATGTGACCTACCAGCTTTGTTTCTCGTTGGTTTTTAAAACATGTCGGAGCTGGCTGTGACAACTCTATAATTGTTCCGGCCATAAGTTTTTCCTCCCCAGGTGCACGTGGAGGCAGAGTCATCTGGCCTCCCTGTTTTCTGAGAAGGCAGCCATTCTAGTTTACATAGGGAATTTCTAGGCAGGGACATTCGGGAAGGCTGGAGTTCTCAGTAAGGGAGTTTAGCAACAGTAAAAGAACCAGCCTCTTCTTGTTGGGTACTTGGTCAGGGACAGTAATAAATGAGGAGGGCAAGGAAGAGGATAGTTCATATTGCTAACAGAAAAAGATAAGTAAGGATACAGGGTCTGAAGCCAGGATCAGCCCAGCAGGTGGTGACCATCTGGTCCACTGACCGAGTCCTTAGGCTTTTGTGTAGGTTGATCAGCAGGTTTTACTGTATTCTTAAGGATGCTCCACAGAGGATTGTCTTGGTTGGGGGTTATCTTCCTTCCACTCAGGTTGGTTGTCCTTCAGCGGGTGGGCTGCCTTCACTCAGGAGTGGTGTATCCAATGTGTTCAGACCTGCAACTTTAAGGGCTGTGGGAGTGGGTAGTATTACTAAATAGGGCCCCTTCCAGGTTGGTTTGAGGGGTTCCTTTTTCCAGTCTTTTATCCAGACTTGATCACCTGGCTTATGGGGATGTATTATTATTCCCAGAAAAATGTGTATTCTGTCAGTACCCACCTATGTACCCTAATGATGGATTTTCCTACTCAGTGCAGCTATTTTTGAATCTCTAAATTTCCTAGTTAGTTTATGTTCCCCCTGAGTTTGATTAATGGGTGAGATCTCCCATATAGGATTTGAAAAGGGGAGAACATGCCCGTGGGGTACAGCATACCTGCAGGAGAGCCAGAGGCAGTATTTCAGTCCAGAGCAGGTTAGTTTCCTGACATAGCTTTGTCATAGCCTGCATAAGGGTCCGATTTATGCTTTCTATTTTTCACTGAGCTCTGAGGACAGTAGGTCATGTGTAAATTCCATTGGATGCCTAGAGTCTTAGCTACCTGCTGTACTACTTCTGCCATGAAAGCTGAGTCATTGTCTGATCCCATCCAATATTTTGGGATGATGTCTCTTAGTAGAGCTTTGGTTACTTCTCTTGCCTTCTCGATGCATGTGGGGTAAGCTTCAACCCAGCCCAAGAAAGTACAGACAAAAACCAGGAAATATTTGTTTCCCCTGCTGGGTCCTATTTCAGTGAAGTCTACCTCCAGATATTCAAAGGGTGCTTGGCTGCAGAGCTGGATTCCAGTGGGCCTGATGGGGCCTTGCTTGGCATTGTTTTGAGCACAGAGGAAGCAGCGTTGGGAGACCGAGGCACAGAGGGATGGAAGTCGAGAAATCAGGTAGTACTGGCTCAATAAGACTTTCACAGCGTTTTTTCCCTGGTGGGTGAGTTCATGTTGCTGGAGGACCACCTGGTGGGCTAGTTGCTCTGGCACATAGATTCTGCAGTCTGGGAATATCCACCACCCTTCCTTGGTGATATTTCCTCCCTCTTTCTGTGCCTACTCCTCTTCTTGAGCTGTATATTTTGGGGCTTTAGGTAGTTCTGGGGCCAGCATGATTTGGATGGTGTTTCTTGTTCTCTTGCAGCTTGTTTAGTGGCAGTGTCTGCCCAACGCTTCCCCTCTGACACCGAGTCTTTTCCTTTTTGGTGTCCCTTGCAGTGGATGACTGCTACTTCTGTTGGTTCCCAGACTACCTCTAACAGATTCAGGATTTCATTTTGGTTTTTGATTCCTTCCCCTCCTGCAGTAAGGCATCCTCTTTCCTTGTATATAGCCCTATGGATATGTAGGGTGGCAAAGGCGTGGTGTGAGTCAGTATATATGTTGGCCCACTTATCTTTGCTAAGTTCTAATGCCTGTACTAGTGCCCACAGTTCTGCTCTTTAGGAAGACCATCCCTCAGGAAGGAAATTTTCCTCCAAAGTTTCAAAATTTGAAAGTATTGCATACTGAGCATATCTTTTGCCCTCACTCATAAAACCACTGTCATCTGTGTACAGAATGAGGTCAGGATTATGTAGTGATTTATCTATCAGGTCTGTCCAGCTGGAGTAGACTTCATCAAGCACTTCTGAGCAGTCATGCTCTGGGGCCTCAGTTGCTATTGGCAAAAAGGTGGCAGAATTTAGAGTTTTTACTGCTTCCAGTCTTACTCATGGTTTTTCACATAGGAGCCCTTGGTACTGGGCCATCTGGGCATGAGTTAGCCAGTGCTGCCTTCTTGCGTCCATTAAGGTAATGATGGAGTGGGGCACCTTGATGTTTAGGTTTTGTCCCAATGTGAGCTTGTCTGCCTCCTTGATCTGCAGTGTGGTAGCTGCTAAGGCCTTCAGGCAGGGTGGCCAGTCTGTTGCAACCAGGTCAATTTGTTTTGAAAGGTCAGCCACCAGCCTCTGCCAAGGCCCAAATTCCTGAGTTAGGACTCCCAGAACTATCCCATTGTTTTTATGTATGAACAGATTGAAGTCGATGATATGTGTGGGAGTCCCAAAGCTGGTATCTCCATGAGTTTTGTCTTGATGGTCGTAAATGTCTCTTCCTGATCAGGGCCCCAAACAAGGAATGCCTTTTCTTCTTCTTTTACTGCCTCATATAAGGGTTGTGCCAATTCTGAAAATCCTGGAATCCATATTCAACAGAACCCAGTGGCTCCCAGAAACTCTCGAATTTGTCAACGGGAAGTGGGGACTAGAATAGCACAGACTGCCTGTTTTCCTTTAGCCCCAAGCATTCGTTTGCCTTGGGTATTTCTGAAGCCTAAGTATTTTACCTCCTTTTGGCAAATTAGTGCCTTTTTCTTCTATACCAGGTATCTAGCCTCCATCAGCAGCCTGAGTAAAGCCCTGGTTCCCTCTCAACATTGGGCTCGAGTGGGACTAGCCAGTAGGAGGACGTTTATGTATTAGAGGAGGACATATCCTAAGTCCTGTCCCAGGAACCTGGCCAAGTCAGATGCTAGTGTCCCGGTGAACAAAGTTGGTGAATTTTTTAATCTTTGAGGCAGTCTAGTCCAAGTGAATTGTTCCTTTGCGCCTGTGGTGGGGTTTTCCCATTGGAAAGTGTACAGAGGCTGGCTATTAGGCACTAGGCATCCTTTAAGTCCAGGCACGTGAACCATTCTTCCTTGGAAGGTATGAGTCCTAGAAGAGTGTATCTTGCCCAGTGCAGCGTGATAATGGCTTTATTAATGGCCCATAAGTCTTGTACTGGGTGGTAGTCATTTGTCCTAGGCTTCTTTATGGACAGCAGAGGGGTGTTCCATGGAGACTGGCATTGCTTTAGAAGCCTCCACTTGAGTAGTCTGTAGGTGAATCTGGATCCCCAGATGTACTTCCCACAGAACCATACACAGGCATATCTTGACAGACTGAGCTTCAGGCTTCAGGTCAATCAGTATCAGGGTGTGGTTTTTGGCCAGACTAGGGGGATTTTTTTTTTTTTTTGCCCAGGCTAATGGGAGCTCATCCTCTAGCTCCATTGGCTCATCAGGTGGGGATTTATACGACCTCCATTCTTCCTCCTGTGGTACCATCAGAAACAGAATTATGGGAGGGGTTTCTTTATCTAGGTGCAGTTGTGCCAATCAATCCATCTGAGGTAAAGGTTATCTCTGCACCCATCTTTTCCAGGAGGTCCCTACCCAACAGCAGGACGGGGCAGTCTGGTAGACATAGGAACTCACGTACTATCTGGTGGCCCCCCAACTGACATCATCCGGGGCCACAGAATGGTTTACAGGTTTTGGTCCTGGTAGCCCCCACAATGGTGTCTACTTGTCCTGATAGGGGTGCAAACTTTTGTGTCACTACAGACTGTTTGGCCCCTGTGTCTACCATAAAGTTCACTGTTTGGTCCCCAACCTTCATTTCAACCATGGGCTCGTGGGGGCCAAGATGGCTGATCAGGTAAGGCTCTAGTGGTTCTTCCCAGTAGCAGCTGGGTGGAGCAGAAGCTCCTGGCTCCCCTTCTGATAGTTGGGGCACTCATTTTTCCAGTGCCCAGATTCCTTGTAGTAGGCACATTGGTCTTGTCTCAGGAGCCCTTTCCTTCTTAGTCCCTCGTTGTCTCTGTCTGGGCTCTTCTGGCAGGGCCAGTTGCCTCAAGACAGTGTCCAGGAGAGCTGCCTCCCTTTTCATTCTTCATTCTTCCTCCTTGGCAGTGCAGTCTCAATTCACAGAGACCTTGTTGGCAATTTTTAATAACTCAGTGGCATTCTTTCTGGTGAACTCCTCTAATTTTTGAATTTTCTGTCTGATGTCGGTTTGAGCCTGCCCCACAAAGACAGCATTGACCATGTGCTGGAAAGCCTCACAGAGTCTCTCACAGAAATCAGCTGGATTCTCATCCCATTTCTGCAAGACCTCAGAAGTCTTTGCCATGTTTGTAGGTTTCTTGGCCCCTGCCCTCATCCCTTGGAGGAAGGCAAGTGGATATCTTTCTATACCAGTGGTCGCCAACTTTTCAGACCTCACAGACCACTAAATTCATAATTTTAAATCTAATATGATTTTTTTAAAAAAATAAATACATTTGTAAAAAATGATCAGAGAACTTCCATCTTATTAATATGAAATGTGCCTATTTACTATAACAACATTATAAATACTTATTTAATCAAAACAAAATCTTCAAAGGTTAATTATAACAATTTATTAAAGTAAGTTTAATTTTTATGAAATAATTGAAGCTTATTTAAGTATTACACATTTTTAGAGTGTGATGTTTGCTCCTGTTTGTTTGAAATAAGTTTATGGGTTTTTGGCTCCAATGATGTTACTGCAAGATGGAGAGCCATATTTATTTGAAGCTGAGACTGGTACCAAGTTTTAATTGCTGTGATGAAAAATGTTTTCACACAAATATGTTGTTGAAAATTGAATCAAAATTTTCATTGCTTTTTCATTCAGCAATGGGTATTCACTTTTAATGAGGATCCAAAAATGAGGTCTTAATAAGGATGACTGGAATTTAGCTTTGAGACTGTCGTTGGATAATAGATCAATGAGGCTTTCTTTTTCATTCATTCCTAAATTGCTATCTTCAATGTTTGCTGCAAATGGACCTATTATCCACATATTGCCATGTCTGAGATCTTCATTCTTTGTATAATAACAAACAAAAGATTCTGTGAGTGATTGTAAGTGCTGTTGAACAATGGTTACCACCTGCCTGTTGACATCCTTCTCTCCCATATATGCATCAAAGTTTAAAAACATTTGCAGATCTTCTTCAACCAGCCACGTTTGCCACAGTAATATTTTCTTTTGAAAAGCATCCATTTTACCTTGTAGTGTGAACATGTCCTTAAGTTGCCCTTGCAAGGATATGTTTAGTTCATTTAATAGCGAAAAAATACCTGCCAGGTATGCAAGCTTGGCTACCCACTCATCGTTGGAGAAGAGTTCCTGTAATTTCAGATTATTTTGTTGCTGGAAAATACTTTGACTTTTTTGTGCAGGGCAAACAGTTGGGTTAGTATCTTGCCCCTTGACAGCCATCTCTCCTCAGCGTGGAGAAGAAGGTGAATATACTGGAAACCCATTTCTTCACAAAGTGCCTCAAATATTCAAGAATTGATGGCTTTATGTCAAATTTCATTTATAATTTTAATAACATCTGATAATACTTTGTGTAGTTCTGGGGACATTTTTTTGCCACAAGTTGCTCACGATGTATAAAGCAGTGTGTAGACAAAATGTCTGGGTGACCAACATTTTTCACCTTTGCAACAATTCCTGAAAGATCTCCAGTCATGTTTGTGGCACTGTCTGTACATAATCCTAATACATTTTTCCCCCATTCAATTCCATGTTCCAGGAAATAACTATTAAGTGCTTCAAAAAGCTCAGAGCTAGTTGTTCCACCCAGCCAGTTGAGTGAACAAAGTAGTTCTTCCTTTAACTCTCCTTCACACTCAACCCTCACAAAAGAAGTGCCTTATTATATCAGTTGATTCGTCAAGTTGAATTGAATAAAATGGTGAATTTTTCACCATTTTTATAACTTGATTTTCAATACCTTCAGCCATGTTTTCAATTCTGTGTTTGACATTGTTAGTGGACATAGGAATTGCTTTCAGTTTCTGGGCAGCCTGCTTTTCCAAAACTTCTTCACAGGCTTGTAACATGCAAGGCTTAATTAATTCTGCTCCAATCATATACGGCTTTTTATTATTTGCAATCTGAAGTGCTATCAGATAAGAAACGTTTAATAAGGATTTATCTCCAACAGTCATTTTGTTAGAGCAATTACTTTTGCATATTTTCACACATTCTTTGAAAATATTCAAATGGTTTTTTAGCTAAATCCAGGTGTTTTGATTACAACAAACTTGTCTTTCAAGTTTCATGGCATCATTGGATAAACTTTCAGAACACAACAACACAAAGCGGCCATGGATCCAGCTCACTACCAGGTTCTTGATCAAATCCAAATTTCAAGTAGTTCGAATCATATTTTCTTGATATTTTCAGTTTTTCTTCTCTCCACCTCCAGTTCAAATGTGCTTCCTAATAGTGCCTGACAAGGACTGTGGAGACTGATTCATTGATCAGCTCACGGCTAAGTGAAGTACACATATTACTGTTGTTACTATTATCATTAGTTACATTATCTTTTGTATTACTAAAGAAATGAAAAATATTTCTTTGCTTTTTTTCACTCATTATGGGTTTATTTTGTTGTATCGTAAATCAGCAAGATAGATATGAGACACCTTTATGAGCCAATTAGTTAGGAGTCATCTTTATTACTCTCAGGTTCAGAGCAGAATATCTGTCAAATTCTGAACAAACAAAGGAAGGAGTATTCCCTTTTTATATCCTTCTAGGTCTTTGTGTAAGTTATTTTTGCTGATAACCTTGAGTACATATCATGTCTATACAGACAACTTGTAACCTTGAGTAAATATTATATCTAACAAACACCTGGCATGAGAATATTAACAGTATCAGCTTATCAGCCCCTTAAGTTAGATGGCTAACTTGCAAGGTCAGACAGTATCTTTTCTATTATTCAAGCTAAAAATCAGTTATTTTTACAGAAGAAGAGACCATCTAAAAATAACAGAGTTGAATTCTGGAATAAGGGACCAGCAAGAAATAGCAGAGAACTTAAAAACAGCAGTTTCAAACAGCTGTTTTCCGAAAGGAGGGATCATTACTATGCTTCAATTTCATTTGAATCTAAAACCAAACAAGAAATGATAGTTTTTAAAGTCAAACAATTTGACGCCATTAAATATAACAGTTAAAGAAAATACACAGTTACACACAATACACAAATAAAATTAAAAAATCAGATGAGAATCAGTAATCATGGAATGGGTGACTGCTGTAATGGTTGAAACAATACTGAAGCTGCTTGCACCTCCCTTGTTTCCCACTCTCTAGTTACTAGAAAGGGGAATTCACAAAATGTACTAGACTCTAGTACAGTGGTCGGCAAACTGCGGCTTGCGAGACACATGCGGCTCACAAGCTGTGGTTTGCCGCTCTGTTGACTAATGAGTTTGCCGACCACTGACCTAGACTCTTGATTCCAATAATTACAGGCTGTTTTTGTCCTTGTGATTAAGCCCTTAGGGCAGTGGTCGGCAAACTCATTAGTCAACAGAGCCACAGTTTGCCGACCACTGCTCTAGTACATTTTGTGAACTTACTGCAATGTAAAGGCAAAAATTGTCATTCATTCAGAATATAAGAATTTCTTAGAATATTTTTGTTTTATTATTTATTAGAATCAATAAAAATAAAAAATTCAAATAATTTCCAATTTTTCTATGCACCACCAAAATTTTCTCACGGACCACCAGTGGTCCATGGACCATTGGTTGGCAACCACTGTTCTAGATGACTTTTTCCTTCCTTTGTGTTTGGGTCCCAGCATGGTTCTTCATCAGGCAAGGCTTCTCATGCCCAGGCTTCTACATCTAGATGTCCAGCTGGGGCTTGAGTTTGGAGCCATTTCCTGACTTTAGTGACAATTTGTCAGCATTCCTCTATGTTGAACAAGGTGAGGAGGAGCTGTTTACAGTCAACCCAGGTGGGGTGATGAGTCTGAAATATGGATTATAAGAGATCAACCATTGCCTGAGGTTTTTCAGAATATGGCGGTGTGTGATGTTTCTAGTTGAGGAGGTCAGTGGTGGAGAATGGTTAGTAGACTAACCCCCCTTCCCTTTTTTTCAATATATTTTATTGATTTTTTACAAAGAGGAAAGGAGAAGGACAGAGAGTCAGAAACATCAATGAGAGAGAAAGAAACATCTTGGCAGGTGCTGATTGGTGGTTCAATGTACATTCCATATAAGGTGCCTGGTTAGGTGTTCAGGAATGTTCGGGCTGCAGGTGGATTTACATCATTCTCTGTCCATCAGTTGGGGGAAGGGAGGATCTATTATTCCAGGCTTCTGGTAATATTAAAAAAAAATTGAGAGTCCGGGCAAGGTCAGGGGATGAAGGTCCATCTTCCATAGCTACTTC
This sequence comes from Corynorhinus townsendii, assembly GCA_026230045.1. Lineage (NCBI taxonomy): Eukaryota > Metazoa > Chordata > Mammalia > Chiroptera > Vespertilionidae > Corynorhinus > Corynorhinus townsendii. The sequence continues at coordinate 102,094,312 of JAPDVU010000003.1, forward strand.
CAGCTGAGAGGGGGCGTCGTTAGGGGCATCTACCCAGGGTCTCAAGGATTCTGGTGTTAGGTTCTGAATTCAATTCCAGATAGATCTCTCCCACCTTCTGGTTCGCGAACACCTGCATTCTGTTCTGCAAGAAAACTAGTAAAAGAACACATGAGACAGGGGCCAAAGAGCAAAATTAAAAGAATAAATACCAGTGGGCCTAATAGTGGGAGGAGCCATGGAGAAAGTGAGTGAAAAATAGGTGGTGTTTTCCTTGCTGGATGAGGGGTGCAGCAGCATGATTTCCCCAAGAGACTGGTTGGTGAAGTCTGGAGAGCGATCCTGTTGAGTCACTTGGGAGGTTAAAGCTGGTCCTGAGGCTGCCACAGCGTCACTTGTCTGGTTTTGCTGCTTTTCTGGGCCTGGAGCTGAAATACAACTGAGACCTAGATGTTATTTTTAGGGGGAAAAGAGTAGGGGTCTCAGTTGCCCCACTAGTAATATGAAAGAGAAAAATAGGTTAGCCTGGGGGTAAGGTTCTTGTTTTCCTAGTTTTGCCCCTTGCTGGGCATCCACATGTTTCTTGTAGGTCCTGAGACAGGGTTTCAAAGTATGGGTAGAGCAGTGGTTAAGCTCCCTATGGCAGTTCCAACCCCTGCTGTGATGCCAAGGGTTATGAGGAGAGGGATTATCTGGACTGCCCTTTTGTGTCAGATATGATGGGTTACGGAGACAGGTAAAGACTGATTATTGGGGCTGCATCTACATTGGGTGAGAGACAGATGAGAGTACAGGTTCCTGTCCAGCTGATGGGGAGACAGATGTATGTGTTTTCCCCACAGAGAAAGAAAAATCCCTGATCGTGGAGACAAGCTGATAGGTGTAAGGAGAAGAAGTAGACTAAAGGGTATGAGATTCCTTTTTCTAGTTCTGCACTCCAAGCTGAGAGGGTAGTCACCATGGTGCTACCAATAAGGGGTGACAGATGAGTGATTGAGATTGTGTTGCAGTGAAAGTGGGAAGGAATATTAGAATGGACTGTTATCCAAGGGAAAAGAGAAAGGGGAGGAAAGGAGCAGTGGAAGATGAGGCTTGAGAAAAGGCAGGGGGAGAAGGGAGCAGGCCCCAAAGCCTGTTTTCAGGCCTCTAGTTGCTTGAATTTTAAACCCAGCATTTTTCCTAGAGATAATGATCATAGAGGAGATAAGGAGATAAGGCTTTTAGAGGTAGAATGGGAAAAGAGTGAATGGGGGAATTTAGTAAGATGCAGTGTAGATGTGAGGTGGCTAATGGCTGTGAGACTAATCCGTCAACCCCCATAATAGAGACTGAGGAGTGGACAAGAGTCCCAGCGATTCGGAGGGCAGAATAAGTGGCCCTAGTGTCAATTAAAAGAAGATCGGCTTACCTGGCACCACAGTCGTTACCTGAGGCTCTGTCCTGGTGATATAAGTCTGTTGTGCCCTGTCAGGGCCTGGGCAGCTTCTTCCGTGGCCAGTCCCAGGAGGCCTGGGAGGTCCAAAACGGATCCAGAGGGTGGCCATGCTGGACTGGCTAAGTCCAGACCTGGAGGAGCCAGACTACATTCTGATTTCCAATGGCCTTCCCTTCCGCACCTTGGGCAGGGCCCAGGTGGGGTTCTCGGGTTTGACCAGGACTTGGCTCAGTGTCCTTCCTTGCTGCATCTGAAGCATGGGCCTGGAGGAGACTTAGCCCCTGACTTACCCACGGTTGGAAGACTGGCACTTCATTTGGGGTTTGAAAGCAGTGGCTAGGAGCTGGAAGGCCTCCTACTGGGCCTCAGCCGTGGCCTGATCTCACCTTTGAATTTGGATTTGGGTCTCCTTGTCTCTATTGTTAAAGACGTTAAAGGTCAGGTTAACGAGGTCTTTTTGAGGGGTTTGTGGACCTGTATCTATTTTTTTGAAGTTTGCGACTTATAAGGTGGTCAGGTCAGTGGAAAAAGAAACCTGAGGTGCCTCTCAGTCTGTGAGGCTGGACATAGAGAATAGGACATGGACTCAGACTATGCCATCAGTTCCTGCTGCCTCCCTCAGGGGTAGAATGGATGTGGGAATAGAAGAAGCTGTTGCAGAAGGCAGTCTTTGGGTGGCCTGAGAATGAGTGTTAGATAGGAAAGGCTGTTTTGGAGCTCACATTCTCAGGATTTGGGCTCTCAGGAAGATCAGAAAGTGTGAAGGGAATGGCCAGCCACCTGTGAATTTGGTTGCTGGTGGTCACGGGGGCGGAGATTCGGGGGAGAGCATGCAGGTTCTGGGGAAGGCGGGTGGTTAGAGTTCTCAGAGGTAGAGCGTGGGGTGCGGATTCTGCGGCATGGTTGTAAGGGGGTGACAGGAGTGAGACACATGGAGAGGAATGGTCCGCTGGGTCAAAAGAGCAGTCAGAAGACAGAAAGGGGCTGAGGACAGGTTTGAGAGGGCAAAGAGGACTTTGCGAGGAGGATCTGATGGGTGGAACATGAGGATTAAAGCGAGGGGCGAGAGCGGGTTGGGGCGGGGGAAGCCTGTTCATAGGGATCTCTGAGGCCTCCCTGTCTGGTGGCAAAAATTATCTAGGTCTTGGAGGATATTGGAATCGAAAGTGCCGTTTTCGGGCCACAGAGAGACATTGTCAAGTTTATATTGTGGCCAGGTAGAGCATCTTTGGTTTATGTAGCCAGAAAGACCAAGGGTATAAAGATTGGCGAGGAGACACCCTAAAGGTGTGTAGAGGGGGTTTGGACTGAGAGGTCCCCATGACCAGAGGGAAGGGCCACCGGAAAGTTGGGGAGGAAAGAAGGAGCGTCCTCCTTTTTCCTCAGCCAACCTGTAGAGAGAGAGAGAGAGACGAGAGAAGGTTCCAAGGTCATCACCCCGAGACCTTTCCCATAGAGACGAGCAGAGTTTTCCCGGCCAGACACCTGGGCTTTGGAGAAGACGTGGAGCCCAGGAGACGGGAAAACTCTGAGGCCCTTCCAGGTCAAGGGAACGAGAGTGGGGGTGGGGGTGGGGGTCTGGAAAGTTCCTGAAGCCTACCGGTGAGAAAGCGACGAGACTCCACGTGTCCTGGTATGGCAGGGTTCGAGAAGTGTTCTGAGCAGGCCAATCAACTCAGAACCATGCCACCGCGCAGAGCCAGAACAGTCGTCAGAAGCTCGGGGCTAGGTCCGAGGATCATCCAAGCTCACCCAGGTTTCGGCACCAGATGAAAGATGAGACAGAGGGCCGGAGACCAGGACACAGGCTTTATTAGAGGAGAAGACCCTGCCGGGCTATCTTCCAGATGGAAAAGAGCACATGTGCCAGGGTGAAGGCGCCTTTTGAGGGGAGGAAAGGGAAGGGATGGGGCTTAGGGTACTCGGCACACGCTGATTGGTGGTTTCATATAAGGCATATAATTAGGGACTTAGAAATTGGGGGTTAGGGTATTTGGCAGGTGCTGATTGGTGGTTCAATGTACAGTCCATATAAGGTGCCTGGTTAGGTGTTCAGGAATGTTCTGGCTGCAGGTGGAGTTTACATCATTCTCTGTCCATCATTTGGGGGAAGGGAGGATCTATCAGAAAATACCACACATTTATAAACATACAAACAAATGCAAACATAAAATTTATAACCTTAACATTTTAGCCTTGAGATGGGTATTATAATGTGAAACCTACTAGTTTATAAGAGAGCAATTCAATCCAAACTTTGTTTTGGCTGTTGAAATAAGTTCAAGATTTTTCATGAGCCCAATTTCCAATCTCCTCTTTTTTTTCTCTTTCTGATGAGAAGCATTTGCATTTTTAAGAATGGTTGTTAGGTCCTGAAGAAGATGGAGGTAGAAAATCTATATCACAGAGACAGAGAAAGTATTCAAGTTTTCCCCAGGATAAAATTTGGGGACATATTTTTATATTACCAGAGGACTAGGGTAATTACTATTTACATTTTTCTTTGTCATAAGTACAGGAGAATTCTGTTTCAACATTACAACATCTACAAGCATTATGAGATGAAGAGAGGAGGGTTGGTGGTTGCTAAAGATAGGTGGTCTTTTGACTTGATTCTGGAGCCACACCTCTGCTCCTCCTGTAGAGATCTGATTTGTAACAGATCTACTGTTTTTAATTCTTCAAATAATTGAGTTGCTTCCTAAAGCAACATCTACTGTTTTTAATTCTTCAAATAATTGAGTTGCTTCATAAATGGTATCAAGGTGATAATCTACCCTTCCGATTACATCATCTCCAGTTTGTTTCCTTTCCTCTGGATACTTTGTTTTATTTTAGCTTAGGAAGAAAGCCTTAAAAAAAGCCCTATCCTGCTCTTAATATCATCTATGATCACAGGTTCAGTCACAACTGTGATTTCTCATATTATTTTATGCCTTTTTATCTAACCACTAATCTCAAGAGGCAATTCATTTATAAAAGCTTTTGAGGATACTCTCTGGGTTTGAGAAATTCTTTAACTATGGCCTTTAGGCCTTTGACCAAGGAGTGAAAGATACCTGGAAAGAATTGTCTATAGCCTCAGATGGTCTTTTTATCATTAGTCATGTTTATTTTTATTAATAATAATAGTCATTTTTTATTATTACAGAAGCCATCAGGTACACAGGCTCAGCTTAACTCTGTTATGAATAATAGTCATCCTTTATCTGGGATTTAAAACTACCACCTAATTTTGACTGTGGCCTCCTAACAAAATAAAGCTAAGTAGACCACAAATTGTGTTACCTTTAGCTACCACTCACTTTACCTGCATTTCCACCTCCTCCCCAGATCTTTGCCCCATTATTGTCTGGGTTATATTTACATGCATATAAGCTCTTTGGTAATAGCCCTCTTCCTGATTCAGGCTCTCTATCTAATTTTTTTTAGGCAGTTTAGGTGAGGTAAAAAGAAAAACTTCCTGAGTCTTCTATTTATTAAGCGACACATTTTGGGGTGGCAAATTTTGCTTCCCTATAATATAAAGAAAGATAAGATACAAAATTTGCTTTCATGTTTCTCAGTTTAGCACAAGTTGTTTCAAAATATATTTCAAATATTGTTGAATAAATAAATAATTATTGTGACTCTGTAATAATTATTCTAAGGGAAGGATTCTCCCCTTTTGTCAGCACCTTCTGAGGCTGGAAACAGAAGGAAGAATGTTCTTGTCATTTTTGCAGCTGGATATTTGTATCCTGGTATCCAAAAGTCCATAGTGAGTGTGTGGGCCAATGTTTGATGAACATTGGAGCAGGACACTCCCTAACCATTCCAAATGCTTTCTTGCCCAAATCAACTAAACAATAATAAAGGCTTAGATAGTTCTTTGTTAATAGGTTCAGAATATTTTTCCAAAACCTGACAGAGTAGGGGAGTGACGGCAATGGGTGGAATCAGTTACTATGCCAACAGTTTCCTCACTCTCTTGAACTCTCTAAAGTAATCATCTTTTTGGCCTCATCCTGTCAAAGGTACCCCACATGGATAGTTCATTTTCGCCTCCAGTTCAGTTTCTTCCTGCTCTCTTCTCCCTTGTAGTGTCATCCCCAGCTAATGACCTAGCAAAAGGAAAAACTCTTGTCTTCGTGGTTGGAGCACACCTGTCAATTCCTCTCTGTTGCAGGAATCCACATGGTCTTGGAGTTGTTTTCTGAAAACATACAAGAAGCTCTAAGATAGTCCCCATCTAACTTTATAAATATTCATCTAGTTTTAATAATGTTAAATGAAACTTTCTAGAAGATAACAGATGCAGAATCAGGAAGGGAAGAACAAAGCCATGTGTAATACTATTTGTAAATTCTGTGTCCTAAATGAAAAACATAAAATTAAACTCCACCTGTCATTCCATGGCTTCTTAAAGTAATTCAATCTGGTCCTTATTATTTCCAAACCACATTTAAATTAAAAAAAGAAAAAAAAAGCTATTCTTAGGAAACACAGATCCTGCAAGGCTAAAGTAATTATTATGGTCAAGGAGTGTAAAACACAACAGGGTGGACAAGATCATCAAGATCATGAAACTAAAAAGGAAACTATGATAAGTGACACAAGGAAGGTATAATCTATGAAATGAGAGATGATGGTTAAATGGAATCAGCGAAGGCTTCCTGAAGAAAGTACTAAGCAAGGTCATGAAGGTTAGATAGGAGTTTGAGAGGTGAAAATGTGGGAGGGAGACAAAGCAGTAGGAATAACGAGTGTGAAAACCCTAGGTATGTGCAGAGTCGTCCAATAAAACTTTCCTAGATTATGGAAATGTTCCATAGCTACACTGTTCTGCATGTTACAGCTAGCTGCAGAGGCTACTGAGCACTTGAAATTTGGCTAGTGCAACTGAAGGACTGAACTTTTAATATTATATACATGTAATTAATTAAATTTAATTAACCACTGTGAAAATACGTGAAGACCAATCAAATGAAAACAGGTCAAGGCTATTTACTGAGACTTTGCTGTAGCAATGGAGTCAGCTATTGTCATTTGTGTTTTGGCAGAGACTCAAAAGCAGAAGGAGGAGTGGAAAAACTCTGTAGTAAAATGACTATTAGGTATCACCTCACACCTGTCACAATGGCTACTATCAACAAAGCTAAAATCTGGAATCTGCACTCTGTTCCATACTTCCATGTCTCTGGATCCACTCCTTCCATCAGTTTATTTTGTTACTTAGAGTCCACATATGAGTGTGATTATGTGATACTTGTCTTTGACTTATTTTACTTAGTATGACATGCTCCAGGTCCCTCCATGCTGTCTCAAAGAGTGGGAGATTCTTCTTTTTTATTACTGTATAGTATTTCATGGTATAAATGTACCACAGATTTTTTTAGTCAATCAAATACTGATGGGCATGTGGGCTGTTTCCAGATGTTAGCTTTTGTAAATTGTACTGCTATGAACATAGGGGTGTATACATTATTTAAGATTGGTGTTTTGGGTTTCTTAGGGCATATTCCTAGAAGTGGGATCACTGGGCCAAATGGCAATTCTATATTTAAATTTTTGAGGAAACTTAATACTGTTTTCCATAATGGCTGACCAGTCTGCATTTCTACCAGCAATATACTATGGTTCCCTTATCTTCACATCCTTGCCAGCACTTATCATTTGTTGATTTGTTGATAGTAGCCATTGTGACAGGTGTGAGGTGATACCTCATAGTCATTTTAATTTGCATCACTCTGATGATCATTGACTTACAGAATTTTTTTGTATGTCTCTTGGCCATCTATATGTCCTCATTGGAGAAGTGTCTATTTAGGTCCTTTGCGCATTTTTTAATTGGCTTGTCTTCCTTTTGTTAAGTTGTGTGATTTCCTTATATATTTTGGATATTAACCCTTTATCAGCTGTATAATTGCAAAATATGTTCTCTCATACAGTGGGTTCTCTTTTCCTTTTGTTGATTTTTTTTTTTTTTGCTGTGAAGAAGATTTTATCTTGATTTAGTCCCATTTATTTTCTCCTTAATTTTCTTTGCCATAGGAAATGTATCTGTAAACATATTGCTATGAGAGATGTCTGAGATTTAGCTGCCTATGGTTTCTTCTAGGATTTTTTTTTTATGATTTTGCTACTTACATTTACATCTTTTATCCATTTTGAATTTATTCTTACATGTATCTGTCCAATTTTCTCAACTCCATTTATTGAAGAGACTATCTGTACTCCATTGTATGTTCTTGCCTCCTTTGTCAAATATTAATTGAACTTAGGTAATGGCTTGGGTCAATTTCTGAGATCTCTGTTCTGTTGCATTGATCTATATGCCTGTTCTTGTGCCAGTACCAGGCTGTTTTGATTATGGTAGCTTTGTAGTATAACTTGAAATCTGGTATTGTGATTCCTCCAAATTGTTTTTCTTTCTCAAGATTGTGGCAGCTATTCTGGATCTTTATTGATTCCATATAAATTTTGGGGTATTTGTTCTAAATCTGTGAAATATGCCATTGGTACTTTAATAGGGACTGCATTGAAGCTACAGATTGTCTTCTGTAGTATGGACATTTTAATGATGTTGATTCTACCAATCTATGAATACAACATATTCTTCCACTTGTCCTGTAGTTTTCTTAAGTAGAAGTCTTTTGCCTCCTTGGTTAAGTTTATTCCTAAATCTCTCTATATAAAAGCCTAAGTGACTGAATGACCCGTTGCTATGATGTACACTGATCACCAGGGCAGACATTCAACAGAGGAGCTGACCCCTGGTGATCAGTGTGCTCCCACAGCCAACCTCCTGAGGCCCATCCCTCTGGCCAGCCAGCCAACCTCCCCCAACCCCTCAACCCCAGCTGGCCAACCTCCCATGGTCCCTCTCCTAGGTTGGCCAGCCCCATTGGCCCTGATTGGAGTGACTTGCCAACCTCCTGCAGCCTCTCCCTCTGGCTGGCCGGCCCCGATCAGAACCTCCTGTGCCTCCCCCCACCCCCACCGCCAGCCAGCCAGCCCTGATTGGCCTTAATTGGGGCTGGCTGGCCAACCTCCCATGGCACCTCTCCCCTCAGCCTACCAGCCCAATGGCCCCAATCAGGACTGCCAACACCCCACGCCCCTCCCCATACACACCCCCTGCCAGCCAGTCCTAATTGGAACCTCCCACGACCCCTCCACCCAGCTGGCCAGCCAACCTCCCAAGGCCTCTCCCCCTGCCTGCCAACCTCCCACCACCCTGATCAACCCTGATCACCAGCCAGGCCAAGGGACCCCACCCATGCAGGAATTCGTGCACTGGGGCTCTAGTATCTTAATACTTTTGTTGCAATGCTAAATGGGATTATTTGTTTAGTTTCTCTTTCTATTATTTTATTATGGGTGTATAAAAAGCCATAGATTTTGGGGTGTTGATTTTGTACCCTGCTTGATTGCCAAATTCAACATGGCAGTTATTAAACATAGTTTTTTGGTGGATTCCTTAGGGTTTCCTATGTACAATATCATCTTATCTGCAAATACTGAGAGTTTTACTTACTTGTTTCCAATTTGGATGCCTTTTATTTCTTCTTGTCTGATCAATGTGGCTAGGACTTTCAGTATTAGGTTGAATAAGAGTGGTGAAAGCAGACATCCCTGTCTTGTGTTCTTAGGGGAAATCCTATCTAATAAAGAGGGAATATGCTAATTGACCATCACACCCTCACAGGTGTTGGCGCCCACAGCCAATAAGAGGGAATATGCTAATTGACTGCCATGCCCTCAAAGATGGCAGCACTCACAGACATAAGATTGATGGCGCCCAGTCACCTCAGCCCTGCCAGGGCAGCAGGCATGCGGCACAGTGGGGCTTGCCTCCAGGCAGGTCTGGTTGTGCCGCTCAACTGTTTCCAGAGTCCTCCAGTTCCCTTAGCCCCCCAGCTGCCCAGAGCTGGCCCAAGGAGCAGGCAAGCCTCGGATGGCAGCCGCCCAGCCACCCCGGGCCAGCCCGAGGCACAGGCAAGTCTCAGGTGGCAGCTGCCCAGCCCCCCAGGGCTGCCTAAGGTTCAGGTAACCAGTGCTGGCTGAGGTTTGTGCTGCCATCAGTGGCAGCAGCAGAGGTGTGATGGGGGCATCACCTTCCCCTGATCACTGTGTTACCTCCTGCCCCTGAAGACTCCCGGACTGAGAGGGGCCAGGCTGGGCTGAGAGACCCCTGCTCCAGTGCATGAATTTTCATGCATTGGGCCTCTAGTGGTTATATATTTGAGCATTGACTATGATGTTCACTGTAGGTTTGTCATATATGGTCTTTATCATGTTGAGATATGTTCCCTTTATTCCCTCTTTGCTGAGAGTTTTTATCAAAAATGGGTGTTAGATTTTGTCAAAAGCTTTTTCTGTGTCTATTGATATGACCATGTGATTTTGTCTTTCAGTTTGTCTATGTGATGTATCATGTTTATTGATTTGTGAATATTGTACCAGTCTTGCATCTCTGGAATAAATCCCACTAGGTCAGGGTGTATGCTCTTTTTAATATATTGCTATATCTGATTTGCTAATATTTTGTTGACTTTTGTATCATCTAAGCTTCTCAGGGATATTGGCCTATAATTCTTTTTGTTTGTAGTGTCCTTATCTGGTTTTGGAATTAGGATAATGTTGGCCTCCTAAAATGAGTTTTGGAAATGTTCCTTCCTCTTGGATTTTTAAAAATAGTTTGAGGAGTAGAGCTATTAGTTCTCCTTGAATCTTTGATAAAAGTCCCCTGTGAACCTGCCCAGACCTGGGCTTTTGTTTGCTGGGGATTTTTTTTTTTTATTACTGCTTCTATTTCATCAGTTGTTATTGGCCTATTCAGGTTTTCTGAATCTTTCTGATTTAGTTTTGGGAGATTGTATTTTTATAGGAATTTGTTCATTTCATCCACACTGTCCAGCCTGTTGTCATATAGTCTTTCATAGTATTTTCTTACAATCCTTTTTATTTCTGTGGTGTCATTGGTTAATTCTCTGCTTTTGTTTCCAAATATTATTTATTTGGGTTGTCTCTCTTTGTTCCTTGATGAGTCTGCTGTCCTTTCAAAGAACCAGCTCTTGATTTCATTAATTTTTATATAATTTTTTTAGTCTCTATGTTATTTATTTCTGCTCTAATCTTTATTATTTCCTTCCTTTTAATTACTCTGGGCTTTTCTTTTTGTTCTCTTTCTATTTATTTAAATTGTAGGATTAAATAGTTTATTGTTGATTTTTCTTGTTTGTTTTTTTAATATATTTTATTGATTTTTTTACAGAGAGGAAGGGAGAGGGATAGAGAGTCAGAAACATCGATGAGAGAGAAACATCGATCAGCTGCCTCCTGCACACCTCCCACTGGGGATGTGCCCACAACCAAGGTACATGCCCTTGACTGGAATTGAACCCAGGATCTTTTAGTCCACAGGCCGACGTTCTATCCACTGAGCCAAACCGGTCAGGGCTGATTTTTCTTGTTTTTTTGAGGTATGCTTGTAGTGCTATGAACTTTACTCTCAGGATTGTGTTTGTTGTGTCCCAGAGATTTTGGGTTGTTGTGTGTTCATTTTTATTTGTTTCCAGGAAGTTTTTTATTTCTTTCTTGATCTTAGTAACCCAGTCATTGTTTAATAACATGCTATTTAGCCACCATGTGTATGAATGTTTTTGGGTGTTGTTACTGTAGTTGATTTCTAATTTCATTTCACTGTGATCTGAGGAGATGCTTGATATTATTTAAATCTCATTGAACTTGTAGAGACTTGTTTTGTGTCCTAACTTGTGCTCTATCTTTGTAAATGATCCATGTGCACTTGGGAAGAATGTATACTGTGCTGCTTTGGGGTAAATGTTCTATAAATGTCAATTAAATCCATCTGATCCAGAATATCCTTTAGAGTCAGTGTTTCCCTGCTAATTTTTTGACTGAAAGATTTATCCAGTGAAGTCAGCAGGGTGTTAAAGTTCCCTTCTATGACTGTGTTGTTGTTGCTCTCTCCTTAAAGTTCTCCAGAATTTTTTTATATATATTTAGATGCTCCTATAGGTGCAAATTTGATTACCAAGGTTATATCCTCTTGATAAAATGATCCCTTTAGTATTATGTAGTGACCTTTGTTGTCTCTTGTGATGGCCTTCATTTTGAAGTCTATTTTATTTGTTCTGAGTATTTCTACTTCAGGTTTTGTGTTTTTTGTTTTTCTTTTCCATTTGCATTGAAAAATTTTCCCATCCTTTCACTTTCATCATGTTTTTGTCTTTTGTTCTGCGGTGGGTCTTTTGTGGACAGCATATAGTTAGCTCATGTTTTTGTATCCATTCAGCTACTCTATGCCTTTTGATTGTGGCACTTAATCCATTTACATTTGGGGTTATTATTGATAGGTACTTATTTATTGCCATCTTAATTCTGTGTGCCTAGGTTTCTTTCTTTGTTTCTCCTTTTCATTACAGTAGTCCCTTTAGCATTTCTTGTAATGCTGGCTTGATGATGATGTGCTCCTGTAGCCATTTTTTTTTTGGGGGGGGGTCTGGTAAGCTCTTTATTTGACTATCTATTTTGAATAATACCCTTGTTGGATATAATAATATTGGTTTCAGATCTTTGCTTTTCATTACCTTGAATATTTCATGCCATTCTCTTTTGGCTTCTAGATTTTCTTATGAAAAATCAGGTGTCAGTTATGGGAGCTCCTTTGTAGGTAACAATTTGCTTTTCTCTTGCTGCCTTTAAGATTTACTCTTTGTATTTAATTTTTGGCAGCTTACTTATGATGTACTGGGTGGGCATGGGCCTCTTTGGGTCTTCTTTCTTGGGGTTCTCTGTGCCTCCTGAACTTATGTGAATTTTTCCTTTACCAGGTTAGGGAAGTTTTCTGCCATTATTTCTTCAAACACATTCTCTATTCCTTTCTCCTTTTCTGCCTCTTCTGGAATACCTGCTATTCTAATATTGTTGTGTTTCATGCTGTCCCACAGCTCCCTTAAGTTGTCCTCCTGTTTTTTTTATTCTTTTTGGTTCTCTAAGTGATTTTTTTTCTCAACCTCATCTTCTAAATCACTGATTCAATCCTCAGTTTCCCATAATCTGCTGTGTATTCCTTCCAATGTGTTCTTTATTTGTTTTATGTCAGTCTTTATTTCTCTTTTCATAGTTACTGTATCTTTTGTCATGCTGTTGGGCATCTTTACCATCTGAAACTCTATTTCAGATAAATTTATTATCTCTGCTTCATTTATCTCTTCTTCTGGAGAATTCTCTTGTTCTTTTATTTGGGGATTGTTTCTTGGTCTCCCCATTTTGGCTACCTGTTTGGCTACTTGTTTGGCTCCAATGTTTTTGCATTAGGTAGATCCTCTATGCCTCTCAATCTCTAGTGCAGCACAGGGTCAAATGCAGTTTCTGACTAATTAGATCAGGTAAAGATTCAAAGCCTCCAGAGATGGCCTCTGCCTACAGACTGATAGGATTGTGACTTCGGTTGTCCCCAAACAATCATTCTCAGGTGGGCAAGTTTTTTTTTTGTTTGTTTGTTTGTTTTTTTCCCAACAGGGTGGGGCATTTGCTTCTGCCTGGAAGCTAATTGTTATTTTTAGTCTCTTAAGTGACCTCAAGGCAAGGAATTTTCCAATAGGATGATGGGTCAGCTGTTTTTCCCCCAGGCAAGGCAAAAGTCTGTGTGGGGAAAATGTCCTCCACTGCATGAGGGAATGACTTAGCATAGGAAACCAAGGGTGTCTGCCTTCTGAGCTCTTACCACAGAGCCCCCAACCCTGGCTTCTGCTTACACAGCTCCAGTCCACTCTGTCCTCCCTTTGCCAGAGCACAAGGTGGGTGGCTCCAACAGGGTATTTTGTGGGTTGGCCCTTTAAGTGGATGCCTGAATTTCCAGCTATCTCTCCCTGGCAGACACCAACCCTGCTGGCAGATCTTATGTGGATACTCTTCTCAGTTCTGGTGCTCTCTGCTGGGGATCCAAGCTTGGGGATTAGACCCCAGAGTTCTCAGTGGCAACCTCCTACAGCTGATATATCTCTCTGGAATTTCAGTTGCTGTCTGTGGGCACCTAGCTAGCCCTTTAGTGCCTCTGCCCCATCTATCAGTCTCTATGCATTCTCCACTTTTGGTCCTCAGGTATCAGGGTTCTTTCCAGCGAGTCTTCCATTGATTATTCAGGAAGTTTTTCTGTATTTTAGTTGTAATTCCAGTATGTTCCTGGGAGCATGTCCATGCAGCATTCACTTACTCCACCACCATTTTTAATCTCACAAATCCTCATAGATTTTTCTTTATGATTAATCTACTTTAAGTATGCAAAATGGAACCAAAATGGAAGTTACTGGAAACAGAGAGACTAAATCAGCATATTGTAATAGTATAGGCAAGAGAAAATGAGGCTACACGATGCTAAGAATATTAATGTAAAGAAATGAGCAGGGACAAAAATAATTTAGATGTATAATATTCAGTTCTTGAAATCCGATTGGATAATAAAAATCCTATATAATAAAAGGGTAATATGCAAATAGACCAAATGGCAGAACAACTGAACAACCAATCAAAGCATAATATGATAATGACATGCTAAGGCTGCTTACCCGCTCACTATGACATGCACTGACCACCAGGGGGCCGACAGTCAACCGGTTGACCAGGCACTATGATGTGCACTGACCAGGGGGCAGATGCTCCAACCAGTAGGCTAGCTTGCTGCTGGGGTCCAGCTGATTGGGACTGAGCGAGATGGGCCAGACATGCCCTGGAGCCCTCCCGGGGTCCCCCCCTGGCCTGATAGTGCACTGGTGGGGTCCCTTGGCCTGGCCTGTGCCTTCTTGCAATCCTGGATCCCTCAGGGAATGTCAGAGAGCCAGTTTCATCCCAATCCCACAGGCCACTCCCTTTGGGAGGGCGCCATTTGTAGGGCTCATGGCTGGTGAGCACTGCTATGGCAGCACAAGCCTCTCCCAGTCGGGACTGATTGGGCGCGAGCCCACAGCAGTCACAGTGGGGCTGGGATGAGTAATAGCAGCAGGTAGGAGCTGCAGGTGGCATTGGACTGTGGGTTTCGACCCAATCTCTGCAGGCCACCCAGAGGGACCCCACCTGTGCACGAATTCATGCACCAGGCTTCTAGTTTTAAAATAAAAGAGGCCTCCAAATGACTTTTGAGCCCAGAGTAGGTGGAACATAATATATCTTTTAAGGATTAGGGAAATAAGGAAACAATATGGTTGGAGGATGAGACAAAGGGAGGGAAAATTATGATTGTGCCCTAACTGGTTTGGCTCAGTGGATAGAGCGTTGGCCTGCGGACTGAAGGGTCCCAGGTTTGATTCTGGTCAAGGGCATGTACCTGGGTTGCGGGCACATCCCCGGTAGGGGGCATGCAGGAGGCAGCTGATCGATGTCTCTTTCTCATCGATGTTTCTAGCTTTCTATCCCTCTCTCTTCCTCTCTGTAAAAAATCAATAAAATATATTTTAAAAAAAATTATGATTGTGGGTTTCAGAGTAGCAAACCTCAGCATATTGGAAACAAAAAAGTAGGAAAAACAAATCAGAAGAAACAACAACAAAATAAACTTGCTTTCAAATAAGAGAAAAGACCCAAAAAGATTAATAAAAGAAAATGCCAATTATAAATTACATTTAATCTCTTTGTAAAAACAGTTATGTATTCTGCTTAAAATCCACAGGCTATGCTTGAGAGGTTTTCAGGTAGTCACAGTTAAATTGGAGGAGTTCTGTTCAACATAAGCAGTAAATGCCAGATATCTTTTTAGTTTTTTTAGAAAAAAGCTTGATTCTACTCTTTGCTCTGCTTGAGATTTCTTAGTTCATTACAATAAATATAGACAAGGGATTTTAGTAACATGTCCTATTATTAGTTAATAAAATCTTTATAAGAAGAGGATGAATGTTCTGACTTCACAGAGAGATTGAGTAGGTGCTCACTAAGGCTTTGCGATAAACTAACATCTCTTCCTGGTTAATTAGTCTAACTTGGCTCACAGTAACTTTCATTTTTCATTTCACTGGATTATTTTTTCTTGGTACCTGTGTTTCAAAAGGTATTCACATTCACATGCATCAGCTCCCTAATTAAATGACACCTGAGAAATGGAGACTCCCCACTTTTTCCCACCAATGGCTGTCATCCTCCTAACATCTCAGGTGAAACCAATCAATAAAGGACCAGATTATTCAAAGACAATGGACAAGATTGACAAAGATGTCCCCTCCTAAGTGATCACTGCAGTGTGAGATCCAAGAAGACAGGGACTCTTGCTTTATTCAAGTCCTCCTATGAGGTCTCTGATACAAAGTGGTCCCTCAAACCACTTTTACTGAATGAGTTACTAAAAAGGAACAGAAAGAAAAGAAAGGCTGAAACACAGGGTAAAAGAAACCTGACAAATGCTGCAAATCTTTAAGGATCATTACATTATTCATTTATTCAACTATTTGATGAGTACCAACTATAGGTCAGATAACATGATAGTCAGATTTTTTGAAATACAAAGATAAATACTATATTAGCCCCTAACCTCTAAAAATACATTAAATTAAAAATTTTGTTATCCAAGTTTTCATATAAAGTTGACAAAACATGCTTAATTCCTATGCTGTTTAATGCATAGGTATTGCACTGATAAAGTACTCAGAAATCTTTGTTAAAAAATATCAGTGCTGAAGGATGTCACTGTCATTTCCCAAGAATGCCTGACCTTTCTGTTTTTTAACACTCTCACGGAATGCTTTTATCAAGATTTTATTGAAAAGGTAAAAACACACTCAGGTATTTTATACTCACAAAGTAAAGGTACCAGTTTACCAGAAGAGAACTGTCTTCTAGTCTCAACAAAATTCAAACAAGCTAAAAATCAAACAAAAGTTCTTTATCTCACTAATACTCCCTTAAAAGTGAATCTTTGGAGACTAGACTATATGATTTTACTAACATTAAATTTTTCAAAATGATTTCCTCCAACTTCATCTTGTTTCAAATCAAGATCCTCTCTAAAAACAAAAAGAAATGAATATTTATTTAATTGGTATAAAAAACATATTTTAAGAAAAGTAATTAAAGATTGATAACAAAATGCACAATAATAAAAATTGGATCAATTATCTTAGGTTGCCTTTTCTGTCCAAATTCTGAATATTGCACAGCTAGCATAGCAGCCATAAACACATTTTGGTTTGAATATGTCACTGCACATTTTTAGAACAATTTCAATTATCACTGAAAGCAATATATGGAAATCTGGAGTTGAATGCCACCTCTGATGTTTTAACATCCATGATCACTGCCTGAAGGAAAGCCATTAACTAACTACAGTCCTGATCCCCAAAGTCAGAGTAGAATATTTCACTGCTGTAGTGGCCTAGAAACCATTAGTTCTATCTGAGCATTTTCAAAATTCCAAAGGAGCCTCTAAAAATGTATATAATTATGAAAAAAATAATCCACAGTCATTCTCAGTGGTAAATTCTCTTGCTGGGATCTTTGCCAGGTTGGCAAAAATATCTGTACAATATTCAGACAGATTTGTTTCCAATAGACAAATAACTTTGTACAGCAAGTCACTTAATGCAATACTGAGCTTTTAGACTCCATTTCAATTGGCCTCTTCAGATTGCATTTCTTGAAAGCAGGACAGGCCTTCAGGGAAGTCTCTGAAGCCCTGGGTGTCCCTCTGAGCCTTGCTCTACCCTTCGCAGTGCTCAGCATTTGTTCTCCTTGAAATCCCATCATCTAAATACATGCTCATCTATGCCCCTAAGGAATGAGGTCAGCACTTTCTCTGGTTAGGCCAAGAGAAATGGACCTCATATTCTTTTTCAATTTCAAAGAGACTATATATCTGGAGGCTTGGGGCAAGCAAAACAACCCAACTCAGGCTAACATAGACAGGCAGAAAGGAGATTTAATCAAAACACACCATGTATTATGATGTAGTCCCATTTGTTCATTGTTTCTTTAGTTTCTTTACCCTAGGAGCTATATCAGTGAACATATTGCTTAGGCATATGTATGAGGTTTTGTTGCCTGTGTATTCCTCTAGTATTTTTATGGTTTCCTGTCTTATGTTTAAGTCCTTTATCCATTTTGAGTTTATTTTTGTGTATGGTGTAAGGTGGTGGTCTAGTTTCATTTTTTGGCATGTGTCTGTCAAATTTTCCCAACACCATTTATTGAAGAGACTGTCTTGACTCCATTGTATGCTCTTGCCTTCTTTGTCAAATATTAATTGAGCATAGTGGTTTGGGTCGATTTCTGAGTTCTCTATTCTATTCCACTGGTCCATACCTGTATGTCTGTTCTAGTGCCATCACCAGTCAGTTTTGAGAACAAAGACTTTGTAATACAGCTTGATATCTGGTATTGAGATCCCACCTACTTGGTTCTTCTTTCTCAGGATTGCTGCAGCTATTCAGGTTCTTTTTTATTCCATATGAATTTTTTGGAGACTTTGTTCTAGGTCTGTGAAATATGCCATTGGTATTTGAATGGGGATTGCATTGAATCTATAGATTGCTTTTGGTAGTATGGACATTTTAATGATCTTGATTCTACTAATCCATGAGCATGGTATGTTCTGCCAAAAGCTTCTGCACAACAAAAGAAACCGTCAACAAAACAACAAGAAAGCCCACTGCATGGGAGAATATATTTGCCAATATTATCTCTGATAAGGGTTTAATCTCTAAGATTTACAGGGAATTCATACAACTTAACAAAAGAAAGATAAACAACCCAATCCAAAAATGGGCAAAGAACCTAAATAGATACTTTTTGAAAGAGGTCATAAGGAACGCCATGAGACACATGAAAACATGCTCAAAGTAACTAATCATCTGAGAGATGCAAATCAAAACAACAATGAGGTAGCATCTCACACCTGTCAGAATGGCTGTTATCAACAAATCAACAAATGACAAGTGATGAGGATGCGGAGAAAAGGGAACCCTCTTGGGAATGCAGACTGGTGCAGCCACTGTGGAGAATAGTATGGAGTTTTCTCAAAAAACTGAAAATTGAACTCCCGTTTGACCCAGTGATCCCACTTCTAGGACTATATCCCAAGAAACTAGAAACACCAATTAAAAAGAATATATGCACCCCTATGTTCATAGCAGCACAATTTACAATAGCTAAGATTTGGAAACAGCCTAAGTGACCATTAGCAAGTGAGTGGATTAAATTACAGCTACACAATTGAATACTAAGCTGCTGAAAAAGGTTGGAACTCCTACCATTTGCAACAGCATTGATGGACCTAGAGAGCATTATGATAAGCGAAATAAGTCAGTCAGAGAAAGATAATTATCACATGGTCTCATTCATTTGTGGAATACAATGAACAATATAGAGAAGCATTGATCAGGTGTTCAAACCTCAGAGGGAGAGTAGGGGATTGATTGCAATCACAATTGTGACCCCAGCCAAAGAGAAGGACCATGAGAGCATATACATGCCCCATACCTACAATGAGATAGCCACAATGACAGGAGCAAAGTTGCAGTTGTCAAAGGCACAATGAAGTCCAAGACAACAAATAACAATTGTGTCTTTTTATTCACGAACTTGTGGCAAGAGAAGCCAGTTATGCCCTCATATTTGATTCAACTAAGGTTCAAGGGTGTTAGACGAAGTTTTATGGTATAAAAAGAACAAATCTCGGGAGCATGTCTGATTGGAAAATGTCTTACTAAGGCAGGATTTTTGAAAGTGGGGAGATTTTTCTGATTAGTGTTCAAGTGCATGTGAGTGTCTTTGGTTGGCTACAGGGTCAAGCATTCATTTCAAAAATATTTTAAAAGAGAAAGGAGTGTTCAATTTCAAGAGCAGAGGGTCTACTGTGCTCGTCATTCTGTGGAACTAGAGGGGTTCAGGGGAGCCAATAGGCCCTTTTTATAGCAAAGGTCCCTCTGACAAGCTGGCCACCATGACAGGCAGTTTCCCAAAGAGAAACTGGGTCAGGAATCAAGAGCCTCCTCATATGGCACAGATACAAACTAGAGAAGCAGGTGCAGGTGACATTGACAGTTGTTTTCCAGTAGCTTTCTGCCATCTCAGCTGGATTTTACTAGTCCAGCTAAAGAAATAGCAGCTGCCCTCAGGGGAGTATCTTGTCTTCCATGTCTTGCCTGCGTTTCCAGATATCCTTAATACAATATTTTCATCATTTGGGGTTATGGGCTTCTGGTTGTCAAAATGGTAGATTACCCCTTTTATTATTGGAATAAAAATAAGAATGTTAACAAAAAATCATGTGTTATTAGCTGAATGCTTGTGTACTCCTAACATTCATGTATGGAAAGCCAAATTCCCAATGGGATGGCATTAGGAGGTAGGGCTTTGGGGAAAGTAATTAGGATTAGATGAGGTCATGGGGATGGAGCCCTTGTGAATGGCATTAGTGAACTTGAAAGATTCATGAGAAAGAGTGCTTCCTCTTTCTCTTTGCCATGTGAGGATGCAGTGAGAAGTCAGCAAGTGGTCTGATCTGGAAGAGGGCTCTCAGCAGAACTCAACAGTGCTGTCACCCTGATCTTGGATGTCCAGCCTCCAGAACTGTGGGAAATAAATTTCTGTTGTTTATAAGCCATCCAAACTATGGTATTTCTGTTACAGCAGCCAAATGAACAAAAACATGTTTGGACTAACACATCATAGGACTACAATTAAAAGTATTAAAGAATATAAAATTATAGGATTGGTCTCCAAATTGGCCCAGGAACACTAAAAGTCTTTCAAGTTAAGTTTACTCTGTCACCTTTTCTTATATTATTTTATGTATGTATATGTGTATGAGGGGTGTGTGTGTGTGTGTGTGTGTACATGCATTGGAATGGAGAATTGAAGTTGGAGTGGATAGAAAGAAAACCTAAGAGCATTAGAAAACAGCTGTGGAAAAAAAGTCTGTGCTTTCTACATAGCCTGATCAGAATTTTACATCAATATGCATGCTTGGCACCTATTTAGCTTTTAGTAAAAATCAGGAGATGACCATTATTTTTTAACTTCATTAGCTTTGTACTATACAGGCAAACCTCATTTTATTGTGCTTCACTTTATTGTACTTGGCAGATGTAGCATATTTTTACAAATTAAGTGTGAGAGCCTCCACCAGAAAAATGATTGTGACTCCCTTTATTGTAAAACTCACTTTTTTGTGGTGGTCTAGAACTGAACCTGCAATATCTTTGAGGTGTGACTGTATATTAGTCCCTTCTTACCTATGGGGAATATGTTCCAAGATGCCCGTGGATGCCCACAACTGTAGATAGTACCAAACCCTTTATATACTATGTTTTTCTCCTATATGTATATTTTCTATGTTAAAAAGTTTAATTTGTAAGTTAGGCACAGTGAGAGGTTAACAAGAACAGCTAATAATAAAATGGAATAATTGTAATAGCAAAACAAAGTTTACTTAATCACAAACACTGTCATACTGCAACAGTTGATCTGATAAGCAAAATGACTACTACCAGTAAGTGACTAATGGGTGGGGAGTGCCTATAACATGGAGACTCTGGACAAAGAGATGATCCACATCTTGTGCAGGACAGAGCAGGATGGTGAGATATTTCATCACGCTTCTCAAGATGCCATGCAATTTAAAATATATGAATTGTTTATTTCTGGAATTTTACATGTAATATTTTAAAACTGTAGTTGACTACAGGTAATTGAAACTGCAGAAAACAAAACCTGGATAAGAGAGGAACTACTGTATTCCTTATTAAATTACCCAATCAACATTTTCATGAAAAAATTATCTCAAGTGGTTAGTATCAACCTCTTTGTCTCCTACAAAATGAATGAATGAATGAATAAATAAGTAGAAGTTGCTTAATCTATCCACCTGCTTAAATTAAAATTTGAACTTGTAGAGGAAAGAAGTATCTTACTAAAATACTCATTATACAGAGACTTTTAAATAAATATTTAATATCACTATATATGAAACATTCACCTTTTTGAAATAAAGGACCAATGAACCCTACTATGATTTAATACACATGTATATTTTCTCTGCTCATTTCTGAAAATGTAGAAGAGAATGTTAATTTTTCCAAATAGACTTTCTTTAGCCTACCAGCAAAGTTAGTTTGGATAAAGCAGCTTTTATATGTATGTGTATGTTTCGTTACTCCTCACCCTAGGATATTTTTCCATTGATTTTTAGGGAGTGTGAAAGACAGAGGGAAAGACAGAGATAAGCATTGATGTGAGAAAACAACAGGGATTGGCTGCCCCTGATCAGGACCCAGGTGGGAGAGGAACCTGCAACCAAGGTATGTGCCCCTGACTGGAATTGAACCCAGGACCCTTTGGTCCGCAGGCAGATGCTCCATCCACTAAGTCAAACCGGCTAGGGCCATCTTCTTCTTTATTAAATTCACATCTGTACACAAATCATCCTTCTCATTTAGAGTTTTGGTGTTTTGATTACTGTTGTTTTTTCCTTGTTGTCTTGTAATTGTATAATATAACTAGAGGCCTGGTGCACGAATTAGTGCATGTGTGGGGTCCCTTGACCTGGCCAGTGATCGAGGCCTATGAGAGGACCAGCTGAAGGGGATGGAGAGACCCCAGGAGGTTGGCCAACTGGGGGGAGGGGCCACAGGAGGTTGACTGTGGGAGCACACTGACCAACAAGGGGCAGCTCCTGTGTTGAGCATCTGCCCCTTGGTGGTCATAGCAACTGGTCATTCTGGTTGTTCCAGTCATTTGTTGGTGTTGGTAACGGTCATTTAGGCATATATATATATATATATATATATATATATATATATAGTTGCCTTGGTAATAGAAAAGTAGGTTCAAACCTTTTCAAATGATAACCATCTCTATTCCATGTTATTTACTGAATTTCATGCAGGTATATCCTATTTTTCCCCTTCATAAATTTAAAGTTACTCCTTCCTTTGTCATACTTATTTACATTTTCTAAATACTTCTCAAACTACCAGTATTTCTTATCTATTTTATTCAAATGGAAAATCAAGTCCATATTTTAAATGCAATTGAAAAATATGTATTTGTATTTCAACCATTATTATTGCTGAGCACCACATTCTACCTGAAAAAACAACTATTCCCAGCTACTGTGTCTGCTAGCACCCCTAGACTGGTGATTCCAGGAGGTCTGTGGTCTGAGGTGCAGGGCAATTAGGAACCATGGAGTCAGAGAGCACTTTGTGAAGGGACTCCATGAAGACTTTAGCCAGTTCCATTCCTTAGAAGAGTTGCTGAGAGCAGTTGGTCTTTGCTTCCCGCATCTGTGTGGTGATTGGTCAAATCTATCCCTTATTCATGGGTGGCCATGAAAGAAGGCTGCAACTTAATTGTAAAGTGTAAAGCTCTTTAATTGTAAAAAGACACCAAGTGATGACTTGTGGCCCAAGCTTGAGCAATTATAGTGAGAATTGCCCTAAATCCTGTGTCAATACCTCATGACTATCAGCAGACTAGACTGGTGAAAGTATAGAATCTTAATAAAAAAGGAACTTAATGTAATATGGCCCAGGTGTTTTTCTTAATCTAGAAAAGTGGATTCCCATAATTCTATAGATAAACTAAAGTAGGTTCATCGACCACTCAAACTGTATGTGAAATTTAGGGAACAGGTGTGTGTTTCTCTAAAGAAACATTTTTTTTTCACATTCACATAGATGTCTATGGTAAGCCTACTATAGATCACAGTTTGCATGGGACAGTCAAATTTATGCCCATGTCTTGCCATAGTTATTAATAATGGCCTTATTTCACTCTTAAAAGTTGAGTTTAGTTTATAAATTATGTAGTCTCCCTACTTTTGACCTACACAAGGATAAAAACTGTTCATTTTGCTCAACCCTCTACTTTCACACAAAAACTATTATACTATTTTCTTATAAAAGAGACTGTCACAGAATAAAAATTTCTGAGACAAATGTATTTGCGTAAGTAAAGTATAGTTGCATAACAAAAATTTGAAAAACAAGCTGAGTTTGCTTTAGACTTCACTAAGATGAATATTTTAATTATAAACATCAGCATTGTTGCACATTTAAAAGATATTTATAATAATAAGCAACAACTTGCTTGTGGCAGTATTCTGAGATTAATTCAAGATGAAGTAAGTTCAATTATATTGCAGTTCAAAGATTTTATTCTTGTAAATTTCTTTTTTCCTCCTGCTCATATGGTTCAAAGAAACAGCAAGTCCTGTGATCAACAACAAACAGTTTTAATCAGGTTAATACCAAGATCTTTGATTATGTGCCAGATTCTGTGCTAGGTACTTGTGGAAACATGAAGATAAATAAGACCACAGGTAAGCCTTCAAGGATCTTAGGATCTAGGAGGGAAGAAAAAAGATACAAATAATGAACAAAATGCATACATTTAAAGTACAATAGTTCATAAAGCATTAGGTTCAAATGAAATGGGGATGGAGGTGGATCTAAAACAATAGTTGCTTAACAAGATTAAAGTTTGTCCATTAGCCATGAAAAAATTTTGAGATTAGGCAGTCCAGAGCTGGAGTGGAACTCTAGAGTCAAAGGGTTCAGGCTCCTTTCACATCATTCCTTAGCATGTTTGGCCTACATTCCCAAAGTTATCATAGAACTGGCTAACTGCTCTAGCTCCAATCATCATATCTATATTCATGGCTGCAGAAGAAAGGAAGAGAAGGAGAAGCATACACCTTCTCCCATTAAGAATTATTATTGGAAGTTACTCATTTCATCTTCCTTGATGTCCTATTGGTTAGAACTAGGTCACATGGCCACATCTAGCTACAAGGAGCCTGAAAATGTAAATGTTATTCCTGACATGCATGTGCCCAGCTAAGATTCATGGATTCTATTATTACATAAAAATGAGTTATTGGGGGACAATTAGTAGTTTCTGAGACATCTACAATGGAGCAGATGGAAAGAAGAGGGCAAATTCCTGTATACTGAGAAGAAAGCTGTCCAATAAATATGTTCAAGTGAAAAGGCAATTGTGCAGTCATATGTCTATTATCACCCATTTGGTGTGTTTTTAAAGAATATGTATTTGTCAATGCCTGGGAAAAGTTTTAGAAATAATACTTGCCACTGGTGTTTTCTCCAGAGAATAAATGGGATTGAGGAAAGAAAGAGAAAATACGTCTATTTAACATACTTCTGATTTTTTAAATTGTTAGAATGCCTTCAAAACTTATATTTTCTGTCATTTTTAAAAAGCAAAGGTTTATAAAAACAGGATACAATAAAGAGTGCAATAAGAACATTAATAGGAAGTAGCAAATAACAGCTGAAAACAAAATGGGATGGCTTTGGGGGAGTCTGTTATATGATGTGGGCCTTTAAAGTAGTAAGTTATTTGACTGGTAGAAATTTGAGAAGATAATGCTGCCCTATAATGAAGCAGGAGATAATTCAAATAGTAAGGAATCTTAAAGTGTGACATGGCAACTGAGTTCAGTTGCAATAGGATATCCTGGACAAGAAGACTGGAAAGATAGATTTGGACCAGATTAAAGAGAGTGTTGACATATTTCCTAAGGAGTTTGGTTTATACTCTGACTAAGGGGAAGCTTTAAAGATTTACAAGCAGAGGAACATCAACATCTATATGAAAAGATGATCTAGGGAGAAATTGGAAGAAGATATAGATCAGGGGAAATATCGGATTTGGAAAGGCCTGTTAAAAGGCCTGAAGCCTTGTAGAGGGCCCCCTGGGAAGGCACATGGGCATTTCTTTAATTATTGTCAGCTGAACCCAAGGTGACAGGCAAAGCCGAGTCTTGGATACACATTTACCAAAAAGGCAGATGTGTTATCAGCACTGACTCTTACCTTTGCCCAGGTGTGGGGTATGGGTTTTTGATGTGTAAATCCAGTCAATCACCAGGAATGCTCGGGCCTACTCAAGAATGCAAATAATCTCCTTTGTCTTGACTTTTGGTGAAACTTCCTGGTTATAAAATAAACTGGCTGGATTGGCTCTGGGTCCCTGTCTCTCCATCAGAAGAGGACGGTGGTCCCACCAGGTCCCAGCTTTTTCCTTCTATCTCTATGTCTTGTCTCTTTTATTTCTCAATCCCCAGCCGCCTCTACTCAGGAACTGGACCCACTCTCTAGCCGCGCTGGATACGGAAAGAGAGAAATACCTACAAAGACTAAGGTCCTGGATCTTGAGATTCTGAATTTTGGAAAAGTCATGAGAATGGAAAGAACTTTACAAATTCAAAATACATTTGAATGGCCTGGCCAGCATGGCTCAATGGTTGAACGTCGACCTATGAACCAGGAGGTTACGATTCCCCATCAGGCACATGCCCAGGTTACAGACTCCATCCCCAGTGTGTGGCATGCAGGAGGTAGCCGATCAATGATTCTCTCTTATCATTAATGTTTCTGTCTCTCTCTTCCTCTCTTTTCCTCTCTGGAATCAATAAAAATATATTTAAAAAAATACATTTGAGTGATGGAGTAACAGACTTGCTAACCAGTTTGTTTTAGGAGGTAAAAGAGGATAGTTGAGTGATACCCAGAGTGTTTCAGAGGAATGTTGATGTTATTAACATAAATGTAGAAATAGGGTTATTTTAAGAAACTATTTTATTCTATTTTGCATATGTTGGAAGATCAGATTATGCTCACGAGAGAATTTAGAACTAGATGTATAAATTATGACTATATTGATAATAGGTACAGTCTTGGGAGAGTGAGATGGAAGAAAGGAGAGCGGAAGGAAGGAAGAAAGAAAAACACCTAAGAGCACAGATTTAGTCAGAAAAAGAAAATATCTCACAACATTAATTAAAATATTGATTGCACAAATACTCACCTTTCTAAGAGCTGGTAAAAGCTATACTACTTACTTTACAGGGAAGAAAATAAGATCCATATGTACATTCATTAAACAAATATTTATTAAGCCCGTATAGATGTGAACACTAAGCTAAGCTCTGAGAATTTGGTGATGAACAATTTAGTGTGAGACCCTGCTTTCATAGTACCTACCTTATTTGGGGGTTAATAGTAAAATATATGAAATAGATAATTACAGTTTGAGTGATGAAACAGAGTACCTAGGGGAAGCCACTTTAGATAGAGGACTAAGGAAAGGTTTCCCTGCAGAGGTGACCTTTGCCTTCAGACTTGAAAAACAAGACTTAAATGACAAAAATAATTTCAGCCTAAAGTTGAATAAAAGATCCCAAAGCAGAAAAGAACCTGGTATGTTTAGAGAACATACATAAGTCAATGTGTTGTTGTTTAGTGAATACATTGTAGAATGAGATGAGGTTGAAAAGATGAGAACTTTGTAAACCACAGTAAATAATTATGGCTTATTATCTGAAGGAAAAAGAAGCCAAGTGAAAAGACATAATCCAATTTACATCTACTGTGTGAGCAAAAGATTAGAGAGGGTCCAGAGTAGAAGATCAAGAAGTACAATATGATGGCATCCTGGTTCAAGGCAGTGGCCCAGAGATGGAGAGAAAAACAAAATTTAAGACATATTTCTGAAAATATACAAACATATTCTCGACCAAAAGTTAATAAAGGAATCTTTTCTATATAATTGATTTGGGATCCCTTTTATTTTTGCCCAAACGATTTTTCTTTGTCTTATTTAGACACCATGTGTGTTTCTCATGGGTGTCTTGCTGTTAGCATTACAAATGAAAATTAATTTTGTAAAGTAAGAATTTTCTAGATGTAATTTACTTATAGGATATTTTTCCTTGCATGATATTACCCTACTATCCCCCCTTTTTTTGATTAATGGCATCTTTTGTAATTTTTATAATGCAGTCTTGATAACTTTAAATTTTAATTTTTTGCACAAAAATATGACTGCTTTAGGTTCATTGCATGTTCAGGAATTTTACCATGAGATGAACTACCAATAGAAATTTTAGTTACTACTTTAGACCATGTGGATTCCTGCAACAGAGAGGAATTGACAGGTCTCTAACCACAAAGACAAGAGGAGAAACAGTCCAGAGATGATGCCTTGCCACACTAGCAGTCAGCAGCTGTGTGTCACTGCAGGTTGCCTAGGACCAAACCAGAGACGGTCGGATCTGCATTGCCACCATGTGCCCACCATCCCAATATCATTGCTGACATGTACACATAAGGAACTGTTGGACATTGAAACTGTGACTCAAACATTTTTGGTTATTATATGTTTATTTATAGTCTGCAGAGGCAAGATTTTTTAAAGGAAAGAAATGGGGAAAAAATAGATACAGAGGCAAAGAAGAATTGAACAGACTGTCAAACTACAGCAGGAATGCAGGGGAGGTTGGGGGGTGCTGTAGAAGATCAACCGAAGGACTTGTACGCATGCATATAAGCATAACCAATGGATACAAGACACTGGGGGGGGGGGAGTAAAGGCATGTACTGGGGGGTAGGGGAGGCCAGGGGGGAGGTCAGTGGGGGATAAAAAAAGGAGATATATGTACAACTATTTGTAATACTTCAAACAATAAAAAACAGACATTGAAGATGAAACCAATAGAACTTCCTATTGAAAAGGGAAAGAGGGATAGAAAGGAATCAAGGGTAATTCTTTTTTTTTTTTAATATATTTTATTGATTTTTTTTACAGAGAGGAAAGAGAGAGATAGTTAGAAACATTGAAGAGAGAGAAACATCGACTAGCTGCCTCCTGCATGCCCCCTACTGGGGATGTGCCTGCAACCCAGGTACATGCCCTTGACTGGAATCGAACCTGGGACCCTCCAGTCCACAGGCCGACACTCTATTCACTGAGCCAAGCTGGTTTCGGCAAGGGTAATTCTTGATTCCTACTTTTGAGGCTTTAGCAACTAAGTGGATGGTGGTACCATATACTCAGAAGGGGAAGACTAGGGAAGGGGCTACTTTGGTCACAGATATAGGATTGTATAAAAGTAGATTGAGGAGTTAGCTATCAAGGTCTCCATTTTGGAAATATTAAGGTTAAAATGAATATGAGACATCTAAGTAAAATTGTAATATTGGCATTTGACGACATCTACAACTACAATTTTGTTGGAATATGGAAGGTATTTAAAGTCTTAAGACTGGATAAGTTTATAAAGCAGAAAGAGAGAATGGATAGAAAAGAAACCCTGACCAAAAGCTGAGTCTAAATACCAGAAGATTCACTTTCTGTGGCCTCTTTCAAGGACCAGGTTTTTCCCTAGCAAAGTTTCTTTTTTACATAGTCAAGTAGTATTGGGATGTCCAGACACATTTTTGGAACTTAAATAATAAGAGGCACAGTTATGAATATATTTTATTGGGTTCATGGTCTCTTATATAGTTGTTACTGCTAGCCATATCAGTATAGAATGGCTTGCAGGATCACTCTGACCACCATCTTACTTACAGATGCCACACAGCTCATTTGGCAATTATTGTGCCCTACTTTTTTAAGGAAGACTATGGCAATTATTAACTTTTTCATGATCTGAAGACATCTGAAGTGTCTCTATTCATACAAGTAAAACAAGTTCTGAACAATTATAACCTGCCACTGAACTACAATCATGGACACTCATATGACAGTACAACTATGTGAAAAGTAAGGATAAAGGATTACAAGCATAATTCAGGAATTTTAATAAATAATAAGAATATATACCTTGCACAACTTATTCTCTTAATTTCACTAGAGGAAAAGATGTTGTACAACACCTAACTGTTGCAGGTCACAACAGTTATGAAAATATATATTAAAAGAAAATAAAATATATTTTCATAGTATATATTGATTATTGTTAAAGAATTTAAGTGTGAAAAAATGGTGACAGAGAAAGTGATAGATACACAGACATGTTTCCCGGACCAAACTGGAATTACAACTATAAAATAGAAGAAAGACCCTGAAAAATCAACTGAAGACTAGCTGGAGAGAACCCAGATAACCTAGAACCAAAAGTAAAGTCCACGTAGAGACTGGTAGGAATGGTGGAGGTGCCAAAGGGCTGGCCAGGCTCCAATAGACAGCAGATGAACTTCTGGAGAGATATCTCAGCTGTGGAAGGGGGAGGGGGGTGCCTCTGAGAACTCAGGTGTATAAATTCCAAGTTGGACCACCTAGGAGAGCAAGAATTGAGAAAGATACCCAAATAACATCTGGCTACAAAAAAGCAGCAGAGTGGCTGCCTGCCAGGAAGAAATGGCTGGAAATGCAGGCACACTCTTAAAATTTTGTGTGCACCCACTCACCTTGGGCTCCAGCAGAAGAAGTGAAAAGTGGATTGGAGAAGCTAGGGATGGGTGATCTAGCGTTAGATCTCAGAAGGCAGACACCCCAGTTGTCTGCACTAAGTCATTTCCTCACACTGCAGAGGACATCATTCTCAAGCAGAACTTTGTTATCCAGCCTGTTTTAGTCTATGGGACACCCCTTACAACACCCTGTAGAATTTCTGAGACCCATTAAGAGACTGAGAAGAACAATTAGCCCCCAGGCAGAAGCAAAGGCCCCACCCTGTTGGGAAAACATCTTGTCCCACTGGTGGAGGGTGGATGATTGCCTGAGGCTACTTAAGACAGAATCAAATCAGTTTGCACAGAGGTGGGTCTCTGGATGTTTTGAGTCTTTGGATGATCTAATAAATCAGAAACAGTGCATGACACAATCCTGCACTAGAAATTGGAAGAGATAGCAGATCTACCTAATACATAGTCACAAAACCAAAGAGGCAGTCAAAATGGGGAGACAAAGACTTATATGAAAGAACAACAGAATTCTCCTCAAAAAGAGCTAAATGAAATGAAAATAAGAAATTTATCAGACATAGAGTTCAGAATAATGATGACAAAAATCCTCAACAGCATTAGAAAAGATAGAGTAACTATGACAAATGACATAGCAATAATAAAGAACACAGTG
Organism: Corynorhinus townsendii; assembly: GCA_026230045.1. NCBI lineage: Eukaryota > Metazoa > Chordata > Mammalia > Chiroptera > Vespertilionidae > Corynorhinus > Corynorhinus townsendii. The sequence continues at coordinate 102,124,607 of JAPDVU010000003.1, forward strand.
GAAGGAATACCCAGCAGACTAGAGGAAGCCAAGGATCTGATCAGTAAATTAGAAGATCGAGTGGAAAAGAATCACACAATCTGAGGACTAAAAAGAAAAAAAGATTAAAAAACAGGAATAATACCCACATTCCTTAAACTATTCCAAAAAATCCAAGAGGAAGAAACACTTCAAACTGTTTTTATGAGGCCACGATTATCCTAATTCCAAAACCAGATATAGACACTACAAAGAAAGAGAACTACAGTCCAATATCCTTGATGAACATAGATGCTGGAATCATCAACAAAATCCTAGCAAGTTGGACCCAGCATTACATAAGAAAATCATACACCCTGACCAAGTGTCATTTATTCTGGGGATGAAAGGCTGGTATAACATCTGCAAATTAATAAACGTGATACAACACATAAATAAATTGAGAGACAAAAATCACAAAATCATATCAATTGTTGCAGAAAGAGCATTTGACAAAATCCAACACACTTTCTTGATAAAAATTCTCAGCAAAATGGGAATAGAAAGATCATACCTTAACATAATAAAAGCCTTCTATGATAAATCTACAGCCAATGTCAGACACAATGGGTAAAAAGTAAAAACATTTACCCTAAGAAAAGGAAGAAGGCAGAGAAGCCCACTTTCACCACTCTTGTTCAGCATAGTACTAGAATTACTTGCTATAGCTATCAGATAAGAAGAAGAAATAAAAGGCATCCAAATTAGAAAAGAAGTAAAATTGTCATTATTCCCAGATAACATAATATTGTATAAAGAAAACCCTAAAGACTCCATAAAAAAAACTAGTAGACTTAATAAATGAAATCAGCAATGTAGCAGGATACAAAATTAACACCCAGAAATCTATGGCCTTTTTATACACCAATAATGAACTCACAGAAAGAGAAAATTAAAAAGAAATCCCATTTACCATTACAGCAAAAAAATTTAAGATACCTAGGAATGAACTTAAGGAGGTAAAAGACATGTACTCAGAAATCTACAGAACATTGAAAAAAGAGCTAGAGAAAGACAAACAAATGGAAGAATATGCTGTGTTCATGGATTGGTAGAATAAACATCATTAGAATGTCCATACTACCCAAAGCAATCTATAGATTCAATACAATCCCCATTAAAATACCAATGGGATATTTCACAGAGCTGGAACAAACTCTTCAAAATTTCATACACACACACACACACTAGAGGCCCGGTGCGTGAAATTTATGCACGGGGCTGGGGGCGTGTTCCTCAGCCCAGCCTGCACCCTCTCCAATCTGGTACCCCTCAAGGGATGTCAGACTGCCCGTTTAGGTCCGATCCCAGTGGGGATCCCAGTGGGATCGGACCTAAACGGGCAGTCTGACATCCCTCTCACAATCCAGGACTGCTGGTTCCCAACTGCTCGCCTGCCTGCCTTCCTGATTGTCCCTAACCGCTTCTGCGTGCCAGCCTGATCACCCCCTAACCACTCCCCTGCCAGCCTGATTGATGTCTAACTGCTCCCCTGCCAGCCTGTTTGCCCCAACTTCCCTCCTCTGCCTGCCTGGTCACCCCTAACTGCCCTCCCTTGCAGGCTTGATTGCCCCCAACTGCCCTCCCTTGCAGGCCTGGTTCCTCCCAACTGCCCTCCCTTGCTGGCCATCTTGTGGTGGCCATCTTGTGTCCACATGGAAGCAGTCATCTTTGACCATATGGGGGCAGCCATCTTGTGTGTTGGAGTGATGGTCAACCTGCATATTACTCTTATTAGATAGGATAGAGGCCTGGTGTATGGGTGGGGGCCAGCTGGTTTGCCCTGAAGGGTGTCCCGGATCAGGTTGAGGGTTCCCTTGGGTCATGGGGCAGCATGGGTGAGGGGCCTGTGGTGGTTTTTAGGTGACCCAAGTAGAGGCCCTGGTATCTGGGGTTTATTTATCTTCTACAATTGAAACTTTGTAGCCTGGAGCGGAGCCAAGCCTTCTGCTTGCTCTGAGGTGGCAGCCATTTCTGTTGGGATTTATGTATCTTCTATAATTGAAACTTTGTAGCCTTAAGCGGAGGCCTGGGCCAGCCAGGGTGTGTGGAAAGCTTGGCTTCCTCCATCACCGGGGAAACCCAAGCCTCCCTCCTGCTCTCTCCGTGGCCACAGCCATCTTGGTTGGGTTAATTTGCATACTTGCTCCTGGTTGGCTGGTGGGAGTGGCTTGTGTGTATAGCAGAGTGATGGTTAATTTGCATATTGTTCTTTTATTAGATAGGAGAGATATATATATATATCTATATATATATATATATCTATATATATAGCTATATATATAGATATATATATATATATATATTATATATGCCTAAACTACCCTTCAACTATTTTACTGTTCGACTGGTAGCTATGATGCGCAATGACCAATCAGAAGCAGACATTCTAATGGGTATGTTACCTTGCTGCTGGCATCCTGTTGGCCCTGAATCTGATTCACCTACACCCCACAACCAGAGAGAAGGGAGGAGGGAACCCAATTCCTCACAGAATCAGCCATGTGTTAGCTTGCTGCTGGGGCCCTGTAGGCCCTGAAGGCCTTGTGCCCCCAACTGCCCTCCCCTGCAGGCCTGGTCACCCCCAACTGCCCTCCTCTGCAGGCCTGGCCCCCTCCCCAACTGCCCTCTCTTGCAGGCCTGGTCCCTCCCAACTGCCCTCCCCTGCTGGCCTGATCGCTCACAACTGCCCTCGCCTGCCAGCCATCTTGTGGTGGCCATCTTGTGTCCACATGGGAGCAGCCATCTTGTGTGTTGGAGTGATGGCCAATTTGCATATTGCATCTTTATTATACAGGATTAATATGAATAAAAGCTAGCATTTATTGTGCACGTTTGATGTGCTAGACTATTTTGGGCACTTTAGTTGATTTAAGTAATTTAATATTAATACTATTTTGGAGTATTAGTTCATTTAATAAAAGTTATCTACTACATACACCATGAATGTGCTAGGTACTAAGAATACAAGAGTGCAAGTAATTGTTATCTTTAGTATCATAGAGCTTTGAAATGTCTATTGGAGGATATGAATAAGTAAAAAACAATGACAATACAATGTGATTAATGCATTGATAGGAACAATAAAATACTATCTTTTTATTTAAGCAACAAAATGATGACAATTATGTAAGGAGACAAGGATTAAAGGAAATATTTGACTTCTGAAGGTTACATAAGTACAAAAATACTTATTTTTATTTCCATTAATTTTGCTACAATATTTTAGTGTAATAAAGTCAAGTCACATATAGATCAATCAATCAATTTAGTAGTGACTAGGGTTTGCTATATTATAACTTGTCAAATCTAATTAGTTTAGCAAATCTTTCCCAGGTTTCTACAATCTGTGTAATAGGATGTGCTTATTGGCCCTATTCTTTAATATACTGAAAGTTTGATGTAGTTATTCTACTAAATTAGTTCTCAACCTGGATGCACATTAGACTCATCACAGGAGCTTTGAAGACCTAATGATGACTGGACCCCACCTTGAATCAATTTAATCCAAATCTCTGAGGAGAGGACTTAGTGATCTACTGGAAGAGCTAGGGGTCACTTTTTCAATTTTTACTGAGGTCTTCTTGGAGCTCTTACCCTTTAGGAGGTGGACCAGGGAAGCTGTGTCTTGGACCAGGGAAGCTGTATCACTAATTACTGTATCTATGGCTGGGAAGTTAATTAAATTTACTGATATAGACACTTCAAAAAGTGACTAAGCAGCCCTACCTAGTTTGGCTCAGTGGACAGGTCCCAGGCTCGATTCAAGGGCATGTACCTTTATTGCCCACTCCTTCTTCACCCAGGCCCTGTTTGGGGTTCATGTAGGAGGCAACCAATCAATGTGTTTCTTTCACATCAATATTTCTTTCTGTCTTTCCCTCTCTCTTCCACTGTCTCTAAAAATCAATGGAAAAATGTCCTTGGATGAGGATTAAAGAAAAAAAAGTGATTAAGCAAAATGTAGGCCTTCTATTCTTTTTTCCATATTCTAAATTGGTGTGCATTTTAGATAACTTACCACAATCAAGGTCACACAATGAGAGAAAAGTTAGTGATTTTTCCCAACCAGCTTTATCATCATTCTTTAATATGCAAAAAAGACACCATCTACAAAGAGAAGAGAGAACAGAACCTAAAATAAACATCAGAACTCAGAGAGGACCCCAGAAACAACAGACTAAAATGTGGACAGTCTTGTTGTAAGTGAAATGATAATCATGACAGCTTTCCTGGTCCACCTCCCCCTTTCATTTTGGCCAAACTCCAGTGTAGCAACTAATGCTTCCACATAATGAGGTGAAATTACTCAAAGGGGTAAATAATGTCATTATTTCCTCATTTTTTGAGAGCTGCTCTCTCTTCACATCTAGATTTTCTCTATGGCTAAATGGAAGTCTGTCATATACCTGTTTACTCTCTCTAGGCTGATGATGGTTACTGTGGTAAAATTTCCTGTCTGAAGACAAGGATAATAGCTATTTAACTTGCTTGATACAATACTTAGCACAGTAACACATGCATGTGGATGCCTAATAAGCCATAGAGTAAAATTAGCCTAATTCTGCTGAGATTCCTTGTTCCATTAGCCTTTGAGGAGACAATGATAATTAGTTGAAATAGCAGAAAAATAACAATCATAGAAAATCAATGCAGAAATTTTTTTAAAAATCCAACAACTGTCTCTGCCAAAGTTACATTTCCACCTGAGAAAAAGAGCAAAATTAAGCAAACTTGAAGTCTTCCAAGCCTTACATGCCAAAATGTTCAGATATAGATATATATATATATATATATATATATAGATAGATAGATAGATAGATAGATAGATAGATATAGATATATATATAATGTTAGAGGCCTGGTGCATGAAAATTCATGCACTAGAGGGGGGTCCCTCAGCCCGGCCTCTCCCTCTCACAGTCTGGGAGCTCTCAGGGGTGGGTGACAACCCGGCGATCAGGGGAAGGTGACGTCCCAATCACACCTCTGCTGCTGCCACTGCCAGCAGCGCAAGCCTTGGCTGGCCCTGGTTACCTGAGCCTCCGGTGGCCCTGGGTGGCTGGGCAGCCACCATCCAAGGTTTGCCTGTGCCTTGGGAAGGCCCTGGATGGCTAGAGGGCTGATGGGTCTGGCTTCACCGTGCACCTGCTGCCCCCCCACCAGCTGGTCTGAAAGGACTGGGGGACTCTGGAGGGGCTGAGGGGACTGGGCGCCTTCATCTTGTGGCTATAGGCGCCACCATCTTTTTGACAGTGTGATGGTCAATTTGCATATTCCCTATTTATTAGATAGGAGATATATATATATATATATATATATATATATATATATATATATATTATTTATTTATTTCAGAGAAGAAGGGAGAGAGAGAGAGACAGAAACATCAATGATGATAGAGAAGCATTGATCGGCTGCTGCTCCTACACGCCCCAAATTGAGAACCAAGCCTGCAATCTGGGCATGTGCCCTGACTAGGAATCAAACCATGACCTCCTGGTTCAAAGGTCAATGCTCAATCATTGAGCCATGATGGCTGGGCTCCCCCTTGTTTTCAATAATAATCTATCTGGGCAGATATTTGACTCAAATCTCAAATGGGTCAAGCTTTCCTGTGACCTTGGTAAATAATGAATGTGAGATTTTTATAAAAACCTTCACAAGTTTATTTTACTTATTCATATGAAATATTAATTAAGTGCACATAAATGACTAAATTAATTTCTTGATTATTTTAAGTTTGGAGATAATAACTTTTTCTTACATGCATAGAGACCAATATTGTTTTTGATACACTGACTTGCATAATGTTCACCAAGGAAATTACGAACTAAAGGAAATAAAAGAAATTTTATCTGAAATAATGAAACTATTTCAACTGCTTGAGTTCAAATTAAGCACCTTTCTGAAAATGAAAAGTATGATTAAATAACAATATGGTGATAAAGCGTGGGGGATAGATAACTCAGAATTGTACAGTATTTACAAGCTGTGCTTTTTCCACCCTGGACAGCCCTTTAAGGCTTGCTGATGTAGGGGTCCTCAAACTATGGCCCACGGGCCACATGCGGCCCTCCGAGGACATTTATCCGGCCCGCCGGGTGCAGCTGCCTGTCCTGCTTAGCAGCCGACTCGTCCCGGGCCCACAGTGCGCATAGGAATTTGTTCATAGTTTTTTTTTTAAACTATAGTCCGGCCCTCCAATGGTCTGAGGGACAGTGAACTGGCCCGCTGTTTGAAAAGTTTGAGGACCCCTGGAAGGTATCAGTTAATGGAAAATTAGCTTAGTAGCAACAGTTACTCAAGGAAGGAAAACATTTGTATGCATTTCAACAATATAGCAATACTAGAACACAAACACAAAGAATATTAGCTGAAAGTAATTTTCAATAGAGTTTTAAAACATTTTTCATGATGTTGTTTTGTAACAATGAGAACTTCCAAGGATGCGGCTCACAATCCCCCACACTGTAGGTGTGAGACATCAGGGCGCTTCTGCTAGCAGGCTCCTTCCCTCCCCGCAGCTCCCTGCATAAAGAGGTCTGCAGATTTTCTTTTACTTTTGGAAAATATTTAAACAAAACTAATAACTGCTTTAGCCTAATGGCTATGGAAAATTATGACTTTGATTCTGTATCCCTATTGCCTTTTTATATGATCTTTAATAAAGTCATATATTGCAAAAACCAAACCACGGAAGAAAAACAAAAACAAAAAACCAGACTGTGGAGCTCCTGTTACCCTATACCTCCAAAGGGAGAAAAGCAGGAGTAGGAGGCACACTCACTGGATTGCTAATGCTAATGAGCCAGAGAGCCTTGTGCTTTTAACAGAGACCTTGCAATTGTGTCAGCAGTGAAAACCATTTCAGAGGCAATGGCTGAAAATCAGCTCTGACCTTTCAACAGCAAAGATCAACACTGTTGCTTCTGCTGCAGTTGATTTAACATAAGTCCCCAGGTAATGTTTTCAGTATTCTATCCTCTTTTTTTTTAATTTAATAAATCTTTATTGTTCAGATTATTACAATTGTTCCTCTTTTTTCCCCCATAGCTCCCCTCCACCCGGTTCCCACCCCACCCTCTGCCTTTACCGCCCCCCCCCCCCCCCCGCACTGTCCTCATCCACAGGTGTACGATTTTTGTCCAGTCTCTTCCCACACCCCCCACACCCTTTTCCCCCACCCCGAGAATTGTCAGTCCACTTCCTTTCTATGCCCCTGATTCTATTATATTCACCAATTTATTCTGTTCGATTTTTTTATTCACTTGATTTTTAGTTTCACTTGTTGATAGATATATATTTGTGGTTCATAATTTTTATCTTTACCTTTTTCTTCTTCCTCTTCATAAAGAATACCTTTCAGCATTTCATATAATACTGGTTTGTGGTGATGAACTCCTTAGCTTTTCCTTATCTGTGAAGCTCTTTATCTGACCTTCAATTCTGAATGACAGCTTTGCTGGGTGGAGTAATCTTGGTTGTAGGTTCTTGCTGTTGTATAATTATTAATAATTGATCATGTATAATTATTAAATTTTATAGTATAAAAAATAAAAATTCAGAATTCAATAGCCTATTTATATTTTACTAGTCTTTCTAATTTGTAGTCAAAAACATGGAAACATTTAATAAAAGTAAATTACTATGGTTAGTAAATGTAGAGAGTATTTTTAAGATTTATTAAAATTCTTATTTGTTAAAAATAAAATTTATTTTGGGCCTTATCCAATTTGACCCTATTAATTGCATGCTTGTGTCATACTACATTTATATATTTCCAAGCTCTCAAGTTATTCACTTTAATACCTTTTCATAAGTACTTCAAATGAATAGTAATATGGTTTTATTTTCCAAAAGTCATTTTATGTATCTGAATATTTCTACCAGACTTTTAGGATTACATAAAATCAGGACAGCAAAGAAGAATCACCTGATTTAACTTTAAACAATTTTAACAAATTACATATTTGCTTTTCCTCTTAAGTTTTTCTCATGAAATACAAACCAATGGCTTACCCTGAGAGGTAAGTTGTAAATGTGATGATTAGAGAAGCAGACTGTAACCCATATACTGGTAGAATCAGGGATACCAGAGTGTGCTTGCAATACAATCAAAAGGACTAGTGTAGAACCTCAGGAAGACATAAAAATTATTGTGGTCAAAGGAAACTACATTGTCCTGTAATTGACAAGAGAAGAATGTGTGAACACAACTGAGATTGCTTTATGAGAGTCTAGAAAAAGGAAAGCAAAGATTCAGGGAAGCAAGTGAGTATTCTGTGCAATTTCTAGCATCAAAACCTCCAGACTTAACCTAGAAAATGATCCCATACCACAAATAAAATGGTTCCTTCTCTTGGAATAGTGATCCTAAAACATTTATAAATTAGAGAAAAATTGTTGAGGACACCAAAGAGCCTTTCTTCCCCCCCGCCCCCCCCCGACAAAATATGTTTTATTTTTTATTGATTTCAGAAATAGGAAGGGAGAGCCGTAGAGGGATAGAAACATCAATAATGAGAGAGAATCAGTGATTGGCTGCCTCCCATACTACCCCTACTGGGGATTGAGCCCGCAACCCAGGCACATGCCCCGATCCAGAATTGAACCTCAACCTCCTGTTCATGGGTTGATGCTCAACCACTGAGCCACACTGGCCAGACCAAAGAGCTTTTTTTTTTATATGAGTTATACCAATTGATATTTATCATAATAGAAATTAAAACTGTGAAAATTTTAAAGTGTGACATGCATAATTATACATTGCATAATTGATGATATCCAAAAATTCCACTGTGCATTTATGATTGAGAGTAAAAAAAGACAACTTCTTAATCCTATATAATAAAAGCCTAATATGCTAAGTGTCCAGTCATCTGGTTGGCCATTCAACCAATAAAAGCATAATATGTTCATGATATGCTAAGGCCACTCAACCACTCACTATGATGTACACTGACCACCAGGGGCAGTCGACTAGTTGCTATGGCTTGCACTGACCACCACGGGGCAGACTCTTCAACTGGTAGGTTTGCTTGCTGCTGGGGTCTGGCCAATCCGACTGGGCAAGATGGGGCAGACACACCCTGGAGCCCTCCCATGGTTCCTCCTGGGCTGGCCAACCTCCCGCATCCCTCCCCGGCCCTGATCATGCACCGGTGGGGTCCCTTGGCCTGGCCTGCACCTTCTCGCAATCCAGGACCCCTTGGGCAATGTCAGAGAGCCGGTTTCGGCCCGACAGAGGAACAACCGGTCACTATGACAGGCACTGACCACTAGGGGGCAGACACTCAACAAGGAGCTGCCCCCTGGTGGTCAGTGTGCTCCCACAGGGGGAGCGTCACTCAGCCAGAAGCCGGGCTCATGGATGGCCAGCACAGCAGCAGTGGCGGGAGCCTTTCCCACCTCTGCAGCAGCACTAAGGATGTCCAACTGATGGCTTAGGCACGCTTTCTGGAGTGGGACTAAGCCATCAGTTGGACATCCCCCAAGGGCTCCTGGACTTGAGAGGGCTCAGGCTGGGCTGAGAAACACCCCTTTCCAAGTGTATGAATATCATGCACTGGGCCTCTAGTATTGTTTAAAAAATCATTTTGACTTCACATACTCCTAAAAGAGTCTCAAGGACTTGGAGCACACCCTGTGGAGCACTTTCTCAGGCAATCACCATCTAACAGCTAAGGCAGCAATTTTCAACCCATGTGAAACAAAAATTTTTAAAACATGCAATACTTGACTAGTCAGAGGTACTCTTTTCCCTTAGAACGTCAAATAAAAAAACGACAACAGTCAACATAGTAATATCCATTCAGTGTGAATGAATCAAAATTATAACTATTTTTTTGTCAGATGGGCAAAAATGATATGTTTTTGGTGTGTCTCAGAATTTTAGTAATTAGTTTTTGTGTGCCATGAGATGAAAATGGTTGAAACTCGCTGGTCTGAGGGTATGTTGACTTCCACATGAAACTTCCTGCAGGAGAGAAAGATAGTTATCTTCTCAGATGTCTACTCATCAGCACCTGTTACACTAGCATTCTACCTTTTATGCCAGTTTGGGGTAATTTAGTTTGGTGCAAGGGGTTTTTCTCTGAGTCTCCTCAATGCTAGTAAAAGTTAATCTTGGTTTCTCCAAGTTGATGCATCAAGACATTTCCCTTTGCAAAGCTCAATCTTACTCTCAAACCTCATTGGTCAGGATCTAAGACATATATTAAGCTGCATGGCATATTTCCAGAGCCACTAAAGAATTTGTTTTTTTTTAAATATATTTTATTGATATTTCACAGAGAGGAAGAGAGAGGGATAGTTTGAAACATTGATGAGAGAGAAACATTGATCAGCTGCCTCCTGCACACTCCCTACTGGGTATGTCCCCACAACCAAAGTACATGCCCTTGACCAGAATCGAACCTGGGACCCTTGAGTTTGCAGGCCAGCGCTCTATCCACTGAGCCAAACCAGCCACAGCGCCACTAAAGAATTTAGAGGAGTGGAGTGTATACACTTACTAAGCACTTACATATTCAAAGTTCTAAATTCTATTTTCAGCATTAATTCCCATTACAACCCTGAGATGTCTTATAATCCTCATTTTAAACATGGAAAAACTGAAGGATTAATACATTACACAAGATCATATTGGTAAATGATAAAGCTGGAATTTAAACATGTTAATATAATAATTATTATAATAATAAACCACAATTGATTACATTTATAAGTGCTCTAAACACCATAGTGTGTTATCTAATCAATAAGCTCATCTTTGTAACACAAATGTATATAAATAGTGCAGGAGTAAATATTTAAGGATAAATATTCAAACATAAATGTTACAAATAACTTGATAGAATAATGACTTTAATTTTATAAAAATATTAAAGAAAAATTGTTATAAAATGAAAACTCTGAAAGTTATATGGACTCATATATATAGATAGATAGATATAGATATAGATATAGATATAGATATAGATATAGATATAGATATAGATATATATAAAACCCTAATATGAAATAGACCGAATGGCAGAAAAACTGAACAACCAAACAACCAAACAACTGTTCGCTATGACATGCACTGACCATCAGCAGCAGGAGGCATTGCACAGAACATGGAGTGCATTGGCCACAACCGGATGGTGGAGCAGGTGAGCAGGGGTGCTTGACCAAGCCAGTTGTCATTGGGGAGAGCCTCTGGTGATTACTGAAAATTCTTTGCTCCCACGCGGCACAGGCCTGCTGGGCGCTTACACCTGCTGCTGGTGCTGGCCCTACTCACATCCACTGCCAGTGCCAGAGCTGCCGCTCACACCCGTTGCCAGCGCCCAGCACCAGTCCCAATTGCTTGATGACGTGAGCGGTGGCTGCCAGCCCTAATTGCCCCTGAGGGCTTCTCCACCTCCCCCTGCTCCTGATGGGAATTGGCTGATCACACCCGCTGACTGCTCCGGTCTGCTCACACCTGCTGCTAGCGCCAACCTCAATTGTTCTGCACCATCAGCGGGTGCAAGCTGGGTTGGTGCCATCAGACCATAGGAGCAGCCGCAGCAGGAATGGGGCTGCCAGCAAACAAGGGATCAGGGACTGCAGTGGGAGGGGCCAAGTGGGGGCACAGAGGATGGGCCAAGACCCTCCCGTGTGCCCACAGCCTCATGGCCCACAATTCCTTTCAAGGTGCTTAAATTTGTGCACTGGGCCCCTAGTTATGATATAAATGAAAGGGCAGGTATATTACGAACAGAGAGAATTACTTGAACCTATGTTGAGCTTCAGGCTACCTCCACATTACTAAGCATGAATAATTCAATAACTTGGGTCCAAAAAGAATCATTGCAGGACATTCTTTATACTACTTTTCCCAGAAGTACAGGTGGGGCTACTGGTTAGTTATAAAATATCCAATTGTTTCCTTATGTAATCTATAAAGCTACTTAACTTCTCATTTTTTTTTAAAGAAGCACACCATTATGAAGACAAAATTAAGAACTGCTTTTATAGGAATGAATTTTATGGATGCAGGCTTTTTAAAAGAGTATGACTGAAATTCTTTTTTAAAGATGCACTTAACATATTATACTTTGTTTTCGTCTCTATGGTTAATTATTGACCCAATTGCCAACTTTCATGATGATTTAGCACTTTGAACTCTTTCTGAATAAAACTCAACTTTCACCAATAATGATTTCACTTAAGTTCTTTTCAGACATTTGGATATAAAGATGAACTTAGAAGTAACTCCTTCAATATTCTTTGATAATTTCTAAAAGGAAGAACTCTGGATCTGAGTGCTTTTAAACTGATAAAAAGAAAAGTGCCAATCAGAACTGGTTAAACCCTTCTAGACTTTCTTTGACATTTAAATACTCTTCTTCCAACCTAACTCACTTTGTCCTAACCAGACAGAGACTTGGCTTAAGAGTTGATAATGGAAAAAAGAAGAGTTGTTAACTGGAGTTCATGCTCCTCTGCACTGATTGTAGTGTTCTTCACATACTATATAATAATCCTATATAATAAAGAGATAATTTGCAAATTGACCCTCATGCCCTTGCACAAGATGGCTGCCCCATGTGGTCAAAGATGGCTGCCACAAGATAGTCTGCAGGGGAGGGCAGTTGGGGGCAACCAGGCTGGCAGGAGAGGGTAGTTATGGGTGACTGGGCCAGCATGAGAGGTCAGTTGGGGGTGACCAGGCTGTCAGGGGAGCAGTTAGGTGTCGATCAGGCTGGCAGGGGAGTGGTTAGGGGGTGATCAGGCCGCAGGCAGAAGTGGTTAGGGGCAATCAGGCATCCAGGCAGGCGAGTGGTTGGGAGTCAGAAGTCCTGATAGTGAGAGGGATGTCCAACTGCCCGTTTAGGCCCGATCCTGGTGGGATCCCACAGGGATCAGGCCTAAATGGGCAGTCGGACATCCCCCGAGGGGTCCCAGATTGGAGAGGGTGCAGGCTGGGCTGAGGGACACCCCCCATCCCCCAGTGCATGAATTTCATGCACCAGGCCTCTAATATAGTCATAAAAACAATCTCTCTCTCTCTCTCTCTCTCTCTCTCTCTCTCTTCTCTCTCTCTCCATCCCCTTTCCCTCCCACCTGTTTCCCCTGATCTTCTAGACAGTTCACGTATTCTGTTGTAATGATCAGTTTACTTTTGATTTTAAAAATATTCCATTCCTATTTAGAGAAATATACTATAAGTAGCATGCTATCTTGGCTTCAACTAAGGTTAATTGATTCAACAATTTTCTTTCTTTATTTTTAAACCATTTTAATCGATTTTTTTTTTAGAGATATAGAGAGAAGAAGAAGAAGAAGAGAGAGAGAGAGAGTCATTGATGTGTGTCTCAAACCTACCACCTTTTGGTGTATGGGATGACACAACAACCAACTGAGCCACACTGACCAGGGCTCAACAATTTTCTTATTATAAGCCATTTTATAAATAATTATTTAATAATGATTTTAAGCACCTTATACTAATGTATTTAAAACAGTGTATAATGAAGGCCACATTTTTTTTGCTTTATAAAATATTTATTCTTTGCTCTATTTGATTCAGATATTTTTTTATTTTTAATAAATCTTTATTGTTCAGATTATTACAGTTGTTCCTCTTTTTTCCCCCCATAGCTCCCCTCCACCCGGTTCCCACCCCACTCTCTGCCCTTACCCCCTCCCCCACTGTCCTCATCCATAGGTGTATGATTTTTGTCCAGTCTCTTCACGCACCCCCATACCTCTTTCCCCCCAAGAATTGTCAGTCCACTCCCTTTCTATGCCCTGATTCAATTATATTTGCCAGATTTTTTATTCACTTGATTTTTAGATTCACTTGTTGATAGATATGTATTTGTTGTTCATAATTTTTATGTTTACCTTTTTCTTCTTCCTCTTCTTAAAGAATACTTTTCAGCATTTCATATAATACTGGTTTGGTGGTGATGAACTCCTTTAGCTTTTTCTTGTCTGTGAAGCTCTTTATCTGCCCTTCATTTCTGAATGATAGCTTTGCTGGGTAGAGTAATCTTGGTTGTAGGTTCTTGCTATTCATTACTTTGACTATTTCTTGCCAGTCCCTTCTACCCTGCATAGTTTCTGTTGAGAGATAAGTTGACAATCAAAAACTCCCTTGTAGGTAACTAACTGTTTTTCTCTTGCTGGTTTTAATATTCTCTCTTTGTCTTTTGCTCTTGACATTTTAATTATGATGTTTCTTGGTGTGGTCTTCTTTGGATTCCTTTTGTTTGGGGTTCTCTACGCTTCCTGGACTTGTAAGTCTATTTCTTTCACCAGGTAGGGAAAGTTTTCTGTCATTATTTCTTCAAATAGGTTTTCAGTATCTTGCTCTCTCTCTTCTTCTGGCACCCCCATAATTCAGATATTGGTACGCTTGAAGTTGTCCCAGAGGCTCCTTACACTATCTTCATATTTTTGGATTCTTTTTTTCTTTTTGCTTTTCCAGTTGGGTGTTTTTTGCTTCTTCGTATTTCATCTCTTTGACTTCATCCTTGCGATCCTCTAGTCTGCTGTTGGATCTCTGTATATTATTCTTTATTTCAGTCAGTGTATGTTTAATTTCTAGTTGGTCCTTTTTCATATCCTCAAGGGTCTCACTGAATTTATTGGCGGTGTCTAGAAGATTCTTGAAAAACCTTATAACCATGGTTTTGAACTTTATATCTAGTCATTTGCTTTTCTCCATTTCTTTCATTTGTGACATGTTTCTTTGTCTCTGCATTTTGGCTGCTTCCCTGTGTTGATAGAGTAGCTTTGTGTGCTAGGTGTCCTATAGGGCCCAGTGGCTCAGCTTCCCCAGTTACCTGAGTTGGACACTATTGGTGTACCCCTTTGTGGGCTGCATGCACAGTCTTGTTGTAGTTAAGCCTTGATTGTTGTTGGTATCACTGGGAGGAATTGACCTCTAGGTCAATTGGCTGTGAGGATCAGCTGTGTTTATGCTGCAGGAATTTCTGTGCTGGAGACACCCTTATGGGGCAAGACTTGCTTCAGTGGGGCTTTGGCATTCACTGAGTCTGCCCCTTGAGTGTATCCCTTATGGATCTGAGGAGTTGTAATCTGGATGGTCCCACTCTGACCACTGGGTACACTGGCTCTTGGATCTCCAAGGATGTACTAATTTAACCTCTGCCTGAGGCCACCCAGCAGGTGCTACAGAGAGATCTGCAGATTCCTCTTCTTTGTATGGGGTTTGGAGGTGCCCAGATGAGGCCCAGCTGTGAAGCATTGCAAGCTGCTGTGGGGCCTTGGGCCTTCTTTTTGATGTTCTGCGTCCCTCTGACCCAGCTACAGTTTGTTAGGTAATTTTAGATTGCAAAGGGCCAGGCAATTCATATGCAAAAGCCTCTACACACAGCTTGGGTGGGGTGGGGTCTCAGGGAATCATCGGGGCAGAGCAAACAGCTATGCTGATCCTCAGCCCTGCCCTAAGAGGCCCTGGGTCTCAGTGTCCCGCAGTAATCGCCACAAGTACCTCTGAGAGAAAGATGCCCTCGAGTTCTGCCTGATGCCAGACAGTCCATTTTCTCCCAGTATGAGTCTCGGTCCTCCGAGTCTTGCCCTGAACTGGAGTTCAGAGCAGTCGGGAGCTTGTGTCTCCCTCCTGATTGAGAAATACAACCATGTACTCAGTTGCCAGCCCTTTCAGCATGCTCACCTTCATACATCTGCACTTTACTTCCGCAGCTCCTCTGAGACTCAGTGTGCTTTTCTCTTTCCTTCTAGTTGTAGAATTTTCACTTAGCCAGCCTTCCTGTGGTTCTGGATGATGTCTGTTTTGTCTTTTAGATGTAGTTTTGAAGTGGTTGTGCGAGGCAGCAATTTCAGGTGTTTACTTATGTCGCCATCTTGGTTTTTCCAAGGCCACATTTTTTTTTTTTAAATTCTGTTGGAAGCTGAAACAGATATGGCCAGGAGGTGGGAAAAGGATTGGAAAAAAAAAAAGACTAAAGACAAACTTACATGAAGTTTTAAAAACTAATGCATACATTGTGTGTGTGTGTGTGTGTGTGTGTGTGTGTGTGTGTGTGTATCTTAGGCAGTAAGTGGCATATAAAACACTAGACAGCATGAAAAAATTAATATGCAGATTTTGTCGAGAATGTGCATTTCAAAATTTTAAACTAAGATTGGTTGTGTAATTAATTATCCAATGGCAACAGTTGATAGGCCCAGAATAAAAAAGAGTTCAAAATAACTGGGATAAACATTTAGGCTTGTTGTTAGTTATGCAGCAAATCAACATGTGCTCCTCATATCAGTTACTGTTTGTCCCAAAATATCTCTCTTGCCAAAGCATCTTGGTGCACAGTGATTGAAGATAAAGAATCCGAGAGAGCACACTTTCATTTTCAATCTGTAACATTTCTATATGATGGTGAACTTACTTTTCTTCCTCCTTTTAAAACAGGCTTGATATGTTATCTTTATCTGAAACCATAGTGCCAATACGAAATGATGGATGTAATTGGTCAGCATCGAGCATTTTTTAATTTGCCTAGTGAGGCTGCTGAGGGTAATAGGTGGCTGAGCCC
This sequence comes from Corynorhinus townsendii, assembly GCA_026230045.1. Lineage (NCBI taxonomy): Eukaryota > Metazoa > Chordata > Mammalia > Chiroptera > Vespertilionidae > Corynorhinus > Corynorhinus townsendii. Next base: position 102,141,181 of record JAPDVU010000003.1, read on the forward strand.
AGAGCACTGCAATTCCACAGAGCAGGTTAGTGACACAGTGCCTGCAAAAAAACCAGAAGATTCAGCCACAGAAGAGACCATCATCGGACTTCCAGGGAGTTGGTAGAATGAAAATATTTTAAAAACATTGACTTAGTGGATTATCTTCTTAATCAGGGTCTTGCCATCCGCTTCTACTGGGTTTTAGGCCCATTGTCAAATTATTTTCTTCAATTTGTTCCATTCTTATGAAATAGAATTAGTGCAGTTTTCTGCTATCTACCACACAAAACACTGTTCAGAATAGTTAGTACTTATGAATAAGTTTAAACAGATAGATAAAAATATTTTTAATATATACTTCTATGATTTCAATAGATACATGCAAGCAGCATGAGGAATTAGGCAGCTAGGACTCTCTTAATTCAAGGAGCTCATAGAATAGAATGGGAGATAAAGTACTGTATCAGTTATCTAATGCTCCATAACAACTTACCCAAATTTGGCAGCTTTGGTTTAATTATTTCACAGTTGCTATAGGCTAGGGAGCTGAGAACAGTTTGGCTTGGTGAATCTAGCTCAAAGTATCTGAGAAGGTTGCAGTAAAGCCATTGTTGAGGCAACAGTCTTATCCACTAAGCGGGGAGCTGCTTTTAAGCTCAATGATGTATTTGTCGGGCCTCAATTTTCCCCTTGTTGTTGACCAGAGACTTTAGTTCTTTACTATGCAGCCCTCTCCACAGATTGTCTGAGTGATCTCATGACATGGTGGTTGGCTTCCCTCATGAAGAATGATCCAAAATAAAGTGAGCATGTACCCAAGACAAAAGCCATAGTCTTTTTACAACCTAATACCAGAAATGACATACCATCACTTCTGCCATACACTGTAGGTCACACAGACCATCCTTAATAGATCTAAAAGGGGCTTTACAAATGTGTGAAACACAGGAGGTGGGCATCATTGGGGCCATCCTGGAAGCTGCCTGCTACCAGATACCACTTTCCAAACAGCAAGTGAGCAAAATCAGTGAATAATATTTTTAAAGGCATGACTTAGAAAATACATGCTATGAGAGGATATCATAGCAGGGCTGGGCTAATGAGGAAGGGATCTTGGTTCTGATAGGGCCCCCAGCAAGCCTTGAGGTATGGTTAGAATTTCAACAGGTAAACAGACACTGGGAAAACAGTCCAGTCAAGGGAAGTAACAAGACCAAAGAGAAGAGACAATTATCTATAAGACATGCTGGAGGAGCTAAGAAGGCCAGGTAAGTTGCTCTGACAGCCTCCCACCTCTGAGGCCAAATAAACTTTTTCAGAAGGGGAGAATAATGAGTTTTCTGCCAAACTTCTGATTTATAACTTTGATATCAGAGACTATAATGCACTGAATATCATGAAAAGCAATATAAAGAGACAAAAGTGCAGAAGGAATCCCTAAGACCATGAGTATCAGGGTACCTGTAACTTACAGTACCTATAATAGTCAACAGGGAAATACTTACATTAATATACTTAATGTGTTTAATGCCCTAATGCTTTTAATGAAGCACAGCAGTTTGTCACCAGATACTAAAAGATAACATTATTTTTTAAATAAAAAAGATCTTGTCAAAAATGAGGTTAATAAAATATTAATGAATTTTGATGAGCTGTACCCATGTCTATTATTTTATAATTAATGACCTATCAATGAAATATTTATTTTCTCATTTAGATTCCTAATTTATTAGTTATGAAATAAACAAAGGGAAAATATATATCTCTGTTAGAATTACTCCACTTTGGAATCAATGTTTAATGAGCAGATGAGTTTACAGAAGCCGCTGCATTATATCCTCACTGTGGTCACTGAGGGAACATGAGTTGTTCCACTCCAGGATACTCACCATATTTCAGATTTTGTTAGTCCTGCTCTTCACTGTCTGTGCATAGGTGGGGGATATAAAATATACATAACAAAATTTACCATTTTAATTATTTTAAGTGTATAGTAAGTGGGATTAAATATATTCACATTATTGTTCAGCCATCCAAATTCCAAAACTTTTTCATCAATCAAAAGTGAAGCTTTATTCCCATCCTATATCATAAAGAACTAATATGCAAATCGACCAAAAGGTGAAATGACTGGTCGCTATGACATGCACTGACCACCAGGGGGCAGATGCTCAATGCAAGAGCTTCCCCCTGGTGGTCAGTGTACCAGAAGTCAGGCTCACGGCTGGCGAGCACAGCTGTGGTGGTGGGAGCCTCTCCGGCCTCCATGGCAGTCAGGCATCCCCCAAGGGCTTCTGGACTGCAAGAGGGCTCAGGACAGGCTGAGGGACCCCCCCCTCGAGTGCACAAATTTTGTGCACCAAGTCTCTAGTTAAATAATAATGCTCCATTTTCCCCCTTCCCAAGACCCTGGAAACCACAATTCTACTTCCTGTCTCTATGAATTTGACTATTCCAGGTACTTAATATAAATGGAATCATACAATAGTTGTTTTGTGTGTGTGTATCTGGCTTATTTCATATGGTATAATATCTTCAAGGTTCATCCATTGCCCTTTGTATCTTAAACATACACTATCCATGAAAAGAGTTATGTTTATATACTTATAAGAGAATAATATGTGTAGTTTCACCTGTTGTCAATATGTAGCATACAAGAATGCCATAGGAGGGTAAGGGCTATAGACTTTTACTCCTGAACTAGAAATGGAGAAATCCACAAGTAGTAAGCAGAAGCCTGAGGTGAGGAGGGTTATGAGTATTTCCCCTGACATCTTGCTCCAAAATGAGGAGGAAAATTTAGAATCCATTTTCTACTGAAGTGTCTCTATTATTACAAGCATATGACATAAACCTCCTATAGTCATGCATTTCCCTACATTAATGTAAAATGAAATTAAATATTTACAGAGTGTTTAACCTTCAATATGGTTTACTGCTTGTGAAGATCTATGCATATTTTTGCTATTAATTGCTTTAATGTGGGTCCTAGGCAGCAGTGTCATGAACTGATAGTTATATATTTTACAATATTAAAGATGTATATCTACACTAATAAAAGAGAAAGATGCAAACTGACTGTATCTCTGCTATGCCCACCAGCCAATCAAGAGAAAGTATGCAAATTAACCCAACAAAGATGGCAGCGGCCATGGAGCTAGATTGAGCAGGAGGCTTGGGTTGCCCCTGGGGATGGAGGAAGCCAAGCTTCCCGCCTGCCCTGGCCTGCCCTTGCCTCCACTCAAAGCTACAAAGTTTCAATTATAGAAGATAAACAAATCCCAGTTACCTGCTTCTAGCTGGCCCCGGCCTCTGCTCAAGGGGGTGCTGAAAAAAAAAAAAAAAGAAAAGAAACCCCTCATCCAGGCTGGCCACACCCCCATGGGGTGAGGGTCCCCACTGGGAGGTTTGACCAGCCTGAAAACACTCATCAGCCCCTCACCCAGGCTGGCCAGGCACCCCGGCAGGACCCTCCACCCTGAAGGGGCTGTGGCCAGCCTGCAAACAGCCATCAGCCCCTCACCCAGGTTGGCTAGGCACCCCGGCAGGACCCTCCACCCTGAAGGGGCTGTGGCCAGCCTGCAAACAGCCTTCAGCCCCTCACCCAGACTGGCCAGGCACCCCAGCGGGACTCCCCCACCCTGAAGGGGCTGTGGCCAGCCTGAAAACAGCCCTCAGCCCCTTACCCAGGCTGGCCAGTCCCCACTGGGGGTATGGGCAGCCTTCAAACAGCCATCAGCCTCTCACTCAGGCTGGCCAGGCACCCCAGCAGGGACCCCCACCCTGAAGGGGCTGTGGCCAGCTTGAAAACAGCCCTCATCACTTCACCCAGGCTAGCCACGCCCCCCCCATCAGGGGCCCTCACCCCATGGGGGCGTGGCCATCTTGCAAACCACCACAGGCCCCTAACCCAGGCTGCCCCACACCCTAAGGGAACCTCCACCCTGATCTGGGACACCCTTAAGGGCAAACCAGCCAGCCCCCACCCGTGCACCAGGCCTTTATCTATACTAATAAAAGGGTAATATGCTAATTAGACTGGGAGACCTTCCAGGAGACCTTCCAGACATTCTTCTGGACAAAGCCATGGTGGTGGGGCCGAGGTAAAGGCTATTAGAGGCCAAGAGGGGAGGGCAGTAGTGGGTGATCAGGCCAGGATGGGACAGCAGTTGTGGGTGATGGTGGGGGTTGGGGGGCTGGGCCATTGGGGATAAGCAGACCAGCAGGGGGGCCAGTTGGGGGCAAGCAGGTCATCAGTGGGGTTCAGTTGGAGGTGGTCAGGACAGCGGGGGGGGCAGTTTGGAGTGAGCAGGCCAGCAGGGGGGCAGTTGGGGGCAATCAGGCAGGTGAGCGGTTAGGAGGCAGCAGTCCCAGATTGCGGACGACTGCCGGCTTAGGCCTGATCCCTGTAAACTGGCAGTAGGACATCCTTCGAGGGGTCCCAGATTGGAGAGAGTGCAGGCTAGGCTGAGGGACACCCCTCCCCCCATGCACGAATTTTGTGCACCAGGCCACTAGTATTTACATAATTTCATAACATACTAAGATCATTAAACAATTCATATATGTGTATATGGGTGGGTGTGTATGGACATATACAAAAAGTGACATAAATAAGAAGAATGAGTTTACTAGATAAATATGAAGAGACAATAAGTGTAGTAAATGTCTAAATAAATATCTGATGGATTCTGATGGACAAAATGATCAATATGGTACTGTTCACTATCTCTGACATCAGAAAATTAGTCAAAGAGGTATGATCTTTACAGTGGATATCACCTCATGGTCTCCTGCTGTGACATACGTAAGATTAGGAGCAGAGGAAAAGCTTTTGGGAGTAGTTTTTTGAAGAGCTAACCTGGATTCCCATATATGATCTTTAAGAGAGTCATATAAAATTTAAAAAAATTCATTTTAAAATTATTTTGGCTGTTGGATTATATTTACACTAGAGGTCTGGTGTACGAAATTCATGCATGGGGGGGGTAGGGGGGGTTGTCCCTCAGCCCAGCCTGCACCCTCTCCAATCTGGGATCCCTTAGGGGATGTCCAATTGCCAGTTTAGGCCCTGAACCAGCAGTCAGACATCCCTCTCACAATCCAGGACTGCTAGCTGCTAACCACTCGCCTGCCTGCCTGCCTGATTTCCCCTAATCATTCTGCCTGCCAGCCTGATAACCCCCTAACTGCTCCCCTGCCAGCCTGATGAATGCCTAACTGCTCCCCTGCTGGCATGATCCTTCCCAACTGCCCTCCCCTGCTGGCCCTATCTCCTCCAACTGCCCTCTCCTGTGTGGCTGAGGGGACTGGGGGACTCTGGCTGGATGAGGCACGCAGCACCTGCCCCCTTTCCCCCCAGCAAGGCTGAGTGGACTGGGGGACTCCTGCTGAATGAGGAGGGTCTGAGGGGACTGGGCACTGCCATCTTGTGGCTGTGGATGCTGCCATCTTGTGAGGGTGTGGCAGTGAATTTGCATAGTCCCCTCTTTATTAGATAGGATGGAATCACATGCAGAGGTAAGATCATATGTAGCCCTACCTTTTATCAGGGTTACAAATGACACTTTCACTTTTTTTCTCTCCATCATAATTTTTTTTCTCTCCATCATCATTATTGAGTAATTGATACAAGCTGCAAAAACAGATAATCTTGAAACCTTAGTAACAATGTATATAAATTTTCTAGGTGGATTGTGAGGCTCTCCCTTTAGCGATCCAGGAAGCTTGATTCCCTTCATCTGTGGCACTTCCATCTCCAGTCCTGTCTTCCAAGGCTGACATGACAGGGAAGAAAGGGTATACTTCTTTTAACTTCCTTGGGCAGAAAGTGATTTTTAGCATTTCTACTCACAGTCCATTGTCTCCAAAAAAATGCAAAAGAGGATGGGAAATGCAGGAAAACACATGGATATTAACTGAATAGCAAGTGTCTCTGCCATGACCATGATATTATCCTTGGGTTACACAACAGGAAGAGAGACTGTACTTTCTTTTTAGGACTTATGGTCTATATATATGACACCTTTGTATTTGAATACACACAGGATAACAAAACAAAACACAAAAAATACAAAATGCTGTACATATTCTACTCCTTATTTGCAATTCCGAATTCCAAAATGCTCTGGAAAACTAAGTTTTTTTTTTTTTTTCCAATAATAGTTCGATAGGAAAAACTGACCTTAACTAAAATGAGACTATTTATAAGGACATCTGAACCTAAGGTCTTTTTTAATTTAAGGGGTTGAAAACCTGAATAAAAATGTGTGTTAATTAATAGTAAGAGTAGGGGAGACAATCAAGATGGTGGCATAGGTAAACACCTGAACTTGCTGCTGTACATAACCATATCAAAACTACAACTAAAAGACATCATCTAGAACCATGGAAAGGCTGGCTGAGTGGAAATTCTACAACTAGAAGGAAAGAGAAAAGCACATTGAGTCTGGTAGGAGGTGTGGAGGTGTGGAACTGTGGAGGCATGGAGGTGTGTGCAAAAGGGGCTGGCAACTGGGTACACTGTTGTCTTTTTCAATAGGGAGGGAAATACAAGTTCCCAACTGCTCTGAACTGCAGTTCTGGGTGAGACTCTGGGGACCCAGACTCATATGGGGAGAAATTGGACTATATGGCATCAGGCTGGAACATGAGGGTGGCTTTCAATCAGAGGTGCTTGCAGCAATCATTGTTCTTGCACAGTGCCATGGGACACAGAGACCGGGGGCCTCTTCGGGGCAGGGCTGACGGGCAGCCATTGCTGTTTGCTGTGCTCTGGTGATTCCCTGAGACCTTGCCCCACCCAGTTTACAACCACACCCAAGCTCTGCACAGAGGCTTTTGCATATGAATAGACTGGCCTTTCACAATCTAAAACCTAACAAACTGCAACTGGGTCAGAGAGCCCAAAAGCTTCCAACAGAAGGTCCAAGGCTCCACAGCAGCTTGCATTGCTTCACAGCTGAGCTTCATCTGAGCACCTCCAAACCCCAAACAAAGAGGAGGAATGTGCAGATCTCTCTGTAGCTCCTGCTGGGTGGCCTCAGGCAGTGGCTGATTTTGTACCTCCTTGGAGATCCAAGAGCCAGTGTACCCAGTGGTCAGAGTGAGACCATCCAGATTACAACTCTTCACATCCATATGGGACACACTCAGGAGGCAGACTTAGTGAGTGCCAAAGCCCCATTGAAGCAAGTCCTGCCCCATAAGGGTGTCTCCAGCACAGACGTTCTCCCATTGTAGGCATAACTGGTCCTCACAGATAACTGGCCTGCAGGTCAATTCCTCCCAGTGATACCAACAGCAATTAAGGCTTAACTAGTTGGGGGAAAAGATGGCGGCTGGCAGGAAGGTAGGGAGGGAGAATGTGTGAGAAAGTGAGGGAGTGATAGAGCAGTGTATGGACCTACGTGGGGGTGTGTGTGAGTGAAATAGGAACAGTTAGACCCTGCAGGTCCTCCAAGGGGCTGCCAATCCAGGCAGTCTTAGATGGCAAAACCCTGCTGCCGCCGCAAACACTCCAGGGAGAACACTGGCGGCACAGAGACCACACCATCTTGAAAACCAGAACTGCTTGATACTAGGATCCTAGCCTCGCTACCACCCAGTGTGGTCTTGGTAGCAAACTAGGACCCTACATCTGCTCTGGTAGAAGACCTATGACCACAGCTGCAGACACCAAGACTCCAGGCACCCTGGCTGCAGATTTCTGTGAGTCACAAAGCCAATCCTCCTCTCCCACCACCCCCATGAGAGCATATAGGAACTGCCAGACCCCGGCCGCACAATAGGGTTTTCTGCACACACAAAGCAGTGACAGCTCTACCTGACTTTAAGCCTTGGTGTTCAACAAGGGAAGTTTGTTCCCACAAGCAGGCTCTGCACCAAGGCTGGGAGACTGCTGAAGTTGACCCTAATTGTGCATCTTTGGGTATACTGTTTTATGTGACCAGATCCCGCAACCACGCAGGGCAGGGAGACAGTGCTGAATTTGAGACTGGATACGCAAAATAGAAAATTTGTCTCCCGCAACTAGGCTCCATGCCCAGGCAGGAAGGCTGTTCTGAATTTGAGCATAGGTGTGTGACCTTGGGGATATTGTTTTCCATGACCAGATCCTGCACCCACGCAGGGAGACAGCGCTGAATTTGAGCCTGGGGGGGCAAACCCAAGGAGTTGGTTTCCCTTGACCAGACGCTGCATGCTAGCAGAGAGGCTGCACTGAATTTGAACCTGGATGTGAGAACTCAGGGAGTTTGTTCCCCAAGATTAGATCCCGTGCACACACAAGGGGGCAGTGATGAATTTGAGTCTGGGTGCATGGACACGGGGAGTTTGTTTACTGCAGTGCACACCTGAGGGAACAGACCCCACACCCACACTGAGCAGCAGTGCAACCTGACTTTGATTCAGGACAAGCAAACACAGAGGCTGTTTTCCACAGGGCAAGAGCGGACCTCATGCCAACACAGTGTGACTGCACAACCCGTTCTCCCAAGCAGATCAGGGACCCTGAATCTCCACACAAGAGGGAGCAATGAGCAACAGTGACTACACTCTGTTTCTCATTGCATGCACCTGGGATCCCTGATTCCCAGTACATTCACACTAAGAGCCAGCGACTCCAATTCTTGGCACATGCACACACAGGGACCCTGATTCTCAGTGCGAGGTAGCACTAAGCAACAGACTCGGATACTCAACTCTTGGTGCAGACACAGGGAGCATCTGACTCCTGACATGCACTAGGGGACATTGATTTTTGGCACACCTCAGTGGGTTCTCCATTTCAGTGTGATGCAGGCAGGGCCCCAGATTCTAGGTGCACACATGAAGCTACACTAAGTGCCTGTGACTCTAACCCGGGGCGAGCGACACTCCCACCACCCCTTAGCAGCCACACGTCATGGTGTCAGAGCTCTTCAGTGACACTTGGGGGGTGCAAAACTCCCACTGCACATGGCCCAGGCCCCCGCACCTCGACATTTGAAACCTCTGGTGATAGTCAGAATGGGGAGACAACGAAACAATCCCCAAAGGAAAGAAAAGGAGGACTCGCCAAGAAAAGAAAAAAGTGAAATGGAAGCATGCAATATGACAGAAAAATAATTCAGAGTAATGGTCATATGTTTCATACACCGGCTGGACGAGAAAATCAACAACCTATGCAAAAATCAAGAAGAAATGAAAAATGATATAGCTACAATAAAAAACACCACGGAAGGCTTCAACGGTAGACTGGAAGAAGCAGAAGACCAAATTAGTGAATTAGAAGATAAAGTAGAAAAATAAGCCCAATCTGAACAGCAACTAGAGAAAAAAATTAAAAAGCAGGAGGAGAGACTAAGGGAGCTTTGGGACAATGCAAAATGAAATAACATACGTATAATAGGACTGCCAGAAGGACAAGATGAGTAGCAAGGTTTAGAAAATTTTTTGAAGAAATAATGACAGAAAACTTCCCTGATATGGGAAAGAAAAAGGTTACACAAGTACAGAGATTCCCAAGCAAGATGAATCCCAAAAGACCCATACCAACACACGTCATAATTACAATAGCAAATGTTAATGAAAAAGAGAGAAAATTAAAGGCTGCAAGAGAAAGACAGAGAGTTACCTACAAAGGATTCCCCATCAGATTATCAAATGATTCCTCAACAGAAACACATCAAGCTAGAAGGGAATGGGATGAGATATACAAAGTGATGCAAAGCAAGGACTGAATCCAAGAATGCTCTATCCAGCAAGACTATCAATAAAAATTGAAGGGGAAATCAGGAGCCTTGCAGGCAAAAAAAGGCCAAGGAAGTTTATCACTACCAAGCCAGGAATGCAAAAAATGTGAAAGGGGATGCTGTAAAAAGGAAAAGGTAAGAAAGAACACAGGCTCAGAAAAGAGAAATGTCTACAAACAAGTACTTTTCAATAATATCTTTAAACATAAAGGAACTAAATGCTCCAATCAAAAGGCATCGAGTGGCTGCATGGATAAAAAAACATGACCCATATATATGCTGTCTATAAGAGACTCACATCAAAACAAGGGACTGACCCAGACTGAAAGTGAAAGGATGGAAAAATATCTTCAAGGAAAATGGATATGAAAAAAAAGCTGGGGTAGTAATACTTATTTCAGACAAAATAGACCTCAAAGTGAAAGCCATCAGAAGAGATAAGAAAAGCCACTTCACAATGCTAAAGGGATTGATACAACAAGAGGATATAACCCTGGTAAACATATATGCACACAATGCAGGAGCACCCAAATACATTTTTTTTTTAAAAATGGAAGATATCAAGAGAAAGTTTGACAACAATACAATCATAATAGGGGACTTTAATACACCACTGACTTCACTGGATAAATCCTCTAGACAAAAATTCTGCAAAGAAACAGCAATCCTAAATTACTCACTGGAGCAGAAGGACATAATTGACATCTTCAGAACATTTCACCCCAAAGCCATGGAATATATGCTCAAGGGCACATGGGACATTTTCAAAAATAGACCACATATTGGGTCACAAGCAAAGTCTCCCCAAATTCAAGAAGATTGAAAGCATACCAAGCATCTTCTTAGACCACAATGGCATAATATTAGAAATAAACTACAATAAAAACAATCCAAAACACTCAAACAGTTGGAAGTTGAATAACATGTTATTAAATTGATTGGGACACCAATGAGATCAAGGAAGAAATTAAAAGCATCCTGGAAACTAATTACAATAAAAACACAACAACCCAAAACCTATGGGACACAATGAAAGCAGTCCTGAGAGGGAAGTTTATAGCTCTACAGGCCTACCTCAAAAAACAAAACAAAAAAATGGTACTAAATCATCTAACTCTACAACTCAAAGAATTAGAAAGGGAGCAATAAGAAAAGCCCAGAGTGAGCAGAAGGAAGGAGCTAATATAGATCAGAGCAGAAATAAATGACATAGAGACCAAAAAAATAAAATAAAAACCAGTACAAAAGATCAAAGAAACCAAGAGCTGGTTCTTTGAAGGGATAAACAAAATTGATGAACCACTAGCCAGGCTCACCAAGAAGCAAAGAGAGAGGGCCCAAATAAACAAAATCAAAAACAAAAGAGGTGAAATAACAACAGACCGCATAGAAAAACAAAGGATTGTTAAAAAATACTATGAACAACTCTATTCCAACAAACTAGACAATCTGGAGGAAATGGACATATTCCTAGAAAAATACAACTTTCCAAAACTCAATCAGGAAAAATCTAAAAATCCCAATAGGCTGATAACTATGGAAGAAATTGAAGCACTCATCAGAAAGCTTCCAGCAAACAAAAGCCAGGGGCCAGATGGCTTCACAGGGGAGTTTTACCAAACTTTCAAGGAAGAATTAAACCTATCCTCCTCAGACTATTCCAAAAAAATTCAAGAGGAAGGAACACTTCCAAGCTCATTCTATGCAGCCAGCATCACTCTAATACCAAAACCAGATAAAGACAATACAAGGAAAGAGAATTACAGGCCAATATCCCTCATGAACATAGATGCCAAAATCCTCAACAAAATTCTAGCAAATCGAATACAGCAGTACATCAGAAAGACAATACACCATGACCAAACAGGATTTATCCCAGGGATGCATGGATGGTACAATATCTGCAAATCAATAAATGTGATACATCACATAAACAAACTGAGGGAGAAAAATCACATAGTCATATCAATTAATGCAGAAAAAGCATTTGACAAAATCCAACACCTGTTTTTGCTAAAAACTCTCAGCAAGGTGGGAAGAGAAGGATCATACCTCAACATATTAAAAGCCATATATGATAAACCAAAGAGCCAACATCATACTCAATGGGAAAAAACTAAAACCATTTTCCCTAAGAACAGGAACAAGACAGGAATGCTCACTATCACCACTCCTGTTCAACATAGTACTGTAAGTACTAGCCATTGCTATCAGACAAGAAGAAGAAATAAAATGCAACAAAATTGGAAAAGAAGAAGTAAAACTGTCCTTATTAGCAGATGATATGATACTCTACATAGAAAACCCTAAAGACTCCATCAAAAAGTTATTAGACTTAATAAATGAATTCGGTAAGGTAGGAGGATACAAAATTAACGCCAAGAAATCTATGGCATTTCTATACACCAATAGTGAATTTACAGAAAGAGAGACTAAACAAGCAATCCCATTTACCATTGCACCAAAACAATTAAGATACCTAGGAATAAACTTAACTAAGGAGGTAAAAGACCTAAATGCAAAAAAATTCAGGACACTGAAAAAAGAGATAAAAGAAGACATAAACAGATGGAAGAACATTCCATGTTCATAGATTGGTAGAATCAACATCATCAAAATGTCCATACTACCCTAAGCAATCTATAGGTTCAATGCAATCCCCATTAAAATACCAATGGCATATTTCACAGACCTAGAACGAACTCTCCAAAAAGTCATATGGAATAAAAAAAGACCCTGAATAGCTACAGCAATCCTGGGAAAGAACAAAGTAGGTGGGATCTCAATACCAGATATCAAGCTGTATTACAAAGCCACTGTTTTCAAAACAGCCTGGTACTGGCACAAGAACAGACATATAGATCAATGGAATGGAATAGAGAACCCAGAAATCAACACAAACCACTATGCCCAATTAATATTCGACAAAGGAGGCATGAACATACAATGGAGTCAAGACAGTCTTTTCAATAAACTGTGTTGGGAAAATTTGACAAATACATACAAAAAAATGAAACCAGACCACCAATTTACACCATTCACAAAAATAAACTCAAAATGGATATATGACTTAAACATAAGATAGGAAACCATAAAAATACTAGCAGAATCCACAGGCAGCAAAATTTCAGACATATGCCAAAGGAACTTCACTGATACTGCTCCTAAGGCAATGGAAAATGAAGAGAAAATAAACAAATGGGACTACATCAAAATAAAAAGCTTTTGCACAGCAAAAGAAACCATCAACAAAACAACAAGAAAGCCCACTACATGGGAGAACATATTTGCAAATGTTATCACTGATAAAGGGTTAATCTCCAACATTTACAGGGAACTCATACAGCTTAACAAAAAGAAAATAAACAACCATTTCAAAAAATGGGAATGGATCTAAATAGAATCTTTTTGAAAGAATACAGAAGGAAGGCCAAGAAACCTATGAAAACATGCTCAAAGTCACTATCCAAGAGATGCATATCAAAAGAACAATGAGGTACCATCTCACACCTGTCAGAATGGCTATCATCAACAAATCAACAAACAAGAAGTGCTGGTAAGGATGCAGAGCAAAAGGAAACCTGGTGCACTGCTGGTGGGAATGCAAACTAGTGCAGCCACTGTGGAGAACAGTATGGAGTTTCCTCAAAAAACTAAAAATGGAACTTCCATTTGACCCAGTGATACCACTTCTAAGAATATATCCCAAGAAGCTGGAAACATCAATCAGAAAGGATATATGCAACCCTATGTTCATAGCAGCACAATTTTCCATAGCTAAGATCTGGAAACAGCCTAAGTGCCCATCAGCAGGTAAGTGGATTAAAAAACTGTGGTACATCTACACAATGGAATACTATGCTGCGCTAAAAAAGAAAGAATTCCTACCATTTGCAACAACATGGATGGAACTGGAGAGCATTATGCTATGTGAAATAAGTCAGTCAGAGATAAATACCTGATCTCACTCACCTATGGGAAATAATGAACAACAGAAACTGATGAACGAAAACAGATCTGGAGGCAGGAAAGCATCCATCAGACTGTCTAACCTTACAGGAAAGGTAGGGGAGGGTGGGGGTAAGGAGGAGAGCTCAACCAAAGAACTTGTATGCATGCATATAAGCCTAACCAGGTCACAGACAACAAGAGTGTGGAGGCATGAGTAGGAGGGTTTTGCAAGGTAATGGGGGGATGAGGACAAATATGTAATAGCTAAATCAAAAAAGAAATTAAAAAAACACACAAAGGCTTAACTACAACAAGACTGTGCACCCAGCCCACAAAGGGATGCACCAAGAGTGTCCACCTCAGGTAACTGGGGAGGATGAGCCACTGGGCCCTAGAGGACACCTACTACACAAAACCACTCTATCAATACAGAGAAGCAGCCAAAATATGGAGACAAAGAAATTGGTCACAAATGAAAGAGATGGAAGAAAGCAAACTACTGTATATAAAGTTCAAAACCACGGTTATAAGGTTTTTCAAGAATCTGCTAGAAACCGCCAATAAATTTAATGAGACCTTCGAGGTATGAAAAATGACCAACTAGAAATTAAGCATACACTGACTGAAATAAAGAATAATATACAGATATCCAACAGCAGACTAGAGGATCACAAGAATGAAGTCAAAGAGTTGAAATACAAATAAGCAAAAAACACCCAACCTGAAAAGAAAAAAGAATAAAAATATATGAAATCGTACAAGGAGCCTCTGGGACAACTTCAATAGTACCAACATTCGAATTATAGGGGTGCTAGAAGAAGAGAGAGAGCAAGATACTGAAAACCTATTTGAAGAAATAATGACTGAAAACTTCTCCTACCTGGTGAAGGAAATAGACTTACAAGTCCAGGAAGTGCAGAGAATCCCAAACAAGAGGAATCCAAAGAGGACCACACCAAGACACATCATAATTAAAATGCCAAGAGCAAAAGACAAAGAGAGAATATTAAAAGAGCAAGAGAAAAACATTTAGTTACCTACAAGCGAGTACCCATAGGACTATCAGCTGATTTCTCAACAGAAACTATGCAGGCCAGAAGGGAATGGCAAGAAATAATCAAAGTGATGAATAGCAAGAACCTACAACCAAGATTACTCTACCCAGCAAAGCTATCATTCAGAATTGAAGGTTGGAGAAAGAGCTTCACAGACAAGAAAAAGCTAAAGGAGTTCATCACCACCAAACCAGGATTATATGAAATGCTGAAGAGTATTCTTTAAGAAGAGGAAGAAGAAGAAAAAAGTAAGGATAAAAATAATGAACAACAAAGCGACAACAAATACATATCTATCAACAAGTGAATCTAGAAATCAAGTGAATAAAAAATCTGACGAACAGAATAAACTGGTGAATATAATAGAATCAGGGGCATAGAAAGGAAGTGGACTGACAATTCTCAGGGGGAAGTGGGTGTGGGGGGTGCTGTAAGAGATTGGACAAAAACTGTACACCTATGGACAAAGACAGTGGGGCCGGGGGTGTGGTGGGAACCGGGTGGAGGAGAGCTATGGGGTAAAAAAGAGGAACAACTGTAATAATCTGAACAATAAAGATTTATTTTGAAAAATAGTAAGAGTAGGAACTAAATTGTAGTAGTGGTTTATATATATACTAGAGCCCTGGTGCATGAAATTCATGCATGGGGGGTGTGTGTCCCCCAGCCCAGCCTGCACCCTCTCCAATGTGGCATCCCTCTCACAATCCAAGACATCTGGCTCTTAACCACTCATCTGCCTGCCTGTCTGATTGCCCCCTAACCACTCCCCTGCCAGCCTGATCGATGCCTAACTGCTCCCCTGCTGGCTCGATCACCCCTAACTTCCCTCCCCTGCTGTCCTGGTCACCCCTAACTGCCCTCCCCTGCCATCCAGGCTCTCCCTAACTGTGCGTCCTTGCAAGCCTGGTCGCCCCCAACTGCCCTCCTCTGCTGGCCTGATCACCACTAACTGCCCTCCCTTGCCAGCCTGGTCACCCCTAACTGCCCTCCACTGTGGGCCTGGTCACCCCCAACTGCCCTCCCTTGCAGGCCTTGTCAGCCCTAACTGCCCTCCCTTGCAGGCCTTGTCACTTATAACTGCCCTCCCCTGTTGGCCTGGTCACCCTCCCCTTCCCTCCCCTGTAGGCCTGGTCCCCCCAATTGCCCTTCCCTGTAGGCTTGGCCCTCCCCCAGCTGCCCTCCCCTGTGAGCCTTGTTCCTCTCAACTGCCCTCCCCTGCAGGCCTGGTCTCCCTCAACTGCCCTCCCCTGCAGGCCTGGTCCCCCCCAACTGACCTCCTTTGCAGGCATGGTCCCTCCCAACTGCCCTCCCCTGCAGGCCTAGTCCCCCCACGACTGGCCTCCCCTGCAGACCTGGTTCCCTCTGATGGGCCTCCCCTGCAGGCCTGGGTCCCCCCCAACTGCCCTCCTCTGCAGGCCCGGTCATCCCTAACTGCCATCCCCTGCAGGCCTGATTGCCCCTAACTGCCCTCCCCTGCTGGCCATCTTGTGGTGACCATCTTGTGTCCACATGGGGGCAGCAACCTTTAACCACCTGTGGGAGGCCATATTGTGTGTTGGAGTGATGGTCAATTTGCATATTAATCTTTTATTAGATAGGATTCTATTTGTCCCTAAGCATTCAGTCATCTGCCATGCTTTCAGCCAACATTTTCTGATTATTCCCTGTGTAAGAGGTATTGTTTTAAGTGCTTGTATTTTTTAGTTCACATAAGGTTCTCAAAAAAATCCTTTGGGGTAAGTATTATTATTATCTACATTTAATAGACAGGGAAAGAAAGTACCAGTAAGTTTAGATAAGGTCACCTAGCTAAAATAAAATCCAGGCAGACTTACTCCAGAGCCCTTTTCTCAGCTACTACACTACATTCTTGCCACTTGGTATTTAAAATCACATTAGAAAAAAATAATTATGTTACTCATAAAAAATGGTAGTATAGGCGTTTTCCACAATCTCCTTGCCAAATTACAATGATTTTTGAGAATCACCCAAAGACAAGAGTTCCTCTGTGGAAGCCTGGGAGTCCAGTAGAGAAGTCCCAGCACATCATTGAACAAAAACACAATCTGAGAGTGGGTACATTGAAGAGGGTAAGAGGAATAGTTTATTTTACCTGTCACCCCTCTCCCAAGGCAGTACAGCTTAATTCCAATAGAGACCTTCTCTGCCTGTGCTTTCTATCCAGGGAAAGAGAGAGCAAGCAAGTGAGCATCCAGCATCTCTAATTGTTCAGCATTCTAATAAGGAAGCACATTTCTTTCTGACCCCATCCAGAATATTGAGATGTCACTGGGGTCAGTGAGCATCTGGAAGAACAGTAGTCTGGGTTCAGAATGAAATATAGCAAAGGGACATGGATGCTACTAAGTGCTTTAGGGACTCCATCAGGAAGCCTGACTATAAGCAGAGGGGAGTGGAGCATACACCTGTGGATCCCTCCCACTGGCTCATGGGCACCCCCAATGTTGTAAGCACCTGCAAGCTTGCGTGCCAGAAGGCATAAAATCTTAACAATTTCCATCCAAGGGACAAGAAGTATGGAGCAAGTATACCCACTGAAAAATGTCCAAAAAAGCCTCAGAATCCCTAGCAAGGCTGACAGAAGGCATTTCTCTCCTGAAGCCAGTCAATAAAGACTAGAGAAGGTGACTACTTATACAAACGCAAAGACAGCAACACAAAATTGCAAGGAGCATGACAAATCAAGAAAAACACCACCAAAGGAGCCACAATAATTTTCTAGTAATCAGTCCCAAAGAAATAAAGATCTGTAATTTGCTTGATTGAAAATTCAAAATACTTGTTTTAATGAAACTCAGGATAAATTCCTAGAAACATACAACCTAGCAAGACTAAGTCATGAAGAAATAAAAAATCTGAACAGACCAATTACTAGCAAAGAGATTTAATCAGTAGTCAGAAACCTCCCAACAAATAAAAGTACTGTAGCGATTGTTCTATTAATTAATTCTACCAAATATTTAAAGAAGAACGAAAACCAATTCTTCTCAAACTCTTACAAAAATAGAAGAGGGGGGAACACTACTCACACAAACACACCCCAAAATAAGATTAGATAATTATGTGAGGTGATAGATATGTTAATGTTTTGATTGTGGGAATAACTGCAAAATGTATACTTATACCAGGTCATTTCATTGAACACTTTCAATATAATACCATTTTATTTCTCAATGTTATATCTCAATAAAATTGGTAAGAGAACTTCCTGACTCTACATGGCACCCTGTACTTCCTCCATCATAACACTTACCTCATAGATAGTCTTCATTTAACAAATATCTTCTGAAAGTATGGAAGTAGAGCATTAAACAAAACAGACTAAATTGTTAGGATTGTCTAATACTTGTTTGTGATTTTATGCAGGTCTTGCAGTGTCAGGATGGCAGAAACACAATCTTTCCTATTAGCATCTCAATCTTCAACACCTACCATTGGATTTGACACATAATAGGCTCTTAATAATTATTTGTTCAATGAATATTATTGAATGAAAAAATTTACTTTAGCATATAACAAAAAACCACCTTCATTCTTAATTAAAAATGACTCTCTTTAGTTAAATTCTGCTATTGTCATAAACCATTGAACATTGAAAACACCTATTTATCATAAAAATTCAAATACCTCTGAATTTTTATGAACTTTGATTCTGCATCAAAGGAAAAAGTGTATGAGGAGTATAGTTAAAGAAAATATACTTTGTATCTTTCATTCTCCTTGCTTCTGAGAAATAAGCCTTGCAGCAGCCAGCACACAGTTACAACAGGATATCTAAACAAACAAACAAACAAACAAACAAATACTACTTTCTTTGCATACAAATTGCATGACACCACATGGAAAAACTTTTCTATACCCAA
This sequence comes from Corynorhinus townsendii, assembly GCA_026230045.1. NCBI lineage: Eukaryota > Metazoa > Chordata > Mammalia > Chiroptera > Vespertilionidae > Corynorhinus > Corynorhinus townsendii. The sequence continues at coordinate 102,159,790 of JAPDVU010000003.1, forward strand.
GTCCAGTTGTCACCAAAGCCAAGTCTTAACAGAGAAAATGTGCTTTAGGACTTCGGTGATTCATGTATTTGATATATTTTAGATCCCAGTCTTTCTGTGGTTGTTCCTCCAGGGATGAAGTTAGAAACTCCCAGAAGACAGCCAGCCAGAGCCCTGCAATGAAGAGAGCTAGACAGCATCCTTTTCTTATAACCAGAACTCTCTTTAACACCCACCAGTTAATGGCCTTCCCTCAGGGACTCTATTTCCAAACACCATGTGAAAAATATAACAGTCATTATGTTACATACTAGAGGCCCAGGGCATGAATTCATGCACCAGTGGGGTCCCTTAGCCTGGCCTGTGGGATCAGGCTGAAACTGACTTTCTGACATCCCCTGAGGGGTCCTGGATTGTGAGAGGATGCAAGAAAGGCCCAGGGATGCCACCGGTGCATGATCAGGGCCTGGGGGGGATGATTGGGGCCTGCGAGGGAGACAGGAGGTTGGACACCACGGGAGGAAACATAGGAGAGCTCCAGGGCATATCTGGCCCGCCTTGCTCAGTCCCAATGGGCCGGATCCAAGCAGCAAGCTAACTTACCAGTCAGAGCATCTGCCCCCTAATGGTCAATGCACACCATAGCAAGCGGTTGAGTGGCCTTAGCATATCACTAACATATTACACTTTGATTGGTTGAACGGATGACCAGACAATGGGACACTTAGCATATTAGGCTTTTATTATATAGGATATGTCAGCTGTATGTCAGCCCACACAAAGGCTTACCCACACTTCTCTCATTTTTCACTTTATCTCTAGCTTTCACTTTCTATTTTCCCTGATTTTCCTCCTACCATTCTTGTTTAATGGACTCCCTGTGAGCTTTACATGGAAATTATTAAACCCACGATGAAAACTGATTACTAAGATTTATGAGGTTATGATTTATTCACCTCTCAAGGAAAGAGGCAACATGTCACATTTTGAAAGGTTGTACCATCAAGTTATTCTATACTTATATATCATAAAGTTGTTTTCTTGACGATCAGCTAAGTTACCAACTTAAATGCTAATTCATTCTAAGCAGACATTTTGAACAAGAGTATTTTAGAAGTCAGTGTGCTTGTTTGCCACTGAGGACATTGTCAGTGGAAAAGAATTCAACAGTGTAATTACTTTGACTCAATGTTACATAACTTTTTAACAAAGTCATTTGAGCCAGTGTTCTCCCCTAAACTTTACATATGGTCCAGTGTGGGCCTCACTCAGGAATGGGAAAGGTGGGCAGACCTAGTGCCACCGAGGGCATTACCTTTTCTGAAGATTCTTCTGCCTTCCAACCATAGCTTGCTTTGGAGATGGCTCCTGATACCTCTCAAGTCAAGGTAAGAGGCCAAAGGCCAGATCACCTTCCCTCCTGCTTGCAGAGCTGAGGCCCTCTTTCCCAGAGTCTCTCTGCTTCTCCTGGTCATTTTCTAGGCCAGATCCTCAGATGAAAAGGTGGTGGCTAAAGGGGCTGCTGCCAGGGAAACAGGAAGAAGGAATGGTTTTTCCACCTCTTGGGCTTAAGTTTTAAGCCAGGGGTAGGCCCACCTGTTCATGGCATTGGGTCCTACTCAAGAAGAGCCCCTGCTGGTCTCAGGTCCTCTATCTCTTCCTCTTTCAGAGCAACTCACAGCCTTGTCTTGGTACAGAGCTCTTGGGAAAAGGGGGAGAATCCAGGCACTGTTCCCTGTTCAGCTTCTGGTCATGTAGACCAGGCTGGACTGAGAGGTTTATCAGAGGAATAAAGTCCTGTCTATTCACACACACATACACGTGTGGGCATGTGCATGCACACACACACACACACACACACATACACACACACACACACACACACACACAACACAGCACAACCGCCCCCCCCACCCCAGTTTTTGTTTTTCTGTCTTTAGCAATCTATAGGTTACAAACTTATTTGGCTATTTGTTTTTAATACATCTTACCAAGTTTATGTGTTTCCCAGCCTAGTCGCTTATCTACTATCTATACTTAAAATATCGTATGAATTCTGTCCTCTATCTTACAGAACCAGATTTCTATCTATGAATTTTGTCCATTCTATTTGTTTTTCTAGACTTTACAGCAAAATTAAATATTTGCAAAATACATGTTACATAAAATACATATGGATATAGAAAACATATTATGTATCATATATACCAATGAAAATATGTAGAATTAAATGGTCTATGAATACTTGGATGATGACTGAATTATTAAAAGTAGGTCTTACCCTATTTTTAATCTACAGTTCACAGTATTCAGCAGGCATTCAATTAGTGTAGCTCTACCAAACTGATATTTAATGCCCAATATTTGCTTCTTTAATAATATAGGTCATTTTCATTGAATTCTAGCCACAGCCACCAGCTTACTTGACTTTCAGTTTTTTTTACAAGTTTATCAAATAGTTTCTTGTATTTCAGCCAAGATTTGTCAAGGAAATCCTTATCCACTACAGCAGTGATGTCAAGAAGATTTCCAAGTCCAAAAATAATATTTTCACTAACCACCTCTAGATGTCATAGCTTCAACTTTTTGTCCCACACAACAGCACCCATATCCGATGCTCTAATCTGTACAGACAGCAGCTGGTACCACAGCAACTGCTCCTCTACTCAGGCATTCAGCATCACAAGCACACCCCCCCTTACTAAACATCTACTATGGGCTAAGTGCTATGAAAGATAAACAGACTTTTACAGTATAGTAAAGAAACAGATAAATTATTAATAATAATTATAACAAAGTGTTAATTGCTGAAAACAAAGTTGAACCCTCCCAAAACTGGGAAGTTCAAAATCTGACTACATGAAATAAAAATCATGACTTATGTCCATTTCTTTTCTTTTTTATTAAAGTATAGTTGACAAATAACATCATATTAAGTCATATTCATTTCTGACTATTGACATTAAAGTATTTTCAGTCTTTTATAGTAGAAAAGAGATGTTGTAAGAAACCCCAAAGATGATAAACTATTTTCAATGCATAAACAGAAATAAGAGGGTCAGGATAAGTATAAAACATGGGGCTACTGGTCAACCATTTTCCTTATGCTCTTTTCAAAACTTTCCAGTAGTGTGGATTATTCCATTTTAGCCAATGCTTATACTGGAAAAACAATCTGAATCCCTACTAAGTGATCACAAATGGAATCCCTACTCAGATGTTAATGGCTGGTAGTCTAAAACATCATAATACTGGAGGATTTGCATACTAATAGATCACTCTTAGAAACAAAAGCCTTAATCCATATGAATCACTAATTTAAGAGTATCAAACAGTATATGAGTTTTACCTTTAAATCTGAATGTTTTGCCCTGATTTGTTCACATCAAAATACTTGGGCATTCACCAACTCCATCCAGATGATGCTCTGGTCTGAGACACATGCATTCAGAAACAAATCATTTAGTAGACCACAGTTGTTAAACTAAACATTTGCAATATGGAATTCACAATAACAAAATAAAAAGTATTACTTTATGTGAAACTACTACTATAGAAATTATGGTGACCACAGGAAAATTACTCTAGTGATATTTAAAAAAAAAACATGGCCTGAACCATGTTTATGCTTTCTGATTAGCCTTTTCACAAGAAAACTTAAGGCTATTATAAGGCAACTTTTAAAGAAATATATTCATATACTTATGTCCTTAACTGAGTATAACCCTTACTTGTGTAAGATTTCAACCTTTAAACAGTAATGTTCCAGACTGGCAGCACACAGATAGTGTGTGATTCATGCAATAGCTTCATAGCTTCTAAGGAAAAAAAAAAAAAAAACAACTAATCAAATAAACTCAACAAGAAACTAATGGAGTAAAAAACACATTTTGATTTCTAGAGCAGAGCCTTCAAGTGCCACTCAGATTAGAAGTTGTACTATCTGAGGTTTCACAGGTTACCCAAGGCCAGAGTTATCTTCTAGAATAAAGTGGGGAGAAGCTATCCAATTATACCCCTGGAACATTCAAAGCCTGAGCTTGGATTCTGAAAGCTGAGCTCATGGGTGACGTGGATGGGTCAGAATCCTCAAAACAGGAACATGGAGGCAACCAGAGACAACTTTTTAGTAAAGTCCGAATTTTACAAGTCTAAATCAAACATCAGATCAAAAACTTGGTCACAGAGGTGAAAACATTTTACAAGATGTTGGGATGGCCCTCCAATGACCAAGATGAGAGCAGGGAAGATTTGTTGGAGGAAAACTGAAACTCCCTGACTTACCTCTTCAAAGTGTTCATAACCTCACTGTATGGGGCAAAAAAACAAGGCAAGACAGAGCAGATTTAAACAGACGAAGTTCTTCTAAGCAGTTGTGCAGCATACACTTTAAGAAAAAAGTGTTTCCAGATTAAGATGTAGGGTGGCCGGTGTTGCTCAGTGATTAGAGTCTTGTCTCATGCACTTAAAGGTCCAGGGTTTAATTCCAGGTCAAGGAGGCAATCAGTCAATCTCTCTCTCTCTCCATCTCCCTTCCTCTCTTTCTTCCTCTCTCTCTAAAAATCAATGGAAAAAATTAAAGGGTAAGGATTAACAACAACAAAAAGGTATTATAGTGTAGGCACTAGTAAGCAAAGGTTAGGAAAATTGAAGAGATAAAGTAAATATTAAATTATTCTCAACTTTGTTTAACAGATTTCATTTTCCAAAGAGCCAAATTATTTTGGTTTCACTAAACTTAACCCTAAATGAAAAGCTTCATTTCATCAAAATAGTAATACCTAACAAACTTTGAGGTTAATTCAGATGGTTTCAAACCTTCAGTGAAGCCTTTTATATACTTTCAAGCAAATTACACATCAAAACTGTTATTAGGGTTACCTAGCAACAAAGATAATTGCTACCATAAACTCACTGCAAATCCTTAGTAAAGCAGATTTTTATATTCAAATATAAAATATTTGCCCTGAAACAATATTTTAAAAAACTGTATGAGGTTTTTAAAAATGTCCAGAATTTCTTATTAGACTATCTTGTTTAACAAGCTCATAAGTGAAAAATCACTTTACCTATTGAAATTACATATTCATCACAACTAATGGTTTAGTAAATCTCTTTGTTTACTTTCTCCCATGCCCTGCATGTTGTACATGTTTTCTGATTTTGAAACAGAGATCGATTTTCTTTGAAACCATAAATATTTATTTATGATATCATCCACGGTGGTAACTGCTGTGCTGGTTAGCACTACTATCCATGGCACTAAGTTTGAAGGAAAGCCTTTACATATGTTGTGTCAGCATTTATTCTGTCTGACTTATTCACATAAAGATGAAGAACATAGTCTTATTGATTCTGGAAAAGTATTTTATTACATGCTAACAAACCTACAATAAAAATCAAGAAGAATATTAATAGCCAATGTCACTGGATTATTTTTTACATAAGAATTAGATAAATCCCCAAATCATATTAACTTTACTATCTCTAATATTCATAGACCATCCTTAAGAAGTGATTGTGCATTCATATATCACATACATTTTAATGGCATGTTTGTCACCATGCAAACAACACTAAAGTAAAAACACAACAACAAATTTTTATTACAGCTTTATATAGGGATATTTCAAGTGTAATTAGTTCTTGTATGGAAACTTTGAAGATTGGGCTTCTTTCTTTCCAATTTATACTTCCCCTACAGGGTGCAAGTTTTAGAGATGTGAAGATAAATGATTAATACATACTATCTAAGCATTCATTAGTATTTAATGGGAACCCTACTGCTGTTTTTAAAAGTAAGCTTTAGGGAAAGATGGGGATCAGCAGGAAGGTAGGGAGGGAGAGAGTGTGAGAGAGTGAGGGAACAATAGAGGAGTGTGTGGACATGTGTGGTGTGTATGTATATGAGCTAAGGACAGTTAGATTTTGCAGGTCTTCCAAGGGGCTGGCAAACTGGGCAGTCTTAGATGGCGGAGACACGCTCCCACTGCGGACACTCCAGGGCAGCCAGCATAGGCACAGAGACCACGCCATCTTGAGAAACATCTGCTTGAAACTAGGATCCTGGCCTCAGCACCACCCAGTCTTGTCTCAGACACAAACCAGGACCTTGCAGCCACTGAGGACAGACACAGCTGCAGAACCACAGACACCAAGAATCCAGACACCCCCGCCACAGATTTCTGTGAGTCACAGAGCCTATCCCTATCCCCGCAGGCTCAGCGCCATAGAAACTGATATACCCGCCTCTCTCATGGGCCGCAGTGTCGCTACAGGAATTTGAGCCTGGGAGCACATGGACACTGGGAATCTGTTCCCCGCAACACAATTGGGTGACCAAACTTGAAGCCCACGCAGGGCGGCAGTGCCACCTGATTTCGATTCTGGGCAAGTGCACAAGGAAGTTTGTTTTCCAAAGCGCAGGAGTGGACCTCCTGCCAACACAGTGCTACTGTGCAACCCAGTCTCCCAAGCTGACCAGGACCCTGATTCTCTGGGTGGGAGGCAGCACTGAGCACTAGTGACTTGTCTCTGTTTCTTATCGCATGTGCCTGGGATCCCTGACTCCCAGTGCATTCATATTGAGAGCCAGTGACTCCAATTCTTGGTGCATGCAAATACAGGGACCCTGATTCTCAGCACAAGGCTGCACAAAGCAACAGAGACTCTGATACTCAATTCTTGGTGCATGCACAGGGGAACTCTGATTCCTGACACATGCTAGGGGACTCTGATTTTCAGCAAACACCAGCATGGTCTCTGTTTCAGCGCTGTACAGGCGGAGTCCCTGATTGTAGTGTGCACATGAGGCCACACTGAGTGCTGATAATGCTGACACTGTGTGAGCCTGGTTCCCACCAACCCACGGCAGCCACACGTCTTGGTGTCGGAGCTCTTCAGTGACATTCAGGTGGTGCAAAACTCCCACTGCACATGGCCCACGCCCATGCAATTCAACATTTGAACCTTCTGGTGATAGTCAGAATGTAGAGATGATACAATGCCTAGAGGAAAGAACATGAAGAGTTGCCAAGAAAGAAAATTAGTGAAATTGAAGCATGCAACATGAAAGAAAAATAATTCAGAGTAATGGTCACACAATTCATACACTGGATGGATGAGAAAATCAATAACCTATGCAAGAATCAGGAAGAAATCAAAAGTGATATAGCTACAATAAAAAACAACATGGAAGGTTTCAACAGTAGACTAGAAGAAGCAGAGGACTGAATTAGTGAGTTAGAAGATAATGTAGACAAACAAGCTCAATCTACACAGCAACTGAAAAATTTAAAAGCAGGAGGAGAGCCTAAGGGAGAATTGGGACAACAAAAAAGAAAGTAACAAAGTAACATACATATAATAGGGCTGCCAGAAGGAAAATATGAGCAGCAAGGATTAGAAAATCTATTTGAAGAAACAATCACAGAAAACTTCCTAGATATGGGGAAGAAAAAAGTTACACAAGTACAGAGAGTTGCAAGAAAGATGAATCCCAAAAGACCCACACCAAGACACATCATAATTTCAATGGCAATCGTTAATGACAAAGAGTATCTTAAAGGCTGAAAAAGAGAGAAACAGAGAGTTACCTACAAAGGATCCCTCATCAGATTATAAAATGATTTCTCAACAGAAACACATCAAGCTAGAAGGGAATGGAAGGAGGTATACAAAGTGTTGCAAAGCAAAGGACTGAATCCAAGAAAACTCTATCTAGCAAGACTATCAATCAAAATTGAAGGGGAAATCAGGAGCTTCACACACAAAAAGAGGCTAAGGGAGTTTATGACTACCAAGCCAGCAATGCAAGAAATGCTAAAGGGAATACTGTAAAAAGAAGAAATAAAATTGTATGAAGAAACACAGGATCAAAAATAGAAATGACTACAACTAAGTACCTTTCAATAATAACTTTAAAAGAAAAGGGACTAAATGCTCCAATCAAAAGACATCGAGTGGCTGAATGGATAAAAAAACATGACCCATATATATGCTATCTACAAGAGTCCCACCTCAGACCAAGGGACTCACATAGACTGAAAGTGAAGGGATGGAAAAATATCTTTCAGGCAAATGGAAATAAAAAAAAAAAAAAGCTGGGGTAGCATTACATATATCTGACAAAATAGACCTCAAAGTGAAAGCCATAACAAGAGATAAGAAAGGCCACTTCATAATACTAAAGGGATAGATACAACAAGAGGATATAACCCTGATAAACATATATGCACCCAATGCCGGAGCACCCAAATACATTAAAAACTCCTGTATGATACCAAAGGAGAGATCGACAGCAATACAATCATAGTAGGGGACTTTAATACACCACTGAATTCACTGGATAAATCCTCTAGACAAAAATTCTGCAAAGAAACAGCAATCCTAAATGACTCACTGGAGCAGATGGACTTAATTGACATCTTCAGAACATTTCACCCCAAAGCTACAGAATACACATTCTTCTCAAGGGCACATGGGACATTTTCAAAAATAGACCACATATTGGGTCACAAGCAAAGTCTCCCCAAATTCAAGAAGATTGAAATCATACCAAGCATCTTCTCAGACAACAATGGCATAATATTAGAAATAAACTACAATAAAAGCAATCCAAAACACTCAAACACTTGGAAACTGAATAGCATGATATTAAATATTGATTGCATTACCAATGAGATCAAAGAAGAAATTAAAAACATCCTGGAAACTGATGACAATAAAAACACAACAATCCAAAATCTATGGGACATAATGAAAGCAGTCTTGAGAGGGAAGTTTATAGCTCTACAGGCCTACCTAAAAAAAAAACAAAATAAGAAATACGGTAGTAAATCATCTAACTCTACAACTCAAAAATTAGAAAGAGAGCAACAAGAAAAGCCCAGAGTGAGTAGAAAGGAGATAATAAAGATCAGAGTAAATATAAATGACATTGAGATAAAAAAACAAAACAAAACAAAACAAAATCAATGAAACCAAGAGCTGGTTCTTTGAAAAGATAAACAAGATCGATGAACCTCTATCCAGGCTCACCAAGAAGCAAAGAGAGATGACCCAAATTAACAAAATCAGAAGTGATAGAGGCAAAATGTTGTTATTTTGCCTCTATCACAGAAATACAAAGGATTGTTAAAAAATACTATGAACAACTCTACTCCAACAAATGAGACAACCTGGAGGAAATGGACATATTCCTAGAAAAACACAACCTTCCAAAACTCAATAAGCTGATAAGTTAAAAATCTCAATAAGCTGATAACTATGGAAGAAATTGAAGCAGTCATCAAAAAACTCCCAGCAAACAAAAGCCCAGGCCAGATGGCTTAACAGGGGAGTTATACCAAACATTCTAGGAAGAACTAAAACCTATCTTCCTCAGACTATTCCAAAAAATTCAAGAGGAAGGAACACTTCCAAGCTCATTCTATGAAGGCAGCATTACCCTAATACCAAACCAGATAAAGAAAACACGTTGAAAGAGAATTACAGGCCAATATCTCTCTTAAACACATATGCCAATATCCCCAACAAAATTCTAGCAAACTGGATCCAGCAGAACATCAGAAAGATCATAAACCATGCCCAAGTAGGATTTATCCCAGGGATGCAAGAATAGTACAACATCCACAAATCAATAAACGTGATACATCACATAAACAAATTGAGAAATAAAAATCACATAGTCATATCAATTGATGCAGAAAAAGCATTTGACAAAATCCAACAATCTTTCTTGATAAAAACTCTCGGCAAGATGGAAATAGTAGGATCATAACTCAACATAATAAAAGTCATATCTGACAAAACACATAGGCAACATCATACTCAATGGACAAAAACTAAAACCATTTCCCCGAAGAACAGGAACAAGACAGGGATGAACACTCTCACCAATTCTGTTCAACATAGTACTGCAAGTACTAGCCATTGAGATCAGACAAAAAGAATAAATAAAAGGCATCCAAATTGGAAAATAAGAAGTAAAACTGTCTTTATTCGCAGATTAACATGATACTGTACATAGAAAACTCTAAAGACTCCATCAAAAATTATTAGACTTAATAAATGAATTCGGAAATGTAGCAGGATATAAAATTAATGCCAAGAAGTTTAAGGCATTTCTGTACACTAATAGTGAACCTAAGATAGAGAGACTAAAAAAGGAATCCCATTTACCACTGCACCAAAAAAATTAAGATACCTAGGAATAAACTTAACTAAGCAGGTAAAAGACCTATACACGGAAAACTATAGGATACTGAAAAAAGAGATAGAGGAAGACACAAACAGATGGAAGAACATACCGTGTTCATGGATTGGTGGAATCAACATCATCAAAATATCCATATTACCCAAAGCAATCTATATAATTCAATGCAATCCCCATTAAAATACCAATGACATTTTCACAGACCTAGAAAGAACTTCCCAAAAATTTACCTGGAATGAAAAAAAGAAGAGCTGCAGAAATCCTGAGAAAGAACAAAGTAGGTGAGATCTCAATACCAGATATCAATCTGTATTACAAAGCCACTGTTCTCAAAACAGCCTGATACTGGCAGAAGAACAAACATATAGATCAATGGAATAGAATAGAGAACCCAGAAATCAACCCAAACCACTATGCCCAATTAATATTCAACAAAGGAGGCATGAACATACAATGGAGTCAAGACAGTCTCTTCAATAAATGATGTTGGGAAAATTGGACAGATATATGCAAAAAAAATGAATCTAGACCACCAACTTACACCCTACACAAAAATAAACTCAACATAGATATAGGATTTAAACATAAGACAGGAAACCAAAAAAATACTAGAGGAATCCACAGGCAGCAAAATCTCAGACATATGCTGAAGCAATGTCTTCCCTGATACTGCCCCTAGGGAGTATCTATTATTTACTAAAGAGTAAATAAACTAATGGGATTACATCAAAATAAAAAGCTTTTGCACAGCAAAGGAAACCATCAACAAAACAACAAGAAAGCCCACTGCATGGGAGAACATATTTGCCAATGTTATCACTGATAAAGGTTTAATCTCCAACATCTACAGGGAACTCATCCAAATTAACAAAAGGAAGATGAACAATCCAATCAAAAAATGGGCAACAGATCTAAATAGATACTTTTCAAAAGAAGACAGAAGGAAGGCCAAGAGACATATGAAAACCTGCTCAAAGTCACTAATCATCCGAGAGATGCAAATCAAAACAACAATGTAGTATCATCTCACACCTGTCAGAATGGCTATCATCAACAAATCAACGAACGACAAGTGTTGGGGAGGATGCAGAGAAAAAGGAACCCTCGTGCACTACTGGTGGGAATGCAGACTGGTGCAGCCACTGTGGAGAACAGTATGGAGTTTCCTCAAAAAACTAAAAATGGAACTCCCATTTGACCCTTTGATCCCACTTCTAGGATCCCACTTCTATCCCAAGAAGATAGAAACACCAATCAGAAAGCATATATGCATCCCTATGTTCATAGGAGCACAATTCACCATAGCTAAGATTTGGAAACAGCCTAAGTGCCCATTAGCAGATGAGTGGATTAAAAAACTGGTACATCTACACAATGGAATACTATGCTGCAATAAAAAAGAAGGCATTCCTACTATTTGCAACAACTTGAATGGAGCTGGAGAGCATTATTCTAAGTGAAATATGCCAATCAGGGAAAGATAAATATCACTTGATCTCACTCATTTATGGAATACTAGAGGCCCAGTGCATGAAATTTGTGTACGGGGGTGGGCGGGTGTGTGTCCCTCAGCCCAGCCTGCACCCTCTCCAATCTGGGATCCCTCTCACAATCCAGGACTGCTGATTCCCAACTGCTCACTTGCCTGCCTTCCTGATTGCCCCTAACCACTTCTGCTTGCCAGCCTGATCATCCCCTAACCACTCCCCTGCCAGCCTGATTGCCCCTAACTCCCCTCCCCTGCCAGCCTGGTCACCCCTAACTGCCTTCCCCTGCCAGCCTGGTCTCCCTTAAGTGACCTTCCCTGCCGGCCTGGTCTCCCCCAACTGCCCTCCCCTGCAGTCCTGGGTCCCCCCCCCCCCCCAACTGCCCTTCCCTGCAGGCCCGGTCACCCCCAACTTCCCTCCCCTGCTGGCCTGGTCCCTCCCAACTGCCCTCCCCTGCAGTCCTGGGTCCCCCCCCCCCCCCAACTGCCCTTCCCTGCAGGCCTGGTCATCCCCAACTTCCCTCCTCTGCCTGTCTGGTCACCCCTAACTGCCCTCCCCTGTAGGCTTGATCGCCCCAATTGCCCTCCCTTGCAGGCCTGGCTCCTCCCAACTGCCCTCCCCTGCTGGCCATCTTGTGGTGGCCATCTTGTGTCCACATGGGGGCAGCCATCTTTGACCTCATGGGGCAGCCATCTTGTGTGTTGGAGTGATGGTCAATTTGCATATTACTCTTTTATTAGCTAGGATAATGAACAACATTAACTGATGAACAAAAACAGATCCAGAGACAGAGAAGCATTGATCAGACTGTCAAACCTCAGATGGATTGTAGGGGACGGGATGTGTAAGGGGGAGAGATCAAACAGACTTGTATGCATGCATATAAGCGTAAGCAATGGACACAGACACCAGGGGGATGAGGGCATGAGTGTGGGGATTGGGTGGTAATGGGGGGATGAGGACTCATATGTAATACCTTAATCAATAAAGAAATTTTTTTTAAAGTAAGCTTTAGAATTTAATGTATTAATTTTCTCTGAAGCCAGCATGTTGACCTGTGGAATTGTTTCTTCTGCCCACAATAATTTAATTATTTGTTTAAACCAGTATAGAAGCTTCTCACTATGGTGTTTTAATTTATTTCCTCACTGTAGTAAAGATTTATATGTTAACCTCTCCCCTCCCATTCTGTCATGACTGATAAAAGATTTAAAAAATGGGAAAGGCAACACTATACACCTGAGTAATGTTCCACATTTTAGATCCAATTTTGATATGCAGAATTCAGAAAATAACATGCTAATTATCCCTATGACATTTCATAAGTCCCCAATGAGTAACAACATTTTCTAGTTGTAAACTGAACAAGGTACTTATAATCACCAAAAAACTGGCTAGACTGTGAAAAGCCAGTCTGACCAAGAATAGACAGACCCCTTCTGTGAAACTCCAGGGAACTGTTTTCAACCTTGGCAGTGGGGAAAATAACTGAGCTTAGTGAGCAATTGAAATTGGAATAATATTTCAAAACCATCCCATTCAGTAGTGCTTAAACAAACATAGCCACAGCATTAAAAGGCTGTAGGCTTTAAAATGGAAAAGCCAACATAATTATCTCTGCCATTCTCTAAGGTTGTGACTGAACAAAATAGAAACACTCTTAAAGTCAAAGTAAATATAAGCCTGTTTTCACTTTCAGAATATCGATGCCATTTGTTGGGAGTCATCCCAATTGGCTCTTTCTGACACATACTAAGACTGGACCTTCACAAGGCTTCCTATAGCTACTATTTTACTATTTAAACTTACCTATGAATTTCAGAATGTTCGTGTCTTTTCCATATAGTGCAAGTCTTTTATGAATAATTACTTCTGCTATCCATCATAAAAAAGAGTGTATAATATTGGAAGAAAATTGTGCCATGTGAATATCAGCAAAACATAGTGAACAAGCAACAAGTTTTGTTAATCCCTTGAAAATAGTAAGAAAGGCGATTTTCAAAATAAAAAAATAATTATTTTGTTTTTCATTTTGGTCACTGCTATGTGTGATTTAAGGAATGTGAAATCAGTGGATACAAGGTGAGGCTCTTGCTGGCGTGGTTCAGTTGGTTGGTATTGTCTGGTGCACCAAAGGTTGTTGGTTTGATTCCTGATCAAGGTCACATGCCTTGATTGCAGGCTCAATCTTTGGTAAGAGGTGTGCAGGAGGCAGATGATCAATGTTATGCTTTCACATCATTGTATCTCTTTCTCTCTCCCTCACCCTTCGTCTCTCTCTAAAAATCAAGAAACTATTCTTTAGAAAAATTCTTTTTAACATGAGGGCTCTTCAGTAATATGATTTAGTTTTAAATCCTGGTTCCATCATTTCTTTCTATAAGATTTTTGGCAAACGTATGCTTAAGTTCCTCTTCATTAGAATGGGAATAAGTAATAGCATTATCTTACAGGTTTGTTTTGAAAATTGAGAGAGAGCACATAGAGTTCATGGCACAGTAGCTGCCAAGTACTCAGTGCTTAAAACAATGGTAGTTTTTACTAACTAGGGGCCCAGTGCACAAACTTGTGCACCTTGAAAGAAACTGTGTGCAGCGGGGCTGTGGTGGGCACAGGGGTGGGTCTCAGCCCATCCTCTGCGCCCCCACCAAGCTCCTCCCACTGTGGTCCCCCGGTTCCCTGTCTGCCGGCAACCCCACTCCTGCCACTACAGCTACCACATGCTGACAGCATTGGCCCCGTTTGCACCCGCTGATTGCAGGGAACAATTGGGGCCGGTGCCAGCAGTGGGTGGGAGCAGGGCTGGCATCATCAGCAGGTGCAAGGAGGGGATGCCAGCCCCGATCACCCCTGAGGGCTTCTCCACCTCCTCATGCTCCTGAGGGGCAGATGGGGATGGCAGCTGCCACTCGCATCTGCTGTTGGCGCCACCCCAATTACTCCGTGCCGTCAGTGGGCAGCTCTGGCACTGGCAGCGGGTGCAAGCGATGGCTGCCAGCCCCAATCACCCCTCAGGAGCAGGGGGAGGTGGAGAAGCCTTGAGGGGGTGATTGGGGCTGGCAGCTGCTGCTCACACCCACTGACAGCACTGAGTGATCGGGGCCAGCATAGGGCACCATCAGCAGGTGCAAGTGGCAGCTCCAGTGCTGACAGTGGGTGCAAGCACTGGGCAGGACTTCAGTGTGTGGGAGCAAAGAATTTTCAGTATCCACCAGAGGCTCGCCCCAATGACAACAACCAGCGCCTCACCTTGGTCTGGCACCCCCGCTCACCTGCTTCACCATCCTGCCATGGCTGACGCCCACCATATTATACATGTGCCCCCTGATGGTCAGTGCACATCATAGTGACCGATTGCTTGGTTGTTTGGTTGTTCTGCCATTCGGTCTATTTGCCTATTAGCCTTTTATTATACAGGACTAGTGGCCCAGTGCACGGGGTTGGGTGTCCCTCAGCCCGGCCTGCATGCTCTCCAATCTGGGACCCCTAGGGAGACCTAAACCGGCAGTTGGATATACCTCTCACAATCCGGGACCACTGGCTCCTAACCACTCACCTGCCTGCCAGGCTGATCACCCCCTAACCACTCCTGTGCCAGCCTGATTGATGCCTACCTGCTCCCCTGCTGGCCTGATCACCCCCAACTGCCATCCCCTGCCATGACCCACCTCCTCCACCAGGACCTGCCTCCTCCATGTCACACAGAGCCACAGGACCTCCAGGCCTCACTGCATGGAGCAGCTGCTGGGCCCCGCCTCCACTGTGCATGTGGCCATGTTGTGGCAGCCATGTTTGTGGTGGCCATTTTGTGGTGGCCATCTTGTGACGACGTCATGTGCAAGGGCCACCTAGGCTTTTGCTAGTATAGATAATAGCACTTCACACATGCAGATGCTCAATAGATGCTGATTGGATGGACAGATGGATGCACTGTTGAAATAAAATAACTATAGGCATATACATAGCTCAGTTGTTGTAGACATAAACAATCTGTTAACCACCATTTACTTATCTAAAAAAGCCACGAATATCAGACATGTGGAATGAGAGAAACACCAGTCCAGCAGGCAATTATAAGGTAATTAGAGTAATCAAGCAAGGAACTCAATCCTTTCAGTTCTGGGTCTAATTTGCTAAAATTTCCAATTCACAAAATGTTTTGAAATGTTATTCAGTAGAAATCCCTCCACTCCCAGGACTTTTCTCTTATCTCTAAAATGTTGAAGATTTAAAACCATTTAAAAATCTATCAAGCTGATAATAATGATATGTCTCATATTCATGAAAAGTGGTGGCTGGTAGGTGTTATCTTTATTTCATAGCTAAGAAGCTGAGAGTCATAAAGTTGTAATAATTTGAACCAGTCACATGTCTAGTTAAGTGGTAGAGCCAGTATTTAACCCTGGCCTTAGATTGCACTTTTGGTATAATTTAACCATTACAGTATTTCAACCACAACAAAAATATGTTCAATGCCTGTTATGTATTAGACACTGGTTAGGTACTATGGATACACATACAAATAGTATACCATGACTCCACTCAAAATGTTTATCATCTTACCTAATAATAGACAAATATGTAAATTGTCCGTACCTTTGCTACGCCACCAGTCAATCAGGAATGATATGCAAATTAACCCAACCAAGATGGCAGGTAAATTTGCATACCCAGGCAGGGCAGGCAGCACCAGGGCCTGCCCAAGGGGTCCTGGTCCATCGGGGGCCTGGGGAAGTGGGGTGGGAAGCACCAAGCCCTGTCCACAAAGTCCTGTTTCATCTGGGACCTGGGGAGGTGGGGCAGGCAGCCCCAGGCCCTGCCCACAAAGTCCCGTTCTGTCGGGGCCTGGGGAGGCGGGCTGGGCAGCACCAGTCCCCAACCGCAAAGTCCCATTCCTTTGGAGGCCTGGGGAGTCGAGGTAGGCAGCAAGAGGCTTTTTAGGCTGCTGTAGGGTATGAGGGAAGGCCCAGATTTCCTGCTGTTTCCAGCAACACAATTGTCTATTTATTGTGCCTGAATTCTTCTGCCCCCTTACAAGGACTCTAAATTCCCTTGGGGGTTGATTTTCAATGATAGCTGTTCATGGGAATTACTTGAGGAGTGTGTGTGTGTGTGTGTGTAAAATATTCCAAACAACAAGTCTACCCATTCAGAAATTAGTGTTCCAATTCTGTTCAATTTCCATAGATTCTGATTTTGCTGATTTGGAGAGTATCCAACCAACAGTAAAATTTAAGTGTCCCTGAATGATTCTAACCTGTGGGTTAGAAGCCACTGCTTATGTTTATGCAAACACAAGAGCCAAATGTCCAGGTAAAATACAGAAATCTCAATTGTACAGCTCAATAAATGTTTACCTATATCTACACCCAGGTAGCCACCATCCAGAATGTTTTGTTGAATCTTTCTCCATTAGCAATAAAGGCAGAACCACCTACTTACCTTGGAGAGAGGAAAAAGAGAAAACAAAGGAGAATGTGTGGGAATATGTAATAATACCTCAAAACAGTACCTCCCAATAATTTTATTTATCAGATTATAGGCTCTTACTCATATGTGTTGTACTTACCGGCAGTCAGACATCCCCAAGGGGTCCCAGATTGGAGAGGGTGCAGGCCAGGCTGAGCGACCCCCCATCCCCCACTGTGCACAAATTTTGTGCACCGGGCTACTAGTTAAATATAAAAGACACAGAAATACATTCAAAATCCCTCTACCATGTTCTAAGTAGTTTATTTTAAAATGTGGATTCCTGGGTCCTACCCTAGAGCTTGATTCAGTAAGTCCAGAATACAGGTCAGAATTGGTACTTTTAGCAAATATTCCTGGGGTAATTCTCTAAACTCACACCTGGAAAAAGTTATAATAGAATATGTAAGTCTGAAAACAAAAAACGAAGACTTCCTGAGAAGGTGATTCCTAAACAGGGTGTTGAATGACCAGTGAAAGTTACCTAAACAGAAAGAAGAAAGAACCATTTAGATTGAAAAACAGAATTGACCAAACTTTTGAGAGATGAAACTTATCTGGAAAGATGTGGCAGATAAGTGTAACTAAGCTAAAAGTGGGTAGAGGGAAAATAATTTAGAGAAAATAACTATAAAGCTGTGTGTCCTAGGCCCAGGGTTACAGAACACACAGAGGCCAGGGAAGCTCCAGGTAAACTTTAAACAGAAGAGCAAGTGGTATGACCATGAGCTGCTGCCTTTACTCCTTCAAATCTTAGATTGTGCTAAATAGAGAACTGTGGAAGTTTCTTTTTTAAAAATATATTTTTATTGATTTCAGAAAGGAAATAAGAGGGAGATAGAAACATCAATGATGAGAGAGAATCAATGATTGGCTCCCCCTTTTGCTTGCCCCCTACAGGGGACCGAGCCTGCAACCCGGGTCTGTGCCCTGACTGGGAATTGAGTCATGACCTCCTGGTTAATATACTCAACTCCTGAGTCACACCAAGCAAGCTGGAAGTTTATTTCTAAATAATTAGATTTTCCTTGGAATGGCCTGTTTCAGTTAAAATCTATCTCTATGGAGGATTAGATCCAACCCAGTAGCTAGTTTCAACATACAAAACATGTATTTTAAGATGAAATGGTGAATCTTCAAATTACATTAAGTCAATACAAATTACAAAGCTAATGAGAGTACAACAAAGGTGAGACCCAATTAGTAGCTCTTTATCTTTGTGCTTTGCTTTACCAAATCAAAAGTTATGTTCCTCAGATATGTTGAGCAAATGTAAAATCATTATGACAAAGACTTTGCCTTACTTAGAGCCCTCCTTAATCAAAACTGCCATTAATATTCCCCAGACTCCAAGTATTAAGAGCTGGCCTCTTATACCTCATCTCTCCATTTTAGTCATGGAGAATGATATCTGTGCTCCATGGATTTTTGTTTGAAGAAAGTGGATATAATGAAGTGAACATATCTAGATGGCTGGGGAAAATGACATAAAAACATGCAAACATTTAATGTGGCATAGTTATTGATAGTTAAAGACCACAGTCAAGTCAAGGAGATGGAGTAGCTCAATTTAACCAATCCGTGAGGCAAAGCAGCAGGAGGGTTCATCTGCAACCAAGGTTACAGTGCTCTGTCCTCATGTTTCCACACCCACCAGGAAGCACCAAGGTAGGAGACTCAGGAAGCAGAAGAAATCATCTCATGACTGGCTGCTTCTGGGTCTCATGGGACACTATTGGTATATTTTTTTCTAGACAATTCTTTCTTTACAAGGCTTTCCCATTTACTCTAACATGTTTGTCATCACTGGCCTCTGCATACTAAATGCCAAAGGTAACCTACAGTCATCTTGACAACTCAAAACCACCTCCCACATTCCCAAACTCTCTGTAATAAGGATAGTATCTCCCTGTAGGGAACCACTGAGTAGAACTTGACATCTCTGTGGGGCCCTTCAAGGCCATCAAGTTTCCATATCACTATTTTGTAGACGGAGAAAGTGGAATTTGTTCTAGACTTTACTAAGTAGGAAAAGACCTAGGACCCTATTTTCAAGACTCTCAGGCAAACACTTATCCCCCAAGTCTTGCTGCTGCCAAATTCTAAAAAGGCTCCTTTCCTTCCTACTGACATCTCTTTTATACCATCTAAAAAATGCTCTCATGACCACAAGGTAAATGCAAATCTCTGGCAACTTCTTTTTTTGGCAACATATGTTGGCCTACTTTTTTTCTCAGACCTAAAGTACTGTCTGGTACTGAAGTGATAGGCAAAAGCTGGAGTTAAGGGAAAAAAACTAAGTATCTTCAGATGGAAAGTACAGGAAAGATGAAGGAGAAAAAATTTATCTAGACTTATATCCATGATTATTTTAGAGTACCAAGAATAAAATAAGAACTTAAAATCTTCTAGAAAGGTGAAAAAACAAATTTCTTCAAAGGAAGAAGAATAAGATTGACACCATAATTCTCATCAGAAACACTGGATTCCAATACCAATAGTATCAGTAAACATTATTGCTTAGTAGGTAAAAAACCTACAATCTTCAACATTTTGGAAGATAAAAAAATTTTTTGAAGCAATATAGCACTCAAATGAGGAGAGGCTCGATGCACAAGGATTCATACAAGAATGGGCCTTCCTTCCCCTGGCAGCCAGCACCACCTTCGCTCCAGCCTGAGCCACCTTTCTGCATTTGCTCCCGCCCGGAGCTGCCTTTCTGCCTTTGCTCCGGCCCAGAGCCACCTTTCTGCCTTCCCACACTGCCCAGAGGCCAGGAGCAGCTGGGGCAGTGCGGAATGCCTGCGTCATCGCCATGGCAATGATGCAAGCATCCTGCGCCCTGCCACTCGGCGCCTGTGTATGCAAATTAAACCACCATCTTTGTTGGGTTAATTTGCATACTCCCTCCTGATTGGCTGGTGGGTGTTGTGAAGGTATGGTCAATTTGCATCTTTCTCTTTTATTAGTGTAGATATCCTATATAATAAAGAGCTAATATGCAAATGGTCCTCACACCCTCGCGCCCTCTCACTCTTGCTCCAGGGCCAGAGGACCTGAGGCCTGGCTGGGGGACCTGAGGCTGCGTCTCCCACCCAGTGGGGCTTGATGGGGATGTGAGGCTGCACCCCTTGCCTGGAAGGGCTTGACAGGGGACCTGAGACTGTGCCCCCACCCAGTGGGGCTTGACAGGGGTGAGGCCAGCTGGGTCTGGGTCTCACGTGATTATGAGTTGCAAGTGGGTGGGTCATGCGGTGCACCCACTCTGGGTCATGCGGTGCACCCCAGACTCTGATAGGAGGAAGATTTTTCATATACATTTTACTATTTTTTTCATATCTGACACTTTTATTATAGACAAAGGGCAAATAGCAATATTAAAGTATTTCCTCTAATTAATTTCCTTTTAACATGCATGAATTTTGTGCACCAGGCCACTAGTATATATACACTGAGTGGCCAGATTATTATGATCTCTGAATGCATAATAATCTGGCCACTCAGTGTATATCCTATATAATAAAAGGCTAATATACAAATTGTCCCCTCGACCAGGAGTTCAACCAGCAGGCAGAAGGGCCAACTTCCCATGTCCCTTCCCCCAGGCCAGGCTGGCCAGACCCCACCCATGCACGAATTCATGCACCGGGCCTCTAATACACACACACACACACACACACACACACACACACACACACACACACTGAGTGGCCAGATTATTATGTGTTCAGAGATCATATATATATATATATATATATATATATATATATATATATGGCTAGTGACTGTAACACCTGTAATGACCAAATGGCCAGTCATTCACTGACCACTAGCGGGTAGACACTCAATGCAGGGGCTGCCGCCTGGTGGTCAGTGCGCTTCCACAATGGGACAGCCACTCAAGCCAGAAGCTGGGCACATGAGCCTCTCCCGCCTCTGGCAGGTGCAATCTCCAGGAAACAGACTGCAGTCCCCACACCTGGGTGGTGGGGGTGTAGCTAGAATGACCACAGTTCAGCCTTCGCCAGCCCCTGGAACTCTCCCTTCAGACCCTGCGACTGCACCACACCCCTTACCTATTGCCCTCTAGGTCTCTGGATGCAGGCTCGGGAAAAACTAACAGAGGTGCTTCACAAATGTACTGCCTGGGCCAGCCCCCATCTCAAGAGAAAGTGCTGGTGAAGTCCAGCCCAGTGACCAACACCATCTGTGTCCATGGGTGAGCCCTTCACAACTTCCACCTACTACCCAGCCCAGGCCCCAGCTCCTAGAAAGGTCTGCGACCTGGCACTGAATACCCACTCCTGAATCCCTGCAGAGTGCTGGCCAGCTCTGGTGGGCAGAGGGGCACCAGCAGGTGCTGGCCTGACCTGTTCAGTCAGGCAGCCCCACACTTGGGCCAGGAATTGCATGGAAAAATCACCCCCTATACTCTGCTGGTACAATCTACTGCGAACAAATGCAGCATGGAACATTTGTGCATGACTGGGATGACCTTGATATGGACACCAGCCCCCTGGAACGCCCCCTCAGGCATCAGGGCCATGTTTCACCTCTTAGCTATTGCCGTGTTCCTTCGGATGTGGAACTGAAATATTAAGAATGCACTTTACCTGGGACAGTCATCTGCTTCTCCCTCCTTCCTTCCTACCACCCTCAGCTGCCATCACACCCTTCCCAGGCCTGGTCTGCATCCAGGCTCCCTCCGGGCGCCCATATTCCCCACAGATCTCTGGTGGCTGCTATGGGCCCACAGATGGAAACTCCTGTGGATGGATTAATCCCCCCTCCCTGCAGTGCTGGTACCCAGCCCTGGGGCTGCCCACAGCTCAGCCAGAACTTGCTGTGAGGTACATACCCCATAAGCCTACAGGTACAATCTCTGGGGAACAGATGAAGCGCAGATACTCAGAGTAACCAGGATGAGCCTGATATTGCTGCCAGGCTCCTGGAACTATGCTTTGGGCATAGAGATAAAATCTCATCCCTTACCGATTGCCCCAAGCTACAAAGGAAGGCAGCAATATAAAAATGGCCACAAGGTGGCGACTCACAAATAGGGTAAAAGTAAGAGAGATTGATCTGAAGGGTGGAGGCATGGGGGAGAGAGCACCTACTCCCTCCAAGATACCCAGCTTTGTATTGTTCACCTCCGTGCATCTTTTGTCTGGCTCTGAGTGGTGGAAAGCGTTCAGCACCGCCCAAGGTGTTCACTGGGGACCTCCCGGCTGGCAAAGTGCTACCCTGGCTGCAGAAGGGACATTAGAAATATTGTTTCAGGAAGCTGCGGGAAGGACAGACTTCCCACGCAACTACCCAGTGGCTCGGGGAACATGGAAACTCCCCGGGCATGCAGGCACAGGCTCCCGATTTCCTTTCATTATGCACAAATCTGTGCACCAGGCCACTAGTATACAATAAAATGTTTACTGGTCATATACCAAAAATTATTTTCTCTGTTTCCCTTATTATTAGTATCTCACATTAGTGTAGCATGCTTGTTACAACTGTTGTGTTCTGCCAAAAAAATTAAAGTTTAAGAAATACATTTGTTTCTTTTTTTTAATTTAATAAATCTTTATTGTTCATATTATTACAATTGTTCCTCTTTTTTCCCCCCATAGCTCCCCTCCACCCAGTTCCCACCCCTTCCTCTGCCTTTACCTCCCCTCCACTGTCCTCATCCATAGGTGTATGATTTTTGTCCAGTCTCTTCCTGCACCCCTCCATATCCCTTTCCCCCTGAGAATTATCAGTCCTCTCCCTTTCTATGCCCCTGATTCTATTATATTCATCAGTTTATTCTGTTCATCAGATTTTTTGTTCACTTGATTTTTAGATTCACTTGTTGATAGACATGTATTTGTTGTTCATAATTTTTATCTTTACCTTTTTCTTCTTCTTCCTCTTCTTAAAGAATACCTTTCAGCATTTCATATAATACTGGTTTGGTGGTGATGAACTCCTTTAGCTTTTTCTTATCTGTGAAGCTCTTTATTTGCCCTTCAATTCTGAATGAAAGCTTTGCTGGGTAGAGTAATCTTGGTTGTACATTCTTGCTATTCATCACTTTGAATATTTCTTGCCATTCCCTTCTGGCCTGCATAGTTTCTGCTGAAAAAATCAGCTGACAGTCGTATGGGTGCTCTCTTGTAGGTAATTAACTGTTTTTGTCTTGCTGCTTTTAATATTCTCTCTTTGTCTTTTGCTCTTGGCATTTTAATTATGATGTGTCTTGGTGTGGTCCTCTTTGTATCCCTTTTGTTTGGGGTTCTGTGCACTTCCTGGACTTGTAAGTCTGTTTCTTTCAACAGGTGGGGGAAGTTTTCTGTCATTATTTCTTCAAATAGGTTTTTAGTATCTTGCTCTCTCTCTTCTTCTGGCACCCCCATAATTCTGATGTTGGTACGCTTGAGATTGTCCCAGAGGCTCCTTACACTGTCTTCAACTTTTTGGATTTTTTTTTGCTTTTTACTTTTTTGGTTGAGTGTTTTTGCTTCTTTGTATTTCAATTCTTTGACTTGATTCTTGCGTTTCTCTAGTCTGTTGTTGGGTCTCTGTATAATATTTTTTATTTCAGTCAGTGTATGTTTAATTTCTAGTTGGTCCTTTTCCATATCTTTGAGGGTCTCCTTATATTTATCGGCCTTTTCTAGGATATTCTTGAAAATCCTTATAACCATGGTTTTGAATTCTATATCCAGTCATTTGTTTTCTTCCATTTCTTTCATTTGTGATCTGTTTCTTTGTCACCGCATTTTCACTGCTTCCCTGAGTTGGTAGGGTAGCTTTGTGTGCTAGGTTTCCTATATGGGCCCAGTGGGTCAGCCTCCCAGTTACCTGAGATGGACACTCTTGGTGCACCTCTTTGTGGACTGTGTGTACAGCCCTGCTGTAGTTAAGTCTTGATTGTTGTTGGTATCACTGGGAGGAATTGACCTCCAGGCCAGTTGGCTGTGAGGATCAGCTGTGTCTACACTGGGAGAAGTTCGGTGCTGGAGACAGCCTTATAGGATTAGACTTGCCAAATTGCAAAAGCCTCTGTGCTCAGCTTGGATGGGGTGGAGTCTCAGGGCGGAGCAGACAGTCTTGGCTTCCTGTCAGCCCTGCTCTTGCACGCGCGTGCCTCCAGACCTCTGCCTTCCCCACCTCCTGAGCCTCCGCCCAAAAGTCCAGATTCTCCCGGCAAGAGTGTGGGCCCCCAGGGGCTCGCCTGGAACTGGTGTTCAGTGCAGTCAGAACTGGGGTTCAGTGCAGTCAGGAGCTTCTGACTCCCTTCTGCTAGGGAAAGCCTGTGGCAACCTCTGCAGTCTTTGTGCACACTTGCGTGCACGGGCTTCCAGACCCCTGTCAGCCGAGGCTCCCCCGGCTCTCCCCCAGGTCTCCGAGTCTCCGAGTGCCTTTCTTTCTACCTGACCATCCAGACTCCCCCTGTATGAGCCTGGGTTCACGGGGTTTCGCCCGGAACTGGGGTTCAGTGCAGTCGGAACTGGGGTTCAGTGCAGTCGGGGGCTTCCTTCCCCCTCCTGCCAGAGAACATCAGCAAGGCTCTCAGCTACCCTTCCTCTCTGCGCACACAAAGACCCTTTGCCATACCTCAACCCTTTGCCGTTCCTCCAATTCTTCACGACCTTTTCTCTTTCCTTCTAGTTGTAGAATTTCCACTCAGCCAGCTTTCCTGTGGTTCTGGATGGTGTCCATTCTGTCTTTTAGTTGTAGTTTTGAAATTGTTGTGTGAGGCAGAGGTTTAGGTGCTTACCTATGCCGCCATCTTGGTTTCTCCTTTGTCTTTAATTTTTGACAGCTTTAATATCAAGTGCCTTTGAGAGAGCCTTTTTGGATTTAGGTAACAAGGTGCTCTGTTTGCTTCTTGGATTTGAGGATCTAGTTCTTTCTATAGAATTTGCAAGTTCATATCCAATATTTGTTTTAATAGACACTTAATTCCCTAATTCCTTCCTCTCTTCCTCCTCTGCAATACCTATAATTCTATTTTTTTTTTTTGATGGAATCAGATAGGTATCCTAGAGCTCATTCATTTTTCTTTATTCTCAGGTCTCTCTCTTCTTCCCTCTGCATCATTTCTAGATTCCTATCTTTGATATCACTAGTTCTTTCTTCTATGTCATTGGCTCTGTTTTCTTTTGTTTGTTAATTTTTTTCATTGTTTTCTGTTTTTTTAATCCTCACCTGAGGATATTTTCCCATTGATTTTTAGAGAGAGTGGAAGATGGAAAGACAGAGAGAAATAATGAACTGAGAGAAGCATGTCGATTGGTTGCCTCCTGCTTGAGTCCCAAGCAGGGTCCAGACCAGGGAGAAGCCTGCAATTGAGGTATGTGCCCTTGACTGGAATCTAACCTGGGACCATTCAGTCTGCAGGCCAATGATCTATCCACTGAGCCAAACTGGCTAGGGCTGGTTGGCTACATTTTCTATTCTCAGTAGTTCACTCTTAATCTTAATCTTCTTAATTTCATGCTTCATTTCCAGTATTTTTGATTGGTTCTTTTTTTTTTTCAGTTTCAATATCACTGGTAAAGTGCTCATTTTGTTCATTGATTTGTTTTCTGAGTGCACTGAATTGCTTGTCAGTATTTTCTCACATCTCATCGAATATTTTTAGAACTGCAAACTTCAAATCTCTGTCATCTGTATCACATATTTCCATGTGTTCCAGTCTGCTTTCTGAGGATTTTTTCATTTTCGTTCTGGTTATCATATTTACTCTGGTTTTTCATGGTATTTCCTATCTTTCTTTGCTTTTGAATTTATCATTGAAGCAGTCTTTCCACTATTATTCATTAGATTGCATTGAATCACAAGATATTTTACCCTTGTAATCTCCCAGCCATTACCTCCATGGCTTCTGTAGACAGTGCAGCTATGCTGCTTGGGCTGCTGTTTGTTTTGCCCTCATTGTAATAGTGACCCCTGACCTCCATGGGATCCCATGCCAACCACCCCTCCTGGTGATGCATCATAGAGGGAAACAGAGGTTCTACTGCAAAAGCTCTTGATTTACAAATAATATACTCCTAGACCCAACTCCAAGGACAATGGGAGATGAGTTTTCAGAATCCAAGTGGCTGCAAGGCTCTGTGGTTCCATTTCTTTGAAACACCACCACCTGGCCTGACAGTGGAAAGCTGCACAGCAGAACCCCATGCTGTATCATGCATTTGCTGACTCAGAAAATGTTTGTGTTGCTTGCTGCTCAATCTGCTGGGCTGCCCTCACAGTTCTGTTCCTTCCAACTGATGGAAGTGCCTGCTACTGCCAGCTTTCTCTCATCTCCTGGCTGAGCCAGAAGCTCCTGGCTGCATGGCTGCATCTGCGGGCCATCTGTGCTTTCCTCCCTTCTCAACTCCTCATTTATTCAAGGTTGCCCTATTTTAGGTGTTTCAATGTGCAAGTCTCTCAGGTGTGTGTCTGTGTTGATTAGTTATTTCTTTGTTGAATTATAGATGGTTAACTTGTTGAAATGTCAGGGATAGAGGAAAAAATGTGCCTTTATGCCACCATTTCTCTGATGTTTGATAAATTAAATACTTATTTAAATAAATAAAAAATTATTTAAAGTTTCTATGATGTATTCTGCATGTGGTAAACTACTGTCATCATAGTGTTGTTGGAGTAATTGGTGGGCCCAATTTCCCTGACATTAATGCCAGTGGGGTGGTTCTGGCGATATTTTCAGAAGAATTTTATAAGACTCCCCTAGGAAAGTAAGTGGTTTTTATTGGCATGGAATTACATTTCTCAGGTTATAATGTCCCATGTCCCTTAACCCAGTCCTGAAAAAGTTACTCTCTGCTGCTGGGGGTCAGGCAGAGGTAAAAGCAGGGCCTGTGTCCAGAGCTTTCATTCCATGGTGGAGTTGAGTCCAGCAGACCATCAGGCTAGGTTCAGACTAGAAACAGTCTATTTTGTGGGTCCCACATGGCTATAGGCCACTTGAGGGAATGCAGTGGAGCACTCCCTCTGCAACAGGAGTCAGGCTCAAGCAGCAAGAAAAAGCAAACCAAGAGAGAGCACTCTTTCCAGGAATTTAAATATTTATATTTCATGCCCTTGCAGTGGCCATGCCTATTCTTGCCACTGACTGTTCCCAGGTATAACTTACAGTTAAAAACCTTCCCATGTGACCCAGACCCCACTGGGTATGCATCTATTATCTAGTCCCTTCCCCCAGTGATCTACGGGAAACACACTTAGCCAATGTTAAGTACTGCTTTTTAACAAAGCTGTATAAATGTCATGCCTCTATTATCTTGTCTTCCCTTTACTCCTTTCCTGTTCTTTAATAACCAGGTTATTACAACGGTATCAATAGGAGGTTAAGGGACTGCACAGGTTTCCTGAAAATAAAAGTGGTTAAAGAAATTTCTTCCTTATGTAAGTTATTTTAAGGTAAAACACAAATGATTATAACAGATTAAAAGACAAGGAAGAATCTTAATTTGCCATGTCATTAACACTAGAATGATGAAAGCACTAATTTAACAAGATTACCTTATGGATATTTTCAGAAAAACTGCAAAGGATAAAGGATGGAAATCAGAAAAAGAAAAAAAAAAATCCAGACCTCTTTCACATCAGGATTCATGCTGCCAGAAGAGCTTTGCTGGTATAAGGTCAAGTACTATTTACCACACTCTACTAAAAATTCTTTGTCCCCACCAAATTGAGGTCTTGTTACCATGCCTGAGTCTGTCTCTAAGAGAATGATAAAATGATGAACTAATTTCCCTCAAGATCAAGGCCCTGTGAAAAACCCTGGAATGGGGAGGGGTGCATATGTGAACCTGTCCTCTAAGTACAATTTTTAAAATTTTATTGTTTAAGATATTACAAATAGTAGTACATATGTCTCTTTTGTGCTATTCAATATGGTACCACTAGCTGCATGTAGCTATTTAATTTTAAATTAAAATGTCTGGTACTTACAAATTGGACTGGGTTTTAAAAAATACAGGTCATTATATGTAATGACCAAACAATTACATAAAGAAAGAAACTTGGTTCCTGAATAAGTCTTCATGAAACCAAATGGCTCATAAACCAGGGCAATCACTTTGGAATCTTATATGAAAGAGTAATAAACTTCTGTATTTCTTGAGCCACTGTATTTTGGGGTTTCTTTATTACACAAAGTTTAAAACTAAATTTTATTTCAGTTTTTATAAACCCTCTTATTCATATGTTCTTTCATTATCTTATCTTATTTAAGTCAATAAATCTTCCCATCTCTCCATCCCTGAGGACAGTCATCTGAGGATGAATTCCAATGGCTAGCATTATTGTGTTAACCTCTTTTAGAATCATTTGATAATAAAAGAAATCCCAGAAATCAGGATAGGAATAAATCTTTGATGAAGAACTTTGAAGAATTAGCAACACATCAGTGGGAGAGAGAGATATTTTGGGGTCTGAAGATTTCTTATTTGTTCTCCATACACTCATGGCTAACTCCTCTACATATCAAGGCAGCATCCAAATTCAGAATTTAGAATATACTTTTTTTTTCGAATAAGGTATATGAATGGTTAACAGATACATGAAAAGGTGCTCAATATCACTAAACATAAAGGAAATAAAAATCAAAACTATAATGAGACATCATCATCTCAGACCTCTTAGAATAGCTATTAGCAAAATAAGAAATAACAAGTATTTGCATGGATGTGGGGAAAAAAAGAATCCTGGTGCAATGCTACTTGGATTATGTTTGATACAGTCACTATCAAAAACAGCATGGAAGTTCCTCAAAAATTAAAAATAGAACTACCATGTGATCCAGAAATTGCACTTCTGGGAATATATTTAAAGGAAATGAAAACACCTAGTCAAAGAGCTTTATGAACCCCCATGTTGATAGCAACATTACTTACAATAGTCAAGACATGAAAACAACTTATGTATCCAGAGAGATGAAAAGATAAAGCTGTGCTATATCTATACAATGGAATATTATTCAGCTATAAAAAAGAAGGAAATACTGCCATTTGTGACAATATTTATGGACCATGAGACTATTATGCATTTTGATATAAGTCAGAAAAAATACTGTATGATTTCACTTATGTGTGGAATCTTTTTTTAAATTAAATTTTATTGGGGTTACATTGGTTAATATGAACATGTAGATTTCATGTGTAGCTTTCTAAATTACAAAAATCTGTATATAGCACCATGTGTTTACCACCCCAAGTCATTTCTTCTCCTATCACCTCATATTAGGACCCCCTTCTTCCACTATCCCCTGGCAACCACCACACTGCTGTTTGTGTTCATAAGTTTCAGTTTTATATCCCACATATGAGTGAAATTGTATGGTTCTTAGTTTTTCCTGTCTGATTTATTTCAGTTAGCATAATGTTCTCAAGGTCCATCCATGTTGTAAATGATGCTATTTCATTTACATGGCTTTCTTAGGGCTCAGTAGTATTCCATTGTGTATATGCAGCACATCTTCTTTAACCAATCCTCTATCGCAGGGCACTTTGGCTGTTTCCATGTCTTGGCCACCGTGAATAATGCTGCAATGAACATAGGGGTGCATATTTCTTTGCATATAAATAATTTTAAGTGTTTGGGGGTATATACCCAGGAGTAGGGTTGTTGGGTTATATGGTAGCTCTATTCCTAATTTTTTGAGGAATTGCCAGACTGCTTTCCATAGTGTTTGTACCAGTCTACATTCCCACCAGCAGTGGGAGCTTCTTCCACAACCTCTCCAACACTTGTTATTGCTTGTCTTATTGATAATGGCCACTCTAATAGGTGTAAGATGGTATCTCAAAGGCAAGGGACGTAAAGGCAAAAATAGATGAATGGGACTATATAAAACTGAAGAGCTTCTGCACAGCAAAAGAAACAGACAACAAAACAAACAGGCAGCCAACCAGATGTAAGATGATATTTGCAAACAGTAGCTCCAACAAAGGTTTAATTTCCAAAATATATAAAGAACTCATAAAACTTAACACCAAACAAATCAACAATCCAATCAGAAAGTGGGCAGAAGACTTGAAAATATACCTTTCCCAATAAGCTATACAAATAGTCAATAGATATATGAAATTAAGGATATGTGTGGAATCTTAAAAAAACAACAACACACTAATAACTAAAGAGATTAGAAGTCGGGGGGTATGGGAGAGAGAACTGGATGAAGGTGGTCAAAACTTGCAGTTATAAAATAAATAAGTACTATGAATGTAATACACAACATAATGAATATATTTAACACTGCTATGTGGTATATTTAAAAGTTGGTAAGAAAGTAAGTCCTAAGAATTCTCATTGCAAGGAAAAACATTTTTTTCTTTTTTGTCAATATCTATATGAAATGATAGTTGTTAACTAAACTTATTGTGGTAATCATTTCACAGTGTGTGTAAGTCAAATAACTATGTTGTACACCTTAAACCATACAGTGCTGAAAAAAGACAACTGCAGGATTTAGTTGCAAAAATCTATTAAGGAGGAGAAAAGAAAGGAAGGAAAAATCCATTTCTGTGCTGTGTCTTTGTAAATTTCAGAGATTTAATACTGAAAGGAGTAATCCAACTCTTCTTCAGTATTACCATTCCATGACTACATAAGAGGCAACACTGTATTTATATCCTTGTTAGACCCATGTAGAAATTTATCTTATACAGGAATATCAGTACTTTTAAAAACTCAGTACCTTTCATACAAGAATTGCTGCATAAATACTTGTTTGGACAGTCCCCACCTTTGATAATTCAGGCAGCCAATAACTTATTTTGTCCTGAGTCAAGATGCTCTTGCTAAATAGCACATTTCTCTGCAAGCATCTGCACCCCACCCCCTGCCATGGCCATAGTTGTTCTCCATCTCTATTACCATGCCTGTCATGCAAATGAATGAGAACCCTCCTCTCCTCTGTTCTATATTTAGGTAAGGTAGAGGGACCCCTACAGCAAGGTTGTTGGGTCTTCTCTACTGACCTATGTGTCTTGCTACTTGACTCTGAGTCTGCTTACGGGGGAGCCATCCTACAGGGACTTTGCCATATCATTCTGCAAAGTGATTTTTGCTCAACACTCATCCTCATTCCCCATTGCTTATCTTTAGACCATCAGCTGTTTATCCTAGATGTGGTTTAAGTTTTATTTTTTCCCAGGAAGCTCCTCAATAAGTCAGTAAGACTTACACCGACTGTGCCATACTAGTATAATAACTGTTGGTTAGTTGTAATGTAGCTGTGCGTGTACAAACATGGTCAGAGTTGTTCATACTGTTGTCATTTAAATTGTGATTCTGAAAGCAATTTTAGAGACAGGACAGACAGTTTTAGGGAAAATTGGTTCCATGGGAGAAGAATGCATATGTGAAGGGAAGGAGATAGTTCCAAGACCCAGAATGCTTATATTACTTTCATTGAGGATAGAGAAATGTTCCTAGAGGAAGACATACTTTCACAGAGGATAAAGAAATGTTATAGAAGGAAGGCAAACATTCACAGAGGAAAGAGGAATGTTGTAAGATAAGGGGGAGAGAAAAAGGGGTGTACCAGGTGGGCTTTGTACTTTGAAATGGATACTCTGTAGAAGAATGACCAATTAGGAGAGCACAGGGTTCATAAATTAAGGAAGGGTCCAATTAGAAAGGGTCATGAAGAGACAAAGAGCTGCAGTATATACAAACCAAAGACAAAGAGACTCAGAACGGATTTAGATTTTTTTTCCACTTTAGAGAGAGAGAGAGAGAAGGCTCTTCCCATTTGGGGACTCCTCCCCAGGGGGAGTTTGTATATACTTCCAATAAACTTCCATATTTTTACTAAAGAAGACTTTTAGTCTGAGAGTTTATTCTTCAAACTTTGTAGGGCAAGAACCCACAAGAAGAGTCTTCACCCCAACTCCACGTATCAATGCTATATAAACATACTGAGTTGAATTACCATTTAAAATGTCATCAGGAAAATTATACAGTGATTCATCATTGATATTAAAAATGATTGTGTTTGAAGAAAGGGAAAGAAACAAGCAATGAGACATAAATTTGATTTTAGTTAAGCAAACTTTTGTTATTAGAAAAATGGCTGGAATTTATATTTTCTGGCAGAAACAATTAAGTGCTTAATAAGAATGATGAAAGGAAGAAATCCACAAATAAATAAATCTATGTTATTTTGTTACTGACATATGTGGAAAGTAATTAACAACCACACATAAGAAATATATATAAAGGCAGGAGAAATTTCACAAACCATCAGAATGGATGAAGGAAATTTCAAACATGACCAGATCATCTGAATGATTCATGCATCCAGCAGGACTAGCAGTAAGGCATCAAATAGAATTTTTTCAGATGCTCTCTTCTGCCTTTGAACAGAAACTACTTAACTTCTGAGTGATTTAATTAAGAAAAACATGACATTGGATTTATTAACACTATGAAATCAAGAAATCAAAATCCTGGATTTGGGTAACAAAAAGTGATTTATCACCACAATACTATACAAAATAACAAATGGCCAAAAGTTTGACTCTACATTAAATTGTAAACCACAGAAATCCTATATAATAAAAGGCTAATATGCAAATCAACTGAATGACAGAATGACCATTCGCTATGATGTGCACTGACCACCAGGGGGCAAACGCTCACTGCAGGAGATGCCCCCTGATGGTCAGTGCATTCCTACAGAGAGAGTGCTGCTCAGCCAGAAGCCCTGAGCTGGGCTCAAGGCTGGCCAGCACAGCAGTGGTGGCAGGAGCTTGTCCTGTCTCCGCAGCAGTCCTAAGGATGTCTGGCTGCTGGCTTAGGCCCACTCCCCTGAGGGAAACATCAGTCAGACATCCCCCGAGGGCTCCTGGACTGTGAGAGGGTGCAGGCCGGGCTGAGGGACTGCCCCTGCCCAACCCCCTGAGTGCACAAATCTCATGCACCAGGCATCTAGTCTAAGAATAAGACATCTCCCCCCAAAATAAAATTACTTTCCCTCAAAAAAGATGCAAACAGACTGTTGAGCAGATGGAAGATTAGTGATTAAATTTCATCAGAGATGCCCGGAAGCACTACTAGTGTGTAGCCAAGTAAGTTAGTCCTTGGTGTTTTTGAAACATGTGTCTAAACAGTTTCATTAAGGAGAATAAAATGCTAAAATCAAACTTATTAGTGGATTGGAAGAAAATCCCAGAGAATATAGTGGAGCATTTTTAAAGAAACATTGTATAATGGAGGCTTCTGATGGTATAAACAATGACACTATACATAAAAACACAGGCATTTCTGGATAAGAATCAAAAGTAATTTAAAAGAATCAGACCATGGATGGGAATTTTAGGGATACTAGTACTTTAACCAATCCATTTTATTTATATTTTCCTTTATAGAGTGATATATTATTTTTAACTATAATAAAAAGTCTGAAAGTGCTCTTCAATATACATAAGTGTAAAATAAAATTTTAAAAATGAGACAGAAATATTGTTCCATGGTTTAATTTGAAGTGTTTTATCTTAGTAGTATATAAGATAAGGGTGGATCTTACAATCATTAACACCTTTAATTTGATGAAATTTAATGTACTTTTTGGCTCATTGCTTTTCTAGATAGCTGTAACAGTTTAGATAGTCATAGTATATATAATAAGGATGGTCATTTCCAGTGGTGATAATTAAACTATAAAATCTTGCTCTTAACTTTTCAAAGACAATTATCCAGCTTCTTCAGGAATTGTGCATTTATACTCTAAAAGGGAGGTCATTCTCTTTCAAACC
Source organism: Corynorhinus townsendii (assembly GCA_026230045.1). Taxonomy (NCBI): domain Eukaryota; kingdom Metazoa; phylum Chordata; class Mammalia; order Chiroptera; family Vespertilionidae; genus Corynorhinus; species Corynorhinus townsendii. Next base: position 102,193,701 of record JAPDVU010000003.1, read on the forward strand.
AAACTATGAGGTATATATGGGGTGCTCCTTAAGAAATGAAGGAGAAGAAGAACATTTGTTTTAAAAAATAATAAACAACTCTTTATATCTTCCACAAATATATTCAAATAGTTGACATTTTTATAACATCCAACAAGCATCTCGGAGGATATTTACTGTGTTCCAGGTACTACACTCATCAGATCCTATTTGCAGGAAACTTACTTTTGGTATTTTCTTGCTATTTTTGTCCCTAACTGGCCATTTAGTCAAAATATTAAACCTCAAGATGGCTAATTAGAAAGGCTTGTTTTTATAGTTCCATAATCTGTACCAGAAATATAATCATGTGAAGGCACAACAAAACAAAGTCATTATTTCATCAAATGTCAGGATACTCACTGAAACAGCCTGCTGACAAGCATGAAAGCTAATTATAGCACATCACCTTTGTAGAACATTTGTGCTTATTAATTTGGAGCTCACAGATTGTGTATGAAGTTATAGTGTTCTGTTTTAGATAACAAGGGTGGTGGTATCAAAAACAAATCATTGTGAAATCAAAGTACTAAGTTGGTACACAGCACTGTACAGTGTTTATTTATTACACCAGAACCTTGGTTATTAATAGTGCTTGATACTCAATTTCTAGCCACTTTCCATCTGCCACTCTGGTATTCCTTTTACATGGATCTTATTATATTACCTCTCTACTTAATAGTATAGCTTGTGGGGTCTCCTTTTTGCAGCCCCATCAAACCTGTAAGTTCCTCAGCTTAAATTCTAAGGCTTCAGAATCAGACACAACCCTGCCAATTGAAATAATTTTCCACAGCCTCAAATAGGGAATTTTCCTTCAATCAGTGCATTCTTCACCCTGGTTCTCCATGCTTGCTGCTCATTGCCAGCCATGTTTCCCTTGGTGAGCTCCCCTTAAATAACTCCTATATTTCTTCTTTCTGTTGATCAAAACTACCAGTGTTCAAGATACAGCTTACATCAAAGGATCTCCACAAAACATGTGTTGATTTCAGTAATTGTCATCATCTTCTCCCTTGAATTCTAAGTGCAAACACAGTAAGTGACACATAGTTCTAAATAGTTTGTTGATTAGTTTAACAAGATGGCAAGATTGCCATCAACAGAAAGACTGCCACTCTTCTGTGGCTTCCCTCACCACACTGAAAGAAATGTAGTTGAGAGGAAAAGAGTAGGTGATTAATAAATACCTGTTTAGTGTCTTATTAGTACAGAAATAATTTCCAGCAAAATATCCAGAAGGTAACATTTGCAAGTTCATTCTTTGAAAGTAGAGGAAGCTAAATCTAATAGCTAGTGTAGAATGTTGACTCTGATCATCAGATAAATAATCCCTTAGAAATGTATCATTCTGCAAACTGTCAGGGACCTCCTGCATGTCACAGGAAAAGAGTTTGAGAGCTCAAATCATCAATTTAATAGTTTTATAATGCTGAAGACTATGCAACCAAACGAAGGGATCTCTTGTTACTCAGTGCCCAACTTCAGTGTTGATTCAGGTATCTGACACAGTGTTTCAAGTATGTGTTTGCTTACTTAACACTTTGGTATTCCTAGTACTGAGATAAATGAAAACCTCAGGAAATGGTATACATGTCCATATCAAGTTATGAAAAAAACTTGCTTCATAGCAAATTATTAGAAAGTTTGATCTGTTATAAAATGATTTAAATTTGAAATACTTATATTTGGAAAATAAAAGTTTGCTGTGAACTAATATAAACAAGAAAAGAAAAAAGATAAAGGATCCAAGCTAAAGGAAATTCAGAAAATCCTGTCAGTGAGATGGATGGTAACTTACAAGCCATAGCATCCATTTGTCACATTGTATCTCAATGACCCTAATATTTTGTAGTTGTCCTTGGGTGTGTGTGAATTCTTAATGTGATAAAGCCAAGTATTGTGTGTGGGGGGGTGGGGATGGGGTGACAATATCTTATTTTAAACCTGAAATAAGAATGTGTACAAAATACCATAATGATAAAGGAGATAAACCTCACTGGGCAGCTGAAATTTGATAGCTGAAGTGGCAAGTAAAGTTAGCATCCAAAAGTAAGATCCAAAAGTACGATCCAAAAAGTAAGATCCAAAAGTACGCGCTTCTCCATTGTACATGCTCTTTCCTTTCTCTGGTTTCCTTTTACTTGTGCTGTTCCTATTTTTTCAAAATACTGTGGGGATCTCAGAATAAAAACTATTTTCTATTTCTGGAAATGCATCCTACAGTGGCAGTGCCATCATGAGCAAATTGGAAGTCTAAAATGCATACTTAGTACTTGATTGTTTGCTTGAGAGAAATTAATAATGTATGTGTATAAGAAAAAAGGAGAATAATCTGACTATTGAAAATCTAACTACTTATAAACACTAGAGGCCCAATGCACAAAATTCATGTACATGAAGGGGAGGGAGTGGTGTCCCTTAGCCTGGCCTGAACACTCTCCAGGCCCCCTCGGACATCCCTCTCTCACAATCTGGGACCACTGGCTCCTAGCTGCTCACCTGCTTGCCTGCCTGATCACCCCTAAACTCTCTGCCTGCCTGCCTGATGCCCCTAACTGTGCCCCTGCCTGCCTGATCTCCCATAACCACCCTGCCTGCCTGCCTGATCGCCTCTAACCTCTCTGCCTGCTTGCCTGATCACCCCTAACCACTCTGCCCGCCTGCCTGATTGCCCCCAACCACCTCTGCCTGCCTGCCTGTCTGATCACCCCTAACTGTTTGCTGGGGGGCAGGGCCAGCCCTGTGAGGGACCGTCTGCCTAGCTGATCTCCCCTAGCCACTGGTCTGCCTGCCTGATTATCCCTAACCACTCTGCCTGCCTGCCTGATCACCCCTAACTGCTTGCGTGGGGGCAGAGCCAGCCCAGTGAAGGGCCGTGGTGGTTCTGGTCTAACAGTCGTTATGGTTGTGATGCTATTATGGTCTCTGGCCTTTTATTATATAGGATTCCTTACTCAGATTTCATCCTAAGATACCAATTTATTTGAGAATGTTGAGATTTTCTATCTTCAGGACTTCAGAAAATGATGGGGATATATTAGATTTTAAGGTAGGTAGGATTTATTTTAGTTTATGAATTTATTTCATTCATACCCTATCTTCTCTCTTTTTTTCATATTAATTATCTCTGTAGCTATTCATACTTATTTTGTTTAACTCTTTTCAAAAGTCATACTCTTATTCAGCCTTCAAGAAACCTAAATGGGAACCTAAATTCTAGGCATTATACATGGAATTGAGGATTGTGGGAACACAGGTCCTTGAACACTGAATATTATTTGGAGAAGACATGAGAAGTCGTAGGCATAGAAGAGAGATTTAATTGCAGAACAAGTAGCTATTGCTAATAAGGAACCATCAGACAAAATATTTATTTAAATGGGCTCCACAAAGTAGCCATGCACCAGCTGATCAGTAACACACTTTATACCAACTTAGACAAAAGAGGCTTCTTGTGAAATAGTGATATTACTATTTGGGTTATAGAAAGGTACACCTGCACAGTGCATACAGTAAAACTGCTGTGTCCTTGCTTTTTTTACCTGCATATGGCAAATTGGCCTTGAACATCCAGAATATTCTGATTAGGGTTTCCACAAGTATATAAACTAATAAGCCACAGGGTTCCTTAATATATGAGGTAGCACATGGGAGAGTTTGTAAAGTTGAATGAAGTTAGAACTGCTGTTACAAAAAACTGATTTTGTTCAGAAGCATTGATGAGAAGTCAGGACTCCTGAAGTGCTATTACTTCCCATTATCTTTTATCTAAACACTAGAGACCCAGTGCACAAAATTCATGCACTGGGGGAGGGGGGCACATTCCTCAGCCCAGCCTGTACCCTCTCCAATCTGGGACCCCTTGGGGGATGTCCGACTGTGGGATAGGGCCTAAACCAGCAGTCAGACATCCCTCTCACAATCTGGGACTGCTGGCTCACAACCACTCGCCTGTATGCCAGCCTGATCACCCCTAACCACTCCCCTTCCAGCCTGATGGATGCTTAACTGCTCCTGTGCCAGCCCAATTGCTCCCAACTGCCCTCCCCTGCCAGCCTGATCGCCTCCAACTGCCCTCCCCTGATGGCCTGGTCGCCCCCAACTGCCCTCCCCTGCCAGCCATCTTGTGGTGGCCAACTTTGACCATTTGGGGGCAGCCATCTTGTGCGAGGGTGTGAGGGTCAATTTGCATATTACCTCTTTATTATATAGGACATGTATTTTTTATCACTCCAGTTAATATTTAGAAGACAAAGAAGTGAATTAGTGGAATAACAGGTGTGTGGGTACCATCCTATCTAATAAAAGGGTAATATGCAAATTAAACATTACTCCATCACAAAGATGGTAGCACCCATAGTGGCTGGGCGTGGGGACCCCCTCCCCATGCATGAATTTCGTGCACCAGGCCTCTAGTGTGTAATAATATGCTAAGAGAGGTTTTGTTTTCTATAAGATTTCTGATGATTGAGTGTTTAGTATGTGATTTGTTTTCTAATTACAATCAACCATTCTTTCCTTGAAGTCATTTTGGTAACACACCTCTGCCACTATTTTTAGATCTGTGACAAACCATATCTTTGGTACTGATTCAGAAATATTTTTATTGAATAGTTCTCATCACAAGCTGATTTAATGACTATACTAACAGTTGTTTTATCTTAAGGCTTGGCTCCATTTCATGCAGAAGGGAAATTAAGTTTATTATACCAATTAATCATTCAATGAGTGCTAATCTTATGCCTGTGTCAAGAAGTCATTTGCTATTATTTGGAATGAACCCACATCTTTATAATGTCTTCCTCATACGATCATTTAATCTTGAATTTTCTTTAACAAACTATGGTCTTTTATTGTGAAACTCCTGTTAAAATGCAAATAGCTCTGGTAGAGGTATACACAGATCAAAATTCACATCAAAGTAAGAACAATGAATACAACTGATAACATCTCTTTCCTGAAAAAAAAAAGTTGTTCTGCTATACAACTGAAGACCCTGAAGGTATTCATTCTGGAAAGAGGAAAGGACACAAACATTTGAGAGATGCTAATGACAATTTTATCTGTATTTTCAAATCACCATGGATTTTCACAGACAAGAAAGTTAGAATTTTCCCCAAAAGTTTTCTATCTTGGACCCTATCTTTCCAGTTGTCCAATTACTTGAGTTCCAGTGAGAAAGAATCACAATTGACATCCAAACTACACATAGCATCAAATTATCCATAGAAACCACAGTTTTTTGTATGTACACTTGTTTAAACTGTGTTTGTGTGAAGTTTCTATAGTTCAATCCATGATGTAAACTTAATTGTTTCCAACTCAGTTATCATTATTTTTTATAAGCTAGGAAAAAATAAGCAAAGCCTTCCCATAGAGTCTTGAATTCCACTAACACAGCCTGGATATTCCAAATTATGGAGGCACTGGAATATATATTTATTGAATGAATGAGTGAGTGTGAAAGAACAAATAAACCAAAAAGCATAAGAAAGAGCAGAAGCAACCTGGTAAGAAAATGATCTGATAAGTAAACAATCCAATTGTAATAAAAATATTCTCCATCAGTAAGTATTCAACAGCTATAGGCTTTACATATAACTAATAATTCTTCCTTTGTGATAGACCCTTTCACATAGTAAGATATAGCATGAAGTCAGGAATGCTTAGGAGAAGTGATGACAGTTGCATACAGACAACAGTGTGGCGATAGCCAGAGGAAAGGGTTTGGGGTTAGATGGAATTGGGTAAATAGGGATAAAATGGGGTCAGAAAGAGACTTTGCTTGGGGTCATGGGTGCAAGATGCAGTGTGCAGATGATATATGAGTTGTGTATGGTTTTGTGAACCCATGTTATCCTAATAAGTTCAATTAATTTTAAAAAGTGGATTTTCTCAGCCTAACTCCACCAATGGTGTGAGTGCAAATGACTACCTGGGGTTTCTCACCCTTCCTGTTCATTGCATCAAGATCTGTGACTTATGGGAAAAGATTAGATGGTGATGAAAGACATTACTTGAAAAGCATTAGTGTTTTATTGTGTTTGCTTTTAACATCTTGTAGAAAGTGAAAGGATTGTCATTATGTGGTACTCTAGTAAAATCTCTCATTTCACAGGATATATGTGTGTAGGTTTCAATCAGAGGAGCTCCAGGTGCATAAGTAGTAACTACTCAATATAAATCACCCTTGGATTTATCACAAAAAAATTTCAGGTCATGCTCTCTATATAATACAAAGCAGTTTTTGGTATCTAGAGTTTATTCTATATAGAAAAATTGAAAGGAAATTTGATAGAATAAGCTAGAATATTCAAGGAAAACAATTCCTCTTGTCTGAATTATTCAGTTTAAGGGATTTCTCTCTGTAAATAATGGCTTTAGCAGGGCTATTTATAGCTCTCCCAGTATTTCTAAGTGAGACCTTATTTTAAGAATAGAGATAAAATATTTAAGTAAAGAGGGTTCATTTAAAAACTACTAAAGAGAAGAAGCCAAGCGAGATCCAAGATGGTAACTGGCAAGAAGGTAGGGAGGGAGAATGTGTGAGAGAGTGAGGGAGTGATAGAGGACGTGTGTAGACATGTGTGCTGTGTGTGTGAGTGAGAGCTAGGGACAGTTAGATTCTGAAGGTCTTCCAAGGGGCTGCCAAACCAGGCAGTCTTAGATGGCAAAACCCTGCTGCCACTGCAAACACTCTGGGGGCAGCCAGTGCAGGCACAGAAACCACGCCATCTTGAAGAACAGAAGTGTTTTAGACTAGGATCCTAACCTTGCCACTACCCAATCTGGTCTCAGATGCAAACCAGGACCCTACAGCCATTTGGGTAAAAGACTGTGACCACAGCTGCAAACCCACGGACACCAAGACCCCAGGCAACCTGGCTGCAGATTTCTGTGAGCCACAGAGCCAATCCCCCACCTCGCCTGCCCTGCAGCAGTGGCATAGGAACTGCCAGACCCTCTCCGTTCAAACTGACCTTTCCCACACACAGCAGCAGTGGCTCTACCTGAATTTGAGCCTGGGTGTGTGTACTCGGGGATCCTGTTTCCCGCCACAGACCACAGGCTAATGCAGGGAGGCTGCACTGAATTTGAGCCTGGGTACATGGACACGGGGAGTTTGTTTACTGCAGTGCACACCTGTGGGACCAGACCTCATGCCCACAAAGGACAGCAGAGCCACCTGACCTTGATTCAGGGCAACCATACAGAAGGCTGTTTTCTGCAGGGCAGGAGTGGACCTCCTGCCGACACAGTGAGACTGTGCAACCCGGTCACCCAAGCAGCCCAAGGACCCTGATTCTCCACGTGAAAGGCAGCACTGAGCACCAGTGACGTGACTCTGTTTCTCATTGCATGAGCCTGGGATCTCTGATTCTCAGTGCATTCACATAAAGAGCCAGTGACTCCAATTCTTGGCGCATGCACACACAGGGATCCTGATTCTTGGTATGAGGTTGCACCAAGCAACAAATACTCTGATACTCAATTCTCAGCAGAGGGACAGGGGGTTTCTGACTCCTGACATGCTCTAGGGGACTTTGATTTTCAGCACATGCCAGTGGGGTCTCTGTTTCAGCATGGTGCAGGCGGGATGCCTGATTCTAGGTGCAAACACGAGGCCATACTAAGTGCCTGTGATTCTGATCCTTGACTATCATGGCTCCCACCAACCCATGGCAGCTACACGTCTTGGTGTCGGAGTTCTTCAATGACACTTGGGGGACTGCGAAACTCCCGCTTCACACGACCCAGGGCCCCGCAACTTGACATTTGAACCTTCTAGTGATAGTTAGCATGCGGCAAAACAAAACAATCCCCAGATGAAAGAAAATGAGTAATCACCAAGAAAGGAAATAAGTAAAAAGGAAGCATGCAACATGACAGAAAAATTATTCAAAGTAATGGGGTACAGTTCATACACAGGATGGATGATTAAATCAACAACTTATACAAAAGCCAGAAAGAAATCAAAGGTGATATAGCTACAATAAAAAACACCATGGAAGGTTTCAACAGTATACTAGAAGAAACAGAGGACTGAATTAGTGAGTTAGGAGAAAAGGTAGAGAAACAAGCCCAATCTGAACAGCAACTTGAGAAAAAAATTAAAAAGCAGGAGGAGAGCCTAAGGGAGCTTTGGGACAATGCAAAACGAAGTAACATACATATAATAGGGCTGCCAGAAGGACAAGAAGAGCAGAAAGGATTAGCAAATCTATTTGAAGAAATAATGACAGAAAACTTCCCTGATATGGGGAAGAAAAAAGTTACACAGTACATAGAGTCCAAGCAAGATGAATCCCAAAAGACACACACAAGGACACATCATAATTACAATGGCAAATGTTAATGACAAAGAGAGAATCTTAAAGGCTGCAAGAGAGAGACAGAGATTTACCTACAAAGGATCCCCCATCAGATTATCAAATGATTTTTCAATAGAAACACATCAAATTAGAAGAGAATGGAAGGAGGTATACAAAGTGTTGCAAAGCAAAGGACTGAATCCAAGAATACTCTATCCAGAAAGACTATTAATCAAAGTTGAAGAGGAAATCAGGAGCTTCATAGACAAAAAAAAGGTTAAGGGAGTTTATCACTACCAAGCCAGCAATGCAAGAAATGCTAATGGGACTGGTGTAAAAATAAAAAATAGAAAGGGAGAAAGACACTTGGGAATAAAATACAGTAATTGCTACAATTACCTATCAATAATAACATTAAACATAAATGGATTAAATGCTCCAATCAAAAGAAATAGAGTGAATGAATGGATAAGAAAACATGACCCATATATATACTATCTATAGGAGACCCACCTCAGAACAAGGGATTCACACAGACTGAAAGTGAAGGGATGTAAAAATATCTATCAGGCAAATGGAAAAGAAAAAAAAAAAGCTGGGGTAGCAATACTTATATCTAACAAAATAGAACTCAAAGTGAAGATGATAACAAGAGACAAGAAAGGCCACTTCAAAATTCTAAAGGGATCGATACAAGAAGAGGATGTAACTCTGGTAAACATTTATGCACCCAATGCAGGAGCACCCAAATACATAAAAAAACTTCTGGAAGATAGCAGGGGTGAGAATGACAGCAACACAATCATAGTGGGAGACTTTAATACCCCATTAACATCACTGGATAAATCCTCTAGACAAAAAAAATTAGTGAAGAAACTTCAATCCTAAAAAACTCACTGGATCAGATGGACTTAATCGACATCTTTAGAACATTCCACCCCAAAACTACAGAATATACATTCTTCCCAAGTGTACATGGGACATTTTCAAAGATAAACCACATATTGTGACATAGGCAAACTCTCTCCAAACTCAAGAGGATTGAAATCATATCAAGCATCTCCTCAGATCATAATGGCATAAAATTAGAAATCAACTACAGTAAAAACTATCACAAAAATTCAAACACACTCTTCAGATCCAAGATGGCAGTGTAGGTAAACAACTAAACTGCTGCCTCCCACAACAACTTAAACTGCAACTAAAAGACAAAACGTCTATCACCCAGAACCACGGGAAAGCTGGCTGAGTGGAAGTTCTACAACTAGAAGGAAAGAGAAAAGAGCATTGAGACGTGCACGAGCGCTGAAAAGCTGAGGTACGGAGGTGCGTGATCCGGGCTGGCTGCGGGCGACTGGGTGCGTTGCTTTTTTCAAACCGAACGGAGACAAGCCCCCAATTACTCTGAAATCCAGTCTCTGGGGAGACGCGGGGGACCCAAACTCCTACGGGGAGAAGCTGGACTGTCTGCCAGTGAGGGTGGCTTGCTTGCTGAGCTGCGCGCAGGAATAATTGTTTACTGCACTGGGGCACGGGACTCGCGGATGCCATTGGGGACCCAGAGCCGGCTAACTAGCAGCCATTGCTGTTTGCCACGCCCTAACCTAGTGACACCCTGAGGCCCCGCCCTGCACAACCTACAAACCCACCCAAGCTCCAAGTAGCGGAGTTAGCATAAGAAAGGCCTGCCCTATCGCAGCTTAACCTAGCAAACTTGCAGCCTGGGTCAGACAACTCCAAAACCTCCAAACCCCAAGCAAAGAGGAGAAAACTGTAGCTCTCACTGTAGCTCCTGCTGAGTGGCCTCAGACAGTAGCTGACCTGCACCCCATTGGAGATCCAGAAGCCAGTGTACCTAGTGGTCAGTGTGAGACACCAGATTTCAACTCCTCACATCCATAAGTGACACATTCAAGAGGCAGACTCAGTGAGCACCAAAGCCCCACTGAAACAAGTCCTTCCCCATAAGCGTGTCTTCAGCACAGCAGTTCTTCCATTATAGACACAGGGAGTGCTCACAGCTAATTTGCCTGGAGGTCAATTCCTCCCAGTATACCAACAGAAATTAAGGCTTAACTACACCAAGACTTTGCACTCAGCCCACAAAGGGGTGTACCAAGAGCGTCCACATCAGGTGATTGGGGAGGCTGAGCTACTGCCCCCTATAGGTCACCTACCACACAAAGCCACTCCATCAACACAGGGAAGCAGCCAAAATGCAGAAACAAAGAAACATGTCACGAATGAAAGAAACGGAGGAAAGCAAACTACTGGATGACTTAGAGTTCAGAACCACATGTATAAGGTTACTCAAGAATCTTCTAAAAACCGCTGAGAAACTTGATGACACTTCTGAGGAGCTTAGTGAAACCTTCAAGGACCTTAATGAGAATGCCAAAAAAATGGAAAAGGACTAGTCAGAAATGAAGCATGCACTGTCTAAAATAAAGAATATACAGAAACTCAATTGTAGATCAACGTACCCCAAGAATCAAACCAAAGATCTGAAATATGTGGAAACAAAAAACATCCAACCAGAAAAACAAAAAGAAAAAAGAATCCAAAAATATGAAGATAGTGTAAGGAGCCTCTGGGACAACTTCAAGCGAACCAACATCCGAATTTTTGGGGTGCCAGAAGAAGGGAGAGAGCAAAATATTGAAAACCTATTAGAAGAAATAATGACAGAAAACTTTCCCTACCTGGTGAAAGAAATAGACTTACAAGTTCAGGAAGCGCACAGAACCCCATACAAGAGGAATCCAAAGAGGACCACACCAAGACACATCATAATTAAAATGCCAAGGGCAAAAGACAAAGAGAGAATATTAAAAGCAGCAAGAGAAAAACAGTTAATTACCTACAAGGGAGTACCCATACGACTGTCAGCTGATTTCTCAACAGAAACTATGCAGGCCAGAAGGGAGTGGCAAGAAATAGTCAAAGTGATGAACAGCAAGAACCTACAACCAAGATTACTCTACCCAGCAAAGCTATCATTCAGAGTTGAAGGTCAGATAAAGAGCTTCACAGACAAGAAAAAGCTAAAGGAGTTCATCACCACCAAACCAGGATTACACGAAATGCTGAAGGGTATCCTTTAAGAAGAGGAAGAAGAAGAAAAAGGTAAAGATAAAAATTATGAACAACAAAATGACATCAAATACATACCTACCAACAAGTGAATCTAAAAATCAAGTGAATGAAAAATCTGAAGAACAGAATGGACTGGTGAATGTAATAGAATCAGGGACATAGAAAGGGAGTGGACTGGCGATTCTCAGGGGAAGCAGGTGTGAGGGGTGCGGGAAGAGATTGGACAAAAATCTTACTCCTATGGATGAAGACAGTGGCGGGGGGTAAGGGCAGGGGGTGTGGTGGGGAATCAGGTGGAGGGGAGCTATGGGGAAAAATAAAAGAGGAACACCTGTAATAATCTGAACAATAAAGATTTATTTAAAAATAAAAAAAAACACTCTTCACTTGAGAAGGGAAAAAAAAAATTCAAACACGTGGAGGCTGAATAGCATACTATTAAACAATGAGTGGGTTACCAAAGAGATCAAAGAAGACATAAAACATATCCTGGAAACAAATGACAATGAAAACACAACAATCCAAAATCTTTGGGACACAATGAAAATAGTCCTGAGAGGAAAGTTAATAGCTCTACAGGGCTACCTCAAAAAACAAAACAAAACAAAAAACAACAATAAGAAACCATGATAATAAACCATCTAACACTGCAACTTGAAGAATTAGAAAGAGAGCAACAAGAAAAGCCCAGAGTGAGCAGAAGGAAGGAAATAATAAAGATCAGAGTGGAAATAAATGACATAGAGACAAAAAATAAAATACAAAAGATCAATGAAACTAAGAGCTGGTTCTTTGAAAGGACAAAAAAGATTGATGAACATTTAGCCAGGCTCACCAAGAAGCAAAGAGAGAGGACCCAAATAAACAAAATCAGAAACAAAAGAGGTGAAATAACAACAGAACCCAAAGAAATACGAAAAATCACAAGAAAATACTATGAGACACTACTTCAACAAACTGGTCAACCTAGAAGAAATAGACATATTCCTAAAAATATATGACTGTTCAAAACTCAGCCAGGAGGAATAAAAAAATCTGAATAGGCCAATAACTGTGGAGGAAATTAAAGCAGTAATCAAAAATCTTCCAACAAACAAAAGCCCTGGACCAGATGGCTTCACAGGGCAGTTTTATAAAACATTCAAAGAGGAAATAAAATCTATCTTTTTCAGACTATTCCAAAAAAGTCAAGAGGAAGGAGCACTTATAAGCTATTTCTATGAAGCCAGCATTACCCTAATCCCAAAACGAGATAAAGAGAAGACAAAGAGAGAAAATTACAGGCCAATATCCCTCATGAACATAGATGCAAAAATCCTTGACAAAATTCTAGCAAATCAAATTCAGCAATACATTAGAAAGAGCATACACCATGACCAAGTGGGATTTATTCCGGGAATGAAAGGACAGTACAATATCCACAAATCAGTAAATGTGATACACCATATAAAAAAACTGAGAGATAAAAACCATATATCCATTAATGCTGAGAAAGCGTTTGACAAAATCCAACACCCTTTCTTGATTAAAAACCTTCAACAAGGTTGGAATAGAAGGATCATACCTCAACATAATAAAAGCCATATATGACAAACCCACAGCCAACATCATACTCAATGGGCAAAAACTAAAACCATTTCTACTAAGAACAGGAACAAGACAAGGATGCCCACTTTCACCACTCCTGTTCGACATAGTACTGGAAGTACTGCCATTGTGATCAGACAAGAAGAAGAAATAAAAGCATCCAAATTGGAAAAGAAGAAGTAAAACTGTCCTTATTCACAGATGACTTGATATTATACATAGAAAACCCCAAAGACTCCATTAAAAATCTACTAGACTTAGTAAATGAATTCAGCAATGTAGCAAATACAAAATTAACTCCCAGAAGTCTATGAACTCACAGAAAGAGAAATTTAAAAACCAATCCCATTTACCATTGCACCAAAAAAATTAAGATACCTATGAATAAACTTAAACAAGAAGATAAAGGACCTGTACTCAGAAAATTTCAGAACACTGAAAAAGAGATAGAGGGAGACATGAACAAATGGAAGAATATACCATGTTCATGGATTGGTAGAATCAACATCATTAAAATGTCCATACTACCAAAAGCAATCTATAAATTCAAAGCAATCCCCATTAAAATACCAATGGCATACTTCAAAGACCTTGAACAAATTCTCCAAAAATTCATTTGGAATACAAAAAGACCCTGAATAGGTGTAGCAATCTTGAAAAGGAAGAACAGTGTTGGAGGGATCACAATACCAGATATCAAGCTATAATACAATGACATTTTTCTCAAAACTGGCTGGTACTGGCACAAGAACAGACATGTAGACTAATGGATAACAACCGAGAATACAGAAATCGACACAAGCCATTATGAGCAATTAATATTTGACAAAGGAGGCAAGAACATACCATGGAGTCAAGACAGTCTCTTCAATAAATGGTGTTGGGAAAACTGGACAGATACTTGCAAAAAAATGAAACTAGACCACCAACTTACACCAAACACAAAAATAAACTCAAAGTGGATAAAGGACTTAAACATAAGATGGGAAAACATAAAAATCTTAGAAGAAGCCATAGGCAGCAAAATAGCAGACATTTGTCGTAGCAATATATTTAATGATATAGCTCCTAAGGCAATGGAAACTAAGGAGAAAATAAACAAATGGGACTACATCAAAATAAAAAAAAACTTATGCACAGCAAAAGAAACCATCGACAAAACAACAAGAAAGTCCACTACATGGGAGAACATATTTGCCAATTTTATCTCCAATAACAGTTTAATCTCTAACATTTACAGGGACTTCATATAACTTAACAAAAGGAAGATAAACAACCCAATAAAAAAAAATGGGTAAATGACCTAAATAGACATTTTTCAAAAGAGGACATTCAGAAAGTCAAAAGACATATGAAAACATGCTCAAATTCACTAATCATCTGAGAGATGCAAATCAAAACAACAATGAGGTACCATCTCACACCTGTCAGAATGGCTATCATCAACAAATGACAAGTTCTGGAGAGGATGCAGAGAAAAAGGAGCCCTCATTCACTGCTGGTGGGAATGCAGACTGGTGCAGCCACTGTGGAAAACAGTATGGCATTTCCTCAAAAAATTAAATATGAAACTGCCATTTGACACAGTAATACCACTTCTAGGAATATTTCCTAAGAAAACAGAAATACCAATCAGAAAGGATATATGCAACCTTATGTTCATAGCAGTACTATTTACAATAGCTAAGATTTGGAAACAGCCTAAATGCCCATCAGCAGATGAGTGGATTAGAAAACTGGTACATCTACACTATGGAATACTACACTGCGGTAAAAAAGAAGGAATTGTTACCATTTGTAACAGCATGGATATAACTGGAGAGCATTTATGCTAAGTGATATAAGCCAGTTAGTGAAAGAAAAATACCACATGATCTCATTCATTTATGGATAATAAAGAACATTATAAACTGATGAACACAAATAGATACAGAGGCAGAGAAGCATGGAATAGACTGTCAAATTACAGTGGGAAGGCTGGCAAGGGTTGCGGGGTGGGGGAAGGTAAGAGATAAACTGAAGGACTTGTATGCATGCATATAAGCATAATCAATGGACCCAAGACACTGGGGGGCGGGGGGTGAGGGCATGTGCTGGGGGTTAGGGGAAGCTGGAGGAAGGTCAATTGGGGGGAAAAAAAGGAGACATATGTACTACTGAAGCATCCATCTTATATAAAAACTGCTGTTTGAAATTTTAACCCTGCTATTTTGGCTTCTGTAAACACTTGCTTGCTTAAATAATAAGGAAAATAAGACTACTCTTATTCCAGAGAGGCCGTGGACTATGCCCCAGACTGAGTTGTCAGTACTGACACCAGGCCAGGTCTTGAGATATGGTCTCATGGCCCCTTCCCAGCACGTAGGCCTTCTTTCCCAGTAGGCCCAGAAGTCTCATTCCAAATTTGGGAGATAAAAGAGCTAGGAAAAGTATAAATAGAAAAGGTTTCCTCCATGTTGCGGGGTGGCGGGGGGGGGGGGGGGGAGCAGAATTTGATAGACACATTTTTCTCTGGCCATGCCCTTAATAAAATGTAACTCCATTTCTCTAAGCATGGCTAGGTATTTTTTCAGTCTTCTGTAACATAATGGTTCCCTGAGGAAGAAGGCCAAACATGCTGACCTTTTGGCCTCTGGTGGGTGGACTGGGTTTGGGGCCTGGGGGAGCAGGACAGGCCTCTGGGAGGCACCACTCGGCTGATTTAGCAGAATTGAACCAGGGGACTCTGGGCACTCCCAGACCTCAGGCCAGGACCTGGCCGGCATCTGGAGAGAGTGGACGGACACTTCTGGACCTGTCCACAGAATTGGTAAGGTAGGGGCCCTATCAGTCAGGCCCACTCTGAGTGAGTGGAAAGGGGAGCTTGATCACCTCCTAGGAAGTCAAGGACTTCCTCAGGCAATTAATCAGGAATCAGGTGGACTGTTTAAACTCTGAGTAAATATCTGGTAGAAGTAAAAAACTCAGACTGTCTGGTGTATAAATGTAAGTGTGAGACTATGTGTGAAAGATAGTGCAAACCCCACTTTAGGGGGAAGACAGTAGAGAACTTTTAATTGCTTTTCCTTGATTTATTATTTTGCTGTGTTAGTTTAAAATTTTGGAATTCTAGGGTTAATTTAAAGGTATAAAATTTGTGAAGGTTGCCAATCCTGAGAAGTTTAAACAAAGGCTTGTTGGGTTAAGATTAGTCATAATTAACTGCTTTGTAGGCTGCCTTTTTTAGCCCTGCTAGCAAATAGAGAATCATGTGGTCCCAAGGACTGCGACCTGCCTGCCCTTCCCGATAGATTTACAGTGGGTCTCTGGGGGAGGAAGAGAGCCGAGAACTGCTCCAGAACAGGTGTGAGAAAGGGTAGAGGCAGTGGAATTCACTCTCAGCCTGCTGAGATAGAGAAGCCCTAGGCAGAATGTAAATAATTTACATTCTGCCTCCCTAAACAGAGGGTAAATAGTTATGCCAAAGTACTTAGGGAGGGACTGATAAAAGAAATCTAACAGTTACTGTTTGTTATACTACATTCAGAAAATATTACTTTGTAAAGTCCATAAAAAGGACTGGCAAGGAAAATTCTATCTTAAAGCAGGTCAGTATATTTTTCTCCTTATACAATTCCTCCAAAATTTGACAATACTTAATAAATAAATCATGGCAATACATTTCTTTGCATAACTTTAATAAGACCGGTTTCCAATAGTGGTTTTATTAACCAGAAACTTTTCTTTTTCTTTTTCTTTTTCTTTTTCTTTCTTTCTTTCTTTCTTTTTTTAAATAAATCTTTATTGTTCAGATTACAGGTGTTCCTCTTTTTGTTTTCCCCCTATAGCTCCCCTCCACCTGATTCCCCACCCCACCCTACCCTATGCCCTTACCCCCCGCCACTGTCTTCATCCCTAGGAGTAAGATTTTTGTCCAATCTCTTCCCACACCACTCACACCCGCTTCCCCCTGAGAATTGTCAGTCTACTCCCTTTCTATGTCCCTGATTCTATTATATTCACCAGTCCATTCTGTTCTTCAGATTTTTCATTCACTTGATTTTTAGATTCACTTGTTGGTAGGTATGCATTTGATGTCATTTTGTTGTTCATAATTTTTATCTTTACCTTTTTCTTCTTCTTCCTCTTCTCAAAGAATACCCTTCAGCATTTCATGTAATCCTGGTTTGGTGGTGATGAACTCCTTTAGCTTTTTCTTGTCTGTGAAGCTCTTTATCTGACCTTCAACTCTGAATGATAGCTTTGCTGGGTAGAGTAATCTTGGTTGTAGGTTCTTGCTGTTCATCACTTTGACTATTTCTTGCCACTCCCTTCTGGCCTGCATAGTTTCTGTTGAGAAATCAGCTGACAGTCATATGGGTACTCTCTTGTAGGTAATTAACTGTTTTTCTCTTGCTGCTTTTAATATTCTCTCTTTGTCTTTTGCCCTTGGCATTTTAATTATGATGTGTCTTGGTGTGGTCCTCTTTGGATTCCTTTTGTTTGGGGTTCTGTGCACTTCCTGAACTTGTAAGTCTATTTCTTTTACCAGGTAGGGAAAGTTTTCTGTCATTATTTCTTCTAATAGGTTTTCAGTATTTTGCTCTCTCTCTTCTTCTGGCACCCCAAAAATTCGGATGTTGGTACGCTTGAAGTTGTCCCAGAGGCTCCTTACACTATCTTCATATTTTTGGATTCTTTTTTCTTTTTGTTTTTCTGGTTGGGTGTTTTTTGTTTCCTCATATTTCAGATCTTTGGTTTGATTCTTGGGGTATGTTGATCTACAGTTGAGTTTCTGTATATTCTTTATTTTAGACAGTGTATGCTTCATTTCTGACTGGTCCTTTTCCATTTTTTTGGCATTCTCATTAAGGTCCTTGAAGGTTTCACTAAGCTCCTCAGAAGTGTCATCAAGTTTCTCGGCGGTTTTTAGAAGATTCTTGAATAACCTTATAAATGTGGTTCTGAACTCTATGTCGTCCAGTAGTTTGCTTTCCTCCGTTTCTTTCATTTGTGACATGTTTCTTTGTTTCTGCATTTTGGTTGCTTCCCTGTGTTGATGGAGTGGCTTTGTGTGGTAGGTGACCTATAGGGGGCAGTAGCTCAGCCTCCCCAATCACCTGATGTGGACACTCTTGATACACCCCTTTGTGGGCTGAGTGCAAAGTCTTGGTGTAGTTAAGCCTTAATTGTTGTTGGTACACTGGGAGGAATTGACCTCCAGGCCAATTGGCTGTGAGGACTCGCTGTGTCTATAAGAACTGCTGTGCTGGAGACACGCTTATGGTGTAGGACTTGTTTCAGTGGGGCTTTGGTGCTTGCTGAGTCTGCCTCTTGAATGTGTCACTTATTGATGTGAGGAGTTGAAATCTGGTTTCTCACACTGACCACTAGGTATACTGGCTTCTGGATATCCAATGGGGTGCAGGTCAGCTATTGTCTGAGTCCACCCAGCAGGAGCTACAGTGAGAGCTACAGTTTTCTCCTCTTTGCTTGGGGTTTGGAGGTTTTGGAGCTGTCTGACCCAGGCTGCAAGTTTACTAGGTTAAGCTGCGATAGGGCAGGCCTTTCTTATGCTAACGCTGCTGCTTGGAGCTTGGGTGGGTTTGTAGGTTGTGTGGGGCGGGGTCTCAGGGCATCACTAGGCTAGGGCATGGCAAACAGCGATGGCTGCTAGTTAGCCGGCTCTGTGTCTCCAACTGCGTCCTGTGCCCCAGCGCAGTAAACAATTATTCTTGCGCGCAGGTCTGCAAGCAGGCCCCCCTCACTTTCCAACCCGGTGTTAGACAATCCAGCTTCTCCCCGTAGGAGTTTGGGTCCCCCGCATCTCCCCAGAAACTGTATTTCAGAGTAATTGGGGGCTTGTCTCCCTTTGGGTTGAAAAAAGCTACGCCTGCCGCCAGCCCAGATCACGGGCCTCTGTACCTCAGCTTTTCTGCGCTTGTGCACGTCTCAATGCTCTTTTCTCTTTCCTTCTAGTTGTAGAACTTCCACTCAGCCAGCTTTCCCGTGGTTCTGGGTGATAGATGTTTTGTCTTTTAGTTGTAAGTTTTGAAATTGTTGTGGGAGGCAGCAGTTTAGGTGTTTACCTACACCACCATCTTGGATTCTCCTTACCCAGAAACTTTGACTGGAGTATCATGTTTTAAAGATCCCTGCTTAAACTCTGAAGACTTGAAGCCAATAAGAGTGCCATGGAGAAAGTCTTGTATCCTGCTTGGTAGCCCTGAAAATACCTGGTGCTGGAGCATCAAGCCCATGCCTTACCATCACTGGCAGTTGGTCAGAGTATAAGGGGAGCAATAAGGGCGCCTCTGCATTCCTGTGGGACTCCCATGGAGTAGGAGGGCTGAGATGGGCCTTGAAGCCTAGGGCATAGGCCCAGGTAGAGCCACTACAGGTGAGGACTTCACCTAACTCAGCAGATACTACAGGCTGGCCTGACAGCAGCTGGATGGTTTGGCTTCCTGGCCCTATGGGGCACATTAAGATTCAATCATGAAATTTCGGCAAAGGTAGTCAGTTACCATTCTTGTTATGTTTCTGCAAATAATCAGGCCAAATTAAATACAATAGATAAATTAGTCTTGATTTGGCTCTTTTGATAAACATGGGGGTAATTTTGAGGAGAAAAATTCTATTTCAATGGAAGTCATTAAAATTGAAAGGTTTTCTTTCCTTTCCACCAGATCATTTGTTATAGTTTCTCTCTGCCAGGTCACAAGCCCACCTCCTTCTGTGCCCAGGCCTCATTGTCCCTCTGACAGACAGCAAGGATCTCTTGGTTCTGAGAGAAACTTCTGACCCGCCTCAGCAGGAAGTAGCTAGAAGAGCCCACCAACGTTCATTTTCCCTACAAGAATTCAGAGCCAGGATCCTTGAGGTAATATATTAGGCAGTTAGACAGATATAAGCAGAGCAAGGACAATGGGCCAACTAGCACTATCAGATGTAATTAAGTCTTTCCATCTCTACCTATGTGAGACAAGGGGGCTCCCCAGAAGCAAGAGGGAATGAGGCTGCAGATAAAGCAGCCCGGGAGGTTGCCCTAAAACCAGTGGGGCCTCTATAGATTCTAGTGACTCTTCCAAACCCTGACCTACCCATCTCACCAGCTTACATGGAAACCCAATCTAGAAAAGCTGAAATCCATAACCAATCTTTACTCAAGTTCTTATAGGCTTTACAGTCCACCCAGAAAGCAGTCCAAGGTAGTCTGCCTATACCAACTTCTGATCTGCTCCATCCTTCCACACTGGTGACTCTGTTTGGGTAAAGAAATTTGCCACACAAGGACTGACTCCTACTGGAAAGGACCACCCCCACAGCAGTCAAGGTCAACGGGATCCTGATGTGGTTTCATCACACCTGGCTTAAGACAGCCCAGGGAAAATAGAGAGCCCAGGACTCTTAGGACCCTCTAAAGATTAGTCCTGGCCCTCATTCCAGGCCCTTATCTTATAAACAGGCCCACTGACTTGATTCAGCAGAGAATTATTTCTATCAAGCTTATAGTCCTCATGGGTCAATATAACTCCCTCACCAACAAAGACCCAAAAGAGTCAATGATTTGACTCATGTACCTAAAACCAGTGAGGAATGAAGCATCCATCTTATATAAAAACTGCTGTTTGAAATTTTAACCCTGCTATTTTGGCTTGCTTGCTTGAATAATAAGGAAAATAAGACTACTACCATTCCAGAGAGGCCATGGACTATGCCCCAGACAGAGTTGTCAGTGCTGACACCAGGCCAGGCCTTGAGATATGGTCTCATGGCCCCTTCCCAGCACATAGGCCCTCTTTCCCAGAAGGCCCGGAAGTCTCATTCCAAATTTGGGAGACAAAAGAGCTAGGAAAAGTATAAATAGAAAAAGTTTCTTCCATGTGCAGGGCCCAGAATTTGAAAGGCACATTATTCTCTGGCCCTGCCCTTAATAAAATGTAACTCCCTTTCTCTAAGCATGGCTTGGTTTTTTTCGGTCTTCTGTAACACTATTATTTGTAATACTTTAAATAATAAAAACGAAAACACATAAAAATGACTGGAGATATACATAATATACATAATAAGAGGAAATATTGAAATTCACTTAAACAGTAGAGAAAATACTAAATCAAGATTAGAATCTTTCTGTGCCAAACAACATAGAATTCCTTTGGTCCTAATTTACCTGAAGAAATATTTGCCATCACTTTAACAACTTTCATGTAGCCCTAGACAGTTTGGCTCAGTGGATAGAGCATCAACCTATGGATCAAAGCGTCCTGGGTTTGATTCTGGTCAAGGGCATGGACCTCGGTGTCAGGCTCCTCCCTGGCTTGAACCCTGGTCAGAGCTCAGGCAGGAGGCAACCAATCAATGTGTTTCTTGCACGTCAATCTTCCTTTCTGTCTTTCCATCTCTCTTCCACTATCTCTAAAAATCAATGGAAAAATATCCTCAGGTGAGGACTTTAAAAATAAATTAATTAATTTAATTAAATTAAAAAAAGAGAGAGAGACTTTCATGTAGTCAAATTCAATCTCTTACAATTCCTTGGACCATATTGTTGTCTTTTGACATTTCACATATACAAAATTATTTACTCAAAGTGACTAGAGAGGTGGAAAAATTAGAGTGTCATAGCTTATGAATTGGAATTTATATAGATTTTACAGCTTTGTCTTTAAAGACAAGAAAATGTTTTCTGCAGCAAGAATTCACTCCAACAGATTGGCCTATCCCCACTATTTTTATTTCTAATTGGCTTACATCTGAATTACCCTGACATAGTTATATATTTGAACTTATAGGAACTGCTGAAGGGTGACTTTCTTTCTGGTTATAAAATACAATGAAGGCACAGATGCAGCATCCAGAAAATGAGGAAAGCTAAAACCATAAAATAATACCGTGCCCTCTTCCTTGTTTTAACTGAAGCTGTGAAAGAAGAATAAGGTTACCTGGTTTTCTAATAATTGTAATGATTAATGTAAGGTCACATTCCCAAAAGAGTAATTATCCAGTCAATTACGTCAGTGTGAATCTAGAATTTCTGATTAAGTGTAACTTACAATCAAAGTGACCAAACATTCAATAAAGCATTGTACAATATGTCTTTTTATATTGAATATATATGTTTATATTGAATATATGTGGGGAGGGTTCAAGAGGAGGCAGAAATATGACAGGAATAACTGGTTGATCTAATTCTATTGGAAAGAGATCTTTGGATAATTGTGAATCTCATATTGAATATGAATAAGCATTAAAATTCTACCTACTTATCTTTCTATGTATGTCTTTGTTGGTTTTTTTATGTTTTTTTCTACTACCTGCTCAACCTGGAAGTATCAACTTTGTACATTATTTTTAGCAAGTTTTTCACTATAAACTGATTCTTATGACATTTAATATATTTCAGCACTCACTACTCACTCTTCTCCACTTTCTCCCAGTCACCTCTAAACATGGGCATCAGGAGTTGGGCTCTATACTGCTAATTCAAAAATATTAATTCTCTGCTAAAATCCTTTAATAACTAATTCACCAGATGCCATGAGATCAAGCTGAAACTCTTTCTCATTGCATATGAGCTC
Source organism: Corynorhinus townsendii (assembly GCA_026230045.1). Taxonomy (NCBI): domain Eukaryota; kingdom Metazoa; phylum Chordata; class Mammalia; order Chiroptera; family Vespertilionidae; genus Corynorhinus; species Corynorhinus townsendii. The sequence goes on from JAPDVU010000003.1 coordinate 102,216,277, forward strand.
TCCATGGTCTAGATTTTGCCTACATTTCCACTTTCATCTCCCATGGCTACCTATTGATTTTCTATATTCCAGCAATATTAAGAGGTTGATAGTAGTAGAAATAGTTGCGGTAATAATGGTGGTCATTCATTTAGTATCAATTTCATGACACATAAATTATTAAATAATGGATAGAGTCAAGATGGTGGCCAGCAGGATGGCAGTGAGAAAGAGAGTGTGAGTGAGGGAGCAAAAGGGGATTGAGTGGATGAGTGTGGTGTATGGTGTGGTGTGTGTGTGTGTGTGTGTGTGTGTGTGTGTGTGTGTATGAGTGAGGGACAGTTAGATCCTACAGGACTTTCAGGGACTGGCGGACCAGGTTCTCATAGATGGGGAGCCCCCGCTATCATAGCAAGCACTGCCAGGCAGCCTGGCCTCAGACATCACATGGGACCTTGCAGCCACTCAGGCCAAAGACCTACCACCACAGCTGCAGACCCAAAAACACCAGGACTACAGCCTCTCCCGCAACGGGGTCATGTGAGTTCTGGAGTGCATTTCCCTCCCCTGCCAGTCCGCAGCTTTGGCCCTGAGCCCTTTGCATCCTGACACCTGGGCTCTCCCGTGACTCTCAGGGCACACAACACTCATGCCAATCCTCCACCACAGCCACAGTTGCCATGCGTCCTCGTGCCTGGGTTCTCTGGTGATTATCAGGGAACATGACCCTCCTGCCAAGACCTCCACTTCAGGCATCTTGATTTATGGATCCTTTAATGATAGCAAAAATGGGGAAACAAAAAAAAACTCCCAAAGAAAAGAAAAGGAGGAATCACCAGAAAAGAAACTACATGAAAAAGAATTCAGAGTAGTGCTCATATAGTTCATAAACTATATGGATGAGAAAATCAACAACTAATGTAAGAATCAAGAGTAAGTCAAGAATGATATAGTTAAAATAAAACATACAATGGAAGGTTTAAAAAATAGACTAAAGAGAACCAGAGGACCTAATCAGTGAGTTAGAAGATAGAGCAGAGAAATATGCTCAATCTGAACAGCAATTGCAGAAAAAAAATTAGAAAGCAGGAGGAGAGCCTAAGGGAACTTTGGGAAAACATGAAGCCAAGTAACATTCATATAATAGGGGTGCCTACTTGAAGAAATAATGACAGAAAACTTTCCTGATTTGGGGAAGAAAGAGTCACACAAGCACAGAGAGTCACAAATAAGATGAATCCAAAAAGAACCCAACAAGACATGTCATAATTACAATGGCAAACATTATCCACAAAGAGACAATCTTAAAAACTCTAAGACAGAGACAGAGAGATACCTACAAAGGGTCTCACATTAGATTATAAAATGATTTCTCAACAGAAACACATCATACCAGAAGAGAATGGAAGAAAGTATACAAAGTGATGCAAAGCAAGGGACTGAATACAAGAATACTCTATCCAGCAAGACTATCAATCAAAATTGAAGGGGGAAATCAGGAGCTTCCCAGACAAAAAATAAAAGTCTAAGGGAGATTATCACTACCAAGCCAGAAATAAATAAATGCTAAGTGGAATGTTGTAAAAAGAAGAAATAGAAAGGGAAGAAGGAATATAGGCATAAAGAATAAAAATGGTGACAAACAAGTACCTATCAATAATAAACTTAAACGTAAATGGACTGAATGCTCCAATCAAAAGACATAGAGTAGCTGAATGAATAAGAAAACATAACCCATATATATGCTGTCTATAAGAGACCAATCTCAGAACAAGGGACTCACACAGACTAAAAGTGAAGTGGTGGGAAAAATTTTTCAGACAAATGGAAAAAAAAAAAGCTGGGGTAGCAATACTTATATCTGACAAAATAGACCTCAAAGTGAAGGCTATAACAAGAGATAAGGAAGGCCACTGAAAATACTAAAGGGATGGATATAACAAGATCATATATCTCTGGTAAACATATACAGGAAGACCCAAATACAAAAATCTTCGGGAAGATATAGAGGAAGAGATCAACAACAATACAATCATAGTAGGGGACTTCAATGCCCCATTTACATCACTGGATGAATCCTCTAGACAAAAAATCAGCAGAGAAACAGCAATCCTAAGTGACTCAAAGATTAGATTAATTGACATCTTCAGAACATTTCACCCCAAAGGCACAGAATATACATTCTTCTCAGTTGAACACTGGACATTTTCAAAGATAGACCACATATTAGGACACAGGCAGTCTTTTCAAATTCAAGAAGATAGAAATCATATCAAGCATCTTCTCAGATCACAATGGTATAAAATTAGAAATAAACTACAATAAAAACAATGAAAAAAATTCAAACATTTGGAGGCTAAATAGCATGCTATTAAATAATAATTTAGTTGCCAGAGATCAAAGAATTAAAAAGCATTCTGAAAACAAATGACAAAGAAAACACAACAACCCAAAATCTATGGAACACAGTGAAAGCAGTCGTGAGAGGGAAGTTCATAGCTCTACAGGCCTACCTCAAAAAAAGAAAAAAAAATGGTAATAAATGATCTGACTCTACAACTTAAAGAATTAGAAAGAGATCAACAAGAAAAGCCAGAGTGAGCAGAAGGAAGGACATAATAAAGATCAGAGCAGAAATAAATGACATAGAGGCCAAAAAAAAAAAATACAAAAGATTAAATGAAGGCCTGGTTATTTGAAAAGATAAACATGATGAACCTCTAGCCAGGTTCACCAAGAAACAAAGAGAGAGGACCCACATAAACAAAGTCAAAAATAAAAAGATGAAGTAACAAGCAACCCAACAAACATACAAATGATTGTAAAAAATATTATGAACAACTCTACTCCAACAAACTGGACAACTTCAATGATATTGACATATTCCTAGCAAAATACAATCTTCCAAAACTCAATCAGGAAAAATAAAAAAAAAAACCTTAATAGATCAATAGCTATGGATGAAATCAAAACAGTAATATAAAACCTCCAGCAAGCAAAAGCCCTGGATGAAATGGCTTCAGAGGGGAGTTTTACTAAACATTCAAAAAGAACTAAAACCTATCCTTCTCAGACTATTTCAAAAAATTCAAGAGGAAGACACACTTCTAAGCTCTTTCTATGAAGCCAGGTTTATCCTATCTTAAAAGCAAATAAGGACACTACAAAGAAAGAGAATTACAGGCCAATATCCCTGATGAGCATAGATGCTAAAATCCTCAACAAAATTCTAGCAAATTGGATCCAGCATTTCATTAGAAAGCTCATACAACATGACCAAGTGGGATTTATTCCAGGATTGCAAGGCTGGTAAAATATCTGCAAATCAATCAACGTGAAACATCACATAAACAAATTGAGAGACAAAAATCACATAATCATATCAATTGATGCAGAAAAGACATTGGACAAAATCCAATACCCTTTCTTGATAAAATCTCTCAGCAAAGTGGGAATTGAGAGATCATACCTCAACATAATAAAAGCCTTAGATGACAAACCTACACCCAACATCATACTCAATGGGCAAAAAATTAAATGATCTCTCCTAAGAACAAGAACAAGACAGGGATGCCCTCTTTCACCACTCCTGTTCAATATAGTACTGGAAGTGTTATCCATAGTGATCAGACAAGAAGGAGAAATAAAAGGCACCCAAATTGGAAAAGAAGAATTAAAATTGTCATTATTTGCAGATGACATGATATTGTACATTGAAAACCCTAAAGACTCTATCAAAAAAGCTACTAGACTTAATAAATAAATTTGGCAATGTAGCAGATACAAAATTAACACCCAGAAATGTATGGCTTTTTTTATATACCAATAAAGAACTCATAAAAAGAGAAACTAAAAAAAAATCCCATTTACCATTGCACCAAAAAAATTAAGATACCTAGGAATAAATTTAACCAAGGAGGTAAAGGACCTGTACTCAGAAAATTACAGGATGCTGAAAAAGACATAGAAAAGACATAAACAAATAGAGGAATATACCATGTTCATGGATTGGTATATTCAGCATCATTAAAATGTCCATACTACCAAAAGCAATCTATTGATTCAATGCAATCCCCCTTAAGATACCAACGGCATATTTTAGAGATCTAAAACAAACTCTCCAAAATTTTATCTGGAATAAAAAAAGAACCTGATTAGTTATAGCAATCTTGAGAATGAACAATGTTGGAGGGATCACAATACCAGATATCAAGCTATATTACCAAGCCACTGTTCTCCAAACTGTGTGGTACTGGCACGACAACAGACATATAGACCAATTGATAACAACAGGGAACCCAGAAATTGACCCAAGCCATAATACTCAATTAATATTTGACAAAGAGGCAAGAGCATACCATGGAGTCAAGACAGTTTCTTCAATAAATGGTGCTGGGAAAATTAGACAGATATATGCCAAAAAATGAAACTAGACCATCAACTTATACCACACACAAAAATAAACTCAAAATGGATGAAGGATTTAAATGTAAAATGGGAAACCATAAAAATTTTTGAAGAAGCCATAGGCAGCAAAACAGCAGACATATGTCATAGCAATATCTTTACCAATACAGTTCCTAGGGCAATGGAAACTAAAGAGAAAATTTTAAAAATTGGACAACAATAAAATGGTGTTAAAATAAAAAGCTTCTGCACAGCAAAAGAAACCATCAAGAAAACAACAAGAAAGCCCACTGCATGGGAGAACATATTTGCCTACGTTATCTCTGATAAGGATTTAATCTCCAAAAGTTATAAGGAACTCATATATCTTAACAAAAGGAGGATAAACAACCCAATTTAAAAAATGGGCATAAGACATAAATAAACACTTTTCGAAACAGGGCATACAGGAGGCCAAGAGACATATGAAAACATGCTCAAGTCACTAATCATCCGAGAGATGCAAATCAAAACAACAATGCAGTACTATCTCACACCTGTCAGAATGGCTATCATCAACAAGTCAACAAATGACAAGTGATGGTGAGGATTCGGAGAAAAAGGAACCCTCCTTCACTGCTGGTAGGAATGCAGAGTGGTGCAGTCACTGTGTAAACAGTATGGCATTTCCTCAAAAAAATGGAACTTCCATTTGACCCAGTGATCCCACTTCTAGGAATATATCCCAAGAAAACAGAAATGCCAATCAAAAAGGATATATGCACCACTGTGTTCATTGCAGCACAATTTATAATAGTTAAGATTTGAAAACAGCCTAAGTGCCCATCAGCATAAGAGTGGATTAAAAAACTGTGGTACATCTACACAATGGAATACTATGCTGCTGTAAAAAAGAAAGAACTCTTTCCATTTGCAACAGCGTGCATGGACCTGTAGAGTATTATGCTCATCAAAATAAGCCAGTCGGAAAAAGGTAAATATCCCATGTTCTCACTCATTTGTGGAATATAATGAACAACATAAGCTGATGAACAAAAATAGATCCAGAGACATAGAAGCATGGAACAGACCATCAAATCACAGAGGGAAGGCAGGGGAGGGTGGGAGAGTGGGAATAAGAAATCAACCAAAGGACTTGTATGCATGGCTATAAGCAAACCAATGAACACAGACAGTAGAATGGTGAGGGCATATGCTTGGGGGGTGGGAGCAGAAGGGACAGGTCAATTGGGGAAAAAGGAAACGTATGTAATACCTTCAACAATAAAGAATTTAAATGAATAAAAAATAAAAGAAGAACAAGAAAGAGTAAAAAATAATGCTCAAGATCCTGTATGAGCACTGGACAGGAAGACTGGTCCACGGCCTAAAGCCAGGATCAACATTCAAGGCCTCTGAGGAGACCAAGGATCTCTAAATAGGAAATCATATGCTTCAGGTTTTTCTATGAGCACTTAAAACTACAAAAGAAAAGGAAAAATCTTAGTTATTGATCCAGGGATTTTGTTCACATAATATCAAATAGCTTTCCATCCAAATATTTGGCATAATAAGACTTACAGAGTTGTTTTAGCAAACCCAAAGTTACCTATGAACCTTACCTGCCAAAGAAGAAAAACTGGAAATGTTCCTGAAAAGGACATCAAGTAACAATAATTCAATTTGATTTGGGGTATAGGTGCTTCTAACTCAATTCTGAATTGGTAGAGGTCAAACATACTATCTAGACTAAACTGTCCCTTTACGTTCTTTTTATTCCTATATGTGTTAATCAGTGTGCTACTTGTCTGAAGGAGCTAATGACTCACCAATAAAATACATATTTCTGATACAAAAAAATATAGAAAGAACTCAAATCAATGACCTCAATTTCCACCTTAAGAAACTAGAGGAGTAAAAGAAAATGAAGTCAAAAGTGAGCAGAAGAATGAAAATAATAAAAATTAGAGAAGAAACAAAAAGAAAAAATATGAATAAAATTGATTTTTAAAAAATAAATAAATCTCTAGGCAGACTGATTAGGATAGTGAAAAGAAATAAATTACCATTGATAAGGATAAGAGAGATGACATCACTACAGATTTCACAGATTTTAAAAGGAAAATAAGGAAATATTATAAATTCAACAGCTTAAATAAATGGATAGTCTTTGAAAAACAGACTACCAAAGCTTACTCAAGAACAAATAAAAAATCTACATATTTCTCTTTTTTCCCCAAAAATATATGGTAGCAAAATACATATAACATAAAATTTACCATCTTAACTATTTTTAAGTGTACAGTTCAGTGGTATTAAATACATCAAAATGTTATGCAATGATTACCACCATTCATTTCCAGAACCCTTTTTATCTTACCAAACAATAACTCTGTACCCATTAAACACTAACTCCCATTTCTAACCTCTCCCCAGCCCCAGGCAGCCACCATTCTACTTTCTTCTTCCATGATTTTGATGACTCTAAGTACCTGATGTAAGTGGAATCACAGAATATTTGTCTTTTTGTGATCAATTTATTTCTCTTAGCATAATGTACTTAATTGTCATCTATTTTGTAGTTTATGCCAATTTCCATAATTACATAATGTTTCATTATATGTATACTAGAGGCCCAGTGCATGAAATTCATGCACAGGGGTGTGTGTCCCTCAGTCCAGCCAGCACGCTCTCCAATCTGGGGTCCCTCTCACAATCCAGGACTGCTGGCTCCCAACCACTCACCTGCCTGCCAGCCTGATCACCCCCTAACCACTCCCCTGCCAGCCTGATCTATGCCTAACTGCTCCCCTGCCAGCCTGATTGCCCCTAACTGCCCTCCCTGCCGGCCTGGTTGCCCCTAACTGCCCTCCTCTGCCAGTCTGGTTGCCCCTAACTGTCCTCCCTTGCTGGCCTGGTTGCCCCTAACTGCCCTCCCCTGCCACTATGGTCACCCCAACTGCCCTCCCCTGCTGGCCCAGTAACCCCTAATTGCCCTCCCTTGCTAGCCTGGTTGCCCCCAGCTGCCCTCCCCTGCAGGCCTGGTCCCCCCCAACTGCCCTCCCCTGCAGACCTGGTCACCCCCAACTGCCCTCCTCTGCCAGCCTGGTCATCCCTAACTGCCCTCCCCTGCAGGCCTGATTGTCCCCAACTTCCCTCCCTTGCAGGCCTGGTCCCTCCCAACTTCCCTCCCCTGCTGTCCTGATCACCCACAACTGCCCTCCCCTGCTGGCCATCTTTGACCACATGGGGGTGGCCATATTGTGTGTTGGAGTGATGGTCAATTTGCATATTACCTCTTTATTATATAGGATACCACATTTTGCTTATCCATTTATTCATCAAAGGGCATTTGTGTTGGTTCACATTTTACCTATTTTGAATAATGCTTCTATGAACAAGAGTGTAAAAAATATTTCATTGAGACCCTGCTTTCATTTTTTTTTAATGTATATACCCAGAAGTGGAATTACTGGATCATACATGATAATGCTTCTTTTAATGTTCTGAGGAATCATCATACTGTTTTTAAGAGCAGATGTGCCATGTTAAATTACCATTAATAGTGTCAATACTTCTAAGAGGTTAATTCTACTATAAAATGATCTGAACATTTAATACAATCTTAATCAAAGTCTAAGCAGATTTATTTGTTGAAATTCATGAGATCATTCTAAAATCCATATAGAAATAGATAGGACCTAAAACAACCAAACCAACATTGAAAAAAAAAAAAAAAGAACCAAGTTGGAAGACTAAGGCTTACCTTCTTTTAAGACATATTAAAGCTAAAGTAATTAAGACAGTATGGTTTTGGTATAAAAAATAGACAATAAATCAGTGAACAGAATAGATATCATTAACAGACCCACACATAGAAATGTACTACTTATTTCTGATAGAGGAGCAATTGCAATTCAGTGGAGAAAAGATAGTCTTTAAGAAAGAAGTAGTATTGGAAATCCATACACAAAAATATGAAGTTCAATCTAAACATCACATTATATACACCACTTACAAAAATTAACTTAAAATGGAGCACGGAACTAAAAGTAAGGTATCTATATTAGTAAAAGGGTAATATGCTCATTAGACTGGGAGACCTTCTGGATATTCTCTGGACAAAGCCATGGTGGTGGAGCCAAGACAGAGGCAGTTAGGGGTGATCAGGTCAGTGGGGGAGGGGGTCAGGTGGGGGGGAGCTGGCTGGAAAGAGGGAGGCAGTTGGGGGCAAACAGGCTGGCAGGGGGAAGTTGGGGGTGATCAGGCTGGAGGAGAGGCAGGTGGGGGCAATCAGGCCATCAGGGGAGGGCAGTTGGGGGCAATCGGGTCAGTGGGGGGCAGTAGGGGGTGATCAGGTTGGTAGGGGTGGGACAGTTGGGGTGAGCAGGCTGGCAGGGGGGCCAGTTGGGGGTGAGCAGACCAGCAGGAGGGACAGCTGAGGGTGAGCAGGCCAGTGGGGGAGCAGTTAGTGGTGATCAGGCTGGCATGCAGAGTGGTTAGGGGTGTTCAGGCAGGCAAGCAGGTGAGTGGTTAGGAGCCACTGGTCCTGGGTTGCGAGAGGGATGTCTGATTGCCGGTTTAGGCCCAATCCCATAGGGGTCGGGCCTAAACCGGCAGTCAGACATCCCCCAAGGGGTCCCAGATTAAAGAGGGTGTAGGGCGGGCTGAGAGACAGCCCCCCCCATGCACAAATTTTGTGCACTGGGTCACTAGTTAAGCTATACAATTTTAGAAAAAAAGGAGAGAAATCTCTTTTACTTTAGATTAGGCAAAGATTTCTGTCAATATACCATGATTCATGTAAGTGAAGTATAATACATAGGACTTTATGAAATGAAAAAATGTATGTTTTTTTAAAACACACTGCTAAAATATTAAAAAGACAAGCCACTGTCTGAGAGAAAATATTGCAAATTCACAATCTGAAAAATAACTTGAACCCAGAAGGTATATCTAAAATTCTCAAAACTCAATAATAAGTCAAAACAAACAGAAAATATCCACAAATTTTAAAATGGGCTAAATATTTGTACACTTCTCCAGAAATGATATACAGACAGCAAATAAGTATATGAGAGATGCATAACATCATTAGTTTGTAGGGATATGCAAACTAAAACCACAATAAGATGTGACTACAATAAAAGTTACAGTTTCGGCAATGATCTTTTGGAACTAAAACTCTTATACACTGGCTGGTGAGATATGAAATGGCAAAATTACTTCAGAAAACAGTTTAGTAGTTTTTTAAAAAGTTAAACAGATGCCTAATATATGATCCAGGCAAGTCATACTTATGTATTTATTAAAGAAAAGTAACAGTATAAATTCATAGAAATAAATATTTCTTACAGCTTTATTTGTAATTAGAGGCCCAGTGCACGAATTTGCGCACAGGTGTGGTCCGACCCAACCAGGCCCAATCAGGGTGGATCAGGGCTGGGCCTGTCAGGAGGAGGAGATGGCAGGAGGTTGGCTGCAGGCCCACCTGGATTGGGGCCCAATCAGGTCCCCCGATCAGGGATGGGCCAGCTGGGGAAAGGGGCCATGTGTGATTGGCCAGTGGGCCCCGCCCCTGATTGGGGTTAGAGGGCCAAATGGGGGTGGGGCTGGCCATGGGGAGGGGCTGTGGGCAGTGGGCTGGCTGGCCCCACCCCCAAGTGGGGTGAGTGGGGGATGCTGATCAGGGGCCAGTGGCCTTGGGGAGGGGCCATGGGTGGTTGGCCAGCTGATCGAGGTGGGGGGGCCGATCTAGGGTGGGACCAGTCAGGGGGAGGGATTGCAGGAGGTGGGGCGGGGCTGGCCTATTGAGGTGGGTAGTGATCAAGGGTGGTGTTGGCCAGGGGGAGGAGCTTTGGGCCTATCATGGTGGGGTGGGCTGATCGTGGGGGCAGCAGGTGAGAGGTAATGGGAGGAGGCGTTTGGCCAGCATGCCCCACTCTTGATTGGGGTGGGAGAGTCCAATCAGGGGCAGACTGGCAGGGAGAGGGGCCGCAAAGTTGTCCACTGGCCCCACTCCCTGACCGGGCCGTTTGCTGGCCACAGTGGGTATCATAGTGACCAGTTGTTAGGTCATTATGGCCTTTAGGGTAGCTACCTTTTTATATATGTAGACTAGTGGCCTGGTGCATGAAATTCATGCATGGGGGGCAGTCCTTCAGCCATGCTTGCACCCTCTAACAATCCAGGACAATTGGCTCCTTACCGCTTGCCTGCCAGCCTGCTTGATTGCCCCTAACCACTCTGCTTGCCTGCCTCATCACTCCTAACCGCTCACCTGCCTGCCTCATTGCCCCTAAATACCTCTGCCTGCCTTCCTAATCACCCCTGACCACTGTGCCTGCCTGCCTGATCACCCTTAACTGCCTCTACCTGCCTGCCTGATCGCCCCTAACCACTCACCTGCCTGATCGCCCCTAAGTGCTCACCTGCCTGATAGCCCCTGCCTTTGCCTGCCTGCCTCATTGCCCCTCATATTAAACTTTTATTATTATAGATATTTGCCTTGCTCCAAGTTTTAAGGACCTGCTTGTCATAGAGATAGAAAAGTTTTACTTTTTACTCTTGAATATGGCAATTAACTAACACAGATGGCTACCAAAAAGGTGACTTCCCAAAGGGTGTATATCAAACAGTGCTGTTAAATCCTCTTTCATGAAAATGTGCATGTCCCTGGGTACATGAAAGAGTGAAGAGTCTGTCTCTCTTTGCAATCATATGAGCGAATTGTGTGAGACCCCAACCCAGTCTGGTTTGGTGCTCATAGAATAATAGAGCTCTTTTTTTTTTTTTTCTTTGCTCCATTGGTGGAGATTTCCTAGAAGTTGCAGGATATATTCCTTTTAATTTTTCCTTGACACTCTGACTTATGTCTCTCACCTTTGCTTTCCCTCCATCCCCCACCTGCAATAGTAACTTGCTCCAGGCTCACTTGGCTAGAATGTCTAGAGGTCTGCCACCAGAACCACAATTCCCAGCATTCCTGATGCTCCCCGCACTCTCGGCTTCTGCTTCCAGTCTGAGGCCCCTCCCCTCCCCTCTCTCTGTGCGGCCAGGGTGCGGACACTGGGCTCACATTGCTGGGGCGATGTCGCCAGAGTCCTGCCCTGGCCGGTATGGACACCACCATCTTTGTCACAGAGTGATGGTTAATTTACACATTACTCTTTTATTAGATAGGATATCCAAGAACTGGAAACCACCCAAATATCTATCAACATGCAAAAAATAAACAAATTTGATACACTGGAATACCACTCAAGAGTAAAAAGGAATAAACATAAGACAACGTAAATGTATATCAAAAATTATGCTGTGTGGCTCAGCCAGCATGACTCAGTGGTTGAGCATCAACTTATGAACCAGGAGGTAATGGATTGATTCCTGTTCCAGGCACATGGCGGGGTTGTGAGCTAGATCTCCAGTGTGAGGCATGCAGTAGGCAGCTGATCAATGATTCTCTCTCATCACTGATGTTTCTATCTCTCTCTCCCTCTCCCCTCCTCTCTGGAATCAATAAAAATACATATTTTTTAAAAAATTATGTTGTGTGAAAGCCAGACAAAAAGGAGCACATACTATACAATTCCATTTATATAAAATCATAGAAATCTCAAACTTATTTATAGTCACAATTAACAGGTTAGTGTTTGATTAAGGGAGGTGATGAGGGAGTTGGAAGAGGGAGGAATTATAAAAGAATGTAAAGAAACTTTTAGAGAAAATGAATAAGATTATTATCTTGATTGTAGTTATGGTTTTACAGATACATATATGTCAAAAATTTTCAAATTGCACAATTTATGTGTGCAATTTGTTGTCAATTATACCTTACAAAGCTGTAGAAACTTAAATAACTAATATTAAGAGATCAGCAAGTTATTAAATACAATATTATAATAGTTACTTATATCTTTTAAGTATGTTTACAATATGTATAAGGCAATCTTCTACTTTGTTTTTTAAACAGATGACACACATTAGGTTACTTTAAATTTACTATGAGATAAAAGTAATTTATTAGCAAATTTCAAATATAATATGTCATGTTAGGGAGATAAATAGAATCTTAAAAGTATCAATGGAAGAATATTTAGTTACAGCTCAAGAAATATAAAAATATTTTTTTTAGTATATTGGGAATCTTTATATTTGGAAAAGAAAACAATCAATGGGTTTGTTTTTATACATATTACTAGAGGCCTGGTGCATGAAATTTGTGCAAGGGAGGGTCCCCTCAGCCCACCCTGCACCCTCTCCAATCTGGGACCCCTTGGGGGATGTCCGACTGCCGGTATAGGTCCGATTCCCAGGATCAAACCTATACCAGCAGTCAGACATCCCTCTCACAATCCTGGAACACTTGCTCCTAATCACTCACCTGCCTGCCTGCCTGGTCACCACTACTGCCCCCCCTGCCAGCCTGGTTGCCCCCAACTGTCCCCCCTCCACTGGCCTAGTCACCCTCAACTTCCCCCCATGCCGGCCTGGTTGCCCCACGCAGCCTGCTTGTCCAATCTTTTGGTCATCCCTCACTAATCCCCCTGCCGGCCTGATCATGGGCAACCATCTTTTGGGGGCGTAATGGTCAATTCGCATATTACCTCTTTATTATATAAGATATTCTATTTCTAAACATAAAGAGAAGAGTGACTGAATGACTAAGCCATGAATTTTACCATCAAAATACATGCAGAAACAGTGAGGTCAGTTTGAATCTTCAAAAGGCATTGAGCATTTCTGCTCTCTTTTTCACTTCTCTTCCCATCCTTCACCATGAGACAAGCTTGGCTCAGATCAGATCCAGACACAAGAGCAATTCCTGGTGAAGTTAGGCAAGCCTAAATCTGCCAACCCTTAGACACATGAAAAATAATAATAAATAGTGTTGGTTTTAAAGTATTAGGCTGTGAGATGATTTGTTGTGCAAAATTATTATAGCAACAGAGAGCATGTTTTCATATTGTCTTTCACCCCAGTTACAATATAAACTCCATGGGGGAATGAATTTATCTCTGTTTGGTTTCCTGCTCTATCATCAAGGAATAAAACAATGACTGGCTCAGAACACTAATTCATAAATATCCATTGGATTAATAAATTAATTCATAGAACTAATAATCAAAGCTACTATAGGTGCTCAGATGATGATAAACCAACTGATGAATGGATTACTAAGCTTTGCTTATCTGTTCTCTTAGAACTGCTGCACCTAAAATGCAATGCACTCTATTAGTTTCAGTTGTGATGTAATGAACTACTCCTAAATTTAGCAGCTAAAAACAATAAACATTTATTATCTTCTGGTTTCTGAGAATCAGAAAATCTGTAAATAGCTTAAGTAGGTGGTTCTGACTTAGGTTCTTTCATGCAATTGCAATCAGGGTATTGACCAAATATGCTGTCATTTCAAGTTTCAGCAAGGGATGATCTACTCCAAATTCTACCCACATGGGACTTTTCACAGACCTACCTCTTGATATGGTACCCAACTGGCTTTTTCAGAGTGAATAATCAGAGAAGAGCTAGAGAGAACATCCCAAGACACATGCCACAGCCATTTATTTATTTATTTATTTATTTATTTATTTATTTATTTATTTTTCTGAGAGGAAGGGAAAAGGAGAGAAAGACAGAAATATCAATGATGAGAGAAAATCATTGATCTTGATCGGCTGCCTCCCGCATGCCCCACACTGGGGACTGAGCCCGCAACCCAGGCATGTGCCTTTGACCAGAATTGAACCTGAGATCCTTCAGTCTGTAGGCCGATGCTCTCTCCACTGAGCCAAACTGGCCAGGGTGCCACAGCTTTTTATAAACTAATCTTAGAAGGGGCATCACTTCACATTTTATTCTGTTCATTAGAAGTCAATCAATAAGTCAGGCCCATATTCAAGGGGAAATTACTACCCAACAAGAATTACTGGAGCCTCTCTTAGAGGCTGCTTGCCACACATACTTAGAGGTCCTCAAATTCCATTTATTTAATTTTATTTTTAAATTACAGTTTACATTTAGTATTACATTTAATATATTAGTTTCATATGCACAGCAAAGTGTTTAGAAAATCATGTGGTTTATAGAGTGCCCCCCACTACTTCAAGTACCTACTTGGCCCCATCCTATATAATAAAGAGGTAATAAGCAAATTGACCATCACACCCTCACAAGATGGCTGCCTACGACCAGGCCAGTAGGGGGTTAGTGTGGGATGACCAAAGGACTGAACATCAGGCTGTGTGGGGCAACCAGGCTGATGGGGCGGGAGGGGCGAGAGGGGTGACTAGACCAGCAGAGGGGGAAGTAAGAGGTGACCAGGCTAGCAGGAGGGCAGTTGTGGGCAATTAGGCTAGCAGGGGAGGCAGTAAGCGGTGACAAGTCTGGGGGTGGGGGGGAGCAGTTAGGGACAAACAGGTGGCAGAGGGCAGTTAGGGGTGACTAGGATGGCAGAGGGAGACAGTTGGGGGAGACCAGGCTGGCAGGGGGGATGGGCAGTAAATGGTGACCAGGCCAGTGGAAGTGGCATTCAGGAGTGACCAGGCCAGCAGGGAGGGGGCAGTAAGGGGTGACCAGGACAGCAGCGGGGGGAAGTTAGGGGTGATCAGGCCAGCACTCAGAGGCAATGAGGGGCAACCAGGCAAGCAGGGTGGGGCAGTTAGGGGCGACCAGGCAGGTGAGCAATTAGGAGCCAGCAGTCCAGGATTGTGAGAGGGATGTCCGACTGCCAGTTTAGGCCCGATCCCGGGGACATCCCCCGAGGGGTCCTGGATTGGAAAGGGTGCAGGCTGGGCTGAGGGGAACATCCCCCTGGGGCACAAATTTTATGCAACAGGTATCTAGTTCATATATATCAAGGAAGACATACAGATAGCCAATAGACATATGAAAAGTTGATCGACATCTCTAATCCTCAGAGATCTGCAAATCAAAATCACAATGAGATATAACCTCACACTTGTCAGAATGGCTACCATCAATAAATCTGAAAATAAGTGTTGGTGAGGATGTGAAGAATAGAGAACCCTAGTGCACTGTTGGTGGGAACACAGATTGGTGCAACCACTATGGAAAACAGTGTGAAGGTTTTTTAAAAAATGGAATTGCCTTATGACCCAGCAATTCTACTTCTGGAAATATATAAGAAACCCAAAACACTAATTCAAAAGACTATATGCTCATTGCAAAGTTATTCACAACAACCAAAATAGAAAAGCAACCCAGATCTTCTAGCTTCTCTTCCCCTTTTCCTCTTCTTTTTTCCATTTCCCTTCTTTTGTTCAACAGCTTAGTCAAACACGAATCATACTAAATCCTATCACCGCATAGGCCTTTTCAGCCCTAGGGTGCTCCACAGGGGCATGAATATAGATCATCCAGGAGGTGTAGCCGTCCTTGAGGTTGTACAGCATGGCCATGTCCTCGACCCAGTGGAACTTGCGCGGGTTCCTTGCGTAAAAGTCATCCAGCTTGACCACCAGGGTCTAAAAGAGAAGAGGCACAGTGCTCACCACGGGTTCTCTGAGAGATTGTCCACTGCAGACATGTCTCCCGAGAAGAGGCTTGTGAGCCGAGGTCAGGAGTGAGCACAAGAGGAAAAGCCCGTTTGACAGCGAGGGAGACAAGTTTAGGACAGCTGGGGACGGTGCTGCCAGCAGGCGACTTGGTTCTGCCATGCAAGGCTTGGGTTTGTCCCAGGTGAGGCAAGACAGCAGAACCAAGGTGTGGGACCTCTGTGGGCGGTCGCAGGACAATGCGAGGAGCAGAGTAACTCCTCACTCAGGACACCAGCTGGACCTGCCCTGCTGGGCAGCAGGGGACTCAGTCTTGTCTACTCAGAATGAACATGTACGGGTCCCTGAGCAGAGATGGAGGAGAAAGATGAAGGTGGCATTGGAGCAGTCGCTGACACCCAGTGTTACCATATCCTGAGCTCTCTGAAAGCAGCTGTCCAGCCTCTGAGCATGTGTCTGAACTGGCACCTTCATCAGCCTCCTACCTCCTACCCACGCTTCAACCCTTCACTGCCTCCCACCTCTCACAGCCAGGTAAGAGAACCATAAGTCAGAGCCATACTCCAGCCCTGAGCGTGTGTCTGTGGTTCCCCGGAGAAGAGAAGTCTGGCCCTGTGCCAGCCAGCTTCCTGGGCACAGGGTGTGAGCCAGGCCCCGTGTTCTCAGGCTTCCTCCAGCACAGGGTGTGAGCCACTCCTGCCGCTTCCCTGCTCATCTCCTCTCTCTGAGACCTTTGAAAATGACTCGTACTCCTGGTACCAACTTTGGACAAAGCAGTGGGACATTTGCCTTCAAGCAGAGATTCCCTCAGGCCCCTGTGCAACCAGCCCTCTGGGTCCAGCTTGTCTTAAATTGTCATCCTTTATGCTGGCTCCATCTTCTCTGCCACTCTGTAAGCCCAGTCTCAGCTCCATTTTTAGAAATACAGACAGCCCCACCTTGGGAGAGACAGGCTTGGCAGTCCTGAAGGGCACGTTCAATGCCTTTCTACTTTACGCCCAACTTGCATGTGGACACCTAGGAAAGCTAAATGCTATTTCTTTTACTTTTCTCCTTTGGTTTTATTTTTCCTGTCTTTAACTTTTCTTGGAACATTCCAGATTCTCCTAGACTCTGGTCTAGAGTCCAGAAATTAGTGGCGTCCAGCATTCTTAATGTTCCCACATGGCACAGGCCTGCAGGCTGCCCTGCTCATGAGACATGGAGAGGCTGCGGTTTCACACTGAGCTGTGGTTGGTTAGGGCCACTTTCCTTACTTCCTCAGTGCGACAGCAGTTACTAGAAGAATTAGGGGCAAACTTAAACTACCAAAGGACAGCATTCTAAATGGGCCCTTGGGATGCACAAAGCCGACTCCTCTGACTCAGAGCAACATGGACACTGAAAAGCATCTGAATACTAACTGCTTTGAGCAGCCACATTAGGTCTCTCGCTTGCACCTTGAGGCCAGTATTTGCTCTTCTTTCTCCAAGGAAACTCAGCAGTGTGAGGCTATGAGAGACATGCTAGCACCAGGGCCACATGGGGCAAGGCCTGGGGGGTGGTGATGCATAAAGCAGGCCAAAAGGAGCAGATGGAGAGGCAGCAGGCCCTAGGGCATGGACAAGGCTTACCCGGTTGTCTTCAGTCTCCACCGTGACCTTCCCATCCTGAGTACTCTTGATTTTCTCCTTGGCATACTCTTCCTTTGAGGTGACCACAAAGCAGTAGGTTTTGGCATCAAAGGGCTGGTTCTGCACCTCAATCCTCTCCTTTTCTGACTTGTGGAGGAAGAGACTGGCCATGCCCAACACTTCATTTCAGTGTTGCTGCTCATGGTGTCAGCTGCAAGGCAACCCACCGATGAGCTGCTGCCTCCCAGCAGGCTCCAGGCCTGCCCGCCTCTGATGCTGCCGCCTAGGACAAGGCTGTGCTCTGTCTCGGGAGCCCCACCCAAAGACTAAAGTGCTGGGGAAGTCAACTGGATCACATGTAACTCCATCTCCTCATTATCTGAGGCTCAGATTACTGAAGGACCTAGAGGTGAGCCTAGTCCTCTTGGGACCTCATTTTCTTTAAAACCCAGGTGCTGCTGAGAGAAGATCCTATATAATAAAGATGTAATATGTAAATTGACCCTCATGCCCTCACAAGATGGCTGTCTAAAGGCAGGCCGGCAGGGTGGTTAGTGAGGGACGACCAAACAACTGAACAAGCAGGCTGTGTGGGATAACCAGGCCAGTAGGGGGGTCAGTGAGGAACGACCAAAGGACTGAACAGCAGGCTAACCAGGGGTAACCAGGCTGGTGGGGGGGGGGGCAGTTGGGGAAACCAGGCCAGCAAGGGAGGGCAGTTGGGGGTGACCAGGCTGGCAGAGGAGAATTAAGAGGCGACCAGGCTGGCAGGGGGGGGGGGCATTTGGGGGTGATTAGGCTGACAGGGGGCAGTGAGGGGTGACTAGGCCAGTGGGGGGGCAGTTAGGGGCAACCAGGTTGACAGGGAGGGCAGTAAGGGGGACCAGGTTGGCAGGGGGGGCAGTTAGGAGTGACCATGCTGACAGGGAGGGGGCAGTTGGGGGCAACCTGGCTGGCACGGGGGGCATTTTGAAGCAACCAGGCCAGCAGGGTGGGGCAGTTAGGGTCAACCAGGCAGGCAGGCAGGTGAGCGATTAGGAGCCAGTGGTCCAGTATTGTGAGAGGGATGTCCGACTGCTGGTTTAGGCCCGATCCCCGGGATCGGGCCTAATCTGGCAGTTGGACATGCCCCAAAGGGTCCCAGATTGGAGAGGGTGCAGGCTGGTCTAAGGGAACTCCCAGTACATGAAATTCATTCACCGGGCCTCTAGTTTAAAAGTAAAAACCATCCTGGATGCACTGACGCGGAGCGCACCATCCACAGCCGCCAGTTCCACCGCCGCCTCCGCCGCTGCCGCGCCGCGTTCCCGAGGAGCGAGGAGAACCCGCCGGAACCGACCATGCCGAAACCAATCAATGTCCTAGTCACCACCGTGGATGTGGAGCTGGAGTTCGCCATCCAGCCGAACACGACAGGAAAGCAGCTTTTTGATCAGGTGGTGAAGACGATCGGCCTCCGGGAAGTGTGGTACTTCGGCCTCCAGTATGTAGATAATAAGGGATTTCCTACCTGGTTGAAACTTGATAAAAAGGTGTCGGCCCAGGAGGTCAGGAAGGAGAATCCCCTGCAATTCAAGTTCAAGGCCAAGTTCTACCCCAAAGACGTGTCTGAGGAGCTCATCCAGGACATCACGCAGAAGCTTTCCTTCCTCCAAGTGAAGGAGGGCATTCTGAGCAATGAGATCTACTGCCCTCCGGAGACGGCGGTGCTCCTCGGCTCCTATGCCGTGCAGGCCAAGTTTGCAGACTACAACAAAGAGATGCACAAGTCTGGGTACCTCAGCTCCGAGCGGCTGATCCCCCAGAGAGTCATGGACCAGCACAAGCTCACCAGGGACCAGTGGGAGGACCGGATCCAGGTGTGGCACGCGGAGCACCGTGGGATGCTCAAGGACAGTGCCATGCTGGAGTACCTGAAGATCACCCAGGACCTGGAGATGTACAGGATCAACTATTTTGAGATAAAAAATAAGAAAGGAACAGACCTGTGGCTCGGAGTGGATGCCCTGGGACTAAATATTTACGAGAAAGATGATAAGTTGACCCCAAAGATTGGCTTCCCGTGGAGTGAGATCAGGAACATCTCTTTCAACGACAAGAAGTTTGTCATCAAGCCCATCGACAAGAAGGTGCCTGACTTCATCTTCTGTGCCCCCCGTCTGCACATCAACAAGCGGATCCTGCAGCTCTGCATGGGGAACCACGAGCTGTACATGCGCTGCAGGAAGCCCGACACCATCGAGGTGCAGCAGATGAAGGCCCAAGCCCGGGAGGAGAAGGACCAGAAGCAGCTGGAGCGGCAGCAGCTGGAAATGGAGAAGAAGAGGCGCGAGACCGTGGAGAGAGAGAAGGAGCAGATGATGCGGGAGAAGGAGGAGCTGATGCTCAGGCTCCAGGACTAGGAGCAGAAGACCAAGAAGACTGAGAAAGAGCTCTCGGACCAGATCCAGAGGGCCCTGCAGCTGGAGGAGGAGCGGAAGCGGGCGCAGGAGGAGGCTAAGCGCCTGGAGGCCGACCGCATGGCTGCCTTGCGTGCCCAGGAGGAGCTGGAGAGGAAGACAGTGGATCAGATAAAGAGCCAGGAGCAGCTGGCCGCGGAGCTGGCGGAGTACACCGCCAAGATCGCGCTCCTGGAGGAGGTGCGCAGGCGCGAGGAGGATGAGGTGGAGGAGTGGCAGCACCGGGCCAAGGAAGCCCAGGATGACCTGGTGAAGACCAAGGAGGAGCTGCAGCTGGTGATGACGGCGCCACCGCCCCCGCCGCCCCCTGTGTACCAGCCGGTGGCCTATCACGTCCGCGAAAACCTGCAGGAGGAGGGCACGGAGGACTCAGGCTACAGCGCCGAGCTGTCCAGCGAGGGCATCCTGGGCGACCGCAATGAGGAGAAGCGGGTCACCGAGGCCGAGAAGAACCTGCGCGTGCAGCAGCAGCTGATGACTCTGTCCAGCAAGCTGTCCCAGGCCCGAGACGAGAACAAGAGGACCCACAACGACATCATCCACAACGAGAACATGTGGCAAGGCCGTGACAAGTACAAGACGCTGTGGCAGATCCGGCAGGGCAATACCAAGCAGCGCATCGACGAGTTCGAGGCCATGTGAGGCCGCGGCACGGCAGGGTGGCCGAGCCGGGCCCGTGGTCCGCACGCAGACTGACACTGTATCCGTAGTTCTCTGATCTAGACCCTCTTCCTACCAGTTCCTTAAAGAGAGTAGCTGTTTCAGCGGGAGTATCCCGGGGCTGGGACGGCGGGGCCCCCTGGTTATTTTCCCATTTGTATCATAGTGCCAAACGGGCCTGATTTTTACTGCTGTTGATACTGAATCACTTCCTGTCTGTGCTGGGGGCAGGGCCAATCGAATCAAGGGAAGGGCCGCTGTACGCCTGGGGCAGCTCCGTGCTGGCGTGTGAGAGTCGTGTCATTAAAGCAACCCGGTGGCTGGTCTGTGCCATACTCCTTCTGTATTTGAATTCGCTCAGATTAATAGAGTCACTTGATTTCTTAAAGGATGCATCTCTGTATTTATGGTTTTGAGGCTTAGACACTGGTGGAAAGCATCACACACGTGCACACAGTGACTCCTTCCCCTGGTGGCCGCAGCCTCACTCATTCCGGATAAACAGCAGGGAGGGCACGTGCTTAGATAAACTCCTGTTTAATAGTTAGAGGCTCTGTGGTTGGACTCTCACCTGATTAATAATGATCAGCTCTATAGTATAATATTTATATATAGTTTAATATGGGTTTGTAACGTTAGTTAAAAAGGGAAAACTTTGTTCTGTATATTTTGTTACCTTTTACAGAATAATAAAAGAACATGAAAATGGAAACCAAAAAATAAATAAATAAAATAAATAAAAACCATTCTATCTAATAAAAGAGTAATATGCAAATTGACCATACTTCCACTACACCCACAATCCACACCCACCAATCAGGAGTGAGTATGCAAATTAACCCAACTAAGATGGCTGTGGCTATGGAGAGAGCAGGAGACTTGGGTTTCCCTGGCAATGGAGGGAGCCAAGCTTTCCACAGACCTTGTCTGGCCCAGGCCTCTGCTTAAGGCTACAAAGTTTCAATTATAGAAGATAAATAAATCCCAACAAAAATGGTGGCAGCCAGGGAGCTGGAGAGAGCAGGAGGCTTGAGTTGCCCCCAGTGATGGAGAAAGCCAAATTTTTGCAGCCCTGGACTGCCTTGGCCTCCACTTAAGGCTACAAAGTTTCAATTATAGAAGATACATAAATCCCAACAAAAATGGCTGCAACCACAGAACAAGCAGGAGGCTTGGCTCCACTCAAGGCTACAAAGTTTCAATTGTAGAAGATAAATAAATCCCAGATATCAGGGCCTCTGCTTGGGTGGCCGGGGGGCGTGGCTGGCCTGCAAACCACCACAGGCCCCTTGCCCAGACCACCCCACACCCCAAGGGAACCCCCACCCTGATCCAGGACACCCTTCAGTGCAAACCAGCTGGCCCCCACCCGTGCACCAGGCCTCTATCCTATCTAATCCTATCTAATAAAATAATATGCAAATTGACCATCACTCCAACACACAAGATGGCTGCCCCCATGTGGTCAAAGATGATTGTCCCTATGTGGATGCAAGATGGCCTCCACAAGATGGCCAGCAGGGGAGGGCAGTTGGGAGGGACCAGGTCTGCAAGGGAGGGTAGTTGTGGGCAATCAGGCCAGCAGGGGAGGACAGTTGGGGGCAATCAAGCCTGCAGGGTAGGGCAGTTAGGGGTAACCAGGCTGGCAAGGGGGAGCAGTTAGGTGTGACCAGGCATGCAGGGGAGGGCAGTTAGGAGCAATAGGGCTGTCAGGGGATGGCTAGGGGTTGATCAGGCTGGCAGGCAAAAGTGGTTAGGGGCAATCAGGAAGGCAGGCAGGCAAGCAGTTGGGAGCCAGCAGTCCTGGATTGTGAGAGGGACATCCAACTGCCCGTTTAGGCCCGATCCTGGTAGGGAAGTTAGGATCGGGCTAAACGGGCAGTCAGACATCCCTTGAGGGGTCCCAGATTGGAGAGGGCGCAGGCTGGGTTGAGGGACACACACCCCCCCATGCACAAATTTCATGCACTGGGCCTCCAGTAAAAAAATAAAGGCCATTCTTCAAAGAGATTCTGCTCAATTGCAAATAGCTAAGGAACTTTTGAACCATTTTGAATGAAGGTGGCTACCTCCTCACACGAGGAAAGCTGGTGGTGCTTCCTTCAGTTGCTGAGACTAGAAGCTGCATCTGACCTTGGCATCCTTTGGAAAGTATTCTCAGTGCTGCCTCTTCTCTGCTCCTCCCCAGCCTCCCTGCCCTGGTCTGAGCTCTCAGACTGACAGGCCTGTAATAGGTGGGAGGAACCGGTAACTTCTATCACCTGAGATTCCCACCAGCCAGGGATGTGGCCAGAATTCTCACCCAAGAGTCATACCCACAGGATAACGAGGCCACAGAAGCCATGGTATTCAGACCTGCAAAGAATGCAAGAGGAAAGCTCTTGGCACCTGGCAGCATCCAGTCCAGCTTTGAATCAGCTCTTGATAAATTAGCTAACTAAGAAGAAAGGACTAATAACTTAAAAACAGCCTTACCACAGAGACAGACTGGAGGAGTAGATGGGACATGACCCACAGGTCTCTCCATGAATAAATGCAGAAAGATGGAAGAGTGGGCTTGCTCTGTATGGACCAATTGCCATCCAGAAAGGCTGCCACACTTTATATTCTACCAGTTCTGTGTGAGGGTCTGTTTCTCCATACTCTCATTCTCAATAGATTCATTTTAGAATATTTTTGTTGAGCTCCTAAAATAATGCTATTGTAAGATAAAGAAATATTTTAATGGGAATTTTATTTTTAGCCAATTCAATGCTTAGAGTGTGGCCCAGACATTGGATCAGAAACGGAATATTTGGGGAAAAGAGGAAAATTACATAAGTCAAGATTTTTTTCTTTCTTTAAAAAAGAATTAAAAAGTCCTCCAATTTTTTTATTTTATTATTAAGTTAAAAATAGTTTAATTTTCTTTTTACTCAATTATCAATCTTGGCCAAGAGATTCCCATAGAATTTTTTACATGCTCAAATCATACAGAAAACTCCTTTTTCTTTTCTTTTCTTTTTTCTTTCTTTTTTTTTTTTTTTTTGTGTGTGTGTGTGAAGGCCTGAGTGGAGGGGCAGGGGCAAAGTGGAGGGGTCATTGGAGAAAAAAGGAACATCTGCAATACTTTCAACAATAAAGATAACTTTTTAAAAATTAAAAAATAAGTATCATGAAAATTACAGTTGACATACAATATTACATTAGTTTCAGGTGTATGACATAGTGACTAGACATTTATATAACTTACAAAGTGATCACCCCAATAAGTTTAGCACCGATCTGACACCTTACATAGTTATTACAGTATTATTGACTACATTCCCTATGTTGTACTTTGCATCCATGTGACTTTTTACCACTGGCAACTTGTACATCTGAATTACTTCTCCCTTTTACTCATTCCCTCAAACATCCTCCTGTCTGGCAACCATCAAAATGTTCTCTGTATCTATGAATTTGTTTGTATTGTTTATTTATTTTGATTTTTAGATTCCACATATAAGTGAAATCATATGGTACTTGTCTTTCTGTTTGACTTATTTCACTTGGCATAATGCCCTATAGGTCCATCCATGTTGTTGCAAATGGCAAGATTTCATTCTTTTTTATGGCCGAATAATATTCCTTTGCATATATGTACCACATCTTCTTTATACAATTGTCTATTGGTGGATACTTAGGTTGCTTCCTCATTTTGGCTACTGTAAATAATGCTACAATGAACATAGCAGTGCATATATCTTTTTAAATTAGTGTTTCTTATTTCTTCAGGTATACACATTAAGATCCACCCTTTTTAAGTACACAGAAGTGATGAGTTTTGATAAATGTATTCAGTCCACTATAATCACAACTTGGATCATTTCCATCACCTGCCCAAATTTCCTGGTGTCCCTGGCAACCATTTGCCATTGTGATATTATTGAAACCGTGTTGAAGATTTAAGTAGGAGAAAGTTACTATATTGACATCATCAAATCTTTTTTTTTAATATATTTTATTGATTTTTTACAGCGAGGAAGGGAGAGGGATAAAGAGCTAGAAACATTGATGAGAGAGAAACATCGATCAGCTGCCTCCTGCACACTCCCCACTGGGGATGTGCCTGCAACCAAGGTACATGCTCTTGACCAGAATCGAACCTGGGACCCTTTAGTCCGCAGGCCGACGCTCTATCCACTGAGCCAAACCGGTTAGGGCAGGGGTCCTCAAACTTTTTAAACAGGGGGCCAGTTCACTGTCCCTCAGACCGTTGGAGGGCCGGACTATAGTTTAAAAAAAAGCAAAACTATGAACAAATTCCTATGCACAGTGCACATATCTTATTTTGAAGTAAAAAAACAAAAAGGGAACAAATACAATATTTAAAATGAAGAACAAGTAAAGTTAAATCAACAAAGTTACCAGTATTTCAATGGGAACTATGGGCCTGCTTTTGGTTAATGAGATGGTCAATGTCCGGTTCCATATTTGTCACTGCTAGTCGTAACAAGTGATGCAAGTGTGCATCAGTTACCCTAGATCTGGTTGGAGATTTCAGATGTTTCATTCTGGAAAAAGTCTGTTCACAGACATAAGTGCTGCCAAAGATGGTTGCCATTTTGAGTGCATGGTTCCTGAGATTAGGATATGTCTCAGAGGGGAGAGATGCATAGAAATTAGGAAGGCTGCTTGACTTGAATGCGTCTTTCAGAGAGTCACAATTCTGCAGTTCAGCCAGTTCCATTTGGTAAATTGTATCCACATTTTCAGTGTCAATAGAAAATGGGTTACGGAAAAGCTGTATGTCCTGTTCATGCAGATGAAGCTCTTTAAATCTAAATCGGAACTCCTTTTGCAACTTTTCCAGTGAACCCACACATGTTTTGTTTGGGAATGCAACCAATGGTTTTTCCGCTAACAGATTTTGAGTTGTGGGGAGATGGCAGAAATTTTCCTCCTTCACTTGTTTGATGAGGAGGCCTAATTTTACTTCAAATGCTTTCACATGTGATTGCATATCACAGATGAGCTTCCCCTTTCCTTGAAGTTGCACATTGAAACTGTTGAGTAGCTCTGTTACATCTGTCAGAAAGGCAAGGTGCCATTTCCGTTCTGCATCATTGAGCTATGGTACTTCTTTGTTTTTTGAAAGCAGAAAAAGCTGTAATCTGTGGAAGTAAGTCATAGAAATGTTTCAAAACACTCCCTCGACTCAGCCAACGGACTTCTGTGTGGTACAGAACATCTTCATAGGCAACATTTAGCTCAGACAGAAATTCCTGAAATTGTCTGTGGTTTAGTGCATTAGCTCTAATGAAGTTAACACAAGATACCACAATTTTCATAACAGAGTCCCACTTCAGTGATTTACTACACAGCGCTTGTTGGTGGATGAGGCAGTGTATGGCTATTGGATGAGAATGGTTATGTTTGTCCATCTCTTGGTTAATGCGAGCAATTAGTCCTTTCTTAGACCCCATCGTGCTAGGAGCACCATCAGTTGTCACACTGGCTAGTTTAGCCCAGTCCAGCTCCAAACCATTCACAGTTTGGCAAACCTTTTCATAGATATCCTCTCCTGTAGTTGTTCCTTTGATGCTTTGCAGTGCAGCAAGCTCTTCTGTGACTTCGAAATAGTAATTTGTCCCACGAATAAAAATTAGAAGTTGTGCAAAATCAAGAACATCATTACTTTTGTCGAGTGTCAAGGAAAAATAAGAAAGTTTTTTTGCGGAGTTTTGCAAATACTGATGCAAACTGTCTCCCATTTCTTCAATCCTTCGTGTAATTGTAGGTCCTGAAAGACTCACTGTACTAAATAAATCGGCCTTCTCTGGACACATCTCTTTGGCAACAGAAAGAAGGCATTCTTTAACAAATTCTCCCTCCACGAATGGTCTGTCAGTGCTATTAGCTTGGCAACTTGAAAACTTGCTCTCAGTGATGAAATATTTAGCTGCTTCTGCTTCACAAAAGTATTTTGCTGAGTTGTCAATGTATTTTTCAGTTTTAATATTTTATCTTTTCTCACTTCTCCGACCAAACAATCATATTTATCTTTATGTTGAGTTTGACAGTGTCGACGCAAATTGCATTCTTTGAACACAGACACTATATTCTGGCATATCAAACACACAGCTCTTTCCTTGTACTGCATGAAAAAGTAATCATAAGTCCACTGTTCTTTGAATAGCCTACACTCAGAGTCAATTTTTCTCTTTCTTGATATAATTGTTTCCTAGGGATTCCAAATTGCTATTAGTAAAATACCAATATATATATACAGCGCTACAAAAACAATATACCAGCAATAACTTTGCCCACACAGAGACATAGAGACTGCACTGCCCATCAATGCAGTCTGATTAGTGCCCATCAATGCAGTCTGACCAGTGCCCATCAATGCAGCCTTGCCAGTCCACATCATTTCAGCCTCACCAGTGCCCATATTGGTGGAACTCCGCTTTTACCTCAGGCTCACACTGGTGGGTTGCGGGAACGGCACGATTACCCAGCCGGTTCCTCTACCACCTTTCCAGTTCACACTACCCTGTGAGAACCACACTGCGATCTGTGAACTCGCACAGGAATCTGGTCGCATGGGTAAGAAGACCCATGCGATCAGATTCCACTGCAGGAAAAAAGAAGGCACGTATGCCTTTTTTCTTCCGAATCTAATGCGAGTTCAGCCATACAAGCATATGGCTGAACTCGCACTGCTCAGAGATCGCAACAGTGTGAACCGGGACTTACACAGCACACAACATACAACATCATGCACAACTGAATAGCAATCAAAATATAAATGCACTTACTGTCAATTAAATTGGGTTTCCTACTCCTCGGCTGTCTGCAGAGCCAGATTAAGTTCCCATGGGGCCCTAGGCAGATTACCAGTTTGGGGCCCCCATGCGATAACACTGAGCACTAACCATTTGCATTAACACTGACCGCTGACAATTTGCATTAATACTGAGCACTTACAATTATCATTACCACTGAGCACTGACTATTTGCATTACCTCTGAGCGCTGACCATTTGCATTACCTCTGAGCACTGACAATTTGCATTAGCACTGAGTGCTGACTATTTGCGTTATCACTGTGATGCAACCCCCCTAGAAACCACCCCCAACCAACTAACCAACTTAAAAAAAAAGGCTCTCCTAACTTTAAAAAAAGGCTTTCCTATCTGCAAAATAAAAGGCGCCCCCCCCCCATCTGCAAAAAAAAGACCTCCTAACTTCAGAAAAAAAAGGCCCCCCTTAACCGCAAAAAAAAAAGCCCTACTAACTGCAAAAAAAAAAAAATAATAATAATAATAGACCTTTTAACTTCAAAAAAAATAATAAATCCTAACTTGTTCTTACCTCGGTCCTCAGGCAGCATTAGGCTCTGCACAAGCAAGCTCGTGACTCACCACATCACACCCAGACTGAGAGGAGGAGTCCAGAGACAGAGAGAAGGCGGGGATTCTGAGAGTGCAGCGCACATTCCACACATGCGCACTGCGGGGGCCTGGATGAGTCCGCTGCTAAGCAGGACAAGCAGCTGCGGCAAAAACACCCAGCTGGCCTGATAAATGTCCTCCGCAGGCCGCATGTGGCCCGCGGGCCATAGTTTGAGGACCTCTGGGTTAGGGCATCATCAAGTCTTCTTACCAAGAAATAAACTTCCTTTTTTCCTTAATCTTAAATTTTTCTCAAAATTTTATAATATTTTAAAGAATCCTGAATTATTATTACATTTATTCCACTCATTATATTTTGTGGATTTAATGATCTTTTCATTATATTTCCTATGTGACTATTATGATATACAATAAACATATTTTTGCATAAAAATAATAAATAATAAATAAAAGCAACTCAAGCACTTGTCAATAGATAAGTGTATAAAAAATGTTATAGCATAATACACAATGGAATACAACTTGACCTCAAATTCCATTTTTAAAATAAAAATATTTCAATAATTTACCTGCTTGATTTATTTTTTAAATTTAAGTTGCATCAGATTTTATTATTGTATTTAATAAAATGAGTCCTCAAAATACATTTTAAAAATTGGGGGTATTGAAAAAAAATCTGTACACTAGATTCCCTTGCATGTCCAAGATTTTAGGGAAAGTACTTAATTCAGGGGTGATCAGAGCAAACAATGTGATTTAAAAATATCGAGTAGAATTTCTTGCCAAAAAAATTTTTAATCTATTTGATAACTAAGCTCTCAGGATTAGACATTCATTTAATTTGGTTCAAAGCCTTGTCTTCAAGAGTCACCTATTTCATTAGTTAATAATCTTTAAGTACCCAACAAATAATATCTAAGTTTAAAGCACTGTGAGAGTTAAAAATATGTTTTTATCCCTGTTCTCAAAAGCTTAGAATTTAGTTATGATAAAATCTAAGTACAGTAGTCCCCCAATAATCTGTAGTTTCACTTTTTGCAATTTCAGTTACCTATGGTTAACCAAGGTATGAAAAATATTAAGTGGAAAAATACAGAAATAAGGAATTTATAAGTTTTAAATTGTGTGCCATTCTGAATAAAATGATGAAATTTCATGTTGTCTTGCTCTATCTCCCTCAATCTTGACTCATCACTACCCTCCCATTAGTCACTTAATAGCTGTCTTGATTAAAAGTTGGATTGTCTCAATATCTTTTTTTAAAATTACTTTATTAATTAAAGTATTACATATGTGTCCTTATCCCCCTATTGTCCCCCACCCCGCCACTCATGCCCTCACCTACCTGTTGTCTGTGTCTATTGGTTATGGTTATATGCATGCATACAAGTACTCTGGGTTGATCTCTCCCCATTATTTCCACCTTCCCCTACCTTCCCTCTGAGGTTTGATGGTCTGATCTATGCTTCTCTGTCTTTAGATCTGTTTTTGTTATTCAATTTATATTGTTCATTATATTCCATAAATGAGTGAGATCATATGATATTTATCTTTCTCTGACTGGCTTATTTCTCTTAGCATAATGCTCTCCGGGTCCATCCATACTGCTGCAAATGGTAAGAATTCCTTCTTTCTTATAGCAGTGTAGTATACCATTGTGTAGATGTACCACAGTTTCCTAATCCACTCACCTGCTGATGGGCACTTAGGCTGTTTCCAAATCTTAGCTATGGTGAATTGTGCTGCTATGAACATAGGGGTCCATATATCCTTTCTGATTCGTGTTTCCACTTTCTTGGGATATATTCCTAGAAGTGGTATCACTGGGTCAAATGGGAGTTCCATTTTTAGTTTTTTGAGGAAACTCCATACTGTTCTCCTCAGGGGCTGCACTAGTTTGCATTCCTACCAGCAGTGAAGGAGGGTTCCTTTTTCTACAAATCCTCGCCAGCACTTGTCATTTATTGATTTGTTGATGATAGCCATTCTGACAGATGTGAGATGGTACCACATTGTTGTTTTGATTTGCATCTCTTGGATGATTAGTGACTTTGAGCAGGTTTTCATATGTCTCTTGGCCTTCCTTCTGTCTTCTTTTGAAAAGTATCTATTTAGGTCTGTTGCCCATTTTTTTATTGGGTTGTTTATCTTCCTTTTGTTAAGTTGTATGAGTTCCCTGAAAATGTTGGAGATTAAATCCTTATTGATAATAACATTGGCAAATAGGTTTTCCGATGCAGTGGGCTTTCTTATTTTTTTTTGTTGTTGTTGTTGTTGATGGTTTCTTTTGCTGTGCAAAAGCTTTTTATTTTGATGTAGTCCCATTTGTTTATTTTCTCTTTAGTTTCCATTGCCCTAGGAGCAGTATCAGTGAAGAAATTGCGTCAGCATATGTCTGAGATTTTGCAGCCTGTGGATTCCCCTAGTATTTTTTTTGGTTTCCCATCTTATGTTTAAGTCCTTTATCCATTTTGAGTTTATTTTTGTGTTTGGTGTAAGTTGGTGGTGTAGTTTCATTTTTTTTGCAAGTATCCATCTAGTTTTCCCAACACCATTTATTGAAGAGATTGTCTTGACTCCCTTGTAAGTTCATGACTCCTTTGTCAAATATTAATTGAGCATAGTGTTTTGGGTCGATTTTTGGGTTCTCTATTCTATTCCATTGGTCTATATGTCTGTTCTAGTGCTAGTACCAGGCTGTTTTGAGAACAGTGACTTTATAATACTTACTTTGTTCTTCTTTCTCAGGATTGCTGCAGCTATTTGGGTATTTGGGTTTCTTTTTTATTCCAGATGAATATTTGGAAAGTTTGTTCTTGGCCTGTGAAATATGCCATTGGTATTTTAATGGAGAGAGCACTGGGTCTATAGATTTCTTTAGGTGGTATGGACATTTTAATGATGTTAATTCTACCAACCCATAAGCAGATGGAAGAACATAGTATGTTCTTCCATCTGTTTATGTCTTCCTCTATCTCTTTTTTCAGTGTCCTATATTTTCCAAGTATAGGTCTTTTACCTCCTTAGTTAAGTTTATTCCTAGGTATCTTAGTTTTTTTGGTGCAGTGGTAAATGGGATTACTGTTTCTATCTGTAAGTTCACTATTGGTGTAGAGAAATGCCTTAGATTTCTTGGCATTAATTTTGTATCATGCAACATTGCTGAATTTATTTATTAAGTCTAATAATTTTTTGATGGAGTCTTTAGGGTTTTCTATGTACAGTATCATGTCATCTGCATAGAAGAACAGTTTTACTTCTTCTTTTCCAATTTGGATGCCTTTTATTTCTTCTTGTCTAATTGCAATGGCTAGTACTTCCAGTACTATGTCAAACAGGAGTGGTGAGAGTGGGGATCCCTGTCTTGTCCCTGTTCTTAGTGGAAATGGTTTTAGTTTTTGCCCATTTAGTATGATGTTGGCTGTAGGTTGGTCATATATGGTTTTTATTATGTTGAAGTATGGTCCTTCTTCTCCCACCTTGCTGAGAGTTTTTATCAAGAAAGGGTGTTGGATTTTGTCATATGCTTTTTCTGCATCAATTGATATGACTATGTGATTTTTATTTCTCAGTTTGTTTATGTGATGTATCACATTTATTGATTTGCGGATATTGTACCATCCTTGCATCCCTGGGATAAATCCTACTTGGTTATGGTTATGATCTTTCTGATATACTGCTGGATCCGGTTTGCTAGAATTTTGTTGAGGATTTTGGCATCTATGTTCATGAGGGATATTGGCCAGTTATTCTCTTTCATTGTGTTATCTTTATCTGGTTTTGGTATTAAGGTGATGCTGGCTACTTAGAATGAGCTTGGAAGTGTTCCTTCCTTTTGAAAATTTTGGAATAGTCTGAGGAGGACAGGTTTTAGTTCTTCCTTGAATGTTTGGAAAAACTTCCCTGTGAAGCCTTCTGGCCCTGGGCTTTTGTTTCCTGAAAGCTTTTTGATGACTCCTTCAATTTCTTCCATAGTTATCGGCCTATTGAGATTTTTAGATTCTTCCTGATTGAGTTTTGGAAGGTATTTTTCTAGGAATATGTCCATTTCTTCCATGTTGTCTAGTTTGGTGAAATAAAGTTGTTCGTAGTATTTTTTAAGAATTCTTTGTATTTCTGTGGGATCTGTTGTTATTTCGCCTCTTTCATTTCTGATTTTGTTTATTTGGGTCATCTCTCTTTGCTTCTTGGTGAGCCTGGCTAGAGGTTCATCAATCTTGTTTACCCTTTCATAGAACCAGCTCTTGGTTTCATTGGTCTTTTGTATTGTTTTTTGGTCTCTATGTCATTTATTTCAGCTCTGATCTTTATTATTTCCTTCCTTCTGCTCACTTTGTGCTTTTCTTGTTGCTCTCTTTTTAATTCTTTAAGTTGCAGAGTTAGATGGTTTATTATCAGGCTTTCTTGTTTTTTGAGGTAGACCGGTAGGGTTATAAACTTCCTTCTCAGGACTACTTTTATTGTTCCCAGAGATTTTGGATTGTTGTGTTTTTATTGTCATTAGTTTCCAGGATGTTTTTAATTTCTTCTTTGATCTCTTAGGTAACCCTATCAATATTTAATAGCATGCTATTCAGCTTCCAAGTGTTTGAATTTTTTGGATTGTTTTTATTGTAGTTTATTTCTAACATTATTCCATTGTGGTCTGAGAAGATGCTTGATATGATGTCAATCTTCTTAAATTTGGGGAGGCTTTGCCTGTGACCTTTATGTGGTCTATTTTTTAAAATGTCCCATGTGCTCTTGAGAAGAACGTATATTCCATGCCTTTTGGATGAAATGTTCTAAAGATATCAATTAATTCCATCTGCTCTAGTGAATCACTTAGGATTGCTGTTTCTCTGCTGATTTTTTGTCTAGAGGATTTATCCAGTGATATCAGTGCTGTATTAAAGTCCCCTACTATGATTGTATTGTTGTTGATCTCTCCCTTGATATCCTCCAGGATTTTTTTTATGTCTCTGGGTGCTCCTGCATTAGGTGCATATATGTTTATCAGGGTTATATCCTCTTGTTGTATCAATCCCTTTAGTATTGCGAAGTGGCCTTCCTTATCTCTTGTTATGGCCTTCACTTTGAGGTCTATTTTGTCATATATAAGTATTGCTACCTCAGCTTTTTTTTTTTTTCATTTCCATTTGACTGAAAGATATTTTTCCATACCTTCATTTTCAGTCTTTGTGAGTCCCTTTTCTGAGGTGGGTCTCTTGTAGACAACATATATATGGATCATGTTTTTTTTATCCATTCAGCCATTCAATGTCTTTTTATTGGAGCATTTAGTCTGTTTAGATTTTAAGTTATTATTGACCAGAAGCCCGGTACATGAAAATTCATGCACTGGAGCAGGGTTCCCTCAGCCTGGCCTGCCCTCTCTCACAGTCCAGGAGCCCTCAGGGGTGGGAGGTGACCCAGCAATCAGGGGAAGGCAACGCCCTCATCACACCTCTGCTGCTGCCACTGCAGCAGCACAAGCCTTAGTTGGCCCTGTTTACCTGAGCATCAGGCAGCCCTGGGCACCTGGGATGCTGATGAGACTGGGGAACTGCAGAGGCAGTGCATGGAGCAGCCAGACCTGCCTGGGGGCGGGCCCAGCATTTTTGCACACCTGATGCCCAGGTGGGGCTGAGGGGACTGGGTGCCACCATCCTGTAACCATCTGAGCCACCATCTTTGAGGGAGGGACAATCAATTAGCATATTCCCTCCATATTGGCTGTGGGCACCGCCATCTTTGAGGGTGGGGTAGTAAATTAGCATATTTCCTCCTCATTGGTCTTGGGAGCCGCCATCTTTTGCAACAGTGTGAGTCAATTAGCATGTTCCCTCTTTATTAGATAATAGGTACTTTTTTGTAGATATTTTTATTTTTTGTGCCTGTGTTCCTTCTTACCTTTCTATTTCTTCTTTTTACAACAGTCCCTTTAGCATTTCTTGTATTGCTGGCTTGGTAGTGATAAACTCCCTTAGCCTTTTTTTGTCTGTGAAGCTCCTTATTTCCCCTTCAATTTTGAATGATAGCCTTGCTGGATAGAGTACTCTTGGATTCACAGAGTTGCTGCTCCTCGGATGGGGCAAGCTGCTCGTGCAGCTGCTGCTCCTCAGACAGGTTCAGGGTGCAGATGCGTGCAGCTGATGCTCCTCGTATGGGGGTGGGCTGCAAGGAGCTGCCACTTTTCAGTTGTGGGTGAGCTGCTGGTGCAGCTGCTGCTCCTCAGTTGGGGGTGGGCTGCTCGCGTGGTTGCTGTTTCTTGGATGGGGGTGCAGGCCACTCACACAGCTGCTGCTCCTTGGATGGGGGCACCACATGAGGCTGCTGCTCTTTGGCCTGGGGCAGGCTGCTCGTGGGGATGCTGCTCCTTGGACAGGAGTGGGCTGCTCACATATCTGCTGCTCACGTGGTCACAGTACACTCGTCTAAAGCATTGGGCTGGTTAGAGGGGAGCACACTTCAGAACTCACAGGAGCCTGAGCTCAGGGTGGCTGGAGACTCAGTGACCTTGGGACCACAGCCAAGAGTGCAGGTCCCTGGCAGGGGTGGTTGTAGAGTCCAAGGTGTTATCTGAGGGTACCCTGGGTGGAGGTGAGGCTGAGCTCCCAGTTACAGCAGCTATCCCCTTAAAAAAGACAAGGCCTCTGAGGAAGAGCCAGCCTCCCAGTACTGTTTGCAATGGTAGCAGAGGCTGCCTTGTTAGGCGAGCCTAGTCAGCCTGCCCCGAAGGTCCTGCAAGATCTAACTGTTCCTCACACACACACACACACACACACACCACATGACCACACATTCCTCTTTTGCTCCCTCACTCACTCATGCTCTCTTCCTCACTGCCACCTTCTTCCTGTCTCTGTAGTTGGGTCTGGGGTGTTATTGACCCATTCGTGGATGCAGTTGTGTCTGGTTATGTGGCTTGCTCTCTAGAACATTGGTCAGACAGGATAAAATTCACCCCGACAAGACACGACACAAAGGGAAAAAAACACGAATGTACTCATGACACCGATAACCCCAATATAAGTGACCACCTGAGAAAAGAGAATTACGGGAGAGAAAAGAGCACAAATGATATTGAAGAGAGAAAAAAAGATAAGAGAGAAAAGAAAATGCAATCCTAAATGACTCACTAGATTATATGGAGAAAATACCACAGAGCAAACAGATAAACCAAAAAAATGAAAACACCAAACACCCAGCAAAGAGGGTGGGGGCAGAATTTGTAAAGGCTGAGCTTATATAGAGAAAATAAGGTTAAGAATTGGATGAATATGGGGAGGACCTCAGTTCAGTATAGAGGAAGTAGAAAGGGGATGAGTGGATAAGAAGAAAGAGAATGAGAAGAAAATAATAATAATGATAATAAATTTCCAAAATATTGATTTAAGAAATGGTATAAAAATAAAAAATAGCAACCAGAACAGGTTTGGCTCAGTGGATAGAGCATTGGCCTGCGGACTGAGGGGTCCCAGGTTCGATTCCGGTCAAGGGCATGTACCTTGGTTGCAGACACATCCCCAGTAGGGGGTGTGCAAGAGGCAGCTGATCAATGCTTCTCTCTCATTGATGTTTCTAGCTCTCTATCCCTCTTCCTTCCTCTCTGTAAAAAATCAATAAAATATATTTTTAAAAATAAGCAATAAAAAATAGCAAACAAAATAAAATAGAATGATGGAAAAATAATACTAAAAGTACAAACAAAAAAAGGATAATAAAAAAGAGATAACAAAATAATAATAAAATAAAATTAAAATTAAAAAGTGAAGCATCATTCCTTTGGCTGGCTTAAGATCCCAGTCTTCTGGACTGTCTGCAGTTTCTGTTTCCTATTGCTGGGACTGAAGGCCTCTCTTTAGGCCAGTTCCTATGGACTCTCAGGGACTATTCAGATATTTTTTTTAATTCTTTGTACCATTCAAGGTTGAATCTGGGTGTGGCTGTATTGGTTGCTTGGAGACTGGAGGGAGGGGCTATCTCTTCAGGAAAAATGGCTGCCCAGGTCCTGGGCTCAGGTATGACTCAGCTCCAGACTCACTGCCACTTCTCGTAGACCGTCTCCTCTCCTCAGCCTCTCCTCAGCCTCTCCCCAGCCTCTCCCCAGACTCCACAAGTCCACACCTTCTCCTGCACCTCAGCCATGGGTGAGTGTCCATATCCAAAAGGTCCTATGAACTAGGTTCAGTGATAAAAAACAGGCCACAGAGAGGGGAAAGACTGCGCCTCTGCGACCTCTTCTCCTGCCAGCACTGCATATTCTGGTCAGCATTTCAGGCTGCCCCCTCTGGGCTCAGTCTTTCATGACTGTGGACCCAGATCTAGAATTCCCTGCCTCCAGCAGTCCTGCAGACCTCCTTTCCACAGTCAGATGCTGTGCATGTCCCAAGGGACGCGGCTCGGAGCAATGGGGTTTCCCTCTGACCTTCTGGGCTCAGAGGTCTGGCAGATCTCTCCTGCCTAGATCCTTGATTTTACCTTTCTCCAGGGGTCCTCTGCCCTTCCTGGCTACAAATTGTCTCACCAGCTCAGTCTCCTTCACCAATTTAGGATGGATGTTATTTGTTTCAGCTGCTCCAGGACAAGGCTCAGTACATGTCTGTCTATTCCGCTGCCATTTTTTTTCTATCTCAATATCTTAATGTTTGTGTTCAAGAAACCCTATTTTAGTTAAAGTGGCCCCAATGTGCAAAAGTAGAAATGCTGGCAATTTGGATATGAGAAGCCATAAAGTACTACCTTTAAGTGTAAAGATATATATGTATAGTAAAAAACAATATATGTAGGGTTGGGAGTTACCCTCAGTTTCAGGCATGAACCCCCTTGTCCCCAGTAGATAAGGGGTGCTATTATAATCCTCAAGAGGGAGGTGAGCCCCCTGGATGATATTTAGCAAAGTATTCCTTTTTGCTCAAGAAAAACAAATGTCTAGAAGTTACTAAATATATATCTTAAATAACTGAAAAATAACTCTTCCATATCTCTATTCTCCCTAGAATTGCACTTAATTCGATCATGAAAGGGAAAAGACATTCCTCTAAAATAACCTTCCCATTTTTGTCAACTCATTTTTCTTTTTAAAAAATTTAAATTATAGTTTAAATGTAACATTACTTTGTATTAGTTTCAGGTGTACAGCATTGTGGTTAGACACTTATATAATTTACAAAATGGACCTCCTGGTATGTCTAGTACCTATCTGGCATTATATATAGTTATTACAATATTATTGACTATATTTCCTATACTATTCTTTATATACCCATGACTATTTTGTATCTGCCAATTAGTACTTTTTAATCCCTCCATCAATTCCGGCAGAACAGCAAGCTGCCCATCACTACCAGGCTCATGAGCTCACAGAACTAACTCATGACTGTTCTACTATTACAATCTTTAATTAATCACAGAATGCCAAGAGATTCAGTAAAGTCACTAGACTAAACAAGCAAACATTTTTTAAAAGAAAAGAAAAAAGTCTAAATCATTGCTTGTCAGTGAAAATAACAAAAGATGTGCATTGCATGTCTTATTGAATAAACTTGAATCCACTTATGCATTGGCATGTAAACTTATTGTTCTGATAAAATAAGCTGATAATGATAGAAATTTGTCAATTCCCTCTAAAAATCATAGACAGCATATGGTTGCTACAAGAAAAACCCAAATAACTAAGATTTATGAAACCTAATTATGAATTCCACATCAAAGTGATTCAGAGTCTTGGACTGAAAGGTCAAGGGCCTGAGGGAGTGAGGCAGGAGAGATGGAAGTTACCATCACTGAAAGTGACCTGTTTTTTACACACACCCACACACACTATCTTTCTGAAAGGGAGAAAATAATAATCATGTATAAATGACATTATTTCTTTTAAGATGATAAATTTTCTTCAAAGAACTCTATTTAAGTTGTTTAAAATCCTGATTGATATGGCAGATATTGAAAGCTATGCTCACTTTCATACAACTTTCTAATATAAGATTCACATAAGCCCAACAAAGCACTTATACCATGATATGATTACACAAGTGCTTCCCTTTAATTGAACTTTAGCATTCTCACCTCACTTCTTACATTTTTAAAGAATTTATCTTACGCTTCCAGACAGAATGAAGCCATTCTTGATAGAGAGTAATATAGAGAAGTAAACTCACTATCTGTGTAATTGAAGCAAAATTAAACCAACTTTACATCAATTATCTGACTAGGATAATAGCCTTCATTCTCTACTTTACATCACACATCTAATGAGTCTGTTTTCCAAGATGTAACATTTAAACATAAAGTATTATAAAAATGCCTAACTTATAGGAGTTTATGAAAATTAATGAAATGTAAGTTAGAAAGAATGTAACTAACTTGCCTGAAATGTGACTGAGCCAACTAAGTTAAAACCATAGCTTATTCAAAAATTCCCACAAGACCCATAAGCTTAAGGAGTCCAATAGCTACTCATGACCTCAAGCACAAATTGCCTCAAGAAAAGGCCCTCTCAAGTCTGATCCAATCCCTTGTCTAATGCACATGACCAGTCACCAGTTATAGGCCAGTGAAAAGAATGGTCTTCACCTCATTTACCGAAAACTTCTTCTGCAATAAATCAGCAAAAATACACTGAGTGCTTCATGTGAAAGAAACCTGATAAACTGTACTGGAGGGTCATGGGGTTGTTAAAGCAAACTCAGTGTTATTGTGAACCCCACTTTAAAAAAATCTGATTTTAAGCACAGGTGAAGGAAATTCTGTAATCCTTAAAATTTAGATCAATAAGAATTCCTAAAAACCTATGCTCCCTCCAACATTTTGTCCTTTAAATTCGTGTTTTTATTAACTTACATACTGCAGCATAAAAACTAGCTTTTTTCCTATTTTTTTTTTTGTTTTGTTTTTGGTGTGTGTGTGTGTGTGTGTGTGATATTATCCTTGGTTGGATTAGTAAAAGCATTCCAATAACTTTTTGAATGCTCTCTTTGGACCCCAAGCTTGGAAATCTTTTCATACACCTCTAAGTTGAAGACTGAATTAGGTATTGCCCTGAATTGTGCATTTGAAAAGGCTGTCTTTGAGTCCACAGTCAGAAGTTTTTACACTGGGATTTTCCAGGTATCCATTAACCCTGGGCATCCTATCTAATAAAAGAATAATATGCAAATTAACCATCACGCCACTACACTCACAAGCAATGCCCACCAGCCAATCAGGAGTGAGTATGCAAATTAACCCAACCAAGATGACTGCAAACAGGAGGCTTGGGTTGCCCCCGGCAATGGAGGAAGCCAAGCTTTCCACACACCCTGGCTGGCCAAGGCCTCCACTCAAGGCTACAAAGTTTCAATTATAGAAGATAAATAAATCCCAGATACCAGGGCTTCCACTTGGGTCACCGGGGGGCGTGGCCAGCCTGCAAACCACCACACACCCCTTGCCCAGGCCGCCCCATGCCCCAAGGGAACCCCCACCCTGATCCGGGACACTTTTCAGGGCAAACCAGCTGGCCCCCACCCATGAACCAGGCCTCTATCTTATCTAATAAAAGAGTAATATGCAAATTGACCATCACTCCCAACACACAGATGGTTGCCCCCATGTGGTCAAAGATGATTGCCCCCATGTGGACACAAGATGGCCAGCAGGGGAGGGCAGTTGGGAGGGACCAGGTCTGCAAGGGAGGGCAGTTGTGTGTGATCAGGCCAGCAGGGGAGGGTAGTTGGGAAGGACCAGGCCTGCAAGGGAGGGCAGTTGGGGGCAATCAAGCCTGCAGGGGAGGGCAGTTAGGGGGGACCAGGCCGGCAGAGGGGAGAAGTTGGTGGTGACTAGGCCTGCAGGGAAGGGCAGTTGGGGGGGGGGGGGACCAGGCCTGCAGGGGAGGGCAGTTAGGGGGGACCAGGCCTGCAGGAGAGGGCAGTTAGGGACAAATAGGCTGGCAGGGGAGCAGTTAGGCATCAATCAGGCTGGCAGGGGAGTGGCTAGGGGGTGATCAGGCTGGCAGGCAGAAGTGGTTAGGGGCAATCAGGAAGGTAGGCAGGTGAGCAGTTGGGAGCCGGTGGTGCTAGATTGTGAGAGGGATGTCCGACTGCCCATTTAGGCCCGATTACCCCTAATTGCCCTCCCCTGCAGGCCTACCAGGATCGGGCCTAAATGGGCAGTTGGACATCCCTCGAAGGGTCCCAGATTGGAGAGGGTGCAGGCTGGGCTGAGGGACACACACCCCGGTGCATGAATTTCAGGCACCGGGCCTCTAGTTTTATGTAAAACATGAGATGTTTCCTGTGAAGAGGGTTGTTGTATAATAAAGAATTTGTGTCTAGTCTTTGTCCGGTGATTATGGCATGAATGTATAAAACTCAGAAATTTCCAAGTGATAGGAATGTCTTTTTCATGAACCTTTCATATTATACCTGAATATGCTAAGGATGTGACTCTAGACAGGGCCTGGTCACCAGAAAGAAACATCCATGTGAATGGAAGGTTGGGACTTTGAGCCAGTCCAACCTCTGGGAGGGGGGCAGGAAGGCTAGAGATAGAGTTCAATCAGGTGACAAATGATTCAATCAACCATGCCCATATAATAAAACACCAAGCAAACAAACTCTGGACATCAAGACTTAGATGAGACTCCTGGTTGTTAAACACATAGATACATCAATGTGCAGGAGCTGATGCATTCTGACTCCATGGAGAGAAGTCAATAGGAATTCTGTCTTTGAAATTCTCTTAGATCTTACCCTATGAATATCTTCATTTAACTATTCTACATTTGTATCCTTTCTGATAAAACAATAGTTGTAAGTATAACACTTTCCTGAATTCTATTTGTTCTAATGAATTATCAAAATCCTTGAATTTGTGGCCAATTGGTGAGAAGTATAGGTGGTCTAGGGACCCTAAACTTGCAATAGGCATCTGAAGTGAGGACAGCCTTGTAGGAGATGGTTCTCTTACCTGTGGAATCTGACACACTAACACTGGGTAGTTAATATTAGAATTGCACTGCAGTAGACTAAGGAGCCACATCTGTTGTCAAAATTTCAAAGGGCTCTTTGACACAAAATACTAACATTAAGAACCACTACTCTCTAGAGTCCTAAGCAAAGAGTCCCAAACTTAGAAAAGATGGCTACTTTCATTTTAATTATCATAAATACTTCAGAAGCTTAAAAGCCAGAATAAGTCT
Source organism: Corynorhinus townsendii (assembly GCA_026230045.1). Classification (NCBI taxonomy): domain Eukaryota; kingdom Metazoa; phylum Chordata; class Mammalia; order Chiroptera; family Vespertilionidae; genus Corynorhinus; species Corynorhinus townsendii. Next base: position 102,257,430 of record JAPDVU010000003.1, read on the forward strand.
TGAATCCTCTCCTACTTTAAGCATATGGAACAAAAATGTAAAATAAAAACCGATCACAAGGTTTTCCAAGACAGAAATTTGAATACTTAACACCCAATCTTCTCTACACAGGATAACCCTCCCACCCCTGTTCCCCTAACCCTGCCCCATCACCTGCTTTCTTCCCAGTCTTTCCCATCTCAGCAAATGGTAACACCAGTTATTTCGGTCATCAACCTTGAAGTCATTCTTGCCTCCTCTAATTTTCTTATTATACCCCGTATCTAAAACATCACCAAATCATTCAAAATATATTCCACTAGAGGCCCAGTGCATGAATTCATGCACAGGTGGGGTCCCTCTAGGTGGCTTGCAGGGATCAGGCCGAAACCCGCAATCCAAAGTCACCTGCAGCTCCTACTGTGGCTCCTGCTCATCCTGGCCCCACTGAGCCTGCCATGGGCTCATGCCCAATCACTCCAGATCAGAAAAGGCTCTCACTGCCGCAGCAGCGCTCACCAGCCACTAGCCCTGCATCTGGTGACCTCCCAAGGGGAGTGGCCTGCAGGATCAGGCTGAAACTGGCTTTCTGACATCCCCCGAAGGGTCCTGGATTGCGAGAGGGCACAGGCAAGACTGAGGGACCCCACCAGTGCACAATAGGGCCGGGGAGGGACCACAGGAGGGCTCCAGGGCATATCTGGCCCATCTCGCTCAGTCCTGATCTGCTGGGCCCCAGCAGCAAGCTAATCTACTGGTAGGAGCATCTGCCCCCCTGGTGGTCAGTGCATGTCATAGTGAGCAGTTGAGCAGCCTTAGCATATCATTAGCATATTACCCTTTGATGTTGTTTGGTTGTTCTGCTATTCGGTCTATTTGCATATTACCCTTTTATTATATAGGATAGCAGACAGTATCTCACCTATGACTGCAGTGGTTCTCAAATTGTGGTCCATGGAATCCTGGGAGTCCCCAAGAACCTTACAGGGTGTTCACAGATGTTCACTAAGGGGACAGTTCAATAAAGTGAGCCTATCACTTCAATGAAGAAATTTTCATTATATCCATTATTATTTGACTTTTTCACTGCATTGATGCTTACAGTGATCCAAAAGCAATGGTGGACAAGACTGTTCATGTCTTAGGACAAATCAAAGCAATGGCAGCAAATTGTACTACTAATCTTTTATTTCTCACTGCTACACACTCACAGTAGGAGGGAAAGTAAGAGAGAGGGAGCCAGTTTCACTTAAGAATGTCCTTAGTGAAACTACTGATTTTTAATTTTAGTTTTAATTTTAATTTTATTAAATATAAACCTCTGAGTACACATTTATAATACTCTAGATGATAAAATGGAAAACATACATAAGCACTTTCTTACATGCTGAAATACTACTTGCACAATTGTTTGTGTCACAAGTTCAACTAATCACTGTTTTTCATGAAACTGTAACCATAATTTATTTCAATTAAGCTATAAACGTTGTGTGTTCTGCATTCTCTCAAGGCTACAGCCAACTCTCTGTTTGCCTAGAATATGTAAATAAAGTCCTATATTTTCACTTCTTATCTTGCCTTTTTTACAGCCAGAGTAACCTGCTCTTGGGGAGAAGGGTTGCTTGGCACCCTCCAAGAAGACCTGCAGGTGTCTACCAAAAATCTATAAACTCTTATTGGGAAAGATAATGCTGAAAGGGGAAGAGAAAGCTTGAGAAGTGGTGTATTCACATCCCCCTTCAGCTTCCCCTCCATTTCCTGTTCTCCTTCTCAGGAGAAGCAGCACGTTTGCATTCCCTTCCAGCTCCACCTCCCTTTACTCATGAGAGATGCAGCAGATCCATAGCCCGTCCCCCGCACCCGCACCCCCCCCCATGCCTTCCCTCACCCCTCCCACTCCCAATCTTTGTCCTGCTTTCCTTCTCCATCCTTATAAGAAACTTCTGTCTGCACTGAGATATTAAGATGGGGTTTGAGGACTGGGAAAAGTCCCCCTTCTGCTCAAGATACTGGTTCAGGAATAAACCTATTTCCTCTATACCAGCATCTGTCACAAGTTTGGTTTTCATAGCAACAGGCAGCTGGATCTGTGTGGGTCATTTCATGGTTTCAGAACAACATTTCTGCTTAGAATAAAAACTAATATACATCATCATTCATAGTGGTTATTTGGCAGATATTTTTTTGAAATATAAACAAAAGCAAGGCTGTCACTTCAAGGGAAAAATGCATAGTAATCTGTGCTAATGATAAAATTAAAGATTTTGTGGAGAAATTAGAATTTTTGAATACTCATATTTATCACTATAGACTTGAAAGTTTCCCAATACTGCCCAATTGGCATGGCTCAGTGGTTTAGCATCAACCTATGAACCATGAGGTCATGGTTTCAATTCCAGGTCAGGGCACATGCCCAGATTGTGGGCTCATTCCCTTTTGGGGGATGTGCAGAAGGCAGCCAATCAATGATTCTCTCTCATTATTGATGTTTCTATCTCTCTCCCTCTCTCTTCCTCTCTGAAATCAATAAATATATTTTTAAAAAGACATTATAAATTAAAAATATAGCTTCCCAATGCTTTAAAAACATTTTTATGAGCTTGGTGGTTATACTTTTGTGAGTGTAATTTTTTATATTGCACAATAAGATGCATCAATTGAAAAATCTATATAACAATATTTTTCAAGTTACCACTTCATGCTGTTATTATATTAGGCATGAGTAAAGATGTGTTTACAATATGAAACAGATACATGTTTTAATGTAACTGAATACAAAAAGTTCATTAATGTAGTTTCAATGAAACTATATTGCATATTGCAACTAACCTTGATTAACTATTAATTATAAAATTTGGTGAAATATCAAAGAATAATATCCACTAGTATCTGAAAATTCTTCCCTTTTCCAAGTATATATTTTTGAAGGAATAGATTTTCTTCAAACTTGAGCCAAAACATATAACAACAGATTAAATGCAGTAGCAGATATGAGAATCAAAATGTCTTCTATGAAGTCAGACATTAAAGAGATTTTTAAAACTCTAAAGCAATGCCAATTTTCTCACTATTTTTTTCTTTTGGAGAATGTTTATTTTTTTCAATAATATGTTACTATATTATAGAGATATTATGTCTATTTTTATATCAATCAATAGATATATGCTTAAAGCCTCAGTTTTAGTTTCTAATATAGTTAATATTAATAAATATAATCCACATAAATAAAACCTTTTGAGGTACTCAGTAATTTTTAGGAATATTAACAGTTTCTAGACCAAAATATTTGAGGAATTCTGCTTTATTATTACCATTCTATTCTAAGACATTATTATCACTTCTGATTTTTTTCGCTAACCTTTAATAGATCTCCCTGCTCTTTTTTCCTTGCATAATATTCCCAAACTACATCCAGAGTGATTCTTTTTAAATGTAAATCAGTCATGTCATTCCTCTGACCAAAACCTTCCAAAACCTTTTGGAAGGTTTCCTTCCAAAATCATTTGAAACAAAAGATGAAGTTCTTATTGGTCTACTAACATTAGACATAATCTGTACTCAAAGCCTGCCATGTTTATTCTCCTCACTCTGCTCAAGCCACACAGCTTATTGCTGTTCCCCAAATAAGTCAGAGCACATTTCCCTCATGTTTCTACATAATTGTCTCTCTGCCTGCTTTATATCTTTGCCCATATTTCATGTTCATTAAGTTCTTCCATAACCTCTGTGCCTTCTATGACTGACTAAAATCATGACTTTCCCAGACTCCTGTCCTGCTTTATTTTTCTCCACATTTACTACCATCTGATATACTATAACTTCTACTTTTTTTCTCAGTTTATTGACTGTTTTCCTCCACTAAAATATAAACTCTTTTAAGGTAGGAATTTTGCCTGTTTCTGTCATATCCTCTGCCACATATGGGTGTTCAGTTTATTTTTGTTAGATTAATGAATGGATGAATGTGTGAATGAATGAAATAATGACATAGCATAAATATGGGGAAAGAAATGCATTTTAAGAGTTCAGGAGAATTGTAGTCTAATCAAAGAGATTATTTGGGAGAAACCAAGATGGCAGCATAAGGTATACACCTGTATGCACTGCCTCTCACACCAAAACTACAATTAAAAATCAAAACAACTATCAACCAGAACCACAGGAAAGCTGGCTGAGTAGAAGTTCTACAACTAGAAGGAAAGAAAAAAGCTCATTGAGACTGTGTAGGAGGTGCAGAGCCATGGGAAAGCAGAGGTATGGAGGCGTGTGAATCGGGCAGGTGACTGGCTGTGCTGTTTTTTCCAATAGCAGGGAGATACAAGCTCCCAACTTCTCTGAACTCCAGTTTCCAGTAAGACTCTGGGAACCCAGACTCCTACAGGGAGAAACTGGACTGTCTGGCATCAGGTTAGAAAGTGAGGGTGGCTTTCTCACAGAGGTGTGTGCAGGAATCATTGACAGACCTGGAGACAGGGAAGCATCAATCAGACTGTCAAACCTCAGAGGGAAGGTAGGGGAGGGTGGGGGTGGGGTGGAGAGATCAACCAAAGGACTTGTATGCATGCATATAAGCCTAACCGGTGGTCACGGACAACAGGGGGTGGGTACATGCATGGGGAGGGGTTTGAGATGGGAATGGGGGATGAGGACAAATATGTGATACCTTAATTAATAAAGAAATTTTAAAAAATAAAGTATTACTGCTCTGGGGCATGGGATGCAGAGACGTGGAAACACGAAGACACAGAAACAGGGAGACACAGAGACAGCTGACTGGCAGCCATCACTGGTTGCCAAGCCCTAGTGATTCCCTGAGACTCTGCCCCACCCAATCTACAAACCCAACCAAGCTGTGTGCAGCAGCTTTTGCATATGAATGGCCTGCCCTTTCGCAGCTTAACCTAACCAACTGCAACTGGGTCAGCTCCAATACTTCCAATCCCCAAACAAAGAGGAGAAATCTTCAAATCTCACTATAGTTCCTGCTCGGTGGCCTCAGACAGTAGCTGACTTGCACCTCCTTGAAGATCCAGGAGCCAGTGTACCTAGTGGTCAGTGTGAAATGACACCAGATTTCAACTCTTCACATCCATAAGCGACACACTCAAGAGGCAGACTCAGTGAGCACCAAAGACCCACTAAAGCAAGTCCTGCCCCATAAGTGTGTCTCCAGCACAGCAGTTCTTCCATTATAGACACAGCTGATCCTCACAGCCAGTTGGCCTAGAGGTCAATTCCTCCCAGTGTACCAACAGCAATCAAGGCTTTACAACAAGACTGTGCACCCAGCCCACAAAGGGGTGCACCAAGAGTGTCCACCTCAGGTGATTAGGGAGGCTGAGCCACTGGACCCTATAGATCACCTACCACACAAAGCCACTCCATCAACACAGGGAAGCAGACAAAATGCGGAGACAAAGAAACATGTCATGAATGAAAGAAATGGAGGAAAACAAACTACTGGATATAGAGTTCAAAACTACAGTTATAAGGTTACTCAAGAATATTCTAGAAACTGCCAAGACTCTTAGTGAAACCTCCAAGGAACTTAGTGAGACCTTCAATGATCTTAATGAAAATGCCAAAAAAATGGAAAAGGACTAGTCAGAAATTAAGCATACACTGTCTGAAATAAAGAATAATATACAGAAATCCAACAGTAGACTAGAGGACCCCAAGAATCAAACCAAAGATTTGAAATATGAGGAAGCAAAAAACACCCAACCAGAAAAACAAAAAGAAAAAAGAATCCAAAAATATGAAGATAGTGTAAGGAGCCTCTGGGACTTCAAGCATACCAACATCTGAATTATGGGGGTGCCAGAAGTAGAGAGAAAGCAAAATATTGAAAACCTATTTGAAGAAATAATGACAGAAAACTTTCCCTACCTGGTGAAAGAAATAGACTTACAAGTCCAGGAAGCATAGAGAACCCCAAACAAAAGAAATCCAAAGAGCACCACACCAAGAAACATCATAATTAAAATGCCAAGTGCAAAAGACAAAGAGAAAATCTTGAAAGCAGCAAGAGAAAAACAGTTAGTTACCTACAAGGGAGCACCCATATGATGGTCAGCTGATTTCTCAACAGAAACTATGCAGGCCAGAAGGGAGTGGCAAGAAATATCCAAAGTGATGAATAGCAAGAACCTACAACCAAGATTACTCTACCCAGCAAAGCTATCATTTAGAATTGAAGGTTGGAGAAAGAGCTTCACAGATAAGGAAAAGAAAAAGGAGTTCATCACTACCAAACCAGTATTATATGAAATGCTGAAGGGTATTCTTTAAGAAGAGGAAGAAGAAGGAAAAGGTAAAGATAAAAATTATGAACAACAAAGTGACAACAAATACATATCTATCAACAAGTGAATCTAAAAATCAAGTGAATAAAAATCTGAAGAACAGAATAAACTGGTGAATATAATAGAATCAGGGGCATAGAAAGGGAGTGGACTGACAATTCTCGGGGGAAAGGGGGCATGAGCAGTTCAGGAAGAGATTGGGACAAAAATCTTACACCTATGGATGAGGACAGTGGCGGGGGGTAAGGGCATGGGGTGGGAGGGGAATCAGGTGGAGGGGAGCTTTGGGGGGGAAAAAGAGGAACATCTGTAATAATCTGAACAATAAAGATTTATTTAAAAAAAACAAAGAGATTATTTGATGGTCTTAAGGGCTAATCTAATATTTTCCAGTTTTAACTTGAGTCATAACTAAATAAAATTTTAAAGTAGGCAAAGTCAGGGTCCTCTCTTGTCACAGATTTGCCATTCCAGTCTTATAACCATCCCTTTCTCTACTTGATTCCCTGGGGTTTGCTCAAATCTTTATCAATGAATTTTCCAAACAATAATCTAACACATATCTATCTCAGCCCTTGCCTCTTGGTCCACAGTCCTACCCCAGGCTAGATATCAAATGTGGCTTCAGAATCATAATGTAAGGAATTATAATGGGTGGGGGTGGGGAGGGGGTAAGGGTCATCTGGGAAAGGAAAGGGTGGCTATATTTTTACCATGTTAGGTCAATCTCCAGGTATTTTGATTGCTTGGCTTTCCATGCCTCAGAAATCTGGGGAACAGTTTACAATACTTGTAGGTTTTTTGTTGGGATACTATCTGCCCACCTGAACAACCTGGAGGATCCCTTATTCTGCCTCTTCTTGAATAAACAACCAAGTTCCTTGGCCTTTGTTAGATTAACTAATAATACTTGTGTCTCACTGTCCTTTCATTTTGAAGGGTCTCTTAATCCACAATACTTTAGGTTCTATGACTCTTTATCTCATCTCTAGAGCAGTTCTGTCCAATAGAACTCTCTGACGTAATAGACATGGTCACTTCTTCACTGTGCTACGTGATATCTACAAAGCAAATATGTCTGTTAGCAATGAAAATGTGGCTACTACAACTAATTTAAAATCAATTATGTTTTAATTAATTTAAACTTAAATAGCTATGTTGGCTGGAGCTATGTGTTGGACAGTGTAGTGCTCAAATTATAGACCAGCCTCACTTTCAGATCTTTTATAATTTCCAATCCAAACCCACGGATGTCTTCTTCTATCTCCAGTAAACACCTAACGCATTAATTTAGACTTTACAATGCAAAGGATAGCTGCATCTTAACAGCAGCCTCTTAAATATCTTAACTGATTTAGGGACAAATGGAATAGAAATTTCACACTCAACTGACCCAAAAAAGTTTACTATTTCCAAACTCGAGAATTGTTATTAGGGAAAAAAAAAAACAAACTTTTAACTTCCTCCCTCACTGAATTTATATTTGCATCAGCCTATTGATCACTACTTACTCTAGAAAAAGTATTTGGTTTATTAGTTCTTCTTAATCACTCTTGCCTTTCTTAAAAGCAACTGACCCTGTCTCTCTAATGCTGATATTTTAATTAATAAATTATTACCAGTTTTGCAAAGTTAAATAAAACTGAGCCAAACATCTTAAATGTAAAAATATACATATGTATAATTATTGGACTGAAGAGATAAAATGTTTATACATATGAAAAAATTAAAAATAAGTTTACTAGTGCTAATCTAAAACCTGTATGGATTTCAGAATAAATCTAAGGATAAATCCTTACAAATTGTTTAATCATGATTTTAAAAAGTTGTAGAGCACACAACATGGCGGATTGTAGATAGAGAGTGTGAGTGAGTAAGGGAGTGAGAGGGGAGTGTACAGACATGTGGTATGTGTGTGTGTGTGTGTGTGTGTGTGTGTGTGTGTGTGACAGTTATATCTTGCAGGAGTTTTTGGGGCAGGGAGATCAGGCTTTCCTGGATAAACAGCCCTTGCTACCTCTACAAGCACTCCCTGGGCAGATGAAGCTCTAGCACAGAAACAGTGCCATCTTAATTGGGGGAGAAGTTGTGGCTAGGAGCACAGACTCAAAACCACCAAGAGTGGCCTTGGACACCACCCCAGACACACTCAGTGAGCTGAATGCCAGCGTGACCCCATAAGTGAGCCTGCTATGGGTGCCTATACCCCTGCAGTGAGTCATGCATCAACCAGCTGTGGGAGATGGGACACTGCAGTAAATCAGAGTCACACACCATCCTGGCCATGGGTTCTGGGACTGACAGTGAGTCACACACCAGTGGTACCTCACAGATGACTTGCATTACGAGAGCCAGGACCCTAAGCACATCCACAACAGCTTGCACCCATGGTTGGGGGTGAGCCACATAGTCACATAACCTCTGAGGAGACTCCATCCACAAATGGGACAATAACATTCAAGACCAAACTACATTAAGAGAACACAAGTAACTCAACTAGGGGCTTTCCTAGAACCCCCAGCTCAGGAGATCTGAGATACACACCACTGGGTCCCATAAAACAACTACTACGTAGGACCATCCCCCCAAAATCTGGGTGGCATGGCAGTTTTATATAAGACATAGAACCAAATAAAAAAGGACAACAAAAATGGTAAGACAAAGAAACAACCCGCAAATGAAAGAAAAAGAAGAATCACCAGAAAAGAAACTAAATGAAATGGAGGCAAGTAATTTGACAGATAAAGTATTCAGAGTAATGGTTATAAAGATGCTCAAACATTTGACTGAGAATTACAAGCAACTCAATGAGAATTATAAATAGCTGAATGATAAATACACCAACATGGATAAGAAACAAAAGGAAAGGGAGAATTACATAGCTGCAATAAAGAACACCCTGGAAAGTTTCAACAGTAGAGTAGAAGAAACTGAACACTAAATCAGAGATCTATAAGATAGGGTAGAAAAAACACCCAATCAGAGCAGCAATTGGAAAAATAAATAGAAAAGCAGGAGAAGAGTTTAAGGGAGTTTCAGGAGACATGAAATTAAGCAGCATTCACATAATCTGGGTGCCAGAAGGAGAAGAAGCTAAGCAAGGAATAGAAAGTCTATTTCAAGAAATAATGACAGAAAACTTCCATAACTTGGGGAAGAAAAAAGTCACACAAGTCCAGGAAGTACAGTGAGTACCAAACAAGAGGAACACAAAAAGAGCCACATGAAGACACATCATAATTAAAATGGAAAATAATAAGGACAAAGAAAGAATCATAAAGGCTGCCAGAGAGAGACAAAATGTTACCTACAAGGGGTCTCCCATTAGACTCTCAGCTATCTTTTTCAACAGAAATACACCAGGCCAGAAGGGAGTGACACAACGTATACAAAGTAATGTAAAGCAAGGGACTGAATCCAAGAATACTCTATCCAGCAAGGCTATCATTCAAAATTGAAGGGGAATTCAGGAGCTTTGCAGACAAAAACAAACAAACAAACAAAAACGCTAAAAGAATTTATTACCACCAAACCAGCAATACAAGATATCCTAAAGAGACTATTGTAAGAAGAAGAAATATAAAGAGAGGAAGAAACACAACGTAAAGAATAAAAATGGCAACAAACAAGTACCTATCAATAATAACCTTAAATGTAAATGGAATAAATGCTCCAATCAAAAGACATAGGATAGCTGAAAGGATGAGAAAACATTACCCATATATATGCTATCTACAAGAGACCTATATCAGAACAAAGGACGCACACAGACTGAAAGTGAAGGTATAGAAAAAAATTATTCAGGCAAATGTAAATGAAGAAAAGCTGAGGTAGCAATACTTATATCTGACAAAAGGGACCTCAAAGTGAAGGCCATAACAAGAGATAAGGAAAGCCATGACATAATACTACAGTGATCAATACAACAAGAGAATATCTCTGGTAAACATATATGAACCCAATACAGGAGCATCAAAATATATTAAAAAACTTCAGGAAGATATCAAGAGAGAGATCAACAGCAATACAATCATAGTAGTGGACTTTAATAACCCATTGACATCACTGGATAAATCATCTAGAGAAAAAATCAACAAAGAAACAGCAATCCTAAATGCCTCATTAATCAGATGGAACTAAGTGACATCTTCAGAATATTTCTCATCAAAGTTATGGAATACACATTCTTCTCAAGTACACATGGGACATTTTTAAATATAAGCCACATGTTAAGACACAGGCTAAATCTCTACAAATTCAAGAAGATTGAAATCATCTTCTCAAATCTCAATGGCATAAAATTAGAACTCAGCTACAATAAAAACTCTCAAACTAATAAAACACATGGAGGCTAAAGAGCATGCTATTAAACAATGACTGGGTTACCAAATAAATCAACAAATAAATAAAATAAACACCCTGGAAACAAATGACAATGAAAACACAACAACCTAAAGTCTATGGGACACAGTGAAAGTAATCTTGAGAGGAAAGTTCAAAGCACTACAGGCCTACCTCAAAAAGCAAGAAAAACTTGTAATATTATCTATCCCTGCAACTTAAAAAACTAGAGAGAGAGAGCAACAAGAAACGCCCAAAGTAGAAGGAAGGGAATAATAAACATCAGAATAGAAATCCTATCTAGTAAAGAGGGAATATGATAATTGGCCCTCATGCCATTGCAAAGATGGCGGCACCCACAGCCAATAAGGATGGAATATGCTAGTTGACTGCCACACCCTCAAAGATAGCAGTGCCCACAGCCACAAGATGGTGGTGCCCAGTCCCCTCAGCCCCACCAGGGTACCTGCCTCCAGAGTTCCCCAGTCCCCTCAGCCCCCCAGCCGCGCAGGGCTGGCCCGAGGTGCAGGAAAGCCTCAGATGGCATCTGCTTCACCACCCAGGGCCAGCCGAGGCTTGCACTGCCAACAGTGGCAACAGTAGAGGTTTGATGGGGTGTCTCCTTCCCCTGATCACCAGGTGGCCTCCTGCCCCTGAGGGCTCCTGCACTGTGAGAGGGGGCAGGCCGGGCTGAGGGACACCCCCTCCAGTACATGAATTTTCATGCACTGGGCCTCTAGTTAATTATATAAAGACCAGTAAGGCAACACAAAATATCAATAAAACCAAGAGCTGGTTCTCTGAAAGTATAAACAAGATTGATAAACCTCTTGCTAGACTCACCAAAAACAAGGAGAGAGGACCCAAATAAACAAAACCATAAATTAAAGAGGTGAAGTAACAACTGACCCCACAGATATACAAAGAATCCTTTAAAAATAAAAATAGTATGAAAAGTTATATTCCAACAAATTAGACCACCTTGATGACATGGACATATTCCTAGAAAAATACAATCTTTTAAAACTTAATAGGAAGAATCAGAAAAATTGAATAGGCTAATAACTACTGATGAAATTGAAGTAGTAATAATAATAATAAAAACTTTCATCAAACTAAAGCCCTGGTCTGGATGGCTTCACAGGGGAGTTTTACTAAACATCCGAAGAACTAACATCTATCCTCGCAAACTATTCAAAAAAATTCAAGAGGAAGGGACACTTCTAAGCTCTTTCTATAAAGCCAGCATTATCCTAATTCCAAAGCCAGACAAAGACACTACAAAGAAAAACAATTCCAGGCTAATATCCCTGATGAACATAGATGCTAAAATCTTCCACAAAATTTTAGCAAATCTGATCCAGAAATACATTAAAAAGAACATACACCATGACCAAGTGGAATTTATTCCAGGGACACAAGACTGATACAATAAACTGGCCTTGAGATTTAAGATGGCGACTGGCAAGAAGGTAGGGAGGGAAGAGTGTGTGAGAGTCAGGGGGCAATAGAGCAGTGTGTGGTTTTGTGTGTGTGTGTGTGTGTGTGTGTGTGTGTGTGTGTGTGTGTGTGAGTGAAATAGGGACAGTTAGATCCTGCAGGTCTTCCAAGGGGCTGCCAATCTGGGCAGTCTTAGATGACAAAACTGCTGCCACCACAAACACTCAGGGGAGGACACCAACGGCACAGAGACCACGCCATCTTGAAGAACAGAACTGCTTGAGACTATGATCCTAGCCTCGCCACCATCAAGTCTGGTCTCAGTAGCAAACCGAGACCCTACAGCCACTTGGGTAAAAGACCTGTGACCACAGCTACAGACCCAGGGGCACAAAGACTCCAGGCACCCCAGCTGCAGATTTCTATAAGTCACAAAGCCAACCCCCCTCCCCGCCAGCCCCGCGGCAGTGTCAGAAGAACTGCCAGACCCCAGCCACACAATCAGGCTTTCTGCTCACACACAGCAGTGGCAGCTCTACCTGAATCTGAGCCTTGGTGTGTGGACACAGGAAGTTTGTTTCCCGCCATCAGGCTCCGCACCCAAGCAGGAAGGCTGTGCTGAATTTGAGCCTAGGGGTGCAACCTTGAAGAGATTTTCTTCTGCAACCAGATCCTGCACCCAAGCAGAGAGGCTGTGCTGAATTTGAACCTGGACATGTGAACTCGGGGAGTTTGTTTCCCATGACCACACACCATGCCCACACAGGGAGGCAGCGTGGAATTTGAGCCTTGGTACATGGACACTGGGAGTTTGCTTCTGCAGTGCACACTTGCATGAACATACCCCACAACCACAGTGAGCGGCACTTCCACCTGACTTTGATTCAGGGAAAACACACACAGAAGGCTGTTTTCTGCAGGGCAGGAGTGAACCTCATACTAAAAGAGTGCAACTGTGAAACCCGGTCTCCCTAGCAGATTGGGGACCCTGAATCTCCATGCAAGAGGCAGCAATGAGCACCAGTGATGAGACTCTCTTTCTCATTGTGTGCACCAGGGATACCTGATTCCCAGTACATTTACACTAAGAGCCAGTGACTCCAATTCTTGACGCATGAGCACACAGGGACGCTGATTCTTAATGCAAGGCTGCAACAAGCAACAGAGACTCTGATACTCGATTTGGTGTGGACACCGGGAGCCTCTGACTCCTGACATGCACTAGGGGACATTAATTTTTGGCACACACCCACAGGTTCTCAGTTTCAGCGTGGTATAGGCAGGTTCCCTGATCCTAGGTGCACACATGAGGCCACACTAAGTGCCTGTGACTCTGACCCAGGGCGAGGGTGGCTCCCAACAACCCACAGCAGCCACACGTCTTGGTGTCAGAGCTCTTCAGTGACACTTGTGGGGGTTCAAAACTCCCACTACACATGGCCCGATCCCCGGAACTCGACATTTGAACCTTCTGGTGATAGTCAGAATGGGGAGACAACAAAACAATCCCCAGAGAAAAGAAAAGGAAGAATCAACAAGAAGGGAAATAAGTGAAAAGGAATCATGCAACATGACAGAAAAAGAATTCAGAGTAATGGTCATACAGTTCATAAACCAGAAGGATGAGAAAATCAACAATCTATGAAAAATCAAGAAAAAATGAAAAATGATATAGCTACAACCAAAAACAGCATGGAAGGCTTCAACAGTAGACTAAAAGAAGCAGAGGACCGAATTAGTGAGTTAGAAGATAAAGTACAGAAATAAGCACAATCTGAACAGCAACTAGAGAAAAAAATTAAAAAGCAGAAGGAGATCCTAAGATAGCTTTGGGACAATGCAAAACAAAGTAACATACATATAATAGGGCTGCCAGAAGGACAAGAAGAGCAACAAGGATTAGAAAACTTATTTGAAGAAATAATGACAGAAAACTTCCCTGATATGGGGAAGAAAAAAGTTACACAAGTACAGAGTCCCAAGCAAGATGAATCCCAAAGACCCACACCAAGACACGTCATAATGACAATGGCAAATATTAACAACAAAGAGAGAATCTAAAGGTTGCAAGAGAGAGACAGAGAGTTACCTACAAAGGATCCCCCATCAGATTATCAAATGAATTCTCAACATCAAGCTACAAGGGAATGGAAGGAGATATACAAAGTGATGCAAAGCAAGGGAGTAAATCCAAGAATACTCTATCCAGAAAGAATATCAATCAAAATTTAAGGGAAATCAGGAGCTTCTCAGACAAATAAAGGCTAAGGGAGTTTATCACTACCAAGCCAGCAATGCAAGAAATGCTAAAGGGAAAGCTGTAAAAAAAGAAATTAAAAGGTAAGAAGGAACACAGGCTCAGAAAAGAGAAATGACTACAAACAAGTTCCTTTCAATAATAACTAAACGTAAAGGGACGAAATTCTCCAATCAAAAGACATTGAGTGGCTGAATGGATAAAAAAACACAACCCATACATATGCTGTCTATAAGAGACCCACCACAGAACAAGAGACTCACCCAGACTAAAAGTGAAGGGATGGAAAAATATCTTTCAGGCAAATGGAAAGGAAAAAAAAAGTTGGGGTAGCAATACTTATATCTGAAAAAATAGACCTCAAAGTGAAGGCCATAACAAGAGATAAGGAAAGCCACTTCACAATACTAAAGGGATCGATACAACAAGAGGATATAACCCTGATAAACATATATGCACCTAATGCAGGAGCACCCAAAGACATAAAAATAATTCCTGGAAGATATCAAGGGAGAGATTGACAACAATACAATCATAGTAGGGAACTTTAATACACCACTGACATCACTGAATAAATCTTCTAGACAAAAAATCAGCAGAGAAACAGCAATCCTAAATGACTCACTACATCAGATGGACTTAATTGACATATTCAGAACATTTCACCCCAAAGCCACAGAATATACATTATTCTCACATGCACATGGGAAATTTTCAAACACACACCACATATTGGGTCACAAGCAAAGTCTCCCCAAATTCAAGAAGGTTGAAATCATACCAAGCATTTTCTCAGACCACAATGGGATAATATTAGAAATAAACTACAATAAAAACAATCCAAAAAATTCAAACACTTGGAAGCTGAATAGCATGCTATTAAATATTGATTGGGTTACCAACAAGATCAAAGAAGAAATTAAAAACATCTTGGAAACTAATGACAATAAAAACACAACAATCCAAAATTTATGGGACACAATGAAAGCAGTCCTGAGAGGGAAGTGTATAGCTCTACAGGACTACCTAAAAAAAAACAAAAAAACAAGAAATATGGTAGTAAATCATCTAACTCTACAACTCAAAGAATTATAAAGAGAGTAATAAGAAAAGCCCAGAGTGAGCAGAAGGAAGGAGATAATAAAGATCAGACCAGAAATAAATGACATAGAGACAAAAACAAACAAAAAAACCCACAAAAGATCACTGAAACCAAGAGCTGGTTCCTTGAAAGGATAAACAAGATTGATGAAGCTCTAACCAGGCTCACCAAGAAGCAAACAGAGAGGACCCAAATAAACAAAATCAGAAATGATAGGGGCAAAATAACAACAGAACCCACAGAAATAAAAGGGCTGTTAAAAAATACTATGAACAACTCTACTCCAACAAACTAGACAACTTGGAGGAAATGGACATATTCCTGGAAAAATACAACCTTCCAAATCTCAATCAATAATATTCTAAAAATCTCAATAAGCCAATAACTATGGAAGAAATTGAAGCAGTCATCAAAAAGCTTCCAGCAAACAAAAGCCCAGGGCCAGACGGCTTCACAGGAGAGTTTTACCAAACATTCAAGGAAGAACTAAAACCTATCCTCCTCAGACTATTTCAGAAAATTCAAGAGGAAGGAACACTTCCAAGCTCCTTCTATGAAGCCAGCATCACCCTAATACCAAAACCAGATAAAGATAACACACTGAAAGAGAATTACAGGCCAATATCCCTCATGAACATAGATGCCAAAATCCTCAACAAAATTCTAGCAAATCGAATACAGCAGTACATCAGAAAGATCATACACCATGACCAAGTAGGATTTATCCCAGGAATGCAAGGATGGTACAATATTCACAAATCAATAAACGTGATACGTCATATAAACAAACTGAGAGAGAAAAACCACATAGTCATATCAATTGATGCAGAAAAAGCATTTGACAAAATCCAACACCTTTTCTTGATAAAAACTCTCAACAAGGTGGGAATAGAAGGATCATACCTCAATATAATAAAAGCCATATATGACAAACCCACAGACAACATCATACTCAATGGGCAAAAACTAAAACCATTTTCCCTAAGAACAGGAACAAGACAGGGATGCCCACTCTCACCACTCCTATTCAATATAGTTGTGGAAGTACTAGCCATTGCGATCAGACAAGAAGGAAAAATAAAAGGCATCCAAATTGGAAAAGAAGAAGTAAAGCTGTCCTTATTCACAGATGACATGATACTGTACATAGAAAACCCTAAAGACTCCATCAAAAAATTACTAGGCTGAATAAATGAATTCGGTAATGTAGCAGGATACAAAATTAATGCCAAGAAATCTATGGCATTTCTATACACCAATAATGAACTTACCGAAAGATACTAAAAGAGCAATCCCATTTACCGTCGCACCAAAAACATTAAGATACCTAGGAATAAACTTAACTAAGGAGGTAAAAGACCTATACGTGGAAAACTACACAACACTGAAAAAATAGATAGAGGAAGACATAAACAGATGGAAGAACATACCATGTTCATGGATTGGTAGAATCAACATCATCAAAATGTCCATATTACCCAAAGAAATCTATAGATTCAATGCACTCCCCTTTAAAATACCAATGGCATATTTTACAGGCCTAGAACAAACTCTCCAAAAATTCATCTGGAATGAAAAAAGTCCCTGAATAGCTGCAGCAATCCTGAGAAAGAAGAACAAAGTAGGTTGGATCTCAATACCAAATATCAAGCTGTATTACAAAGCCACTGTTTTCAAAACAGCCTGGTACTGGCACAAGAACAGACATATAGATCAATGGAATAGAATAGAGAAACCAGAAATTGACCCAAACCACTATGCCCAATTATTATTCGACAAAGGAGGCATGAACATACAATGGAGTCAAGACAGTCTCTTCAATAAATGGTGATGAGAATATTGGACAAATACATGCAAAAAAATGAAACTAGACCACCAACTTATACCATACACAAAAATAAATTCAAAATGGATAAAGGACTTAAACATAAGATGGGAAACCATAAAAATACTGGAGGAATCCATAGGCAGCAAAATCTCAGACATATACCAAAGCAATTTCTTCACTGATACTGCTCCTAGGGCAATGGAAACTAAAAAGAAAATAAACAAATGGGACTACATCAAAATAAAAAGCTTTTGCACAGCAAAAGAAACCATCAACAAAACAACAAGAAAGCCCAATGCATGGGATAACATATTTGCCAATGTTATCGCCGTTAATGATTTAATCTCCAAAATTTATAGGGAACTCATACAACTTAACTAAAGGAAGGTAAACAACCCAATCAAAAAATGGGCAAAGGGCCTAAATAGACACTTCTCCAACATGGATATACAGAAGGCCAGGAGACATATGAAAGAATGCTCTAAGTCACTAAACATCTGAGATGAAAATCAAGACAACAATCAGGTACCAGCTCACATCTGTCAGAGTGGGCATCATAAAAAATCAATGGACAAATTTTGGCGAGGATGTGGAGAAAAAGGAACCCTCATATACTGTTGGTGGAAACTCAGACTGGTACAGCCACTGTGGAAAACAGTATGGAGTTTCATAAAAAAATTAAAAATGGAACTCTCACTTGACCTAGTGATCCCACTTCTGGGAATATATCCCAAGAAATCAGAAACACTATCAGAAAAAAATGTATGTACCCCTATGTCCATAGCAGCAGAATTTACAATAGCTAAGATTTGGAAACAGCCTAAATGCCCATCAGCAGATGAGTGGATTAAATAGTTGTGGTACATCTACACAATGGAATACTATGCTGCTGTAAAAAAGAAAGAACTCTTACTGTTTGCAACAGCATGGATGGAACTGGAGAGCATAATGCTAAGTGAAATAAGCCAGTCAGAGAAAGGTAAGTACAACATGATCTCTCTCATATGTGGAATCTAATGAACAACATACACTGATGAACAAACATAGATCTGGATACATAGAAGCATCAAACAGACTGTCAAACATTAGATGGTAGGTATGGAAGGGTGAGTGGGTGGGAAGAGATCAACCAATGAACTTGTATGCATATAAGCATAACCCATGGACACAGAAAATAGTGTGGTGAAGGCCTGAGGTGGGGTATGAGGTTGGGCTGGAAGAGATCAATTGGAGTAAAAGGGGACATTTGTAATATTCTCAAAAATAAAGATATTTTTAAGTTGTAATTTGTCCTTATAAGATGTGTATACAAATATGTAAGTAAATAGGTGAATCTCAACAAATAATTAACAATCCCTTTTGCTGAATCCCTTATATGTGGTATAAATATAAATAAACATCATGAGATGAGAAAGCCTGGATATCTTGAAAAGAAGAAGAAAAATAAAGACAACCCAACAAAATTCCCCACACACATGCTGAAGCTGGTTATGTTAGCGGAAATAGTAATAACATAGTAAAATAGCCTGCTATCTTTACCCATGGAGTGTTGAAATGACCAACAGTTCAAACAATTCAGAATAGTGCATGATCTGTCATCCAGCCAGTTCTCTAGCCCCCTGCCTCCATGGAGGTTTACTGTTGATGTTGCTGCTACTCCCACTCCCAATAGGGACATTGCTTCTGACCCCCAAGCAGTTTCAGTTGATTTTGAGTCCCTCTAGAGTGAGGCTGGCTTTCAGAGGACTCTGCCTAAAGAGGGAATCCTTGAAATGTCTCTGCAGCAAGAAAGCCCATGTGCACAACAATCAGATGTGCATTCGTATTTCTCTAGCATTTCCCCCCAGCTTTACAAATTTTTATTGAACACTTTTGTGAAAAAGAACTTCTCTACCTAATGTGTGTTTTTTTTTATCCTCAAAGCAACCTGAGGGGCTAGTAATGTATATCCCCATTTTATTGAAGAATATGCAGTCTATGAAACATGCCTAAAGCTAGTAAATATTGGAGTCAACTTGGGTAACCTGGAATCTTCTTTCCTCCTCTATACCAACTATCTCATCACACAAATAATGTGTGCAAAGGTAATGAGGGGTTATCTAAATATCTTGCTAGGTTTCCTCCTATCTCACAGTCTGCTTTAGTGAAGAGAAGGAGCAGCTGGATTAATTCCTAGGCAGCAACACCCAGGAGAGCTTTCAAGAGAAGTCTTATTTTATATAAAAATGCTACTAGATCATTTATAGCAGAGACATCCTCCAAATGAATCCATCTTAAAAGGAACAAATCAGTAAATTATATTTGTATTTAAAGAAAGAAGTCCTAAAATATGTTAGCATTTAGGGAGATGAAAATAACTAAAGAAATTGGCCAGCTTTTCTTACCACACAATATTCCTAACCATCTGTCTCATGTGTTTGGTGCTTAAAATTCTCACTTAAAAAAATTGAATACTCAGTTTACACTTTGTGAGGAAAAGGGAAAAGGATACCTCCTTTCCACTGCCACAAGTTCAAATTTGCAGATAACATGTGTGGTGTGGGTGGCTGTGCTTGTTTCTCAAAAGAAGATAATTGCACACACACCCAAATAACCAAACACAAGGGGAAAATGTGTGTGGGAGATGGGAGTAAGATGTTAGAATAATTTAATTACTGTCAGGTAATTTTCAAGCTGCATGGGGAGGACGGGGAGTTTCTTGAACAAGATCTATTAGTCAGAAAACAATTTGAGCTTTTATCTCTGCTCATTTTTTTTCAAATAAATCCAAAAGTTTTCAAGACTTTTACAAATTTTAGGTTGCTATATGAATCAGTTGCTATTTGCTCCAAGCACAAAGCCAATGTGGTGAAAGACTCAAGTTCAATTAAGACTTTCATGGTCAATAAATTTCACTCTATTCTATGACTATTAACTGCATATTTCACACTAGTGAACACTGGGACCACTATTCATTTAAAAAGTAATAACAACTCTCTAGACTCCTCTGAACAGTATGTGCGACCCAGGATTCAGATGAAGATGATGGAAATTAATCAACTACTTCTGTGATTTTGGAGAAGAGCAACTCATCTTGTAGAAGTAATAATGAAAGTTTAAGTGACTATTACAATAGGAAAAAGAGGCTTTAATGAGAGAGAGAGAGAGAGAGAGATTGATTTTGCTAGGTCTTGTGGGCAATGCCCTACTTTAGTGGCCTTTGGGTTTGAGGGTTGCACTTGCATGTACCACAGGTAAAGCATGTGGAAGGCTTATTCTGTGCACTACACTGAAAATGTATAGGAGTGAAAATGGTAACCATAGTACCTCATGATGCACACTAATCTGTGAGAGCTCAGAGGTCAGGAGAGGAGTAACACTGAGAGGAGAGGTTCCCATGTGCTGAAGGTACACACAACTGTGAGCCTCTGCAACAACAGCATTCCATGCTCGGGTGATAGTTTGGAGCTGGTATCAGTGTAGATATGATAGCTACATGACAGTAACAAAAGTTGCATCTGCAATAATATTCTAGAGAGCTTAGGAATTGACAGCCTTAGAATTGCAGGACCTATCATGTAGAGAGAAATCATTTGGGTCATTCAGACAGGCCTCAGCTAAGAAAGCGTATGAAGTTGAGTTCAAACCATCTTCAGAATGACAGCCATACAAGTCAACTGAAAAAGTCCTGAATCTTGGAGCACTGACTCTCTTCCCTCACCCTCTCTATTGCCATCTCCAAATCCCACATACCCACTCTACCTCTGAACTCAAATCCAATTGAAGATGAAAGAAGGGAAAAGAAAGAAGGAAGGAAGGAAGGAAGGAAGGAAGGAAGGAAGGAAGGAAGGAAGGAAGGAAGGAAGGAAGGAAGGAAGGAAGGAAGGAAATGAGAGGGAGGAAAGACTTTGTGAAATGTAATAAACACACCTATCCCTGTTAGCTGTCAACATAATCACAATGCACTAAAATGATATCACATAACTAGTTAGAATACTGAGGCCTGTGAGCATCTTTGAATGAGAAAACTATAATTGTCATCTTGACACACTACAGGGTTAGTTATCCTATATAATGAAAGCCTAATATGCTAAGTGTCCAATCATTTGGACAATCTGTTCAGCCAATCAAAGCATAATATGCTAGTGATATGCTAAGGCCGCTTAACTGCTCGCTATGATGTGCACTGACCACCAGGGGGCAGATGCTCCGACCAGTATGTTAGCTTGTTGCTGGGGTCCAGCTGATCAGGACTGAGCAAGACAGGCTGGACACGCCCTGGAGCCCTCCCTCGGTCTCTCTCTGGCTGGCCAACTTCCTGCACCCCACCCACCCCCTGGCCCTGATCGTGCACCAGTGGGGTCCCTTGGCCTGGCCTGCGCCTTCTCACAATCCAAGACCCCTCAGGGGATGTTGAAGAGCTGGTTTTGGCCCCACTGGTGCATGAATTCGTGCACCGGGCCTCAATTTTACTAATAAAAGTCAACAGTTATAGCATTACAATTACTGAAATCCAAATGGCATTGTTTGTTTGTGAATAATTGGATTAAGGTATTAGGACCAGTGAATTAATATTTGCATTCCTTCTCTTAGACACAACGCAGTAACATGCTTGTTTACTTGGAAAGCTCCCATTAGTTAGAGATAAATGTTTGGGCTGAGTCAAATCCCTTGGTTACAAGTACATCACCACCACATATAAACCAAAAAATATAGAACTCTAAGAAAATGCATTTGATAATGAAGCACAGTGATCCAAGATTAGCCAATTATTGGCATTTCTCTTCATCCCAAAATGATGCAATCATATTTTACAATGTAGTAAGGTGGTGGAGTGGACACATTAGACCCTTCTCCCAGCTTTCTCACCAGCTCATGTGAATTTAAACAACAGGATTTTAATGAGTTCCCCATGTTTCAGCCTCTCTCTTATTTTTTTTTAAATTTCAGATGTAGCCATCAGTAGTAAGATTTATAAGTTCATATGGGTGTCAAATTTGCTGGACTACAAGTTTTTAATGCTAGAGACAATGTTTTAATTTTCTGTATATCAACTGAGCATAATGCTTGATGCAGTAGGTATTTAATTAATGTTTGCTAGACTATTAACAATGAGAAAACTAAATTATGAATGAACCCTCTTAGTCATTAGCTAATTAGCCAGGCTTTCTTGTTGCCACTGACACTATTAAAACACAGGGATGGAAATGACTAGCCCAAGATGGCTTATAGAGTCACAGGGGAAAGCCTGGTGTGGCATTTTAGCCCATGGAGCCATAAGCCTGCACAGTACCTCAGTTGTATATACTCTCCCCCAAACAACACAAAGAGGAAAAAAGCTTTGTTAGATTCTCAGGATTCTAAGGTCCACTTATTTCTGGTTACTTGCTTTTGACAGGCATTGCTTAAATACCAAATAACAGTGCTGAAATTGAAGAGATGTTTCATTTTCTTCCTAGAAAATTGTAAGAATCATTATGCCTTGAGGTGGATAAGTACAGCTGAAATTCTGTTTATCCTAAGAACACACAGCAAACCAAGTTACTGAGGCACCATTCCTAAAGGACTATGGAATCCTGTTTCTGTCCTCTAGTGACTTGCAATCTAACACCTGAAGGACTCGAAAAAACACCTATATTTTTCATTAAAAAACTGACAGAAACATGTTGGGTTACATAGGCTCTGGAATTAAAAGAACTGGGTTTGAGTCCTATCACTTACTAGCTGTGAGACTTTGGGCAAATCACTTAACCTCTCTGATCCTCAGTTATCATCATTACTAGAGGCCCGGTGCATGAAAATTATGCACTGGAGGAGGTGTCCCTCAGCCCAACCTGCCCCCTCTCATAGTCTGGGAGCCCTCAGGGGTGGGAGGTGACCCAGCAATCAGGGGAAGGGGATGCCCCCATCACACCTCTGCTGCTGCCACTGCCAGCAGCACAAGCCTCATCTGGCTCTGGTTACCTGAGCCTCGGGCGGCCCTGGACGGCTGGGCAGCCACCATCCAAGGCTTACCTGTGCTTCAGGCGTTGGCTGGGCAGCTGCCATCCAAGGCTTGCCTGTGCCTCGGGCTGGCCCTGGGCAGATGGGGGGCTGAGGGTGGGTCCAGCCACACCATCACCTGCTGCCCTCCCCCAGCTGGGCTGAAAGGACTGGGGGACTCTGGCGGGGCTGAGGGGACTGGGCACCACCATCTTGTGTCTATGGGTGCCACCATCTTTTTGATGGTGTGATGGTCAATTTGCGTATTTCCTCTTTATTAGACAGGATTCCCATCTCCCAGTCTTCCCTTAAGACCCAGATGAAACCAGATATGTCCTGAAAGGCTCTGTAAACCATAACACAAATTATACATGGTAATCAGTATTGTTTTCAAGATGATTATTTCTGTATATTTAGAAGGTAGAGATGTAAACTGCAGGAAAATGCTCAATTTAGAAACAGTAATTCAGAAAGCTACAACTGCAAGTTGGGAGTGAATTCCAGTGCAATCCAGGTGCACAGAGATTTCTGTGCACACCAAGAACATATTAATGTCTTTCTGCACAATGCTGTTTACTAAAGAATAGGCTTCCAGTTCTGCTGCCTCCAGTATCAGAGTGATTTTTTACACCCCAAGTGAAAAGAATTGATAGTTTATCAATGTCAATCATACTTAATTTTTTATTTAAATTTTAAAAATATATCACAGAGGCAAGTAGAGCTTTTTATTTAAGTCTAAAAATCCAAAGATAAAATCTTTCAGATGTGCTTATGAGAAAAATAGTACTATTGGTAGAAACAAATAAAAAGGTTGGAATGTCCAAAGTGTGAAGCTCAACACAAAAACAGACTTTAAATGGGTTTATGCTTTCCTATAAAACTGTGTGCCTTCTCTGTAAAATATGTCATTTTTCTGACATTTTTAATGGCTCAATTCTTCTAGTCATTAAGAAAAGGCTTTTTTTATGGGTTTAGTACTTTTCTATTTTGAATAACTGTATTTTATGGAGGAATACTATACACACAGTTACCATATATTTTTGGGTTTCTCGCTTTTCCCCTGCAGTTGGACTGCTGGTGTAATTTTGTTAAATAACCATTAATTTTCTTATATTTTTCTTGTATTCCTCTCTCTCCATTTCTCTTGGTCCTTCCAACTATTGTGGGTCTTCTGACACAGAAGCAAGGGCGTCATCCTATCTCCTGGTTTTATCTAGCTGCATCTGCAGAACCACACAGAGGGAGTAACTTAGGTCCTAAACAGATTTATGCTTCTCTAAAAATGTAACTTCTCCTTTCTGAACTGCCATCAAAGGGAGTCTGTGGCCATGGAGGTTCTGGTTCAGTTCCTGGCTGGATACTGTGAAGGTTCCTCCCTCTGAACAGCCTGTTTCCATGGAGACAAAAACATACAGAATTACAACCAGGTCAGGTAGGGACCAGGACCAGCAGAGGAGATGACCAGAATTCAACAAATGGAGAAAAACAATAAACACCAATAGGAAACTTACTTGTTTGGGTGGGAGAATTTACCTTATAGCTGATTTTTTAAACATTGCCTTATCTAAAAAAAAAAAAATGAAGACTGTCCTTAGGTGAATAAACTAAAGATTTAGCAGTTAATTTAATTACATATAATCTCTTTGGGGTCCAAATGTTCTATAATCATTTCAATGTTTATCACTGTGGACTTGTTAAATTTTCATTAAGCAGCAATAGTGGGAAAGTAGTTGATCATGAAAAGTGTTGCCTTCACTTGGCAAATAATCTCATCCCATTTAAAGCCCTCATCATGTTGCACACATGAGACAGTCTATTATGCTTGGCTTTCTCTAGCATCCCATTAGTTTCAGAGAGTGATTTCTAGTGGTCACATTTTAGAAGGTGACAGAAACTTTTTTCTCCTTTTCTGTTTGTCACCAAGCAAGAGTAATCTTGTAATGATATTGTGCATTTCAACATGTCCTTTCAGAATGAGTCTTTAGGGGGAATTTCAATTTATGAAAATTAAGAAAACAGTCTGCTACTTCTCACAACATTAAAACCATAGGCACATGGTACATGGCTGTAATGCCTGCAGTGGAAACCATTATGTCCCACAGAGGTTATGCGCCATCACTGCGGATCAATACAAGTGTAGTACTATTTGCATTTGCCAATATGCACACTTTAAAGTCATCAAAACATGTAATTTGTTAACATTTCTAAGAACTAAGGAGTAAAAGAACTAATTAGAAAAGATCAACACACAGTCTTCAGCTTTGCCTCTGAGCAATTCTATTACATGCCATATGTTGGAAAAAGCCAGTGTGCTCAATAGTACAACTTTTTAAAAAATCAGGAATGTGTTCATTTTGTTACTTTTCACCACCAATCAGGATTAACCTTTCTCAGGAATATTCTTTTTAAATAAAACAGTGAATAATAATTAATACAGGAAAAGAAGCTAGTAAATGAGGAACATTTATTTAAAACCCTCTGTTCTTAGAGACCAAGAGTGACTTCCCACTTGACTTGAGCAGTAGGTGTGACTGCCAATTTCACAGTAGTCAAAAGTGAAGTAAAAACAGTGGTCTCAATCACATTTCCAAGGGAATGTTTTTTAAAGAAATACCCTTTGATACAACTCCTTTTAATGATATTGCAGTGTTGTTCTGTTACATTTTCAAGAATCCCTGGATACAATACAAACCTGTGATATTTAAAAAATATTCCAAGAGACCTAGTAATTCATTTTACTATGATGTAATCTAACAACCAAAACTTTAAAATAATCTAATTTTTGTACTCAATATTATAGTTTAATTTAATGCATGATGATCAAAATTAGTTTTCTGTATGGTTTGAGTTAAGTGAAAAGATCTGCATAGCCTAAATAAAATTATTTTGTCCACCTGAAGTCCTGCTAGAGAGTCCATTGTAGCTTCTGACATTATTTCAAGGAGAACGCAAACTTAACATTCTATCTTTAAGAATTAATTAAATTATACTAGTTTTAAAAATGCTTAGTCACCCAGCTGGCATGGCTCAGTAGTTGAGCATTGACCCATGAACCAAGAAATCACTGGTACAATTCCCAGTCAAGGCATAGGCCCAGGTTGCTGGCTCGATCCCCAGTAGAGGCCGTGCAGGAAGCAGCTATTGATGATGTTCCTTTCTCATCAATGTTTCTATCTCTCTCTCTCCCTCTTTCACTAAAATAATCAATAAAAATGTATTTTTTTAAAATGCTTAGCTGAATGACGATCCTAGAGAAAATATGACCAGAATAGACAAAATAGGTAAATAGATAATGAGATTAAGGGAGGAAAAAATATCAAATTTGCATTTATTGAATACATACTACTAGTATGTGCATGGAATTGAGCACTTCCCATGCATTACATTTTTTTTAATTCTCCCAATAAATTCTCCCACTCTCATATTACATAGAAGGTTGCATAAGCTAAATTCTGGCTATACTGATGAGAAAATAGAGCTGGTGGGTATGAAGAAAAGTCTGGAGAAGGCTCACTGCCTAGAAAGCTCAGGAAAGTAGTAAATTGGGTGTCAGAGGACATAGCTCCAAAGGCAAATTTCACGTAAGGATAGCAAATGGGAATAATAGAATCTTAACATGAACTTCTCTCTATTTCATGATCATGTTTAAAACATTTGAAGAACTGGGGAAAAGTGATTTAAACAGAGGAAACTACAAGTGCTTTTCAATTTTCAGATACCTCAATAACAATAGTAAGATGCTGTTAGTGGTTTATTGTAAAAATTAAGTGGGACAGAGCTTTTGAGTGTGGGGAGTGTATGTATTTAAGTGTAATGTGTGAGTGTGTATATGTATGCACATGGCAGTGTAGCATGCATGTGAATGAGTGTTATATGTCTGTGTGTATCTGCATGTGTTCAGTAAAGCACATTCAACATATTATTGCTTCATGATAATCTATTTATTAAGCTGGTAAAATAACCAACTCCACTTAACCTACCTACCTCCTCTTAGCCTGCATCTGAGATGAACATAGATGTGCTAACTGGGCTCTTTTTTTATTTTAGAGAGAGGAGGAGAGAGAGAGACCAACTTTGCTTACTTCGTGTATGTATCAGGACAACTTATGTATCAGGACAACTCTTTAACCAACTGAGTTACCTAGACAGGGCCTAACTGGGCTCTTTTTAAAATTCAGAATAGGTACTAAAATGCCAAGTAATTCTAATATGTTCCCTAGACACAAATTCTCCTCATTCTCTAAGGGATCCATTTAACACCTGCTCATCTGTTTTCTGACCTCCAGTACTCCCTCTAACCCACTACAACTTTTAACTGTTGACCTCACCTCATATTTCCTTGAGAAGCTAGATAGAATTATACAAAAATTCTCTCATTATCCCAGGATCACCTATACCTGCATTTCCACCCATATGCTCTGCCTGTCTTCTTGCTACAGTGGAAGAAGTGCTTCTCTTCCCATCTGTGCTGTGAATCCCATCCTCTCTATACTTTTCTAGGATTTCTGTGACTTTTTCCTGAATTGTTAATGTCCTTCCTTCTCATTTCCATCAGTACACAAACATGTGCTAGGATCCCCCAACTTTAATAAGTATTCTTGTGATGCTACATCCCTCCCATCAACTTTTCCCATTATGCTTCTCCATTTCACAGCAAAACTTATGAACATAGTTTTCTAATATTCATTGCCTCTATGCTTTCACATCCAGTCATCTCTTTGACCCTATCAGTATTGCTTCTGTCTTTCCCTCCAACCCAACAGAACTGCTCATAACCAACCATCAATGACTTCCATATACGAAATAAATTCTTCATCTCTCTGACATCATTTTATTCTCTGAACAGCTTCTTAAGAAGTTAGCACTCTTTCCTCCTTAAATTATTTTTATGCCTTGGTTTCCATGACACCAACTCTTTAGGTCTCTTATTACCTCATTGCCCATTTGTTCTCAGTTTGTTTGCTGGCCACACCTTGATATGAATATAAACAAAAACATAATATGCCAAATTTATAAGATGTTAGGAAAGCAGTGTTCAGAGGGAAATTTATAGCTGTAAATACATAATAGAATAGAGACTTCAAATTAATAACCTAACATTACAAGTAAAATTATAGTAAGATAACAAAGTTGAAATGGATAATTTGCTAAGGAGCACATGAACTACCAAAATGTGCTAAAAAATAAATAAAAAATCTGAATGGACTTGTAACAAACATATAGATTTATTAATACTAAAATTTATCACAAAGAAATGCCTAGGCTCAGGTAGACTTCATTGATGATTTCTACCAAATATTTAAAGAAAAATCAATAACAATCCATCTCAAATTCTTTCCAAATATGAGAGAACACTTTTCAATTCATTCTCAGTTTATTATGACCAGTAAAATACTTCTACCAAAACCAGAAAAAGATATCGATATAAAAGGAAATTGCAACCCAATATATTTTATAAATATAGATGCAAAAATCCCCAACAAAATATAAGCAGCAACATATAAAAATTATTAACCATAACCAAATAGGATTTATCCCAGGAATTCAAAATAGGTTTAAGATAAGAAAAACAATCAATGTATCACACCATATAAAAAAGGGCAAAAACAGCGTAATCATCTCAATGGATGCTGAAAAATTATATGACAAAATTCAACACCTTTTTACAATATAAACACTCAAACTAGGAATAAAAGTGAATTTCCCCACAATAGAAAACAAAACCCAACAGCTAAAATCATACTTATGGTGAAAGACTGAAGGCTTTCCCTAAAATAAAAAATATGACAAGGATTTTTGCTTTTATATCTCTTATTCCTATTATATTGGAGGTTCCAGTCAGAGCATTTAGGCAAGAAAATAAATAAAAGGCATTCATATTAGAAAGAAAAAAGAAAATCGTCTCTATTTGTATAAAATGTAGGCTGGCGTAGAGAAAAACCTAACAAATCCTCTAAAGTACTAGAACTATTAAATGACTACAACAAAATTTCAGGATACCTAATCAGCATCTTACTTAATAATAGAGAAACATGTAAATTGAAGGTACCGCCTAGGCCCACAGCCAATCAGAGTGAGTATGCAAATTAACCCAACAAAGATGGCAGTTAATTTGCATACATACCTGGGTCCTGGGAACCTCCTCTGCACCCAGGTCACTCCCAGCCAGCCATGGGGGTGGTGGGGGGTGGTGGGGGAAGGGGCCAAGCCTGCGACCAAACGCAGACCATCCTGAAGTCAGCGCTGGGTGGCCCAACTGCAGCCTGGCAACCCAACAGTGACTGCTCAGGTGGCTGAGACCCAGAAAGTGAGTCAGGCTTTGATCTGCAGCCTCAGTGAAAGCTGTTGATCAGTGTACTTACCTCTCTCTTTCTCTCCCTCTTTCTTTCTGAACTTTGCCAGCAGCCAGGCTTTTCTTTCTCTCCCGGCCTTTTGGGGGGGGAGGGGAGGGCTGCTGTTAAGCCCCGCCTCTTTGATCAGGCCCAGAGATAGGCCTGAAGATGCTGACTGGCATAGGAACCAACCAATCAGAATCAAAGATTGGTGCTGTGGGGAACCAATGGCTGCCTAGGAGGCAGAGCTTCTGACACTGACTGGCATAGGAACCAACCAATGAGAACCAAATCTGGGTGCTGTGGGGAGCCAATGGCTGCCTAGGAGGTGAAACTTTTGATGCTGGCATAGGAACCAACCAATCAGAACCAAATTGGCCAGCAGAGGAAAGCAGTTGGGGGCAACATCAGGCCTGCAGGAGAGGGCAGTTAGGGGTGATCAGGCTGGCAGGCAGAAGCAATTAGGGGCAATCAGGCAGGCAGGTGAGCAGTTAGGAGCCAGGGGTCCCAGATTGTGAGAGGGATGTCTGACTGCCAGTTTAGGCCCGATCCCTGGGATCCGGCCTAAAATGGCAATCGGACATCCTGCAAGGGGTCCCCAATTGGAGAGGGTGCAGGCTGAGTTGAGGGAATCCCCCCTCTGTGCATGAATTTCATGCATCGGCCCTCTAGTATAAATATAAAAAGGAATTATTTCTATATATAAGCAGTGAATATGAAATTAAACAATTTCATTTATAATAAGATGAATAAGAATAAACTCCCTAAAAGTATTTTTTTTCTTTTTTTAAATTTTATTTTATTTTTTAAAGTATTACAAATAGTACATATGTCTCCTTTTTTTCTCACTGACCTTCCCCCAGCCTCCCCTACCCCCTGGCACATGCCCTCACCTCCCCCACATCCCCAGTGTCTTGTGTCCATTGGTTATGCTTATATGTATGCGTACAAGTCCTCCGGTTGATCTCTTACCACCCACCCCCAACCCTCCCCAGCCTTCCCGCTGTAATTTAACAGTCTGTTCGATGCTTCTCTGCCTCTGTATCTGTCTTTTTGTTCCTCAGGTTAGTTATAATGTTCTTTATTATCCGTAAGTGAGATCATGTGGTATTTTTCTTTCACTGACTGGCTTATTTCACTTAGCATAATGTTCTCCATTTCCATCCATGCTGCTGCATATGGTAACAACTCCTTCTTTTTTACCGCAGCGTAGTATTCCATTGTGTAGATGTACCATAGTTTTCTAATCCACTCATCGGCTGATGGGCATTTATGCTGTTTCCAAATCTTAGCTATGGTGAATTGTGCTGTTATGAACATAGGGGTGCATATATCCTTTCTGATTGGTGTTTCTGTTTTCTTGGGATATATTCCTACAAGTGGTATTACTGGGTCAAATGGCAGTTCCATTTTTCAATTTTTGAGGAAATGCCATACTGGTTTCCACAGTGGCTGTACCAGTCTGCATTCCCATCAGCAGGGAAGGAGGGTTCCTTTTTCTCCACATCTTCTCCAGTACCTGTCGTTTGTTGATTTGTTGATGATAGCCATTCTGACAGGTGTGAGGTGGTACCTCATTGTTGTTTTGATTTGCATCTCTCATATGATTAGTGACTTTGAGCATGTTTTTATGTCTCTCGGCCTTCTGTATGTCCTTTTTTGAAAAAGTGTCTATTTAGGTCCTTTGCCCATTTTTTTATTGGATTGTTTATCTTCCTTTTGTTAAGTTGTATGAGTTTCCTGTAAATGTTAGAGATTAAACACTTATCGGAGATAATATTAACAAATATGTTCTCTCATGCAGTGAGCTTTCTTGTAGTTTTGTTGATGGTTTCTCCTGCTGTGCAAAAGCTTTTTATTTTCATATAGTCCCATTTGTTTATTTTCTTGTTAGTCTCTCTTGCCTAGGATCTGTGTATGTAAAGATATTGCTACGACATATGTCTGCAATTTTGCTGCCTCTGGGGGCTTGTAAGATTTTTATGGTTTGCCATCTTACATTCAAGTCCTTTAACCATTTTTAGTTTGTTTTTCTGTATGGTGTAAGTTGGTGATCTAGTTTCATTTTTCTTCTTTTTTTGCATTATCTGACCAAATTTCCAGCACCATTTATTAAAGAGACTGTTTTGACTCCATTGTATGCTCTTGCCTCCTTTGTCAAATATTAATTGAGAATAATGGGTCAGTTTCCAGGTTCTCTATTCTATTCCATTGGTCTATACAGTATATCTGTTCTTGTGCCAGTACCAGGCAGTTTTGAGAACTATGTCTTGGTAATATAGCTTGATATCTGGTATTAGGACCCCTTGAACTTTGTTTATCTTTCTCAGGATAGCTGTGGCTATTTGTGGTCTTTTTTTATTCCAGATGAAATTTTGGAGAGTTTGTTCTTGATTGTTGAGATATGCCATTGGTATTTTATTAGGTATTGCATTGAATCTATAGATTGCTTTAGGTAGTATGGACATTTTAATGATGTTGATTCTACCAATCCTGTCTTCCTCTATCTCTTTTTTCAATGTCCTGTGGTTTTCCAAATACAGTTCTTTTATGTCCTTAGTTAAGTTTATTCCTATGTATCTTAATTTTTTTTTTTTTTGGTGCAATAGTAAATGGGATTGTTTTTTGTTTTGTTTTGTTTTGTTTTCATTTCTCTTTCTGTGAGTTCACTATTGGCATATACAAAGGCCATAGATTTCTGGGTGTTATGTATCCTGCTACATTGCCAAATTCATTTATTAGGTCTAGTAGTTTTATTATTGAGTCTTTGGGGTTTTTTATGTATAGTATCTTGTCACTTGCAAAAAGGACAGTTTTACTTCTTCTTTCCCAATTTGGATGTCTTTTATTTCTTCTTCTTGTGTGATCACAATGGCTAGCACTTACAGTACTCTGTCGAACAGGAGTGGTGCAAGTGGGCATCCTTGTCTTGTTCCTGTTCTTAGGGGAAATGGGTTTAGTTTTTGCCCATTAAGTATGATGTTGGCTGTAGGTTTGTCATATAAGGCTTTTATTTTGTTGAGGTATGATCCCTCTATTCCCACTTTACTGAAAGTTTTTATCAAAAAAGGGTGTTGGATTTTGTCAAATGCTTTTTCTGCATCAATTGATATGATTATGTGATTTTTGTCTCTCAGTTTGTTTATATGATGTATCACATTTTTTGATTTGTGGATATTGTACCATCCTTGTATCGCCAGATTAAATCCCACTTGGTCATGGTATATGATCTTTCTAATGTATTCCTGGATCTGATTTGCTAGAATTTTGTTGAGGATTTAAGAATCTATATTCATCAAGGATATTGGCCTATAGTTCTCTTTTTTTTGTGGTGTCTTTATCTGGTTTTGGGATTAGGGTAATGCTGGCTTCATGGAAAGACCTTGGAAGTGTGCCTTCCTCTTGAATATTTTGGAATAGTCTGAGGAGGATAGGTTTTAGTTCTCTTTGAATCCTTGGTAGAACTCCCCTGTAGCAGTCATATGTGTGGGCAAAAAAAAAAAATTAAATTTAAAGTTATCAAAACTGCATTATAAAATTTACAAAAGCCTCCATTAATAAAAAAAAAAAAGGGGGGGATAGTAGGGCAATATCATGTAAGGAAAAATATCCTATAAGTAAATTACATCTAGAAAATTTTTACTTTACCAAATTAAGTTTCATTTGCAATGCTAACAGCAAGACAGCCATTAAAAACACACATGGTGTCTAAATAAGACAAAGGAAAATCGTTTGGGCAAAAATAAAAAGGATCCCAAATCAATTATATAGAATATATTTATATATTTTCAGAAAACAACCCCAAGACCAGATGGATTCCTGCAACAGAGAGGAATTGACAGGTGTGCTCCAATCACAAAGACAAGAGGAAAAAACATTCCAGAGATGGAAGACGCTGACAATGCCTTGCCACGCGAGCAGTCAGCAGCTGTGCACCACTGCAGGTTACCTAGGACCAAACCAGAGAGGGTCGGACCTGCATTGCCACCATGTGCCCACCATCCAGATATCATTGCTGACATGTACACATAAGGAACTGTTAGACACTGAAACGGGGACTCAGAACTGTTGGACATTGAAATTGGGACTCAAACATTTTTTTGTTTTGTCTTGTTTTGTTATTATATGTTTATTTCTAGTCTGCAAAGGCAAAACTTTTTAAAGGAAAGAAATGGTGGGAAAAAGATACAGAGGCAAAGAAGCATTAAACAGACTGTCAAACTACATTGGGAAGACAGGGGAGGTTGGGCGAGGGGGGCTGTAAGAGACCAACCGAAGGACTTATACGCATGCATATAAGCACAACCAATGGATATAAGACACTGGGGCAGGGGGGAAGGCGGGCAGGTGAAAGCATGTACTGGGGGGTAGGGGAGGTCGGGGGGAGATCAATGGGGGAAAAAAAAGGAGACATATGTACT
Organism: Corynorhinus townsendii; assembly: GCA_026230045.1. NCBI lineage: Eukaryota > Metazoa > Chordata > Mammalia > Chiroptera > Vespertilionidae > Corynorhinus > Corynorhinus townsendii. Next base: position 102,291,396 of record JAPDVU010000003.1, read on the forward strand.
ACTATTTGTAATACTTAAAACAATAAAAAAAATGGTAAAAAAAAAAAAAAAAAAAAAGAGAGAGACCTTAGAAGTGTCCCTTCCTCTTGAATATTTTGAAATAGTCTGAGGAGGATAGGTTTTAGTTCTCTTTGAATCCTTGGTAGAACTCCCCTGTAAAGCCATCCAGACCAGGCTTTTATTTGCTAAAAGAGTTTTTTTTCAGTTTTAATTTCTTTGCAATTTATCGGCCTATTCAGGTTGTTTTAATTCTATTTGGTTGAGTTTTGGGAGCTTGTATTTTTCTAGGAATATGTCCATTTCATCTAGGTTGTCCATTTTGTTGGAAAGTATTTTTTCATAATTGTTTGTATTTTGTGGGATCAGTTGTTACGTCACGTCTTTCATTTCTGATTTTGCTTATTTTGGGTCCTCTCTCTTTGCCTCTTAGTGAGCCTGGCAAGGGGTTCATCAATCTTTTTTATCCTTTCAAAGAACCAACTCTTGGTTTTGTTGATCTCTTGTATTTTTTTGTCTCTATATCCTTTATCTCCACTCTGATCTTTATTATTTCCTTCCTCCTGCTTGTGCTGGGCTTTTCTTGTTGCTCTCTTTCTAACTCTTTGAATTGTAGGGTTAGGTAATTTATTACCATTGTTTCCTGTTTTTTGAGGTAAGCCTGTTGAGCTATGAACTTCCCTCTCAAGACTGCTTTCACTGTGTCTCATAGATTTTGGATTGTTGTGTTTTCATTGTCATTTGTTGCCATGATGCTTCTTTGATCTCTTTGTTAACCCAGTCATTGTTTAATAGCATGTTATTTATTCTCCATGTATTTGATTTTTTATTGTAGTTGATTTCTAGTTTTATGCCATTGTGATCTGAGAAGATGCCATATGATTTCTATCTTCTTGAATTTGAAGGGACTTTGCCTGTGTCCCAATATATGGTCTATCTTTAAAAATGACCCATGTGCACATGAGAAGGATATATATTACATGGCTTTGGGGTGAAATGTTCTGAAGATCTCAATTAGTTCCATCTGATCTACTGAGTCATTTAGGATTGATGTTTCTTTGCTGATTTTTTGTTTAGAGGATTTGTCCAGTGGTGTTAGTGGGGTATTAAAATCCCCTACTATGACTGTATTGCTGTCAATCTCGCCCTTGATTTCTTCCAGAACTTTTTTTATGTATTTGGGTGCTCCTGTGTTGGGTGCATATATGTTTACCAGAGTTATATTTTCTTGTTAAATTGCTCCCTTTAGTATTATGAAGTGGCCTTCCTTATCTCTTGTTATTGCCTTCAATTTCAGGTCTAATTTTTCAAATATAAGTATTGCTCCCCCCAGCTTTTTTTTTTTTTTCATTTCTATTCTCCTGAAAAACCTTTTTCCAACCTTTCACCCTCAGTCGTGTGAGTCCTTTGTTCTGAGGTGGGTTTCCTGTAGACATCAGATATATGGGTCATGTTTTCTTTTCACTCAACTACCCTATGTCTTTTGATTGGAGCATTTAATCCATTTACATTAAAAGTTATGATTGATAGGTACTTTTTTGTCACCATTTTTATTCTTTACTAGACAACCAGTGCATTAAATTTGTGCACTGGGGGTGATGTCCCTCAGCCCAGCCTACACCCTCTCCAATCTGGGACCTCTTGGGGGATGTCCAACTCATCAGCTGGGGCTACTGGCTCCCTGATTGCCCATGACCACTTCTGCCTGCCAGCCTGAACAACCCCTAATCACTCCCCTGCCAGCTTGATTGATGTCTAACTGCTCCCCTGCCAGCCTGATCACCCCCACCTGCCCTCCTCTGCCTGCTTGGTCACCCCCAACTTCCCTCCTCTGCTGGCCTGGTTGCCCCTAACTGCCATCCCCTGAAGGCCTTGTGCTCCCCCCCCAATTGCCCTCCTTCCCCTGCAGGCCTGGTCACCCTCAAGTGCCCTCTCATGCCAGCCTGATCACCCACAACTGCCCTCCCCTGCCAGCCCAGTTCCCTCAACTGCCCTCCCTTCTCGGCCCAGTCAACCCTAACTTCCCTCCCCTGCTGACCCAGATGCCCCTAAATTCCCTTCCCTGCTAGACTGGTTACCCCTAACTGCCCTCCCTTGAAGGCCTGGTCCCACTACTGCCCTCCCTCCTCTGCAGGCCTGGTTGCCCCCAACTGCCCTCCCCTGCTGGCTTGGTCACCCCTAACTGCTCTCCCCTGCTGGCCATCTTGTGGTGGCCATCTTGTGACCACATAGGGGCAGCCATCTTGTGACCACATGGGGGGCCATCTTGTGTGAGTGTGTGACCGTCAATTTGCATATTACCTCTTTATTATATAGGTTGCCTGTGTTCCTTATTCACTTCTTGTTTCTTCTTTTTATAACAGACTCTTTAGCATTTCTTGTAATGCTGGTTTGGTGGTAGTAAACTCCCTTAGTCCTTTTTTGTCTGTGAAGCTCCTGATTTCACCCTCAATTTTGAATGAGTCTTGCTTCTTGGATTCAGACCCTTCCTTTGCATGACTTTGTATAATGTCATTCCATTCCCTTCTGGCCTAATGTGTTTCAGTTGAGAAATCAGTTGCTAGTCTGATGGGGGATCCTTTGTAGGTAACTTTCTGTCTCTCTCTGGCTCTTTTAAGATTTTTACTTTGTCGTTGGTGTTTGCCAATCTAATTATAATATGCCTTGGCATAGGTCTTTTGGAGTTCATTTTGTTTGGGACTCTGTGAGCTTCTTGGACTTCTGTAAATTTTTTCTTCCCTATATCAGGGAAGTTTTCTCTCATTATTTCTTCAAACAGGTTTTCTATTCCTTGCTCAGTTTCCTTTCCTTCTGGAACCCCTATTATGTGGATGTTGTTTTGTTTCATGTGGTCCCAAAGTTCCCTTAGGCTCTCCTCCTGCTTTTTAATTTTTTTTCCCTAGAAGCTGCTCTAATTGGGTATTTTTTCCTATCTTGTCTTCTAGCTCGCTGATGCAGTCCTCAACTTCTAGTCTACTGTTGATGCTTTCTATTGACTTCATTATAGGAGTGATGTCATTTTTCATTTCTTCTTGGTTCTTCTTCATTTCCTCTTGGTTTTTACACATATTGTTAAATTTGCCTTCCAACTTTTTCAGCAACCTTATGAACATTTCTCTGAATTCTTCTTCTTACATATTTCTTGCTTCCATTTCGTTTACTTCCTTTTCTGTTGATGCCTGATTTTCTTTTGTGTGTGGGCTGTTTCTTTTTTTCCACAAATCGCTTCTCTCTGGGTGTCTGGTTATATAGTTCTCTCTCTTCTGTGTTAACTTAAAGACACAAAATACCACACAACAAGGCACAACACACAAGGCACTGAACACAAATGTATCTACAATACTAATAACCCCAAATAAAGGTGACCACCAGAGAAAAGAGTATTAGGGAATAAAAAAAGTGGGAAAAAAAGATATTGAGAAAATAAAAGAAAGAGAATAAAAAAAGAAGGGGGAAAACTATTTATATGGGGAGAAAATTCCAATAGAACAACCACTAATCCAAAAAATGCAAACAACAAACACCCAGAAATGAATGCAAACTACAAACAATAACTAATAACAAGTGAGGAGAGGAAAAACAGAAGCAAAAATAAGAGAAACAATCACACAAACAAACAAACAAAAAAACAAACTAATCAACAATCAAACAAATAACAACAACAGGACAGAGAAAAAGAAGGGCAAAACAAAACAAAACATAAAACAAAGAAAAAAAAGAGAAGAGAAATAAAAGGGAAGAGAGAAAAAATGGATAGTCAAGAAAGAGAAGAGATAAGTGTCTATGGACTTGGAGCAGGGGAGCAGAAATTAGATATATAAGTAGGATGAATTTTTACAGGGGGTAAAAAGAAAGAACAGGGAAAATCTAAAGCAGGAATTGGGTAAGAGAAACAGGACAACCAAAGGGGAAAAGTGAGGAAGAGAGTGTTGGCATAAAGATAAAGTTGAGATAGAGTAAAATGATGCTAAAGGAAAAATGAAAATAGAATGTAGAACACTACTGCTAAAATAAAATAAAATAAAATAAATAAAATAAAATAAAAAATGAAACTTTAAAAAGTTAAAATAATAGTAGTAATAATACTAATCAAAATATAATAATTAATAAGGTAAAATCAAGTGAGAAAAAAGGGAAAATTTAGTTTCTTAAATAAAAGATAAAAAATAAAAATGTGCAGTAGTGAAAGTCATTCACTTCCTCTACTGTTCTGTTTGGCACTCCTGTTTTCTGTTAGGTAGTAAGGACAGAATTGAAGTTCCCTGCATTCCACTGCTCCTCTGTGTCCTGAGCCACAGTCCTATTTTCCAGCAGGTGGTATTTCTTTGTTTCTCAGCCTGCCTTTAGTTGTATTTAAACAATAGTCAATTTGTGATTCAACCCTGGGTGGCAGTGTTTCTGTATTGACATCTGGGGCTATAAGTCCTCTCTACCCAGTATTTAGTTTTTATTTTCCCTGCTGCACTTAATACTGGGTTGGGGGAATGCACTGGCCCAGAGCTGGTTTTCTGATCGTTTCTGCCCACTCTGATCCTCAGGTTCCACAAAAACAACTTTCCACTGCAGTCTATGAGAGTGTTTTTAATTGGGAGATCCTATATACTGGGCTTAGTAATCAAAAGCAAGGATTTAAAGAAAACAAAAAGCCAGAGTAATCATGCAGACTCGAGACTTTTCCCCCCAGCATTGAGCGCATCTCTGTACATGTCTCTGTGCCCATGTTTTTCCCTTGGCACTGTGCAGCCAGTATACTTGTAGAACTTCAGGCTGCCTTTCTTTGCCCAGCCCAGCTATGGGTTGATTTCTAGAATTCCCTTCTGCCAGCAGCCCTGTGGACCCCCTTCCACATTTGCAGGCTACGCTGACCCCAACAGTCGCAGATTTTGTGGGGCGCAGACTTCCTTTGAAACTCTAGATCCCACTGCATGTGATTCTCCCTCCAGCCTGGATCACAGATCTCCCCTTTCTCTGGGCAATATTTGACCTTTCCTCGAGAAGGTGCAGGGCTCATCTGCATCCGTGTATTCGTGCTACCTGAGACCCATTGTTCATGGGTTTGCAGCTGGTCCCTGGGTGTTGTGGTTGTAAGGTCCCGGGAGGTATCTGAGTTCTTCCTGGTTGAATATAAGGCTAGGCTTCCAATCACAGCTACTCTCCCCTTCAAGATGTTGTGGTCTCTGTGGCAGAGCTAGCCACTCCAGAAGAGATTTCAGCAGCAGTAGGGGCTTCCCGGTCAGGGGAGCCCAGCCCAGCTGTCCCCAACAGTCCCTTGGAATATAGCTGTCCCTCACAAATAGACACTCACACATCCACGCACTCTCCTTTCATTCTCAGACTCATACACTATCTTGTATCCTGCCTTTCTGTTGGCAGTCATCTTCTGATTCCTAAAACAAACCAAGAATAAATTTTTAAAAGAAATGTAAGACATCTACATTGAAAACTGCAAAATATTATTGAAGTAAATTAGAGAAGATAGTGTATGGTCTGTACAACAGTATTGTTAAAATGTCAATAATCCCAAAATTAATCTTCAGATTAATTGAAATTCTTTTAAAAATCCCAACTATCTTTTCTGCAGAAATTGTCAAGCTGATCTTAAAATTCATATGGAAATCCAACCTAGAATAACCAATTTTGTAAACCGGCAAAGATAGAAGACTCATAGTAGTATGTCCAAATTTCAAAACTTACCACAAAGCTACAATAATCAAAACCATGTGGCATGGTGTAATAACAGGTATATAAATCAACAAAACAGAATGCAGAGTCTAGAAATAAAGTCATGTTTAATGGCCAATTGTACTTCAACAAGGCTGCCAAGATAATTCAAATAGATAGAAATAGTCTTTCAATGGTGCTAGGATAACTGGCTATACATGCAAAATAATAAAGTTGGATTTTTCACATACACAAATTAACTCAAAATGGATTAAAAATCTAAATGTAAGAGCTAAAGCTATAAAACTCTTAGAAGAAAATTGAACAGTAAATCCTTGGACTCAGCAATGTATTAAATAAGACGCCAAAAAATACAACTGAGCAAAGAAAAAAATAAGATAAACTATTTTTAAGTTCAACTCTTTGTATTGCAAGTGATACTATGAAAAAAAGTGAAAATACAACCTAGAAAGCAGAAGAAAATAGTTGTCAATTATATATCTAACTAGAGGTCCAGTGCACAAAATTTGTGCATTGGGGGGGAGGGTCCCCTCCGCTTAGCTTGCACCCTCTCCAATCTGGGATCCCTTGGAAGATGTCCAACTGCCCGGGCCTAAACCAGCAGTCAGACATCCCTCTCACAATCTGGGACCACTGGCTCCTGACTGCTCACCTGCCTGCCTGCCTGATTGCCTCTTACTGACCCCCCCCCCCCTGCTGGCCTGGCCACCCAGAACTGCCCCCTTGCTGGCCTAGTCTCCCTCAACTGCTCCCCCCCGCCAACCTGGCCACCCCTAACTGGCCCCCCACTGGCCTGGTTGCACCCAACTGCCCCCCTCCCCCACCAGCCTGGTCGCTTCACACAGCCTGCTGCTTAGTCATTTGGCCACCCCTCACTAACCCCGCTTCTGGCCTGGTCGCCCCACGCAGCTTGTTCAGTTGTCCGTTCAGTTGTGAGGGTCACTTAGGCTTTTATATATATAGATAAGATGTTTATATCCAGAATATATAGGGTCCCCAAAAAATTATACACACTGTAACAGCTTATAACTCACTTAATTTTCACTCCTTTCCAGGCTTAACTATTTTTAAATAATGGATGAAGCCAGACTAATCTTTAAACAAAGAAAACTTATGCTAAAGTGTCACTTGACTTTTTTTATGAGGATACATAAAAGATAAGGTTTATGGTAAAAATCAGCAACAGTGGACAAATTAAGGGTTTACAAGTATGCAGCAAAATTATTCTTGATGTTTGCAATTCCATTGTTTCATGTTATCAGCAAAATTAAGCAGAAGGTGTGGAAACTTGCCATATACACCCTGTCCCCAATAATCAGAGTTTCCCCTACCATTAACATCTTGCACCACAGTGGTTTTGCTACAATCAATGAATGTACATGGACATATTTTCACCCAAAGTTCATAGTTTAAAATTGGGTTCACTCTTGGTGTTGTGTGAGCATGAAACAAAGAGCCTCATACTTCTTCTATTGTTGCATTTACCACACTCTCCCCAGAAAACAATTTATCTATCACCTGTGCCTCCTTTGTTAATTTCTCAAAGATCAGGGCTAAGCCGCACTTATTTCTGCATCATAGGAGTCCTTGCACATTTCCCTAGCTGGTTTGGCTCAGTGCATCATCCTGAAGACTGAAGAGTCTAGGGTTCAATTCAGGTCAAGTGCACATGCCCAAGGTGAGGGCTCGATGCCCAGTAGGGCACATGCAAGAGGCAACCAATCAGTGGTTCTCTCTCATCATTGATGTTTCTATCTCTCTCTACCTATCCCTTCCTCTTTGAAATCAATAAAAATATATTTTAAAAAAGAGTCCCTGCACAGTGACAAAGCTAAACACTCAATATTGGTTCAATTATTGAATACAATCACATGCTGCACTATCCCTATCTCCTTATACCCCTGCCACACTAAACAACCAAAGGCCATAGCTCTTTCACAACTCCATTCCTTTATTATCTTGCTTTAAGTCTCTATTCTTTGCCCCACCTTCTTCACTTGTGAACTCCCACAGCTTTCCAGCCAGCTCCAACACTGTCTCCTCTGTACACACTCAAGCAGAACTTTCTACTTTCACAGCAATTGGCCATGTTAGAATGAAATTATTTGCCCATTTGTTTATTTTGGACATTAGGCAATGATATTGACTTTTTTCAACTTTAGGAACCATGATATCTAACGCAGAGTAAATGCTCATTAAATATTTGCTAAATAAATGAACCTACTAAAGGAGCAACATTGGTGTGTTCAGAAGGGTTATCTATTCAATAGGGTTTTGTTGAGTCCATTTAAAAATAGCAAAATAAAAGCGGAGACCATATGTCTAGAGAGAGTGTGCAAATGATGGACAAGCATTCCCCCAATTTGCATGAGTTGGGTATCAGTATGGAAAAGGATTTGGTCCTCTCTGTGGATGAGAATACAGTGTTCTTAGGGTTTGATAAATGATTCTAAACTCAAGGTTTAGTTTCATTGTACTGAAATTATTTTCTGTCTGTTGGTTATAGTCATGAAGTTTCACTGCTCTTTAGTTCTCCCTTCAAAATTGGAAGAGGAAAGGAAGAAAATGTTTCAGTGCTTTAAACTTTTAAATTTAATTCATAATTAAATAAAAAATATGTTCCTTACAGTCCTATCTGGTTTTCCTCAGTGGACAGAGTGTCAGCCTGCAGACTAAAGAGTCCCCCGTTCAATTCTAGTCAAGGGCACATGCCTGAGTTGTGGCCTTGATCCCCAGTAGGGGTGTGTGCAGGAGGCAGCTGATCAATGATTCTTTTTCATCATTGGTGTTTCTATCTCCATCTTCCTCTCTGAAATCAATAAAAGTATCATATATATATATATATATATATATATATATATATATATATACACATACACACACACGTATATATTTCTTACAAAATTTCCTTTGGTCTATTGTAGTAGACTAATTTTTTCTGTCATGTGAAAGTACCATAACTTTTGGTACTTAAAAGACTGAAAGTTTTAATTGAAAGGTTTAGTTAATCTTTTAAAATATCTTTTAATTAAAAAAATTATTTCTTAGATGTAGACACTATAGTTTGATCTACTTTCTCTATAATTGCTCTCTCTCTTCTTGAACTCATTTTTGATGAGGTTTTCTTTTTCTGCTCTTGAAAGAGTGATATTATCTAACTCCACCCTGCCCTGCCTATTGATGAGGGGTTTCAAGTAGCACACCTGCCGAGAAATAGTGTGCACACAAGGGGAACTATAGTGTATAACCTTGCCTGAGAGAGTAGGAGCCATTTTGGATTTTTTTAAAAAAAGGATATATCTGAATAAAATGAGAGGCAACATAATCTGATAGACCCTTGGGTCAAATATACAAATAAAAAGAATTCAAAATTGCTATTATAACTTAATCTGTAAAATAATACAAAAATAAGTACTTTTGATCTACATAAAACCATCTTATTGAAACAGGAATAGCCAAAGCATTATTATAGAGATAGCTGCACCATTCTTTATACTTGAACCAAAATGAGAATATCCTAGAAATCAGTCTTCAGATCCTAGTTTTCACAATGTTAAATCCATTTTATAAATTTTGAAAAGTTATGGAAGCAGCCAAACATTGAAGCAAGAATTGCTCAGGATACCATTTCTCTTACCTTAAGAAAATAAGGGAAATATGTTGGCTCTTATCTACCATGCAAGAAAGAAATACTTGAGAAATTAAAGTTTTATTATCAACCAATCTCACCCACTTATTATCATAATTATTAGTGATTTGTAATTACTTTTGTCATTTATTAATTTGGCTTTGCAATGTGAGAGTACTGGAATAGGAATTAGTTTCAGAACTCCACTTTCAATGCTGCCATTATTGGACTGTGTGCCTATGGGTAACTCCCTTCATCTTTTGAGGGTTTCAGTGTCAAGAATAGTAAAACTTGGCCCTGGCTGAGTAGCTTAGTTGGTTAGAGAATTGCCCCCATACACAAAGGTTGTGGGTTTGATTCCCAGTCAGGGAACATTCAAGAAACAACTAATGAATGCATAAATGAGTGGAATAACAAATCTATCTACCTATCTCTATCTCCATCTCCATCTCTATCTCATCAATAACAATGTAACAAAATTTTTAATCAAGAGGACAAATAAACTGATGACGGAATGCCAACTCTACCTGATGATTAGAGGCTGGCTAGAACAGTATAAAAAGGATTCCATAGAAAAGAATGTAATGATTTATTTCTAATGCCTAATGTGAGCTCAGAAAGGGAGAATAGCAGAGTATTCAAGGTATTTGCTACATAAGTCCTAAAACAATATTCTAACCCCATATAGTAGGCATTTTTTATTTGTGTCTGAAGATATGTCTGAAGACTTTGGTTCACATACCAGCAAACAATTGACTACATGAAATACAGTAAAATATAACAGTTAACTGCCACACATCCAAATGGAAACCATCCCCATTGTGCCTATAGATGGTTATGGCGTACAAAGGGTTAAAACATAAGTAATTCCTTTCAGACCCACAGATGTTCTAGAAATACAAGATTAAAGCAAAAACCTAGCTGCATCTTTTCTGTAGTAGCAGAAGCCCGGAAATTGTATTTGGACCTCGGATTGCCCAGATTAAGTACTCTGTTTCTCCACCTCTCTTGCAGATAGAGCTGTTGAACTAAGTGCTGACCACTGGGATTTGAGCCAAAGATATGTGAGTAGCATCAGTGTTGTGTTCTTTTCCTCTTCATGCTGGCAGTCTGAGTGGTGGTGAGCCATGAAGGGGATGAAGATGAGGTAATGCCTGGATTTACATGTGACAGAATTATCTTCTATCTTGCTTAAGCAACTGCACTTTCAGGTCTCCATTAGAGCAACTTTACCTAATATAACAGTTACTTTGGGGTATAGGAATGTGTGGAAGAAACATGTACCTCCTTGTGAGAAATGTGATGTAATTCAGGAGAAAGGCATTACTGTTGTGTGGACATATCCAAGAAGTAACAGGAAGTGAAAGTAGTAGTGTAGCTACTGAACAGACTTTTATAAAAGTTTATTTCTTATATTGGGGTTACATGGTCAAATTCAGCCAACCACCTGTTTGTAATAAACACAGCCATATTCATTCATTTGCCTTGTGTCTATGGATACTTTTTGAGCTGCAACAGCAGAGTTGAGTAGTTCTGACAGAAACCATATGGTCCACAAAGTCTAAAATATTTATGATCTGGACCTTTAAAGAAAAGGTTTACTGGCTCCTGTCTAAAAAGATAGCAGCCTTTGCACCCACAGGAACTCTGACTAAGTGAACTGATGTTAGGTATAACTTTTTTTCATTTCCATATGGTAGTTTGTCACATCTCTGTATGAATATTCAACATTCTACTTTCAGTTTATCCAAACACAATTTCCTGTCAAATAACTATTTAAAACTTTTTAGTTTCTCCTCACTTCTCTCCCTGCTAATTTCACTTGAGTATCATCTAACCCCATATCTATTTTGCACAAAAAAGTTATCTCTTCCCAAGAATTAGTTCATTACAAAGGTGAGTAGGGAAAAAACAGTGCGGTAAGGCACAACCTTCTGTATGTAGGTGCTACTCACTCAGGACTTTAGTGACTGATTCCTACATTCTGTTCTCACAACCAGTGAAGTCTAAGATCACTCCCTGACCTCAAATGTCACTTAGAAACTGACTTTTTGTCACTGTTAAAGAAAATATATCTTAAATATACTTAAAAGAAAAACAAGATTATTTATTTAAATCCAAGAATGTTATGGGTCCTTTAAAAAAATGTTTAGGAGATGAGCCAAACTGAGCCTTCACAGGTGAATTTGACTGGAACAGAATTTGTTTTTTCTTTTTTAGCTAGTTTTTTTTTAACTGAATTTATTGGGGTGCAAATTTCAAGTGTATGACTAAATGAAACATCATCTGCACACTGAATTGTGTGCCCATCTCCCGAAGCAAAGTCTCTTTCAGTCCCAATTTTTCTCTCTTTTGCACATCTCCACCTAACCTCAACCCACCTTTCCCTCTGGCTATCACCACACTGTTGTCTGTGTCTATGTGGCATATATATCTTTTTTCTTAGTCCCTTCACTTTCTTTCATCTAGTCCCCCAAAACCTTTCCCCTCTGACAGCTGTCAGTCTCTTCCTGTACCCATAACTCTGTCTATTTTGTTCATCAGTTTATTTTGTTCATTAGATTCCATATATCAGTGAGATAATATGGTATCTGTCTTTCTCTAACTGGCTTATTTCACTTAGCATAATAATTTAAAATGCAAATTAAAAATGAAACCTATAAAGAATATGCTGCATTTTTCTCATCAATCAAATAAGCAAAGGGAAAATCAGGTGAATGCATTTCTAAAGGTAAATTGAAAATCACACTTGTCAGAAGTGGACATCCAACTAACAGTGAAAAGTTTATAATGTTGGCTCTAAAATTGCTCTTAAATTCAGTCAATACATTTTAAACAAGAAAAACTAAAATCTTAGTCTAATAAGAAATGATTAAGATTTTGCAAAAATAGCTATAGATGAAAATTAAGAAAACAGAGAGAAACTCAATTGATATAAGAGCATAAACCCACACATTTAGAAATGTGCCTGTATTTTTAAATTAAATTCACTTCGTATACCTATCATCTATAACATGCCTGTCAGTATCTATGAAATTTCAGAATCTTATTAAAAACAAAATATGTTCAGAAAACCCAACACTATTGGAAGTATGAAATAGTTTAAAATTATATAAAGTTATTATATTTATTATCTCTTGTGGCTGTGCTATTATCAGTGTTGGGGTTCTGAGAAACCTACCACCACAGCAGAGGTAACCAGTAAATGTAAATTGGGTATCAGATATTTCAATGAGGTTTAAAAATCATTTTTCTAACCCCAAAATATGACTTTTTTCTTTAAAGAATCTAATAAGAAATAGAGAAATAAAATGCCCAAGTTCTATTGTTTTTTTAATTAAATTTTATTTATTCTAAATAGAAGATTTTGTATGTGTGCGAGCTAGATGTGGTGTTAGTAGGGAAATAGATAGCCAAAAATAGCAGAATCAACAAAAAAATACTGACCATGGGAAATACAGTAACTATCCTATATAATCCTATATAATAAAGAGGTAATATGCAAATTGACCATCACTCCAACACACAAGATGGCCACCCTCATGTGACACAAGATGGCCACCACAAGACAGCTGGCAGGGGAGGGCAGTTGGGAGGGACCAGGCCTGAAAGGGAGGGCATTTGGAGGTGACCAGGCCTGCAGGGGAGGGCAGTTAGGGGCAATTGGGCTGGAAGGGGAGGGAAGTTAGGGATGACCAGGCCTGCAGGGGAGGACAATTAGGGGCAACCAGGCCAGCAGGGGAGGGCAGTTAGAGGTCACCAGGCCTGCAGGGAAGGGCAGTTAAGGGAAATCAGGCCAGCAGGGGAGCAATTAGGTGTCGATCAGACTGGCAGGGGAGTGGTTGCGGGGTGATCAGGCTGGCAGGCAGAAGCAGTTAGGTTCAATCAGGCAGGCAGGCAGAAGAGCAGTTGGGAGCCAACAGTCCTAGATTGTGAGAGGGATGTCTCAGATTGGAGAGGGTGCAAGTTGGGCTGAGGGACACACACACCCCTGTACACAAATTTTATGCACTGAGCCTCTAGTACGGCTCAGTGCATAAAATTTGTGTACAAATTTTATGCACTGAGCCATCTCTGGTGCAGTCTCTGGTGCAGTAGGCCACAGCTTGCTGGCCTGGTCAGGGCGTGGCAGCTGTCCTGGGCACAGGGCATCACCCTGTGTGGAAGCGCCAACATTGTGGTTGAGTTCGTCTCATTTGGCATCAATAGTAATTTTTATCAGCATGGCATTTATAGATCTGGAACCTTTACTCGAGTGCAGAAATATGGACTCGCCTTGCTGGTAACCACTGATCCTGAGCTCACAAAACTAAACAATGTGGTGGAACAACTGAAAGATTGGTTGTGTAAGTGCTCAGTGCAGAAGCTGATGGTAGTCATCTCGAATATTGAAAGTGGGGAAGTCCTTGAAAGGTGGCAGTTTGACACTGAGTGTGACAAGATTGCCAGAGATGACAGTGCACCTAGAGAAGAGTCTCAGAAAGTCATTCAAGATGAGATCCACTGGGTGATCAAACAGATCACATCTATGGGGAAGTTTCCTAAAATGTGGAAATGGTAAAGGAAAAGGACTGAGAGCATTCTGCAGTACTTCCTCGCCAACGTTTGGTGTCATTCCTTTCACCGTTCTCGCATTCTGCACGTTTCTGTGTACATAATTAGGACCAGAGCTGTAATAGTGTCTGCTCTCCTGGGCAACTCCTTCACTCACCAAACAGCTCCCGACTCCTGCACAACATTGAGCCAGGGCAGCCGCCACCGGGCAATGTGCTCAAGTTCCATGGCTTGCACTCAAGCCGTCCCATGGGAGGAGACACTGTCAGCAAATATTTTATAATGGTTTTCTTGGTTATAAAAACAAAACTTGAATTTTTCATAAGATAATGTAAAAGAAGTGCAGTATTTTCTGCACTAAAATAAATTTCCATAGAGAAAGTGATAACTCTAGTGATTAGAATCCAGGCCAAACTCTTCTCTAACACTACGGGTAGTTCAAAATAGAGAGAGGGAGAGTAGTATCACAAGAACGTGATGTACTTTAATGATCTTATCCCCAATTTAGGTTCATTTAATCTGCTGATTTATACAAAGATTTGGTTGTACTTGAAAAGTGGAAAGAGTCCAGACCACAGTTCATTGCCAACTCTGAGCAAGCCCATCTGCGTTCCTTCAGGGCTACAATTCACAAAATAAAGAGCATGGTGGCCTACAAAGTCCCCGCCAATGACTAAAAGTGTCCAGAACAGTAATGAATCCCACATGTGTGTTTCCTGAGACCAAGTCAACTGTAGTTCATGTTTTGTTTCATTGATTAATTTTTAGGTGGAGAAATATTAACATTGTACTTTACTGAACTGTGCAGATTGTTCCATATTTTGGTGACTATTTGACTTTCCATAGGGTTGACATCATTTTTTGCACACTGTTGAAAGGGAACCAGCAGATTATATCAGCACTGTAATGTCAATTCATTGGATGGTGATAACTGGAAATGGAAAACTTTTACTTATAAAGCTAAATGCCTTCCTAAGTCAGAACTTTCAGTCAAGTAGCCTGACTCAGAGTGTAGATAAATATGAAACCAAAAAAGAAGTCTAAATATTCATTCTTTATTTAGTCCTAAAGTAACTGATAACCCATAGTAACAGTATTCCTTGAAGAGCCTTTTGTGTTTATTTCATTTGTATAGTTTACATATAGAAAAATCCCCAATTATTTGACTTTAATGTATATAATTTACACTTACAGAGCTGTCACTATTTCTCTTGTTTAAATTCACTGATACAAACTCTTAATGTCTTTCTGTATTTTATAAAATCAAACTTTAAATTACAATGATACTAAAAAATAAAATAAAATAAAAGTTGACCCCAAATCACCTCTTTTTTAAAAACAAAAATTTAGCACCTACGTTATTTCTTTAGATGGAAAGTTTTTCTAATGGTGCACTTTCAGAATCAGTTTAGTGTACTAGCTTGGTATATAAATAGATATTAAGCCCAACCAGCGCGGGTCAGTGGTTGAGTGTCGACCTATGAACCAGGAAATCATGATTCAATTTCCAGTCAAGGCACATGCCCAGGTTGCAGGCTCAATCTCCAATGAGGGGCATGCAGGAGGCAGCCAATCAATGATTCTCTTTCATCATTGATCTTTCTATCTCTCTCTCCCTCTCCCTTCCTCTCTGAAATCAATAAAAATGTTTTTTATTTAGAAATAGATATTTAAAAAAGACTTCTGTGGAAAAACATTTATTGCTTCCTAAGGTTCTTCATTAACATGCTCTCCACAGATAATCAAGATAATATTATTTAGGATATGAATTCTAAAATATAATATTACAAAGTACTTTTTTATTGCAATAGTTTTTAAATGCTGACTTAATTTCCTGACTATCTAATTTTACCTTAATGAACTATTTTATTAGATGAATCACTAGTCTTGTAAATTCTTCTGCATAACAAAACAGAATGTGACAGCTAACAGTATGTGCTGGCTGAGAGTGCTCACTTGCCTGCAGCCCTGTTGCTCTGAATGATTTACTCAGGACAGACATATTTGACACAGCATGCAAAAGAACAGTCATTTAGATGTCCTCTTTAGGCCCACTTGAAAGTTATCTCCCACGGTTCTTTCAATATCAAGCCTTGCCAAGAATAAAAGTGCTGTGTCATTCGCTCCATTGGTTCTTACCCGATGAAAAGTCCTTGTTTCATTTCTATGATGTCTAGACTCAGCTGGCTATTCCTGCCAGCTCATTGCTGGTTCCTGATACCAAGTGATGCAGCCAGAGGCACCTAAGGTTTAGCCCAAGGGCCCATATCCTGGTTGGCTTGTGAGAAGCTTAGAATCCTTTTTTTTGGGGGGGGGGGAGGGGGGGAGATGATATTGGAGGAATTGCCCTCAGCCCACCCTCCCATTCCTTTCTGCTTCTGGTTTGGAAATCTGGATCAGAGCTTTAGTCCTGATCAATTTTTTAAATAACTATATAACAGTGTAAGTTTTAGGCCTGCATGACATCTACAAAGCATTCAATAAAGAAAATAAGAATAAAAATATTGGCTATTAAATGCATCTCTTTTGTACAATTAGATCTTATATCTTATTTTCTTAAAATGTAATATAATTTATATTAAATTCATCATATTTTACCATATTTTGAGCCATTCCTAAGGCTTGAAAGATGAATAGTCTTGATCCTTGAGAGGTCATTGATTATCAGAGAAGACAGTTATGAGGCCATGTCATTATTAAGAAAGAAGTGATTAATTCAGCCATTCAGCCCTGGTGGGGAGAAGTCTGGAAAGATCTATGACTTTGAAGGTGAATTTAAAGAATGATAAGAATATTTCAGGTAAGACAGTTCAAGATGGCTGCAGAGTAGGCAGAAGCTACATTCACCTCCTCCTGGTGCCAAACTGTATTTACACCTAAATTATAGAGCAATCAACATGAATTACTAACAGAAGGACAGCTGAACAGTAGTGTTATATCCAAGGATTTATAGAAGAAGCTACATAGGAACTGGTATGAAGGGCAAAGATGTAAGATGGTTGGCCCCTGCACCCATGCGCAGCAGCTGAGAAGCCAGAGGGATATCTTGCCTGCAAAAGTACTCTCTAAGGAGTGTGGGGTCTAAATCCCATATTAGGACCCCCAACCCAGACCACCAAGGCCAGGAAGAAAAACCTGCATAGCACCTGGCTGTGAAAATCAGCAGAGACTCTGTCCACAGGGAAGAAGAGGGAGTCTGCTAGAATCCAGGTGCCCTCCTAAAGGACCAATGAACCTCAGGCACTCACCTGGGGTTCCAGTAGAGGTAAGACAACAAAGGGCATATGAGAGTCAAACAGAGAAGATCTGGGGGGTGTAGCCCTGAATAGAAATCTAGAGGATCAGCTTACTGAAGTGTCACTCCTGAGTCAATATCCCAATATTTCCCAGGGTCAGGCACTCCTATTTTTACAGCACCAGTCTGAGGAATACACTAACCTGGTCTTCCTAATACTGATGACACCACCCTGCCAAGCTTGAGTCTGGCAGAAAGGATTGTTGGCTGTACTCAACAGGGACCTATGGTGTGCTCTTTATCTGAAGAAACTATAGGCAGAGCTGACACGCACAGTGAATTGAGAGGCTTTAATGGGGGCTAGGCTTCCCCCTGCCTCCACCTGCAGGCTCAGCTTGTACCACCTCCTACAGAAAACTTCTTTGTTCTATCTCCCCAAGTCCCAGAGGCCATGCCCTGCTGAGCTCAGTTCCCTGGGGGAAGGAAGGGTAGGGACCTTTGGAGCACATCTCTGGGGCCAAAATGGAAGTGGCTATAGAGCTGACAGGAAGCATTGAGCTTGCCCCACCTCCTGTGGACTTGACCAGTACTACCCCCGACAGAAAACTATCCTGTTCTGTATCAGACACTGCATGGTATGGCACTGGAGTAGAGGCCAAATTCTCCCCATTGAGTGCCTGGCCACACTGCCCCAAAGTAGGGGAACCACTAGCCCTGTCCCCGTGAACCAGTCACCCCACCCTAGTGAGCTTGTGCCATGAGGAAAGGGCAGTGGGGTGTAGACAGCTTGGGCCTACTCTACAGTCTTTCCTCAGAAGGCTGTGAAGGAAGTCCAGGCAACTTCAGGGGATGGGAGAGTAGGAGACAGGTGGATGTTGATCTCAGAAAGCCTTGGAACTTATATTGATTTGTCCCTTACTCAGAGCTTCAGGAAGCTCTTGTACACAGCTTGGTCTTTCTGATGCACACCCAGGCCCAGTATACACAGCCATAATCAGTGAATAGCATGGTAGTTACAGATACATAGCTCAAGACCAGTTATACACATCTAACATTGACTTGCACCAGAGCCCCATCCAAGGGTCCCCAGAACCAACAAAACCAGTGATTAACTTCAAGCTCACCAGAGCTTGACCCAAGTAGTTACACAAATGGCAAATCTAAAGGGGGACTGCAGCAGGCACCAGATCCTACTGGAACAATTATGCCTTGGGTAGCAGCCCCTGCACAGCCACTCATACCAGGTGACCATGATCTATTCTTATAGTCAGCCAGGCTAAGTGTTAACTAAACCCCCAATTAGGCCAACAGCATTTGAGACTCAACTACAATAGGAAGGGACACATAACCCACACAAGAAACATTTCTGAAGCACCTATCTCAAGTGATCTAGAAGATTATGCCACAGAGACCCACAAGACACCAACATCAGAAAGTCTTCATAACAAGCTGAAGGGTCTACCGAATATAGAGTCAAACACAAAAAAGATCTACCAAATATAGAGTCAAACACACACACAAAAAAAAAGAAGACAAAATAGGGAGACAAATAAATATGCCTGATATGAAAGAACAAGAGAAATCATCAGAAAAATAATTAATGAAATGGAAGCAAACAAGATACCAGATGCAAAATGGAAATCTTGGCTATAAAGATGCTCAAGGACTTATAAGAAGAATGAGTGATTTATGTGAAAACTTAAAGAAATAGTAAGCATTTTAAAAAGGACATAAAAACCATAAAAAAAGAACCAGTCAAAATGAAAAATACAATATCTAAACTGGAAAATACAACACAAGAAATCAAAAACAGATTAGATGAAGCCGAGGATCAAATCAACTATTTAGAAAAAACAAAAACAATAGGTCCCAAGCAGAGAAACAACAAAAAAAGAGAGAGAGATTTTTTTTAAATTTAATAAGTCTTTATTGTTCAGATTATTACAATTGTTTCTCCTTTTTCCCCTGCAGAGCTCCCCTCCACCTGGTTCACCCCACCATCTGCCCTTACCTCCCCCACCCCCTGCTGTCCTCATCCATAGGTGTACAATTCTTGTTCAGTCCCTTCCTGCACCCCCACACCCCTTTCCTCCCGAGAATTGTCAGTCCACTCCCTTTCTATGCCCCTGATTCTATTATATTCACCAGTTTATTCTGTTCCTCAGATTTTTAATTCACTTGATTATTAGGTTCACTTGTTGATAGATATGTATTTGTTGTTCATACTTTTTATCTTTACTTTTTTCTTCTTCCTCTTCTTAAAGAATACCTTTCAGCATTTCATATAATACTGGTTTGGTGTTGATGAACTCCTTTAGCTTTTTCTTATCTGTGAAGTTCTTTATCTGCCCTTCAATTCTGAATCTTGGTTGGTTGTAGGTCCTTACTATTCATCACTTTGAGTATTTCTGGCCACTCCCATCTGGCCTGCATCATTTCTGTTGAGAAATCAGCTGACAATTGTATGGGTGCTCCCTTGTAGGTAATTAACTGATTTTCTCTTGCTGCTTTTAATATTCTCTCTTTGTCTTTTTCTCTTGGCATTTTAATTGTGATGTGTCTTGGGGTGGTCCTCTTTTTTTTTATTGTTTGAAGTATTGCAAATAGTAATACATATGCCTCCTTTGTTTTTCCCCCATTGACCTCCCCCCGGCCTCCCCTACCCGAAGTACATACCTTCACCTGCCCTCCCCGCCCCCCCCCAGTGTCTTGTATCCATTGGTTATGCTTATATGCATGTGTACAAGTCCTTTGGTTGATCTCTCACAGTCCCCCCCCCCCAACCTCCCATGCCTTCCCGCTGTAGTTTGACAGTCTGTTCAATGCTTCCTTGCCTCTGTATCTATTTTTTTCTCCATTTCTTTCCTTTAAAAAATTTTGCCTCTGCAGACTAGAGATAAACATATAATAACAAAACATAACAAAAATGTTTGAGTCCCAATTTCAATGTCCAACAGTTCTGAGTCCCTGTTTCAATGTCTAACAGTTCCTTATGCGTACATGTCAGCAATGATATCTGGATGGTGGTCACATGGTGGCAATGCAGGTCCGACCCTCTCTGGTTTGGTCCTAGGTAACCTGCAGTGGTGCACAGCTGCTGACTGCTCGCATGGCAAGGCGTTGTCAGCGTCTTCCATCACTGGCCTGTTTTTCCTCTTGTCTTCGTGGTTGGAGCAGACCTGTCAATTCCTCTCTGTTGCAGGAATCCACATGGTCTTGGAGTTGTTTTCTGAAAATATACAAACAAATTCTCGACCACAAGTTAAAAAAGGGATCTTTTCTATATAATTGATTTGGGATCCTTTTTATTTTTGCCCAAACAATTTTCCTTTGTCTTATTTAGACACCATGCGTGTTTTTTATGGTTGTCTTGCTGTAAAGCATTACAAATGAAAATTAATTTGGTAAAGTAAAAATTTTCTAGATGTAATTTACTTATAGGATATTTTTCCTTACATGATATTACCATACTATCCCCCCCCCTTTTTTTTATTAGGAGGCTTTTGTAAATTTTATAATTCAGTCTTGATAACTTTAAATTTTAATTTTTTTTTTTGCCCCAAAATATGACTGCTTTAGGTTCCTTGCATGTTCAGGAATTTTACAATGAGATGAACTACCAATAGAAATTTTAGTTATTACTTTAGGAACAGCTTTTTGTACAGTACAATTAAATTTAGTTGAATATTCACTTATTTCAATTAGCCTATTTAAATTAATCTGAAAACTTGATTACTATTTTACTGTCAAATTTAATACTCTACCAACAATCTTAGTTTACCCTGTAAATATTAGTGGAAAGGATTATTTGCATTCTTGAGTAGGCCCTGAGCATTCCTGATGCTAGGCTGGATTTAGATACAGGGCAGCTGCTGTCGGCCAAGTCTCTTGTCTGTTACCTGGGTCCCGATCTGAGCTGGGCCAAGTCTCTGTCTGTCATCTGTATACCAATCTGAGCTGGGCGTGGGAAGCAAAGCAGCCCTGGGGGCAGGAGACCTCCCTCAGAAGGGGTGAGGGTTCAGGCCCCTTCAGGGTTGGGGGAGTGAGGGTCTGCGCCCCACCTCTGTTGACCCCCAAGTCCTCTCCTGATGGCCCCTCTGTAACTGTGCCTGTCTTAGGTTGTTCCTTCCATGAGGCATCTTAACCGTCTCTGGCTAACCAGTCATCCTCTGGCGCCAAGCAGTGTGATGTGAAGTACAGTTCTGTCTCCTTGGTAGCCTATGCCCCCGTGGCCTCCACTCCCAGCACCTGCCTTGGGATCCCCTGGCCTGTTGGCGGGGTCCCGGCGCTGATCACATATCTTGGGGAAATTGGGTTTCTTCTCCAGTGAGGGCCCAGCTCACACGATTGGGCGTGAGACATATCCATGGTACCAGCCACCATGAGGCTTCAAGCTCAGCATGAACAGAAAGCTCAGGCAACAGCTGAGGGCAATTGGATTGTGAGAAGAGGGTCCCTCTTGGCACAAAAGGCAAGAGGGGCCAATATAGGATGCTCAAGTGCCCTCCCAGTGCCTTAATTCCTTCTGGAAGGGAATAAATCCTTTCATGTGTTTTTTTTTTTTAATTGCTGCCAAACATTCAGAGAATTAGTTTGTAAATTTGTTTGGGATAATTGTACAATATGCTGTTGCAAAATATCTAAAATTATAATGACATTGTAGAATAATATCATGTAAGGATATTCTTTGCTCTAGGCCATGGCAATTCCATTTCAAACTGGCTGTCAATTTCTTTTTGTAACTTTATATAAACTTTGTCAGGGAGGCAAAAACACAAATTATTTACTTTAGGTCAAGGAGCCAAACATATTGACTTTCAATTATAATCCTTATGAATTTTGAAGTAAACTTCTCTTTGTTTCCTTTCAAAATAATTTCAGGCTACAGAGAGTTTCATTTAAAAATCTTTGTCACATGAAACTATTTCTCTTAAGGTTATGGTGACCACTAGTATGGATTATATTTAATATTTTATTTTTATTTTATATTTTTTAATTATCTTTTTAGTTTTTATTTTTTACATATGTGTCCTTATCCCCTATAACCCGCTACCCCCCACTTATGCCCCGCCCCCTTGTTGTCTCTGTCCATTGATTAGGTTCATATGCATGCACACAAGTCCCTTGGTTGATCTCTCCACCTTACCCCCACCCTCCCCTTCCTTACCTCAGGTATGACGTTCTGATGGATGTTTCTCAGCCTCTGGATCAGTTCTTGTTCATCAGTCTATTCCATTCATTATAGTCCACAAATGAGTGATATCGTGTGATATTTATCTTTCTCTGCCTGGCTTATTTCACTTAACATAATATTCTCCACCTCCATCCATTTTGTTGCAAATGGTAGGAACTCCTTCTTTTTACTGCAGCGTAGTATTCCATTGTGTAGACATACCAGTTTTTTGTGTAGATATACCACAGCCTAGGTGCCCATCAGCCGATGGCCTGCCTTCTGTCTTCTTTTGAAAAGTGTCTATTTAGATCAGTTGCCCATTTTTTGATTGGGTTGTTTATCTTCTTTTTGTTAAGTTGTATTAGTTCTCTGTATATGTTGGAGATTAAACCCTTATCATTGACATCATTTTCAAATATGTTCTCCCACACAGTGGGCTTTCTTGTTGTTTTATTGATGGTTTTCTTTGCTGTGCAAAAGCTTTTTATTTTGATGTAGTCCCATTTGTTTATTTTCTCTTTAGCTTCCATTGCCCTAGGAGTAGTATCAGTGAAGAAGTCTGAAATTTTGCTGCCTGTGGATTCCTCTAATATGTTCATGGTTTCCCGTATTATGTTTAAGTCCTTTATCCATTTTGAGTTTATTTTTGTGTATGGTGTAAGTTGGTAATCTAGCTTCATTTTTTTGCATGTATCTGTCAAATTTTCCCAACACCATTTGTTGAAGAGACTGTCTTGACTCCATTGAATGTTCATGCCTCCTTTGTCAAATATTAATTGAGCATATTGATTTGGGTCAATTTCTGGGTTCTCCATTCTATTCCATTGATCTATATGTCTGTTCTTGAGCCAGTACCAGGCTGTTTTGAAAACAGTGGCTTTGTAATACAGCTTGATATCTAGTATTGAGATCCCACCTACTTTGTTCTTCTTTCTCAGTATTGCTGTGGCTATTCGGGTTCTTTTTTTATTCCAGATAAATTTTTGGAAAGTTCGTTCTAGGTCTGTGAAATAAGTCATTGGTATTTTAATGGGAAGTGGATTGAATTTATAGATTGCTTTGGGTAGTATGGACATTTTGATGATGTTGATTCTACCAATCCATGAACATGGTATGTTCTTCCATCTGTTTATGTCTTCCTCTATCTCTTTTTTCAGTGTTGTGTAGTTTTCCATGCATAGGTCTTTTACCTCTTTAGTAAAGTTTAATCCTAGGTATCTTAATGTTTTTGGTGCGATGGTAAATGGGATTGCTTTTTTAGTCTCTCTTTCTGTAAGTTCATTACTGGTGTATATAAATGCCATAGATTTCTTTGGCATTAATTTTGTATCCTGCTACATTACCGAATTCATTTATTAAGTCTAGTAATTTTTTTATGGAGTTTTTAGGGTTTTCTATGTACAGTATCATGTCATCTGCAAATAAGGACAGTTTTATTTCTTCTTTTCCACTTTGGATGCCTTTTATTTCTTCTTCTTGTTTGATTGCAATGGCTAGTACTTCCAGCACTATGTTCAACAGGAGTGGTGAGAGTGGGCTTCCCTGTCTCGTTCCTTTTCTTAGGGGAAATGGTTTTAGTTTTTGCCCATTGAGTATGATGTTGGCTGTGGGTTTGTCATATATGGCTTTTATTATGTTGAGGTATGATCCTTCTATTCCCACCTTGCTGAGAGTTTTTATCAAGAAAGGGTGTTGAATTTTGTCAAATGCCTTTTCTACATCAATTGTTATGACTATGTGATTTTTATCTCTCAATTTGTAAACGTGATGTATCACGTTTATTGATTTGTGAATATTGTACCATCCTTGCATCCCTGGGATAAATCCTACTTGGTCATGATATATGATCTTTCTGATGTACTGCTGGATTCTATTTGCTAGAATTTTGTTGAGGATTTTGGCATCTACGTTCATGAGGGATATTGGCCTGTAATTCTCTTTCATTGTGTTGTCTTTATCTGGTTTTGCTATTAGGGTGATGCTGGCTTCAAAGAAGGAGCTTGGAAGTGTTTCTTCCTCTTGAATTTTCTGAAATAGTCTGAGGAGGATAGGTTTTAGTTCTTCCTTAAATGTTTGTTAAAACTCCCCTGTGAAGCCATCTGGCTCCGGGCTTTTGTTTGCTAGAAGGATTTTGTTGACTGCTTCAATTTCTTCCATAGCTATGAGCCTATTGAGATTTTTAGAATCTTCCTGAGTAAGTTTTGAAAGGTTGTATTTTTCTAGGAATGTGTCCATTTCCTCCAGGTTGTGTAGTTTGTTAGAATAGAGTTATTCATAGTATTTTTTTTTAACAATGGTTTGTATTTCTGTGGGGTCTGTTGTTATTTCACCTCTTTCATTTCTGATATTGTTTATTTGGTTCCTCTCTCTTTGCTTCTTGGTGAGCCTGGCTAGAGGTTTGTCAATCTTGTTTATCCTTTCAAAGAACTAGCTCTTGGTTTTGTTGACCCTTTGTATTGTTTTTTTGGTCTCTATGTCATTCATTTCTGCTCTGATCTTTATTTGTCCTTCCTTCTGCTCATTGTGGGCTTTTCCTTTTGCTCTCTTTCTAATTCTTTGAGTTGTTGAGTTAGAAGATTTATTGCCATTTTTCTTGTTTTTTGAGGTAGGCCTGTAGAGCTATAAACTTCCCTCTCAGGACTGCTTTCATTGTGTCCCATAGCATTCGCATTGTTGTGTTTTTATTGTCATTATTCTCCAGGATGTTTTTAATTTCTTCTTTGATTCCTTGATCACCCAATCATTGTTTAATAGCATGCTATTCAGTTTCCAAGTGTTTGAATTTTTTGGAATGTTTTTATTATAGTTTTTTTTTCCTAATATTATGTCATTGTGGTCTGAGAAAATGCTTGATATGATTTCAATCTTTTTGACTTTAGGGAGGCTTGGTTTGTGACCCAATATGTGGTCTATTTTTGAAAATGTCCCATGGGCACTTGAGAAGAACGTATATTATGTGGCTTTGGGGTGAAATGCTTTGAAGATGTCAATTAGGTCCATCTGATCTAGTGCGTCATTTAGAATTGCTGTTTCTTTGCTGATTTTTTGTCTAGAGGATTTATCCAGTGATGTCAGTGGTGTATTAAAGTCTCCTACTTTGATTGTATTGTTGTCGATCTCTCCCTTGATATCTCCAGGAGTTTTTTATGTATTTGGGTGCTCCTGTGTTCGGTGCATATATGTTTACCAGAGTTATATCTTCTTATTGAATTGCTCCCTTTAGTATTATGCAGTGGCCTTCCTTATCTCTTGTTATGGCCTTTACTTTGAGGTCTATTTTATCAGATATAAGTATCACAACCCCAGCTTTTTTATCATTTCCATTTGCCTGAAAAATGTTTTTCCATCTCTTCACTCTCAGTCTGTGTGAATCCTTTGATCTGAGGTGGGTCACTTGTGGACAGCAAATATATGGGTCATGTTTTCTTATCCTTTCAGCTACCCTATGTCTTTTGATTGGTGCATTTAATCCATTTACATTTAATGTTATTATTGACAAGTACATATTTGTTGTCATATTTTTCCTTAGTGTTTGTGTTTCTTTTTGCCTTTCTCTTTCTTCTTTTTATAGCAGTTCCTTTAGCATTTCTTGCAATGCTGGATTGGTAGTGATAAACTCTCTTAGCCCTTGTTTGTCTGTGAAGCTCCTGATTCCACCTTCAATTTTGAATGCTAGCCTTGCTGGGTACAGTATTCTTGGATTCAGTCCCTTGCTTTGCATCACTTTGTATATTTCATTCCATTCCCTTCTGGTCTGGTGTGTTTCTATTGAGAAATCAGTTGATATTCTAATAGGAGATCCCTTGTAGGTAACTTTCTGTCTCTTTCTGGCAGTCTGTAAGATTCTTACTTTGTCTTTAGTGTTTGCCAATTTAATTATGATGTGTCTTGGTGTCGGTCCTTTGTGGTTCAACTTGTTTGGGACTCTATGTACTTCTTGGACTTGCATAGTTTTTTTCTTGCCAATATCAGGGAAGTTTTCTGTCATTATTTCTTCAAACAGGTTTTCTATTCCTTGCTTCTCTTCCTCTCCTTCTGGTATCCCTATTATTCGAATATTGTTTCGTTTTGTGTTGTCCCAAAGCTCCCTTAAGCTCTCCTCTTGCTTTTTAATTCTTCTTTCCAGTTGCTGCTGTGTTTGCGTGTTTTTTCCTACCTTGTCTTCTAATTCGCTGATGCGGTCCTCAGCCTCTTCTAGTCTACTGTTTAAGACTTCCAATGTGTTCTTTATTGCAGCTATATCATTCTTCATTTCCTCTTGGTTTCTTTTCATGTTGGTGACATTTTCATTGAGCTCCTTATAGTTCTCATTGAGTTGTGTGTATTTGTCATCCATCTGTTTAAACATTCTTATAACCATTACTCTGAATTGTTTCTCTGTTAAGCTGTTAACCTCAATTTCATTTAACTCCCTTTCTGGTGATTCCTCTTTTTCTTTCCTTTGGGTATTGCTTTTTTGTCTCCTCGTGTTTTTCTGTAATGTTTTAATTGTAGATCCAATTGTTTTGCTACCCAGGTTCTTTTGGTGATGGTGCTACTGGTGTAATCTCTCAGTTTTCCTAGGCTTGGTAATCTAGTGTAGCTCCCTACTTGAGATATTTGGTTTCTCCTGATGTAGGCCTGTGAGCTTGAGAGGCACAACTGCAGTGTCTAGAAGTCAATAGCCATGGAGGGGAGTGTCCCAATTTTTGCTGTCTTGCACCCTTAATTGAAATCACGTGTGCCCAGTGGGGGCTCACAGTGGCACCAAGGAACCGTCTGTTGGGGTGATGTGGCTCAGGAGGCCTACACTCTGGAAAGGGGTAACTGTGTTTCCCAGAGTTCTGTAGGTGTGGGGTGGGCAGACACAACTTTTGCTGCTGCACCTGTGGTGGATAGGCGCTTTCTCCCAGTGGCAGCTCACAGGAGCACCCATGTAAGTTTGCCAGCGAGGCACACTGAAGCACTCTGAAGGCCCTTGGCAGTGTAGCCGCTTAATTGAGGTGCCTAGCTTCTAAAGATTTCTCTTTAGAGTAGATCCTATGTCCTCAGGGAGTATTCAGATTCCATGGTGTTAATCAGGGTGGAATCTGGGTGTGGCTATATTGGTTGCCTGGAGATTGGAGGGAGAGGATATCTCTCAGGAGAAAATGGCCACTGGGGCTTAGATGTGACTCGGCACCAGACTCGCTACCACCTCTCCTGGACCGTCCGCTTCCTACTCTCCCCAGATTCCACAACTCCAACCCTTTCCAGCACTTCAGCCACAGGTAAGTGTCTGTCTCCAAAAGGTCCCATGAACTAGATTCAGTGGGGAAAGATGCAGGCCCCAGCACGAGGAAGGACCACATCTCTGCAAGTTCCTCTCTTGCTGGCACTGCGCGGTCCGGCAGCTCTTTAGGGCTGCTTTTGAGCTCAGATCCCAAATGCAGACTCCAAGGTCTAAAATCCACTACCTCCCGCAGTCCGGTTGACCCTTTTTCTTTTCTTTCTTTCTTTTTTTTTTTTTTTTAGTTAGACGATTTGCCTGTTCTTAGGGACGTGGCTTGGCACTGTGTAGTTTCTTCCTGATCTTCTGGGCACAGAGGTCAGGCAGATTCTACTGCCTAGATACTTGATTTTACCTTTATCCGGGGGATCCCTGCCCTTCCCGGCTGCAAACTGTCTCACCAGCTGTGCCTCCTTCGCCAATTCAGGCTGGATTCCACTCATTTCAGCTGCTCCCTCTATTTGCTCCGGGACAAGGCTCAGGACACATCCTTCTATTCAGCCACCATTTTGTCCAAGCATGTGGTCCTCTTTGGATTCCTTTTGTTTGGGGTTCTGTGCGCTTCCTGGACTTGTAAGTCTCTTTCTTTCACCAGGTGGGGGAAGTTTTCGGTCATTATTTCTTCAAATAGGTTTCAGTATCTTGCTCTCTCTCTTCCTCTGGCACCCCCATAATTCTGATGTTGGTATGCTTGAAGTTGTCCCAGAGGCTTCTTACACTATCTTCTTACTTTTGGATTCTTTTCTCTTTTTTCCTTTCCGGTTGAGTGTTTTTTGCTTCTTTGTATTTCAAATCTTTGACTTGATTCTTGCATTCCTCTAGTCTGCTGTTGGGTCTCTGTATAATATTTTTTATTTCAGTCAGTGTATGTTTAATTTCTAGTTGGTTCTTTTGCGTATCCTCAAGAGTCTCACTAAATTTATCGGCCTTTTCTAGGATATTCTTGAAAATCCTTATAACCGTGGTTTTGAATTCTATATCCAGTCATTTGTTTTCCTCCATTTCTTTCGTTTGTGATCTGTTTCTTTGTTTCTGCATTTTCGCTGCTTCCCTGAGTTGGTAGGGTAGCTTTGTGTGCTAGGTTTCTTATATGGCCCAGTGGATCAGCCTCCCCAATTAACCTGGGGTGGTCACTCTTGGTGCACCCCTTTGTGGACTGTGTGTACAGCCTGGTTGTAGTTAAGTCTTGATTGTTGTTGGTGTCACTGGGAGGAATTGACCTCCAGGCCAGTTGGCTGTGAGGATCAGCTGTGTCTACGCTGGGAGAAGTTCAGTGCTGGAGACAGCCTTATAGGATCAGACTTGCAAAATTGCAAAAGCCTCTGTGCTCATCTTGGATGGGGCAGAGTCTCAGGGCGGAGCAGACAGTCTTGGCTTCCTGTCAGCCCTGCCCTTGCGCGCGTGCCTCCAGATCTCTGCCTTCCCCAGTTCCCCTGAGTTTCCGCCTGACAGTCTGGATTCCCCCCATAAGAGCATGGGTCTCCAGGGGCTCGCCCTAAACTGGGGTTCAGTGCGGTCAGGAGCTTCCAACTCCCTTCCGCTAGGGAAAGCCTGTGGCAACTTCCGCATTAAGTCTTCTCTGTGAGCACTCGTGTGCGCGCCTCCAGACCCCTGCCTACCATGGCTCCCCTGAGTCTCCGAGTCTCTGTGTGCCTTTCTCTCTACCTGACAGTCCAGACTCCCCCTGTATGAGCCTGGGTCCATGGGGTTTCGCCCAGAACCGGGGTTCAGTGCAGTCGGAACTGGGGTTCAGTGCAGTTGGGGGCTTCCTTTCCCCTCCCACCAGGGAAAGCCAGCCAGGCACTCAGCCACCCTTCCTCTCTGCACGCATGTCTCCATACCTCAGCCCTTTGCCACTCCTCTGATTATCCATGATCTCTTCTCTTTCATTCTTGTTGTAGAATTTCCAATTAGCCAGCTTCCTGTGGTTCTGGATGATGTCCATTCTGTCTTTTAGTTGTAGTTTTGAAATTGTTGTGTGAGGCAGCAGTTCAGGTGCTTAACTATGCTGCCATCTTGGTTTCTCTGAGAGAGATTTTTTTTTAAATGGGGATCTCTGGCTGATGTTGCTCAGTTGGTTGGAGGATTGTCCTGTGCAGCTAAGGATCACAGGATCAATTACTGGTCAAGGCACATACCCAGGTTTCAGGTTTAATCCCTGTTGGGGTATGCAGGAAGCAACCAATCCCGGTTCTCTCTCTCTCTCTCTCTCTCTCTCTCTCTCTCTCTCTCTCTCTCTCTCTGTCATTCTTTCTCTCTCTTCCTTTATCTATATATAAACTCAATAGAAAGATATTCTCCAGTGAGGACTAAAATAAATAAATGAAGAAAGTCATAGGGACTTCTGAGACAACATCAAGCATAACAACACTGGGGAACCAGTAACCTACAACAGAGCTCCCATAGGGCTGTCAGCTGATTTCTCAACAGAAACACTTAAGGCCAGAGGAGATTGGCATGAAATATTCAAATTGATGAAAAACAAGGACCTATATAACCAAGACTGCTCTAACAAGCAAGGCTAGCATTTAAAATTAAAGGTGAAATAAAGAGCTTTCTAGACACAAAACCTAAAGGTGTTTATTACCACCACAGAAGTATTGTAAGATATGTTAAAGGGATTCCAAAATGGCTGCCAGCAGGACTTGTGTGAGTGTGAGGGAGTGAGAGGGCAAGTGTGTGGACATGCGTGAGTGTGTGTGTGTGTGTGTGTGTGTGTGTGTGTGTGTGTGTGAGAGAGAGAGAGAGAGACAGACCAAACACACAGGAGTTTCAGGTGCTGGTAGTTGGGTTCTCCTGGCCAAAAAGCCTCTGATACCTCCGCAGGCACTCCCAGGGCATGGCTCTGGCTCAGAGACCATGCCATCTTGCAGGATTTACAAGGCCCTCCTTGGGAGGAGGTTCCAGGGAGTGGCTGCAGCTAGGTGCCCAGCCTTGCCATCAGCAGGATTAGCCAAGGCCCAAACCCACAGGCACCTTGGCCTGGGCTCTGCATGAATGAGCACTCATCCTCAGGACACAATCCAAACCTTGCACATGCCCACTACAGATGCCACCTGGACCTGTGAAACTGGTGCACCTGCAGCTGATACCTAAGAGACCCCATGCTGCTGCTACAAGGACCTGCTGCTACTGCCACAGCCACTCTCTGGGCCTTATGAACACTCCATCTTGAAGGGTTTACAAGGGAGCAGAAGCAGCTAGGTGCCAAATCTCACCACCACCCCATCTCACTGCCACCACCATGTAACACCACTGACCCTGCTGGACTCTGTGCTTCTATGTACTCACCCACCGCCACCGCTACTGTGCTGCCACTGTTGCCCTAGAGCCTAGCTGTTTGACTACACTGCCAGTGCTCAGGGAAAGCAGCTGTGCTAAAGGCTGGGAGGTAAATGCAGCCTTCCCTGACCTGGACCTTTTATTTATTTATTTATTTATTTTTTAATAAATCTTTATTCAGATTATTACAATTGTTTCTCCTTTTTCCCCTCCATAGCTCCCCTCCACCCGGTTCCCACCGCACCTTCTGCCCTTACCGTCCCCCCCCCCCCGCCACTGTCCTCATCCATAGGTGTACGATTTTTGTCCAGTCTCTTCCTGCACATCCCCATACCTCTTTCCCCCTGAGAATTATCAGTCCACTCCCTTTCTATGCCCCTGATTCTATTATATTCACCAGTTTATTCTGTTCCTCAGGTTTTTAATATGCTTGATTTTTAGGTTCACTTGTTGATAGACATGTATTTGTTGTTCATATTTTTTATCTTTACTTTTTTCTTCTTCCTCTTCTTAAAGAATACCTTTCAGCATTTCATATAATACTGGTTTGGTGGTAATGAACTCCTTTAGCTTTTTCTTATCTGTGAAGCTCTTTATCTGCCCTTCAATTCTGAATGATAGCTTTTCTGGGTAGAGTAACCTTGGTTGTAGGTTCTTGCTATTCATCACTTTGTAGATTTCTTGCCATTCCTGTCTGGCCTGCATCGTTTCTGTTGAGAAATCAGCTGACAATTGTATGGGTGCTCCCTTGTAGGTAATTAACTGTTTTTCTCTTGCTGCTTTTAATATTCTCTCTTTGTCTTTTTCTCTTGGTATTTTAATTATGATGTGTCTTGGTGTGGTCCTCTTTGGATTTCTTTTGTTTGGGGTTCTGTGCGCTTCCTGGACTTGTAAGTCTATTTCTTTCACCAGGTGGGGGAAGTTTTCAGTCATTCTTTCTTTAAATAGGTTTCAGTATCTTGCTCTCTCTCTTCTTCTGGCACCCCAATAATTCTGATGTTGGTATGCTTGAGATTTTCCCAGAGGCTCCTTACACTATCTTCAACGTTTTGGATTTTTTTTTTGCTTTTTGCTTTTTCGGTTGAGTGTTCTTTGCTTCTTTGTATTTCAATTCTTTGATTTGATTCTTGTGTTCCTCTAGTCTGTTTTGGGTCTCTGTATAATATTTTTTATTTCAGTCAGTGTATATTTAATTTCTAGTTGGTCCTTTTTCCATACCTTCAAGGGTCTTGTTATATTTATCAGCCTTTTCTAGGATATTCTTGAAAAGCCTTATAACCGTGGTTTTGAATTCTATATCCAGTCGTTTGTTTTCCTCCATTTCTTTTGTTTGTGATCTGTTTCTTTGTCGCCGCATTTTCACTGTTTCCCTGAGTTGATAGGGTAGCTTTGTGTGGTAGGTGTCCTCTAGGGCATAGTAGCTCAGCCTCCCCAGTTACCTGAGGTGGACACTCTTGGTGCACCCCTTTGTGGACGGTGTGCTCAGCTTGTTGTAGTTAAGTCTTGATTGTTGTTGGCATCACTGGGAGGAATTGACCTCCAGGCCAGTTGGCTGTGAGGATCAGCTGTGTCTATGCTGGGAGAAGTTCGGTGCTGGAGACAGCCTTATAGGATTAGACTTGCCAAATTGCAAAAGCCCCTCTGTTCAGCTTGGATGGGGTGGAGTCTCAGGGTGGAGCAGACAGTCTTGGCTTCCTGTCAGCCCTGCCCTTGTGCGCATGCGCACCTCCAGATCTCTGCCTTTCCCACCTCCCGAGCCTCCGCCCAAGAGTCCAGATTCCCCCCGCAAGAGCGTGGGTCCTCAGGGGCTCACCTGGGACCAGGGTTCAGTGCAGCTAGAATTGGGGTTCATTGCAGTCAAGAGTTTCTGACTCCCTTCTGCTAGGAAAAGCCTGTGGCAACCTCCTCAGTCTTTGTGTACACTGGCGTGCGCCTCCAGACCCCCTCCCCCAGGTCTCCGAGTCTCCGAGTGCCTTTCTCTCTACCTGACAGTCCAGACTCCCCCTATATGAGCCTTGGTCCATGGGGTTTTGCTCGGAACTGGGGTTCAATGCAGTTGGAACTGGGGTTCAATGCAGTCAGAACTGGGGTTCAGTGCAGTTGGGGGCTTCCTTCCCCCTCCCACCAGAGAAAGTCAGCCAGGCTCTCAGCCGCCTTTCCTCTCTGCTCGCACAAAGACCCTTTGCCTTACCTCAACCCTTTGCCATTCCTCCAGTTCTCTGTGAGCTTTTCTCTTTCCTTCTAGTTGTAGAATTTCCACTCAGCCAGCTTTCCTGTGGTTCTGGATGGCGTCCGTTCTGTCTTTTAGTTGTAGTTTTGAAATTGTTTTGCGAGGCAGTGGTTTAGGTGTTTACCTATGCCACCATCTTGGTTTCTCCTCTCGCCTGGACCTTTTAGAACCAAGGATCTGAGGAGATGAATAGGCTGTAGTTCTGTAGTTAAGATGGGAGTGCCCTAAGAGAGGAAGCCCTGAGGGCACTGGCTGTGGAGACTTCAGAGTGGGTTCAACAGGGAAGCCTGGGCTGAAGTCTCTGGATAGAGTAGCACTAGCACCCAACCATCATGCAGCCTGAAAAGCTCCTCCTGACCAGTGGAAGGGCCATACAATTGATCTCAGGGCCAGCCTACACTACAGGGGTCTGAAGGACACAGAAAAGGAGCTGGTCAGTAGGTCCAGGAAGGAGGATCAGCCCATTTTCTTGGTGAGCAGAAAAGGAGCTGGTCAGTAGGTCAAGGAAGGAGGATCAGCCCTGCGTACCTGGAATGCAGGGGATGTCCCCTTTTGCCCACTAGCAACATTGCCACTTCTGACCCAATCTGCAGTGACCTGAAGCAAGGGGGAAGAGCCAGGAGCAGGAAATATGTATTTTTGCAGTTGACAGAGGGAGGTTCCAGCTAACCAGGCAGAACTGAGGCATTAGAAGAGGAAGCGCCAACTCCCTCCCCTACCCCCTACTCCATATAAGTGACCGGTACTACTCCCAACTAGAGTCTGATCAAACATCGCAGCCAAGAACAGGATACCCCCACAGAGCCCAGATCCATAGAAGAATAGAGAATAGCTCAGAACAGTGACAATCAAGATGTGAGACTTGAGGCAGAACCAACCTCTGAGCTGAGTCCCCACCCACTGGACTACTAGGGGCTTCAACCTCTTGGACATCAATCAGGTAGCCCAGGGACAGAATGGGACAGTGACACATTGGACTGTACCAGAGAAGCACTCAGGAGGCTCAGAATAGACATACCAAGGGACCAGATTCAACAACATCAGAGCAAAATGCAGCGAGCTCAACAAATAGCATATCCAAAGGTTTTTGAGTGTTGAGGGTGTGTGTAGCTTCCTCCTTGCTTCCATATAGCCATTTTTTCTTTTTCTTCTTTCTCCCATTTTCTGTATATCACCTATAAGTCTTTGGTCATGTGTCTTTTAGTATTATTTTTCTTTCTTTTTTATTTTTTTGCTTTCTCTTATTTTTTCCTTCTTAGTATTTCCTGTTGTTGCATTGCATAGCTTGATTTCTATAGTATATTTTTTGGTTTGGTTCTGTTGTGTCATGTTCTGTTCTGTCAACACCTATATGACAGCTGGCATGATGACAGTGGGGTTGAGCCTCACTGGCAGGCAGTTGGAAGGGAGATCTCTCCAATGTATGGGACATCAACAATCAAGTCCCAATTACAACATAAGTACCCAAATTACACACACAAGGGGCATGTCTGGAGCATTCTGCTCAGGAGTTCAAAGAGACTGCACCACTCGACCCCTCAAGACACTTTCTACATATGGCCAACCCACAAATACTGGGAAGCATAACAGATCTATCTAATACATAGAATGAAATATAAAGTGAAAGTTAAAATAGGGAAACAAAGAAAGAACCTCCAGATGAAAGAAAAGAAAAGAAGGAACCTCCAAAAAAAGAACTAAATGAAATGCAGGCAAACAACCTATTGGACAAAGATTTCAAAGTAATGGTTATAAAGGGGCTTAATGAGCTTAGTGCAAATTACAAGGAACTCAGTGGAAACTATAGCAGCATGATAAAGGAAATAGAAAGCATAAACCAGAACCAGACAGAAATGAAGAATAACATATTTGACATCAAGAACACAGTAAAATGAATTAAAAGTAGATTGGAGGAAGCAGAGGATTAAGTCAGTGATTTGGAAGACAATGTAGAAATAAATACCCAATTAGAGTAGCAAACAGAAAAAACAATTAAAAAGCAGGAATATAGCTTAAGGGACTTCAAAACAATATGAAATGTAAAAGCATCTCCATTATAAGAATACCAGAGGAGAAAGAAGGTGAGCAAGGAACAGAGAACCTGAATAAAGAAATAATGACAGAAAACTTCCCCAACCTGGTAAAGAAATCTGTCACACACGTTCAGGAGGCACAGGGAGTCCCAATCAAGATGAACCCAAAGAGACCCACACCTAAATGTATCATAATTTAAATGGCAAACATTAAAGACTAATGAAGAATCTTAAAGGCAGCAAGAGAGAGACAGAAAATTACCTACAAAGGAATTCCCAGTAGAATGCCAGCTGACTTATCAATAGAAACACTTCAGGCCAGAAAGGAGTGGCATGAAATATTCAAAGTAATGAAAAGCAAGGTCCTAAATCTTGATCTACTGTTTCCAGCTAGGCTGTTATTTAAAATTAAAGGTGAAATAAAAAGCTTGCCAGAAATAAAAAGGTTAAAGGAGCACATTACCACCAAACCCTCAATACAAGGAATGATAAGGGACTGCTTTAAGAAGAATTAAAAAAAGAGAGAGGATCATAGGCATAAAGAAAATAAAAATGGCAATAAATCAATACCCTTAATATACAAATTGACTGAATGGCAGAATGACCAGTCGCTATGGTGCTCACTGACCACCAGGGAGCAGATGCTCAAAGGAGGAGCTTCCCCCTGGTGGTCAGTGGGGAGTGGGCATAAGCTGTCAGTCGGACATCCCCCAAGGGCTCCCTGACTACAAGAGGGCACTGGTTGGGCTGAGGGAACCCCTGCCCCCCAAGTGCACAAATTTTGTGCACTGGGCCTCTAGTCAATAATAACCTTAAATGTAAACTAATTAAATGGTCAAGTCAAAAGACATAGGGTGACTGAATGAATAAGAAAACATGACACATATATATGCTGTCTACAAGAGACCCACCTCAGAACAAAAGATGCACACAGACTGAGAGTGAAAGGATGGAAAAAATATTCCATGAAAATCAAAATAAAAAAAAAAAAGCTGGCATAACAATACTCATAACACACAAAATAGATGTCAAAACAAAGGCCATAATAAGAGACAAAAAACAATACATAATACTAAAGGAAATGATTCAATAAGAAAATGTTATCCTTGTAAACATATGCACCCAATATAGTAGTGCCCAAATACATTTTTTAAAAAAAACAAAAAAACTCTTGATGCAATTCAAGGGAGAGATGACAGCAATACAGACATAGTAGGGGATTTTAACACCACACTGACACCATTACATAGATCTTTGAGGCAAAAAAAAAAAAAATCAACAAGGTAACAGAGGCCTTAAATGTCACACTAGATCAGATGGATCTAACTGGTACTTCACACCAAAGCAATAGAATATACATTCTTCTCAAGCACACAGGGACATTTTCAAATATAGACAACATGCTAGGACACAAGACAAGTCTATACAAATTCAAGAAGATTGATATCATAACAAGCATCTTCTCAGATCACAATGGTGTAAAGTTAGAAATCAACTACAATTAAAAAAACGGACTCAAATACGTGGAGGCTAAATAGCATGTTCTTAAACAATGAGTGGGTTACCAATGAGATCAAGCAAGAAATTAAAAACATCCTGGAAACAAATGAAAATGAACACAAAATAACCCAAAACCTATGGGATACAACAAAAGCAGTCTTGAGAGGGAAGTTCATAGCATTACAGGCTTGCCTCAAGAAACAAGAAAAAGCACTAATAAACTATCTAACCCTACAACAAAGTGAACTAGAAAGAGAACATCAAGAAAAGTCCAGAGGAAGTAAAAGGAAGGAAATAATAAAGATCAGAACAGAAATAAATGACATGGAGACCAAAAGAAAAATGAAACAAAACAAAAAATAATAACACAACAACAACAAACACAGTACAAAAGAACAATGAATCCAAAAGTTAGTTCTTTGAAAAGATAAGCAAGATTGATGAACCCCTAGCCAGACTCATCAAGAAACGAAGAGAAAGGACTCAAATAAATAAAATCAGAAATAAAAGAGGCTATATAACAATGGACATCACAGAAATACAAAGGATTGTAAGCAAATACTATGAACAATTATATGCCAAGAAACTGGACAACCTGGGCAAAATGGACAGATTTCTAGAAATATACAATCTTCAAAGATCAACCAGGAAGACTCAGAAAACTTGAGTAGGCCAGTAACAACTGAGGAAATTGAAACAATAATTTTAAAACTCCCAGCAAACAAAAGTTCTGGACCAGAGGGACTTACATTTGGAGAATTTTACCAAATATTTGAAGAAGAAATGACACTTATCCTCCTCAACTATTCCAAAAAATTCAAGAGGAAGGTGCACTTCCAAACTCTTTTTACAAAGCCAGCATTATCCTAATTCTAAAAATAGATAAAGACACCATGAAGAAAGAAGTTTACAGGCCAATATGCCTGCTGAACCAGATGCTAAAATCCTCAACAAAACATTAGCAAATCAGATTCAGCAATATATTAGGAAGACCATACACCTTGAACAAGTGGAATTTATTCCAGGGATGCAAGGCTGGTACAATATTCACAAATCAATAAATGTGATATATCACATAAATTAAATGAAACATAAAATCACATGATCATATCAATAATGCAGAAAAAAACATTAGACAAAATCCAACACCTATTTTTGTTAGAAACTATCAGCAAAGTGGGAATAGAGGGGTCAGATCTCAAAATAATAAAGGCCATATATGACAAAACTAGAGCGAACATAATACTCAATGAACAAAAACTAAAACCAAGTACCCTAAGAACAGGAACAAGACATCTCTCTTATTTAACATAGTATTTGAAGTCCTAGGCACAATGATCAGACAAGAAAAAGAGATAAAAGGCATCCAAATTAGAAAGGAAGAAGTAAAACTGTCATTATTTGCAGATGACCCTAAATACTCCATCAAAAAACTACTAGATGTAGTAAGTGATTTTGACAATGTAGCAGGATACAAAATCAACATCCAGAAATTTATGGTATTTTTATAGACCAATGATGGACTCTCAGAAACAGAAACTAAAAAAAAAAACAAAAAACCACAAACAAAACATTTACCATTGCAACAACAACAAAAAAGATAACTCAGAATAAACTTAACCAAGGAGGTAAAAGATCTGTACTTACAAAACTATAGGGCACTGAAAAAAGAAATAGAGGAAGATACAAACAAATGGAATCATATATCATGTTGATAGATTGGAAGAATTAACATCCTCAAAATATCTATACTACCCAAAGCAAATTATAGATTCAACTCAATCCTTACCAAAAAAAAATACTAAGGGCATTCCTCACAGAACTAGAACAAATACTACAAAAATTTATATTGAATCAAAAAAGACCTTGATAGCTGCAGCAATCTTGAGAAAAAAGAACGCAGTTGGAGGGATCACAATATTGTATATCAAAATACTACAAAGCCATTATAACCAAAACAGCCTCGCACTAGCACAAGACGAGGCATATTGGTCAATGGATCAGAACACAGAGACCAGAAATTGACCCACACAATTACAGTTAATTAATATTTGAAAAAGGAGGCAAGAATATACAATGTAGAAAATACAGTCTCTTCATCAAATGGTGTTGGGATAACTGGACAGACATGAAAAAAGATGAAAGTAGACCACCAACTTACACCATTCTCAAGAATAAACTCAAAATGGATAAAAGACTTACATGTAAGGCATGAAACCATAAAAACCTTAGAAGAAAACATAGGTTGTAAAATCTCAAACATCTCATGTAGCAGAATTTTTGTTGATACATTGCCTAGGGCAAGAGAATAAAAAGGAAAAATAAACAAAAATCCTATCTAATAAAAGAGTAATATGCAAATTGACCGTACCTCTGTTACACCCACAAGCCATGCCCACCAGCCAGACCAAGGGTCCTCAAACTTTTTAAACAGGGGGCCAGTTCACTGTCCCTCAGACCACTGGAGGGCTGGATTATAGTTTTAAAAAAAAACTATGAACAAACTCCTATGCGCACTGCGGGCCCAGGACCAGTCGGCTGCTAAGCAGGACAGGCAGCGGCACCTGGCGGGCTGGATAAATGTCCTTGGTGGGCCGCATGTGGCCAGTGGGCCGTAGTTCGAGGACCCCTGAGCCAGACTGTATTGATCACAGTGGCTTTGTAGTATAACTTGATATCTTGTATTGTGATCCCTCCAACTTTGTTCTTCTTTCTCAATATTGTTGCAGATGTCCAAGAAACTTTGGCTCCATACAAATTTTTGTAGTATTTGTTCTAGATCTGTGAAATATGCTATTGGAATTTTAAATAAGGATTGCATTGAATCTATAGATTGCTCTGGGTAGTATGGACACTTTAATAATCTTAATTATATTAATCCACAAACAAGGTATATTCTCCACTTGTTTATATCTTCCTCTATCTCTTTTTTCAATATCCTATAGTTTTCAGAGTACAAATGTTTACCTCCTTGGTTATGTTTATTCCTAAATATCTTAATATTTTTGTTGCAAGAGTAAATGGGACTTTTTTTTTTTAGTTTCTCTATTTGAGAGGTCATAATTGGCTTGTAAAAATGTCATTAATTTCTGGGTGTTAATATTTATCCTGTTATGTTGCCAATTCGCTTATTAAATATAGCAGTTTTTGGTAGAGTCTTTAGGATTTTTCATGTACAATATCACGCCATATGCAAATAATTACAGTTTTACGTTCTCATTTTCAATGTGGATGCCTTTAAGTTTTCTTCATGTCTGATCACTGTGGCCAGTACTATGTTAAATAAAAGTGGTGAAAAAAGATATCTCTGCCTTATTTTTGTTAAGGGAAATGGTTTCAGTTTTTTTCTTCCCATTGAGTATGATGTTGGCTGAAGGCTTATCATATGTGGCCTTTCTAATATTTAGGTATGAGCCCTATATCCCCAGTTTTTATAAAAAATATTGTTGGCTTTTGTTGAATGTTTTTTCTGCTTCTATTGATATGATGATGTGATTT
Organism: Corynorhinus townsendii; assembly: GCA_026230045.1. Taxonomy (NCBI): domain Eukaryota; kingdom Metazoa; phylum Chordata; class Mammalia; order Chiroptera; family Vespertilionidae; genus Corynorhinus; species Corynorhinus townsendii. The sequence continues at coordinate 102,331,456 of JAPDVU010000003.1, forward strand.
TTGTCTTTCAATTTGTTTATGTGATGCATCACATTTATTGATTTGTAAATATTGTACCAGCTTTGCATCCCCAGAATAAATCGCACTTTGTCATGGTGCATGATTTTTTAAATGTGTTGCTGAATTAAATTTGCTAATATTTTATTGAGGATTTTAGCACCTATGTTCATGAGGGATATTAGCCTGTAATTCTCTTTCTTTGTGGTGTATTTGGTTTTGGAATTAGGCTAATCCTGATCTCATTCAAAGAGCTCAGAAATGTTCCTTCCTCTTGGATTTTTTGGAATACTTTGAGGAGGACATGTGTTAGTTCTTCTTTGAATGTTTGGTAAAACTCCCTTGTGAATTTATATGGGCCAGCGCTTTTGTTTGTTGTCAGTGTTTCTTTTATTAAAAAATTATTACTGCTTCAATTTCAATAGTAGTTATCTGCCTATTTAGGTTTTCTAATTTTCCTGATTGAGTTTTAGAGGATTGTATTTTTCTAGGATTATGTCCATTTCATCCAGGTTGTCCAGCTTGTTGGTATATACTTGTTCATAGTATCTACACTAATAAAAGGGAAACATGCAAATTGACCGTCCCTTTGCTATGCCCCCCAGTCAATCAGGAGCAAGTATGCAAATTATTACAACAAAGCTGGCAGCGGCCATGGAGCTGGAGAGAGCAGGAGGCTTGCATTGCCCCCGGTGACAGCGACAAAGGAAGCCAAGCTTCCCGCCTGCCTTGGCCTCTGTTGAAGGAGTGGCTGGGAGCCTGGGTCACTGGGGGGCATGGCCAGCCTGAAAATGGCCCTCAGCCCCTTACCCAGGCTGGCAATGCCCCCATAGAGTAAGAGTCCCCACTGGGGGCAGTGGCTAGCCTGCAAACAGCCATCAGCCCCTCACCCAGGCTGGCCAGGAACCCCAGCAGGAACCCCCACCCTGAAGGGGGTGTGGCAAGCCTGAAAACAGCCCTCAGCCCCTTACCCAGGCTGGCAATGCCCCCATAGAGTAAGAGTTCCCTCTGCGGGGAGTGGCTAGCCTGCAAACAGCCCTCAGCCCCTCACCCAGGCTGGCCATGCCCCCAAGGGGTGAGTGTCCCTGCTGGGGGGCATGGCCAGCTTGAAAACAGCCCTCAGCCTCTCATCCAGGCTGGCCATGCCCCCCCCCCCAGCAGGGACCCTCACACCATGAGAGCATGGCCGGCCTGAAAACCACCACAGGCCCCTTGCACAGGCTGCCCTACACCCCAGAGGAAGCCCCACTCTGAACCAGAACACCCTTCAGGGCAAACCAGTCGGCCCCCACCTGTGCACCAGGCCTCTATCTATACTAATAAAAGGGTAATATGCTAATTAGACTGGGAGACCTTCCAGGAACCTTCCAGATGTTCTTTTGGACAAAGCCATGGTGGAGGGGCTGTGGTACGGGTGGTTAGAGGCCAAGAGGGGACAGCAGTTGTGGGTGATCAGGCCAGTGAGGGAGGCTATTGGGGGTGATCAGGCCTGCAGGGGGGCAGTTGGGATGAGCAGACCAGCAGGAAGGCCATTTCGGGGTGAGTAGGCCATCAGTGGTGGTCAGTTGGGGTGATCAGGACAGCGGGGGGGGGAAGCAATTTGGAGTGAGCAGACCAGCAGGGGGGGCAGTTGTGGGTGAGCACACTGGCATAGGGAGCAGTTGGGGGTGACCAGGCTGGTGGAGGGGCATTTGGGTTGAGCAGGTTGGCGGCGGTGGGCAGTTGGGAGTGAGCAGGCTGGCATGCAGAATGGTTAGGGGCAATCAGGCAGGCAGGCAGGTGAGCAATTAGGAGCCAGCAGTCCCAGATTGTGAGAGGGATGTCCGACTGCTAGTTTAGGCCCAATCCCTGTAAACCAGCAGTAGGACATCCTTCGAAGAGTTACAGATTAGAGAAGATGCAGGCCAGACTGAGGGACACCCCCCCCTACATGCATGCATTTCATGCACTGGGCCACTAGTCCTGTATAATTAAGAGGTAATATGCAAATTGACCATCACTCCAACACACAAGATGGCCATCCCCATGTGGACACAAGATGGCTGCCACAAGATGGCTGGCAGGGGGGCGCAGTTGTGGGTGATCAGGCAAGCAGGGGAGGGCAGTTGGGAGGGACCCAGGCCATCAAGGGAGGGCATTTGGGGGGGACCAGGCCTGCAGGGGAGGACAGTTGGGGGAACCCAGGCCTGCAGGGGAGAGCAGTTGGGGGCAACCAGGCCTCCTGGAGAGGACAGTTAGGGGTGACCAGGCCAGCAGTGGAGGGCAGTTAGGGCCAATTAGGCTGGCAGGGGAGCAGTTAGGTGTCAATCAGGCTGGCAGGGGAGTGGTTAGGGGATGATCAGGCTGGCAGACAGAAGTGGTTAGGGGCATCAGGCAGGCAGGCAGGTGAGCAGTTTGGAGCCAGCAGTCCTGGATTATGAGAGGGATGTCAGGCCTAAACAGGCAGTCAGACATCCCTCAAGGGGTCCCAGATTGGAGAGCGTGCAGGCTGGGCTGAGGGACACACACCTCATCCCCATGCACGAATTTTGTGCACTGGGCCTCTAGACTATATATATAAAAGCCTAAGCGACCATTATGACGGAATGACCAGAACAACCAGAATGGCTGGTCAACCAGTTGCTATGATGCACACTGACCACAAGGGGGTAGACACTCAATGCAGGAGCTGTCCCCTAATGGTCAGTGTGCTCCCACAACCAACCTCCCAAGGCCCACTCCCTGTGCCCAGCAAACCTCTCGCAGCCCTTCCCCTCCACCTGCCCCTCTTCAACCCTGATGGGGGGTCCTGCTGACCAACCTCCCATGGCCCCTCCCCCCTACCAGCCGGCCAACCTCTCATGGTCCCTCCCCCAAAGGCCCCATCTGGAGGGGGGGCGGGGCTGCCAGCCAACCTCTCATGGTCCCTCCCCTAGCCGGCCAGTCCCCCTGATACACCTCAATTGCTGGCCAGACTGAGGGATCCCACCTGTGCACAAATTCATGCACCAAGCCTCTAGTTTTTTATAACCCTTTGTATTTCTGTGGGATCAGTTGTAACTTTACCTCTTTCATTTTTTATTTTCTTTATTTGGGTCTTCTCTCTTTTTTTTCTTGGTGAATTTGGCTAATGTTTCCAAAATCTTGTTTATCCTTTCAAAGAACCAGGTCTTGGTTTTATTGATCTTTTGTATTGTTCTTTTAATCTCTATGTCATTTATTTCCACTCTGATCTTTATTATTTCCTTCCATCTACTTACTCTGAGCTTTTCTTGTTGTTCTCTTTCTAATCATTTAAGTTGTAGTGTAAGATAGTTTATCAGAAGTTTTCATTGTTTTTTGAGGTAGGCCTGTAATTCTGTGAACTTCCCTCTCAGGACTACTTTCACTTTGTGCCATAGATTTTGGGTTGTTGTGTGTTCATTTTCATTTGTTTCCAGGACGTCATTCTTGATCACTTTGGTAAACCATTCATTGTTTAATAACATGCTATTTAGCCTCCATGTGTTTGAATGGTTTTGAGTGTTTATATTGTAGTTAATTTTCTAATTTCATGCCATTGTGATGCAACAAGATGGTTGGGATTTCAATCTTCTTATACTTGTAGAAACTTAGTTTGTGTTCTTACAAGTAGTCTATCATTAAGAATGACCCATGTGTACTTGAGAAGAATGTATTTCTGCCACTTTGTTGTGAAATGTTCTGTAAATGTCAATTAATTGCATCTGATCCAGTGTGTACTTAGGATCACTGTTTCCTTGTTTCTTTCTTTATTTATTTCTTAAAATATTTTTGTCTAGATGTATCCAGTGATGTCAGGGAGTGTCAAAGTCCCCTACTATAATTGTATTGCTATGGATATCTGCCTTAAAATCCTTCAAAAGTTTTATATTCTGTATATATAAACCCCTAATATGCAAATAGACCAAACGGCGAAACAACCGAATAACCGAACAACCCGTTGCTATGATGTGTGTTGACCACTCAGGGGAGTGAGGGTGGGGTGGGGCGTATAGAATATGGTGGGTGTCAACAGCAGGCAGCAGAGCACAGAACATGGTGGGCATTGGCCGTGGCAGGATGGTGGAGTAGGTGAGTGGGTGCACCAAGGCGGGGTGCCAATCACTGTTATTGGGATGAGCCTCTGGTGGTTACTGAAAATTCTTTGCTCCCACACACTGCAGTCCTGCCCTGTACTCACACCTGCTGCCAATGCCAGCCCCACTCGCACCTGTGGCAGTGCTGGCAGTGCAACCACTTGTGGCTGCCAGCTCCAATTGTCCCTTAGGGCTTCTCCACCTCCTCCTGCTCCTGAGGGGTGATTGGGAGCAGCATCTTCCTCTCACACCCACAGCCAGTGCCAGAGCTGCCACTCACACTTGCTGCTGGCACCCAGCACTGGTCCCAATTGCTCAGTGCCATCAGTGGGTGTGAGCAGTGGCTACCAGCCCCAATCGCCCCTGTGGGCTTCTCCACCACCCCCTGATCCTGAGGGGTGATTGGGGTGCTTGCACCCACTGACAGCGCTGACCTCACTCACACTCACTGCTGGCACCAGCCCCAATTATGCCACGCCATCAGCGGGTGCAAGTGGGCCCGGTGCCATCAGTGCCTGAGAGCATTGGTGGCAGGATTGGGGTTGCAGGCAAACAGGAGACCAGGGGCAATTGTGGGAGGGGCTTGGTGAGGGCGTGGAGGATGGGCCAAGACCCGCTCCTATGCCCACTACAGCCTCGCAGTCCACAGCCCTTGCTAGTTGAACGAATTCATGCACTGAGCACCTAATATATATATTTTTTTGGGTGCTCTGGTATTGAGTACATATATGTTTACCAGAATTATATCCTCATGCTGTATCAATCCCTTTAGTAGTATGAGTTGGCTTCATTTTCTCTTGTTATGGCCTACATTTTGAAGTCTATTTTATCATATATGAGTATTGCTACCTCAGATTTTTTTTCATTTCCTATTGCTTGCAATTTTGTTTTTCATCTCTTCACTCTCATTGTTTGTGATTCTTTTGTTCTGAGATTGGTCGCTTGTAGACAGTATTGGTCTCTTATATACTGTTTTCTTATGCATTCAGCTATCCTGTCTTTTGATTAGAGCATTTAAGCTATTTCCATTTAAGGTTATTATTTACAGGTACTTAATTGTTGCCATTTTTATTTTTTATGCCTGTATTCCTCTCTATATATTTATTCTTATAACAGTCCTTTTAGCATTTCTTGCAGTGCTTGTTTGGTGGTAATAAACTCTTTTAGCCTTTTTGTTTTTTTGTCTGCAAAAAATATTTATTTCACCTTCAATTTTGAATGATAGTCTTGCTGGATGCCATAGTCTTGGGTACAGTCCCTTGCTTTTCATTACCTTGTATATATTCATTTCTGGCCTGAAGTGTTTCTATTGAGAAATCAGCTATCAGTCTAATAAGAGCTTCTTTGTAGGTAACTTTCTGTCTCTCTCTTGCAGCTTTTAAAATTATTTCTTTGTCTTTAACATTTGCCATTTCAATTGTGATGTGCCTCAGTGTGGGTCTTTTGGGATTCATCTTCATTGGGACTCTGTGTTTTCTGAACTTGAGTGACTTTTTCCTTCAACAGGTTAGGGAAAATCTCTGCAATTGTTTCTTCAAACAGTTTCTCTATTCCTTGCTTGGATTCTTTTTCTCTGGCAGCCTTATGATGCAAATGTTGTTATGTTTCATGTTGTCGCAAACCCCTGAATACTCTCCTCTTGCTTATTTTTTTTCCAATTGCTGCTCTGACTGGGTGTTTGTTTGTTTTTGTTTTTTTTTCTACCTTATATTATAATTCACTGCTATGGTCCTCAGTTTCTTCTAGCCTACTGCTGAATCCTTCCAAGGCATTCTTTTTTTTTTAAATATATTTTATTGATTTTCCACAGAGAGGAAGGAAGAGGGATAGAGAGCTAGAAACATCAATGAGAGAGAAACATCGATCAGCTGCCTCCTGCACACCCCCCACCGGAGATGTGCCTGCAACCAAGGCACACGCCCCTGACCAGAATAGAACCCGGGACCCTTCAGTTCACAGGCCAACGCTCTATCCACTGAGCCAAACCAGTTTCGGCCAGGGCATTCTTTATTTCAGCTATGTCATTCTTCATTTCTGCTTGATTCTTATTCATTGTTTCAACCTCTTTTTTCATATTGGTGTAGTTCTCATTCAGCTCCTTATATTTCTCCTTAAGTTGCTTGTAGTTCTCTCTAAGATATTTTAAACCTTTTTAACCATTACTTTGAATTCTTTATCTGACAAATTGCTTGCCTCCATTTAATTTAGACCCTTTTTCTACTGATTTCTCCTTTTATTTCATTTTGGGGTTGCTTCTTTGTCTCCCCATTTTGGCTGTCCCTTTGTATGCGTTTCTATGTATTAGGTCAATTTTTTGTTTGTTTGTTTAATGTTGCTTTTTTAAATTTTTAAAAAATTTAATAAATTTTTATTGTTCAGAATATTACAATTGTTCCTCTTTCCCGCCCCCCCCAACCCCCAGAGCTCCCCTCCACCTGGTTCCCACCCCACCATCTACCTTTACCCCCCACCACTGTCCTCATCCATAGGTGTATGATTTTTGTCCAGTCTCTACCCTCACCCCCCCCACCGTTTTCCCCTCAAGAATTGTCAGTCCACTCCCTTTCTATGCCCCTGATTCTATTATATTCACCAGTTTATTCTGTTCATCAGATTTTTCATTCACTTGATTTTTAGATTCACTTGTTGATAGATATGTATTTGTTGTTCATAATTTTTATCTTTACCTTTTTCTTCTTCTTCCTCTTCTTAAAGAATACCTTTCAGCATTTCATATAATACTGGTTTGGTGGTGATGAACTCCTTTAGCTTTTTCTTATCTGTGAAGTTCTTTATCTGACCTTCAATTCTGAATGATAGCTTTGCTGGGTAGAGTAATCTTTGTTGTAGGTTCTTGCTATTCATCAGTTTGAATATTTCTTGCCACTCCTGTCTGGCCCGCATAGTTTCTATTGAGAAATCAGCTGACAGTCGTATGGGTGCTCCCTTGTAGGTAACTAACTGTTTTTCTCTTGCTGCTTTTAATATTCTGTCTTTGTCTTTTTCTCTTGGCATTTTAATTATGATGTGTCTTGGTGTGGTCCTCTTTGGATTCCTTTTGTTTGGGGTTCTCTGTACTTCCTGGACTTGTAAGTCTATTTCTTTCACCAGGTGGGGGAAGTTTTTGGTCATTATTTCTTCAAATAGGTTTTCAATATCTTGCTCTCTCTCTTCTTCTGGTGACCCCCATAATTCTGACGTTGGTATGCTTGAAGTTATCCCAGAGGCTCCTATACTATCTTTATATTTTTGGATTCTTTTTTCTTTTTTCTTTTCCAGGTGAGTGTTTTTGCTTCTTTGTATTTCACCTCTTTGACTTAATTCTTGGAATCCTCTAGTCTGCTGTTAGGTCTCTGTATAATATTTTTTTATTTCAGTCAGTGTATATTTAATTTCTAGTTGGTCTTTTTTCATATCTTCGAGGGTCCCTTTAAATTTATCGGCCTTTTCTAGAAAATTCTTGAAAAACCTTATAACTGTGGTTTTGAACTCTACATCCAGTCATTTGTTTTCCTCCATTTCTTTCATTTGTGATCTGTTGCTTTGTCTCTGCATTTTGGCTGCTTCCCTGAGTTGATAGAGTCACTTTGTGGTGTGCTAGGTGTCCTATAGGGCCCAGTTGCTCAGCCTCCCCAGTTACCTGAGGTGTACACTCTTCGTGCTCCCCTTTGTGGGCTGTGTGCACTTTTGTTGTAGTTAATCCTTGATTGTTGTTGGTATCAGTGGGAGGAATTGACCTCCAGGCCAATTGGCTGTGAGGATTAGCTGTGTCTATGCTTGGAGAACTTCTGTGCTGGAGACATCCTTATGATACAGGACTTGCAAAAACCTCTGTGCTCAGCTAGGATGGGGCAGAGTCTCAGGGCAGAGCAGACAGCATTGGTTTCCCATCAGCCCTGCCCTAATAGGCCTCTCTATCTCAGTGTCCCGCGGTAATCACTGCAAGCACCTCTGAGAGAAAGCCGCCCTCAAGTTCCACCTGCTGTCAGACAGTCCAGTTTCTCCCCATATGAGTCTGGGTCCCCAGAGTCTTGCCCAGAACTGGATTTCAGAGCAGTCAGGAGCTTTTGTCTTCCTCCCCTTGAGAAAGCCAGCCACGCTCTCAGCTGCCAGTCCTCTTTGAGCACGCATCTCAGTACCTCTGCCTCCCACAGCTCCTCTGAGTCTCAGTGTGCTTTTCTCTTTCCTTCTGGTTGTAGAATTTCCACTCAGCCAGCTTTCCTGTGGTTCTGGATGATATCCATTTTGTCTTTTAGTTGTAGTTTTGAAATTGTTGTGCGAGGCAGCAGTTTAGGTGTTTACCTATGCTGCCATCTTGTTTTTTTCCTAGGTCAAATTTCTATACCTCCCAGACTTTGTGGGTGGTCTTATGTAGTAGGTGTTTTGTGGGACTTAGTGGTTAAGCCTGTCAGATCTCCTATGTTGGGTGCTCTAGGAATGCCCCTTGTTTGAATTATTTGGGTTCTCCTGTTATAATTATCTTAAATGTTGTTTTCCCATTTGTGGATGGAATATCCTCTCAGGCTGGCTGACTATTAGGCTCACCGCTGACCAGGTCATGCAAGCTGTCATAGAGGTGCTAATAGAACAGAATAAAATACAACTCAACAAAACACAAAAGAAAAGAAAAAAGTCAAAAATATACAGAAAACCCAACAACAACAACAAAAGCAACCACCATATAAATGGGAAAGAGAAAAGAGAGTAGGAATGATAGAAGAAAAAAAGAAAAAATACAAGGGCAAAACAAAATAAAAGAAAGAAAATAAACAGGGGAAGGATTATGGAGGGACAGAAATAAATAAATAATAGTGGAATGAGGAAAGGAAAACAGTTTGTTTGGTTTTTTAAGAAAAGGAAAGGAAATAATTGAAAGGGGAAATAGAGGAGAAAGTAAATAAACCCAAGATAAGAAAAGGAACAAAGATGAGAAAGCAGGAGAAAAGGAAAAATTGAGTAGGAAAGGAGAAGAAAAAAATTGGGTATATGAATGAAATAATAGAGACTAAAATAATATAAAATCAATAAAGCAGATAGATAAAGAATGTAAATACAAAAAGAAAAAAGAATGAGAAGAGAAAAAAGAAGAGGGAGAAAATGTAGTGAAGTGGCATTCATCTCAGTCAAGTTTAGTACCTCCAGAGAGCTCCCTGTGGAAACTGTTCTTCTCATGACTTGACTATGGATGACTGTTCTGTCTGCCAATTCTGGGCTTCCCAGGAGGTACTTAGGTGCTAACACTGTCAGAAACTGTCCTCCTTTGGCTTTCAGCAACCTGCTGGAAGATCCAAGTGATCCACAGTTTCTCTGTCTCCACCAGATTTGGTTACACGTGGGAGGGGCCAAACTGCAATCTAAGGCTGATTTGTTAGCAGCAAGGATCCCAGGGCTGGGTCAGTAAGCTTCCCCAGGCTTCCCAGGCTCCACCTCCAGCCACCTTCTCTTGCCAGCCATCTGTCACACTAAATCACTCTAAAGTCTGTTTCTGAATGGGTTTTAGGTAGAATTTTAGAGTCTAGACCTCTGGGTCTTCTGTGATGTGGAGGTGCTGTTCAGATTTTAGGGAAAATGATGGATATGTTCCCCTGTCCCAGAGCTATTCATCTATGAGTGGCCCAGAATATTGCTCTGCCCTCAACTTGGCAGAGATCCTCATATGGAATTCAGTGGGATCAGCTGAAAACCTGGAGTTTCTATCAGCTCTTCTATGTGGGGAAGGCACCAGTCAGTTTCCCAGGATAGTGGGGTAGAAGGCCCCAGCCCCAACCTAGAAACAAGCACTCCTTGAGACTGTTCAATCCTGTAGGCTTGGCCTCTGTGGCTATATCCTTTGAAAAGGTCAAGAAGGAGGGTGTTGCAGGCAGGGTTCCTGAGGGTGGTTTTGTTGTTGTTGTTGTTTCCTTTTCCTACACTGCCACTACTGGGAGCAGCAAGCTCCTCTCATTTCTGTTTGGGGGCGAATGACTGAATGCAGGACTCCAGACTACTGCTTTTCCATGTCTCTACCCAATGCTTCCCACCCCAGCCTCTCAGACACTGTGAGTCTGCATTGCCCTCCCTGCACCCAAAGCTTCAGATGACTAGCTACAAATGAAAATACTGTGCTCTGGGTTTAAAAACAAACAAACACTTTAAGAAGAGGAGGAAGAAGAAAAAGGTAAAGATAAAAATTATGAACAACATAATGACATCAAATACATACCTACCAACAAGTGAATCTAAAAATCAAGTGAATAAAAATCTGAAGAACAGAATGGACTGGTGAGTATAATAGAATCAGGGACATAGAAAGGGAGTGGACTGACAACTCTCAGGGGAAGCAGGTGTGAGGGGTGTGGGAAGAGATTGGACAAAAATCTTACTCTTATGGATGAAGACAGTGGCGGGGGGTAATGGCATGGGGTGGGGTGGGGAATCAGGTGGAGGGGAGCTATTGGGAAAAAAAAAGAGGAACACCTGTAATAATCTGAACAATAAAGATTTATTTTAAGAAAATAAAAACAAACAAAAAAAAACAGAAACAGGTGATCTATCTGACTAGCTCTGGTCTACAGGCTTCAGACTTCGTGGTGGCCAGCAGCCCTGCCACCTTTCATGGCTGGATATTATATGTGCTGCTGATCTCGGCTCTCTTGCTCTGGCCTATGGAGCTCAACCTGGGTTCTAGGCCTCGAACTTCTCAAGGAAAAGACCCTCCCATAGCATTCCCTCCTCACTTTGTGGCAGGGACCATAGTGAGAAATCTCTCTTCTGCTGTTTTACCCTCTGAGTAGAAAAGGCATATTTTTTGTACTTCAATCCTCCCTGTTTTCTTTTCTTGTTGGGGGTCACCATCTGTTATTAGATTGGAGTGTGCCTTGTTTTCCCCTGTTACTCCTGGTGTTAGGTAGGAAGTTAGACATGAGTGGTTGGTATGTGGCCTGCTCTGGGGTCCTGACAAGGGTCAGACCAACATTGCCTTCAGACTGCCTATCTATGGCCAGTCCAGAAGCCTAGCAGTCCTCCAATGGGCAGGTTCAGAACCAGACGGTTCTTGGCCCAAGTGTAGAGGAAAATGACATGACCTCAATGCAACCTTACTGGGGTCCTGGAATAATTGTAATAAAATTTGCATTGCAATTTTGACCCACCCAACCCCAGCCTCCCCAACCCCAATCCCCAGATTGTTTTTTTTGTATGAATTATGGATAAGGGTATGAGCAAAATAAATATGTAGAGTTACATAACCTACATCCCTGAATGCAAATGAAAGTCTCCCACCAGAAAATCCCTCATTTATATCATATGACTTATTAGTTTGGGATCATTGTCTCTCTCAACTGGCCTGCTCCTAACTTTGAGTGTATCTTCTATAAATCCCACTTTGCTCTCCTTTCCTTTTCATTGACCTTAAAATCTTCTGTGTCCATGAGAAGAACCAAGGTCCCAGCCAGTAACCCCAATTGTAATGAGAGTGGGCTTCTTGGGGTACTGCTGAAATAAGTGAAAGCAGTTTTTTGTTTGTTTGATTTTTGGTTTTTATTTATTTATATTTCATTTATTTTTATTGTTTAAAGTATTACATATGTCTACTTTTTCCCTATTGACCCCCCCCCCGGCCACTACCACCCCCTGGGACAAGCCCCCACTGCCCCAGTGTCTGTGTCCACTGGTTACCCTAATATGAATGCATACAAATCCTTTGGTTGATCTCTTACACACACACACATACACACCCTGCCTGTCCCTGCCTTCCCTCTGAGGTTTGATAGTCCCTTCTGTGTTTCTCTGTCTCTGTATCTACTTTTGTTCATCAGTTTATGTTGGTCATTATAGTATTCCACAAATGAGTGAGACCATGTGATATTTATCTTTCTCCAAATGGCTTATAATACCCTCCAGGACCATCCATGCAGTTGCAAATGGTAAAAGTTCCTTCTTTTTTTTTTTATAGCCATTTAGTATTCCATTGTGTAGGTATACCAGAGTTCTTTAATCCACTCATCTGCTGATGGGCACTCTGGCTGTTTCCAAATCTTAGCTACTGTAAAGTGAGCTGCTATAAACATAGGGTGCATATGTCCTTTCTCATTGGTGTTTCTGATTTCTTGGGATATATTCCTAGAAGTGGGATTACTGAGTCAAATGGGAGTTCCATTTTTAACTTTTTGAGGAAACTCCATACTGTTTTCCACAGTGACTGCACCAGTCTACATTCCCAACAGTAGTGTACAAGGGTTCCTTTTTCTCTGCATCCTCTCCAGAACTTGTCGTTTGTTGATTTGTTGACGATAACCATTCTGACAGGTGTGAGCTGGTACCTCAATTTTGTTTTGATTTGCGTCTCCAGGATGATTAGTGATTTTGAACATGTTTTCATGTGTTTCTCAGCCTTCTGTCTCTCTTCTTTTGAAAAGTGTCTATTTAGCTCCTTTGTCCATTTTTTATTGGATTACTTAATCCTTCTTTTGTTAAGTTGTATGAGTTCTTATAAATTTTGGAGATTAAACCCATATTGGAGATAATATTGGCAAATACTGATATGTTCTCACATGTAGTGGGCTTTCTTGTTATTTTCTTGATAGTTTCTATTGCTGTGCAGAAGCTTTTTATTTTGATGGTGTACAAATAGTTTGTTTTCTCCTTAGTTTCTGATATCCTAGGAGCTGTATCAGTAAAGATATTGCTATAAGAAATGTCTGCTATTTTGTGGCCTATGGATTCTTCTAAGATTTTTATGGTTTCCCATCATAAGTTTAAGTCCTTTATTCATTTTGAGTTTCTTTGTGAATGGTGTAAGTTGGTGTTCCAGTTTCATTTTTTGGGGCATGTATCTGTCCAATTTTCCCCACACCATTTATTGAAGAGACTGTCTTGACTCCATTGTATGCTCTTGGCTCCTTTGTCAAATATTAACTGAGCATAATAGCTTGGATCAATCTCTAGGTTCTCTGTTCTGTTCCATTGGTCTATATGTCTGTTCTTGTGTCAGTACCAGGCAGTTTTGAGAACAGTGGCTTTGTAATATAGCTTAATATCTGGTATTGTGATCCCTCCAACTTTGATCTCCTTTCACAGGATTGCTGTCACTATTCAGGGTCTTTTTTTATTACATATTAATTTTTGGACCATTTGTTCTAGGTCTGTGAAATATGCCATTGGTATTTTAATGGGGATTGCATTGAATCTATAAATTGCTTTGGGTCATATGGACATTTTAATGATGTTGATTCTACCAATCCATGAACATTGTATGTTCTTTCATTTGTTTATGTCTTCCTCTATCTCTTTTTTCAATGTCCTGCCATTTTCTGAGTACAGGTCTCTTACCTCCTTAGTTAAGTTTATTCCTAAAAATAAATTCCTATCTTAATTTTGGGGGGCAATGGCAAATGGGATTTTTTTTAGTTGCTCTTTCTGTGAGTTCATTATTGATGTATAAAAAAAGCCATAGATTTCTGGGTGTTAATTTTGTATCCTGCTACATTGCTGAATTCATTTATTAGGTCTAGCAGTTTTTTAATGGAGTCTTTAGGGTTTTTGACATAAAATATCATGTCATCTGCAAATAATGACAGTTTCAATTATTCTTTTCCAATTTGGATGCCTTTAATTTTTTCTTCTTGTCTGATTGCTATGACTAGCACTTCCAGTACTATGTCAAACAGAAGTGGTGAAAGTGAGCATTCCTTCCCTGTTTCTGCTCTTAGAGGAAATGGTTTTAGTTTTTTCCCATTGAGTATGATGTTAGCTGTATGTTTGTCATATAAGGCTTTTATTATGTTGAAGTACGATCCCTCTATTCTTATTTTGCTGAGGGTTTTTATCAGGAAAGAGTGTTGAATTTGTCAAATGTTTTTTCTGCATCAATTTATATGATTAAGTGATTTTTGTCTTTCAGTTTATTTATGTGATATATCACGTTTATCTATTTGCAGATATTGTACCAGCCTTGCATCCCAGAACAAATCTCACTTGGTCATGGTGTATGATCTTTTTAATGTAATGCTGGATCTGATTTGCTAGAATTTTGTTGAGGATTTTAGCATCTATGTTCATCAGGTATATTGGCCTGTAATTCTCTTTCTTTGTAGTGTCTTTATATGGTTTTGGAATTTAGGGTGATGCTGGCTTCATAGAAAGAGCTTGAAAGTGTGCCTTCCTCTTTAATTTTTTGGAATAGTCTGAGGAGGATAGGTTTTAGTTTTCTTTGAATGTTTGGTAAAACTCCCCTCTAAAGCCATCCAGACCACGGCTTTTTTTGTGCTGGAAGACTTTTGATTACTGCTTCTATTTCATTGGTAGTTATCAGCCTATTCAGGTTTTTTTATTCTTTCTGATTGAATTTTGGGAACTTGTATTTTTCTAAGAATATGTCAGTTTCATCTAGATTGTCCAATTTGTTGGAGTAGAGTTGTTCATAGTATTTTTTTACAATCCTTTGCATTTCTGTGGGGCCTGTTATTACTTAGCCTCTTTCATTTCTGATTTTGTTTATTTGTGTCCTCTCTCTTTGCTTCTTGGTGAGCCTGGCTAGATGTTCACCAATCTTGATTATCCTTTCAAACAATAAGCATTTGATTTTATTTATATTTTGTATTTTTTCTCTCTATGTCATTTCTTTCCACTCATATCTTTATTATTCCATTCCTTCCACTTACCCTGAGCTTTTCTTCTTGTTCTCTTTCTAATTCTTTAAGTGTTAGGGTTACATAGTTTATTTCCATTTTTCTTGTTTTTTGAGGTAGGCCTTTAGAGCTAAGAACTTCCCTCTGAGGACTGCTTTCACAGTGTCCTATAGATTTTGGATTGTTGTATTTTCATTGTCATTTGTTACCAGAAAGCTTTTTATTTCTTCTTTGATCTCTTTAGTAGCTCAATCATTGTTTAATTGCATGATATTTAGCTTCCAAGTGTTTGATTTTTTTCATTGTGTTTATTGTAGTTGATTTCTAATATTATGCCATTGCGATCTGAGAAGATGCTTGATATGATTTCATCTTCTTGAATTTGAAGAGAGTATGCTTGTGTTGTAATATGTGCTCTATCTTTGAAAATGTACTGTTTGCACTTGAGAAGGATTTATATTCTGAAGCTTTGGGGTGAAATGTCTTGAAGATGTCAATTAATTCTATTGATCTAGTGAGCCATTTAGGTTTGCTTTTTCTTAGTGATTTTGCTGATTTTTTGTTTAGAGAATTTATCCAGTGCTGTCAACAGGGTATTAAAGTCCCCTACTGTAATTGTATTGTTGTCGATATCAGCCTTGATATCTTCCAGAAGTTTTTTTTTTTTTTTTTATGTATTTGGATGCTCTAGTATTGGGTGCATATATGTTTACCAGAGTTATATCGTCTTGTTAAATGGCTCACTTTAGTATTACGAAGTGGCCCTCCTTATCTCTTTTTATGGCCTTAACTTTAAGGTCTATTTTGTCAGATATAAATATTGCTACCTCAGTTTTCTTTTTTTTCATTTCCTTTTGCCTTTAAAAATTTTTTTTTTCTGAGCTGGATCTCTTGCTAGATCTCTTTTTTCAGCAGGTATATGTGGGCTGTTTCTTTGTCTCCCCATGATCTCTCTTCTCCAGTTATCTGGTTATGTAGTTATCTTTCTCCTTTTCCTAGGTGAAATCTGACCTTTCCATGAGAAGGTGCAGAGCTCCTCTGAGTCCACATATTCGATCTGCTTGGGGTCTGGTGTTCCTGGGTTCACAGCTGTTCCCTGGGTGTTGTTGTTGTAGATTCCCGGGATTTTTAGGCTTCCAGTAACAGCCACTCTCCCCTTAAGGAGTCCAGGGAACCAGATGTTGCAGAAGAAAGGAGAAAAGCCAAGCAATGCTTTAGTGAAAAGTGTTACACAGTTTATTATGCTGGCAGACTCAGCAGAATAACATCCCAAGTCTGAGCAAAGTAATATGCAGGGAGCTTCTCTTTTATATCTTTCTGGTGTATTTGTCTTTCAAATATGTATTATGCTTCCAGTCCTTTTGTGGGCTTTGCAAAAAAGACCCCAGGTGTTGGGGGTCTTGAGACTATATCTAAATGGTCTGGCCTGGCACCAGCACTAATAAACCCCCTCCAGGGCTGTATACTGTTCACAGTTTATGGCCTCTGTGAAATGTGAGCATTTAGGTAACAGGTCCTACAAGACCAGTTTCTGGGAAAGAGGCAGTGACTAATTATAGGTTATCAAAAATGTACACTGGGTTTACTGGCAAAGATTCAGATTGCTAGCCGCGCCCTCTCCCCCCACCCTCCCCCCCCCGGCCAAATATCAGGGTTACAATGAAATTAGCCTTTTTAGCCTTCTCAGTTTAATATACACTATTGCATAAACCCACCTTGCATTTTGTTTGTTTGTTTTCTGGTAAATGTTGGCAGCTAGAGGTCAGAGGTGGGCATTCTGAACCATTAGTGTAGCTCACACATGGTAGGCACTTAAAGAACAACAATGTGGGAAGCTGATTTATACTAATTACAAAGATTCTGTTGGAAAGTAACTTGTAGAGTGGATTCCTCACATTAAGATCATCTAGTAAATTTATTTTGATTTGTTTGTTTTAAAAACTAAAATGACTATACTTGTCAGAGGTAAAGTTGAGTTAACCACAGCCTTTGTCATATAGAGGAGAAAAAATTCATTGTTTTGCCTGTTTAAATTGAGAGCAGTGAGCTTGCCAAAGGACAAGACTGGAATTCCCCTGTAGCAATAAATATTGCTGTGGATTAAATAAGGAAACATTTCTTTTCTTAGAAGGCACTCTATAAATAGGAAGCAGATGCAAAAAAAGAAGAATGAGATTTAACTCTTTCTGAGAAGCTCAGCTGGAAGCTTCAAGACAGCAGATTCAGGCAGAAAAAGAGTCAATGTGGTCAGAGATCCTTTTTAACAAAAGATATTCACACTAATTAGTAGGCTTCACTCACTTTGCATAATAAACATTCAGAAGAATATTATGTCCCAATAGAAGGCATATTGTCTTCCTATGAATTACACAAGAGAACTCATTGCCCAGTCACCTTTGTTCAGAAAATTCAGTATGTTCCCAGGCCTGGACAAGGAGTGCTTTAAAATGGCTGTGAATTGAAAATAATTTCTGGTAACTAACATGCAAATGAGCATCCCAAACATTCTAATGCAGCATTGTTTTTATTGCATGTCAAACCCTGTGACTTCTCACTTTCAGTAATTTTACTTGATAGCTAGGTTTTTGTTCAAGGAGCAAATTGGTGACTTTAGGAGCATTATCATAGCATTGGTGTATGCTCTTTTCTTTTTGATAGCTTGCAGCAATACCTTTTTACTCTGCTGTAGGTGCATATCGTGATAAAGTCCAAGGCTTTTTAGTTGTCTTGAGGAAATTCTTTCAGTGTTCCCTCCTCTTTATTTTACTGTCCATCACATTTTCAAAGTGCATGCATAGGAATAAGGTGTTTCAAATGGATGTAAATCGTACTTCTTACTGAATCTCCAATTGATACAATTGTAATTAACTAATTATTAATAACAGGAAAAGAGCAAAAGGAAGGAAAGATAATATAGGCAGGTTCCCTGCAAAACACTGGGGAAGAGATGCACTGAAAAAAGATAGACATATGCCCAACAAAATTAGAATAACATAGGAAAGGTCAATCATGCCTGGGGACAGAGATGGTTGGACATAATGGGTGTGGTCACTGCAAGTGCATGAACATTTAGGATATATAATCCTGTAAATAAAAAAAGTTTGCTCTCTTAGACTCTTATTGTTTGGGTTATGCTTTCCTGGCTCTCCTACATTCATCTGTATGACCCATGACCATAGAGACCTCACATAAAATGGACTAATGGACTGAAGTGGGAAAATACAAACTAAGCTAGCCTGATTCTGAACTGGACCTGGCTCCAACATAGAAAGGAAGTGGCTCTGATTTTACCTCTACTAAAACCCCAGCTACACTTCTTCTATGACTAGATTGAGGGAAATGGGACTTTGGAAACCCAGAAATGTAATTCCAGGAAAATAAAGCTTTCTACTGATATGTGGAGTTGGGGTGAGCAGGATCTCCTCCTGTGGATTCTCATCTCATGAAGTTTGAAGAATAAATTTGCGGACTAAAAGATTTTCAATAAAAATGTGGAAGTTATTATAAGTATATACAAACTTCCCTGGGAACAGGTTCCCAAAGGAAAAAAAACTCGCTCTCTGTCTTTAAAATTGGAAAAAAATCCAAATCCAAATCTGAGTCTCTGTCTTTGATTTATATATGTTGGTAGCTCTTGGTCTGAACATGACCCTTTCCAATTTGACTCTTCCTTAATTTATGATCCCTGTGCATTCCTAATTGGTCATTCTTCTGCAGAGTATCAGTTTCAAAGGTTCAAAGCCCACCTGGTGTTCCCTGTTTTTTCTTCCCCTTATCTTGCAACACTACTCTATCCTTTGTGCATGTATGCCTTCCCTTTCCCTTATCTTCCAACATTTTTCTATCATCTGTGAACGTAAGATAAGCATTCTGGTGTCTTGGAGCTATCTCTGCCCTTCACATATGCATTTGTCTCTCATGGATTCCCTTTTCCCTAAAACTCTCCTGTCTCTAAAATTCCTTTCACTACTATATTGCATCACCTCATAGGGCCACTGAAATGCTTATGAAACACAGACCAAACTGAAACATGTGATTTTCCTTTGGGAATGATGCAAAGGTGATTTCTTTCCCACATTCTTGTACAGGTGGGTTTGAAGAATGAAGCCAACGACAAAAGGTGGTATATGGAAAGGTGGAAATTTATTGTAAAATAGGCACAGACTCTCACATGGGGAGGGTATCCTAAAGGGGTTGCCCACTAAACCCCTTATTCCTAAGGTTCATAAAGGCTGCAGTTCTTTGTCTTTGAATAATCCCTACTTATAGGTCACTATAGCAGCTTCAAAGCTCAAATACCACGTGGGGACCCCTTTTTTATCTCTCCTTTCCTGTTGTATAATTCTCTATCCACTGTGAAAATCTGTTTCCCCCTTTCTTTCTATTGTTTGTCTACTCAATGTGGCTTCCCCTTATATTCTATGAATGAATATTTTCCTTTCCTTTATTCCTGTGTAATCTCTTTTCTCTCTCTCTAAATGTATGCCTTTGGGGAGATATGGGACAACATGAAATGAAGCAACATATGAATAACAGGGTGCCAGAACAACAGGAAGAGGAACAAGGGTTAGAAAAACTATTTGAAGAAATAATGTCAGAAAACTTCCTTGATGTGGCAAAGAAAAAAGTCACACAAGCACAGAGAGTCCCAAACGGCATGAACCTGAAAAGACCCACACCAAGACACATCATAATTACAATGGCAAACATTCAGGACAAAGAGAAAATCTTAAAGGCAGCAAGTGAGAGACAGAAAGTTACATACAAGGGAGCTCCCATTAGATTATCAAATGATTTCTCAACAGAAACACATCAGGCCAGAAAAGAATGGAAGGAAATTTACAAAGTGATGCAAACAATGGACTGAATCCAAGAATACTCTATCCAGCAAGGTTATCATTCGAAATTGAAGGGGAAATAAGTAGCTTCACAGACAAAAAAAATGCTAAGGGAGTTTATCACTACCAAGCCAGCAATGCAAGAAATGCATTGGTGTAAAGGCACTGGTGTAAAAAGAAGAAATAAAAAGATAAGAAGGAACACAGACACAAAAAATAAAAATGGCTACAATTAAGTTCCTTTCAGTAATAACTTTAAACGTAAATGGACTAAATGCTCCAATCAAAAGACATTGAATGGCTGAATGGATTAAAAAAGACGACCCATACATATGCTGTCTACAAGAGACCCACCTCAGAAAAAGGGACTCCTACAGACTGAAAGTGAAGGGATGGAAAAACGTCTTTCAGGCAAATGGAAATGAAAACAAAGCTGGAGTAGCAGTACTTATTGCTAACAAAGTAGACCTCAAAATAAAGGCCATAACAAGAGATAAGGAAGGCTACTAAATACTAAAGGGATCGATAAAACAAGAGGATATAACCCTGATAAACATATATACATGCAATGCAGGAGCACCCAAATATATTAAAAAAACTCCTGGAAGATATCAAGGGAGAGATCGACAACAATACAATCATAGTAGGGGACTTAATACACCACTGACATCACTGGATAAATCCTCTAGACAAAAATTCAGCAAAGAAACAGTAATTCTAAATGACTCACTAGATCAGATGAACCTAATTGACATCTTCAGAACATTTCACCCCAAAGCCATGGAATATACGTACTTCTCGCATGCACATGGGACATTTTCAAAAATAGACCACATATTGGGTCACAAGCAAAGTCTCCCCAAATTCAAAAATATTGAAATCATACCAAGCATTTTCTCAGAACACAATGGCATAATATTAGAAATAAACTACAATAAAAACATTCCAAAAAATTCAAACACTTGGAAGCTGAATAGCATGCTGTTAAACAATGATTGGGTTATCAATCAGATCAAAAAAGGAATTAAAAACACCCTGGAAACTAATGAAAATAATAATACAACAATGCAAATAGTGTGGGACACAATGAGAGCAGTCCAGAGAGGGAAGTTTATAACTCTACAGACCTACCTCAAAAAAAGAAAAAAAAAGAAAAAAATGGTAATAAATCATCTAACTCAGCAACTCAAATAATTAGAAAGAGAGCAAAAAGAAAAGCCCACAGTGAGCAGAAGGAAGGAAATATTAAAGATCAGAGCAGAAATGAATGACATAGAGACCAAAAAACAATTGAAAAGATCAATGAAACCAAGAGCTGGTTCTTTGAAAGGATAAACAAGAATGATGAACCTCTAGCCAGGCTCACCAAGAAGCAAAGAGAGAGAACCCAAATAAACAAAATCAGAAATGAAAGAGGAGAAATAACAACAGACCCTACAGAAATACAAAGCATTATTAAAAAACACTATGAACAACTCTCTTCTGACAAACAAGACAACCTGGAGGAAATGGACACATTCCTAGAAAATACAACCTTCCGAAAGTCAATCAGGAAGATACCTAAAATCTCAATAGGGTGATAACTATGGAAGAAATTGAAGCAGTCATCAAAAAGCTTCCAGCAAACAAAAGCCTGGAGCCCGACGGCTTCAGAGGGGAGTTTTACCAAACATTCAAGGGAGAATTAAACCTATCCTCCTCAGACTATTCCAGAAAATTCAAGAGGAAGGAACACTTCCAAGCTCCTTCTATGAAGTCAACATCACCCTAATACCAAAGCCAGATAAAGACAACACAATGAAAGAGAATTACAGACCAATATCCCTCATGAACATAGATGCCAAAATCCTCAACAAAATTCTAGCAAATCAGATCCAGCAATATATCAGAAAGATCACACACCATGACCAAGTAGGATTTATCCTGGGGGTGCAAGGATAGTACAATATTCGCAAATCAATAAACGTGATACATCACATAAACAAATTGAAAGTTAATAATCACATAGTAATATCAATTGATGCAGAAAAAGCATTTGACAAAATCCAACACCCTTTCTTGATAAAAACTCTCAGCAAGGTGGGAATAGAAGGATCATGCCTCAACATAATAAAAGTCATATATGACAAACCCACAGCCAACATCATACTCAATGGGCAAAAACTAAAACCATTTCCCTTAAGAACAGGAACAAGACAGGAATGCCCACTCTCACCACTCCTGTTCAACATAGTGTTGGTAGTACTAGCCATTGCAATCAGACAAGAAGAATAAATAAAAGGCATCCAAATTGGAAAAGAAGAAATAAAACTTTCAATTGCAGATGACATGACATGCACATAAAAAAAAAAAAACATGAAAGACTCCATCAAAAAATTATTAGACTTAATAAATGAATTTGGCAATGTAGCAGGATACAAAATTAATGCCAAGAAATCTATGGCATTTCTATACACTAATAATGAACTTACAGAAAGAGAGACTAAAAAAGCAATCATATTTTCCACCACACCAAAAAAATTAAGATACCTAAGAATAAACTTAGGTAAGGAGGTAAAAGGCCTATATACGGAAAACTACATGACACTGAAAAAAGAGATAGAGGAAGACATAAACAGATGGAAGAACATACCATGTTCATGGATTGGTAGAATCAACATCATCAAAATGTCCATACTACCCAAGCAATCTATAAATTCAAGCCACTTCCCATTAAAATGCCAATGACATATTTCACAGGCCTAGGACAAACTTTCCAAAAATTCACCTGGAATAAAAAAGGACCCCGAATAGCTACAGCAATCCTGAGAAAGTAGAACAAAGTAGGTGGGATCTCAAAACCAGATATCAAGCTGTATTACAAAGCCACTGTTCTCAAAACTGGCTGTTACTGGCCTAAGAACAGACATATAGATCAGTGGAATAGAATAGAGAACCCAGAAATTGACCCAAATCACTAGACTCAATTAATATTTGACAAAGGAGGCATGAACATACAATGAAGTCAAGACAGTCTCTTCAATAAATGGTATTGGGAAAATTGGACAGATACATGCAAAAAAATGAAATTAGATCATCAACTTAAAGCATACACAAAAATAAACTCAAAATGGATACAGGACTTAAACATAATATGGGAAACCATAAAAATGCTACAGGAATCTGCAGGCAGCAAAATCTCAGACATATGCTGAAAGAACTTCTTCACTGATACTACCCCTAGGCAATGGA
Source organism: Corynorhinus townsendii (assembly GCA_026230045.1). Taxonomy (NCBI): domain Eukaryota; kingdom Metazoa; phylum Chordata; class Mammalia; order Chiroptera; family Vespertilionidae; genus Corynorhinus; species Corynorhinus townsendii. The sequence continues at coordinate 102,354,205 of JAPDVU010000003.1, forward strand.
AGCTAAAGAGAAAATAAACAAATGGGACTACATCAAAATAAAAAGCTTTTGCACAGCAAAAGAAACCATCAACAAAACAACAAGAAACCCCACTGTATGGGAGAACATATTTGCAAATGTTATCACTGACAAAGGTTTAATCTCCAACATCTATAGGCAGTTTATACAACTTAATAAAAGGAAGACAAATGATCCAATAAAAAAAATGGGCAACAGACCTAAATAGAATCTTTTCAAAAGAAGACAGACAGAAGGCCAAGAGACACATGAAAACATGCTCAAAGTCACCAATTATCAGAGAGATGCAAATCAAAACGACAATGTGGTTCCATCTCACACCTGTCAGAATGGCTATCATCAACAAATCAACAAACGACAAGTGCTGGTGAGGATGAGGAGAAAAAGGGACCCTCGTGCACTGCTGGTGGGAATGCAGACTGATGCAGCCACTGTTGAGAACAGTATGGAGTTTCCTCAAAAAACTAAAAATGGAACTCCCATTTGACCCAGTGATCCCACTTCTAGAAATATATCCCAAGAAACTAGAAACACCAATCAGATAGGATATATGCACCCCTATGTTAATAGCAGCACAATTTACCATGGCTAAGATTTGGAAACAGCCTAAGTGTCCATCAGTAGATGAATGAATTAAAAAACTGTGGTATATCTACACAATGGAATACTATGCTGCAGTAAAAAAGAAGGATTTCTTACCATTTGCAACAACATGGATGGAGATGGAGATCATTATGCTAAGTGAATTAAGCCAGGCAGAGAAAGATAAAGATCACATGATCTCACTCATTTGTGGAATATAATGAACAACATAAACTGATGAACAAAAATAGAGCCAGAGACAGAGAAACATCAATCAGAACGACAAACCTCAGGGAAGGTAGGGGACATTGGGGGTCAGGGGGAGAGATGAACCAAAGGACTTATAAGCATGCATATAAGCCTAATCAATGGACACAGACAACAGGGCAGTGAGGGCATGAATGGAAGGTGGGGGGGTAATGGGAGAATAAGGATGCATATGTAATACCTTAATCAATAAAGAAATTTAAAAAATTAAAAAATAAATGTGATACATCACATAAATAAACTGAGGGGCAAAAATCACATAATCATATCAATTGATGCAGAAAAAGCACTTGACAAAATCCAACACCCTTTTTTGATAAAAACTCTCAACAAAGTGGAAATAGAGGGATCATACCTAAACAACAAAAGCCCTATATGACAAACCTAGAGCCAATATCATAATAAATGGGCAAAAACTAAACTCATTTCCCCTAAGAACAGGAACAAAACAAGGATGTCCACTTTCACCACTGTTTGACATAGTATTAGAAGTACTAGCAATAGCAATCAGACAAGAAGAAGAAATAAAAGGCATCCAAATTGGAAAAGAAGTAAAAATGTCCTTATTTGCAAATGACATAATACTATACATAGACAACCCCAAAGACTACATCAAAAAAATATTAGACCTAATAAATGAATTTGGCAATGTAGCAGGATACAAAATTAATGTCCAGAAATCTATGGCCTTTTTGTACACCAATAATGAACTCACAGAAAGAGAAATGAAAAAAACAACACCATTTACCATTGCACCAAAATAATTAAGGTACTTAGGAATAAACTTAACCAAGGAAGTAAAAGACCTGTGCTTGGAAAACTACAGCATATTGAAAAAAAAGAGATAGAGGAAGACATAAACAAATGGAAGAACATACCATGTTCATGGATTGGTACAATCAACATCATTAAAAAGTCCATACTACCTAAAGCAATCTATAGATTCAATGCAATAACCTATTAAATTACTAATAGCATATCTCAACAATCTAGAACAAACTGTCCAAACATTCATCTGGAATAAAGAAAAAGACCCCAATTAGCCACAGCTATCCTGAGAAAGAAGGACAAAGTTGGAGGGATCACAATACCAGACATCAAACTATATTACCAAGCCATGGTTCTCAAAACTGCCTGGTACTGGTGTTGTGGCCCAGAATCTATTATCCCGTGGGAAACAAAATGACACAGAACACAAACGGACAAACAAGACAAACGCTGAGCTCAGTCAAGACTGCAGCCCCGAAGCACTGTGTTGCTTTATTTTTATCAGCATTTTTTAGGCAGTGATCCAAGGTTATTTTGCAAGCCAGCATGTCCTCCAGCACATAGGCCATGGAACAAACAATTCTTATTTGTTCTTCTCCCAAGACGTGCTTAGATAACAACTGCAATTATTTCTACTTAATCTTTGTGTACTAGTCTACCCCCGGAACTCTCAGGCAGTTAATGTTAACTCTTCCTGTTTGCAGGCAAGAGGGAACACGTCCGCGTGCAGAGTATGTTCTTAGCTGCCCTTTAACTATTTGAGTTCCTCCAATAGTTACTTAAGCTGTTTGCGGCATGTCCTTACTTGTCCTCTTCATCTCCCCCTTTTTTGTTTCTAACATAACATGTTGAAGTACAGCCATAATCTGAGGTTTGGAAGTGCTCATTCGGTTTTTGAGCCAAGAATAGCAAGGCAGACAATACATAAGGTGCTCCCATTCCCCGAATACAGATTTGTTATAAGGCACAGGGGTTATACATAGTTTTGTAGCATTCCAATCACATTTTAACCAATCTTTTGTAGATAACACAGAAAGTTGATCCCCCATCCATGATACCGCTGTCTTCAAATTATCTAAGTCCATAGTCCAATTGTTGTTGCTGTTGCCATAATTTATGGGAATCTTCAGGCCAACTTTGTAAAAACTCTGAAGTTTGTATTCCATGCTGCAACGCAACTCCAGCAACAGCTGCTATAGACGCCACTGCGGCCAGTCCAAGGATAGCTAGGGTGATAGCCCCGATTAGTCTTTTTGATCTCTTTAAAACTACTTTAAAAGTATCCATAAGATGTGTAAAACTCAAGGAGTCACTCCAGGGCCTCTGGAGTTGAACAGGCATCCACAATGACTTTCTCGCCTTGGCAATAAAAATAGAGTGTCCACTCCAGTTAAAATTTCTCCACCAGGTATAGTTAAAGCATTGAAGCAGTACACATTCTACACAATCTATTTTTCCTGTAGTTTGATTCCAATTCCACGATCCTGCTATAATATATGGATACCTTACACAAGCTTTGTGATAAAAGGAAGAATTTTGATGCAGAGTAACCCTTAATGATTTATTTATATATGACATGTTTCCTATCTACATATGACCTGCTTCAGCAGCACTAATGAGTTTCCATAATTGACCTTGAACTCCAGGTAAACCCATTAAATGAGGTCGAGGAGGAGTTAATCCTTTCTCTTGCCATATGATAGTCTCATGTCCTTCCCCAATCAAGACTGAACTATTACTCCAATGCCATTTCAGATTATTGTTAGACCATTTTTCCTTAAACTGACCACGAGGGCTCCAATCGGTAATTGTTACGTTGTAAAATATGTCATTAACTAGGACAGAAGGAAAGTGTCCTCTACATTTGGTCCAAATGAGTCTAAGTTGTCCCGGTCTTAATTGGGGAAGAGGGCATAATTCATCAAAGGTTTCTATATCTGCCACAACAGTTTGATTGTGTAAATATTTGAACCCTAGCAAAGATAACATTACAGCAAAATTAGCCATATGGCTACCATTGTAACCCATTCCCCATACATTATGACCTTTCTGTAAGCAATAGGAATGACGTCCCATGCATATGGGTATTCCTTCTGCAAAAGAAGAAAGAGTAATAGAGGGAGTATGATATAAAGCTTGATGAGAAGTCTCCATCCAGTGACTGCAAGCGGGAAGTGGAAAGATAGCAGTATGATTAGTACAAACAGCAACTTCAGGGTCTCCCTAATACATAGCCTGTAACAGAGGAAGATTAGGAATGTAGGCCCAATAAGTGTAATTGCCAGAAATAAATTGGCTGGATTTAGAGGTTGACCTGCACTCTGCAGGGTTTGTTCAGCTACTTGGGTTAATTTCTTCGCCTGCCCCCGTAGGTGGAGTAGCAGCCCGTGTCCCCACCGTAAAGGAGCATTGTAGGGTAAGCTCATTGAAAGCCCTCAAAATCTGTTGGTTTCGAGGGTCACTCATGGTCTCAGCTTTACTCTTCTTGCTGGCACCCACTCGGTTCCTACAGAGGTGGAGACATAAGCATAACCCCGTCCCCTATGCAACATAACACCCTCGATCCATTCATTCTGTAACGTTCTTACCCATACTTTAGTTTCTTCTGTAGGCCATCTTTGTGCGTCAACAGCAAAATGTTTCTCAGCAGCCGTACTCTTTATAGCTTCCCAGTAATTTAAAAAATTTAAAGTAAATAATACTTTGGCCAATATATTCCTGGGAGTATCAGATATACCCATACTCCCCCTTTTTTGTTTTTGTAAATACATTTTCAAAGTCCTGTTGGCTCATTCTATGATTCCTTGACCTTGACTGTTAAATGGGATTCCTGTGATATGTTTGATACCATATGGCTCTAGAAACGCCTTAAATTTTCTAGAGATGTACGCGGAACCATTATCTGTTTTTAGGGTCTCAGGAATGCCCATAACAGCAAAGCAACCTAATAAATGTGTGATTACGGCATCAGTTCGTTGGGAAGTGGCTACAGTAGCCCAATGAAAGTGAGAGTGTGTGTCTATGGTATGATGAATATATTTAGACTTGCCAAAGGCAGGGTAATACATAACATCCATTTGCCATATCTGATTTACCTGAATCCCTCTAGGATTGACTCCTGGAGGCAATGTGTGAGCGTGCAGCTGTGTGCACTCAGGACACCCTGCTAAGACGGTCCTAGCCTGTTTTTTAGTTAAACCATATCTTTTTATTAACCCTTTGGTGTTAGTATGAAAATTTTTATGTTCTTCAACCGCAGCTTGCAAGGACCCAACAAAGATTGGAGTAGAAACTAAATTATCTATATAAGCATTCCAGCTGCTAAAGGGCCAGGGAGGTGGGAATGTGATTGAATATGTGTTATATATACTGATGAATCTCTTTCTTTTAATATGTCCTGTAACAGGCCAAATAATTTTAACAAAGGAGTAGATTTGCATAGAGGTAAGGTCACTTGGGTAATATTAATGACGGTGAATACAGCATAATATGAGTCAGATACAATGTTGATGTTTTCACGAGGCCAGTATAATAACACTAGGCAAATTGCCTATAATTCATTTTGTTGTACTGAATCCCAAGGAGTGGGCTATATAAAATATTGTTTATTGGACCAAAATCCAACTTTTCCTTTGCTAGTAGCGTCGGTAAAAACAGTAGGTCCAGTAGGATTGGAACTAATGGGGGAAGCTGATAAAATACAATGTTCTTTCAGGAACCCAAAAATTTTTAAGGGTGGGTAATGGTTGTCAAACTGACCAGTATATCCAGCAACCGCAATTTGCCAATTATCATTGTTTTCTATAGCCTGATTAATTTGTTTATTTTGTAATTTTGTTATGATTATCTGAAAATCAATACCAAGTAACTGTCTAATTCTATGTCTCCCTTTAATTATAAGTTGGGCTATCTTATCTAAATATGTGGTCAATTTTTTATTGAACTTGTTGGGGGGAAATATCCATTCAATGATTCCTGTCTCCTGTCCAATATATGCCGTAGGAGAATGCTCAGTATGGAAAATGTACAAATTTACATTAAGGTTAAAATCAGAGTAGGATAATTGTGCCATGGATAATTTTTCCTCAACCTTTTGTAGTTCTTTTCGAGCTTCCTTAGTTAAATAACAAGGACTATCTAATCGGGAGTCTCCCTCAAGTGTAGAGAATAGATGTTTTAATTCTCCGGTTGGTATGCCTAATGATGGTCTACGCCAATTAATATCTCCTAATAACTTTTGAAAATCATTCAAAGGTTTTAACTGTTCCGTTCTAATAGTAATTTTTTGTGGACGTATCGAAACTTTTTCTAATAAAAATCCTAGATATTGAATAGGAACATCTTTTTTAACCTTTTCTGGGGCTATACAAATATTATATGTAGTTAGCACTTGCTGTAATTCAAGGAAATATTTATCCCTACTTTCTAAGGTAGGAGCTATAAGTAATACATCATCCATATAGTGGTAAAGAATTATGTCAGAGAATTTTTCTCTGAGGGGTTGTAAAGCTCGATCCACAAATTCTTAAATTCTTGACATAAAGTACGACTGTTTAGAATGCCTTGAGGTAGCACCTTCCATTGTTATCTTTCAGTAGGTCTACTATTATTGTATTCTGGAATAGTAAATGCAAACTTTTCTTTATCCTCTTCTTGGAGAGGAATAGTGAAAAAGCAGTCTTTTAAATCAATCACTAAAAAAGTATAATGAGATGGAATTAAGGATGGTAAAGGAAGGCCAGGCTGGAGAGCCCCCATTGGTTGAAAACATTTGTTTACTTCTCGGAAATCTGTAAGCATTCTCCATTTACCACTTTTCTTTTTTATTACAAAAACAGCAGAATTCCATGGAGAGGTAGAAGGTTCAATATGTCCAGCCTCTAATTGTTCTTGTACTAAACTTTTAAGTGCCTCAAGCTTTTCTTCATTTAACGGCCACTGCTCCACCCATCTAGGTTCTTTTGTTTTTCATACCAAAGGTAGGGCTCAAGGTACTGAAGCAGTGGCTCTCAGTTTTCTGAAGTCCTGACATTCCGAAGAACCTGCTACTTGGTAATAGTTATTGTCATATTAAATTGTTGGAGCAAGTCCCTGCCCCATATGTTAATAGGTAAATCTACTATAAATAGTCTGGTCATTGCTTTCTGTCCATCAGGGCCAACACAGGTCATTTTTGATGTGCTTTGATACACTTTACTAATGGAACCGATTCCCGACAATGTTATGGGCACTTCCTGTATAGGCCAAGAATGAGGCCAATTTTGAGATGCAACAATGGATACATCAGCTCCTGTATCTAGTAATCCTGTAAAAGTCTTATTATTAATAGTAAGTGTCAGAGATGGTTGAGAGTCCCCAATTAAAGTTTCCCAAAATACATATTTTCCTGTACTTCCAAACCCATCTTGTCATTCTTGAATTCTAGTCTTGAATTTGTTATAAGGTAGGAGCAGCAACTGAGCTATTCTTTCCCTTTCTATTAAAGAAACAAGTCCTAAGACAAAAGGAGATTGAGGCCCATATTGACTTACTGCCTGTTTTAAATCTTTCATAAATTTCTATGTCATAGATTGATAATTAACATTATATGCTCCTTGCGGATATTGTGCATTAGGACCAAATTGTTGCCTCCTAATAGGAAACATAAATGGATTTACAACCTCATCATGCCATCCGCCAGGAGGGGCAGGAATATCATCGTCCTCCCAAGGTTTGCCAACCACAAAATTCTGACCCTTCTCACTATAGGCTGGAGGAACATTAGTAGATTGTACTGGACAGGCATGCAACAAAAGAGGAAGGGGTGCAGGGGGAGGAGGACTTTGTACCTTTGTCTCTTTCTGAGCTAATATCAAGGTTTTTTGTAACAAGTCTAACAAAACACGTCCTTCCTTGTAACAATCCCCACATTCTTCCTTTTTACTCTGTTGAGATACCTGAGACACCTCTGATTTACTATCCTCAAGATCTATCTATCAGGCCGCAGGAAGCTTTCATCATCCACTACCTCATATTCAAGTTCCTTCCCTCCCTCTGCTCCATCACCTGGAGGTTCTTTTGCCTTTAATATTTGGTCCATATTCTTAAGTATTCTTGTTTCAGTCCTTTGTTCATATTCACTTTCAGTTTCCAATAACTTTAAGCCTTGAGAAATTGCCCCACATAGAGTCCATAATTTCACATCCATAACATCCCCATTTTGATGACTAACTCTTAACTGTTTTACCACCTGTTGCCACTCTCTCAAATTTCATTGAGCCCGCTGCTGACAGCGAAACCAATAACATTTTCGGGATATGTGTTCAAATAACCTCTTTAGTTTTTTATCACTGGTTTCTACCCCAATGGACAGAAGCAAGCCTTTTAATAGTTCCCTGTATTCCTTTTCCAGGGAGGGGGAATTCCCCTTTTTTTTTTTTTTTCCCGGAAAGTTCCACTTTTTCCCCGGGGTACTCACCCTTTCAGTTTTGTTCCCCACAATGTTGTGAACCCTGCTCACTGCGCCAAATGTTGTGGCCCGGAATCTATTATCCCGTGGGAAACAAAATGACACAGAACACAAACGGACAAACAAGACAAACGCTGAGCTCAGTCAAGACTGCAGCCCCGAAGCACTGTGTCGCTTTATTTTTATCAGCATTTTTTAGGCAGTGATCCAAGGTTATTTTGCAAGCCAGCATGTCCTCCAGCATGTAGGCCATGGAACAAACAATTCTTACTTGTTCTTCTCCCAAGACATGCTTAGATAACAACTGCAATTATTTCTACTTAATCTTTGTGTACTAGTCTACCCCCGGAACTCTCAGGCAGTTAATGTTAACTCTTCCTGTTTGCAGGCAAGAAGGAACACGTCCGCGTGCAGAGCATGTTCTTAGCTGCCCTTTAACTATTTGAGTTCCTCCAATAGTTACTTAAGCCGTCTGCATCTGGGGCATGTCCTCACTTGTCCTCTTCAACTGGCAGAAGAACTGATATATTTATAGACCAATAGAACAGAATAGAGAACCCAGAAATTGACCAAAACCATAATCCTCAATTAATATTTGACAAAGGAGCCAAGAGCATACAATGGAATCAAAACAGCCTATTTAATAAATGGTACTAGGAAATCTGATCAGATACATGCAAAAAAATGAAACTAGATCACCACTTTACACCATACACAAAAACAAATTCAAAATGGCTAAAGGACTTGAATGTAAGATGGGAATCCATAAAAATCCTATAAGACTACATAGGTAGCAAAATGGCAGACATATATCATAGCAATATCTTTACAGACACAGATCCTAGGGCAAGAGAGACTAACGAGAAAATAAACAAATGGGACTACATCAAAATAAAAAGCTTCTGCACAGCAAGAGAAACCATCAACAGAACAACAAGAAAGACCACTGCATGGGAGAACATATTTATCAAACTTATCTCCGATAAGGGTTTAATCTCCAAAATTTACAGGGAACTCATACAACTTAACAGAAGAAAGATAAACAACCCAATGAAAAATACCTAATAGACACTTTTTGAAAGAGGACATTCAGAAAGCCAAGAGACACATGAAAACGTGCTCAAAGTCACTAATCATATGAGAGATGCAAATCAAAGCAACAATGAGGTACCACCTCACACCTGTCAGAATGGCTATCATCAACAAATTAACAAATGACAAGTGCTGGAAAGGATGCAGAGAAAAAGGAACCCTCCTTCATTGCTGGTGAGAATGCAGACTGATGCAGTATGGCATTTTCCTCAAAAATTTAAGAATGGAACTGCCATTTGACCCAGTAATCCCACTTCTAGGAATATATCCCAAGAAAACAGAAACACCAATCAGAAAGGATATATGCACCCCTATGTTCACAGCAGCACAATTTACAATAGCTAAGATTTGGAAACAGCCTAAATGGTCATCAGCAGATGAGTGGATTAGAAAACTATGGCACATCTACACAATGGAATACTACACTGCTATAAAAAAGAAGGAATTCTTACCATTTACAGCAGCATGGATAGAACTGGCTAGCATTATGCTAAGTGAAATAAGCCAGGCAGTGAATGAAAAATACCACATGATCTCACTCATTTATGGATTATAAAGAACATTATAACCTGAAGAACAAAAATATAGATACAGAGGCAGAGAAGCATCGAACAGTCTGTCAAATTACTGTAGGAAGGCTGGGGAGTGTTGGGAGCAGTAAGAGATCAACCGAAGAACTTTTATGCATGCATATAAGCATAACCAATGGACAGCATGCATATAAGCATAACCAATGGACACAAGACACTGGGAGCGTGGGGTGATTGCATGTGCCAGGGGGTAGGGGAGGTTGGGGGAAGCTCAATGGGAAAAAAAAAAAAGGAGACTTATGTACTACTATTTTAATACTTTAAACAATAAAAATAAAAAAGTAAGTGCAATCTAAATAAATAAATAAATAAATCCTATCTAATAAAAGAGTTATATGCAAACTGACCAAACCTCTGCTACACCCAGAAGCCATGCCCATCAGCCAATCAGGAGCGAGTATGCAAATTAACCCAACCAAGATGGCTGCAGCCACTGAACAAGCAGGAGGCTTGGGTTTTCCCGGCAATGGAGGAAGCCAAGCTTCCTGCACACTCTGGTTTGGCTCCATTCAAGGCTACAAAATTTCAATTATAGAAGATAAATAAATCCCAGATACCAGGGCCTCTGCTTGGGTGACCAGGGGGATGTGGCCAGCCTGCAAACCACCACAGGCCCCTCACCCCGGCTGCCCCACCTCCCAAGGGAACCACCACCCTGAGCCAGGACACCCTTCAGGGAAAACCAGCCAGCCCCCACCCATGCACAAGGCCTCTATCCTATCTAATAAAAGAGTAATATGCAAATTGACCATCACTCCAATGCACAAGATGGTTGCCACCATGTGGTCAAAGATGGCTGCCCCCATGTAGACACAAGATGGCCAGCAAGGGTGGGCAGTTGAGAGGGACCTGGTCTGTAAGGGAGGGCAGTTGTGGGCGTTCAGGCCAGTAGAGGAGGGCAGTTAGGGGTGACCAGGCTGGCAGAGGAGGGAAGTTGGGGGCAACCAAGCCTGCAGGGAAGGGCAGTTGAGGGGGACCAGGCCTGCTTAGGGGCAAACAGGCTGGCAGGGAATCAGTTAGGCATTAAATAGGCTGGCAGGGGAGTGGTTAGGGGGTGATCAGGCTAGCAGGCAGAAGCAGTTAGGGGCAATCAGGAAGGCAGGCAGGCAAGCAGTTGGCAGCCAGCAGTCCTGGATTATGAGAGGGATGTCCAACTGCCCATCTAAACGGGCAGTCAGACATTTCTCGAGGGGTCCCAGATTGGAGAGGGTGTAGGCTGGGCTGAGGGACACTCCCTCCCCCGTGCACAAATTTTGTGCACTGGGCCTCTAGTAAGTAAATCAAAGAAAACAGGACACTGGGAAAATGAATGTCCCAAATGGCAAAGTAAGAAAACTGGGCCCCATTTTTCGCCCATTTGCTATCAAGCAGAGTCACCTGAAGCAGATCTCATTGGGCTAGCAATGGCTGATTCTGACTAGGTCAGACAGGGCTCTTTTCAGTTGGACCCCCACAAGCCCATCGTCAGAATTAAAATAGGGGGCCAGACTGTGGACTTTATGGTTGATATGGGAGCTGGGCACTCACTAGTCACTCAGAAAGTATCACCTCTCTCAGGAAAGTAGGTCACCATTATTGGAGCTATTGCAGACCAATTCCATAGACCATTCTGCTGCCCTCGTCAATGTCAACTTGGTGGCCACCAAGTGATTCATGAATTCCTGTACTTGCCAGACTGTCCAGTGCCTCTAATGGGTAGAGACCTTTTAGCCAAAATGTGGTCAGAAATCACTCTTGCTCCAGATGGCTCAGTACAGCTTGGCCTAGGTGAGGCGACCTCCCCAATGATCCTGTCCTTAGCAGTGCCAAAGGAGGAAGAATGGAGATTTTATACCCCCCAGTCAAAGGCCTCACCATTAGAACCTGAATTAGAAAAAGAATTCCCACTGCTCTGGGTGAAGGGAATCCCCCAGACCTGGCTAAAGATCACACCCTGGTGCTAATCGACTTAAAGCCTGGGGCACAGCCTGTTAAAATCTACCAATATCCAATTCCAAGGAAAGGGGGCTCCTGATGGTCAGAGGAAAAGAAACAAAAAATCAGAATGAGATCTTAAAGTTACTAGAAGCAGTCTGGGAGCCCATGGAAATAGTAGTCATCCATTGCAAAGTTCACCAGAAAGGGAAAGACTCAATGTCAGAAGGAAACCAACATGCTAATGTCGCAGCCAAGCTGGCTGCCAAAGAACAAGTGGCACCGTCACAGATCATGTTGGTCCCCAAATTACCTGAATCTCCAAAATACACTGCTCAGGAAAAGGAAGGGCCCAGCAAGAAGGGGGCAAGAGAATGAAGGAAGGCTGGTGGATAATCCCAGATCATAGGGTCTATGTCCCAGAACAGTTAGCCCATAAGGTAGTCCTCCAGCAGCATGAACTCACTCATTTAGGGCAGACTGCCCTAGAAGCTTTGCTAGACAGATACTACCTAATTGCACATCTTCCCTCCTCATGTGCCTCAGTCTCTCAGCATTGCCTCCTCTGTACACAGAATAATGCCAAACAGGGTCCTGTAGGACTGATAGGAATGCAGAGCTGTGGGCAAGCTCCCTTTGAGGACTTAGAAGTAGATTTTACAGAAATAGGGCCTAGCAGAGAAAATAAATACCTGCTAGTCTTTGTTTTCACCTTTTCTGAATGGGTCTAGGCATGTCCCACTCGTACAGAAAAGGCAAGAGAAGTCACTAAGGCATTGCTGAAGAATATAATTCCATGGTATGGAATGCCCCTGACCATAGGGTCAGATAATGGCTCAGATTTTGTAGTAGTACAACAGGTAGCTAAGGCTTTAGGAATTAAATGGAACCTACATACAGCTTACAGGCCTCAGAGTTCAGGGAAAGTAGAGCGCATGAACCAAACTTTCAAGCAGACTATGACTAAACTATGCCAAGAGACAACCTTACCCTGGACAGATATCTTGCCTCTTGTACTTCTGCAGATAAGCCGTGACCCGAGGACCAGGATAAGTTTCTCTCCCTTTGAAATTCTATATGGTAGACCACCTCTCTTAATTCGACAAAAGGGAGATTTGGGGAAAATAGGAAACTTGGAAATCCAGAAGCAACTACAAGGACTTGGAAAAACTGTCTTTGAGGTCCACAGATGGGTTACTGATTGGTTACCCATCTCTCTAGGGACAGCCGTACATCCTTATAAACCTGGAGACCAGGTTTGGGTAAAGGATTAGAAAATGGAAACACTCAAGTGTACCTGGAAGGGACCCTATCCAGTCATATTAACCACACCCACAGCTTGTGGGACAAGGGGGGAGGGAATGAGAAGGCTAAAAGGCTAATTCCAATGTAACCCTGATATTTTTTGGAGGGGGGGTGGCTAGCAATCTGAATCTGTGCCAGCAAGTCCAGTGTACATTCTTGATAACCTATAATTAAGTCACTGCCTCTTTCCCAGAAACTGGTCTTGCAAGACCTGTTACCTAAATACAGAGGCCATAAACTATGAACAGTGCACAGCTTTGGGGGAGGGGGGGAGTATTATTAGCACTGGCTCAAGGCCAGACCATTAGATATGGTCTCAAAACCACCAATACCTGGGGCCCTTTTTTGCAAAGCCCACAAAAGGACCAGAAGCATAATCTGTATTTGAGAGACAAAGATACCAGAAAACTATAAAGGAGAAGTTCCCTGCATGTTACTTTGCTCAGACTTGGGAATTTATTCCACTGAGTCTGGCAGTGTAATAAAACTGTGTAACTCCATTTCTCTAAAGCATTGCTTGTTTTTTTCCCCCCAGTCTTCTACAACATTGGGGTGGGGGGAGACTTGTTTGCTTTTAAAAAAAACTCATAAGCTTTTGAACCAGAAGAGCACCTATAAGTTAATAGGTTTTAATATTCAGCTTTGCAGCCTTTGAAACCATGTGGAAATGTTTTTCTTTTTTCTTTTTCTCTCCATATTTCAAACCTACATGGTTTTCTTCAGTTATGCTCTCTGCTCTGGCCTCTGGGTTTCTAATGTTTGCTTCACAACTATTGTTTCTTCTTTTCTTGACACATAGGCGGCTCAGGTTCCTCGAGGTACAGATTTCCACCATAGCTCTATAAGAATAATTATTTCAGTACTCAACAATGCTTCCATTCTGATTGATCCTGCTTATGTAAAGCCTCTACCTCTTTACAGTCATCTCTGATTAGGGGCAGAATCATTTGGTAATAAGGTTGTTCCTTCTAGACTATGTGTGAACCAAGATTTCTAAAATGGGGTTTGGGAAGGCATCAAAGGGTCAGCAACTACATACTATGACCAAAATAAACCCTGGGGATTTATATAGAAACAGCCATTTGTATTTCAGGATTAATTTCTATCATGGGAGGCTGAATTTGAGAACAGGCATCTATAATAATAAAAGGGCAATATGTTAATTAGATCAGATGACCTTCCAGACATCATTCCGGACATCCTACCTGATAAAACCAGGGCCAGAGGGAAGCCAGCCCAGGTGCTGGGTGCCTGCTGGCGGCTCAAGGGAAGCCAGATCCCGGGTGCTGGAGGGAAGTCAGTGCTGGCAGCTGCGGGGGGGGGGGGCAGAAAAAGGCCTACTCTTGCACAAATTTGCATGCATCGGGCCTCTAGTTAAATAATAAAAATGATAAGATGCTATTACAAAGTAATAAAATAAACTTCAATAAAAAAGTGTGAGTCTTTGGACAATGGTCATAGTGATATAGAGAGGAAAACATGCATATTATTTGTTTGGAACAGAACATTAACCAGAGCTTTATCCTTTACATATAGTAGAAAGGAAAATAATAGCAATGTTTATGTCTTAAAAACTATAATTTCAACATATTATATTAAAGAAATTAGTATTTAAAATACCATAAATAAAATTATAGAGTTTCCACCTATAAATAGGTTAGAAAGAAAGGCATTCATAATGGATACTCAGATATCACAAACTAATCCTCTGTCAAGTATAAAAACAGAACTCAGGGTTCAAGATGGCAGCGAGTAGGTGGATTTTGCTCACAATGTCTCCCAGAACCCAACTGAAAGTTACAGCTAAATTGGTCAACAATCACCCTGAATTACTAACTGGAGACTATATGAAAAGGTGACTTAACCAAGGACTGCAGAAGCCACTTTGAGACTGGTAGGAAGGACAGAGTCAAGAAATGGGCTGGCCCCATTTCCACGGGCAACAGGCTGATGTTAGGGAGGAATAGCTCAGCTGCAGGAGGTTCCTCCTGAGAGGTGTGAAGCATAGACCACAGACTGGTATCCCCAGCCTAGAGTGCCAGAGAAAAGAAGAGGTACCCACATAGTATCCAGCTGTGAAAGGTGGCGGCCTTCTTTTTTTATTATTTTTTATTGATTTTACAGGAAGGGGGAGAGAGAGAGAGACATTAATTCTTTGTTCTACTTATTGATTGATTCCTGTATGTGCCCTGACTAGGGATCAAACCAGCAACTTTGGTGTATCAGAATGAGGCTCTAACCAACTGAGCTACCCAGCCAGGGAAAGCAGTGAAGTTTTTATCTGCCAAGGAGAGGCATAACTTGCTGGAGTCAAAGCCACCTGTTTAAAGGGCCAACATGCAAAATTTTTGTTTGCAGCCAGTTACCCTGGGCTCTGGCAGAGGGAGGGCAGTGAGGACTGGAGTGCCTGAGGAGAGTCTTGGGTAGCCGGCTTTGAGAAGAGTTGTGGGGTTGGGTCTCCTCCAATAGTGGAACAGCCACTTTTTTGGGGGTGAACAATTGCCTGGGAGTGGCATGAGCCTGCAGAAAAGCAACTAACCCCACCATTTGGAATCTTGCTAGCCCTACCCTCTGGAATCCCACTTATCCCACACTGCATTTTTAAGCCCCACTGAAGAATCACAGGCATAGGCTGGGGCTTAGAAGTCTGGGCAATCTCAAAGATTGTTAATAACTGGCTTTGGTATAGGGCTATTCCCCCCACCCCCTTTCCAGGGAACATAACAGGGGATATGATAGAAATATCTCCTCCAGCTTCTATCAGGCTTCAACCACCTTACTACTAGGGGATGTTCCTTGTGGAGGTCAGGGAAAAAATCAAGGTCAGACTCAGACATGTGGCTTGGGGATAGGGAAACACACACACCATTTTCAGTAGATCTGAACAGCATCTCCTCCTCACAGGAGATCCAGAGGCCCCATCATCCCAATTCTGCCAGAGACTCAAAGACTAAGCACTTTCAGTGACTAAGCCTGGCAGCAGGAAAGCAGGCCAGCAACCCAGCAGAAGGAGGCAAGCAGAGGCAGATCCCTGGTGCCTTGGGATATTTGTTGATCCATCCCTTGGCCCTGTGCTGATAAAAGCAAGCCTTGGTACTACCTGTGTGCAGTCAAGTCTAGCAGAGGCAGCCACAAACTGTAGATCATGTATAGCTTTGGATAGGTTTCAGGTGTGGACAACATCTGACATTGACTTATACCAGAGAACCTCCGGGAAGACCTGAACCCTGCACAAAAAGTGACTGGCTTTGGATAGCACTGCAGCAGAATTCAAAAAGCTTCATTTTTTTCTTTTCTATTTATTATTGTTTTATTCTCTTTTTTTTCTTCATATTTCTTATTTCTCTCTTTTCTTCTATAATTCTATAGTTTTGTTTATCTTTTTTATACTTTTCATTCTGGTTTTCTTTTCCTAATCTTTTTTCCTTCTTTCCTTTCATATTTTTCTTTCTTTGTCTTCTCTTATTATTCTCTTCTTTTGTTTTATATTGTTCTTTCTTTTCTTATTCTATTTGTTGCTATTGATTTTCATGGTGGTGGTGGGATTTTTTTGTTTTATGCTTTGTTTTGTCTTGTTTGGTTCTGTCAGCTTGCAGTTGAGCCAAAGTTGAGCCTCACAGTCAGCCAGCCTCATGGTCTATCCCTTGCAGAAATAGCCCAAAAGCAATCAAGACCCAATTACAACAAGAGGGCCCATATATAAGGACACACCACAAATACTGGAAGTCATGGCATATCTATCTGACATATAGAAATAAAATAAAAGACAGCCGAAATGGGGTAACAAAGAAATAGGCCCCAAAAGAAAGAACAGAAGGAACCTTAAAAAAAAGCTAATTGAAATAGAGAGAAGCAATTATTCAGAAATAGAGTTTAAAATATGGTTATAAGGATGGCCAATGAGTATAGTGAGCATGATAAGGAACTTGGTGGAAACTAAAACAATGTGAAAACAAACATAGAAACCATGAACAAAAATCAGTTTAGTAATACCATAGCTGATTATCAAAATAGACTGGAAGGAATTAAATGTAGGTTGGATGAAGCAGAAAATTGAGTAAGTTATTTGGAAGACAAAGTATATTAAAAATAACACTCCATCAGAGCAAAAAAAGATAAAAAACAATTAAAAAGAATGAGGATAGTTTTAAGGGAAGTTTGGGACAATATGAAATGTAATAGCATTCTCATCATAAAAGTACAGAAAGGAGAAGAAAATGAACAAGGGATAGAGAACATATTTGAAGAAATAATGGCAGAAAATTCCCTAATGAGGTGAAGGAAAAAGTCACACAAGTTTAGGAGGCAAAAAGGGTCCCAATCAAGATGAAATGAAAGAGATCCACACCAAGACAAATCACGATTAAAATGGCAAAGGTTAAAAATAAAGAGGGAATATTAAAGGCAGCAAGAGAGAGATAGTTAGATACCTACAAGGGAGTTCCGATAAGGCTGTCAGGCAATATAATATCAGATGAGAAGGGACTGGCATGAAATATTCAAAGTTATGAAAAACAAGGAACTCCCGGCTGGCTTGACTCAGTGGTTGAGTGTCCACCTGTTAACCAAGAGGTCACCAGTTCAATTCCCAGTCAGGGCATGTGCCTGGGTTGTGAGCTTGATCCCCAGTAGGGGGCATGTAGGAAGTGACCAATTCATAATGTTTCTCTCTCATCGATGTTTCTATCTTTCTATCCCTCTGCCTTCCTTCTCTCTAAAAAAAATTTTTTTTAAAAAAAGCAAGAATGTGAAACCAGGACTACTCTATCCAGCAAGGTTATCATTCAAAATTGAAGGTGAAATAAACAAATTTATAGATTTTAAAAAAGGCCAAACTAGTACATTAGTACATTACCACAAAATCAACATTGCAAGAAATGTTAAAGGGACTGCTTTTAGAAGAAGAAGGGGAAGGGGGAGAGAGAGAGAGAGAGAGAGAGAGAGAAACATATCCAATCAATAATATAAGGTAGCTGAATGGATAAAAAATGTGACCAAATATATTCTATCTACAAAAGACCCACACCAAAACAAAAGACCCACACAAAATGAAGGCACAAAGATGGAAATAATTTTTCCATGCAAATGGAAATTTAAAGAAAAGGTAGGGTAGCAATACACATATCTGAAAACATAGACTTCAAAATGAAGGCCAACCCAACTGACAATAAAGGTCACTACATAATACTAAAGGGATAGATCCAAAAAGAGGATATAACCCTGGTAAACCCAATATAGAAGCACCTAAATATATTTTAAAAAAACACACAAAAACTTCTAGCGCACTTTAAGGAAAAGATCATGAACAATACAGTCATAGTAGGGGAATTTAACACCCCACTGACTTTATTGGACAGATCTTCCAGACAAAAAATCAACAAGGAGACAGTGATCCTAAAGGACACACTAGATCAGATGGAACTGACATTTACAGAATATTTTACACCAACGTAGCAAAATATACATTCTTCTCAGGTGCACAGGGATCATTCTCAAAGAAAGACCGCATGTGAGGACACAAAACAGGTCTTTACAAGGTCAAAAAGATTGAAATCATATCAAGTATCTTCTCAGTTCATAATGGCATATAAACAGAAATGAAACTACAGTAAAAACACTCAAAAATATTCAAACACATGGAAGCTAAATACCATATTATTTAAAAAGGAATGCATTACCAATGATCAAGAAAGAAATAAAAAAAAACTTCCTGGAAACAAATGAATATGAATACACAATATCCCTCAATCTAGGGGACAATGCAAAAGCAGTTATGAGAGAAAAGTTCATAGCACTGCAGAGCTACCTCAAAAACAAGAAAAATATTTTACTCGTAATGAACTATCTAACCCTACAACTTAGAGAATTAGAAAGAGAACAACAAGAAAAGACCAAGGTAAGAAGGAGGAAGGAAATAATAAAGATCAGAACAGAAATAAATGACAGGGGAATCCAAGATGGCGGCATAGGTAAACACCTAAACTGTTGCCTCCCACAACAATTTAAACTGCAACTAAAAGACAAAACGTCTATCACCCAGAACCATGGGAAAGCTGGCTGAGTGGAAGTTCTACAACTAGAAGGAAAGAGAAAAGAGCATTGAGACCTGCACGAGCGCTGAAAGGCTGAGGTACGGAGGCGCGTGATCCGGGCTGGCGGCGGGCGACTGGGTGCGTTGCTTTTTTCAACCCAAAGGGAGACAAGATTACTCTGAAATCCAGTCTCTGGGGAGACGCGGGGGACCCAAACTCCTACAGGGAGAAGCTGGACTGTCTACCAGTGAGAGTGGCTTGCTTGCAGAGCTGCACGCAGGAATAATTGTTTGCGGCACTGGGGCACGGGACTCCAGGAGGCCCTCGGGGACACAGAGCCGGCTAACTAGCAGCCATTGCTGTTTGCCACGCCCTAACCTAGTGACGCCCTGAGACCCCGCCCCACACAACCTACAAACCCACCCAAGCTCCAAGCAGCTCAATTAGCATAAGAAAGCCTGCCCTATCGCAACTTAACCTAGAAAACTTGCAGCCTGGGGCAGACAGCTCCAAAACCTCCAAACCCCAAACAAAGAGGAGAAAACTGCAGCTCTCACTGTAGCTCCTGCTGAGTGGCCTCAGACAGTAGCTGACCTGCACACCATTGGAGATCCAGAAGCCAGTATACCTAGTGGTCAGTGTGAGACACCAGATTTCAACTCCTCACATCCATAAGTGACACATTCAAGAGGCAGACTCAGTGAGCACCAAAGCCCCACTGAAACAAGTCATGCCCCATAAGTGTGTCTTCAGCGCAGCAGTTCTTCCATTATAGACACAGCAAGTGCTCACAGCTAATTGGCCTGGAGGTCAATTCCTCCCAGTGTACCAACAGCAATTCAGGCTTAACTACACCAAGACTTTGCACTCAGCCCACAAAGGGGTGTACCAAGAGCATCCACATCAGGTGATTGGGGAGGCTGAGCTACTGCCCCCTATAGGTCACCTACCACACAAAGCCACTCCATCAACACAGGGAAGCAGCCAAAATGAGGAGACAAAGAAACATGTCACACATGCAAGAAACGGAGGAAAGCAAACTACTGGATGACATAGAGTTCAGAATCACATTTATAAGGTTACTCAAGAATCTTCTAAAACTTGATGACACTTCTGAGGAGCTTAGTGAGACCTTCAAGGACCTTAATGAGAATGCCAAAAAAATGGAAAAGGATCAGTCAGAAATGAAGCATACACTGTCTGAAATAAAGAATATACAGAAACTCAACTGTAGATCAACATACCCCAAGAATCAAACCAAAGATCTGAAATATGTGGAAACAAAAAACATCCAACCAGAAAAACAAAAAGAAAAAAGAATCCAAAAATATGAAGATAATGTAAGTAGCCTCTGGGACAACTTTAAGCGAAACAACATCCGAATTTTTGGGGTGCCAGAAGAAGGGAAAGAGCAAAATATTGAAAACCTATTAGAAGAAATAATGACAGAAAACTTTCCCTACCTGGTGAAAGAAATAGACTTACAAGTTCAGGAAGCGCACAGAACCCCATACAAGAGGAACCCAAAGAGGACCACACCAAGACACATCATAATTAAAATGCCAAGGGCAAAAGACAAAGAGAGAATATTAAAAGCAGCAAGAGAAAAACAGTTAATTACCTACAAGGGAGTACCCATACGACTGTCAGCTGATTTCTCGGCAGAAACTATGCAGGCCAGAAGGGAGTGGCAAGAAATATTCAAAGTGATGAACAACAAGAACCTACAACCAAGATTACTCTACCCAGCAAAGCTATCATTCAGAGTTGAAGGTCAGATAAAGAGCTTCACAGACAAGAAAAAGCTAAAGGAGTTCATCGCCACCAAACCAGGATTACATGAAATGATGAAGGGTATTCTTTAAGAAGAAGAAGAAGAAGAAAAAGGTAAAGATAAAAATTATGAACAACAAAATGACATCAAATACATACCTACCAACAAGTGAATCTAAAAATCAAGTGAATAAAAAATCTGAAGAACAGAATGGACTGGTGAATATAATAGAATCAGGGACATAGAAAGGGAGTGGACTGACGATTCTCAGGGGAAGCAGGTGTGAGGGGTGAGGGAAGAGATTGGACAAAAATCTTACTCCTATGGATGAAGACAGTGGCAGGGGTAAGGGCATGGGGTGGGGTGGGGAATCAGGTGGAGAGGAGCTATGGGGGGGAAAAAGTGGAACACCTGTAATAATCTGAACAATAAAGATTTAATTAAGAAAAAAAAAAGAAATAAATGACATAGAAACTAAAATAAATAAATAAATAAATCCAAGAGCTTGTTCTTTGAAAACATAAACAAGATTGATGAACCTTTAGCCAAACTCATCACAAAACAAAGACAGAGGTAGACCCAAATAAATAGAATCTGAAATAACAGAAGAGAAGTAACAACCAATCCCACATAAATACAGACTATTGTAAGAAACTACTATGAAAAGCTATATGCCAAAAAACTGGCCAATCAGGAAGTATCAAAAAACTTAAATAGGCCAATAACTGCTGTTGAAATTGAAGCAGTAACAAAAAGAAAAGAAACTCACAAATAATAAAGGCCATGGTTCAGATAGCTTCACGGGGACATTTTACCAAACATTCAAAGACCTAATACCTATCCTCCTCAAACTATTCCAAAAAATCCAAGAGGAAGGAACACTGGCCCCATAGAAAATCCAAGCTTTTTCTATGGGGCCAGCATTCTCTTTATTCCAAAACCAAATAAAGACACTACAAAGAGAAATAATTACAGACCACTATCCCTGATGAACTTAGATGCTAAAATCCTAACAAAATATTAGCAAATCACAATCAGCAATATATTAAAAAGATCATATGCCCTGATCAAGTGGGATTTATTCCAGGGATGCAAGTTTGGTACAATATTTGCAAATCAATAAACATGATATGTCACATAAACAAAATGAAAGCTAAAAATCACATGACAATATCGATAGATGCAGCTAAAGCATTAAATAAAATCAAATACCCATTTATGATAAAAACTCTCAGCAAATTGGGAATATATGGATAATATCTCAATGTAATAAAAGCCATATATGACAAACCTATAGCCATCATCATACTCAATGGGGAAAAAATAAAAGCATTTTCCTTAATATAAAGAAAAATACAGTGATGTCTGCTTTCACCATTTTTATTCACAGCTATCAGATAAGAGAAAAAAATAAAAGGTATCCAAATTGGAAAAGAGAAAGTAAAACTGCCGTTTTTCACAGATGACATACATTAAAAAACCTGAAATCCTCTACCAAAGAACCACAAGATCTAACAAATGAATTCAGCAAAGTAACAGAATACACAATTAATATGCAGAAATCAGTGGTATTTTTATGCATCAATAATAAGCTCTCAGAAAGAGAAAGTAAGAAAACAATCCCATTTAGTATTAGAACAAAAAACAAGGAACCTAGGAATAAACTTAATAACCAAGGAGATAAAAAACCTTCACTCTGGAAACTATAGTATATTGAAAAAAAAAAAAGAAGAAGATACAAACAAGCAGAAGCATATACCATGTTCATGGATTGGAAGAATTAACAACATTAAAATGTCCATACTATCCAAAGCAATCTACAGATTCAATGTAATTCTGATTAAAATACTATTGGCATATTTCACAGATCTAGAATGAATAATCCAAAAATTTATATGAAACCACAAAGAACCCAAAGAGCCACAGCTATCTTGAGAAAGCAAAATAAAGTTAAAGGGATCACAATACCTGATATCAAGCTATATTAAAAAGCCTTTTTATTCAAAACAGTTTGGTACTGGCATGAGAATGGGCATTTAGATCAATGGAACAAAACAGAGAGTCCAGCAATCAGCTCATGCCTTTCTGGATAATTAATATTTGACAAAGAAGGAAAGAGCATACAAAGGAGTAAAAACAGTCTCTGCCATAAATAGTGTTGGGAAAATTGGAGAGGTATATGCAAAAATAAATAAATAAAAATGAAACCAGACCACCAACTTACACCATATACAATAATAAATTCAAAATGAGTAAAAGACTTCAATGTAAGTCATGAAATCATAAAAATCCTAGACCAAAATATAGGCAATAAAATTTCAGACATCTTGCATAGCGATATTTTTTACTGAGATAGTCCTAGGATAAAGGAAACAAAGAAAATAATAAACAAATGGGACTACATCAAACTAAAAAGTTCTGTACAGCAAAAGGAACCATCAACAAAATGAAAATGGAGCGCACTGTATGGGAGAACATATGTGCCAATGATACACCTGATAATTTCCAAAATAAATAAAGAACTTATAAAACCCAAAACCAGAGAGACAAAAAAATCCAATTACAAAATGGGCAATAGACCTTTTTTTTGTCTTTATTGATTAAGGCAGTGGTATGCAAACTCATTAGATAACAGAGCAGCAAACCGCAGCTCACTGCATGTGGCTTGTGAGCCGCAATTTGCCGACCACTGGATTAACGTATTACATATGTGTCCTTATCAACCAATTACCTCCCATCCCCATCCCACTCATGCCATCACCCTCCCTGGTGTCTGTGTCCATTGGTTAGGCTTATATGCATGCATACAAGCCCTTTGGTTGATCTCTCCCCCTTACTCCCACCCTCCCCTACCTTCCCTCTGAGGTTTGATGGTCTGATCAATACTTCTCTGTCTCTGGATCTGTTTTTGTTCATCAGTTTATGTTGTTCATTATATTCCGCAAATGAGTGAGATCATGCGATATTTATCTTTCTCTGACTGGCTTATTTTGATGAGCATAATACTCTACAGGTCCATGCACGCTGTTGCAAATGGAAAGAGTTCTTTCTTTTTTACAGCAGTATAATATTCCATTCTGTAGATGTACCACCGTTTTTTAATCCACTCATCTGCTGATGTGCACTTACGCTGTTTCCAAATATTAGCTATTGTAAATTGTGCTGCCATGAACATAGGGGTGCATATATCCTTTCTGATTGGTGTTTCTAGTTTCTTGGGATATATTCCTGGAAGTGGATCACTGAGTCAAATGAAAGTTCCATTTTTAGTTTTTTGAGGATACTCCATACTGTTCTCCACAGTGGCTGCACTAGTCTGAATTCCCACCAGCAGTGCACGAGGGTCCCTTTTTCTCTGCATCCTCGCCAGCACTTGTCATTTGTTGATTTGTTGATAATAGCCATTCTGACAGGTGTGAGATGGTATGGCATTGTCGTTTTGATTTACATCTCTCAGATGATTAGTGACTTTGAGCATGTTTTCATATGTCTCTTGGCCTTCCTTATGTCCTCTTTTGAAAAGTATCTATTTAGGTCTGTTGCCCATTTTTTTATTTGGTTGCTTATCTTCCTTTTGTTAAGTTGTATGAGTTCCTTGTAAATGTTGGAGATTAAACCCTTATTGGAGATAACATTGGCAAATATGTTCTCCCATGCAGTGGGCTTTCTTGTTATTTTCTTGATGGTTTCTTTTGCTGTACAGAAGCTTTTTATTTTGACATGGTCCCATTTGTTTATTTTCTCTTTAGTTTTCATTGCCCTAGGAACTGTATCAGTGAAGATATTGCTTTGGCATATGTCTGATATTTTGCTGCCTGTGGATTCCTCTAATATTTTTATGGTTTCCCATCTTATGTTTAAGTCCTTTATACATTTTGAGTTTATTTTGTGTATGGTATAAGTTGGTAATTTAAGTTTCATTTTTTGCATGTATTTGTCCAATTTTCCCAATACTATTTATTGAAGAGACTGTCTTGACTCCATTGTATGTTCTTGCCTCCTTTGTCAAATATCAATTGAGCACAGTGGTTTGGGTTGATTTCTGGGTTCTCTATTCCATTCCATTGGTCTATATGTATGTTCTTGTGCCACTACCAGACAATTTTGAGAACAGTGGCTTTGTAGTATAGCTTGATATCTGTATTGAGATCCCTCTTACTTTGTTCTTCTTTCTCAGAATTGCTGCAGCTATTCAGAGCCTCTTTTTATTCCAGATTAATTTTTGGATAGTTCATTCTAAGTCTGTCAAATGGACCTTAATACACACTTCTCTAAAGAAGACCTATAGATGGCCAGTGGACATATTAAAATATTCTCAATATCACTAATCATCAGACAAATGCAAATTAAAACCACATTGAGGTACCACCTCACACCTGATAGAATGGCTACCATAAATAAATCAACAAACAAGTGCTGACAAGGATGTGAAGAAAAGATAACCCTAGTGCACTGTTGGTGGGAATGCAAAATGTTACAACCTCTAGAAAAAACAATGCGAGTTTCCTCAAAAAAAATGGAACTGCCTTTTGAGCAACCAATCCTACTTTTGTGACTATATCGTATGCATCACAAAACACCAGTCAGAAAGGATATATGCACCCCTATGAATAACATCATTACATAAAATAGGCAATATCTGGGAACAGCCCAAGTCCCCATTGGTAGATGAGTGGATAAAAAGATGTGGTATATTCCCCAATGGAATACTACATGGTTATGTAAAAGAAGGAACTCTTACCCTTTGTGACAGCGTGGAGATTATTATGCTAAATAAAATAAGTCAGTCAGAGAAAAACAAATATATTATCTCACTTATAGATGGAACTTAATAAACAAAATAAACTGATGAACAAAATAGAACCAGAGACATGTATAGATGGGAAAGACTGAAAGTTGTCAGAGGTGTGGTGGGTTTGGGGGACTGGATAAAAGAAGGTGAAGAGAGTAGTCAGAGCACATATATACATGTCCCATGGGCAGAGACAACAGAGTAATAAAGGTGAGGGAAGAGGTGGGGTGGGGCTGGTGGAGTAGGGCAAATGTGGGGAGTGGAGGATAGGAGACATCTGTAATAGTGTTCAACAATAAAACACAGAACCAAAATCTGGATCTCTAAACTCTTCTGGGTTACTAAATTTAATATATTCATAAAAAATTAGTCAATCCCTCTTACATATTTAAATGTAAATTGAAATAGAACTTTTTCTAAAAAACAAAATTAGTAAAATTTGAGGGTTACAAACACCTTTATCTAGTATATCGAGTATATACATACCAAACCTCAAGTACCTTTATATTCTTGTTTCAGCCAGCATTCATTCAGACCTAAAACATTTTAAATAATTCTCCATCCCAATAGTTCCAATAGTTCCCTACATGCTCTAAGCAATAATAAGATATTAATTCAGGATTGGTATAATAATCGAAGATCTGACTGAAGGGGACTTTTTCTAGAATGCTCTTTACAGATTTATGGCTTTGAACTTTCTATGAAACTTCATATATTTATCTACTATGTGTAACTTTATATACATATATAAACATTGCATATTATAAATATACACAAATTTTGTTTATATATTATGTATGCAAATATGCAAAACAAATTTTTTTAAATGCTGATCACAGTAATGTCAGAGGAATGGCAACATGAGAGAGACCCTTGTCCCTTCCCCCTGAAATTTCAACAACTTAACCAACTATAATTCAACATAGAAATCACTGCTCAACACAGAGGCATGCCTCTGAGACCCATGCATTGAAACATGTAAAACTGAACAACTGGAATAAACAGGGAGATAAGAAGGGAGGAAAGAGCAGATAGCCTGCAGACATAGCTTTGCAACTGGGAGGTCCTGGCCAGAAGAGGAGAGAAAGCCAGTGGTATCAGGGGCTTCCTTCAGCTGGGAGAAACAGAGAGCTATGGGGAGCAGCCCAGCAGGACAAGAGGCCATGGAGTGAAGAGTGTCTGAGTCAGCAGATGCCTGACAGAGCACAGGATTTTGCCATGCAGCTCTCCACTGTCAAGTTGGTGGTAGTGTTTCAAACAAAATAATGGAACCACAGAGCACTGCCATCACTTGGACTCCAAAAACTTGCCTCCCAATGCCCTTGGAGTTGGGTCCAGGAGCTATTATCTGTAAAAGAGGAACTATTGCAGTAGAACTGTAGTTTCCCTCTGTGACTGATCCCTGGGGCGGAGGGAGAGGGGGTGGAGGGGTGGGGAAGTTGGGGGGGTGGGCTGAGGTTGAAACCCCATGGAGGTTAGAGGTTGCCATTATGATGAGGGCAAAACAAATCCCAGCCCCAAGCAGTGCAGATATACTGACTTAGGAAAGCCACAGAGGTTCAAGACTGTGAGATCACAGAGGTAAATAATAATAATAATAATAATAATAATAATAATCCTGCAATTCAGCGCCATCAACTGGAAATTAGTAGAAAGACCTCTTCATAGAAAAATGCATAGGCAAAGGAAGATAGAAAATGCCACGAAGTACCACAGTAATGAGTGTGACTAGAAAGAAAATGAAAAATCTCCAGAAAGCAACCTGGAACACATGGAAATTTGTGACATAAATGACAGATTGTAAAATTGCAGTTCTGAAAATACTCAATGAGATGCAAAAAAATACAGACAGGCAATTCCATGCACTCAGAAAACAAATCAATGAACAAAATCAGTACTTTACCATAGAGATTGAAACTTTACAAAAGAACCTAGAAATGAAACATGGAATTAAGATTAACCATGAACTAGTGGGCATAGAAAATAGAGTCAACCAGAAAGAGGAAAGAATTAATGATATCAAACATAATAATCAAAATATGGCACAAGGGAAGAAGAGAAAAAGATTAGCATAAAGAAAAATGAAAGACCTCTACAAGAGCTATTGGACTCCATTGGAATGACCAATATTAGAATTATAGGCATTTCAGAGAAGAGGAAAGGGAGCATGGAATGGAGAGTCAATACAAACAGTGGATGAGAACTTCCCAAACCAATGGAAAGAACTAGATCCTCAAAACAAAGAAGCAAACAGAACACCAGGTTACCTCAATATAAAGAGGCTTTCTCTAAGGAACTAGGTATTAAAATTGTCAAAAATTAATGACAAAGAAAAAATTCTCAAAGCAGCCAAGGGAAAGAATGACATGACCTACAAAAGCACACCCATTAGAATTTTATCCAACTCCTCAGCAGAAATTCTACAAGAAAGAAGAGACTGGACCTAAATATTCAAATTTCTGAAAGAGAGAAATTGCCAGCCACAAATAATATATCAAACAAAATTATCCTTTAAATATGAAGGAGGAATAAAGATGTTCCCAGATATATAAAAGCTGGCAGATTTTATCACCAGAAAACCTTCTTGGCAGGAAATACTCAAAGGAGTTATTCTACCTGAAACAAAGAACATAAGGTCACAACCCTACAAATAAGATCACCAAAAAACTTACAGCATAAACAGGGATAATTTGTGACAACAAAAACATAAAAGAGGGAGTTATACATCTGAACTGGCAAAGGAGAATGAAGATCAGATGCATTCAAAAGTATATATGCAGCTTGATTTTTTATAGACTTAATAGTAACCACACACACACAAATCCCCAAACCAAGACACAAAGCTTAAAGAAAGAAGAAACAGAAGAATGGAATACCGCCAAACAATAACAACAGACAGAAGCACAAAGGAAAAGAACCAGTGGAGGTACAGATTTACCAGAAAACAAAAGATAAAATGGCTATGGGAAATCCTTAAGCATCAATAATCAACCTAAGTGTAAATGATCTGAATTCACCAATAAAGAGGTACAGAGTAGCTGAGTGGATCAAAAAACAAAACCCAACCATATGCTGCCTACAGGAGATACATCTAAGCTGCAAAGAAAAGATAGTTTCAAAGTAAAAGGGTGGAAAATCATAGTCCAAGAAAATAACTTCCATAGAAAAGCAGGTGTACCTATACTTATGTCTGACAAAAATAGATTTTAAGATAACAAGAGACAAAGATGGGCACTTTATAATGAAAAATGAGACACTACATCAAGAAAACGTAATGCCTCCTTAGTTAAGTTTATTCCTATGTATCTTAAGTTTTTTGGTGCAATAGGAAATGGGATTTTTTAAAATCTCTCTTTCTGTAAGTTCACTATTGGTGTATAAAATTGCCATAGATTTCTTGGCATTAATTTTTTATACTGCTACATTGCCAAATTCATTTACTAAGTCTAATAATTTTTTGATGGAGTCCTTAGGGTTTTCTATGTACAGTATCATGTCATCTGCAAATAATGACAGTTTTTATTTTATTTTCCAATTTGGATACCATTTATTTCTTCTTTTTGTCTAATTGCTATGACTAGCACTTCCATTACTATGTTGAACAGGAGTGGTGAAAGTGTCTTCAATAAATGATGGTGGAAAAATTGGACAGATACATACAAAAAAATGAAACTAGACCAACAACTTATACCATACACAAAATAAACTCAAAATGGAAAAAGGACTTAAACATAAGGCGGGAAACCATAAAAATATTAGAGGAATCCACAGGCAGCAAAATATCAGATATATACCGAAACAATATATTCACCGATACAGTTCCTAGGGCAATGAAAACTAAAGAGAAAATAAACAAATGGGACTATGTCAAAATAAAAAGTTTCTTACAGCAAAAAAAACTATCAAGAAAACAACAAGAAAGCCCACCGCATGGGAGAACGTATTTGCCAATGTTATTTCCAATAAGGGTTTAATCTCCAACATTTACAAGGAACTCATACAACTTAACAAAAGGAAGATAAACAATCCAATCAAAAAATGGGCAAACGACCTAAATAGACATTTTTCAAAAGAAGACTTTCAGAAAGCAAGATACATATGAAAACATGCTCAAAGTCACTAATCATCTGAGAGATGCAAATCAAAACAACAATGAGGTACCATCTCACACCTGTCAGAATGGCTATCATCAACAAATCAACAAATGACAAGTGCTGGTGAGGAAGCAGAGAAAAAGGAACCCTTCTTCACTGTTGGATGCAGACTGGTGCAGCCATTGTGGAGAACAGTATGGAGTTTCCTCAAAAAATTAAAAATGGAACTGCCATTTGACCCAGTAATACCACTTGTAGGAATATATCCCAAGAAAACAGAAACACCAATCAGAAAGGATATACGCACCCCTATGTTCATAGCAGCACAATTTACAATTAGAATTTCATCCAACTCCTCTGCAGAAATTCTACAAGAAAGAAGAGACTGGACCTAAATATTCAAATTTCTGAAAGCGAGAAATTGCCAGCCACAAATAATATATCAAACAAAATTATCCTTTAAATATGAAGGAGGAATTCTTACCATTTGCAACAGCATAGATGGAACTGGCGAGCATTATGCCAAGCAAAATAAGCCAGTCAGAGAAAGATAAATATCACATGATCTCACTCATTTACGGAATATAATGAACAACATAAACTGATGAACAAAAACAGATCCAGAGACAGAGAAGTATTGATCAGACCATCAAACCTCAGAGGGAAGGTAGGGGTGGGTGGGAGTAAGGGGGAGAGATCAACCAAAGGGCTTGTATGCATGCATATAAGCCTAACCAATGGACACAGACACCAGGGAGGGTGAGGGCATGAGTGGGATGGGGGTGGGAGGTAATGGGTTGATAAGGACATATATGTAATACCTTAATCAATAAAGAAAAAATATGTTAAAAAAGAAAAGTTAATGCTTCCTAATATATATGCACCCAACCAAGGAGCACTAAAATATATTAAACAGCTACTCAAAGAATGAAAATGAGAAACAGATAAAAACACAATCATATTTGGGGACCTTAATATTTCATTGAAAGCACTTGATAGGTCAACCAACAGACAGACTTCTTGTCTCTTCTACCTCAGCCCCACATTTTCTCGGGTTCCGCCCCCAAGCATGATAGGTAGCTGACTTCAGTCAATGGTGACACACCATTGTAGGAGTGCTAGTCAATCAATGGTTGGGGGCCCGTAACGGTGCAGGGATGAGCTAGAAGTGGTTGATGGGGGCAGAGGGCAAGCGACGCCCTGGTGTGGTGGCAGAGGTAAGATGGTGGTGGTGGTGCTTACTTTATGTCTTTGCAGTTAGACTGCTGCCTTGCCCTTTCTGCCCCATCTGAGCAGCTACTCTGTCTCAATCAGCATTAGGGTCACTCTCGTCCTACAGGCTTCCTGGACCCAGATTCTCTGGTGCCTGGAATCTTAGCTCAGGGGAGAGAAGGCAGAAGGTTGGCTGTGGGAGTGCACTGCATTGAGCATCTTCCCCCTATGGTCAGTGCACATCATAGCAACTGGTCAACCGGTCATTCTGGTTATTTGGTCATAATGGTTGCCTAGGCATATATATATATATATACACACACACACACATACTAGAGGCCCGGTGCATGAAATTTGTACACTGGGGAGGGTGTCCCTCAACCCAGCCTGCATCCTCTCCAATCTGGGACCCCTCAGGGTATGTCTGACTGCAGGTTTAGGCCCGTCCCTATGAGACTGCAGTCGGACACCCCTCTCACAATCAGGACTGCTGGCTCCTAACCACTTGCATGCTTGTCTGATTGCCCCCTAACTGTTCCCTTGTCAGCCTGATTGACACCTAACTGTTCCTCTGCCGGCCTGATTGCCCCCAACTACCCTCGCCTCCTGGCCTGGTCACCCTCAAGGCTTTTATTAGTGTAGATATGACCCTTCACAGAAAATTTTACTAACCCTGCTTTACAATAAGGGCTTGACGATTAAATCATTGAGACCAGACACCAAGAATTCCTTTCTTTGAATAGTGGAGGGGATAATTATCTTGTCTTTAAGTTGCCCTGAAATTAAAATGAGATAATGACTTAGAAAAGTATAAAAGCACCATATAAAGACAACTGTCTTTTTCATGTACTGAAAAGACAAAAAAGTGGTAAAATGAAAAACACTATTTTTATTCTCCCCCTTCCTTCCTTTACAGCCTTTATTTAAACTTCGAAATTTATAAAAATGTCAATCCAATTTTCATTTCTTTACATTCAATATTATTTTGTATTGGTTTCAGGTTTTATATTAGTTACAGAATAGTGGTTAGACAATCATATACTTTACAAAGTGTTCCCCGATATTTCCAGTACCCACCTGGCTTCATACCATCGTTACAACACTACTGACTATATTCCCTATTTAAGTGACAATGGGTTTACAGGTTCCTTCCAGTCTTTCTTTTGTGTTTTTCACCCTTCCTTTTCTTTCTCACTTCTTCCCTCATTTTCCTTATATAGTATCTCAATTGGCCATCAAAGCTCAGTGAAGGCACTGGGACACGCTTAATCCATTTTACAGACCAGGACACTGAGGCCAGTTCCAATTGGCTGTGGAACTTGACTCAGCGTGCAGGGAGGCCTCACAGCCATGCTCGCCACCCTTCCTAAGGGGCAGCCGCTGGGCAAACAGAACAAACCTTCCTGTCAGGCTTCTGAGCCTCTTTCTCAAGCACGTCTTCATTGTGGACGCTCCACATTCTTTCCTCTCCCCGGCCCCCTGCCCCTATTTTTTACTGCCCCCCTTCTCCGGAGCAGGTGGAAGGCTTTGCACTCACCGCCTAGGCATGCTCTGCCATGGAGCAGGGCAGCGCAGGCTTGCCTTTGGGTCAAGGCAGGAGCAGGAGTCACGGCCTCTGAAGTGCGAAGGCCGCCTGGGCGAGGCCGGTTAGCACTGGGAGCTTCTCTGAATCATGTCAGTCAGTCTGGTACCCTGCAGTGCGGCACCCCTCCACTGAGGTGGCACCACCCCTCAACCCCTGCCTCAGGGCTGCGGGTCCTTGCTCCTCCGCCCGGGTGTCCTTCCATGCCCCTTGATCCCTGGCCAGGCACCCCTGCGTCTTGGGGCCACTGCAGAACCTCTCTCTCTGCAGGCGAGGCAGATCCCTGCCCACAGGTTCCCTGCCCCAGCCCGAGACCCCTCTGGTGCACCCCGCCTCACCAGGTTTTTGCCTTTGATCTATGGCATTGGTGACAGCACCCTCCTCGCAAGCCTGGTACCCAGAGGGGCACAGGGTCAGTTCT
This sequence comes from Corynorhinus townsendii, assembly GCA_026230045.1. Classification (NCBI taxonomy): domain Eukaryota; kingdom Metazoa; phylum Chordata; class Mammalia; order Chiroptera; family Vespertilionidae; genus Corynorhinus; species Corynorhinus townsendii. The sequence continues at coordinate 102,387,096 of JAPDVU010000003.1, forward strand.
TTGCCCAGAATGCTAGAGGTTGCAGTAGCATTTGCAGATGTCGCCCAGAGCCTGCTGGTGAAGGCAGCGCCTGTGTGGGGTGTCCTCATAGAGGGATGGTGAGGTGCTGCGAGGCGCCCCTTGGAACTCCCGCTTCTTGGCCAGCTGCTTTGCCAAAGCTGTGGCACTGACCCTGGAGCGGCCCCTCAGGCAGCCCCGCAGTTGGGCCTCGTGGCTCTTCTTCCACATTTGGCCTTCATCCATCCCTCTCTCCTACAGTGCTTGGGCTCCAGGCCTGCAAGAAAAGAACCAAGACCAAGAAGGACAAAGCCCAAAGGAAGTGAGTCTTGAACCCCCACATCCCATTCTCTGGATTTCCTCCCGCACCTCCTCTCTGTGTCACATCTTGAATCTCCCACATGGCCACTGGGAGGCCTGGTAGAGTCGGTCTCTGTGAAGCTGTGAATCTGTGGCCAGAGGCCCTGTCTGGGTCTCAGCAACCCCATGCCTGCGATGTACTCAGGGCCCTGCGGGAGTGGCTAGGGAGGCCCAGCCGCGCCTCCCCAGGGTGGCAATATTCCCGGGGCCCCAGGGGAGTGGCTAAGCAAACCCAGCTGCGCTTCCCTGGGGCAGCAATGTTCACAGGGCCCCACTGGAGTGGCTAAGCAGGCCCAGCCGCACCTCCCCTGGGCTGCGATGTTCCCGGGTTCCCACGGAAGTGGCTAGGCAGGCCACTGCCCCTTCTGGGACCTGCGATGAACCTGCCCACCCTGCCTCCCAGGGCTCCGATGGACTGGTACCTTGCCAGCGACATCTGACGCTGCCCACCCCACCTGCCTATGCAAATATACCCACCATATTTGATAGGTTAATTTGAATACTCACTCTGATTGGCTGGAGGGCATGGCTTGGTGTAGTGGAGTGATGGTTAATTTTTATGTTTCTTTTTTATTAGTGTGTGTGTGTGTGTGTGTGTGTGTGTGTGTATAGACTAGTGGCCCAGTGCATGAAATTTGGGGGGGGGGGGGTTCCCTCAGCCCAGCCTGCACCCTCTCCAATCAGGGACCCATTGGGGGACGTCTGACTGCCGGTTTAGGCCCGAAACTAAACCGGTAGGCGAACATCCCTTTCGCAATCTGGGACCACTGGCACCTTACCACTCACCTGACTGCCTGCCCAATCACCCCTAACTGCCCTCCCCTGCTGGCCTGATCTTGCCCCCAATGGCCCTCCCCTGCCAGCCTGATCTCACCCCCAACTGCCTTGCCCTGCAGTTCTGATCTCACCCCCAACTGCCCTCCCCTGCCAACCTAATCCCCCCTAACTGCCTCTGTCTCAGCCCCCACCACCATGGCTTTGTCCAGAAGGAAGTTGGATTTCCGGAAGATGGCCAGTTGACCCAGTCTAATTAGCATATTACCCTTTTATTAGTATAGATAGATCATATAGGATAGGATTGCTTTAATGGGGGTGGGGAGCCTTTTTCAACAGGAGGAGATGCTCTTGGCAGACAAAAATACATAATCCCTATATCTGGACTGATAGCCAGCCATATGTACTATACTGCCAAACCAGTTATTAAAAAATTGAACCACTTTCTTACACCTTACACCAAACAGCTGTTGCCCTTAAAACCCCTCCTCAGCCCCCACCTTAGGTTCTGCCTTGGCAGTTCACCCATATTAGGTTCTGATTAGTCGGTTTCTATGCCAATCAGCATCAAAAGCTCCGCCTTCTAGGCAGCCATTGGCTCCTTGCAGTTTACTCAGATTTGTTTCTGATTAGTCAGTTTCTATGCCAGTCAGCATCTCCAAGCCTATCTCCAGGCATGATCAGAGAGGCAGGGCTGATCAGTAGCCACCCCAGGCTGCTGATGAGTGGGATGAACTGCTGTCCTCTCATAGAGAGAGAGAGAAGCACGGCTGCTGGAGATGCCCAGAGAGAGAGAGAGAGAGAGACAAGGGCTAAGCACTTATCTCTCTCTCTCTCTCTCTCTCTCTCTCTCTCTCTCTCTCTCTCTCTCTCCTTCTCTCTCTCTCTCCCCAGGCCTTGCCAGTAGCCTGGGGCAGCTGCTGATCAGTCCCACTTCTCTCTCTTTCCCAGAGGTCAGCAGTTTGGTCCCTGCCCACCCAAGTCTGCTGCACATGCAGCCTGGCATTTGGTCATCCCTTTGGTCGTTTTGGATGTTACAGACCCTGGCTCTTTATATATAGATAGATAGTGCTGGAAGTCCTAGATAGAGCAATACAGCAAGAGAAAGAAATAAAAGGCATCCAAATAGGGGAGGAAGAAATCAAGTTGTCACTTTTTGCAGATGACATAATTCTGTATATAGAAAACCCTAAAGACTCCACCAAATAACTATTAGAAACAATAAACAAATATAGTCAAGTTGCAGGATAAAAAATTAATGTGCAAAAATACATTGCCTCCCAGTATACTAACGAAACTTCAGAAAAAGAAATGGAAAAAAAATCATTCTGCATTTACAACCCAAATAATAAAATACCTAGGAATAAACTGAACAAAAATGTGAAAAACCTATATAGTTAAAATTAGAAAGCATTATTAAAAGACATTGAAAAAGACACAACAAAAGGAAAAATATTCCATATTCATGGATTGGAAGACTCAACATAGTTAATAGGCCCATATTACCCAAAGCAATATACCAATTTAATGCAACCCCCATTAAAATCCGACTTTCATAAAAAAAAAAAATAGAGCAAGAAACCCTCAGAGTTGTATGGAACCACAGAATACCTTAAATAGCCAAGGCAATCCTGAGAAAAAAAGAACAAAGCTGGAGATATTATGCTACCTGATTTCAAATTATGCTACAGAGCTACAATGATCAAACTAGCATGGCATTGGCAGAGAAACAAATACACAGATAACTGGAACAGAATAGAGAGTCCAGTTATAAAACCACATGTATATGGACAGATAATTTTTGACAAAGGGTTCAGAAACACAAAATGGAGTAAAGATTGTCTCTTCAGTAAATGGAGCTGTGAAAACTGGAAAGCCACATGTAAATGAATGGAAGTGGGTTACAGTTTGTCCCCATGTACAAAAATTGATTCAAAATGGATCAAAGACCTAAATATAAGACCTTAAGCAATAAGTCACATAGAAGAAATTATAGGTACCAAACTTAGGGACCTTACTCGTAGAGAATTTTTTATGAACATGACCCCCAAAGGCAAGGAAGTAAAGGCAAAAATAAATGAATGGGACTACACCAAATTAAAAAGCTTCCGCACAGCAAAAGAAACTGACAGAAAAACAAAGAGGCAATCAACCAGATGGAAGATGTTATTTTCAAACAGCAGCTCTGACCAAGGTTTTATTTCCAAAGTATATAAAGAACTCATAAATCTCAACACCAAAGACACAAACAACCCAATCAAAAAGTGGGCAGAGGACTGAAAATAGACCTCTCCTAAAAAGACATACTAACAATCAATAGAATATGAAAAGATGATCAACCTCTTTAGCATTTAGGGAAATGCAAATCAAACTACAATGAGATACCACCTCACACCTGTTAGAGTGGCCATTATCAACAAGTCAAGGAATAACAAGTGTTGGAGAGGTTGTGGAGAAAAGGAAACCCTCATCCACTGCTGGTGGGAATGAAGACTAGTATAACTGCTATGGAAAGCAGTCTGGTGATTCCTCAAAAAATTGAAAATAGAGCCACCATATGAACCAGCACTCCCTTTCCTGGGTATATACCAGAGAATCTCAAAAACATGTATTGGTAAATATATATGCACCCCTATGTTCATTGCAGCCGGTGGCCAAGACATGGAAACAAATGAAGTGTCCTGCAATAGAGGACTGGATAAAGAAGTTTTTGAACATATACACAATGGAATACTTACTCAACATAAGAAAGGATGGAAATAGTGCCACTTGCAACAACACTTGGAACATTATGCTAAGTGAAATAAGTCAGTCAGAAAAAGCTAAGAACCATATGATTTCACTCATCTGTGGGATATAAAATATAAACTCATAAACACAAACAGCAGTGTGGTGTTTGCCAGAGGGAAGGGGGTCGGGGGAGAAGGATGTCCTAATATATGGTGATAGATTTGACTTTGGGTAGTGGGCACATGGAGCAATACACAGATCTTGTAACATAGAAACCCACATCTGAAATCTATATATTCTTGTTGACCAATGTCACCCCAGTACATTTTTTTAAAAGGAATGTGTGCACCCTACTGTATAACTGTAACTAGGAATGAATGAATGAATGAATGAATAAATAAATAAATAAATAAATAAATAAATAAATAAATAATAAAAATGCCAGTCATACCCTAACCAGTTCAATAGAGTGTCAGCCTGTGATGAATAGTTGTGAGTTTGATTCATGTCAAGGTCATATACCTCGATTGTAGTTCCAGTCCCCAGCGCTATTTGGAACATGTGCAAAGGCAACCAATTGATGTGTCTCTCTCACATCGATGTTTCTCTCTGTGTGTGTATCCCCTCCTTTTCATTCTCTCTAAAAATCAATGGTAAAAAATATCCTAGGGTGAGCATTAACAAAGAAAAAATGCTGATCACAACCCACTAAATTGATTTCACAAACCAGTAATGAGTTGCAATCTGTAGTTTGAAAAACACTGCTCTAAACCAATTAAACTTTGTACTTTACTTCAGGTTTCTTCAATTAATTTGATTCACTCGAGACAAACTATGTCATTTACAAAATGATAGCTAAGACCAATATATCACCTATTGGTCTACCAACCAATAAGTGTTCTTCCTAGTCACTCATGCGGCCTTACTCTGTATATTAGTATGGTTGGTTTTACTGTAAATCTTATAGTCCTTTTCTGTATCTATAGAAAGTATCTATTTTCAAATGGAGAAAACAATCCCCACTGAAGAAAAACTAACTAAATCACATAGTAAAGCTAACAAAAAGTGATTAACAGGATTGGTTGTCAGTGGAGTCCAGCTTCCTTTTCTCAAGAAGTGTGAATAGGATCTCAAATTCATCTTCACTAATATGTTACCAATAAGTATGATGTTTTAGAATACATTTGCAAGTTATTAATTAATCAGAAGAGTCTCTACTAATAGTGGCAGAAAAGAGAATGTGTAGGTATATTTGCCCTGCATAGAGATAGATTTCCAACAATGACACCACAGTATAATTTCTTAATGATATAAGAACAACAGCCTTTATGACATCCTGCTAATGTGATCAATTTTTTAAAATACAATCACCTTTGGAAAAACAAGTTTTAGTCTCACCACACCAATAGTGCTTAATATTCCACATCATCTCCCCCTTTGGCTCACATATACCTAAATCTTCCCTATCATATAATACCTGGGCTTGTCCTTAAGAGTGCCATACACATTATAATTAATTAGTTTATCATTATTTGTTTTATGTCTGCTATCCCACCTAGACTGGCTAATTCACCATGAATTCACAATGCCTAGTCCAGTGTGTACCACATCAATAGTACCCAATAAACACTTGTTGAATGGATGGAAAAAAGTGAATAAATATATTAGAATGTAGATTATCCCATTTTTTCTGCTTTTAAATAGAGACAAATAACACAACTGACACACTCTCTTTGCATTTCCTGAAAAGTAGGCTTCCTTGCCTCCTATTCATCCAGACCAACAGTTTCTCAACTATGTTCAACTTTCCCCCATTGTGTTCCATTTAGCTAATGTTTATGGGGTTCCTGCCGTGGGTCAGCAACTATAATATCTCTTTTATCCATATGTTCTCTTCCATTTATTGTGCCACAGATTCGCTATTTCTCCCTTATATTATGGCAGTAGCCTAATGAATCTTTCCTGCATCATGTCTCCAATAATGTCCCTCCTACTTATTCTACACATGGCTGCACAAATAATCTTCCTGAAATATGTTATTCCCCTGCTCAAAATCCTCAAAGCCAAACTCTTTACTCTGGCATACAAATACCCACCTTTTCCTTAGGTTCATTTCTCTGACATCAATTCTGTACCTCACTTATATAGCAAAATCCTTACATTTTGCTGAATATCACATGCTGTTTCTTTACTCTATAACTTTGAATACTCTGTTCCTTCTTGAAATAGTATTCCCATTTTTTTATCTGAGATATTTCTCTTTACTTTTAAGGATCCAGTGTACTTGGTACCTTTTCAATGAAACTCTTTAGTCCAATGACCCTTTTCACCAATTATTCTCTTAGTCCTTCGTCCCTTTTCTGTGCTCCTATTTCACTCTAGTACAAGTTTATAGCAACACCTATTAAAATTTACTATTATTCTTCATTCACCTGCCTATTGTTGCTCCTTCCATAAGGCTTCAAAGCCCTTCATAATGAACATTAGTGAGCAAAAACAAAGAGTTGGGCATTAATCTATTTTTCTATCTATCTTACCTATCACAGATATTGTCTGTCAGATTTAATAGTTTCTGTGAACATAATCCAATTTAGTTTATGCAAAAAGATAATTATTCCAAGGTGTAAGGCAGCAAACAACATATCAGGTTGTATAGTTTAGATGTTACTTAACCAACAGCTTTCAGTTAGTGGAACACTCAGTACCTGTAAGGAACTGTGTTAGCTCAAGTCTCACTCCCACTGCTCCAAGGCAATGCTATGGTCAGTAGAAAATGTACAAAAGGCAGCTCTTTTAGCTTGATCTTCCAGAGAAAGTAAGAGTAGCATCTAAACCACTGGCTCTCAACCAGTGGTAAATATGCCCTCAGCTACCAATCCTGGGACACTTCCCAGTGTCTGGAGATATCTTTGATTGTCAAATTGGGGTGGTGGGTAGAGCATGTTCCTGGCCTCCAGCAGGCAGAAACTAGAGATACGGCTAAACCCCCTGCAGAAAAGAATTATTCAGTCCAAAATGTCAACAGTGCTGCAATTGAGAAACCTTGATCTAAGCTGAGAGCTAATATATGACTAGGAGTTGTCTAGGAGAGGTATAAGGGAATAATATGGCAGGGTACAGTGTTCCAGGATAATGAAAACTATTTACATGAAGGCCCTCTACATTGATTAATTAAGCAATTTTTATTTTTATTGTAAAATACACATAACATAAACTTTACCACTTTATTTTCTAATCTTTATCCTCATTCATGAATGTGATTTTATTTATTTTTGAAAAAATAAGGGAGAGGGAGAGAGAGACATCAATGTAAGATGGAAGAGAGAATCATCGATTGGTTACCTGCTAGCTGAGCAGTGCCCTTACTGGGTATCGAACCCGCAAACCTTCAATGCATGGGATGACCCTCCAAACAACTGGGGCACAACAGGGCTAATTTGACCATTTTAACCACTTTTAAGTGGACAGTTAAATGACATTAAGTACTTTCATATTTCTGTGCAATCATCACTATCATCCATCTCTGGGACTTTTTCATCGTCCTAAATTTAACTTTGTATTCATTAAATAAGAATTCCTCATTCCCCCTTCTCCAGTGCCTGGAAACCACAATTCTACTTTCTGTTTCTATGAATTTGACTACTCTAGGAATCTCATATGAGTTGAATCATACAGTATTTGTCTTTTGTGCCTAACTTATTTAACAGAGCATAATGTCATCAAGGTTCATCCATGTTGTACCATTGTCAAATGTTCCCTCCTTTTGAAGCGCTGAATAATATCCATTTTATGTATACACCACATTTTATCTATTTATCCATCAATGGACACTTGAATTGCTAGGCTATTGTGAATAATGTTGCTATGAACAGAGGTGCACAAGTATCTGTTGGAGTTCCTGTAGCCAGTTGTTTGGGGGATATACCCAGAAATCATTCACAGATTATTTTTATGCACCAATTAATTTCCTGGCATTGTTCTAGTGCTTGGTGCATGGTAAGAATAGTACCTAAGATCCTTTCTGTCATGAAACATACATTATGGTGAAGGAAAACAAATACATGAACAAGACATTTCAGAGAGTCTTATCTACACTTATAATAGGTTGGGACGCCATCACATAACAACTGATCAGCAGGAGGGCGGGGCAGCGAGCTACCTGCAGCAGAGAGCTAGGAGCCAGCGGCAGTGGGTGGGGCGGCCAGCTGAGGCAAGCAACAGCGAGCTACTCTCACATGGATTCATGTGCAAGGCCACTAGTCAAAATAATAAAAAGAAGTGATGTGAAGTTGAATATATATAACTAGCAGTTAGAGTGCTAGGAAAGGATTGACAAAGAGGAATGCTAGTAGAAAACTTATAATACAGGTAACCTGGTAATGGCTTTGTATTTCATTTTATGCACAATGAAAAGTTCAGAGAAGTTAATTGCCCAAGGACACACAACTAATAAATTCTACAGGCCAAGCTAAAGTCCAATATCACTGCCTGTCCTTACCATACAGATTTTCTTTGGAGCTGTAAAACTGGATAAGGGCACATGTTTATCTAACACAGCAACCTGCACTCTACTTCTTTGATATCTGGTCTTTTCCATTTACTTTTATGATTCTCTCCAGAATCAACTTTATAAATGGTAAAAGGACATTTTAATGTTCTACTTTACTCATATGTATTCTATACCCAGCTTTGATGCTGATATTCCTCTTTGCTTATTTAAAGATATTTTCTGTAAATACAAGATACAATAGTATTGACTCTAAAAAGAAATGTCATACTTTCCTATAGCATAGCTCTGAAATAAACACCTTCTATTCCATTAGAAAAAAATAAAAATCACATATAGTCTGAGTAAGTAATATTTAAGAAAATAGAGAGGTGTCTAACAAGATCTCTGTTTCTTTTAAGCCTTGTTTTCATTAAAGGTCATAGGCAACTTATATAAATTTGTATGAAACCTGTTTTGCAAGGTATCACTGTCTATGATGATTTATATAGAAAGAGGTCCATTGGCAGAGTCTACATTTTCAAATATTACAAGCTTTTGTTTTCTAGCAAGAGGAAAAAAGTGACCCTATTTCATTGGGTAATGAAAATATTCTTTTGTGTAAGGCTAAGACCTTAATGAGTTAATGTGTGCAGTTAAGATTATCAAAGATTCTTTATTAATGTATCAGGTGACAAAATGTGTATTAATTCAGTTCAAAATTCAAAGCTCATTGGTTGTAAGAGCAAGAATAAGTTGTGGCACAAAGTTTATATCAGGAAAAAAATGTATGTTTTCTTATATTCTCATTTAATATTTTGCTATATAGTGTGCTATTATAAAATTAATCTTAAAAATGTTTTACAGCCCTTGTTGGGTTGTTCAATTGGTTGAACAATGTCCTTGGGTGAAGATTAAAAAATAAATAAAATAAAATTTTAAAATGTTTTATGAAAAGAGGAAAATCTTGCTGAATATATTTGCCCCATCAACAAATAGTTGCTGAAAAAGTATGTGTAACCACTTTGATAGGTGCTATTAAAAGTGTTATATGTCATCCTTAAGTGAAACATTTTTCTACAGATATTAACTGATTAGTCTGGAATAAAAAAATACCCTATGTGAAGAGACTTAACGTGCTTTAGAGAAGTTTTTCTCTATTAAAAATTTCATAATTACTCCCAGGAGACCTCTTATTTTTATCATTTAGAATTTACCTCAGATATAGTACTTCATAAACACATTACTTAATGTACTACTACAAGATATAAAAATGAATTTCCATTGCCTTGCTTTTCACAGAATCTCCTTCTACTTCTCATATTACAACTTCTCAGCCTTCTTTTTGCTTATTCATTATTCAACATAATTTTAAATGTCAGATACTGTGCTTGACATTAATGATACAAAGATGAACAAGAAAGGCAAGATTACTTTTTTGTGAAGTGGAAAGTCTGATTGGAGAGACAAACCAGAAGTTTATAAGAATCATGGTAGGAAAAATAGAGGTTACCATTGGGGCACATAATAGAAGTATCAAAACCAGCATAGGGAGAAATGAAAAAGGGAAAACATCCTAGAGGAAGATATATTTATCTCACCCCTTAAGTATTTACCCAAGGTCTAATCATTACCAGAGGAAGAACTCAGATTTTTAAACATAGGTTTTAAAACCAGTTCTATGTGACTCTTCTAAGTAATACTGCTCGGTACCCCACTATGCCCAACTGATTCAATTTTGAGGGGATCTTGCTTCCTTAAATCTATTACTTATGAGCCTGAGAGGAGGGGCAATGCATTATGCCTCCTAAGCCATAATATTATGTCCACTACCCTAAATTCACTGGGCCTTAGCAGTGAATTTCAAATTTTAATGAGACTGGAACACACTCTTGAACACCAAGACCCTGACCCTCTGCCTAGCTCTTGCCAATTTCTCCCACCCTCATTCCCACCCTTCCCAGGAGTCAAAAGGTCCAATTCCCAGTAACTTCCATTATAGGATGGATTCATGATCCAAATCAGACAAAAGTCATAAGAATTGCCTGTAGTCTCACCTCTCAAATTGGACCTGAGAAAAGAAATGCCATTTCATCAGGAGGTAGCCACATCCCCATGAATATTATGATATAGTAAGTACTACTAATTGTTCTCTTACTTGGGGTAGGTATGTATATCTCTGTGTTCTTTGTTTGCAAGCAACACAAATCATTTTGAGATTCTTTAATGGAAGAGAAAAAAATGAAGCTCAGAAACCAGAGCTATTCTGGGCATTGAGGCCACTACTGGGAAAATCTACATTGAACACATACCCCAAGACTTCAGTTCTAGAGAGATGGCATCAAGTTTGCTAAGCCTACCATATCCCCACCCATCAGCCAGGGAAAGACAGCTGTCATTATTGACTACATCCAAAGCACAATTGGGATGTTGCTATCACACATACACACACATACACACACACACACACACACACACACACACACACACACACACACACACACACAATGGAAGAATAGACACTAAATTGCAAAAATAAAAATGTTCACTATAGAAATCAATCTTGCTGCTGAGTGAGTTCTCAGAGTCCCAATTTTGTGGGTTCACAGTCTATACCCTTCTCTGCACTTGCTGGTGTAAAGTTTTAGCATGCCTTCTAATTGGTTCCATATAGGTAGGTTCCAAAGCTCTCAACATATGAACACCAGAGTCATTGAAGATATAGCTCTCAAATAAAAAGTGAAATATAAATCATGGAAGAGAAACTGCCATTCTCCAAAACAGTAAGTTTTTAAGAACTAGCCATGTAAATAACAACAGTAACCTACTAATAAATCATCTTGTTACATAAAAGAAAAATTCTGTACGCTCTTGTCATTTAGAGCAGGTCCTGGAAAAGAAAATTATACTGAGTGGCCAGATTATTATGATCTCTGAACACATAATAATCTGGCCACTCAGTGTGTGTGTGTGTGTGTATGTGTGTGTGTGTGTGTGTGTGTGTGTGTATATATATATATATATATGAAGCCTGGTGCATGAATTCATGCATGGGAGGGGTCCAGCCAGCCTGGCCAGGGGAGGGGACATGGGTGATTGGCCAGCCTGCCTGCTGTTCAAACTCCTGGTCAAGGGGACAAGTTGCATATTAGATATTAGCCCTTTATTATATAGGATATATACTGAGTGGCCAGATCATTATGCGTTCAGAGATCATAATAATCTGGCCACTCAGTCTATATCCTATCCAAGCACTCAATAGTTAATCAAAATAGTAACTAGTAATTCCTTTTCCTATTCAGCTAAGAATTTTTGAGCTCTTTTCCTATTGCATTTTTTTTTTTTGAGATGCCTCCAAATAAATTGTCATGAGTGCAACACATTACATCTTTTCTTTTGGGCTCTCACCAATAACCACCATGCAAGTATAGACATCTTCTGGTGTCAGATCATTCTGTCTTCCTTTCTTTATTTACATAAAGGCAGAAAATACTAAGAGCCTGTTTTTTATTTTCATCATCCTTGAGTGCTTAAATGTTGGTCATGGTGACAATCCTTGGAGTGAATTATTTCAAGACTTAAATATGGGAGATCTAATACTCATCACTGTGACAAAGCTCAGTATGATGATCCTGAAAAAAGAAGAAAGAAGGTGATGATAGCAATAATAATACTAGTATGCAATATAGAGTCTTTGCTGTGCACAGTTTCTCCCCTGAGCATTTCACCTGCATTATACTTTCATACTAGTGGAATAATCGAGGAGAGAGGGATAAATGCAGGAGAGAAAAGCAGATGAGAGAAGGTATAATTACTAGAGCCAAGTCCCTGAGTAGATGGAAAGGGGTGAGAGGACAGGATCTAGAGATTAAGTGGAGAAGTTGACCTTAAGAAAGAACAGAACAAATCCATCCATTATAGCACTGCTAAGACTAGTATAGGGGTCCGGCCATATAAGGTCCTCAAAATCATTTGGTCTGGCCCTTCCAAGACATTAGGAGTGAGTTAATTAAATGTTGGACCAAATATTGCAGGCTAATTATTAAGTTAATAATTTTGTATGGCCTGTGAATTATGTTATAAATATCCAAATGGCTTTTGGCAGAAAAAAAGATTCCCCAGTCTTGGACTAGTCAATAGACTTTGAAAGAAAGGGGTTCTATAATGTCTTTTCTTCTATCCTTTCTAATTCAATAACCAAGGAAGCAATACTATACACTTCTTAAGATAGAGTGTGTCTATCTTCTTCACTGAGGTAGTGGGAACAATACCTGATATGGAAAAGATGCTTGATAAATATTTTATGAATGAATTGATGACTAGAAAGATGAATGGATCAATAAAGAACTTATGACATTTTATATACAGTCCATATTAATGATTTTTCCTCACAGAATTCTGTTACACATGTATAACAGTCTCATACTTGCCTATTGGCCAAGCTCTTACTCAGAAACCAAAGGAAATCTCACAGGATGTTTTCACAAAGATAAAAAACAAAATAAATATTATATATTATCAGTAGATACTTATAAGCACCTAATGTTCCCCAATCTACCATAATACTGGTAAGTGTCCTTCTTTGTCACTTGCTGGCTTAGTATGAGGAATATTTTAATACTAAATTCTTCCATGAACAAGAAATCTGAAGTGATGACTCTATGTTATATTCTACTCTCTTTTCTCCAGGAAGTTACTCCAGTTGAATTATGAATGCAGGTCACGTGACTACTCATGTTGTACCTGATTCAACATCTTCTATGAGGAGGTGTCCTGTTTTGGACCATGAGGGTGCCCACTTCCACTTGGATTGGTCAAAAGGTCCCAGACTTCCATTCCAAATTATCAAAAACTCCTCTCTATAGAACAAGAATCCACAGTTGCTACAAGATGATAAAATCAGTAAAGTCCTCTTTTAATGCCCTAACCTCCCCTTATTTCCACGTAATCTTTGCACACAGTAACTCATCTTTAGAGGAAAAGCTTCTGTCTTATTTGATATCTTCACCACTTGGCATGGTATCTGTTGAAGGAATGAACACATGGTTGACTAATGAATAAATATTGAATTATCAAACAGTGACCCACCCTAGTCATTGGAATTCAATTTCTGCTCCATGCTGCAGGAGATGCATAACACAGAATCTTTACCTCCAGATCTTCTCTATATATGGAGGTTCTCCAGCCATGACCAGCATCGCTAAAGAGAGAATGAGTCCTGAGTAGTAGTGACTGGGGATTGAGAAAAAGAACGAGACAGACATTGAGACAGTAAGTAAAGCTGGGACCAGGTGGGACACTGTTCTCAGATGGAGAGACAGTGAGCCAGAGCTAGTGCAGCACATTTATTATATACAGCATGATACAGGAAGTTTTACTAGAGTTTAAGCAAAGGAAATTATGTTAAATCATGCTTAAAGATCAAGCTGCAATTCTTCATTCTTCTGGCTTCTCATAAGTGTCAGGCCTGCAGCCAGATAATTGGATCCATCCCTGGTGTCTGGGTGAACTTAAATAATGACACCCACTCACTGGCACCTGAGCTAAAGGTCAGGACTGACAACATTTCTGCCTTTGGCAAGGTATTTTTCCAGGACATGACTTTGCCAATGCCGCTGAACTCAGCCGATGACCTTTACTCAGGTGCTCTCTACACCTATCTTCACACATTCTTTCCCCAAAAAATTAGCAAGGCACCACAATTGCTCTCCTGGCCCTATATATTCCACTAAGCAGAAAAAAAATCACATAGGGAATCTCAGTTTCTAGCTTTGACTGATATAACTAAGAGAGGGCAAAATATATTCAATGCTTCTCCCATAATCTATAATCGTCAGAAAGCTGATTTCAATTTTCCTGGAGCTATTCATGGCATCTCTTGTACAAGATTCCTTTCCCAACATTTTCATAAATAGCCTGCATCAAGTTTGAAGTGCTTTTAACTAAGTGCCTGGGAAAGTGGGTGAGTACAAGCTCTGGAAATTGTGTCTAGTACTGCTTCCTTGTGATAGTTACAGATTTTCTTTGCCTTTGCTGAATATCACAATCAAAATAAGCATTAACCAGCCCTAAATTATAAAATAATTAAAATTATCTACTTTCCTATTTAGTTTAAGTATGGGCCAAATTCAATATTCTTTCTATAGAAGCAAAGTATAAGAGAACCAGATTATAAGACAGTGAAAACAGACTCTGTTTTAATACTTAAATTTCTATGATTTGTAGAAAAGCACATAACTTCCTCCTCAGTCTTTCCCATATTTAAAATAAGGTGTTTTCTTTCTAACTGATAACAAATTGTGGCAATTGTTGAAATGATGGTCAGAAGTACTTGTGGATCTTAATAGCATTATCAGTTTATTACTTAATTGTCAGATCTATCTATATATATAAGGCTAAGTGACCATTGCACCCAAAACAACTGAATGGATGGTCAAATAAACTGTGTGGGCCACCAGGATGGCAGGCAGGTTAGTAAGGGATGACCAAATGACTGAACAGCAGGCTGCATGGGGCGACCAGGACAGCATGGGGGGGTTAATGAGGGGTGACCAAATGACCGAGCAGCAAGCTGCATGGGGCTACCAGGCCCTCAGGGGGGGCAGTTGGGGGTGACGAGGCTGGCAGAGAGGGCAGTGAGGGGCAACCAAATGACTGAGTAGCAGGCTACGTGGGGTGACCAGGCCAGTAGAGCAGTTAGTGAGGAGTGACCAAATGACCAATCAGTAGGCTGTGTGGGGCTACCAGGCATGCAGGGGTGGCGGCAGTTGGGGACGACAAGGCCAGTGGGGGGGGGCAGTGAGGGGCAACCAGGCTGGCAGGGGAGTAGTTGGGGGGCATCCTTGCCAGCAGGGGGTGCAGTAAGGGGCTACTAGGCCAGCGGTGGGGCTCTAAGAGGCGACCAGACTGGCAGGGGGCAGTTGGGTCCACCAGGTCGGCGGGGGGGGGGGGGGCAGTTGGAGGCAACTACACTGGAAGGGGGGTAGTTGGGGGTGACCAGGCTAGCAGGGGGGAAGTTAAGGGAGATCAGGCAGGCAGGCAGGTGAGCAGTTAGGAGCCAGTGGTCCCAGATTGTGAGATGGATTTCGTGCACTGGGCCTCTAGTTAAGTAATAATAGCTTCTTGACATCTCCTGCACACAATTCCTCTTTCAAACATTTTCTTCAGTAAAGTTCACATTAAAAATGAAAAGCTTTTAACTACGTGTATAGAGAAGAGAGGCAGGCTTTTTAATAATTTATATAAAGGAATTAATAATGAACATTTTTTAATTGAGACAATGCATGCTCTAGGGGAAAAAATAGCATTCCATTACTCTAGGGGGCAGAGAGAAAGAAGCAATGAGCCAGTTCTTAGCCAATTTCCATGAGCCAGGCCTTCTCCTAGACTATGTCCACTGCTCTTTTCATTTTAACTCTCACAATAGCCCTTTGATGCAATTTCTTTAGCTCCACTTTATATAGAGGAGAAGCTAATTCCTCAGGACATCTAGCACTGTATTTTAATAAAACACAATTAAATATTTTTAATACTATTGTTTTTCAAATGGAACATGGTAAGATTTTTGGATCCTCTATAATCAGAAATCTTGCTGAATTCTATGTAACATTGTGGCATGAAGGCAAGTGGAGGGTAAATCCACCTCAAGGAAGCCAAGGGTATGAAATAGGAAAGTCACTGTAAGAAAGAAAGAGGAGAGGAAGACCAAGTGGAGTGTGAAAAGTAGAAGAAAGAGATGGAGAGAGGGGGGAAATAGTCATATATGTATCAGGAGTTCCCCCTCAACTTTCCATTTATGTCACCCCACACCCCAGCTTGAGTCCACAACCTAGTTAGATCCTGGGGGAAAAGCCAAAATCACAGAGATTATTTTCGCTATGCTACATTTGTAGCTTTAGAATAGAGACTACATCTCCAGATGCCCTCACCACCCACTTCCTTGAGGCAGCCTCAGGAGATTGCCATGGTGCAGCATAGTTAAGTGGAAAGTCTGATTTAATGCTCCTAAGTTATGCTTGGCTTTCAGCTACTGTGTAGAAGATGCAGAGGCCCCTGTATGATTCTAGGTTGTTGAGCAAAATGCTTGAGCAGAGATTCAGGACACTTCCTAGAGGATGTTGCTGCACTAAGAACCAAGTGACAACATCACCAGAGAGGCCAATAAGACCCTGAAGCTCTGATGAAGCCCTTCATCAGACCAGCCTTTTCAATCATTTATAGAAAGAAATTAATAACAAACATTTAACAAATCATCCATAATTAAAATAACTCAGTTATTTTATCCATATACTCTCTACACACAAATCATCCATAATTAAAATAACTCAGTTATTTTATCCATATACTCTCTACACACAATATTGCATTAAACCTAAAGACACTGAGATATCACTCATGTCAAGTTTAAGGCTTTCTCTAGAACACAGTAGACTCATGATGATGATTAGATATGTTTAGGAACCAAATCACATTTTCTTTGAACATTTTAGTCATAGTATGACTAAATGTGCAGGCCAACTATAGTATGATCATAAAGATAGCCAATACTGAGGACATGACTCTCCATAAAACAAAAAGACCACCTGGAATTTGTCAGCAGAGATCATAGACCTCAAACAACTAAGTCAGAACCAAAAATAAATACCTCTTCACTGCTTTCCTACAGCATGATTTTAGGTGATAGAACAATCATTCCTAGGTCTGTGGTCTTAACATTCTTAGAAATGAGACTTTATCACAGATAAATTTTCTCCAAGATCACATTGTAGACAGCTGACCCATATGTGCCACCAATTTGACTATTGTGTAAGCATTATTTTTTTTCTACTCAAATTGTTTAACATAAACTAAAATATTGAGTTAAAGGGATAGTGATGCAGCAGATTGTACTTCAGTTAAAACTTGCTGTGATTAAAGAGATAGTGGCAATTATCCAATCACAACTAAAGGAAGATTACATGCTTACTGAAACAGGTGAGAATTTTTCTATGAGTATATATCAGACTGGTATTGTTCTATTCAAGTTGTGACATAGGGCCAAAAGGTAACTAGGTACAAAGGAAGAAACTGTAGATATTTTCATAAGTCCTAAAAGACATAGCTCATTTATTCATTCAAAAACATTTATTGAGCCCTACTGTGTTCCAGTTACTTCCCTAGGCACTAGCAATGCAGCAGTGTAAATATAGAAAATACCTTCCCTGAAGGAATTTATATTCTGACTGAGGAAATAATAAATAACCATACAAAATACAGATCATAGAGTGGTGTGTACCCTACAGATATATCAAAATAAAGAAAGATAAGAGGAAACAGGAATTTTATATAGAGTGGTCAGGAAGTTCCTCTCTAAATAAGTTAATATTTGAGTATACATCTAAATTAAGTGAGAAAGCGATTCATGCAAAGATCTTAAGGGAAAAAAATTAATGCAGAGGAAATAGTAAGTATAATGGCCTCGAGGTAGACCCTACTTTGATATGTTAGAAGCATAGCTATTAGGTCAATGTGGAGATCAGAAAGTCTCCAAGGGTCAGTTCATGTAAGACCTTTTAAGCAAAGTAAGACAATGAATTACATTCTAAGTGTGATAGGAATTCATCAAACAGTTTGAACAAGGAAATGACCAGGTCATATTGCTGTTTTATTAAAAAAAAAAAAAAGGCACTCTAACTTCTGTTAGAAAATAGATTGTGGTGGGACAAAGTAGAAACAGGGAGACAGCTAAATGGTTATTGCAGTAGTCATGAAAAAACAATAGTTACCCAGCCAAGGCAGTGGCAATGGAAGCGCTGAGAAGTGGTCATATCTGTAATATATATTTTTTAAGACTCAGACAACAGGACTTGTGAAAACTTGAATGTTTGATGTGAGAGAAAAATAAATCAAAATTGGCATTTTGGTTTTGGTCTCAGCAACAGATAAATGGAGCTAATATTGACCAAAATGGAGGATACTTGGGAAGGGTTTAATTGTGTGGGTAGAGAAAGTGTGTTTTGGGGGGCAGCAGTGGTGTCTAGAACTGGAGCATCACCACCACCCAGGCTGGCCTTGGACACCACCCCAGACCTGCACAGCAAGCTATGTGCCAGCGCACCTCAGCAGGAACTCGCAAAAGACCCCAATGCAGGCTCTAGGATAACCACAGTGAGTCACAGAGCTTGCAAGCCAACCCCACCATGAATTCTGGGACACTGCAGTGAGTTGCAGAATCATACGTGACCCCTACCATGGGCTCTGGGAACTGCAGTGAGTTGCAGAGTTATATGAGTAAATGTTTGGGAAGCTTCAGACTGTGCAGTGAGTCCTACACCAATGAGACCTCTCAGGTCCATGGGGGCCAGGACCATGATCATATCCACAACCATTTGCAGGGGTTAGCCACATAGTCAGACAACCAGTGAGGAGATTCCACCCACAAATGGGACAATAACATTCAAGACCCAACTACATCAGGAGAACACAAATAAGAGCTTCCCTAGAACACCCTGCTCAGGAGATCTGAGAGACTGCACCACTGGGTCCCACAAAATACCAATTACATAGGACCACTACCCAAAAATTTGGGTGGCATAGCAGTTTGATCTAAGACATAGAAACAAATACAAAGGAACAGCAAAAATGAAGAGACAAAGAAAAAATTCCCAAAGATAAGAAAAAGAGGAATCAGCAGAAAAGGAACTAAATGAAAATGGAGTCAAGTAATTTTAATTTGTCAGATAAAGAATTCAAATTAATGGTTATAAGGATGCTCAAACATCTGAATGAGAATTACAAGCAACTCAATGAGAATTATAAGCAGTTGAATGAGAAATACACCAACATGGATAAGAATCAAGAGGAAATGAATAATGATATAGCTGCAATAAAGAACATACTGGAAGATTTCAAAAGTAGACTAGAAGAAGCTGGGGACCAAATCAGCAAGCTAGAAAACAGCCAAGAAAAACACCCATCAGAGTACCAATTAGAAAAAAATTAAAAAGCAGGAAGAGAGTTTAAGGTAGCTTTGGGAGAACTTGAAACACAGCAAAATCCACATAATAGTGGTGCCAGAAGGAGAAGGAGCTAAGCAAAAAATAGAAAACCTGTTTGAAGTAATAATGACAGAAAACTTCCCTGATGTGGGGAAGAAAAAAGTCACACATGTCCAGGAAGCACAGAGAGTACCAAACAAGATTAACCCAAAAGACCCACACCGAGATACATCATAATTAAAATGACAAATGTTAAAGACACAGAAAGAATCTTAACGGCTGCAAGAGAGAGACAGAAAATTACCTAAAAGGGACCTCCCATTAGACTGACTATAAGCTGATTTCTCAATGGAACCACACAAGGTCAGAAGGGAGTGGCATGAAGTATACAGAGTGATACAAAGCAAGGAGCTGAATCCAAGAATGCTCTATCCAGCAAGACTATCATTCAAAATTAAAGGTGAAATCAGTAGCTTCACAGATTTAAAAAAAAATGGGTGGGGGGAGGGGGAGGGCACTAAGGGAGTTTTTTTTTTTACCACCAAACCAGGAATGCAAGAAATCCTAAAGGGAGTGTTGTAAGAAAAAGAAATAGAAAGAGAGGAAGGAACACAGGCATAAAGAACAAAAATGGCAACAAACAAGTATCTATCAATAATAAGCTTAAATGTAAATTGATTAAAAGTTCCAATAAAAAGACAGGGTAGCTGAATAGATTAAAAAAACATGACCCACATATATGCTGTCTATAAGAGAGCCACCTCAGAACAAAGGACTCAAACAGACTGAAAGTGAAGGGATGGAAAAAAATTCTTCAAGTAAATGGAAATGAAAAAAACAAAACAAAAAGCTGGGTATCAATACTTATATGTGACAAAAAAAACCTCAAAGTAAAGGCCATAACAGGAGATAAGGAAGGCCAATTCAAAATGCTATCTAAAGGGATAGATACAAGAGGATATAACTCTGATAAACATATATGATCCCAATACAGGAGCATCCAAAAACATAAAAATAGTCTGGAAGATATCAAAGGAGAGACTGGCAGCAATACAATCATAGTAGGGGACTTTAATACCCCATTGACATCACTGGATAAATCTTCTGAACAAAAAATCAACAAAGAAATAGGAAACCAGATAAAGATACTACAAAGAAAAATAATTACAGGCCAATAACCCTGATAAATACAAGTGCTAAAATCCTCAACAAAATATTAGCAAATCAGATCCAGCAATACATTGAAAAGATCATATACCTTGACCAAGTAGAGTTTATTTCAGGGATCCAAGGCTGGTACAATATCTGCAAATGAATGAATGTGATGCAGCACATAAATTGATTGCAAGATAAAAATCACATGATCATATCAATTGATACAGAAAAAGCATTTAACAAAATCCATCACCCTTGTTTTGGTAAAAACTCTCAACAAAGTGGGAATAGAGGGATCAGACCTCAGCATACTAAAGGCCTTATATGCCAACATCACACTTAACAAAAACTGAAACCATTTCCCCTAAGAACAGGAACAAGACAGGGATTCCCACTTTCACTACTCCTGTTTGACAGAGTACTGGAAATGCTAGCCATAGTGATCAGTCAAGAAGAAATAAAAGACATCCAAATTGAAAAGGTGGAAGTAAAATTGTCATTATTTGCAGATGACATGATATGATACATAGAAATCCCTAAAGACTCCATCAAAAATCTAATAGATTTCAAAAATGAATTTGGCAATGTAGCAGGACATAAAATTAATACCCAGAAATCTATGGCATTTTTATATGCCAATAGTGAACTCCAGAAAGAAAAACTAAAATAGAAATCCCATGTACCATTGCAACAAAAAAATTAAGATACTTAGGAATAAACTTAAGCAAGGAGGTAAAAGACCTATACATGGAAAACTACAGGACATTGAGAGAGAGAGAGAGAGAGAGAGAGAGAGAGAGAGAGATACACAAGTGAAAGAATATACCATGTAAAAGTATTGATAGAATCAACATCATTAATATGTCCATACTACCCAAAGCAATCTATAGATTCATGCAATCCCTATTAATATACCAACAGCATATTTCACAAGCATAGAATAAACTCTCCAAAAATGTATATTGAATCAAAAAAGACCCCAAATAGCTGCAGCAATTTTGAGAAACTACAAAGTTGGGGGGATCACAATGCCAAATATCAAGTTATACTACAAAGCCACTGTACTCAAAACAGCCTGGTACTGGCACAAGAATAGCCATATAGACCAATGGAACAGAACAGAGAACCCAGAAAAGTGAACCAAGCCATTATGCTCAATTAATATCTGACAAAGGAGGCAAAAGTGTACAATGGAGCCAGGACAATCTCTTTAATAAATGGTGTTGGGAAAAATTGGACAGATACATACAAAAAAAATTAAGCTAGACCACCAGCATACACCATACAAAAGAATAAACTCAAAATGGATAAAAGACTTAAAAGTTGGAAAAACCAAGATGGCGGCATAGGTAAACACCTGAACTGCTGCCTCACACAACAATGTCAAAACTACAACTAAAAGACAAAACAGACATCATCCATAACCACAGGAAGGCTGGCTGAGTGGAAATTCTACAACTAAAAGGAAAGAGAAAACCACACTGAGACTCACAAGAGTTGCGGAAGGCAGAGGCACGCACGCGGAGAGGGCTGGCAACTGAGTAAGCAGCTGGCTTTCTCAACTGGGAGGAAGACAAAAGCTCCTGACTGCTCTGAACTCCAGTTCTGGGGGAGACTCTGGGGACCCAGACTTCTACAGGGAGAAACTGGACTGTCTGACAGCGGACGAAACTCGAGGGCGGCTTTCTCTCAGAGGTGCTTGCAGAGATTACTGCAGGACACTGAGACCCAGGGGCTGCTAAGGTTAGGGCTGATGGGAAGCCATTGTGGTTTGCTCTGCCCTCAGACTTCGCCCCATCCAAGCTGAGCGCAGAGGCTTTTGCATATAAATGGCCTGGTCCTTTGAATTCTAAACTTACCTAACAAACTGCAGCTGAGTCAGTGAGACCCAAAACATCCAAAAGAAGGCTCAAGGCCAAACAGCAGCTTACATTGCTTCACAGCTGGGCCTCATCTGGGCACCTCCAAAACCCAAACAAAAAAGAGGAATCTGAAGATCTCTCTGTCACTCCTGCTGGGAGTCATCAGGCAGAGGCTAAATTAGCACCTCCTTGGAGATCCAAGAGCCAGTGTACCCAGGGGTCAGAGTAGGACCATCCAGATGTCAACTCCTCAGATCCATAAGGGACACACTCACAGTGCAGACTCAGTGAGCACCAAAGCCCCACTGAAGCAAATCTTGTCTAACTGATCCTCACAGCCAATTGGCCTGGAGGTCAATTCCTCCCACTGATACTAACAACAATCAAGGCTTAACTACAACAAGACTGTGCACACAGCCCACAAAGAGGTGGACCAAGAGAGTCTATCTCAGGTAACTGGGGAGGCTGAGCCACTGGGCCCTATAGGACACCTAGCAGACAAAGCCACTCTATCAACTCAGGGAAGCAGCCAAAATGTAGAGACAAAAAAAAAAAAAGGTCACAAATGAAAGAAATGGAGGAAAGCAAATGACTGGATATAGAGTTCACAACTCTATATAAGGTTTGTCATTAATATAGTAAAAAAGGCGGATAAATTTAGCGAGGCCCTAGATGATATGAAAAAGGACCAACTAGAAATTAAGCATACACTGACTGAAATAAAAAATAATATACAGGGATCCAACAGAAGACTAGAGGATCACAAGCATCAAGTCAAAGATTTGAAATACAAAGAAGCAAAAAACACCCAACCAGAAAAGCAAAAAGAAAAAAGAATCCAAAAATATGAAGATAGTATAAGGAGCCCCTGGGATAACTTCAAGTGTACCAAAAATCCAAATTATGGGGGTGCCAGAAGAGAGAGACCAAGATTCTGAAAACCTATTTGAAGAAATAATGACAGAAAACGTCCCCCACCTGGTGAAAGAAATAGACTTACAAGTCCAGGAAGTACAGAGAACCCCAAACAAAAGGAATCCAAAGAGGACCACACCAAGACACATCATAATTAAAATGAGCAAAAGACAAGGAGATAATATTAAAAGCATCAAGAGAAAAACAGTTAATTACCAACAAGGGAGCACCCATACGACTGTCAACTGATTTCTCAACAGAAACTATGCAGGCCAGACGGGAGTGGCAAGAAATATTCAGTGATGAATAGCAAGAACCTACAACCAAGATTACTCTACCCAGCAAAGCTATCATTCAGAATTGAAGGGCAGATAAAGAGCTTCACAGATAAGAAAAAGCTAAAGAGTTCATCACCACCATCCAGTATTATATGAAATGCTGAAAGGTATTCTTTAAGAAGAGGAAGAAGAAGAAAAAGGTAAAGATAAAAATTATGAACAACAAATACATGTCTATCAAGTGAGTCTAAAAATCAAGTGAATAAAAAATTCTGATGAACAGAATAAACTGATGAATATAATAGAATCAGGGGCATAGATAGGGAGTGGACTGACAATTCTTGGGAGGAAAGGGGTGTGGGGGGTGCAGGAAGAGACTGGGCAAAAATCGTACACCTATAGATGAGGACAATTGGCGGCGGTGGGTGGGGTGGGAACCAGGTGGAGGGAAGCTATGGGGGGGCGGGGAAAGAGGAACAATTGTAATAATCTGAGCAATAAAGATTTATTTATTTATTTATTTATTTATTTATTTATTTATTTAAAAAGAGGCTACTGCAGAGGTCTAGCTGGAAGAGGATGCCCTGAAAAAAAAAAAAAAAAAGACTTAAATGTAAAACATGAAACCATAAAAGTCCTAGAAGAAATCCTAAGTACCAAAATTTCAGACATCTCTTGTAGAAATATGTTTAAAAGCCCATTTTAAATATGTAAATCTCATTTTACTGTGCCAAAAATAATTAAATCCAGAAATCAGAACTATCATACAAACACAAAGGTTGGAAACCTGCTATTCCAGAGGCTTACAGAATTTTTTACCTTGAAGGACTGGACTAGGCAGAGGAAGTTTTATGATCATTGTTAGACGTGCAGAACCTCAGTATGGTGAAAAATATGGGAAACTGGGGGAAGTTATGCATCATTTTATCCCCTTTCATTCTTAGTCCAACCTGGAAACTAAATGACTGTGAAACTATAGATCTTTCCCCAATAGGCAAGGCTAAGTATAACTCCGTAATATTACTGAATCCTGGCAAACCAACTAGTTCTTAGATTTAATATTTAAAATAATATCAAATGCTTGTAGGGACTCTTGCTGCTTTTGTAAAAAAGCTGGGAGGGCAAAGGCCAAAGAAAGAAACATAATTAAAACACATTTTATATGTCAACTAGAGGCCCGGTGCATGAAATTCATGCATGGGGGGAAGGAGGATGTGTGTTCCTCAACCCAGCCTGCACGCTCTCCAATCTGGGACCTGTCAAGGAATGTCCAACTGCCCGTTTAGGCCCAATCCCACTGTGCCTAAACAGGCAGTCAGATATCCTTCTCACAACCCAGGACTGCTGGTTCCCAACTGCTTGCCTGCCTGCCTTCCTGATTGCCCCTAACTGCTTCTGCCTGCTAGCCTGATCACCCCCTAACCACTCCCCTGCCAGCCTGATCAATGCCTAACTGCTCCCCTGCCAGCCCGATTGCCCTTACTGCCTTCCCCTGCCAGCCTGGTCACCCCTAATTGCCCTCCCCTGCCGGCCTGGTTGCCCCTAACTGTCCTCCCCTGCAGGCCTGTTCACCCTCAACTGCCCTCCCTTGCCAGCCTGGTCACCCCTAACTGCCCTCCCCTGCCAATCTGGTCACCCCAACTGCCCTCACCTGCAGGCTTGGTCACCCCTAACTGTCCTCCCCTGCAGGCCTAGTTACCCCAACTGCCCTCCCCTGCAGGCCTGGTCCCCCCAACTGCCCTCCTCTACAGGCCTGGTCCCCCCCATCTACCCTACTCTGCCAGCCCAGTCACCCCCAACTGCCCTCCCCTGCATGCCTGGTCCCCCCCCAACTGCCCTCCTCTGCCAGCCTGGTCACCCCTAAATGCCCTCCCCTGCTGGCCTGATTGCTCACAACTGCCCTCCCCTGCCAGCCATCTTGTGTCCCCATGGGGGTAGCCATCTTTGACCACATGGGGGCAGCCATCTTGTGTGTTGGAGTGATGGTCAATTTGCATATTATTCTTTTATTAGATAGGATGAGCTAAGCGAGTAGTGATGGTTCCTTTAATAGAGAAAGTTATATCAGCATTCACCTGACTAGCATAGAGAGCAAAATTTAACTTGTAATACATATATCCTGTCCCTAGGTTTTTGTCATTGGGCAAGCAAAACTTAATTTCATCAACATGGTATAGAGGTTTTCTACCTACTAATAGTAATTACCTGTTAATATTGAGTATTTACTTTCAGGCCTTCTAACCTTAAGGACTGCCTGATCCTGCTAGTGTCTGTGCTGTTGTCAACTGTCAATCCAGTGAGGCAGGCCAAAGCATGAGAGATGTCTACTGTGTATGCCTAAACCAAGGGCATATTTCAGGATTGTCATGATTACACATATAAGTTCAGGCTGTGGCATTTCCATTCTATATTCACTGTATTTTACACTGCTAACAGGTTGAATCTAAGGCAAGAGGAATCCTTTCTGAACACAACTGCATTTCTGAATGACCAGAGAGCATAGGAAAATTACAAAATCCAAATCCCCATTTGAATGTGATTATATTGGAAAATCTATGAAGGTGGAAACCCAGGGCAGAGTCTTCTCTACCGGTGGGTTCTACTAATAAAGAAGATTCCCACAAGAAAAAGAATATGGGATAGTTTAACTCTTCTTTGCTTTTCTCACCTGGGGAAACTGTGGCTAATTATCAATTCAGTCCCTGAACTCTCTGATCAGATTAAATGCTTAGAATTTCCTAGGAAAGTTTAGTACCCAGGACTCCTCTCCACATAGAAACTATTGCTGGTGTATCTTGAACTGCTTAAAGGAATACTATTAAGCACAAATGGGCAGTGTCTGGTGCATTAAATGAAAAATAAATATTGCATCCTTTTTTAGAAGTCAGATTTTGTATTTGGCCTTTCTTTGTTACTTTGATTTATGTGGGTACTTTAAGAACAACATATAGCTGGATTTACTATTTTATTCCAATGTATGGCTCTCCATATTTGATAGGTAAATTCAGTTTGTTCACAATTATCTTGGCAAGTAATAGACTGTAGTTCATTTTACTTTCCATCCTCCCCATGTTTTCAGTTGTAACTTTTATAATTTCCTTTTATTAATTTACTTGTCTGGGTTAATTTTTTATTTATTAAATTTATTGGGATGATATTGGTCAACATGAACATGTAGGTTTCAGATGTGGGTTTCTATATTACAAGATCTGTATATTACACCGTGTGTCCACCACCCAAAGTCAAATCTTCTCCTGTGACCATATATTAGGACCCTCTTCTCCCCACCACCCCCTTTCCTCTGGCAACCACCACACTGATATTTGTATTCCTGAGTTTCAGTTTTATATCCCACAGATGAGTGAAATCATAGAGTTCTTAGCTTTTTCCAATGGACTTATTTCACTTAACATAATGTTCTCAAGGTCTATCTATGTTGTTGCATATGGCAATACTTCATCCTTTCTTATGGTTGAGTAGTATTCCACTGTGTATATGTTCCACTACTTCTTTATCCAGTCCTTTACTGCAGGACACTTTGGCTGTTTCCATGTCTTGGTCACTATGAATAATGTTACAATTAACATAGGGGTGCATACATCTTTACCAATACAGGATTTTGAGGTTTTCTGGCATATACCCAGGAGAGGGATTGCTGGTTCATATGGAGTACATATATCTTTGTGAATACATGATTTCATTTGTTTCCGGTATATACATAGGAGAGAGATTGCTGAGTAGTAGTGTAGCTACATATTTTTCGTTTTTTATTCTTTATTGATTAAGATATTACATATATGTCCTTATCACCCAATTGCCCTCACCCCCTGTTGTCTGTGTCCATTGGTTAGGCTTATATGCATGTATACAAATCTTTTGTTTGATCTCTCCCCCTGCCATCCTACCCTCCCATGCCTTCCCTCTGATGTTTGACAGTTTTATGAATGCTTCTCTGTCTCTGGATCTGTTTTTGTTCATCAGTTTATGTTGTTCATTATATTCCACAAATGAATGAGATCATGTGCTATTTAACCTTTCTCTGACTGGCATATTTTGCTTAGCATAATGCTCTACAGGTCCATTGATGCTGTTGTGAATGGTAGGAGTTCCTTCTTTTTTATAGCAGTGTAGTATTCCATTGTGTAGATGTACCACACTTTTTTAATTCACTCATCTGCTGATGGGCACTTAGGCTGTTTCCAAATCTTAGCTATGCTTAATTGTGCTGCTATTAACATAGGGGTGCATATATCCTTTCTGATTGGTGTTTCTAGTTTCTTGGGATATATTACTAGAAGTGGAATCACTGGGTCAAATGGGAGTTCCATTTTTAGTTTTTTGAGGAAACTCCATACTGTTCTCCACAGTGGCTGCACCAGTCTGCATTCTCACTAGCAGTGCATGAAGATTCCCTTTTCTCCGCATCCTTGCCAGAATGTCTTTCATCAACAAAGCAACAATGACAAGTGTTGATGAGGTTGTGGAGAAAAGGGAACCTTAGTACCAGCAGGTGGGAATGTAGACTGTGCAGCCACTGTGGAAAATAGTGTGGAGTTTCCTCAAAAAAATTAAAATGGAACTCCCATTTGATGCAGTCATCCCACTTCTAGGAATATATTCTAAGAAACCCAACACACCAATCAAAGAATTTATGCACCCTTATGTTCATAGCAGCACAATTTACAATAGCTAAGATTTAGAAAAAGCCTAAGTGCCCATCAGCAGATGAATGGATAAAAATATTATGGCACATTTACACAATGGAATATTATGCAGTAGTAAAAAAAGAAATAACTCTTACCATTTGCAACAGCATGGATGGACCTGGAGAATATTATGCTGAGAGCAATAAGCCGGTTAGATAAAGTAACTATCACATGATCTCAATCGTAGGTGGAATCTAATGAACAACATAAACCAATGAACAAAAATAGATCCAGAGCCATGGAAGCATGGAACAGACTGCTAAACCTCAGAGGAAAGGCAGGGGAGGGTGGATGGGAAGAGATCAACCAATAAACTTGTATGCATATATGCATAACCCGGGGACACAGACAATGGCGTGGTGAGGGCCTGGGGTGTGTGTGGCGGGGAAGGGCTGGAAGAGGTTAATGAGGGGAAAAGAAGGACCTATATAATACTTTCAATAATAAAGTTTTTTTTTAAATAAAAAGTAAAAATAAATAAATAAATAGGAAATTCTCCTATGGTTTTCAAATTGCCAGATGACATATAAAATGTTATAAGCATTTCCTCCTTCAAGATATATTACTTGCCAATATCCCCTCAACTCTGGAAATGACACTTGAGATTGCTTTTTCTTCCCAGCTAGAAAGCCCTTTTCTTAGTCTTGCCCTCCACTCTTTCCTGGATTTTGCCAAGATACTTTAGAATTTCAACTCTAGTCTATAATTTAGTTTCCCTTATATGTCCCTTCTGTTTTGAGGTTTACTTAACACTTGCATTGTCATTTCCCAGTAATATTTTTACTATCTAATGAGGTAAATATTAGCTAGATAGAGGATAGATGGAAGATAGATGATGATAGATAGATAGATAGATAGATAGATAGATAGATAGATAGATAGATAGATAGATAGATGAAAAGAGAGAAAGAAAGAGGAAGGAAGAGAGTTCATTGATCTTTTCCTCTTGTTGAGAGAAGAAATATTTACCTTCATAATATCACTAATATCCTCCAGTTTTTCTTAGTCATTACAATCCATTGAATGGAATCTAGTCTCTCTCTCTCTTTTTATGGGGAGGGGGAAATTTTCTTCCTTAACCATTTTCTTCAGATAGTGTACATTGGTGGTATCACTTTTATTTTCTCTACAATATCTTATCATCTATATATATAAAACCGTAATATGCAAATAGACTGAACGGTGGAACAACCAAACAACTGAACAACTGGTCACTATGACATGTGCTGACCACAAGGGGGTGCGTGTAGAACATAGCAGGCATCAGCAGCAGGAGGCAGAGCATGGAACACAGTGGGCATCGGCTGTAGCAGGATGGTGAAGCAGGTGAGCGGGGCCACTAGACCAAAGCAGGGTACCAGTTGCTGTCATCAGGGTGAGCCTCTGGTGGTTATTGAAAATTCTTTGCTCCCCCACACCGCAGTCCCACCTGGCATTCGCACCTGTTGCCAATACCAGCCTCGCTCACACCCACTGCCAGTGCCAGAGCTACCACTTGTACCCACTACTGGCACCTGGCACTGGCCACTACCACTTGACCCCATCAGAGGGTGTGAGCAGTGGCTGCTGGGCCCAATTGCCCTTCAGGACTTCTCCACCTCCCCCTGCTCCTTAGGGGCAATTGGAGTAGCAGCTGCCACTCACACCCACTGACAGTGCTGGTCCCACTCGCACCCATTGCCGGTGCCAGAGTTGCAGCTCACACCTGCTGCTGGTGCCCAGGGCCAGCCCCAATCACCCCTGAGAGCTTCTTCACCTCCCCCTGCTCCTGAGGGGTAATCAGGGCAGCAGCCACCACTTGCACCCACTGACAGTGCCGGCCCCGCTCACACCTGCTCCTGGCGCTGACCCCAATTGCTCAGCACCATCAGTGGGTGCGAGTGGGGCTGGTGCTGTTAGTGCATGAGAGCAGCAGCAGCAGCAGGAGTGGGGCTGCTGCTAGACAGGGGACCGGGGGCTGCGGTGGAAGAAGCTGGGCAGGGGTATAGAGGATGGGCCAAGACCCACCCCCGTGCCCACTGCAGCCTCATTGCCCACAGTTCCTTTCAAGGTGCACAAATTCATGCACTGGGCCCTTAGTTGTATATAAAACTTAGATCACAGTCCATTGCCCTCAAAAAACTGCCTTTTGGGTCTCAGTGTATCAAAGTAAAATATGGTGCTAGTCTTTTTTTTCTTTGAATCTAGAATTCTGAACAAATTTCTGATGACTTTTGTAATTCATAAATTTCATCAGGATATGTGTAGGTGTATGATGTTTTTTCTTTTTACTATGCATGAGTTTTTTAAATATTTTGAAAATATGGTATCAAGTTTTTTCTTCACCTCTTTTTAAGCTATCAGAAAATTTCTTCTAGAACTTAGTTAATTTTTACTCTCCTACCTCCACCACATCCATACATTTTCCACCATTTTGAAGTCCAATTATTCACAAGTTAGCTCCTTGAACATATCTTTCAAGTCTATATATTTTCCTCCTAATTTCTGTCTGTAATTTTTCTCTACATAGTAAGACATTTTTTTTCACTTATCTTTCAGAACTCTGAATAGTCTTTTTCAGTTCATCTAGAAATTTTTAATTTTGGAAACAATGCAGATTTCTTATTTCCAGAAAGGCTTTTTCTATGATATTATTGCATCTCTTTGAGGATTATTATTTTTTAAATAAAGTTATTTTCAGTCTCATATTAGCTCGTGGCTACTGGACTTGGACTTCCTCCATCAAGTCACTGTAGCCTCTTTTTTTTTTTTTTTTTTTATTTTTAATATATTTTATTGGTTTTTTTTTTGTTTAAATTTTATTTTATTTTTATTGTTTTAAGTATTACAAATAGTAGTACATATGTCTCCTTTTTTTTTTCCCCTTTGATCTCCCCCCGACCACCCCTACCCCCCAGGACATGCCTTCACCTGCCCACCCTCCCCCCCCACCCCAGTGTCTTATATCCATTGGTTGTGCTTATATGCATGCGTACAAGTCCTTCGGTTGGTCTCTTACAGCCCTCCTCGCCCAACCACCCCTGTCTTCCCAATGTAGTTTGACAGTCTGTTCAATGCTTCTTTGCCTCTGTATCTTTTTCCCACCATTTCTTTCCTTTAAAAAGTTTTGCCTTTGCAGACTGGAAATAAACATATAATAACAAAACAAGACAAAACAAAAAATGTTTGAGTCCCAATTTCAATGTCCAACAGTTCCTTATGTGTACATGTCAGCAGTGATATCTGGATGGTGGGCACATGGTGGCAATGCAGGTCCGACCCTCTCTGGTTTGGTCCTAGGTAACCTGCAGCGGTGCACAGCTGCTGACTGCTCCCATGGCAAGGCGTTGTCAGCGTCTTCCATCTCTGGACTGTTTTTTCCTCTTGTCTCCGTGGTTGGAGCACTCCTGTCAATTCCTCTCTGTTGCAGGAATCCATCTGGTCTTGGGGTTGTTTTCTGAAAATATACAAATATATTCTCGACCACAAGTTAATAAAGGAATCTTTTCTATATAATTGATTTGGGATCCTTTTTATTTTTGTTCAAACGATTTTCCTTTGTCTTATTTAGACACCATGTGTGTTTTTAATGGCCGTCTTGCTGTTAGCATTGCAAATGAACCTTAATTTGGTAAAGTAAAAATTTTCTAGATGTAATTTACTTATAGGATATTTTTCCTTACATGATATTGCCCTACTATCCCCCCCCTTTTTTTTTAATGGAGGTTTTTGTAAATTTTATAATGCAGTCTTGATAACTTTAAATTAAAAAAAAAAAATTTTTTCCCCCACACATATGACTGCTTTAGGTTCATTGCATATTCAGGAATTTTTACCATGAGATGAACTACCAATAGAAATTTTAGTTATTACTTTAAGAATAGCTTTTTGTCCAGTACTTGAATATTCACTTATTTCAATTAGCCTATTTAAATTAATCTGAAAACTCGATTACTATTTTACTGTCAAATTTAATACTCTACCAACAATCTTAGTTTACCCTGTAAATATTAGTGGGATGGATTATTTGCATTCTTGAGTGGGTCCTGAGCATTCCAAATGCTCAGCTGAATTTAGATATAGGGCAACTGCTGTCGGCCAAGTCTCTTGTCTGTTACCTGGGTCCCGATCTGAGCTGGGCCAAGTCTCTGTCTGTCACCTGTATCTCGATGTGAGCTGGGCCGGGTCTCTTTCTGTTGCCTGGGTCCCGATCTGAGCTGGGTGTGGGAAGCGCGAAGCAGCCATGGGGGTAGGAGACCTCCTTTAGAAGGGGGTGAGGGTTCAAGCCCCTGCAATGTTGGGGGGGGTGAGGGTCTGTGCCCCACTTTTGTTGCCCCCCCCAAGTTCTCTCCTGATGGCCCCTCTGCGACTGTGCCTGTCTTAGGTTGTTCCTTCCTTGAGGAATCTTACCCGTCTCTGGCTAACCAGCCATCCTCCGGGGCCAAGCAGGGTGCTGTGAGGTTCAGTTCTGTCTCCTTGGTAGCCTATGACCCCGTGGCCTCCACACCCAGCACCTGCCTTGGGAACCCCTGGCCTGCTGGCAGGGTCCCGGTGCTGATCACATATCTCGGGGAACTCGGGTTTCTTCTCCAGTGAGGGCCCAGCTCACACAATTGGATGTGAGACAGATCCCTGGTATCAGCCCCCACGAGGCTTCAAGCTCAGCATGAACAGAAAGCTCAGGTAACAGCTGAGGGCAATTGGATTGTGAGAAGAGGGTCCCTCTTGGCACAAAGGGCAAGAGGGGCCAATATAGGATGCTCAAGTGCCTTCCCAGTGCCTTAATTCCTTCTGCAAGGGATTAAATCCTTTCATGTCCCTTTTTTTAAATTGCTGCCCACCATTCAAAGAATTAGTTTATAAGTTTGTTTGGGATAATTGTAAAGTATGCTGTTGTAAAATATCTAAGATTATAATGAGATTGTAGAATAATATCATGTAAGGATATTCTTTGCCCTAGGCCCTGGCAATTCCATTTCAAACTGGCTGTCAATTTCTTTTTGTAGCTTTATATAAACTTTGACAGGGAGGCAAAAACACAAATTACCTACTTTAGTTCAAGAGGCCAAATATATTGACTTTCAATTACAATCCTTATGACTTTTGAAGGAAACTTCTCTTTGTTTCCTTCCAAAATAATTTTCAGGTTACAGAGAGTTTCATTTAAAAATTTTTGTCACATGAAACAATTTCTCTTAATGCCCCGCCCCCTTGTTGTCTGTGTCCATTGATTAGGTTCATATGCATGCATACAAGTCCCTTGGTTGATCTCTCCACCTTACCCCCACCCTCCCCTACCTTACCTGAGGTATGATCTTCTAATTGACGTTTCTCAGCCTCTGGATCTGTTCTTGTTCCTCAGTCTATGTCGTTCATTATATTCCACAAATGAGCGAGATCATGTGATATTTATCTTTCTCTGCCTGGCTTATTTCACTCAACATAATATTCTCCATCTCCATCCATATTGTTGCAAATGGTAGGAACTCCTTCTTTTTTACTGCAGCGTAGTATTCC
The DNA here is from genome assembly GCA_026230045.1 of Corynorhinus townsendii. NCBI lineage: Eukaryota > Metazoa > Chordata > Mammalia > Chiroptera > Vespertilionidae > Corynorhinus > Corynorhinus townsendii. The sequence continues at coordinate 102,420,831 of JAPDVU010000003.1, forward strand.
ATTGTATAGATATACCACAGTTTTTTAATCCATTCATCTGCTGATGGGCATTTAGGTTGTTTCCAAATTTTGGCTATGGTGAATTGTGCTGCTATGAACATAGGGGTGCATATTTCCTTTCTGATGCCTGTTTCTAGATTCTTGGGATATATTCCTAGAAGTGGGATCACTGGGTCAAATGGGAGTTCCATTTTTATTTTTTTGAGGAAACTCCATACTGTTCTCCACAGTGGCTGCACCAGTCTGCATTCCCACCAGCAGTGCAAAAGAGTTCCTTTTTCTCCGCATCCTCGCCAACACTTGTTGTTTGTTGATTTGTTGATAAAAGCCATTCTGACAGGTGTGAGATGGTACCTCATTGTTGTTTTGATTTGCATCTCTCTGATGATTAGTGACTGTGAGCAGGTTTTCATATGTCTCTTGGCCTGCCTTCTGTCTTCTTTCGAAAAGTGTCTACTTAGATCAGTTGCCCATTTTTTGATTGGGTTGTTTATCTTCTTTTTTTAAGTTGCATGAGTTCTCTGTATATGTTGGAGATTAAACCCTTATCATCGATATCATTGGCAAATATGTTCTCCCATGCAGTGGGCTTTCTTGTTGTTTTATTGATGGTTTTCTTTGCTGTGCAAAAGCTTTTTATTTTGATGTAGTCCCATTTGTTTATTTTCTCTTTAGCTTCCATTGCCCTAGGAGTAGTATCAGTGAAGAAGTTCTTTCGGCATATGTCCGAGATTTTGCTGCCTGTGGATTCCTCTAGTATTTTCATGGATTCCCGTCTTATGTTTAAGTCCTTTATCCATTTTGAATTTATTTTTGTGTATGGTGTAAGTTGGTGATCTAGCTTCATTCTTTTGCATGTATCTGTCCAATTTTCCCAACACCATTTGTTGAAGAGACTGTCTTGACTCCATTGAATGTTCATGCCTCCTTTGTCAAATATTAATTGAGCATATTGATTTGGGTCAATTTCTGGGTTCTCTATTCTATTCCATTGATCTATATGTCTGTTCTTGTGCCAGTACCAGGCTGTTTTGAGAACAGTAGCTTTGTAATACAACTTGATATCTGGTATTGAGATCCCACCTACTTTGTTCTTCTTTCTCAGGATTGCTGTAGCTATTCGGGTTCTTTTTTTATTCCAGATAAATTTTTGGAAATTTCGTTCTAGGTCTGTGAAATATGTTGTTGGTATTTTAATGGGAAGAGCATTGAATTTATAGATTGCTTTGGGTAGTATGGACATTTTGATGATGTTGATTCTACCAATCCATGAACATGGTATGTTCTTCCATCTGTTTATGTCTTCCTCTATCTCTTTTTTCAGTGTCGTGTAGTTTTCTACGTATAGGTCTTTTACCTCTTTAGTTAAGTTTATTCCTAAGTATCTTAAATTTTTTGGTGCGATTGTAAATGGGATTGTTTTTTTAGTCTCTCTTTCTGTAAGTTCATTATTGGTGTATAGAAATGCCATAGATTTCTTGGCATTAATTTTGTATCCTGCTACATTACCGAATTCAGTTATTAAGTCTAATAATTTTTTTATGGAGTCTTTAGGGTTTTCTATGTACAGTATCATGTCATCTGCGAATAAGGACAGTTTTACTTCTTCTTTTCCAATTTGAATGCCTTTTATTTCTTCTTCTTGTCTGATTGCAATGGCTAGTACTTCCAGCACTATATTAAACAGGAGTGGTGAGAGTAGGCATCCCTGTCTTGTTCCTGTTCTTAGGGGAAATGGTTTTAGTTTTTGCCCATTGAGTATGATGTTGGCTGTGGGTTTGTCGTATATGGCTTTTATTATGTTCAGGTATGATCCTTCTATTCCCACCTTGCTGAGAGTTTTTATCAAGAAAGGGTGTTGGATTTTATCAAATGCTTTTTCTGCATCAATTGATATGACTATGTGATTTTTATCTCTCAATTTGTTTATATGATGTATCACGTTTATTGATTTGCGAATATTGTACCATCCTTGCATCCCTGGGATAAATCCTACTTGGTCATGGTGTATAATCTTTCTGATGTACTGCTGGATTGGATTTGCTAGAATTTTGTTGAGGATTTTGGCATCTATGTTCATGAGGGATATTGGCCTATAATTCTCTTTCATTGTGTTGTCTTTGTCTGGTTTTGGTATTAGGGTGATGCTGGCCTCATAGAAGGAGTTTGGAAGTGTTCCTTCTTCTTGAATTTTCTGGAATAGTCTGAGGAGGATAGGTTTTAGTTCTTCCTTGAATGTTTGGTAAAACTCCGCTGTGAATCCATCAGGCCCTGGGCTTTTGTTTGCTGGAAGCTTTTTGATGACTGCTTCAATTTCTTCCATAGTTATCAGCCTATTGAGATTCTTAGAATCTTCTTGTGTGAGTTTTGGAAGGTTGTATTTTTCTAGGAATGTGTCCATTTCCTCCAGATTGTGTAGTTTGTTAGAATAGAGTTGTTCATAGTATTTTTTAACAATCCTTTGTATTTCTGTGGGGTCTGTTGTTATTTCACCTCTTTCATTTCTGATTTTGTTTATTTGGGTCCTCTCTCTTTGCTTCTTGGTGAGCCTGGCTAGAGGTTCGTCAATCTTGTTTATCCTTTCAAAGAACCAGCTCTTGGTTTTATTGATCCTGTGTATTGTTTTTTTGGTCTCTATGTCATTCATTTCTGCTCTGATCTTTATTATGTCCTTCCTTCTGCTCACTGTGGGCTTTTCTTGTTGCTCTCTTTCTAATTCTTTGAGTTGTTGAGTTAGAAGATTTATTACCATTTTTTCTTGTTTTTTGAGGTAGGCCTGTAGAGCTATAAACTTCCCTCTCAAGACTGCTTTCATTGTGTCCCATAGAATTTGCATTGTTGTGTTTTTATTGTCATTATTCTCCAGGATGTTTTTAATTTCTTCTTTGATCTCGTTGATCACCCAATCATTGTTTAATAGCATGCTATTCAGTTTCCACGTGTTTGAATTTTTGGGAATGTTTTTATTATAGTTTATTTCTAATATTATGCCATTGTGGTCTGAGAATATGCTTGATAGGATTTCAATCTTTTTGAATTTAGGGAGGCTTTGTTTGTGACCCAATATGTGGTCTATTTTTGTAAATGTCCCATGGGCACTTGAGAAGAACGTATATTCCGAGGCTTTGGGGTGAAATGCTCTGAAGATGTCAATTAGGTCCATCTGATCTAGTGTGTCATTTAGAATTGCTATTTCTTTGCTGATTTTTTGTCTGGAGGATTTATCCAGTGATGTCAGTGGTGTATTAAAGTCTCCTACTATGATTGTATTGTTGTTGATCTCTCCCTTGATCTCTTCCAGGAGTTTTTTTATGTATTTGGGTGCTCCTGCGTTGGGTGCATATATGTTTACCAGAGTTATATCTTCTTGTTGAATTGCTCCCTTTAGTATTATGTAGTGGCCTTCCTTATCTCTTGTTATGGCCTTTACTTTGAGGTCTATTTTATCAGATATAAGTATTGCTACCCCAGCTTTTTTCTCATTTCCATTTGCTTGAAAAATATTTTTCCATCCCTTCACTCTCAGTCTGTGTGAATCCTTTGCTCTGAGGTGAGTCTCTTGTAGACAGCAAATATATGGGTCATGTTTTCTTATCCATTCAGCTACCCTATGTCTTTTGATTGGTGCATTTAATCCATTTACGTTTAATGTTATTATTGACAAGTACATGTTTGTTGTCATATTTTCCCCCTTAGTGTTTGTGTTTCTTTTTGCCTTTCTCTTTCTTCTTTTTACAGCAGTCCCTTCAGCATTTCTTGCATTGCTGGCTTGGTAGTGATAAACTCTGTTAGTCCTTTTTTGTCTGTGAAGCTCCTGATTCCCCCTTCAATTTTGAATGATAACCTTGCTGGGTATAGTATTCTTGGATTCAGACCCTTGCTTTGCATCACTTTGAATATTTCATTCCATTCCCTTCTGGCCTGGTGTGTTTCTGTTGAGAAATCAGTTGATATTCTAATAGGAGATCCCTTGTAGGTAACTTTCTGTCTCTCTCTGGCAGCCTTTAAGATTCTTACTTTGTCATTGGTATTCGCCAATTTAATTATGATGTGTCTTGGTGTTGGTCTTTTGGGGTTCAACTTGTTTGGGACTCTATGTACTTCTTGGACTTGCATAGTTTTTTTCTTGCCAATATCAGGGAAGTTCTCCGTCATTATTTCTTCAAACAGGTTTTCTATTCCTTGCTTCTCTTTCTCACCTTCTGGTATCCCTATTATTCTAATATTGTTTTGTTTTGTGTTGTCCCAAAGCTCCCTTAGGCTCTCCTCTTGCTTTTTAAGTCTTCTTTCCATTTGCTGCTGTGTTTGTGTGTGTTTTCCTACCTTGTCTTCTAATTCACTGATACGGTCCTCAGCCTCTTCTAGTCTACTGTTTAAGCCTTCCAATGTGTTCTTTATTGCAGCTATGTCGTTCTTCATCTCCTCTTGGTTTCTTTTCATGTTGGTGACATTTTCATTCAGTTCCTTGTAGTTTTCATTGAGTTGTGTGTATTTGTCATCCATCCGTTTAAACATCCTTAGAACCATTACTCTGAATTCTCTCTCTGTTAAGCTGCTAGCCTCAATTTCATTTAACTCCCTTTCTGGTGATTCCTCTTTTTCTTTCCTTTGGGTATTGCTTTTTTGTCTCCCCATGTTTTCCTGAAATGTTTTAATTGTAGATCCAATTGCTTTGCTACCCAGGTTCTTTTGGTGATGGTGCTACTGGTGAAATCTGTTCTCCTGGGCTTGGTTATCTAGTGTAATTGAGGTGCTTAGCTTCTAAAGATTTCTCTTTAGAGTAGATCCTATGGCCTCAGGGAGTATTCAGATTCCTTGGTGTTAATCAGGGTGGAATCTGGGTGTGGCTATATTGGTTGCCTGGAGACTGGGGGGAGGGGCTATCTCTCAGGAGAAAATGGATTCTGTGGGTTTAGATATGACTCAGCACCAGACTTGCTACCACTTCTCCTGGACCGTCCGTTGCCCACTCTGCCCAGGTTCCACAACTCTACCCCTTCTCCCGCACTTCTGTCACAGGTAAGCGCCTGTCTCCAAAAGGTCCCACGAACTAGGTTCAGTGGGGAAAAGCGCAGGCCCCAGGGCGAGGAAGGACCGCGTCTCTGCCAGTTCCTCTCTTGCTGGCACTCCGCGGTCCGGCAGCTCTTAAAGGCTGCCTTTGAGCTCAGATCCCAAATCCAGACTCTATGGTCTAAAATCCTTCAGACCTTGCCTGTCCTCAGGGACGCGGCTTGGCACTGTGTAGTTTCTCCCTGACCTTCTGGGCACAGAGGTCCGGGAGATTCTACTGCCTAGATCTTTGATTTTACCTTTATCCGGGGGATCCCTGCTCTTCCCAGCTGCAAACTGTCTCACCAGCTGTGCCTCCTTCGCCAATTCGGGCTGGATTCCGCTCGTCTCAGCTGTCTCCTCTATTTGCTCCAGGAGAAGGCTCAGGACACGTCCTTCTATTCCGCCGCCATTTTTCCACTGTAGCCTCTTAAGAAGGATATACTTGTTTTAAAAAAATCTTTATTGTTGAAAATATTACATATGTCCCCTTTTTCCTCTGTTGTCCTCTCTCCCCCTCCTCCCCTAGGCCTTCACCACCCCACTATCTGTGTCTATGGGTTATACATATACACGTATGAGTTCATTGGTTTAGCTCTCCCCTACCCCAAACCCTTCCCTACCTCCCTTCTGGGATTTGACAGTCTGTTTGATGTTTCTATGTCTCTGGGACTATTTTTGTTCATCATTTTATGTTGTTAATTAGATTCCACATATAAATGAGATCACGTGATACCTAGCTTTCTCTCCAGGTCCATCCATGCTGTTGCAAATGGTTATTTCTTTTTTACAGCTGCATAGTATTCCATTGTGTAGATGTACCACTGTTTTATAATCCATCCATCTGCTGATGGGCACTTAAGCAGTTTCCAAATCTTAGCTATTGTAAATTGTGCTGCTATGAACATAGGGGTGCATATATCCTTTCTGATGAGTGTTTCTGAATTCTTGGGATATATTCCTAGAATTGTAATCACTGGTTCAAATGGTAATTCCATTTTTAATTTTTTGAGGAAACTCCAAACTGTTTTCCACAGCGCCTGCACCAGTTTGCATTTCCACCAGCAGTGTACAAGGGTTCCTTTTCTCCACATCTCACCAACACTTGTCGTTTGTTGATTTGTTCATGATATCCATTCTATCAGGTGTGAGGTGGTACCTTATTGTCATTTTGATTTGCATCTCTCGGATGATTAGTGACCTTGAGCATTTTTTTCATATACCTTTTGGCCGTCTGTATGTCCACTTTGGATAATTGTCTATTTAGGTCTTTTGCCCATTTTTATCTTCCTTTTGTTGAGTTTATGAATTCCCTATAAATTTTGGAGGTTAACCCCTTATAAGATGTATCATTGGCAAATATGTTCTCCTATCCAGCTAAGATTCTTTTTTTGCCTCATCTTTTCCTCACACTTTCTGTCTATCATTCAGCAAATCTTGCCAGTTCTAAATTCAAAATGTATTCAGGTAATATGGTAACTCTATGTTGAAGCTTCTGAGGAACTGCCAGGCTGTTTTTCAAAGAGGTTGCACCATTTTCAATTTCCAACTACAATGCATGCAGGCTCTAATTTCTCACCAAAGATATGTTATTGTCCATCTTTTTTTTATTATGACCACCCTAATGCTATCCTTGTGGTTTTGACTATTTCCCTAATGACTGTTGTTGACAATCATTACATGTCCTTATTGACATTTGAAGAAATGCGTATTTAGATCCTTAGCCCATTTTCAAATTTAAGATTGACATCTATATAATTGAGCTGCAGCAGTTGTTTATACATTCTGGATACAACTCCCTTATCAAATAATTTCACCCATTCTGTGAGTTGTCTTTACACTTTCTTGATGGTGTCTTTCATATTTCTGCAAGTACAACTTCTTTTTTCCTCAAAGGGAGGGCTGGCTGCAAGCAAACCTTTCATGGAGATGTTTGGAAATAGAGCAGAAATTTAAACTTGAACCATACCCATCCCCATACAAGTTGGCACAGACTCAGTAATCAGGCTAAAATTATGAGCTATATCCTTTTTGCCTATACCAGTTCTACACCTCAACATATCAGTTAATTTTTTTATAGTGTGGTTGTCTGAATTTAATCTGAAGATAAACACAAGAGGCCAGGACTCTGTATATTGAGGATGGAAGAAAGAAGAATATAAAAGCAGGAGGACTAGCACATCTGTTTTAAATATGCCCCTTCAACTAATCACTTCAATGAGTCCCTTCTTGCACCTTTTGTTCTGTCTGTATACTGCCTCCAAGTCTCTGAGTGAGGAAGCATTCTTCCCCACAGGGATAATTCTCCACTTTAGATTTCTATGGATATGTGAAATAAACTGCCATCCTTTCTAGTTTATTTTTAGTATAATCCCATCTCTTTTCAATCTTCCAGAAATTCTTTATCAAATTGCCTGGTTTGTTGCTGCCCCTGCCTACATCACCTTCTTTACTACCTCTAATGAATCTATTCCATTTACATGTTTTAGGTAGCATGTTCTTTGAATTTAATGAGAGACACATATAAAGGACATTTAGTCCTCTATTTTGAACCAGAGCCCCAAGGAATCTCTGAGGAAACAGTGTTGTTGCCAGAGGATTGAGTGAGTAGAATTCCCCCATTGCTAGTGGGAGTGGGGTACAGCTGTAATAAGAATTTCCATAGGTCCCCACAAGAGGATGAGATGTGATAGAAAGCTTTATTTGCATGTAATTATATCCCTCCGTTTGCAAAGTTCCATGTCCCTTACACCAGTCCTGGAAAATATGTAGCTAGGGTTCTGTAAAGCTAAAAGCATGGCCAGTGTCCAGAGTTTCCTTTCCATGGTGGCAGAGCATTAGGCTAGATTTAGTCCATCAGTCTATTGTGTTGGTCCCACATGGTTGTGGGCTACATGGGTGAGTAGAGTGTGTGAGCCCTGCAAGCCAGGATTCAGGCATGAGCAGCAAGAGAGAGAGCTTCCTTTGTTCAGGAGTTAAGTATTTCAGATTTCGTGCCCTTGCAGTAGCCACACTTATTCTGGTCACTGACTTGCTCCCAGGTAAGCATCTTCCCACCTCACTCAGATCTTACTGGACATGCATCTAAACTGCCATTGTCCAGTCTCTTCCCACACCAATCTGTGGGGAATAGACCTGGAGAGTGTTAACTGCAGCTTTCTGGCAAAGCTGTATAAATGGCATGTCTAAATTATCTAGTATCTCCTTTGCTCCTTTCCTGTTAAATAATAACCAGGTTATTATAATGGTATCTGTTAGGAAAAGGACAAAACATTTACCTGAAGTACTGAAGATTCTTAAATTTTACTTCAGTTTCTTTTTTTTTCTTTAAGTAAAATTACAGTTAATATACTGAATTTTAATTAAGTATTTAAACATCCATGAAAAAACTTCCTATGTACACACTGGAAAATGTAGTCACTGTGATTACTAAGCTATTCTTGCACAACAGATCACATTCATTGTCTCTGCCATTTTCAAAGTGATAAATGGAAAGGTGTGAGAGGTGATTAGACATTAGAATGATTCTATACTCATCACAAAGTCTCATAGTCACATATCTGATGTATACATGCCATACAATTTCATATATGTGGTTTATCCCAGAATTCTTCATAAAGATGATATAAATCCTTTACTATGATCTTTGCATTTGTAATACCCAAAAGACAATGGCAAAATTGATTTTTAAAATAAGTTTAAAAATACAATATATTTATCCTTAGTGATACTATAAACTGACAGTTTTTAAATGCTTGTCAAAATTCATTTGTAATTACCAAATTAAAAAGTATTTGTAAATGTGTTCCCTGATGATAACTGACAGAGACTTTAGCATTCTCACATCTTTTATTCAAATACTAGAGGCCCACTGCATGAAAATTCATGCAATGGAGGGGGGTCCCTCAGCCTGGCCTGCCCCCTCTCCCTCTCACGGTCCGGGAGCCCTCAGGGGTGGGAGGCAACCCAGTGATCAGGGGAAGGCGATGCCCCATCACACCTCTGCGGCTGTAGCACAAACCTCGATCGGCCATGGTTACCTGAGCATCAGGCAGCCCTGGGCGTCTGGGCAGCCACCATCTGAGGCTTGCCTGCACCTTGGGCCAGTCCTGGGCAGCTGGGGGGCTGAGGGGACTGGGCACCGTCATCTTGTGGCTGTGGGCAACATCATCTTTGAGGGTGGGGCAGTCAATTAGCATATTTCTTCCTTATTGGCTGTAGGCACCACCATCTTTGTGAGGGCATGAGGGTCAATTAGCATATTCCCTCTTTATTAGATAGGATGTCAGAAATCTAAAGAAATGTATTTCAGAATAAATTTTTTGAAGATGAAAAATTTCTTATAGATTAAACTCATTCTAGTGGTTCAAACAGCTCCTGGTTTCCCCAAGTTAATTGTAAAATAGATTAAACATGAACTGATTATATTATAATAAAAGTGATACATGAATAATTACTGCAGGCATAATATCCCTTTAAAAAGCATAGTTGTTGTCTGTATCTCTGAGTCTTTCTTTCTTTGCTTTGCTTAAACCCTTTAGCCTTCTCACCCTGCCCCCAATTGCCTCCCCCCTGACAGACAACAGTGTGGTAATTGCCAGAGGAAAGGGGAGAAGGAAGAGGTAGATGAGGGAAAAGGGGAATAAATGGTGATGGAAGGAGACTTGACTTGAAGTAGTAAACACACAATACAAGCACACTTTCTTCATCTCATCTTATCCTCTGCAAAATATGAACAAGGAATTTATTTCAAAAATTTCATTGGGATTTGGGTACATTATTGACTTTTTACTTGAAGAAATTAACTTAGAATGGTATATTGCCTCTCAGGGGCTTTAATCAAATGCCACCAACTTAATTCATTTTATTTAGTTGACATCACTAATGGTAATTGTCTTCATAGTCAATCTGCATTACAATACCATCATATGTAAGGGCTGGCTCCAGGGCACACATATATTGCCTAGATGTATAGAACAACTTACTGAGACCAACTTATTTAAGGGCTTATATTTGTAATTCACAGGTTGCACTCACATGGATATCATCATTTCATGTGGCAATCTATGATGGCCGTGTACACTGCACAGGCCTCGGCCTTGTGTTCCTGTTTCTACTGCATCTTCATTGCCCTCAGGCCATAGTGCTGCTCATCTAAGTTTCAGATATGCTGGTGTTGCTTCTTTAAGAAAGAAGGCTGCCAGTTATGTTACTCATGATTTGATTTTGATTTTTAAAATAACAACAACAACAACAAAAAAAACCCACATAGGTGATCCCAGTGTTTACTGGAGGAAAACACTCAGCATGATGGGGACACTCTGGGAAGTCAGGGGGTTGGAGAAACAGTGACCCAATATTCAAGCAAAGGAGAAAACCAACGAGATTAATATAGTTTAAATTCTTATATAGTTAGATTCTTAATATAGTTAAATTCTTATAATTTCTTAATTATCAAAATTTGAGAGGTTACATCTTACCTATTATTATTTCAAACTTCTCAATATCTTCCACTATGGGGAAAAGTCTTGAAGAATTACTACCATATCCGCATTACCTCAGAGGTGAAAAAATAGCTTATCGCCTTCATATATATATCTTAAATAAGCAGGTGCCCTGCACAGGGTGACTCCTATAACGACTCATCCATGAATAATTGCTATCCTGTGAGTTCCTCCAATTTAGAAAAGAAATGTCACATATAATTGTGCCACAGTCTTTTGGCAGTGAGGGTTTAGGAATCTGGAGAAGGGCTGCACATATGTGAATAAAGACTAGACTAAAAATATAAATTTGGAAGGCATGGGGGAAGGCCAGGCAGAAACTTAGCTCTAGTGACTAAGCTCCCCGAATTTCTGGACCCACGGCTTTTTATTTATACATTTTGCCCTTTAGCAAAGCAGATACACATATCAAAGGTAAGGTTTGGTAAACAATAAAGGATTATCAGGTTAGGGGAATTGCCTACAGCTGTTTAGCAGCATGTAATAATATGTAGATCTTCAGCCCTGCTGAAGGTATCTGTCAGCCTTCTGACAAACTTCTCACATTTATTATGCTAACTACTGTCCTTAGCCTGCAGCATAATTGGACCACTGGGTTGTAACTAGGATTCACCTTTAAATATACCCTCCTCAGACTACTCAAAAAAAAAAAAATTAAAAGGAAGGAACACTTCCAAGCTCTTTCTATGAATCCAGCATTAACCTAATCCCAAAACCAGATAAAGCACTACAAAGAAAGCGAATTACAGGCCAATATCCCTGATGAACATAGACGCTAAAATCCTCAACAACATTTTGCATATTTCATCCACCAATGCATTAAAAAGTTCATACACCATGTAGAATTTATTCCGGGCATGCAAGACTGGTACAATATATGCAAATCAATAATGTGATACAACACATTAACAGATTGCAAGACAAGAATCACACGATCATATCAATTGATGCAGAAAAAGCATTTGACAAAATCCAACACCCTTTTTTGATAAAAACTCTCAACAAAGTAGGAATAGAGGGATCATACCTCAAAATAATAAAGCCTTATAACCTACAGCCAACATCATACTCAATGGGCAAATACTAAAACAATGTTCCGTAACAGCAGGAACAAGACAGGGATGCCCACTTTCACCATTCCTGTTTGACATAGTACTAGAAGTGCTAGTCATAGCGATCAGACAAGAGAAGAAATAAAAGGCATCCAAATTGGAAAAGAGGAAGTAAAACTGTCCTTATTCACAGATGCCATGATATTGTACCTAGAAAACTCTAAAGATGCCTTCAAAAAACTACTAGATTTAATAAATGAATTCAGCAACGTAGCCAGATTTAAAATTAACACCCAGAAATCTATGGCATTTTTATACAGAAATAATGAACTCACAGAAAGAGAAACTTTAAAAATGATCCCACTTACTATTGTAACAAAAAAAAATTAAGATACCTAAAAATAAAATTAATTAAGGTAAAAGATCTGTACTCAGAAAACTACAAGACATTGAAAAAAGAGATTGAGGAAGGTATAAATACATGAAAGAATGTACCATGTTCATGGATTGGTAGAATCAACATCATTAAAATGTACATACTACCCCAAACAATCTATATATTCAATTGAAATCCCCATTAAAATACCAACAGCATATTTAACAGACCTAGAACAAACTATCCAAAAATTTATATGGAATAAAAAACGACCCCTAATAGCCACAGCAATCTTGAGAAAGAAGCACAAAGTTGGAGGGATCACAATACCAGATATCAAGTTATATTACAAAGCCACTATGTTCAAAACAGCCTGGGACTGGCACAAGAACAGATATATTGACCAACGTAACAGAACAGAGAACCTAGAAATTGACCCAAGCCATTATGTTCAATTAATATTTGACAAAAGAGACAAGATCATACAATGGAGTCAAGACAGTCTCTTCAATAAATGGTTTTGGGATAAATGGACAGATACATGCAAAAAATTAAACTAGACCACCAACATACACAAAAATAAATTAAAAATTCATAAAATATTTAAATGTATGAATGGAAACCATAAAAATCTTAGAAGAGTCCATAGGTAGCAAAATATCAAACAGATCTTGTATCAATACATTTACTAATACATCTCCTAAGACAATGGAAACTAATTAGAAAATAAACAAATGGGACTACATCAAAATGAAAAGCTTCTCCACAGAATAAGAAAGCATCAACAAAACAAGAGAGCACACTGTATAGGAGAACACATTTTCCAATGTTACATTCGATAAGGGTTTAATCTCCAAAATTTACAGGGTACTCATACAACTTAACAAAAGGAAGATAAACAATCCAATCATAAAATGGACACAATACCTAAATAGAAACTTCTGGAAACCAGACATACAGAAGGCCAAGAAGCATATGAAAAAAATGCTGAAAGTTACTAATCATCTGAGAGATGCAAATCAAAATGACAATAAGGTACCATCTGACACTATCTGAATGGCTATCATCAAAAAAATAAACAAATGAAAAATACTGGCAAGGATATGGAGAAAAGGGAGTCTTGGTACACTGCTGGTGGGAATGCAGACTGGTGCAGCCTCTGTGGAAAACAGTATTAACTTTCATCAAAAAATTAAAAATGGAATTCCCATTTGATCCAGTGATCCCACTTCTAGAATATATCCTAACAGACCTGAAACACCAATCAGTGAGAATGTATGCACCCCTAAGTTCATAGCAATGCAATTTACAATAGCTAAGATTTGGAAACAGCTTAAGTGCCTATCAATAGATGAGTGGATTAAAAAACTGTGTTACATCTACACAATGGAATATTATGCTGCTGTAAAAATGAAAGAACTCTTTCTATTTGCAACATCATGGATATACCTGAAAGCATTATTCTAAGGGAAATATGCCAGTCAGAGAAAATAAGTATCACCTGATCTCACTCATTTATGGAATATAATGAACAACAAAAACTGATGAACAAAAATAGATCTAGAGACATAGAAGCACTGAACAAACTGTCAAACCTCAGAGGAAAGGCATGGGAGGATGGGCCTGGGCAGGGCATAACAGATCAGCCAAGGAACTTGTATGCATATATACATAACCAATGGACACAGACAATGGGGTTGGGGGTTTGAAGGCCTGGGCTCAGGGGCAGGGGCAGGCTGGGAGAGAACAATGAGGGATAAAGAAGACATATGTAATACTTTCAGCAATAAGATTTTTTTTTAAGTACAAATTAGCAGATACAAAATAGTGATGGGGATGTAAAGTATAGCATAGAAAATATAGTTAATAATCTATATATATAAAAACCTAAGCGACCATTACGACCAGTTGACTGAACTACTGAACGACTGGTTGCTATAACAACGCACTGACCACCAGGGGGCAGATGCTCAATGCAGAAGCTGCCCCATGGTGGTCAGTCAACCTCCTGCGGCCGGCCAACCCCCTGTGGTCCCTCTCCCCTGAATGGCCCCAATCAGCCCTGATGGGCCCCAATTGCCAGCCAGGCAAAGGGACCCCACCTGTGCATGAATTCGTGCACTGGGCCTCTAGTATTATGATAACTGTGTATGTATTAGATGGTACTAGATTTATTGGGATGATCACTCTGTAAGTTATATAAATTTCCAATCACTAGGTTGTGCACTTGAAACTATATATTTTAAAAAATTGAAAATCATAGTCAATGATTTAGGAAATGGAATTAATGTGAGTCTTTTAGGATAGGAGAGTATGGAATGATAAATCACACATTATCTGTTCATTTATCACATCTATTTAAAAATAGTGAAAGAATAATGGAACATTAAAAAGTATATAACATATTAAAAGGAATCTAGTGAAGAAAATAAACTGATGAACAAAACAGACCCAGAGACATTGAAACATGCAACAAAATGACATATTTCAGAGGTGGGAGGATGAAAAGAGATTAAACAAAGAACTCATGTGCATGTATGCTTAGCCCTTAGACAATAGTGCAGGGAAGGCCTGGGAAAAGGGCAGGAGTGGGACAGAAGGGTCAATGGGGGATTGACACAGAGGGTACATTTCTAATACTCTCAGCAATAACGTTTAAAAAAATAAAAAGGTATCTATATCCTTTATAATAAAGAGGTAATATGCAAATTGACCATCACTCCAACATACAAGATGGCTGCCCCCATGTGGACACAAGATGGCTGCCACAAGATGGCCAGCAGGGGAGGGCAGTTGGGGGGGCATGCCTGCAGGGGAGGGCAGTTAGGGGTGACCAGGCCACCAGGGGAGGGCAGTTGAGGGTGACCAGGTCTGCAGGGGAGGACAGTTAGAGGCAACTAGGTCAGCATGGGAGGGCAATTAGGGGTGACCAGGCTGGCAGGGGAAGGCAGTAAGGGCAATCGGGCTGGCAGGGGAGCAGTTAGGCATCGATCAGGCTGGCAGGGGAGTGGTTAGGGGGTGATCAGGCTGGCAGGCAGAAGCAGTTAGGGGCAATCAGGAAGGCAGGCAGGTGAGCAGCTGGGAGCCAGCAGTCCTGGATTGTGAGAGGGATGTTGGGCCTAAACAGGCAGTTGGACATCCCTTGAGGGGTCCCAAATTGGAAAGGGTGCAGGCTGGGCTGAGGGGCACACAGCCCCTGCATGAATTTCGTGCACCAGGCCTCTAGTTTATATAAATCTTTCAAAAAAAATATTGAACATTTCTTATGTACTAGGTTCTATCTAAAACTCAAAGGACATTTTATTTAGTAGAAGAGATAGACATGTTAACAAAAATGTGTTTCCACAATGTGTGATGAAATACATTAGAGGTAATAAGATACAAGCAAACACATGAAGAAAGGAGTGATCAGATCTAACCAGGAGGTTTGGTAAGGCTCCTTGGGTTGAACATTGAACTGAGTCTTTAAGTTAAGCACAGTGTGCTTTGAAGATGAGAGTTGAAGGGAACTCTAGGCAGAGAAAAAGGCATGTTTGTAGGTGCAGATGAATGGAGTCATAATGATGTACTCAGGAATCCCAAATAGTTCAACATGGAAGATATAATGAATTGTGGGGAGAAGAGGTAGTGAAAGATTTTTGTCAGCCAATCTAAACCTTTGAACTTCTTTCTGCAAGTATTAAACAGAACTTCAATCTGTAGATTAAAATGAGTATTCTGGAGGTGAAGCAAAGAATAGATTAAATGGGATGTAGACTGAGAAGCTAGTTAAGCAGGCAATTGTTAAAGCTCCTATGAGGCATGTTGGTGGCCTGAGATTACTTTAAACTGTGTTTTTAAAAAAAGTGATTTTAAAGGGAAAAGATCTTTAAATTCTGAAATGTGTTTTACTAAAGCTGAATGCTATATGGTATTCAGAAAAAGAGAGTAATGAACTAGAGCACCTTCATGAGGAGAGAAGAGAGGAGAGGATACATACGCAAAAGCATTTATTGCATTACATTTAATTGGAAACGTGTCTTTTACCTGGAACATAAAACTTATTACCATAGCTTGAGCTATAAATAAGTGCTGCAATAAATTCTGATGTTGAAGAAAGATAAACAGAAAGAAAATATAGAAAACTCATTCTAAATAGATAATCTATCTCTGGGACTTAGGTCCTACTGTTTGGACTAAATCTCTCTGTTCCCAGACCACCTTAGCTGAAAAAGATCACACTTGGCTAGTCTCAGAGGGAAGGGGGAGTCAAACCAACTGTTCAGGTTTCCTACAATCTCTTCAGGGGCCAAAATGAGCATCAGATCTTTTTAGAAACATTCTCACAGTGCACCAGAACCTTGTCCTTATGAATCTCCAGTCATTGTGTTCTGATCTTCCCCATCTTGGCTCCAGCCATTTATGCCCAGATGGAGGGAAGTCCTGTGTTAACTCTCCCCATTTGGACCTAAGAGAACCAAGTAGGTCCCCATCTGTTTTCTGGTCCCCTCTATATCTGTAGTTTAGGAAACTCATTCTGGATACAAAATGGATGATGAATTTGAGAGAAATGAGAGCAATAAGGTGACAATGGTTGCCTGAAGTAGATGGTAGCTTCAATGATAATGATAAAAATATAGATTTGAAAGCTATATTTCTCAGAATTTTAGGAACTGATTGAAAGTGAGTGATGAGAGAAATGAAACAGTAAAAAAAAAACACCTTATAGGTTTTTTATCTAAGCAACTGGATAGGTAGTGGTGCCATTTATTGAGCTAGAGGACACTGGACATAAAAAGTTTCATTGTAAACTTTGTGAAGTTGAGACACCTGTGAGGCTTCTAAATAGATATGCCCAGTAGTTTGAACATTCATGTTTGGAGGTCAGGAGAAGAATCTGGACTGGAAAAAATATTATTCTGATATCATAACATGTAGATAGCAATGCTAGGATCTCCCCAGGAGAATGAACTGAGCAAAAATAACCAGAACCCAGAAAAAGACATGTTTGTTTGTTTGTTTGTTTGTTTTAATTACAGAAGAAGAAAGCCTTTGGAGAAGACTAGAAAATTCTACTGCAGAGAGAAGAGACAAATCAGGAGAGTAAAATTCATAGAAATGCACAATAATCATAATCTGTAATATACTACTGAGAAGTGAATAATCACTGATAGGTATTCATTAGTTTTAGGGATATGGATGCTACTGTGGACCTTGAAGAGAGCTATTTCAATGAAGCAGTAAAAGCAGAAAACAAATTACAGTGCCTGTGGAAACAAGTTGAAAAGGAGAGACCCAAATACAGAAATTTATTCTGGAGGCTTGTCTGAGAGAAGGGAGGAAGAGTAGATGGAGAGGGACATGTAATGAAGAAATGGTATAATAAAAAGATGAATCATAACAACAAAAACAGAGAACCATTTTAAGACAGCCATGAAAACAAATGCGAACAACTGTGGACCAGACCAATAACATTGGGGTACACAAGGAATCTGAGTAAAGAGCAACTGTTGTAGGCTAATGACTATATAAGTAGCACCGACATATTGTGGAAGTCAGGAGAGTTGAGTTTAAATTCTTTCTCTGGCACTGACTAAAACTTTCTTATCTGTAAAATGGAGATAATCCTTACTTTTCAGAGATAATCTTCAAGTATACTTGTCATCTAGTAAAAAAGTTATCACGTTAGTTTCTTTTTTCTTTTTCTTTTGCAGGTTAAAACAATGGAGCAAAAAGACATATATATGCCAAATACAGAAACTTCACATAAGAAATAATTTTTGTATTTTCATGTTAAAATTCACTAAATTAATGTTCTATGATAATGTCAGTACCTTCTATTTGACATGTGAAATTTGTTCTGTTTTATTTTAGTCTCACAACAACCCTAGGAGGGAAGTAGGACAAATACTCTTTTCTCTTGTTAAAGATACAGAAACTGGGGCATGCCAAGATTAGGGAACAGCACATCCTCAGTTGTTAGTGGGGTAGGCTGGACTAGAACTGGTCTCTGGAGTTCAGTGCTTTGTTTAGGAACCCATAATATGCAAATAAATGCTAATTGCAGTCTCAGTAGCACATCTGGAGTACCATTAAATGGGAAATTATTAGTATTTACTCCTGAACTTTCAGAAATGACTAATTTAAGTTTCATTCAGCATGTTTTTAGATCGTTCCTAGAACAAGCAATTCACTGGGATTGAATCATTCTTCCCTCTGAGACTAACCAAATGTTTTCCTTTAAAACTAAGAATACCTAGGAGCAGATAAGCTTAATCCTGGTACCCCATAAACAGAACCTGAGCCCCCAATGAGTTGGCAAAGAGAACAATAAACTCATCCAAAAGTGACACAGCAACCAGGGAGAGGATGCTGGGTTAAAACATCCAAAAAGGAGGATTTTTAGCAAAAGGGAACTACAAAAGAAGATAGATATCAACACAAACCAAGGTATTCCTGGCATTTCTATTAATACTACCAACAACAATAGCAATAGTAGTACAGGGAAAAAGTCCATCATACCACATACCAATATGTATCCTAATATATAAAAACACTGGGTCTGTCATGACCAGAGGCTTGACCAACCAGAAGTCAGTCCTGCAGTCAGTACTGGGTTGCTGTGGTGACCCAGCACTGACTGCTGAGGGGGCTGCGAAACAGGCCCAGAGAGAGGCCTGAAGAGAGAAGCAGGGTCTGATCCATAGCCTGTGTGGCAGCTGTTGATTAGCACTTGCCTCTTTCTTTTTCTCTGGGCTAGACCCAGCAGCCCCGCCTCCATTTCTCTGCAAGCCTCCAACGGGGCTGCTGATCAGGCCCACCTTTCTGATCAGGCCCCATTGATAGGCCCAGAGAAGCTGACTGGCATAGAAACCAACCAATCAGAACCAAATCTGGGTGAACTGGGAGGAGCCAATGGCTGCCTAGGAAGTGGAGCTTTTGATACTGACTGGCATAGAAACTGACCAATCAGAAACAAATCTGGGTCAACTGTGAGGAGCCAATGGGTGCCTAGGAGGCAGAATTTTTGACGCTGATTGGCATAGAAACTGACCAATCAGAACTAAATTGGCCTGCAGGGGAGGGCAGTTAGGAGTGATAAGGCAGGCAGAGGCAGTTGGCGGAGAGATTAGGCCAGCAGGAGAGAGCAATTAGGGGAAATAAGGCAGAAAGACAGAGGGGTTAGGGGTGATCAGGCAGGCAGGCAGGTGAGTGATTAGGAGCCAGCAGTCCCAGATTGCAAGAGGGATGTCCAACTTCCGGTTTAAGCCCGATAACCGGCAGTTGGACATCCCCCAAGGGGTTCCTGATTAGAGAGGGTTCAGGCTGAGCTGAGGGAACCCCCTCTCCGTACTCAAATTTCATGCACTGGGCCAATAGTATGTATATATTTGGAAATGAAAATCTATGATTTTCAAACTAAAAAAAAATCAAGTGAGAGAAATTTAAAAGACCTAGAAAATTATGAGAGAAAACATGAGACTTGGTAGACAGGTCCAAGATATGTAACATGAGAATGAAAGAAATTTCAGAAAAAAATTACATATTGAGAATAGGGTCTAATTATGTATATAGAAGAAAAATACTGTCCTTGAATTAAAGGAATATAATAGATTTGAAAGACTCACTGAGTTCCAAGCATATCACATATATAGCATAACTGATTTTAATTCCTGGACTTAAAAAAAGAACAAGTTTAAAACAAAGCATCAAGCCCTGGCTAGGGTGGCTCAGTTGGCAAAGTGTCCCCCATGCACCAAGAGGTCATTGATTCGATTCCTGTTCAGAGCACATGACCAGGTTGAAGTTTCGATTCCCAGAAGCGGGCATGCAGGAGGTAGTCAATCAATTTTTTTCTCATTGATGTTTCTATCTCTCTCTTTCCCTCTCTTTTTCTCTCTTTAAATATATATGTTTTTAAAAAAACACAAACAACATCAGCTACATTCATAGTAGCACAATTTACCATAGTTAATATTTGTAAACAACCTAAGTGCCCATCAGCAGATGAGTGGATTAAAAACCTGTGTACACAATAGAATACTATGCTCCTGTAAAAAATAAGGAATTCTTACCATTTGCAACAGCATGGATGGAACTGGAGAACATTATGCTAAGCGAAATAAGCCAGTCAGAGAAAAATAAATACCACATGAACTCACTCATTTGTGGAATATAATGAACAACATAAACTGATGAACAAAAACAGATCCAGAGACAGAGAATAATCAATCAGACTGTCAAACCTCAGTGGGAAGGTAGAGGAGGGTGAGGGTAAGGGGGAGAGATCAACCAAAAGACTTGTATGCCTGCATATAAACCTAACACAGAAACCATGGGGGTGAGGACATTGGGGGGGGGGGTGAGGGGCCTCAATGGGTGAATAAGGACACATGTGCAATACCTTAATCAATAAAGAAAAAAAAAACATCAGAAATACTTGGTTTCTCATCTATATATACAACAGAGGAACACAGAAAATGATAGAATACTATCAACTGATGTAAAAAGAAAAGGACAGCAGCCTAAGAATCCTAAAGCTCTCTAGGATACCATTTACCAGCCAGGTTAAAGAAGAGATATTTGCCAAAAGCAGAAATTCAGATAACTCCCATTAAAAATAGTAGTGAATATATACCTGCAAATACATGGCAAATTAATAAGAAAATGAAACAACAGTGACAAATTAACTCTGCAATATGCATATTTAAATTTAAATGGATAATAACTAGGAATGTGTAAGATACATCCTACCCAAGATTTATTGTAATAAAACAGTTATACTACCAGTGAAAGCTTAATAGTTTGGATAGTAAAAAGTTATCTCAACAAAACTGAGGAAGTGGGATGTTAATGAAGAAAGGGTTAATTAACTTCCTGTTTATATAGGGGAGACTGGAATGAGGAAAGTAAAAACATTCTAAAATACCTCATAATGGGTTGGAGTTATTGGGAGAAATCTTTTCTTATTGTCACTCAGTAATACATATATATATATATATATATATATATATATATATATATATGCATTTATGAATGTTAGAAGAGGGTAACTACCAGCTTGATGGAACACTGGGAGGATTTCTAAATTAAGGAGAGAGTGAAGTTGAGAATAATTCATAGTAATATTAAATCACCACAAGAAAAAGAAATCTCAGAATAATATTAGTAGTTATCACAGTAAGATAAAGGAATAAAATATGATAATGATATATGATTTTTTTAAGATGCACATATTCTTATTAAAATACTAGAGGCCCAATGCACAAAATTCGTGCATGGAGGGGAGAGTACCCTCAGTCCAGACTTCACTCTCTCCAATCAGGAACCCTCAGGGAATGTACGACTGTGGTTTTGGCCCAGTCCCTGCCCTCCCCCACTCCCCCCCCCCGCCCCCGGCCAGCCTGGTAACTCCACACAGCCTGCTGTTCAGTAGTTTGGACTAACCCCCTTGCCAGCCTGGTTGCCCCACACAGCCTGTTCGGTCATTGCAGGTTGTTTTGGTCATGATGGCCCTAGCTTGGTCCTTCCCAACTGCCCTCCCCTGTAGGCTTGACCGCCCCCAAATGCCCTCCCTTGCAGGCCTGGTCCCTCCCCACTGCCTTCCCCTGCTGGCCATCTTGTGTCCACATGGGGGCAGGATCTTTGACCACATGGGGCCAGCCATCTGTGTGTTGGAGTGAAGATCAATCTGCATATTACTCTTTTATTAGATAGGATAGAGGTCCGGTGCACGGGTAGGGGGGCTGGTTTGCCCTGAAAAGTGTCCCAGATCAGGGTAGGGGTTTTCTTGGTGCATGGAGTGGCCTGGGCGAGGGGTCTGTGGTGGTTTGCAGGCCATCTACACCTCCCAGAGACCCAAGCAGAGGCCCTGGTATCTGGGATTTATTTATCTTCTATAATTGAAACTTTGTAGCCTTAAGCGGAGGCCAAAGCAGGCCAGGGCTGCAGAAGCTTGGCTTCCTCCATCACCAGGGGCAACCCTAGCCTCCTGCTCTCTCCAGCTCCATGGCTGCCGCCATTTTGTTGGGATTTATTTATCTTCTATAATTGAAACTTTGTAGCCTGGAGTGGAGGCCTGGGCTGGCAAGGACAGGCAGAAAGTTTGGCTTCCTCCATTGCCAGGAAAACCCATGCCTCCCTCCTGCTCTCTGTGGCCTCAGCCATCTTGGTTGGGTTGATTTGCATATTCACTCCTGATTGGCTGGTGGGCATGGCTTTTGGGTGTAGCAGAAGTATGGTCAATTTGCATATTACTCTTTTATTAGATAGGATACTATAAAAAGGTTACCTTCACACAAATTAGTAAAGAGAGAATCCAAGATGGCGGCATAGGTAAACACCTAAACAGCTGCCTCGCACAACAATTTAAACTGCAACTAAAAGACAAAAGCTCTATCACCCAGAACCATGGGAAAGCTGGCTGAGTGGAAGTTCTACAACTAGAAGGAAAGAGAAAAGAGCATTGAGACGTGCACGAGCGCTGAAAAGCTGAGGTACGGAGGTGCATGTTCCGGGCTGGCTGCGGGAGACTGGGTGCGTTGCTTTTTTCAACCTGAAGGGAGACAAGCCCCCAATTACTCTGAAATCCAGTCTCTGGGGAGACGCGGGGGACCCAAACTCCTACGGGGAGAAGCTGGACTGTCTGCCAGTGAGGGTGGCTTGCTTGCAGAGCTGCGCGCAGGAATAATTGTTTACTGCACTGGGACACGGGACTCACGGATGCCATTGGGGACCCAGAGCCTGCTAACTAGCAGCCATTGCTGTTTGCCATGCCCTAACCTAGTGACACCCTGAGGCCCCGCCCTGCACAACCTATTGGCCTGGAGGTCAATTCCTCCCAGCGTAACAACAGCAATTAAGGCTTAACTGCACCAAGACTTTGCACTCAGTCCACACAGGGGTGTACCAAGAGCGTCCACATCAGGTGATTGGGGAGGCCGAGCTACTGCCCCCTATAGTTCACCTTCCACACAAAGCCACTCCATCAACACAGGGAAGCAGCCAAAATGCAGAAACAAAGAAACATGTCACGAATGAAAGAAACGGAGGAAAGCAAACTACTGGATGACTTAGAGTTCAGAACCACATGTATAAGGTTACTCAAGAATCTTCTAAAAACCGCTGAGAAACTTGATAACACTTCTGAGGAGCTTAGTGAGACCTTCAAGGAGCTTAATGAGAATGCCAAAAAAATGGAAAAGGACCAGTCAGAAATGAAGCATACACTGTCTAAAATAAAGAATATACAGAAACTCAATTGTAGATCAACGTACCCCAAGAATCAAACCAAAGATCTGAAATATGTGGAAACAAAAAACATCCAACCAGAAAAACAAAAAGAAAAAAAGAATCCAAAAATATGAAGATAGTGTAAGGAGCCTCTGGGACAACTTTAAGCGAACCAACATCCGAATTTTTGGGGTGCCAGAAGAAGGGAGAGAGCAAAATATTGAAAAACTATTAGAAGAAATAATGACAGAAAACTTTCCCTACCTGGTGAAAGAAATAGACTTACAAGTTCAGGAAGCGCACAGAACCCCATACAAGAGGAATCCAAAGAGGACCACACCAAGACACATCATAATTAAAATGCCAATGGCAAAAGACAAAGAGAGAATATTAAAAGCAGCAAGAGAAAAACAGTTAATTACCTACAAGGAAGTACCCATATGACTGTCAGCTGATTTCTCAACAGAAACTATGCAGGCCAGAAGGGAGTGGCAAGAAATATTCAAAGTGATGAACAGCAAGAACCTACAACCAAGATTACTCTACCGAGCAAAGCTATCATTCAGAGTTGAAGGTCAGATAAAGAGCTTCACAGACAAGAAAAAGCTAAAGGAGTTCATCACCACCAAACCAGGATTACATGAAATGCTGAAGAGTATTCTTTGAGAAGAGGAAGAAGAAGAAAAAGGTAAAGATAAAAATTATGAACAACAAAATGACATCAAATACATACCTACCAACAAGTGAATCTAAAAATCAAGTGAATAAAAAATCTGAAGAACAGAATGGACTGGTGAATATAATAGAATCAGGGACATAGAAAGGGAGTGGACTGACGATTCTCAGGGGAAGCAGGTGTGAGGGGTGCGGGAAGAGATTGGACAAAAATCTTACTCCTATGGATGAAGATAGTGGCAGTGGGTAAGGGCATGGGGTGGGGTGGGGAATCAGGTGGAGGGGAGCTATGGGGGAAAAAAAAGAGGAACACCTGTAATAATCTGAACAATAAAGATTTATTTTTAAAAAAGATATACATTTTTAAAGCATTTTGGGAATATAACTGATATGTCTACTGAAATTTAAAATACACAGCTTAAGTCCAACAAAAACACTCCTAAGGAAACAAAACTTTCCAATATATATAAGAATATAATGGAGGAAAAAAGAATGTAATGTTTATGCAACATTGTTTTAGTGGCAAAAGATGGAAGCCAAAGAAAGCATCTAGGAATATGTAGTTGAATAATTTAAATAATTCGCAGTACATTTATAACATGGGATAATATGTAGTCATTAAAAGAATGAATTAGATTGTTTTTATTTTTTTTCAAGTTAATAAGTCATTATTGTTCAGATTATTACAATTGTTCCTCTTCCCCACCTCCCACCCCCATAGCTCCCCTCCACCCGGTTCCCACCCCACCCTCTACTCAGTTTCACCTCATATGAATCTGGGTCCCCAGAGTCTTGCCCAGAACTGGAGTTCAGAACCCTCCCACTTGAGAAAGCCAGCTGCGCATTCAGTTGCCCATCCTCTCCATGTGTGCACGTCTTAGTACCTCTGCCTCCTGGAGCTCCTCTGAGTCTCAGTGGGCTTTTCTCTTTCCTTCCTTTAGAATTTCCACTCAGCCAGACTTTCTGTGGTTCTGAATGATGTCCATTTTGTCTTTTAGTTGTCGTTTTGAAATTGTTGTGCGAGGCAGCAGTTTATGTGTTTACCTATGCCGCCATCTTAGTTTCTCCTCTGAATTAGATTGTTTTTAATTGATTTGGTGGGATTTCCATGCTGTGTAGTTAAATAAGAAGTGAACAATGAAACTATTTACACTAATAAAAGAGAAACAAACATGCAAATAAACCATCACTCTGCTACACCCACCATCCAATCAGAGCGAGTATGCAAATTAACCCAACTAATATGGCAGCTGCCACAGAGTTGGAGTGAGCAGGAGGTTTGGGTTACCCCAGGCGATGGAGGAAGCCAAGCTTCCCACCCGCCCTAGCCAGCTCTGGCCTCTGCTCAAGGCTACAAAGTTTCAATTATAGAAGATAAATAAATCCCAGCTAAGATGGCGGCTGCCGTGAAACTGGAGTGAGCTGGCGGCTTGGGTTGCCCCCAGCAATGGAAGAAGCCAAGCATCCCACCCACCCTGACCTGCCCTGGCCTCCATTCAAGGCTACAAAGTTTCAATTATAAAAGATAAATAAATCCCAGATACCTGCTTCCACCCAACCCCAACCTATGCTTGGGTCACCAGGGGGTGTGGCCAGATTGAAAACCACAACAGGCCCCTCGCCCAGGCTGTCCCATGCCCCAAGGGAACCCCCACTCTGATCCGGGACACCCTTTAGGGCAAACCAGCTGGCCCCCACCCATGCTCCAGGCCTCTATCCTATCTAATAAAAGAGTAATATACAGATTGACCATCACTCCAACACACAAGATGGCTACCCCTATGTGGTCAAAGATGGCTGCCCCCATGTGAGCACAAGATGGCCACCACAAGATGGCCAGCAGGGGAGGGCAGTTGGGAGGGACAAGGCCTGCAAGGGAGGGCAGTTGGGGGCAATCAAGCCTGCAGGGGAGGGCAGTTTGTGGGGACCCAGGCCTGCAGGGGAGGGCTGTTGGAGGGGGACCAGACCAGCAGGGGAGAGCAGTTAGGGGCTACGAGGCTGGCAGGGGAGGGTGGTCAGGGGTAACCCGGTTGGCAGGGAAGGGCAGTTTGGGGGGGGGCAGGCTGGCAGAGAAGGGCAGTTAGGGATGACCGGGCTGGCAGGGGGGCAGTTAGGGGCAATCGGGCTGACAGGGTAGCAGTTTGGCATGAATCAGGGTGGTAGGGGAGTGGTTAGGGGATGATCAGGCTGGCAGGCAGAAACAGTTAGGGGCAATCAGGAAGGCAGGCAGGCGAGTAGTTGGGAGCCAGCAGTCCTGGATTGTGAGAGGGATGTCCAACTGCCTGTTTAGGCCTGATATCGGTAGGGATCCCAGATTGGAGAGGGTACAGGCTGGGCTGAGGGACACACCTTCCCCCCCACACACCACCCCCCCCCCTGTGCACAAATTTCGTGCACCAGGCCTCTAGTATTTAATAAGATATATTTTCTTTAAAATGAAAGTGACTCTTCTAAAAGCCTAGTTACTATAGTTACTATATACTAGTACATGTGTTGTGTGGTGTGTGTGTGTGTATCTGTGTGTGTGTTCTTTCAGTTCCATTAGGCCTTTGTATATGATATTCCTGCTTGGAATATTCTTCCTTACCATTCTTTCCTTTTCTCAAATCCTAATCTTGCTTCCCATGACCACCTTCTAGCTACTTCACTTCTCAGGAAGGTTTCCGTAGTCCTGTAAATGAAGTTAGGTTCCCTTCTTATTTCCTTCCTTACATGTTCTCCCTCTGTCACAGCTCTTATGATATAACTAGAGACCCAAAAAAGCATGAAATTCATGCAAGAGTAGGCCTTCCTTCCCCCAGCTGCCCACACCGGCTTCCCTCTGGCACCTGGGACTTGGGCTTCCCGTGCAACCCCAGCTTCATCCAGAAGGTCATCCAGAAGGACTTCCGGAAGGATGTCTGGTCTAATTAACAGATTATGCTTTTATTATTATAGACTAGTGGCCCGGTGCATGAAATTTGTGCACTTTGAAAGGGACTTAATTAGAGGAAATATTTAAATATTGCTATTTGCCCTTTCTGTATAATAGAAGTGTGAGAGATGAAAGGAAATGAGTAAAATCTATATGAAAATAATACATAATTTTATTAATAAATAAACAATAACAAAATGATATAACAACAACAAAAGCATGACATAAAAACAACATTGATGCAGACAATGACTGATAAAGTGATTAAACTTATTCTAATATCTCCCTGTATACCACATTAAGAGTTAAAACACTTTCAGAGTGCTTGACTAATTTCCCTTGGGATGAAGTATTTACAGCTTTAACTTTAATGTCACACACTTTTCGAACTCAAGAGAAAGCAACATATAACTGACCATGTGTGAAAACGGATTCAGATAGGAATATTCCTACTGTGTCTAGAGTTTGTTCTTGTGGTTTATTAATAGTCATCGCAAATGTTGGCATCACAGGAAACTGTCATCAAATTAATTTAAATGAGAGGCCAGTGTCAGATGCCTAACCTCTCCCTCTGCAGATCCTGTTCATACTTCAGCTTTGATTATGTTAGCTCATAATCTTTTGATAATAAATCTAGTACCATTACAAAGACCCCATTTACTATTAAGATTTCTCAATAGCATGATGATTGCACCCACTTTCAATTTTAATTTATGACACGGCATTCCCGAAGGAGTAATACTGTTAAGAAATTCAATGGGAAATTTTTCCTTTTCAGCATCATTTGCTGAGTCAATGGAATAATCGCTCAAATATGTGTAAACATCTCCATCGAATATATCCAAAATTTCTTCATTTAATTTTTGAACATGCTCATTTTTGGACAAAGAATCGCACATTTAGATATATATTTTAATATTATCTATAGATATACTTTTTCCAAAGGTAGCTTCAATAATAGATCCATTACAAATCATTTCATGGGGGATTTCAATAATATCCATTCCTAAATGAAAACTGCTATCAAGTTTGCCATCTCCAAGTTTTACCAGCAATTCACTATAAGTAGAATCCTCTGATCTCATATTTGTATTAAGAGACAACTTTCTGAAACATCCCCAAACATCATAGTACTTTAAACTCATTTGTACTATGGCCTGGCCCATCGCATATCATGTGGTACAATACTGAGACATTGTTGAAAATTCCCTCCAAGAAGGAGAACTTTCCCACCAAATGCAACATTCAAATTCATAATTTCTCTTAGTAATCTGTCTACAGCATATGTTTATATTACGATTGGAGGCCATGGTGCACTCATCAATAATAAGAAGTTGGGCCTTTTTAATGGTTTTAGCAACTTCACTCTTTATATCAAGTCTAGAAATTGAAGTTTCATTTAATGAAATTGGTAATTTATATTGGGAATGAAAGGTTCTTCCACCAAGTAAATTTGCAGCTCTTCCTGTACATTCTGTGGGTAAATAGTACCACCACAACCT
Source organism: Corynorhinus townsendii (assembly GCA_026230045.1). Lineage (NCBI taxonomy): Eukaryota > Metazoa > Chordata > Mammalia > Chiroptera > Vespertilionidae > Corynorhinus > Corynorhinus townsendii. The sequence goes on from JAPDVU010000003.1 coordinate 102,449,114, forward strand.
CTAATATAATGTATTAAAACTTTATAAAGATGTGTTTTCCCACTACCACCTGGACCATCCAAAAAAAAGCATTTGGGATGTACAGTTTGATCTTTGATGGCTGAAGTTATAGTCTGAAAGGCTGCCAACTGTTCATCATTCAGAGAATTTATCAAAACCTCTGCCTGTTGTCACTCATATGATTTATCACATGTATTTGCATTCATTAATAAAGGATAGTCCAGAAGGTTGAAATGTGAACATTTCATTCCATGCAGTGTGAATACCTCCTGATGAATTTCATTAAGGGCATGGATTTCACAGTTTACACAGGCACCTTCTCTTCGGTGTAATTTCCAACAGAAATCTTCAAATAAAATGAGATTTATTCTCATTCCTTAATTTGTCTGCATCAGAAGGACATCCAAACACACATATGTATGCAAAGAGTTGCCACAGTTGTTTGGGCATATTAAGGATGATTGCATTGTCAATCGTATCTTTCCAGAGAGTGTCATTAAGTAATAATCCTCAGTGTTTAGCAGCTTCATGAAATGTATCATAAGTTATACCTCCTTCAGTTCACAGATCATCAAAACTTATCTCACCTTTTACATGCAGAAGCAAAAGTCTAAGGTAATATTGTTCTGGTTCTCTAAAGCTCACAGTGAACAGTCTACCTAATACTTTATCCCCACCCCTTCAGTGTTTTGTCCACAAAGAATTATTAAACACATAATGCTGTGGAATCTCCCAATAATAATAATTACATGCGCTCGAATCTTCTCTATTCAATAAGAACCAAGCCATCAAAGTTGAGTTATGCCTTTTAGTCCTATCTAAAACTTCAGCAAAATAATCAGTATGAAAACACAAATTTTGTTCATTTGGCAAATGAATAGCTAATCTTGTGATTGCATGAGATTGGTCATGCATTCACATTGCAAAAAGTCTCCAAACAGCCTCAGGGAGCACTCACAGACCTGGAGTCAATGAAGTCCTGTACTTCATCATGATTGACAATATTTTTTTCAGAAATTTGAATATTTGCACAATAATGCCCTTTATTGATGTATTTAAATAGATATTTGACACTTTTAATTGATGCACAGACTTAACATTTATATGACAGTTATATTTGAGGCACAAATACAGGTTATAAGGGACAATCCAAGTATTATCGACAATTTTATTTCCAATAGACATGGTGCCACCAGATCTTTGTTTGCATTTGGGATACCCATCAATATTTCCAATGGTCGCATTTTGGAATTCTTTTGGATATCCCTTTGAACCTATTCCATTTTCCATACATGGACTATTTGGATTTTGTATTCCACATGGTCCATGTACCATACTTGATTTTTACAATTTGAAAAAGTTGAGGATACTGGTCTTCATCTGGAATTTCTGCCTTAACTATACGATCAATGTCATCTTCTGTCCATAATTTGGATTCACTATCTAATATCAATAATATGTGAGTGGGAGGCAGTCTGCATTTCTGAAATTCAATGACATGAATCTTAGCTATTACTTTGCCAAATAAATGGAATTTTCATATATCATTTAAAAAAGCATTCAGCTTAATATTAAAAACTCTGGCTACCAACTCAGGTCTGTTTTCAACATTTTGCCAGTGTTGTAAATTGTTTGCAGTATCTGCCTATTTGGGGGTGCATGTCATGGTTTTGAATAAATCAGGCTTGCCATACCTCATTACAATTGCCATAGCATCCTGATATCGCTGCTGCATAATTCTGAGACTACCCTCAAAAGATGATGGAAGTATTATCATTTTACCAATTGGCACATTATCATTTTCAGATCTAGATTTGAGATAATCCATCAAACCACTATATTTTTCAACTCTCAACTTATATTGGGTGCTTTAATGAAATTTATCTGATTGGCTTCCATTTTTGAATATGAATGCACAATAAACTGTTGAGTTAATTTTCCTGCATTTAAAATAGGATTGAATGTGTCTCACACAGAGAGATGAAATCCATAATACTCCATTTGTGTGACTCATGTCCTTACATTTTGTCTAGTATTATTGTCGATTACACTGTTGTCTCTGAGCCTTAATGATATATCTGTTCCCCAGCCTTTTTCACCATGTGGAAAAAGAATAGGAAATGTCATTGCACCTAATATAGGAAACAGGATACTGATTTGTTTCATTTTAGTGGCATTTGGATTATTGGGATCTGCTTTACAATGAATGAGCAAGTCCATTTCAAAAGGAGGTTCTCCATCTTCGTTTCTGAATATGAAAGCAACCTCAGTTACACGGGGAGAATTATATCTACCTGGGTCACTGTTAAGATCGTATTTAATTACCATAGTTACTTCTGTGGGAGCAATACCTTTTGCTGCTGCTTCAGATTGGCTTCCTTTTCTACCTCATGTAGCATCTTGTATGATTTTGTTAATTCATTTATTTCATGCATGAGGTTATTGATGTCAATCATGAGTCTTTCTGAGCAGCCCTGGTTTTCTGGCATTGCTAATCTTTTACTTGTAGCTTCAGCTGTATCCAAAATACAGAGTTGAGCAAACTTCCGAGAAACACCATCCAAAGGATGTAAAGTTTCAGTACGGTGATAAACTTGTCCGTGTACTCTAAAACAGTATGGCCCATATCCTGATGGCGATACAATATTTGCACCCATGGAAGCAAAAGCAAAAGAACTATTTATGGATCCAATATTTTCCATGAAATTTTTACTGTCAGAGTCTTCATTTTTCATTAATCTTTTTAAATATGCCAGGTATTCTGGAAAATGTATATCATTTGGACAGACTTTACCTTTGCTACAACATCGAGTAAATTTCCCATTGGATGGTTTTTCATCAGAGAAATTTAGTGATAGGCAAAATTCACATCTAATAGTCATTCCACCACAACTATGTTCAAGAATTACATCCTCATGTACTCCATTTTTGCTGAGAAGGCAGTTCCTACCAGTATTGGTAGTACTTGTTGATGACTGTTTTCTAGACATATTCTGTCATCGCCACTGCCTTCTTTCAACTTCAAAGGCACGTTGATCTTTAGACATTTTCTGTAGATGACTCCAGCGTTTTTTTGGCTTCAGAGCGATGTTTTTCCAATAGCTGCTCTTCAAATACGTTCTGACAGAGGCGCTGCCTTCTTTCAAGATCAGACACACGTTGCTCTTCAGACATATTCTGTCAATAATGCCAGCATCTTTTGGCTGCAGAGGTATGTTGTATCAACAGTTGTTCTTTAGACATGGTCCTTCCTCTTTGCTCTGAGATGGTCCTTCCTCTTTGCTCATGGTCTGAGATGTAGGTGAATGAGAGTCCTGACTGTCAGGCCACTGAGAGCAGTCTGACCAATGGCTGATTCTGACTAATTCTGCGGGGGCAGCACTTCCTCCTCCCTGCTGTCAGTCTCCCTGCCAGTGATGAGAAAGCTGGGGCAACTGAGGGAGCCAAGCCCCCCAAGCCACACACTCTCCCACTCTGCCAAGCCCCGCAAGCTGCCCGCTCTCCACCCACTCTCCACCTGCTCTCCCACTCTGCTCTCTGTCCAGCAACAGGTCCACCATCTTTGTTGGGTTAATTTTCATACTCACTCCTGATTGGCTGTGGGCGTTGTGGATGGATGGTCAATTTACATATTTGTCTATTATTAGTATAGATGATTATCTTAGTGGTTTTTCTTTCCCACTAAATTATGCTTCATGTAAACAAAAACTATGTTGTTCAACCCCAGCTTCTTGCAGAGCTCTTAACATATTCTAGGGTTTTAAAGCTCAATTAACAGGTTGAATGAATGAATGAATGATTCCCTCAGAAGGTTCTCTCAAGCACATGATCAGCATCATTTACTTAAATGTATCTTCCTCCACTCCTAGAGAGTGGATTCTGGAGTCTAGAGATAGTTTCATCATGAACTATTTATGAGTGAATACATGAATAGATTGCAGAAAGCATCATTGTTATGACATGTGAAAGATCTAACCACTTCCTACAGTAGACTTAGATAAAAATCAGGATGCTAGGCCAGTTACGGTGTTTAAGGGAATTAGAGCTGGTAAATAGAACATTTAAGGACTGAAACATGTCTTATTCACTTAGGTCTGATTTGAGACAAATTGATTGTATCACTTTTCCTCCACAGATCACTTGAGTGTTCAGAGATGAATATACTTATAACTAGGGCTGAAGGCATGGGTTTACACAGTCCTATATAGCTGTGTCTACACATTCCCACCCCCGTCTGCAGTTGCTTAAGTAAAGCATGGACACCTGACCCAAATGTATCTAATTTTATCCCCTTCATTAAATTTGAAATTAGGAAACTGAGAGACTCTGGAGCCAAAAAAACATACAAAATCAAGACCAAACCATTCTATAACAGAACAAAGCCAATGACAAGCTTATCTCCAGTGAACAGAGGGAACCACACATAGCAGAGAAATGCAGGTAAATAGAGAGGCATACAGGATGTTACTAGATTTGGAATATCTTTAACATGAGAAATGAAGAGAGCAGCCTCATTTATTTATTTATCTATTCAAATATTTACTGAACCTCCTAGGATCCCTACATTGCCATAGGTGCTGGGAATTCAACAGCAAATGGGACAATGCAAGTCCATGCCTTCGTAGGGCTTGAAGTCCTATAAAAGGACTGAAGGGAACAAATTATAATGAAGTGTCACCAGTGTTATGACAAGGAAAGTTCAGGATGCTCTGGAAACATAAAACTGGGGAGCCCAACCTGGTATATCTTTACTATAGACCTTCCAGTTCCATTGCTTTTGTGGTCCAGTTGTATTTCATTTCCTACCCTTTGATTCATCTTTATTCCCTCAAGAATAAGCTCTTTTTTCTCTTGAATCAGCATTCTAGATAACATATGTATTTTGTCTACACAGCACCTTTTTGGATGCTAACATTATAGGAACTGTCCCTTCTCTTCCTGGTGAGGGGTTAGAGTGTTGCACACAAACTACCCTGGGTGACTTGGAATCCTTTTGTATAGACTGATAGTCTCTGTCCTTCTTTGTCCTATCTAGAACAAAGGGTCTTTTGAGGTTGTAGTTGTTGGGACCGTTCTTGCCACCATTCGGAGATGATTTGCCTAAGCATAAAGCACAAAGGATGGCAGAATTAAGAGATTCTGAAAAAGATGAAGATTCTTAATGACATATTTTTAAGCATCTCTAAGGCTTTCTAGTTACAGGACCCAATTAGTTCATTTTTTCCTAATTTACATGAGTTGCTTTCAATCACAACTAAAAGTATCCTTACTAATATAACTATTATGAATAAATTTCTATTTCATGCATAAATAATCCTGACCAAGATGATTTAGTGGGGTGGGAGAATGGAGAACAAAATTAACTTGCTCTATCTTTCCCATACTCTTTCCCAGCTTATAATAACTCATTTGAATAATACTTTATGCAACAGTTACTCACACAAGTTCCTATGGCCCTCCTGCCATTTCTGTGAAGTAGGTATTAGAACACCATTTTGCAGTGGTGTTATAAGATTGATTTTGTACTTGGAATGTCATTGTGAAACCAATACACAGCTCTGATTCCTGTTCCCCCAAACCCAGTCTCCCTGTCTCAGTGCCACCATAATCAACCACCAGGTCCAGCTCTAGTCCCTTGGGGTATTTACTGGAAAATGCCCACTGGAAAATTATCCATAAATTTAATTATCTTTCTTTTTTTTTTTTTTTTCAGGCCACCCACGCCCACTGGCAGTGGGAAATGCTTTATTGAAAGAAAGCAATAAAAAACACTGTGATAAAAAGAGTTCCAAAGCGGACTGTGTTACATAATCAGGAAGTTCACAAAGGGTCACTAGAAAAACAGGACAACAGCCAACTGTCCAAGTCGCTCGGAGCGGAAAGCAAATGTCGGGACACACCATCTTCTGTCTCCACAGTGGCTGCAGAATAAATAATGCACCGTGATCCGCACACAGCCCCTGCTGGCTGTGCCATGTGACATTAAAAAAGAGCCCCTGGCTACTCAGATCGTCCAAAATGGCTACATCATCAACACTAAAAAATGCACAACTGGGTCCATTCTTTAAACAAGTTTACAAACAAATGTAAAACAATGTTCTAAGTAAGAAAAATAAGGCCGTTATTAGTTGTGCAGCATTATTCTCAGGAGCCCGTGTGTCATCTCTGCACCCGAGTCTCTGCGATGTGCATATGGCCGTCATGATTGGTCCTCGTGTGGGGGTGCTGGCGCCTTCCCGGGCTGAGCCGGAGGCTCCCCACCTGCTTTTTCTTGTCCAGCAGAGAGCTGTCTCCAGCTCACAGCTCTGGCCATCACTAAAGACGTTCTCCAGTCCGCAGAGACGAGTCTACAAAGCACTGAGCCGGGTCCAGAGAGTTCATAGTGTTCTGATTCATCCTTTCACAGTCCAAATGTCTTACTCAGGTATATTCACGCTGCAGAAGAAAGCATTTCTTGCTAGAAGAAGTATAGCAAGGTCAGTCATTAAATTCCAACAGAAACTGCTGGAAATGTCTGCCCATTTCACAGGGATTGTTGTGCAGCTCCGAGAGGCCACGGCATGGTGTCAGGCCGACTTCACAGACCCAGTGAGAGCCTTTTCCCTGCTCTGGCTTATTATAAAAAAATTAAACAGTGATAATTGCAGTAAATGCAATTTACAAAAGCCCTACATATGTTCACAGGATTTATATATACAAGCATTACAATACATTCATTGAAGAGACTAAAATTAGACATAGGGACATGACTTGGTCTGATAGGACATTTATAGCCCAGATACACATGAAAAGTAAGTAACTGTATAAATGAAGGCATAAGTTTACATAAATATAAGAAACATTAGATTCTAAAATATCTTCTTTACGGTATTTGTGAAATTTTCACTGATTAAAAACTCTGTAATAAAATATCTCAGGTCCATGTAACAAGTATTGACAGACTGAAGACTCCATTGAGTTCCAAAAGGCCATCTGCAGTGCTCACAGCTGCAGAGTCACCTGTAGAAGTAGTGTGGGTAAACTTCCAGCTGCATCTTCTTTGGTGGCACAGAGGGCGAGGACAGGGAGGAGGTGACCGGAAGTTTGCAGGGAGAGTCTCTGCTGATCCAGCAGCTAAGCCACCAATGTCCTTTGGTCTAAATTTTTTTCTCCAAGAAGGTGCTCTCCTAAAGGTCTTATCATCATCTTCACTGAACTGCCTGTCAGTGCCCATGACCAAGAGGTTGTTGAACTCTCTCTCCAGGACAGTGCGAGCCTGGGTGTTCTGCGTGGGGATCTGCAATAGGAGGGCCAGCACATTGAAATTGAAGATTTCGTCTAAGGCCATGAGTGCCCCGTGTACCCCACTCTCCAGGAGGTTGTTTGTGTATTCTTTCAGACCAATAGACAGGATCCAGCGAATCACAGGATCGTTGCTCCAACAAGCACATCTTTTACTTCATTCTGGCTTTCTTCTCTTTTCCTCTCCAGTTCTTTTCGGTCATAATTTAACCTTTGCAGGCAAATAATTCCGCACTAGAAACTTTCTATGGAAGCTGTCGACCATCTTCAGCTGCCCCCGCAGGTCCTTCTTGGTCAGGTGGTCGAGCATGCACGTGTCCACCAGGCACTCCATGAAGTAGCTGTGGTACTGCGGGAGGCCCAGGCTGGGCAGCCACTCGTTGCCAATCCACTCGTGGTTCATGTCCCCATACGCAAGTGTCGTCCTGGACGTGGGTTGGGCCAACGGGCTGGTCAGGGACATGATCTCCTGGATGGTCAGCCACAGCTTCAGCCAGTGCAGAGGATTGCTGATGCCGATCTCCCGCTGGATCTCCGTGTCCGACAGGGCCGACATGATGGCCCCGCTCTTCATGTTGGCTCGGCAAGCGGCCACATACCAGGCTGGCATCCCCACCCAGAGCTCCTGCCACATGACCACAGTGGGCCCATCCCATTGTGCAAAAGGCAGACCTTGTCTCCATGCTTCCTCAAGCAGCTCGTGTTTTTTCTGAAGTTTGCGATTTTTCTCAGCCTGTCCTCCCAATTTGCTAAGTCCCAAGGCATCTTGAGATGAGTTTATTGTCTCTGAAATGCCAGCTTGTCTCAGCGCCTCCTTGCCGATGTGCCCAGTGAGCATCTTTTCCTTCTTGCCAAACAAGTGGCCGATGGAGGACTTCCTGCCCTTCTTCTTGGGGGCTTTGTGGAGAGAGTCCTGGCTACTGTTACTGCTGCTGGGGTTGCTCACCAGGCCATCCTGTGAGCCTGTCGAGTTCCTGAGGTCCCGGATGTCCTTGTGGCTGACAGTGTGCAGGGCTCCTTTATGCAGCCTGTCCAAGCACAGGGACCTTGGGGAGGAAGGAGGGAATGTTTCACATTTTATCATTGTCTTATCATCTCATACCTCTTCTTGAGAAGCTGGCAACAGAGTCAAGATACCTAGTCTGTCCACTTTCCAAGAGGGGCTGTGCGGGATGCGTCGAGGGGTGGACCAACCACTGTTTGGAGGGGAGGAGCCCGCGAGTGAGGACGCAGGATACGGAATGGAGCTCATGGATCTGAAACAACTGAGGTTGTCCAGGCTCCCACTGCCAACGCGGCTTTTGATCTCCTGGGCACGTTGCTCTGTGCTCTCCTTTTCCTCCTGAATCAACCTGATCTCCTTGTTGATGGCATCCAACTGTTCCTGCAGCATCATGGCCAGCGTCTGAGCATCGGCCTGCCCGCTAGGCGACAGCAGCGCCAACGAGCTAAAGAGAGTGTCCCCTTCATCCTTGCCATCTGACAGATCGACATTGCTCTCAAACGCCTGTGCCACGTTGGCCAAGATGCTGGCTTGCTGGGCATGCTCCCAATCCTGCTTGTTCAGAGTCTGTACCTTGGAAGGCTTGTCCCGCAGCGCTGCCACGCGGCCTTTCTGGGGGCGCCGCAACACCACACTGCTGCTGTAGGAGTCCGTGGGACCATCTGCCACGGGAAACCTGAAGTCTGGGACGTTGCCCAAGTGGGGTCAGCTGTGATGAAGGGAAGCACCTCTGAGCTGCATCTGGCTCAGTTCAGCCCTCAAAGCTTTGATGTTCAGTACCAGCTGATTCTTATCATGTTAAGTTTCTTCTAATTGCTTTTTTGCATCTTCAACTTCACGTACTAGAGAATTCTTCTCTTCCAAAGCAGCCATCCTCTCCTTAAGGTGAAGCTGAAGTCTCTCATTCGATTCTGAAAGGAGCCTGTCAACAGTTTCTGATAAACGTTTATTATGTTCTTCATTCATCTTTTCTCTCTGCCGTGCCCACTGCAGCTCCTGGTTCTTCTCCTCCAGCTGCGCCTCCATCTGGCACAGCTGCTCCTCAATGTTGCTGTGTCTCTCCTCAGCCTTGGAGAGCACAGCCACCCGCTGGGCCAGCTCAGCTTCCACCTCAGGGAGTGTCTCCACCTTCCGCAGGGTCTGCTGCAGCTTCTGCTTTGCCAGCTCCAAGTGCTCCTGCAACTAGCGGTTCTTATCCTCAGTCTGTGAATGCATAGAGTCCTTGTTGGCAATTTTGTTTTCCAGATTGTCGTTAAGGTCGTGCACAGAGGTGGCCTCGCACTGGGCTGCAAGGTAGCACTCCTCCAGGGTGTTGATCTACTCCTCCATGTCTTCCTTCTGCGCCATGGCATCCCGCACAACATGCTGCAGCTTCATGTTCACCTCCTCGGATTTGATGAGGTCCTTCCCAGCAGGTGTCCAGGTCCTCCTCCAGCTCCGCCACGTGGGTGGAGAGCACGGCCAGGCGCTCCTTCATCTGTCTCTGATCCCGGGCCTGCTTGTCTATGACTTCCTGCAGCTCCATCACTTTAGCAAGGTCTTCCAAGTGGCTTAAAGAACCATCAGAGGATCTCTTTCCATTCGTGCTGGGTGTGTTTTCTTGTTCATGATTTATGTCAAGCACCCCATCTGTCAGTGTTTTCTTCTGATTATTCTGTTCTTTAAGAATCATCAGCTCTTTGTGGGTGGCACCCAGCTCTTCTTCCAGCAAACTACATCTTTCAAGTGCTATTCGTAGGTGCTCCCTCACCTTTTCATCCAGAGCTTTGTGGTGCTCAAACAATGACTTGAGTACTTTGAGGACTTCCACCTCGCTGGACATGCCTGCCGGGGACTGAGCCTGTCTCTTCACCACGGTCATTCAGAGAGACCGCTCGTGCCTGGAGACAAGGCACTCTAAATGTTCTAGCAGCAGCCTGGTGTTGTTTCTTTCTGCCTTCAGTTCAGCAATCTCTTCTTCCCGCTCAAGCAGCTGCTCCCTGCACACATTGAGCTCTTCAGTAAGTGCTGCAAACTCCTGCGGAAGTGCAGTGTTGAGCTGCCTGTGCAAGGAATCTCTTTCATGGCCAACCTCGTGTAATTTCCCCTGGGTTAACGCCAGTGTCTCCTGAGTCTCTCTCAGCGTCTCAAGAAGGCGGTCCTTCTCCTCCAGCATGGACACCATCAACTGTTCAAAGTGTGAATCTGCATCTGGCTGCGAAGGCGAGCCTGATCCATGGCTCCCACCTCCTCCTGGGGTGGTGTGGGGGCGGGGGGGTGCCTTCTGCTTCACTGATGGTTGGCATCACCTCTCACGGGAGCAGGCGAGGAGGCTCCGCTGCTATTCCCGGGAGGCTGCTCACTCCAGGTGAGCTCCGGGCCCAACGAAGGCAGCCCGCGCCCCCAGGCCCGCCGTCCCCAGTCACTAAGGCCGGCCCGCGGCGGAACACTGGCGGAGCACGGGAGGAGCGGGCCGGGCCGCTCATTGTCAGCGTCAACGTGCCCCACGTCGGGCACTTCGGTGTAGCGTCAGCACCGAGCGCCACCGGACCCGTCCGCCCCGCCCCGGGATAGGGCGTTGAGCCTAATTATCTTTCTTGAGGAATTAAAATCATAACGTACATTTTATTACCCAGGAAGAGTTTAATTTTCATATGCAAATTTTTAATAAGTTAATAGTAAAATCAGATTTTTTCAAGAACCATGCCAAGTTATTCAATGCATCAGATAAATACATATTTTCTTAACACTTGGCAAAATATCTGGAAATAGTAATAGCAATAATCACACATAGGTATAATCACACATAGACAATAGACAGAAAGATCTTTTTTATACAGAGTTCTTCTCTTAAATATATGAGAGTCCTCAGCAAGAAATAAAACCCAGAAAACTATAACTGTTTATTTGTTACTAAAAAATTCCTATGCTGCTATGAGATATGATCCTTAAATCAGTAGGATTTGGGAGACAAAAATAATATTTTGTTCCATTACTCTAAAACATTCCAAAGAAATGTTAAATTTGGATTGGAACATTTAAAATACCATTTATTTCATTCATAATTAAAGTTATGTTAAAATGGGGCCCTCCACTTTATTTCCTTAACAGCCTAATAAAATTAAACGTTCTCTTTCAAGCTCCATTATATTTTTAGTGTTTAGAATTTCATTTGGATACTATCTTGTTATTTTTGTGTCCGTTTTTGAAGAATGACACCAACAATTATGCACTTGAAAGCCCTCTGCTAAATTACCTGCTAAAATAAGCCAGGGACTATCACCACTCAACACACTTTTACTTTGATGTGCTATTAATTAAAGCTTTATTTTAAAATATAAATATTGCCACTTGTTACCCATTAACATAGGCTGGGGTCATTTAATAAATCTCATATTTGTGTTTGTAAGCCACAATTTTTCCATTAAAATATTATCCTATTTATATATTAAGCAAAAGAAAAAAATCTAAAAATCTTTTTCCAAGCTCATCCTGAAACCCTTCTTTGATTATTATAATTCTATTAAGAATTTTCTGAACTTATTTCCATCTTGCTTACACAAAAATGAAGCATTAAATAATAATCAGACATGAAGATTTGATTCTGTGTGCAGTCTGAGTAACTGCCTATGCAATATGATTTTGAAGACTCCACATCTCTCAAAATTGAAATCACTTAACACAGTCTGAGAGCAGGGACCTTTGTACCTCCTTGCAGTATCATTGTCAACTGCTAACACCTGGCCATGAATAAATCAGATTTTCTATTATAGCAAAACATTAAAGGAATGAAACATAGAATGGATGTGTTTTGTCAGAAGAATAGAGGATACAGTAAGAAAGTCCCAAATGACTGCATGGAGCTATGAGCAGCCAGGGAACATCAGAAAAACCCTAGAGTCCTGTGAGTAGGGAAGGTCAGAAATAAAAGTTAAGAAATGTTAAAGAGTCTAAAGAAAAACTCACAAGAAATTTCACCTACTTCACATTTTAGACAGCACTAATTCTATTTAGTAACATTTTCAAAATATAATATCAGTATCATGACATTAAAAACAGACCCTGTAACTAAGGGTATTGGTGGTGGAAATAATTCTCTTAATTAAGTTCACCGAGATAGTTGGCTAACTGGCAATGGAATTTAATTAATTCTTTTCCCTATTCTCTCACATGCACACTGTTCTGCACCTTACTGAACAAGCTGAACATTCAATAGATAAATTTACTCATTAATGATTTAGTATAACCCAAAAGGAAAGGAAAGATGCTGGGGTCACTCCCAGGATCTCCAATTTGCCTAAAATGATTACAGTGGTGCAGAACTGATCTTTCGAACCTGGCTGTGGGGGCCCTGGGACGCTGCTGCTCTTGCAGCACCTGCTGTTTGAGCGATCCTGTAGTTGTCTCTATAGCCTTAGTATTTGCACACCCACAGTGAGAAAAGATAAATTTAAGTGTATTCATGTTAAGGGTTTTTTCTTTCTCCCCCTTCATTATGCGCCAAGAGATGTTCTAATAAAATTCAAGACATCAGCTTAGACTATGTTAATGTTCATAAATTAAATTGCTCACAGAAGGTGATCAATTTTTAATGTTTACACTCAAGATGTTCTTTTTAATTAACACTTAGCTACATTTGTACTCTATGTTCACTCAGAAAATGTATGAACTTGCAAAGAACTGCAATAAGTTGTAAGACATCAAACTACAGTAATTTTCAAAGCTGCGCCCTTCAACTGAACAAAAAGGGATTAACTGGAGAGGGAGGACATCACAAAGAGACCTAACTTACTCTTAGAAAGTGGTGGAAAGCTACTCTGTCTGCATAAATATTTTTGGAAAGTTACCTATATTTCTCATATGGAGGTGGAAATTACCCATCCTTAAATACCTATGATATTTTCTAAGACATATATGAGAAAATTAAAAGGGAATTTCCAAATTTAATGAGCAGAAACTCAGTAATGAAAAATCCACTGATTTATAATTACATTAATTGATCACTTGTTAGCTATATAGGACTATAAGCAGATTGTTTACTAGCTGTATAACCTTGAGGAATTCACTTACTCCTCAGTAAAAATGAGAATATACAATGGTTTCTTATGACCATTAAGTAACATAGCACTTGTCAGTACCCTGCATACATTAGTTATTAAATAAACATTAGCTTCTTTCCAGTGTATACTACTATACTTAGTTGCATTGTGCTTCTTAGTACTTTCTCTCTAAAAATTGGAATATGATATGTATAAGTATATATACATATACACATACACACACACACACACACACACACACACACACACACACACACACACACACTAGAGGCCCGTTGCATGAAGATTCATGCAATAAGCCTTTCTTCCCCTGGTTTTCCTCCAGCACCTGGGACCCAGGCCTTCACTCTGGCCATTGCCTTCTGTCTTTGCTCCAGCCGGAGCCTTCCGTCTTCTCCGCTCTGGCCTGAGCACCGTTCCTGTAGCTCCCTCCACCCCATTTCCTCCCCCTCATAGCAGGCATCCCACCCTGCCCAACCACTCTGCACCTGTGTATGCAAATTAACCCACCATCTTTGTTGGGTTAATTTGCATACTCACTCCTGATTGTTGCTTCTGGTATAGTCCAGGGGTCTGCTCCACGATAGGAACAACTCAGGAAAGTAGACCCAGGACTATAAAGTATTCTCCAAAGGAAGGAGTATGGCTTATAATTTAAAGAAAAACTAGTCTCAGTAGAAAAACAGATATTCATGTACCGTAAATAACAGAATGGCTTTCATGATGGAATTTTCAATTATACAGGAAACTAGAGGCCTGGTGCATGATATTCGTGCATGGGTGGGGTCCCTCAGCCCAGCCTGCACCCTCTCCAATCTGGGACCCCTTGGGGGATGTCTGACTGCCAGTTTAGGCCAGATCCTGGGGATCTGGCCTAAACTGGCAGTCAAACATCCCTCTCACAATCCTAGACCACTGCCTCCTAATCGCTCACTTGCCTGCCTGCTTGGTCACCCCTTACTTCCCCCCCTGCCGACCTAGTCACCCCTCACTGCCCCCCTGCCAGCCTAATCACCCCCAACTTCCCCCCCTGCCAACCTGGTCACCCCTCATGCCCCCCTCCCCCCGCTGGCCTGGTCACCCCACGCAGCCTGGTGTTCAGTCATTTGGTCATCCCTCACTAACCCCCCTGCCAGCCTAGTAATAGGCAGCCATCTTATGAGGGCATGAAGGTCAATTTGTATATTACCTCTTTATTATCATACCTAATAATAGCAAACATGTAAATTGACTGTACCTCTGTTACGCCCACAGCAATCAGAGTGAGTATGCAAATTAACCCAACAAAGATGGAGGTTAATTTGCATACATAGGCGCAAATTAAAAGCATCCTGGGTCCTGGGAACTTTCTCAGCACCCAGGTCACTCCGAGGTAGGCCCCTGTGGGTCCTGAGCAACCTAGGAAGGGCTTGAGCCAGGGGGCTCCTGGGCAGGGGCAGAGCTGGACGATAGGGTGATCGGAGGGAGCTGGGGGGCCCCTGCCCAGGCTCTGAGCCTTTAGGCCTTGGCAGGGGTGGAGCTGGTGATTGCAGGGAGCTGGGGGCCTCCTGCACAGGCTGGCAGGCTTTAGGCCTTGGTAGGGGCGGAGCCAAAGATAAGAGGCGATTGGTGTGAACTACAGAGGAAATACCTTTTCTGACCACTTATTGGCTAAGCTCCCTGTTTGCCACTGGTAATATTTTTAGTAACTTGGGTATAAGAATCCAAAAAGGTGATCTAGGATTTTTCCACCACATTCCTGGAGAAAAAAAGGAAGGTCTGCTGTTGGAGGGCTAAGAAATGTCATATCCTGCCCTAGCCAGTTTGGCTCAGTGGATAATGCCTAGGCTTGCCCACTGTAGGGTTCAGTTCGACTCTGATCAAGGGCAGGCTCCTCCCTGGCTGGAGCCCAGGTCAGAGCTCATGCAGGAGGCAACCAATCAAAGTGTTTCTCTCACTTTGATGTTTCTCTCTGTCTTTCCCTTTCTCTTCCATATTCTCTAAAAATCAATGGAAACATATCCTCAGGCGAGGATTAAAAAAAAAAAAGAAAGAAAGAAAGAAATGTCATATCTATGAAAGACACATCTTGAAAATGCCTAAAGAAAATTGTCACTTTTCCATGGTGAAGGGACTTGAGTTCGTGTTGATGAAAACACCTTGGTGGCTGTGGTGACTGGCAGTGGCTGCAGCAGTGGGGTGATGGAGTTGGTGCCTTCCCCTGATCAGCCTGATCGCCTCAGTAAGACTTCCCCTGAGGGCTCTCAGTATGTGAAAGGGGGAAGGCTGGGCTAAGGGACTCCACCCCCCAGTGCACAAATTTCATGCACTGGGCCCCTAGTATAGGATAAAAGCAGAACAGTGTAACGAGAGTATAAAAGAGTAATTTTTTAAAATGTTATGCATTCTTTTTCATCCTTATGTTCTCTCTATGCTAAATGTATTTTTTTAATATCTCGAGCAGATTTCAAAGTTGTTTTAGTTTGCTGGGAGAATAAATTTCAAGCTTAAAGAAGATAGTGATAAAGGAGAAGTACTGTTACCAAAAAGCGTTGGTGGGGCCAAAAAATTTTGCAGAATAATGAAGTGTGATTTTGACAAAGTGGATTTTTTGGCATAATTCTACATATCTATGCTTAAACTAGCTGTTGAGCTGCTGAAATATCTATAATAATAAAAAACATAATATGCTAATTAGACCGGACAGCTGAATGACCTTCTGGACGTCATTCCGGAAGTCCTTCCAGACAAAGCTGTGGCAATGGGGGGCTGAAGCAGAGTTGGTTAGGGGTGATTAGACAGGCAGGCAAGCAGTTAGGGGCAATCAGGCAGGCAGGTGAGTGGTTAGGGGTGATCTGACAGGCAGGTAGAGTGTTTAGGGGCAATCAGGCACACAGGCAGGCATGCAAGCGGATCATCGGGCCTAAACTGGCAGTTGGACATCCCCTGAGGGGTTCCGGATTGCAAGAGGGTTCAGGCCAGGCTGAGAGGACCCCCTCCTTGCATGAATTTTGTGCACTGGGCCTCTAGTTAAATTATAAATGCATAATTTTTACTGTTGGTGTGTTAACCTGACCAGGAAATTCTCAAGATATAGTTTTGGGATAAATACCCTGAAGTCTGAGTCTTTTCATCTATAAATAACTTATGCCTATCTGTAATTCCAATAATTCATGTGTCTTACTTCCAGATTTCTATAGAAATTTTGGTGTGTGACTTATTCAAATTATCATTTAAGCCCATAAAAATCAATGGTGCACTAGACAGGTCAATGAGAGTGTATATTCTTGGAATACTTAAAACCAGATCTGTGAGAGAGCTTCCTGACCCACTATTTCTGGGATGTATACACTAATAAAAGAGAAACATACAAATTGACTGTCCTTCCACTACACCCACTAGCCAATCAGGAGCGAGTATGCAAATTAAAGCAACAAAGATCGAGGTTAATTTGCATACGCAGGCACGGAGCAAAGACTGAAGACACCGTAGAAGGAAGCCAAGTGCTGCAGAAGGAAGCGAAGCAGCGGAGAAGGGAGCAAGGCAGCGGAGAAGGGAGGGAGGGAGGCAGCAAAGACAAGAGGGAGCGAGGCAGCAGAGACAGAAGGGAACAAGGCAGCAGAGATGTGAGGGAGTGAGGCAGCAGAGAAGGGAGCGAAGCCCACAGCAGGAAGCCTTATTCTTGCAGGAATAGGCCTGAGGAAGCCCTATTCTTGCAGGAATCTTCCTGCAACAGGCCTCTAGTTCATTATAATTTGCTACATGTTAAAGAAGGGAAAATGATTTGCCTTTACCTTACCAAAACTTAATCTTCTTGTATTTTAACTGATTTCCCAAATACTTTCTAAGCATTGCAATGTAAACAAATTTTCTAACAGCAGGACAGAATATAACTATACATGATATGGAGTTTTATTTTCTAAAGTCAATGCTTCAAGAGTATTAAGGCACAAAAAAAAAAAAACAGACTAAGTGACTCTTTTGTTAGCCTGACAATTAGTTTTAAATCTGGAGGCTTGTGGGGGAAGCAATGCTGAGTTTACATGAAAGAAACTTGGACCAGCAAAAATTCCGTTGCCTTGGCACTTTAAGAGGACCCACCCAATATTAATTAAACACCCACCAGTTCTTGAATTTTTTTATTTTGTTAATCTATTTCAGATTTACTTTATATCATATTTGAGTCACTGTAAGTCAAACTGGATAATTACATAATATAACCCTTAGAGCAAATAGCTGAAGTGTAAAATAATAACCCTGATCAGTGCTTTGTAACTTTGAAAAACATGCAATACCCATCTCCCACACAGTTCATGTCCAAGTAATTATAACACTACCCAAATGATTTTTTATGTGCAGATAAGGTTAAAAAGCACTGCTCCCAATAAAACCTTTTATTAGATAGGAAAGAGACAAAAAACTATGTCCACCATAATTCCCTGAATATGGAGAACAGTCAACAAATACTAGAGCCTCAAATATTTAAATCCATCATGGTTGGCAATTTTTTCCATAAGAGGTCAGATCATAAATAGCTCAGGTTTTTCAGGCCATAAGGTCTCTGTCACAACTATTCAATTCTGCTGGTCTCTGTCACAAGTTCTCAATCCTGTCATTGTAACACACAGTAACCATGGACAATATGAAATATAAGGACCTATCTCTGTTCCAACAAAACTTTAGTTACAAAAAGAGGTTGCAAGTTGCATGTGGCTCACCTGCACCTGGCAGTCATTTGCCAACTCCTACAGTGCATCACTTTTCAATTCTATTGTATAGTTAAAAATTGCCACGGATTAAATAACTAAGTAGCTAACATAGATTATTATTAAAGAAACTAGAAACCCGGTGCATAAAAATTTATGCACTGGAGAGGGGGGTCCCTCAGCCCGGCCTGCCCCCTCTCACAGATCAGGAGCCCTCAGGGGTGGGAGGCGACCCGATGATCAGGGAAGGCAATGCCCCCATCACACCTCTGCTGCTGCCACTGCCAGCAGCACAAACCTCAGCCAGGCCTGGTTACCTGAGCTTCGGGCATCCCTGGGCAGCTGGGCAGCTGCCATCCGAGGCTTGCCTGTGCCTTGGGCTGGCCCTAGGCAGCTGGGTTGCTGAGGGACTGAGGACTCCAGAAACAGGCGCCCTGGTGGGGTTGAGGGGTCTGGGTGCCACCATCTTGTGGCTGTGGGTGCCTCCATCTTTCAGGGTATGGCAGTCAATTAGCATTTTCCTCCTTATTGGCTGTGGGTGCCACCATCTTTGCGATGGCATGAGGGTCAATTAGCATATTCCCTCTTTATTAGATAGGATTGTATAAATGAGAATGATCAAAATAATAACCTGTGTGCTTTTTATGAGATTACCATCTCTAATGATGTTGATTATGAGTGAATTTCATTAAACTTTACCAACCTAACTAATATAACTTTATAAACTATGCCTACTGGATATGAAGTGACTAAATAGAAATTTCTCAATGCTACTACAACTAGAGGAAAGGAGTAATTTAATTATTTTCATAGAACGTACCATGGACAATGATAAGAAATACTTGGTATTTAAAGGGCCACTTTCCTCTCTAGGAAATACATTGCCAATCAGTTATAACTAAGCCTGCATGTGGCCTCATAATATTTCTTAATATTGCCGCAGTACTCACCACAAATCAGAGTTAGAAGACTGAATGAAATCCATGTGATGTTCTTAGCACAAAAGGAGGTGTTTTTCCAGCTCAGACAACAAGCAGGAAATTATTCTCCTCTCCAAGGGTGTACTAGTAAATACCCATCCCATCACCTCACTAAAGAGTTGGCATTTCACGCAGCATATTTGGAAGACAGCAATAATTCCTATTGAAGTCAACTGATAACAATTCTGTAATTAAAGACTATAATTTGAGTGCCTGCAAAAATGACAGTTAAAACTTTCTATTTATAGAAAACTTATTTACTTTACAATTTATATAAAATAAAGCCTGAAGTAGAGATTTTTGGGGTAGCTCACAGGAGACTAGAGAAATGCGTGGCATACCAAAGGTGATCCAGATTGTTCCAAAGTTTTTTTCATACTCTCATGACTGATATTTTGTGCTCTGCTGTCAACTGAGCATCTTAGTTCTGCTCCCCTTGGCCTCTCATCTTCCAGTTTCCTAGACCTGTCCCCACACATTCAGTTATAGCAAAGACAAAAGTTGAAAGGCCTTTGAGGCCTAAGGTCCAGAACTTGCAGGACATCACTTCACCCGCAGTCTATAGGTCAAAGCAAGATTTAAGGGTAGGAAAAAAACTTGGTGGGAGGCTCTACAAAATATTTGGACATCCTTTTGAATCTGCCACTCATGCCGGAGTCATAATCTTACTTAATACATTCTACTGTTTCTTCATAAAATCACGAAGTAAGCCTTTCTAGTATGGATACCAGGACCAGATGGCCTCTCTGACACAATTTGAAGTTATGATTGCCAGAGTGGCCAAAATGTATAAGAAGTTGATCTAGTAAAATTCTGTCACAGTGAAGCTTATTTATGTTTAAGAAACATATCTTACATGTTCACTCTCCTCTCATATTTAATTTTTTAGGTTCCCAATATTAAAAAGAAGAAAGGACCTTAAATATCATTATACTTCATGGTAAGCCAGGTTACCAATTGATGAAAAAAAATTATTTTATTAAAAAATAGATTGTCCATGGGGAAAATTATATTTTTCTAAAATTATACCTTTTTTTGAATAGTGCAATGCAGTACTTTAATGACTAATGTTTACTATCTGACTATATTTAAGCAGAAGCAAAGGTAGGAAGGCAGCATGACTAATTCCCTGGTTTCCTAAATGAGAAGCAGAGAGGAAACTAAAGGTCTTGTTCAAAATAACAGAGTTGGCTAATGGCAACATCTGTACCATAAGACAAAACTTTCCACTCCCCAAAGTATTTTTTCCATTGCTGCATCAGGACAGTTATGTGAACTCAGGAAATGTATACTCGTCTTTATGTGTAGAGCATGCTGCTCTGCCAAGATTAGGGACCGGTAAACTTGTTGTAAAGGGATATATAATTATTTGGGACTTTTCAAGCCAGATGGCCTATTGTCACAGCTATTCAACTCTGCCATTGTAGCAGGAAAGCAGACATCGACAATACATTAAAAAAAGAACATGCCTGTGTACCAGTAAAAATTTATTTATAAAAATGGACAGCAGGCCAGGTTTGACCCAGGGGTCATTATTTGTCCATTTCTGCATCTGATTTAAAATTTAAGCAATTAAGACCCCCATTCCTTACTCTTTCCTGCATCCATACCCCTGCCATATCTTCATTTTGTGTACAGTTTATTACTCCTTTACACTGGGTTTGAACTTGGGTTGAATTGCATCCCCTCCCAAACAAAATATTTATACTTTAACGTTCTAACCACCAGTATCTGAGAAGGTGACTGTTAGGTCTGATGGAGAAATTGAGTTGATACCCTTCCCCTGAGAACTGGCTTCTCAGGTCATTTCACTATGGACATTCCCTTTGCTGAAGATCACTTTTCACTTGCAATGACCACATTTCATTATCTCCCCTCCGGATATGCATAAAGAAGTCTCCGCCCAGAAAAATCCTGCCGAAAGTCCTTTAATAGCTGCTGACTCCTGTCTCTGGGTGCTGGAGCCATCCAGGCTCAGCCACCTGGTGTGTGGATGATCGAATAAATTCATAATCCCTCACCACTCTGGCCTCGTGCTTTCCTCTTTCAGCAATATAACATGTGGTGCCAAAACTTGAGAGGGTTCCAAGGGGATGGGGAGCCACCGTCCAGGCTTCAGTCACCCCGAGTTTGCTACTCAGAGAGCAATAGGCAGCGGCAGCTCGTCCTGGGCTTACTTCCGAATCCTACTCGGGTGACTCGACTACCAGCCTCAATTAGGCCTCCCTCCCTTACGGGTCTTCCCCAGCCAGCCAAGGAGGATGCGAGACCAGGAATCTCTTTCTCCATTGCTGACCCTCCATCCCACACCGGCCAATCTTCTCTAGGTGAGTGACGTTCCACAATTGCCCTGTCTCGGGTCTTCTGCCCATTCTCTCTCTGACTTCTCCTAAGTCTCTCACCTCAAAAGTCCTAGAGCTAGGCCAGAAAACTCCTCAGCCATTCCGCTTTGGGTCCTTCTGGATTGGGCATGCCCAGTCCAGAGGGTCACCTCTCGTTTCTCGTGGTGATTTATTTAGCAGCAGGGATGCCTGCTCTGAACAGTCACCTTTGGATTTGTGGTCTGTCACTCACCCTTCCTCTCTCATGGGCCACATCACACTCCCTCTGCACAATCGCGGGAGACATCATGCCCAATCACCTCACTTTATTTTGTAACACTGTTTGGCCACAACATAAACTAGATAATAAGTCTCAATGGCCTGAAATAACACTTTCAATTTTAACACACTGAGTAATTTACATAATTGCTGTCATTGCAATGGAAAATGTTCAGAAATTTCCTACATCCAGGCCTTTTTCACCCTTCAGTCCCAATCCTCTCTCTCAGTCCTGCTCTACCCATCAGATCTTTCTCCTTCACACAAAACATCTTACCCTTAACAATTCTGATTCTGAATCTACTCTTGACCCAGCAGACCACCAATCTCCACCCCCTTATACAGCCTCACCCTCACCTGCAGTAGATTTCCAAAACCCAGACCCTCCTAACCAGCAGCCACCTTCTCCCCAGTCCCTGAGAGCCCAAATACTGAGAATATGAGCTCAAAAACAGCCTTTTCCATCTAACACTCATTCTCAGGCCACCCAAAGACTGACTTCCTCAACAGCCTCTTCTATTTCCAAGTCCATTCTATCCCTGAGAGAGGCAGCAGGAACTGAGGGCATAGTCTGAGTCCACGTCCCATTCTCTATGTCCAGCCTCACACAGATTGAGAGGCATCTCAGGTCCTTTATCCACTGACCCAACCACCTTTACTATGGAGCCCGACCCAGTCCTATGTCCTGACTTGGCATGACATCTATGTCCCCCGTCCTCCTCTATAGAAATTTACCACCTTAGACCCGACTTCCCCAGAGGGAGCCTTTCTTCTAAACACCCATTTTATATCCCAATCAGCCCCCGACATATTCCACAAACTTCAAGAAATAGACACAGGTTCACAAGTCCCTCAAAAACATCTCGTTAACCGGACCTTTAAGGTCTTTAATAATAGAGACAAGAAGACCCAAATCCAAAAACAAATGTGAGATCAGGCCAAGGCTGAGGCCCAGAAGGAGGCCTTCCAGCTCCTAGCCACTACTTTCATGAACCCCAAACGAAGTGCCGGTCCTCCAACTGCAGGTAAGTGAGGGGCTACGCCTTCTCCAGGCCCATGCTTCAAATGAAGCAAGGAAAGACACTGAGCCAAGTGCTGCTCAAACCCAAGATCTCCGCCTGGGCCCTGACCAAGGTGCAGAAGGGAAGGCCACTGGAAATCAGACTGTAGTCCGGCCCCTCTGGGTCGGACCTCAGCCAGTCCAGCATGGCCACCCTCTGAATCCTGTTTGGAGTTTCCAGACCTCCTGGGACTGGACACCGAAGAAGCTTCTCAGGCCCTGACAGAGCCTCACAGACTTACATCACCAGTATAGAGCCTCAGGTAATGACTGTGTGGCAGATAAGTCTATCTCCTTTTTAATTGACACTGGGGCCACTTATTCTTCCCTCTCAGGATTCACTAGGACCCTTGTCCACTCCTCGATTAGTCTCACAGCCATTAGCCACCTCACCTCTACACTGCATCTTACTAAATACCCCCATTCACTCTCTTCTCATTCTACCTCAGTGCCTGGCCAGGGCTACCATGTATCCCCTCATAAAGCCCAGTTGTCCCAAACCACAGTCACCTACCTCAGTTCACTCTCTCACCCCACAAGACCAAGCCATTTCTTGGACTGTAAATGCCTTATCTCCTTATCTCATCTATGACTGTCCCCTCCTCTGAACAAGAAATGTCCTCCTTTCTCAGGCTCACTGAGTACTCTCACCTACAGGTTCAAAACTTTACTCTTCTTGCAAAGCTCCTCTATGACATGACATGGCAAAGGGACCCCCTCACTGAGCCTTTAGATCCCAAGGCCAACATTTTCTTCCTCTTTAATGCTCTGAAAAATGTCAATCTAAGAAATGTTGGCTGTTTGCTTTTTGGCTATCATTGAAAAAAAAATAAGTTTTCTAAGATTGAAGAATTCTAATACATTTTAAAGAAAAAAAGGAAGAATATTAGAGTATAAATACTTAATGGAAGGTCTGAGTCATGGTTATGCATTTTTGAAGGACATAGAAAGAAGATTTGAAGGCTAATTTGGAAGCAAAATTTGTGAAGGTTGTGTATGTGATGAGAAGGAAAAGAGAAATGTTGAAAGAAAGAAAGAAGTTCTAAAGTTAACTATTTATAAGAATTGTAAAAGGGTCATTTTACTCTGAGCAAGAAAGTGAGGTCTCATTCTCCAAGCCTGGCAGGACAAGGTTGCTGAATATTTCTTAAGCTAAACCAAAATATTCAGAAAAACAGCAGGGATTAAGGTTCAGTAAAAATAAGAAGTTAAGCCAGCACCGTGTCTTACTTCTTATCCAACCATCCAGGTGCCTGGCTTCCACTGCTCCTTTCCTTCCCTTTCTCGTTTCCCTTGGATAATAGCCCATTTTAGCATTCCCTCTCACTTTCACTGCAATAAAATCTCAACCACTCATCTGTCACCCCTTATTGGTAGTGCCATGGTGACTACTGTCTCAGCTTGCAGTGTGGAACCAGGAAAGGGAATCTCAAACCCTTTAGTTCACCTCTTCTCCTTACACCTTTCAGCTTGTCTCTGTGATCAGGGATTTTTCTTCCTCTGTGGTGCAAACACATACATCTGTCTCCCCATCAGCTGGACAGGAACCTGTACTCTCATCTCTCATCCATGTAGATGTAGCCCCCAATAATCAGTCTTTACCTGTCCCCATAATCTATCATATCTGATACAAAAGAGGGGTCCAGATAATCCCTCTCCTCATAACGCTTGGCATCACAGCAGGGGTTGGAACTGCCATAGGGAGCTTAACCACTGCTCATCCTATTTTGAAACCCTGTCTCAGGACCTATAAGAAACCTGTGGATGCCCAGCAAGGGGCAAAACTGGGAAAACAAGAACATTACCCCCGGGGTAACCTATTCTTTCCTTTCATATCACTAGTGAGGCAACTGAGACCCCTACTTTTTCCCCCTCTAAAAATAACATCTAGGTCTCAGTTGTATTTCAGCCCCAGGCCCAGAAAAGCAGCAAAACCAGACAAGTGACGCTGTGGCAGCCTCAGGACCAGTTTTTACCTCCCAAGTGACTCAATAGGCTCTCTCTTGAGACTTCACCAACCGGTCTCTTGGGGAAATCATGCTGCTGCACCCCAAGTGCAGCCCACTGCTATCAAAGTCCGTTCCCCAGTGATATTGATGTCCCAACTCAGCAGGAAGCAATTACAGAAGATATGACCTTCATCCCTATTCCATAAAACAAAAAGGCTGGAATGTTAGGTTTGATGGAGAAATTGAGGTGCTACCCTTCCCCTGAGAACTGGCTTTTCAGGTCATTTCACTGTGGACATTCCCTTTGCTGAAGACCACTTTTCACTTGCGGTGACCACATTCCATTCTCTCCCCTCCAGGTATGCATAAAGAAGTCTCCACACAGAAAAATCCCTCCAAAATTCCTTTAAAAGCTGCCGACTCCCCTCACTGGGTGCTGAAGTCATGCAGACTCAACCACCTGGTGTGTGGATGATCGAATAAATTTGTAATCCCTCACCACTCTGGCCTCATGCGTTCCTCCTGCTACCTAACAGTGACTTTATGTGTTGATAGGTTCTTAACAAATTAAAACGAAGTCATTTGGGTGAGCCCTAATCCAATCTGAGTGGTATCCTTATAAAAAGGGGAAATTTGAAAATAGAGAGAGGTAAATCACTATGGCACCCCACCCCCAACCTATCAAACAACTAGGTATGCTGGATTCTGCTGTGATCCCAGCCAAAGGAAAATGGTGTGGAGCTAGAAATCTGAGCCCCTACTGCTCTGTCTGATGGCACAGCAGACACAGAGCTAGCTGCATGGAGAGATTGGAGTGCTAAGCAGGGCTGATCTTTGTTTTGTATTGTTGTTTGTTATCCCCTCCTACTTTAGTGGTGGTGAGGGGTTCCTGGAATCCAGGTGGAACTGAGGTATTCCAACAGTGTCTCCTGAAGGGGGAGAGAGGGTTCTGTCCAGGAAAGAGAGGGGTGTATGCTGGGCCCTTCAGCAGCATTACAGGGAAGCAAATCCAAGCTCCCCAGTGAGAATAGCCAGCAGCCAATGGAGCCTGGAAAGAGAGGAAATGCCTTCCCTCACTCCTACAGATTATAAATCTGTTTATACCACCCTGACCAAGTCCCAGATAACCCACGGAGCTTAGATCCATGGGGGAAGGGAAACCAATTCACAGGAGGGACATTTGAAGTGGAAGACCAAAGGCAGACCCAGTTTCTGAGCTTAAGAGTCCCCACCCACAAGACTGTTTGGAGCTTTGGCCTGCTTAGCATCAGACTCCTGGCCTAAAGCCAGGCAGAGAAAGCCACCAGAGATTGCACCAGAGAACCTATTGGAAGGCCTGTTAATGGCACACCCAGGGGTCAGGCCAGCCTTAGACAACATCAGAGAAAAATCCAGAAAGCTCTGGAAATAGCAGATACAAAGAGTGAACACAGAAGACACCGAAATCTGTGGAGGCTAACTCCACTTTTTTTCCTTTTCTATTGATTTCTTTATTATTATTTTGTATATAACCTTTTCTTTATTTCATTTCTTTTCTTCCTTTTTTTCTCAGATCCCTTAGTTCTCTCTTTCCTTTTCTTCATTTCTTTCTTTGCTTTCATATTTATTTAATTATTCCATTTTTCTTTTACTATTCCATATATTATTTTATTAACTATTATTATCTTTTTAAAATTATTATTATTATTTCATACTAGAGGCCCAGTGCACAAAAATTCATACACTCTGGGGCCCCTCAGTCCAGCTTGCATCCTCACACAGTCCAGGAGCCCTCAGGGTATATGCAACTGATGGATTAGGCCCACTCACAGCAGACATCCCTGTGGGAGTGCACTGACCACCAGGGAGCAGCTCCAGCCCCGCCCCCTGATCGGCCCTCCATGCGCTCAGCCCCCGATCGCCATCACCTCTCACTGCCCACTGGCACCTTCCTTCACAGGCCTGATGCCATCTGCTCACCAGCCCGCCCCTGGCTGACCCATCCTTCCTCAGTTTCGTCGATTTGCATATTAGACTTTTATTACATAGGATTTTCTTCTTCTCTTTTAGTCTTTCTTTTTATTTTCTCCTGCTTCTATTTTTTATTATTATTTAAAGTATTACATATGTCTCCCTTTTCCCTGATTGACCCCCCCGCCACTCCCACCCCAGCGGGTAAGCCCCAACCACCCCAGTGTCTTTGTCCATTGGTTATGCTAATATGCATGTATACAAGTTCTTTGATTGATCTCTAACCCCACTCCTCCCCTGCCTACTCTCTAAGATTGAATGGTCTGTTCAGTCCTACTTAGTCTCTGGACCTATTTTTGTTCATCAATTTATATTGATCATTATATCCCAAATATGAGTAAGATCATGTGATACTTATCTTTCTCTGGCTTATTTCATTTAGCATAATCCTCTCCAGTTGCATCCTTGCTGTTGTAAATGGTAAAAGTTCCTTCATTTTTATAGCTACTTAATATTCCATTATTTAGATGTACCATGGATTTTTTTGGTTTTTTTTTATTGTTTTAAGTATTACAAATAGTAGCACATATGTCACCTTTTCTTTTCCCCAATTGACCTCCCCCCGGCCTCCCCTACTCCCCAGTACATGCCTTCACCTGCCCGCCCTCCCCCTGCCCCAGTGTCTTGTATCCATTGGTTATGCTTATATGCATGCGTACAAGTCCTTCAGTTGGTCTCTTACAGCCCCCCTCGCCCAACCTCCCCTGTCTTCCTGATGTAGTTTGACAGTCTGTTCAATGCTTCTTTGCCTCTGTATCTTTTTCCCACCATTTCTTTCCTTTAAAAAATTTTGCCTCTGCAGACTAGAAATAAACATATAATAACAACAACAAAAAAATGTTTGAGTCCCAATTTCAATGTCCAACAGTTCTGAGTCCCCGTTTCAATGTCTAACTGTTCCTTATGTGTATATGTCAACAATGATATCTGGATGGTGGGCACATGGTGGCAATGCAGGTCCGACCCTCTCTGGTTTGGTCCTAGGCAACCTGCAGCGGTGCACAGCTGCTGACTGCTCGCGTGGCAAGGCGTTGTCAGCATCTTCCATCACTGGACTGTTTTTCCTCTTGTCTTCGTGGCTGGAGCAGACCTGTCAATTCCTCTCTGTTGCAGGAATCCACATGGTCTTGGAGTTGTTTTCTGAAAATATACAAACATATTCTCGACCACAAGTTAATAAAGGAATCTTTTCTATATAATTGATTTGGGATCCTTTTTATTTTTGCCCAAATGATTTTCCTTTGTCTTATTTAGACCCCATGTGTGTTTTTCATGGGTGTCTTGCTGTTAGCATTACAAATGAAAATTAATTTTCTAAAGTAAAAATTTTCTGTATGTAATTTACTCATAGGATATTTTTCCTTACATGATATTACCCTATTATCCCCCCCTTTTTTTTATTAATGGAGGTTTTTGTAAATTTCATAATGCAGTCTTGATAACTTTAAATTTTTTTCTTTTTTTGCCCAAAAATATGAGTGCTTTAGGTTCATTTCATGTTCAGGAATTTTACCATGAGATGAGCTACCAATAGAAAGTTTAGTTATTACTTTAAGAACAGCTTTTTGTCCAGTACAATTAAATTTACTTGAATATTCACTTATTTCAATTAGCCTATTTAAATTAATCTGAAAACTTGATTACTATTTTACTGTCAAATTTAATACTCTACCAACAATCTTAGTTTACCCTGTAATTATTAGTGGGAAGGATTATTGGCAATCTTCAGTAGGCCCTGAGCATTCCTGATGCTAGGCTGAATTTAGATATAGGGCAGCGGCTGTCGGCCAAGTCTCTTGTCTGTCACCTGTATCTCGATGTGAGCTGGGCCAAGTCTCTTTCTGTTGCCTGGGTCCCGATCTGAACTGGGTGTGGGAAGCAAGAAGCAGCCATGGGGGCAGGAGACCTCCTTCAGAAGGGGTGAGGGTTCAAGCCCCTGCAATATTGGAGGGTGAGGGTCTGTGCCCCACTTCTGTTGCCCCCCAAGTTCTCTCCTGATGGCCCCTCTGCGACTGTGCCTGTCTTAGGTTGTTCCTTCCTTGAGGAATCTTACCCGTCTCTGGCTAACCAGCCATCCTCCGGGGCCAAGCAGGGTGATGTGAGGTTCAGTTCTGTCTCCTTGGTAGCCTATGCCCCCGTGGCCTCCACACCCAGCACCTGCCTTGGGAACCCCTGGCCTGCTGGCGGAGCCCCAGCGCTGATCACATATCTCGGGGAACTCAGGTTTCTTCCCCAGTGAGGGCCCAGCTCACCCAATTGGGTGTGAGACAGATCCATGGTACCAGCCACCAGGAGGCTTCAAGCTCAACATGAACAGAAAGCTCAGGCAATACCTGAGGGCAATTGGATTGTGAGATGAGGGTCCCTCTTGGCACAAAAGGCAAGAGGGGCTAATATAGGATGCTCAAGTGCCTTCCCATTGCCTTAATTCCTTCTGAAAGGGATTAAATCCTTTCGTGTCCTTTTTTTTTTTTTTTTAATTGCTGCCAACCATTCAAAGAATTAGTTTGTAAGTTTGTTTGGGATAATTGTACAATATGCTGTTGTAAAATATCTAAAATTATAATGACATTGTAGAATGATATCATGTAAGATATCTTTGCTCTAGGCCTTGGCAATTCCATTTCAAACTGGCTGTCAATTTCTTTTTGTAGCTTTATATAAACTTTGTCATGGAGGCAAAACCACAAATTACTTACTTTAGTTCAAGAGGCCAAATATATTGACTTTCAATTACAATCCTTATGACTTTTGAAGGAAACTTCTCTTTGTTTCCTTCAAAAATAATTTTCAGGCTACAGAAAGTTTCATTTAAAAATTTTTGTCACATGAAACAATTTCTCTTAAGGTTATGGTGACCATTAGTATTGATTAGATTTAGTATTTTATTTTTATTTTATAATTTTTTAATTAATTTTTTTCAATTTTTATTTTTTTGCATATGTGTCCTTATTCCCTAATAACCCCCTACTTCCCACTTATGCCCCGCCCCCTTGTTGTCTGTGTCCATTGATTAGTTTCATATGCATGCATACAAGTCCCTTGGTTGATCTCTCCACCTTACCATGGATTTTTAATCCATTCCTCTGCTGGTGGGCATTTAGGCTGTTTCCAAATCTTAGCTATTGTAAATTGTGCTGCTAT
Organism: Corynorhinus townsendii; assembly: GCA_026230045.1. Lineage (NCBI taxonomy): Eukaryota > Metazoa > Chordata > Mammalia > Chiroptera > Vespertilionidae > Corynorhinus > Corynorhinus townsendii. The sequence goes on from JAPDVU010000003.1 coordinate 102,478,865, forward strand.
GAACATGGGGGTGCATATATCCTTTTAATTGGTGTTTTTGGTTTCTTGGGATATAGTCCTAGAAGTGGGATTACTGGATCAAATGGGAGTTCCGTTTTTAACTTTCTGAGGAAACTCCATATAGTTTTCCACAGTGGCTACACCAGGCTGCATTCCCACCAGCAGTGCACGAGGGTTTCTTTTTCTCCACATCTTCATTATACTTATCATTGGTTGATTTGTTGATGAGAGCCATTCTGACAGGTGTGAGGTGGTATCTCATTGTTGTTTTGATTTGCAACTCTCAGATGATTAGTGACTTTAAGCATGTTTTCATATGACTCTCAGCCTTCTATATGTCCTCTTTCAAAAAGTTTCTATTTAGGTCCTTTGTCTATTTTTTTATTCGATTTTTTATTTTCGTTTTGTTGTCTTATGAGTTCCCTGTAAATTTTGGATATTAAACCCTTAATAGAAATAGCATTGGCAAATATGTTCTCCCATGCAGTGGCTTTCTTTCTGTTTTGTTGATGGCTTCCTTTCCTCTGAAGAAGCTTTTTATTTTGATGTAGTCCCATTTGTTTATTTTCTCCTTAATCTCCATTGCCCTTGGGACTTTGTCTGTAAAGATATTGCTATGACATATGCCTGCTATTTTGCTGCCTATGGAAGCTTGTAGGATTTTTATGCTTTCTCATCTTACATTCAAATCCTTTAACAATTTTGAGTTTGCTTTTGTGTATGGTATAAGGTTGTGATCTAGTTTTATTTTTTTGCATGTATCTGACCAAATTTCCCTAGCACCATTTATTAAAGAGATTGTCTAGACTACATTGTATGCTCCACACTCCTCTGTCAAATATTGATTGAGCATAATGGCTTGAGACTATTTCTGGGTTCTCTGTTCTGTTCCATTGGTCTATATATCTGTTCTTGTACCAGTCCCAGGCAGTTTTGAGAACCATGGCTTTGTAATATAGCTTGATATTCGGTACTATGATTGCTCCAACTTTGTTCTTCTTTCTCAAGATTGCTGTGGCTATTGGGGTCTTTTTTGTTGTTGTTGTTCCAGATGAATTTTTGGAGAGTTTGTTCTAGGTCTGTGATATATGCCATTGGTATTTTAATGGGACTTTCATTGAATCTATAAATTGCTTTGGGTAGTATGGACATTTAAATGATGTTGATTCTACCAATCCATGAACATGGTATGTTCTTTCATTTGTTTATGTCTTTCCTCTATCTTTTTCTCAATGTCTTGTAGTTTTCTGAGAGCAGGTCTTTTATCTCCTTAGTTAAGTTTATTCCTCGGTATCTTAATTTTTTTTGGTGCAATGGTAAATGGCATTGGATTTCTCTTTTCAATTTCTCTTTCTGTGAGTTCATTATCCTAATATATAAAAATTCAGAGTCCGTATCAACCAAAGGATTGACCAAAAACCAGAAGTTAGTCCTGCAGTCATGTGATTACAGGCACATGACCCAGCACTGACTGCTGAGGGGGCTGTGGATCAGGCTTGGAGAGAGGCCCAGAGAGAGAGGCAGGGTCTGATCTGCAGCCTCCATGGCAGCTGTTGATCACCCCTTGCCTCTCTCTGTCTCTCCAGGCATCGCCAGCAGCCATGCCTCACTTTCTCTCCAGGCCTCTGTGGGGACTGCTGACCAGCCCCACCTCTCTGATCAGGCCTGGAGATAGGCCCAGAGAAGCTGGCTGGCATAGAAACCAACCAATCAGAACCAAATCTGGGTGAACTGTGAGGAGCCAATGAATGCCTAGGAGGCAGAGCTTTGGATGCTGTCTGGAATAGAAACCAACCAATCAGAACCTAATCTGTGTGAACTGCAAAGGCAGAACCTAAAGTGGGAGCTGAGGAGGGGTTTTAAGGACAACAGCTGTTTGGTGTAAAGTCTAAGAAAGTGATTCAATTTTTTAATGACTGGTTTGGCAGTACAGTGCCTATGGCTGGCTATCAGTTCAGATATAGGGATTATGTATTTTTGTCTGCCAAGAGCATCTCCTCCTGCTGAAAAAGGCTTTATTCCCCACCCCATTTGAGCAATCCTATCTTAATCTATCTATACTAATGAAAGGGTAATATGCTAATTAGACCAGGTTGACCAGCCATCTTCCAGATGTCCAACTTCCTTCTGGACAAAGCCATGGTGGTGGTGGCTAATTCAGATGCAGTTAGGGGTGATCAGGCCAGCATGGGAGGGTAGTTGAAGGTGAGATCAGGCCAGGAAAGGAGGGCACTTGGGGGCAACCAGGCCAGCAGGGGAGGACAGTTGGGGGTGAGATCAGGTCTGCAGGAAAGGGCAGTTGGAGGCAAGATCAGGCCAGCAGGAAAGGGCAGTTAGAGGCAACCAAGCCAGCAGGGGAGGGCAGTTGGAGGCAAGATCAGGACGGCAGGGGAGGGCAGTTAGGGGCAATCAGACATGCAGGCAGGCGAGCAGTTATGAACCAGAGATGCCAGACATCCCCCAAGGGGTCCTTGATTGGAGAGGGTGCAGGCTGGGCTGAGGGAACCCCTCTCTGCGCACAAACTTTATACACTGCACCACTTGTTGGTATGTAAAAAAGCCATAGATTCCTGGGTGTTAATTTTGTATCCTATTATATTGCTGAATTCATTTATTAATTCTGGAGTTTATTGATGGAGTCTTTGGGTTTTTATATGTACAGTATCATGTCATCTGTGAATTATGACAGTTTTACTTCTTATTTTCCAATTTGGATGTGTTTTATTTCTTCTTGTTGTCTGCTTACTATGGCTAGATTCCAGTATTATATCAAACATAAGTGGTGAAAGTGGGTGTCCCTGTCTTATTTCTGTTCTTAGGGGAAATGGATTTAGCGTTTGCCCATTAAGTATGATGTTGGCTGTAGGTTTGTCATATAAGGCCTTTAGTATGCTGAGGTCTGATCCCTCTATTCCCACTTTGCTGAGCGTTTTTATCAAGAAAGTGTTGGATTTTGTCAAAAGCTTTTTCTGCATTGATTGATATGATTATGGGGTATTTGTGTCTCAATTTGTTTATGTAATGTATCACATTTATTGATTTGCAGATATTATACGATCCTTGCAACCCTGGAATAAATCCCACTTGGTCATGGTGTAAGATCTTTCTAATGTAATGCTTGAACTAATTTCCTAGAATTTTGATGAGGATTTTAGCATCAATGTTCATCAAGGATATTGGCCTGTAGTTCTCCATTGTTGTGGTATCTTTATCTGGTTTTAAATTTAGGGTAATGCTGGCTGCATAAAAGAGCTTGGAAGTATGCCCTTCTCTTGAATTTTTTTGAATAGTCTGAGGAGGTTATCTTCTAGATTTTCTTTGAATGTTTGATCAAATTCCCTTGTAAAGCCATCCGGACCAGGGCTTTTGTCTGCAGGAAGATTTTGATTACTGTTTCAATTTCTTCAGTAGTTATTCGCCTATTCAGTTTTCTTTTATTCCTGATTTAGTTTTGGAAACTTGCATTTTTCAAAGGATATGCCTATTTTATCAAAGTAGTCCAGTTTCATGGACTAGAGTTGTTCATAGTATTTTTTCATAATTTTTTTTTTTTTTCATTTTGGTCAGTTGTTACTTCAACTCTTTCACTTCTGATTTTGTTTATTTGGGTCCTCTCTCTTTGCTTTTTGGTGAACATGGTTAAATTTTCTTCAATCTTGTTAATCCTTTCAAAGAACCAGTTCTTGGTTTTATTGGACTTTTGTATTTGTTTATTTTTTGTTTCTATGTTATTTATTTCTGCTCTGATTTTTATTATTTCCTTCCTTCTGCTTACTCTGCATTTTTCTTGTTGCTCTCTTTCTTTAAGTTGTAGGGTTGGATAATTAATAAACCTTTTTTTTTTTTAGGTAGGCCTGTAGAGCTATGCACTTCCCTCTCAAGACTGCTTTCAGGGTGTCCCATAGATTTTGGATTATTGTGTTTTCATTGTCATTTGTTACCAGGATGTTTTTTATTTCATCTTTGCTCTCTTTGGTAACACAATCATTGCTTAATTGCATGCTATTTAGCTTTCAATTGTTTGATTTTTTTATTGTTTTTAATGTAGTCAATTTCTAATTTTATGCCATTGTGATATGAGGAGATGGTTGCTATGATTTCTATCTTCTTGAATTTGGTTGAACTCTTCCCCCCCCTCCTCAACACTCCCCAGCCTTCCCGCTGTAATTTGGCAGTCTGTTCGAAGCTTTACTGCTTCTGAATCTATCTTTCTGTTCATCAGGTTATGATGTTCTTTATTTTCCATAAATGAGTGAGATCATGTGGTATTTTTCTTTTATTGCCTGGCTTATTTCACTTAACATAATGTTCTCCAAGTCCATCCATGCTGCTGCAAATGGTAAGAATTCCTTCTTTTTTTATAGCAGCATAGTATTCCATTGTGTAGATGTACCACAGTTTTTTAATCCACTCATCTGCTGATGGACATTTAGGCTGTTTCCAAATCTTAGCTATGGTGAATTGTGCTGCTATGAACATAGGGGTGCATATATCCTTTCTAATTCGTGTTTCTAGTTTCTTGGGATATATTCCTAGAAGTGGGATTACTGGATCAAATGGGAGTTCCATTTTTAGTTTTTTGAGGAAACTCTATACTGTTCTCCACAGTGACTGCACCAGTCTTCATTCCCACCTGCATTGCATGAGGGTTCCTTTTTCTCCCCATCCTCAATAGCACTTGTCATTTTTTGATTTGTTGATGATTGCCATTATGACAGGGGTGAGATGGTACCTCATTGTCGTTTTGATTTGCATCTCTCAGATAATTAGTGACTTTGAGCATGTTTTCATAAGTCTCTTGGCCATCCTTCTGTCTTCTTTCGAAAAGATTCTAGTTAGGTCCGTTGCCCATTTTCTTATTGGATCATTTATCTTCCTTTTATTAAGTTGTGTAAGTTCCCTGTAGATGTTGCATATTAAACCTTTATAGTGATAACATTACTCAATGGGCAAAAACTAAAACCATTTCCCCTAAGAACAGGAACAAGATAGGGATGCCCACTCTCACCATTCCTGTTCGACATAGTACTGGAAGTATTAGCTATTGCAATTAGAAAAGGAGAAGAAGTAAAAGGCATCCAAATTGGAAAAGAAGAAGTAAAGCTGTCCTTATTTGCAGATGACATGACATTGTACATAAAAAAAAAAACTGAAAGACTCCATCAAAAAACTATTAAACTTAATAAATGAATTCAGCAATGTAGAAGGATACAAAGTTAATGCCAAGAAATCTATGGCATTTCTATACACCAATAGTGAACTTACAGAAAGAGAGACTAAAAAAGCAATCCCATTTACCACTGCACCAAAAAAATTAAGATACCTAGGAATAAACTTAACTCAGAAGGTAAAAAACCTTATAAGTGGAAAACTACAGGACACTGAAAAAAGAGATAGAGGACGACATAAGCAGATGGAAGAACATACCATGTTCATGGATTGGTAGAATCAACATCATTAAAATGTCCATACTACCCAAAGCAATCTATAGATTCAATGCACTCCCCATTAAAATACCAATGGCATATTTCACAGACCTAGAAAGAACTCTCCAAAAAGTCATCTGGAAGAAAAAAAGACCCTGAATAGTCATAGCAATCCTGAGAAAGAAGAACAAAGTAGGTGGGATCTCAATACCAGATTTCAAGCTGTATTACAAAGCCACTGTTTTCAAAACAGCCTGGTACTGGCACAAGAACAGACTATAGACCAATGGAATAGAATAGAGAACCCAGATATTGACCCAAATCACTCTGCTCAATTAATATTTGACAAAGGAGTCATGGACTTACAATGGAGTCAAGACAGTTTCTTCAACAAATGGTGTTGGGAAAATTGGACAGATACATGCAAAAAAATAAAACTAGACTACCATGTTACTCCATACACAAAAAATAAACTCAAAATAGATAAAGGACTTAAATATAAGATGGGAAACCATAAAAATACTAGCAGAATCCACAGGCAGCAAAATCTCAGACATATGCCGAAGCAATTTATTCACTGATACCGCTCCTAGGGCAATGTAAACTAAAGAGAAAATAAACACATGGGACTAGATCAAAATAAAAAGCTTTTGCACAGCAAAAGAAATCATCAACAAAACAATAAGAAAGTCCACTGTATGGGAGAGCATATTTGCAAATGTTATCACTGATAAAAGTTTAATCTTCTTGAATTTGAAGAGATTATTTTTTTCTTCCAATATATGGTCTATCTATGAAAATGTCCCGTGTGTACTTGAGAATAATGTATATTCTATCGCTTTGGAGTGAAATGTTCTGAAGATGTCAATTAATTCCATCTGATCTAGTGAGTCATTTAGGATTGATGTTTCTTTGCTGATTTTTTGTTTAGAAGATTTATCCCATGGTGTAAGTGGGGTATTAAAGACCCCTACCATGATCATATTACTGTCAATCTCTCCCTTGATATCTTCCACAAGTTTTTAATGTATTGGGTGCATATATGTTTACCAGAGTTATATCCTCTTGATGACTTGCTCCCTTTAGTATTATGAAGTGGCCTTTCTTATCCCTAGATATGGCCTTCACTTAAAGGTCTAATTTGTCAGATATAAGTATTGCTACCCCAGCTTTTTCTCATTTTCATTCGCCTGAAAAATTTGTTTCCATCCCTTCACTCTCATTCTGTGTGAGTCCTTTGTTCTGAGATGGATCTCTTGTAGACAGCAGATACATGGGTCTAGTTTTCTTATCCATTCAGCTACCCTATGTCTATTTATTGGAGAATTTAATCTATATACATTTAATGTTATTATTGATAGGTACTTGTTCGTTGCCATATTTATTCTTTATGCTTTTGTTCCTTCTTCCCTTCCTATTTCTTCTTTGTATAGCTTGTTTGGTGATAATGAACTCCTTTGTCCCTTTATTTTCCTGTGAATATTCTGATTTCCCATGCAAATCTGAATGATGGCCTGGCTTGTTATAGTGTTCTTGGTTTTAGTCCCATCTTTGCATTACTTTGTATATTTCATTACATTCCCTTCTGGTCTGATGTGTTTCCGTTGAGAAATCAGCTGATAGTCTAATGGGAGATCCCTTATAAGTAACTCTCTGTCTTTCTCTGGCAGCCTTTAAGATTTTAGTTTGCCATTGGTGCTTGCCAATTTAATTATGATATATCTTAGTGTTGGTCTTTTGGGTTCATCTTGTTTGGAACTCTGTAAGCTTCTTGGACTTGTGTGAGTTTTTTCTCCCTAATATCACAGAACTTTTCTGTCATTAATTCTCCAAACATGTTTTCTACTTCTTGCTCAGTTTCCTCTCCTTCTGGCACCACTATTCTGTGGATGTTGTTTCATTTATTTTTGTCCCAAATCTCCCTTAGGCTTTACTCCTGTTTTTTAGTTGTTTTTTTTTTTTTTCAGTTGCTGCTCTGCTTGGGTGTTTTTTTTCCTAATTTGTCTTCTAGCTTGCTGATGCTGTCCTCAGATTCTTCTAGTCTACTGTTGAGGCTTTCCATTGTGTTCTTTATTACTGCTATGTCACTCTTCATTTCTTCTTGGTTCTTCCTCATTTTCTCTTGATTCTAACACATGTTGTTGAATTTGTCTTCCATCTTTTTTAGCATCCTTATGACCATTGCTCTGAATTCTTTCTCTGACAAATTGCTTGCCTCCATTTCATTTACTTGCTTTTCTGGTGATTCCGCCTTTTCTTTCATATAGGGGCTATTTCTTTGTCTCCCCATTTTCACTCCTCTCAGGGTGTCTGGTTAAGTGGCTCACTCTCTATCACATTGACCAAAAGGCACAAAGTACAACTCAACAAGACATGACAGACAGGGAACAAAACACAAATGTATTCATGACACCAATAACCCCAAATAAAGGTGACCACCAGAAAAAAGAGAATTAGGGGAGAGAAAAGAGCACAAAAATGATATTGAGAAAAGGAACAAAGGTAAGAGAGAAAAGAAAAAAGGGGGGGGGATATCCATATCTGGGGAGAAAACTCCACAAAACCAACAACCAATCAAAAAATATGCAAACAACAAACACCCAGGGGAAAAAGGGGGGAGGGCTGAATCTAAAGAGGCAGAGCTTATTTCCAGATTGTAAGATAAAGGAATTGAATGAATGGGGGAATGGCCACAATTCAGTATAAAGGAGGTAGAAAGAGAATTAGTGTATAAGAATAAAAATAAAAAACAAAATACTCAATAATTTTTTAAATTTTTAAAAATAAAAAATAATAAAATAATAAATAATTAAAAATAATAATTAAAATATATGTAAAAAATAAAATTTATATATACAAAAATTAAAAATGTTTTTTCTTTATCTACCTATATATTCATCTATTTTTTGAAAAGTAGAATAGAGTAGAGAACAGATAGGCCTAAGTTTGGTGAGTGAAACTAATTAAGTTACTAGTAGAAGAAGAGAATAAGTGAGGGGAGGCAAAACAAAAGCATAAAGTAAAAAAAAATAAAGTAAAATAAAAAACAAAGCTAACAATCAAACAACAACAATAAGGAAGAAAAAAAATTGGCTAGCAAAGAAAGAGAAAAGAGAATGGTGCAGGGACTTTGAGCAGGGGTGAGGAAATTAGATATATGAGTAAGCCAACAGAGACTACTATAATAGTAATGTGTCAATAAAGCAGATAAAGAAGATCAATTTTTAACAAGAAGTAAAAAGAAAGGAGAGAGAAAAACTAAAGCAGGAACAGGAGAAGAGAAACAGTATGAAAAAGTGAGAAGTGAGGAAGAAAGGGTTGTCATAAAGGAAAAAATGAGATAGAGTAAAATAATGATTAAAAATAAAAATAGAATGTAGAACATATATCCCCCCAAAATAGAAAGGTTAAAAAATAATAATGAAAATAATAAAATAATAATAAAATAAAGAGAAAATATTGGTTTAAGTCAAAGATAAAAAATAAAAAAGTGAAGTAGTGAAATTCTTTCACTTCATTTGAGTTTTAATGTCCCCTGGGGGCTGGTTTAAGACCCCTTTCTACTGTTCTGTCTGCCATGTTTCAGTCTCCTTTTAGGTAGTCATCACCATGTTGAATTTCCCAGTGATCCACCACTTCTCTGTATCAGACTCCACAGCCTTGGTTTCAGGCGTGTGAGATCAATCTGCCCACTTTATTTTTCTGCCTGCTTTCAATTCTATCTACACAAGTGTCTATTTCTGACATGGCCTCTAGGTGGCAGTGTTTCTGTATTAGTTTCCGGGACCAAATGGCCCCTCAACCCAGTCCCCAAGGGCTCCCTGGAATTATTTAGAATCTTTGTTTCCTGCCCAGCTCAAGGCTGGGTGTGGCTGCGCTGCCAGGAGGGGTCTGGTGTTCGGGAGAAAAACATCTGTTCAGGGTTGGAGGGATCAGACTGTCCCAGAACTGGATTCCTGATTGTCTCTCTTTATTTTGCTCCCCAGCTTCCACAGAACCACCTTCCTCTGCACTGCAACCTCTGTGAGCGTTTGTAATTGAAAGATCCTATGCACTGGGTTTAGTGAGTAAAAGCAAGGAAATTATAAAGACAGAGCAACCATACTGCTGTGCATCTCTCTCCCCCTGGCACTGTGAAGCCAGTGCAGAACTTCAGGCTGCCTTTCTGGGCAGAGCCTCCCGTGGCTGTGGGCTTAGATCTAGAGTCCCCTGCTGCCAGCAGCCCTGTGGAAGGCCTGTCCACAGTCAAGGCCTACACATGTCCTCAAGGGATGCGGATTTGGTATGGTGTAGTCTCCCTCTAAGACTCTTGTCACAGCTGCATGTGTTTCTCACTCCAGCCCAGATCCCTGATCCTACCTCTCTCCAGTCAACCTCTGACATCTCTGTCCATGGATTGTCTCACCACCTGTATTTAATTCACCAATTCCAGGTGGATGTTATTCTATTCAGCTCTTTCTTCTATCTACTCTGTGAGAAGGCTCAGGATCTGTCCACCTATTCAGCTGCCATTTTTGTCTCCCCCTGGACAAACTTTTCAGGAGCCCACAGCCAGGAAGGCTGGAGTCTCAGTGTTTGTGAGTTCGCAGCCAAGGCAGCTGATCCCTGGCCAGTGTGGCTTTAGGGTCACATGTGGTGTCCAAGGTCTCCCTGGGTGGGGGTGAGGCAGGGCTCGCTTTCACTGCCACTCTCCCCTGAAAGATTTCTTGGCTGCAGGCTCGATTCCCAGCCACAGTTAGGTTGCATTTAGGACCTCTCTCTCTCCTCTCTTTCTTCCACTATATCTTCAACAGATGTCTCTTTCTAAGGCTGCAGGAAACACACACAATGAGCTTGAAGCATCTTATAGTTCTAGAAAATATGGAAGTACTGAGTAACAATGCCACATCTTAGGTTAGCATAGCAGATTGGTGTTCTCCTGCTTCTTTTCTTTCACATTCTCTTCTTTCCTTTTCCTTCTTTCTGCTCCAATTCTTTTGGTCTCTTGCATTATAGTATTCTACTTTTTTATCTTTTGTTGCCTTATTTTATTTTTCTTGGTGGTGGTGTTCTTTTTGTTCTTGCTAGTTTTTAATGTGTGTGTGTGTGTGTGTGTGTGTGTGTGTGTGTGTGTGTGTGTGTGTTATTTCTGATTTGGTGTTCTTTTGTTCTATCAGCACCTGTATGACAGTTGCCAAAACGTAGTTGGGGTTGAGTCTCATAGTCAGCCAGCCTGAAAGCTGAGCCTACCCATGAATGGGAAAACAGCAATCAAGAACCAATTACAATAAGAAGGTCCACATAACATAGACAAGGGACATTCTTAGAGCACCCAGCTCAGATCTAGCAGACTACACCACTAAGCTCTACTGGACACCCACTATAGAAGACCACCCCACCAGGACTGGGAGGCATAGCAGATCTACCTAATAAATAGAAACAAACATAAAGAGGCACCCAAACTGGACAGATAAAAAAATAGGCCAGCATTGCAAAAAATGTTAAAGGCACTGCTTTAAGAAGAAGAAGTAACCCTACCCAGTTTGGCTCAGTGGATAGAGTGTTGGCCCACAGACTGAAGCATCACAGGTTTAATTCCTAGTCAAGAGCACATACCTTATTTGCAGGCTTGATCCCTAACCCCAGGGGGGGAATGGGAGGCAACCAATCAATGTGTTGCTCACACATGGATGTTTCTCTCTGTGTGTTACTCCTCCCTCTCCCTTCCACTTTCTCTAAAAATCAATGGAAAAATATCTTCTGGTTAATATTATTTAAAAAAAAAAAGGAGAAGAAACAGAACAAGAAATAGAGAGTGAAAAGAAGGTAGGCACAAAGAAGAAAAAAATGACAATAAACACATAATAAATGGATTAAATGTTCAAATTAAAAGACATAGAGTAGCTGAATGGATAAGAAAACATAACCCATATATATGCTGTGTACAAAAAACCCACATCTGAACAAAAGACTCATGCAGATTAAAAGTGAAGGGATTGAAAAGTATATTGCACACAAATGTAAACAAAACAAATTTTAAAAAGCTGTTGTAGCAATGCTTATATAATCAAACCTCAGTTCCTGAACATCTCCTATTTTGAACAATTCAGTTCTTGACCAAGTTGTTCACAGAAAAAAAATGTGTGTTAACTTCAGTTCTCAATCTGACATCCTTTTCATGCTAATACATTAGCATGACAAATAGCATCATTCAGGTCACAAACAAAGGAGAGAATGTGCCCGTATGAGTCACCTTACAGCTAAACCTTACCTTGCTAATATCTCAGGAAATTGTTGCTGTGAATATTTTGTGGGTTTTGTTTCTGTTTTCTTTTGTTACTGTCAAAATGGACAATTAACACAAATTTATAACATAAAGAGGCCATCAAGTGTGCTAATGCTGCTAAGGGTGTAAAAGAAACAATGATCATAGGCAACTGAAGAGGTAGAAAAACTGTTGTTGATTTGCATAAATCAAAAGCAATTAGCCAGCAACAGCATTTCAGAGCCAATGATATGTGGAAAAGCCAAAATGCTGCATGCTGAACTTCTGAAAGACATCCTTGGAATGAGTGCTGAAAGTGATTTGTTTAAGGCTATTAGGGGCTAGTTTGATAAATCTAAGAAAATAAGTGTTTACTTATAAATTAAACAGTACATTAGACCTGTAATGTTTATAAGAAAGGTTGAAGCAGGGAATAATTTGCAGATCTCAACTAATTAATTAAATTTACATTATTTCTAATGGGGGAAAAATGATTTGATTTTCAAACAAATCACTTCTTGAACAGCCTCTGGAATGAAATAACTTCGAGAACTGAGGTTCCAATGTATCTGGAAAAATAGACTTCAAACAAAGACCATAAATGAGACAAAGAAGGTCACTACATAATACTAAAGTGATCAATTCAACAAGAAAATATAAGCCTTGTAAACATATATGCACCCAATATAAGAGCACCTAAATATATATATATATTTAAAAACTGCTGGAAGACTTTAGGGAGAGATCAACAGCAATACAGTTATAGTAGAGGACTTTGACACCCAAATGGCATCACTAGATGTGTCTTCCAGACAAAATATCAAGGAAACAGTGATCTTAAATGATACACTAGATCAGATGGATTTAAGTGATAGTTACAGAGCATTTAATCCTAAAGCAGCAGACTATATATTCCTCTCAACCACATGGAACACTCTGAAAGATAGACCATATCTTAGGATACAAACTAAGTTTTAACAAATTCAGAAATATTGAAATCATATCAAGCATCTACTAGGATCACAATGGTATGAAACTAGATATCAATTAAAGTTTTGAAAAGCTCAAAAACATTCAATCACAAGGAAACAAACGTCCTGGAACAATTACTTTACAGGTGAATTTTACCAAACAGCCAAAGAAGAGCTAACACCTATACTCCTCTGCCGGAAGCCGATCATTGTTTTAATAATAGAGAGCTGTGGACAGGGAATTTGGAGGTCTGGTTAACCTTAATGGCTCTAAAGGGTCAAAACTAATTACTAGATATTGATGTTTGAAGCAGCCCCCACCTGTTAGTCCTAAATTCACTGATTAGGCTTTTATTGGAGTTTCCTGCCTAGGGGATATGGCTGTATCCTATAATTTTAATCTTAATAGAAGGGATGGTAAAGCCAGAGTGAGGGGTAGTTCTCCCACTAGAGTTGGACTACTGCCTGGCCCCCATTTCCCAAATTAATACTTTTCTAAGTCTCTTTCATTTGTGTGTGGCCTTCTCCAGAACCCAAACCCTGAACCGGAACCCTGGATCATGCGGGACGTGAAAGAGGTTTCCACGCTCCTCAAACTATTCCAAAAAATTCAAGAAGAAGGGAGACTTCCAAGCACTTTTTATGAGGCACTTTTTATCCTAATTCCAAAACCAGATGAAGATACAACACAAAAAAAGAACATTATAGGCCAATATCACAGATGAACATAGATGCTAAATCCCCAAAATATATTAGCAAATCAGATCCAGCAAAACATTAAAATGATTATACACCAGTACCAAGTGGGATTTATTCCATTGGTCTATTGGTTCAATATTCACACATCAATAAATGTTATTCATCACAAAAACAAAATGAAAGACAAAAATCACATGATCTTATCAATAAATGCAGTAAAAGCACTCAACAAAATCAGCACCCATTTACAATAAAAATTATCAAAAATGTTTGAATAAAATTATTGTACCTCAACTTAATAAAAGCCATATATGAAAAACCTACAGCCAACAATGTACTCAATGGGAAAAAACTAAAAGTATTTTCCTTACTATCAAGAATGAGACAGGGATATCCGCTTTCACCACTCTTATTCAACACTAGAGGCCTGGTGCATGAAAATTCATGCACTGGAGGGGGAGCAGAGCTCCCTCAGCCCAACCTGCCCCCTCTCACAGTCCAGGAGCCCTCAGGGGCAGGAGGTGACCCAGCAATCAGGGGAAGGCAATGCCCCCATCACACCTCTGCTGCTGCCACTGCCAGCAGCACAAGCCTTGGCCAGCCCTGGTTACCTGAGCCTCGGGCGGCCCTGGGTGACTTGGGGCTGAGGGGACTGGGTAACTCCAGAGGCAGGTGCCCCAGCAGGACTGAAGGGACTGGGCGCCACCATCTTGTGGCTGTGGGAGCTGCCATCTTTTATGGCATGGCAGGCAATTAGCATATTTCCTCCTTATTGTGTATGGGAGCCACCATCTTTGTGATGGCATCAGGGTCAATTAGCATATTCCCTCTTTATTAGATAGGATAGTTCTGGAAGTCCTAGCCAGAGTTATCAAACAAGAAGTAAAAATAAAAGGCAAATTGGAAAGGTGAAAATAAAACTGTCATTATTTGCAGATGACATGATATTGTATATAGAAAACCCTAAAGACTCCACCATAAAATAACTAGATTTAATAAATAAATTTGACAAAGTAGCAGGATACAAAATTAAAAATGGAAATGAGAGCTATTTTTATACACCAACTAGAGGCTCAGTGCATGAAATTTGTGCACGGGAGAGGGAGGGTGTACCTCAGCCCAGCCTGCACCCTCTCCAATCTGGGAACCCTTGAGGAATGTCCAAATGCCTGTTTAGGCCCATGGGCAGTCAGACATCCCTTTCACAATCCAGGACTGCTGGCTCCCAACCACTTGCCTGCCTGCCTGACCTGACTGATTGCCCCTAATGGCTCCTGCCTGCCAGCCTGATCACCCCCTAACCACTCCCCTGCCAGCCTGATCAACACCTAACTGGTCCCCTGACAGCCCGATTGCCCCTAACTGCCCTCCCATGCTGGCCTGGTCACCCCTAACTACCCTCCCCTGCCAGCTCTAACTGTCCTCCCTTGCAGGCCTGGTCACCCCCAACTGTCCTCCCTTGCTGGCCCGGTTACCCCTAACTACTCCCTTGCCAGCCTGGTTGCCCCTAAATACCCTACCCTGCTGGCCTTGTTGCCCCCAATTTCCCTCCCCTGCCATCCTGGTCGCCCCCAACTGCCCTCTCCTGAAGGCCTGGTTCCCCCCAACTGCCCTCCTCTGCTGGTCCAGTCACCCCTAACAGCCCTCCCCTGATGGCCATCTTGTGTCTATATGGGGGCAGCCATCTTGTGTGTTGAAGTGATGGTCCATTTGCATATTACCTTTTTATTATATAGGATACTGAACTCACAGAATGAGAAACCAAGAAAACAATCCCATTTAATAAAATAAGTTGTACAGAATAAACTTAACAAAGGGGGTAAAATACCTATACTCCAAAAACTATAGGTAACCAAAAATGAAATAGAGGAGGATATAAACAAGTGGAAGCATATACCTTGTTCATGTATTTAAAGAATAAACATGGCACAGAGCCATCCATCCCTCCTCTACCCTCCCTTCCCTGTTCTTCTTTCTCTGTAGGACCCCCTCTCTGCCGCCAGCAGAGGAGCACCGACCACCACGATGAGTTCTTTCAGCTAAGAGCCGTACTACAAGACCTCATACAATCGGCGCTAGGTGAAGAAGCTGCCGGGTGCACATCTCCACATGCGCAGCAGCAACAGCACTGCACTCCTTATACTCCAGCTACTTAGCGCCTGTCTCCTTGTTGTCACAGCTACTCGTCCAGCTCTTGCTTCTTGATGCCTAGTCTCAAGAACCTCAACCTAAGCCAGGTAGCTACCATCGGCGACAACCTCAAGTCCATCCACACGCAGGAGAAGGCGCCACAGCAGGACCTCAAAGACTGCTTCTCCAGCTTCATGGAGAGCATGCATGAGCTGGAGCAGTAGAACAAGGTCCTGGAAGCCAACCTGTGCTTGTGCTGCATCAGAAGCACTCGGAGCCATTGTGCTTCCTGGCGCTGTATGAGCATGAGATCCCTAACCTGTGCCTAGTGGTGGAAGATGCCACCAAGGAGAAGCAGGCACTGCAGGGCGAGCGAGAGGGGCTGAAGGAGACTCTGTGCAACCTGCAGGCACACTATGAGGAAGAGGTGCTAAACCTCTAGGACCCGGAGGGCTGGCTGATGGAGGCTTGCAATGGTGCGGACAAGGCGGCTCTCCCCTGAGCTGAGCTCGAAAGCGCATGGACAGCCTGATGGACAAAATCGCCTTTCTGAAGATGCACGAAGAGGAGTTTGCCAAGCTGTAGGCACAGATCCAGTAAGTTCAGATCTCCGTGGAGATGCACATGTCCTCCAAGCCCAACCTCTCAGCCACACTCAAGGACATCTGTGACCTGTATGAGAAGCTGGCTGCCAAGAACATGTAGAATGCAGAAGAATGGTTCAAGAGCTGCTTCACCATGCTGCCCGAGAGTGCTGCCAAGAACACTGACTTGGTGAGCATGGCCAAGAAGGAGGTGTCCAAGAGCCACGGCCTGCTCAAGGCCAAGACCCTGAAGATCAAAGCAGGCCAGGCCATGAACAAAGCTCTGAAAAAGAAGCTGCAAGAGCTGGAAGATAAGCAGAACGCCAATATTAGTGCTATACAGGACACAATCAACAAATTAGAAAATGAATTGAGAACTAAACTACAAAGAGTGAAATGGCATGATATTTAAAAAAATACCAGGACTTCCCCAATGTGAGGATGGCTTTGGACATTGAGATTGCAGCTTACAGGAATCTCTTGGAAGGTTAAAAGATCCAGCTCAGTTTCACCAGCATGGGAAGCATAGCCAGCGGCTACTCCCAGAGTTCCTAGGTCTTTGGCCAATCTGCCTACAATGGTTTACAGACCAGCTCCTACTTGATGTCTGCTTGCTCCTTCCCTTCTTACTACACCAGCCACATCCAGTAGGAGCAGATAGAGGTGGAGGAGACCATTGAGGCTGCAAAAGCCATGGAAGCTAAGGATGAACCTCCCTCTAAAGGAGAAGCTGAAGAGGAGGAGAAGGAGAAGGAAGAGGCTTAGGAAAAAGGTGCCAAGGAAGAATTTGAAGATGCAAAGAAGGAAGAAGAAGGTGAAGGTGAAGGAGAAGATGCCCAAGAAGCTGAGGACTAGAAGAAAGGTGAAGGTGCTGGGGAGGAGCAAGCAACCAAGAAGAAAGATTGAGCCCCCCTTTCCTTAATTATTTCAGGAATAATCCTCCTGAAACCAGGTCAACTCCATCACCAACCAAGCAGTTGAGCTCCTGATACTGTATGAATTAAGATGTCAATATATGTAACATTCTGAGGTGACTCAGGTTGGACATTAAATGTTGTGCTATGACTTTTCTCCTTATGCAGAGTATCTGCTTGCAGAGTGGCTTCCTGGCTTGCTGCCAGCCTGTGTATGGTCCATGCTTATAAGTTTAGGAACTATGTCAATGTGAATAATTCATATGTTTACAATAAAAACACATAAATACATGAATTCTCTAATGTTATTGTTAAACTTCATTTAAAAAATAGTCTTTTGAATCTTTCATGGTTAGAAATTAAAGACCTCAAATCATGTGCAATAAACAGTAAATAAAGCTACACTGAATGACAAAAAAAAGAATAAACATCATTAAAATGTTCACACTATCCAGAGCATTCTATAAATTCAAACCAACCTCTATTAAAATACCAATGGCATATTTCACAGATCTAGAACAAATACTCCAAAAATTTATATGGAATCAAAAAAGTCCCCAAATAGCCATAGCAATCTTGAGAAAGAAGAGCAAAGTTGCATGGATCAAAATACCTGATATCAAAGTCAAAACAGCCTGGTACTGGCACAAAAACAGGCATACACATCAATGGAACAGACCAGAGAGCCCATAAGTCAACCCACATCTTTATGATGAATTAATATTTGAGGAAGGAGGCAAAAGCATGCAATGGAGTAAAGACAGCTTCTTCACTAAATGGTGTTGGGAAAATTAAACAGGTACATGCAAAAAATGCAACTAGGCCACCAACTTATAGCATAAAAGATAAAAGACTTGGGGAGGAATCCAAGATGGCGGCATAGGTAAACACCTAAACTGCTGCCTCGGGCAACAATTTCAAAAATACAACTAAAAGACAAAACGTCTATCACTCAGAACCACAGGAAAGCTGGCTGAGTGGAAGTTCTACAACTAGAAGGAAAGAGAAAAGAGCATTGAGACGTGCACGAGTGCTGAAAAGCTGAGGTACGGAGGCGCCTGATCCGGGCTGGCGGCGGGCATTGCTTTTTTCAACCCAAAGGGAGACAAGCCCCTGATTACTCTGAAATCCAGTTTCTGGGGAGACGCAGGGGACCCAAACTCCTACAGGGAGAAGCTGGACTGTCTGCCAGTGAGGGTGGCTTGCTTGCAGAGCTGCACGCAGGAATAATTGTTTACGGCGCTGGGGCACGGGACGCCTACCTGACGCAGAGCCGGCTAACTAGCAGCCATTGCTGTTTGCCACGCCCTAACCTAGTGACGCCCTGAGGCCCCGCCCTGCACAACCTACAAACCCACCCAAGCTCCAAGCAGCGGATTTAGCATAAGAAAGGCCTGCCCTATCGCAGCTTAACCTAGCAAACTTGCAGCCCTGGTCAGACAGCTCCAAAACCTCCAAACCCCAAGCAAAGAGGAGAAAACTGTAGCTCTCACTGTAGCTCCTGCTGGGTGGCCTCAGACAGTAGCTGACCTGCACCCCATTGGAGATCCAGAAACCAGTGTACCTAGTGGTCAGTGTGAGACACCAGATTTCAACTCCTCACATCCATAAGTGACACATTCAAGAGGCAGACTCAGTGAGCACCAAAGCCCCACTGAAACAAGTCCTGCCCCATAAGCATGTCTTCAGTGCAGCAGTTCTTCCATTATAGACACAGCAACTGCTCACAGCTAATTGGCCTGGAGGTCAATTCCTCCCAGTGTACCAATAGCAATTAAGGCCTAACTACACCAAGACTTTGCACTCAGCCCACAAAGGGGTGTACCAAGAGCATCCACATCAGGTGATTGGTAAGGCTGAGCTACTGCCCCCTATAGGTCACCTACCACACAAAGCCACTCCATCAACACAGGGAAGCAGCCAAAATGTGGAGACAAAGAAACATGTCACGAATGAAATAAACGGAGGAAAGCAAACTACTGGACGACATAGAATTCAGAACCACATTTATAAGGTTACTCAAGAATCTTCTTAAAACCGCTGAGAAACTTGATGACACCTTTAAGGATATTAATGAGAATGCCAACAAAATGGAAAAAGATCAGTCAGAAATGCAGCATACACTGTCTGAAATAAAGAATATACAGAAACTCAACTGTAGATCAACGTACCCCAAGAATCAAACCAAAGATCTGAAATATGTGGAAACAAAACACATCCAACCAGAAAAACAAAAAGAAAAAAGAATCCAAAAATATGAAGATAGTGTAAGGAGCCTCTGGGACAACTTTAAGCGAACCAACATCCGAATTTTTGGGGTGCCAGAAGAAGGGAGAGAGCAAAATATTGAAAACCTATTAGAAGAAATAATGACAGAAAACTTTCCCTACCTGGTGAAAGAAATAGACTTACAAGTTCAGAAAGCGCACAGAACCCCATACAAGAGGAATCCAAAGAGGACCACACCAAGACACATCATAATTAAAATGCCAAGGGCAAAAGACAAAGAGAGAATATTAAAAACAGCAAGAGAAAAACAGTTAATTACCTACAAGGGAGTACCCATACGACTGTCAGCTGATTTCTCAACAGAAACTATGCAGGCCAGAAGGGAGTGGCAAGAAATATTCAAAGTGATGAACAGCAAGAACCTACAATCAAGATTACTCTACCCAGCAAAGCTATCATTCAGAGTTGAAGGTCAGATAAAGAGCTTCACAGATAAGAAAAAGCTAAAGGAGTTCATCACCACCAAACCAGGATTACATGAATTGCTGAAGGGTATTCTTTAAGAATAGGAAGAAGAAGAAAAAGGTAAAGATAAAAATTATGAACAACAAAATGACATCAAATACATACCTACCAACAAGTGAATCTAAAAATCAAGTGAATAAAAAATCTGAAGAACAGAATAGACTGGTGAATATAATAGAATCAGGGACATAGAAAGAGAGTGGACCGACGATTCTCAGGGGAAGCAGGTGTGAGGGGTGCGGGAAGAGATTGGACAAAAATCTTACTCCTATGGATGAAGACAGTGGCGGGGGGTAAGGGCATGGGGTGGGGTGGGGAATCAGGTGGAGGGGAGCTATGGGGGAAAAAAAAGAGGAACACCTGTAATAATCTGAACAATAAAGATTTATTTTAAAAAATAAAAAATAAATAAAAAGATAAAAGACTTAAATATAAGCTCTGAAACCATAAAAATGCTGGAAGAAAATACAGGTAGTAAAATCTCAGACATTTCCCAGAGCAATATTTTTTTCCAGTGTCTCTAAGGCAATGCGAAACACAGGAAAAAATAAACAAATGGGACTACATCAGACTAAAAAGCTTCTGCACAGCAAAAGAAACCATCAACAAAATGAAAAGGGAGTCTGCTGTATGGGAGGACATATTCGCCAATGATTTACTAGATAAGGGGCTAATCTCCAAAATATATAAAGAACTTATACAACTCAACACCAGGAAGACAAACAATACTATTTAAAAAAATCTGAATAGACACTTCTCCAAAGAGTGCCATCCATACAGATGGGAAATAGACATATGAAAAAATCCTCAAAGTCACTAATCATCCAGGAGATGCAAATTAAAACGACAGTGAGATATCACTTCATAGCTGTTAGAATGGCTATCAACAAATAAAAAGGGCTGGCAAGGAATTGGAGAAATGAGAACTCTAGTTCACTGCTGGTGGGAATGCAAACTGGTACAGCCACTATGGAAAACAGTATAGAGTTTTCTCATAAAATTAAAAATGGAACTCCCATTTGATCCAGTGATCCCACTTCTGGGTATATATTCTAAGAATCCCAGATCACCAATCAGAAAGAATATATGCACCACTATGTTCATAGCAATGTTATTTACAATAGTCCAAATGTCCATCAGTAGATGCTTGGATAAAAATAGCTGTGGTACATTTACATAATGGAATATTTTGCAGCTATAAAAAAGAGGGGACTCTTGCCCTTTGCAACAGCATAAATGGACCTGGAAATTATTATGCTCAGTGAAATAAGCCAGTCAGGGAAAGACAAATATCACATGATCTCACTCTATAGAATCTAAAGAGCAAAATAGATTGAAATAGGATCAGAGGCATGGATAAACAGAATAGACAAACAGATCTCAGAGGAGAGGATGATGGGGAGGACCGGAAGAGAGCAACTAAAGAATATATATGCATTTATGCATAGCCCCTGGACACAGACAACAATGTGAAGAAGGCCTAGATGGGACAGGGGGAGGGAAGAGAGAGGCAAAGGGTGGGGGGGGGGGAGATGATGGACATCTGTAATAAAGTCAATAATGAAAAAAAAAATTAAAATATATATATATATATATATATATTGTTTGGAGCACCAAAAAAAAAAAAAAGAAAAAGAAATGGATCTATAAAAATATAGTATTTTATTGTTAACTAAATAATGCAATCCATTTAAAACACACAGAATTATAAAACACTTTTTATTAGATGTTCTGTAAATTCATAAACTCTTTAGTACTTATTCTTTAATCTGCCTAACTTTTTGGTCTTAGTATTTGATCAATAGAATAAAATTAGTCTATTTGTTGTATTAGTTTTCTTTTCCTTTTTAATTTTATTTTATTGGGGTGTCATTAGTCAACATGAACATATAGGTTTCACATATGGACTACTAATTTACAAAATCTCTATATAGAATCATGTGCCCACCACCCAAAGTCAAATCTTCTCCTGTTTTCTAGGGCTACCATAACATAGTACCACAAACTGGGTGGCTTAAAACAGCAAAAATGTATTGTGTCACAGAGCAGAGGTTTAGAAGTCCTAAATTAAGTTGCCATTTCCCCTCTGAAACTTCTAGAGGGGAATTCTTCCTTGCCTTGCCTATCTTCTGGTGTTTGCTGGCATTCCTTGGTGTTCTTTGACTTTGAGCTTCAGTCCTTTATTCTCTACCTCTGTCTTCACATGGCTGTCTCCTCCCTGTGTATCTCTCTCCTTCTATAAGGACACCAGTCATATTTGATTAAGGGCCCACATCAGTGGGACCTCATCTCAATTTTACTAATTACAACTATAATGACCCTATTTCTAAGTGCAGTTATATTCTGAGGTACTGGGAGTATGGACTTCAGCATAATGTTTTTGAGAAGCACAGTTTGACACATAACAATTGGTTTTCTGTATTGTTTTGCTATTTTTAAATAACCTTTTTTTTTCTGATTAACTTTTACCCAGAAGTGTAAGTTAGGAAAGTAGTTTAAAAAAGAGTTGCTCTGGAGGAAACCAAGATGGCGGCATAGGTAAGCACCTAAACAGCTGCCTCGCACAACAATTTCAAAACTACAACTAAAAGACAGAATGGACACCATCCAGAACCACAGGAAAGCAGGCTGAGTGGAAATTCTACAACTAGAAGGAAAGAGAAAAGCTCACAGAGAATTGGAGGAGCAGCAAAGGGTTGAGGTACGGCAAAGGGTCTTTGTGTGCACAGAGAGGAAGGGCGGCTGAGAGCCTGGCTGACTTTCTCTGGTGGGAGGGGGAAGGAAGCCCCCAACTGCACTGAACAGCAGTTCCGACTGCACTGAACCCCAGTTCTGGGCGAAACCCCGTGGACCCAGGCTCATACAGGGGGAGTTTGGACTGTCAGGTAGAGAGAAAGGCACTCGGAGACTCGGAGACCTGGGGGAGCCCCGGCAGGCAGGGGTCTGGAGGCGCGCGCATGAGTGTGCACAAAGACTGAGGAGGTTGCCACAGGCTTTCCCTAGCAGAATGGAGTTGGAAGCTCCTGACTACACTGAACCCCAGTTCTGACTGCACTTAACCCCAGTTCCAGGCGAGCCCCTGGGGACCCACGTCTTGCGGGGGGAATCTGGACTCTTGGGCAGAGGCTCAGGAGTCAGGGAAGGCAGAGGTCTGGAGGCGTATGCGCGCGTGCAAGGGCAGGGCTGTCGGGAAGCCCAGACTGTCTGCTCTGCCCTGAGACTCCACCCCATCCAAGCTGAGCACAGAGGCTTTTACAATTTGGCAAGTCTAATCCTATAAGGCTGTCTCCAGCACCCAACTTCTCCCAGTGTAGACACAGCTGATCCTCACAGCCAACTGGCCTGGAGGTCAATTCCTCCCAGTGATACCAACAACACAATCAAGACTTAACTACAACAAGGCTGTACACGCAGTCCACAAAGGGGTGCACCAGGAGTGTCCACCTCAGGTTAACTGGGAGGCTGACCCACTGGGCCATATAGGAAACCTAACACACAAAGCTACCCTACCAACTTAGGAAAGCTGTGAAAATGTGGTGACAAAGAAACAGATCACAAATGAAAGAAATGGAGGAAAACAAACGACTGGATATAGAATTCAAAACCACGGTTATAAAGCTTTTCAAGAATATCCTAGAAAAGGCCAATAAATATAACAAGACCCTCGAAGATATGAAAAAGGGCCAACTAGAAATTAAACATACACTGATTGAAATAAAAAATATTATACAGAGACCCAACAACAGAATCAAGTCAAAGAATTGAAATACAAAGAAGCAAAAATCACTCAACCGACAAAGCAAAAAGAAAAAAAAAAATTCAAAAAGTTGAAGATAGTGTAAGAAGCCTCTGGGACAACTTCAAGCGTACCAACATCAGAATTATGGGGGTGCCAGAAGAAGAGAGAGAGCAAGATACTGAAAACCTATTTGAAGAAATAATGACAGAAAACTTCCCCCACCTGGTGAAAGAAATAGACTTACAAGTCCAGGAAGAGCACAGAACCCCAAACAAAAGAAATCCAAAGAGGACCACACCAAGACACATCATAATTAAAATGCCAAGAGCAAAAGACAGAGAATATTAAAAGCAGCAAGAGAAAAACAGTTAATTACTACAAGGGAGCACCCATACGATTGTCAGCTGATTTCTCAACAGAAACTATGCAGGCCAGATGGGAGTGGCAAGAAATTTTCAAAGTGATGAATAACAAGAACCTACAACCAAGATTACTCTACCCAGCAAAGCTATCATTCAGAATTGAAGGGCAGATAAAGAGCTTCACAGATAAGAAAAAGCTAAAGAGTTCATCACCACCATCCAGTATTATATGAAATGCTGAAAGGTATTCTTTAAGAAGAGGAAGAAGAAAAAAGTAAAGATAAAAATTATGAACAACAAATACATGTCTATCAAAAAGTGAACCTAAAAATCAAGTGAATTAAAAACCTGAGGAACAGAATAATCTGGTGAATATAATAGAATCAGGGGCATAGAAAGGGAGTGAACTGATAATTCTCAGGGGGAAAGGGGTATGGGGGGTTCAGGAAGAGACTGGACAAAAATCGTACACCTATGGATGAGGACAGTAGGGGGGAGGTAAGGCAGAAGGTGGGGTGAGAACCGGGTGGAGGGGAGCTATGGGGGAGAAAAGGAGAAACAATTGTAATAATCTGAATAAAGATTTATTTAAAAAAAAAAAAAAGAGTTGCTCTGGTTGAAGGACTAGTAAGCAGCACAGAAAACTCACATCTCTAATAGTGTCCCAGAAGCCTTGAATCATAATCTTTGAAAACCATTGGTCTACATAAATTCTGGCTTTGAGTGATTTTTCTTAAAAGTAGAAAATATCTTAAAAGATTGTATTTTCTTTTAATTATTGTGTTGAGTAAATCTTTTATATTGGAAAATCAACTGTTATACTTTCTAAATAGTTACTATTCTGGGGTGGGCAAAAGGTTTATAGTTGTTCATATGGAAAAAGGTATGCAGGTTATGATTATTACAATAGCATTATTAAGTCTGTATTTCATGTACTCGCAACTGTACACCTACTTTTGCCCACCCATGTATAAGTGATTACATTTTCTCTGACAAACTACATTATCTTGAGTGGCCAATTTTATTTTATCTATTTTCTACATATACCTGTTAGGTTTATTTTAACTGTGTGATAAAGGCTTAATATTCAAACTCTGCACTTTCCAAACAAAGAATGACTCTGAATCAGCTCTTGGGAGATCTCCTCTCATCCCTTGAAATATCCTGCCTGATAAGAGTATCTTTATCTATCTGGGGCCTTTGGCCATGCCAGATAGTTTAAGCAAACAATGTGATTTACTTGGGGGCCCCTGGACCATGCTCATGCTATAACAGTTTGACCTTTGGAGGCACTGAAATTTGAGCAACTAAGATGGGTCATATGGATACCGTATGCCTATGTATCCAATCCCTGATGAAAACCCTGAACACAGAGGCTTAAGTGAACTTTTCTGTTGCTGACACTCTGTATGTGTTGTTAATCATCATTTCTGAGATATTTAAGTTCTGCCATATGTGACTCAACTGAGAAAACACAACTGAAGTTTAAGCCTTGTCTCTCCAGGACTCCATACTCTGAGCCTTTTGTCTTTACTGTTTTTAATCTGTATCCTTTGGTTGTAGAAACAGTAACAATGAGTATAAAAGCTTTTCTGAGCTCTGTGAGCTCTTCTAGAAAATCACTGAAGCTGAGAGTGGTCATGAGGATCCCCAAACACATAACTATTTGTGCAAATATACATGAATGAAAAATGTAAGATTATGATTAATAACTTTTCCATCAAGTATATGTGTAATTATTGTACTCTGCTTTGTTGTACATTATATTCATTTAGAGTATTATGTCTGTGAAAGTATCCCTCGCTGATGTGTGAGTTGGTGAGCCATTGAAACTGGTAAAAGCCTGAGTCAGTCCCTTCCATTTTAATAAAAAATATCATTACCATTGTCTCATCCAATTTTTACAGGACTTGGATCTGTCCTTAACCAGTCACATATAAAATTTGCCATCTAGTATCTTGCCAAGACCAGGGTTCACAATTCCAGTTGAACCATTTACTAGCTATCAGGTCTTGAGCAAATTTCATAAACTCTCTGAACCTTAGTTTCCTGATGGTAAACAGAAAAACAGTAACTCTCACACAGAATTATTGCTAAGTTTAATAAAGCTAATGTATGTGTTGAATCCTTTTAGAGACAGGAGAGGCAGTTTTAGGGAAGGGGGGTCCATGGCAGAGGAATGTATACATAACTGGCAGAGACAGCTCCAAGCCACTAGAATGTTTATCTTTCAAAAGAGGATGGGGGAGTGCTGAGTGGGCTTTGAAGCTTTAAAACTTTGAAACTGATACTATCCGAGAATAAGGAGGAAAGTGACCAATTAGGAAAGCATGGTGAACATAAAATAAGGAAGGGTCCAATTAGAAAGCAGGATGAGCAAACAAAGAGCTTCCAGCATTTATAAACCCATAGACCAGTGGTTCTCAACCTTTCTAATGCCACGACCCTTTAATATACAGTTCCTCATGTTGTGGTGACCCTCAACCATAAAATTATTTTCGTTGCTACTTCATAACTGTAATTTTGCTACTGTTATGAATCGTAATGTACATACCTGTGTTTTCTGATGGTTGTAGGCGACCCTGCTAGTGGTTCTCAACTTGTGGGTTGTTGAGAACCGCTGTTGTAGAGCCTAAGACAAAGAGACTCAGAGGATCAGTTTTTTCTCAGAAAGAGCAGGTTTATCCCCTTTGGAACTTTGTATATGCTTGCAATAAATGTCTACACTGCTGCTTAAAAAATCTTTTAGTCCGCGACTTTCACTCTTCAAACTTCATAGGACAGGAACCTACAATGAGAGTCCGAGCTTGCCCAATTCCACATATCAGTGTGATTGAATACAAAATAGAGGATGACTCAGCCACTAATCTTGCTAAAGAGAATCTTGTCTATTTCATCTTCCTCCCCTTCCCCACCTTTCAAAGAAGATTCTGCCTTTGGCAGGTTTATTATTTGGAATTTGATGGTGCAGAAGAGAAAAAAGAATATAAAGAGAAGAGGTTCATAGATTAATGCCAGGGAACAAGTTTTTCAGAACAACTTTGAGATAGAGCTGACAGCTCCTGCAGTAGGAAAGCAAGTAGATTAACATAAAGAAGTGTTGTATCCTCTTCACAATATTTGGGGATCACAAATATTCACCTGAATAATCTCAAACAGTTTGCTGTCCAATGTATGGCAAAACCTTAGTTGAGAAAAATAATACAGAAGACTGCTTGAAGGACAGTCTTTCTATTTCTCTGTAAATTAGGTCATTTAAGATTGCAGGGGCCAGACATGGCGGGGATCTCTCTTTTCCACGTCCAGCACGGAAAGAGAGATGAATGAACCGGTTCTAAGTGGAGGCGGCCAGGGATTCAGAAATAAAAGAAAGAGACCAGACACGAAGATAGAAACAAAGCTGGGAGCCAGGTGGGACGCCATCCTCTCTAATGGAGAGGCAGGGACGACGACCTCGAGCCCACGCAGCAAGTTTATTTTATACCCCCAAATACCAGGAAATATCCCTAGCATTCCTGGTGCTTGCCTGGATTTACATATCAAAGCCTGCTAGGCCGACATCTGGACAAAGGTAAAGTCAGTACTGATAACACCCCCACCTTCTTGGGGAGGGTGTAAGGAGACGCGGCTCTGCCAATCGCCTCAGGCTCAGCTGACAATTTAAAGAAATTCCCATGTGCCTTCCCAGGCAGCCCTCTACATAAGATCATAGAAAATTTCATGTGCTTGTATTTGTCTTGCTCCCCAGAAATTCTTTCTGTGAGTTCCATGTGAGCTCTATCTCCTAAGCCTGTACCAAGGGAATAACAGATCCAAAAATATATGGCACTTGGAGACATTTTTTTCAGTGTGATGTCACACTCAATAAATTTCACTCAGAAACCAATGCCAGAAAAATTTGTTTCCCTAAAGATCTAATATGATTTTCCTTTTTGTACACTGATAAGCACATATTTTAAGCTAACATTAAGACCTAGTCCAGGGGTGGGGAACATCTGGCCCATGGGCCCTATAATGCTCATGAAATCATTTGGTCTGTCCCTGCCAAGGCATTAGGAGTGAGATAATTAAATGTTTGACCAAATATAGCAGGCTAATTTTTAAGTTGATAATTTTGTACTGCCAGCAAAAGATGTTATAAATATTCAAATGGTCCATGTATAGAAAAAAGGTTCCCCACCTCTGATCTAGTCAAATTCCTAGTCTAACTTTTGTAATGATCTAAACCATAAATTATATCTGTTTGCATTTGAATTGCCTTGTTCATATTTTCATGATGACCAGATTCAGGCAATTGGGAATGAAGGAGGATAAGATCATCAGAACAGACAGTTCTGAAGTTGTTACAAGAGGACAAGGAAATCAACAGACTTCCTTTATGTGTGACTTTTTATTTTATTTTATTATTTAAAGTATTACACATAGTAGTGCATATATCTCCTTTTTTTCCCCATTGACCTTCCCCCAGCATCCCCCACCCACTGTTGCATACCCTTATCCCACCCCCCAGTGTCTTGTGTCCATTGGTTGTGCTTATATGAATGCATACATAGTCCTTCAGTTGATCTCTTTGCTCCCCTCCCCAACACTCCCCAACCTTCCTGCTGTAATTTGACAGTCAGTTCAATGCTTTACTGCCTCTGTATCTACCTTTTTGTTTATCAGGTTATAATGCTCTTTATTTTCCATAAATGAGTGAGATCATGTGGTATTACTCTTTCACTGACTGGCTTCTTTCACTTAGCATAATGCTCTCCAGTTCCATCCATACTGCTACAAATGAAAGAATTCCTTCTTTTTTACAGCAGCGTAGTATTCAATTGTGTAGATGTACCACAGTTTTCTAATCCACTCATCTGCTGATGGACATTTAGGCTGTTTCCAAATCTTAGCTATGGTGAATTGCACTGCTATGAACATAGAGGTGCATATATCCTTTCTGATTGGTGTTTCTAGTTCCTAGGGGTATATTCTTACAAGTGGGATTACTGGGTCAAATGGGAGTTCCATTTTTAATTTTATGAGGAAACTCCATACTGTTCTCCACAGTGGCTGCACCAGTCTGCATTCCCACTGGCACTGCACGAGGGTTCCTTTTTCTTCACATCCTCACCAGCACTTGTCCTTTGTTGATTTGTTGATGATTGCCATTCTTACAGGTGTGAGATGGTACCACATTGTCATTTTGATTTACATTTCTCGGATAATTAGTGACTTTCAGCATGTTTTCATATATCTCTTGGCCTTCCTTCTATCTTCTTTCGAAAAGTATCTATTTAGGTCTGTTGCCCATTTTTTTGTTTTGTTTTCCTTAAATTTCTTTATTGATTAAGTATTACATATGTGTCCTTATTCACCGGTTACCCCCCACCTCCCATTCATTCCCCCGCCTTCCTGTTGTCTCTGTCCATTGATTAGGCTTACATGCATGCATATAAGTCCTTTGGTTGATCTCTCCCCCTTACCCACACCCTCCCCTACCTTCTCTGAGGTTTGACGTTCTGATTGATGTTTCCCTGTCTCTGGATCTATTTTTTGTTCATCAGTTTATTTTGCTCATTATATTCCACAAATTAGTGAGATCATGTGATATTTATCTTTCTCTGCCTGACTTATTTCACTTAGCATAATGCTCTCCATCTCCATCCATGTTGTTGCAAATGGTAAGAACTCCTTCTTTTTTACCTCAGTGTAGTATTCCATTGTGTAGATGTACCACACTTTTCTAATCCCCTTATCTGCTGATGGACACTTAGGCTGTTTCCAAATCTTAGCTATGGTGAATTGTGCTTCTATGAACATAGGGGTGCATATAATTCTTTCTGATTCATGTTTCCAGTTTCTTGGGATATATTCCTAGAAGTGGGATCACTGGTTCAAATGGGAGTTCCATTTTTAGTTTTTTGAGGAAACTCCATACTGTTCTCCACAATGACTGCACCAGTCTGTGTTCCCACCAGCAGTGCACGAGGGTCCCTTTTTCTCCCCATCCTCGCCAGCACTTGTCATTTGTTGATTCGTTGATAATAGCCATTCTGACAGGTGTGAGATGAAAATGCATTGCTGTTTTGATTTGCATCTCTCTGATGATTAGTGACTCTGAGCAGGTTTTCATATGTCTCTTGGCCTTCCCTCTGTATTCTTTCAAAAAGTGTCTATTTAGATCAGTTGCCCATTTTTTGATTGAGTTGTTTACCTTCTTTTTGTAAAGCTGCATGAGTTCCCTGTAAATGTTGGAGATTAAACCCTTATAGTTGATATCATTGGCAAATATGTTCTCCCATGCAGTGGACTTTCTTGTTGTTTTATTGATGGTCTCCTTTGCTCTGCAAAAGCTTTTTATTTTGCTGTGCAAAAGCCATTTGTTTATTTTCTCTTTAGATTCCATTGCCCTAGGAGCAGTATCCGTGAAGAAATTGCTTTGGCATATGTCAGATATTTTTCTGCCTGTGGATTCCTCTGGTATTTTTATGGTTTCTTGTCCTGTGTTTAAGTCCTGTATCCATTTTGAGTTTATTTTTGTGTATGGTGTAAATTGGTGATCTAGTTTCATTTTTCTACATGTATCTGTCCAATTTTCCCAACACCATTTATTGAAGAGACTGTCTTGACTCCATTGTATGTTCATGCCCTCTTTGTCAAATATTTATTGACCATAGTGATTTGGGTCAATTTCTGGGTTCTCTATTCTATTCCATTGGTCTATATGTTTGTTCTTGTGCCAGTACCAGGCTGTTTTGAAAACAGTAGCTTTGTAATACAGCTTGAAATCTTGCATTGAGACCCCACCTACTTTGTTCTTCTTTCTCAGGATTGCTGTGGCTATTCGGGGTCTTTTTTTCTTCCAGATGAATTTTTGGAGAGTTCTTTCTAGGTCTGTGAAATATGCCATTGGTATTTTAATGGGGAGTGCATTGAATCTATAGATTGCTTTGGGTAGTATGGACATTTTAATGATGTTGATTCTACCAATCCATGAACACGGTATGTTCTTCCATCTGTTTACGTCTTCCTCTACCGCTTTTTTTAGTGTCCTGTAGTTTTCCACTTATAGGTCTTTTACCTCCTTAGGTAAGTTTATTCCTAGGTACCTTAATTTTTTTGGTGCGATGGTAAATGGGATTGCTTTTTTAGTCTCTCTTTCTGTAAGTTCACTATTGGTGTATAGAAATGCATTACATTTCTTGGCATTAATTTTGTATCCTGCTACATTGCTGAATTCATTTATTAAGTCTATTAGTTTTTTGATGGAGTCTTTCAGGTTTTTTATTTACAATATCATGTCATCTGCAAATAAGGACAGCATTACTTCTTCTTTTCTAATTTGGATGCCTTTGACTTCTTCTTGTCTAATTGCAATGGCTAATAGTTCCAGCACTATGTTGAACATGGGTGCTGAGAGTGGGCATCCCTGTCTTGTTCATGTTCTTAGGGGAAATGGTTTTAGTTTTTGCCCATTGAGTATGATGTTACCTGTAGGTTTATAATATATATCTTTTATTATGTTGTGGTATGATCCTTCTAGTCCCACCTTGTTGAGAGTTTTTATCAAGAAAGGGTGTTGGATTTTGTCAAATGCTTTTTCTGCATCAATTGATATGACTATGTGATTTTTATCTCTTAATTTGTTTATGTGATGTATCACGTTTATTGATTTGCAGATATTATACAATCATTGCATTCCTGGGATAAATCCTACTTGGTCATCGTGTATGATTTTTCTGATGTAGTGCTGGATCCAATTTGCTAGAATTTTGTTGAGGAATTTGGCATCTATGTTCATGAGGGATATTGGCTTGTAATTCTCTTTCATTGTGTTGTCTTTATCTGGTTTTGGTATTAGGGTGATGCTGGCTTCATAGAAGGAGCTTGGAAGTGTTCCTTCCTCTGAATTTTTTGGAATAGTGTGAGGAGGATAAGTTTTAGTTCTTCCTTGAATGTTTGGTAAAACTCCCCTGTAAAGCCATCTGGCTCCAGGCTTTTGTTTCCTGAAAGCTTTTTGATAACTGTTTCAATTTCTTCCATAGTTATTGGCCTATTGAGATGTTTAGAGTCTTCCTGATTGAGTTTTGGAAGGTTGTATTTTTCTAGGAATATGTCCGTTTCCTCCAGGTTGTCCAGTTTGTTGGAATAGAGTTGTGCATAGTATTTTTTAACAATCCTTTGTATTTCAGTGGGGTCTGTTGTTATGTCACCTCTTTCATTTCTGATTTTGTTTATTTGGGTACTCTCTCTTTGCTTTTTGGTGAGCCTGGCTAGAGGTTCATCAATCTTGTTTATCCTTTGAAAGAACCGGCTCTTGGTTTTATTGATCTTTTGTATTGTTTTCTTGGTCTCAATGTCGTTTATCTCCACTCTGATCTTTATTATTTCCTTCCTTCTGCTTACACTGGCCCTTCCTAGTTGCTCTCTTTCTAACTCTTTGAGTTGTTGGATTAGGTAATTTATTACCATTGTTTCTTGTTTTTTGTAGTAGGCTTGTAGAGCTATGAACTTCCCTCTCAACACTGCTTTCGCTGTGTCCCATAGATTTTGTATTGTTGTGTTTTCATTGTCATTTGTTGTCATGATGTTTTTTATTTCTTTCTTGATCTCTCTGGTAACACAGTCATTGTTTAATAGCATGCTGTTTAGTCTCCATATGTTTGATTTTTTTGGATTGCTTTTATTGTAGTTGATTTCCAGTTTTATGCCACTGTGATCTGAGAAGGTGCTTGATATGATTTCTATCTTCTTGAATTTGAAAAGACTTTGCCTATGACTCAACATATGGTCTATCTTTGAAAATGACCCACGTGCATTTGAGAAGAATGTATATTCTGTGGCTTTGGGGTGAAATATTCTGAAGATGTCAGTTAATTCCATCTGGTCTAGTGAGTCATTTAGGATTGATGTTTCTTTGCTGACTTTTTGTTTAGAGTATTTGTCCTATGGTGATAGTGGGGTATTAAAGTCTCCTGCTATGATTGTATTGCTGCCAATCTCTACCTTGATATCCTCCAGGAGTTTTTTTATGTATTTGGGCACTCCTGTATTGGGTGCATATATGTTTGCCAGAGTTATTTCTTCCTGTTGGATTGCTGCCTTTAGAATTATGAAGTGGCGTTCCTTATCTCTTGTTATGTCCTTCACTTTATGATCTAATTTGTCACATATAAGTATTGCTACACCAGCTTTTTTTTCATTTCCATTCACCTGGAAAACCTTTTTCCATCCCTTCACTCTCAGTCTGTGTGTGTCTACTTTTCTGAGGTGGGTTTCTTGCAGACAACAGATATATGGGTCATGTTTTCTTATCCAATCTGTTACCCTATGTCTTTTGATTGGGGCATTCAATCCATTTACATTTAAAGTTATTATTGATTGATACTTATATCTCGCCATTTTTATTCTTTTTACCTGTGTTCCTTCTTCGCTTCCTATTTCTTTTTTTTTACAGCAGACCCTTTAGCATTTCTTGCATTGCTGGTTTGGTGGTAATAAATTCCCAAAATCCTTTTTTGTCTGTGAAGCTCCTGATTTCAGCTTCAATTTTGATTGATAGCCTTTCTGGGTACAGTATTCTTGGATTCAGACCCTTCCTTTGCATGACTTTGTATATTTCATTCCATTCCCTTCTGGCCTGATGAGTTTCTGTTGAGAAATCAGTAGCCAGTGTGATGGGGGTTCCTTTGTAGGCTACTTTCTGTCTCTCTCTGGCCACTTTTAAGATTCTTACTTTGTAGCTGGTGTTTGAAAATTTAATTATAATGTGCCTTGGCATCAGTCTTTTTGGGGTTCATGTTGCTTGGGACTCTATGAGCTTTGTGGATTTGTGTGGGTTTTTTCTTCCCTATATCAGGGAAGTTTTCTGTCATTCTTTCTTCAAACAGGTTTTCTATTCCTTGCTCAGTTTCCTTTCCTTCTGGAACCCCTGTTATGCGGATTTTTTTTTGTTCCTTGTTGTCCCAATGTTCCCTTAGGTTCTCCTCCTGCTTTTTAATTTTTTTTCTAGAAGCTGCTCTACTTGGGTATTTTTTCCTACCTTGTCTTCTAGCTAACTGATGTGGTCCTCTGTTTCTTCT
Organism: Corynorhinus townsendii; assembly: GCA_026230045.1. Taxonomy (NCBI): domain Eukaryota; kingdom Metazoa; phylum Chordata; class Mammalia; order Chiroptera; family Vespertilionidae; genus Corynorhinus; species Corynorhinus townsendii. The sequence goes on from JAPDVU010000003.1 coordinate 102,512,752, forward strand.
AGTCTACTCTTGATGCTTTCTCTTGAGTTCTTTACAGCAGTGATGTCATTTTTCATTTCTTCTTGGTTCTTCATTTCCTCTTGATTCTTACTCATATTGTCGAATTTGTCTTCCATTCTTTTCAACCATGTTATGACCATTTCTCTGAATTCTTTCTCTGGCAGGTTGCTTGCCTCCATTTCGTTTACTTCCTTTACTGGTGATGCCTGCTTTTCTTTCATATGCGGGCTGTTTCTTTGTCTCCCCATCGTCTCTCTTCTCTGGGTGTCTGGTTATGTAGTTCTCTTTCTCCTTTCCGTGGTGGAGTGTAGAGCTCATCTGAATCCATGTGTTTGTGCCAATTGGGGACTGGTGCTCTGGCGTTCTCAACTGTTCAGTTGGTGTCACAGTTGTCCGTTGCCCATTTTTTTTTTATTGGATCACTTATCTTCCTTTATTAAATTGTATGAGGTCCCAGTAAATGTTGGAGATTAAACCTTAATCAGTGATAACATTTGCAAATATGTTCTCCAATACAGTGGATTTTCCTGTTGTTTTGTTGATGGTTTCTTTTGCGGTGCAGAAGCTTTTTATTTGATGTAGTCCCATCTGTTTATTTTCTTTTTAGTTTACATTGCCCTAGTAGCGGTATCGGTAAAGAAATTGCTTTGGCATATGTCTGAGATTTCGCTGCCTGTGGATTCCTCTAGTATTTTTTGGTTTCCCATCTTATGTTTAAGTCTTTTATCCATTTTGAGTTTATTTTTGTGTATGGTGTATGTTGGTGGTCTAGTTTTATTTTTTGTTTGCATGTATTTGTCCAATTTTCTCATCACCATTTATTGAAGAGACTGTCTTGACTCCATTGTATGTTCATGCCTCCTTTGTCAAATATTAATTGACCATAGTGGTTTGGGTCAATATCTAGGTTCTCTATTCTATTCCATTGGTCTATATGTCTGTTCTTGTGCCAGTACCAGGCTGTTTTGAAAACAGTAGCTTTGTAATACAGCTTGAAATCTGGTAATGAGATCCCACCTACTTTGTTCTTCTTTCTCAGGATTGCTGTGGCTATTTTGGGGTCTTTTTTTCTTCCAGATGAATTTTTGGAGAGTTCTTTCTAGGTCTGTGAAATATGACATTGGTATTTTAATGGGGAGTGCATTGAATCTATAGATTACTTTTGGTAGTATGGACAATTTAATGGTGTTGATTCTACCAATCCATGAACATGGTAGGTTCTTCCATCTGTTTACGTCTTCCTCTATCTCTTTTTTTCAGTGTCGTGTAGTTTTCCACTAATAGGTCTTTTACCTCCTTAGTTAAGTTTATTCCTAGGTATCTAATTTTTTCGATGTGATGTTAAATGGCATTGCTTTCCTAGTCTCTCTTTCTGTAAGTTCACTATTGGTGTATAGAAATGCATTAGATTTCTTGGCATTCACTTTGTATACTGCTACATTGCTGAATTCATTTATTAAGTCTATTAGTTTTTTGATGGAGTCTGTTGGGATTTTTGTGTACAATACTAGAGGCCTGGTGCATGAAATTTATGCACGGGGATGGAGGGGTGTCCCTCAGCCCAGCCTGCACCTTCTCCAATCTGGGACCCCTAGAGGGATGTCCGACTGCCCGTTTAGGCCCGATCCCGGTGGGCAGTCAGACATCCCTCTCACAATCTAGGACTGCTTGATCCAAACTGCTCTCCTGCCTGTCTTCCTGATTGCCCCTAAACTCTTCTTCCTGGCACCCTGATCAACCCCTAACCATTCCCCTGCCAGCCAGATTGATGTCTAACTGATCCCCTGCCAGCCTGTTTGCCCCCTACTTACCTCCTCTGCTGGCCTGTTCACCCCTAACTGCCCTCCTCTGCAGGCTTGATTGCCCCCAACTGCCCTCCATTGCAGGCCTGATCCCTCCCAACTGCCCTCCCCTGCTGGGCCTCTTGTGGTGGCCATCTTGTGTCCACATGGGAGCAGGATCTTTGATCACATGGTGGCAGCCATCTTGTGTGTTGGAGTGATGTTTAATCTGCATATTACTCTTTTATTAGATAAGATAGATAGAGGCCTGGTGCATGGGTGGGGCCAGCTGGTTTGCCCTGAAGGGTGTCCCAGATAAGGGTGGGGGTTCCCTTGGGGTGTGGGGTGGCCTGGCCGAGGGCCCTGTGGTGTTTTGCAGGCTGGCCAACCCCCTGGTGATCCAAAAAGAGGCCCTAGTATCTGGGATTTATTTATCTTCTACAAATGAAACTTTATAGCCTGGAGTCGAGCCAAGCCTTCGGCTCACTCCATGGTGCAGCCATTACTGCTGGGATTTATGTATCTTCTATAATTGAAACTTTGTAGCCTTAAGTGGAGGCCAAAGCAGGCCAGGGCTGCAAAAGCTTGGGTCCCTCCATCACCACAGGCAACCCTAGCATCCTGCTTTCTCCAGCTCCATGGCTACCGCCATTTCTGTTGGGCTTTATTTATCTTCTATAATTGAAACTTTGTAGCACTGAGTGGAGTCCTGGGCCAGCAAGCTCAGGCAGAAAGCTTGGCTTCCTGCATTGCCAGGGAAACCCAAACCTACTTCTTGTTCTATGTAGCTGCAGCCATCTTGGTTGGGTTTATTTGCATATTCCCTCCTGATTGGCTGGTGGGTGTGGATGGTGGGCGTGGCTGCTGGGTGCAACCGAGTGGTGGTTAATTTGCATATTACTCTTTTATTAGATAGGATCATGTCATCTGTGAATAAGGACACTTTTATTTCTTCTTTTCCAATTTGGATGCCTTTTACTTTTTCTTCTTGTCTAATTGCAATGGCTAATACTTCCAGTACTATGTCGAACAGGGGTGCTGAGAGTGGGCATCCCTGTCTTGTTCCTGTTCTTAGGGGATATGGTTTTAGTTTTTGCCCATTGAGTATGATGTTGGCTGTGGGTTTGTCATATATGTCTTTTATTATTTTAAGGTATGATCCTTCTATTCCCACTTTTCTGACAGTTTTTATCAAAATGGGTGTTGGATTTTATCAAATGCGTTTTCTGAATCAATTTATATGACTATGTGGTTTTTATCTCTCAATTTGTTTATGTGATGTATCACGTTTATTGATTTGTGTATATTGTACCATCCTTGCATTCCTGAGATAAATCCTACTTGGTCATGGTATATGATCTTTCTGATGTATTGCTGGATCCAATTTGCTAGAATTTTGTTGAGGATTTTGGCATCTATGTTCATGAGGGATATTGGCCTGTAATTCTATTTCATTGTGTTGTCTTTATCTGGTTTTGGTATTAGGGTGATGCTGGCTTCATAGAATGAGCTTGGAAGTTTTCCTTCCTCTTGAATTTTTTTGAAAAGTCTGAGGAGGATAAGTTTTAGTTCTTCCTTGAATGTTTGGTAAAACTCCCCTGTGAAGCCATCTGGCCCCAGGCTTTTGTTTGCTGGAAGCTTTTTGATGATTGCTTCAATTTCCTCCATACTTGTTGGCCTATTGAGATTTTTAGATTCTTCAGGATTGAGTTTTGCAAGGTTGTATTTTTCTAGAAATATGTCTGTTTCCTCCAGCTTGTCCAGTTTGTGGGAATAGAGTTGTTCAAAATATTTTTAACAATCCTTTGTATTTCAGTGGGGTCTATTGTTTTTTCTCTTCTTTCATTTCTGATTTTGTTTATTTGGGTACTCTCTCTTTGCTTCTTGGTGAGACTGGCTAGAGGTTCATCAATCCTGTTTATCCTTTCAAAGAACCAGCTCTTGGTTTTGTTGGTCTTTTGTATTACTTTTTTTGGTCTCTATGTTGTTTATCTCTCCTGTGATATTTATTATTTCCTACCTTATGTTATGCTGGGCTTTTCTTGTTGCTCTCTTTCTAAGTCTTTGAGTTGTTGGATTAGGTAATTTATTAACATTTCTTCTTGTGTTTTTTGCTGTGGGTTTATAGAGCTATGAACTTCCCTCTCAAGACTGCTTTTGCTGTGTCCATAGACTTTTGGATTGTTTTGTTTTTATTGTCATTTGTTACAATGATGTTTTTTGTTTCTTCCTTGATCTCTCTGGTAACCCAGTCATTGTTTAATAGCATGCTATTTAGTCTCCAGGTGTTTGATTTTTTTTTTTTTTTTGGATTGTTTTTGTTGTAGTTAATTTCCAGTTTTATGCCACTGTGATCTGAGAATATGCTTGATATGATTGCTACCTTCTTGAATTTGAAGAGACTTTGCCTATGACTCAACATATGGTTTATCTTTGAAAATGACCCATGTGCACTTGATGAGAATGTATATTCTGTGGCTTTGGGGTGAAATATTCTAAAGATATCAATTAATTCCATCTGGTCTAGTGAGTCATTCAGGATTGATGTTTCTTTGCTGATTTTTTTGTTTAGTGGATTTTTCCAATGGTGATAGTGGGGTATTAATGTCTCCTGCTATGATTGTATTGCTGTCAATCTCTCCCTTGATATCCTCCAGGAGTTTTTTTTATGTATTTGGGTACTCTTGTATTGGGTGCGTATATGCTTACCAGAGTTATTTCTTCTTATTGGATTGCTGCCTTTAGAATTATGAAGTGGCCTTCCTTATCTCTTTTTATGTCCTTCATGTTGAGATCTAATTTGTCAGATATAAGTATTGCTACACCAGCTTTTTTTTCCATTTCCATTTGCCTGAAAACCTTTTTCTATCCCTTCACCATTAGTCTGTGTGCATCTTTTATTCTGAGATGGTTTTCATGTAGACAGCAGATATATGGGTCATGTTTTCTTATGCACTCCATTACCCTATGTCTTTTGATTGGGGCATTTAATCCATTTACATTTAACATTATTATTGATAGTTACTTATTTGTCGCCATTTTTATTCTTTATACCTGTGTTCCTTCTTTGTTTCCTATTTCTTCTTTTTACAGCAGACCCTTTAGCATTTCTTGCATTGTTGGTTTGGTGGTAATAAACTCCCTTAGTCCTTTTTTGTCTGTGATGCTCCTGATTCCACCCTCAATTTTGATTGATAGCCTTTCTGGGTAGAGTATTCTTGGATTCAGACCCTCCTTTGCATGACTTTGTATATTTCAATACATTCCCTTCTGGCCTGATGTGTTTCTGTTGAGAAATCAGTCACTAGTCTGATGGGGGATCCTTTGCAGTGTAACTTTCTGTCTCTCTCTGGCCAGTTTTAAGATTCTTACTTTGTCGCTGGTGTTTGCAAATTTAATTATAATGTGCCTTGGTGTTGGTCTTTTGGGGTTCATTTTATTTGGTACTTCGTGAGCTTCTTGGATTTGTGTGGGTTTTTTCTTCCCTATATCAGGGAAGTTTTCTGTCCTTATTTCTTCAAACAGGTTTTCTACTCCTTGCTTAGTTTCCTCTCCCTCTGGAACCCCTATTATGTGGATGCTGTTTTGTTCTGTGTTGTCCCAAAATTCTCTTAGGCTCTCTTCCTGCTTTTTCTCTTTTTTTTCCTAGAAGCTTCTCTGTTTGGGTATTTTTTTCTACCTCGTCTTCTAGCACACTTATGTGGTCCTCTGCTTCTTCTAGTCTACTCTTGATGCTTTCTATTGAGTTCTTTCAGCAGTGATCTCATTTTTCATTTCTTCTTGGTTCTTCTTCATTTCCTCTTGGTTCTTACACACATTGTTGAATTTGTCTTCCATTCTTTTCAGCCACCTTATGACAATTTCTCTGAATTATTTTTCTGGCAGGTTGCTTGCCTCCATTTCGTTTACTTCCTTTTCTGGTGATGCCTGCTTCTCTTTCATATGCAGGCTGTTGCTTTGTCTCCCCATGATCTCTCTTTCCAGTTGTCTGGTTATATAGTTCTCTCTCTCCTTATCCCCAATGAAATCTGACCTTTGTGAGAGGGTGCAGAGCTCCTCTGAATCAATGTGCTTGCACCACTTGGGGACCCATTTCCCAGGTTCCCAGCTATTTGCTGGGTGCCATTGTTGTAAATTCCCAGGATTTTCACGCTTCTGACAACATCCATTCTCCCCTTCAAGATGGTGTGGTCTCCACCATTAGCCTTTATGTGTGAGTTTTAGAGGATATCAGTGAGTGTAATTATAAGACACAAAAAACAAATCAACACAAATTTGGAAGCAACAGTGAGCCAACACCAATAGAGTAGTTTCATGGAGCTTCAAGAATCAAGAATAAATGAAAGAGCCCTGACTGGTTTGGCTCAGTGGATGGAGCGTCAGCCTGCGGACTGAAGGGTCTGAGGTTCGATTCCGGTCAAGAGCATGTACCCTGATTGCGGGCACATTCCCAATAGGAGGTGTGCAGGAGGCAGCTGATCAATGTTTCTCTCTCATTGATGTTTCTAACTCTCTATCCCTCTATCTTCCTCTCTGTAAAAATCAATAAAAATATTTTTTAAAAAAGCATAAATGAAAGAAACTTCTTATGAAGCTTGTCTCATTTTATAATATCTGAGTGATGAAAACAAGTACAGTGTTTTGGTTTTAGGGTCTATACAAATAACTCAATTCATGGCTGCAAAGTGTACAGTTTTGATTTTTTTTTAATTTATCTTTTTTGTTGAAAGCATTACAGATGTCCCCTTTAGGGGATTTTCCCATTGACTCCCCTCACCCTGCACCTGCCCTTCCCAGGTCCTCACCTTGTCTGTGTCCATGGACTAGCATATAAATTCCCTGATCATTCTCTCTCCACCCCCAACTTCCCTCTGAAAAGACTTTGAACTTGGCATCTCCACCATGTTTAAGTATTTAGATAGATTTAAGCAGGTGGATATGAAGAAGTTTACAAATCTAACAATATAGACAGTTATGTTAAATATTGTGCCATGCAGGTACCCACAATTTATCTCTGTTATTATAATAACAATGCTATACCTTCATTTAAATCACTTGAACCATTGATTCAGAAGGCAATATGAGCCTTCTTTTTGAGGGCCTTTTTATTGGTTTCATGAACAAAGTCCACATGTGCACATGTACACATCAGTTCTCCTTAACAAACCATAAATAAACATGGACAAGTAAACTAAAGAATCATACCCACGAAGAATCTTAGAAATGATATATCCCTACTCCTTCATTTTATAGATTAAAAACTAAAATTCAATAAAGACAAGATCATATGTCTCAGCTAGTGCAGAGACTGAAGACTTGGATTATAGCACAAGCCCCTTGTTCCTTGAGAAAAGCATCAGGTTAATTTGCCCAAAACACTACCAATGCAAGCTATCAATGACAGCGAATTTGAAGTTATTTCTGGTACAAAAACAAAGACTCACAGCTATATTGTTCATTGCCAGGGTGTTATCCACATCTAGAAGCATTCAGGAATCTGGAGAAGGGGCTGTGAATAAATTAATAAACTAGACATGAAATATGAAGTCATAAAATGGAGGGCATTTTGGGGGGAGCCAGGGAAGGCTTAGGTTTAGTAGCTGAGCTCCTGTGTCTCTGAACACAGGGCTTTTTATTCACACATTTTTCCCTATAGCAAAGCAGATATACATATCAAAGGTAAGGTTTTGTCAGGTTGGGGGAACTGCCCTCAGCTGTCTGGCAGCAGGTCATAATATGCAGATTTTCAGGTTTGGGGAAATGCTTTCAACTATTCCAGCAGTAGGTAATATGATTCAGCCCTGCTGAAACCTTAAGGTTCATCAACCTTTTGATGAACTTCTTGCACTTATGACCAGCTGGAATTAGCCTTCACATATCCCCCTTCTTTGATTTAATAAATTTAACAAGAATGTATGTCATTTGTAGAGCTCAGGTCCTTTTAATATTTTTTAAATTCAATGGAAAGAATAGAGTTCTTTTATGTCCCTTTAAATTGCTGCCAGGCATCCAAGGAATCAGTCTATGGTAAGATCCTTTTTGGGCCAACAGTTCTTTGAGTGCCCTTTCCAATGTCCAACAGTTTTTCATGGGTACCCTTCCCAATTAATGTCCTCTATGATGTGACAACAATGATATTCCAGTTCTGGATGGTGGACAAATGGCAATGCAGGTTCAACCTTCTTTGGCTTGGTTCTGGACAACCTGCAGCGACACACAGCTGCTGACTGCTAGCATGACAAGGCGTCTTCACCATCCTCCTTCTCTGGACTGTTTTCCATCTGTCTCCTCAGCTGTTGCTTGGGGCCACCACCATCTGTGCCTGGAGTAGTCTGGTTAGTTCCTTTTTCGGATCCATTGTTGCAGGAATCCATACGGGCTTGGAGGAGTTTTCTGGAAATATATAAGCATATTCTCGACCAAAGGTTAATAAAGGAATCCTTTTATAAACTAGACTCAGTATCTTTTCATTTTGCCCAAACCATTTTCCTTTGGCTTATTCTGACATCATGTATGTCTTGTTATTAGCATTACAAGTGAAAAATAATTTTAAAGTAAAAATTTAAGTAATTAAGGCTTGATGTAATTTACTTACAGGATATTTCTCTACTATCCCCCCCTTTTATTGTTTTAAATAATATTAGAAGGGTTTTGGAAATCTTGCAATGCAGTCTTGATAGCTTTTAATTTCTTTCTTTTTTTTTTTTTTGCACAGAAATAAGACTGCTCTGGATTCATTGCATATTAAGCAGTTTTACTATGAGATGAATTATCAATAAAAAATCAGTTAATGCTCCAGGAATAGTTTCCTGCTTAGTACAACTAAGTTCTCCTGAATATTCACTTATTTCAATTTGCCAATTTAAATTAGTCTGAAATAAGGTTTGTTTTTTAACTTCATTTGTCCTGGGCTGTGGACAGTAAATGACACTAATTAAATTTCTGCTTTTAGTCTTTGAGTAATTTCACATAAGCTTTGTTTAAGGAAGCAAAATGCAAATTACTTACTTTTCTTTTTGAGGTCTAACACATTGACTTCTAACTACAGTTTTCCAGACATTTGAAGGAAACTTCTTTTTATTTTCTTCCAGACTAATTTCTAGGCTAATTTCAGAGGATTTTTTAAGAACCTGTTTTTTTTTTCTTTCACACCAAGCAACCTACATGGCTGGTTTTCAGATGCTGACTGATACTGCTGCCTATGTATAAAGTGACTCTCTTCCTGTTCATGGTGACTTTATTTATGGTCAGATTTAATGCTTGAATAATAACCTTCAGTTTACCCTGTAAATATTAGCATAAGGGATATTAAAATTTTAAAATTTATCCTTTTATTAAGCTTAAAATTTACTTTTAAACAGAATTCTTTTGGCTCATTTGCATATACAGAGGGATCATGGGAGGTCTCAGTAAATTTCAGAGGACTGGCTTGTAGGGTGTAAGCAAATTTTCAATTTGGCTTTTATTAAACCTAATTGCTTATAAAGATACTGCCTTTTCATTTAACTGAAATCATATGAGACCTTGATTATATTTTTAAAAGCTAATGTATTAAGTAATTAAAGTAGGCATCTTTATTGAAAAAACAAAGTAAACTTATATATTTTATCTAGTAAGTATAAATGATGTCCCATTCCCCCAGCCTATCTGAAGTGAAGGCTGCCTGAAGCCTTAGTTTTTTAAAATTCCGTTGCTTTTTTTTATTATTATTTCGCTACTGAATGTTAAGAAATATTTAGCTATTTTGTATTGCCTTCCCTTAGAGGCCAAAACCTTCATAACATTTAAAATATATGTATATAAATAAAATATAGTCATTAATTTTATTTGATAAAGCTTTCTACATGATTTCAAGTATATTGAATTGCCCTATTTCAAAAATATTTCTTTTAAGAAGAGAATAAATTCTTTGAATCAGACAATTCACATTGGCTTTTTTTAATGTTATTTCAACTTTAACATTTTTAGTTTTCAAATTCCAGTATAATTTGCATATTCCACACAATTCTCATATGATCTTACTGACAGTGTAGACAAATTTCATCTTATAACTTGATACTACATATATTTCTGTATGAATCTTCTCTGTTTTTTATGACTCAAGATTTCCTTTAAATATCTTTGGACCAATACTGCTATATTTTCACTAATGTTTTGATAGTTCCTTTAAATTAAAAAATGTAATCTACAACTATAAAACTTTTTTTCAGCAGGATTGTTGCTCTATGGCAACTTACTTTTCACCTTTCAGCTTCTTCCACCTCAGGATATTTGCAGAAAGTCTTATTTTCTTCCCTAAGTATCTCTTCTACCTATGGAGCATCCTCATTCCAAGTTGAAGGAAAGATACAAAACAGAATCAAAGTTGTATTAAAATACAGCAGGTACATTTTCATGATGATTATGAATCTTGTGGGGTTTGGTATTTTTTAGAAATTTTGTGCACTGTTTTTAGTAACAATATCTATCATCATTTTAAGGACATATATTCTAATTTTTTCTGTTGTAACATAGCCTATAATTTCTTCTTTTTAAAAAAATGACACTTTTACTGTATCTTCTGTAACTGACACAAATTCAGAAAGAATAATAAATATTTTATTGCAATGAAAATAGCTGATTTTCTCAGTCAAACTCTAAAACAATGGGAGACCTTTTGCAAGAATTAAATTCACAAAGTCATATATGAACTCAAATCTGTAAACATTTAGCAGATACAGTCAGAGCAGTGAGTAAGAATTCTTCAGAATGGCTCTGATCAACTCCATTTATTAGGTCCTCCATGAAATTTAGTATAATATATAAAACTATTCAATTCCATTTTGTTTTACAATACCCTCTCCAAATTTGTCACCATTTACAATTCATCAAAAGCTAAAATTTGGATTATTGCTTTACCACCAGAAAGTTTCTAAATCTTCTACCATCTATAAAATCTCTTCACAAGCATGTTTCCTAAGAAATGATAAAATTCATCATTAGGGTGAGTTTCATGGGTCTGACTTTAAACAATCCTAAGCGTTCTTCCTGGAGCATCTCAGGGACACTTGCCCCAGGAAGACATTTTCTGAAGTCTTCCTGCAGAAGACCATAGCCCAGCATGGCCATAGCCCAAACAGTTCTGAGGTTATTTTAGAGCCCTGTGATATTTTCATCAGTATTATTGTCTTCCTTTCCTGTAGTATCACTTTCAGAATAATATCTGATACATAAAGAATGAGGTAAAAAAAAAGTGCCAAGGAAAAAGAAATACTTCTAGAGTAGAATTAAGACTGTTTGTTAAAGCGTTGATGTTTACTTATTTTCTAATCAGAAAATCTCTTTTTCTGTTTATGTGTGTTCATAAGCACACATATGAATTAAAAACCTAAATTAATTAAATTGCACTGCCATATGCTTCTGATAATCATTGACCTGCATAAACATGCTTTTAAAATAATAAACTATATATCTTGCCAACATAATTGCACCCCCAAACTTAATTTACATATCAATAATTAGCAAAGTGTGTACTTTAAATGATTATTTTGACACATTTTTTTTTTCTTGTGTCAAAACCAGATAGTCTTCATCTTTTTTAATTTTTGGTATGGTTACAAACCATTCATTAACACAACCCACTGTCAACAAAGTTTTCTTTCACTGTACACTGCGATTTTTTTTATTGTTTAAAGTATTATAAATTGTAGTACATATGTCTCCTTTTTTCCCCATTGACCTTCCCCTGGCCTCCCCTATGTCCCGGCACATGCTTTTACCCCCCCACCCCCACAGTGTATTATGTCCATTGGTTATGCCTATATGCATGTATACAAACCCATCAGTTAAACTCTTACCACCGACCCCCCCGCCCCAACATTCCCCAGCCTTCCCGCTGTAATTTGACAGTCTGTCCAATACTTCTCTGCCTCTGTATCTATCTTTTTGTTCATCAGGTTATAATGTTCTTTATTATCCATAAATGAGTGAGATCAAGTGGTATTTTTCTTTCACTGATGGGCTTAGCATGCCATCTGCTAATAAGAACAGTTTTACTTCTTCTTTTCCAATTTGGATGCTTTTTATTTCTTCTTCTTGTCTGATCACTATAGCTAGTACTTCTAATACTGTGTCAAACAGGAGTGGTGAAAGTGGGCATCCTTGTCTTGTTCCCATTCTTAGGGGAAATTAGTTTAGTTTTTGCTCATTGAGTATGATGTTGGTTGTAGGTTTGTCATATAGGGCTTTTATTATATTGAGGTATGATCTCTCTAGTCCCAGTTTGCTGAGAGTTTTTATCAAGAAAGGGTGTTGGATTTTGTCAAATGCTTTTTCTGTATCAATTTATATGATTATGTGATTTTTGCCTCTCAGTTTGTTTATTGATGTATCACATTTATTGATTTACGAATATTGTACCATCCATGCATCCCCAGTATAAATCCCACTTGATCATGGTGTATGATCTTCATAATATATTGCTGAATCCAGTTTGCTAGAATTTTGTTGAGGATTTTAGCATCGATGGTCATCAAGGATACTGGCCTGTAGTTCTTTTTTTGTGTGGTGTCTTTATTTGGTTTTGGGATTAGGGCAATGGTTCTCAACCTTTCTAATGCCGTGACCCTTTAATACAGTTCCTCATGTTGTGGTGACCCCAACCATAAAATTATTTTCATTGCTACTTCATAACTGTAATTTTGCTACTGTTATGAATTGTAATGTAAATAGCTGTGTTTTCCGATGGTCTTAGGCGACCCTGCTAGCGGTTCTCAACCTGTAGGTCACAACCCACAGGTTGAGAACCAGTGCTGTAGAGCCTGAGACCATCGGAAAACACAGCTATTTACATTACAATTCATAACAGTAGCAAAATTACAGTTATGAAGTAGCAATGAAAATAATTTTATGGTTGGGGTCACCACAACATGAGGAACTGTATTAAAGGGTCACGGCATTAGAAAGGTTGAGAACCACTGGATTAGGGTAATGCTGGCTTCATAGAAAGAGCTTGGAAGTGTGCCTTCTTCTTGAATTTTTTGAAATAATCTGAGGAGGATAAATTTTAGTTGTTCTTTGTGCTTGGTAGAACTCCCCTGTAAAGCTGTCCAGACCAGGGATTTTGTTTGCTGGAAGATTTTTGATCACTGTTTCAATTTCATCAGTAGTTATGAGCCTATTCAGGTTTTTTGTTCTTCTTGGTTGACTTTTGGGAGCTTGTATTTTTCTAGGAATATGTCCATTTCATCTAGGTTGTCCATTTTGTTGGAATAGAGTTGTTCATAGTATTTTTTCATAATCGTTTGTATTTCTATGGGGTCGGTTGTGACTTTACCTCTTTCATTTCTGATTTTGTTTATTTGGGTCCTCTCTCTTTGCTTCTTGGTGAGCCTGGCTAGAGGTTCATCAATCTTGTTTATCCTTTCAAAGAACCAGCTCTTGGTTTTGTTGATTTTTGTTGTTATTTTTTGTTTTTGTTTGTTTTTTTGCTCTATTTAATTTTTCTCTGCTCTGATCTTTATTATTTCCTTCCTTTTGTTATGCTGGGCTTTCCTTGTTGCAGTCTTGCTAACTCTTTGAGTTGTAGGGTTAGGTAATTTATTACCATTGCTTCTTGTTTTTCTGCTGTAAGCTTTTAGAGCTATGAACTTCCCTCTCAAGACTGCTTTCATTGTGTCCCATAGATTCTGGATTGCTGTGTTTTCATTGTGGCTTGTTGCCATGATGCTTTTTATTTCTTCTTTGATCTCTCCGACAACCCAGTCATTGTTTAATAGCATGCTATTTAGTCTCCAGGTGTTTATTTATTTTTTTATTGTTTTTATTGTAGTTGATTTCTAGTGTTACGCCATTGTGATCTAAGAAAATGCTTGATATGATTTTCAACTTCTTGAACTTGAAGACTTTGAATGTGATCCATATACAGTCTATCTTTGAAAATGACCCATGTGCACCTGAGAAGAATGTATATTCTATGGTTTTGGGGTAAAATGTTCTGAAGATGTCAATTCATCTGATCTAATGAATCATTTAGGATTGATGTTTCTTTGCTAATTTTTTGTTTAGAGGATTTTTCCGATGGTGATAGTGGTGTATTAAATTCCCCTACTATGATTGTATTGCTGTCAATCTCTCCCTTGATACCTTCCAGAAGGTTTTTTATGTATTTGGGTGCTCCTGTATTGGGTGGGTATGTTTACCAGAGTTATTTCTTCTTGTTGGATTTCTCCCTTTAGTATTATGAAGTGGCCTTTCTTATCTCTTGTTATGTCCTTCACTTTGAGATCTGATTTTTTAGATACAAGTATTGCCACCGCAGCTTTTTTTTTTTCATATCCATTTGCCTGAAAAAACTTTTTCCATCCCTTCACCATCAGTCTGTGTGAGTCCATTTTTCTGAGCTGAGTTTCCTATAGACAACAAATAATATGGTTCGTGTATTCTTATCCACTCAGTTAACCTATGTCTTTTAATTAGGACATCTAATCCATTTACAGTTAAAGTTATTTTTGATAGGTACTTATTTATCACCATTTTCATTCTTTACACCTATGTTCCTTCTTCGTTTCCTATTTCTTCTTTTTACCAGACCCTTTAGCATTTTTTGCATTGCTGGTTTGGTGGTAATAAACTCCCTTAGTCCTTTTTTTGTCTGTGAAGCTCCTGATTTCCCCATCATTTTTGATTGATAGCTTTGCTAGGTACGGTATTCTTGGATTCAGACCTATCCTTTGCATGCCTTCATATATTTCATTTCATTCCCTTCTGGCCTGATGTGTTTCTGTTGAGAAATCAGTCACTAGTCTGATGGGGAATCCTTTGTAGGTAACTTTCTGTCACTCTCTGGCCACTTTTAAGATTCTTACTTTGTCATTGGTGTTTGCCAATTTAATTATAATGTGCCATGGTGTCGGTCTTTTGGGGTTCATTTTGTTTTGGACTCTATGAGCTTCTTGAATTTGTTTGAGTTTTTTCTTCCCTGTATCAGGGAAATTTTCTGTTATTATTTCTTCAAATATGTTTTCTATTCCTTACTCAGTTTCCTCTCTTTCTGGCACCCCTATTATATGGATTTTTTTTTTTCATGTAGTCCCAAAGTTTCCTTAGGCCCTCCTCCTGTTTTTTAAGTTTTTTTTACTAGATGCTGCTCTGCTTGGGTATTTTTTTCTACCTGTCTGCAAGTTCACTGATGTGGTCCACTGTTTCTACTAGTCTACTGTTGATGTTCTCTATTGAATTCTTTATAGCAGCGATGTCATTTTTCATTTCTTCTTGGTTCTTATACACATTGTTGAATTTGTCTTCCATTCTTTTCAGCGACCTTATGACCATTTTTCTGAATTCTTTCTCTGACATATTGCTTGCCTCCATTTTGTTTACTTCCTTTTCTGTGAGGCCTCTTTTTCTTTCATATGTGGGGTGTTTCTTTGTCTCCCCATGATCTCTCTTCTCTTGATATCTGGTTATGTAATTCTCTCTCTCCTGAGTTCATTTAGAGGCACAAAATACAACACAAGAAGGCACAACACACAAGGCACTGAGCACCAATGTATTCACAATACTAATAACACCAAATAAATGTGGCCACCAGAGAAAAGAGAATTAGGGGATAAGAAAAAAAAAAGGAGTGCAAAAATGACATTGAGAAAAGATAAAAAGTAAGAAAGAAAAGTAAGGGAATAAACAAGAGGGGGGAAACTATTTATATGGGGAGAAAACTCCAATGGAACAACCACTAATCCCAAAAAATGCAAACAATAAACACCCAGAGATGGATGCAAACAACAAACAATAACTAATAACAAGCAAGGAGAGGAAAAACAGAGAGTGTAGACAAAAAGTTTTAGTTGAGATAGAGTAAAATGATGCTAAAGGAAAAATTAAAATAAAATGTAGAACACTAATCCTAAAATAAAATAAAGAGAAAATAAAATGACACTTTTTTTAAAAGAGGTAAAATAGTAGTAGTAATAATACTGATTAAAAACATAAAAATAATTAAAAAGTTAAAATCAAGTGAAGACAGGATAAAAAAAATTAGTTTCTTAAGTAAAAGATGAAAAAATAAAAATGTGCAGTAGTGAAGGTCATTCTAGTGTTCTGTTTGGTATTCCTGTTTCCT
Organism: Corynorhinus townsendii; assembly: GCA_026230045.1. Lineage (NCBI taxonomy): Eukaryota > Metazoa > Chordata > Mammalia > Chiroptera > Vespertilionidae > Corynorhinus > Corynorhinus townsendii. The sequence continues at coordinate 102,528,634 of JAPDVU010000003.1, forward strand.
GTTTGGTAGTGAGGAAAGTACTGAAGTTCCCTGCATTCCACTGCTCCTTTGTGTTGTAAACCACAGTCCTGATTTTCCAGCAGGCCATATTTCTTTGTTTCTTAGACTCCTTTATTTGTGTTTCAAGAGTCAATTTGTGATTCAACCCCTGGGTGGCAGTGTTTCTGGATTGACCTCTGAGGCTATAAGTCCTCTCTAGCCAGTATTTAGATTTTGTTTTCCCTGTCACAATTAATACTGGTTTGGGAGTATGGACTGGCCCAGAGCTGGTTCTCTGATCATTACTCCCTGCTCTGATCCCCAGGTTCCACTAAAACAACTTTCCCCTGCAGTCTCTGAGAGTGTCCCCAATTGGGTGATCCTATTTACGGGACTTAGTAATAAAAAGCAAGGATTTAAAGAGAAAAAAAAGAGCCAGAGTAAGTTCGCAAACTTGTGACTTTTACCCTCTGGCACTGCAGGCAACTCTTTAAAGTCTCTGTGCATGCATCTTTTTTTCCCCCCCTGGCATTAAGCAGCTGGCACACTGTTAAAATTTTAGTCTGCCTTTTTGTGCCCAGCCCAGCTATGGGTTGCTTTTCAGAGTCCCCTTCTGTTAGCAGCCCTGCATACCCCCTTCCACATTTGCATATCATGCTAGCCCCAACAGCCACGGATTTTGTGGGGCACAGACTTCCTCAGAACCTCTAGCTCTCGTTATGCGCATTTCTCTCTCCTGCCTGTATCACACACCTCACCTTTTCTTAGGCAAAATCTGACCTTTCTGTGAGAAGTTGCAGAGCTCATCCGAGTCAGCATATTCACGCTACTTGAGGTCTGGTGTTCCTGGGTTTGCAGCTGTTCCCTGGGTGTTGTTGTTGTAGATTCCCAGGATGTATAGGCTTCTGATAACAGCCACCCTCACCTTCAAGATGGCATGGTCTCCACGTCAGAGCAGGTTGCTATGGGAGGGATTTCAGCAGTAGTGGAGGCTGCCCAGTCAGGGGAACCCAGTACAGCAATCCCCAAAAGTCCCTTGGAGTATAGCTGTCTCTCACCCACAAATATTCACTCCCTGTGCAACCACACACTCTCCTTTCATTCTTTCACTCACACACTATCTTGCAGTCTGCCTTCCCATTGGCAGCCATCTTCCAACCCTTTTTTTTTTTTTTTTGTACACCGTGATTTTTAAATTGCATGAAAGAATGCTTCAGGAATATTTTTTAAAATATTTTGCTCTAAACTTTTCCTCTCATTCAATTTTTGCTTTCTGTAGCTTCCCACACACAAAAGGCTCCATGTCATTACTCTTTGGGTAATTAGCATTCTAAAATTTCTTTCACTTTGACGATTTCTCACAAGGACTCTGAGTATTCATAAACTCACATATAAAATTTGCATAAAAAGCTGAGGAGAGGTCATTGGGGAAGGAAAAAAAGACATATGTACTACCATTTGTAATACCTTAAACAATAAAATAAATAAAAAAAAAATAAATAAATAAATAAAATTGGCAGAGAAATACTTTTAAGTAACAAACTTGCATCAGTTATATGAACCACATTAAGTTCCTGTTAGTCTTCTTTTAATATTTATTTTGCTATATTTCAGTAAATATAGCCAAATAATTTTTATTGTCTTTGATGATAGTTTCAAGAATTTAGCTACGGACTTCAAGATGGTGGAGGTGAGGTAGAGGAAGTGAGTGAGTGAGGGTATGAAAGGAGAGTGTGTGGGTGTGTGTGGTGTGAGTGTGAGTCAGTGAGGGACAGTTAAATCCCCGCAGGAGCAGCAGGGGCTGGCAGACCAAGCTCTCTTGGACAAGGAGAGACTACCACCACTGTGGGCACTTTCCAGACTGCAGGACTTGGGCACAGAACCCATGCCATCTTGAAGGGGAGAATGGCCTTTTTTAGGAACTCATCAGCACCACCAACCAGATAGGCCATGGAACTGCCAGCAACCCAGCAGCCACTCCAGCCAAAATCCTGCTCTCCCACCCCAAGACCCGCGGACCCGGGAACCTCCACCTCCAAAGGCGCACACTCCAGCAGCAGTAAGTGCAACTTCTCCCTCCCCAGCAGCAGAAATCTGGACATCACATTTGCGCGTTTCCAGCATGCAGGCATGCAGGGCACACCACTCCATAGGCAGTGCCTGGGAGCCACTGGGAGCCCCCACTGTGTGTGATTTTGTACAGACAAGGGTGTGCTGCCCCACGGTAGAAATTCTGAACTCCCTCTTCCTGAATAACTGCCCATGGACACCCCAGCTGTGCAACTTCAGTGCCAAGGTCCCTCAGAGTGTGTCAGATCTCTGTGCAGGCAAACACATCTCCACATTTGTGCATTTCCAACAGGCAGGCACCTGAGCCCATCTATCCATAGAGCGCTCATGGGAACCGCTGTGAGCTCTCATTGGGTGCGATCTTGGACAAACAGGGACGCTTCCCACCCAACCCCCCACCCCCGGCAGTAGAAATTCTGAATTCACTCATCCTGGATACCGGCCCACAGATGTCTCAATTATATGGCTTCAGTGCCAGGGCCCTTCAGAGAGCTTCAGTGCCCCTCCCTGGCAAACGCACCAAGGTTTCCTCTGTGAGCCACCACTGGGAGCATGTGCCTATCCACAACAGGTGCAGCAGCAAAAGCTGAATCTGCCAACCCCACAACTACAGAACTCTGGATACCACAGTCACGCCTTTCCAAAGTGCAAGTCCCCTTAGCCCCATTACACCAACAGATGGTCTCTGGGGGCCACTGTGAGTCCCCACTGGGCACGTGTAATTTCAATCAAGGTAGCAAGACAGCAAACATTGGGACACCCCCCTCCATGGCTGCTGACTTCTAGACACGGCAGTTGCACCCTTCCAGCTCACAGGCCTACATCAAGAGAACCCAAATAGCTCAAGTAGGGAGCTACACTAGATTACCAGGCCCAGGAGACCTGAAAGATCACACCAGTAGCACCACCCCCAAAAGAACCTGGAGAGCAATGCAATCGGATCTACAATTAAAACATTACAGCAAAACATGGGAAGACAAGAAAGCATTCCCCAAAAGAAAGAAAAAAAAGTGGAATCACCAGGAAGGGAGTTAAATGAAATCGAGGCTAGCAACAAATCAGAGAAAGAATTCAGAGTAATGGTTATAAGGATGCTTAAATGGCTGGATGACAAATACACATAACTCAATGACAAATTCACACAACTCAATGAGAATTATAAGGAGCTGAATGAGAATGTCACCAACATGAAAAGGAACCAAGAGAAGGTGAAGAATGACATACCTGCAATGAAGAACACAATGGAAGGCTTAAAAGTGGACTAGAAGAGTCTGAGGACCACATCAGCAAATTAGAAGACAAGGTAGGAAAAAACACACAAACACAGCAGCAACTGGAAAAAAGACTTAAAAAATAAGAGGAGAGCCTAAGGGAGCTTTGGGACAACACAAAATGAAACAACATTCGCATAATAGGGGTACCAGAAGGAGAGGAAGAGAAGCAAAGAATAGAAAACCTGTTTGAAGAAATAATGACAGAAAACTTCCGTGCAAGTCCAAGAAGCACATAGATTCCCAAACAAGATGAACCCCAAAAGACCAACACCAAGACACATCATAATTAAATTGGCAAACACCAACAACAAAATAAGAATCTTAAAAGCTGCCAGAGGGAGACAGAAAGTTACCTACAAGGGTTCCCCTATTAGAATATCAACTGCTTTTTCAACAGAAACACGCCAGGCCAGAAGGGAATGGAATGAAATTTACAAAGTGATGCAAAGCAAGGGACTGAACCAAGAATACTATACCCAGTAAGGCTATCATTCAAAATTGAAGGTGGAGTCAGGAGCTTCACAGTCAAAAAAAGGGCTAAGAAAGTTTATCACTACCAAGCCATCAATGCAAGAAATGCTAAAGGGACTGCTGTAAAAAGAAGAAAGAGAAAGGAAAGAAGAAACACAAACATTAAGGAAAAATATGACAAACAAGTACTTATCAATAATAACATTAAATGTAAATGGATTAAATGCACCAATCAAAAGACATATGGTAGCTGAATGGATGAGAAAACATGACCCATATATTTGCTGTCTGCAAAAAACCCACCTCAGAACAAAGGATTCATACAGAATGAGAGTGAAAAGATGGAAAAACATTTTTCAGGCAAATGGAAATGAGAAAAAAGTGGGGTTGTGATACTTATACCTGATAAAATAGACCTAAAAGGAAAGGCTATATATAACAAGAGATAAGGAAGGCCACTACATAATACTAAAGGGAGCAATTCAACAAGAAGATACAACTCTGGTAAACATATACCCACCCAATACAAGAGCACCCAAATACATAAAACAACTTCTGGAAGATATCAAGGGAGAGATTGATAGTAATACAGTCATAGTAGGGGACTTTAAAACCCAACAGACACCACTGGATAAATCATCTAAACAAAAAACAGCCATCCTAAATGACTCACTAGACCAGATGGAATTAATTAACACCTTTAGAACATTTCACCCTAAAGATACAAAATATACATTATTCTCCAGTGCACACAGAATATTTTCAAAGAGAGACCACATATTAGAACACATGCAAAGTCTCTTCAAATTCAAGAAGATAGAAATCATAACAAGTATCTTCTCAGACCATAATGGCATAAAACTAGAAATCAACTACAATAAAAACAATGAAAAAAATCAAACACTTGGAGACTAAATACCATGCTATTAAACAATGATTGAATTACCAAAGATATCAAAGAAGAAATTAAAAGCATCTTGGAACAAATGACAATGAAAACACAACAATCTAAAATCTATGGGACACAATGAAAGCAATCCTGAGAGGGAAGTTCATAGCTCTACAGGCCTACATCAAAAAACAAGAAAAAATGGTAATAAATTATCTAACCTTGCAACTTAAAGAACTATAAAGAGAGAAACAAGGAAAGCCCATAGTAACCAGAAGGAGGGAGATAATAAAAATCAGAGAATAAATAAATGACATAGAGACCAAAAAACCAATACATAAAATCAATGAAACCAAGAGCTGGTCCTTTGAAAGGATAAACAAGATTGATGAACCTCTAGCCAGACTCACCAAGAAACAAAGAGAGAGGGCCCAAATAAACAAAATCAGAAATGAAAGAAGTGAAGTAACAACTGAACCCACAGATATACAAAGGATTGTAAAAAAAATACTATGAACAACTCTACTCCAACAAAGTGGACAACCTCAATGAAATGGACACATTCTTAGAAAAATACAAGCTTCCAAAACTCAACCAGGAAGATTAAAAAAACCTGAATAGGCTGATAACTACTGATGAAATTGAAACAGTAATCAAAAAGCTTCCAGCAAACAAAAGTCCTGGACCAGATGGCTTCAAGTGAAGTTTTACCGAACATTCTAAGAAGAACTAAAACCAGTCCTTCTCAGACTATTCCAAAAAATTCAAGAGGAAGGAACACTTCCAAGCTCTTTATATGAAACCAGCATTACCCTAATCCCAAAACCAGATAAAGACACACAAAGAAAGAGAATTATAGGCCAATATCCCTGATGAACATAGATGCTAAAATCCTGAACAAAATTCTAGCAAACTGGATCCAGCAGTACATTAGAAAGATCATACACCATGACCAAGTGGTATTTATTCCAGGAATGCATGGCTGGTACAATATCCACAAATCAATAAATGTGATACATCACATAAACAAAGTGAGAGACAAAAATCACATAATCAATTGATGCAGAAAAGGCATTTGACAAAATCCAACACCCTTTTCTGATAAAAATGCTCAGCAAAGTGGGAAGAGAGGGATCATACCTCAACATAATAAAAGCCTTATATGACAAACCTACAGCCAACATCATACTCAATGGGCAAAAACTAAACTCATTTCCCCTAAGAACAGGAACAAGACAAGGATGCCTGCTTTCACCACTCCTGTTCAACATAGTACTGGAAGTGCTAGCCACAGCAATCAGACAAGAAGAAGAAATAAAAGGCATCCAAATTAGAAAAAAAAGAAGTAAAATTGTCATTATTTGCAGATGACATGATACTGTACATAGAAACCCCAAAGACTATCAAAAACTACTAGACCTAATAAATGAATTTGGAAATGTAACAGGATACAAAATTAATGCCAAGAAATATAAGGCATTACTCTACACCAACAGTGAACTTACAGAAAGAGAGACTAAGAAAACAATCCCATTTACCATCACACCAAAAATATTAAGATATCTAGGAATAAATTTAACTAAGGAGGTAAAGGACCTCTACTCAGAAAATTACAGGACATTGAAAAAAGAGGTAGAGGAAGACATAAATAGATGGAAGAGCAACTTTTCTTAGCTAGATCCCAGTACAGTTGCTGCACCTTGCCTTCATGCTGAGTGCTGTATTTATTGAAGTTAAGCAACATTTTTTTTACCAAGTTAGAGTTCATCCTTTAGCCTATCCAATGGTGCAGCTTCAAGCCCCAGCTATTTGGCCAAGTAAAATGTAAAATGTGTTTTGTCTTGTCACTGACTGGCTTTTAGCTCCATTAAAACTACAGAAAATTGAGAATCAAGATGCAATGTAGGTAAACGCAGTACTCACCACCTCCCACAACCACATCAAAATTGCAACTAAAATACAGAACAACCATCATTCTGAAGCTCCTGAAATCTGGCTGAATAGAAATCCTGCCACTAGAGAAATAGAGAAAAAAATCACACTGAGATTGGTAGGAGGGTGGAGGTGCTGAATGGGTTGGTCTGACACCCATGTGTGGTAGGTTTATTAAAAATAAGGAGGAATATCTCAGCTGCATGGGTTCCAGCTCCACACCATATCCCCAGCCCAGGGTTCCAGAGCTGGTAAGAGGACTTTGGGCTATAAAAATCTACGGTGATTTTGGCTGAGTGACATGGAGGCTGCTGGAGACCCAGGCAGTTCCTATTAAAGGGTCAGCACACAGACTTACTCCAACTCACTCCCTTTGAGTTCCAAGGCTGGGGTAGTGGCTTGAGGGGATCCAGGGATATACAGACAAGAATGAGATTGTCTGGCATCGGGGCAAGAACTCAGAGGCAGCTTTCTCCCAGACAGGGGTGCTCATAGGGTTCAGTGTTCCTATGCTGAGACCTCTCCCACCACAGAGCTGACTGGCAGCCATTTCTGAGTCTCCATCCACCTGGCTCACACTATTCACACCATCCTGGTGATTCCATGAGATCCCACCCATCCAACTTGCATCCCCACCCAAGCTGATTACAGTGGTTTTTCCATATGAATAGTCTATCCTGGATCAGGCTTCAGACTTTACTAAAATCTCACAAATAAGTAGCAGCTGGTGTCAGCATGTCCCATACATATCAATAAGAGGCTCAAGACTTGGCACTAGCAGTAGACTGCCTTGCTTCACAGCTTGGCTTCACCTGGGCACTTCCAAGGCCAACACAAGTAGCAACCATCTTCAGATCACTCTGCAACTCCTGCTAGGTGGCCCCAGTTAGGGCACAGGCAGTGGCTGACCTTGCACCTCCCAGGAGGTCCCAGAGCCACTGCAGTAGATGGACAGCTTCAGACCACACTAGCTTACAACTTTACACATCCACACAATCAAGGGGCTGACTCAGTGAGCACCAAAGCCCCACTGAAGCAAATCTTGCTCCATAGGGGTGTCTCCTGCACAGCAGTTCTCCCACTATAGTCGCAGCTGGTCTTCACAGGTCAAATCCTCCCAGTGATGCCAACAACAATCAAGGCTGAACTACAATGATACTTTGCACACAGCCCACACAGGGGTGCAGCTAGACTGCCAAGCTCAGGTGACTGGGGAGGCTGATCCATTGGGACCTACAGGACACCTACTACACAAGGCCACTCTAACAATTCCAGGATACATAGAAGCTCTATCTATTACATAGAAACAAACATAGGGAAGCAGCCAAAATGTGTAAATAAAGAAAATGTCACAAATGAAAGAACAGAAGAAATCTCCAGAAAAATAACGAAATGAAATGGAAGAAAGCAAACTGCTAGATGCAGAGTTCAAAACAATGGTCATAAGGATGCTCAATGATCTTAATGAGAGCTTCAAGGAACTTAGTGAGAATTTTAAGGATCTTAGTGAGAATATCAAAGACATGAAAAAGGATCAGTCATAAATTAAGCATACACTAACTGAAATGAAGAATAATTTATAAGGAATCAACAGTACAGTAGAGGACACCAAGAATAAAACCAGTGATTTTGGAATATTAGGAAGCAAAAATCACCCAATTAGAAGAGCAAAGAGAAAAAAGAATCCAAAAATATGAAGATATTATAAGGAGCCTCTGGGACAACTTCAAGAGTACCAACATTTGCATTATTGGGGTGTCAAAAGGAGAAGAGAGAGAGCAAGATATTAAAAACCTATTTGAAGAAATAATGACAGAAAACTTTCCCTACCTGTTGAAAGAAAAAGACTTACAAGTCCAGGAAGCACAGAGTCCCAGACAAGAGGAACCCAAAGAGGCCCATACCAAGACACTTCATAATTAAAATGGCAAGGGTTAAAGAGAAAGAGATAATCTTAAAAGCAGCAAGAGAAAAGCAGTTAGTTACCTACAAGGGAGTGCCCATATGACTGCCAGCTGATTTCTCAACAAAACTTTGCAGGCCATAAGGGAGTGGTAAGAAATATTCAAAGTGATGAATAGCAAGTACAGGCAACTAAGATTAGTCTACCCAGCAAATATATCATTTAGAATTGAAGGTCAGATAAAGAGCTTCACAGACAAGAAAAAGCTAAAGGAGTTCATCACCACCAAACCAGACCTATATAATAAAGAGCCAATATGCTAATTAGACTGAACAGCAAAATGGTTGTCCAGACGACCTTCCAGAAAAAGCCAGGGCTGTGAGGGCTGGCCGAGGCTGCGAGGGCCAGCTGAGGCTGTGAGGGCTGAGCCCCTTGCATGAATTTCGTGCATCAGGCCTCCAGTATTACATGAAATATTGAAGGGTATTCTTTAAGAAGAGGAAGAGGAGGAGGAGGAAGAAGAAAAAGAAGAAGTATGAATAATAAAATGGCAATAAATCCATATGTATCAAAGATTGAATCTAAAAATAAACAAATAAGGCATCTAATGAACAAAATAATTTGATGAATAAAATAGAACCAGAGTCATGGAAACATGAAACCGATGATAAATCTCAGAGGGAATGGGGGTGGGATGGGCAGGAAGAGATTAACCAAAGACCTTATATGCATATATGCATTACTTATGGACACAGACAAAGGGGGATATCTAGAATACTCTCAACAATAAAGATTTTTTTTTAAAACTACAGAAAATAGTTCAAATGACTATAAAATATAGACCCGGTTCCAGAGATTAAAATGGGACACCCCCATGTTTTGATTTGTTTTATTTTGTCTTTCACAAAAAGAGCCCCTGCTTTTTTCTCTCCTTAAGCAGAGAAAAATGAACCATTGCACCATTTACATTCTCCTCCTCAAAGCAATGCAAGCACCTTTGATCCACATCTCTATTTTGAGATTTTCTTACACTTGCATAACTTAGATATCTCTCTAAACAGTTTGCTTAAAAATTGCATGAGAATTTACATCTTCCTCCTAATAGTACACTCTTGCAGTTTTTCAATAATGAAATTTGAGAGATTGCAAATATTATACTCTATCATCCCTGCCCCCAGCTTTTAAAAAATTCATGGGGTCTTGGAAACCTGACACAACTTTGCATAGTCTATGAGACCTGGTGTTATGCAGGTATTGCACCCAAATAGTTTTCACCCCATTCAATAAATAAGTGTTGAGTGTTTAATATGTACCTATCTCTGTCTGGGATACATCAGTAAACAACAAAGACAAAACCTTCTTCCCTTAAACAGCTAGTGGAAGGAACACCCACTCTAAACAAAATGAGGAAGCTAAACATATCTATCAGATAGCTATAAGAGCAAAGGAGAAACATTAAAGAGGAAAAAGGAAGATGGGGAGGTCAGTGGGATAACTCAGAGACATAACAGAAAGCCCTAAAGGAAGAAAGAAATGCAGCAAAGGAACCCTGAAATCATGCATGCCTGGAGTGTTAGAACAGCAAGGGGCCAAAGATAAGAAGCCAAAAACTACATCACTTAGATCTCCCATGACTAATATTTTCTTCAAATCAAGAAAATTCTGATATAAGATTTCAGTATAAGGTTTATCATTTTCTTAAGCTTTCTTGATCCTTACTGTATCTGAGTTCGCTGAACTGTCTTAAGAACTCCTTAGTACACAGAGGAGTTTGGTAGTTTCCTTCAACTTTTGTTGTAGTTTAGGTCAGTTTCTTCAAAGAGCAACCATTTCATATCTGTTTTTTCTAAATGTATATAGACTATAAGAAAATAATACATTGGGGTCTATTTGGATTTTTTCTTCCTCCCTATCAACTGCCGTGTCTTTAATTACTTAGAGGTGATGTCTCATTGGCAGCTGCAAGGCTGCAGACCTCATACCAATCTCACCAAAATGAAATTGGTCCACACCTGAGGGGATTTGCCTTCGGGACTCCAGTGCTAGCTGAGAAATGCATGCCCTGCTTTGACAACCTGAACCACAGGAGAAGGAGATAACTTATAGAAGTTCCCATTGCTCTCATTATTTACCTCCAAAGCTGCCTTAGCACCACAAAGGGGACCTACAGATCCTACCCCCATACTTCCCAGCCTGAAAATTTCATAAGATCAAACAGAGTGAAAGACCTAGGGGACATCATAGTAGGACAAGAAAGGGGTGTCCATTTAAAGTACATCATGTAAATGAGCCAAGTTGAATGAGTGGGATTCACAGCAGACTATTGAGCTTGCATAGGTTTAGGGGAGAGCCAATTCTCAGATCCAGTCAGTTGTGGCAATGTGCCAATAAAAAGCCAGTGTTCTCAAATAGGATTTTGTTCAAATTTTTATTCATTGATGAGAGAGAGGATGGTGGGGGGGGGGGGGAGGGAGGGAGAAAGAGAGAGACAGGACAGGGAAACATCAATCTCTGGTTCCACTTATCTATACATTTGTTGATTGATTATTTTATGTACCCTCACTGAGGATCGAACCTACAATCTTTGCATATTGGGATGATGCTCTAACCAACTGAGCTACTCAGCCAGGGCCCAAATATGATTTTTAAAGAAAAGACAGAGATCAGAGTATTTGAATCAAATTTCCTGATGTTTTAATGTTGGCAACCAATAATTTCTTTTTAAAAAATCGCTATTGAATAAGGCCAAACAAAATCTGTCTTCAGTAGGCTGAGTTCTGTCTGAAAGCTTCCATTCTTCCATTCTGTGACTTTTGGAAGAACAATATTTGATTCTGTCAGTCATTGCATATTTTATGGTATTTACGGAGACTGAAATTCAAAAACAGGGGATGGAGCAAAAATTATAATTTCTGAATTGCATGTCAACTTGATTCATTAGTAGTGGCTGCCCTGAGCACTGTCTTGAGGATTCTAAGGCTATTTCTGGATCAGCAGAGAAAGTATTGTGTTGAATTATCAATGTTGAATGATGGTATATAGATGTGTATTTGCCATTCTGCAACAAAACTGCTTGTGATGGTTAGTGTTGATGGTGGTAGAATAAATGTTTTAAGCTGCCCCTACTGCCTTAACTCTTCAATTAAATGTGTTTTTCTCAAGTTACCCAGAGCCTGGGAAATGGAGTGCTGACTTTCAATGTACATGGGGCCCTACTAATGATCAGGTGCCTTTGCTTATAAGTGATGATTCACAAATCAAGCTAACATGTTCAGCACTAAAGGAAGAAAATAATCAATCTGACCTATCAGACACCTAAGATATAATTTATTCATAGTCCTTGTGATGTAAAAGTATCAGAGCAAAGTTTTACTACTATAGACCAATCATGGGTCAGATTATTAAATATTTTAATCTGTGTTGATTGTCTAGCTGATTTTAATTTACCAAAATAAGTTGCACTTTATAATTAGAATGTTCTTGAATAAAAATAAAGATATTTTATTTTAAAGAGAAACAATTAAAAAGAACTGGAAAGCAACTTAAAAGACAATAATTTTTAGTGTTTTGATTTCTGATCAAGAAACCAAAAACAGGAAAGTAATTGAAAAATATTATCTTCCACAAGGATATCTTCAAGATAAGGGCATTTGAGTGTTTAGAAATATGTTTTTTCAGCATGCATCCATTTAGGTTGAACTCCAGAGGAATTTATTTATAGAAAAAGAGTAGCAAAGCTATCAGATATGTTCTTATCTGTTAAGGCACTGTTTTCCAGCTAATAAATCATCTACCAAAATTCTAATCAAAATAAGAGGTCTACAAATTTGTTTTCAATAATGCTAACTTGGTACTATAATAATCTCCTTGAGTAAATTGAGTAAGTGGTAGATGGCCTATAGGTGGTTTTATATACCATATGATGGAGTTTAATGTGAGAAAGCATCTTCCCACAACACCAAAATCTCTATCAACATGATGCATGAAATTCATCAATCAGAATCCTTCTGAATATATTTTAACAATTTAATATTACAATATTATTTAATTTGGAGTATCAAAATTTCAGCCTTTGGGACTGTAAGGAAAAATTTGTGCTTCCATCGAAAACTATGCATTGTCTATAGAGCTTTCTTTCATGTACTTGATTCTGATTCTATGGGAGATATTTTTTCGAGTTCTGAAAGTCATAGGTAGCTGACATTTCTGCCAAATAATTCTTGTCTGTAGACATTCAAGTAAACTCTGTCTGATGGAGGGACCAGCCTTTCCATCTAAGGAAAAATAATTGTTTTAATTTCTAAATTTATTTCAGTAGTCCTGATCTAGAAATGTATCTGTTGTTGGTCTATTTGGTTTGTGTTTGTTTGTTTGTTTTGTGTGTTTTTTTATATTTCTTTGAATTGCTTATAAGCTCATTGATCAATTACTAATAGTTAAATAAGATTTTTTAACACATGTTTGTTTTATATCTGTATGAGAGTGATGATTTTTCCTACCTTTAAAAATTATTTTGACAGTACTTACCTATTAGATCAATGTAAATGTAATTCTTGATATATAATATCAATATTTACCCACAAAAATATTAAGCCTTCAGTCCTAATTAATATTTTTGTGACTTTACCCTATCAAAACTTCTAGTGAGAAATTTGTTTCCGAAGAGTATATTCACAACAGAGTCCCACTCTTGTTAACGAAAAAAAAAACCATTGAAACCTGTAAAGAATTTTTGTGAGTTTATTTGAGCCAAACTGTCAACATATGCTGGGAAGCAGAATCTCAATGAATTGAGATAATGCTCTGGAGAAATGGAGGGTTACATCTGTATTTATACATTGCAATAAAAGGAAAGGGACGTAGCGGAGTTACATGAAATTCATTGGTGATAGATTAGGGAGGTGGGATAAAGCAAAATGGGGAAACCTCTGGGATAGGGTAAGAAGTGAAATGATGGACATGTGCTTCTTTTACAGAGATGGATACAGGATACTTTAATGTAATTAACAGTTGACAATTAACTTGATAACAATAACAATGAGGGCATGTCCCGGTGCCATTTGTTGTGCCCTGAGGGGTCCGGGGTAAAAAGGAAATTACAAGTTACCCAGACATCTCACAGATATGTTATCTTAGAGGCAAAAAGGCAAATAGCTCAGTAAAGATCTAAGTTGATCTTTGTCAGGGAAAATATCAGCCTAGGACATGACTACCCACTATAACCTGTTTGTAGTTAAATATTTAATTTTCAATCCATCTTTTGTGGTTATTTTAGGTCTCTGAGTTTGCAAGACTGCCACGCAGGCCTTCCCTGCGCTTGTCAGGTTAGCATGTGGCTCCTTTCGTCCACACTCTGTTGTATAAAATCTTATGTTAATTCATGGCTTAGAATAACTAAAAAGGAGTATAAATAATTTGTGGGAGGAAAAAACATTCAACAAATAATTATTCAGCACTTACTCTGTTCTAATTTTGTTCATTGTTATAGATTGAATCGTGTCCTTCCCCCTGGAAAATTCATATGCTGAAGTCCCAAACCCCAGTACTTCATACTATAGCCATATTTAGAGTTAAGGTCTTTAAAGAGATAACTCAGTTAAATAAGATGGGGCCCTAATCCAATGAGTGGTCTTGTAATAATAAGAAGAAACACCAAGTCACACTTTTAGAGAAATTACCAGGTGAAAAGGCAGTGAGATAGCAGCCATGAAAAGCCTGGAACAAAAAAAAAAAAACCTTTATTTTTGGCCCTCAGAAGAAACCCACCCTTTTGGCACCTTCATCTTGGATATCTAGCCTCCAGACCTATAACAAATAAATTTCTATTGTTTATGCATGCAATCTGTGGTACTTTGTTATGGCAGCTCTAGCAAATTAACACATTCATGTATCAGACCAAAATCTACCTTTTGCATCTCACCTTTGAAGAGTCCTTTTAAAGGCTATCTAAGAACAAATTCACACCTCCAGCATTCACCACCCCAAATTCAAAGTGCATGAATTAAGTCCTCAAAGAGTTTCTCAAAGGTAACATTGATGTTAACAGGGTGACTGGGCCAATGCCCTCAGCTGTCATGCTTAATTCCTTCTTCAGTAAACCTGCTTTCCAACTCAACTTAACAATTGGTCCCTTCAAGCTCAGCCTTGCTGCCAGGGCAGCATTTCATTCAGGTCAGCCCTGCCTTCCAGTTGGAAGAGCAGTTCCAGATGATGGGGAAGTCCATGGTGTGGTGAAGAAAGTGGGTTGAAGTGATGTGGGGTGCATTTGGAAGTGAAGACCTTCCATTGATCAGTCACAGAGCAGTTGAAGTTCCTCAGAGTAAAGCAGGACCAGAAGAAGAGAGGAAGACCAGAGCCAGAGGCCAAAACATTTTCATGACTGTAGAAGAATAACTTGAAGGTTGACGCAGGAAATGGAAGATGGGGTTTTGCCTGAGTGGATTAGTCTGGAATCAACAATGGAAGTAGGATAAACAAGATGACAGCACTATTCTCCTGCCCTAAAGGTTTTACAGTGATAAGGGAGATACTAGCAAACAGATAATCAAAATACACTCTGGTCTCTATATGGTCAGGGCATGGTAAGGAAGTCCATACAATGTATACTGATCCCAGTCTGGGTCAGTGTGAAGCTTAAAGAAGGGAAGAATTAAGACAGATCTGAGAGGTGTTTATTCAACACAATACAGAAATATCAACCGTGGCCAAGATACACTTTCTAGTCACCGGAAAAGCATCTCTGTAAGTGAAGTAGAGATGGTTAAACAGATCTTTCACAGACTAATGAAATATTACTCCCTCCACCCCCCACTCACCAATAATGGATTATTAGTTTATCTTCCTGAGTCCCCTAATTTCAGAAAAGGAATACAGGGATAGAGAATACATGGATTCCAGAAAGTAGGATTGAATATCTCACATAAATTACTTAGGCCTCTTGTGAATAGATTGCCATGAATCATATTTCCTAAGGCTCTTCTGCTCTGAAAAATTGACAAGGCTGAGAGCCGGACTAGGGGCCTTGCTAAATTTGTCAAAAGTACTATCACCTGTGAGGCTTCTTGACAGGTGATCTTTCGCATTCTCCTGGAAGCACCCTAAACTTCTCTATAGCTCCTTTGCAACTTTTAACTGTGGGCATGGTGAGTATGAATTGGATATCTGTAATCAGCTTGGTGGAAACATAAAACCCATTTTATTTTTATGACAGCATACACTTTTCTTTGACAGGCTGTTACTGCTCAATAGCAGAAAAACTACATTTGGTCCAATCAAAAAACAGTCCAGACCAGTCAATTTTCCAGTTGCCTCTGATTTAAAAGTGAGGATCTTTCAAATAAATATTCAATCAAATGCAGGTTTTATTGTTATTAACCGTCACTGTTTGATTCAGTGCCTACTCTCTGCCTACATTAATCCACTTCTGTGAAAGATTGAATGTTTGTGTCCTCCCAAATTCATATGTTGTTATCCTAAACCCTAATGTGACCATGTTTTGCCTTTAGGTGGTGATTAGGTCATGAGGAAGGAGCTCTTAAATGGAATTAGTGACCTTATAAAAGTGACTCCAGAGAGCTCCCTATCCCCTTCTGCCATGTGAGGACACAGTGAGAAGATGGTCAGCTCTGAATCAAGAAGCAGGCCTCACCAGACACAAATCCACCAATGCCTTGATCTTGGACTTCTTAGCCTCCAGAATGTGAGAAATAGAATTTCTGTTGTTTATAAGTCACCCAGTCTCTGATATTTTGTTGTAGCAGCCCAAATGGACTAAGACAGCCTCTAACTATCTAACTCTCAGGAGTCCTCTGGCCCATCACCCCTGTGACATAGACCTAAAATTAATACCCAATATTAGGTGCTGCTTTGCCATTTGGTAGCATTGGGAGGACCTCAAATGGCCTAATCCCAAATTATTCTCCCTATTCTGCTATGTGAAGTAAGTCCCCAGCCAACCAATTCTCCTTATCATAGTGCTGCTTATCCCAAAGCAGTGGGAAATCAGTTCCCTGCCTGCCCAGAATTATGCAAACAAGCCAATCTCATCCTCCCACATGGTCTCTTTTCTCTCTTTATATTCCAAGGGCTGCCTCACAACATCCCTGTTTGTTTACTTTCTTCCTGAGCGCAACCTAATGAGGCCTTGCATGGTGTGCTATGTCCTCCTCCCCTGGGCTGTGAGTATGTGTAACTAATAAACTGCTGTCCTCTCATGGGTCCAGTGCTGAGTGACCTGTGTTTGGCAGGAATCCCTCTCTCAACTGCAGGGTAAATAACAGGTGATTAAAACATCCAGCAGCAGCAACAGGAAAGGAATGGAGATTTTGGTCACATGGGAAGTATGCTGGGTGTGGAGAGGTTTCTTCAGCTGGATCTGGCTGCTAGAGTCCTTAGCCTGATCACAGATGCTGGTGTTTTATCACTGCTGATTTTTTGGGGTGGTTAAGCAATCCTATAGGGTGAGCCCTTAGTGCAGTGGTTGGCAAACTCGTTAGTCAACAGAGCCAAATATCAACAGTACAATGATTGAAATTTCTTTTGAGAGCCACATTTTTTAAACTTAAACTTCTTCTAATGCCACTTCTCCAAAACAGACTCGCCCAGGCCATGGTATTTTGTGGAAGAGCCACACTTAAGGGGCCAAAGAGCCGCATGTGGCTCGCAAGCTGCAGTTTGCCAACCACGGCCTTAGTGAATGGTCTACCCCACTTAGGAAGACTTATAGGCTTGGTATATGAGGCCCTGTTCCCTTATTGCAGACCTCAGCTACCTTCTCTAGCTAACTCTAAGCTATGTGAAACCAACACATTTCTCCAAGTTGACCTTGACTCCAGAGGAAACAAAGGTGCTCTTGGCCTTCTCCTTATTTATATTGCCATCTCATCAGGTCCTTTCATGCTCTGAAGGCAACAGAGGGTTCAACAAACTCTAGAAAGGGTGGTTTAAAATATGTTCCCTGTGTATAAAGATGTGGTCAAAACAAATCTGCACACTCAAATGCCTTTTTTCTCCTTTTCATGCCCCCTCCAGTTTCCTTCCCTTTAAAGCCATGCTTCACAAGTAGTGGTTGGTTCTATGCTTACTTTCTTTACTTCCTCTCTGCATATTCATTTTTTGTTGTAATCTGATTTCAGTCTCTGAAACTCCTCTCCATGAAGTCATAATTTGTCTTCAAATTGTCAATCTCAATGACAATTTGTCCTAGTTTTATTTGACCTCACTGTGGCATCTAATATGGCTGCTCACTCTCCCTTCTTAAAACTTGATTTAGTATTAGTGAAACCACTCTTGCATAGCTGTCTGCCTTCTCCAATCATTTTTCAGTCTTACCTCAGTGATGCTGCCACCAGTGCTCAAAGCCTGATTTTTTGTTCTGTGCTCTTCTGTCCACATATGTTCTCATTGGTGACCATGTTTAAATTAAGTCTCCATGTTTAAATTAAGTGCTTTCCTTCAACAACCTCTTATGACCCACTGTCTCCAACTCCTTATACCCAACTCAGACACAACTGCTGGGCTCTGGACCCACAGGGTCTGTTCTGTATTTTACATTTTTATTTAAAAGTTGCCTAATCAAATCATTCTCAATACAATTAAAATCTCTTATTCTCTCTCTTTTTTCCCTAGCTGAAGGCACAATCACTCACCCAATGATTTAGTATTCCAGTCATTCTAAACTCTTTCCCTTTTATCCTCATCACCCAAAGGTCTGATTTTACTTCCTACATATATGTTGGCACTCTTTTTCTCTCCTATTGTACCACCATGATCTTAGGACCTCTTTCCTTTTTGCCTGGATTATTACTTTCTCAGCCTCTAGACTATACAAATCCTTTCTCCTACCCAATCTCCAGAGGAATTTTTCTAAAACTGTAAATCTGCTCATGATAGGTTGCTTTCCTGCTTAAAACCCTCAGACTCCCATCAATTTCAGGATAAAGGTCAAATTCTTCAGCCTACTACACAAGGCCCAGAGTTGTTAAATATTCTAGCATCATATTCCATTTACTACAGGTGGGAATATAAGCAAGTTACTTAACCTCTTTATGCTTTGGGTTTCTCCACCTGTAAATAGAGATGTGAATAGCATCTCTGTGATAAGATTGTGTAAGCATTGAATGAGGTGAGGCACATAAAGCATTTATGGCAGTGCCTAGCATATAATTTAAAAATTAATTTTGATAGTAGTTATCATTATTACCATCCTTCTCTCCCCTTCCCTTTGGCCACAGTGGTCTACTTTTTGACATTTCTGAAAACAGCCTATAATTTCATTCATTTGGGCTTTCTTACCATGTTACTTCCTATACTTATAATGCATTTATCTAGCTGACACATATTTAGTTATTTCATCACTAAAATTAATTTCATTGTCTTAACAAGTGTTTTGTTTGAAAATACAAATATCCTTTAGAAATATATTGAACTGTAATTATCAGTTGATTAGCTCAGTTTTATTACTGAAAATAAGCTTAATAGTGCTACTTAGAAACTGGGATCTTAATACAAGAAGAAATAAGACAATAATACTTTTGGAATAAGGTATTTTTTCTGAAGCAAAGGCAGTCTCTAAGCACCTGATAAAAATAAATGATAAGCTTTTTAATTCACCCAAAAATCATTTATTGAACTGCTAGTTCACAGTATTAAGCCTTGCTCAGTTGTATCTTGTAATTGAGGAACACACTGGAAGGAGATTCAGTACTGAGATAAATGTATCTATAAAGACCTATGCAAGCAAAAGAGAAGATAAATCAGACTGAAGTGAAAAGGTCAAGAAGCCTTCCTAGGAGAACAGACATGAGAAGATATTTTTTTGGTTTGTTAATCCTCATCCAAGGACATTTTTTCCATTGATTTTTAGAGAGAATGGAAGGGATGGAGGGAGGTGGAGAAAGAAAGAAATGTAGGTGAGAGAGAGACATATTGATTGGTTACTTCCCACACCCATCCCAACCTGGGTGGGGGGATCAAACTTGCAACCCAGATATTTGCCCTTGACTGAGAATTGAACCTGCCACCCTGCAGAGCACTGGCCTACACTCTAACCATTGAGCCACACTGGGCAGAGCAAGAAGACTGGAAAAGAAGGAGTGGAAGAGAAGGAGGGTGGGGAGGTGGAGAGAGAAGCATGGATGTGAAAGACACATGAATTGGTTGCCTCCACCATGTGCCCCCTACAGGAACCAGGCTTGAACCTGCAACTCAGGTATGTGCCCTTGACTGGGAATTGAACGTTCAACCCTTCAGTGAGTGGGCTGATGCTCTAACCACTTAGATACACCAGCCAGGGCAATGCCTACACTTCCAAGTTTTTAAGTTAAATTCAATGGTTCCTATTGACCATTAGTTCTACTTTTAAGATGGATATTTTTAACTATTCACTCTGATGCCACAGATATGCTGTAATTAATAATATTTTATATTTCTTTTTATTTTTCATAGTGACATAACTTATTATTGTTCACTACAAATGTCAATTGTACCAAGACATAAATTAAAACACTCTTTAGATAACAGGGAAAAAATAGTGATTTTCAAAATTGTAATCTCTTTCTCAATACAAAGTTCAGAGATCACTGAATAAATGTTTATTGAATGTCCACTCTGTAAAGCTATGGCTCTCAATCTTTTTGAGTTTAAGAGGATACTGTGTAAACCAGCTATCTTGAGCAACAAACTTGAGGATATTAAATGTATCATATGTTAGCAATAATTATGCTGCAATACCAGAATACTGTATAATGTCTTATAGTGTCTATAAAAGTACACACTCATTATCACTTCATAGATGTTAGAATGGCTTACCATCCAAAAGATAAGAGTTAATAAGTATTGAGGATGTGGAGAAAATGCATGGTTGGTGGGAATGAAATTGGTGTAGCTGCTATAAAACAATATGAAGGTTTCTTAAAAAACTAAAAACTACCATATGTCCAAGAAATTACACTTCTAGGTTTATATATAAACAAAATTAAATCACTTTCTTTTTTAACTTTTTTAAAAAATATATTTTATTGATTTCTTTCAGAGAGGAAAGAAGAGGGATAGAGAGCTAGAAACATCGATGAGAGAGGAACATCGATCAGCTGCCTCCTGCACACCCCCCACTGGGGATGTGCCGGCAACCAAGGCACATGCCCTTGACCGGAATCGAACCCGGGACCCTTCAGTCCGCAGGCCGACGCTCTATCCACTGAGCCAAACCGGTTTTGGCTCTTTTTTAACTTTTTAAAAAATATATTTTTAGTGATTTCAGAGAGGAAGGGAAAGGGAGAGAGAGAGAGAAACATCAATGATAAGAGAGAATCATTGATCAGCTTTTCCCCTTAGGCCCCACACTGGAGATCAAACCCACAACCCAGGCATGTGCCCTGACCAGGAATGGAACTGTGACCTCCTGGTTCATAGGTTGAAGCTCAATCACTGAGCACACTGGCCAGGCTAAATCACTTTCGTGAAAATACATCTATACCCCCATATTTACTGCAGCATTATTTACAATAGTCACGACACAGAAACAAAGTTGGATAAATAAAGAAAATGTGCTATATGTATACAATGGAATATTAATCCACCATAAAAAAGAAGGAAACCCTGACAGTTGTGACAACATGAATGGACTTTGAGGGAATTATGTTAAGTTAAATGAGTCAGACAGAGAAAGACAAATACTCTGTGTGGAATCTAAAAAACAAAACACAAATGCATCAATGTAGAGAACAGATAATTGGTTGTTAGAGGTAGGCATGGGGGTTGGAAAAATGGGAAAAAGGTTAGTCAAAAGGTACCAATTTCCAGTTATAAGATAAATAAGTCCTGAGGACATCATGTAAAGCATGGTTACTATACAGGTAACAATACTGTATTATATATTTGAAAGTAGTTAAGAGAGTAGATCTTAAAAGTTCTCACCACAAGAAAAAATTTTGTAACCAAATGAGGTGATGAATATTGACTAAACTTACTGTGGTAGTCATTTTGCAATATATACATATAGCAAATCATTATGTGTACAACTAAAACTAATGCAATGTTATATGTCAACTATCTAGTATACAAAAAGCCTGTGGTTGTCACGCCATCATGCTGCAACAACCAATCAGCAGGAGGCTGTGTGTGGGGGGGTGGGTGGGGACTTGACTCTGGAGGACTTGATTGGAGGCAGGGGCGGGTTTCTGGGTCCCACCTCCTGCCATGCAGCGGGACTCTTTCTGGGTCCTGGGTCTGGCATGATTTGGTGAGCTGGGCTCCTAGTATCACAATAAAAATGGAAAGAAGTATATGGTTGTCACAGTGTTAAAAATGATCATTTTGTTGTTTTTGCTAATCCTCACCCGAGGATATTTTTTCCATTGATTTTTTAGAGTGGAAGGGAGAGGACAGGGACAGAGAAAGAGCTGATAGATTGGTTGCCTTTTACATGAGGCCCCTATCAGGGTGGGAGATTGAGCCTGCAACCAAGGTATATGCCCTTGACCGGAATCAAACCCAGGACCCTTCAGTCCACAGACACTCTATCCACTGAGCCAAACTATCTAGGGCTCAATATTATTTTATACGAGAGGCCCAGTGCGTGGATTCATGCACAGGTGGGGTCCCTCAGACTGGACTGCACCCTCTTACAATCTGGGACCTCTCAGGGGATGTAGTAGTACGTGAAGCAGCAGGCAGTTGGGGAGGAGTCCGAGCCCAGGATGGTCACCGCGCCACTCCCACTCATCCTGGGCCCAATGTGCCTGCCACTGCTGCACTTACCAGCCGTGAGCCCAGTATCTGGAGCCAATCGGTCAGCTGAGCAGTGCTCCCACTGTGGAAGTGCACTGACCACCAGGGGGCAGCTCCTACATTGAGCATCTACCCCCTGGTGGTCAGTGCACATCATAGAGACTGGTCAAATGGTCAACCGGTTGACTGGTCACTTAGGGTTTTATATATAGAGATTAGAAGTCTGGTGCATGGATTCGTGCACCAGTAGGGTCCCTCAGCCTGGCCTGCAGAGATCAGGCCGAAACTAGCTCCCCAACATCTCCCATGGGGTCCTGGATTGCGAGAGGTTGGTTTTCAGGTGACACACCCTGGAATCAGGCACCTTCCTCAATTCTCCCAATATATGTCACTTTCTCTCTGTATCTGTCTCACTTCTTTCATCTCATTTTACCCTAAGTTTGGCAGTAACTGATAACTTGTGGGCATTTAGCCACAAAATGCAATTATTTAGCAAACAGGATTTACTTAGCCTGGAATCTAGTCAGCCTATGGCAGGACCCTGCTCAATGTCAGCTCCCACCCAGGTCCTTCCACTCAGGTGGAGTCCTGTGGTGGCAGGAACCTCCTTCTTCCCATCTGAGCTGCTTCTTCACCTCCTTTCCTCCCCGGAGGTTTCCCATTGGCAATACTGTCCACCCGGAAGGAGGGAAGCTGCAGCTGGTTTCCCAGCAAAGAGTGGTAACAGGAAAATTTGCTGCCTCCAATGGAAAGTGATATTAAGCGGATGGGCCAGCACAGGCACCAGACATCGGGGCCACAGCCAGTAGATCCTGCACATCTCATTTAGCTAATTGAGTCAAAAAGTTTCTGTAAGGGCCAGACCCACAACCTCTGCAGTGGGCTAGAGGCCTAATGGGGAGCCAGACCCAAAGTGGGGAGCCAATGTGCACGAATTTGTGCCACACTCAGCATGGTCAGGGGTGAACCTGAGCAGGAAGGGTGAAGGATTAAAGAAGACAGACAAGAGAATAAAGCTGGTGCTAAGTGGAACACTGCTCTCAGATGGAGAGACAGTGCCACAGCCTGCAAACTGAGTATTTTATAGTCAGATTCCACAAGGCAAAGTAAAGGTGTAGTTAAGATGTTTACAATGTTCTCACGGGTTTCAAATCTACTCAATTACATGCACCTGAACTCTATCAAACTTTGTTTTGGCAGCACTTGCTGCACCTCCCACAGCCTATATATCTTAGCCACCTGGAACCGCAAGTTCCTACCATAAGGTCGAGGTTACAATTACAACCTTTGGCTATAATTGTGCTGGGAGGGCTTTGCCCTCCAAGCTGGGACCTGCATTTGGCTTTGCCATGAGAGGACCGTGCCCTCTCATTAGCTCATTAGTCCAAGGCTTGAAACTGTCCAAGTGCTGTAGCTTCTCTCCTCACAAATTCATGCAATGGTAGAGTCCCTTGGCATGGCCTGTAAGATTTGGGCTGAAACTGGCTCTCCAACCTCCCCCAAGGGGTCCCAGATTGCAAGAGGGCAGTTCTTGGGCGATGCTCCCTGGAAAAGGGCTCCCTCCTCTCTGGTTCTACGTATCTTACCTGAGAACTGCAGCTGCCAAGTCATCTCAGCAGCTCCTGCTTTGAGCATCCGCCCCTGGTGGTCAGTGAATATCATAGCTACTGGTCAGATGATCAAATGGTCGGCCGGTTGGCCGGTCAAATAGGCTTTTATATATATAGACTAGAAGCCCAGTGCACAAAATTTGTGCACAGGAGGGGGGGGCTAGGGCAGGTGTCCCTCAGCCCAGCCTGCACACTCTCCAATCTGGGACCCCTCCCAAAATCGAGGACTGCTGGCTTCCAACTGCTCACCTGCCTGCCTGCCTGATTGCCCCTAACCACTTCTGCCTGCCAGCCTAACCACCCCCTAACCACTCCCCTGCTACTCTGATCAACACCTAACTGCTCCCCTGCTGGCCCAATTGACCTTAACTGCCCTCCCCTGCTGGCCTGGTCTCTCCTAACTGTCCTCCCCTACAGGCCTGGTGGCCCCCAACATTCCTGCCCAGCTGGCCCAGTCACCCCTAACTTCCCTCCCTTGCCAGCCTGGCTGCCCTAACTGCCCTCCCCTGCCAGCCCAGTCACCCCTAACTTCCCTCTGTGCCATCCTGGCTGGCCCTAATTGCTCTACCCTGCTGGCCAGATAACCCCCAACTTCCCACCCCTGAAGGCCTGGTCCCTCCCTACAGCCCTCTCATGAAGGCCTGGTCCCCCCAAACTGTCCTCCCCTGCAGGTATGGATCCCTCAACAGTCCTCTGCCGCAGGCCTAGTCAGCCCTAACTGTCCTCCCCTGCAGGCGTGGTTGCCCCCAACTGCCCTCCCATGCATGCCTGGTACCCCCTAACTGTCCTTCCCTACAAGCCTTGTCCCTCCTAACTGCCCTCCCCTGCAGGCCTGGTACCCCCAACTGCCCTCCCCTGCCAGCCTGGTCCCCCCAACAGCCCTCCCATGAAGGCCTGGTCCCCCCTATGTGTTCTCCCCTGCAGGTCTGGATCCCCCAACAGTCCTCTGCCGCAGTCCTGGTCAGCCCTAACTGCCCTCCCTTGCTGGTCTGGTTAACTCTAAATGGCCCCCCCTGCAGGCCTGGGTCCCCCCAACAGTCCTCCACTGCAGCCCTGGTCAACCCTAACTGCCCTCCCCTGCCAGCCTGGTCACCCTTAACTGTCCTCCCCTGCATGCCTGGTCCCCCCTAACTGCCCTCCCCTGCTGACCTGGTCACCCTTAACTGCCCTCCACTGCAGGCCTGGTCCCTCCCAACTTCCCACTCCTGCAGGCCTTGTCCCTTTCAAGTGTCCTTTCCTGCAAGCCTGGTCCCTCCAACTGCCCTCCCCTGCAGGCTTGGGTCCCTCTTAATTGCCCTCCCCTGCAGGTCTGGTCACCCACAACTGTCCTCCCCTGCAGGCCTGATCGTCCCCAACTTCCCTCCCTTGCAGGCCTGGTCCCTCCCAACTTCCCTCCCCTGCTGGCCTGATCACCCACAACTGCCCTCCCCTGCTGGCCATCTTGTGGCAGCCACCTTGTGTCCACATGGAGGTAGTTATCTTTGACCACATGGGGGGTGGCCATCTTGTGTGTTGGAGTGATGCTCAATTTGCATATTACCTCTTTATTATATAGGATTATCGACTATATTCCCTATGCTGCACTTTACATCCCCATGACTATTTTGTGATTGCCAATTTGTACTTTTCAATCCCTTCACCTTTTTGACCCAGCTCTCCAATCCCCTCCCCCTGGCAACTATCAGTCGGTTCTTTGTATCTATGAATTTGTTTGTTCATTTATTTTGTTCTTTAGATTCTTCATATAAATAAAATCACATAGTATTTTTCTTTCTCTGAACTGACTACCATTTTAGATCTAAGTGCTAACTGTTCCCTCTTCCTGGAATATTGTTACAACAGTTCTTCTATTGTTACTTCTTATTTTCATTTTAGAGGCCCGGTGCACAAATTCGTGCATGGGTGGGGTATGACTGGCCAGCCCCATGGGGGCTGATCAGGGCCAAGATGATCGGGGGTAGGGGACGTGGGAGGTTGGCCGCCCAGCCCCACCCCTGATCATGGTGGGGGGCCAATCAGGGACAGGACCATCTGGGGGAGGGGCCGAGGGAGGTTGGCCTGCCAGCCCCGCCCCCAGTCAGGCCAGATGGCCAGGCCTAGTGGGCATCACAGTGACTAATCATTCCAGTTGTTCTGGTCATTCCAGTAATTCCTGCATTCCAGTCACTGGCTTATTTTTTTTTAATATGTTGTTTGTTTTTTTAAATATATTTCTCTTATTGATTTCAGAGAGGAATGGAAAGGCAGAGAGAAATAGAAACATCAATGATGAGAGAATCATTGATCGGCTGCCTCCTGGATGCCCCCCCACTGGGGATCGAGCCTGCACCCCTTGGCTGAAATCAAACACAGGACCCTTCAGTCTGCAGGCCGATGCTCTATCTACTGAGCCAAACCAGCTAGGGTATAGATATATATATATATACACACACATATACATACATACATACACATACTAGTGGCCCGGTGCAAAAAAATTCATGCACAGGGTGGTCCCCTCAGCCCAGCCTGCACCCTTTCCAATCCGGGACCCCTCAGGGGATGTCCAACTGCCGGTATAGGCCCATTCCCTGGGGATCAGACCTAAACCAGCAGTCAGACATCCCTCTCACAATCAGGGACTGCTGGCTCCTAACTGCTCACCTGCCTGTCTGATCACCCCTAACTGCCCCCTTGCCATCCTGGTCACCCCCAACTGCGCCCCCTCCTAGCCTGGTCACCCCAAACTGCCCCACTTTCCAGCCTGGTGGCCCCCAAATGCCCTCCCCTGCCAGCCTGATCTCACCCCCAACTGCTCTCCCCTGCCGGCCTGATCTCACCCCCAACTGCCTTTCCCCTGCTGGCCTGATCTCGCCCTCAAGTGCCAATTTGAAGATACTGGGAGTATCCATAGGGGAGGGCACCCTTCTCCATCCCTGCCTGTGACTTTGGCTCCCCTGCTCACTTCTGAGAACCACAGGTGAGTTGGTGAGGGGTTTGTGAAACATTTCAGTTCCTGTCCCCCACAGGCCTCCCTTCCATCCAGGCCTCTTCTGGCCCAGTCTGGGGTTTTTTTCCATCTTCCATCCCAGTCTCTACCAGTCTGTGTCTCTCTTTATCTTCCTCAGCAGTCCTCCAGACTTCCCTGCCTCCCTCTCTCCCTCTCCTCTTTCCCAGCTGGGAGAGGGAGGGGCCAGTGGGGGCAGCTCCACCCTCTGCCTACACTGGGGCCTGTTCTGAGAGAGGCTTCCAGAGCAAGCTGGGAGGGAGGGAAAGAAAGGGTTTAAAGGCTGTGAGCTGGTGAGCACTGTGTGTGTCTGTGTGTGTGTGCGGTTGTGAGTGAGTGTGAGTGCCAGCCCCACCTCCCCCTGCGCCAGCCCCGCTGCCACAAGTCCCCACCCACCAGAGCCTGGGCGTTAGGTCGAACCTTCAGTAATTGTTGATGTTACGGACCCTGGCTCTTTATATAGAGAGATATAAATGACCTCCTCAGAGAGAAACTACAATGTAAAGGAGAGCCATCTCACCCAGAACTCAGTATCTTATCACCCTGTTTCTTCCATCGTACATGCCACTGATATATTTATTTTATTATTGTCTGTTTGCTCCCATAGATTATTCAGTCTATGAGAGCAGAGAACTCCTTTGTCTCCTGCACTGCTAGACCCCTTGTGCCTAGAACAAGTAGGTCCTTAATAAATACTTGTTGACTGAATAAATGAAGCAGGTCATTGGCAAGGAATAGAAAAGATGGTGCAATAAACATTGCAAAAACCTTTGAATTAAATCTAATTTGGCTGTGCATTTTAGAAATGCGGAGTAATATGGTGAGTTACCATGTCTTCATGTTTTTTTCTATCTGCAATTTTCTCACTTTAACAAATCTTGAGAAAAAGACTCAAGAATCCTGCTATCTTTTATTTTCACAAATGACTTGCTGTGATTATTTCAGTAATGACTGGGTTTGTTCTAGAATCCCTTTGGTGGAGATTTTACCTTATTTAATGCTGCTCATGAATATGAACAAGAAATAGATATGCCATTATTGCAGGTTCAAGGATCACCCCTTTAATAACAGAAAAATAGATCAGAACATCTGAAAGGACCACATGCAGTACAATTGTTGCTGCCTCTAGAAAGATATGACTACAACTCTGTAACACCCTGATTTCACAGTTTGTAAATCTCCTAGTTAAGTCTGGACTTACACTATGTTACCCACTTTTAAACTGTGTTAAATTTCTTAATACTTTAGAGTTGTAGGGTGAGCCCATTTACTGCAATAAAAGGATTACATTTAAGTTGGTCTTTTATTTTAAATAAGCAATATTCATTATTTAAGGATTCTAGCAAAGGAGGGCTATAATTTGTTATCCATGGATGAGAAAAAGAGGACTCTGAGGCATATGGATTCTAAGAGGAGCCACCATTAGTATGTGTAAATTGCGGCACATAGCAGGTATAAAGAAGTCATTAGGATGATAGGACCTACAAACAGCAATATCAGATCATAAATACATATTCAAAAGTCAAATTTGAGTACTTAATAAAATTAAATTTGAAAATATGTTCTCTTAATTTAATTTGCTTAACCATTATCTTTCTTTAATAACAATAATAATAATTTTTGAAATTAGTACTTGTCAAGGGGTTTGGCAGTCATGGTAGTAGCTATTAAAGATTGAGTTTTTACAATACCAAAAGGATATTTTTTTCAAAATGCATTCATTTATACATTTTAAGGTCCTTCATCAGCAAGTTTCATATTCTTTTTTTGCAAAGAGTGCAAATACTCTTTTTTTCTCCTTTGTATGATATTCCTTTCCCATCTTCTTCTGGAAATTCAGGTCTAGGCCAGCAGCAATTTTATAAATTTGTTTCCATCTTTCACATTTCATTCCTGAGATATTTAGCATCTACGCTCCACTTACTATGTTTCAGAATCTTTAACTAGCGGTTCAGTCCCATAAGACCCATCAAACTTCCCATATCTTTACTAATATACAGATATTGGATTTCTCATTGACTTTACTGATCTCTTGGGAGGTGCACCTCTTGAAGACAGCACTTGATTTTTACAGTTATGTGCCTTTTCTAAATTTTATGACTACCCTAAAAATTGACATTGGTCAGTTTTCTTTGTAGAAAAGATTCTAATTTTGTTCAAAGTGAAATTATTTCATTCCTTACAACATCAGAAGCCGTTTTCCTGTTATTTACATTCAGTCTCTGCCCTAAGTCAAATAATTAATTCTTGCTAGAGGTGATCTAAGAAATAACTATTCTGAACTCTGTGGAGAATGATTAGGATATTTTGGAAGCCCTTTAGTTGTATCTATGTAAGAACAACAAGGAAAGACAATAGACAACTACAAGTAATTTTGTTCTTTTGGGGAAAACCTTTAGTTACTTATCCTTTCCATTCTCTCATCTCCATATTTCTCTGTGCCTGACTTCTGAATCAAATTTTCTTCGCTCCCAAACTTTTCCACTGTGAATTCTGAGAACCTCATCACAGGACTTTCATTCCATTTCTTTGCTTTAATTAAAATTCAGCTTTCTCTATAGAGACACAGCTTCCCTTGAAATACTTTCAAGTGGAGGCTGGTCATTTTCTCAAAGGTTCAATGACCACAGGATTTAGCAGTGGCTTTGTGTGTTTTTAGCTTCATATTGCCATTCCAAATCATGGCTCTTCTACCCTAGTAAAACATTCCTTCTTTTAGCATATTTCCATTCATCTATATTACCTTCTAACAATCCACCACCACATTAATTTCCAAAACTTCTTCACCCAAGTCCTATTACTGTCTACTTGGCTTCATTTTGTGCCCATTTGGTTGACCCATCTAACCTCATAAATTTTTAATTTCCTCAGCTTTTACAACCTGTGCTTCTTTTTGTATTCAAACTCCCACAGCCTATATCCTAGTAATTTTTTAATGGTCTCAAGTGTTTCATATCCAAAATCATAAGTTTCAATATCCTTATTCTCTGATTCTCATTTTAATTGTTTATAATATTTCTTACCACTATTTTAACTGTTTTATGACTTGAGTAATCTAGACCTCTTATCTCTTTTCCAAATTTATCCATTGTTCCTCTATTAACTTCCTTATTTCATTAAATCACATGATATGTGATATAACACAATGCATGATACAACCAAACTCAAACTAATATATTTAACTTCCTTTATCACCTGACATGAATGCCCAGAGAAGTTCTAATCCTGCTTCAATGCTATTGTAGACTTCTCCATTCCTAACCCCAATACTTCTGGAGAAAACACAGAAACCAAGAAGCTAGTGCTACTACAAATGCACAACCTCTAATCTTGGCAATATCCTCAGGAATGTTGACAATCATTTCATGTGGTACTATTTTGCTTCCTCTTGCACCCCTATTCACTCTTTTAACACTACTCAGGTTTCCTATTCCAACATATGTTCTTTTATTCTTAGCAGACAGCCTGATCTTCCACCTTCAGATAACAGTAGAAGACCTCAAAACACACACACACACACACACACACACACACACACACACACACACACACAAACATATGAAACAAAATTTCTTTTAGTTACTTTTTACTCACCCCTAGAACACATATGTATTTTCTTTGGCTTTCTTTTACTTCTCATATATTCCACCTCATGTCTGGGGCTAGTCCCTTTTACTTTTTACTGTCCTAAATTGTTTACTAGGTAAGAATTTTACAAACATCTATGTGTATAAAAGGCTAATATGCTAAGTGTCTGTCTGACCAGTAGCTATGATGCATACTGACCACCAGGCAGCAAATGCTCAAAGCAGGAGCTGCCAAGCTGCAGTGACTTGGCAGTGGCTGTTCTCGGGTGATGCACCCAGAAACAAGAGAAGAGGGAGCCAAATTCCTCATGGGGCTGCACGATTCCACCTTTGGGTGTGGGTTATGTTGTTGCTAGGGGCACTGTTGGCCCTGAATCTGGTTTATTGCACACTTGCGTTTGCATTCCACACCCTGTATGACAGCAACTTTGCAGAGTGCCCTCTCACACTCCAGAACCCCTTGGGGGATGTTGGAGAGCCAGTTTCAGCCCGATCCCCACAGGGAAGGCCGAAGGATCCCACCTGCCTGAGGGACTCCACTCACTCTGCAAATGCCCTATGAGCCACAGTGCCACCCCAGGTGTAGCCAGCAGGGTAGGGACCTCAGGAGATTGGCTCCAGGGCATGTCTGTCCTGTCTTGCCCACCCCAATGGCCACCTTATAATTAATTTCCTTTTAATGTGCACGAATCCATGCACCGGGTCACTAGTTACTTATATTAGTGGTAATGATGGAGCTGGAGGGTTCTTGAGACCTGCAAATGTCAGCCTTCACATCTTCCTGTGCTTGTGGACTGGTTTTAATGATCCATTGGGTTGCAGGAATCCTTCTGATAGACTTATGGAATAGAATGGATCAATGAGGATAACCTCAAAGAATTTGTACGTGAACTCTTCACCAACCTAGTAAGAATCAGCCCTAACCAGTTTGGCTCAGTGGATAGAGCGTCAGCCTGCGGACTCAAGGGTCCCAGGTATGATTTCGATCAAGGGCATGTACCTTGGTTGTGGGCACATCCCCAGTGGGGGGTTTGCAGGAGACAGCTGATTGATGTTTCTCTCCCACCTATGTTTCTAACTCTCCCTCTCCCTTCCTCTCTGTAGAAAATCAATAAAATAAAAAAAGAATTCAGGCCCACCTGGTGTGGTTCAGGGGTAGAGCCTGGACCCATGAACCAGGAAGTTACAGTTATATTCCTGAATGGAACACATGCCTGGGTTGTGAGCTCCATCCCCAGTGGGGGGCATGCAGGAGACAGCCCAATACTTATTCTCTCTCATCATTAATGTTTCTGTCTCTCCCTCTATCTTTCTCTCCGAAATGAATAAAAATCTATTTTTTAAAAAGGAATTCAGGATCCTCAGAGCCCCCACAGTGGCATCCAGCTCCCTTCTTGGCAACAGACTGAAGGCTTCAAGCAAACTTTAGCATGATGGACAGGCTTGCCAGAGGTTACACTCTTAGGAACAGGACATTTGCGGCTGCCAGGCTGCACATGAATCTGATGTATGACATAACCTTGCTTCACTTTGTTTCCTACCCTGTGTACTTTATCTGGTCCTGGGCAGAGGTTCTTTATGGAAGGCAGACAGTCTGTGGTACTACCAGCAGCTCACTCTGTGAAGAAAGTACATCACCTCAGACTGCTTATTCCTTTATAGCTCCTTGATGTACTTCTAAGCAAGGGACCATCTTGGCTTACCTGATAGCTGCTGGCAGACAGAAAGGAAGAGCCTGGGGCTAGTCCTTTTCCTTTGTGTTGGATATAATTTCTGCCTGCTGCATTTTTTGTTGCTTCTCCTTTTTTGATACTTAATTACTTATTTCTCTTGATTCTTCCTTTAGTTTTTAGAAACAGGCTTAAGACTTTCCCCTCTTAAGACAAATTATTTAACCATATGTCCACCTCTAACTTTTGTTTGTCCTTGCACAGTCAAATTACCTTCAGAATGCTTGCTCTTTCCATTGATCATTACCCACTTACTCCTGAAGCCATCTCTGTTTTTTACACTTTTTATTCCATTGAAGAGATTTCTGCTCTTTTGCTAAGTTCAATGGAAATATTCCAAAGCATTTTTGTGTGTTACTTTTCTGCAGCAGTCCCTACTGCATTCTTCTTCCTCTGAGTCGCCCCACCCTCTCATGAGACCTGTTCATAGTCTCATAACTGATCTGCCTACCTCCAGGCTTGTTTCTTCCAATCCAGCTGCTTGCTGTTATGAGATGATTTTCAAAAATACATATCTGAGCATGCTAATTCCCTGCAAAAATAATATAGTTCGTCATTGATATCAGGACAAAATTCATACTCATCAACAGGCTCTTTATAGCCTGAGTTCTTAATTTTTCTCCAGCTTCATATCTCAAGTACCTCCCTGACATCCTGTTCTCAAGCTGTTCTAGCTACTTGTAGGTCATCAAATATGCCAGATTCTCTCAAGACAGTGCCTTCACCCAAGTTTTTCACCACATGGATGATATCTACTAATTCTTTAATACACAGTTCAGTCAACTTTAAGAAGACTTCCTACCCTTGTCCACCTTGGTCTGACTAGGTCTACTTATTTATGCTACTAGTAGAGGCTCAGTACACGAATTCATGCATGGGTGGGGTCTGGCCAGGCCTGTCAGGAGGAGGAGACTACAGCAGGTTGGCCGGCCAGCCAGCCCCGATCTAGGCCTGATCAGGACCAGGCTGGCTGGTGGGAGGGGCCACAGGCCAATCAGGGTGGTGGGGGCCCATTGGGAGTGGGAGCAGCCAAGGGGAATGGCTGCAGGAGGTTGGCTGGCTGGCCCGACCCCCTATTGGGGTAGGGGGATGGTCAGGTATGGGGATAGCTGGGGGATGGGCTGCAGGCCCATTGCAGTGGTGGGGGCCCATTGGGGCGGTGCCAGCCAGGAGGAAGGGCCACAGAGGGGTTGGCCAGTCAACCAGCCCTGGATCAGGGTGGGAGAGGCTGATCAGGGATGGGAATGGCTGGGGAAAGGGGCTGCAGGAGGTTGGCCAGTAGGCCCCACCCCTGATTGGGACAGTTTGCTAGGCCACAGTGGGCGTCATAGCGCCCAGTTGTTCTGGGTGTTTTGGGATTCCAGTCGCTGGCTTTTTATATATAAATAGATAAGTCTATGTTTGTTTTCATCATACTATATTATATTTATTTATCACACTAGTTTTATAATTATTTATATTCTGTTTCCCCCATTAGACAGTGAGTTTCTTCATGCCAAAGGCTCTAGCATAGTGTCCTGTATACTTTAGATGCTCAATTAATACAAATGGATCAATTATGTTGAGTAAAACAAGCCAGGCAGAGAAAGATAAATATCACATGATCTCGCTCATTTGTGGAATATAATGAACGGCATAGACTGATGAACAAGAACAGATCCAGAGGCTGAGAAACATCGATCAGAACATCATACCTCAGGTAAGGTAGGGGAGGGTGGGTTAAGGTGGAGAGATCAACCAAGGGACTTGTATGCATGCATATGAACCTAATCAATGGACACAGACAACAAGGGGGTGGAGCATAAGTGGGGAGTGGGGGGTTATGGGGAAATAAGGACACATATGTAAAAAATAAAAATTAAAAAAATTAATTAAAAAATTATAAAATAAAAATAAAATACTAAATCTAATCAATACTAATGGTCACCATAACCTTAAGAGAAATTGTTTCATGTGACAAAAATTTTTAAATGAAACTCTGTAGCCTGAAAATTATCTTGGAAGGAAACAAAGAGAAGTTTCCTTCAAAAGTCATAAGGATTGTAATTGAAAGTCAATATATTTGGCCTCTTGAACTAAAGTAAGTAATTTGTGGTTTTGCCACCCTGACAAAGTTTATAAAGCTACAAAAAGAAATTGACAGCCAGTTTGAAATGGAATTGCCAGGGCCTAGGGCAAAGAATATCCTTACATGATATTATTCTACAATGTCATTATAATTTTAGATATTTTACAACAGCATATTGTACAATTATCCCAAAGAAACTTACAAACTAATTCTTTGAATGGTTAGCAGCAATTAAAAAAAAAAAAGGACATGAAAGGATTTAATCCCTTTCAGAAGGAATTAAGGCAATGGGAAGGCACTTGAGCATCCTATATTGGCCCCTCTTGCCTTTTGTGCCAAAAGGGACCCTCTTCTCACAATCCAATTGCCCTCAGCTGTTGCCTGAGCTTTCTGTTCATGCTGAGCTTGAAGCCTCATGGTGGCTGGTACCATGGATCTGTCTCACACCCAATTGTGTGAGCTGGGCCCTCACTGGAGAAGAAACCCGAGTTCCCCAAGATATGTGATCAGCGCTGGGGCTCCGCCAGCAGGCCAGGGGATCCCAAGGCAGGTGCTGGGTGTGGAGACCACGGGGGCATAGGCTACCAAGGAGACAGAACTGAACCTCACATCACCCTGCTTGGCCCCGGAGGATGGCTGGTTAGCCAGAGACGGGTAAGATTCCTCAAGGAAGGAATAACCTGAGACAGGCACAGTCACAGAGGGGCCATCAAGAGAGACCTTGCGGGGGCAACAGAAGTGGGGCACAGACCCTCACCCCCAACATTGCAGGGGCTTGAACCCTCACCCCTTCTGAAGGAGGTCTCCTGCCCCCATGGCTGCTTCGCGCTTCCCACACCCAGTTCACATCGGGACCCAGGCAACAGAAAGAGACTTTGCCCAGCTCAGATCTGGACCCAGGTAACAGACAAGAGACTTGCCAACAGCAGCTGCCCTATATCTAAATTCAGCCTAGCATCAGGAATGCTCAGGGACCACTCAAGAATGCAAATAATCCTTCCCACTAATATTTACAGGGTAAATTAAGATTGTTGGTAGAGTATTAAATTTGACAGTAAAATAGTAATCAAGTTTTCAGATTAATTTAAATAGGCTAATTGAAATAAGTGAATATTCAAGTAAATTTAATTGTACTGGACAAAAAGCTGTTCTTAAAGTAATAACTAAACTTTCTATTGGTAGCTCATCTCATGGTAACATTCCTACACATGCAATGAAAATAAAGCAGTCATATTTTTGGGCAAAAAAAAAAATTTAAATTAAAGGTTATCAAGACTGCATTATAAAATTTACAAAAACCTCCATTAATAAAAAAAAGGGGGGGATAGTAGGGTAATATCATGTAAGGAAAAATATCCTATAAGTAAATTACATCTAGAAAAATTTTACTTTACAAAATCAATTTTCATTTGTAATGCTAACAGCAAGACACCCATGAAAAACATGCATGGAGTCTAAATAAGACAAAGGAAAATCGTTTGGGCAAAAATAAAAAGGATCCCAAATCAATTATATAGAAAAGATTCCTTTATTAACTTGTGGTCGAGAATATGTTTGTATATTTTCAGACAACAACTCCAAGACCATGTGAATTCCTGCAACAGAGAGGAATTGACAGGTGTGCTCCAACCACAAAGACAAGAGGAAAAACAGTCCAGAGATGGAAGACACTGACAACGCCTTGCCACGTGAGCAGTTAGCAGCTGTGCACCACTACAGGTTGCCTAGGACTAAACCAGAGAGGGTTGGACCTGCATTGCCACCATATGCCCACCAGCCAGATATCATTGCTGACATGTACACATAAGGAACTCTTAGACATTGAAACAGGGACTCAGAACTGTTGGACATTGAAATTGGGACTCAAACATATTTTTTTTGTTTTGTTTTGTTATTATATGTTTATTTCTAGTCTGCAAAGGCAAAACTTTTTAAAGGAAAGAAATGGTGGGAAAAAGATACAGAGGCAAAGAAGCATTGAACAGACTGTCAAACTACATTGGGAAGACAGGGGAGGTTGGGCGAGGGGGGCAGTAAGAGACCAACCGAAGGACTTGTATGCATGCATATAAGCACAACCAATGGATACAAGATACTGGGGTGGGCGGGGGGAGGGCGGGCAGGTGAAGGCATGTACGGGGGGGTAGGGGAGGTTGGGGGGAGGTCAATGGGGTAAAAAAAAAGGAGGCATATGTACTACTATTTGTAATACTTAAAACAATAAAAATATAACTTAAAAAAATAAATAATACCGATGACCACTGCTTAAAACTAATCCTATCTAATAAAACAGTAATATGCAAATTAACCATCACTCTGCTATGTCCACAAGCCAATCAGGAGTGAGTATGCAAATTAACCCAACCAAGATGGCTATGGCCACAGAGAGAGCAGGAGGGAGGCTTGGGTTTCCCCAGCGATGGAGGAAGCCAAACTTTCCACATTCTGTGGCCAGCCCAGGCCTCCAGTCCAGGCTACAAAGTTTCAATTATAGAAGATAAATAAATCTCAACAGAAATGGCTGCCACCACTGAGCGAGCAGGAGGCTTGGCTTTGCTCAAGGCTACAAAGTTTCAATTACAGAAGATAAATAAATCCCAGATCCCAGGGCCTCTGCTTGGGTCGCCAGGGGGTGTGGCCAGCCTGCAAACCACCACAGGCCCCTCACCCAGGCCGCCCCACTCCCCAAGGGAACCCCCACCCTGATCTGAGACACCCTTCAAGGCAAACCAGATGGCCCCACCCATGCACCAGGACTCTATCCTATCTAATAAAAGAGTAATATGCAGATCCACCATCACTCCAACACACAAGATGGCTGCCCCCATGTGGTCAAAGATCCTGCCCCCATGTGGACACAAGATGGCCACCACAAGATGGCCAGCAGGGGAGGGCAGTTGTGGGTGATCAGGCCTGCAGGGGGGGGGGCAGTTAGGGGTGACCAGGCCTACAGGGGAGGGCAGTTAGGGGTGACCAGGACTGCAGGGGAGGGCAGTTAGGGGCAAACAGGCTGGCATGGGAACAGTTAGACATCAATAAGGCTGGCAGGGGAGTGGTTAGGGGGTGATCAGGCTGGCAGGCAGAAGTGGTTAGGGGCAATCAGGAAGGCAAGCAGGCAAGCATTTGGGAGCCAGCAGTCCTGGATTGTGAGAGGGATGTCCGACTGTCCTGTGGGATCGGGCCTAAATGGGCAGTCAGACATCCCTCGAGGGGTCCCAGATTAGAGAGGGTGCAGGCTGGGCTAAGGGACATACCCCTCCTCCCCCTGTGCAAAAATTTCGTGCACTGGGCCTCTAGTATTACTATAAAAGGGATTTAACTAAAATCATGAAAGAAATTGAAAAAGCCAAAAGTTATTCAAAACTTTACAATCTCTCTCAATGTTACCTCAAAGGGACCATCCATCATTTCTATAAATTTTGGGTTATACACAGAAAAATAATACAAAAATAGATACCATGAAAAGGCTATCCCTATATTCTGAGTTCTTCATCCCTCAATTTACATCAGATTAAGACTGGGCTGTCGCCTTTATTTTACCAAGCTTAGTAAATGTAAATGTGTATGTATACACACACTTACATAACAAATACGTACTCCTTGGGAAGAGGTAATTATTTTGAAGTAAATGAGCTGTAAACTGTAAGGTACATGATTATGAATTCTCAACTTCTTAGTTTTACTCTAAACCAGAATAATACTTTCTACCCCTAAATAATGGAAAGCTTAATATGAGAGGTCTCTGCTTTGTGATAGCCTTTCCAGTGATTTATATCACTTTTTAATAGAAGGCTTAATTAAGCCAGTTATATTAGTTAAGATATAGCTTTTGCTGCTATGTGGAATGTATAATTTAAAAGTACATTTTCATCATGAAAGTTTGTTTCTTTTTCGCTTTAAAAGTTTATGCCACCCTGGCAACTGGCATCCAGTTCTCACAGTAGTGCTGCTCTAGCACATGGGCTCCCTGAGCCCACCACCCCAGCAGACAGCTCCTAGGCAGCTCTGTAATCAGTCACAGGGCACACATATCCAACCAAGGGCACACATCTCCCAAAGCAGAAACTGGGACTTCTCCCTCCCCAGGGCTGGGGGCACACCACGATCATACCACTCCAGCATGTGGGCCCCATGAGCACTCAGCCCTGGCAGATGGCTCCTGGGCCCCTCTGTGAGCTGCCACTGGGTGTGTGCCTCTCCAACCCTGGACATACTGCTCCCTCAGCAGGATCCAAGACATCTCCTTCCCAGGTGCCTTCCTGTGGACACCTTGGTGATTTACTGAGGACTCGCCTCCCAGGAATAGATCACATTGTTTCAGCCACAGACTCTGAGATTCCGACAACCACAGCTGCTGGCTCCTGAACACCCTCATCATTCAGAGAGGGAAATCACTTTGGTCAGAGTCCCACTGCATCAACTGCAGACTAAGATACACCTGCCTCCACCAACATAAGCTCCAGTACCATCATAGTGACTTGCAGAGTGATGCCACTCAAGCAAGAGTCACACAACACTGGCCAAAGTCACAGTACCTGAGCCTCAGGCCCTGAGACTCCTTCCTCCCAGGCTGTGGACTCTGGGATCCAACAGTGAGCACATACCAGTGAGAATTCAGAGAAACCTTACCACAAGAGCTGGAACCACAAACACATCAAAAACAGCTTGCAGAAGCCAGGGGTGAGTCACATTGCCAATCTGTGATGAGACTTCATCCACAAATAAGAAACTAACATTCAAGACCCAACTACATCAAGAGAACTGAAAAGGCTCAAGTAGGGAGCTCTGCTAGATCACCAAGCCCAGGAGACATGAGAAACCTCACCACTGGTCCCCAAAATCACAAACTATATAGTACCACCCCTAAAAGAACCTGGGTAGCAAAGCAGTTGGATCTAAGACATAGAAATAATTAGAACATTACAGAAAAAAAAATGGGGACACAAAATAACAATCCCAAAAGGAAAGTAAAAGAGGAACCACCAGAATGGTAATTAAATGAAATGAGGCAAGTAACATGTCAGAGAAAAATCATATAGTTGTGATAACAAAATACATAAAGTATAGAAATTTGTTTTTGAGAAAATAATTCTTATAGTTTCTCTGGAGAAATTAGTAGTCTAAAATATATTATAGTTGTTATGTATGGTAAAATTTCAACCTAAAATATAATATTTTATATGGTCTAATTAAAAAAGAGGATCAATTCTGTGGTCCCAACCAAAATTTTAATATAAAAAATAGTTTAAATTTAATTAATATCTTTTAAAATAATTATTAAAAGTATATAATATAATCTTTGGGATATATATATTTCACTTGGAAAGATCATCATACACACACACACACACACACACACACATGGTGATGATGATGATTATTTTTCCAAGTTAAATTTCAAGAATTTTACCAAGAGATGATTTTAGGACATTCCAAGGGCCCTGGAATGGTTCAAGAACTTATTCTCTCTTCTTTTTTTTTTTTAACTTTATTTTTTTTATTGTTTGAAGTATTACAAATAGTAGTACATAAGTCTCCTTTTTTATCCCCCCACCATTGACCTCCCCCCAGCTTCCCCTACCCCCCAGTACATGCCTTCACCTGCCTGCCCTCCCCCCCCCCCAGAGTCTTGTGTCCATTGGTTATGCTTATATGCACGCGTACAAGTCCTTTGGTTGATCTCTTATAGCCCCCCTCGCCCAACTTCCCCTGCCTTCCCACTGTAGTTTGACAGTCTATTCAATGCTTCTTTGCCTCTGTATCTATTTTCCCCCCATTTCTTTCCTCTAAAAAATTTTGCCTCTGCAGACTAGAAATAAACATATAATAACAAACAAAAAATATTTGAGTCCCAATTTCAATGTCCAACAGTTCTGAGTCCCCGTTTCAGTGTCTAACAATTCCTTATGTGTACATATCAGCAATGATATCTGGATGGTGGGCACATGGTGGCAATACCGGTCCGACCCTCTCTGGTTTGGTCCTAGGCAACCTGCAGTGGTGCACAGCTGCTGACTGCTCGCGTGGCAAGGCATTGTCAGCATCTTCCATCTCTGGACGGTTTTTTCCTCTTATCTTCGTGGTTGGAGCAGACCTGTCAATTCCTCTCTGTTGCAGGAATCCACATGGTCTTGGAGTTGTTTTCTGAAAATATACAAACATATTCTCCACCACAAGTTAATAAAGGAATCTTTTCTATATAATTGATTTGGGATCCTTTTTATTTTTGCCCAAACGATTTTCCTTTGTCTTATTTAGACACCATGTGTGTTTTCATGGGTGTCTTGCTGTTAGCATTACAAATGAAAATTAATTTTGTAAAGTAAAAATTTTCTAGATGTAATTTACTTATAGGATATTTTTCCTTACATGATATTACCCTACTATCCCCCCCCCTTTTTTTTATTAATGGAGGTTTTTGTAAATTTTATAATGCAGTCTTGATAACTTTAAATTTAATTTTTTTTGCCCAAAAATATGACTGCTTTATTTTCATTGCATGTGTAGGAATGTTACCATGAGATGAGCTACCAATAGAAAGTTTAGTTATTACTTTAAGAACAGCTTTTTGTTCAGATTGAATATTTCTTAAGCAGAACCAGATTTCTTCATCAGTAGAATTTTAAAAAACAAAACCAATGGAATTTTAAAATCAAAAGCCTTTGGCCAGCCTGCCTTTTGAATGGGCTGGGGGTTAGGGCAGCATATGTACTTCATAGGTCAGACATATAAGTTTGCTTGTTTTGCTTTTTCAATAAAGATGCCTACTTTAATTACTTAATAAACTAGCTTTTATAACATAATCAAGGTATCATATAATTTCAGTTATATGAGAAGCCAATGTTTTTATAAGCAGTTGGCTTTAACAAAGGCCAATGTAAAAATTCACATTCCTGAGACCTCCCATGATCCCTCTGTGTATACAAATGATCACTAGCCAAAAGGAATACTGTTTAAAAGTAAATTTTAAGCTTAAATAAAATTAAGGAGAGATTTTAATAAAAAGGAGAGATTTTAAAATTTTAGAATCTCTTCTTTTACTATTTACAGGGTAAACTAAAGGTTATTATTTAAGCATTAAATCTGATAATTAATCAGTCACCATAAGTACAAA
This sequence comes from Corynorhinus townsendii, assembly GCA_026230045.1. Classification (NCBI taxonomy): domain Eukaryota; kingdom Metazoa; phylum Chordata; class Mammalia; order Chiroptera; family Vespertilionidae; genus Corynorhinus; species Corynorhinus townsendii. The sequence goes on from JAPDVU010000003.1 coordinate 102,569,975, forward strand.
GAGAGTCACTTAAAAATGTATGCGGCAGTATTGGCCAAAATCCAAAAAGCAACCCAGTTTGTTGATTGGTTTAAAAGAAATAAAAAAGGTTTTTAAAACAAATTTCCTAAATCTGACCTAGAAATTACTCTGGGAGGAAATAAAGGGAGATTTCCTTCAAATATCTAGAGAACTGTACTTAAGAGTCAATGTATTAGGCCTCAAAAAGAAAAGTAAATAATTTGCATTTTGCCTCCTTAAACAAAGCTTATATGGGTATACTCAAAGACTAGTAGCAGAAATTCAATTAGTGTCATTTACTATTCACACCCAAGGACAAATAAAGTTAGAAAATAAGCCTTATTTCAGACTGATTTAAATTGGCAAATTGAAATAAGTAAATACTCAGGGGAATTTATTTATACTAGGCAGGAACCTATTCCTGGAGCATTAACCAATTTTTTACTGATGGTTCATCTCATAGTAAAGCTGCTTATCCTATCTAATAAAAGATAATACACAAATTGACCATTCCTCTGCTACACCCACAAGCCACACACACCAGCCAATCAGGAGCTAGTATGCAAATTAACCCAACCCAGATGGCTGTGGCTTGGGATTCCCCGGCAATGGAGGTAGACAAGCTTCCTGCAAAACCTGGCCAGCCCAGGCCTCCTCTCAAGGCTACAAAGTTTCAATTATAGAAGATAAATAAATCCCAACAAAAATGGATGTGGCCATGGAGCAAGCAGGAGGCTTGGGTTTCCCCAGTGATGGAGGAAGCCAAACATCCTGGCTTGCCCTGGCCTCCGTGCAAGGCTACAAAGTTTCAATTATAGAAGATAAATAACTCCCAGATCCCAGGGCTTCTGCTTGGGTTGGTGGGGGGCATGGCTGGCCTGCAAACCACCACAGGCCCTTTGCCCAGGCCACACCACGCCCCAAGGGAACCCTCACCCTTATCCAGGATACCCTTCAGGGCAAACCAGCTGGCCCCCACCTGAGCACCAGGCCTCTATCCTATCTAATAAAAGAGTAATATGCAAATTGAGCATCATTCCAACACACAAGATGGCTGCCCCATTGTGGTCAAAGATGGCTGACCCCATGTGGACACAAGATGGCTGCCACAAGATGGCCTGCAGGGGAGGGCAGTTAAGGGCAATCAGGCTGGCAAGGGAGTGGTTAGGAGTGGTCAGGCTGTCAGGCAGAAGCGGTTAAGGGCAATCAGGCAGGCAGGCAGGTGAGCAGTTGGGAGCCAGCAGTCCTGGATTGTGAGAGGGATGTCTGACTGCCCGTTTAGGCCCAATCCCACTAGGATCCTAAATGGGCAGCAGGACATCCCTCGAGGGGTACCAGATTGGAGAGGGTGCAGGCTGGGCTGAGGGACACACCCTCCTGTGCATGAATTTCATGCACTGGTCCTCTAGTAATGCAATAAATTCTGACCAGTCATACTTCCATACTAAGAATTAAATTAAAAGCTATCAAGCAGCATTTCAAGATTTCCAAAAGCCTCTTGATATTATTTAAAACAAAAAAAGGGGGGTTAGTGGAGAAATATCCTGTAAGTAAATTACATCAAGACTTAATTACTTAATTTTTTTCCTTTAAAAAATTTTTTTCATTTGTAATGCTAGTGGCAAGACACCCATGGTGTCAGAATAAGCCAAAGGAAATGGTTTGGCAGAAGGAAAAGATCCAAGTCTAGTTTTCAGAAAGGATTCCTTTATTAACCTTTGGTTGAGAATATGCTTATATATTTCCAGAAAACTCCTTCAAGCCTGTGTGGATTCCTGCAACAATAGATCCAAGAGAGGAACTGACCAGACTACTCCAGCCACAGATAGCAGTGGCCCCAAGCAACACACTGATGGGACAATGAAGAAACAGTCCAGAGATGGAGGATGGTAAATACGCCTTGCCATGTTAGTGGTCATCAGCTGTGCAATGGTGCAGGTTGCCCCGGACCAACTAAAGAAGGTTGGACCTGCATTGCTATTGCTCACCATTTGTCTACCATCCAGAACTGGAATATCATTGCTGTCATGTCACAGGACAATGATTGAGAAGGGAACCCATAAAAAACTGTTGGATAGTGATTGGAAAGGGGACTCAAAGAACTGTTGGCCCAGAAAGAGCTTACTACAGACTGATTCCTTTGATACCTGGCAGCAATTTAAAAGTACATGAAAGAACTCAATCCTTTCCATTGAATTTAAAAATCTTGAAAGGGCCCAAGCTCTGCAAATGGCATACATTTTTGTTAAATTTATTAAATCAAAAAGGGGTTTATGCTGGAGCAAATTCCAGCAGGTTATAATTAAGCAAGAAATTCATCAGAAGGCTGATGGACCTTGGGGCTTCAGCAGGGCTGAAAATCTGCATATTATTATCTTCTGCTGAACAGCTGTCGGCAATTCTCCTAACCTGATGGTCCTTTATTTTTTACCAGGCCTTACCTTTGATATGTATGTATATTGGCTTTGGTAAATGGAAAAAATATAGGAATAAAAAGCCCTGGGTCTGGACATTTGGGGAATCCACTTCACTAGAAAGTGGAGCCTTCCCTGGTTCTCCCATGCCTCCCAAATTTATATTTCTTGTCTAGTCTCTCAATTCATTTAAGGTAGACCTCTTCGCGTAATTCCTGAACCCTTGCTGCGAAAAGACTGCAGCATATGGAACACAATGAAAGCAGTTCTGAGAGGAAAGTTCATAGCTCTACAGGCCTTCCACAAAAAACAAACAAATAAATAAACAAAACAAAAAAACAACAATAAAAATTTACAATAAATTATCCAACCTTGCAACTTGAAGAATTAGAAAGACAGCAACAAGAAAAGCCCAGAGTAACCAGAAGGAAGGAAATAATAAAGATCACAGCAGACATAAATGACATAGAGACCAAGAAATAAAAATTTAAAAAATACAAAATATCAACAAAACCAAGAGCTGGTTCTTTGAAAGGATAAACAAGATTGATGAACCTCTAGCCAGGCTCACCAAGAAGCAAAGAGAGAGGACCCAAATAAAGAATATCAGAAGTGAAGGAGGTGAAATAACAACCAACCCCACAGACATACAAAGGGTTGTAAAAAAATAAAATACTATGAACAACTCTACTTCAATAAAGTAGACAACCTTGACAAAATGGACATATTCCTAGAAAAATACAAGCTTCCAAAACTCAATCAGGAAGAATAAAAAACCTGAATAGGCCAATAATGACTGATGAAATTGAAACAGTAATAAAAAGCTTCCAGCAAACAAAATCCCTGAAGGGATGGCTTCACAAATATTCAAAGAAGAACTAGACATTCAACCAAACATTCAAAGAAGAACTAAACCTATCCTTCTCTGACTACTCCAAAAAATTCAAGAGGGAGGCACATTTGAAGCATTTTCTATGAAGCCAGCATTACCCTCATCCCAAAACCAGATAAAGACACTACAAAGAAATAGAATTACAGGCTAATATCCCTGATGAACATAAATGCTAAAATCCTCAACAAAATTCTAGTGAATCAGATCCAGCATTACATCAGAAAGATCATACACCATGACCAAGTAGGATTTATCCTGGGGGTGCAAGGCTGGTACAATATCTGCAAATCAATAAATGTGATACCTCACATAAACAAATTGAAAGACAAAAATCACATAATCATATCAATTGATTCAGAAAAGGCATTTGACAAAATCCAACACCCTTTTCTGATAAAAACTCTCAGCAAAGTAGGAATAGAGGTATCATACTTCAACATAATAAAAGCCTTATATGACAAACCTACAGCCAATATCATACTCAGTGGGCAAAAAGTAAAACCATTTCCCCTAAGAACAGGAATAAGATAGGGATGCTCTCTCTCACCACTCTTGTTCGACATAGTACTGGAAGTGCTGACCATAGCAATCAGACAAGAAGAAGAAATAAAAGATATCCAAATTGGAAAAGAAGAAGTAAAATTGTCATTCGTAGATGACATGATATTGTACATTGAAAATCCAAAAAACTCCATCAAAAACTACTAGACTTAATAAATGAATTCAGCCATGTAGCAGGATAAAAATTAACACCCAGGAACCTATGGATTTTTATACACCAAGCATAGGACTAGTGCATGAAATACATGCATAGATGGGGTCCTTAGGCCTGTCTGGTGATCAGTGCTAATCAGATTCCCCACCTCCCCGCTTCCCCATTTCCTCCTTCACCTGCTGCCTGCGTGCCACCACAGCACGGTTCTCCAACTCCCCGCCTCCTTCTCCTTCCCTCACTGCCCATGTCTACCGTCATCAACCCCCAGTTCCCTGTCCCAGCCCTGCTTGCAGGAGGGAAGGAATGGGAGGTTGGCTGGTAGTCCCCATTCATGATCTGGGCCTGTGGGCTGAGGGAAGCTACTTTGGGAGCATCTGCCTCCTCGTGGTCAGTGTGGTCATAGTGACCAGTTGTTCCAGTCATTCTGTTGTAACAGTTGCTTAGGCTTTTATAAATATACATACTGAACTCACAGAAAGAGAAACTAAATAACAATCTCATTTCCCATTGCAACAAAAAAATTAAGATACCTAAGAATAAATTTAACCCAGGAGGTAATAGACCTGTACTCAGAAAATTAGAGGACACTAAAAAAAGAGATAAAGGAAGACATAAGCAAATGGAAAGATATACTATGTTCATAGATTAGTAGAATAAAAATTACTAAAATGTCCATACTACCCAAAGCAATCTATAGATTCAATGCAATCCCTATTAAAATACCAACGACATATTTCAAAGACCTAAAACAAACTCTCCAAAAATTCATCTGGAGTAAAAAAAGACTCCAAATAGCTGCAGCAATCCTGAGAAAGAATAACAATATTAGAGGGGTCACAATACCAGATATCAAGCTATATTACAAAGTCACTGTTCTCAAAACTGTCTGGTACTGGCACAAGATCAGATTTATAGACCAATGGATAACAACAGAGCACCCAGAGATCAACCCAAGCCATTATACTCAATTAATATTTGACAAAGGAGGCAAGAGCATACAGTGGATTCAAGACAGTCTCTACAATAAACAGTGTTGGGAAAATTGGACAAATACTTGCAAAAAAAAAAAAAAAAGACCACCTCCTTAAACCATACACAAAAATAAACTCAAAATGGATAAAGAACTTGAGTGTAAGATGGGAAACCATAAATCTTAGAAGACTCCATAGGCAGCAAAATAGCAGACATATGTCATAGCAATATTTTTTAAAGTACAGCTCCTAGGGTAATGGATATTAAGGAGAAAATAAATGAATGGGACTACATAAAAATAAAAAGCTTCTGCACAGCAAAAGAAACAAACAACAAGAAAGCCCACTGCATGCGACAACATATTTGCCAATGTTATCTCTCATAAGAGCCTAATCTCCAAAATGTACAGGGAACTCACATAACTTAACAAAAGGAAGATAAACAATCCAATAAAAACATTGGCAAATGACGTAAATAGACACTTTTTCAAAAAAGGACATACAGAAGGCCGAGAGACATAAAAACATGCTCAAAGTCACTAATCATCTGAGAGATGCAAATAAAAACAATGAGGTACCATCTCACACCTGTTAGAATGGCTATCATCAACAAATCAACAAACAACAAGTGCTGGAGAGGATGCGGAGAAAAAGGAACCCTCATGCACTGCTGGTGGGAATGCAGACTGCTGCAGCCACTATGAAGAACAGTATTGCGTTTCCTCAAAAAATTAAAAATAGAACTTTCATTTGACCCGGTGATCCCACTTCTAGGAATATATTCCAAGAAATCAGAAACACCAATCAGAAAGGATATATGCACCCCTATGTTCATATTTACAATAGCTAAGATTGGGAAACAGCCTAAATTACCATCAGCAGACAACTGTGATACATCTACACAATGGAATGCTAAGCTGCTGTAAAAAAGAAGGAATTCTTACCATTTGCAACAGCATGGATGGAACTAGAGAGCATTATGCTAAGCAAAATAAGGCAGTCAGAGAATATAAATATCACATGATCTCACTCATATCCTATACAATAAAGAGGTAATATGCAAATTAACCCTTATGCCGTCACAAGATGGCTGAGCCCATAGCAAAGGTGGGGTTCCCATAACACAAGATGGCTGCACCCACAGCAGAGACACAGTTCCCATAAGGAGCCGTAACGAGCAATCAGCAGACACCTGAGGCTGCATGGCGCCAGGCTGGGGCGGGGGTTCTGAGGCTGCAACCCCCACCTGGCGAGGCTTGATGGGGGACTTCAAGGTGTCCCCTGCCCCAACCCGGGCCATGCCTCCTGCCCCAGTGCCAGGCTGAGGGACCTCAGGCTGCACCCTCTGCCCTGGCGCCAGGCCAGGGGACCTGAGACTGCTCCCTCAGCCCAGCAGGGCTTGATGGGGGACCTCAAGGTGTGCCCCCTACCCAGCAGGGCTTGACAGGGCCCTGAGGCTGCTACCATACCCAGCAGGGCTTGAAGGGGGACCTGGGGCTATGCCCCCACCCCCGTCCGTGTGCTTGATGGGGATGGGGCCACCCAGGTATGGATCTCGCCCAATGGGTGTGGGGACGGCCGAGTCTGGGTCTCATGCAATTTTGAGGTGCGTGCAGGTGGGCGGGGACCTGACTCTGGGTCCTGTGGTGCGCCCCAGACTCTGCAGGAGGAAGATTTTCATATACGTTTCACTATTTTTCTTTCACTTCTGACACTTATATTATAGAGAAAGGGCAAGTAGCAATATTAAAATATTTCCTTTTAATGTGCACAAATTTCATGCACCAGGCCATTAGTGTGGGATATAATGATCAACATAATTTGATGAACAAAAATAAATCCAGAGACAAATGGCAGAGAGGTGGTGGCGGTGGGGGGCGGAGGAGGGTGGTGGATAGTTAGAGAGCAACCAAAGGACTTGTATTAGCAAAACCAATGGACACAGACACTGGGGCAGTGGGGACTTGTCTAGAGTGGAAATAGTTGGGAGAAGTCAATTGGGGTAAAAGGAGACATACGTAAAACTTAAGATAATAAAAGAAAGTTATAAGCTTTGCTCCATATTCAACCATACATTATTGATTCATTACAACTAGAATACCTGTAATATTCCCTTTTTGAAAGGAAAGACTAGAAAACATGTAGACATTTCTGGTTTTTATCTATACATATAAAGAGGTACTATGCTAATTTGTCCGTTATGGTATCCAAGTCATAGGCCTGCCCAGCGCTAACTACACGCTGGCTCAGAGGCAGAGGCCGCTCCCAACTGGTGGGCAGAGACAGGGGTGGCCGGCCAAGCCCAAGTCCAGCTTTGGTGGGGCCAGCGGGAGCCCAAGGCCACCCCAGCCCACACAGGTCCTGGGCCGAACTGTGCTCAGTGGCAGGTGACATCTCCATGCATGGAGCTCAGGGGCCGCTGCGAGGGGTGCGGGGCCTCACTGCGGGCTGCTGCACCATCGCTGCTGCTCATGGGGACCCTGGTGGCCTGGAGCCAGAGTGGGCATGCACAGACTGCCACACACCCCACCACGCCCTGCCCCGGCCCCACGACTGCCTCCGCAGCTGGTCACAGACCCTGCCCTGCACTTCAGGCTGGGGTAGGAGGCTCATGGTCACCAGTGCCCTAGGACACACCACCTGCACTACCGCCTGCCTGGCTGGCAGGGACCAGAGCATCGCAGGTGAGCTGCTCCTGCCCCTGGTGGTGGAATGGGGAGGAGGGCGCTGGGTGCACAGAGGGGACCTCAGCTGGGGTCCTCCCGGTGCAGGGAAGGGTCCTAGCCTGGGCCCGGTGGGGAGTTTAGGAAGTCTGGCTGAGCGGGCACCAGTTCATACCAACTGTTACTCTGCCATCTTCCTCCAGCTCTCCAAGCCAACTCCCCTGCCCCACCTGCCCAGGGGAATGGGCTCTGGGCAACCTCCCCAAGCACAGACTGTGGGCCCGAAGACTCGAAGAAGAGTGCCCGGTGGGACCGGGAGGGGGCCGGTGCAGAACTACCAAGGCAGAGCTGCTTCTGTGTCTCGGTGAACTTTGCAACCAACCCTAGTAGGAAACCAAGAGGGGAGAGGCTGAGAGCTGAGGGTTCCCAGCACTTTAGTCACTTGAAAACAGCCCCGCTTGGAATGTGAGGCAGCTGTACATTCAGCTGAGAAGTGAGGGGGCTGAACCCCACTGTCCTGGGCTCTGGTCTGTCCGAGGCCTGAGCGTCCACCATGAGAAGGAAAAAATGGTGGGAGGGGTTCAGAGGAAGGGAGGACAATCGAAGGAAATGTGTTTAGACTTTCCCCAGCACTCTCCCTCTTTCCACTGCCTACAAAAGCCCCGGCCCGCCACAGTTCTGTCTTGACCTTTTAGTCCCCTGTTCTCCAGCCACAGAGGAAGAAATAAGGAAGGACTCCGTGCTGCCTCCAGAAGTATCTATATACCTGATCCACTGGTCGCCTCCCACAGGGGAGAGGGCCTAAGCTGTCAATACGATATCCTGTGAGGGCTCCCTAACTGTGAGGGTGGCAGGCGGGTCTGAGAGATGTCCCCCCATGCACAAATTTTCATGCACCAGGCCTCTAGTCTACACTAATAAAAGAGAAACATGCAACTTAACCATCACTTCACTACCGCCAAGCCATGCCCACCAGCCAACCAGAGCAAGTATGCAAATTAACTCATCAAAGATGGCGGTTAAATTTGCATAGGCAGGTGGGGCGGGCAGGCCATGGCCCGCCCCTGGGGGTCCAGGTCCATCCAGGGTGGGGGAGACCTGGCAGGCAGTGCCAGACACCGCTGGCAAGGTACCAGTCCATCGGGGCCCTGAGAGGCAGGGTGGGCAGCACTAGATGCCACCCGCAGGTCCGGGTCCATCACAGGCCCCGGGAGGGGCAGCTGCGTGGTCCCAGGGAAGAGCAGCTGGGCCTGCTTAGCCACTCCCATGGGGCCTGGGGAACATCGCAGGCATGGGGTTGCTGAGATCCAGACAGGGCCTCTGGCCACAGATTCACAGCTTCACGGAGACCAACTCTACCAGGCCTCCCAGTGGCCATGTGGCTGGGCCACAGGGTGCCCATTCCAAGATGTGACACAGAGAGGCAGTGTGGGAGGAAATCCAGAGAATGGGATGTGGGGGTTCAAGACTCACTTCCTTTGGGCTTTGTCCTTCTTGGTTTTGGTTCTTTTCTTTCAGGCTTGGAGCCCAAGCACTGCAGGAGAGAGGGATGGATGAAGGCCGAATGTGGAAGAGCCAGGAGGTCCGATTGCGGGGCTGCCTGAGGGGCTGCTCCAGGGCCAGTGCCACAACTTTGTCAAAGCGCCTGGCCAGGAGGCGGGTGTTCCAAGGGGTGCTGAGCACCGCCTCACCATCCCTCTATGAGGACACCCCACACAGGCGCTGCCTTCACCAGCAGGCTCTGGGCGACATCTGCAAATGCTACTGCAACCTCTAGCATTCTGGGCAAAGAACTGACCCTGTGCCCCTCTGGGTACCAGGCTTGCGAGGAGGGTGCTGTCACCAATGCCATAGATCAAAGGCAAAAACCTGGCAAGGCGGGGTCCACCAGAGGGGGCTAGGGCTGGGGCAGGGGACCTGTGGGCAGGGATCTGCCTCCCTGCAGAGAGAGAGGTTCTGCAGCGGCCCCAAGACGCAGGGGTGCCTGGCCAGGGATCAAGGGGCATGGAAGGACACCCGGGCGGAGGAGCAAGGACCCGCAGCCCTGAGGCAGGGGTTGAGGGGTGGTGCCACCTCAGTGGAGGGGTGCCGCACTGCAGGGTACCAGACTGACTGACATGATTCAGAGAAGCTCCCAGTGCTAACCGGCCTCGCCCAGGCGGCCTTCGCACTTCAGAGGCCGTGACTCCTGCTCCTGCCTTGACCCAAAGGCAAGCCTGCGCTGCCCTGCTCCATGGCAGAGCATGCCTAGGCGGTGAGTGCAAAGCCTTCCACCTGCTCCGGAGAAGGGGGGCAGTAAAAAATAGGGGCAGGGGGCCGGGGAGAGGAAAGAATGTGGAGCGTCCACAATGAAGACGTGCTTGAGAAAGAGGCTCAGAAGCCTGACAGGAAGGTTTGTTCTGTTTGCCCAGCGGCTGCCCCTTAGGAAGGGTGGCGAGCATGGCTGTGAGGCCTCCCTGCACGCTGAGTCAAGTTCCACAGCCAATTGGAACTGGCCTCAGTGTCCTGGTCTGTAAAATGGATTAAGCGTGTCCCAGTGCCTTCACTGAGCTTTGATGGCCAATTGAGATACTATATAAGGAAAATGAGGGAAGAAGTGAGAAAGAAAAGGAAGGGTGAAAAACACAAAAGAAAGACTGGAAGGAACCTGTAAACCCATTGTCACTTAAATAGGGAATATAGTCAGTAGTGTTGTAATGATGGTATGAAGCCAGGTGGGTACTGGAAATATCGGGGAACACTTTGTAAAGTATATGATTGTCTAACCACTATTCTGTAACTAATATAAAACCTGAAACCAATGCAAAATAATATTGAATGTAAAGAAATGAAAATTGGATTGACATTTTTATAAATTTCAAAGTTTAAATAAAGGCTGTAAAGGAAGGAATGGGGAGAATAAAAATAGTGTTTTTCATTTTATCACTTTATTGTCTTTTCAGTACATGAAAAATATAGTTGTCTTTATATGGTGCTTTTATACTTTTCTAAGTCATTATCTCATTTTAATTTCAGGGCAACTTAAAGACAAGATAATTATTCCCTCCACTATTCAAAGAAAGGAAATCTTGGTGTCTGGTCCCAATGATTCAATCGTCAAGCCCTTATTGTAAAGCAGGGTTAGTAAAATTTTCTGTGAAGGGTCATATCTACACTAATAAAGCCTTGGGGGTGATCAGGCCAGCAGGGGAGAGTAGTTGGGGGCAATCAGGCAGGCAGGTGAGCGTTTAGGAGCCAGCGATCCCAGATTGTGAGAGGAATGTCCGACTGCAGTTGGACATCCCCCGAGGGGTCCCAGATTGGAGAGGGCGCAGGCTGGGCTGAGAAACACCCGCCCCAGTGCATGAATTTCAGGCACCGGGCCTCTAGTTAAATATAAAATCCTTGAAATTATCAAATCCTACAACTTCCTGCCCTCAAAATGAAGTAGAATTCTTTGCTCAGCCCCTGGATCTGTTCTCTGGAGAAACTTTCCATTATGGCTTTACCTGATGGGCATAGGGAATATAGATCCTTTGTCAAAAAAGGGTAGCTGGAGGGACAGGGCACAGTTTTTGTATCTGCCTCTTGTCAGTGCAAGTTTGGGGTTCAGTGTTTGCTAATTATCAGTATAGCTTTGGAATTCAGGTTTGTCATATCTTTGGGAATATATTTCTCTCAAAATTGTAACAGACACCCATTATATTTGCTTTTCATCATTTTTTTTAGCAAGGATATCCAACCAAACATCTTACTTAGGTAAGATTTTTAAGCCTGAGTACTCCTTGACTTTTATTTATTAGGCTTTGGATTCTGTCATTCTGTCCTACCTTCCAATTTAACAGCAGCAGCTTGAGGCCAGGTGAAACAATTGTCTTGTGTGTAAAGTCAACACCCTCAATCTAATTTTTTACCTATGTTGTATATCACTGTCTAGTTGTCATTGTTTGGGTCTTCAATTTTTATCTCCTTCGAACGCTGCCTCTTAAGAGTTACCTTTAATAGCTCTTTCAGTGTACAAAAATGTTGACAAAGTGACTACAGCTCCTCTCAACTTTCAGTCAACTTAAATGGCCAGCTATGGGCAGAGAGCCTTCCTCGTATAATTGTAATCCTTTGTGCCTCGCTACAATTTAACTAGCTGCAGCCAGAGTTCCTCTCTCCTTCAAAAACTTTGCTGAAAGTAGCAGGAAGCAGCCAACTTATATCAAAGACCTGAAATATTTCTATCCACTTCCTTTGGAGATATAGGTTCAGAGTACATGTGGTCTGCCTTTTATGACATCATAGGCAATACTCTTAAAAAATATTTTTCCATGACCTAGCAAGACTCACCAGTTGGGGAAAATTTAAGCTAATAACATACATTTTATTTTATTTATTTATTTTCAAATATAGAGAAGAAGGTAGAGAGAAAGAGAAAGAGAGGGAGAGAAACATCAATGATGAGAGAGAGTCATTGATTGGCTGCCTCCTGCACACCCCCTAGTGGGGATCCAGCCTGCAACCTTGGCATGTGCCCTGACCAGATATTGAACCGTGACCTCCTGGTTTATAGGTCAATGCTCAACCACTGAGCCACACCAGCCAGGCACGCTAATGCCATACATTTTAGATTCTATTCTGGTCATCCTCTCTTCCAAGTACCAAGTTATGTATTCATTGTGATAAAGGTTTGGCAGCTGTGAAAGAGGTTTAAAACAGAAATAGTTTAAACAAGAAAAAACTACTTCCTATCATAGAACAGAACAATCTGGTAACAATGCAGATTTACATGGTTGTCAGTGCTCAGGATCCTTCTATTTCGTTTTTGCGCCATCATTGAAGTGCAATGCCTGTGGTCCAAAAGGGTTCACCACCATATCTACATGCTAGCCAGAAAAAATAAGAAAAGGACCCACTTCACTGATACTCACACAACAGTCACCAAACTTAGTCACATGGCTATTGAGAAGCTGTAATGGAAACTGGGGAACATACAGTATATTCTGTGTAGTCAGAAAGGGGGTGAGATGGAAAGTAACCCAGTTAGCCACACTAATGTTAATAATTATACATGGTAGCTGTTATTTTTCATTTTAAACTTATAATTATGTGAATTGGAACAGTAAATAAGAAAAAATGAATAAAATTATAGATTTTTCTTTTATTTTATTCGTGTGACTTTAATCTTTGATGGAGTTTCAGCCTGAGGGAGATGATAGGCATACACCAGCAGGATAAGAAGATCTGGGTATAACTTTATTGCCAAAACACTTTCCTGATAACTGGATTTTAAAAACCCCTTATACAGTATGTTATTTAGTTCTTCCCTCTGCCTCTGGGGAGGCCAGCATTTAAGATATCATGGATAATTTTCAATTAAACACTGCCATTAAAAGCTCATTCACTGATCCCCTTTATTGAGTTTAATGTCTCTCAGTTTTCTAGCCAAAACTAATCTCTTATAGAAGGCTTGATACTCATGATAAGCAATTATATCTGAGACTGACATAATACTAGAACATAAACTCTTTGAGAACTAAAATTGTGCATTTTTGTGTTAGTAGATTTTATGGTTCTTCTCTTAACTTAATGTTTCATACACTTAAAGAGCTACTTGGATGCATACTTTCCCATCTTTTATTTTTGTCAGTGTATGTATCTGAAAAAGGATAATGAAACTCTATCAATAGAAGAGAGGTCACATTAGCAAGTTCAACACTTCATATCCTTTCTTGGCCCTCCACCCAAATGTTACAGAACCAAAGATAGGATTTTCTGACTATTTTTAAATTCCTAGGATAGGAAAACAGTGACTGCAGAGGGAAAAAAGAAGAGGGTTTTTTAAAACATAAGATAAGGTTCATAATGGGAATATAACAGATAGTTCCAGAAAACAGAACAGAAGACTCTTATTGAAGAAACCATAACAGGCAGCTTCATAAGAATTTTGCTTCTGAACCCATGCTCTTACTAGATACTAGAGGGCTATTCTGAGAACTATTCATTTTTTTAAAATAATTAATATTTTGATGTATTTATATAGATAATTTACATACGATTATTTTTAGAAATGATGATAAATTCCCACCCATCACATGATTATCTATGCTTAAATTTCTATGAAAAGCAATTAAATTTGTTTGGACTCTAGCTATTATGATCTCTATTTTTGTTGATCTTTAACTTGGTCACACATTTATTTAGAATGACTTATGTTTTTTCATCTATGGCATCTTCTAATGTTTGGGTTCAAAAGTCCACCAATACATACTGCTTGAAATATATGAAAAAAAAGAGAGTATATGTTGATTCAAGAAATATTAACATAAAGTGTTCTCAAACACACCACCTGGGTTGCTTCCTTCTTCCATTTTTACTTTCATATATCATAATTCAAAACCCTGCAGAGCTGACCCTAGGAGTCTCTTCTTCTCATCAAAAATACCTAGATCCAACACATCAAGCAATCTTACCTAATAATAGACAAACATGTAAATTGACTATACTTCCGCTACACCACCAACCAATCAGGAGTGATATGCAAATTAACCCAACAAAGATGGCGGTTAATTTGTGTACACAGGCCTCGAGTGACCAGGGGTGGGATGCAGGTGTTCTGCCCCACCCCCAGTCTCTCAGGGCCTCTGGGCAGCGTGGGAAGGTGGGGCTGGATTCGAAAGAGGTGGCTCTGGGGCCTGAAGGAAAAGGGGCTGGGCCAGAGTGGAAAGGCGCTGCCAGCAGCCAGTGAAAGGAAAGCCCATTCTAGCATGAATCTCTGTGCATCGCACTTCTAGTACTAAATATTTTTAAAAATAAAACAATGAATAGCCTCAGAAAAGTAGCAGCGACATTAACATATTTGTGTGTGTGTGTGTGTGTGTGTATTCGAGGCCCAGTGCACAGATTAATGCACCAGTGGGTCCCCTCTGCGTAGCCTGTGGGGATTGGGCAGAAACCAGCTCTCTGACATCCCCTGAGGGGTCCTGAATTGCGAGAGGGCAGTTCTAGAGTGATGCAACCCAGAATTGGGCTTCTTACTCTCTGGTTCCAGGAGTGTCACCAAGAACCTCAACTGCCAAGTCACTGAAGCTTGGGAACTCCTGTGTTAAGGGTCTGCCCCCTGGTGGTCAGTGCGTATCATAGCTACCAGTTGGATGGTCAAACTGTCGGATAGTCGCGTAGGCTTATATATATATAGATAGTAATCACAGACCAGTATAACATTAAAATATTATGATAATCATTTAATGTTATACTGGTCTATGATTCCTTGTTTTATTTATATAAAATTTGAGTCATAACTAAAGAGATCATTTAGTTACAATTTTTTAATCAGAAGGAAAGGGTTTTAGATTCTATGTGAGGAAAGAACAAAATATAGCTGGAGTTTCACTTTGTTAGTTATTTCTTAATTATACTAGTTTTCAAACCATAAAATGAACAAAGGGATTAATTTAATTGTGTCATTAGGTATTAAAATTCAGTTGTTCATTTATTTACTTCCACATTTTAATAGTGTCTACCATGCACTACACAGCCACAGATGAAAAGAGAAGCAGCTGGAAGACAAGTGAGGAGATGAACAACAACCATTAAGTTCTTAGGGCTGCAGTGGAGGAAATGTGATGAGGGAACTGATGAATTCTCTTTTTTTAAAATATGTTTTTAAAATTGATTTGAGAGAGAGAGAAACATCGATGAGAGAAACATCAATATCGATCGGCTACCTCTGCATGCCCCCCCTCCCCCACTGGGACTAAGCCCAAAACTCAGGCTTGTACCCTGACTGGAAATCAACGTGATGACCTCTTGGTGCATGGGTAAATGCTCAACTATGAGCCACACCAGCCAGGTGGGTACTGAAGAATTCTTGTTATATTCCAGTCATTGTGGTAGATGTAACTCACAAAATTAACTCATTTAGTCCTCATAACAGCCATCTTAAAAGAACATTGTTAATACCCAAAGAAACTGAAATTCAGAGAGATTAAGTGACTTTCTCAAAGTCACAAAACCAATATGAAACAAAGCCTAAATTCAAATCATGCCTGTCTCACATCATAGCTGCACTCTATACATTGTACCCTGTAAACCCTCCCCAGCCCTCTGCCTGGGCTATGCAAGGGGCCACAGAAGCCAATACTTTAACCCTAAGTATTGAGAAAGAATCAGAAAATTTCACAAAAATGAGGACAGCTGAAGTCCATTTTTGTGGAATAAACATGAGTCCTACAAGACAATCCAGTGGTGAAAGACATAGAGGCTTTGAGAAATGTCATATTTAGAGAACTGCAAGAACTTTGGCAGAGAAACGCTACTGTGGACCATAGATTCAAATCCCATCTGTTGCACTGCTTAGATATGTAACTTTGGCAAGTCTTTAACCTCTTTTTTCTTCCCTATAATATATGGTTAGTAATAGGACCTACTTAATAAATTTAATGACATAACAAATGTAAAGTATATTACACAGTGGCTGGAACCCAGGGAGAGTTCCATCAATATTACATATTATTATTCTGAAGTAGTAGTTGGAATACAGTGTAGAAGAGAAATAATGATAGGAGACAAGTTTGGGTTGAAAGGACAAGACCAGATTATGAAGTGCCTCCGATTTCATATACTTGGGAATGTGATTGAAGGAATTAAAATGTGTCTTTTTGTGTGCATATTTTTTATAACATTACTTACTTTTCATTAAAAATATATTTGTGTGATGTCAGTATTAAGAGCAGAATAGAAAACATAAGACCTGAATCAAGGAGACTGACTCTCTTATTATTGCAATAATCCAGGGAAGATACCATAATGATCTGAACTTGAACTGAGTTGGTAATGATGAAGAGATAGCACAGACCTGAAAAATATTTAGGAAGTAGTGTCAAAAGGACCTAAGGTTACTCTCTCCCCACACATCAAAGCCCCACCTTCTCTCCCAAATTCATCATTCTGTTCCATGGTTCTTTGTTTCTCGATCTATTTTTTTCATTGGTTTGCTTTGTTCATTAGATTCCACATATGAGTGAGATCATGTGATACTTATATTTTTGTTACTGGCTTATTTTGCTTAGCATAATACTCTCCAGGTCCACCCAGGCTGTTGTAAATGGTAAGACTTCATTATTTTTTACTGCTGCATAGTATTCCTCTGTGTAAATGTACCACAGGTTTTTAATCCACTCATCTGCTGATTGACATTTAAGTTGTTTCCAAATTTTAGCTATTGTAAATAGCAATGCTATGAACATAGGGGAGCATATATTCTTTTTGATTGATGTTTCAGATATCTTAGGATATATTCCTAGAAGTGGGATCACTGGGTTAAATGGGAGTTTCATTTTTAATATTTGCTAAAACTACACATTGTTTTCCACAGTGGCTGCACAAGTCTACATTCCCACCAGCAGTGTATGAAGATTCCATTTTCTCCACATCCTCACGAACACTTATTGGTTGGTTTGTTCATGATAGCAGTCTGACATTTGTGAGGTTATATACCTCATTGTTGTTTTAATTTGCATCTCTCAGATGACTAGTGACTTTGAGAATTTTTTCATATGTCTCTTGGCCTTCTGCATAACCACTTTGGAGCAGTGTCTATTTAGGTTCTTTGCCCATTTTTTAATTGGATTGTTTATCTTCCTTTTGTTAAGTTGTATAAGTTCCTTAGATATTTTGGAAATTAAACTCTTAATGGAGCGGGCCTAAGCCGATGTCTGGCCTCCCTCTGTGGGAGGTGACCAGGCAGATCAGGGGAAATCTCTGCCCCCATCACCCCACTGCAGTTGCCTTGCCCTCAGCCCTTGCAGCTGTCACAGCTTTGTCCAGAAGACATCCGGTCTATCCGGTCTAATTAGCATATTACCCTTTTATTAGTATAGATCAGTGGTCAGCAAACTCATTAGTCAACAAGTCGGCAAACTGCAGCTCATGAGCCACATGCGGCTTGCAAGCTGCAGTTTGCCGACCACTGATATAGATGAATGGGTTACCAAAGAGATCAAGAAAGAAATTAAAAAAAAAAACTTCCCGGAAACAAATGAAAATGAACGCACAACAACCAAAAATCTAAAGGACATAGTGAAAGCAGGCCTAACTAAAAAACAAGAAAAATTTCTAAGAAGCTATCTAACCCTACAACTTAAAGATTTAGAAAGAGAACAACAAGAAAATCCCAAAATAAGTAGAAGGAAGAAAATAATAAACAGAGTAGATTTAAATGACATAGAGACTAAACACACACACACACACACACACAAAAAAAAAAAGGATCAATGAAACCAAGAGCTGTTTCTTTGAAAAGATAAACAAGATTAATGAACCTTTAGTCAGACTCATCAAGAAAGAGAGAGAGCACTAGCCAAACCAGCTTAGTGGATAGAGCATTGGTCTGCAGACAGTAGGGTCCCAGGTTCAATTTCCGTCAAGGGCACGTACCTTGGTTTCAGGCTCCTCCCTGTCCTGGCCCTGGTTGGGGCTCATGCAAGAGGCAACAAATCCATGTGTTTCTCTCACATCGATATTTCTCTCTGTCTTTACTTCGCTCTTCCACTCTCTCTCTTAAAAAAAATCAATGAAAAATATCCTCTATTGAGAAAAAAAAATTAAGAAAGAAACAAAGAGAGAGGACCCAAATAAACAAAATCAGAAATGAAAGAGGCAAAGTAACAACTGACCTCACAAAAATACAAAGGATCATAAAAAAATACTATGAAAATACTATTCCAACAAGCTGGACAACCTGGATGAAATGGACATATTTCTAGAAAAAATACAATCTTCCAAAATTCAATCAGGAATAATAAGAAAACTTGAATAGATCCATAACTACCAATGAAATGGAGTAGTAATAAACGAAACAGTACATATTGAGTATTTAATAATGAGTTTTACAGTTTTTTCCTTTCTAAATACTTTTCATGGTAGTATCATGAAAATATGATGCAAATCCCAAGGGGAATTTGTCTAGAGATTTGACAAAGCTTTATCTTGCTGTCCAATTAGAAAATAAATTACAGGAAAGAGTCTTCTAAAAACTAGCTAATACATTTATTGCCAGAATCTTCTTGAGAGAAACTGGCTTTTTGGCCGTTCCTTTATTTCCTGATCGCATCCGACTTCTCTTGAGTATCTGTCCCTGAGAGATTGTTGCTTTCCTCCAAAGGAGCCATATAAATGCACTGAAACTCAGGAATAAAAGTTGCCTTGAAGCCTTTTGAGGATTTCCAATTTGGGTTTATGTTTTTCTTTCTTTGTGTTCACTCGTTTCCAGATTCCTGATTGCCAAACTTTGAATTGCCTTCTCATTTGGTTCTTAAGGATTCATATTTGCCAACCCTTCTTTGTAAGTTTGCACTAACTATGGCTAGTCACAAAGGTTGGATTCCTGACCATGTGATTCCTGACTACTATCTCCACAACTTGTTACATACTTTGTCAAAACCGGTTTCCTGATCTGAGTCTACAGTCATGACTCATTATTGCTTTCATTCCAAAAAATGAGAGAGGAGTGCTCATCCCAGATGGCTGCCAGAATTCATGCTATGGTTTTCTCTGTACTATGTACTTTTCAAAGCATGACCACAATTTGGTCTAATTTGTGCTTACAACAATTTCATTATATAGCGAGTTACTCATTCCCATTTTATTGGTAAGAAAACTGACACTAAAATAGGTCAAATAGTTTATTTAATACTAAGATTCAATCATTTGAAAGATAGTTTTGAGGAATTTAACTTTCTCAAAATCCATATTTTAAGAAATTTAATAGTCCTATTGTTTTATTCATTGCTGTATTTCCTTTGCCTTGGAACTATTCATGGCTTGCAGAATATACACGATAGTAGTAACAAAAAAGATGTTTATTTTCTTTTAGGCTTTTTAATAACAATTATTCATGTTATGTTTCTAGTGAATGAAGAATGTTTATCAAATACATGAGTTCAATGTATTTTTCTTAAAGTTTTAGAGGAATGACAGTGCTGATTTAAAAAGCCTTTGTTCTTCTCTCATTAATAGTTGAAATAAGCAAATGTATTTGTATAAAGTTGTTGAATTTATTGAACTGCTAAAATCTCTGCCTTTTCTTTCTTCCTTCTTTTCTTTGCTCAAACATTTATTGAGTACTAACCACGTATCAATGATCACAGTCAATGATCACAGTATATTACTGAAGATTTAATTTTCAAGAAAGACATAATTCCTGCTGTCAAGTAGCTGCCAATCTAGTGAGAAAGAAAACAAAACACTTGGCAAATGACTACAACTTCATATTTTTCCACAAAAATAATTACCATGAAACTATCACTTTCCAAAATCATATTGTTTACTTAAATTTTACAAATTTATTGTCTTGTGTCCTTTTTAGAATGCAAGTGCAACCAAGACAGGCACTTTGTTTTATTCATTGCTATATTTCCTGTGCCTTGGAACTATTTGTGGCTTGCAAAATATACACAATAGTAGTACAAAGAAGATGTTTATTTTCTTCTTTTTAATAACAATTATTCATATTATGTTTCTAGTGAATGAAGAACACTTATCAAATACATGAGTTCAACGTATCTTTCCTAAAGTTTTTTTTTTTTTTAAGTTGAACTTCTTTTTCAAGTATTCTACCCTTATCCAACAGGCCATTTGTGTTATATTACTTAACAGACACACAATCTTTTATATATAGAATTCCTTTCATTTATTTAACAACAAATATGTACTGTAAGAAATGTATAATGTATCTTTAAAGTTGTTCTATTTCAAGGCTTCATTATTTGTGACTGAAATGCTTTCTGATGAATCTATAATGAATATTACAGAGATGCTACTTATTTAAGTAACAATAGAGGAATAAGTTCTTATTTAATTGTCTATATGGCATTTCATTTTTGGTTAATGCTTATTGAGTACGATTATCACAAAGCTCAAAGAATTGATGTTTCAGTTATATCAACCATTTTGTTTATAATTGTGTGTTCCAAGTTCCATTGCTTCTCTACGCTTACTCTGTTTTGTGTTATATGTGACTAGAGGCCCAATGCATGAAATTCATGCAAGAACCTTGGCCCCCGCCACTGCAGTGGCTGCCTCTGCCTCAGCCCTTGCTGCGGTGGCTTCATCCAGAAGGTTGTCTGGAAGGATATCTGGTCTAATTAGCATATTATGCTTTTATTATTATCCTATCTAATAAAAAAGTAATATGCAAATTAACCATCACTCTGCAACACCCACAAGCCATGCCCTCAGACCACACCCACTAGCCAATAAGGAGCGAGTATGCAAATTGACCCCAACCAAGATGGCTGCAGCCACACAGAGAGCAGGAGGGAGGCTTGGGTTTCCCCGGCGATGGAGGAAGCCAAGCTTTCCCCACACCCTGGCTGGCCCAGGCCTCCGCTTAAGGCTACAAAGTTTCAATTGTAGAAGATAAATAAATCCCAGATACCAGGGCCTCTGTTTGGGTCACCAGGGGGCGTGGCCAGCCTGCAAACCACCACAGGCCCCTTGCCCAGGCCACCCCACGCCCCAAGGGAACCGCCACCCTGATCCGGGACACCCTTCAGGGCAAACCAGCTGGCCCCCACCCATGCACCAGGCCTCTATCCTATCTAATAAAAGAGTAATATGCAGATTCACCATCACTCCAACACACAAGATGGCTGCCCCCATGTGGTCAAAGATGACTACCCCCATGTGGACACAAGATGGCCACCACAAGATGGCCAGGAGGGGAGGGCAGTTGGGAGGAACCCGGCCTGCAAGGGAGGGCAGTTGTGGGTAATCAGGCCAGCAGAGGAGGGCACTTGGGAGGGACCAGGTCTGCAGGGGAGGGCAGTTAGGGGTGACCAGGCCGGCAGAGGAGGGAAGTTGGGGGCAAACAGGCTGGCAGGGGAGCAGATAGACATCAATCAGGCTGGCAGGGGAGTGTTTAGGGGGTGATCAGGCTGTCAGGCAGAAGCGGTTAGGGGCAATCAGGAAGGCAGGTAGATGAGCAGTTGGGAGCCAGCAGTCCTGGATTGGAGAGGGTGCAGGCTGGGCTGAGGGACACCCACCCCCCACACGAATTTCGTGCACTGGGCCTCTAGTAGATTATATTTTCGTTGGTGTTTTTCTTACTTAACTGTGAAATAGATTACATTTTACAATTCTGGAGTACTGAGACCATGTCTCTCTATTTAGCTTTCAGAGTAATTAAAGTATTATTTACATGTTAAAAGTTAATGTATGCTTTAAAATGATTTAATATAAGACATTTTTGGTTTAGTCATTAGTAAAAGTATTGAAATAATAAAAAAACATGAATTTTATAAGTTCTGGGTTAGGACAATTCCAAAGAACCGATAGGAAAAGAAAGTAGAATTATAAAAATATTCACTATTAACTCACATTTTGATAACTGGAAGCTACATGAGCTACATGGATAATCTTAGTAATAGCTAGAAAGTTTAATGTATGGCATATGAATGATGTCATTAGTGCTGTGGGTTCCTGAGAGCCCATGTCAAAATTAAACACACATATCTAAGAAATAATTTGGAAAAGTTAATCCCATGAAGTCCCCCTGTTCCTTTAAAAAAAAAATTAGAGAAATTTTTCTGACTTGGCATGAACTTAAAGTACTAAACTTTATTTACAAAGAAAGTGATAACAAAAAAAGTCTAATAAAAATGAAAAGCAGAGAAACAGATATTGCAAAAGTCTGGTTTAAACTCTCACATACATTTTGGTGGACTGTTTACTTCTGTGGGTTAGTAAGTTATATATGATAATTTTGTTGTTATTATTTGCTTTTCCTTTAAGCTTTTTTATTAAAAAAAAACAACAACACCTAATTCATAATACACCTCCTCTCCCTATGGAGAAAAAAACACCTAATTCATAATACACCTCCTCTCCCTATGGAGAAAAAACACACCTAATTCATAATACGCTTCCTCTCCCTATGGATAGTAAAAAAAAAATAAACCACAAGAAAAGATATGTTGCTAATTTGGTTTTATGTACATAAAAACATTTAAGCTTGAGATATAAAAGGAAATTGTTAATTTTTTAGGTAAACAAATATAGAATATATATATATATATATATATATATATATATATATATATATGACTATTTATTTAAAAAACTAAAGAAGACAGTAACTGGTTTGGTTCAGTGGATAGAGTGTCAGCCTGAGGACTGAAGGGTCCCAGGTTTGATTCCAGTCAAGGGCATGTACCTTGGTTGTGGGCACATCCTCAGTAGGGGGTGTGCAGCTGGTGGCTGATCAATGTTTCTTTCTCACAGATGTTTCTTACTCTCTATCCCTCTCCCTTCCTCTCTGTTAAAAATCAATAAAATATATTTTAAAAATATAAAAAAATAAAGAAGATAATGCTGTCCTATTTGCTATTTGAAGATGGAAAATTAAGGTCAGTGAATGAAAAGTAAAAAGCATATATTAGCTTATTATTAATTATTATTGAAAATTCACAAAATTCTTCTGTCTTCTTTTTGTGTTAATGTATAATCACAACTTCTATCATCTGTTAAATACTTGTTACAGGCATTGTTGTAAATGTTTTATATGTTTGTGTCTTTAAATCTTCTAAGTAATACATGTGAAGTACTTTTATATTTTATAGGTGCAGAAATAGGTTCTGCTGGTTGATATTCTATAGCCCTGGGAAATCAAAGAATAAACCTCTGCTTGTCTTCATGTACTACTTGCGAATTGATCAGTGAGGTAATATTTTAAGCCATTTTCCCACTGGTTAATCCATGGCTGCTGTCACCATTAGAGAAAGGCTCTAATCCAAAGCTTTATGCACCGGAGTCTCAGACTGATTCTATGCACTGTTCCTTAGTAGGGCTAGAATTTAGTATAGATGCTCTTTCTTACCTTGAAGAGATTCTATTAATGAGATAACTATTCTCGAGGACACTAGCACATTTCTTCATACGATACTTTTAATGGAACTATAAATTAAATTGATGAATATAATAAAAAACATTTATTTATTCCAGGTAATTTTTGTCTACAATTAAAATGATTACAAGTAAAATGGCTAATGGAGTTTTCTGAAACTTTATAGGCATAGATATATAAAACCAGATCGATTCTATAAAGTATCTCTTGTTTGGCAGTTTTCACCAAGACATGCAAAAATATATTGACAAAAATAACTTTTCCCGGTCTCATTGTCTTTCATCTGGTATATTTGGTAGAAATGAAATAATGGCCTTAGTCTAAGATCCAAAGTAGGCCATGTGGAATAGTGAAATAACCTGAGGCCTTGGGCCAATCATGACTGAGATAAAATCTTAATTTTATCACTTCCTAAAATATGATCTCACACAACTGACAACCTCTATTCATATTTGTTTCCTCATTTGAAAAGTGTGAACAATAACATCTTACCTGAAGGGTTGTCAGAAGGATCAGAGGTAAATCTAAAAGTGAATGGCAGGTAAGAGATGAACAGTATATGACAGCTGTAGTGGTTAACAATAATCAACCATAAACTTCACTCTTTAATAACATAATTTTCTTTCTCTAACACATGTATGCCAACCACAATGGCAAATACAGAGCAACAGATGTCATTGTGAAGAAAAAAAAAGAAACTTACTGGTCAATGTTTCCTAATATGAAAATAATTATAAATATACATTTAAAATATTTCAGTGAACAAAGTGTAAGTGACTACATATACAATATTGTCTTGCCAATTTCTTACGGTTGGCAAATGAGGCAAATAAGATGAAAACAATTTATTTAAGTGAAAATTTGTCGAACTATACTATCTGGAAAAAAAGTCAGAAAAAAATTAAATGCTGGAAATGGGTATAAAGTTTCAGATCACTTTCATGTAGGTGAAATGCTGTATGCATTCATGAAAGTGGCATTTATGATGGTAAGAATTTCAATAGAGTATATGAGGAAGACAATACTATAGATAGAAGAAAGAGCATGAGTAAGGTACCAAAGTAGGAAAACAAAATGTATTAATTGAGAACAGAGTAATTTAGATTGGTTAAAGCATTGTTTCCCAAACTAAGGACCCCAAAATCATTGAAAGTGATCAATAAACACTTTATATATATATATATATATATATATATATATATATATATATATATGACATTTATTCTTTTTTAAACTACACTTTACATTCAATATTATTTGGTATTTATTTCTGGTGAACAACATCATAGTGGTTAGCCAATCAAAAACTTTACAACATTTCCCTCTCAATATTTCCAGTATCCACATGAAACCATACTTAGTTATTACAATATTATTGATTACATTCCCTATGCTGTACTTTATATCTGCATGACTATTTTGTGATTGCCAATTTGTATTTCTCAATCCATTCACATTTTTCATTAGTCCCAACACCAACTCCCCTCTGGCAACAATCAGTCTATTCCCTTATCGATGAGTCTATTTCTATTTGGTTTATTTGTTTACATTGTTCTTTAGATTCCATATAAATAGTAAGTGAAATCATATAGTATTTGTCTTTCTCTGACTGACTTATTTCGCTCAGCACAATACCATCTAGGTTCATCCATGCTGTCACAATAATATTTCATTATTTATGGCCAAATCATATCCCATTATATATATGTACCACCATATGTGTTATTGTTCACCTTCTTCTCCTTCTCCTTCTTTTTGCATGGATCTGTCCAATTTTCCCAACACCAGTTTTTGAATAGATTGTCTTTACCCCCATTTTATGTTCTTGCCTCCTCTGTTAAATATCCAGCCATCTATTGGTGGATACTTGGGTTGCTTCCATAGCTTGGCTATTGTAAATAATACTACAATAAACATAGGCATGCATATATTCATATATTCTTCAAATTAGTGTATTTGTTTCCTTGGATATACACTGAGTGGCCAGATTATTATGCGTTCAGAGATTATAATAATCTGGCCACTCAGTGTATATGCATATATATATATATATATATATATATATATATATATATATACATTTTTTTCTTCCCCAGGGACATATATCAGAAAAAATATTACAAAAAGAAATTTAAGAGATTTTCTATGCTTTCTTCTAAGAGTTTTATAGTTTCAAGTTACATTTAAGTTTTTAATCCATTTTGAGTGTATTCTTGTATATGGTTTTAAAAGGTGATCTTGTTTCCTTCTCCTTCTTCTCCTTCTTCTTTTTGCATGGATCTGTCTAATTTTCCTAACACATTTATTGAATAGACTGTCTTTACTCCCATTTTATGTTCTTGCCTCCTTTGTTAAATATTAATTGACCATAAAGGTATGCATTTATTTCTAACTCTATTTTGTTCCATATGTCTGTTTTTAGGCCAGTACCATGCTATTTTGATGACTATAGCCTTTTAGTATAGTTTTATATCAGGTAGCATGATACCTCTAACTTCATTTTGTTTTTTCCCCTTTTATTTTGAATTTATAGATTGCTTTGGGCAAT
This sequence comes from Corynorhinus townsendii, assembly GCA_026230045.1. NCBI lineage: Eukaryota > Metazoa > Chordata > Mammalia > Chiroptera > Vespertilionidae > Corynorhinus > Corynorhinus townsendii. The sequence goes on from JAPDVU010000003.1 coordinate 102,596,046, forward strand.
ATGGACATTTAAATGATGTTAATTCTTCCTATCCATAAGCACAGTGTATGCTTCCTTTTTTTATATATCTCCTTTGATTTATTTTATCAGTGTCTTGTAACTTTCAGCGTACAGGTCTTTTACTTTCTTGGTTAAATTTATTCATAGGTTGTTTTTTTTATGCAGTTGTAAATAAGATTGTTTTCTTAGTTTCCATTTCTGGTAGTTCTTTTCTGGTGTATAAAAATGCAACCAATTTCTGGATATACATTTTTAAAATGCTGCTACTTTACTGAATTTATTTATTAGTTCTAGCAATTTTTTGTGTGAAATCTTTCAAATACAGTATCATGACATCTGCAAATAATAAGAATTTTACTTCTTCCTTTTCCATTTGTATGTATTTTACTTCTTGTTTTTGTCTGACCTATGTGGCTAAAAATTTCAGTATGATGTTGGATAAGAACAATAAAAATGGACATCTCTGTCCTGTTCCTGATCTTAAGATAATTCTTTTAGTTTTTGCCTGTTAAGTGTGATGTTAGCTGTTGGTTTGTCATATATAGCCTTAAGTCGAAATATAGACCCTCTATTTTCACTTTGCTGAAAGTTTTTATCATAAATGGAAGCTAGATTTTGTCAGATGTTTTTCTGCTTCTATTGATATGCTCATACAATTTTTATTATTATTAAATACTAGAGGCCCAGTGCATGAAAATTCATGCACTGAAGGGGGGTCCCTCAGCCCAGCCTGCCCCCTCTCACAGTCCAGGAGAGCTCAGGGGCAGAAGGCGACCTGGTGATCAGGGGAAGGCAATGCCCCATCACACCTCTGCTGTTGCCAGATTATTATGTGTTCAGAGATCATAATAATCTGGCCACTCTGTATATACAAGTGGTCAGCTCTGGTTACCTGAGCCTCGGTCAGCCCTGGTTATCTGAGCCTCAGGTGGCCCTGGGTGGCTGCGCAGCTGACATCTGAGGCTTTCCTGTGCCTTAGGCTTGCCACCATCCAAGGCTTGCCTGCACCTTGGGCAGGTCCTGGGTGGCTGCGGCGGGGGGGGGGGGGGTGCGCTGAGGGGACTGGGAGACTCTGGAGGCTTGCTGCACGCCTGCTGCCCCAGTGGGGCTGAGGGGACTGGGCATCGCCATCTTGTGGATGTGGGTGTCACCATCCTTAAGGGTGTGACACTCAATTAGCATATTCCCCCTTATTGGCTGTGTGTGCCACCATCTTTGCGACAACATGAGGGTCAATTAGCATATTCCCTCTTTATTAGCTAGGATATTTTATTGGTTTTTTACAGAAAGGAAGGGAGAGGGATAGAGAGTTAGAAACATTGATGACAGAGAAACATCAATCAGCTGCCTCCTACACACCCTCTACTGGGGATGTACCCACAACCAAGGTACATGCCCTTGACCAGAATCGAACCTGGGACCCTTCAGTCCACAGGCCGATGCTCTATTCACTGAACCAAACTGGTTAGGGCATGATCATACAATTTTTATTCTTCATTTTGTTTATGTGGTGAGTCATGTTAATTGATTTGTTGTTATTGTACCAATGTAGCATTCCTTGAATAAATCTCACTTGATCATGGTGTAATTTTTTTTAATGTATTGCTGGATTCAGTTTGCTAATATTCTGTTGAGGATTTTTGCATCTATGTTTATCAGAGACATTGGCCTATAACTTTTTTTCTTTGCAGTGTTTTTTTATTTTTTAAATCATTATTGTTCAGATTATTACAGATGTTCCTCTTTCCCACACCGCCCCCCCCCCCCCCGCCCACTAGCAGCCTTCCAACTGGTTCCCAACCCCACTCCAGGCCTTCCCACCCACCCCCTACTGAGGTCATCCATAGGTGTAAGCTCTTTGTCCAATCTCTTCCTGCACCCCCCATAACCCCTTCCCCCCAAAAATTGTCAGTCTGCTCCCTTTCCATGCCCCTGATTCTATTACATTCACCAGTTTGTTCTGTTCATCAGGTTTTTTATTCATTTGATTTTTAGGCCCACTTGTTGATAGATATGTATTTGTTGTCACTTTGTTGTTCATAATTTTTTATCTTTACCTTTTTCTTCTTCTTCCTCTTCTTAGAAAATATCCTTCAGTATTTCATATAATACTTGTTTGATGGTGGAGAACTCCTTTAGTTTTTTCTTGTCTGTGAAGCTCTTTATCTGACCTTCAATTCTAAATGATAGTGTTGCTGGGTAAATCTTGGTTGTAGGTTCTTGCTATTCATCACTTTATATATTTCTTGCCACTCCCTTCTAGCCTGCATAGTTTCTGTTGAGAAATCAGCTGACAGTCGTATGGGTATTCCCTTGTAGGTAACTAACTGTTTTTCTCTTGCTGCTTTTAAGATTCTCTCTTTGTCTTTAACCTTTGGCATTTTAATTATGATGTGTCTTGGTGTGGTCCTCTTTGGATTCCTCTTATTTTGGGTTCTCTGCACTTTCTGGACTTGTAAGTCTATTTCTTTCACCAGGTAAGGTAAATTTTCTGTCATTATTTCCTCAAATAGGTTTTCAATATCTTGCTCTCTCTCGTCTTCTGGCACCCCCATAATTCAGTTGTTGGTATGCTTGAAGTTGTCCCAGAGGCTCCTTACACTATCTTCATATTTTTGGATTCTTTTTTCTTTTCCATTTGGGTGTTTTTGCTTCTTTGTATTTCAGATCTTTGACTTGATTCTTGGGATCCTCTAGTCTGCTGTTGGATCTCTGTATATTATTCTTTATTTCAGTCAGTGTATGCTTAATTTCTGATTGGTCCTTTTTCATATCCTTGAGGGTCTCACTAAATTTCTTGAAGGTTTCTAGAAGATTCTTGAGTAATCTTATAACGGTGGTTTTGAACTCTATATCCAGTATTTTGCTCTCATCCATTTCTTTCATTTGTGACTTGTTTCTTAGTCTCGCATTTTGGCTGCTTCCCCATGTTTGTTTCTATGTACTGGGTAGCTGCTAAGTCTCCTTGAGTTGACAGAGTGGCTTTGTGTGCTAGATGTCCTATTGGGGTCAGTGGCTCAGCCTCCCCAGTCACCTGAGGTGGACGCTTTGGTGCACCCCTTTGTGGGCTGTGTGCACAGTCTTGTTGTAGTTAACCCTTGATTGCTGCTGGTATCACTGGGAGGAATTGACCTCCAGGTCAATTGGCTGTGATGACCTGCTTGTGTCTACACTGGAAGATCTGTTGTGCAGGAGGCACCCTTATGTGGCAGGACTTGCTTCAGTGGGGCTTTGGTGCTCACTGAGTCTGCCCCTTGAGTGTGTCTCTTATGGATGTGAAGAGCTGTAATCCGGTATGGTCTCACTCTGACCACTGGGTACACTGGCTCTTGGATCTCCAAGGAGGTGCAAGGTCAGCCACTGTCTGGGGCTGCCCAGCAGGAGCTACAGAGACATCTGTATGAGGTTTGGAAGTGCCCACATGAGGCCCAGCTGTGAAGCAAGGAAGGCTGCTGCTGCCAGGCCTTGGGCCTTCTTTTGGAAGCTCTGGGACTCTCTGACCTAGCTGCAGTTTGACAGGTTTTAGGCAGAAAAAGGACAGGTCATTCATATGCAAATCTGATGCAAACAGCTTGGGTGGGGTTGTAAAATGGGTGAGGCAGGGTCTCTGGGAATCAGCAGGGCGGAGCAAACAGCAATGGCTGCCAGTCAGCCCTGCACCAGAGAGGTCCCCGGTTCTCCATGTCCTGCACCCCTGTGCAGGAACAATGATCACTGCAAGCACCTCTGAGAGAAAGCCGCCCTTGTGTTCCTGTCCTGATGCCAGACAGTCCAGTTTCTCCCCCTATGTGTCTGGGTCCCCCAGAGTCTCACCTGGAACTGGAATTCAGAGCAAGCAGGAGCTTGTATCTCCCTCCTGATTAAAAAAGCAGCACATCCAGGTGCCAGCACTTTCTGCGCCTCTACATCTCTTAACAGTCTCAAGGTTCTTCACCTCTCTAGTTGTGGAATTTCCACTCAGCCAGCTCTCCTATGGTTCTTGGTGATAGTTGTTCTGCCTTTTAGTTGTAATTTTGATGTGGTTGTGAAAGGCAGCAAGTATAGGTGTTTATCTATGCCGCCATCTTGGTTCTCTGTCTTTGCAATGTCTTTATCTGTTTTTGCAATTAGGATAATGCTAGCTGCATAAAATGAGTTTGGGAGTCTTTTCTCTTCTTGATTTTTTGGGGTATAGTTTTAGAAGGATAGGTGTAAGTTATTCTTTAAACATTTTGTAAAATTCACCTGTGAAATCATAGGTCCAGGATTTTTGTTTGTTGGAAGTTTTCTCTTATTAGTGCTTTAATTTCATTAGTTGTAATCCGTCTGTTAAGATTTTCTGTTTCTTCTTGATTCAGTTTTTGAAGATTATATGTTTCTAGGAATTTATCTATTTCTTCCAGATTGTCCAAATTTGTTGGCATATAGTTGTTAGTAGGATTTCTTATACTCTTTTGTGTTTCTGTGGTGTCAGTTATTCTCCTCTTTCATTTCTGATTTTTTTTAATTTGAGTCCTCTCTCTTTATTGAGTCCAATTAAAGATTTATCAATCTTGTTTATTTTTTTCAAAGAACCAGCTTTTGATTTCATTGGTCTTTTTTATTGTTGTTTTTGCTTGCCTCTTTCCCATGAGACTCTGAAGTCCCTGAAGAAATGAAGCTGGGTTTTTGTTTGTTTGTTTGTTTGTTTTGTAAGTGTTAATTTTCACTTGAGGATATTTTTCCATTGATTTTTAGAGAGAGTGGAAGGGAGAGGGAGTGACAGAGAGAGAAACATCAATGTGAGAGAGACACATCAAATGGTTGCCTTCTGCATGCACCCTGACTGGGCTGTGGATCGATGCTGCAACCAAGATATGTTCTCTTGACTGAAATTGAACCCAGCAACCCTTCAGTTCACAGACTGACACTCTATCCACTGAGCCAAACTGACTAGGGCTATATTGTTTTATTTTTAACTCTATTCTGATGATTTCTGCTATGATTTTTATTTCCTTCCTTCCACTCATTCTGGGCTTTGTTTGAAGTTTTTCTAGTTCCTTTAAGTGAAATGTTAAATTGTTCATTTGAGATTTTCTTGTTTCTTGAAGTAGGCTTATAATCCTACTAGAGGGCCAGAACACAAAATTTGTGCATGGGGCGGCGGGGGGGTGGGGGGGGGGCGGTGGTGGTGCTCCCTCAGCCTGGCCTGCATCCTCTTGCAATCCAGGACCCCTCGGGGGATGTCCAAATGCTGGTTTAACCATCATTCGGATATCCGTCCCATAGTCAGCGACCACTGGCTCCTAACCACTCACGTGCCTGCCTGATCACCCCTAACTGCTCGCCTGCCTGCCTGATTGCCCCTAACCACTCTGCCTGCCTGCCTGATCACCCCAATACACTTGCCTGCCTGCCTGATCACCTCTAGCTGCTGGCTTGCCTGCAACCCAAATTGCCTCTGCCTCAGCCCCTGCCACCAGGGATGTTGAGAAGGACGTCTGGAGGGTCATTTGACTGTCCAGTTTAATTAGCATATTACGCTTTTATTATTATAGATTTCCCTCTTAGAATTGATTTCTTTATATCACAAAGCTTTTGGGTTGTTGTATTCCCATTTTAATTTGTCTCAAGGTATCTTTTAATTTCTTCTTTGATTTCATTTTTAACTCATTTATTGTTTAGTAACATGTTATTTTGCCTCCATGTGTTTGTGGTTTTGTGTTTTTTCTTGTAATTGATTTCTAGTTTTATACTATTGTGTCAGAAAAGATGTTTGATATGATTTCAATCTTTTTAAATGACTGAGACTTGTTTTGTATCCTAGAAAATGTTACATGTGCAGTTGAAAATAATATATATTTTGCTGCTTTGGGTGAAATACTGTGAACATATCAATTAAATCCATCTCGTTTAGTGTGTCTTTTAAGGGCATTATTTCCTTATTAATTTTCTTTCTGGAAGATTTATCCATTGATGTCAATGGAATATTAAAATCCCCAATTATGACTGTATTACTGTCAATCTCTCCCTTTATGTCCATCAAGATTTACTTTATGTATTTAGATGCTCCCATGTTGGGTGCATAGAGGTTTAAAAGAGTTATATCCTCTTGTTAGATTGATACCTTTATCATGTCTCTATTATAGCCTTTGTTTTAAAGCCTATTTTGACTGATATAGGGTTTGCAATTCATTTCTATTTGCATGAAATATCTTTGGCATCCCTTTACTTTTCGTTTGTGTGTGTCTTTCATTCTGAGGCAGGTCTATTTTAGATAGGATATATTTGGGTCTTGTTTTTTTATCTTCCCTGTCTTTTGATTGGAACATTTAAGCCATTTGTATTTAAAGTGATTATTATAGGTATGTAGGCCATTTTACTCTTTGCAGCTATGTTCCTTTTTTTCTTTTTTTTTAAATATATTTTTATTGATTTAAGAGAGGAAGGGAGAGCTAGAGAGAGACAAAAACATCAATGATGAGAGAGAATCATTGATTGGCTACCTCCTGCACACCCCCCACTGGGGATCAAGCTGGCAACCAAGGTACATGCCCTTGACTAGAATTGAACCCAGGACCCTTCAGTCCACAGGCTGATGCTCTATCCATAAACCAAACCAGCTAGGGCATATTTTCCTTTCTTCTTCTTCTTCTTTTTTTTTTCTTCTTAAAGAAGATTCTTTAACATGTCTTGTATAACTGGTTTGGTGGTAATGTTACCCTTTAATATTTTCTTGTCTGGGAAGCACTTTATTTCTCCTTCAATTTTAAACAATAGCCTTGCTTGGTAAAATAGTCTTGGTTGAAAGTTCTTGCTTTTCAGCACTTTAAATATTTCATGCCAATCCCTTCTGGCCTGAAATGTTTCTGTTGAGAAATCAGGTGATGGTCTTATGGGAATTTCCTTGTAGGTAAGAAACTACTTGTCTTTTGGTGCCTTTAAGATTCATTTTTTTGTCTTTAACCTTTGCCATTTTAATTAAGATGTGTCTTGGTGAGGACCTCTTTGGATTTATCTTGTTTGGGCTCTGCACTTCCTGGACTTCTGTGTCCTTTTCCTTCACTTGGGTTGGAAAGTTTTCAGTCATTATTTCTTCAAATAGGTTCTCAATCCCTTGCTCTATCTCTTCTCCTTCTGGTACCCCTATGATGCCAATGTTGTTACATTTCATGTTGTCCAAGAGGTCTCTTAAGCTAATTTCATTTTTAAAAATTATTATTATTGTTATTTTGCTGCTCTGATTGGGTGTTTTATGCTAATTTGTCTTCTAAATCACTGACTTGATCCTCTGCTTCATCTAACCTATTATTTATACTTGTTGGTATTGTCTTCATTTTAGATATTATATTCTTTATTTCTGGCTGGTTCATTTTTATGGTTTCTATGTCATTTTTCTTGCTGTTGAAGTTCTCACTAAGTTCTTATAACCTATATCAGGTAGATTGCTTGCCTCCATTTTGTTTAGTTCTTTTTCTGAAGATTTCTTGTTCTTTTATTTGGGGCATGTTTTATTGTCTCCACATTTTGGCTGTTTTTGTGTATTAGGCATATCTGCTATGTCTCCCAGACTTGATATGTTGGCCTTATGTAACAGGTATCCTATGGGACTCAGAGGCATAACCTTCTTGGTCAGCTGAGTTGGGTGCTCCAGGAATGTCCATTTTGTGGGTTATGTGAGCTCTCCTATCATAGGTGAGTCTTGATTGCTGTTGGCCCATCTGTGCATAAGGTCAACCCTCAATCTGACTATTAGGATCTATTCAGTCCACACTGTACAAGCTGTTGTGTGGGTGTTGACCACACAAATTGGAATCTGCCTCAGTAGGGTTTGGTGTCTTCAGAGATCTCCCTCTGAAGGTGCCACTTGTGGAGCTAATTGGATCTTAATCTGATGTTGTCTGAAGCTTGCCACTGTGTGTGTTGGTTCTTGGGCCTCTTGGAAGGCATTCTGGTGCAGGTCAACTTCAGAAACTGCCTGTGCCTGTGCCTGGTCCTGGTGCCACCTGTTTGGAGCTACAAAGGGATCTATAGTTTGTGGCTGTCTCTGCTGGGCCTGTGTGTGTGTGGAATGCATCAAATTACACACCAAGCCTCACTTCTACCAACACAAAGTTCAGGGGGAGGTCAGCAAAAGGCCCAAGGCACTCTGAAATCCACATCTGTTTGTGTCTGCCTGTCACTGTCTGTTAGACTCAGCCACCGAAAGATCCTCTGGAAGTACTCGAGTTGTGTGAAGTAGGTTTTCAGTGAGCCACAAGGTAGGTGTGAGTGTTGTTTGCCGGATCAGTGGTCGGCAACTCATTAGTCAACAGAGCGGCAAACCGTGGCTCGCAAGCCGCATGTGGCTTGTGAGCTGCAGTTTGCTGAACACTGGCCTGACTGATACATATTCAAACTCGGTTCCAGTGCTGGACCTGAGGCCACCCTGAGCAAAAGTCCCAGGGTATACCAAAGCTAGCTACTATCTGCCACATGCCCACAGATCTTTGTCTTGGAGTGGGGTCTCAGGGAGTTATCAGGGGGAGGTCAACAGTGTTTATCAGGTCCAAAGAGACTAAGATTTTGCCTTGGGAAGGATGGGTTCTGTACCTGTCAGTCACATGTGTGAGAGAAGAAATGCCTCATCCTAGAACTACACAACTCAGTCTGTCCTGCATTTGCCTGGCCCTCCTGGAGAGCTCAAACTTAGTGGGGTGAGGATAGTGGATCTCTTGTGGGAGGATGGTTCAGGTCAGGCTAGAAGGGAGGTGGGTCAAATGGTCCCCTCCCCAGAGCCACACAACTCAGGCTCTGACACCCTGAGTCTGCCCAGACCTCTATATACCCAGGTGTGGGCAGCTGATTCCTCCCTAAGGCACAAGCTCCACAGGGCTTGGAGGATGAGGCTATTGCATTCCCGCAGGCTGATGCCATATGGAGGGAAGTGCTCAACCCAAGAAAGATGGCATCTGTGGGCAGTGTGGCAGATGGACTGAGCACAGGGAGACTGCCAGTTGTCCCTCAGCTCTTTGTCCAGAGCCACACAACTGAGTCTTGCCTCCCACAGCTTTAGTCTGCTCTGAGCTGTCCTCCTCTGGTGGAGCCTAGGGTGATTGGATACGAACTAGTTTTGTGTGCTGGGCCTTTAAAAGGGTACCTGAATTTCTAGGCGATTCTTGTCTTTCCCTGAACAAAATCCCTGCTGATTAAAAAAAAAATGTTTTTTATTGATTTTAGAGAGAGAGGAATAGAAGATAGAAACATGGATGAGAAAGAAACATTGATTGGCTGCCTCCTGCATGTTCCCTACTGGGAATTGAGCCCACAACCCAGGCATGTGCCCTGACCAAGAATTGAATCATGACCTCCTAGTTCTTGGGTTGATGCTCAACCACAGAGCCATACCAGCCAGGCAATCCTTGCTGATTTTTACAGCCAGATATTATGTGGGTTCCTCTTCCTGGCTCTGGTGATCTAGGCTGGGGAACCTCATGGAGTGGAGACCCCACACTCCTCAGAAGAGCCTTTACAACTGAGTTATAACTCTAGAACCTTAGCCACAGCATATGGCTGCGGGGCCAGCCTGTTTTGCATCTCTGCCCTTCCTACCAGTCTCCATGTGGCTTCTTCTGTAAATTCTTGGTTATAAGACTTATGTTCAGATAGTCTTCAGTTGGTTATTCAAGTTGATTATTTTATATTTTAGTTATAATTCCAGTTTGGTCTGGGAGGAGGTGAGTGTAGCTTCTACCTATAAGGCCGCCATCTTGGATCTCCTGATATCAGTATTTCTGATTATGGAAAGAATTTCTGGAAGCTCTTATGAATGCAGTCCTTTTATTTATTTATTTATTTTTTTATGGAGGTTTATTTATATAGGCCTGGCTAATTAAGTCACTGTCCTTTTGTGATTCTACATCAGGCATTTTTTGTGGACAGGAAAAATATTAAACACACTTATGCATGTTAGTTTCCTAGAGCTGCTGTGACAAAGTACCATAAACTAGATGGGATAAATAACAGAAATTTATTAACTCGCCTTAACCGGTTTGGCTCAGTGGATAGAGCATCAGCCTGTGGACTGAAGGGTCCCAGGTCCGATTCCAGTCAAGAGCATGTACCTTGGTTGCGGGCACATCCCCAGTAGGGGGTGTGCAGGAGGCAGCTGATCAATGTTTCTCTTTCATCGATATTTCTAACTCTCTATCCCTTTCCCTTCCTCTCTGTAAAAAGTCAATAAAATATATTAAAAAAAAGAAAATAAATTTATTAACTCACAGTTCTGGAGTTTAAAAGTCCAAAATGAAGTTATCAATAGGGCCATGCTTTTCCTGGTTCCTGGTGGTTGTCAGCAATTCTCAGCATTCCTCGGCTCACAGCTGCAGAACATCAATCTCTGCATCTCTTCACATGGCATTCTTCCCTGTGTGTCTGTCTTTCCATCATCTTTCCTCTGTGTGCATGTTTGTCTGTATACCTCTTTTCCTCTTATTACAAATCACCAATCTTATTTGAGTTAGGGCCCACCTAATTCCAGTATAGCCTCATTTGAACTTGATTATATCTATAAAGGCCTTATTTCCAAAAAAGCCAGAAGGTACCATGAGTAGAACTTAACATATCTTTTGGGGGAATACAATTCAACCCACAATAGTGTGTGTGTTTGTGTGTGTCTGAAATATATGTAAAAGTTGTAATTTTTAAAAAGTAAATATTAAGTGGCATTTTAAAATTGAAAATAGCTTTTTATTATTGTATTTTCTCAATTAATGGATATTAAAAGAATATCGCAGGTAGGAGTCTAGGAGTCTGAGAATATTTTTTTTTAAAGATAAAAAGAGTTATGCACATCAAAAAGGTTGGGAGCCATTGGTATAGACCAGGGGTCCTCAAACTTTTTAAACAGGGGGCCAGTTCACTGTCCCTCAGACCGTTGGAGGGCAGGACTATAGTTTAAAAAAAAACAACTATGAACAAATTCCTATGCGCACTGCGGGCCCGGGATGAGTTGGCTGCTAAAAGCAGGACAGGCAGCGGCACCTGGCGGGCTGGATAAATGTCCTCAGCAGGCCACATGTGGCCCGCGGGCCGTAGTTTGAGGACCCCTGGTATAGACTTTTGTGTCAGGAATAGAATAAGGTAAAACTAGCCAAGTAAGCTAAAGAAAAGTATGGAGAGCTTTTAATGACAAAATAAAGACTCTTGGTTTCATTGTTAGGCAAAGAGAATTACTAGTGACGTTTTAGCAGGTGACATGTATGCATATAAAAGCTATTGTGATTGATAAAGTAAAAATTCTGAACCAACAATCTAAGCATGAATGTGGGGCTTTATAGGAAAATTACCCAAGTACAGGATGGACTATATAAGATTGAGTGTGGAGAGGTCACCAGGCATGAAGTGACCAGTATCTACTCACTGATGACAATGATAATGAAGAGAATGGGATAAATGCTGGATGTATTACTAAGAAGAAGGGGCAGAGGTATGATAAGTATGTACATGCATATAGTACATTTGTATGTATATTTTTTGTGGATGTTTGAAGGTACACATATGAATTAGAGGGCTTATACAGCATCTAGCTATTTTAAAATGAAAGAATACTTATTATTTCATTTGATATTTTTAATACATTGATTTGGTGGTTATCTTTCCATTTGTAAATGCAATATTTTTCTAAATAGAAAATTTTAAATCATCGATTTTGTCCTGTCTACTTTCTGACACACAGTAGGCACTCAAATATTTCTTGGTTGGTAAACATCAAATTTTAACCATTCCAAAAGTGGGTCTAATTTACTAGTGTGTATTGAATTTATATTTTCTATCAGTGATTTTTTTGTTGGTTTGTTTTTGTTAATCCTTACAGGAGATTTTTTTTCCCATTGATTTTTAGAGAGTGGAAGGGGGCGGGGAGAGAAGGAGAGAGAGAGAGATAGATAGATAGATAGAGAGAGAGAGAGAGAGAAAGAGAGAGAGAGGGGGAGAGAGAGAGAAATGTGAGAGAGATACATTGATTGGTTGCCTCCTACATGCAGCTCGACCAGGCTGGGGATCGAACCTGAAACCCAGGCACATGCCCTTGATGGGGAATCGAGCCAGTTACCCTTTGGTACACAGGCCGATGCTCTAATAATTTAGCAACATTGGCAGGGGTATTTTGTGTCAGTGTTCTATGTTTAGGAGAGAAAGTGGTGGAGAGAAAAGGGTAGAAGTAATAGTAGTTGGAAGAAACTGAAGTTTGAGTTTGGTAAAGAAATTGTAAATATGTACCAAGCTAGTCTAAATGATTTCAAGTCCCCAAAACAGGACAAATTCTATCTATTGATCCTGAAAGATTTTGGAAACTAGATTACTAAACAACTTTCAGTGGTCTTTGAGGAGTCATAGATAAGTACAAATGCCAAAGGATTAAAAAGCCAAAGGGATGAGAAGATATATTCTCAAAAACTCACAGTATATAATTTAGTATTACCTCTAGGTGAGATTAGGAAACATATCACTCATTAGAAAAAGGAAGCAGTAAATCATGTTATCAGATTAAACACACTATTTTATTTGTAATATAGTTATTGGAAAAAGGTCATGATTCACATCTCTCTCTATTTTTACTTTAATTTTGCTCAGATACAGAGACAGAGTATATACAGACTCCAACCAAGTAGTTGTTAAGGTTCCTTATGACATCCAACTAGACAAGTTAGTTGTTAGCATAAGATGGTAACTATTTAACAGTTGAAGGATTATACAAACAGGTGCTCATAAACAATTTAAAATAGTGGTTTTCAAACTTTTTGACTATGATTTGCACTAAGAAATACATTTTACATCATTATCTGGTTAGCATACATGTTCAAATGTATGTTTGTTTATGTCTATTTACAATAATGGGTGCACTTTGATATTTTCCATTCTATGTTTTTCTATTCTATTCCATTTACAAAACTGCTGGTTACAACCCACTAAGTCTATTTCATGACTCACTAATGGGTTGGGACTCACAGTTTGAAAAATGTGAATTGATTTCTATCCGAATGTTTTTAGTGACTACAAAGCTGTTTTTATCCTATTCAATTGAATATTTGAATGAAGACAGAAGAAATGTTTTCAAATTTGCATAGAGGAATAAGGTCATTTTCTTGCATGAAATTATTAACAGTTTAAAATTAAATAGAAAATTAGAGTCTTAACAGGTCCTTGAGGTGATTCTGAAGCACAGTGAAGTTTTACCACCATCACTGAGGCAAAACCTTCAACTGAGGACTTAGAGGATAAGAAAGAAGGACAGGATAGCAGTGAGGTTCACTTGAAAGTGAAAATACACCTCAAGAAACTCAAAGAATCATACTGCCACAGACAGAGTTCCAATGGATTCACTCAGGTTTCTCTTTGAAAGTCAGAGAATAGCTGATAACAATACTCTTAAAAAACTGGGAATGGAGGAAGAAGATGTGATTGAAATTTATCAGGAATAAACAAGGTCATTAAATGGGTTATTCTTTTTATTTTCCCTCAGTCCTTCTTTATTTTAAAAAATAGTTCTTTTGTAATGTGGTGTTCAAAATGGAACTGAAAACTGCCCCCCCCCCCCATCTCTTTAAAAAATCTGGAAATGTGAATTTTAGTGCCCATCATCATTCATTATTTGTTTTCACTGTGCTGATTTCTGGTGATCATACTTCAGCCCCCTTCATATTGCTCTCTCCTTTTGAAATATTACATGTGTGCACAGGGTGACCACCTTTTCCAAGACTGTGAATTTCCAGGCTTGTGATAAATAAAGTGGACTAATGCAAGTCTGCACAATGACTTTCTAACTGGCCTGGAAGTTCTAGTGTGTGATTGCTTTCACCCCTAGATTATCACTTTCAGTGGGAGATGCAAGTTTTTTTAGAAAACGGAACTGTGGAAAAATGAGCTTTCCTCAACTTGAAGCCACTTTTAAAATATGAAGGTCTGGATCAAAAGAGGAGAACTATCAGGTTGGAGTCAAGATGATAGATAAGGTGAGAGTAAAGACTAACTCCAAAGATGGCTTTGCTGAAGAGAAAGCATTTTAAGAGTAAAGAAAAATCTTGTCAGAAGATCCCAGAAAAGTTCTAAATTTAATTAGCAGTTAATAAAGTTATCCATGGAGAAGTGTGTACAATAACACACAGATCTTTCTTATTTTATTTGTACCTTTTGGCCTGGGATATGGTTTTTAAATGGACATTATCTGTACCAGGTTCATTAAAATAAAATATTTATAAAAATTATACTAATGTTTATTCTATTTCTTATTGTACAGAAAGAAAAAGAAAATGGCTTAAACAAGATTTTCTTGCACAATACTGGAAATTATTTTTGTACATAGTACAAATAAAATTTTTCTTCAGTACTGTATAGTGATGATGATCATGACATTGGTGCACTGGAAGTTACTGAGGTGCCTTCTGAATTAAGGATTTAATTAAGGCCAAAATATTTCTTACTCAGTGTTCTGTGTGTGTGTGTTTTTTTTTAATGTGGTATTTCTCTGTGGTGCTTATTTATGACAGTTACCCAATCATGTTGAATAAGTGGGCATGCCAAAAATTTAAAACAGAAAATCTGAAAAGCAAATTAGATTTAAGTATATATGTACATTTCTGCACTTTATATCTCCAAATCTATGTGTAAAACCAATATTGCAGATATGCTGCTGCTTCAGAGCAGCATGTTTAGAAACAAAGTAAAACATTAACAACAGAACAAAATCTGTGGTGTTTCAGTTGATAAAAAACTTTAATATAAGAGGGGAAAGGGACCAAATTTTGAGAACTTACTATATGCCAAACATAAATCATTATTGTGATATTGTTGAAAAACCATGATCCTAAGCAAAGCAAACCAAACTGATTTAATTTGGATTACATTAACAGGGGCCATAATTCCAAAGGATGAAAGTTTCCCTCTTTTTTTACTGGTCTGAACTTACCTAGAATTTGGAGTACTCTGTTCAGATTAAGTTTAGAGGACAGTGAGAAACTTGCTTTTTAGATAATACATGAAGGAAATAGAAATACTCAGCCTGGAGAATTGCTGTTTTCATTCATTAATTTTTGAACACGTTTATTAAATATAAATTACAAGCCAGGCATGGTAGGTGCTGAAAACACAAAAATAACTACAATGTTGTCTTTTCCAACAGTCAAAGAAGGAAAACATTATTTATTTATTGTATTAAATGTATTAGATCATTTCATCCCGTAATCCTGTGACTCTCTACTTTGGGTTGGGTAAACTAAGACTTTGAAGAGAAGTCCTTTGGCCCAGAGTCCACACCAGTAAGTGGATAGTGGAGCTGGAATTCAAATCCAGGTCCCAGTAAATATGGAGCATGTATTCTCAACCACTATATAATATTGGCTTTTGAAACTCAGATTCATGGGCTTCTTATCTTTGAAGAATTGACCTTTGGAAGTATGAGTATGCATCTAGTAAAGCAAACATGTATACAAAATTAATAGTCACCACACAAAATATACAGTATATTTTTAATACAAAGACTTAAAATGAACATTTTAGGTAGCTTCTATTATTATACACCTATCTTCCATTTAAAAATATTGTTAATACAAACGCTAAGTTAATTGTACATTTGCAGGGAAACAGGCTTTGTAGGCTAAACGGAAACAGACTTGGTGTCTTTTTCTAAACTTTATGTTTGGAGATAGTATTGAAAACATATAATTGCAATTATAAAGACTTGCATGTGGTTTCAAATTGGTCTTCCATGTGTTTATAGGTCATTCAACACATTGTGCCTGTGTACTACAGGTAGAAGGACACATATAATGTGTACTGGCTGCTGGGTTGAAATTGTTTTATTAAATTTTCACTGCTGTTAGTGAATGAGGAGACTGAGCTCAATAACTTGGGTAGACTGCATGGGTAATAGGTAGAGAGTGTGATTCCAAAGCTTACACACTTTCCACAGTACCACACTACCTGCAAGGAGCTGACAGTGTACTGTATAATTTGTTTAAATTGGTAAACTCTTTTAAATGTCTTTGATGTTGAATTAAACCCCAGTTATTTGCATGGAAAATAATAGAATAATCCTATATAATCCTACATAATAAAAGCCTAATATGCTAAGTGTCCAGTCATCCATTCAACCAAACAAAGTGTAATATGCTAATGATATGCTAGGGCTGCTCAACCACTAGCTATGATGTGTACTGACCACCAGGGGTAGACGCTCCAATTGGTAGGTTATCTTGCTGCTTGGGTGTGGCCCATCAGGATTGAGTGAAACAGGCTGGACACGCCCTTGAGCCCTCCCATGGTCTCTCCCTGGCTGGCCAACCTCCTGCGTCCCTCTCCGGCCCCGATTGTGCACCAGTGGGATCCCTTGGCCTGGCCTGTGCCCTCTCACAATCTGGGACCCCTCGGAGGATGTCAGAGAGCTGGTTTCAGGCCAATCCTGCAGGCCAGGCCGAGGGACCCCACTGGTGCACAAATTCGTGCACTGGGGCTCTGGTAATACAAGAATAATCTTTGTCTCATGTACTCAAAACTGTAAACGCACTTTTGCCCTACCCTGAATATGCCCAGTGGAATGACAAAAGTTAGTGTGATGACCTTTCAGTACAGATTTACATATTTAAGATAGATGTCATTTTAAATTTGCAAATGAAAATAGCACTGGTAAAAGTAGAAGATATATATTTGCGACACACAAGTGCTGTAGATGGATATACACATTACAAGAGTTTTCAATTATATAGCATATCTAAGTCACACTATTAAAAGTGTTTGGTTTTGTAAATTTTCCACACATTTCCATTTTCCAAATCTTCCATTCTAGCATTTTTAAATTAAATGGTATTTAACTTTAATGATGTACCAATTGCCACTTCTTTCATAAATTTTTGCTAAACTATTTCAATAATTCAAACTCTCCAGTGCAAATTTAAATACACACACACACACACACACACACACACACATACACACACAAACACACACATCCTAAGCACTGGTTTTGAGGAACTTTGTTATACCAGTATATGATCTATACCAATTTAGAATTTTACCATATTCCAATATCCTTGGAGTTAACTTGACTAACTAGTCCAATATAATATATGCAATAACAAAACAAATTATGATAGATTTGTATATTGACAATTAAAATGATTTCAACATTTCTCAAGATATCTAATATTTCTAGCGGCTTTTGATATATTGAAAAGGGCATACCTCATGAAATATTAAAGTAAATTACATCATTTCGAGGAAGAAAATGACATTATACCTATTTAGTTTTAATTAAATACTAGAGCAAGATTACTTGTACATTTTAATTTTTTAACTAAAACTATTTTTTTGCTTCTATACTTGTGAAGGCAAAGAAATATACTTTTATCAAAGACCAAGGCTGGCAGTGAGAATTACCTATATTTTTAGATAATTTCGAAATTCTCTGAAGGATACATGCCTAAGAAAAAGGGGAGGCATCATCATTAACTGGTATCATACCTGAGGATCCTTAGGGATTTTTAAAATAAGGTATTTGTAGCTTCCACCATATTACCCCACAGTGTGACATGGTGCATTCTTTTTAGGCTGGGAGGTGAGTTCAAGAGCTTTTTGTTGTTCAGAGCTCCATCCAGAGTAAATCACTGTTTGACAAATTCTAATTTAAGTTGTGCCCGTGTGTGCAGGTGTCAGCCTCTTTCATAGCTGAAAGAAAAGACCCATTACATTTCATCTGTATTCTTCCCCCAACAACACAGGATCATTCCCAACAGTGGGTTTGTTTCTGCTTTGCCAGTCACCTTTTCTTTGGGATGTTCCAGTAGTCAGGCGGGCAGGACTGCGAGGAAGGGCGCAGAGGGGCAGAAATAGGTCGTCTGGCAATCCCCTACCTTATGAGCACGCGGTACTGCCAGTAGCAGCTGCTGGATGCGACGCTGAATATGAAGATGATGAACCTCCCAGCAAGAGGATAGGGGGAAGGAGATGGCAGCGAAGGCGAGACCCACACTCAACTGTGTCCTTCCCCGCAGGGAGAATTCACCTCAAGGGAAAAGCTACAAGGAAGCCACCACCGCCCTGCCTCTGCCAGCTGGCTCCAGGGTCTGGCAGCGGTCCCTAAGCACCTGGTCACCTGTCTATCCATTCAGACTGGCTGGGGGAGGGACCTGGGATGTCGGGATGGGTGGGTGGAAAGACTAGCAGGGCAAGGCCAAAGAGGGGGTGCACCGCGGCTCCGCCCCTCGGAGGCGCTGCGCAGGCGCAGTGGCCCTACTGCAGGCAGGGGGCGGCAACATGGCGGAGTGAGCGGTGGCGGTCGGGCTTCACAACAACAGTGACGCTGGTAGTGGCAGCAGTAGCCGTGTCCGTAGCGTCGGCCACAGACCGGGCTTCAGCACCGGCCAGCGCCGTGGCCAGCAGTGCGCCTAGGGCTTTTCGGAGGGGCGGCAGTATCTCCGCGAGGCGCGGCCGGGTCGGGGCGGCCGGGAGGGGGAGAGAGAGGAGGCAGTGGCGGCGGCGGCGGCACAGCTGCTTTCCGGAGAGCGGTTAGCGGCGCGGCCACCGCCGGGAATAAGCCTGAGAGTAACCCACCGCCTCGGCCGGCAGGGCTGAGGCGCAGGCGGGGATCGAGCCCGGCGCCTCGGCGCTGGTGGATGCTGGGGCTCCGAGGCGACGGCCGGGGGGCGGAGGACGAGGCAGGTATAACGGTACCAGCGGAGGCAGCGCCTCTGCTTTTCCCTTCTCAGGAGCCGGGCATATGACGAGCGAGAAGCCAGGCCCGGGGGGGCTCGAGCCTCAGCCCATAGGGCTCATCGCCGTCGGGGCCGGAGGCGGAGGCAGCGGGGGCGGCAGTGGCAGCGGCAGCGGGGGCAGCGGGATGGGTGAAGCGAGGGGCCCGTCCGCCTCCGGCACGGTAGTGCTGCCCGCGGGGATGATTAACCCTTCCGTGCCTATCCGCAACATCCGGATGAAATTCGCAGTGTTGATTGGACTCATACAAGTCGGAGAGGTCAGCAACAGGGACATCGTGGAGACGGTACTCAATCTGGTAAGGGAAAAAGCCTGCTATCTGCCTCCCAGCCCCCATAGCCTCCCTGCACCTCAGGGTCACCGCGCTGCGCATCCCTGCGAGCCAGGATCGTCCAGCCGGTGTTGCCGGCGGGTGACCTGCCAGCGCGTAGCCCTAGCCATGCTACCTCCACGGTCTCCTCTGGTCCTCTCTTGCCACCTGAGCGCAGTGTCCAACTTAATGAATAGTAAATCATTCCTTGCCGTGCAGGTTTTGGGTCGACTTGAGAGTTTAGTTGCGGGGAGAGGAGGCCTCCCTTTCTCTAGAGTTTTTTCTCATACTGTTAATTGTCCCTGGTGTCGCTCTGCGAGGATAAAAGCCTGGTCCCTGGAGTCTAAAATCCCCGGTGCTTCTGAAATGTGAGGAGCGCTTTAGCTCGAACTTGAGTACCTGGGTGTGATGTTTTCGAATGACGAGGAAAATGATGCAGTTTTGCATCTTCTTTAAAATATATTCCGAAGCTGTGATGTGATGGAGTGTTGTGGCTGTGTCCCCCGACCCTCATCTCTATTAGGCAGCCTTTCTTTCTTTGGAATGTTGTTCTGAGTGTGCTCACCTCTTGAGTCCTGTGTGTGTGTGTGTGTGTGTGTGTGTGTGTGTGTGTGTGTGTGTGTGTGTTGTGCTCGCTTGCGCCCCCACAACATGTTAAAATGTGAGGGCACTAAATCATACAGGTTGGTTTCTGTGGTTGTCTTAGACAGCGTGGCATAGGGATAAAGATTAAAGGAAAGGTGTTAGATGTAGCCCTAGGTTTTTTCTTGGTGTGTGTGTGTGTGTGTGTGTGTGTGTGTGTGTGTGTGTGTGTGTGTGTTTTCATGATAAGAAAGCGTTACTGCAGAACTGTGTATGACTTTATGTTTTATGCTATCTACTGAGGCTAAGAAGCGTTCAAAATGTTAGGGGAAGAAATAAGGAGATGGGAATCATATATTTAACATAGTTAAGAGTAGTTCATTTTTCATGTTTTGTAAATTGCTGCAGCAAAGCTTTTCAGCAATTTCCTTTACAGTAGTCTTTGACATTAAGTAAGGCTTGGTTTTGGAAGGCAAGGCTTGAATCAGGAGCAATCAGCTGACTATTGTATTTAATGTGGAGTCACAGCAATAGAAACTGTGCTTGCAAGGAGATTTTATGACACCCAGGTACTCCGATTTTTCAACTAACCCATTATTTTTATTTGGTTTATTGGAAAACTGAAAGGACGCTGCAGCTATAGCAGTGGTGTCATGGATTAGATAATGTCTATAGTTTATGCACCTCTTAAATTCACAGAGAAGTTAAAGCTGTGTTTTTTTTTTTCTTTTTGCTAGTGTTCAAATCAAAGATAGGAGAATATCTGCCCTTGCTTTGTTATATTTACTACCGTTTAAATACAGACCACCACTTTCTACTTCTTTTTACCCTTAAATATGTACCATAAAAATCAGTTGTAAGTTTGGGTAATGTTATCACATTGATATAGCCAGATTATTTTAAAAACACTAATAGAAATATTATTGAGAGGTTTAATTTTAATCAGCTGCAAATAGGAGGTTAGTACATGTCTTCTTTAGTTTTCCCTTTTAAAAGAAAAGAGGTAAGATCTCAAAATATGTTAGTATTTTAGCAGGTACTGTATTCTATAACTTTATTTCTGTAAATTTAAAAGAACACATTTAAAGTGTTTTTCCAGTTTTCACCAAACCAATACCAATTTTACTTTAAAAGATGTGTTATTAGGTTATTTTAACAACTGTTTACATGCTTATTTAATACATTTTAACGTGATAAGAGGCAATAGAGCCCTCACAAGCTGGAAACTGATTTGAATGGGTTTGGAATCTGCAGCAGTAGCAATGTCTGCTAGATCAATTCTTAACAGATGGGGTTCTATAGATACACAGAAGAGTAAGAAAGGAAGTGAAATATTTCTTTTGAGGTAAAAAAAGGCATTTAACTCTCTTCAGTGCAATGAAAATCTGCCATGAAGTCTCATATGCAAACATTATTGTAGAGATTAACTTGTACTATTAAGGTTTAGATTAATCAGAAATAAGTTAGTACTGAAATGGTATACCCCCAAATCTACTTAGCACCTTGTAACTGCATTGAATTTTGGGATAAACAAAGTTAGGTTTAAAAGTTCTTTCTATGTGTTTAAAGAATACAATGAATCTTTAAATGGAGCTTTTGGGGAAAACAAATGACAAAAGGAGCTATTTGCTATTTAAGTTAATTATATTGATTGTGGAATACATATTGGTCATATGAAGGGTCATATTTCTTGAATAGTAGGTTTAGGTCTATCTTTCCAATATACTCATGATGAAAATATCATGTGAAAACTTAAGCTGATTCTGAAAATATTTGGAAATCTTAGGAATTTAAAAAATAATTATCAAACTTAATTCTATTTGTTTAATAAGAACAATCCAGTAAAATCCATTTAGGGCACTCAGTGATTTGTTAGAGATTGAAAACCCCTAAAGTGGGGTTATCTCTAAACTGAGTTTTTTTTAATCTTAATTTAAAACATTAAATAAAAATGATAGGTGGGTGGAAATAGAATAATCACAGTGCCCTTTATGACAGAAAAGAGAAAAACTAGGGAAAATTAAAAACAATGGAGTTTCTGCCTTAAACAGTACTCTTTTCTCAGTCACCTCTGTCAAAATAATTTTCTTTCTACTTTTTTCCTGTACATTCTTTATATATAACATGAGACTACTAATACTTGGTTTTTAGGTGCTGTTTCTCACATGTCTTGCCAAAGAATTAAAAGTTTTGCAGAGTAAAGTTTAGGCATGCAGCAAAATATAGGGCCTCTTCAAAACAGCTGTGGCTATAATTTTTTGCTTCTATTTGCCAAGGTAGAAATGTGTTTTCATTACTCAGGTGGATTGTGGGTGTTTGTTAAAATTTTTTCTATGTAAATAGAAAAAATGAATAATTTCCATTGTAGATGGATGTATTTTGTGTAAAGATATTATCACTGACTTAAAACATTCATATATGGGGTGGGTGGATAGCATCTGAAAGTTGAGTACATTAGTTTGTAAATGATGTTACTTGAGAGCATATTGTCAAGGATTTTGCATTGTAGCTTTACAAATGAAAGAAAAACTGATCATCAACAAACTTTGATTTAGAGAGGAACTATTTAATGTGGCAGTATAAGCACATTTATAGAAAAAAATTATTGGCTGTTTCAGTTATAAAGCAGGCATACTACTTAATTCATTGCTTCCTTAACATATGTTTTTATAAGGTTTTTCCTTCCTTGAGGTAAATGCTATGTAAATACATGTGTTCTTTGTTTATAACATGAAAGTTTATTTTTATCAAACATTTTAATATGAGCATATTTTTAGAAAAGATAAAGTAGAGAATTAATATTTACTTAATGAAAGAATGCACAATGGGGATTTTTGAAATAGCTAGCTATAATTCTATAGCATTAAATTTGTAGATATTTTCCCCCCATGAATTACAGTGTGATGTATCAGTGTATCCTTAATTGTAGAAAATGATCATTTTTTTCACATTTAAGTGGCACATTGTATATTATATTGAAAATATAACAAGATACTTTCAGGGGTTTTTTTGGGCTAAGTTCTCTTTTTTGGCATATTGATCATGTATTTTGGTAAAAAGGAAATTTCTAAGTTATTCTTCTATACTTTTATTCCTTGGAGTTTATTTGAAGCTTGATAATCAGAATAATTTTCAATTAAAAGATATTTAAAATTTTACAAACAAAATGTATGTTCTCCCTTTGAACTAAATTTATTTTAAAAATATGACGCATTTTGGAATCATAGTCCTTAATATTAATAAAATCACATTTATATATATTAATAATTTCTTGCATTTTAATTTATGTTGACATGTAAGCTTTTCATATTAACTTGAATTATATTTTATTCTTGCTATTGGGTATTGAAAATGAAATTAAAATGCATATGTAATTATTGAACTTTCAGAATCTTGAGTTCTTAGGTTTTCCACAGAAGTATTAATTTTGTCATATGACACTAAAGTAGCAAATATTCTATAGCCAGTCTATAGTCAAGTTATATTAATTTTAAATAAGTTCTTTGTATATTGCTAGTTTTTGGCAAATACAGTGCTCTTAATTAAATGTATCTGTAGGATCTCTCTGCTTTTGTTATATTTTCTCCAACACAATGTAAAGAATTTCATTGGTTCTAGCAAACCCAACCCCCATATTGGTTCACTGATGTAGCTGTATTATACTAGTAAAATTCAGTCATCCATCTTTTTGACTATTTAAATATTACTTTGCATAAGTTTTATAGGTTTTTCATTTCTTGCCTATACATCTCATATTTTATGAATTAGTAGTATA
This sequence comes from Corynorhinus townsendii, assembly GCA_026230045.1. Taxonomy (NCBI): domain Eukaryota; kingdom Metazoa; phylum Chordata; class Mammalia; order Chiroptera; family Vespertilionidae; genus Corynorhinus; species Corynorhinus townsendii. The sequence goes on from JAPDVU010000003.1 coordinate 102,619,412, forward strand.
TCTCCTTATATGAAGATATACCTGTCACTTTCTGGTATTATGGTTTACAGGTGATTCCCCTCCTATGCTGTGAACTTCAAGAGGGCAGGAATCTATCTTATATATATTTATTCTTTGTATTTCTGGGTCTTGGATAAGTTAGTGCATTTTGAGTATGCAGGATAACATTATTAGGCAGAAGATCAGTTTCTGAAATTCTGTTCAATTGTAGGGACCAGACCCAAAATCCTTAAATAAGTTAGACTCATGTCAAATTAATATATTGGTTATTCCTATGACTAGAAATGTGTGTTGAATATATATGATGTTATTTATGTAGTCATTATTATGTATGTAAGTGTTATTTTAAACTAGTATCTTGCAATAAGTAAGAATTTGATAAAAACTTTTCAGTAAACCTATGTTTGTCAAATATATAAGCACATAACAAAGATTGTGTTATTATTAACAAAGAATACATAGTGCATTGAATAGAAATTTAAAAAATGATGGTTAGCATTTGTCATATTACCAGGAATAGTGGATATCTCTTATTATTGTCTATCTAGCATAATAGTAATGTAATGGGGAGCCACAGGGTCAGTCCCAGGACTTGTGCTGGAACTCCTGTTAGCACTGCTGAACAAGTCAGCTCATTGTTGGCAATGCCTGTGTTAGAATTTGACCAAAAGTGAATCCAAGAGCAAGAAATGTGTTTGTGATTCTGTTTGAGAACCTGAAGTTCTCTGTGCCTATAGTAATTATCGTGTAACCATTAAATTTTCTCTTTTAAAGCTTATTATTATTGTTGTGATTAGGTTGAAGTCTATTTAAATTGGGTTTTTGTTACTTATAAATGGAAAGGATACTTAGAAGTGTAGACATCAGTAACTGGAAATGGGACATTGTTAGGAACAGACCTTAAAGGTTGAAATAGAATTCAAGGCAGCGAGGTTGTTGCTTTCTCTACCAATTCCTCTAGTCTTAAGGAATTATAGAGCAGCTGTTTTAAATTGTCACCTGTGTTATTTTTGCTCATGAAACTACTGAGACTAGAACTTTAGTGATAATAGAGCATTAGGGGCATGTCTCGGGGCCTTTGATAATGCCTTATAAGAGGAATTAGCTTTGGTCCAAGCTGGCATGCCTGAAATCATAGAGGGAAGAGAATATTGTCTTTCCAACTAAGAGAGGCCCTTTCTGTCCCTAGGCACCATCCAAAATAGTAGAGAATCAGAATACATACCAAGAACCTTGAAGGTTGAAAAGCCCCAATTTTCGATGAGTTTAAATTAGAACCACATAAAGTTCTGTTTTATAAGTTTCTTCCAAGCATCTCATGTACATTTCCAGACTCTTGACCAGAGTAACAATCCAGTTACTAAAGAGCTTTAAAAAGGGTGCAACTAGGGAATAAGTGCTAGATAGAATAGCTGTGCCGGGTTACACAGCTTATTGTTTCACATTGCTTCCCAGAAAATAATGAAGCTGAAGGTTAAGGGGATGAGTCCTGTGAAAGCCTGTTGCTTTGAGACTGAATATTGCTACGAAACTGGAAAGGTGGAAATCTAGATTCATATACTGTATCCTGACAAGAGCTCTAGCTTTGTTTGCTAATTTAACCAGTTGCCTGAAGTAAATTGACCTAAAGCTTATTAAGCTTTTAGGGAAACTATTTCCAGGGTTAACCTCAAGCCAGGTAAACAAAGGCCTGTATTCTTGTATTTCAAAGGCAGTTATCAGGAGGAAGTTGGCTGCTAAAGCAGTATAACTACTAGAAGGAATATCTAAGGTCATAGAAGGTAATGGGTAAGAGAGGTCTTCTGAGATGGTAATAATGAGTACTTCCAAATAGACTGACCAAGAACTCCATTGCCAGGACAAGGAATTTTTGCTACTCTGACCATTACTGTATGATTGGTCTGTGCTTTGAATCAGTGACCATGGTTTGTTTTACCCTTTTCACTCTTTTAAGTAGGAGTTAACTTCTTTTACCATTATATATTAATTACTTAGTGACCCAGTGCACGGATTTCTGCACATTGAAAGGAAATTAATTAGAAGGTAGCCGGTGGGGTGGGACTGGGTGAGATGGGCTGGACATGCCCTGGAGCCAACCTCCCGAGTTCCCTCCCTGGCTCCAAGGGCTTTGGTGGAGGCTCCGGCAGGTGGGGTCCCTTGGCCTGGCCTGAATCCAGCTCTCCAACATCCCCTGAGGGATTTCTGTCATACAGGGTGTGGAATGCAGACACCAGTGTGCAGTAAACCACATTTGGAGCCAATAGTGCCCCAGCAACAACATAACCTATGGCCAAAGGTGGAATCGCAGGGCCCTGCAAGGATTTAGACTCCCTCCTCTCTGGTTTCTGGGTGCATCACCTGAAACCACCGCTGCCAAGTCACTGCAGCTCGGCAGCTCCTGTGTTGAGCATCTGCCCCTTGGTGATCAGTGCGTGTCATAACTACCGGTTGGGCGGATACTTAGCATATTAGTCATATATATATACACACACACACACACACACATATATATACACACACATATATATACACACGCGCACGAGCGCGCACACACACACACACACACACACACACATATATATATATATATATATATACACAATTCATAGCTATATTGTCAGATTATTAGGTACCACCCAAAAAGAATTTAGATGTGTCCAAATTGCTCCTAGCTCAAAGATTTTTCTTGTCTCTCCTTCTTCCCCTGGTGAGATGATGAGTGTGTTTTTTGTTGTGCCTAAGATAGTAATATTGCTAAACAGGGGAGTTTAAAACGTGTTGCATATATAGGAAGAAGTTAGTTTATAAGGCAGATGAGCAGCCAAGGACTAGAATGTTTCAGATTTTTGTTGGTTTTAACTGCATAGAATCTGTTGTTTCTGATGCTAACAATCTAGACTTTTTGATACTTCGTTGGGGAGTCATTTCTTTTTAATTCTTGTTTACATGGTTTGGGATTTCCCTGAATTCCTTTCTGCTTTCCTGGACCAGAATCAGAAACTGGACCTGGCCTATCAATAAAAGATATTGGTTAAAAATTTAGCTGCACATCTGAGACAGCATGATAACTTCTTTCATTCTGCTAGAGAATAAAAGGATGCTCACCACCAGAGTTGCTAAGATGTCAGAATATAAGTTTAGATTTGATTGGCAATCTGCCACTATTAATGCAGAGTATGCTTGAGAATGAAGTTAACACAGAGGCAACTAGAACCAAGAGATAGATTGACAATGGTATTTTTGGAGCCTTTCAAGTCAATTATATGCCCAGATGTTTCCTGTTTTGCTTAAGATAGTTTGAGTTGGGTTGTATCCATTTCACTCCCATGATTCTGTTACTGGAAAGGGGACCTGGCCCTGAGAGGGTCTTGTCAAGGGCTGGTCAGTTGTGTGTGGGTTCTTGACTTCATGCAGGAAAAATTTCACAACATTAGTCTGGGTGACCATGAATAAACATTTATTAAAGCTGGGGACTGTGAAACAAGAACGGGCTTAGAATAGAAGAAGCAACAGGAGACCCTATGCTGAGCTGCCCTAGATCTCTGGGAAGTCAGAAAAAATGGAGCCTTGGCATCAGGTTCAGGGGTTACCCTGGGATGAGCTGCTGCTGCCCATTGCTCCTCTACTTGCAAGCCTGCTGGGGTCCTTTAGGATTTAGGAGATGCATGCCTGTGGGGGAAGAAGTGGGAGAAGAAGAGGGAAAGGTAATTGTGGGGACTGCTCCCTAGAGGAAGAGCTTGCACTAGGTCCTTGTCTAGAGGCTTTATCTCTTTCTTACTGGTGGGAATCTTAGGGGAGGTCTCAGGAGAGGGTTTCAACAGAATATTCATTAGTTTTCTAGGTGTGCTTCTCAGGATCATGGGTCTTCACTAATTGGTCAGTGTCAGAGCAGGGGGTCATTGGTCATTGTAGCTGGTCCTAGTGTTGCCCACCTGGTTTGGCTGCTTTTCTGGGTCTGGAGCACAAGTACAATTGAGGCCTAGATTTATTTTTAGGGAGGTAACCTTCTGTATCTGCTGTAAATTGCTCTGTCATTTTGTTTAGCTGTCTCAGTTTTCCTATTTCACTTGTCCTGACTTAATGGCCTGCCTCAATTCCTGATTAATATTCGGAATTATTTTTTTTAAAAAAATTGGGTATTATGTATTACAGGACAAATCATAAAAAAATTAACTTAGCAAAGGACTTGATATATTTCAAGAAAGAAGAAATATATATTGCTAGTTAATGCAAAATTACCCTTCACTAAATAATAGTGAGGTACCATGAATAAGAAGAAAATTACCATTAAATTAAAAAGAAAACTACCATTGTTTTCTAGGCATGCTTAAATAATCCTAAATGATGATGTTGGAGGTGTAAATGTTATAGCTGTCCTGAATGACATTTTAACAATATGTATCCAGGTTTTTTATATCAGTCCTCAGTTCTTTTGACTAAGGAAGAGTTTATCTGTGGACAATTATAGGGGTTAAATGTAGTTTTGTGATGTAAGAGTTGGCAAAAACCTAAATCTTCCAACAATAGGAAAGGTTAAATAAATTATTTTATATCCATGTTATGGAATATCATACAGTCATTAAAATTTTATGTGCCTCAGTTTCATTAGATGTAAAAGGGGATATTTACCTTAAGGTTTTTGTACAGATTAAATGAATTTATATGTGTATACAGACAATACACACACACACACACACACACACACACACACACACACACACACACACACACACTAGGGGCCCGGTGCACGAAATTTGTGCACGGAGGCGGGGGGGGGGCCCTCAGCCCGACCTGCACCCTCTCCAATCTGGGAGCCCTCATGGGATGTCCTACTGATGGCTTAGGCCTGCTCCTCCTGGTTCTCTGCTCTCTGCGGACCTGCCTGCTTGACGCCACTGCAGGCCCTGCTGTCTGCTCTCTGTGGGGGCCCTGCGGGGGCTGCTTGCCCCTTATTGCCATGGCCAGGGGCAAGCAGGGCCCTGCTGTCTGCTTGCTCACTATAGGGGACTGCTTGCCCCTTGCTGCCATGGCCAGTGGCAAGCAGGGCCCTGCTGTCTGCTCACTTGCTGCGGGGGACTGCTTGCTCACTGCAGGGAATGTTCCCACCCTGCCGCTGTGCCTGGGTCCCTGGAATGTTCCTGCCCCACCCCCGGCTGTTCCACACCTGCGTGCATAGGACCGGAGTGGCCGGCGGTGGTTCTGGGACCCCGGCTGCTCCGGGCTTACATGCAGGCCTACAGGCTCACAGTGGCCTGGGTCCCAAGGACGCCTGTTCCTAGGACGCAGGCCGCTTGGCACTGGCTTGTGCGCAAGTGGGCCAGCCGCTCTGTGCCTGTGCATGCAAATCAACCCACCATCTTTGTTGGGTTAATTTGCATAGTCACTCCTGATTGGCTTGTGGGCATCGTGGAGATATGGTCAATTTGCATATTTCTCTTTTATTAGTGTAGAGATATATATATATATTTAAATTTTAATAGTTTATTGATTTTTAGAGAGAGCAGGAGGGAGAGGGAGAGAGGGAAACATTGATGTGAGAGTGCAACATTGCTGGGCTACCTCCTGTACTGGGAATCAAGACTGTAATCTGGGCATGTGCCCTCACCTGGAATGGAACTTGCAGCCTCCTGGTGTACTGAAAGACGCCCAACCAACTGAGCTACACTGGGCAGAACCTTTAATCCTCATCCAAGTATATGTTTTTATTAATTTTTAGAGAGAGAGAAACATCAATGTGAGAAACATTGATCCATTGCCTTCCATACATCCTCTGACTGGGAATCGAACCTGCAACCTTTTGGTGTATGGGATGATGCTCTAACCAACTGAGCCACTGGCCAAGGCATGAATTAGTATCTCTTAAAGTACCTGGTACAAAGCTAAGTTAATTTAGTACTTACTATAGTTTTTTTAATTTTTTTATTTTTATTCTTATCCTGAGCCTGGAGATAATCTGATCAGAGAAAAAACATCTATTTGAAACTGAGCTATTCTCTTTTAGCTTGGAGTACCTGAGCCTGGTGAACCTTTCAGAGAACAGATCTCAGGTACCCACAGCTCATGATCTCCTGTTAAACATAGGAGGCCTGTTCCCCTGAATTTTCCATAGTTTTTAACAGCGCCTAGGGTCATTTTTCCTAATTTTTTAATTTGAGCGAAGTGGATGGAAAACTGGAGAAAGAATAGATAGGAGGTTATTCAAGTTCCTTTGCCAGGAATCTCTTCCATCTCTTCCCTTAAATGGCTGAATTTCACATGTACCCCTAGTAGGACATGAATGATGATTCTAGGTAAATAATACTTCCCTCTGAGAGCATTAGCTTGAATATTTATAAGACTACTTGAATAACAAGCCTAAGGGACAAGTTAGAGGAATAACAATGATTTTGTGATCATTTGTTTTAGAAAATACTAGCCTATATTTTAATAGCTCTTAACTGTTTACAGTTCTTTTGAGAAATTACTCTGCATTAACTAATCCTCAGAACACCATTTCTTCTTTGCAGATTTGGAAACAAAGGCCGTATGAAATGTCAAGTAGTTATACAAGGTTATCTAGGTATTAAGTCGGAAGAGTTGGGACTTAGGCCTTCAGATTCAAAAGATGGAGTCTTTCCCATTATTAATTGAAATGTTTATCCAGTACTTAGAAATTATCCCAAAGGCCAGTTTTATTTGAAGAGATGATGTTAGAAGAGAGGGGATCAGCCAGCCTCAGTGAGTTGATTCTGTGGTAGGGAATGCTAACCATAGAGGGCTCAGGACAAGATGTTCACAGGAAATAAAAATGAATACAGGACAGTTTGATGGATTTGAACACAAAAGTGATTTAGCAAGCCCAGCCCATGTGGCTCAGTGGTTGAGTGTCAACCCATGAACCAGGATGTCACGATTCCATTCCTGGTCAGGGCACATGCCAGGCTTCGGGCTGGATCCCCAGTAGGGGCTGTGCAGGAGGCCTCTGATCGATAATTCTCTCTCATCATTGATATTTCTATCTCTCTCCCTTCCCCTTCCTCTCTTTAACATCAATAATAAAAAATTATATATTTTTAACGTGATTTATCCAGAAATATAAACTATGGGCCCAGTACACAAATTCGTGCACCTTGAAAGGAACTGTGGGCCATGAGGCTGAGGTGGGCACAGGAGCAGGTTTCAGTCCATCTTCTGAGCCCCCGCCTGGCCCCTCCACTGTGGCTCCTGGTCCCCTGTCTGCCTGTAGCTCTGCTCCCGCTACCGCCATTACCATGCGCTGATGGCACCAGCCCTGCTCATACCCGCTGATAGCGCAGAGAGATTGGGGCCAGCGCCAGCAGTGGGTGTGAGTGGGGCTGTCACTGGTAGTGGGTGCAAGAGGTGGCTGCTGGCTCCGATCACCCCTCAGGAGGAGGGGGAAGGGAGAAGTCCTGGGGCAATCGGGGCTGGCAGCCGCTGCTCACACCCGCTGATGGTGCTGAGCGATTGGGGCTGGCACCAGGTGCTGGCCATGGGTGCGAGTGAGGCTGGCGCCAGCTGCAGGTGTGAGTGCTGGGTGGGACCTTGGTGCACAGGAGCAAAGAATTTTCAGTATCCACCAGAGGCTCCCTGCGATGACATCAACTGACGCCCTGCCTTGGTCTGGCGCCCCCACTCACCTGTTCCACCATCCCGCCATCCCGCCTGCTGATGCCTGCCATGTTTCATGCTCTGCCACCTGCTGCCGATGCCCGCCATGTTCCCTGCACCTTCCCTGGTGGTCAGCGCACGTCATAGCGACCGGTTGTTTGGTTCAGCCGTTTGGTCTATTTGCAGATTAGGTTTTATCTATATAGATTGCTTTTTCTGGTGGAGTCAGATAGTTCTTGTAGAACTCTTTCATTTTTGTTTATCCTCAGGTCTCTCTCTTCTACCCTCTTTGTCATTTCTTATTTCCTATCTTTGATATCACTAATTCTTTCCTCCATCTGGTTGGCTCTGTTTTCTTTGCTCAGTAGTTTACTCTTAATCTCATTAATTGCATGCTTCATTTTTAGGATTTCTGATTGGTTCTTTTTTAAAGTTTCAAATCTTTTTGATAAAGTACTTGTTTTGTTCATTGAATTGTTTTCTGAATGGATTGAACTGCCTCTCTGTATTTCTTGCATCTCATTGAGTATTTTTAGAACTGCAATCTTGTAATTTCTGTCATTTATTTCACATATTTCTATGTGTTCCAGCTTGCTTTCTGGGGATTTTTCGTTTTCTTTCTGATTATCCTCGTTACAGTGGTTATTCATGATATTTGCTGCTCTCCTTTGTGTAGGCACTTATATCTGTCTATATTAATGGTCATTGGCAGTTTCCTCTGAAGACATCTTTCTTCTCTTTTCCAATAGATGGTACTGAATTGCAAGATTTTTTACCTCTTTGATCTTCCAGTCTTGACCTCCACGTCTTCCATAAGTAATGCTGGGCTCCTTTGGATTGAGGTTTGTTTTGCTCTCACCATATTGGTGACCTCTGATCTTTGTGCAGTCCTGCCCCAAGCACTCCGCTTGGGGATCTGGGAAACAGCAGCTCTATTTACAGATGATATGCGCCTCAATCTGAGTCTAAGGGCAACGGGAGGTGAGTTTTTAGGAGTCCATGTCATGGCAGTGCTCTGTGGTTTTGTTTCTTTGTCTGAACCACTACAGGACTGACAGTGGAGAGCCACAGGGCAGAACCCTATGCTCTGCTCCTTTAGGCTGAAGGAAGCGCTTGCTACTGCAGGCTTCCTCCTCTCTTCAGGCCAAGATGTGAGCTCCAAGCTGCAGGGCTTTGCTATAGGCCATTTGCACTTTCCTCCTTTCTCATTTCCCATTTACTCCAATTTGTCCAGCTTTAGATGTTTCAATGCACCGGTTTCTCAGGTGTGCCTATGTATTGAACAGGTAATTCTTTGTTGAATAATAGGGGGAGAAGCCAAGTTTATTTTTCATGCCACCATTCCTCTTACATCCTAACTTATTTTAAGAGCGGGTGAAGTAGTTATGAGGAACCATTTTTGTCTGTGGAAGTATGTTGAGCAAATAGATTTTAGTCAGATTTTCTGTTTTTTTAAATTAATTATATTGGGCTTTTTTTGTTCCAGAAATAATATTTAATGATGTTTAGTGATCTGTACTCATGACAAACTGTCATTTGGAATGACAGTTGTATCCAATTACATTGAAAAATTATGCTGCCAAACTCTGAAATAAATTGAAGATGACTTCTTAGAAAATATGGGATCTAGACATTTACAATAGTGATTATAGTTCCAGTGAGAGTGGTTGGGGTTTTGGGTCAATATAATTATGCATTCTGTATCTTAGAGCCTTAATTTATTATCTTTGTATGTAAAAGAAATAAATGTATACAATGGGGAGGTAGTTTATGATATTAAAATTTCATAATTCGATGTACCATATTTGTGGCATATGTTATTAGTTTTTAAAGAGAGACACTATTAACATAGTTTATTACTGAGACCTTATAAAGGTTTTGCTTTTATTATGATACTTAGCTATTAATGTTTAATATACACTGTTACAGAATCATATCATTCTATGGTTGACTTATTTTCTACTTGATTTAATTATTTAAGATACATTACTATAGGGAGGGTGAGTGGGTGGGAAGAGATCAACCAAAGAACTTGTATGCATATACACATAACCCATGGACACAGACAATAGGATAGTGAAGGCCTGGGGTGGGGATGGGGTAAGGGCTGGTCATTGTGGGGAAAAAGGGGACATATGTAATACTTTAAACAATGAAGATTTAAAAAAAATTAATAAAATACATTACTCTCTTTAATTTACAGATCTTTTAGTTCTTTGCTCATGGCTACTTTTCCTTAGGGCCCCCCTGCCTCTTTTAAATACTAGTCAGTTGTGTCTGAATATATATACTCATTTTTAGCCTAACTGCATCTCTAACCACATAATCTGTTTTATTCAACAAACATTTATTGACTCCTTATCTTATGTAATGCTAGGCACAGAGTTTATAGTACTGTATCTGATGACAAATGTAGGCAATGAAATGTAAAAATTCTATAATACAAATAAGTTAAGGTATTGTGGGCCACACTGAAGGGAGAAAAATACCAATGGAGTCAAGGAAAGGCTTCATAAAAGTGATGCTTGAGTTGAGGTTTAAAAGATGGCTAGATCTATTTAGAACTGTACAGTTGTGTGGTAGCCACTAGCCACCTGTGACTGATGAACACTTGAAATGTTCTGAAAGCATAAAAAGCACACTTGATTTTGAAGACTTGGTATAAAAATGTAAACAATCTATACTAATAAAAGCCTAGGTGGTCCTTGCGCCCTCTCGCGCATAGTCTCCATAAGATGGCCACCACAGGAGAGCTGCCATAAGATGGCCGTGCACACAGTGCAGGCGGGGCTTGGTGGCTGCTCTGCACAGTGAGGCCTGGGGGTCCCGTGGCTCCACGTGGCGCCAAGGGAGCTGGTCCCAGCGTCTGCCACCACGTGCGGAGGAGGCGGGTCCCAGCAGAGGAGGCGGGTCCCAGCAGAGGAGGCAGATTGCAGCAGGGGAGGGTGATCAGGCCAGCAGGGGAGGGCAGTTGTGGGCGATCAGGCCGGCAGGGGAGGGCAGTTGTGGGCAATTGGGTTGGCAGGGGAGGGTAGTTGTGGGCAATCGGGTCTGCAGGGGAGGGCAGTGGGGGTGATCAGGCCAGTAGGGAAGCAGTTAGGCGTCAGTCAGACCGGCAGGGGAGCGGTTAGGGGGTGATCAGGCTGGCAGGCAGAAGCAGTTAGGGGCAATCAGGCAGGCAGGCAGGTAGGTGAGTGGTTAGGAGCCAGTGGTCCCAGATTGTGAGAGGGATGTTCAGCTGCTGAGGGACAGCCCCCACCCCATGCATGAATTTTGTGCGCTGGGCCTCTAGTCCTATATAATAAAAGGGTAATATGTAAATTGACCCTAATGGCCTAACGGCAGAACAACCAGGAATGACAGGTCGCTATGATGCTCACTGACCACGGGGGGAGATGCTCAATGCAGGGGCAGCTCCGCTCAGCCACAGCTCAGGCTGATGGCTTTGAGCACAGTGGCAGTGGTGGGAGCCTCTGTCACCTCCTCGGCAGCACTAGGGATGTCTGACTGAGGCTTGGGCGGGGAGCAGTCCTAAGCCATCAGTTGGTTATCCCCTGAGGGCTCCTGGGCTGCCATAGAGATGTCTGACTGCCAGCTTAGGCCCAATCCCCCTGGGGAGGGTGCCTAAGCTGGTAGATGGACATCCCCTGAGGGGTTCTGGACTGCAAGAGGTTGCAGGCCAGGCTGAGGGTCCCCCCCGCCCTCCCCCCCAGTGCACAAATTTTCATGCACCGGGCCTCTAGTCTCATTAATAATTAAAATATTTACTACATGTTGAAATGATATTTTAGATACACTCAGTTAAATAAAATATAAATTAACGTCTCCTGTTTCCTTTTACATTTTTCTTGTAATGTGGCTAATGGATTATTTAAAATTACGTATGTGGCTTACATTATACTTATATTGGATAGTACTGGTTTAGAGGTGACATAGAAAAAGTAGATGAACCATAGAAAGAAACTAATGGGTATTTTAGCATGCTGCCTTTTTTAGTGTATGCATAGCTATTTGTGTACATATACACGTACCCCATATACTTATAAATACAAACACATTTATGTATCTTTATTATATTGTTTGAGCCACTCATATTTTGGGTTTTTCTGTTAGGTGTCAATAAACCTCATTCTAATGTATGCATTGACTTAATAACAATTTAAAAATCACATATTATTGGGGAAAAACTTGTTCTTCCTGCTCTGGTAAAAATTGTCTAAACAATTCATGGAAATCAATATGGCAACATAGTAAATGCATTTTATTGTCAGCGAATACTTTGGAAGGCAAATTGTAAACATTGCTACAGAGTTAAAAACATTTTATTATTTATAAAAAGTATTTTTATTGATTTCAGAGAGGAAGACAGAGGGAGAGAAGGATAGAAACATCAATGATGAGAGAGAATGATTGTTTGGCTGCCTCCTGCACAGTCCCACACTGGGGATCGAACCCACAACCGTGGCAGGTGCCCTTACTGAACATCGACCATAACCTCTTGATCCAACCACTGAGCTATACAGGCTGGACTGAAGAAACAATTTTAATAAAATGTAGGTGTTTATTGTGTAGGATTTAGATAAAAGTACTATTATTTCTAATATGTCTTGCTTATTCTAGACTAATTCTTAGTGAAATAAACAATTGCTTTTATGAGTTACTATTAAAAAATATATATGAAAGTATACTTTCTGGAAATACATGTATGCCCTATTTATCCAATCCTGAAATCAAGAAGTAACTTTTCTTGGAAAACAGGATATATACTTTGTGAAGGTTTATTTGATTTATCAGAATAAGAGTACTCCATTTTTGTTAGAATGCAATTTTTGTATTAATGAGGAGTACCATATTTTAAATAAGACTCTGAATTGAATAGTAGAATCCTGGAATGCCAGTGATTGATAAGATTTCAGAGATTTTTCTGGATTATAGATAAGGAAACCTAGGCACAGAGAAGTTACTGATTTAATCTGCTACTTAGTTTTTAAGTTGCCCAACTGAATTTCAGGTCTCTGAATTTCTGAACCCTTTCTGTTATATTAACCTGAGTGGCTTGGGTTTGGCTAGCATATTTATCATTTTGCTAGGATGCTATAACAAATACTACAGACTGGGTAGCTGTAATTTAAATATCAAATTTACTTTTTCATAGTTTTGGTGGCTAGATGTCCATCTTCTCCCTGTGTCTTCATATGGTCGTCTGTGTGTCAGTGTCTTAATTTCCTCTCTCTATAAGGAAAGCAGTAATATATGGATTAAGGCTCACCAATATGATCTCATTTTACCTTAATTACCTCTTCAAAGGTTCTGTCTCCAAATACATTTAGAATTTGAGGTTCTGAGGGCTAGCATTTTTGTGTGAGTGGGGAGGTGGGGAGTTGGTTAGGGACCAGTTTCCATATAGTCTCTTTAATATGACAGAAAAAACACCAATCCCAGGTTTATTGAGTTTAATAAGTTTACTCCTTTAGTTCCTATTTGCAATACCCAATATTCCTTTGAAATACCAGATAGACCTACAGTGGCTGGCAGTAAATTTCAGAACTTCAGAGTTTAAGTTCAGGTTCTCTGAGCATTCTGTGTTGCAGTGTCACTTATCCAAAATGGTAGTTGTTGAAAAGCTTTTTTCACTGGTTTGTTTAAAGTTCCCCAATTCTCTGTAGTTGGGGGACTTTAAACATACCAGTGAAAAAAGCTTTTTCCCCTTCAAGAAAAAGGAAAACCACTCCTTAACACTCAGCAGGTTTGGCTATGAGATCTTTCATCCTATCTTTTCAGGTTAATTTTTGCAGTGGAAGAAGAGAGAACAACCTGAGTTACAAGAAACAAGACAGGGATGGCTATAAAGAGAGTGACCAGAAGCAAGTGAGATACCCATTTACCTCCCACATGCAATATATGTGCTTCACAGAAAAACAACAAAAATAACAGGTCCACAAAATACAAAAGGTGGAATTTCAAAATCCATTCATCCAAGGGTGGTGAAAGGGAGGAAGGAGAAATGGGAAGGTAAATAGCATGGGGAGAAAAAGTATTCAGATCAGTCCAGGCCCAGGGGCTGGCAAATGCTAAGAAAGACCTGCAGAAAAATTTGTCCTTTCAGACTCACAGGTGTTGAAAATCCACATATTGGTGTCAGGAAGATTGTGTCTTACTGGCATGCACCAGAGACAAAAAATCCAATTCCTCAGAAGGGAATATGCAGAGGGCCCTTGGCAGAGTTGGTCCTGCCTTTCCTGATGGGGGAGATAAACAAAGAAAGAGCTGCAGAGCCTCCTTCCAATCCCACTCATCTCCTCTGGATGGCAGGTAACTCAGTGGCCTGAAGTAACCTTCAGTTTGGCAGGAGATGAAAGCGGTGGAGGGAACTTCTCTGCAGAGGTTGAGGTACTCAGAGCAGACTGTAGGTAGACCATCTTGTGGAAGTCTGTTGCTTAAGACAATCACCAAGGAGATGAGGCACAACAAAGGTAAGCTTTGCCAGGGGTCTTTGCTTTATTGGCACTGACAACAAATAAAGAGGATAGAGAAGAGGCAGGCATTGATAATGTATGAGGACTGCATTGCTGTAAGGGCAAACAAAATCGGAAGTTAGTAAGGGAAGTTAGTAAGGCCAATTCATCTCTATGTTTGACAATTGCTGGTGCATTTCAATTCCTTTATTGAACCCTTGATACTCAAATCAGTATAGTGAGTTGAGAAAGGACATATGCAGGAGAAACCAACTGACCATCAAGGTGGATGGGAAAGAGACTTACAAACATCCCTTGGATGAGGAAAAGAGCCTGAAGCAGAAGGCTGAAGAGCATGTCAACCATTATTTTGCTAACACTAGGGAATGTGTGAGGTTTCCTTCCAGTTACCTTGAATGTCAGGTCAGCTGTATCTTGAAATCAAATGGCATTCACAAACGGGGGGAGCACTCAAAGAGCACTGAAAATTATTGTGAGGGAGAATTCCATCCATGACCAAACATCTTCATATAGAGATGGATCAGTAGTTACTGACTGAAGTACAGGCATATTATCTAATAAAAGGGTAATACGCCAATTAACCATCACTCTATCACAAAGATGGTGGCACCCATAGTCACAAGATGGCTATGCCCAGTCCTCTCAGCCCTGCCGGAGTCCCCCAGTCCCAGGGGGTGGCAGCTGAGAGCGGGCAGCATGAGCGGCCTGGTGGAATGTTTGCTTTGTTGCCGTGGTGACAAGGCAAGCGTTCTACACCCGGCCGCAGATGGGCCTCTGGGCCACGGAAAGCCTGTGGGCAATGGGCGCGGAGCGGCCAGGTCCCGCAGAGAGCTACTGGCGCACAGATTTGTGTGCAGGGCTACTAGTAAACAATAAAACAGGAGGAGACAAAACCAGAATACCCTGCCATTTTAAGCACAGCATTGGAGAAATTCTACCAAGAATATGTGGCTCACTTTCTTGTTTCCTCTCTATGCTCTCAACTCTCCTCTGTGCCAGGGCACTACCTGCTCTTTTTTAATGCTGCTCCTCTCTCTTTTGCTGAATTCAAGCATCAAGATGTTACAATTTCCCAGATGGAGTCTTTGGTTCCCTTGGCAAGGCTCTGGAGAAAGGTTTGACGCTGCCAGCCATCTCCCAAACTACCAACTATATAGAGGAGTGAGAAGCATCCCAAGATCTGTCATTATGAAGAACCCGGCAACTCTATTGCTGGGCTCTGGTCTGGCCCCTCGCTCACGGAGGGCCACTCCGATCCTCCTCACCCAACTACGAGCTGCTGCCTGCCTGGGCAAACATAGGGCTGAAGCCACTGTGCCTGCTCTGTGAGGGTTAGCATTTTAAATGAGTTTTGGAGGTACACAGGAGGTCTTAAGTGAAAATAAGGATTAAATAAGTGATGGTGATAAAACTGTGAGGTCTGTTTATAGTGTTTCACATAAATTTCCTTTAAAATTTACAGGTTTTTCATTACATAAACCCCTGACTTCCTTAATTTGAATTATTTTATTCTTTTCCTTTCTTCCACTTTTTCCTTTTCTCTCTCATGTTTTTATTCTCATACTATAGGCCCGATGCACGAAGATTCGTGCAAGAATAAGCCTTCCTTCACCTGGCTGCCGGCACTGCCTTCACTCCGGCCCAGAGTTGCCTTTCCGCCTTCGCTCCGGCCCGGAACCGCCTTCAGCCTCTCGCCTTGTTGCATCAATTTGCATATTGCCTCCTTATTGGCTGTGGGCACCGCCATCTTTGTCATGGAGTTATGATCAATTTGCATATTCTGTCTTTATTAGATAGGATGCCTTCATCTGTGCATCCAAAGGCATTACTTATTTACTGGTGTCACTAAGCCCAAACAGTTTTAACTCTTTTCTTTAGCTAATTAAAAGTCTTATTTTCATATCTGCTGCAATGTTGGTAGAAAACCGATGTCTTCACTCTCCTTCAATAATAGCAATAAGGATAATAATAATGAGCCTCTGTTGAGCTTATGAAGCACCAGGTAGCCATTGTGCTAAGTCAGCTATTTTCAACTGAAGACACACATAAACTAATTACTAAAATTCTGTGGCATACCAAAAAATGTTCTATTTTTTGCTGATGTGACAAAAAAATAGGTTTATTTCTTATTGATTTACAAAAAAAGTAATAGTAACTACCTACTCTTTTTGCTCCAAAGTGACTTTTAAAAAAATTAAGTGCCTATATTTGTATATAAGGATTTCTGATGCCAAGAATTAATAAATCAGACACAACCTTATTATGTGATGCGATCAATAAGATGTAACACTACTTTATGATCTCTATATTTATGGTTCATATGAGGCATTCATACCAGATGGCTATTGTTTTGGCTGTTGTCATTTTTTTTATTTGGCAATCTAAGGAAAAAGAGGTTAGTGCCCCTGACTAATTAGTCAGATATTGGATATTTTAAAAATTCTTGTGGCACACTGGTTGAAAATCTTTGTGCTAAGTGCTTCACATGCATTAAATCTCACCAGAATCATGTGAAGTTAGGTAGTGATGAGGAAACTAAGGATTAGAGGTGTAAATAATATTTTCAAGATTTTATAGGTAACTAGTGGCCCAGTGCACGAAATTTGTGCACATTTAAAGGGCAGGGGGACCCAAAGTCAAGTCCCTGCTTACCCACATGCGCCTCAAAATCGTGTGAGACCCAGACCCGGGCCGCCCCCCCCCCCCCCAAATTGGGCTAGATCCAGACCCGGCCAGTCCCACTCTTGTCAAGCCCTGCTGGGCAGGGGGCATAGCCTCAGGTCCCCTGGCCTGGTGCCAGGACGCAGGTGGGCCTGAGGTCCCCCAGATGGGGCGGGAGGGTGTGCCTTGAGGTCTCCCGTCAAGCCTCACCAGGTGGGGGACACGGCTTGAGATCCCCTTTCAAGCCCCACTGGGTGGGGGGCATGGCCTGAGGTCCCCCATCAAGCCCCGCCAGGCGGGGGAGGGGGGGAGCAGCCTCAGGTCCCCTGGCCCAGCACTGGGAGGGGGACGCAGCCTCAGGTCCCCTGTCAAGCCCCGCTGGGTGGGGGGGGGGCGCGGCCTGAGTGCCCCCAACCCAGCACTGGGGGTGCACCTTAAGGTCCCTCATCAAGCCCCCATGGCCTGAGGTCGCCCGTCAAGCCCCGCCAGGTGGGGGGTGCAGTCTCTGGTCCCCTGGCCTGGTGCTGGGGCAGGGGGAGCAGCCTGAGGTGCCCTAGCCCAGCACCAGGATAGGAAGTGCACCTTGAAGTCCCCCGTCAAGCCCCACTGGGTTGAGGGAATGGCCTCAGGTCCCCTGGCCTGGTGCTGGAGCGGGGGGCACGGCCTGAGATCCCCTGTCAAGCCCCACGGGGGTGGGGGAGGGCGTAGCCTCCAGTCCTTGCTGATTGCTCATTAAGGCTCCTTAAGGGAACTTGGCTTCAGCTTTGGGTGCAGCCACCTTTGTGATGGAGTGATGGTCAATTAGCATATTCCCTCTTTATTAGATAGGTTAAGCATTGTTAGGTTTCAAACAGAGGCAGTATTTGCTATGTTTATTGCCTCTATTTTAGAAAACTTAAGAACTTAATTTGTTGCTATCTTAAATTCTAACTATAGTCTCATTGAAATAAGATATGGAAATAGCATCATGTGTTCATAGCTTCTGTGATAACTATGCCGAGCATTTAGCATACTTAACTTGGGATATTTAAATTTATTGGAGTTTCAATTCTTAAGCCCTTAGAAGTCTGTCTGCATACCCAGTTAGTCATTCAGTATTTCCTCTCCATTAGGCATATAGCACGGAGTTCAGTAGCATAATTTATATTGCTTGTTATCAGCTGCCCCTGCCTCTCTTTTTGGTGACAATTTATTTCTCCATAAGCTGTACATTCTTTAGTCATAATAAACTAGTATTTTTACTTTCAGAAATTTAACATACTCTTATGGCTCGGAGGTGTTGCACATGTTTTTTAGGATTGTTTAGGAACTATATTATTGATCACCTATTGAGACAATATCCAATGTATGTTTGTGTTTTGTTTTTGTTTGTTTGTTTGTTTTTTGTCTCTGTACTATTCAGAGTGATAATGGGGCCCAAAAGATAATTACTGCTTCTGGACCAAAAAGGAGATATTTACAGCCTGATGTGGGCTACCTTGAAGAAAATCTGTACATACTTGTTTGTATCTGACCAAGTGTATTTTTATTTCTATTTATTTATTTTGATATCAGAGAGGAAGGGAGAGGGAGAGGGAGAGAGGGAGAGACAGAAACATCAATGTTGAGAGAGAATCATCATTGATTGACTGCCTTCTGCATGTCTCCCAGTGAGAATCCAGCCCACAACATGGGCATGTGCCTTGATCAGGGATCGAACCGTGACCTTTTGGTTCATAGGTTGATGTTCAACTACTGTGCTGCACCAGCCAGGCTAACCAACTGTATTTTAAATGGGAGGCAACAGGAGAGGGGCAGGGTTGTGAAGGAGGAGCAGGGGAAGACCATTAACTAGATTACCAGGTAGATAGACATTTGATCCCACCTGAGTCACATTAACACTGGAACAGAGTAGAAATAGTGGACTGGGAAAATGACCATTGTGAGTAGCTTCTGAATGCTCCATAGCAGTGCCCAAAGTAGAGGACTCATCATAGCAGTGTTCCAGGGATGACTTGCCTAGATATCTAGCACTGTGTATTTGGAGAGTTGTGGTTGTTTAAGATTTTAGAGTATAGTTCAGCAACATTCTTGGATGATCTTAAACCCTGAAAGATTTCTAAATACCTAATGAAGAGGAGAAGGAGATTAATTTAAACATACATTTATTTCTAGGTGGTGGTTGGGATCTCAAGTGTCCAACCCTAGTGATAGTATGCTGGGACAAAGTAGGATTGAAAAGATGATTCTTTTCTAAAATGTTCAAATTCTATTAAGAGACCAATATAAAAAATACTAAATATCCTTAGCCAGTTTGGCTCAGTTGTTAGAGCATCGACCCTGGGACTGAAGGGTCTCTGATTCAGTTCTAGTCAAGATCATGTACCTAGGTTGCAGGCTTGATCCCCAGCCCAGGTCAGGGTGTGTTCTGGTGGCAACCAATCAGTGTTTGTCTCTCCCTCTCCCTTCTTCTCTCATTCTAAAAAATGAATGGAAAAACATATACTTGGGTGAGGATTAACAACAAAAAGTATACTAAATAGTGTGATCAGGCCTTTGTGGTTTCACTTACTAGAATTCACATCCTGGCACTGCTTTTTTTTCTCTTGTGATCTTGAGTAAAAATATGTATTAGAATGTGATATCACAAAGGAGAAGATGTTAAGTTATTTGTAGGAGTCAGAAAAGACTTTGAGGTGGAGGATTCTCTTGAGATTGGCTTTGAAGAGTGAGCAGAAGTTTATGGACTAGGCAGGATGGAGCAAGGGCTCAATTCCAGTACTGGAAGTCTTAATTGGCACAGTATATTTAAAGTAGTATCTCCTTCTAGGAGTGTTTTTCTCCTTTAAAAAATTGGTATTTAGTCTTTAGGATTTAGCTTAAGCCCATGTCATTTCCATTTTTCTTGTATCCATTAGCACCTTGTAAATACATTAATCTCAACAATCTTAGGAGTCACATTTTTGAAATGTATTGTGGTTTGCAAAACTGCAGTTTGCAAAAGGTCTCTAGACACTAAGGGGTAGAAAGAAGAGGAGAAATAAAAACAATGACTTAATCATGTATATATTTGTATATAAGTATATGAAGAAAGTTCATGAAACAGTTGTTACCAAAACAAACCAGAATCATTTGTTGCTTGTGTGCACCAAATATAATGTAACTAGAGGTCTGGTGCACAAAATTCGTGCATGGGGGTGTGGATGTCCGACTGCCCGTTTAGGCCTGATCCCTGTGGCAGGCAGTTGGACATCCCTCTCACAATCCAGGACTGCTGTCTCCCATCAGCTCACCTGCCTGCCTGCCTGCCTGCCTGATTGCCCCTAACCCCACCCCTGCCAGTCTGATCGATGCCTAACTGCTCCCCTGCTGGCCCAATTGCCCCTATCTGTCCTCCCCGGCTGGCCGGGTCACCCCTAACTTCCCTCCCTTGCCAGCCTGGTTGCCCCTAACTGCCCTCCCCTGCCAGCATGATCACCCCTAATGCCCTCCCCTGCAGGCCTGGTTCCCCCCAACTGCCCTCCCCTGTAGGCCTGGTCCCCCCCATAGCCATCCCCTGCAGGCCTCATCACCCCTAACTGCCCTCCACTGCTGACCTGGTCACCCCTAACTGCTCTCCCCTGCTGGCCTGGTTGCCCCCAACTGCCCTCCACTGCAGGCCTGGTTCCCCCTTAGCTGCACTCCCCTGCAGGCCTGGTGACCCCCAACTGCCCTCCCCTGTAGGCCTGGTACCTCCCAATTTGTCCTCCCCTGCTGGTTTGATCACCCACAACTGCCCTCCCCTGCCGGCCATCTTGTGGTGGCCATCTTTGACCACATGGGGATGGCATTTTGTGCATTGGAGTGATGGTCAATTTGCATATTACTTCCTTATTATATAGGATAGTAGTTACAAGTTTTGGTTAGGTATGCTGTTAGGCTGTTGAGTGTTACTATTTAATAAGAACTTTCGGTGGGGAGAGAAAAAACACTATTACATTAAATGTACACATCAATTATGGGTTATATGTGATTTCAGATATTTTAAAATGTGAAAAATATTTTCTTGAATAAAGGAAATACAGCATTCTCAATTAATAAAATAATTCCATGACATAGGCATTTCTGTCCCATTATACACATGAGAAAAGCGAAGCTGGGTGAATTTGAAACTAAGGACTTTGCGCAACGTGGAGCAAGAAGTTTTGAACAAGTGAAGCAATATGTTCATTCCATGTAAGTTGTTATTCTCTTCCCCTTTCAGTATTGTTTTTGTGTTTCTCTCCTAAAACAACAGGATTGGTCAGAGAGGACAGCTTGTTTAATGGTAAAATATAGTATAGATCATGGGTGCTTTCTTTAGTGCCAGCTTGTACCTGCTCCTTTTAGGCCATTTATAGCCATTTATAACTGTGAACTAATGTACTGACTTTCAGTATTTAGAATTATGAGTTAATGTGTAAAGTGCTATTTGAGTCAAATTCATTTTTGTATCCTGATTTTCTCTAAAGTGGTTGGCCTTTGTGATATGTCGAATCTGAATTCATATCTTGGGTCTGCCTTTTCTGTGGTTTGTGACTGACCTTGAGCAAGTATTATATCGTTGAGCCTCTGTTCCTCTTTTTTTATAACTCCATCTCTATATCTATATCCTTCATATATGTATGAATATATATTCATATGTATATAAATACATATATGAAAGCAAAATAAATGATACTGTATTTTGTTTTATTTCTCAAAAGGGAAATGTGTATGAATTATATATATGACTGATCATTATATTACTGTTTTTACTACTATACTGAATGTTCATTTAGCACACTGCTATTCAAAATGTGGACAACAGATCCGTTTGCGTATTTGTGAAATGTTTGCTGGTCATGATCTAAGATGAGATAAGGAGCTTGTGCCAGAATGTAAATCAGTTTTGTCAATAAACACACTTTTTATTTCAAATAACTTTTTTTTCTTGATGAAGGAAACAGTATGTTGATTCATGTTGTAATTCAGTCTCCTATTGGCTGGTTCCTTGAGCAGCATGAAAAAACCCGAGAGTACTTTTGGGGTACATTTTGAACAAAGCTTATTTTAATTCCTATCACTTTTGGCATTAGAAAGGTTTTCACTTGTGGCGTTAGAAAGGTTTGCTATTTTGAGTGAAAGGAATATTGATTTTAGTCTTGGATTCTAATCTTATCTTTGTTACTAACTGGGCAGTTCATTTAAGGCTTCTAGACCTTATTTTGTCTAACTGAAATTAAAGATTGGGTTAAATTATATCTGTGGTCCTTTTAGAATTTACCATACTAATAATTTATGATTTGTAAATAGTATCTTTTCTTTCTTTTTCTTTTTTTTTTTAGAAGCAGAACATAGTCTGATATTAAAGTAGATGATAGGATACACTGGGATAGAAACATGCTTTAAGAAGCTTTTCCAGTGGGTATAGATTTTTTTTAAGCTTCTATTTACCAGAAATCAAGAAGTTGGTTCTAAAGATAAAATGATTAATGAAACTATTTTTTATTCATAAGTGGTAGTCTTCTGGGGGGAGATAGATGTTTAGTTTAAGTTTCTCTTTTATATACAGGGTGGTGCAAAAGTAGATTTATAGTTGTTTGTAAACTGTAATACAATAATTATAAATAATACACTAATCCTGTATAATAAAAGGGCAATATGCAAATTGACCCTAATGGCAGAATAAGCGGGATTGACCAGTCACTGTGATGTGCACTGACCACCAGGGTGCAGATGCTCAATGCAGGCGCTGCCCCCTGATGGTCAGTATGCTCCCACAGGGGGAGCTCTGCTCAGCCACAAGCGGGGCTGATGGCTGCGAGCACAGCGGCAATGGTGGGAGCCTCTCCTGCCTCCTCAGCAGCACTAAGGATGTCTGACTGTGGCTTAGGTGGGTAGTGGGCCTAAGCTGTTAGTCGGACATCCCCCGAGGGCTCCTGGGCTGCCAGAGGGATGTCTGACTGCCAGCTTAGGCCCAACCCCCCTAAACTGGCAGGTGGACATCTCCCGAAGGGTCCCGGACTGCAAGAGGGCACAGGCCTGGCTGAGGGGACCCCTGCTCCAAGTGCACAAATTTCTGTGCACTGGGCCTCTAGTCTGTACAATAAAAGCCAAAGTGACCATTACAGTGGAACAACCTGAACGACAGGTTGCTGTGATGCGCACAGACCTCCAGGGGGCAGACACTCAATGCAGGAGCTGTCCCCTGGTGGTCAGTGCACTCCCACAGAGGGAGCCCCGCTCAGCCAGAAGCCAAGCTCACAGCTGGCGAGCGCAGCGGTGGTGGTGGGAGCCTTTCCTGCCTCCACGGTAGCGCTAAGGAGCAGTGAGCTGAGTGGTAAGGAACAGCAAGCAGGCGGGTGGTAAGGAGTGATGGCTCCTGGACTGCGAGAAGGTGCAGGCTGGGCTGAGGGACACCCTCCCTCCCCCAGTGCATGAATTTCATGCACCAGGCCTCTAGTTAATAAATAATAATACAAGAATAAACTCTGTTACACATACTTACAACTTTAAACCTACTTTTGCCTCACCTTGTACATGCAAATATATATAAGTAATAGGTGATATGTTAATGATATAGACAAAAATGTTGAAAAAGGAGGCTGTGAGAAATGAATTCTCTAGAACAGTAGTAGGCAAATGCTTTCCTTAAAGATCCAGGAATTTTAGGTTTTATGGGCCATATGGTGTCTATTGCAACTACTGAACTCTGCAGTTGTCACTGTAAGGCAACACTACCAGTATTTAAATAAAATACATTATTTTGGACACTAATTCTCTGGCACCAATTACGTGTTTTAGAATTCAGTTCAATTCTGATACTAACTACCTGAAATTAGTGCAAACCCAACAGATTAAGGGCTCAGTTCCACAAGACTGCCTTCACTTAAATGCCAGCTGCAGCAGGTGGGCTGCCTGCATTTCTGCCTGTCTGACTTCAACCCCACCCTCAGGTTTGATTATTTGCTAGAATGATTCACAGAACTCAGGAAAGCACTGTACTTATAATTAGTTTTATTATAAAGGATACAACTTAGGAAAGGCCAAATAGAATAGACATATAGGACAAGATATTGGAGGTAGGGGAGTGGGTGCACAGAGCTTCCAAGCCCTTTCTGGGCACCCTTCCAGAACATAGATGTGTTCAGCAATTTGGAGCACCCTAGACCTCTTAATTTAGAGTTTTTATGAAGTCTTCATTATGTAGGCTTGATTGATTGAATCATTGGCTACATAATTAAATTCAGTTTCCAGCACTCTAGTTACATGCTTGGTCTTTCATTGGCCAAGTCCTGCCTTGGAACTGTCTAAGGGCTGACCATGTCACCTTATTAGCATAACCTCAGGTGTGATCAAAAGGGTCTAATTGTGAATAACAAAAGACATTCTTACCATTCATGAAATGTGAAGGAATTTTTGAAGTCCTCTGCTAGGAACTGGGGTCAAAAAATAATAATAATGACAGCTAGCCTGTATTGAACACTGCTATGCTATGTGCAGGGAAGTGTACTTACTAATTTTTGTGCATTTTATATAAGGCTCATAAAAGTCCTATAAAATGAATACCACTTGCCCTGCCGGTGTGAGTCAGTGATTGAATGTAAGCCTATGAACCAGGAGGTCTTGATTTGATTCCCGATTCCTGGTCAGGACACATGCCCACGTTGCGGGCTTGATCCCCAGTGTGGAGCATGCAGGAGGCAGCTGATTGATTATTTTCTCTCATAGTTGATGTTTTTATCTCTCCCTCTTTCTTCCTGTCTGAAGTCAATAAAAATATAAAAAAAAGAATACCAGTATTATTTCCTTTTATACAGATGAGACAACTGAACACGTTAAATAATTTGTCCATCTAGCACTAATAAAAGGGAGAACCCCAATCCATATAATGGCAAAATCCATACTCTTAACTATAACTCTATATTTCTTTGTTTACCAATTCATATACAGGGTGTTTCAAAAAATGTATATATATTTTTGTTTCTTTAACAGTGTATCCTTTAACACTTTAA
This sequence comes from Corynorhinus townsendii, assembly GCA_026230045.1. Classification (NCBI taxonomy): domain Eukaryota; kingdom Metazoa; phylum Chordata; class Mammalia; order Chiroptera; family Vespertilionidae; genus Corynorhinus; species Corynorhinus townsendii. The sequence goes on from JAPDVU010000003.1 coordinate 102,644,151, forward strand.
CAGTTGATAGCTCAATTTTGAAAGTGAAATACATTTTTCATAAACTCTGCCTTTATAATTATTCAAAGTGTATGCATAAGGTTTTTGGGACACACACACACACACATACATATATATAGAGAGAGAGAAAGAGAGAGAGAAAGAGAGAGAGAGAGAGAGAGAGAGAGATGCTTGGTGAGTAACTAAGGAAATTTTTCCAGACAAATATCCTGGTTACTGATGTTTTAATATCAATTGAGAAAGACTTCACTTCTCAGACATTAATTCCTCTTAGCTCCTGTGATTAAGGGGGTTTGAATATTACCTACCAGATAACTATTGCTAGCTGTTATTGTGCTGAATGACCATGATTTTTGTCATATTTCTTAATGATGTTTCATCTAATCTGTTGTGATTAGAATGCTGTTTTCCTTCTGTCATTTTTATTTTGAGTCTCACTTTTGTTTTTAATGAAAGGAATTAGAGCTTTGGGTTTGCGTTTTATCATTTTGACCAAGAGAGCCTTCAATTAGGCAGATTCCACATTATGAGAGCTGTCTCTTGTTAAAATTGCTATGTAATAGAGGTCAAAGCATAATCATTTAGAAACTTTAGTTTTCTGCCTCTTATTTAGTTACTAGTGCCCCAGTGCACGAAATTCATGCACATTAAAAGAGGATTAATTAGAGGAAATAATTTAATATTGCTACTTGCCCTTTCTCTATAATAGAAGTGTCAGAGATGAAATAAAATTAGTAAAATGTATATGAAAACCTTCCTCCTATCAGAGTCTGGGGCGCACCACTGAACCCAGAGTCAAGTCCCCACCCACCCACATGTGCATCAAAATTGCATGAGATCCAGACCCAGCCGCACCCCCCCCGCCCCTCATTGGGCTAGATTCAGACCCGGCCAGTCCCACCCTTGTCAAGCCCTGCCAGGCAGGGTGCGTAGCCTCAGGTCTCCTGGCCTGGCACCAGAATGAAGGGCATGGCCTGAGGTCCCCCAGCCCATACCAGGGCGGGGGGGGGGGGGGGGGTCGTGCCTTGAGGTCCCCTGTCAAGCCCCACTGGGTGGAGAGCATGGCTTGAGGTCCTCTGTCAAGTTCTGCCAGGTGGGGGGGTGCAGCCTCAGGTCCCCCGGCCCAGCACCGGGAGGGGGGTCGCAGCATCAGGTCCCCCGTCAAACTCCACTGGGTGGGGGGCATGGTTTGAGGTCCTCCATCAAGCTCTACCAGGCAGGGGGGCGCAGCCTCAGGTCCCTAGTCAAGCCCCGCTGGGAAGGGGTGCAGCCTGAGTTCCCCCGACCCAGCATTGGGGGTACACCTTGAGGTCCCCTGTCAAGCCCTGCTGGGTGGGGAGCATGGCCTGAGGTCCCCTGTCAAGCCCAGCCAGGCAGGGGGGCGCAGCCTCAGGTCCCCTGGCTCAGTGCTGGGGCAGAGGGTGCAGTCTGAGGTCCCCCGGCCTGGTGCTGGGGTGGGGGGCACGGCCTGAAGTCCTCTGTCAAGCCTCATCTGGTGGAGGGTGCGGCCTGAGTTCCCCCGACCCAGCACTGGGGGTGTACCTTGAGGTCTCCTGTCAAGCCCTGCTGGGTGGGGGGCACTGCCTGAGGTCCCCTGTCAAGCCCAGCCAGGCAGGGGGTTGTGACCTGAGGTCCCCCATCAAGCCCCGCCAGGCGGGTGGGGTGCAGTCTGAGGTCCCCCGGCCTGGTGCCAGGGTGGGGGGCGCAGCCTGAAGTCTTCTGTCAAGCCTTATCTGGTGGGTGTGGCCTGAGGTCCCCTGGCCTGGTGCTGGGGTGGGGGAGCAGCCGGAGGTCCCCTAGCCCAGCACCAGAATGGGAAGCTCACCTGGAGGTCCCCTGGCGCTGGGGTCAAGGGCACGGCCTGAGGTCTCCTGTCAAGCCCCACAGGGGCAGGGGAGGCTGTAGCGTCAGGTCCCTGCTGATTGCTCGTTAAGGCTCCTTATGGGAACTTGGCCTCAGCTGTGGGTGCAGCCATCGTTGTGACGGAGTGATGGCCAATTAGCATATCCCCTCTTTATTAGATAGGATTTTTTGCCACAGCATAAATTGTCTCCTGTCTTGCTGGAGACTTCACAATGGAATGAATAATCATGCTTACAACAATGTATCAACTTATCTTGTTAATTTTATGTCTTAATATGTATGAAGTTTCAAATGTTCATAAAGATGAATATTTGGAAGGCCTCTAACTAGGCGAAGGCTTCTAAGATTGGGAATGGCCAGAACCATTTTAACAGGGATGCAGGGGGTTTAGGTTATCAAAGCTTGTGACTGCAAACTTATGAGAACTGACTTTATAAATACATGCAGAAATAATGAAAAATAGGATAATGGAAATAAAATCTAGTATTTTAGGGATAAAATGAAAGCAAAATTTAGAAGAACCAAAGTGGAGCTCATTTGTTTTTATCAGTAACCATAGATAAGTTAGTACTCTCATCTTTAAACATAAAGGGCAGTTACTTAAATATGTTTATGCTAGAGGCCCAATGCATGAAATTCGTGGAAGGGGCTCCACCCTTGCAGCCATGGCAGCTTACCTCGGCCCTCGCAGCCCCAGCTTCATCCAGGGGGAATCGGGCCTAAGTTGCAGGCAGACATCCCCCGAGGGGTCCCAGATGTGAGAGGGTGCAGGCCGGGCTGAGGGACAACCTCCCCGTGCATGAATTTCGTGCACCGAGCCTCTAGTATAATAATACAAGAGTAAACTCTGTCTTACAACTGTAAACCTACTTTTCCCACTTATGTATTTTCAAAATTATCTGCAATGAACATATACACTATTAAAATAAGAAAATACATGCACATGTGAGTAGGGGGACACACACACACTTATCAAAGAGTGACCTTCCTAAGACACACAAATCTGTTATATACACAAGTCATGGTCAAAAGTATGATTTTCAATTGTGCCTGTATAATGTAAATAATTTATGAGTTAAAGATATACCTTTCAAACTTCTATTCTTTTGCCTAATAATAATTTTTATGAAAAACTAAAATTTTTTCCCATTTCATGTCAACCAAATATTTCTGAAGTTGTTATAAAAAACTTTTTACCTTCTAATAATGGAAGCTGAGTATTATGACGCTATAATTTAAAGTTGTATTCATTATTGTAATTTCTGGCAGTATGTCTATCTCTACTGTCAGATGCTTGTATGTTGTGGTATGTACTGATGAAAGGGCTTTCTAGTATTCTACAAGTTACAGATTTTTTTTGCTTTCTGCCAATTCTAAAAGATCTTATTATAATGAAACCAGTGAGATACAATAAGGTACGTTTTTCAGAGTGCTATTTGGCTTATTTTTACTTTTTTTTTAATAGACATACCTTCAGCTTCATGCTTATCAGATATTTTTCAGTGTGGACTTGATAGAGTTATGTAATTAAAAAAGCACATATCTTCCCTTATAGAAATAGTGAAATATTGTACATGCTAATTCTAACAAAAAACAAATAAAAATATAGTAACATTTTTTAAAAGTATATTTCATTGATTTTTTACAGAGAGGAAGGGAGAGGGATAGAGTTAGAAACATCGATGACAGGGAAACATCCATCAGCTGCCTCCTGTACACCCCCTTACTGGGGATGTGCCCGCAACCAAGGTACATGCCCTTGACCGAAATCAAACCTGGGATCCTTTAGCCCGCAGGCCAGTGCTCTATCCACTGAGCCAAACCGGTTAGGGCAAAATATAGTAACATTTAAAAAAATTCATTTATAAGAATAACATTTGAGCCCTGGCAGGTGGGTCTTAGTGGTTAGATCATCAGCCTGCACACCAAAGGGTCACAGGTTCAATTCCTGGTCAAAGGCACATTCATGGCTTGCTGGTTCTGTCCTGTGCCTTGTCTTTTCGGGGCATGAGGGAGGCAACCAATGGATGTGTCTCTCTCATGTTGATGTTTCTCTTTCTCCCTTCTACTGTACCTAAAGTCAATGAAACATATCCTCAAGTGGGTATTAACAACAACAAAACAAACAAAAAAAGAATAACTTTTGAAAATGGTTTTGATTGAAAGGTATTTAATCCATTATTTGTGTTCCCTCCCTGACTCAGGGATGACAAAACTTTGTATAAAGCGGATATAGACTGTGGAACCTCAGAGGGAAGGTTGTTGGGAAGGATGGGTGGATGGGAAGTGATCAACCAGAGAACTTGTATGCTTATATGCATAACCTATGGACACTGACAATAGGGTGGTGACGGCCTGGGGCAGGGATAGGAGCAGGCTAGAAGAGGTCAATGGGGAAAAAGAGGACATATGTAATACTTTCAACAATAAAGATTAAAAAAGAAAAGAAAAAAAGTGGGCATAGAAATTGAGTTTTCTATTTTACTAGTTTTAATTAGTACTTTAATAAAATAATATTTTAACACTTATTACTTAATTTTTTTAAGCAGCTCACAATTTTAAAATGTGAAGACACTTTGAGAATTAAAATACATTCAATTGTTAAAATGAATTATATTCACTTTGACTGAAATGCTGTTTTACTGGTAAGCTAAATACCTTGAGGTGAATTCTAAGCCATGTTCTCATCTATTTTAGTTGTGCGTGTTCTTCCTCCATGGGCATTGCCTAAGATACAGACCTCCGTGAACAAGTTTCTTCTATAAACTTGGTATATAGTGCAGTGATTAAGCATGTGGCCACTACTTGTTGAGTACTTATTTGCTCTGGGCACTGTGATGGGTCAAAGCAATTAAATACATGGTTTTTACTCAGATCAAATTAATTTAGTTGTAGACCAGATAATGAAACAATAACAATTACAGATTGACAAATGCTTTCATAAAGATAGACAAAGTTGTACATGCTTAGGAAATGGCACTGAATTGGGGATGTGGGTTAGATAATGCTTTCTTTTACAGTGGTCTGCAAACTGCGGCTCATGAGCCACATGCAGCTCTTTGGCCCCTTGAGTGTGGCTCTTCCACAAAATACCACGGCCTGGGCAAGTCTATTTTGAAGAAGTGGCATTAGAAGAAGTTTAAATTTAAAAAATTTGGCTCTCAAAAGAAATTTCAATCGTTGTACTGTTGATATTTGTCTCTGTTGACTAATGAGTTTGCTGACCACTGTTTAAAGAAATAACTCTTGGACTGAATTCTGTCAGCCAGAGGGCATTTCAAACATGTGCAGAAGCTTAGAGAACTTGGCCTTTTCTTTCTTTAACCTGTTTCTTTATCATTAGTTCATTTTTCATAAAAATGTTTCTTTGTATGACCACCATTTTCCTTCGGTATTCTCTTTTACCTCCTTTTTGAAATATAAGTGCTTTTTCATTTTCTATATTTCAATGTACCTCAAGATGAGCAAAGAACTTGACATTCTCTAGATATTTTGTTTTCAGATCACTTTTTAAAATTATTTTCTTTCAATAATTCCTCTCACTTTGAAATTTGTGCCATAGCTGCTTTATCACACTGTCCTTATTGCCATTATCTGTTAACCTATAGTATATCTCTGAAGGACTTTTGTTTTCTGGCTCACTATTTTCCTTTGTAGTCTGTCTTTCTCATTAGCATTATGGATAATATCATCTCACAGGTAAAAGTCCCCTGTATAGCAGGCTTCTCAGTTCATCCCTGCTCCAACAACTTGTGTTTTCATGGCGCTATAGCTACCAGCTTACATGGCCAGACATCTAACCTTGGAATCACCAGATCTGTTTTAAAAATTTGTATGCTGTAATTACCTATTCTCATACCGACATACCTTTCTGTGTTCCATTCCCAGTAACCGGATTTGTACCCTTATTGAGACATCTAGTTTACTAAAATCTCTTTACTTCATTCTTCTTTCTATCAAATTCAGATCTAATTGAATACTATTTCAGTTATACGTATACATATGTGAGAGTCTTTGCCTTATTTGACCTTGGCACTCTTATGTTTTGATAATCTCATGAAAACATACATATATATGTTCTCTACACTAGCTGGCAATCCTGGGGGTAAAAAAATAATCTTGATTGGGTTATTAGAAACTCAGGTTCTTCAACCTTTTCTGGCTTCTTAGTGTCTCTCAATAATTTAAAAAGTTTTTAATTTTGGTGTATATGCTCTCAGACTTTTTTTCAGTGCATATAAAGACTTATGATCAGGTATACTGGGATAAGATAAATTCATATATTATATATTTGGTAGTGATCTTCTATTCTTCATTTATTCCCCATTCTCAATAATGAAATAATACCCATTACCTACTTGTAATCTAGAATATCAATATTGTAGAAGCTCCCTGTGTGTTACTTTCCAATCCCATTTTCCTCATCTTCCTTAGAGTAACTAATTTTGTGAATATTATATTTATCATTCTTTTTACATGATTTTTAAAAAAATGTGTTCCTCAACCATTTGTTATTATTTGATTTAAAAAACAAGTTTTATAAAAATGGAAGCCTACATGTCAATGTTTCTGTTTTTTTTTTATTCAACATCATAGATTTTAATTCATTTAACTGTCTTTCTTAAACCTTACAGTAACGCTATGAGATAATGGATACTGTTATTATCCACACTTTACAGATGTGGAGGCTGAGCACATATTTATTTTTAAGAAACTTGCCTAAGGTTATACATACAGTATGTGTCAGTCTAGATTATAACATAGGTAGTTTATCTCAAAGTTTACACACCTGTTATGCAGTGTTCACATTCACTAGTAATCAGGGCAATGCAAATTAAACCACAGTGCCTGCCACTCATGGATATATCTGTATCTATCTTCTTTTTGTCTCTTTTTCTCTATATTTATATCTATTTAAAACACCATGTGTTACCATCTCACACCTGTCAGAATGGCTATCATCAACAAATCAACAAACGACAAGTGCTGGCGAGATGCGGAGAAAAAGGAACCCTCGTGCACTGCTGGTGGGAATGCACAGTGGTGTAGCTACTATGGAGAACAGTATAGAGTTTTCTCAAAAAACTAAAAATAGAACTCCCATTTGACCCAGTGATCCCACTTCTAGAAATATATGCCAAGAAACTAGAAACACCAATGAGAAAGGATATATACACCCCTATGTTCATAGCGGCACAATTCACCATAGCTAAGATTTGGAAACAGCCTAAGTGCCCATCAGCAGATGAGTGGATTAAAAAACAGTAGTACATCTACACAATGGAATACTACACTGCTGTAAAAAAGAAGGAATTCTTACCATTTGCCGCAGCATGGATGGAACTGGAGAGCATTGTGCTAAGCGAAATAAGTCAGTCAGAGAAAGATAAATATCACATGATCTCACTCATTTATGGAATATAATGAACAACATAAACTGATGAAAAAAAATAGATCCAGAGACAGAGAAGCATCGATCAGACTGTCAAACCTTAGAGGGAAGGTAGAGGAGAGTGGGGGTAAGGGGGAGTGATCAACCAAAGGACTTGAATGCATGCATATAAGCCTAACCAATGGACACAGACAACAGGGGGTGGTGAGGGCATGAGTGTGGGGGGGTGGGGGGCAATGGGGTGATAAGGAGAATATATAATACCTTAATCAATAAAGAAAAAAAAAAGCAAATAAACATAAATACCAATGAATTTTCTGCAGAGGACTGATAATCAGATGGACAATACATTCTTATCAGCAACTTTGGAGTCCCCAAGATAGTGCACTGATAAAAGGGCTAGGGGAAAATAACTTTGAATCTAGAAATGCCCTACCACATAGATTAACATTTTAGAATAAGTTAGAAATAAATACAATATCAGGTACACAGGGACTCAGAAAGTGTCCTATCCATTGATCATTGCTGAATTACTAATAATGTATGCATGCTAGCAAGAAGATCAGTGAACCAAGATAAAATAGTGAAATACAGGATACAATGAGGCACGAAGAAAGCAATAAAACATGTTAAATCTAATTTTTAAAATTACATGTAAGTTGTGAAAGAAAACTGTAGAGGAGAACGAAATAATAAGGTATGGCTCTGGTCCTGTTTGTGAGAAGGATAGGTATACTTGCTAATGTTAGATTTGTCTTGGGGAAATAACTGATGATAATAATACCACCTATAATTTACTAAGCATTTAAAATATATTAGATATTTTGTAAACATTTTACATGGATTATAAGAGATATTCTATCTATCTTTAGTATGACCATGCACTTTATTTCCCTCCTTTTAGACAATTAGTGTTTTAATTGTGCATTCCAATTCTCTATCAAACTATTACTCTGAGGAGGATATCTTTCTGCCCATTGTTGGATATTAGGCCTGTAAAGTGTCCATCGTGGCCTGAAGAAATTACTGTCAGCTGTCCTAATGGGTGTAGTATTGTCTGCTCATATATATATATATATACATATATATATAGCTTTCTGAGCATTTTCATCTACCACCAGGTAAACAAAACCCCATCCAAAATCAGTGTCTGTCTCTGTCAAGACCCATTTGTAGCACTCAGAGCTGCTAGCATCAGTCTGATTTGCCATCTATGACCAGGGTCTTCCCACTAGGTAGTTTGCCACATGGCCATCTGCAGTCTCTGTCTCTCTTGTTGGTTAACAGAGCAGAACAGAACAGTTCTTACTGGCATTTTGTGCAAGAGGAACTTCAACCCATATCTGCATTGCTGCAGTGTCTATTCATTTCATGAGCCCACATGACCAACTTAAGTGAGGACATAGGGTTACCGGCTTGTTGATTGCAGTCAGTTCTGAATCTGAAAGATTTCTGATGGCCATCAACATGTCCTACTCTAATTCACTGCACAGATTTCCCTCAGTGATTTCTATAGAGTCGTGCTCTATATAGTTATTCCTTTAATAGTTGAGGTTTATATTCCCCCTGCCCTGATTATAGGGCCAGTAAATATTTCAACTTAGGGGCTTTTACCATTGTTTAATTCTTCATTACAGCTAGGAATGCCACATGCAATTCAGCCATCAGGCTGATCTAGTTTTATTCTTCAGTCAGAGTGGTGGCCTTCCAAACAGGATGTTGTGGAATCACCTCGAAACTGCCGTCCACAAACCAAGCAGCTCTTTTTATAAAAGTTTTAATTTATCTTTATTGTTGAGAGTATTACACATGTCCCCCCCCATTTTCCACCCAATGCCCTCTTCCACTTGGTTCCCGTCCCACCTCAGGACTTCACCACATTATTGTTTCTTTGTTGGTCAGTTGAACTGTTTATAGCCACGGTCGCCAACCGGCGGTCCATGAGGTCCGAAAGGTTGGCGACCACTGGTTTATAAGGCACTGTCCAAATAACAATTCAGCAGCTCCTTGCACAGTTCAGAGTCAGTCCCAGGGTAAAAGAGGCTCCCTGTTCCTGAGAATCTCCTCTTTGCATTCCTCAGGCAGCATGATCCTTTATAAACCATATTCATTTTATTATGTTACTTTTGTGGGCACTGTCATCCTTATTATAGTGTTTCTCTGACTTCATTCTGGACATAATGGCTATTTTGGGCTTCAAGATCACTTTATGTCTTTCAATCATAGGAGTAGCTTCAATTAATAATGTCCAATAGTAAGGTAATAAACATTTCTCAAATATAAATTCTGTAGTCTAAAGTTTCAGTAATCTTTGCTGGGAGGCACTCACTCAGCCTCTTCCCATAAGCCCCATAAGTCCCAGCCTATGCTCTACATAGGGATATCACAGAGAATTTGTCCAGACCAGCACTCAAGCTTATATCCTATACTGTGTGGGCTCAGGCCATCTTATTGATTCCCATTTAGCATGTTCAATTAATATTGCTTGAAGGGTGGATTTACATGATTCATATTTTATAATATTAGGTAGGGGAAATGTGTCCCAGTCAGATACAATGTCCATCCCCATCTATAATAATAAAAGCTTAATATGCAAATTGACCGAACGACCGAACACCAGAACGACTGTCTGGACGACCTTCCAGATGACCATGCTATGACATGCACTGGCCCTCAGCCCTCGTAGCCGCCGTGGTGTTTTCTTCAACATGGACCCCAGTCCCTTCAACACGAAAAAATGACAGCTTTCTTCAGGCATTTTCAAGATGTCTCTTTCATAGGATATGACCTTTCATTCTCTCTCTCTCTCTCTCTCTCACTCTCTCTTTCTCACCTGAGGATATTTTTTCATTGATTTTTAGAGAGCGTGGAAAAGAGGGAAAGACAGAGAGAAACATTAATGTGAGAGGGACACATTGATTGGTTGCCTCCTACATGAGCTCTGACCTAGGCCTGGGCCAGGGAGGAGTATGCAACCTAGGTACGTGCCCTTGACCAGAATCGAACCAGGACCCTGCGGTCTGCAGGCCGAGGCTCTAGCCACTGAGCCAAACCAGCTCTAGGGCAGGATATGACATTTCTTAGCCCCTCCAGCAGCGGACCTTTTTTCCTCTAGGAGTGAGGTAGAAAAACCCTAGATCACCTTCTTGGATTCTTGTTACCCAAGTTACCAAGGACACCACGAGTGGTATACAGTTACCTTAGCCAATGAGCAGTCAGAAAAGGTGTTTCCTGTGCAGCTTACGCACAGAGGCAGAACTTCTGGTGCACCATGGCTGCCAGATCCTCTTCCACCCTCGCAGCCTCTATGGCTGCCAGGTCCTTTTCGGCCCTCGCAGCTGCTGCAGCTTTGTCTAATTAGCATATTACCCTTTTATTAGTATAGATACCTAAAATTTAACAAGGCCAAGAACAAACTCCTAATATTCCCATTTCATCCCCATGTTAGATCCTCTAGTAGACTTTTCAGTCTCAGTCAGTTGCAAACTCTCCACCTGTCCATTTAGTCAGGACAAAAGTTTCAAGATCATTCTTGACTCCTCTCTTTCTCAAGTGCCCCATCCACTAGCTAACAAATCCAGTCGCTGTGCCTTCAAAATATATGTAGAATCTGGTCAATTCTTACTGCTACCATCCTGATCTGAAACAATATCTATCTCTTGTTTGCTTTACTGGTAAAGGTCCTCAGTGATTTCTCTGGATCTATTCTCACAACCTAGGGTTTATTCTCAACATGGGTTTTAATAGAATTGATGTAAGTGCTAAGCAGATCATGTCTCTCCTCTCTTCAAGACACTCCAGTGGATTCCCAACTAAGTTACAATAAAATCCAAACTTCTATAGGCTCCTACATAATCCACCCCATCCTCCACCTCTCAGGTCTAATCTACCAACTTCATTTCTCCTCTATACTGTTGCTTTGACAGTCTCTATTCACTCATGCATACTTGCTGTTCCTTCAGTCTGCTATGGCTTTCCCCTAATATCCACATGTCTCTCTCCCTTAAGGTTTCTCTTCAGGTGTTACCTTATCAAAGAGGCCTAAACTACTTTACTTAAAACAGTTAACACCCCAGAACTCCCTCTGTTCTTATTTCCCATCTTATTTTATCCATATAAAGTTTCTATTCTGACATACCATGTATTTTAAGTGTGTGTTTATTTTATACCACCTGTCCCCTCCGTGAGAGCACAGACTTTTGTCTACTTTGTATGCTATTGTTTTACCTCTAATACCTGGCATATATTTGTCATTCAGTCAATATTGGTTGAATAAATAAATTTAGTCCTTTAGCATAATTTACAGAGCCCAACCCCACTATAACCCCATGGAGAATTATGAAAGATGCACAAAATATGAAAACAATATTTGATGACATCAGAGAGCTACAGAGATAATGAAGGATTTCAAAGCTGGACCCAGAGAGGAAGAAAGCTCAGAGAAGTAAAGCCAGTATTGGAGATATCTTTCCCCTCAAAGCAAATGGCCACGGCAAAAGCAAAAGTTGAAAGGCTGTGAACCTTAACATAAATTTTAGCATACACATGGAAATAGACAAGAACTATAGGAAGGTGTCACACTTTTATGATGGGAAGAAGAGTAATTATGGAAAAGGTTTTAATTTAGGGAGATAGTTTTATTTTTTTCAGTCATGATGTGTTGCAGATGGATTTTGGGGAAGAAAGAAATTATCCTCTACCCTTCTAGGTTTTTTTGGCTGATCTAATATTTAAATTGACATGCCATAGATTAACAAGAGAAAATAACCAAATTACATGCATACGTATGGGAACCCCACATACATGAAGAATCAGAGACTTGCATATGCATGAGTGGTTCAGAGATAGAAAATAGTTATGGAAATTACTTTTAAGTTAAAATATTTATAACATTAAAATGAGATATATATGACATACTGAGCCAAGGAGTGAAATAAGGCTCCTAGGTCTCCAGAGAGGAGGGCAATTTCTAGGACAATCAGAAGAGCAGATATCTAGTAATTATGTTTGCCCTTCCCTATAGATAGGTCATAGTTATTATGGGCAGTGCCCCAATTTAAATCCTTTAAGGAAAGGTAAACATTTCTTTTGAGCCCACAGAGTCTTCGTTGCCTTCACCTCAAAATAATTCACATGCCAAAGTATCACATCAGGATGCCTGTTCTGGACCGCTTTAGGATGGTAGTTCTTTTCCAAGAAGTAGAATTTTGAGGGTATGTATCATGTTATAATATGCATTCTTAACTATTAAAAGTCAACTCTTCAGTTAAGTTAAAACATTTTCATTCTTGAATTTTTTGTTTTAGCTTTTCATCCATAATATAGATTCTATTGTTTCCATGCAAAGCAAATTGGTAAGAAAGATATAGGAGAGGCGACACCTGTGAAAACCTTGAGTACTTTTAAGATTGTTTTATTAAGGGTATTTTAGATACTAGTTGATGACTGATAACCTATGACGTGGATTAATACACTTTAATAATTGTTTACTGTTGTAAAATAAACTCAGTCAAATGTGCCAATTAGTGAGTTTTTAAAATATCCAAATTCTAGAATTCTAGTACAATTTAATCATGTATTACATAAATAACAGTGTTAAGAGAACATAAAATAAGGTTATTTTCTACTTATTGTTTAGTTGTTTTCATTTTCCTTCCATAAACTTAAGCTTTATTGAAATAATTTCATACATGCACAGCTTTTACTTTAAAAATGTAGATGTTTATATTTGTTATATGATTCCAACTGTTCATGAGGTTTATTTCTGTGTTAGATAAAAATAAATACCAGAAGCCAACTCACAGTGTATATAACTACTTTTCACTCTTTTTCAATATTAGTTTAAGTTTTCTTTTATGTGAGCTAAATCATACTATTACTCTACACAACTAATATCAGGTGATATAATAATGTTATTTAATTCAAGTCATGTGGCCTGAAAAAACCAAAAATTATGAGGAAAAAAGCCTTAGGAACAAAGTTATGGAGATTAATAATGTTGATAATTGCAAATTATTTTAGAATTTTGATTCATTTTAAAACTTTTCCATATATGAGTAAGATGCATATATAAAAATTCTGTATGCTCTATTAGAGAAACTTACATAATAGCCTTTTTTGACTAACTATGTATAGAACAGATTTATGTGTGCAGATTTTATTTGTGTAAAGATAAAGGTATATTTATGGCTGAATTTTGAGATTTGGATAAAAGAATGCCATGTATGCCTTAGCTGGTGTGGCTCAGTTGGTTGGAGTGTCATCCTATGCATCGAAAGTGTGCCAATTTGATTAGTGGTAAGGGCACATACCTAGGTTGTGGGTTTGATCCCTGGTGGGGGCACATTTGATTAGTGGTAAGGGCACATACCTAGGTTGTGGGTTTGATCCCTGGTGGGGGCACATATGGGGGGAGCAACTGATCGATGTTTCTTTAATACATCGATGTTTCTCTTTCTCACTCTATCCCTTCCCCTCTCTCTAAAATCAGTAAATCTCAGATGAGGATTAAAAAAAAAAGATTTGAATGTAGATATTAGTTATTTTATTATATAGCCTTTGGTTATCTTTTATTCATCGATTAAAAAGTCCAGAGACATAGAAGCATGGAACAGACTGACAAATCTCAGAGGGGGATGCAGGGAGGGAGGGTAGGTGGGAGAGATTAACCAAAGCATTTATCTATATGCATAACCTATGGACAGAGACAATACTGTGGTGAAGGCCTGGGAATGTGTGTGTGCAGGATTGAGGGGGTCAGTGGAGGAAATAAAAGAGGACATATGTAATAAAATATCATTCCTTACAGTTACATTTAAATTGAAGGAAGTAACTAGAATAAATTTATATTTTAAACCAAAGCACACAACTATTGAAAATCTCAGATAGTCAATATTATTTAAAATTAGAAATTAAAATATTAGAAATGAAACTCATTGAGCTCTCATATAATATTTGTGACACAGACTTTGACGTGATTGGAATCAGTCACTGCCATGTGTATATTTGTGTGTGTGTGTCTCTATGTATATATGCACACAATAAAATACATAATGAAGATTATTTGTGAAGGGATTTTTAAGTTTTATGGTAAAAATGGAGTTTACTACTTTGCATTTTAATTTAAGTATCTAACTGGGAAATACACTTTGTTGTAATACAGTCATATGCTGTAGAACATTGTTTTGGTCAACAGACCACGCATATAGGACAGTGGTCCCATAACATTTTTATGGAGTTGAAAAATTCCTGTCACCTAATTACTTTATAGCACATGACTTCAAATGATTTGCTAAGGATGAGGAGGTTGCCAAAATCAACAAGACTGTGGTGAGATGGTAAACAATTTTAACCTTTGGTACTGACATTGAGGAGCTCCTAGAGGTGGTTCCTGAGGAAATAAATAATGAATAGTTGGAACTGGAACTGGAACACATAGCAGAAATTACAAGAAAATTCACAGTGAAGGGGTTAGCAGAAACTTTTTCAAACTTCAAAAAGCTCCTCAAAAACTTTGAATACATGGACCCCAAAAGTTTTTTTTTATTAATAGAGAAGAATGTTCATGATGCATTATCTGCTTACTAGTAAATCTATGATAAATAAAAAAAATTAACAAAGCAAACTTAGGATAAACATATTTCTGGAAAGAATGACAACTTCTTAAGAAGAGCCTCAGGCAAGTCCTTGAGAAGGTAAGGTATTCAAGAAGATTGCATGGCCATCATAGGAGATGACAGCTCCATAGGTGTAATTGACCCTGAACACCGTCTAATAGGGCAAGATGTAGAAATGGAAGATAGTGATATTGATGATCTTTTTTCTTTGTAGGCCCAGTCTAATCTGTGTGTTTGTTTCTTAGTTTTTAACAAAAAATGAAAAAAAAGTTTTAAAGAGTAAATAAAAATTAAATAGAAAGCTTATAAAGTAAGGATGTAAAGAAAGAAAACATTTTGAATAGCTGTACAATATGTTCATATTTTAAGCTAAAGTGTTATTACAAAGAGTAGAAATGTTAAAAAGATAAAAGTTTATAAAGTAAAAATGTTACAGTAAGTCAAGGTTAATTGAAGAAAAAAAGTAAATTTAATGTACATTAAGTATACAGTATTTATAAAGTTTACACAGTGTATAGTAATTTCCTAGCCATCACATTTACTCATTATCCACTCACTGACTCACCCAGAGCAACTTCCAATTCTGTAGGCTCCATTCATGGTAAGTGCCCTATATAGTGTATCATTTTTTAAATCTATTACACTGTATTTTTACTGTAATTTTTCTTTGTTGAGGTATGTTTAGATACACCAATAGTTACCATTGTGTTACAGTTGGCTACAGTATTCACTACAGTGACATGCTGTATAGATTTGTAGCCTAGGAGCAATAGGCTATCCTACCATATATAATAAAAACTAATATGGAAATTGTCCCCATGGGTGGGAGTTCAATTGACCAGGAGTTAGATATGCACTGACCACCAGGGGGTGGTATAGAACATGGCGGGCATTGGTGACGCAGCACTGGCTGCAGGTGGCAGTGGAGGCGCTGCCGGCCCCAATGGACCCTGATGAGAGCAGGACTGTGGTTTGATGGTGGAGCAGGTGAGTGGGCGGTGCCAGGCCAGGATGGGTGTGAGTGGGGTCCCTGATCGCCCTGCCGATTGCCCCACAGATGGCGATCAGTGGTGATGGCAGGTGAGCAGGCAGCTCCAGGCCAAGATGGGTGTGAGTGGGGGCCCCAATCACCCTGCCAGTTGCTCCACAGATAGGCCCTGATCGCCGGCCAGACCTAGGGACCCTACCTGTGCATGAATTTCATGCACCAGGCCTCTAGTACCATATAGTCTAGGTGTAAAGTAGGCTTTACCATCTAGGTTTATGCAAGTATATGTTGATGTTTGCAAAACCACAAAATCACCTAATGTTGCATTTAGAACATATCCCTGTTAAGTAGTGTGCATGACTATATGTGATTCATTAGCTATTAGGATTTCTTTGCCCTCTTCGAAGAAAGTTACATTATGTAAAAGGCAGTGAGGTAGGCACTACAATATATAATGATGAGCAAGACTAGGACTCTGCCCTTTAGGAGCTTATATTTTTCATGTGAGACAGATAATTTACACATAAACCAAGTACAGATTGTAATTAGTGTTGTGATGTATTTTAATATAGAATAATGGAGACACACTTTAGGTAGAGTAGCCAGTGAATGCCTCTTTGAAGAGATGGCACTCAAACTGTGACCTGAAATATCCTATATAATAAAGAGGTGATAAGCAAATTGACCCTCATGACCTTACCAAGATAGCCACCCCCCTGTGGTCAAAGATGACCAGCAGGGGAGGGCAGTTGGGGGCAATCAGGCAGGTAGGCAGGCAGGCAGGCAAGTGGTTGGGAGCCAGCAGTCCCAGATTGTGAGAGGGATGTCTGGCAGTCGGACATCCCCCAAGGGGTCTCAGATTGGAGAGGATGCAGGCTGGGCTGAGGGACCCCTCTCCCCCAGTGCACGAATTTTGTGCATCGGGCCTCTAGTGATAAAGAACTGGTCATTGCTAACCTTAGAAATAAAGTCAAAGTGAGAGGCAACAAGTGTTTATTTGAGGTAAAAAAGAATTGTAATACTGAGGCACATATTCTGGCAGCAGCCCAAATTATGTGTTGATTATGGGGTGAAGGAAAGGGTTTTTTTATGAGAAAAGGAAGGGAAATAATCACATGAATAGAAGGGAGGATTTTCTATTGATACTAACAAGCTAGGTTGCTCTTTAACTTTGCATGGCTAGTTACTGACTTTAAAGAACATCCATAATCATCAGTCCTTTCTTTTCAGGATGTCTACTTCCCTATTAGCTTTATAAATAGTTGCTTATAAGACAGTGTTGATTTGGACCAGTCCGAAGGTTATTTTGCCCAGTTCACTGTTTGAGAGATTCAAAGAGTAAGACCTATAAGGCCTATTTTAAAATGGCTCCACTGAATGTCAGCTTTTCACATCATGTAAAGAGCCAGTGAGAGCATTGCAGACAGAGGGAACAGTTAACAAAAGGCTTGGGAATTGGGAGAAACAAAGATTTCTTGAGAAACTGATCACAATCTGAGAGATTGGAGTCTGTAATGAGCAAAGGAGTTGTGGTGGGGCTGGCAAACAGAGATGAAATTGGTGAGATATAAAGATTGTCAGGTTTTACAGACTGTGGGGAAAGAGCTTGTATTCTATTATAGGAGCAGTGGGAAGTCATTGAGAGGCTTTAAGTTGGAGGGGTGACATTTATTTTTTAAAAACCTAGCTGTAGTGGAAAGCACAAGGGCAAGGGAAGTGGAGATCTGGTTTAGGGCTTTGTTCAAAGTAGCTACACAGAATTTTTTAAATAAAATAAAGTAATGAGATGAGAGTTAAACAAAGAGTCATGTTTCCAGTTGTTTTTAGTAATTTCCATTATTAGACTACTAGAGGCCCGGTACATGAAATTCGTGCATGGGGGCGGGGGGTGTCCCTAAGCCCAGCCTGCACTCTCTCCAATCTGGGAACCCTCTAGGGATGTCCGACTGCCTGGACACTCCAGGTAGGATTGGGCCTAAACGGGCAGCCGGACATCCCTTTCACAATCCAGGACTGCTGGCTCCCAACTGCTTGCCTGCCTGCCTGCCTTTCTGATTGCCCCTAACTGCTTCTGCCTGCCAGCCTGACCACCCCCTAACCACTCCCCTGCCAGCCTGATTGCCCCTAACTGCCCTCCCCTGCAGGCATGGTCACCCCTAACTGCCCTCCCCTGCAGGCCTGGTACCCCCCAACTGCTCTCCCCTGCAGGCCTGGGTCTTCCCCAGCTGCCCTTCCCTCAGGCCTTGTCTCCCCTAACTTCCCTCTTCTGCCGGCCTGGTCACCCTTAACTGCCCTCCCCTGCTGGCCTGATCCCTCCCAACTGCCCTCCCCTGCTGGCCATCTTGTGGTGGCTATCTTGTGTCCACATGGGGGCAGGATCTTTGACTCCATTGGGGCAGCCATCTTGTGTGTTGGAGCGATGGTCAATTTGCATATTACTCTTTTATTAGATAAGAGTAGTAAAATTTCATGAACCTTTGTTTTCATTTCCTGTGGGTAAATATCAAGACTAGAGCTGTTGGGATATATGGGTAAATACATGTTTAACTTTATAAGAAACTTGCCAAATTGTTTTCAAAAGTAGCTGTATCATTTTGTATTAACACTAAAAAATGTGCTGTAGTTCCAACTGTTTCATATACTCTACTTGGTATGGCCAATCTTTTTTATTTGAATCTTGTTGGTGTGTATTGTAGCTTAACTAGGGTTTGATTTTCATTTTTTTAAAAAAATCTTTATTGTTGGGAGTATTACAGATGTCCCACTTTCCCCCCCAATGCCCCCTTCCACCTGGTTCCTGCACCATCCTAGGCCTTCACCATCCTATTTGTCTGCTCCAGCCCCCCGCCCCCCCTCTTCTGACTTACATCAGCCTGTTCCATGTTTCCATGTCTCTGCTTATATTTTATTCATCAGTTAGTTTTGTTCATTAGATTCTTTGTTTATTTTGATTTTTAGATTCAATTGTTGATAGATAGTATTTATTGCCATTTTATTCTCCTCCTCCTGCTCCTCCTCCTTCTTCCTCTTCCTCCTTCTTTAAGAATACCCTTCAACATTTCATGAATACTGGTTTGGTGGTGATGAACTCCTTTAGCTTTTTCTTGTCTGTGAATCTCTTTATCTGACCTTCAATTCTAAATGATAGCTTTGCTGGGTAGAGTAATCTTGGTTCTAGGTCCTTGCTATTCACCACTTTGAGTAGACTAATCTTAGTTGCTTGTACTTACTATTCATCACTTTGAATATTTCTTGCCACTCCCTTCTGGCCTACAAAGTTTCTGTTGAGAAATCAGCTGACAGTTATATGGGCACTCCCTTGTAGGTAACTAACTGTTTTTCTCTTGCTGCTTTTAAGATTCTCTCTTTGTGTTTAACCTTTGGCATTTTAATTATGATGTGTCTTGGTGTGGTCCTCTTTGGATTCCTCTTATTTGGGGTTCTCTAACCCTACCTGGTGAAAGAAATAGACTTGTAAGTCTATTTCTTTCACCAGGTAGGGTTAGTTTTCTGTCATTATTTCTTCAAATAGGTTTTCAATATCTTGCACTTTCTCTTCACCTGGCACACCCATAATGTGAATGTTGGTACAGTTGAAGTTGTCCCAGAGGCTCCTTACACTGTCTAAATATTTTTGGATTCTTTTTTTCTTTTTGAATCTCTGATTGGGTATTTATTGCTTCCTTATATTCCAAATCATTGATTTTACTCTTGGTGTCCTCTTCTCTACTATTGATTCCCTATAAATTATTCTTTATTTCAGTTAGTATATGCTTAATTTTTGACTGGTCCTTTTTCATGTCTTTGATATTCTCACTAAGATCCTTGAAATTCTATTTAAGTCATTGAAGCTCTCATTAAGTTCCTTGAGCATCTTTATAATCATTGTTTTGAACAGTGTATCCAGTAGTTTGCTTGTTTCCATTTCATTTAGTTCTTTTTCTGGAGATTTCTTCCTTATCTTTCATTTGTAACTTTTTTTTTTTGTCTCTGCATTTTGGCTGCTTCCCTGTGTTTGTTTCTGTGTATTAGGTGGAGCTTCTATGTCTCCTGGATTTGGTAAAGTGGCCTTGAGTAGTAGGTGTCCTGTAGGGCCCAGTGGCTCAGCTTCCCCAGTCACCTGAGCTGAACACTGTTGGTACACCCCTGTGTGGGTTGTGTGTACTGTCTTATTGTAGTTGAGCCTTGATTACTATTGGTATCACTGGGAGAAATTAACCTCCAGGTCAATTGGCTGTGAGGACCAGCTTTGTCTACAATGGAAGAACTGGTGTGTAGGAGAAACCCTTATGGAGTAGGACTTGCTTCAGTGGGTCTTTGGAGCTCACCAAGTCTGCCCCTGAAGTGTGTCCCCTGTGTATGTGTAGAGTTGTAATCTGGCATGATCTGTCCCCAACTGGCTCTGGGGCTTCCTGGGAGGTGCAATGTCAGCCACTGCCTGTGTCCTGCTGTGGGCGGCTACCTGGCAGGAGCTATAGAGCAATCTGCAAATTGTTGCTGCTTTTGTTGGGCTTGGAGGTACCCAGGAGAGGCCAAACTGTGAAGCAGGGCTGGGCTTGAGGCTGCTTATCGAGAGATATGGGGCATGCTGAGTCCGGCTGCTACTTGTTTGAGAGTTTTTAGTAAAATCTGAAGCCTGAGGCAGTACAGGCTATTCATATGGAAAAACTGCTGCAATCAACTTGGGTCGGGCTATAAATTTGATGGGGCGGGGTCTCAGGGAATCACCATGGCAGGGTAAACAGTTTGAGCTAGGTTTTTGGAGATTCAGATATCATGCCTGCCAGTCAGCGCTCTCTCTCTCTCTCTCTCTCTCTCTCTCTCTCTCTCTCTCTCTCTCTCTCTCTCTCTCTGTATGCATGTGGGGAGGAGGGTAGCAGGGAGAAGGTTTCAGCATATTGGCAATGACCTCTAGAGGACCTCTAGAAGGACCTCTGGATCTTTTCAAACTGCTGCTCCTCCACTGGAGCTCAATGGGAGTGAGTCCAAGTAATTCTATGCAATGTCCCTTTAAGAAGAACTGTCTGGGTCTCCAATGGCCTCCATGTCACTCAGCCACAATCCCCTCAGGTTTTTATAGCCCAAAGTTATGGAATTCTCTTTCTGGCTCTGGAACTCTGGCCTGGGGGCCTCTTTTGGGGCTGGTACCCTTTGCTCCTCACAGCAGACCTCATCAGCCAAAATATCTCTCCCAATTAAAAACACGCCACACGTGGGTGTTGTACCAGCCCATTCAGTACCTCTGCCCCTCCTACCTCAGTCTCAATGTGCTTCCTACTTTTCTTCTCTAGTTGTAGGACTTCCATTCAGCCAGATTTCAGGTGGTTCTGAATGATGGTGGTTCTTTATTTTAATTGTAATTTTGGTGTGGTTGTGGGAGGCGGTGAGTACCATGTTACCTATGGTGCCATCTTCCATTACTCTGAATTTTCATTTTCTTAGTAACAAATGATGTTGAATATCTTTTTATTTGCTTAGAGCACATTTTAATACCTTTTTTGAAATATGGTTATATCTTTTCCCATTTTTAAAAGAAATTGGGTTATTAATAGCAAGATGTGAGAGCTCTTTAAAAATTTTTTTTTATTAATTTCTGAGAAGGGGGAAGGAGAGAGAGATAGAACATCAGTAATGAGAGAGAATCATTGATCAGCTGCCTCCTGCATGCCCCCCATTGGGGATTGAGCCTACAACCCAGACATGTGCCCTAACTGGGAATTGATCCTCCCGGTTCATAGGTCAGTGCTCACCCACTGAGCTTCACCAGCTGAACGAGAACTCTACATATTCTAGATACAGTTCCTTTATCACAAACGTGATTTCTAAATACTGCTTCTAATGCTGTGGTTTGTATTTTTCATTCTTTTAACAGTTATTAATTTTACAGAAGTCCAGACTATCAGTTTTTTCATATGCATCTTGTCCTTTGTGGCCTGTTTAAAATATATTTGCCTAATTAAAAAGTTAAGAAGATTTTCCTTAGAATTTTTATAAGTTTAACTGTTACATTTGTGAATGGTATAAAGTAAGAGTCCATGTTCATTTATTGGCGTATGAATGTCCAGTTTTTCCTCACTATTTATGTACTAGAGGCCCCGTGCATGAAAATTAATGCAATGGAGGGGAGGGGTCCCTCAGCCCGGCCTGCCCCCTCTCACAGTCTGGGAGCCCTTAGGGACGGGAGGTGACCTGGTGATCAGGGGAAGGCGACACCCCATCACACCTCTGCTGCTGCCACTGCTGGCAGAGCAAGCCTTGGCTGGTCTTGGTTACCTGTGCCTCTGGTCGGCCCTGGGCAGCTGGGAAGCCGCCATCTGAGGCTTGCCTGCGCCTCGGGCTGACCCTGGGCAGCTGACATCTGAGGCTTGCCTGTGCCTCGGGCGTCGGCTGGGCAGTCGCCATCCAAGGATTGCCTGCGCCTTGGGCTGGCCTTGGGCAGCTGGGGAACTGAGGGGACTGGGGGACTCCGGAGGCAGGCCAGGGTGTGGGCCTGGCCTTACCATGCGCCTGCTGCCTTGGCGGGCCTGAGGGGACTGGGCACCGCCATCTTGTGGCTGTGGGTGCCACCATCTTTGAGGTGTGGCAGACAATTAGCATATTCCCTTCTTATTGGCTGTGGGTGCTGCCAACTTTGCACAGCATGAGGGTTAATTAGCATATTCCCTCTTTATTAGATAAGATACTGTTCTTTCCCCATTACTTATCTTGATACCTTTGTCTGTAACCAGTTGATCATCTATTGATTTCTTTTTTTATTTTTGTGGGTCTATATCTGGACTTTCTGCTATTAATGCATATGCTTACTTTTATAGCAATATCACTGTCTTGATTTATGTGGCTTTGTAGTAAACTCAAAATCTGGTAGTTTAGCACCTCTCCAATTAGTTCTGTTTTGGATTTGTTTTAGCTATTATTGGCCCCTTTATTGTTTATTGTTCATATACATTTTAGAATCAGTAAACTTTTAACAAAAAGACAGCCACAAGTTTGCTTAGAATTGTGTAAAAATTTGGGTGGAATTTATATCTTTTTCTTTTTAAATATATTTTATTGATTTTTTTACAGAGAGGAAGGGAGAGGGATAGAGAGTTAGAAACATAGATGACAGAGAAACATCCATCAGCTGCCTCCTGCACACCTCCTACTGGGGATGTGCCCACAACCAAGGTACACGCCCTTGACCAGAATCGAACCTGGGACCTTTCAGTCCGCAGGCTGACGCTCTATCCACTGAGCCAAACCGGTTAGGGCATGGAATTCATATCTTTTAATCCTTGAACATGATACATTTCTGTATCTGTTTAGGATTTTGTTTTTTTTTTCTTTTTTGAAAAAATTCTTAATTTTGTATTTTAAGGTGCACAGACCTTTTAAAAAATATCTATACATATAAAGAGGTAATATGCTAATTTGTCTGTTACGGTGTCCGAGATACGACCGCACAGGAACTGGTGGGTGGAAACGGGTGCAGAGACTTCCGCCCCTAGTGCAGGCGTGCACAGGCCTGCCCAGTGCTAACTACATGTTGCTCAGAGGTGGAGGCTGCTCCTGACTGATTGGCGGAGACAGGGGCGGCCAGCCAAGCCCGAATCTAGCTTCGGTGGGGCCAGTCGGAGCCCGAGGCCACCCCAGCCTCTGTAGGTCCTGGGCCGGACAGTGGCTCAGCGGCAGGTGGCGTCTCCATGCATGATGCCCAGGGGTGGCTTCTAGGGGTGCGGGGACTCACTGTGGGCTGCAGCACCTCACTGCGGGCTGCTGTGCCATTGCTGCTGCTCGGTGGGAGCCCGGTGGCCTGGAGCTGGAATGGGTGTGCACAGACTGCCACGCTCCCAGGCCCGCCCTGCCCCGGCACCACGCCTGCCTCCATGGCAGCCACGGACCCCACCCCTCACTTCAGGCAGGGGGAGGAGGCTCACAGCTGCCAACAACCTAGGCCATACCACCTGTGCTGCCGCCTGCCTGGCTGTCAGGGACCAGAGTGTTGCGGGCGAGCTGCTCCAGCCCCTGGTGGTGGAACGGGAGGAGGGCGCTGGATGCTGGGAGGGTAACTCAGCCAGGGTCCTCCTGGTGCAGGGAAGGGGCCTGGTCTGGGCCAGGTGGGGGGCTTAGGAAGTCTGGCTGAGCAGGTGCTGGTTCATACCAACTGTTACTCTGCCATCTTCCTCCAGCTCTCCAAGCCAACCCTCCTGCCCCACCTGCCTGAGGGAATGGGCTCTGGGTGACCTTCCTGAGCGCAGACTGTGGGCTTGGAGACTCGAGGAAGAGTGCCTGGCGGGCCGGGTGGGGGCCAGTGCAGAACTACCAAGGCAGAACTGCTTCAGTGTCTCGGTGAACTTTGCAACTGACCCAAGTAGGAAACCGAGAGGGGAGAGGCTGGGAGCTGTGGATTCCCAGCACTTTAGTCCTTGAAGACAGCTCCACTTGGAATGAGAGGTGGCTATACATTCAGCTGAGAAGTAAGGGGGCTGAACCCCACTGTTCTGGGATCTGGTCTGTCCGAGGCCTGAGCGTCCACCATGAGAAGGAAAAAATGGTGGGAGGGGCTTAGAGGAAGTGAGGACAATCGAAGGAAATGTGTTTAGACTTTCCCCAGCACTCTCCCTCTTTCCGCTGCCTACAAAAGCCCCGGCCCGCCACAGTTCTGTCTTGACCTTTTAGTCCCCTGTTCTCCAACCACAGAGGAAGAAATAAGGAAGGACTCTGTGCTGCCTCCAGGAAGTATCTATATACCTAATCGGCCGGTTGCCTCCCACAGAGGAGTGGACCTAAGCTGTCAGTAGGACATCCTGTTAGGGCTCCCGGACTGTGAGGGGGGGCAGGCCGGTCTGAGGGAACCCTCTCCTCTGTGCACGAATTTTTGTGCACCAGGCCTCTAGTTTAATATGCTGAATATGAGCAGTTGGAGAAAAAACTTCCTTGTCTTATTCCTAAAAAGTATGTAGTCATTCACCATTAAGCATCATGTTACTTGTAGGTTTTTCATAGATGCCTTTTATCAGTTTGAGGAAGTTTCTTTAAATCCTAGTTTGTTGAAAGTTTTTGTAATAAATTGTTTTAAATATTTTAAAGTGATTTTTATACATCTTTTGAGATGGTCATATGGTTTTTAGTGTGTTCATATGGTGAATAACATTGTTTGGTATGTTGATTAGTAAACTAAACCTGCTTTCCGGATATATATTTACTAATGTTTTTTGTGTCTATATTCATGAGGGTTGTTAGTCTCTAGTTTTTCTTTTTTCCTCTGGTATATTTTTTCTGGATTTATTGTCATGGTATTGTTGGCCTAGAAAATGAGTTTGGAAGTGTTCTCTCTTTTTAAAATTTCAGGAAAAATACATGTAAAATTGGTAGTAATGTTTTTAAAAGTAAATGATAGCATTCATCTGTGAAATCATCTGGATCTGGGGTTTTGTTTGTGGGAAGGTTTGTAACTACAAATTTAATTGCTGTGATGGACACAGGACTAGTTACGATTTTTACTTCTTAAGCAGCATGTTTGCATTATTCAAATGATACGTGTTTGATTTACGTTGTCAAACTTATAGGCATACATTTTTTTAGAAGAATCATGTATATCCCTTGAGTGTACATAGGATCTGTAGTGATGCCTTCTTTATTTGTACTTCTTTGTATTTCTGTTAGGCTTTTTTTACCCTCCAGTCCCACCCCCAATACACACATTTTGAGTCATCTGCCTAAATAAACGGAAGAACCAGGATTTGGTTTCATAATTTTTCTCTATTGTTTTTGATACTTTCAAATAACTTTGATTTTTTAAACTTTCAGTTAAATTTTTCTGTCTTGCTTTGGGTATAATTTCCTCTTTTTTAAGTTCTTAATGTGGAAACTGAGGTGATTTTATTTAAAATCTTTCTTCTTTAGTAATATGAGAATTTAATGGTTTAAATTTCCCCGAAGCACTGCTTTGTCCCCATCCCATAAATTTTGACATGTTGTGTTTTCATTTTCACGCAGTTAAAAATTTAAAAAATGTTTCTGGTGACTCCTTCTTTGCCTCACAAGTTAGTTAGAATAAATTTTTAGGTACTTTTTCTTTTTTCTGATGTATATTTTTGCTTTAATTCTACTGTGATCAGAATTGTGACCTTCACTGAGATTTTTTTACATCCCAGGATTTCTTATCTTGTTGAATATTTAATGTACATTTGAAAAGGATATATTTCTACTGTTGTTGGATGTTTCTACAAGTTGGTTGATAACATTATTTAAGTCTTCTGTATCTTTGATGATTTATTTTAAATTATTATTACCAATTAATGAAAGAGAAATGCTGAAATTTCCAACTAAAATTGCAGATTTGTCTGTCTTATTTGTATTAGGCTTTGCTTCCTGCTTTTTGAAGTTCTATTATTATATGAATTCATACTTAGGATTTCTATCTCATTTGGATGAATCAACCTCTACCTCCTTATGGAAAGTCTCTGGTTATTTTTCTTTTGTTAAGTCAGCTTTTTGTGATATTAATATAGCTACATCCTGTTTTTTTTTGTGTGTTTTTTTTGTTACAGCATGTGTTTGTATGCTATATCTTTGTACATTCTTTTACTTTTAACCTTGTTCTTTATACTTTAATTCATTAATTTTCAGTGTTAACCAAAGTAGAAATTTACCCTGTAATAAGAAAAACACCCACAACTATTTATTTGAGCAAAAATAATAGCAACCTGGAAGACAGATTCTAGTAGCAAGCTAAATTGTGCTCCAGAGAACAAAGAAGAGCAGGGCTTAGAAGGCAAAACCACCAGTGCGGTTCATCCATGCAGATGAAAGATTACTGGCTAGTTTAACAGGGATTGGTTAGTTCTATTATGCAAAAGAGATGGGCAAAAAATGCAAGGAGGTCTAGTCCTTGTAGCAATTGTTCCAGGATGTTTATGACTCAGCCTTAGTCTGAGTTAGCAACAGGTTAGCAACTTGATAGCAGCTCTGGGAACTTAGGCACAAGATGTGCATAGGCTCCTGACTCTATTTTAAGTGACTGTCTTAGAAAAGTTTATTCCATTTTATTTTTTCCATTATCACTAAACTATTGCTCATGTGCTAGCTCCCTGGTTCTATAACATTTTACTGGACAACAGCCACATCTTGTCATTTAGATATTATATGGGGTTGTTTTTAATTAAAAAATGCAGAATTTAGTAGTTATGATAAAGGCCAAGTGATCTGGAAGTCTAAGATTTTTACTGTATTGCCCTTTGAGAAAAAGTTTGCTGACCTCTGTTTTGTTTTTGTTTATATTGTTGGAGCTTGCTATAGTTTTACATAACTGCACTTTCTGCCCTTTAAGTGATGGCTTTAGATTATTTACATTTAATGCAGTTGATTAATATGGCCATATTTTAGTTAGCTACCTTTGCTGTCTATATATATAAAAGCCTAAGTGACTGAATGAATGAATGACCTGTCACTATGATGCACACTGACACCAGGGGCCGGGTGCTTAATGCCGGAGCTGGCCCCTGGTGGTCAGTGCGCTCCCACAGTCAACCTTCCATGGCTGGTCAACCTCCCACGGTCCCCTACCCTGCATTCAACCATTTGACTGGTCTCTGTGACGTGCACTGACCACCAGGGAACAGATGCTCTGACCAGTAGGTTAGCTTGCTGCTGGGGTCTGGCCGATCAGGACTGGACATGCCCTGGAGCCCTGCCGCAGTCCCTCCCCGGCCCCAATCATGCACTGGTGGGGTCCCTCAGCCTGAACTGTGCCCTCTTACAATCTGGGACCCCTCAGGGGTGTTGTTGAGCCAGTTTTGGCCAAATCCCCTGCAGGCCAGGCTGAGGGAACCCACGGTACAGGGATCTGTGCACTGGGCATCTAGTTTATATTTATCACATCTCTATTTTTTTTTTGTCTTTTCCATTTTCTTTTTTTTAAATATTTTTATTGTTTAAAGTATTACGTATATTAGTACATATATCTCCATTCCCCCCCCCTTTGACTTTCCCCGAGCCTCCCCTACCCCCTGTTGCATGCCCTCATCCCACGCCCCACCCCCCGTGTCTTGTGTCCATTGGTGTGCTTATATGCATACATACAAGTCCTTTGGTTAATCATCCCCTCCTCCCCAACACTCCACAGCCTTCCTGCTGTAATTTGACAGTCTGTTCAGTGTTTTACTGCCTCTGTATCTATCTTTTTATTAATCTGGTTATAATGTTCTTTATTTTCTATAAATGAGTGAGATCATGTGGTATTTTTCTTTCATTGCCTGGCTTATTTCACTTAACATAATGCTCTCCAGGTCCATCCATGCTGCTGTAAATGGTAAGAATTCCTTCTTTTTTATAGCAGCATAGTATTGCAATGTGTAGATGTACCATAGTTTTCTAATCTACTAATCGGCTGATGGGCATTTAGGCTGTTTCCAAATCTTAGCTATGGTGAATTGTGCTGCTATGAACATAGGGGTGCATATATCCTTTCTGATTGGTGTTTCTGTTTTCTTGGGATATATTCCTAGAAGTGGGATTACTGGGTCAAATGGGAGTTTCATTTTCAATTTTTTGAGAAAACTCCACGGTGTCTGCACCAGTCTGCATTCCCACCAGCACTGCACAAGGGTTCCATTTCCTCCACATCCTCTCCAGCACTTGTTTGTTGATTTGTTGATGATTGCCATTCTGACAGCTGTGAGATGGTACCACATTGTCGTTTTGATTTGCATCTCTCAGATAATTAGTGACTTTGAGCATGTTTTCATATATCTCTTGGCCTTCCTTCTGTCTTTTTTCGAAAAGATTCTATTTAGGTCCATTGCTCATTTTTTTACTGGATCATTTATCTTCCTTCTATTAAGTTGTAAAAGTTCCCTGTAGATGTTGGAGATTAGAACTTTATCAGTGATAACATTTGCAAATATGTTCTCCCATGCAGTGGGCTTTCTTGTTGTTTTGTTGATGGCTTCTTTTTATGTGAAAAAGCTTTTTATTTTGATGTATCCCATTTGTTTATTTTGTCATTAGCTTTCATGGCCCTAGGAGCAGTATCGGTGAAGAAATTGCTTGGGCATGTATCTGAGATTTCTCTGCCTGTAGATTCCTCTACTATTTTTATGGTTTCCCATCTTATGTTTAAGTCCCGTATCCATTTTGAGTTTATTTTTGTGTATAGTGTAAGTTGGTTGTCTAATTTCATTTTTTTGCATGTATCTGTCAAATTTTTCCAACACCATTTATTGAAGATACTGTCTTGACTCTGTTGTATGTTCATGCCTCCTTTGTCAAATATTAATTAAGCATAGTGGTTTGGGTTGATATCTAGATTCTCTTATTCCATTGATCTATAAGTCTGTTCTTGTGCCAGTACCAGGCTGTTTTGAGAACAGTGGCTTTGTAATACAGCTTGAAATCTAGTATTGGGACCCCACCTACTTTTTCTTCTTTCTCAGGATTTCTGTGGCTATTCAGGGTCTTTTTTCATTCCAGATGAATTTTTGGAGAGTTCTTTCTAGGTCTGTGAAATATGCCGTTGTTATTTTAATGGGGAGTGCATTGAATCTATAGATTGCTTTGGGTAGTATGGACATTTTAATGATGTTGATTCTACCAATCCATGAACATGGTATGTTCTTCCATCTGTTTATGTCTTCCTCTCTCTCGTTTTTCAGTGTCCTGTAGTTTTCCACTTATAGGTCTTTTACCTCCTTAGTTAAGTTTATTCCTAGGTATCTTAATTTTTTTGGTGTGATGGTAAATGGGATTGCTTTTTTAGGCTCTCTTTCTGTAAGTTCACTACTGGTGTATAGAAATGCCATAGATTTCTTGGCATTAATTTTGTATCCTGCTACATTGCTGAATTCATTTATTAAGTCTCTTAGTTTTTTGATGGAGTCTTTCGGTTTTTTTATGTACAATATCATGTCATCTGCAAATAAGGACAGCTTTACTTCTTTTCCCATTTGGATGCCTTTTATTTCTTCTTCTTGTCTAATTGCAATGGCTAATATTTCCATTACTATATCGAACAGGAGTGGTGAGAGTGGGCATCCTTGTCTTGTTCCTGTTCTTAGGGGAAATGGTTTTAGTTTTTGCCCATTGAGTATGATGTTAGCTGTGGGTTTATCATATATGGCTTTTATTAGGTTGAGGTATGATCCTTCTATTTCCACGTTGTTGAGAATTTTTATCAGGAAAGGGTGTTGGATTTTGTCC
The DNA here is from genome assembly GCA_026230045.1 of Corynorhinus townsendii. Classification (NCBI taxonomy): domain Eukaryota; kingdom Metazoa; phylum Chordata; class Mammalia; order Chiroptera; family Vespertilionidae; genus Corynorhinus; species Corynorhinus townsendii. The sequence goes on from JAPDVU010000003.1 coordinate 102,674,188, forward strand.
TAAATGGTGTTTTTTTTTGCATCAATTGATATGACTATGTGATTTTTATCTCTCAATTTGTTTATATGATATATCACGTTTATTGATTTGTGGATATTGTACCATCCTTGCATCCCTGGGATATATCCTACTTGGTCATGGTGTATGATCTTTCTGATGTAGTGCTGGATCCGATTTGCTAGAATTTTGTTTAGGATTTTGGTATCTATGTTCATGAGGAATATTGGCCTGTAATTCTCCTTCATTGTGTTGTCTTTATCTGGTTTTGGTATTAGGGTGATGCTGGCTTCATAGAATGAGCTTGGAAGTGTTCCTTCCACTTGAATGTTTTGGAATTGTCTGAGGAGGATAGGTTTTAGATCTTCCTTGAATGTTTGATAAAACTCCCCTGTGAAGCTGTCTGGCCCCGGGCTTTTGTTTGCTGGAAGCTTTTTGATGACTGCTTCAATTTCTTCCATAGTTATTGGCCTATTGAGATTTTTAGAATCTTCCAGATTGAGTTTGGGAAGGTTGTATTTTTCTAGGAATATGTCCATTTTCTCCAGGTTGTCCAGTTTGTTGGAATAGAGTTGTTCAGAGTATTTTTTAACAATCCTTTGTATTTCAGTGGGGTCTGTTGTTATTTCACCTCTTTCATTTCTGATTTTGTTTATTTGGGTTCTCTCTCCTTGCTTCTTGGTGAGCCTGACTAGAGGTTTATCAATTGTGTTTATTCAACGAACCAGCTCTTGTTTTTTTGTTTTTTTTTTTTATCTTTTGTATTTTTTTTTTTTTTTTTTTGGTCTCAATGTCCTTTATCTCTGCTCTGCTCTTTATTATTTCCTTCCTTCTGCTTACACTGGGCTTTGATTGTTGCTCTCTTTCTAACTCTTTGAGTTGTAGGATTAAGTAAATTATTAGCATTGTTTCTTGTTTTTTGCAGTAGGCTTGCAGAGCTACGAACTTCCCTCTCAAGAGTGCTTTCTCTGTGTCCCATAGATTTTGGCTGGTTGTGTTTTCATTGTGATTTGTTGCCATGGTTTTTATTTCTTCTTTGATCTCTCTGGTAACCCAATCATTTTTTAATTGCATGCTGTTTAGTCTCCAAGTGTTTGAGTTTTTTGGATTGTATTTATTGTAGTTGATTTCCAGTTTTATGCCACTGTCATCTGAGAAGTTGCTTGATATGATTTCTATCTTCTTGAATTTGAAGAGACTTTGTCTAAGACCCAGCATATGGTCTATCTTTGAAAATGACCCATGTGCACTTGAGAAGAAAGTATATTCTGTGGCTTTGGGGTGAAATGTTCTGAAGATGTCAGTTAATTCCATCTGGTCTAGTGAGTCATTTAGGATTGATGTTTATTTGCTGACTTTTTGTTTATAAGATTTGTCCAATGGTGATAGTGGGGTAGGAAAGTCTCCTACTTTGATTGTATTGCTGTCAATCTCTCCTTTGATATCTTCCAGGCACTTTTTTTTTTGTATTTAGGTGCTCCAGTATTGGGTGCATATATGTTTACCAGAGTTCTTTCTTTTTGTTGGATTGCTTCCTTTAGTACTATGAAATGGCCTTCCTTATCTCTTATTATGTCCTTCACTTTGAGATCTAATTTGTCAGATATAAGTATTGCTACCCCAACTTTTTTTTCATTTCCATTCACCAGAAAGACCTTTTTCCATCCCTTCACCCTCAGTCTGTGTGCGTCTTTTTTTCTGAGGTGGGTTTCTTGTAGACAGCAGATATATGGGTTGCGTTTTCTTACCCAATCTGTTACCCTATGTTTTTTTATTGGGGTATTTAATCCATTTACATATACAGTTATTATTGATAGGTACTTATTTGTCATCATTTTTATTCTTTGCCCCTTTAGCACTTCCTATTTCTTTTTTTTTTACAGCAGACCCTTTAGCATTTTGTGCATTGCTGGTTTGGTGGTATTAAATTCTCATAGTCCTTTTTTGTCTGTGAAGCTCCTGATTTCACCTTTAATTTTGATTGATAGCCTTGCTGGGTGCAGTATTCTTGGATTCAGGTGCTTCCTTTGCTTGACTTTATATATTTCATTCCATTCCCTTCTGGCCTGATGAGTTTCTGTTGAGAAATCCATCACTAGTCTGATGGGGGTTCCCTTGTAGGTTACTTTCTGTCTCTGGCAGCTTTTAATATTCTTACTTTGTTGTTGGTGTTTGCCAATTTAATTATAATGTGCCTTGGCGTCCATCTTTTGGGGTTCATTTTGTTTGGGACTCTATGAGCTTCTTAGATTTGTGTTTTTTTTTTCTTGCCTGTATCAGGGAAGTTTTCTGTCCTTATTTCTTCAAACAGGTTTTCTATTCCTTGCTCAGTTTCCTCTCCTTCTGGAATCCCTATTATGCGGATGTTGTTTGGTTTCGTGTTGTCCTAAAGTTCCCTTAGGCTCTCCTCCTGCTTTTTAATTTTTTTTTTCTATAAGCTGCTCTATTTTGTATTTTTTCCTACCTTGTCTTCTAGCTCACTGATGCGGTCCTCTGCTTCTTCTGGTCTACTCTTGATACTTTCTATTGAGTTCTTTACAGCAGCGATGTCATTTTTCATTTCTTCTTGCTTCTTCTTCATTTCCTCTTGGTTCTTACACATGTTGTTGAATTTGTCTTCTATTCTCTTCATCCATCTTATGACCATTTCTCTGAATTCTTTCTCTGACAGGTTGCTTGCCTCCATCATGTTTACTTCCTTTTCTGGTGATGCCTGCTTTTCTTTTATATGCGGGCTGTTTCTTTGTCTCCTCATGTTCTCTCTTCTCCGGGTGTCTAGTTTTGTAGTTCTGTCTCTCCAACAAACACTCCCCGTGCTACCCTCAGCTGTTCTTTCTATCTGCTCTGGGACAAGGCTGGGGACACGTCTGTTTATTCCACCGCCATTTTTTCCTGTCTTTTCCATTTTCATATCCTGTTTGTAATTAGTTGAATATTTGTTATAATTTTATTTGATACTAGAGGCCTGGTGCATGAAATTCATGCATAGGTACAGTCCTTAGGCCTAGCTTGCGATCATGGCCGTCCTTTCCAGCTGCCCACAGCCAGCCCCGCTCCCCGCTGCCACCCACCCCTGGTTCCCTGTTCTCCATTGGGTTATCGGTGCCTGACAGCTGGGGGAAGGGATAGAGAGGTCGACTTTTCCCGCCCACCCACTGGCCCCGCCCCTGTTGTGGGTGACCATCAGGCGATGGGAGTCTGCCAGCCTGGGAAAGGGACCAAGTGGGTAGTGCACCTCATAGTGACTGGTCCAGCGGTTGTTCTGGTCTTTCTGTGGTTAGGATCAATTTGCATATTACCCTTTTATTATATAGGATTATTATATAGGATAGAGGCCTGGTGCACAGGTGAGGAGAGCTGGCCTTCCCTGAAGGGGACCCTGGATCTGAGTGGGGGGGTGATCCCTGCAGGAGGGTGGAGCCTGCCTGGGCAAGGTGCCGTGGGCAATTTGCAGGCTGGGCATGGCCCCGGCTTTGTCAAGAATGATGTCTAGAATGATGTCTGGAAGACGTCCAGTCTAATTAGCATATTACCCTATTATTAGTATAGATGTACTATTGATATATTAATTATACCTGCTTGTTTAAGATTTTTTTTGAAAAAAATCAGGACTAACTTTTTTAGTAGTTTTAGGTTCATAGAAAAATTTAGGGGACACTAGAGAAATTTCACATATATACCCTGCCTCCACACATGCATAGCCTCTCCCATTATCAACATCCCCCAAGATAGTGGTACATTTGTTATAATCAAGGAACCTTCATGGATACATCATAATCACCCAAAGTCCAGTTAATCTTATTGCTCAGTCTTGGTGTTTTACATCCTATGAATTTGACAAATATATAAAGACATATATGCACCATTATGTGCATATAATCTTCTGTGCTTCACCTATTTCTTTCTTCAAAGTCCCGTCAACCACTCATCTTTTTATTGTCTCCATAGTTTTGCCTTCTTCAGAATCTCATCTATTGGAATTTTACATTTTATAGCCTTTTTAAATTGGCTGCTGCACTTAATAATATGTTATTAAGGTTTCTCCATGTCTTTTTATGGTTTGATAGAATCGTGATGTGTGTGTGTGTGTGTGTGTGTGTGTGTGTGTGTGTGTGTGTGTTAGCACTAAATGATATTCTGTTATCTGAATATACCATTCACCTACTGAAGGACTTCTTGATTGCTTTGCAGTTTTGACAGTTACGAATAAAGCTATTATAAATGTCCCTGTGCATATTTTTGTGTGGACATGAATTTTTGTCTCCTTTTAAGTAAATATCAGGTGTCACAATGCTGGATTCTATGGTATATTTAGTTTTGAAAAAAATCCACTAAATTGGCTTCCAGAATGGCTGTGCCATTTTGCATTCCCAGCAGCAAGGAATGAGAGTTCTTGTTACTCCACTTTTGCACTAGCATTTGGAATTGTCAGTGTTCTGCAGTTTGGTCATTCTAGTATGTGTGTAGTGGTATCTCATTGTTGTTTTAATTTGCATTTCCCTGATGTGGAATATCTTCTCATAAGCTTATTTATAATTTGTATATCTTCTTTAATGAGGTGTCTGTTAAGGTCTTTAGTATTTCTTTTTTACGATTTAATATTTTTCTAGAGTTTACAATATGCATTATTAAGTGTAATTTTTTCCTTCAAATACTATATCACTTCAGGTATGGAATTAGAACCTTTTAAAAACGTACTTATATTTTCCCTTTCCTGTTCTTTGTTCTCTTGTTATCATTGTTTTTACTTCTACATGTGTTATAAATCTCTTAATGTGCTGTTTTTAGTTTTGCATTAAGTAGTTTTATTTTAAAGGGTTTTTAAAAATAAGAGAAAACATTTTTTTAATTTAACAATAGACTTAACAGTTCTGGCATTCTTCAATTTTTTGTGGCATTTCAAATTTCCATATAATAACATTTTTCTTCTGCTGAGAGAAGTAACTTTAACATTTCTTGTAGTGAAATATGCAGGCAATTAGTTCTCTCAGTTTTTATTTATCTGCAGAAGACTATTTTGTTTTCATTTATGAAATAGATTTCTAAGGGCTTTCTTTTTTGCTTAGGGTTTGCTTTATTTTTTCTTTTTAACATTTTCAATTTATTGGGGTGACATTTATTAATAACATTATATAGGTTTCAAGTGTACAACTCTACAATTTTAGGATTTCCTTAGGGTTTTCATTGTTAGGCTACGGGTTAGAATTTAAAAGCATTTAGTAGTTTAGCATGTAGCACTTCTAATTTTTAATGCTTTTTACATGTCAGTGGCTGAGAGCAACTAGTTGTACTTTTATCTGTTTGTTATACTCATATAAAACAGTTATAAATGTGGTTTATACTGCATGTTATTTAAAAATACACTTGAAAGGAGGCACTTATTATTTGAAGTCCCTCCCTTTATTTTCTCCATCCTTCCCTAAAGTTTTTTGGATTGTATTTGTAATAGTATTTATTATACTCTTGAGTATAGTTATTTCTACACCATGGAAAGATTGTCAATATTAATTACCTGTAGAGAGGACTGGTGTGAAGGAAATAAGAAATAAACAAGTAATTTTTAATTTTTATTGCTTTAGTTTGTTAGCTGGGTTCAGTATCATTAACTTTTATTACATTCATGTCTGAATTATAGAGTTTTTTTTTGTGATTTACTAAACACTTATCTAAAAGTTCTTTATTTTCATGCTAACATTTAACAGCCAATCTTGAAGGTTTGATGACTGGTGAAGGTACATCTTTATGTCTTGCATGTGCTCTTTCTGGTATAGATATACTTCGTAATTCTTTATGATATTGTTAAGATAAGACACATTCTGATGATGACTAGCTTTTGGACCTTGCCAACTTAACTTACGCCAACTTCAATTTCCTTGTTTGGGATAGTCATTTCATAGAATCATGAGAATTATGTGAAGCTATCTATATATGTAAATTATTCAGCACTTACTAAAAGTTCATAAAATAATGGTTTTTAGTGATGTTTCCACTTTTTCTTTGTAAAATTGCTGATAGATATAGCTTTATCTTGAAAATAAATTTTTTAGAAATCAATAATTGAAAAGCCTTATAATTTAGGTTATATCAATGTTGTCTCTTCTTATAGGCTGATATACTTAATACCTGTGGCATTAAATGGTTTCAACAAAAGTGTACCAGTTGTGGGGATATTCCGAGTTCTGTGAAACAAAAGGCATTTTTAGCATGTGTCTTTTAGGAAGCTGTCAGATAGTTGATCCCCACAAACACAGCTCTTTGAGAATAAGGATCCTACTGCTTCTTGTGGTACTAGTAACCCACAGGAGTACAGGCTGTTGTCCTCATGATTGTCGTCCGTGATGATGGGACAATGCTTTTTAGCACAAAACAGTAGCTTCTCTTCATCAAGTCTTCCCATGATTGTTGTATATTTTTTACTTGATTCCAGAATTCCTCAGAAGTTCATTCTGACATTTTTTGCCAGCTCATTAGTTTTTTAGGGAGGACATAGCCCTGGAATTGCCCACTCTGCCATTTTTTGGTGATATCACTCCCAAGATTATTTTTCAAAGGAAGATGTTGTAAACTGATTTCACTTTAAAATAGTTAGAACCTGGAAGTGGAAATATATTTACGACTGATTTTAACAGGTACAAATTGTGTGTGGTATACTTAATGTCTTAGTCAATAATACAAACCTCAGTTTTACCTGTGAAAACTTACATATTTTCCATGTAATAGGAAACAATGTAAGGCAACTGAGAGGTATAAAAAGCAATGAGAAAACAGTTTCTTTTGCTTTGTGATAATCTGTGGGGCATTAAAAATGTTAAGTGGCAATAAGAGTATTTCATTGCTGAAGGAGAAAAGTAGAGTACAGTAGAAAAGCTGGCTTACAACTTGGTGATTGAATATGAAATTAGTGAAGCCTTCTAACCAGCCTACTTTCATCCTCCATGTTCCCCCATCCTGCCATCTTCCATTTAAAATATTTAATATTTTACATGGGCCTGGAAGTGTGTTAATGATACAGATATAGAGAATAGTTAGAAATGGTCCTTACCTCTACAGTCCTTATTGTAATGTGGGGATTAGAAAGAAATTTCTAAGCATCTAGACCGGTATCATGTAAAGTCTCTTCTGATGTGGATGGCTCATATGGGAGTGCAGAGAAAGGTCATTTTTGTGGTTACTGGGAAGGCTTTCTGGATTAAGTGATATCTAAACTGAGGTTTGGATGTTTAATGGAAGTTAAAAAATTTAAGTGTTGGGAGAGAACCCTATATCATGACTAGTTAATACCATAAATGAACAATTTTAAATGACGTGACTGATGGCATAACAGCATTGTTTCTTATGACAGTAGGTAGGAAATGGGAATTAGAGGAAACTGAATCTGGGATGTTAAATTGGGGCATTAAAAGTAATGTTTGGAATTGAGAGTTTATCCAGAAGAGTAAATTATGAAGTCCATCTGGTTGATAATTGTCCAGTTTGATCTAATTAATGAACATTGAATTATCTCATACTAGAGGCCTGGTGCATAGATTCGTGCACTGGTGGGGCCCTTTGCACCGGTGCACGATCGGGGCTGGGGAGGGACCACAGGAGGGCTCCAGGGTGTGTCCAGCCTATCTCGCCCAGTCCCAATTGGCCCGACCCCAGCAGCAAGCTAACCTACTGGTCAGAGTCTCTACCCCCTGCTGGTCAATGCACATCATAATGAGTAGTCGAACGGTCAAGTGAACAGTCGGACAGTTAGCATATTAGCCTTTTATTATATAGGACTAGAGGCCTGGTGCATGGATTTGTACAATGGTAGGGTCCCTTGGCCTGACCTGCACCCTCTCACAATCTGGAATCCCTCGGGGGATATCAGACTGCTGGTTTCGTCCCGATTTCTGCAGTCCAGGCCAAGGGAACTGAGTGGTGCACAAATCTGTGTAGCGGGCCTCTAGTATGCATATAAGAACTTTGGTTAATCTCTTCCCGCCCTCCCATCTCCCACCTTTCCTCTGCAATTCATCAGTCTGTTCCATATTTCCATGCATGTGCATTGAGCGTCTACCCCCTGGTGGTAAGTGTGTGTAATAGCTACCAGTCAAACGGTCAAACCGTCGCTTAGGCTTTATATATATATAGGTGATCTTAACTAGTAACTAAGATTTCAAAATAAAGTTATTTAAAGACTATATATTAAAATGTAAATGATACCTAAATTGCTAGTAATTATAAACCTTAGTACTTTCAGAAAATAATATATTTCCAAGTAAGCATTTTATACTTCAAATTTTTATGCAGTATTAAAAATGTTTATTCAAGTCCATTTGGCATGAAATATTATATTAGTTTCAGGTGCACAACATATTGATTCCACATTTTTTACTTTACTGTGTGATAATCACAATTAGTTTAGTAACCATCTGTCACTGTGCTAAGTCATCAGATATTAACATATTCTTTGTGCTATACACTGTATCCCCATGGGTTAATCTATATTAATAAAAAGGTAATATGCTAATTAGACCATGAGACCTTCCAGGCATCCTTCCGGACACAGCTACGGTGGCAGGCTGAGGCAGAGGCGGTTAGGGGTGATCAGGCTGGCAGGGGTGGGGGTGGTTGGGGGTGAGCAGGCTGGCAAAGGGGATCAGTTTGGGGTGAGCAGGCTGGCAGGCGGGTGTAATTGGGGGCAAGCAGGCCAGCAGGCAGAGTGATTAGGGACAATCAAGCAGGCAGGCATGTGAGCAGTTAGGAGCCAGCAGTCCCGGATTGTGAGGGCGTTGTCTGACGGCAGTCAGACATCCCTTGAGGGGTCCCAGATTGGAGAGGATGCAGGCTGGGCTGAGGTACACCCTCCCATGCAAGAATTTCATGCACCAGGCCACTAGTTATATTATAACTGGAGATTTGTACCTCTTAATCAGCTTTACCTTTTTCTCCCATTCCCTCCACCCTCTTCTCCTCTGGCAACTAGTTTGTTTTTTGTTTCTGTAGTTTTGTTTTTTCTTCCTTTTTTATGATTTCTCATGTAATTTACTTTCTCTGTCTTATTTCACTTAGCATAATACACTCTAGGTCCATCCAGTGTTGTCACAGTAGGCAATATTTATTTTTTTTAAAATTATATTTTATTGATTTTTACAGAGAGAAAGGGAGAGGTATAGAGAGTTAGAAACATCGATGAGAGAGAAACATTGATCAGCTGCCTCCTGCACGCCCCCTACTGGGGATGTGCCCACAACCCAGGTACATGCCCTTGACCGGAATCGAACCTGGGACCTTTCAGTCCGCAGGCTGACGCTCTATTCACTGAGCCAAACCGGTATCGGCAATATTTCTTCTCTTTTTTTTTTTGAGGAAAGTTGGCTGATATATTTATTGCTTTGGGGTGACGGGGTGCTCAGGAGCTTTTGGTGGGGAGGCCCACTTCCTCTTCACCTTCATAGGCTTCTGGCAGCTTAGGATGGCTCTGGCTCTGCAGTTGGCAGCCATGCTCAGATCCAGGCCATACTTGTTCTTGCGGACCATGTATTAGATGCTGCTCCCAGGCCTTCTTGTTGATGGTGGTCCACATGTAGGATGCGGCAGGCTTTCACTGACCAGATCTCTGCTTCATGATGACTACCACATCTTTGCCATAGGGCACCACTCCATGTTCATTGTAGTGAAAGCAGTTGTGGGTCTTAAGGTTATTGGGTTTCATAAGTCTGCTTGTTCCTATTGATTAGGAAGCTGAAGCGGTTCCATATGATCACCCATTGCAGGTGGGCAAACATGGCATGGCAGCTCTTCATGATGCCACAGACGGAGACTGAAAGAGCAAAATTTCATAGTCCTCATTGCTTGAATAATATTCCATTATATACATATGCCACATCTTCTTTAATTCATTACCCATTCATCTGTGTATGGACACAGCTAGGTTTCTTCCATATCTTAGCTATTATAAATAACTGGAGGCCCGGTGCATGAATTTGTTCACCAGTGGGGTCCCTCAGCCTGGCCTTTGGGATCGGGCCGAAACTGGCTCTCTGACATCCCCTGAGGGGTTCCGGATTGCGAGAGGATGCAGGCCAGGCTGAGGGACCCCACTGGTGCATGATTGGTGTCAGGGAGGTGGGAGGTGTCCAGCCGTGGCGGAACCATGGGAGGTCTCCAGGGCATGTCCGGCCTGTCTTGCTCAGTCCTGATCGGCCAGACCCCAGCAGCAAGCTAACTTACCAGTCGAAGTGTCTGCCCCCTGGTGGTCAGTGCACATCCTAACCAGCAGTTGAGCAGCCTTAACATATCATTAGCATAATATGCTTTGATTGGTTGAACAGACGACTGGACACTTAGCATATTAGGCTTTTATTATATAGGACTAGTGGCCTGGTGCATGAAATTCGTGCACATTAAAAGGGGATTAATTAGAGGAAATAATTTAATATTGCTATTTGCCCTTTCTCTATAATAGAAGTGTCAGAGATGAAATAAAATTAGTAAAATGTATATGAAAACCTTCCTCCTGTCAGAGTCTGGGGTGCACCATGGGACCCAGAGTCAAGTCCCCCCCCACTGGGCTAGATCCAGACCTTGCCAGTCCCACCCTTGTCAAGCCCTGCCAGGCAGGGGACGTAGTCTCAGGTTCCCTGGCCCGGCGCTAGGACGGGGGGCGTGGCCTGAGGTCTCCCAGCCCAGACTGGGGCTGGGGGCATGCTTTGAGGTCCCCTGTCAAGCCGTGCCTGGTAGGGGATATGGCCTGAGATCCCCTGTCAAGCCCCACTGGGTGGGGGGCATGGCATGAGGTACCCTGTCAAGCCTCACCAGGTTGGGGGCACAGCCTCAGGTCCCCTAGCCCAGCACCAGGACAGGAAGCACACCTTGAGGTCTCCAATCAAGCCCTGCCAAGCGGGGGGTATGGCCTTAGGTCCCCCGGCCTGGCGCCAGGGTGGGGGACGTGGCCTGAGGTCCCCTGTCAACCCCTATGGGGGTGGGGGAGGGCATAGCCTTAGGTCCCTGCTGATTGCTCGTTAAGGCTCCTTATGGGAACTTGGCTTCAGCTGTGGGTGCAGCCATCTTTGTGATGGAGTAATGGTCAATTAGCATATTCTCTCTTTATTAGATAGGATTATTATATGCTTTAATGAACATAGGGGTTGCACATTTCTTTTCAAATTAGTGTTTTTGTTTTCTTTGGATAAATACCCAGAAAATCAATTTCTGTGTCACATGGCAGTTCTATTTTTAATTTTTTGAAGAACCTCCATGCTGTTTTCCATAGTGGCTGTACCAGTTTACAGTCCAACCAACAGTGCATGAAGGTTTCCTTTTCTCCACATCTTTGACAACACATCTTATTTGTTTATTGACATTTTGATGATAGCCATTCTGACAGGTGGTATCTCTTGTGGTTTTGATTTACAGAACCTACTAAATTGGAGAAGATATTCACAAATGATGTATTAGATAAGGGGTTAATATTCAAAAATAAAAAAGGATCTCATACAGCTCTACATCATAAAAACCATACTGTGCCCTGGCCCAAGTGGCTCAGTTGGTTTGGTGTTGTCCCCTGCACCAGAAGGTTGCTGGGTTTGATTCCTGGTCAAAGTCACATGCCTGGATTGCAGGATCAATCCCCTGTAGGGGGCGTGCAGGAGGTAGCTGATGGATGTTGTACTCTCACATCAGTGTTTCTCTCTCACTCTCCATTCCTCTCTTTCTAAAAATAAACTGTTTAAAAAAACACAATCTCATAATCTGATAATTAAAAATGGGCAGAAAAAATATTGGCAGAAATTTCTCCAAAGATTATATATAACTAGGGGCCCAGTGCACAAATTCGTGCACTCTGAAAGAACTGTGGGGTTTGGTGGGAACAGGGGTAGGTCTCCGCCCATCCTCTGTGCCCCCACCTGGCCCCTCCCACTATAGCTCCTGGTCCTCTGTCTGCCTGAAGCCCTACTCCTGCTGCTGCTGCTCCCACTTGCTGACAGCGCAGGCCCTGCTCACACACGCTGACGGAGCAGTTGGGGCAGGCGCTGTCATTGGGTGTGAGCAGCGGCTGCTGCTCTGATCACCCCTCAGGAGCAGGGGGCGGTGGAGAAGCCCCCAGGGTTGATCAGGGCTGGCAGCTGCTGCTTGCACCCACTGATGGCCCTGAGTGATTAGGGCTGGTCCTGGGTGCCGGCAGCAGAGGCAAGCGGTGGCTCCAGCACTGGCAGCAGGTGCGGCAGGGCTGGCGCCGGCAGCAGGTGTAAGTGCTGGGCAGGACCACAGCACGCGGGAGCAAAGAGATTTTAGTAACCACCAGAAGCTCGCCCGCCCTGATGACAGCGACCAGTGTCCCACCTTGTTCTGGCGCCACACTCACCTGCTCCACCATCCCGCCATGGCTGATGCCCACCTTGTTCTGCATGCTCCCCCTGGTGGTCAGCGCATGTCATAGCAAACAGTTGTTTTGCCATTTGTTTTATTTGCATATTAGGGTTTTATATATATAGATAATTTTTATGCTTTTATGTAAATAAAAGGATTTCATTAAAAAGGCTTAGCTATGCCATTTTATATAAATTCAGTTATGATTACTTCTTGAGTTAGAAGCACGTCTTGAGTTGTGCATCACTTTTGTGTGGCAATACCGTTTATAATTTTAAGGCCTTGAAGAGAAGAGCACCCTTAACTGTGCAAATAGACTATCACAATGATACATTCAGATTTAGAGGAAGTTTCAATTGTTTTGTAAATATTTTTTATACTATGGTAACAGTGATTTTAGATTTTATTTAATAAGCATTTTTAGAATGTGTCACTGTCTTTGCTTTTAAAAACCTTTTCTTTTTGCCTGGATAGCATGACTTAGTGATTGAGCTTTGACCTATGAACCAGGAAGTCAAGGTTTGATTCCTGGACAGGGCACATGCTGGGGTTGTGGGCTTGATCCCCAGTAGGGGGCATGCAGGAGGCAACCTATCAGTGATTCTGGTCATTGATGTTTCCATATCTCTCTCCCTCACTTTTCTTCTCTGAAATCAATAAGAAAAAATATTAACAATTTTAAAAAATGTTTTCTTTTTTTAGTATTTATTGCTAATTTTTTTAAAAAGTAATTGAGCCTTCAGTTTTCTACTTTCTTGATGAAATAACTTAAATAAATTGGTTGTTTTTTCTTATTGTGATTTACTACTTCTGGATGTTACATTTCTTATCCACAGAAAACATTTTGTCTTTCCTCATTTTATCTCACACCCTGTTCATAAAACACTGATTTTTTTCATTGTGCTATAACATATCTGAAATGTATTTTTTAAGTTTACCTCCCTTGACTTTGTAGCAAGGTGAGGTGTGCTTTCTAGTCTAGATTAGAATCTTGGATCTAATCTTATGTGTGACCTAGGTCATGCGCTTCACCTCATTTATCTATAGTTTCTTTCTATCAGGACAGTTATGTCTTTTTCTCATATGATTATTAGATAATTGTTTCCATGAAAAGGCCAATTGTTTCTACTTCTTTTTTTTATGCTTTTGTTGATAAGTATTGAACTACTTATTAGAAGTAGGGAATAAATATTTCCCTAATCTTGGAATGATAGTTTCATAAGCATTAACCACATTAACACAAATGTATTAGAAGTTATAATAAAGGTTAGAAAGACTATCAGAAAACATAGGTCCATTCTACATTATCCACAATAAATGTTTTTAGAGCTGCTGGCAATTTAATCTGAGAGCCTTAACTGAATTCTTTTGTTATTAAATGATATATCTAAAAGGGGACTGTTCTTTTTTAATGTGAAAGATGGAACCTTAGGCTTCACATATCAGAGCCTGATTGTTGGAATTACACATATTAATTGTTAATTCCTTTAAAAGCAAACTATTATTTTTCAGCTGAGCCCATCTCTGCTATTTTACACATTTCATAATGGTTTTTGGTTACTTCTGATTCTACTAAAGCACGGAGAGCTCATTTAGAAATTAGTCTTAAAAAATTCTTCAATGTTCTTTTAATTTATTTTATACTGATTCTTGATATATTTGATATATTTATTCAGTGGCTTCAATCTTCGTTGTCTGCTTCTGTTACTTCCATCAGTAAGTATCCATGTCATCGTTTTTCAACCCTTTGCATTCTCTATATGGTCCATTCTAGAGAACCTCTTCTGAGTTACTAATCACTGGTCTACAAGGTTCAAAATTGTGACCCAGATCAATTGGGCATATAATTAATAAATAAATAAGCAGTTCTTCAGTAAGACTATGGCCTGGCAAAAATGATATTTGAATTGGTTTTCATAGATCTACTAGGTAACCTTAACTAAATGCTAATTATATGTCCAACTTTGTTCTTAACTGCTTATAATCCAGTTATTTTATTCAATCCTCACAAGAATCCTATTACATAGGAACTTTTATTCCCATATTGTTGATGAAGTAACTGAGATTTAGAAAAGTAGTATTATTAACATCACCCTTTAAGTGAGTGCTGCGGCTAAAATCTAAATCTAGGAAGTCTGAATTCAGAGCCAAACTCTTAATCAGCTATTATTGTGAATAAATCAGAACTAGTAAGAATAGTTGAATTTGTTTCATACATAGAAGTAAAACTGGCCTTTAACCAGAGAGAACATCTAGGTTAGCTAAAGAAGTTAACATAAGGACTAGTTTCTTATAAAGTTGAATTTTGGAGCTATTATAGAGAAAAATGTATGGAGTACAATATATTAAAAATTGAGGATATTTTTGTTTTTAAATTCTAGAAGATGTAAAAAATGAGGTTTTTTTTTTTTTTTTATTGCTTGCATGGACTTGTGCGAAGACAGACTTACTGGATTTTGATCTTGCAGCCATTTGCAAGTTAATTAAACTTTCTGTGCCTGTGATTACTTACCTGTAAAAGGAAAACAAATATAGTTTCTCTCTCATAAGTTGTAATGAGAATTACATTATTTAATACTGTATATATATAAAGCACTTAGAATAGCACTTAATGGCATGTAGGGTTAGGTAATGATATTCTTATTATTTATCCCATTTATATCATACCATGTAGTCATTCATCCATATTAATGAACTAGAGGCCCAGTACACGAATTCGTGCACAGGTGGGGTCCATCTGGCTGGGTCCCAATTGGAACCAGATCAGGGCTGGGCTGGCTGGGGGGAGGAGTCGTGGGCAATTGGCTGGGGGGGCTGCCCCTGATTGGGGTGAAGGGGGGCCTATTGGGGTTGGGGCCAGCCGTGGGGACGGGTTATGGGCAGTGGGGTGGGGGAGCCAAATGGGGTGGGGGAGCTGATCAGAAGCCAGTAGCCTTGGGAAGGGGCCCTGCCCCTGATCGGAGTTGGGGGGCCCATTGGGGGCAGGGCTGGCCAGGGCTGCCCCTGATTGGGAAGGAGGGCTAATCGGTTGGGGCCAGGTGGGGGAAGGGGCTGAAGGAGGTTGGCCAGCTGCCCTCACCCCCTATTGGGGTAGAGGGCGGGCAATCAGGGGCAGGGCCGGCCATGGAGAGGGGCTGCAGGACGATTGGGGTGGGAGGGGTCCATTGGGGGTGGGGCTTGCCAGTGGAAAGGGCCGAGGGAGGGGGGAGGGAGTTGGCTGTCCAGCCCCAACCCCTGACCGGGCTGGTTTGCTGGCCACAGTGGGCATCATAGCGACCAATCATTCCAGCATTATGGTTGCTGGCTTTTTATATATATTGATACCTTTTATTGATGGAAAATTAATTCTACTTTTTGAATTTCATTTCCAGTTTCTATCAGTCCCTAATCTTAATTCTCCATTGCTTCCTCTTTGTCAGCTACTCACAATTTATAGCTTCTTTTATACTTTATGTAACACTAAAGGCCCAGTGCACGAAATTTGTGCACTCGGGTGGGTGATTGTCCCTTGGCCTGACCTGTGCCCTCTTGCAGTCAGGGAGCCCTCGGGGAATGTCCAATTGACAGCTTAGGTCTGCTTCTCCTGGGGAGCAGGCCTAAGCCGGCAGTCAGACATCCTTAGTGCTGCTGCGGAGGCGGGAGAGGTTCCCGCCACTGCCACTGTGCTTGCCAGCCATGAGCCTGACTTCTGGCTGAGCGGTGTTCCCCCTGTGGGAGTGCACTAACCACCAGGGGGCAGCTCCTAAGTTGAGCATATGCCCCCTGGTGGTCAGTGTGCATCATAGCAACTGGTAATTCCACTGTTTGGTCAATTTGCATATTAGCCTTTTATTATATAGTATGTAAGCCAACCTCAACCTTTTTTGGAATTAGGTATAGTATACATACTATCCTATATAATAGAAAGGTAATATGCAAATTGACCATAATGCCCTTGCACAAGATGGCCCCCCCCATGTGGTCACAAGATGGCTGCCACAAGATGGCCGGCAGGGGAGGGCATTTGTGAGTGACCAGGCTGGCAGAGAAGAGGAGTTAGGGCTGACCAGGCCAGCAGGGGAAGGCAGTTGAGGGCGATTGGGCTTGCAGGGGATGGAGGGCTGTTTGGGGGGACCTGGCCTGCAGGGGAGGGCAGTTAGGAGTGACCAGGCCAGCAGAGGAGGGGAGTTAGGGCTGACCAGGCAGTTGGGAGTGACTAGGCTGGCACGGGAGGCCAGTTGGGGGCAATTGGGCCGTTAGGGGAGCAGTTAGGCATTGATCAGGCTGACAGGCAGAAGTGGTTAGGGGCAATTAGGCAGGCAAGTGGTTGGGAGCTAGCAGCCCCGGACTGTGAGAGGGATGTCCAACTGCTGGTTTAGGTCTGGTGGGATCGGGCAGTCAGACATCCCCCGAGGGGTCCCTGATTGGAGAGAGTGCACGCTGGGCTGAGAGACACCCTTCCCTCCCCAACCCCCCTTCCCCCTCCAGTGCACCAGGCCTCTAGTATACGTATATACATCTTTATTCTTGGAATTTAGCACTATTGGTACATGGGCTTATTCTTGTCCACAGATATACCCCTAGTTCCTAGAAGAGTAAGTCCCAATCCTATCTAATAAAAGAGTAATATGCAAATTGACCGTATCTCTGCTATATCAACAAAGCCATGCCCACCAGCCACACCCACCAGCCAATCAGGAGCAAGTATGCAAATAAACCCAACCAAGATGGCTGCAGCCACAGAGAGCAGGAGTGAGGCTTGGGTTTCCCTGGCAATGGAGGAAGCCAAGCATTCTGCCTGCCCTTGCCGCCCCAGGCCTTCTCTCAGTGCTACAAAGTTTCAGTTATAGAAGATAAAATAAATCCCAACAGAAATGGTGGCAGCCACAGAGTGAGCAGAAGGCTTGGCTCCACTCCAGGCTACAAAGTTTCAATTGTAGAAGATAAATAAATCCCAGATACCAGGGCCTCTGCTTGGGTCGCCGGGGGGCGTGGCCGGCCTGCAAATCACCATAGGCCCCTCGTCCAGGCCGCCCCACACCCCAAGGGAACCCCCACCCTGATCTGGGACACCCTTCAGGGCAAACCAACTGGCCCCCACCCATGCTCCAGGCCTCTATCCTATCTAATAAAAGAGTAATATGCAGATTGACCATCACTCCAACACACAAGATGGCTGCTCCCATGTGGTCAAAGATCCTGCCCCCATGTGGACACAAGATGGCCAGCAGGGGAGGGCATTTGGGAGGGACCAGGCCTGCAAGGGAGGGCAGTTAGGGGCGATCAAGCCTGTAGGGGAGGGCAGTTAGGGGTGACCAGGCCTGCAGGGGAAGACAGGGGCAAACAGGCTGGCAGGGGAGCAGTTAGGCATCAATCAGGCTGGCAGGGGATTGGTTAGGGGGTGATCAGGCTGGTAGGCAGAAGCGGTTAGGGGCAATCAGGAAGGCAAGCAGGCGAGCAGTTGGGAGCCAACAGTCCTGGATTGTGAGAGGGGTCCCAGATTGGAGAGGGTGCAGGCTGGGCTGAGGGACACCCCCCCACCCATGCACAAATTTTGTGCACTGGGCCTCTAGTCTTTAATAAATAAAATATTTGTTGTATGAATGGGTGAATAAATAACTTCAAAACTGTTAGACATTTTGTATATAGCTAATATTTTTTTAATTGTTGTCAATATTACATATGTTTCCCCCATTTTCCTCCTTTTTGCCCCCCCCCTCCTCCACTTAATCCCTGCTCCATCCCAGGCCTTCCACAGGCTACTGTCTGTGTTTATGGGTTATGCATATATGCATATTTGATCTTTGTTTTATCTCTTCCCATCCCTCCCTCCACCTCCCCACTGATATCTGTTATTATGTTCCAAGCATCCATACCTCTGGACCTATTTTGTTTGTCAGTTTATTTTGTTTATTAGATTCCACATATAAGTGAGATCATGTGATATTTGTATTTCTCTAACTGGTTTATTTCACTTAGCAGTATAATTTCCAGGTTCATTCATGGTGTCTCAAAGGGTAAGAGCTCCATCTGTTCTGCAGCTTTTTTTATCCCCTCATCTAGTGAGGGGCATTTGGACCGTTTCCAGATGTTAGCAATTGTAAATAACACTGCTATGAATGTAGAGGTCCATATATTCTTTCTGATTGGTGTTTTGGAATTTTTAGGATATAATCCCTGAAGTGGTATTGTTGGGTCAAATGGCAGTTCCATTTTTAATGGTTTTAGGATCCTCCATACTGTTTTCCACAGTGGCTGCACCAGTCTGCATTCCCATGAACTAGGGTTCCCTTTTTTCCACATCCTCAATAGCACATGTCATTTGTTGATTTGCTGATGATAGTCATTCTGACATGTGTGAGATGGTAGCTCATTGTCGTTTTGATTTGTATCTCTTGGATGATTAGTGACATGGAGCCTTTTTTCATATGACTAGTGGTCATCTGTATGTCTTTTTTGGAGAAGTGTCTATTCAGGCCCTTTGTCCTTTTTTAAAAATAAATATTTTATTAATTTTTTACAGAGAGAAAGGGAGAGGGATAGAGAGTTAGAAATAGCGATTGAGCCCTGACTGGTTTGGCTCAGTGGATAGAGTGTCGGCCTGCGGACTGAAAGGTCCCAGGCTCAATTCCGGTCAAGGGCATGTACCTTGGTTGCGGGCACATCCTCTGTAGGAGGTGTGTAGGAGGCAGCTGATCGATGTTTCTCTCTCATCGATGTTTCTAACTCTCTATCCCTCTCTTTTCCTTTCTGTAAAAAAAATCAATAAAATATATTACAAAAAAAACACAAAAGAAATATCGATTGATCAGCTGCCGTTAGCACACTCCCTACTGGGTATGTGCCTGCAACCAAGGTACATGTCCTTGACCAGAATGGAACCTGGGACCCTTGAGTCTGCAGGCCAATGCTTTATCCACTGAGCCAAACTAGTTAGGGCCCTTTGTCCTTTTTTAAAATTAGATTATTTGTCTTTTGTTGAGTTGGATATGTTCTTTGTATATTTTGGAAATTAGCCCCTTATCCGATGTATTATTGTTGAATATGTTCTCTCATACAATAGGTTTCTTTTATATTTTGTTTATTTTTTTTTTTTTCTGTGCAGAAGCTTTTTAGTTTGATGTAGTCCCATTTGTTTATATTTCCAGTGTTTTCTTTGCCTAGGAGATGTTTTAGTAAAAATAATGCTACATGAGATGTGTGAGATTTTACTGCCTATGTTTTCTTTTTTGGGTTTTTATAATGTTTGCAACTTATAGTTAAGTCCTTTATACATTTTGAGTTTATTCTTGTGTATGAGTTTATTCTTGTGCATGCCGGCCAGCTTGCCCCCAACTGCCCCCCACTGCCAGCCTGATCACCCCCAACTGTCTCTCGTGCCAGCATGCTTGCCCCCAACTGCCTCCCCTGCCAGCCTGCTTGCCCCCAACTGGACCCCCTGCTGGTCTGCTCACCCCAACTGCCCCACCCCCCTGCCAGCCTGATCATCCCCCATGCCCTCCCCCCCCCACAACAGCTTGATCACCCACAACTGCTGTCCCATCCCGGCCTGATCACCCACAACTGCCCTCCCTTCTTGATCTCTAACCACCTCTACCTCAGCCCCGCCACCATGGCTTTGTCCAGAAGAATGTCTGGAAGGTCTCCTGGAAGGTCTCTCAGTCTAATTAGCATATTACCCTTTTATTAGTATAGATAGAGGCGTGGTGCACGGGAGGGGGGTGGGCGCAGCTGGTTTGCCCTGAAGGGTGTCCTGGATCAGGGTGGGGGTTCCCTTGGGGCGTGGGGTGAGGGGCTGATGGCTGTTTGCAGGCTGGCCATGCCCCACAGCAGGGACTCTTACTCCATGGGGGCATGACCAGCTTGAGTAAGGGGCTGAGGGCCATTTTCAGGCTGGTCACACTCCCTTCAGGGCGGGGGGTCCCGCTGGGGTGCCTGGCCAGCCTGGCCAGCCTGGGTGAGGGGCTGATGGCTGTTTGCAGGCTGGCCAAGCGACCCACAGGTTGAGAACCGCTAGCAGGGTCGCCTAAGACCATCGGAAAACACAGATATTTACATTACGATTCATTAACAGTAGCAAAATTACAGGTATGAAGTAGCAACAAAAATAATATTATGTTTGGGGGTCACCACAACATGAGGAACTGTATTAAAGGGTCGCGGCGTTAAAAAGGTTGAGAACCACTGGTGTAGAGGTATTTGTCTATCACTATACTTGAAGTAGCACTTGGGAGTTACAGTAATACTTACGACTAATTTGGCATAATGCCACATGTCAAATAGGTTGCTGTTAGATCAACTTTCAACTTTTTAAAGTTTTACAAGATAGGTATTTCTCTTTCAAACTTTTTAACATTGATTATCTCATTTTAGCATTTACATTTGATTTCTTAAAATGTATACTTAAATTCTGTTTTTTAATTATTATCACTTTTAAGAGCCAAATCCATTTTTTGTAGGAATTTTTCTTGAATCCCACCCAGGAGTCATACTCTCTATTTTTCTCTGTTATTCTAGATTTGAAATCACCTTTTTCCATTAAAAATTTTACATTTCTCTTTGCAAATTTTAATTCTTACAAAGCAACTGTGTTCACTTATCTGTAGCTTAGAAATTTTTATCAAATTAGTTTTAGACTAAACGACGACAATTT
Organism: Corynorhinus townsendii; assembly: GCA_026230045.1. Taxonomy (NCBI): domain Eukaryota; kingdom Metazoa; phylum Chordata; class Mammalia; order Chiroptera; family Vespertilionidae; genus Corynorhinus; species Corynorhinus townsendii. Next base: position 102,695,159 of record JAPDVU010000003.1, read on the forward strand.
TTAGAGTAGCTATGCTTTCTTGCTAGTTGAATGTTTGGTATTATTTTATTTTATTGTTATTAAATAACCTTCCACCTTATTAGTTATTGTGTTTTTTTTTTTTCTTCTTTCAGCTGGTTGGTGGAGAATTTGACTTGGAGATGAACTTTATTATCCAGGATGCTGAGAGTATAACGTGTATGACAGAGCTTTTGGAGCACTGTGATGTAACATGTCAAGCAGAAATATGGAGCATGTTTACAGCCATTTTACGAAAAAGTGTTCGGAATTTACAGACTAGCACGGAAGTTGGGCTAATTGAACAAGTATTGCTGAAAATGAGTGCTGTAGATGACATGATAGCAGGTATGAGGTTATCTGACAGGAAAATATAATTTAAATATTTGTAGAGATTTATATTCTATAGGTAGTATAAATTTGTTGAAGCTAACTTGATTTAAAATAGATAAATAGAAATGTATGGAAAATTTGCTTTTTATATTAAGGGAAAATCTGGCAAATGTAGGATGACTTCTGTATTAGACAAACATAATTACTAATTTCGCTTTTTCAAGTTTTAGAAAATTTAAATAATATGAATAAATGCTATGAAATCTACCAGAAAACTAAGCAGTACTTTCTATGTAGTATTTAATTAAACTTTTATATAATTAAAAGACACAATACATATTATATTTCCATATAATAGGCACTTTATCAAATTCTTGGAACTCTGTGCTCTTCAGTTTGACATACATGGAACTATGACAGGAGGTACTAAAAATTTTAGGATAAACTTGTTTTTTGGAGGTGTTCATTTTACTAGACAATTTTTGAAGAAATATTTGTAGAAAATAAACAGATATATTGAGGGATATAATATAAAAGTAGCATGAAATTTCAAGATAAAATATTAATTATTGTACTTTTATTATGTGTTATTTTAAATAATAATTTTGAAGTCTTTATTCTTCACCACAAGTTTTTTACCTCCCTGCAAGTTCATTCCCCTTTGGGTTAGATGCACTGAAATATAAATAGTTGAATAGCCCAGAGTAACAGTCATTCCCAAAAAATAAATGTAGAGTTTGAAGTGTTGATTCTCTGAAGCCATGAACCTTGAGCACAAGTTTCTTCTGACATGAAAGGGGTTTTATAATTCTAAAAGTGGTAATGTGATTCCATAATATCATATCTGATCCTTAAAAGTAGTTCAGACACTAGATAATTCACTATGCTATTTTGATTTGTGCTTTAATACTAGTAGAGCAAAATATTAATTAAAGAGAGTGGAATGAAGAATAGGTTAAAGATGAATGCTTTTAAAATTTAAACAATATTTAAAAATTTTGTCTTCAAAAATATATTAAAATCATTTTTAATTGCTTTCATGGTGGCACCTACTTATTTAGAATGACTTAGTATTCTCTATATTGTTTACTAATTATTCATTTGAAGAAAAATTAGATTCTAACAAAACACCTTTTTATGTAGATGTAAATTCCATCATCGTTTAAAGAAATTTGTTTTTATAAAGTTATATGTACCTGTTTTATTGAAGATCATGTGGTCTTTGAATACTTTATCTGGATTTAACCTGTTAATTTTTTTTCTCGGTAAATAATAAAGTGTCTACCACTTTATAGAGTGCATTTTTCAATATGTGCCACACTTACATACATAGCGGTTACAGGCATATAATTGATGAGCATTCAGATAAGTGATAGTATCGCAGACAATTCCTATCTTCACAAATTTCTGTTATATAAAGCTTTCTAATTCTTATAGTCTTTGCTTTAAATAATAATATGATAACAAATGTCACTTTTTGTTGTATTAAGCATTGAATAAGTGTGAGGAAAATACCTCTGCACCTTACTTTTCAGTAGAGAAATTAAAATTTAGGCAATATACTAATGAAGTATCAGTAACCACCAAAAACCTACTAAATTTTAACTATTTTGTAGCATAAGTTCAAAGACATACATTTTATTTAATAATGTGAAGGTATCACTAGAAAGTGGAGTAAATTGATAGGAGAATTTCTTAGTTTTGGTATTTTTTCCTCCCTTAAAACTCTTGTACAGAAAAGAAGACCTGTTACATAATTAAACTGAGCTACTTTGTGATAAGAAATTTTAGTAATTATTTAATTGAATACAAACTGAATAGATAACTTTTTATGGCATACATAGGAGATGAGAGAAATGGAAATTACATATTTGAAAAAACTATTTGTAGGTGAATTTTTAAGAAATCTATGAAGATTGAAGCTGACTTTTGAAAACTGCTTTATATTAACTTAGAGGTTTAAGATGCTTAATTTTTATCCAGAATTCTTTCTTAGGAACATATCTTCTGACTAATATGTAGTAACTTTGAACATTTTTGTTACTTGAATGATGAAACATTTTCTTAAAAGGTTTCTCTCAAAAATGGCATATTCACTGTCACAGTTTTATCACAGGGGTTGCTTACTTATTGTGGCATTAAGTGAAAATTAGTCAATTATTTATTGATGACAATGACCAGTTAAATTTCTATTTTGAAATCATAAATATTTTTAAAGTTTCAAATTCTGGTATTAACCTATGATATTGGATAACATATATTATATATCAATAACTAATTATTTCAACTTATCCTAAAGTAATCTTTTTAAATAGATGATGAGTTTTTTAGAATGTATATGCATATTGATTTTAATCAACTTTTATAATATCTTTAATTCTTAGGAAGTATGTTAGAAATAAAAAAAATGAAGTAAAAATATTTAGATGTTTAATTTCTTGCAAAAAAAAAAAACCAGTTGATAGAGGTATGACTCACAGTCTAGAGAAGGGAAAGTAATTTGGGACAAGGGATTAAATGTATGTGTTTTTTATTGTTGAGCTGGTATGTCTCTTATGTGTGTACAAACACATTGACATAATGGCTATCACTAGTAGTGCCTTTAAAGAATACTTCTTTTGAGGGACTGTTGAGTGAGAGAGTGAGGTCTCTGAAGCCAAACTACCTACATTTGAATCCTGATTTTACCACTTACTAAAAAGAGCGTAGTGCAGGAAATGTGATTAAGTTATCTGTGCTTCACATGATTCATTTTTAGAAGGGGATAGTGGTACTTACCTCTTGGCTTGTTGTGAGGATTTGTGAAGTTAATACATGCAAATCACTTGGAATAATGCCAAGCAAGGAGTTAAGTACTCAAAATTGTTGTTAATGTGCCAAGGAATATTTCAAAAATATTTTCTAAAAGAAAATATTGTGAGCTATCACTTTTTCATTTGAAATAACCAGTTTAAAATGTTAAGTCAATGTACCTTTGCATATTTTTGCCTACCTTTCTCTGCAAACAGCAGGTTTGTGTATATATTCTGGGAACTTATAAAAGTTTATTTTATTTTATGTATTTACTAAGAAAACTTAATTAGAATGGTATACTTTATGTGGGAAAATTCTAAAACTTACATATAATTTTTTATTTTTCTGATGACTTAAAATTAATTAGAATGACTATTCATGAGGATGTATGTTCTATATATATATTGAAATGACACTTGATAACTTCTGTTCTTTTGAAAAGCATATTATCTTGACAGATGGCAGCTCATGACTAGAGTTCAGAATAACTTTATTTTCCTTTGAAGATCTTCTAGTTGATATGTTGGGGGTTCTTGCCAGCTACAGCATCACTGTCAAGGAGTTGAAGCTTTTGTTTAGCATGCTTCGAGGAGAAAGTGGAATCTGGGTAAGCTGAAGTCAGTGAAAAGTACCAATATCAGTACATTAATATTTAATGTTCAATAATTTGTCTCTAGAGAGCTATGGTCTTAAATTTATAATGAAAATTCTTCCTCTTAAAGAGTTACATAAATTATTTAAAATTAATTTTCTCTCTAGTTAGAAAAATAGTTCAGTGGTTAATGTGATGTATTAGGTATTTTTACTAAATTTGTACAATGCCTTTATTTTTCTTGTTTCCTCAGCCAAGACATGCAGTAAAATTATTATCAGTTCTTAATCAGATGCCACAAAGACATGGTCCTGATACTTTTTTCAATTTCCCTGGTTGTAGTGCTGCGGTAAGTTTAAAATACACGTTTATTTTTATTTACATATTTTTAAGTCATCTCTATTAAGGCATGATTTACATACAGTAAAATTTACTAATATAAAAAGTATAGTTTGTTAAGTTTTGAATCGTTTGGTAATCACCACCACAATAATAATTTAGCACATTACCATTACTCTCCAGATATCCTTGTTTATTTTTGAAGCCAGTACTCACTTCCCAGCCCTGTTTCTTGTTACCTCTTATTTATTTTTGTGGTTGTTTAAATTTGCCTTTTCTAGAATTTCATATAATTAAAATCACACATTTTATAGTCTTTTTGTCAGTCTTCTTTCATCTATCATATGCTTTTGAGATCATTCTTGTTGTAGCTTACCAGTGGTTTAGTAATTTCCTTTTTATTATGAGTAGTTTTACATTTTATATATACTAGAGGCCTGGTGCATGAAATTCATGCATGGGGGGTATGTCCCTCAGCCCAACCTGCACCCTCTCCAATCTGGGACCCCTTGAGGGATGGGGACTGCTGGCTCCAACTGCTCTCTTGCCTGCCTTCCTGATTGCCCCTAACTGCTTCTGTCTGCCAGCCTGATCACCCCCTAACCACTTCCCTGCTAGCCTGATTGATGCCTAACTGCTCTCCTGCCAGCCTGTTTGCCCCTAACTGCCCTCCCATGCAGGCCTGGTCACCCCTAACTGCCCTCTCCTGCAGGCCTGGTGACCCTTAACTGTTCTCCCCTGCAGGCCTGGTGACCCCTAACTGCCCTCCCCTGCAGGCCTGGTGACCCCTAACTGCCCTCCCCAGCAGGCCTGGTCCCCCCCTGCCCCCAACTGCCCTTCCCTGCAGGCCCAGTCACCCCCAACTTACCTCCTCTGCCGGCCTGGTCACCCCTAGCTGCCCTCCCCTCCTGGCTTGATCGCCCACAACTGCCCTCCCTTGCAGGCCTGGTCCCTCCCAACTGCCCTCCCCTGCTGGCCATCTTGTGGCAGCCATCTTGTGTCCACATGGGGGGTGGCCATCTTTGACCACATAGGGGCAGCCACCTTGTATGTTGGAGTGATGGTCAATTTGCATATTACTCTTTCATTAGATAGGATACTACAGCTTATTTATACATCACTAGTTGATTGGCATTTGGGTTTTCAGTTTTTGGCTATTATAAATAAAACAACAATGAACATTTGAACATAGGTTTATGGAAATGCTTCCCTATCTCTTGAGTAAATGCATAAGAGCATAATTGCTGTTTTTTTTGTGTTGTGTGTGTGTGTGTGTGTGTGTGTGTGTGTGTGTGTGTGATTCACTTCATGAGAAACTGGCAAATAGCTTTTTATAGTTGAAAATTTTGCATTTCCACTAGGAATATCTGCGAATCCTGGTAGATATGCATCCTGGTCATTGTCAGTCTTTTTAATTTGAGTTATTTAATTGATTATGTAGTGGTGCACCTCATTGCAGGGTTTTTTTTTTTTGTAGTTTTAATTTTTTTTGTAGTTTTAATTATGTATTTTCTCATGGCTAATGATATTGAACATTTTTTCATGTGTTGATTAGCCAGTCTTATGTCTTCTTTTTGTTCTGCTTGTGTTAAAATATTCTGTTTATTTTAAAAAATTGGTTGTCCTATCCTAAGGGTAAGGTTCTAATGTATGTTTCGAGTATAAGTTAATTTGTCAGATATGTATATGTCAAATAGTTTCTATTAACCTGTGGCGTGTCTTTTTAATTTCATAACATCATTTTTATACTATTCAAGATTTGAATTTTGTTTAATTAAAATATTTTATGGCATATGCTTTTATAATATCAGAAAATAAGGTCACGACATTTTTTCCTCTTATTATTTCTACTAAGAGCTGTGTTGTTTTAGCTCTTACATTTAGGCCTATGATCACTTTTGTGCTAACTTTAAAAACCTTGTATGAGGGAAGATTGGAAATTAAGTTTTATTTGTATTGTATATTAATATTGAAGTATTTCCTTAACTATTTGTTGAAGAAACAGTTCTTTTCACATTTGCTTGCCATGGCATTTTTTTCAAAAACTATCTGAACTCTCCATTTTGTTCCTTTGTCCTATATAGCTATCCTTACGCCAACATCATATTATCTTTGTTGTTGTATGTAGCTATATAGTAGTTCTTGAAATCAGGTAGTATAAGTACTGCAAATTTGTTCTTTATTCTAAATATAATTTTGGCTATTCTAGATTGTTTGCATTTTCATATACATTGTGAGTAAAGTTATCAAATTTTATAAAAAGCCTGTTGTGATTTTGATTGTGTTGTTTTAAAACTATAGAACAATTTGGAGATAATAGATCTCTTAGAACTCTTGAGTCTTCCAGTTCATAAACACAGTATATCTCTCCTTTTATTAGATTTCTTTGACTTTTCAGTGTTTTGTAGTTTTCAGCATACAAGTCTTAAAAGTCTTTTGTTAAATTTATCCATATAATAATATATATGACTTTTGGCTAGTAAATGGAAATGCTATAGATTATTTATTTCAGAGAGGAAAAGAGGGAGAGGGAGATAGGAACATCAATGATGAGAGTGAATCATTGATTGGTTGCCTCCTGCACACCCCACACTGGGGGTCGAGTCCACAACCTGGGCATGTGCCCTGACCAGGAATTGAACTGTGATGTCCTGGTTCATGCCAAGCTGGGCTCCAGGTTTTGTTCTTTATTTGAAATTGTTTGTGCATCTGTGTATGTGTTTGTGTGTGTTTCTGTTTTATTTTTATTTTTAAAGCAAGCACTTATAAAGTCTTTGATACACTGAGATTTTTCCATTGATCATATAGTGAATGTTTTCTATGTCTTATGTCACATGCTGGGAGTCTAAATTATATTTCTTACTCTTGAGGAACTCTAATGGGTAGATAGATGTAAAAACATCTTGTTAATAGTAAACTACTGTAGATTTAGTTACTAAGTCCTATGGGAAAACTATGAAAAAGGAAGCTAAGCTAGGGTGAAGTCCAGGAAAGCTTCACAGAAAATCCTGGTGTTGAAGGATGCTTGTGATTTTGCTGGAAGAAGTCTTTTGGACAGAGGGTGTACCATATACAAAAAGGGGAGTTGTAACAGAACAGGTGGAGCAGCTGTCATATTTAGGTATACTTTGGAATATGGAGTAAGACAGTAGAAGTGAATAAGATTGAAGGTTTTTTTTGTAGCCATAGGGTGTTTGAAGAGCCTTGTATGTCCTGAAGAAATTTAAGCTTTATTCTATATGCAGAAGATTTTTAATATCGAAGCTATCTTATATTTGAAAAAAGGGTCATTATCCACTCAGCAATATGAAGGATTATTTGGGGGAACAGATCAGTCATAAAAGCATAATGGATAATTATCTTTTAGGTGATAGGAATCTGGATATCTCCTAGGAAGATAAGTAAATCTTCAGATGTTTGTTCACATCCATTAAAGTAATCAACCACTTTCTCAATTTTTCCTTAGATTGGCTAGATTTTTAAAATTACTATTATCAACTGAATACTGTATTATTCCTTTCCTACTTAATGAGTGGGTCTTAGTCCTTTTCAGTCATACATTTTATTGGTGAAGTTTCTTAATGATCTTATGATTTCCCTTCCTTTGTTTCACTATTATGAGCATTAATTACCTTATAATACTTAATTTTCTTCAATATTGATCCCATTAACATTCTCTCACAGAGTTCTTTTTGGATTCAAAGATTCAATCAACCTCCTTTAACCAAATGAAATATTACTGAAAACCTAACAGATACCACAGAAAATTGAAAATTCTGAGGCATAGTAGTAAGGGACTGTATATTGGTGAAACTGGAGGGGTACTTCTTGGAGTCTGAAACTTATTACGTAACCTGGAGATGAAACTTCATTCAGCTAGTATTTAAAAATGCAATGCTTCTGTAGCCAACAAATATTATTTATAGACTAGAGGCCCAGTGCACGAAATTTGTGCACTTGGGAGGGGGTCCTTCAGCCCGGCCTGCGCCTTCTTGCAGTCCGGAAGCCCTGCGATTGATCGCCCCACAGAGGGAGGCCCTACCCACCGGCGCTAGCAGGGTAGCCTGGGCCTCCCTCTGCAGGGCAATCCTGGGGCTATGGCAGGGCCCCCCAACCAATCGTATTGCACCTGCCTTGGTGGTGGCAGTCAGTGCTGGGTCACTGCGGTGTCGGTGGCAGTCGGTGCTGGGTTGCCGCGGAGCCCATGACCCAGGAGGGACCGAAAGGTCAGCAGTTCAGTCTGCTCGCCAGTCCCCGCCCACTTGAGCCTGCTTCACGTGTAACCTGGTGTTTGGTTGCCTGTTCGGTTGTTTTGGACATTACGGACCCTGGCTCTTTATATATTAGGATTACTTTCATAAGATACTATTTTACATTTTTATATTTACCATGATTTTCTGATAATTATTCCTCCACCATTTTTAATCTGTAAAATTCATATCTGACCTTGGTTGCTGTCACATTTTCTTTAATACTTTTGTATCTTTTTTCATTGCCCTGTAGGCAATTGCATTGCCTCCTATTGCAAAGTGGCCTTATCAGAATGGCTTCACCCTGAACACTTGGTTTCGTATGGATCCATTAAATAACATTAATGTTGATAAGGATAAACCTTATCTTTATTGGTAAGTAAGATATTTAATTTCAGTATGTTTGTCTTAAGTATTTCAATTTTGTAAATATAGTAAATTTAACATTAATATATTAAGGTATATGTTAAAATGATAGATACAGTTAAGTCAATTAATATATTTAAAAGTTTTTTGCTGTTGTCTCCATATTTTTTTACAGTTGCAGTTATTTTCCCCCCTCTTACATTTAAGAGTCAAAGGTTTCAGACTTTCTCTGTACTGTCTTACCAATATAGATCAATTGTGGGTTTCTTAGTGAAGATGTGGGTTTCTGATAAAGGAGAGGGGAAAAACCCAAAACTCCTACTTTTTTTCATTCACTTTGCCTTTTTACTTATTTTGTTCTGTGAGCATAATCAGAATATGTTTTAAAATATTAATAACAACCCTGTAAGAAATTATAATTCGTTAAGAATAATTATTTGGTAGATAAGTAACAGAATGAATTACTCAACCCAAAGATGGATTGACCAGACAGGACTGAGAGCTTGGTAATTTTAGTTTACCAATAATGCACAGTAATATTATGAAACTTTCATTGATTGCCTTACTACATAGTAGGTATTGTAATTGCTTACAAATATTAACTCAGTTAATACAGTCAGTGCTCTGAAATAAGACTGCCTGAGTTTCAGTCCTGTCTTCGCCACTTACTTTATCCTTTGCTTTGGTGTCTTCAACTGTAAAATGAAGATATTAGTAGTACCTATCACATAGGTTTTATATGAAAGAATAATATTTAAGTTGCTTTTTCTGCAATGACTGGCTCTGAAATATGAGTGTGAAAATGTGGTCTATTAATAGCTTATAATTTCTATTACAAAAATTTAAACAAATATATGAATTTCCCAACATAAATTGGGTTGAACTTCAGAATGGTCATTTTAGGAGAGCATTAATTTATTTCAATAATACTGTCATTTTCAAAACATATATAAATTTTCATATGGGGGTTGAATTTATAGCTAGGAAGAATTACCCCTAGCTGTAGAAGAAAATAACTATATTTCTTAGTCACATAGCCAGAGGGGCGGGGGGGGGGGGGGATTGGATGAAGTTGGGCAAAGAGTGGGAATTGGGCGACATCTGTAATAATGTGAACAATAAATATAAAGTATTTACTCTAAAAAAAGATTATATATTATACTTAAAAATAATAAAAATAAAAATGTATTCCATTGCTTGATTACCTGCATTATTTTTCAAAGTTGATTCTGACATTAAAAAAAAATTGTATGTGTTTAAAAAACCTTTATCTTTATTGTTGAAAGTATTATAGATGTCCCTCTTTATTCTCCTTTGATGCCCTCTACCCTACTCCCATAAGATACAGTAAAATTATGGAACAAGTTGTTTTTGAAACATTGACTGTATGAGTGATTTTTAAAATTTGCTGATTCCAGATAGTTCTTAAATGTAGATGTAATTGACTTGATAGGCTTTTGTAGGCCATTACTTTAATTTTATGTATTAAAATTGAAATGTTAAATGGTTCTTTTGTCTTCCATTTTTCTAATTTAAATTATTTCTTTTAGTTTTCTAAGCCTTTTATGATGTTTTAGCAATTGGTGTTATTTATATAATAAACTTTAGATACATTGTTCTTTGTATCAGAGGATATTATACATTCTTAATTTTCTTTATAGTTTTCGTACTAGCAAAGGAGTTGGCTACTCTGCTCATTTTGTTGGGAACTGTCTAATAGTCACATCACTGAAGTCCAAAGGAAAAGGTTTTCAGCACTGTGTGAAATATGATTTTCAACCACGCAAGGTAGGTGTAAGTAAATATGTCTATTGAGAATGACACAGTGCACCATTCCTGCTGTCTTAAAACTCACCTATTATGACTTCTGTAATATTCTTTTAATGGTTTTATCATGACTTCTAATTCTTTCCTCTGGTCCTTGTCTGTATTCTCTTGCTACTTTTATGTCGAATTTTTCACATAAAACACCAGGCTCTTGATCTCTTGCAGTGTCTCTCTCTCTCTCTCATTCTTTCTCTCTCACTATGATCTATTCTCTTGCATTTTTTCAGATAATACTTACAGTAGTATTCTTTTACCTGCAGTTTTGCCTGCCATGGTTTTAGTTACCCCCAGGCAACTGTGATCTAAAAATATTGAATGGAAAATTCCAGAAATAATTCATAAGTTTTAAATTGGGAACCATTCTGAGTAGTGTCATCAAATCTGTGCCTTCCTGCTCCACCCTACCCGGGAGGTGAATCATTTCTTTGTCCATGGTATCTGTATGTATAAGCTATCCCCCTCTAGTTACTCACTAGCCATCTTGGTTATTTGATTGGTTATCAGGTAGAGACCACATTTATATTACTTTTATTAGAGTATATTGTTATTATTGCTCTCTTTTATTATTAGATATGTAAATCTCTTACTGTGTCTAATTTATAAATGAGCTTTTATTATAGGTATATATGTATTAGAAAAAACATAGTACATATAGGGTTTCATACTACCCGAGGTTTCAGGAATTCACTCGGGATCTTGGAACATAACCCTCTCAGATAAGGGAGAATAATCTATTGAGTATTTAATTGAGTACCAGACACTGTGTAGGCACTGGGGAATATGACAGTGAACAAAACAGACAATATCCTTACTTTTCTGGAGTTTACAAATTTGAGGGAATTTTTATTCAGTTTCATGATAGCTTTCCACTTTTATTTTTATCTCCTGAACTCAATTCTTGTATTCTCATCTACCTCTAAGATTTGCCATGTGGATATCTTTATGATTGCTCAGTCTCAGATATGTAACATTGAATTTACTATTTCCAGTGCTATGTTCATTCATGTTCTTAAGTTCCATTTTGATTTTTTTTAACAATATGAATTTTTTATTACCTCATTTTCTCTACAAGGAAAAACTAGTGCTTCCTAAATTTGGAAGGGCCCATGAAATATTTTTTATTATATTTTTTATAGTTGACTAGAGGCCCAGTGCATGGCATTGTGCACTGGCGGGGGGGGGGGGAACGCGGGGGCGCTCTCTCAGTCTGGCCTGCACCCTCTTGCAGTCCAGGACCCATCAGGGGATGTCCAACTGCTGGCTTAGGTCTGCCACTGCTGCTACACCAGCCATGAGCCTGGCTTCTAGATGAGTAGTGCTCCCCCTGTGGGAGTGCACTGAACATCATGGGGCAGTTCCTGTATTGAGTATCTGCCCCCTGGTGGTCAGTGCACATCATAGTGACTGGTTGTTCTGTCATTTGGTCGATTTGCATATTAGGGTTTTATTATATGGGACTAAAGGCCTGGTGCAAGAAATTTGTGCACATGGGGTGTTGGGGGGACAGAGATTTCCTCAGCCCAGCCTGTGCCCTCTTATAGTCTGGGAGCCCTGCTATCAATCTCCCCGTCTGCCAGTGGCCTGGATCTCCCTCTGCAGGGCGATCATGGGGCGATGGCTGGGCCCCTGACCAATTGTATAGCATCCGCCTTGACTGGCCTGGTACCAGTGGGTGTCATAGCTTGGCAGTCTGGACTATCATTCCGCTGTTTGGATGTTTGGTTGATTTGCATATTATGCTTTTAACATTATAGATTATTATAGATAGTATTACAGATAATCTCCCATTTTACCCCCCTTGTCCTCCCTCTTCAAAGACCCTACCCACCCCCCTCCAGATCTTCACTATGCTATTGCCAGTGTTCATGGCCTACGCATATCCTTTATAATAAAGAGCTAATATGCAGATGGTCATCACGCCCTCATGCCATTATGTGGTAACAGCTCAGACACTCAACACCAGGGAAAGAGGAATGGGCACCAGCCAGGCACAAATGAACTCATGAGGGAGGAATGGGCACTAGCCAGGATGTGGCCTGGGAGAGGGACAAGCCGCACACCCCATGATTCTGGGCGCCAGCTGCTGTGGCTGCGGCCCAGGAGAGGGACAAGCTGCCTGTCCCATGGTCCTGGGTGCCAGCGGCTGCACCTGTGGATTGGGAGAGGTACAAGCCGCCCACCCCACTGTTCTGGGCGCCAGCAGCTGGGGATGCAGCCCGGGAGGGGACAAGCTGCCCACCCTGCAGTCCCGGGTGCCAGCGGCTTGCCTGTGCCTATGGCCCAGGAGAGGGACACCTGCATGCCCTTTGGTCCCAGGCACCAGCGGCTGGGGCTGCGGTCAGGGAGAGGGAAAAGCAGCCTACCTTGTGGTCTTGGGTGCCAGTGGCTGGGGCTGCGGCCTGGAGAGGCACTAGCCACCCGCCTCGTGGTCCCGGGTGCCAATGCCTGTGCCTGTGCCTGCGGCCCAGGAGTGGGACAAGCCACACACCCTGCAGTCCTGGGTGCCTGCGGCTGCAGCACGGGCCAAGCTACCTGCCCGTGGTCCCCTGCGGCTCTGGCCCGCCGCCTGGGTCCTGGGTGCCTGCGGCCGGCTAGAGGGAAGGAAGCCCAGGTCCTGGTTGCCTGTGAACATCTGGAGGAGGGAATCCTGGTTCCCGGATGCAGGGCGAGGAAGAGGCAGTTAGGGACTTCAAGCCAGCAGGGGAGCCGTGAGGGGCAATCAGGCAGGCAAATAGGCAGAGGTGCTTAGGGGCAATCAGGCAGGCAGAGGTGGTTAGGGGTGATCAGGCAGGCAGGCAGGTGAGTGGTTAGGAGCCAGTGGTCCCAGATTGCGAGAGGCAGTCGGATATCCCCCGAGGGATCCCGGATTGGAGAGGGCGCAGGCCTGGCTGAGGGACCCACCCCCCTCCCATGCATGGATTTCGTGCACCGGGCCTCTAGTCCTATATAATAAAGAGCTAATATGTTAATTAGACCAGAAGGTGGAATATCCTTCCGGAACAAACAGTGGGTGGGGGCAGGGCCGCAAGGCAGCCAGGGTGAGAGGCAGCCAGGGCTGTGAGGGCCAAGCCCCTTGCACTAATTTAGTGCATCAGGCCTCTAGTAAGTATATAAGTTCTTTGCTTTATCTCTTCTTGTTCCCCCAACCCCACATGGATTTATGTCAGTCTGTTCTGTGCCTCCCTGCTTCAGGTCTTATTTTCTTGGTCAATTCATTTTGTTCATTAGATTCCACATATAAGTGAGATGATGTGATATTTGTCTTTCTCAGTTTGGCTTATTTCACTTAGTATAATATTTTCAGGTCCATCTATGCTGTCCCAAAGGTATGAGATCCCTCTTTTTTACCACTGCATACTATACCATTATGTACATGTGCCACAGCTTTTATCCATCTAGTGATGGGCACTTGGGCTGTTTCTAAATTTTAGCTATGGTAAATAATTCTTCTATGAACATAGGGGTGCATATATTTCTGATTGGTGTTTTGAGGTTTTTAGGATATATCCTAAAGTGAGATCACTGGGTCAAATGGAAGATCCATATTTTATTGTTTGAGGAAACTTCATATTGTTTTCCATTGTAGATGCACCAATCTGCATTCTAACTAGCAGTAAACTAGTGTTCTCTTTTCTCCACATCCTTGCTAGCACTTGTTGTTTGTTGATTTTTGATGATATAACCATTCTGACAGATGTGAGATGATTATCTCACGTGGATTTAATTTGCATCTCTCTGATGATTAGTGACTTTGAACATATTTTCATGTTTCTTGGCCATTTGCATGTCCTATTTGGAGAAATGTCTGTTCAGGTTTTCTGCCCATTTTTAAATTGGATTGTTTGTCTTTCTTTTGTTGAGTTGTATGAGTACTTTATATATTTTGGATATTAACCCATTATCAGATATATCATTGGCAAATGTGTTATCCCATACAGTGGGTTTCCTTTTCATGTTAATGGTGGTTTCTTTTGCTGTGCAGCTTTTTATTTTGATGTATTCCCATTTGTTTATTTTTTCCTTAAGTTTCCTTTACCCTAGCAGATATATCCATAAACATATTACTACATGAGATATCTGAGATTTTACTGCCTATGTTCTCCTGTTCTCTAAATCATTTATAGTTTCACTAGAGGCCCATTGCATGAAAATTCATGCACTGGAGGGGGGCGTCCCTCAGCCTGGCCTGCCCCCTCTCACAGTTTGGGAGCCCTCAGTGATGGGAGGCGACCTGGCAATTGGGAAGGTGACGCTCCATGAAACCTCTGCTGCTGCCACTGCCGGTAACGCAAGCCTCGGCTGGCCCTGGTTACCTGAGCCTTGGGGTGGCCCTGGGTGGCTGGGGAGCCGCCATCTGAGGCTTGCCTGCGCCTCGGGCCTGCCCTGGTCAGCTGGGGGGCTGAGGGGACTGGGGGACTCTGGAGGCAGGTGTACGGAGTGGCTGGGCCCACCTGGGGGCAGGCCCAGCCTTGCTGCACACCTGCCACCCCGGAGGGGCTGAGGGGACTGGGCACTGCCATGTTATGGCTGTGGGCGCCGACATCTTTGAGAGTGGGGCAATCAATTAGCATATTCCCTCCTTATTGTCTGTGGGCGCCACCATATTTGAGGGTGGGGCAGTCAATTAGCATATTGCCTCCTAATTGGCTGTAGGTGCTGACATCTTTGCGACGGCATGAGGGTCAATTAGCATATTCCCTCTTTATTAGATAGGATGCCTTATATTTAAGTCTTTTATCCATCTGGAATTTATTCTTGTGTATGTTGTAAATTTGTGGTCTAGTTTCATTTTTTTCATGTGTCTGTCCAGTATTCTCAGCACCATTTGTTGAAGAGACTGACTTTACTCCATTGTATGTTCTTGCGTCCGTTGTCAAATATTAATTGACCGTTATGGTGTGGGGCAATTTCTTTGGTTTCTCTTCTGATCCTTTGGCCTATATGCTTGCCCTTGTACAAGTATAAGGCTCTTTCGATTATAATGGCTTTGTAGTGTAGTTTGATATCTGGTATTGTGATCCCTTCTTCTTCGTTCTTCTTTGGAGAGATTGCTACAGCTATTTGGGGTCTTTTATGGTTCCATATACATTTTTGGAGTATTTGATCTTGCTCTGTAAAGTATGACATTTGTATTATAATAGGGATTGTTTTGAATCTGTAGATTACTTTGGGTAGTATAGACATTTCAGTAATGTTAATTTTTACCCGAGGATATTTTTCCCATTGATTTTTAGAGAGAGTGGGAGAGGGAGAGACATAGATAAATACCGATGTGGTAGTGAAACACTTCAATTGGTTGCTTCCCACATGCCCTTCAGGGGCAGGAGTCTGCAACCTAGGTATATGTACTTGAACAGAATTGAATCTGGGGCCCTTCAGTCTTAGGGCTGGCGTGCTATTCACTGAGCCAAACTGACTAGAGCTTTTAAAAAATTATATATATTTTTATTGATTTCCGAGAGGAATGAGAGGAAGAGAAAGATAGAAAACTCAGTGATCAGAGAGAATCTTTGGTATGTTGTATCCTGCACAACCAACAATGGGGATCAAGCCCACAACCCAGGCATGTGTCCTGACTGGAACTCAAACCATGACCACCTGGATGCTCAGAACCCTTGAGGATTGCCATCCAGGCTCTTCCTCTATTTCTTTCTTCAATGTCCTATACTTTTCTGAGTACAGGTTTTATACCTTCTTGTTTAAGTTTATTCCTGGGAAACTTATTTTTTGTTGTTGTTGTAATGTTAAGTGGGATTGCTTTTTTAGTTTCTCTTTCTGAGAGTTCATTATTGATGTATAAAAATTACATGATTTGTGGATGTTGATTTTGTATCCTGCTACCTTTTTTGTTCATTTCCATTTGCCTGAAGAATTTTTTTTCACCCATTCACTTTCAGTTTGTGTGAGTCCTTTTTTCTGAGATGGGTCTCTTGTAGACAGCATATATCTATACTAATCAAAGGGCAATATGCTAATTAGACCGGACATCTTCTGGATGTCCTTCTGGACAAAGCCATGGTGGTGGGGGATGAGGCAGAGACTGTTAGGTGCGATCAGTCCAGCAGGTGGGGTCAGTTAGGGGTAATCAGGCTGTCAGGGGAGGGCAGTTAGGGGGCGATCAGGCAGGCAGAAGGAGGCAGTTAGGGGCGATCAGGCAGGCAGAAGGAGGCAGTTAGGGGCGATCAGGCTGGCAGGGAGCAGGTAGGGGGCGATGAGGTAGGCAGGGGAGGGCAGTTAGGGGGCAATCAGGTTGGCAGACAGAGGCAGTTAGGGATGATCAGGCCCACAGGGGAGCAGTTTGGGGCATTAGGCCAGCAGGCAGAGTGGTTAGGTGCAATTAGGGAGGCAGGCAGGCGAGCAGTTAGAAGCCAGCAGTCCTGGATGGCGAGAGGGATGTCCTACTGCCAGTTTAGGCCCAATCACTGTGGGATTGGGCCTAAACTGGCAGTGGACATCTCCCAAGTGGCTCCAGATTGGAGAGGGTACAGGCTGGGCTGAGGGACCCCCCCCAACCATGCATGAATTTTGTGCACCAGGCCTCTAGTCTATATAATAAAAGCCTAAGTGACCATTGTGGTGAAATGTCCAGAATGACCATTTGCTCTGATGCGCACTGACCACCAGGTAGGAGACTCTCAACACAGGAGCTGCCCCCTGGTGGTCGGTGTACTCCCACAGGCGGAGCGCCGCTCAGCCAGAAGCCGGGCTCATGGCTGGCGAGCGCAGTGGTGGTGGCGGGATTGCAGTTGTAGTGGCAGCGTGAAGGAGCAGTGAGCTGAGTAGTAAGGAGTAAGCTGGTAGGCGGTAAGGAGCAAGGGATCCTGGATTGCAAGTGGGATTTCCAACTGAGTGGGATGCCCAACTGCTGGTTGTTGGACATCCCCCGAGGGATCTCGGATTGTGAGAGGATGCAGGCCAGGCTGAGTGATCCCTCTCTCCCCAGTGCATGGATTTCGTGCATGAGGCCTCTAGTATATATATATATAGGTCATGTTTTCTTATTCATTCAGCTACCCTATGTCTTTTGATTGGAGCATTTTATCCATTTCCGTTTAAGCTTATTATTGACTAGAGGCCCAGTGTACGAATTTCGTGCATGGGGGCGGGGTGTGGTCCCTCAGCCCAGCCTGCACCCTCTGCAATCTGGGACCCCTTGAGGGATGTCCCTCTCACAATCCAGGACTGCTGGCTTCCAACTGCTCACCTGCCTGCCTGCCTGATTGCCCCTAACCCCTTCTGCCTGCCAGCCTGATCACCCCCTAACTGCACCCCTAACTGACCTCCCCTTCAGGCCTGGTCACCCCCAACTGCCCTTTCCTGCACACCTCGTCACCACCAACTTCTCCTCTCTGCTGGCCTGGTCACCCCCTAACTGCCCTCCCCTGCCAACCTGGTCACCCCCAACTGCCCTCCCCTGCAGACCTGGTCACCCCTACCTGCCTTCCTCTGCTGGCCTGGTTGCCCCCAACTGCTTTGCCCTGCAGGCCTGGTCCCCCCTAACTACCCTCTCCTGTAGGCCTGGTTCCACCCAACTGCTCTCCCCTGCAAGCCTGTTCCCCCTCAACTGCCCTCCCCGCAGGCCTGGTCCACCTCAACTGCCCTCCCCTGCATGCCTGTTCCCCCCCAATTTCCCTCCCCTGCAGGCCTGGTCTCCCCAACTGCCCTCCCTTGCAGGTCTGGTTCCCCCCAACTGGCCTCCCCTGCAGGTCTGATCGCCCCCAACTGCCCTCCCATGCAGGCCTGGTCCCTCCCAACTGTCCTCCCCTGCAGGCCTGGTTGCCCCCAACTGCCCTCCTCTGCCCGCCTGGTCACCCCTAACTGCCCTCCCCTGCAGGCCTGATCCCTCCCAACTTCTCTCCCCTGTAGGCCTGGTCTCTCCCACCTGCCCTGTCCTGCTGGCCTCATTGCCCACAACTGCCCTCCCCTGCCAGCCATCTTGTGTGTTGGAGTGATGGTCAATTTGCATATTACTCTTTTATTAGATAGGATTGTTTGTTGCCATTTTTATTTTTTATGCCTGTGTTTGTTTCTCCCTTTCTAATCTTTTTACAATAGCCCCTTTTACATTTCTTACATTGGTGGCTTGGTAGTAATAAACTCCCTTAGACTCTTTTTGTCTGCGAAACTCCAGATTTCACCTTCAATTTTGAATGATAGCCTTGCTGGATAGAGTATTCTCAGATTCAGTCCCTTGCTCTTCTTCACTTTATATTCCATTCCCTTCTGGCCTAATATGTTTCTATTTAGAAATCAGTTGATAGTCTAATGGGAGCTCCCTTCTAGGTAACTTTTTGTCTATATCTTGCAGCTCTTAAGTTTCTTTCTTTGAATTTTACATTTGCCAATTTAATTATCTTGTATCGTGGTGTGGATCTGTTTTGGTTCTTTTTTCTTTGGACTCTCCATGCTTCTTAAACTAGTGTAACTTTTTTTCCCCTCCAGTCTGGTAAGTTTTCTGTCATTGTTTCTTTAAACAGGTTTTCTATTACTTGCTTACCTTCTTCTCTTTGTTGCACCTCTATTATGCTGATGTTGTTTAGTTTCAAGTTGTCCTAAAGCTCCCTTAGACTCCCTTCCTTCTTTTTAATTTTTCTTTTCAGTAGCTGCTCTGCTTGGGTGTTTCTTACTACCAAGTCTTCTAACTTGCTGATTCTATCCTCAGCTTCTGCTTGTCTACTGTTGAAACTTGCCATTGTTTTCTTTCTTGAATCTATATCGTTCTTCATATCCTCTTGATTGTTATTCATGTTGGTGAATTTTTCATTCAGCTCCTTATGTCATTGAGTTGCATGTATTTGTCATCCACATTCTTGAGCATCCTTATACCCATTACTCTGAATTCTTTTTCTGAGAAATTACTTGCCTCCATTTCATTTAGTTACTTTTCTGGTGATTCCTCTTTTTCTTGCCTTTGAGGATTGTTTCTTTGACTCCTCATTTTTTTCAATCCCGTTGAATTTGTTCCTATGTCTTAGATCAAACTGCTATGCCACCCAGATTTTTTGTGGTGGTCCTAAGTAGTAAGTGTTTTGTGGGACCCTGTGGTGCAGTCTCTTAGATCTCCTAAGCTGAGTGTTTTAACAAAGCCCCCTACTTGGGTTATTTGGGTTCTCCTCATATAGTTGTCTTGAGTGCTATTGTCTCGTTCATGAATGTAGTCACCTCATAGGTTGTCTGACTATGTGACTCACACCCAACCTTGTAGTGCAAGCTGTTGTGGATGTGTTCAGGGTTCCGGCTCCTCTGGCAAGGATCACCTGAGGTCTCACAGGTGTGTGACACACCTAGGGGTTCCATAGCTCCGGCCATGTGGCGCGTACTCTGTGCCTCACTGCAGGGGTTCCAGAGCCCACGGCCATGGAGTCAGGCATCCCGGAGTTCATGGCTGAGGCAGCACTTCCTTAGCTGGGGTGGGGTGCAATTGGCAAATAACTGTGGGGGTCCTAGAGTCTGTGGCTGATGGAGTGTGAAGTTGGCTGGGGTGGCATACACTCTCTGAATCACTATGCAGTCTGGGATGGTGTCCAAGGCCAGTCTTGCTGGTGGTGAGACTGGGCTCTTAGCCCCGTCTGCTCTCCTTTCCAAGATGGTGTGGTTTCTGTGCCAGAGCTGCACCGTCTGTGGAGTGCATGCAACGGTAGCAGGGGCTCCCCCTCCACAAGAGCCTGGTCTGCCAGCCCCTTGAACTCCTGGGAGATCTAACTGTCCCACACCCACCAACCTAACTGATTGTATTTATTGGGGTGACTCTTCTGTCCCTCTCACCCTGCAATCACCACACTCTCTTTCATGTACATGAGTTTTTCCTCTTTTTTTTGTTTTGTTTTGCTCAGTCCCTCCCTCATCACTCAACTTTTATATGAACTTTGTCACTTTAATTGTTGTTTTAAGGAATTATGTTTTATGAAAAATATTTGCAGAAATGTTACTTAAATTACAATTTCGTCTTCTTCTCACCCATTATTTCCCTTTACTCTTCCTTCTCTATAATTCTTTTTTCCCACCTTACTTTCTCCTTTTTGTCTTTTGCTCATTCATTTAATTTTCTCATTTTCTCCCCTTTTGCTTTTCCTCTTTTAATCCCTTCTACCCCTTTTCTTTTTCTTCTCCCCCCTCTTCCTGTAACCTTATTTTGTTTAGGTAATAGAATCAGTTTTTCGACTAGAAATTAGGACTTCAGAATAGTTTGATTGTGTATGTGTGTATATGTTGTGCACTATGGATTTATAGATAACCAGAGACCCGGTGCATGAGAGTAGGGTCCCAAGAGGGTGGGGGGTGGCCAGGACCCGATCGGCCTTCCGGGTGGGCAGTGGGACGCCCTTGTCGGCCTGGGATCCAGATCTGCCCCACAGATGTTCCCGCCAGTTGTCAGGAGCCACCTGGCAACCACTTTTTTTCTTTTTTCCTTTTTGACACTTCAACTTTTTAATCCATAATCAGAAATAGATCTATGTTACCACAGAGGATAAAACCCCACTCTAAATAGATTGAAAGCAGAAAATAGGTAATTTCACACAATATCCCAGTTATCAACCCAGATGGGTGCACAGGTACAATAACACATGAATGAGGGAAATATAATAGGCTAGGGGTTCAAGAAGAATGTCACCCACATGGTAACAAAATCTAAGTATTCTAGAAACTATCACTAGGCCGGCCACAGGCCTCACTTCACAGGACATGCATGGGGTGCTGGGCTCTATGATGGCTGTGTATCTTTCTGTGTAGTTGTCTGTGGGCCAACTGCTCTTTCCCTTCTCATTTAGGGCGAGCAGCATGTGAGGGCAGAGTGTACTGTTGTGGAATGCAGAGGGCTGCCTGGAGCTGAGGGGAGTGGCTAGGCCCATAGGGTGAGAAGTAGAAACAGAGGACACTTATCTCACCCAATTATGGGGCGGGCTGGCTGGCCTTCATCTGCTTGACCTCACTGAGGGAGGGACCGAGCCCGCCTCTCCATTCTCTATCCTTCCATCTGTGACACTTGTCACCCTTGCCAGGTCTCCCCAAAGTGAGTTCAGCTAAATCCCTGAATGTAAAAGGGTATGGGGTCGGGGCCTTCCACTCCAGTGCCCCCTGATTCCCAGGACCTGGTCTCAGGATGGTGGATACAGCTGCAGAACATAGATCTGTTTCAAGAATAGTTGGGAATGCAGACTTTTGTATGAGCCCCTATTCCAAATGGTGGCAGTTTATTCACATTGTGGCAAAGACACCGTCAAGAGTAACATAAGTGGGTAAAGTCAGGGCCAAACTGGGCCATTTCCTCATCCAATCTCTCTGAGGCGTGTGGACAGAACCAAGTCTCAGCTCTTCGCAGGACACTTCCGGGTTTTTGTTTTTAAGCCTAAAGGACAATAGTCTGTCTCCATTCTTGTTCTTTGGTGGGATTTTTTCATCATCGGACAAAAGGATACATACATTGGGGCAATCCTCTTGAGATACAGTATTCCAGTTGCACCCATGTGACGACAGCAGTCCCCCCCAGAGGGAGGGAGCTGACAGATGGGGAGTAGGGAATTCTGAAAATCAAAACGATGAGAGAGATGCTAAGCCTTTCCTTCACACGTCTGACACCCCTCCTCTGGTGGCCTGCAGGCCAGGCGTCTGCTGGACCTTTACCACTTGATGTCCTGGCAGGCTGCCCCGGGCCCTGCTAGGCTATGTGCAGGGTCGCCTGGGCCTGGAGGAGTTCCCCCTCCAGCCACTCCTGATACAGCTCCTGCACGTGGGCGCTGGTCTCTGGGGACCACACTGGGATGGCAGCGTAAATGCCTTCCATCTGCTGCAACACTGCCCTGTCTGCACACCCGTCCTTGCCTGGGCCTGGCCCCTGCTGCTTAGGCATGCCCAGCGCAGGCCAGGATTTCCACGAAGTGGCAGGGGAACTTGCCCTTCTACAGCTTCAGGACCACTTCTGGATGTTCCAAAAGCCGTAAGCAGCCTCAAAGCGTAGCAGAACCTCTCCATCCCTTTCAAGGGTGACCTCCTGGAAGTCTTTGTTCCTCAGGGTGTGGTAGGTGAGCACCCCCATGTCCTCATTGAACAGCTCCTTGGCCATGTGCCTGAAGATGTGCGCCAGGTACCTGTCGGAGCTGCATCCCTCATGGAGCCTCACCTCCTCCTCCTTCATGTCTCCAAACAGAGTGTCCACAGCGGAATCATTCGAGGTGAGGTCACTTTGCTCCATTATCTGGACAATTTCACCTGAGGTTAACACGCAGTCAGCACCCTGGGAACTATGCAAAGCTATTGGAACATCTTCTTGAAGGGCCTCCAGTTTCTTGTCATAACATGGGGCCACAATGATGTGGAAAATCTTGTCTGGGGACAGGTTCTGCCATCTGGCAAAGTCATCCTTCATCAGAGAGCCCATGCATGGTCTGCTGGGGAGACTTGACCGTGCAGAGGTGGGGGTGAAGGGGTGACCCAGCATGCGCTCTGCATATTGGACCCAGCTGGGGCAGGTGGAGGTCAGCATGGGTAGCTGGGGCTCTTCCTCCCGGTGCTGGCAGTACCGATGCACAAATTCCTTCTGACTCTCCAGGATGCTAAAGATCTTCATGTCAAGGACAGTGTGCCCCAGGGCTTTTGAGAAAGCCACAGAGTCTTCTGGATGCATCAGAGACACTGAGGCTGAATTTAGCAGCAAAATAAGGCAGAGACTGAGGACACATGGACACAGTCAGCACCTTGTGCTGTGAGGTATCACATTTCTTAAGGTTCAGAACATGGAAGAAATCCTTGGTGTTCTGTGAAATTTGGACTCCTTCCTCTGTGGTCACACAACTGTCACACGCCAGGCAGTCACTCGGAAATAACTTGGCATTGGCCAACTTATGAAATTCTTCCTTCTCTCTGTTCTCCTGAGCCACACTCCAGATGTTGACTGTGGCATTCTCTTGGTCATCGGTTTTTGCTTTTTTACTACATTCCTTCTGTGTGCAGTGCTCACATGTCATCTGGAGCGGGGTGGGCGGGGCGGCTCAAATGACCTGGAGAAAGCATAGGGAGAGCAGTCACCACTGGTCGCCCCTGGTGCTGCTGGCGGTATCCTTTCTTCCTTGTGAAGGGTCTAGGGAGGGAAAGCAGCTGCAGCGCCCAAGGCCGAGTTCCAGGAGGCGGGAAGTGCTGTCAGAATCCTGCCGGTGGTGCTGGTCTGTTGGTGCCTGGACTGTCCTCTGGAGATTGACCCTGCAGGACTAATAAGGGAGCCAGTCCCCAGTTCCACCCCACCATCGATCATTTGGAGCCTGAGGGCTGGGAGGAGGGTTAGTGAGGGGCGACCAAACACCAAGCAGCAGGCTGCGTGGGGCGACCAGGCTGGCAGGTGGGTTAGTGGGGGGTGACCAAACGACTGAGCAGCAGGCTTCATGGGGTGACCAGGCTGGCAGGGGTTTAGTGAGGGACGACCAAATGACGGAGCAGCTGGCTGCATGGGGCAACCAGGCCGGCAGGGGGTTAGTGAGCAGTGACGAAACGACTGAACACCAGGCTGCGTGGGGCGACCAGGCCCATGCAGGGGGTCGGAGGGCAGTTGGGGATGACCAGGCTGGCATGGGGGTTAGTGAAGGGTGACTAAATGACCTAGCAGTAGGCTGTGTGGGGCGACCAAG
Organism: Corynorhinus townsendii; assembly: GCA_026230045.1. Taxonomy (NCBI): domain Eukaryota; kingdom Metazoa; phylum Chordata; class Mammalia; order Chiroptera; family Vespertilionidae; genus Corynorhinus; species Corynorhinus townsendii. Next base: position 102,719,272 of record JAPDVU010000003.1, read on the forward strand.
CCTGCAGGATGGAGCATTTGGGGGTGACCAGGCTGGCATGGGGGCCAGTAAGGGGTGACCAGGCTGGTGGTGGGGCAGTTAGGGGTGACCAGGCCGTGGGGGTCAGTTGGGGGTGATGAGGCTGGCAGGGCGTGCAGTAAGGGGCGACAAGGCTGGTGGGGGGGCATTTAGGGGTGACCAGGCCTTTGGGGGGGCAGTTGAGGGCAAACAGGCCAGCAAGGGGGCAGTATGGAGCAACCAGGCCAGCGTGGTGGGCATTTGGTGGCAACTAGGCTGGCCGGGGGCAGTTGGGGGTCACCAGGCCAGCAGGAGGGGCAGTTATGGGCGATCAGGCAGTAGGCAGGTGAGCAGTTAGGAGTCAGTGGTCCTGGATTGTGAGAGGGATGATGTCCTGGATTGGAGATGGTGCAGGCTGGGCTGAGGGGAACTCCCCCCACCCTACACAAAATTTGTGCACAAGGCCTCTAGTTTAATTATAACGTTCCTTGGCGTTGGTCTTTTGGGGTTCATTTTGCTTGGGACTCTGTGAGCTTCTTGGACTTGGGTGTGAGTTTTTTCTTCCCTATATCAGGGAAGTTTTCTGTCATTATTTCTTCAAACAGTTTTTTTGTTCTTTGATCAGTGTCCCCTCCTTCTGGCACCCTGTTACGCGGATGTTGTTTTATTTCGTGTTGTCCCAAATTCCCTTAGGTTCTCCTCCTGTTTTTTAAGTTTTTTCTAGATGCTGCTCTCCCTGGGTATTTTTTCCTACCTTGTCTTCTAGCTCACTGATGCAATCCTCTGCTTCTTCTAGTCTACTGTTGATGCTTTCTATTGAGTTCCTTATTGCAGTGATGTAATTTTTCATTTCTTCTTGGTTTTCTTCATTTTCTCTTGCTTCTAACACATATTGTTGAGTTTGTTTTCCAACCTTTTCAGTGACCTTATGACCATTTCTCTGAATTCTTTCTTTGACATATTGATTGCTTCCATTTAATTTACTTCTTTTTCTTTTGATGCCTCCTTTTCTTTCCTTTGTGAGCTGTTTCTTTGTCTCCCCATGATCTCTCCTCTTAAGGTGTCTGGTTATGTAGCTCTCTCTCTCCTGCATTGACTTAAATGCACAAAATACAACACAACAGGACCAAAGTACAAGGCACTAAACACAAATGTATTCACTGTACTAATAACTGCAAATAAAGGTGACAACCAGAGAAAAGAGAATTAGGGGATGAAAAAAAAGAGAGAGTGCAAAAATGATATTGAGTAAAGGAAAAAAAAACTAAGAGAAAAGAAAGCATAAAAAAGAAGGGGGGAAAACTACTTATATGTGGAAAAAATTCAATAGAACAACAACTAATCTAAAAATATGCAAACAACTAACACTGAGAGATGAATGCAAACTACAAAAAATAGCTAATAACAAGCAAGGAGAGGAAAAAAGAAGCAAAAAAAAAAACAGAGAGAGAGAAACACACACACAAAAACAATGGAATCAACAATCAAAGAAACAATAACAATAAGACAGAGAGAAAGAAGGGCAAAACCAAACTAAATAAAACAAAAAATATAAAACAATAACAACAACATACCAAAAGTAAACAAAAAGCAAAAAAAAGGGAAGAGAGAAAAAAATTGGATAGTGAAGAAAGTGAAGAGAGAATGGACTTGGAGCAGGGGATTGGAAATTAGATATATAAGTAGGATGAATTTTTAACAGCGGGTAAAAAGAAGGAATTTGGAAAATTTAAAGGAGGAATAGGGTAAGAGAAATAGGACAACAAAACTGGAAAAGTGAGGAAGAGAGTGTTGCCATACTGGTAAAATTGAGATAGAGTAAAATGATGCTAAAGGAAAAATGAAAATAGAATGTAGAAGATTAATCCCCAAATAAAATAAAGATAAAATTAAATGAAAGTTTAAAAAAAGCTAAAATAATAGTAATAATACCAATTCAAAATAAAAATATAATAATTAAAAAGGTAAAATTAAGTGGTAAAAAAAGAAAAAAATTAGTTTCTTAAGTAAAAGATAAAAAATGAAAATGTGCAGTAGTGAAAGTCATTCACTTCCTCTACTGTTCAGTTTGGCACACCTGTTTCTTGTCAGGTAGTCAGGACAAGTTCCCTGTCAGTATTGAAGTTCCCTGTATTCCAGTTCCGCTACTCTGTGTCATAAACCACAATCCTGTTTTCAAGTAGGCAATATTCCTTTGTTTCTCAGGCTGCCTTTAGTTGTATTTACAAAAGAGTCAATTTGTGATTCAACCCCTGTTGGCAGTGTTTCTGTACTGATATTGGGGCTATACGTCTTCTCTACCCAGTATTTAGATTTTATTTTCCCTGCCGCAATTAATACTGGTTTGGGGAAATGGCCTGACCCAGAGCTGGTTTTCTGATCGTTTATACCCACTCTGATCCCCAGGTTCCACAAAAACACCTTCCCCCTGCAGTCTCTGAGAGTGTTTTTAATTGGGTGATCCTATGTACTGGGCTTAGTAATCAAAAGCAAGGATTTAAAGTGAAAAAAGAGCCAGAGTCAGCATGCGAACTCGGGACTTTTTAGCACTGGCACTGCACATGACTCTGCGCAAGTCTCTGCACACGTCTTTCCCCTGGCACAGCACAGTCGGTATACTGGTAAAACTTCAGGCTGCCTTTTTATGCCCAGCCCAGCTATGGGTTGATTTATAGAGTTCTCTTCTGCCAGCAGCCCTGTGGACCCCCTTCTACATTCACAGACTATGCTGGCCCCAATGGTTGCAGATTTTGTAGGGTGCAAACTTCCTCTGTACCTCTATACCCCTCTGTGTGCCTTTCTCCCTCCAGCCTGGATCGCAGCCCTCACTTTTCTCTGGGCAAAATCTGACCTTTCCTTGAGAAGTTGCAGAGCTGCATATTTGTGCTGCTTGAGACCCATTTTTCATGGGTTTTGCAGCTGGTCTCTGGGTGTTGTAGTTGTAGGGTCCCGGTAGGTATCCGATTCTTCCTGGTTAAAGGTAAGGCTAGGCTTCTGATCACAGCTCCTCTTCCCTTCAAGATGGCATAGTCTGTGCGGCAGAGCCAGTCACTTGGGAGAGATTTTAGCAGCAATGGAGGCTTCCTGTTCCGGGGAGCCCGGTCCGGCAGTCCCCTATGGTCCCTTGGAATATAGCTTTCCATCACTCACAAATAGACACTCACACATCCACACACTCTCCTTTTGTTCTCTCATTCACACACTATCTTGCAGCCTGCCTTCCCGTCAGCAGCCATCTTTGATCAACCCCATTTACCAGGTCTTACGCATTGTGAAAATGGATGTAAATTGTTAGTATATGACCTAATTTGTAGTAACTGTTCTAAACATTTTAGTTACTATTGATATTTATAAAAATGTTATGTTTATTATGAATTCTTAATTAAAACTAAGTGCAGATCTGAATATGCATACGTAGTTTCCAAGTTTATATCCATATTAGAAATCTGGTGCATGAAATTCGTGCATGGAGGTGTCTGTCCCTCAGCCCAGCCTGCACCCTTTCCAATCTGGGACCCTTTGACGGATGTCCGACTGCCTGTTTAGGCCCGATCCCGGTGTGTTGTGTCCGCTGGGGTGGGAGAAGGCACTCCTATGTGTTGTGTCCTTGCTCAGGCCCACCCCCAGCCCCAGCCTCCCTGTGTGTTGCACCTCCACTCTGGCCCACCCCCAGTCCCAGCCTCCCCGCAGCTGTTGGGGCTGGGGGAGGCACGCAGTCCCCTCCCAGCCATCTGCGCATGCAACTTCTACTGAGCAGTCATGATGCAGCCTCCTCTTGAGTGGTCATGACACACAGCTAATTAGCATATTCCCTGTTTATATATATATAGATTATGTGCCCAAGGATCAAACCTGCAATCTTTTCAGCATTAGGGACCATGTTCCAACCAACTGAGCCACTCTCTTTTAAATTACCAATACTTTCATCTTAGTTTAACTTTCTATGGTGTTCTTATGTGAACCTTTCCTACAGTTTTTAAGTTTATCCATAATTGCCTAACTATCTCACTTCAATACTGCGAGCTATTTTCCTAAATCAGGGGTCCTCAAACTTTTTAAACGGGGCCAGTTCACTGTCCCTCAGACCATTGGAGGGCCGGACTATAGTCTAAAAAAAAAACTATGAACAAATTCCTATGTGCATTGTGGGCCCTGGACTGCTAAGCAGGACAGGCAGCGGCACCCGGCGGGCCGGATAAATGTCCTCGGCAGGCCGCATGTGGCCCGCGGGCTGTAGTTTGAGGACCCTGTCCTAAATTATGAAGATGATCATATAAGTTTCCTGCTCAAAATTCTTCAGTGATACTACACTATGCAAAAACCAAAGGCTGATTTACTAAAGTTGTCCAACAGATTTCTTTATAATTTGGTCTTTGTCTGTTTTTCTCTATAAAACCTAAATGCTAGGAATAACTTATGAAACATCTGTACCATATTAAAATACCTCTTTATGGGATGTTTTTATTGTCCCTTGTTTACTTAATAATTAAATTTGTATTTATCCTTCTAGCTTAGTCTTAAATTTTATTTTTCTTTTTTTGTTGCCATTTTTAAATTAGATTGTTTGTCTTCCTTTCATTGAATTGTGTGAGTTCTGTATGTATTTTGGAAATTAACCCCTTATCAAATGTATCATTGGAAAATATGCTCTCCCTTACAGTGGGATTCCTTTTCAGTTTGTTTATGGATTCTTTTTCTGTGCAGAAGATTTTTATGTTTATGTAGTCTCATTTGTTTATTTTTTTCCCCAAACGTTTCCCTTGACCTAGGACAATGGTCGGCAAACTCATTAGTCAACAGAACCAATTATCAACAGTACAATGATTGAAATTTCTTTTGAGAGCCAAATTTTTTAAACCTAAATTACTTCTAACACCACTTCTTCAAAATAGACTCGCCCAGACCGTGGTATTTTGTGGAAGAGCCACACTTAAGGGGCCAAAGAGCCGCATGTGGCTCATGAGCTGCAGTTTGCTGACCACGGACCTAGGAGATGTACCTGCAAATATATTGATATGAGATGTCTGATATTTTAATCATCTTAATTCTTCTAATCCATGAACACAGTGTATTCTTCCATTCATTTCTATCGTACGCTACTTCTTTTATCAGTGCGTTGTAGTATAGGATTTTTACCTCCATGGTTAAGTTCATGTCAAGATATCTTTTGTTGTTATAATGGTAAATAGGATTGTTTTATTAATTTCTCTTTTGGAGAGTTCATTTTTGGTGTATAAATATGCCATTAATTTCTGGATGTTAATTTTGTATCCTGCTACATTGCCAAATTCATTTATTAAATCTAGTATTTTTTTGGTGGAGTCTTTAGAGTTTTCTGTGTACAATACCATGTCAGGTGTGAATAATAATGACACCTTTACTTCCTCCATTCTGATTTGGATGCCTTTTATGTTTTCTTATCTAATTACTATGGCTAAGGCTTCAAGTACAATCTATATATTTAAAAGGCTAAGTGACCGACCATCTGTCTGTCCGACTGGCCAACCGACTGGCTACTACACTGGCTGCTACATATGACGTGCACTGGCAATTTGAAAATAAACGTTGACTTGCTCATACATATAAAACTCTCGCTGGTGCCAATTGCACATGTGTGTTTTGATCTGTCAATGTCAATCTTGAATTTGGTTGACACTTTAATGGGTGAATAGTGATATTAAAATATTTCTTCTAATTAATTTCCTTTAAGTGTGCACAAATCTGTGCACCAGGCCACTAGTGTTGAATAAGATTGGTGAATGGGGATATCACTTTATTTTTCCTTTTCCTAAGGTAAACACTTTTAATTTTTGCCCTTTGAGTATGATATTTGCTGTAGGTTTATTATATAAGGCCTTTATTATGTTGAGGCATGATGCCTCTATTCCTCCTTTGCTGAGAGTTTTTATCAAAAATAGGTGCTGGCCCTAACTGGTTTGGCTCAGTGAATAGAGCATCAACCTGTGGACTGAAGGGTCCTGGGTTTGATTCTGGTCAAGGGCACATGCCTGGGTTGCAGGCTTGATTCTCAGTGGGGTTTTGAAGGAGGCAGCCGATCAAGGATTCTCACTCATTATTGGTGCTTCTATCTTTCTCTCTCTTTTCCTCTCTGAAATCAACAAAAATATATTTTTTAAAATGGGCGCTGGATTTTGTCAAAGGCTTTTTTTAAATGTATTGATATCATATAATTTCTATATTTTATTTTGTGTATGTCATGCACCATGTTTACTGACTTACCAGCCTGCATCGTTGGTATATATCTAACTTGTTCATGGTGAATAATCATCCTATATAATAAAAGGCAAATATGCAAATTGTTCCCTCGACTGGGAGTTTGACCTGGAGTTCAACTGGGAGTTTAATCAGGGGGCGGGACTGACCTGCCAACTGCCCATGGCTCCATCCCCCATCTGGCCCCTCCCCTGATTGGCCCAACCCACCCAGAACGGGGACAGGGCCAGCTGGCCAACCATGCACAACCCCTACTCCAGCCAACCTCGGCCCCAATCGGGTTGGGCCAGCTGGACACCACCTGTGCACGAATTCGTGCACCGGGACTCTAGTTTCAATATATTGCTGGATTCCATTTGCTAACGTATTTTTTAAGGATTTTGGCATCTATGTGCATCAGAAACACTAGACTGCAAGTTTCTTTGTAGTGTCTTCCTTTGGTTTTGGCCCTAGGATCATGCTGGCCTTATAAAAAGTGCTTAAATGTCTCTCTTTCTATTGAATTTTTTGAAATAGTGTGAGGAGATTAGGTCTTAGTTCTTTCAATGTTTGGTTAAACTCCCCTGTGAACTCGTCTGGTCCAGCGTTTTTCCTTACTGGGAGTTTTTTGATTTTGCTTCTGTTTCATTCGTTTTTATTAGTCTATTCAGGTTTTCTGAATCTTTCTGATTCAGTTTTGGAAGCTTGTATGTTTCTAGGAATTTGTCCATTATATCCAGGTTTTCCAGTTTTATGGCATATGGTTGTTTTTGTTTACTTAAAATATTTTGTATTTCTGTGCTGTCCATTGATACTTCACCTCTTTTGTTTATGATTTTATTTATTTGGGTCCTCTCTCTTTATTTCTTATTGAATCTGTATAGCTGCCCATTAATCTTGTTTATCTTCAAATAACAGGGTCTTGATATCATTGCTATTTAGTATTCTTTTTAGTCTCTGTTTCATTTATTTCTACTCTAATCTTTATTATCTTTTTTTTTAATTACCTGTGGGTGTTTCTTGTTATTCTTTTTAAAATTCTTTTAGTTGTAGAGTTTATTAGAGATTTTTCTTGATTTTTTTAGTTAGGCTTGTAGTGCTATGAAGTTCCCTCCCAGGACTGCTTTTGTTATGTTCCATACAATTTGGGTTGTTGTGAGTTCATTTTCAGTGGTTTCCAGGAAGTTTTTTATTTCTTCATAATCTCATTGGTAATACATTTATTATGCTACTAGAGGCTCAGTGCATGAAATTTGTGCATGGAGGGGGGGTCCCTCAGCCCGACCTGCACCTTCTCCAATCTGGGAGCCCTAGAAGGATGTCCAACTGCCAGTTTAGGCCCGATCCTTGTGATGGACATCCTTCTCACTATCCGTGACCTCTGGCTCCTAACCACTCACCTGCCTGCCTGATTCCCCTAACTGCTCTCCCCTGCCGGCCTGGTCACACTTAACTGCCCTCCCCTGCCTGCCTTGCCACCCCTATTAACTTTTTTAAAAATCTTATCCCCTTCACACACAATTGTATTTGACTTCCTTATTGGCTTCTCTCTCTCACACAATTTTTCTCATTTATGTAACACTTTTTCCTACTGACTCATCATTTATAAACTCTTCTTTCCGCATTTCCTTCTGTTCCATTATCCTTCTTCCCATCTTTCTCTTACCCTCCCTCCCTCCCCACATTCCTTCTTTCCTTTATCTTTACCCCAGCCCTTCCTCTCCTTTTCCTTCCTTTCCACCTTAATTTTTTTCTTCACTTCCTCCCTCAGACCTGCTTTGTTCCCTCCCCAATTTCTTCCTTCTTCCCATTCTCCTTTTAAGCTCTACCAGCTCCCATTTAAAACTTTTCTTCCTTCCCTCTTTCTCATCGGACCATGCCCATACATTCTTTTCTACTTACTTCCATTGTTTTAATATCTATCTACCTGCCTAATTATTCGCTATCATTTATATTTTTTCTTTTTTGAATCCTATTTTTAAAATCTGTCCCTAGTACACAACTATACTTGATTTTCATCATAGCTCCTACAGATCACTCATATATCCTCTTTCCTTCTTTAACTCTGCTCTCTACTGACTCCTTTATAAAGTTCTTTCCTCCCTCCCTCCCTTCTTAAAGCTTCCATTTGGGGGTGCATTAACTCCCAGCCCAGGGCTCAGCCTTGGCCAGGTGTTTGCCGCCCCCTTTTCTCTGGCCTCCACGCCACCATCCTGCTCCCATTCCCTGCTCGGGATGCCCGGCCCAGCGAGGGTGGTTGAGGCCCTTGCAGCCTAGGCACTGCTGCTGGCACTGCAATGTAGGAGCACCTCCGCCCAGAAGGCTTCGGACTGTCTACCTCTCTGACCCGAACCTGTGGGCACCTCCCCGCCAAAGGCCCGCACCAGGGACCACCACCCTCCTCCTGCGGCTGGGCAGGCCTCCTGCCCCACCCCTTGCTGGGCGCACCTGCTCCCCGCCCTGTGGTCACCACCCCCTCCTGCGTGCAGCCCCGCGTTTCCTTTCCTTTTCTATTCCTGCATCTTTTTCTTGTTCCCTTTCTGTATTTCTATTTCTCCTCTCGGCCTTTCTGCATGCAGGCCTGCCTTCCTCTCCCTCTCCTTTCATATCCCCTCCTATCATATCCTATCCTACCCCGGGCCTTGCAGCTGCCTGAGCAGAGGGCGGGGATGCTGCCTCCTGATCTGGTTGTGACATGATGCTATAACGAATAATTTGCATATTTCTCTATTATTAGTATAGTTTTTGCCTCCCTGTGTTTGAAAGTTTTTAAGGTTTTTTTTAAAATTTAAATTCTTTATTGTTTAAAGTTTTGCATATGTCTCCCTTTCACCCCATTGACCTCTCCCTGGCCACTCCTACCCCAGCACATGCCCTCAACTTCCTACTGTCTTTGTCCATTGGCTATGCTTATATGCATACATACAAGTCCTGTGGTTGATCTCTTATCCCTACTCCCCATCTCCCATCCCCTGCCTTCCTCTGAGGTTTGACAGTCTGTTTGATGCTTCTGTTTCTCTGGATCTATTTTTGTTCATCAGCTTATGTTGCTCATTATATTCGACAAATGAGTGCAATCCTGTGGTAATTATCTTTCTCTGACTGGCTTATTTCACTTAGCATAATGCTCTCCAGGTCCATCCATGCTATTGTGAATGGTAAGAGTTCTTTCTTTTTTATAGCAGCGTAGTATTCCATTTTGTAGATGTACCACTGTTATTTATTCCACTCATTTGCTGATAGCTATTTAGACTGTTTGCAAATTTTAGCTATTGTAAATTGTGCTTCTATGAACATACAGGTACATATATAATTTCTGATTGGTGTTTCTGGTTTCTTGGGATATATTCCTAGAAGTGGGGCTACTGGGTCAAATGAAAGTTCCATTTTTAATTTTTTGAGGAAACTCCATTCTGTTATCCACAGTGGCTGCACCAACCTGCCTTTCCACCAGCAGTGCATCAGGCTTCCCTTTTCTCTACATCTTCACCAGATTTGTTAATGATAGCCATTCTGTGAGATGGTACCTCATGGTCGTTTTGATTTGCATCTCCTAGATGATTAGTGATTTGGAGCACGTTTTCATATGTCTCTTGTCCTTCTGTATGTCCACTTTTAAAAAGTGTTTATTTATATTTAGGTCCTTTGCATATTTTTTGATTGGATTGTTTATCTTTTCTTAAGTTTTTATGTTCCTTATAAGTTTTGGAGATTAAATCCTTATCAGATATAACATTGGCAAATATGTTCTCCCATACAGTGGGCTCTCTTGTTGTTTTGTTGATGTTTCTTTTGCTGTGCAGAAGTTTTTATTTTGATGTAGTCCATTTGTTTGTTTTCTCCTTAGTTTCCATTGTTCTAGGACAGTGGTCGGCAAACTCAGTCAACAGAGCCAAATATCAACAGTACAATGATTGAAATTTCTTTTGAGAGCCAAATTTTTTAAACTTCTTCTAATGCCACTTCTTCAAAATAGACTTGCCCAGGCGTGGTATCTTGTGGAAGAGCCACACTCAAGGGGCCAAAGAGCTGCGTGTGGCTCGCGAGCCACGGTTTGCCGACCACTGTTCTAGGAGCTGTATTGGTAAAGATATTGCTGTGATATATTTCTGATATTTTGGTGCCTATGGATAATTTGAAACTTTTTATGGTTTCTCATCTTACGTTTAAGTCCTTTTTCCATTTTGAGTTTATTTTTCTAAGTTGTAAGTTGGTTGTCTTGTTTCTTTTTTGCATGGTGTAAGTTGGGTGTCTTGTTTATTTTATTTTTTTTTATGTATCTGCCCAATTTTCCCAGCACCATTTATTGAAGAGACTGAGTTGTGTGTGTGTGTGTGTGTGTGTGTTTTAACTCTGGTTGATTTCTAGTTTCATGCCATTGTGATCGAGAATATATGCTTAATATGCTTTCAATTTTGAATTTATTAAGATTATTTTTTGTACTAACTTGTGGTCTTTTTTGGAGAATGGCTCTTGAGAAAAATGTATATACTGCCCTTTTAGGATCAAATGTTTTGTAAATATCAATTAAATCTATGTGATCAAGTATGTCGTTTAAGGTTGCTATTTCTTTATTGACTTTTTTTTTTTTTTTCCTGGAAGATCTGTCCAGTGAAATCAGAGGCGTGTTAGTCTCCTACTATGACTGTATTGCTGTTGCTATCTCCTTTAAAGTCCTCCAAAAGTTTTATTTTAAACTAGAAGCTCAGTGAATGAAATTTGTGCACTTGGTGGGGAGGTTCCTCAGCTCGGCCTGCGCCCTCTTGCAGTCTAGGAGCCCTTGGGGGATGTCTGATTGCCACAGAGGTGAGAGAGGCTCCTGCCACCGCACTGTGTTTGCCAGCTGTGAGCCCAGCTTCTGGCTGAGCCATGCGCCCCCTGTGGGAGTGCATTGACAACCAGGTGCAGCTCCTGCATTAAGCATCTGCCCCCTGGTGGTCAGTGTGTGTCATAGTGACTGGTCGTTCCTCTGTTCGGTTGATTTGCATATTAGCCTTTTATTATATAGGATATTTCGATGTTCCTATTTTGGGTGCATATATATTTTCCCGTGTTATATCCACTTGTTGGATCAATATATTTAGTGAAATGTTGTGACTGTCTTTGTGTCTTGTTATGGCCTTTGCTTTGAAGTCTATTTGTCAGCTATAAGTATTGCTTACCCCTTCTTTTAAAAATATATATATTTCCATTGAGAGGAAGGGAGAAGGAGAGAGAGATAGAAACATCAGTAATGACAAAGAATAATTGATCACCTGCCTCCTGCATGTCCCATACTGGGGATTGAGCCTGCAACCTACTATCGAATGGTAAGTTCCTGGTTCATAGGTCGATGCTCAACCACTGAGCCATCCCCAACGGGCGACCCCCTGATATTTTTATGTTTCTATTTGCCTGATCAATTTTTTCTATCCCTTCACTTTCATTCTCTGTGTGTCCTTTGTTCTGAGATGGGTCTCTTGTAAACAGCATATATATGGATTATGTTTTTTTAATTTATTTGTCCACCCTGTGTGTTTATATTGGAGCATTTAATCTATTTACATTTGAGGTTATTATGTGCTAGAGGCCTGGTCCCTGAAATTCGTGTTCTGGGGGTGGGGAGTTCTTCAGCCCGGCCTGTGCTGTCTCACTCCTTACTGCCCACTGGCTTGTTGCACCTTACCGCTCACCTTGCTGCTCCTTAGCACTACTGCTGAGGCAGGAAAGGCTCTTGCCACCAATGCTGCACTCACCAGCCATGAGCCTGGCTTCTGGCTGAGCAGCGCTCCCCCTGTGGGAGAACACTGACCACTAGGGGGCAGCTCCTGAGTTGAGCATCTGCCTCCTGGTGGTCAGTGTGCATCATAGTGACTGGTCATTCTTATCATTCCGCCATAATGGTAGCTTAGGCTTTTATTATATAGATTGTCATTTGCATTCTTTTTGCTTTTTTCTCTCTCACTCTTTTTCTAACAGCTCCTTTAACATTTCTTGTAATGCTGGATTGGTGTTAACAAACTCCTTTAGCCAATTTTATTGTCTTAGAAGCTCGTTATTTCATCTCCTGTTTTGAATGATTGCATTGCTGGATAGAATCATCTTGATTTTAGTTTCTTGTTTTTCATTACTTTGAATACTTCTTGCTACTCTCTTCTGATTTGCAGTGTCTCTGTTGAGAAATCAGCTGACAGTCTGTGAGAGCTTCTTTTTAGGTAACAAATTACTTTTTCTCTTTTTAATATTCTCTCTTTTTCTTTAATTTTTGACATTTTCATTATGAGTGTCTGCTCATAGTCCTCTGTGGGTTCTTTTTGCTTGCAACTCTGTGCTTCCTGAACTTGTATGATTTTTTCTTCACTAAGTCTGGTAAGTTTTATGACATTTCTTCAGAAAAGTTCTGTATCTCTTTCTCACTTTCTTCATCTTCTGGTACTCCTATGATGCTGATATTGTTACATTTCAGATCGCCCCACAGCTCCATTAAGCAGTACTCCTGTTTTTTAATTGCTTTTTTTGGTTCTCTCATTGAGTAATTTTTTCTACCCTGTCTTTGAATTCACTGATTCCATCCTCAGCTTCCTTTAATCTGCTGTTTATTTCTTCCTGTGTATTCTTTATTTCTGCTGTGTCATTCTTCATTTTACAAAGTTATTTTTCATAGTTTCTGTTTCTTTTTTTCATGCAGTTGAGCATCCTTATAATCTCTATTCTGAGCTCTATATTTGATAAATTGCTTATCTCCATTTAATTTAGTTCTTCTTCTGGATAATTCTCTTTTGGTGCTTGCTTCTTTATCTCTCCACTTTAGTTGCCTGTTTGCATTTGTTTTTATGACTTATATATGATACCCAGTGTTAGTAGGGTGGCCTTATATGATAGGTGACCAGTGGGACCCAGTGACATAGTCTCCATGACTTCCAAACCGGGGTGCTGTAATAATTTCTCTGTGTTCTTTGCATGTGACCTTGTGTTGTAATTGAGTCTTACTTGCCATTTATGTATGAGCTTTCTCCTCAGGCTGGCTGACAGTGAGGCTCAGCCCAAACACAGCATGCAGTCTGTAGTTGATGCTTATTACTTGAAGCTAAATTCACCTTTGCAGGGTTTGGATCCTGCCATTATTTCCCTGTGGATATACTGCTTGTGAGCTTATTGGATCCTTCTCCATTGTTGTTTGAAGCTGGCCACTGGGTTTATTGGTTTTGGGTTCCTGTGGAGGATCTGTTGTGCAGGCCAATGTCACATGCTGTTTGTGATGGGCTCTGAGTACCCTGTTTTGAGCTATCAGAGAGCCACAGTTTATGGCTTCCTCAGCTGTGTCTAAGTGCATGTGGAAAGGACCAAGCTGTGCACCAATATCTGATTTTTCTAGCCCAAGGCCCAGAAGCATGTTAGTCCCAGTGGATGTAAACTCGCCAGGGTGGGACAAGAGGGTTTTCTATTGGTGGGGCAATTGCTTCCCCCCATACTGAAGCTGTATTGTTGGGAAAGCTCTGCCTGAGGAAGAATGCTTCTGTCGAAGTAGGGAATGCTTCTTCAGCATAGGGATCCTGGTGACTGTCTCCACAGAGCTACAAATCCCAGACTCTTCTCATGTAGCTCTAGTCCACCCTCCCCTTTCTCTGCTGGAGTCCAAGGTGAGTGGCTGCAAATGAAATTTAGAATGTTGGCCCATTAAGGGGGTGTTTATGTATCTAGCCATCTCCCCCTGCTGGATAGTACCCCTGGTGCTTTTCACAGCCAGGTGTTATGTAGGCACCTTTCCCAGTTTTGTTACTCTGGCCTTGGGAGTCCAGCTTGGGTTTATACCCCAGGCATCTCAGAGGTAACCCCCTGCAACTGAGATATTTCTCCAGAATTTCAGCTCCTGCCTGTGGGAGCCTAGCCAGCCTTCTCGCACCACCATACTTCCTACCCATCTTGACGTGGCCTCCTCTTTACATCCTTGTTTATAAGGGTTCTTTCCACTTAGTCTTCTGTAGGTTATTCAGGATGATATCTCTATATTTTAGTGTAATTTCAATTTGGACTGGGAGATTGTCCGTGTAGCTTCTACTTATTCTGCCACCATCTTGGAACCTCTGAATTGTACAGCTTTTAGTGTTTGTCTTAAAAATATCTTTCAGCAGCAGAAATTTTATTTATTTATGAACATGTCTATTCTATTTAGATATTTTAATTTCTCAAAATTTTATTAAAAATGTACGGATTGTGTCTAGATTACATTATGGTTGAAAAATCTCAAACTCAATGAATGTTATGTAGACAAATTTTTTTAAAAATATATATTTTTTTATTTCACAGAGGAAGGGAGAGGGAGAAAGAGAAACATCAATGATGAGAGAGAATCATTGATCGGCTGCCTCCTTCACACCCCTGCTGGGGATCAAGACACAACCTGGGCATGTGTTTTTGACCAGATCGAACCTGGGACCTTTTAGTCTGCAGGCTGATGCTCTCTCTATCCACTGAGCAAAACTGGCTAGGACTATTTAGATAAATTTTGATTCTTATATATGTAAATATCTATGAGTTTTTCTTAAATTTATTTGATGCTCAATTTTATGAGCTCTTTCTGATAAGTTTGTAATACTTAGAAACATGAGCTGTTAAATGACTAATTTTAATGACTCAATTTGCAACAAATGAGATTACCTAGAATGAAGCAACTTAAAAAGTAAAAGAGACTTTTAAATGAGTTATTATTTGACCTGACATTGTTTTTATAGTTGTTAAACAATGTTTTTATATTTTACTGTTTTCTGTTCAGTGTTGATTTTCTAAATAAAAATAAATGAATTAAATTTTGTTCAAAATATTCCAGACAACTTGAAATAACAAATTTTAGTGGTTGAGAATTACTATTAAAGTTATGTTTGCAAATATATATTAAATAATTGAATAGTGCTTTTACGTAATCTGGAGAACAAGGTCTGTTATATATATATATATAATGAAAGCTAGACTAATTATCCCCTATCACCTTATCCACTGAAGGTATTCTTGCTCAAATATCTAGAAATCATTTGTGTTTTTCTACATTTTAGAAAATAATTTTTATATTCTCTGGTTTACGCGATCTATATATATATATATATATATAGATTTATATATATATAAATTTATATATATATAAAAGCCTAGTATGCAAATTGTCCCTTCAGGAGCTTGACCAGGAGACCAAGGGTTTGATCACTTGCTATGACATGCACTGACCACCAGGGGGTGGTGTGAGGCAAAGGAAGGCCCCGGCTAGCAGCCAGCCACCAGCAGCCAGGGAAGGGATGTCCCTGCCAGCAGCTGACAGCCGGGGGGCGGGGGCGGGGAAGAATGTCCTGGCCAGCAGCCTGAAGGAAGGCCCTGGCCAACAGCTGGAAGGTCCCGATGAGCCAGATCACCGGCCAAGCCTAGGGACCCTACCCGTGCACGATTTTCATGCATTGGGCCTCTAGTTAACTATAAAGAGACTAAGGTTTGGGTCCACGAATTATTACAGAACTTCAACCATCTATATAAAAAAAAGCACACTAAAAATGCATTTTTTTTTATTGTTTGAAGTATTACAAATACTAGTATATATGTCTCCTTTTTTCCCCATTGACCTCCCCCTGGCCTCCCCTACCCCCCCAGTACATGCCTTCACCTGTCCCCCCTCCCCCCAGTGTCTTGTATCCTTTGGTTATGCTTATATGCATGTGTACAAGTCCTTCGGTTGATCTCTTGCAGGCCGCCTCCACCCCCCCCCCCCCCCCCCAACCTCCCCTGCCTTCCCGCTGTAGTTTGAAAGTCTGTTCAATGCTTCTTTGCCTCTGTATCTATTTTCCCCCCCATTTCTTTCATTTAAAAAATCTTGCCTCTGGAGACTAGAAATAAACATATAATAACAAAAAATGTTTTGAGTCCCAATTTCAATGTCCAACAGTTCTGAGTCCCTGTTTCAATGTCAAACAGTTCCTTATGTGTACATGTCAGCAATGATATCTGGATGGTGGGCACATGGTGGCAATGCAGGTCCGACCCTCTCTGGTTTGGTCCTAGGCAACCTGCAGCGATGCACAGCTGCTGACTGCTAGCGTGGCAAGGCGTCGTCAGCGTCTTCCATCACTGGACTGTTTCTCCTCTTGTCTTTGTGGTTGGAGCAGACCTGTCAATTCCTCTCTGTTGCAGGAATCCACATGGTCTTGGAGTTGTTTTCTGAAAATATACAAACATATTCTCGACCAAAAGTTAATATTTTCTATATAATTGATTTGGGATCCTTTTTATTTTTGCCCAAATGATTTTCCTTTGTCTTATTTAGACCCCATGTATGTTTTTCATGGGTGTCTTGCTGTTAGCATTACAAATGAAAATTAATTTTGTAAAGTAAAAATTTTCTAGATGTAATTTACTTATAGGATATTTTTCTTTACATGATATTACCCTACTATCCCCCCCCCCTTTTTTTTTTATTAATGGAGGCTTTTGTAAGTTTTATAATGCAGTCTTGATAACTTTAAATTTTAATTTTTTTGCCCAAAAATGTGACTGCTTTAGTTTCATTGCATGCTCAGGAATTTACCATGAGATGAACTACCAATAATTTTAGTTATTACTTTAGGAACAGCTTTTTGTCCAGTACAATTAAATTTTCTTGAATATTCACTTATTTCAATTAGCCTATTTAAATTAATCTGAAAACTTGATTACTATTTTACTGTCAAATTTAATACTCTACCAACAATCTTAGTTTACTCTGTAAATAATAGTGGAGAGGATTATTTGCATTCTTGAGTAGTCCCTGAGCATTCCTGGTGCTTAAAAATGCATTTTGTTGACCCTAGTAAATACAAAATGAGAACTCAATTGAAATTTATTTATTTTTAATGAATATTCATAAGTTAAGTTTAGAATATAAAATTATCCCTGATTTAATAAGTCTAAATGTTGTGTTTCAATTGTATCTAAATTGTACTATTTTTTAAAAAATATATTTTTATTGATTTCAGAGAAGAAGGAAGAGGGAGAGAGAGGTAGAAATATCAATGATGAGAGAGAATCATTGATTGGCTGCCTCCCACACGCCCCCCACTGGGGATTGAGCCCTCACCCTGGGCATGTGCCCCTGACTGGAATCAAACCCGGGACCCCTCAGTCCACAGGCCGACGCTCTATCCACTAAGTTAAACTGGCTAGGGCTAACTTGTGCTATTAATGTTAAAAAGTTTTTCATTTGTCAGGTCTTTCTTGACCATACAATCCAAAGTACAATGTAGTTTATTCTCTCTCATTTTACACCATTCTCTTTTCCTCACAGAAATCATTATGATTTGTGATCCTATATTGTTTTACTTGTTTAATGTATGTCTATTTCATTGTGCCATAAATTTCAGAAAAGTGGGAACTATGATCAGTCTTGTCAAATCTGTGTGTTTGAAGTACCTGGCACAACGTAAATGTTGTTAAATGAATGAACACAAATATAATCGTAATTTCATAGTTTTTGGATCTTGGTTAATTGGAAGGTTTATCAAGATTTAAGGCTTTCTAGCTCTGTCCAAATCACAAGTTTATTCTTTATGAACCACTTCTTTCATCTGATAAATGAGAAATGGGATGAGGGACTTGAAATGGTAGAGGACAACTGTTACTTTTTGCAAGCATTTTTTGTAGGTATGTTATGAATGTTACAATTGCTTTTTATACAATAAAAACTAAACATTACTTATTGGTATCTTTAATTTTTTTTTCATATAAGTGGTACATGATCAGCATTGTCCACATATACAATCGATGGAGAAACAGTGAAATTCGATGCTATGTGAATGGACAGCTAGTATCCTATGGTGATATGGCTTGGCATGTTAACACAAATGATGTAAGTTTTATTTTAACCTGTGTTTTAATGTATTTGAGCATATGATATGTAGTTTATAATTGAATATTAAATAGTTTGTTAGAAACTTAATAGTTTTACTTTGAATTTTTTTTCTATTAAGTGAATTTTTAAGTCTTAAATTTAATGTAATTGCTACAAGATATGATTAGTGATACAAAAAAGAAAAAAATTTTGGATAATTTATTAAGTATTAGGTCAAAAACATCAAGGCAGTATTCTGGTATTTCCAGAATCCCAGGCATTAAAAATGTATCTTCCACCTTATTTGGATGTGACACAAAAACCTTAGATAAGTATAACATATAGTCACTACTATTTTTAGATAAATGGTGATAAGTTCTATGGACTAAAATTAAGTGGGAACAGGTATAGAATGTGTAGGTTTAGGGAAGGGAGAAACCAGATGATACAGAAATGATTTTATTAGAGTTCAGGGAGCAAGCCATGTGGATATTTGGGGAGAAAATCCCATTCATTGGATGTCCAAAGGTTTTAAGCCAAAACTGGAAAGTTTCTTAAACAACAAATAACCAGTTTTTTTGGGGCAGAGGGAAGAGAACAAATAAGAGATGAGGCAAAGCAGATACTAGACAGTCAAATATGCAAGGCCTCATGTACTAACTTAAGGCTTGGGCTTTCCAATCTTACCTAGTATAAAAGTCTTTATCTATAATAATAAAAGCATAGTATGCTAATTAGACCGGAAGTGCTTCCTGACCATCTTCAGGAGGAAGCTGGGGCTGCCAGTGAAGCCCTAGTCCCAGGTGCCTGCCTGCAGTCAAAGGGAAGCCTGGGTCCCAGGTGCCAGAGGGAAGCTGGTGCCTGCAGCTGGGGGAAGGAAGGCCTACTCTTGCATGATTTTCGTGCATTGGGCCTCTAGTAAGATTATAAGCCGACTACTGATATGATGCTGATTGGTATTTTAGAAACATCAATCAGGCTGCAGTATTGAGAATATTTTTAAAGTTAATAATTGGCAGGAGCAGGGGGATCTCTTAAATGATTTACTGCTAAAACAAAGAGATAGTAATTTTGACTAGAGTATTAGCAGTGGAGGAGATAACATAGTTGGATTCTTAATAGAGGATATATAGATTTAAAACCTTAAAAGCTCTTTTTTCTCTATTTTGGGCCTTCTCTTCATCCTAGCGTGTTAGAGCAAAAATAACAGATTTGTTCTAATGCCCACAGAATAATTCCAGCAAGCCTCTTTTTAATAAAATTCGTATCTCAATATTATCTGTATCTCAGTAGACTTCAGTCTTCTCAGTGCAGGGATTGGCTATTGTTCTAGTAGCACTGTATGCATAGTCTATTGTTTGTTCTCTCGGTCAGGGCCCTTTACCTCTTTCTGTATGGCCTAGAAACTAACAATCTGTTTTTACAGTTTTTAATGACCCTAACAAACAGAGAAATCAAAGAAGATAACAGAAATCATATGTAGCTTACAAACCATATGTCTTATCTGTTCCTTTATAGGAAAAGTTTGTTTTTTTTCTGTTCTAGAAACTTGTAGTTGGGACATAGTCAGTAAATATTTATGAGGATAATTTTGTCAGAATTAGAATATACGGAATATATCTGCTTTAGGCATTAGACTTTTGTGATCTTTTTTGATTCTGAATAATGCTTACTTATGTGAGAGAGGGAAGTGATTTCCTCTGTCTGGAGAAATAGAGGAATATATCAATAATGGAGAAATTGGGTTGAGTTTAAAAAATTAGGCCCTATGTATTTATGGTTAAAACTGGATCAGTTATTCTCTGATTCAGATGAGTCTCTCTTTGTATATGGGTAATAATAAATCATTTCAGTTTAAAAATAATTTTTATTATTGTAATTAAATAATTATAAGCCCTTTGCCTTTAAATGTAAAATTGGAGAACTGGTCAAGTGATTATTGAGTAAATGGTTATTGTTTAACTTGCCCATTAATATAAAACATTTAACTGATTTATTTTTCCTAAAAATCTTTAGCTGACTTTTATTAAATACTCTGTAAGAATTAATTGATACTTTCTTCTCTTATTGTTATGACAGTGAAAGAAGGTATCCTTAAGTATTTTGTAATTGGAAAATAATACATTTGCTTTTTATGACTTTTTAAAAATAGAGCTATGACAAGTGCTTTCTTGGATCCTCCGAAACTGCTGATGCAAATAGAGTATTCTGTGGTCAACTTGGTGCCGTGTATGTATTCAGTGAAGCACTCAACCCTGCACAGATATTTGCAGTTCATCAGTTAGGACCTGGATATAAGGTAGTAAGAACTCTTATAAATTCTGTGGAAAGTTTTATGTAAATTCCATGTGAAATGTGATATAATATATAGTGATAGTCTTCAATGTGGTTTAAAAGTCATCTCTATTTTTTGGAACTCCGCTATTATGTTTATTTTCTTTCAGAGGTGCTTTTCCTTTTTTAACATTTACATTTCATGAGCTATTTTTATTCTTTAGTCTGTTTTCTAATGTTGAAGCCATGGCTTTTCTTATATAATTTTGAAGTACAAAATTTATAAAAATCTACTGCTTAATGTGCTATTTGAAATATCAAATTTTGGAAGATATATACTGAGTGGCCAGATTATTATGTGTTCAGAGATCATAATAATCTGGCCACTCAGTGTATATCCTATATAATAAAAGGCTAATATGCATATTGTCCACTTGACCAGGAGTTCGACCAGCAGGCAGGCTGGCCAACCGCCTATGTCCCCATCCCCCGGTCAGGCTGGCTGGACCCCACCCATGCATGAATTCATGCATCGGGCCTCTAATGTGCTATTTGAAATATCAAATTTTGAAAGATATACACCGAGTGGCCAGATTATTATGCGTTCAGAGATCATAATAATCTGGCCACTCAGTATATAATAAACAAATGAAATGATTGTTATTTTTAAAATTTGTGGTAACCTAGAAAGAATAAAGATTTAGAAGGACAATGGTATAAAGTATTACATGTGGCTGAAATTATTTGGTTCTAGGGTAGGCAGTGATTACGGAGTAATAATCCTAATTTTGCAAAGCTAATTATTTAATACGATTTATTATAGTCTTCCTGCTTTGTAATGTTTAAAATGAAGACTTATTTAGGTAAGATATTGTATTCATATATATGAACTAAAGGTCCGATGCATTGAAATTTGTGCATGGGTAGGATCCCTAGGCCTGGCTGGTGATCAGGGCTGATCTGTGGGGGAACTGGCAGGGCGATTGGGGGTCCCCCACTGGCACCTGTCTTGGCCAACCTGGAGCCACCCGCTTGCCAGCCCTGCCCCCGGCGCTGCCGCCAGTTGCCTCCCTCTGTGGGGCAATCAGCGGGGCAATTGGGGGGGTCCACAATGGCACCCGCCTTGGCTGGCCTGGGCCTGCAGGTTGGGGGCAGCTCCTGTGTTGAGCATCTGCCCCCTGGTGGTCAGTGTGCATTATAGTGACCAGTTGTTCCACCAGTCGTTCTGCCATTTGGTCAATTTGCATATTAGGCTTTTATTATATAGTATAGAATTAGCTTTTTAATTTATTTTTGTTTATTTTATCTTATTATTGATGGTATTACAAGTGTTCCCCAATTTCCCCTTCCTGTATCCCCCACTTCCCAACCCCTGCCCCACCCCAGGCTTTTACCATACTATTTAATGTGCAGCACACCTGGCTAGGAAATATACTAGTATATGAGTTTTATTAAAATTACATTGGAAATAGTGACATCACTAAATGTTTGGAGCTGAAAAAGAATTATACAGTGTATGTGAAAGTGTTTATAATTCTGAAGAAGTCCATATGTTGAATGGAAGAGCCGGTGATCTTTTTAAACCTAATGTCTAAATACTCAGTGTAAAGATTGTGTTATGAAAAAGGACTACAGACATTAAAAATATTTGTTTGTCTTTATTTTTGCATTAGTATTTCTGTTTTCAATTTTATGTTCCATGTTGACATATAAGTCACAGTTTGAGTTTACTATTATGAAAATATATTGCTGTTTTCAGTGATTTTAGTAATCATAAATTGCATTAGGATAGTGCTGTCATTTTTATGTCAAGGTAGCAATACTTGCTATCTTTCCTTTTTCTATATAATTTTACTTGTTTATCCATAGAAGTAAATTTGTGCTTGTACAGTTAGTTACTTCTTCTTTCATGGGTCCTTTTGTTAGGTTTGAGACATAGCTGTGCCAAGTGTTGGCTTTGCATTGGAATCTATACTAATAAAAGGGTAATATGCTAATTAGACCAGACATCTTCTGGATGTCCTTCTGGGCAAAGCCACAGTGGTGGAGGCCGAGGGAGAGGTGATTAGGGGTGATCAGGCCGGCACGGGAGAGCAGTTAGTGGTGATCAGGCCAGCAAGGGAGAGCAGTTAGGGGCAATCAGGCTGGCAGGGGAGAACAGTTAGGGGCAATCAGGTTGGCAGGGGAGAACAGTTAGGGGCGATCAGGTTGACAGGGGAGAGCAGTTAGGTGTGATCAGGCCAGCAGGGGAGAGCAGTTATCAATATCAGGCAGGCAGGCCGAGGCGGTTAGGGGTGATAAGGCAGTCAGGCAGAGGCAGTTTGGGGCAATCACTTCTGCAGGGAAGCAGTTAGGGGTGATCAGGCCAGCAAGGGAGCAGTTAGGGGCATCAGGCAGGCAGGCAGAGTGGTTAGGGGCTATCAGGCAGGCAGGCAGAGTGGTTAGGGGCGATCATCAGGCAGGCAGAGTGGTTAGGTTTGTTCAGGCAGGCAGGCAGGTGAGCAGTTAGGAGCTAGGGTTCCCAGATCGGAGAGGGTGCAGGCCGGGCTGAGGGACCCCCCCCTTCCTGTGCACTAATTTCGTACACCGGGCCTCTAGTATTTCTATAATTGTAGCCTGCCTTCCTTGCCTACTGCTTTGCCTTGTTCCATAAAATATTTGAAGTGGCTTTCTTTAAGCACTAACAGAATGATAAGTAGAGTGACTAATCAAACCAATGAAACATATTGTTTAGAAAATCAAGTAAATACAGATATGCAAACCATAAATTCAATATGATTGCCATAGAGAAATTTCAAAATTGATGGGTGTTTTTAAGGTGAAAAAGGAAAAGGGGCTAAATATAGAGTTATGTAATTTTTTCATTTAGAAAGGAGAAAACATTATCCTGAACCACTTTGAAAACGTAGTAATTTGTCATATTGCTCTTTCTTATCATGTTATTCCATACCAACAGTGAAAATGAGTATTAACTCTGAGTCACTATTTTCTATGCACAAGCATTCATGTGATACTGTATGTTTTCCTAGCATTCTAACATAGATACAGAGTACCTATATAAAGTGAGAACTTTTAAAAGAACATGCCTCTAAATTTTGGGCATTACATGAAAAAGTATTATGTTTGTAAGTTGCCAGCATTTCAAAGGCTCCTTGTTGTTAATGGAAGTTGACTTTAAATTTATGTGTGTGCATGTATTTTCTCAATTTTTAAATACTAAAAGTATAATTAATATCAGGAAAGATACCTGCAAAATTTTTTTGACATTAATATTTTTTTTTCAAGAAGTGTAGAGAATGAATAAGGGAAGGTGGATTGGAAGCAGATGAAGATCAAATTTATTTTGACTGGTAAAAAGACTGAGATTGTTCACACCTGGTAGTCTCAATTTCTTTGTGAAATAGGAAGCAAAGTAACTTCCTATGAGTGAAGGGAGTAGAGGGCTGTTGTGGAATTTTTAAGGGGTGTGGGATATATTAATTAGTTGACATTTGATTTAAATCACAAATGAAGCTTAAGTTATTCAATGTTGTGTAATAATAAATTTATTATTTTTTGCCTCAAGTTATATGGAACTTTCTGTAATTGCAATGGTTAGACAGTATATAATTCTGAGCTTAATGTACATAGCATATCAATATTTGGGCTCTGAAGTAAATAAAATAAATTAATTGTGGCCTTCCCCCCCTTCCCCCAACCTCCCAACCCCCATCCATAGTCTCAAGTGCTTTTGGTCTGTCACTAGAGGGCTACAAAATTTTCTTTCTGTGAAATGCCTGGTTTTGAGCAGTGAATATTTGTACTGGATTATTTTAAATTAACAGTATATAAGGGAGGGTATCACTAATCAATTAAACAAATTGTTAAGTTTGAAAGTAATTTTTCAAATCCAAATCTTGTCATTATAACTTTATGTACTATAGTAAAATTTAGCATGAGTTATATTTATTTGATTGGTGCTATGGAATGTCTGTGATATTATGAATATTTATATATATGGTAGTCTTTTGACAAAATTGCAACACAGAGTTTAATAAAATTTTGGTAGTTTATAGTTGTTATTGGGAATTTTCTAATTGTCATATAACCTCATGTGGCAAGTAATTCATCTACATTTGTAGATACTTCAATTTTTAGCTTCCTGTTCTTTCCTTCATTTAAGGAAATGATACCATAATGATTTTTTATCAGTTTATTATTTATTATGAAGACCTGGCTGATAAGAGAAAAATATATAAAACAATCTCCAGAAGTAAAAATCACTTTGCAGGAATTCCAATACTCAGAGTCACATATATTTTCTTGATATGTAAATATCCAGTATTTAATTTCCATACAGCATATTCTGTAGAGTTCTTTTTCAAATCACAGATATCTTATAGTCAACATATACTCAGTAGAAAAGAAAAACAAAATAAATTAATTCAAACTAATGGGTACAGGATAAACTAAATATGAGTAAGAAGCATTCATTGACTCATCCATTTATTTTTTGGTAAATATTTATTATTAAACGTTGTCATTCTAGGTCTTCTAGGTGCTAGGAATACAACGGTGACCAAAATGACAAAAATCCCTGCCTGTATTTGGGGAAAGGAAGATGTACATTATCATGGGAGGAGACAAACAATCTATACTAATAAAATCATTATATGCTAATTGACTGTCACTCCGCAACAAAAATGGTGGTGCCCATAGCCACAAAGATGGCAGCTGCGGCCCTGGAGGCTCCCCACGTGCTCCCCCTCCCTCTGCCTCTATTGTCGCACTGAGAGGCCCGGAAGTGCCTGGAGCGTGCGGGGTGCTGGGCTTGCTTCGGTTGCCGAGGCACTCCCTCTCTGCCGCCTCAGAGGGCGCCTCTCTCAGAGGTTGCCCTGGCAGGAAGGAGGGAGCAAGCTTCCTCACAGGTGTCCTTGGCAGCAGAGGGGGAGCATGTGGGCACTTGGATCTCTGTGGCTGCCGCTGAGAGAGGTGCCCTGAGAGAGGAGCCCTCCCAGGCGGCAGAAGGGGAGCGCCCTGGTGACCCAATGAAGCCAAGCACTCCGTGCATTTCCCCTCTGCCACCTAGGGCGCCTGTGAGGAAGATTGCTTCCTCATTGCTGCTATGGAGACTAACAGCAGGGAGGAGGAAAGCCCACCCTCACAGAATCAGTCAGAATCAGCCTTTGGTCAGACATCTATCAGCGGCCTGACAGCCAGGACTCTCATTCACCTGCATCTCAGACGGTGATAGCAGGGAGGTGGGACTATGTCTAAAGAACAACTACTGAAACAACATAGCTCTGCAGCCGAAAGATGCAGGCGTTATTGACAGAATATGTCTGAAGAGCAACGTGTGTCTGATCTTGAAAGAAGGCGGCAGCTGTGTCAGAACATATCTGAAGAGCAGCTATTGGAAAAACATCGCTCTGAAGCCAAAAAAAAAACATGCTGGTGTCATCTACAGAAAATGTCTAAAGATCAACGTGCCTTTGAAGTTGAAAGAAGGCAGTGGCGATGACAGAATATGTCTAGAGAACAGTCATCAACAAGTACTACCAATACTGATAGAAACTGCCTTCTCAGCGAAAATGGAGTGCATGAGGATGCAATTCTCAAACATAGTTGTGGTGGAATGACTGTTAGATGTCAATTTGCCTATTACTAAATTTCTCTGATGAAAAACTATCCAATGGGAAATTTACTCCATGTTGTAGCAAAGAGAAAGTCTGTCCAAATGATACACATTTTCCAGATTACCTGGTATATTTAAAAAGATTAATGGCAAACGAAGATTCTGACAGTAAAAATTTCATGGAAAATATTCGTTCCATAAATAGTTCCTTTGTTTTTGCTTCCATGGGTGCAAATATTGCATTGCCATTAGGATATGGGTCATACTGTTTTAGAATACACGTTTATCACTGTACTGGAACTTTAGATCCTTCGGGTGGTGTTTCTCGGAAGATACAGCCAAAACTACAAGTAAAAGATTAGCGATGCCAGAAAACCAGGGCTGCTCAGAAAGACTCATGATCAACATCAACAACCTCATGCATGAAATAAACGAATTAACAAAATATTACAAGATGCTACATGAGGTAGAAAAGGAAGCCCAGTCTAAAGCAGCAGCAAAAGGTATTGCTCCCACAGAAATAGCAGTGGCAATTAAATATGATCATAACAGTGACCCAGGTAGATATTATTCTCCCCATGTAACCGAGGTTGCTGTCATATTCAGAATCGAAGATGGAGAATCTCCTTTTGAAAGGGACTTGCTCATTCATTGTAAACCAGATCCCAATAATCCAAATGCCACTAAAATGAAATCAGTATCCCGTTTCCTACGTTAGATGCAATGACATATCCTATTCTTTTTCCACATGGTGAAAAAGGCTGGGGATCAGATATTGCATCAAGGCTCAGAGACAACAGTGTAATTGACAATAATACTAGACAAAATGTAAGGACACGAGTCACACAAAGGCAGTATTACGGATTTCATCTCTCTGTGTGGGACATGTTCAATCCTATTTTAAATGCAGGAAAATTAACTCAATAGTATATCGTCAATTCATATTAAAAAATGGAGGCCAATCGGATTGTTGAGAGTTGAAAAATATAGTGGTTTGATGGATTATCTCAAATCTAGATCTGAAAATGACAATGTGCCGATTGGTAAAATGATAATACTTGCATCAGGTATTGAGGGTAGTCCCAGAATTATGCAGCAGCGATATCAGGATGCTATGGCAATTGTAACGAAGTATGGCAAGCCTGATTTATTCAAAACCATGAAATGCACCCCCAAATGGGCAGATACTGGAAACAATTTACAAAGCTGGCAAAAAGTTGAAAACAGACCTGAGTTGGTAGCCAGAGTTTTTAATATTAAGCTGAATGCTTTTTAAAATGATATATGAAAATTCCATTTATTTGGCAAAGTAATAGCTAAGATTCATGTCATTGAATTTGAGAAACGAGCACTCCCTCACGCTTACATATTATTGATATTAGATTGTGAATTCAAATTACATTCAGATGATGACATTGACAGTATAGTTAAGGCAGAAATTCCAGATGAGGACCAGTGTTCTCAACTTTTTAAAATTGTAAAATCAAATATGGTACATGGACCATGTGGAATACAAAATCCAAATAGTCCATGTATGGAAAATGTTCAAAGTGATATCCAAAAGAATTCCAAAATGCGACCATTGGAAATATTGATGGGTATCCCAAATACAAACAAAGATCTGGTAGCACCATTTCTATTGGAAATAAAATTGTCGATAATACTTGGATTGTCCCTTATAACCCGTAGTTGTGCCTCAAATATAATTGTCATATAAATGTTGAAGTCTGTGCATCGATTAAAAGTGTCAAATTATCTATTTAAATACATCTATAAAAGGCATGATTGTGCAAATATTCAAATTTCTGAAAAAAATATAATCAATCATGATGAAATATAATATTTCATTGACTCCAGGTATGTGAGTGCTCCTGAGGCTGTTGGAGACTTTTTTGCAATGCGAATGCAGGATCAATCTCATGCAATTACAAGATTAGCTATTCTTTGAAAAATGAACAAAATTTGTATTTTCAATTCCGATGATTTTGCTGAAGTTATAGATAGGGCTAAAAGGCATAACTCAACATTGATGGCTTGGTTTTTATTGAATAGAGAAAATTCCGAAGCACGTAATTATTATTATTGGGAGATTCCACAGCATTATGTGTTTAATAATTCTTTGTGGACAAAACGCTGGAGGGTGGGAATAAAGTATTATTAGGTAGACTGTTCACTGTGAGCTTTAGAGAACCAGAACGATATTACCTTAGACTTTTGCTTCTGCATGTAAAAGATGTGATAAGTTTTGATGATCTGTGAACTGTAGGAGGTGTAATTTATGATACATTTCATGAAGCTCCTAAACAGAGATGATTATTAATTGATGACACTATCTGGAAAGATATGATTGATGATGTAATCATCTT
This sequence comes from Corynorhinus townsendii, assembly GCA_026230045.1. Lineage (NCBI taxonomy): Eukaryota > Metazoa > Chordata > Mammalia > Chiroptera > Vespertilionidae > Corynorhinus > Corynorhinus townsendii. Next base: position 102,747,557 of record JAPDVU010000003.1, read on the forward strand.
TAATATTCCCAAACAACTATGGCAACTTTTTGCATACATATGTGTGTTTGGATGTCCTTCTGATGTAGACAAATTAAGGGATGAGAATAAATCTTATTATTGAATATTTTTGTTGGAAATTACATCGAAGAGAAGGTGCCTGTGTGAACTGTGAAATGCATGCCCTTAAAGAAATTCAAGAGGTATTCATATTGCATGGAATGAAATGTTCGCATTTCAAACTTCCATACTAGCCTTTATTTACGGATACAAATACATGTAATGAATCGTATTAGCGACAACAGGCAAAGGTTTTGATAAATTCTTTGAAGGATGAACAGTTGGCAGCCTTTCAGACTATAACTTCAGCCATCGAAGATCAAACTGTATACCCCAGATACTTTTTCTTGGATTGTCCAGTTGGTAGTGGAAAAACATATCTTTCAAAAGTTTTAATACATTATATTAGAGATCATGGTGGTACTGTTTTACCCACAGCGTCTACAGGAATTGCTGCAAATTTACTTCTCGGTGGAAGAACCTTTCATTTCCAATATAAATTACCAATTCCATTAAATGCAATTTCAATTTCTAGACTCAATATAAAGAGTGAAGTTGCTAAAGCCATTAAAAAGGCCCAACTTCTCATTATTGATTAATGCACCATGGCATCCAGTCATGCTATAAACACCATAGACAGATTTCTAAGAGAAATTATGAATTTGAATGTTGTATTTGGTGGGAAAGTTCTTCTTGGAGGGGATTTTTGACAATGTCTCAGTATTGTGCTGCATGCTATGCAATCAACCATAATACAAATGAGTTTAAAAGTACTGTAATGTTTGGGAATGTTTCAGAAAGTTGTCTCAAAACAAATATGAAATCAGAGGATTTTGCTTATAGAAAATGGTTAGTAAAACATGGAGATGGTAAACTTGATAGCAGTTTTTATTTAGGAATGGATATTATTGAAATCCACTGTGAAATGATTTCTAATGGGTCTATTATTAAAGCTACCTTTAGAAATCTTATACCTATAGATAATATTAAAAATATATCTAAACGTGCGATTCTTTGTCCAAAAAATGAGCATGTTCATAAATTAAATGAAGATATTTTGGGTATACTCGGTGGAGATGTTCACACATATTTAAGTGATGATTCCATTGATTCAACGGTTGATGCTGAAAAGGAAAATTTTCCCATTGAATTTCTTAATAGTATTACTCCTTCGCGAATGCCGTGTCATAAATTAAAATTGAAAGTGGGTGCAATCATCATGCTGTTGAGAAACCTTAATAGTAAATGGGGTCTTTGTTATTGTATTAGATATATTATCAAAAGATTGTTACCTAACATAATCAAAGCTGAAGTATGAACAGGATCTGCAGAGGGAGAGGTTGTTCTGATTCCAAGAATTGTTTTGTCCCCATCTGACAGTGGCCTCCCATTTAAATTAATTCAACGGCAGTTTCCTGTGATACCAGCATTTGCGATGACTATTAATAAATCACAAGGACAAACTCTAGACAGAGTAGGCATATTCCTACCTGAATCCGCTTTTGCACATGGTCAGTTATATGTTGCTTTCTCTCGAGTTCGAAGAATGTGTGATGTTAAAGTTAAAGTTGTAAATTCTTCCCCTCAAGGGAAATTAGTCAAGCACTCTGAAAGTGTTTTCACTTTTAATGTGGTATACAGGGAGATATTAGAATAAGTTTAATCACTTTACCAGTCATTGTTTGCATCGATGTTGTTTTTATATCATGATTTTGCTGTTTTCCCATCATGTTTTTGTTGTTTTTATATCAAGTCTTTGCTGTTATATCATTTTGTTGTTGTTTATTTATTAATAAAATCATGTTATTTTCATATACATTTTACTCATTTCATTTCATCTCTCACACTTCTATTATAGAGAAAGGGCAAATAGCAATATTAAAATATTTCTTCTAATTAATTCCCTTTTAATGTACATTAATTTTGTGTACCGGGCCACTAGTCCTATGTAATAAAAGCCTAATATGCAAATTGTCCCCTTGGGCAGTTGTTTGACCAAGAGACTGGGAGTTCGACCGCTCACTGTGATGCATGCTGACCACCAGGGGGCAGCGTGGAACATGGCGGGCATTGGCAACATGCTGTGACTTCTCGCCAGCTACCTGGGGGCGCAGGTGATGTGGATGGAGGTGTGGTGAGAATGAAGGGTGTCTGTTGAGCTCGTTCTAACTACCCCTGCTAACCTCCCCCACATGCCAGGGCTTGTGTGCTGTGGAATTCCTGCTCTCAGGTGCCAGGCTCCCACAAGGAGCCTGCCCCACACCCGCGTGGCCTCTTCCGGGTGAACTGGGCCACAGCTGCCAGGACCGCAGGGGCTGGTCGGCTCCCTGTGGTTTTGTGCAGGAGCTAGTCTACGAGGCCGGCTGGGAGAGAGTGTGCTGCCCACCTGCCTTCCATGCGGCGCTGTTGGGCAGCCCAGAGGCCCACGCTGCACCCCAGCCTGTGGCCTCTGGCCGCACTCACCACATCTCCATGTGGGGATTTGGGTGCTGTGACTAGGTGGTGGGGTGCATGGGGGCCTGGGGATGCCAGATGCTTGCGCTTCAGATGCTGGCCAGGCCTAGGGACCGCACCCATGCACTAATTTTGTGCGCCAGGCCTCTAGTCTATTTATATAAAAGGCTAGTATGCAAAATGTCCCCTTGGGAGTTGGACTGGGATTTTGATTGCTTGCTATGACATGTGCTGGCCACCAAGGGGAGGCGCAGAATGAAAGAGGGCCCTGGCCAGCAGCCAGCAGCCAGAAGGGAGGCCCTGGCCAGCCGCTAGAAGGCCCCTATCAGCCACGATCCATGGCCAGGCCTATGAACCCTACCCATGTACGAATTTCCTGCACCAGGCCTCTAGTAAAGTATAATACAAAATAAAAATATATAGTGTATGAGATGGTTTCAAGTGCTACGGTTAAAACAAAGCACGTAAAAAAAAGAGTGGATGTGGTGAACTGCAGGTTTTGTTTTTTTTAAATCCTCACCCAAGGATATGATTTCATTGATTTTAAAGAGAGAGGAAGGGAGAGAGAGAGAATCATCAATAAGTAAGAGAAACACATTGATGGCTGGAGATTGGGGATGGAACTTGCAACCTGGGTATGTGCCATGACTGGGAATAGAACCTGCAACCCTTCATTGCAGGGGACGATCCTCCAACCAACTGAACCACACTGGCCAGGGCAGAGCTGCAGTTTTAAATAGAGTGATTAGAGCAGGTTTCACTAAAGACTTGGAGGTGATGGTGAAGTCAGCTGCATAGCTATCTGGGAAAGAGCTTTCACGGCAAATAAGAGTAAGAGTAAATTCCATTAATAGAATTTCACTTGGTAAATTAAAGAACATTGTGATTGTGTGTCATTGTGATTAGAATAGATGGAGCATGGGGAAGAGTAGTATAAGATGAATTCGTAGATCAACTAATGCTTGCAGGTGATTGTTTACTTCTGAGTGAGTGGGAAAACCTTTGAAGAGTCTTGAGTGACTTGGTTTGATATCAATTTTAAAAGGATCACTCTGGCTGCTATATTAAATAGGGGTCCAAGATGGAAATAGTGTGACTAGTTAGCAGGCTATTACAGTTATTCAAGTGAAAGGTAATAGTAATTTAGAAAAGGGTGATTGCAATGGAAAATAATGGGACTTGGTTGTACTTTTGATATAACATATAAAAAATAAAACTCTTCAATATTTTGGAGGTAAAGACCTTACGATTTTCTGTCATTGTAAATGTGGGGAAGAGGAGCAAGAGAGGATTCAAAGGTTAGATCCAATTTATTTTAGCCTGAACTACTGAATTGATGGAACTAGCATTTACTGAGATGGACAAGACTTGAAAGGACTAAGTTTTGGCTAAGAGTCTGGCTTTGGACATCTTAAGTTTGAGATGCCAATTAGACATCTAAATGGAGAAGCAATGTAATTATGGAGTTTAGGGGAGAGTCTAGGTTGGAGATAGAAATTTAGAATTGTCATTGTATAGACTGGATTTATGTACCAATGAAGTGTTAAATGATGACTGAGTAATGATGGGTCCTCGGGAAAGGCAGGTAGGAGGTTGTGGAGATGAGGAGTACTCAGCAAAGGATTCTTAGAAGTGCAAGGAAGTGAATGGAAAAAGCTAGAAAATATGGAAGCGTTTAAAGGGAGAGGAAATAACTGCCAAATGCTGCTGACAGACTGAGTGAATTGAGAACTGAGAAATGGCTGTTGTATTTAGCAGCATGAAGGACATGGGTGATCTTTATTATTACATCTTACAGTTAGCAGAAATGGGGAAAAGTATTTAATGAAGATAAAATTCCTTTCAGAATTCAAAGAGAAACATTAATTAGGATTGAAAGTATAGTTGTTTAGTTTTGCTTGTTTCATTTAAGTACATTTCATACCAAGACATTATCTCTGTCCTTGTTATATTTTTTCATTCCATTCCCATCATTGTTTTCTTTTGTGGGACTGTCTTATATGTAGTTGGTTTTTCTGCTCTCCTGATTATTTGCTTATACTTTATTATACATTTATTTATGCCTAATATATTTGCAAATAAAATTTGTATAGAAAAATACCTCTGAGTAGTATGTGCACATGTGCTTATGTTCATATGTAAATTTTTAGGGAAGCTTTATTTTTAAACTAACATATTTTAAATGATTTATAATTTTAGCCAGTATCTTATAGAAGATAAATGCATATTCAAATGTTATCATATTTCAATTAGTTGTAATTTTTATTTTTGAATTGCTTGAAGGGGCAATGCAGTTTTCATTAAAGCTATACTATATTTTTTATGAAAGATGGTTTTATGACACTTATTAATATATCTACCATGGCTGCAAATAATTTGCTTTATCCAAAAATTAAGTCCATCTCTTGAGGATGACAGTTTGTCTTCAAAATTATAATTTAAAATGCTTAGAGTTTGATCAGTAGTGGGAGTGGAGCGCTACTCCAGCTGGCCCCAGTCACCATCATAGTAACCATAAGCACCCAGGCTGAGACCCAGCCCGGCACTATGGCAGTGGTCCTGGGTGGCCTCATATTGGTAGCATCTGACAGGGACAAGAAGGTCATTGCAAGCAAGATAATGGCTCCGTGTATGAAATGCATATGGTTTCATCAATAGGAATGACACCAAGAAAGATATATTTGTTCAACAGGCTGCCATAAAAAAAGGATAACTCCAGGAAGTTCCCTAACTGTGTAGATGGAGATGAGAGATGGAGAGACTGGAGTTTGGTGTTGAAGGAGAAAAGGGTGCAGAAATAGCCAATAGTACAGGCCCCAGTGGAGTTTCAGTTCAAGGCAGTATATATGCAGCAGACTGTAACCATAATAGACATTATCTATGCTCCATGGGTTTTCCACACAATTACCAGCAGAATTACCAGAATGGAGAGAAAGGGGATAAGACTGAGGGATTGAAGAATGCTCTTGAAGGCCAGGTGCAACAGTGCTGGCCCTACTGCAGGCCACGGTGCTCCTCACTACATGTGGAGACCGTATCTTTGGATATTGACTACGGTCTTTCAACTCTCCTGTTCTGGTGGAAGTCACAGAGGATGCTGACAACCAGGGTACAGGAGATAAAAGTTAGACCAGGAAGACAGTATGTATTAGGGTACAGCTACATAACCATTCTGCATGGGCTCCCCTTGCCAAAGATAGTCTAGATGAGGAAAATCAAGGAGCTGAGACCCCAGGTTAGCAGCCACCTCAACATTGGTACCACTGCAACTTCAATTACTGATGCAGATGTTTAGAAAACCCTACCACAAGATGGCGAAGAAACAAAGCAGCCAGTCCATCAACTGAGAATTGTCCGCTACTGAGGGCCGGATAGAATAATTGCCAGTTTATCATCTCTGTCATTATCTGGGTCAGTCATTCAAGTAGAGGAAATGAATTTGAAGTTCCAACAACAAGAAATGAACAAAAGATTGGAGCTGAAGCCCTCAAAGGTTTGCTTTTTGCCCCTTGACCAGATAACTACAACTATCTGCATTATCCCTCTAGCCCAGTGGTTCTCAACCTAATGCCTCGACCCTTTAATACAGTTCCTGATGTTATGGTGACCCCCAACCATAAAATTATTTTCGTTGCTACTTCATAACTAATTTTGCTACTGTTATGAATTGTAATGTAAATATGTGTGTTTTCCAATGGTCTTAGGCGACCCTGGTAGGGTTCTCAAAGCTGTGGGTCGTGACCCACAGGTTGAGAACCACTGCTGTAGAGCCTAAGCGGGGGGTCACCACAACATGAGGAACTGTATTAAAGGGTTGGGGGTCACCAACAACATGAGGAACTGTATTAAAGGGTCGTGGCATTAGGAAGGTTGAGAACCACTGCTCTAGCCTAAAGATGTTATATATTTTTTTAAAGCCTGGTTTTTCTTAATACACCTTTAAAGGTTTTAAAATTGTTTTATATCTGGTCAAGTTGAGATTTTTAAGAACTTTATTTTTAATAACGTTTACAAGTTAATTTTTTCAAAAAATTAATTGAATTGCATATACCTGTTAATAAAGGTCTTTAAGAAATGCTTAACAATTATGAAAAGTTAAAAAATATACTAGATATAAGGAATGCTTTATGTAATAGAAAATATATAAAGTATTTCTAAGGTGAATCTCTTTTGCAAAATCACCACTCATTTTATCATATTTGTTTAGGTATATTTGCTTAAAATATCAGACATAGTACTTTAGAGCTATTCTACATCTAGAATACTAGAATTTCAGTGAATGGTGAGAAAACTTATTTTTCCAAAGTCTAAATTTCCCCCATTCCCTAACGCAATGCCTTCAGCAAGACTTATTTTATTACCCATATTCAGATAATTTTTACCTGTTGGTTTTAAATTAAAATGGCTAAATCCTACAGGGTTTATCCAATTAATGTGCATTCTGTATATACTAACAAATTTTTTCTTCACCAACTCAGACTTCTGATGCTTCCTAATGGTCTCTGAGGGGAAATAGTATAATCTAACGCTATTTCCTCATTATTCAGAGGTCTCCAATTACTATTTTAAAAATATCATTATAAACTGATGGGCTTAAATGTATTTGAGCTGTAGCAGTTATCATCCTTCATAAAATTGCCCCACATTTGGGCAATGGATGCCTCTTCTTGTTGCTCCTAAGTCCTTCTGACATGACCCTGTAGTCTTTGATGGCTTCCTATTTCCCATGACAGTGTTTCAGATTCACCCTGAACATTTTTGTTGTTTTAGTCCTGGAATCAGCCATTACTCCAAGAATCCCTCATCACTATTAGTGGGAAATTTAGGACTTGTTGTGTTTTAACTTGACCTCCTTTAAGTTAAGTTTGTATTTTCTTTCACATTGAACATACTACTTGTCAAGTACATAGAATGATATAACTGGAAAAGCCTATAATTACACATATGGTAGTCTCAAAACAACAATACTAAATACTACCCTACTGATATAATTACTGAAAATAGTAAATTTGTTTTACATATACTCTCTCTATTATCCTTGATATTTTTATAGTTGAGGTATGCTATGGACTGAATTTTGTTCCCTCTAAATTTAGACGCTGAAGTCCTAACTCCCATTAGCTCAGAGTGTGACTGTATTTGGAGATAGGGTCTTTAAAGAGGTAATTAAAGTTAAGTGAGGTCCTTAGAGTGTGTCCTAAACCAGTATAAATGGTGTTCTTATAAGAAGAAGAAATTAGGACACAGATAGGCACAAAGGGAAGGCCATATGAAGATAAAGGGAGGAAAAGTCTGTCATCTGCAGGCCTAGGCTTCACAAGAAAGCAACCCTGCAGACACCTTAATACTAGACTTTTATCGCCCTGAATGTTGAGAAAATAAATTTTGGTTGTTTAAGGTATCCAGACTCAGGTACTTTGTTATGCCAGCCCTAGCAAAGTAATACAAAATATTACTTAATATTTCTTGAGAACTTCAGTTCAATGTTAAATTATCAGGGGCCTTTGTACTTGAAAGTCATTTGTCTAGATATAAAGCCCTTGACTAACCTTTCTTTGAACATCTCAAATATGTTAGTAATTTTTCTGTGGCTTAAAGTATTTTTGTTGAAAGTCTGATGACAATCTACTATTCTGTTATAAGACACTTGCTCTTTTTTTGCCTATACTGTCAAATGATTTTTTTCTTTTTTTTCTTTAAATCTATTAATTTTGCTAGATATGTCTTGGTTATCCTGAGTTGATTACCAGATAATAGTTTTGCATATTTTTATATTTCAAGAATTATTCTTATCTGTTCAGCATTTGTTCTATTTCCTTACTTTGTTTTCATTAAAGACTTGGCTATACTTATTTTGATTTACTTTGCTTATCTTTAATATTTGTCACTTTCTCTTGAATCTTTATCTCTTTAATTTCCCTCATTTTTTAAATTTAAAAATAAATTGAAACTTACAGAAAACTGACAAAAAGCCCTAGCTGGTTTGGCTCAGTGGATAGAGGCATCAGCCCACAGACTGAAGGGTCTCTGAGTTTGATTTCGCTCAAGGGCCTGTTGCAGGCTCGATTTCTGGCCCTGGTCGGGGGACACATGCGGGAAGCAACCAATACATGTGTCTCTCTCACATCAGTGTTTCTCTCTGTCTCTCCTCCTTCCTTCTACTCTCTATAAAAAATCAATGGAAAAATATCCTTCTGTAAGGATTTACAAACAAACAGAAAAGTGACAAAGCACAGTAGTAAGCAATTTTTTTTTCCTGAACCATTTGAGATTAAATGATGACATAGTAGAGTAGTTTCAAGTCTTTCTCTTCATTTTCTTTTTTAAAAAAGTATTTTTATTGATTTTTTTTGAGAGAGGAAGGGAGAGGGATGAGAGATAGAAAAATCGATGAGAGAGAAATATCATCATTTGGCTGCCTCCTGCATATCCCCTATGGGGGGATCAAGCCTTCAATCCAGGCATGTGCCCTGACTGGGAATCGAACCGGTGACCTCTTGGTTCATGGATTGATACTCAACCACTGAGCCACACCAGTGGGGCTTTCTCTTCATTTTCCATAAGGATACTGTCTTTACCTCAAGCAGATGTACTTTGCTGGCCACCTTCCACCTCCTCATGAATACCCTCTTTAATTATTTTAGGCTCCAATTACGCACATTGGGTCAGGCTATCAAGCTGATTCCCCTCCTTCCTATCTCCAACCCATTCCACTTGAGCTTTCTTTAAAAAAAAATTCTTTTTAATTGTTTGAAGTATTACGAATAGTAGTACATATGTCTCCTTTTTTTCCCTCCCCCCGGCCTCCCCTACCCCCCAGTACATGCCTTCACCTGCCCACCCCCGACACACACGCACACACTTGAGCTTTCTTGTCTTCTTTACCTGCTTCTGGCCAGCCCTCTTATTTAGATGCTTTGCCCTTGTGCCCCGTCTATGGAACTCTGTGTCACCCCATGCGAGGTAGCCCCACTAGGCAGATGTGCCCCCTATCCTGTTCGTGTTGTGCCAGCCCTGGCCTGGCTGTCATTCTGGGTCAGTGTAGTCCTCATCTTCCTTAGGCTGCAATAGCCTGTGATAGGCAGCTTTCCTATGATGCCCTTCTCATCTTGCTCAGGCTCCAACATATTGAGTCACATCCTAAGTTTATGCTTTTCAAAACCCATTCTACGTCTAGCTTCCTATACTGAGCTGCACTCTCATGAAGATGCCCTTCTCATTGTTAACGTTTGAAACATTCAAACCTGTGAATAATTTTGTGAGTTTATTTGAGCCATAATGTCAGCAAATGCTGGGAAGCAGAATCTCAGTGGATTGAGAATGGCAGTTTTCATCTTGTTTTGTACATTACAATCAAAAGAGGAAATATAAGTGTGTATATCACATGAAATCTTCTGGTGATAGATTAGGGAGGTGGGAGAAAGCAAGGCAAAGACACCTGAGATTGGATAAAAAGTAAAATGATAGACACATATTTCTTTTAGTTAGGTGGATATAGGTTAGTTAACAGTCAGCAATTAACTCAATAACAATGGGGGGATTTGTGGTCTCCACAGAGTTGTGCCTGTGCTTTGAGGGGTCTGAAAAATAGAAAATTACTTCGGTATTCCAACTATATGATATCATAGATGCAAAAAGACAGTGGTCAGGCTGAGTTAAGGTAATGATTGGTCTTTGTCAGGGAAGATACCAACCTATGACATGACTACCCACCATAAACTGCTTTCTGGTTAAAACGTTTTTAATTTGTAATCATCCTTTGTGGTTACTTTAGGTCTCTGAATTTGCAAGGCCACCCCACAGTCCTTCCCTGATCTAGTCAGGTTAGCATGTGGTCCCTTTTTGTTCACATCATCCTGGGTGAGCTCTGACTCCCCACACAGGAAAGCCCTTCTATGTGAACACCTGAACACCCTCCTTACCTTGCACATACACAGAAACTAGACACCAGGCTACAAATCACCCCTCCCATTATTGCCCTTTCACGTAGATACCTCATCAGTTTCTTAGATTTCTGACATCCTGAACTAGGTAGGTCTCCTAGGGATGTCTTCCTAACCTGCTGGTGCTCAGACATTCTGTAGTAAGCTGTTCCTTCCCTTACTGCTTTCCCCCATTCCAGTGTGATGACCCTTGTCATCCTAATTATCTTTAACACCCCAGGCTAACAAGCTTTCCTATGTGGATACTTTCTGCTTGGGCTCTATCTCCCCTTTGCAACAATGCCCTGGTAAATTTGCTCATTCACTTTCTTTCATGTCTGGCTTGCCCCCTTGGGTGGATATCTTCCTCCCCTCTCTAGGGTTTTGACATCATGTTTCTTTTCTGTATGGATATGCTTCTCACTAAGTTCAGGGTTCTTCCACCTTGCTGACCACTGCAACTCTTCCCCTGTGCTCTTACTGTGGGCACCAACCTTGCTTAGTCATACCTTGCAGCTTTATGAATTTTTAAGAGAGGGTTAATAGCAAGAAGAAAGCAGATTTCTATTGTTGATTTGAAAACTTTATTGAGATATAATTTACATATATTCATTTTACTTATTTAAAGTATATAATCCAGGAAACTGAGAGGACGGAATAGGTCTGTACTTGCTGCCTCCCACAACCACATCAAAATTACAACTAAAATACAGACCAACCATCATTGAGAACTGCCTGAAAGCTGGCTGAATGAAAGTCCTACAACTAGAGAAGTAAAGGAGAAAGCACATTGACACTAGTAGGAGGGACAGAGACGCAGAACTGGCTGGACTGACACCCATGTGTGCTGTTTTTTTTTTTTTTAATATATCTTTTAAAAATATATAATTTTTTAAAAATATATATTGACTTAAGAGAGAAAGGGAGAGGGAAAGAGAGATAGAGACATCAGTGATGAGAGAGAATCATTGATTGGCTGCCTACTGCATGCCCCCTACTGGGGATTGAGCCAGCAACGAAGGCATATGCCCTTGACCAGAATCGAACCGGGACCCTTCAGTCTGCAGGCTGACGCTCTATCCACTGAGCCAAACCAGCTAGGGCTCTGCTGTTTTCTTTTCTTTCTTTTAAATCAGGAGGGAAATTGTCTCTGCAGAGGCTGCCTGTGAGGGACAAGGGATCCCAGCCCCACACCAGACCCTCAGCCCAGGGTTCCAGAGCTGAGAATAGAAGTCCTCATAACTACAGGCTGTAAAAACCAGTGGGGATTGTGGCTGAAAGACATGGAGGCTGCTGGGGACCCAGCTGTTCCTTTTAAAGGGCCTGTGCTTGAACATACTCTGAGCTCCAGCATTGGGCAGCTTTGGGGAACCCTGACACCTATGGAGGGAACTGGACCATCTGGTATGGGGTATGAACTCAGGGATGCTTTACTCCCAAATGGGGCTGCTCGCTAGGGTAATTGTTCTTATGCTGGGACTTCCCCTGTCCCAGAGCTGACTAGCAGCTATATCTGAGTCTCAATCAGCCTGGAGCATACTCTTTGCTCCACCCTGGGGTATTCCCTGAGACCCCCCCCCCCCCCCCCCCCCACATCCAATTTTGCGGGCCGACCCAAGCTGTTTGCAGCAGCTTTTCCATATGATTGGCCTGTCCTGGCTCAGGCTTTCAAATTTGTTAAAGTCTCTCAAACAAGCTGAAGCTGTTGACAGCATGCCCCAAACCTATCAATAATAGGCCCAAGACCCAGAACTAGTACCAGCCTGCTTTGTCTCATAGCTAGGCCTAGCCTCCTGCCCAGCATCTCTCCCACTGTAGTCACACCTAGTCCTCACAGCCAATTGGCCTGGAGATCAACTCCTCCCAGAGACATCAACAGCAATCCAGGCTCAACTACAAGAAGACTGCAAACAACCCACATGAGGGTGCACCTAGAGTGCCCAGATCAGGTGACTGGGGAGGCTGAGCCATTGGGCCCAACAGGACACTTACTATACAAGGCCACTCAACCAATTCCAGGAAACACTGTAGCTCTACCTAATGCATAGAAACAAAGACAGGAAAGCAGCCAAAGTGTGGAGACAAAGAAACATGTAACAAATGAAAGATAAGAAGCAAGCAAACTACTGGATACAGAGTTTAAAACCATGGTTATTACTCAAGGATATTGATGAGACTTCCAAAGATCTTAGTAAGGATGTCAAAGGCATGAAAAAGGACCAGTCAGAAATTAAGCATACACTAACTGAAATAAAGAATAATTTTCAGGGATTCAACAGTAGAGTAGAGGATTCTGAGAATCAAGTCAATAATTTGGAATATGAGTAAGCAAAAAAACACCCAAGAAGAAGAGCAAAAAGAAAAAAGAATCCAAAAATATGAAGAAAGTATAAGGAGCTGATGGGACAACTTCAAGCATACCATCGCTCACATTAAGGGGCTGCCAGAAGGAGAAGAGAGATGCTGAAAACCTGTTTGAATAAATAATGACAGAAAACTTCCCTTACCTGGTGAAATAAATAGACTTCAGGTCCAGGAAGCACAGAGTCCCAAACAAGAGGAACCCAAAGAGGCCTACACCAAGACACATCATAATTAAAATGCCAGAACTTAAAGAGAAAGAGTGAATCTTAAAGCAACAAGAGAAAAGCAATTAGTTATCAACCGGAAGTGCCTATATGACTGTCATCTTATTTCTCAACAGCAACTTTTCAGACCATAGGGAGTGGAAAGAAATATTCAAATTAACGAATAGTGAGGACCGACAACCAAGATTACCCAGCAAAGTTACCATTTAGACTTGAGGGTAAGATAAAGAGCTTTACAAACAAAAAAAAGCTAAATGAGTTTATCAGCACCAAACCAGTATTATATGAAATGTTGAAAGATATTATTTAAGAAGAAGAGGAAGATACAAGAACGAGGAAGAAGAAAGAGGAAGGAGGAAGAGGGGGAAAAAGAAGAGATAAAAATATGAATAAAATGGCAACAAATACATATCTATAAATAATTAAATCTAGCAATCAAAATCTACTGAACAAAATAAACTGGTGAATAAAACAGAATCAAAGGCATGGATGCATGGAACAGACTAACAAAACTCAGAGGGAAGGGGGAAGGAGGCATGGAAAGAGAAACCAAAGATATTACCTATGGACACAGTATGGGGATGAACTTCTGGGGTGGGGTGGGAGGTGGGTGGAGGGGGGCAGTGGGTGGAAAAAGGGGTCATCTGTAATGCTCTTAACAATAATGATTAAAAAATCAATGGGAAAAAATAAAGTATATAATCCAATTATTTTTAGTATATTCACAAATATGTGCAGCTATAAACATAGTGAATTGTGGAACATTTCATCCTTCAGAAAAGATGTGCTATGCCCTTTAGCTATCACCTTTCTATTTTTCTGCTGCCTATCTGAGTCCTAAACAATCACTAATCTACTTTCTGTTTCTATAGATTTGTCTCTTCTTGATATTTCATATAACAAATTTTAAAATTGGATTGTCTTTCAAATGTGTTCTTTTAAAAAAAATATTTTATATATGTGGTCTCCCTTTAATTTCCACATGAATGTTATGGTCATCTTGTCAATTTTTGCAAAAACGCACTAACACCACAATAAAACTCAGCTGAGATTTTGACAGATAGTATGTTGTATTTGTAGGTCAATTTGGAGGATATTATCATTATACCGGTATTCTGTCTTTTAATCCATGAATGTAGGATATCTTTACATTTATTTGGGTCTTTATAATTTCTTTAGAAGATATGTTGTAGTTTTTGTTATGGGTGTAATGTCAGAATTCTTGGATTTCTTTTGTTAATTATATTCTGTAGTATTTTATTAGTATTAACTAGAGGCCCGTTGCACGAAGATTCATGCAATAGGCCTTCCTTCCCCTGGCTTCTGGCACCGATTTTCCTCTGGCACCCGGGACCCAGGCCTTCACTCTGGCCGCCGCCTTCCGCCTTCGCTCCTGCCGGAGTCTGCTGTCTTCATCTTCGCTGCAGACTCCAGCTGGAGTCTGCCGTCTTCACTGCCACCGGAGTGCCACTCCTGCAGATCCCCGCCCCCCTCCATAGCAGCAGTCCTGCCCTGCCAGGCCGCTCCGCGCCTGGAGCGGCTGGGTGGCAGGGCCGCCTCCATCTTTGTGCTTGTAATTTGCATATTGCCTCCTGATTGGCTGTTGGGCGTCGTGGAGGTACGGTCAATTTGCATCTTTCTCTTTTATTAGTGTAGATAGATGCTTTTGTGAATGAATTTTTACGTTTCATGTCAGATTTTTTTGCTAGTATATAAAAATACAGTTGATTTTTGTGCATTAATTTTATATCTTGTTATCTTGCTGAACTTTTAGCACTAATAGTTTTTGTGGATTTATTGAGTTTTTATTTATTTATAAGATTGTCATCTGCAAATAGAGATAATTTTAAACTTCCTATCAATCTAAATGCTTTTTATTTTTTTTACTGAGTAATTACTGTAATTGGAACCTCCAGTATCATATTGAACAGAAATGAACAGAGCAGGTAATTCTTGTCTTTTTACTGATTTTAGGGGGAAAGCTGTTAGTTGTTCAGCATTTGGTATGTTGTTACCTGTGGGATTTTCATGGATGCATTTTATAATACTGAGTAAATTCCATTCCATTTCTAATTTGCTAAGTGCTTTTTATCATAAAAGCATGTTGGCTTTTGTCAAATGCCTTTCCTGTATTTACTAAGGTGATCATTCATTGAGATAAAAATACAGGATGGGAAGAGGTAGGTTTACATTTGTGAGTATGTGAAACAAGAGTTTATTCTTATATTATTATTTATTATCGTATTATTTTCCATACGAACAACTGTAGACATTCTTTTGCACCACTATATTAGTATGCTAATCACTGTAGGTCTAGGTTTGTCATTTTAGTTAATCTTTTCAAAGAGTCAGCTTTTGAGTTAATTGTGTTTTATCTATTGTTTTTCTTTTTCTCTATTTCATTAATTTCTGCTGTAATATTTATTTTCTTCCTTCTGCTTGACTAATTTTTGTTTGTTCTTTTGTTCAGTTTAAAAAGTGAGTGATTTGGTTGTTGATATGAAGTCTTTTTAAAAGAAATATAAACATTTACATTGATACATTTCTCCCTAAGTACTACCATACCTGCTTATGTTTTGGAACTTGTGACTTTATTTTCATTAATCTTAAAATATCCTATAATTTCCCTTTTGATGTCTTCTTTCACACATTGGTTTTTTAGTAATTTGTTGCTTATTCCCACAATATTTTTGAATTCCAAAAATTTATTTATATAAGTTGTTTCTAATTTTATTTCAGTATGGTCAGAGAATATACTTTGTATTAGCTAGTCTTGTAAATTTATTCAGCTTTATTTTATGGCTTAACATTGGCCTGTCTAGAAGAATGTTTCATATAAATGTCAGAATAATGTGTATTTTGCGTTGTTGGATGGAGTTATTCTAGATATGTCTTATAAGTCTAATCCTATATAACAAAGAGCTAATATGCAAATGGTCATCACACCCTCATGCCCTTGCGCCCTTGTGCCCTTGCGCCGGGGCACCTGAGGCCATGCCCCCTCCCCAGCACCAGGCCTGGGGGACCTGAGGCCACGCCCCTGCCCTGGTGCCGGGGAACCTGAGGCAGTGCCCCCCGCTGTGGGGCTTGACTGGGGCAGGGCCTGCTGGGTCTGGGTCTCACATGATTTTGATGCACTCACAAGTTGGTAGGACTTGACTCTGGGTCACGTGGTGCACCCCAGACTCTGACAGGAGGGAGATTTTCATATACATTTTATTAATTTTCTTTCATCTCTGATACTTCTTTTATAGAGAAAGGGCAAATAGAAGTATTAAAATATTGTCTCTAGTTAATTCCCTTTTAATGTACACGAATATCATGCATTGGGCCACTAGTCCTATATAATAAAAGGTTAATATGCAAATTGAATGGCAGAAAGACCAGTCGCTATGACATGTACTGACCACAAGGGGGCAGACGCTCAATGCAGGAGCTGCCCCCTGGTGGTCAGTACACTCCCACAGAGGGTGCGTTGCTAAGCCAGAAGCTAGGCTCATGGCTGGCAAGCACAGCGGCAGTGGCAGGAGCCTCTCCTGTCTCTGCTGCAGCACTAAGGATGTCTGACTGATGGATTAGGCCTGCTCCCCGGGTTTTAGTTGTCAGTCAGAGGGCTTCTGGACTGCAAGAGGGCGCAGGCTGGGTTGAGGTACCGCTCCGAGTTCACGAATTTTGTGCATTGGGCCTCTAGTCAGTTTATAATACTGTTCAAGTCTTCTTTTTCTCTGTTGTTTTCTGCTAGTTGTTTTGTCCACCATAGAAAGTTGGGTATTGATGTCTCCAACTATTGTCTGTTTCTTCTTTCATTTGTCAGCTCCTCATTAATGTATTTTGGTGTTCTGTTATTAGCTGCACACATGCTATGGTTATTCATAGAGGCCTGGTGTATGAAATCCGTGCACTGGGATTGGGGTCCCTCAGCCCGGCCTGCCCCTTCTCAGGGGAGCCCTCAGGGGATGTCTTACTGATGGGTGGTGACTGGCCAATCAGGGGAAGGCACTGCCCCTATCACCCCCTCAGTGCTGCCGCCTCTGGCCTCACTCTGCGGCAATCCTGCGATCAGGGGAAGGTGATGCCCCCATCACACCTCTGCTACTGCTACTGCCGGCTTAGAGGCTGCCTGAGCCTTGGCCATTGCAGCCACTGCGGCTTGCCTGAGCCTCACCTGGCCCTCACTGCCTGAGCCTTGGGCCCTCAGAGCAGCAGTGGCCATCGGCGGCTTGCCGGAGCCCCGGGCCGGCCCTGGGCAAGTGCCAATGGCCATTGGAAGCACTCACAGCTGCCACTGCCATGTGGGGAGTACAGGTCGCCCATCCCCGCTGCCTCTTGCTCAGGGCTGACCCGGGGCAAGCGCCAGCGGCCATCGCGTCCCCAACACTGCAAGTCCCCACCCCTGTCTCTGATGCTGCAAGCCCCCGCCCACCGGCTGCGCATGCAGCCTGCTGGTCAGTTGTTACTGTGACAGTGTCCCGACCAATTTGCATATTACCCTATTATTAGATAGATATCTTCCTGACGTATTGGCTCTTTTATCATTAAATATCATTGTTTTTCACCAGTTACATTTTGTTTTAAAGTCTACTTTGTCTGATATTAGTTCAACGATTCTAGTTTTCTTGTGTGTGTGTGTTTTTTTTAAGTATTTCCCTTCCTTTAACTTCAATTTTTTTTTATTACTTTGAATCTAAAATATGTCTCCTACAGACAATACATTGTTGGATCTTCTTTTATTATTCAATTTAATAATCTTTGCCTTTTTGAGTAGACTGTATGTTATGTTCACCCGTAAGTTATTGATATAGTTGGACTTAATCTGTCATTTTATTTTTTGTTACCTATAAGTTTCATATCCTTTTTATTCATTTATTTCATTTTACTTCTTTTGTTAATCCTCACCCAAGGATATTTTCCCATTGACTTGTAGGAAGAGTGGAAGGAAGGGGGAAAGACAGAGAGAGAAACATCACTGTAAGAGACATACATTGGATTGGTACCTCCCACTGGCACCCCAACCTGGGCTGGGGATCCAGCCTGCAACCTTGGTACATGCCCTTGACAGGAGCCAAACCAGATAGGGCAGTTTCATGTCCTTTTTATGTCTTTATTCATACTTTATTGCTTTCTTTAGAAGTACATGAATATTTTGTAATATAATAATTTCATTTCTTTAATTGTTTTTTTCACTAATTATTTTTATTTACCTAGTGATTGCTCTAGGGCTTATAATTTATATTTTAAGTGATCAAAATCAACTTCAGATTTCTACTAACTTAATTCCAATGAGATATAGAAACGTTATTCCTATCCAGCTCTATTGCATTTTTCTTCTTTTTTTGATATACTGTTATACATGTACACATGTTATAAGCCCAACTTATAACATTATAGAAGGATATCAATTATATGTTTATATCTTTTATTATATTAACCTTATTTATCACTTTTGAATCTCTTTGCTTCTTTAGTTACCACCTGGAGTAATTTCCTTAGCTCAATATAGCTTTCCCACATACCTTCTTTTTGTTCTTATTAACAAACACATCGCACTTCTGTATGTTATGGGCAAAATCATTTGTTATATACATATTATTGTATATAATTGCTTTGAAATCAATAAAAAGAATAATAAATACATGATAAAATTATATTTTTATCATCTTTGATAATCATGTAACTACTGTTGCTTTTTGTTTTTCACGTGGATTTAGGCTACTGTGTGGATCATTTAATTTTAAGTTTGAGGGACTTCCTTTGGTATTTCTTGTAAGGCAAGTCAGCTATCAACACATTATTAATATTTTTATTCATTTGGGACTGTATTTAATTTTTCCTTCAGATTCAAAAGATTGCTTTGTTGGATATAAACTATTGATTGTAAGGTTGTATTTTTCTTTAACATTTTGAATGTTTTACTTCTCTTTGTTCTTGTCTCCAATTTCCTCAGATGATAAGACTGCTATTGGTCCTATTGGTATTCTCTTTTAAGTGAAGAGTTATTTTCTTTATGCTAGTTTTTTTTTTTAAAAATATTTATTGTTGAAAGTGTTACATAAGTCCTCCTTTTTCCCTGATTAACCTCTTCCAGCCCACTCCGGTCCTCCCCTGACTCTTACCCCAGGCCTGCACCACGCCATTGTCTATGTCCATGGGTTAAATATATATGCATGTAAATTCATTGGTTGATCTCTGCTCACCCACCCTCCCTTGACTTCACTCTGGAGTTCAACAGTCTGTTCATGTTTCTATGACTCTGGGTCTATTTTTGATAATAAGTTTATTTGGTTCAATAGATTCCACATATGAGTGAGATTATGTGATACTTATCTTTCTCTGACTGGTTTATTTCGCTAAATATAATACTCTCAGGTCCATCTGTGCTATTGCAAATGGTTAAGAGCTCTTTCTTTTTTATTGCTCCATAGTATTCTATTGTGTAAATGTACCATAACTTTTTTATCCACTCATCTTCTGATGAGCACTAAGGCTGTTTCTAAGTCTTAGCTATTGTAAATTGTGCTTCTCTGAACATAGGGATACATATATTCTTTCTGATGAGTGTTTTGGTTCTCTTAGGATATATTCCTAGAAGTGGGATGACTTGGCCAAATGGGAGTTCCATTTTTCATTTTTTGAGGAAACTCCATACTGTTTTCCACTGAGACAGCACAGGTCTGCATCCCTACCAACAGTGCTTGAGGGTTCCCTATTCTCCACAATCTAGCCAGCACTTGTTGTTTGTTGATGATAGCCATTCTGACATGTGTGATGCGGTATCTCATTGTCGTTTTGATTTGCATCTCTCGGATAACTAGTGACTTTGAGCATTTTTTCATATATCTCTTGGCCTTCTGTATGTCCACTTTGGAGAAGTGTCTATTTAGGTCCTTTGCCCATTTTTTGTTGGATTATTTGTCTTTCTTTTGTTAAGTTGTATGAGTTCCCTATACATTTTTAAGATTAAACCCTTATCAGATGTATCATTCGAAAATATGTTCTCCCATGTACTGGGCTCGCTTGTTATTTTGTTAATGGTTTCTTTCGTTTTGTGCAGCTTTTTATTTTTATGTAGTTCCATTTGTTTATTTTATTTTTCCTTAGTTTCCATTGTCCTAAGACCATGGTCGGCAAACTGCGGCTCACAAGCCACATGCAGCTCTTTGGCCCCTTAAGTGTGGCTCTTCCACAAAATACCACAGCCTGGGCTAGTCTATTTTGAAGAAGTGGCGTTAGAAGAAGTTTAAGTTTAAAAAATTTGGCTCTCAAAAGAAATTTCAATCATTGTACTGTTGATATTTGGCTCTTGTTGACTAATGAGTTTGCCGACCACTGTCCTAGGAGATGGATCAGTAAAGATATTGTTACTAGTAATGTCTGAGATTTTGGTGCCTATGGTTTCTCCCAAGACTTTTATGGTTTCACATCTTACATTTAAGTCTTTTTCCCATTATGAGTTTATTCTCAGTTATGGTGTAAGGTGGTCTAGTTTCATTTTTTTGCACGTACCTGTCCAATTTTCCCAACATCATTTATTGGAGAGACTTTGTCTTGACTCCATTGTATGCTCTTGCTTCCTTTGTCAAATATTAATTGAACATAATGGCTTGGGTCAATTTCTATTCTTTTTCATTGATCTATATCAAGCATGTCAAACTCACGGCCTGCAACGAATATCTTTGTGGCCCAGCCGGTATAACCGTATGTAAGAAACGTTTTAATAAAAATTTCATAAATTTTTACAATATCCTGTTATACATAATTATTAATAATGAACTACAATGTTCACTAATGACTGAATACTATAGTTGTGTTGCATTAATTTCCCTTATGGTCCTAATACACAGGCGCACCATTTCTCTCCGCTAATACTAGCAGCAAATACTTTAGCAGCCGATTGCCATGTCAATAGTCTTGTACTGACTTGTTTGGTATGTGCAACAGGAAATATTTTACATTCGGAGAACAAGAAAAAGGGGTTTATTTGCATTATGCTTATTAATTTGTGCAGTTATTCAATGTCTGGTAAGTTAATGTTCAAGAAGAATATTAATTTTTATTAAAATGTTCTATTATTTCATGCTAACGATTACTCATTTATTTCAGCTCTTTGTATTCAGCATGTCTCTATCAAAATAAATCTACATTTCTATGAAAACTGAAGCTTTTTTTTTTTTTGTGGGACACATAAACTTAAACCTTGTTTATTTGGCCCCTGTTAGCCTTTGAGTTTGATATGCTTGATCTATATGCTTATTCTTGTGCTAATACCAGACAGTTTTGATTACAGTGGCTTTTGTAGCTTTTTATTACAACTTGATATCTGGTATTGTGATCCCTCCAACTTTATTCTTGTTTCTCAAGATTGCTGTGGCTTTTGTTTTTTTGTTCCATATAAATTTTTGGAGCATTTTTCTACATCTTTGAAATATGCTGTTGGTATTTTAATAGGGATTGTATTGAATCTGTAGATTGCTTTGGGTCATATGGACATTTTAATAATGTTAGTTCTGCCAGTCCCTGGATACGGTATATTTTTCCCTGTTTATATCTTCCTCTTCTATATCTTATTTAAACATCCTGTAGCTTTACAAGTACAAGTCTTTTACCTCCTTGTTTAAGTTTATTCCTAAGTATCTTAAAAATTTTTATTGCAATGGTAAATTGGATTTTTATTTTATAGTTTCTCAGTCTGAGAATCCAATATTGGTGTATAAAAATGCCATCTATTTTTGGGTGTTAATTGTGTATGCTGCTACTTTGTTGAATTCACTTATTAAATCTAGTAGGTTTTTGGTGGAGTCTTTAGAGTTTTCTATGTAAAAGATGTTACCTATGAATAAAGAGTTTCACTTCTTCATTTCCAATTTGGATGGCTTTTATGTTTTCTTCTTGTCTGATCACTGTGGCTGAAACTTCTAATACTATGTTGAATAAGAGTGGTGAATGTGGACATCCCTGTCTTGTTCCTGTTCTTAGAGGAAATGGTTTTCGTGTTTGCCCATTGAGTATGATGTTGGCTGTAAGTTTGTCATATATGCCCTTCATTAACTTGTGGTATCATTCCTCCATTCCCACTTTCCTGAGTGTTTTTATCAAAAATGCTGTTGGATTTTGGTGAATGCTTGTTTTGCATCTATTGATATGATTGTGATTTTTGTATTTCACTTTGTTTATGTGATGTATCATGTTTATTGATTAGCACATATTCTATCAACCTTGCATCCCTCGAATAAATCCCACTTGATCATTGATCTTTTTAATATGTTGCTTGATCCAATTTGCTAATATTTTGTTAAGAATTTTAGCATCTGTGTTCATCAAGACTATTGGCCTGTTCTTCCCTTTCTTTGTATCATGTTCATCTGGTTTTGGAATTAGGGCAATGATAACTTCATAGAAAGAGCATGGGTGTTTTCCTTCCTCTTGGATTTTTTTGATAATTTGAGGAGGACAGGTGTTAATTCTTCTTTAAATGTTTGGTAAAACTCCCCTGTGAAGCCATCCAGACCAGTGCTTTTGTTTGCTGGGAATTTTTTAGTACTGCTTCTATTTCATCAGTTGTTATTGGCCTATTCAGGTTTTCTGATTCCTTCTGATTAATTTTTGGAAGCTTGTATTTTTCCAGGAATTTTCCCATTTCATCCACATTGTCCAGCTTGTTGCCATAATGTTGTTCATAGTATTTGCTTACAATCTGTTGTATTTTTGTATTGTCAGTTGTTACTTTTCTGCTTTCGTTTCTGATTTTATATATTTAGGTCTCTCTTTGTTTCTTGATGAGTCTGCCTAAACATTCATCAATCTTTTTTATCTTTTCAAAGCACAAGCTCTTGATTTCATTGATCTTTTTAATTTTTTTTTTTTTTTTTTAGTTTCTGTGACTTTTATTTCCAATCTAATCTTTATTACTTACTTTCTTCTACTTACTCTGCTTTCTTGTTTTCTTTCTAAATCATTAGGTTGTAATGTTAGTTTATTAATAATTTTTCTTGATTTTTGAAATATCTCTCGGGGGAAGACAGTTGACCCACCCTATTGAAAAACCCCTTGCCCCATTCTATAGAGTTTCTGAGGCCCTTTTAGAGTCTGAGAATTACAAGTAGCCTCCAGGCAGCAGCAATTGCCCCATCCTTTTAAAAAACCATACCCTACCTCTGGATGATTGCCTGAGGCTCTTCAAGGATGAATCCAATTAGCCTGCAGGTAGAGGACATTCTTGGAAGCTTTGAGTCTTTGCCTAATCTAATAAGTTAGAACGAGCTTTTGGGTCCCCACCACAGATGCTGCCCCAACCCCAGATGCTGCAGGGAGGCTAACACCAGCAGGACTTCTAGTATGACCACCCCAGATGGCATAGATAAGCGAATACTAGTGAGAATTTGCATGTACCCCCCTCCCAAGACACCAACCTGGACCCTAAGTGAGTTAAAAGTCAGTGGGACCCCAAGGGCCTGCAGCTGATACCTTCAGGATAAGTTTCATGGGGGGAGTACAGCTCAGTACAGGTACAATCAAGGCATGAGACTGAAGGCAGACCCAGCCTCTGGACTATGGAGTTCCAGACCACTCAACTACTAGGGTTTCAATCTATTGGATCTCAGTAAGATTGTCCAGGGCCAGAAAGGGACAGTGACTCATATTCACCTGCACTAGAGAAGCTCCCAGGAAACTCAGGGTAGAGAAACCACGGGACCAGATTTAAGAAAATCAGAGCAAAATCCAGCAAGCCCCACAAATAGTGGATCCAAAATACCTGTGTAACAGTTCACACAAAAACATTGTGTTTGAACTTCACTGGCAGCAAATAGGAGGAGAGATCCCTCCCATGAAAGGGACATCAATAATCAAGTCGCAGTTACAACGGGAGAGCCCATGTAATGCACAAAAGGGACATTCCTAGAGCTTTCAGCTAAGGTGAATAAAGAGACGATACCATTGGATCCCTCAAGACACTTTCTACATAAAGCTATCACACAAAGACTAGGAGGCATAGCAGTTCTATCTAATACAGAGAAGCAAATATAGAGACAGCTGAAATGGGGAGGCAAGGGAAAAAGAAAACCCAAATGAAAGAAAAGAAGGAATCTCCAGAAAAAGAACTAAATGAGATGGAGGGAAGCAACCTATCAGACACGGAGTTCAAAGCAATGGTTATAAAGATGCTTAAGGAACATAGTGGAAATTATAGCAGCATGAAAAGGGAACAAGAACCAGATAGAAATAAAACATGATATATCTGACAAGAACAAAGTGGAAGGTTATTAAATGTAGATCAGATGAAGCAGATGGTCGAATTAGTGATTTGAAAGACAAGGTAGAAATAAATACCCAATAGAAATACTCAAGAGAAATACCCAAATAGAAAAATGAATTTAAAAGGAGGAAGATAGTTTAAGGGAGCTCTGGAACACCATGAAGTGTAACAACATCCTCATTATAGGAATACCAGAAGGGGAAGAGGAAGAGCAAGGAACAGAAAATTTATTTAAAGAAATAATGACAGAAAACTTCCCCAGCCCGATGGAGGAAAATGTCACACAAGTTCAGGAGGTACAGATAATCTCAATCAAGATGAACTCAAGGAGACCCAAACTTAGACACATTATAATTAAAATGGCAAATATTACCTACAAAAAAATTCTTAAAGCTAGCAAGAAAGAGACAGGAAATTACCTACAAAGGAATTCCCATTAGAATGTTTGCTGACTTCTCAATAGAAACACTTCAAGCCAGAAGAGAGTGGCATGAATACTTGAAGTAATGAAAAGCAAGGGCCTAAGTCCAAAACTATTGTATTCAGCAAGACTGTAATTTAAAATTGAAGGTGAAATAAAATGTTTCCACACACAAAAAAAGGTTAAAAGAATATATTACCACCAAACCAGCAATGGAAGAAATGTTAAAGGAAGTGCTTTAATAGGAAAAGGAGAGAGAAAGGATCATAGGCATAAAGAAAATAAAAATGGCAATGAATAAATACCTGTCAATAATAACCTTAAATGTAAATGAATTAAATGTTCCAGTGAAGAGTCATAGCATGCTGAATGGATAGGAAAACATGACCCATATGTATACTGTCTACAAGTGACCCACCTCAGAACAAAAGATACACAAAGCCCTAGCTGGTTTTGCTCAGTGGATAGAGTGTGGGCTTGCAGACTAAAGGGTGTCAGGTTCGATTCTGGTCAAGGGCACACAGTGTCCTAGTTTTGGGATTAATCTCCCCAGTAGGAGGCATGCAGGAGGCAGCCAAGCAATGAATCTCTCTCATCATTGATATTATCTCTTTCTCCCTCTTGCATCTTCTCTGAAATCAATAATATATATATAAAATAAAAAAAAGATACACACAGACTGAAAGTGAAGGAATGGAAAAATATATTCCACACTAATTCTGCAGCAATCTTGAGGAAGAAGAGTGGATTAGGAGGGAGCACAATCTTGGATATCAAACTATACTACCAAGCCATTATAACCAAAACAGCCTAGTACTGGCACAATAATAGGCACATAGACCAAAGGATCAAGACAGAGACCCCAGAAATTGACCCACACCATTACGGTCAATTAATATTTCCCAAAGGAGGCAAGTGCATACAATGGAGTGAAGACAGTCTCTTCAACAAATGATGTTTGGAAAACTGGACACACACATGCAAAAAGATGAAACTAGACCACAAACTTACACCATACACAAGAATAAACACAAGGTGGATAAAAGACTTAAATATAGTGAATTCTATATAATAAAAACCTAATATGCTAAGTGTCTGGTTGGCCGTTCAACCAATCAAAGCATAATATGCTAATGACATGCTAAGGTCGCTCAATCGCTCGCTATGTCGTGCACTGACCACCAGGGGACAGACAGTCAACTGGTCAACCAGTTGCTATGACGTGCACTGACCACCAGGGGCAGAAGCTCAACCAGTAGGTTAGTAGGTCTGGCTGATCGGATTGAGTGAGACAGGCCAGACATACCCTGGAGCCCTCCCGTGGTCTCTCCCTGGCTGGCCAGTTTCCTGTTTCCATCCCTGGTCTCAATCATGCACGTGGGGTCCCTTGGCCTGGACTCCGCCTTCTCGTAATCCGGGACCCCTTGGTGGGGATGTCGGAGAGCCAGTTTTGGCCCGATCCCACAAGCCAGCCCGAGGGACCCCATTGGTGCACGAATTCATAAACTGGGCCTCTAGTGAAACCATAAAAATCTTAGAGGAGAATATAGGCAGTAAAACTTCAGTCATCTCATATAGCTAATGTTTATGGGTACATCTCCTAGGGTATAGGAAACTAAGGAGAAAATAAACAAATGGGACTACATCAAAATAAAAAGCTTCAGCACAGCAGAAGAAACCACCATCAAAATGAAACGGAAACTTATTGTATGGGAGGACATATTTGCCAATGATACATCTCATAAGGGGTTAATATCCAAAATACATAAAGTGGTCATACAACTCAACAAAAGGAAGGCAAACAACCCAGTTAAAAATTGTTTAGAAGATTTGAACTGATATTTCTCCAAAGAGGACATACAAATGGCCAAGAGACATATGAAAAAATGTTCAAAGCCACTAATCATCAGAGAAATGCAAATTAAAACCACAGTGAGATATCATCTCACACCTGTCAGAATGGCTTATCATTAATAAATCAACAAACAACAAGTGCTGGAGTGTATGTGAAGAAAAGGGAACATGAGTTCACTGCTGGTAGGAAGGCAGGTTGGTACAGCTACTATGGGAAACAGAGTGGAGTTTCCTCAAAAAAATAAAAAAATGGAACTTCCATTTGACCCAAGGATCCCACTTCTGGGAATATATTCTTAACACCCCAAAACACCAGTCAGCAAGAATGTATGCACCCCCATGTTCATAGCAGCATTGTTTACAATAGCTAAGATTTTGAAACAGCCCAATAGATGAATGAATTAAAAGCTATGGTACATTTACACTATGGAATACTATATAGCTGTAAAAAAGAGGGATCTCTTACCCTTTGGCACAGCATGGATGGACCTGGAAAATATTATGCTAAGTGAAATAAGCCAATCTGTGAAAGACAAATACCACATGATCTCACATATTTGTGGAATTAAATGAACAAAATGAGTTGATGAACAAAATAAGGGCATGGAGGCATGGATCAGATTGACATAACTCCAGGTGGTGTTGGGGGGATGAGAAGAGATAAACCAAAGAACTTAATATATTTATGTGCCTAGCCTGTGAACATAGGCAATATGGTAGGGAAGACCTGGAGGAGTGGGTAGGGGCTAGAAGGAGATGGGTTAAGGTGGAGAGGGGAATATGCAAGATATCTCTAATACTATCTGTACTAATAATAGACAAATATGATTGACCATACCTCTGTGACTCCCACAAGCAGTCAGGAGTGAGTGTGCAAATTATCCCGAAAAAAGAAAGCAGGCCTGTGGGTAGTGTGCATGCGCACAGGCACCGAGCAGCCGGGGGTGGGGCAGGATGCTGGCATTGTAGTCCAGGCAATGAGTTCAGATGGTTGCCCCGCTGTATCAGCCTCCCAGGAGCTGCCTGCGCCCGCGTCTCATACACGCGGTTCCAACCACTGAAAAGTGGTCAGACCCCGTCTCTGCCGATAACCAGGAGGCCACTGCCTCGAGGCTCAGGTGAGAGCATGGCTCTGCCTCCTGCTTTCCAAACCCACCTAGACACAGGAGCAGAGCCTGGCCTTCAGGGTCTCTCTGGGAGCAGCCTCCCGGGGCTGGTGAGTGGGCTGGAGATCATGCCTCAGGCTCTGTGCCTTCCTGTGGGCAGGGAAGAGGCAGCTCGGCTCCTCCTCCTCCCCCAACCCCCTCCCTTTCTAACCAGGGACCTCACTGGGAACTTAACTTTCTTTGTTAAACAAGGGAATTCTGGACAGTGATTGTCCGACCTCTGTGAACCCAGCGGAAGAACACATCCAGGGCTGGGGTGCCCCCACTGGCCCGGGACCCAGCAGTGACTGCACAATCACACATCCTTTCTTCCCGTGGAAGATGGACGGCTGCTCAGAGAACTCTGGAACAGCAGGGATCTGCTGAGCAGTTCCCAGGCATCTGGCCACCAGTCCGTCTGTGAAGAGGTTATGGGAGAAGGGTGTCTCTCTACCGCAGGCGCTCTCAGCCAACCCCTCTGACACCCCCAAAGGCGAGGTTTCCCATAGAAACCGCAACGCAGGACAAGACCTGCATCTCCTCACCATCGAGCTCTCTGAGAAACTAAGAAAGGGGCTTCCAAAGCTGAGACTGTGAGCGCTTCATGCAAACCCACATGACTGCCTCCCCAGCCAGCACCCAGCTGCTGCTATCACCCAGGGGTCTTCCATGTTCTGTTCACCCACACCTATGACAGCGCACCTCCATCACTGCGAGCTTAGGGGACTGTGATGGAAGAAGGCACTATGACTGCTCCAGAGACGCATCAGTGGGCCGACTCAGGGTGCAGAGAACTGGCCACATTCCCAATGCCCGGATCTGGTTACTGCGCGGGATCAAGCTTCCGACTCCCCAGGCCGTGCCTTCCCCGTAAGCTATGCACAGCCCCGACGGCACCGTACTGCTGGGCAGCACGGAGCAGATGCATGAAACCCCTCAGCCCAGGAACGAGCCAGCCTCAGGCAGCTGCTCATGAACTGGCCACTGCAAGGATGGCCCTGCTGGCAGTCCCCACACTCAATTGCCTGCCAAGGTCCTGACCTACGGTTTGGTTCACTCCGCTTCCTCCCCAACCCTCTCTAGAGACCCAAACTTGTATATATATAGTCATCTGAAGAAAGAATGATTCAAAAATTTCCAAATTTAGCAAAGTATAGTAAAAAATATAAATCCACAGATCAAAGAAGCTTAGTGAATAGCAAGCATAAAGAAAGCTACATCAAGACACAAAAAAACATTGCTGAACACCAATGACGAAAAGAAAAATCTTTTAAGTAGTCTGAAGAAAAGAGACACACTATACACAGGAATAAACATAAGGATTACAAAAGATTTCTCATCAGAAACAGTGTAAGGGAGAAGATAGTAGAGCCAACATCATTAAAGCACTCACAAGGGGGGAAAATCCTCTCAATTTATAATTCTAGACTGAGTGAAAGTATTTTTAAAAATAGTTAAAATATATTTTTTATGTATAAAAGATTGACTTTTTTTTCCTCACCAGCAGATTTGTAGTGTAAGAAATGTTAAAAGAACTCCTGCAAGCAGAAATAAAATTTTGCCAGATACAAATAACTATCTATGCCAAGAAATGGAAAACACCAAAGACAGTAAATGCATAGAAAAAAATATAATTAGTTTCTTATTATTTAAATATATTTAAAGATAATTAACTATTTAAACAAATAATAATGTAATGTCAGTTTTATAACATCTGTGAAAGTAAAATACATGACAACAATAGTACAAAGGTTTCCCGGGAAAATGAAATTTTTTTACAGTGAAGTTTCTACACAAGATGTGAAGTGGTATAATATCCACTTGAAGATTGACTGTGACAAGTTAAAATCCTAGATAGTAAAGATCTAATATGCAAATAGTCATTAGGCCCTCATGCCATCATGCCATAACGGCTCAGACATTCAACACTGGGGAGAGAGGAGTGAGGACAGCCAGGCTGTGGCCCTTCAGAGGGACAAGCCACCTGCTCCAGGGTCCTGGGTGCCAGAAACTGCGCCTGTGCTTCTGACCCAGGAGAGGGACAAGCTGCATGCCCTGTGGTCTTGGGTGCCTGCAGCTGCAGCCTGGGCGAAGCCGCCCACCCACAGTCACCTGTGGCTGCGGCTGGCCTGGGTGAAGCTGCCCTGGGTCCTGGGTGCCTGTGGCTGGCCAGAGGGAGGGAAGCCTGGGTCCCGGGTGTGAAGCGAGGCAGAGGCAGTTAGGGGCGATCAGGCAGGCAGGCCGGTGAGCGGTTAGGAACCAGCAGTCCCAGATTGCGAGAGGATCAGGGCCTAAACCGGCATTCGGACATCCCCGAAGGGGTACCTGATTGGATAGGGTGCAGTCTGGGCTGAGGGAACCCTCCCTCTGTGCATGAATTTCATGCACTGGCCCACTAGTAATACATATAACACGTGATTGTTGCAGTGACAAAATAAACAGGTTTATTTTGTCATTGTCAAGTTCATATCTGCAGAGGAATTTTAACTATTTCTAAAAGTACCTTATTACAGCTGGTATATTTTTATTTTTTCTCTTATTTAAAATGGCAATATGTTTTTTCTTAAGTTTATAATCTTTTTTTAAAAAGTTTTTGTTAAATTTATTGTGGTGACATTGGTTAATAGGACCATATAGGTTTCAAGTTTATATTTCTGTGATACAAGATATGTATATTGTAGTGTGTGCCCACCCCACAAAACCAAACCATCTCCTGACTCCATATATTAGGCTCATCTCCACCAACTACCGCCTTCCCACTCCTTTCCCTCTGGTAACCAGCACTCTGTGCTCTGTGTCCACAAGTTTTCAGTTTTATATCCCACATCTGAGTGAAATCATATGGTTCTTAGGTTTTTCTGACTGATTGATTTCACTTAGCATAAGAGGTCTATTCATGTTGTCACAAATGGCAGTATTTTGTTTTTTTCTTCTGGTTGAATAGTATTCCATTGTACATATGTACCACATCTTTTTTATTCAATCCTCTATCAAAGGACATTTTGGTTATCTCCATGTCTTGGCCACTGTGAATAATGCTTCAGTGAACATAGGGGTGCATATATCTTTGCAAATACTTATTTTCCAGTTTTTGGGGTCAGTACCCAGGAGAGGGATTGCTGTATCACATGAAAACTTTATTCTTATTTTTTTGCGGAACTGCCAGACTGTTTTCCATAGTGGCTATACCAGTCTACATTCCCAATGTCAGTGAATTGGAGGGTTCCCTTTTGTCTACAACCTCCCCAACACTTGTTCTTATTTGTCTTTTTGATAATAGCCATTCTAACAGGTGGTAACATGAATTTCTGTTTGGGGTTAATTAGGCTTTTGCGGAGTAACGTCGTTGGTATTCAATATTTCAAGTTTATTGATAAACTTGCATAGAAGTTTTTCATGTGCCAGGCACTGTGTGTGTGTGTGTATATACACTTGAAAGTAATAACAAGAAAAATTTATGTTATAGATTATTAAAGTAAAATTTTCTTTACATCTAATATCATCTGGTTTTAGATGTTTTCTAATAAAAACAGGTTATAGTAAAAAACAATAAGAATGAGAAAATGAAGATGTGTTTATTAGCCTAATAAAATTTAACTCTTATAGAACTGAAGTGAGAATAAAAAAATAACATAATACCACAGATTAATTCATGGAAGGTTCACAACAAGTTTTTTTACCTTAAATGTTTCTGTTCTTTAAAACTTTAGGGTTTTATTGTATATTGCCTTTAAAATTAGTATTTAACTTAGCTTTATTTTTTCAGAGCACCTTCAAGTTTAAATCTGAGAGTGATATTCATTTGGCAGAACATCATAAACAGGTTCTATATGATGGAAAACTTGCAACTAGTATTGCATTTACGTATAATGCCAAGGCCACTGATGCTCAACTATGCCTGGAATCCTCGCCAAAGGAAAACGCATCGATTTTTGTGCATTCCCCACATGCTTTAATGCTCCAGGTGGGTTCATAGTAACTTAGTTTTCATGTTCTCATCCTGGTTAACAGTATTTTTGTTTTACATATTAAACGTTGTTCATCTATAAATCTACAACTGCTCTTTGTTTTTCTTTTTGGTTTTCTAGTTCTTTGAATGGCATTTTTTCCTTCTTCCCTTTTTTGGGTAATATACTTTACCTTGGACTTGTCTCCTTAATAGGATATCTGTCATTTCTGATACCTCATATTTTCTATAGCCTTTGAAATAAAATCAGTTGGCTAACTGAACAGATGGTTGTTAATATAAAAATATACTTTTATAGAACAGAAGTGTATATCTCCCTAACATAAAATTCCTTGAGTATCTTTAAATCCATTAACAGTATTTCTTATTATGAAAATCTCTTGATTTATAACTTCATGTTTTTAGTGTAAAAAAATCTCTCAACTTAAGATTTCAAATTTCTATTTTATATGGGCATCAAAAATTGTATAATTGAAGGTCTTTAAAATGTCTAGCTAATGTTATTTAATTGTATTTCAAAGTTATTTGGAACAAGGAAATAGTGATAACATTATGCTTCAGAAATGTTATCAACATTTTTGTTTTCTGAATGTAGGATGTGAAAGCTATAGTAACACATTCAATTCATAGTGCAATTCATTCAATCGGAGGGATTCAAGTGCTTTTCCCACTTTTTGCCCAACTGGACAATCGACAACTCAATGACAGTCAAGTGGAAACAACTGTCTGGTAAGTTTTCTTTGAATGTATAATTTCTTATATTTTTTACATACTTAGATTATACCTGGTATACTCGGCATTGTGTAAATGTATTATAATATTTGGGTTTTATTCTTAGAGTTTGAATTAAAGTTTTTTTAGGAGTAAGGCAGATACATATTTAATCCTAAAGAGGAGTGACTTCATTATAAATAAAAAATTCTTACCAGACGAAACATAGTGATTACATTATGCAGTTGAGGAAAAATAATACTCTCAATATTATCCTTTGCAAATATTCATAGATTGGATTGTCCATATTTAATCAGGTTAAATAAAATTATTTGGGTAAAGTTTATTAACAATAATATTTAATAACAGTTACATAATTTAAATACTGATATTATTTTATAATGCTGTTATCATAAGAGTAGCACAGACATTAGCTTTTCTTTATATATAGTTCATGTTTGAGAGCTCAAATCTAACCAGTGGCATATCTGTGTCTATAAAAATTCATTATCTTCTAAGTAGGTTTATTTCTGTTTTTGTAGCTTTCCTCCTTTTTATTAAAAATACCTCATTCATAAAACTCTGATTTAATCATATCTTAGAATCATATATGTAAGAAGTTAAATGTAAATTTTAACAGCTATTTTGGCTGTGTACATTGCTATGTTTGGAGAATTTAAGGGATAAGTTTCATAGGCAGACATTAATTTCTACTTCAAAAATAATATAGGAATGCTTCATTAGTATGCGCATGAAATTGTTCATTTTTGAATTGATGAAAAAAACTAGTGAATGAAGCAAAGATGGGAAAATTTAAAGTCCACTGAAATATAACATGACTTTTTCATAGTTATCTAATCTAGCTATTAACAAAATTCTGTTGTATTATTGCTATTAATATTGTTCCTGTGGGTATAAATGTAAATATAAATATTACATGTATCTTTATAAAATTCAGCTCCCGTCCATAGGTCATGCTTTCTTTCATATCAGTATAGTATAAAGATCGAAGTTTAGAAGTGACCTGGAATCCTGAGGTCATGTCCTATTATCATAATACTTTTGTATGAGGTCTTAAATAATTTCATTGGCAGGCAGATCAGCATTTTGGAAAAATAAAACTTTAAATTCCAGTCCTGAATTTCAATTAAAAATGTTTTATCTTTATCATCTAAGTAATCCAGTACACATTATGATCAGTAATTAAAAACTTAGTAAACGCTATGAAAAAAAAAAGTTGAAGATGAGGTAGCCAACAGAAAGTTCCATGTGTAATTTTAATATGCCTTATGAAATTAATATTAAGACCATAATTATTTTAACCTGAAATGGAATTATTTTGCTTGAAAAAGAAATATTAGGAAGATTATGCTGTTTGAAATGTTATAACTAAAATTATCCACAATAACAAATCTTTATGAATAACTATTGTAAAATCTTAATGCTAAAATTATACTTAACAGTTTATCTGGTTCATTCATCCAATACACATGGTTATTTTTCATTGCCTGTCATTAAAACTCATTTTAGTTTTTACATTATATTTTGGTATTTAAATTGTATTTATTTTATTACAAAAGACAGTGTAAAGGTTCAGCATCCTGTGCTTTTTTGAATTCTTACCAGATGAAACATAATTACTATTTTTAGTTAATTGTGTCAAAAGCCCTTGATATCTGAGATTCACTTATTTGTGGACAGTTGTGTGCATCAGTAATATAATCTTTTGTCATTTAAAGTTTTAAAGTGAACATTATAGACATGTGTGTACATTAGTGATAAGGGCTTTGGGTTTTAAATGTTACATGCAAGTTGTTAAATGTGATTTCTCTCTCCATTTGAAGAACACAGAGTCTTAGCTACAGGATAGGGTAAGCATTATTAGAATTTCATGTTTTCTGGGAAAATAAATAAACCCATATTTATGAATGAGACCTTGAAATAGCCTATATCTTATTTTTAGTCAGCATAAAAATATTGTGTGGGAATGAAAATCTATTTGAAGTTTTTAAATCTTCCAGATAAAATTCAAAAGCCTTTTTTTATTTTTTGGAAAATTTGTTCACAAATGAAATACATGCCAAAAATTGCAATATTACCTAATTCTTAATCATATTTTGGAGAAATTGAGCAAATCTCTAAAATAAGTTATTTTCCTTCTGTGTTTCAAATTGAAGCATTTTAGGTCCCATGTACTTTCCTCCACTCAGTAGTCATTTTTAATAATTTTTTTCTTTTTCAATAAGACAAGTTTTATTGGCACTACTGTGCCATTATTATAAACTTTGATGAGTTTTACTTGATATAAAGGGCTTAGGATTAAAATAACTTATTGAAATAATAATCTTATTTCCTGGAGCCTTTAAAAGTAGGCTTTATTTGTGTAAGGGAATTTTTGTGGCTTGTTTTAACATAAAGTCTTCATAATACAACTATTATATGTGTGCCAGACTTGGGTTCAAATCTAAAGTTTACTATTTCTTATTAATGTAACTCTGAGTGTGTTATTGTCTTTTTTGTACTTCAGTTTCCACCATTATAAGATATGGATATTAGTAGTTTACTGGATTATTTAGCTTAAATATGATAAAATATATAGCTCAACATACTAATCACTCAGTCCATAATGGTTTTTTTATTATGAGTGTGGGCTAGGGGATCTACAAGATTATCTAAAATACTATGGTTTTATATTTAAAATATATATTATCTCTCTTAAGAATGATAGGGGCCATATTTTATATTTGAACTTCTTCCTACTTATTTACGTAGGACTTTTATTTTGAATTTTAGTTGTAATGATCAAAACTTCTTTTGAATGATCCTATCCATTTTTTAGATAGAGTGGCTTAAAATTGAGGACTTTAACTCAAGTTTTTAAATATATGTATATACTAGGGGCCCAGTGCATAGATTCCTGTATTGGTGGGGTCCCTCTGCCAAGCCTGCACCCTCTCGCAATCCAGGACTCCTCAGGGGATGTCAGAGGCCTAGTGCACAAATTCAGCCCGATCCCCACAGGCCAGGCCAATGGACCTCACGGATTTGTGCACTGGGCCTCTAATATGCATATAAGATCTTTGGTTAATCTCTTCCTTCCTTCCCCTTCCCCCCTTCCCTGTGAGATTCATCAGTCTATTCCGTGTTTCCATGCCTGTGTGTTAGCGTCTGCCCCCTGGTGGTCAGTGTGCATGATAGCTACTGGTCAAACAGTCAAACCATTGCTTAGGCTTTTATATATATAGATCTATATAATATTTATTGATTTCAGAGAGGAAGGAGAGGGAGAGAGATAGAAACACAAATCATACCCCCACTGGGGATGGTGCCTGCAACCCAGGCATATGCCATGACCAGGAATCAAACCATGACCAGCCACTGTGCCATGCTGGCTGGGCATTAACTCAAGTTTTGAACAGTCAAACAAAACACCAGATCAAATGAAGCTTGGACTGGTTTAAGATGATTTTCTTTAGTTGGTTTTTAGATTTTGTATAGTTATCCTCTTACTCTAGATCTTCAGAAATAATATTTTCTACTTCCTTTTATTTTAACATGTAGCTAGCATTTAGAATGGCCTTAAATAACTAACCAATAAAGGAGTAGATAAATGCTCTTGAACTGAGTTAACTAACATGTGGCAACACACACATTATTGTTGATGTGATCTGTTTTAGTAAGTAAATGAGGCCAATATATAGTCACTGTTGTGATTTTATCCTGCTCATAATGATTCTCAATCAGCATAATGATTCTCAATCAGCACGATCACCTTGAGTAATACTGCCCAAGTGACCAAAGCTATTTGGATGTTTTATCATTCCTTGGGGACTAGTACTATTTTATATTGTACTGGTTGATCTTTCTCAGTCAAGTGACTATTGAGAGCATTAACTATGCAAATTGCATTTCACTAGACATTTAATAAATACTTAATGACTAAACGAATAAGCAGATGGCCCTAGCTGGTTTGGCTCAGTGGATAGAGCATCGGCCTGTGGACTAGAGGGTCCCGGTTCAATTCTGGTCAAGGGCAAATGCCCGGTTTGCAGGCTCAATCCCCAACAGGGCAGCTGATCAATGATTCTCTCTCTTCATTGATGTTTCTATCTCTCTCTCCTTCTCTCTTCCTCTCTGAAATCAATAAAAAATAAATAATGTAGCCCTAACCGGTTTGGCTCAGTGGATAGAACATCGGCCTGCGGACTGAAGGGTCCCAGGTTCGATTCCGTTCAAGGGCATGTACCTTGATTGCGGGCACATCCCCAGTAGGAGGTGTGCAGGAGGCAGTTGATTGATGTTTCTCTCTCATCGATGTTTCTAACTATCCTTCTCCCTTCCTCTCTGTAAAAAAATCAATAAAATAATAATAAGTAAAATAATGAGCAGATTAATAAATTAAGAAGCATAACTCTAATCTTGAAATAATCATATTATCTGTATTTTGTGTCTAAGAGTGACTCAGTATATTAGAAATTTCATTTTCCTTTGATTTGGATTATCATACGCAATGAATACAAATGACATATTCTTCTCAAATTTGGCCTACACCCCTTCTTTTTAAGAATGTATGTTAATAAATTCTATGGATGATACAAAACAGAATAAATCTTCCTCATTGTGTGACTTAAGAAATTCTTTGAAAAAACGTTTTTTTTTGTCTCAAGGTATAAATAGGCTTTTTATGTTAAGCAGTTAAAAATATATGAAGCCCTGGGCAGTGTACTCAGTGGTTAGAGCATAGGGTTGTGGGTTTGATCCTGGTCAAGGGTCAGGGGCAGGTACCTCGGTTGTAGCTTCCATACCTGGCCCTAGTTGGAGTGTGTCCTGGAGGCAATCAATTGATGTGTCTCTCTCACATAGATGTGTCTCTCATCTCTCTCTCTCCCCGCCTCTTTTTTCCCCTCCCTCCCTCCTTCCCTCACTCTCTCCTTATGTCCCTCTTTCCCTCTCTCCCTTTTTCCTTTCTCCTCCCTCCCTCCCTCTCTCCCCTCTCCCTTCTTCCCTCTTTCCACTCTATCTAAAATCTTCCCTTGTGAGGATTAACAAGACAGACAAAAAATATATGAAAAGAATAGTTTTCATTAGAGACAGTGTGATGTGATGAGCAGGTCTTCTTTGGGTACAATACAGATTAAGACAAACTGATGTTTTGTTATGTACCTTCTGATTTTAGGAGATGGTAATGTCTGAGGGTGTGTAGTAGTAGTAGCCTGTGGTATTTACTGATAACTCGCTATGTGCCAGTCACTGTTCATGATTGTATTTTCTGCTGATGAGGGAGGGAAAAATTAAGTAGCTTGCTCAAGGTCCCAGAGAACCAAGTGGTAGATTAGAACCAGGGCACTATTCCTGAAAGACTGACTCCAGAGCCCTCATTGGGAACCACTACAGACAACACCGATAATCAGTTTTGCCAGCTGTGGAATGATTTTAATAATACCAACTTTATTGTAGTATGCATTTAAATAAGATAGTATATGTAAAGTGTCAGAGTTCCTGGTATATAGTAGGCATTTAATGAGTTTTCTTTCTTTCCTCAGTAAATATTGGTAAGTCTATTGATATGATACAATCTTGTAGTACTAAAACTTATTTTAATGCTATTTTACCTCTGATAAATTATATAAACCAAAAATGAATTTCAAGTGATAACTTAAATAAATTATCAGAAGTATATAAATATTTTTCTCAGAAAAGTTTTTATTTTTATTATGAGATATGTGGTTTGATAGACTGCCTGACAGAATATAATGTATGAAAAGATTTGCTCTAGACAGTTTTTCCCAGTGGTTAGAGCATCGGCCTGTGCACTGAAGGATATTGGGTTCCATTCCCAGTTAAGGATGTGTACCTGGGTTGTGGGTTCACTCCCAGCCCCCACTTGAGGCACTTGTGGGAAGCAACCAAATGGATTTGTCTCACATGGATGTTTCTTTCTCTTTCTAACCCCCTCCTTCCCTTCTACTGTCTGTGAAAAAAATAATTTTAGAGAATCCCTTAACACATTGATGTTAATAATGCTATCATTGAGAATACTCTGATAATATAAATATTAATGGGTCATTAATTTGGTTAGTGAACATAAATCAAGATTTTCTCCTCCCAAAAATACCGTGCTAACCAGTTATTACAGTAATTTTCTTGAATTTTATAGCCTCCTTAATAATTAAGCAGCCCCTTTAATAATCAAAGGTTTCATAGTAAAGTACTAATTAGAACTAGTTATATGCAAACCAACAAAATTACCTGAAAATTTCAACATTTCAGTGTCTAACTAGCTAATACAGATTTTTTTCTTAAACTTCACAGTGACATAAAAATCTTTCTTCTGGCTATGTTTCCTGAATTCTTGTTCAAGGAGAAGTGCCTAGTATATACATAATGTCAAAATTGGATTATCTAATTTTAGACCAACTGACATAAAAATGAAATATGATTGCTTTCAGTAAACAAAATAAGTGAGATCAATACTTTTTGTAATGGTTATCTTTTCTGTGGAGGTTGTTGTTCATATATATAGAAGATAATTATTATTTCAGTTTCCAAAAGTTTTTAAATATTTTGAACATATACCTATCAAATCGTATTACCTTTTTATGGTTTTCAGAAATGTACATCTGTCATCCCTTAATATGTATATTTGTTGGTTTGCCTGTTTTGTAAAGATTACTAAGTTAGTAATGAAAATATTATTTCACATGAAAGAGATACAAAAAATGGCTTTATAAGTATTGTGATACTACTATTACTAGAGGAAAAAATTTAATAATATGTGTAGTGAGGTTTAATGAGGGTAAAATATAACTTAACATTGAACTCACTGAGCAAATTAATTTGTAAAGAGTGAAAAATAAAGTATAGTATGCATTCTGCCTGAAACATAGGGACATTTTAATGTGATGTTCAAATTGTTCTCTCTTCTTTGTTAGGCAAGTCATTTTTATTCCAAGAAGTCTGTACAGAGGCTATCTAATAATAAAGTTTATAGTACTTATATAATTTAGAGTGTTTTTCATAAGTAATTAATTTTTCTACAATAATTCTTCAATAAAACATGTCCTTTAAATTTAATGAAATCCACTTTAATGCTATATTACTTTGTGCTGTTTTAGTTTATAACACATAATCTTTAATGCACTTATTGCTTTTATTTTCCTCTAGTTTGCATATCTACATAATCTGTCATGCAATATTTCAATAATATCATGTTACAGAAGGTATTGTTATTTTATTATGGAATAGTATTAATTTCTTTTAACTTCTCTATGTCTTTAAAATTCTTTTGAAAATAAGTAAATTGCTTTATTTTAATATTATGGTAATCATACAGTCTACAAAGAAAATTAGTATTATTTGTTGTTATAAGGAATATTGTCATATGCCTAAATATTTATGAATTTAATCTCAAAACTTCAGAATATTTTTAATGAAAAAGTGGGTATAATACCAAGTCTCCTAGGTATTTTGGCTCTTTTCCTTCCTTTCTCCTGGATGTGATGACCTTTATGTGCAGTGAGTGGAATCTATTAAAAAAAAAAATTAACAGGACATCATTAGGAGGTTGTAGTTAATTTAGTATTGGGGTTTTATTGCCTTTTATTTTTTTAAATATGTTTTTATTGATTTCAGAGAGGAAGGGAAAGGGAGAGAGAGCTAGAAACATCAATAATGAGAGAGAATCATTGATTGGCTGTCTCATGCACGTTCCTAACTGGGGATTGAGCCTGCAACCTAGACATGTGCCCTTGACCAAAATCAGATCAGGGAATCTTTAGTCTACACTCCCAATGTCAGTGAATGAGGGTTCCCTTTTTTCCACAACCTCACCAACACTTATTATTGCTTGTCCTGTTGATAATGGCTGCTCTAACAGGTGTGAGGTGGTATCTCATTGTAGTTTTGATTTGCATTTTCTTAATGGCTAGTGAGATTAAACATCTTTTCATATATCTATTGACTGTTCATGTGTCTTCTTAGGAGAGGTGTATTTTCAGATCTTCTGCCCACTTTTTTTTATTGGATTGTTTTGTTTGGTGTGGAGTTTTATGAGTTCTTTATTAACAATAAAACCTTTGTTAGAGCTATTGTTTGGAAATATCATCTCCCGTCTGGTTGGCTGCCTCTTTGTTTTGTTTTGTTTTGTTTGTTTGTTGTTGTTGTTGTTGTTGTTGTGTGTGTGTGCGTGTGTGTGTGTGTTTGGTCATTTCTTTGGCAGTTCAGAAGCTTTTTAGTTTTATACAGTCCCATTCATTTATTTTTGCCTTTACTGCCCTTGCCTTTGGGATCAAATTAATAAATGTTCTCTACCACTGAGGTCCATTAAGTTTGGTACCTATATTTTCCTCAATATAACTTATTGGTTTAGGTCTTATATGTAGGTCTTTGATCCATTTTGAATTAAGTTTTGTACCTGGGGACAAACTGTAATCCTGTTTCATTCCTTTGCATGTGCCTTTTTAGTTTTTTTCAGCATCATTTATTGAAGGACTAACTTTACTCCATTGTGTGTTTCTGACTCCTTTGTGGATAATTATCTGTTCACATACATGTGGTTTTATAGCTGGATTCTCTATTCTGTTCTGTTGATATGTGATCTCAGTCAATACCATGCTGTTTTGATTATCATAGCTCTGTAGTACAATTTGAACTTAGTGTGATACCTCCAGCTTTAAATCTGTTTTGTCAGATTTTTTCTCAGTATTGTTTTTGCTCTTTGGGGTCTTTTATTTTTCCATAAAAATCTGATGATTTCTTCTTCTATTTCTTTAAAAAATGACATTGGGATTTTGATGATGATTGCATTAAATCTGTATGTTGCTTTGAGTAATATGGCCTTTTTAACTATGTTGATTCTTCCAATCCAAGACATGTGATATTTTTCCCATTTTGTTTTGTCTTTTTCACTCTCTTTTTAATAATTGTCAGTATATAGGTCCTTCATGTTCTTTATTAAGTTTATTTCCAGGTGTTTTATTCTTTGGTTTTAATTGCAAAGGAAGGTGTGCTTCTTTTTTTAAAATTTTCTTTTTTTAAAAATTTGTTTGTTTTTATTTCTTTTTCTGAAGTTTGGTTGTTAGGAAGGCAATGGATTTTTGCATATTGCTTTTGTATCCTGCAACTTGACTGTATTTTTTTGTTTGTTTGTTTCTAATAGTTTTTGGTGCAGTCTTTAAGTTTTTCTATATACAGAATCAAATCTTTCACAAAGAGTGACAGTTTTGCTTCTTCCTTCCCTATTTGGATGCCTTTTATTTCTTTCTCTTGCCTTATTGCTCTGGCTAGGACTCCCAGCATTATGTTGAATGAGACTGGGGAGAGTGGACATCCTTGTCTTGTTCCTGATCTTGGAGGAAAAGCTTTCAGTTTTTCACCATTGAGTATGATATTAGCTGAGGGTTTATCATATATGCCCTTTATTATGTTGAGGTACTTTCTATTCCAATTTTATTGAGTGTTTAAATCATAAATGTATGTTGTGTCTTTTCAGATGCTTTTTCTGTATCTATTGATAAAATCATAAGATTTTTATCCTTTCTTTTGTTAATATGGTATATTACATTGATTGATTATTCACCTGGAATGAATCCTACTACATCACATTGTATTATGTTTTTTATGTATTTGATTTCCTAGCATTTCGTTGAAGATTTTTGTATCTGTATTAATCCTAGATATTGGTCTATAGTTTTCTTTCTTTGTGTTATCTTTGCCAGGTTTTGGTATCAGGGTTATATTGGCCTCATAAAATGTGTTAGGAAGTATTGCCTCTTCTTCAATTTTTTGAGAAAGATAGGTTTTAAATCTTTGAACATTTGGCTACTTGGTCCTAGAATGGTTTTTTTGGGGAGGTTTTTGATGATTGTTCCAATTTCCTCACTGCTGATTGGTCTATTTAGGTTTTTCGATTCCTCATGATTTAGTCTAGGAAGGTTATATATTTTTAGGAACTTATCCATTTCTTCTAGTTTATTGAATTTGGTGGCATATAATCTTTCTTAATATTCTAATATAATCCTTTTTTTTTTTTTATCTGTGATGTCTGTGATGACGTCTTCTCTTTCATTTCAGATTTTGTTTACATGGGTCTTTTTTTCTTTTTTCCTTAGTGAGTCTAGCCAGGGGTTTGTCAATTTTATTAATCTTTTTAAAGACCCAGCTCTTTGTTTTATTAATTTTTTGTATAGTTATTTTGTTCTCTATTTCATTCAGTTCTGCTCTAATTTATATTATTTCCTTCTGCTGACTTTGGGGTGCTTTGTTCTTCTTTTCTAGTTCTTTAAGATGTGATGTTAGGTTTTTTACTTGGTATTTCTCTTGTTTCTTGAGATAAGCCTATAATTATATAAACTTTCCTCTTATTACTACTGTTGCTACATCCCAGATGTTTTAATGTATTGTATTGGTATTCTCCTTTGTCTCTATATATCTTTTGATCTCTTCTTCTATTTCTTCTTTGACCCAGTGATTTTTTTTTTAGTAGTTTGTTGTTTAATCTCCACATATTTGTGGGTTTCTTTACTTCCTTTTGCAGTTGATTTCTAATTTCAAGGCATTGTGGTTGTAGAATATGCTTGATATAATTTCAGTCTTCTTGAATTTGTTGATGTGAGTTTCGTGACCTAACATATGGTCTATGCTTGAGAATGTTCCATGTGCACTGGAGAATAATGTGTAATCTGATGTTCTGGTATGAAAGGTTCTATAAATGTCAATTATGTCTATTTGGTCTAGTGTGTCATTTAAGGCCAATATTTTGTTATTGGTTTCCTGTTTGGTTGATATATCTAGAACTGTCAATGTAGTATTAAGGTCCCCAACTATGGTTGTGTTTTGATGTGTTTCTCCCTTTAGCTGTATAAGTAGTTGTTTGATATATATCGGTACTCTCTGGTTGGGTGCATATATATTAAGAGGTGTTATGCTTTCTTCATGTAATGTTCCCTTTATCATTATAAAGTGTCCATCTTTGTCTCTTGTTATCTTTAAAGCTATTTTGTCGGATTTAAGTATGTCTAAATCTGCTTTTTTTTGGTGGATGTTACTTGC
The DNA here is from genome assembly GCA_026230045.1 of Corynorhinus townsendii. Lineage (NCBI taxonomy): Eukaryota > Metazoa > Chordata > Mammalia > Chiroptera > Vespertilionidae > Corynorhinus > Corynorhinus townsendii. The sequence continues at coordinate 102,790,958 of JAPDVU010000003.1, forward strand.
TTGGAGAATCATTTTCCACCCTTTTACTTTGCATCTTTGCAGCTTAGACGTGTGTGTTGTAGGCAGCATTTGGTTGGGTTCCGTTTTTTGATCCATTCAGCTACTCTGGCTTTATGAGTGAATTCAGGCCATTTACACTTCGGGTAATTATTGATGTCTAAGGATTTCCTATAGTCATTTTATCTTTTGTTTTCTGGTAGCTCTGTGCCTCCATTGGTTCTTTTCCTTTGTGTTTTAGTTTGGTGGTATTCCATACTTCTTTCCTTTATTTCCTCTTTTTTTAAGCTTTGTGTCATGTTTTGAGGATTTTTGTGGGTGGTTACCATTAGGTTTATAAAAAACAAAGTTCATATATACCATAGTATTTTTTCTTTTGAGTTTAGATGAAATTCATCCTCCTTTGCCAGTTCAGACCCTAACTCGCCTCCCCTTTTATGTTTTTGTTATCACAAATTATCCCCGTTGAAACTGTGACTTTTTTGGTGACCTTACTTGTAGTTTGTGACCTTCTGTTCTTTGATTCATGTAGAGTAACTCCTTTGAGTATTTCCTGCAATGGAGGTTTTCTGGTGATTAAATGCCTCAGCTTCTGTAAGTCTTTATTTCTCCTTCATACTTAAAGGATATTTTTGCTGCATGTATTATTCATGGCTGGCAATTGATCTCTTTCAGACATTTGAATATTTGGTTTCTCTTCTTCCTTGTAGAGTTTCTGCTGAATAGTCAGATGAAATTCTAATGGGTTTCCTTCATAGCTTTGAGAATTTTTTCCTTCTTTTCCTTGGCAGCTTTGAGAATTTTTTCTTTGTCATTAATTTTTGACAGTTTTAATATCAAGTGTCTTGGAGAGGGCCTCTTTGGATTGAGATAAACAGGTAATCTGTTTGCTTCTTGGATTCAAGGATCTAGTTCTTGCCATAGGTTTGGGAAATTCTCATCCACTATTTGTTCTAGACTCTCCATTCTCTTCCTCTCTTCATCCTCTCGAATGCCTATTATTCATTCCAGGTGCCTATTATTGTAATAATGAATCCTACTACATCGCATTGTATTATGTTTTTTATGTATTGGGTTGGGCATTGTATTGCCTTCACTGTAATGGTGACCCCTGACCTTTGTGGGGTCCCGCTCCAAGCACTACTGAAGTACCTTGATTGCTTCCAAGTTTTGGGAATTATGAATAGACCTGCTATAAACATTTATGTGCACGTTTTGTGGGAATATAAGTTTTCATCTCCTTTGGGTATTTATCAGGGAACATGGTTGCTGGATTGTATGGCAAAAGATGTTTAGTTTTGCAAGACACCTCCAAATTGTCTTCCAAAGTGGCTGTACTATGTTGCATTCTCTCTAGCAATGAATGAGAATTTCTATTGCTTCAGTTTTGTACCAGCATTTGATGTTGTCAGTGTTCTGGAATTTAGTCATTCTAGTAGTTGTGTACTGGTATCTCATTTTCATTTTACTGGTGACATAAAATGTGGAGTAGCCTTTCATATCTGTGTGTTTTTTTTTGTCATCTGTGTATCTTTGGTGAGGTGTTTGTTAAACTCTTTTCCACAATTATAATTTTTTAAATTATTATTTTTATAATTTTAAAATTGATTATTTTTTATACAGGAAGGGAGAGAGAGAAACATTAATGAAAGAGAAACATCAAACGCCTGCCTTCTGCATGTCCCTTCCTAGAAATTGAGCATGCAACCCAGGCAGGGGCCTCTCAGTGCCTGGGAGAATGCTCAACCAACTGAGCCACACTGGCCAGGGCTTTTGGCACATTTTTAATAGGGGTTGCTTTTTACTTATTGTTGAACTTTGATAGTTCTTTGTATGTTTTTGAATATTAGTCCTTTATAACATGTATCTTTTGCAAATATTTTCCCTCAGTCTGTGCCTTGTCTTTTAATCCTCTTGAGTATTGTCTTTCTCAGAGCATAACCTTTAATTTTAATGAAGTCTACCTTATCCATTATTTTATGGACTGTAGCTTTGGTGTTTTATCTAAAATGTCATCACCATACTAAAAGTAATTTAGGTTTTCTCTTATGTTATCTACTAGGAGTGTTTAGTTTTGCATTTTACATTTATGTCAGTGTTCCATGTTAAGTAAAATATTGTGAAAGATGTAAGATTTATTTCTAGATTCACTTTTTATATGTAGTTATCCATTCTTTTAGCATCATTTGTTGAAGACACTATCTTTGCTGCATTATATTAACTTTGCTCATTTGTCATAGATCAGTTGACTATATTTATGGATGTCTATTTCTGGATCTCTAATCTTTTCTATTGATCTGTCTACTCTTTCACCAATATCACACTGTCTTGGTTACTCTAGCTTTATAGTAATTCCTATAGCTGGTAGCTTCATTCTTCCAACTTTATTCTCCTTCAGTATTGTGTAGGCTATTCTCTCTCTCTCTTTTTTTTTTTTTTTGCTTCTCCATATATACTTGAGAATTAGTTTGTCAATATCCATAAGATAACTTCCTGGGATTTTTATTGAAATTATATTGAATCAATGGCCATCTTCATAATATTTAGTATGTCTACTATCCATTTACATAAAACATTTCTTCAGTTATTTAGTTAACCTTTGATTTTGTTATTGAGAGTTTGTAGTTTTCTTCATATAGATCTTGCATATATTTTGTTAAACTATGTAATTTATAACTATGTAATTTGTATTTGTTTTGAATTTCAAATTTTGCTTTTTCATTATTGGTATATAGGAAAGCAATTGAGTTATTTTATATTAACTTTGTATCCTGCAAACTTGCTATAAATTGTTTATTAGTTCTTGGATATTTTTTGTTGATTCTTTCAGGTTGTCTGCATAGATAGTAATGCCATTTGTGAAGAAAAGAGTTTTATGTCTTCGTTTCCAGTCTGAATATTTTTTGTTGCCCTTCCTTGTCTTACCAATTTATCAAGGACTTCCAGTGCAATGTTAAAAAGGAGTAGTGAAAGGGGACAGCGTAGCCTTTCATTCAATCTTAGTGGGAAGGCTTGAGTTTTTCATCAGTTATGAGGTTAGCTGTAAAAAAAGGTTCTCCTTCTAATTCACTGAATTTATTTTTTTAATGGTCTCTGGATGGTGTCAAAGGTATCAAATGCTTTTTCTGCTGATAAGAGCATGTGAATTTTTTTTAGCTTGTTGATATGATGGATTGCATTAATTAACTTTTAAGTCTTGAACCAGACTTATGTACCTTAGATAAACCCTACTTGGTTGTGGTGCATAATTAATTCTATTTATACTTTTTTGGATTCGGTTTGCCAATATTTTTTTTGCAGATTTTAGCATCTGTGTTCATTGAAGATACTGGTTTATAGTGTTCTTTCTTATAATGTCTTTTTTTTTTGTTTGTTTTGTCATTAGACTAATACTGGACTCATAGAAGGAGTTAGGAAATAGTTTCTCTGCTTCTACCCTCTTAAAGAAATTGTGGGAAATTGCCAAAAGTTGTTTAAGTGTTTGATAATATGCACCAGTGAACCAATCTGAACCTGTTGCATCCTGTTTTTAAAAAATTTTAATTTATGATTCAGTTTCTTTAATAGTTATAGATCTATTCAGAATGTCTATTTTTGCATGAGTTTGGCAGATTATTTCTTTCAAGGAATTGGTCCTTTTATCTATGTTTTGAAATCTATGGGCATAGGATTGTTCATAGTATTCCTTTATTATTTTCCATGGGATCTGTAGTTATACCCCATCTTTCATTTTTTTTTATATTACTATTTTTTTATCCACTTTTTATTTTGCTTTCCTTTTTTTCCCCATTTTTTTTATTAAGGTATTATATGTGTACATATCTTACCATTGCCCCCATCACCCCACTGCCATACATGCCCTCACCACCCAATGTTTTGCATCCGTTGGTTATTCTTATATGCATGCATATAAGTCCTTCGGTTGATCTCTTATTTCCCCCACCTCTCCCTAACCTTCCCATTGTAATTTGACAGTGTTTGATGCTTTACTGCCTCTGTATCTATCTTGTTGTTCATCAGTTTATAATGTGTTTTTATTATCCACAAATGTGTGAGATCATGTGGTATTTTTCTTTATTGACTGACTTATTTCACTTAGCATAATGTTCTCCAATTCCATCCAGGTTGCTACAAATGGTAAGAATTCCTTCTTTTTTATGGCAGCATAGTATTCATTGTGTAGATGTACCATAGTTTTCTGATCCAGTCATCTGCTGATGGGCACTTAGGCTGTTTCCAAATCTTAGCTATTGTAAATTGTGCTGCTATGAACATAGGGGTGCATATATCCTTTCTGATTGGTGTTTCTAATTTCTTAGGATATATTCCTAGGAGTGGGATTACTGGGTCAAATGGGATTTCCATTTTTAGTTTTTTGAGGAAACTCCATACTGTTCTCCACAGTGGCTGCAGTAGTCTGTATTCCCACCAACAGTGCACAAGGGTTCGTTTTTCTCCACATCCTCGCCAGCACTTGTCGTTTGTTGATTTGTTGATGATAGCCATTCTGACAGGTGTGAGATGGTACCAAATTGTCGTTTTGATTTGCATCTCTCTGATAATTAGTGACTTTGAGCATGTTTTCATGTGTCTCTTGGCCTTCCTTCTGTCTTCTTTAGAAAAGATTCTATTAAGGTCCGTTACCCATTGTTTTATTGGATCATTTATCTTCCTTTTATTAAGTTGTATAAGCTGCCTATAGATGTTGGAGATTAAACCTTTATCAGTGATATCATTTGCAAATATGTTCTCCCATACAGTCGGGTTTCTTGTTGTTTTGTTGATGGTTTCTTTTGCTGTGCAAAAGCTTTTTATTTTTATGTAGTCCCATTTGTTTATTTTCTCTTTAGCTTCCATTGCCTTAGGGGTAGTATCAGTGAAGAAGTTCTTTCGGCCTATGTCTGAGATTTTGCTGCCTGTGGATTCCTCTAGAATTTTTATAGTTTCCCATCTTATGTTTAAGTCCTGTATCCATTTTGTGTTTATTTTTGTGTATGGTGTAAGTTGGTGATCTAGTGCCATTTTTTTGCATATATCTTTCCAATTTTCCCAACACCATTTATTGAAGAGACTGTCTTGACTCCATTGTATGTTCATGCCTCCTTTGTCAAATATTAATTGAGCTTGTGGTTTGGGTCAATATCTGGATTCTCTAGTCTATTCCATTGATCTATATGTCTGTTCTTGTGCCAGTACCAGGCTGTTTTCAGAACAGTGGCTTTGTAATACAGCTTGAAATCTGGTATTGAGATCCCTCCTACTTTATTTTTCTTTCTCAGGATTGCTGTGGCTATTTGGGGTCTTTTTTTATTCCAGATGAATTTTTGAAGAGTTCTTTCTAGGTCTGTGAAATATGCCATTGTATTTTAATGGGGAGTGCATTGAATTTATAGATTGCTTTGGGTAGTATGGACATTTTAATGATGTTGAGTCTCCCAATCCATGAACATGGTATGTTCTTCCATCTGTTTACATCTTCCTCTATCTTTTTTTTTCAGATGTGTCAGTGTCCTATAGTTTTCTGTGTATAGGTCTTTTACCTCCTTGGTTAAATTTATTCCTAGGTATCTTAATTTTTTTTGGTGCGATGGTAAATGGGATTGCTTTTTTAGTCTCTCTTTCTGTAAGTTGACTATTGGTGTATAGAAATGCCATAGATTTCTAGGCGTTAATTTTGTATCCTGCTACATTGCTGAATTCATTTATTAAGTATCTTAGTTTTTTGATGGAGTCTTTTGGGTTTTTTATGTACAATATCATGTCATCTGCAAATAAGCACAGCTTTACTTCTTCTTTTCCCATTTGGATGCCTTTTATTTCTTCGTCTTGTCTAATTGCAATGGCTAATACTTACAGTACTATGTTGAACAGGAGTGGTGAGAGTGGGCATCCCTGTCTTGTTCCTGTTCTTAGGGGAAATGGTTTTAGTTTTTGACCATTGAGTGTGATGTTAGCTGTGAGTTTATCATATATAGCTTTTATTATGTTGAGGTATGATCCTTCTAGTCCCACCTTGTTGAGAGTTTTTATCAAGAAAGGGTGTTGGATTTTGTCAAATGCTTTTTCTGCATCAATTGTTTTGACTATGTGGTTTATATCTCTGAATTTGTTTATGTGATGTATCACGTTTATTGATTTGCAGATATTGTACCCTCCTTGCATTCCTGGTATAAATCCTACTTGGTCATGGTGTATGATTTTTCTGGTGTAATGCTGGATCCAATTTGCTAGAATTTTGTTGAGGATTTTGGCAACTACATTCATGAGGGATATTGGCCTGTAATTCTCTTTAATTGTGTTGTCTTTATCTGGTTTTGGTATTAGGGTGATGCTGGCTTCATAGAAGGAGTTTGGAAGTGTTCCTTCCTCTTGAATTTTCTGGAATACTCTTAGGAGGATAGGTTTTAGTTCTTCCTTGAATAAACTTGGTAAAACTCTCCTGTCAAGCCGTCTGGCCCCAGGCTTTTGTTTGCTGGAAGCTTTTTGATGACTGCTTCAATTTCTTCCAGTTACTGGCATATTGAGCTGTTTAGATTCTTCCTGATTGAGTTTCGGAAGTTTATATTTTTCTAGGAATATGTCCATTTCCTCCAGGTAGTCCAGTTGGTTGGAATAGAGTTGTTCGTAGTATTTTTTAACAATCTTATATATTTTGGTGGGATCTGTTATTTCACCTCTTTCATTTCGGATTTTGTTTATTTGGGTCCTCTCTCTTTGGTTCTTGGTGAGCCTGGCTAGAGGTTCATCAATCTTGTTTATCCTTTCTAAGAACAAGCTCTTGGTTTTGTTGATCTTTTGTATTGTTTCTTTGGTCTCAATGTCGTTTATCTCCGCTCTCATCTTTATTATTTCCTTCCTTCTGTTTACACTGGGCTTTTCCTGTTGCTCTTTTTCTAACTCTTTGAGTTTGTAGGGTTAGGTAATTTATTACCATTGTTTCTTATTTTTTCGTAGTAGGCTTGTAGAGCTATGAACTTCCCTCTCAGGACTGCTTTCACTGTGTCCCATAGATTTTGGATTGTTATGTTTTCATTGTCATTTGTTGCCGTGACATTTCTTTATTTCTTCCTTGATCTCTCTGGTAACCCAGTCATTGTTTAATAGCATGCTGTTTAGTCTTTATATGTTTGACTTCTTTGGATTGTTTTTATTGTAGTTGATTTCCAGTTTTATGCCACTGTGGTCTGAGAAGATGCTTGATATGATTTCTATCTTCTTGAATTTGAAGAGACTTTGCCTGTGTTCCAACATATGGTCTATCTTTGAAAATGAGCAATGTGCACTTGAGAAGAATGTATATTCTGTGTCTTTGGGGTAAAATGTCCTGAAGATGTCAATTAATTCCATCTGGTCTAGTGAGTCATTTAGGATTGATGTTTCTTTGCTGATTTTTTGTTTAGAGGATTTGTCCAATGATGATGGTGGGGTATTGAAGTCTCCTACTATGATTGTATTGCTGTCAATATCTCCCTTGGTATCCACTGGGAGGTATTTTTATGTATTTCGGTGCTCCTGTATTTTGTGCATATATGTTTGCCAGAGTTATTTCTTCTTGTTGGATTGCTCCCTTTAGTATTATGAAGTGGCCTTCCTTATCTCTTGTTATGCCCATCACTTTGAGATCTAATTTGTCAGATATAAGTATTACTACCCCAGCTTTTTTTTCATTTCCATTCACCTGGAAAACCTCTTCCATCCCTTCACCCTCAGTCTCTGTGCGTCTTTTTTCCTGAGGTGGGTTTCTTGTAGACAGCAGATATATGGGTCATGTTTTCTTATCCAGTCAGTTACCCTATGTCTTTTGATTGGGGCATTTAATCCATTTACATTTAAAGTTATTATTGATAGGTACTTATTTGTCGCCATTTTTATTCTTTACCCCTGTGTTCCTTCTTCGCTTCCTATTTCTTTTTTTCTTTACAGCAGACCCTTTAGCATTTCTTGCATTGCTGGTTTGTTGGTAATAAATTCCCTTAGTCCTTTTTTGTCTGTGAAGCTCCAGATTTCACCTTCAATTTTGATTGATAGTCTTGCTGGGTACAATATTCTTGGATTCAGGCACTTCCTTTGCATGACTTTGTATATTTCATTCCATTCCCTTCTGGCCTGATGAGTTTCTGTTGAGATATCAGTTGTTAGTCTGGTGGGGGTTCCTTTGTATCTCACTTTCTGTCTCTCTCTGGCTGCTTTTAAGATTCTTACTTTGTCGTTGGTGTTTGGCAATTGAATTATAATGTGCCTTGTCATTGGTCTTTTGGGGTTCATTTTGCTTGGGACTCTGTGAGCTTCTTGGATTTGTGTGGGCTTTTTCTTCCCTATATCAGGGAAGTTTTCTGTCATTATTTCTTCAAACAGGTTTTCTATTCCTTGCTCATTTTCCTCTTCTTCTGGAACCCCTATTATGCGGATGTTGTTTTGTTTCATGTTGTCCCAAAGTTCCCTTAGGTTCTCTTCCTGCTTTTTAATTTTTTTTTTTCTAGAAGCTGCTCTACTTGGGTATTTGTTTCCATCTTGTGTTCTAGCTCACTGATGCAGTCCTCTGCTTCTTCTAGTCTACTCTTGATGCTTTCTATTGAGTTCTTTACAGCAGCAAGGTCATTTTTCATTTCTTTTGGTTTTTCTTCATTCCCTCTTGGTTCTTACTCATATTTTTGAATTTGTGTGCTATTCTTTTCAGCCACCTTATGACCATTTCTCTGAATTCTTTCTCTGGCAGGTTGCTTGCCTCTATTTTGTTTACTTCCTTTTGTGGTGATGCCTGCCTTTCTTTCATATGCGGGCTGTTTCTTCATCTTCCCATGTTCGCTCTTCTCCAGATGTCTGGTTATGTAGTTCTCTCTCTCCTGCGTTGACTTAATGGCACAAAATACAACACAACCAGGTGAACACACAAGGCACTGAACAGAAATGTATTCACGATATTAATAACCTCCAATAAAGGTGACACCAGATAAAGGCAAATTAGGGGATAGAAGAGAAAGAAGAAGAGAAAAAAGAAAGAAAAAAAAGAAGTGTCAAAATGAAATTGGGAAAAGAAAGAAAAAAAATAAGAGAGACAAGAAAGAGACTAAGAGAGAAAAGGGGAACAAACTATATATATGGGGGAAAAAATCCAATAAAACAACCACTAATCCCAGCAAATGCCAGCCACAAGTACCTGGGGATTAATACAAACTACAACACCAGCTAATATCAAGTGAGGTAAGGGAAAACAGAAGCAAAAAACAAAGCAAACAAAAACAAAGAAACAAAAAAAAGTATAAGCAAAACTATCTCACAAAAAAGCATAAAAATTTGATATAATAAACATTCAAGCAAACAACAACTAAAGGACAGAGAGAAAAACAATTTTTTGGGTACTTAAGACAGGGAAGAGAGAGGTGTGTATGGACTTGGAACACGGAATTGGAAATTAGATATATATGTGGGGTGAAATTTTAACAGGGGGTAAACAGAAAGAATAGGGAAAATCTAAAGCAGGAAATGGGTAAGATTAAACAGGACACCAAAAGGGGAAAAGTTAGGAAGAGAGTGATGGCATAAAGGTAAAGTTGAGATATAATAAAACAATGCTAAAGGAAAGATGAAAATAGAATGTGGAACACTAGTCCCAAAGTAAAATAAAGAGAAAATAAAATGACTCTTAAAAAAAAAAGAAAGGTAAAATAGTGGTAGTAATAATACTGATTAAAAATAAAAATGCAATAATTAAAAAGGTAAAATCAAGTGAGGAAAAAAAGAAAAAAAATAGTTTCTTAAGTAAAAGATGCAAAAAATGAAAATAACAAAATAAAAAATACATAATGTGCAATGGTGAAGGTCATTCACTTCCTCTATTGTTCTGTTTGGCACACCTGTTTCTCAGTCCAGACAGTATTGCAGTTCCCTGCATTCTACTGTTCCTCAGTGTTGTAAGCCATTCCTGATTTTTAAGTAGGCGTGTCTTAATTTCTCGTATTCCTTTATTTTTGGTTACACAAGAGTCAATTTGTGATTCAGCCCCTTGGTGGCAGTGTTTCTGGATTGACTTCCATGTCTATTTATGGCCTCTCTAGCCTGTGTTTATCCCTGTGGCACTCAATACAGGTTTGTGGTAGTGGGCTGCCTCAGAGCTGGCTCTCCAATGTTTACTCCCAGCTCTGTCACCAGGTTCCAGAAAAACAACTTTCCCCTGCAGTCTCCCAGGGTGTCCCCAACTGGGTGATCCTATGTATTGGGCTTAGTAATCAGAAGCAAAGATTTGAAGAGGAAAAAGCCCAAGTGCCGGAACAACGGGTCTGCGTGTAAGTCTAAGCAGCTGGCACACCTTTGAAATTCTTAGGCTGTCCCTGCACATCAGATCAAAATGGGTTGCTTTTTAGGGATCCCTTTTGTTAGCAGCTCTTAGGACCCCCTTCAACAATCACGGATCACGCCAGCCCCACCAGCCACGGATTTTTCTATGCACAGACTTCCCTGCTCCTCCAGCTCCCACAAAAGGAGCGTTTCTCTCTCCCACTGGAACCAGAGACCTCACCTGATCCCAGGCGAAATTGCGGGGGCCAGCAGCAGTGGAGATCTCCCTTTTCGGAATCCAGCACGGAAAGAGAGATGAACCAATGGGTTCTAAGTGGAGGCGGCCAGGGATTGAGAAATAAAAGAAAGAAAGTGACCAGACAGGAAGATAGAAACGAAGCTGGGAGCCAGGTGGGACGCCATCCTCTCTAATGGAGAGGCAGGGACCTGGAGCCCCTGCAGCAAGTTTATTTTATACCCCCAAATACCAGGAAGTAACACCAAAAGTTAGGATCAAAGGAACTTACTTGCATTCTTGAGTAGGCCCTAGAATTCCTGCTGCTTGCCTGGATTTACATATCAAAGCCCACTAGGCAGACACCTGGACAAAGGTAAAAAGTCAGTACTGATAACACCCCCCACCTTCTTGGGGAGGGTGTAACCAAGAGGTGGCTCTGCCAATCCCCTGGGGCTCTGCTCACAACAATTTAAAGAAATGCCCATGTGCCTTTCCAGGCAGCCCTCTACAGAAATCTCACTTTTCTATGGTGGAATGAAGAGCTCCTTTGAATCCGCGAGTTTGCGCCAATTGGGGACCGGTGTTCTGGGGCTCGCAGCTCTTTGGTGGTTGCTGCAGTTGTGGATTTTCAGGCTTCCGATAAGCTCCATTTTCCCTATCAAGATGGCACATTCTCCGGGCCCAAGCCCGTGGTTTCCCTAAGGGGTCCCAGCCGCAGTGGGGGCTGCCCTGTCAGGTGAACCCAGTCTAGCAGTCCCCCACCTTCTGGAGTTTGGCTGTCCCTTACCTTGCCAACAAACACTCCTCGTGCGACCCTCAGCTGTTCTTTCTTTCTGCTTCAGGACAAGGCTCTGAACACTTCTGTCTATTCCGCCACCATTTTTCTCCTCCACTTTTTATTTTTCTTATTTTGGCTAAAGACTTACCAATTTTATTGATCTTTATAAAGAACCAGCTTTTGTTTCTTTTGATTTCCTATTTTCAATTTTTTTTTATTTTTATTCTAATTCTTCTTTTTTCTTCTAACTTTGGATTGAATTACTTTTTCTAGTTTCCTAAGGTATAAGTTTATATTATTGATTTTTAGACCTTTCTTCTTTTTGTAGATTATAGAGGTCTGAGCTCGCAATTCCTATGTATGGAGTGGTAGTTTCCCCCACACCTCTAAGCAGTTCTCTGCTATAGCACCTCCTTGTCCTACAATTTAACTCAATTCTCACACTATTTACATGGAGATAGTTTCAGATTTTACAGGTTATTAAGATCTCAGTCACACAAGACTGCCTTTACCCACCCCACCACCCATTTCAGATTCTAGTTGCAGGCCAGATTATCACCTGTGCTTCTGATTAACTGACTATAGATTGGCAGTTCCAACAAGGTTCTGGTTGGACTTCATAGGTAAATAGCAAGTTCAGGTTATTACCTGTATTTCTTACCAACTGGATATAAATTAGAGGTTCCCACCATCCCCTCTTGGGTTTGATTAATTTGCTAGAGTGGCTCACACACCTCAAAGAAACATTTTATTTAGTGATTACTGGTTTATTTTAAAAGTATATGATAAAGGATGCTGATGATTATTCAAATGGAAGAGATTCATAGGGCAAGGTATGGGGAAAGTTCCTGGAGCTTTAGTGCCCTTCTCAGATATGTCACTCTCCCAGCACCTCCACATGTTCACCAACCCAGAATCTCTCTGAACCCTTTTCTTTTGGGTTTTTAAGAAGGCTTCATTACATAGGCATGAATAATTAAATGATTGTCCACTGGTGATTTAGAAATCTCCAATTTTCCCTCCCTGGAGATTAGGGAGAGTTATGGAGTCTGGAAGTTCCAACACACTAAATCACATGGTTGGCTCCACAGCAACTAGGTCCCATTCTTAGGCAAGTTCCAAAATTTACCTCATTAACATAGCTAAAGACAGCTATAATTGTTCTGATCACTTAGAAAATTTCAAGGACTTTAGGAGCTCTGTGCCAGATATTGGGAAGAAAACCAAATGTATTTATTATGTCATTATCATGTTACGTTATGAATTTACCTATATGCACTGCTTTAATTTCATTCCACAAATTCGTAAATTGTGCTTTCATTTAAAATATTTTTAATATCTCATGATTATTTTTTTTACCCAGGTATTATTTAGAAGTGTGCTGTTTAATCTGTACTTCTTATGGGATTTCCCAGTTATCTGTTATTTCTACTTAATTCCACTATGATCTGAGTATAGATATTGTATGCTTTTTATTTATTTATTTTTAATTTGTGAGATTGATTTGTGATCCAGAAGGTGGTCTGTCTTAGTGAATGTTTCATGTGAGCTTGAGAGGAATGCTTATTTTGCTGCTATTGGATGAAGTAGTGTATAGATGTCAGTTATCTCTAGTGGTTTGTTGCTATTGTTGAGTTCAACTATATCCTGATTTTCTGCCTACTGTATTTGTCCTTTTGTTAGAGAGGAGTGTTGAAGTCTCTAACTATCATAGTGGATTAATTTCTTTCTCCTTGCAGTTATAGCAGTTTTTGCATCATCTGGGTTGATGCTCTTGCACCTTGAGAATTCTTATGTCTATTCATAAAATTGGCCCTTTTAACAGCATGCAATGCCCTTCTCAATCTTTGCTAATTTTCCTTGATTTGAAGGCTGCTCTGTGTGAACAGTTATTTTAAACAAACTTATAGATTACTTTAGATTAAATAATAGAAGTTTTTATTATTATTTCTTCTGTGTTTTTTCTTTATGTAGATCCAAGTTTCTGACCTACATTGTTTTCTTTCTCTTTAAAGAATTTATGCTAACATTTTTTCACAAGTCAGTTCTACTGGAAACAAATTTCCTCAATTTTTGTTTGTTTGGGAGTCTTTATTTATTCTTCACTTTCAAAGGATAATTTTGCAGGGTATAGAAGTTGGGTTTGGTGGTTTTTTTTTTTCTTGAAGTTTTAAATATTTCACTCCATTCTCTTTATGTTTGTAGGGTTTCTGAGGAAAAGTTGGCTGTCATTCTTCTTTTTGCTACATTTAAGTTGTCTTTTCCTTCTGGCATATTTCAGGAATTGCTGTTTAACTTTGATTTTCTGTAATTTGCAAATGATATGCGTATGTGTAGTTTTCTTTTCCTTCCCTTTAAAAAAAATTTAAATTAAGATTTCCATCTCTATGCTTGCATTGCCCCTTTGTTCTTTCATGCTATCTATTTTTATCATTCAGAACCCTTGGCATATTAATTATAGTTGTTTTAAATTCCAATTCTGCTAATTCCAATATCCCAGCGATGTCTGGGTCTTATTCTTGATTTATCTTTTTAAATTGGAATTTGCCTTCTAATTTTGCCTTGATAGTCAGACATTATGTATCTGGAAAAGGAATGCTATAAATAGGTATTGAGAAATATGTTGGAGGGGAACACTCTATAGTCGTTATGATTAGGTCATTTTGTTTGTTTTTGTTTTTGACTATTTAAAGTAATACAAATAATAGTACATTTGTCTCCTTTTCCCCCCATAGACCTACCCCCGGAACCCCCCAACCTCCTGGCACACACCCTCACCCCCCTTAGTGCCTATGTACATTGGTTATGCTTATATGCATACATGCAAGTCCTTTGGTTGATCTACCCACACCCCAACCTTCTCCTGCCTTCCTCCTGAAGTTTCAAAGTCAGTTCAATGCTTCTTTGTATCTGTACCTATTTTTGTTCATTCGTTTATGATGTTCTTTATATTCCACAAATTAGTGAGATTATGTGATATTTATCATTCTCTGACTGGCCTGTTTCGCTTAGCATAATGCTCTGCAGCTCCATCCATGCTATTGCAAATGGTAAGAATTCCTTCTTTTTCACAGCAGCATAGTATTCTATTGTGTAGATGTATCACAGTTTTTTAATCTACTCATCTGCTTATGGGCACTTAGGCTGTTTCTAAATCTTAGCTATTGTAAATTGTGCTTCTATGAACATAGGGGTGCATATATCCTTTCTGATTGGTGTTTCTAGTTTTTTGGATTATATTTCTAGAAGTGGGATCTCTGGGTCAAATGGGAGTCCCATTTTTAGTTTTTTGAGGAAACTCCATACTGTTCTCCACAGTGACTGTAGCAGGCTGCATTCCCACCAGCAGTGCACAAGGGTTTCTTTTTCTCTACATCCTGGACAGTACTTGTCATTTGTTGATTTGTTGATCATAGCCATTCTGACAGGTGTGAGTTGGTACCTCATTGTTGTTTTGACTTGCATCTTTCAGATGATAAGTGACTTTGAACCTGTTTTCATATGTCTCTTAGCCTTCCTTATGTCCTCTTTCAAAAAGTATTTAGGTCCTTTGCCCATTTTTTGATTGGATTGTTTATCTTCCTTTTGTTAAATTGTATGAGTTCCTTATAAATTTTGGAGATTAAACCCTTATTGGAGATAATACTGGCAAATATGTTCTCCCATGCAGAGCACTTTCTTGTTGTTTTGTTGATGGTTTCTTTTGTTGTGCAGAAACTTTTGATTTTGATGTAGTCCCATTTCTTTATTTTCTTCTTAGTTTCCATTGCCCTAGGAGCTATATCGGTAAAGATATTGCTATGACAGATGTCTGCTATTTTACTTCCTATGGCTTCTTCTGTGATTTTTATGGTTTCTTGTCTTACTTTTAAGTCCTTTATCCATTTTGAGTTCATTTTTGTGTATGGTGTAAGTTCGTGGTCTAGTGTCACTTTTTTGCATGTATCTGAGCAAGTTCCCCAGCACTATTTATTGAATAGACTGTATTGACTCCATTGTATACTATTGCCTCCTTTTCAAGTATTATTTGATCATATTGACTTGGTTCTATTTTGAGGTTCTCTGTTCTGTTTCATTGTTTTATATGTGTGTTCTTTTGCCAGTACCAGGCAGTTTTGAGAAACTTGGCTTTGTAATATAGCTTGATATCTGGTATTTTGGTCCCTCCAACTTTGTTCTTCTTTCTCAGGATGCTGTGGCTATTCGGGGACTTTTTTAATACCATAAGATTTTTTGGAGAGTTTGTTCTAGGTCTATGAAATATGCTGTTGGTATATTAATGAGGATTGCTTTAAAACTATAGATTGCTTTGGATAGTGTGGACATTTTAATGATGTTGATTCTACCAATCCATGAACATGGTATGGTCTTCCATTTCTTTATGTCTTTCTCTATCTCTTTTTTCAATGTCCTGTAGTTTTCCAAGTATAGGTCCTCTAGCTCCTTAGATCAGTTTATTCCTAGGTATCTTAATTTTGTTTCTTGCATTTGTAAATGAGGTTATTTTTTTATTTCTCTTTCTGTGAGTTCATTATCTATAATAAATAAAGCATAATATGCAAATTGACCGAATGGTGGAACTGCAGAATGAGTGTCTGGACGACGTTCTGGATCAGGCCAGGGCTGAGAGTTCTGAAGTAACTGGGGCTGCCTAGGCCGAGGCAGACGGGGCTGTGAAGGTCTACTCTTTTTTCTTTTACTTTATTGATGAAGGTATTACATATGTTCCCTTATCCAGTCATTGTCCTCCCACCCCCGACTCATGCCCTCACCCCCCTGGTGTCTGGGTCCATTTGTAGGCTTATATGCATGCATACAATTCCTTTGGTTGATCTCTGCTATGTACCTCCACCCTCTCCTACCTTCCCTCTGAGATTTGACGGTCTGAATGATGATTCTCTGTCTCTGGATCTGTTATTGTTCATCAGTTTATGTTGTTCATTATATTCCACAAATGAGTGAGATCATGTGATATTTCTCTTTCTCTGACTGGCTTATTTTGCTTAGCATAATGCTCTCTAATTGCATCCATGCTGTTTCAAATGCTAAAAATTCCTTTTTATTGCAGCGTAGTATTCCATTGTGCAGATGTACCACAGTTTTTTAATTCACTCATCTGCTGATGGGCACTTAGGCTGTTTACAAATCTTAACTATTGTAAATTGTGTTGCTGTGAACATAGGGGTGCATATATCCTTTCTGATTGGTGTTTCTAGTTTCTTGGACTATATTCCTAGAAGTGGGATCATTGGGTCAAATGGGAGTCCCATTTTTAGTTTTTTGAAGAGACTCCATACTGTTCTCCACAGTGACTGTAGCAGTCTGTATTTCCTCCAGCAGTGCACGTGGGTCCCTTTTACTCTGCATCCTTGCCAGCTTATTTCACAGACCTAGAATGAACTCTCTAAAAATTCATCTGGATTGAAAAAAGACCCCGAATAGCTGCAGCAATCCTGAGAAAGAAGAAGAAAATAGGAGGGATAGCAATACTAGATATCAAGCTGTTTTATAAAGCCACTGTTCTCAAAACTGACTGGTAATAGCAGCAGAACAGACATATAGAACAGTGGAATAGAATTGAGAATAGAGAAATCAACCCACACCACTATGTTCAATTAATACTTGCAAAGGAGGTATAAACAAACAATGGAGTCAAGACAGTCTCTTCAATAAATGGTGTTGGGAAAATTGGACAGATACATGCAAAAAAGTGACACTAGACCACGAACTTACACCATACACATACACAAAAATAAACTCAAAATGGATAAAGGACTTAAATGTAAGATGGGAAACCATAAAAATATTGGAGGAATCCACAGGCAGCAAAATCTCAGACGTTTGCCGAAGCAATATCTTCACCGATACAGCTCCTAGGGCAATAGAAACTAAAGAGAAAATAAACAAATGGTACTACCTCAAAATAAAAAGCTTTTGCATAGCAAAATAAACCATCAACGAAACAACAAGAAAGCCCACTGCATGGGAAAACATATTTGC
The DNA here is from genome assembly GCA_026230045.1 of Corynorhinus townsendii. Lineage (NCBI taxonomy): Eukaryota > Metazoa > Chordata > Mammalia > Chiroptera > Vespertilionidae > Corynorhinus > Corynorhinus townsendii. Next base: position 102,808,246 of record JAPDVU010000003.1, read on the forward strand.
CAATGTTATGTCTGGTAAGGGTTTAATCTCCAACATTTACAGGGAATTCATACATCTTAGCAAAAGGAAGATTAACAACCCAATCAAAAAATGGGCAATGAACCTAAATAGATACTTTTCAAAAAAAGACAGAAGGAAGGCTAAGAGACATATGAAAACATGCTGAAAGTCATTAATCATCCGAGAGATGCAAATCAAAACGACAATGAGGTACCATCTCACACCTGTCAGAATGGCTATCATCAGCAAATCAACAAATGACAAGTGAAGGCCTACTTTTGCATGAAATTTGTGCATAGAGCCTCTAGTTGGTTTATAAAAAAGCCATAGATTTGTGGGTGTTAATTTTGTATCCTGCTACTTTGCCAAATTTATTTATTAGGTCTACTAGTTCTTTGATGGAGTCTTTGGGTTTTCTATGTATAATATCATGTCATCTGCGAAGTATGACAATTTTAATTCTTCTTTTACAATTTGGATGCCTTTTATTTCTTCTTCTTTGTCTGATCGCCATGGCTAGCACTTCTAGGACTATGTCAAACAGCAGTGGTGAGAGTGGACATGCCTGTCTTATTCTTATCATGCCTGTCTTGTTCTTATTTTTAGGGGAAATGCTTTTTTTGTTTGTTTGTTTTACAAATTGAGTATGATATTGGCTGCAGGTTTATCATATATGGCTTTTATTATGTTGAGGTATGATCCCTCTATTCCAACCTTGTTGAGAGTTTTTATCAAGAAAGTGTGTTGGATTTTGTCAAATGCTTTCTTTGCATCAATTGATATGATTATATGTTTTTTATCTTTCAGTTTGCTTATGTGATACATCACATTTATTGATTTGCGGATATTGTACCATCCTTGCATCCCCAGGTTAAAACCCACTTGGTCATGGTGAACGATATTTCTAATGGAATGCTGGATCCAATTTGCTAGAATTTTGTTGAGGATTTTGGCATCTGTGTTCATGAGGGATATTGGTCTGTAATTCTCTTCATATTGTCTTTATCTGGTTTTGTGATAGGGGTGATGCTAGCTTTGTAGAAAGAGTTAGAAGTGTTCATTCCTCTTGAATTTTTTGGAATAGTCTGAGGAGGATAGGTTTTAGTTCTTCTTTTGTTAAAACTCCGCTTGAAGGCTTCTGGTGCAGGACTTTTGTTTGTTGGAAGTTTTTTTTTTTATTACTGCTTCAATTTCCTCCATAGTTATTGACATATTTAGATATTTTTATTTTTCCTCATTGAGTTTTGGAAGATTGTATTTTTCTAGGAATATGTCCATTTCTTCTAGGTTGACCAGTTTGTTGGAATAGAGTTGCTCATAGTATTTTCTTTTTTTTTATGATACTTCATTTTTTGTGGGTTTTGTTGTTTTTTCGCCTCTTTCATTTCTGATTTTGTTTATATGTATCCTCTCTCTTTGCTTCTTGGAGAGCCTGGCTAGAGGTTCATCAATCTTGTGTATCCTTTCAAAGAACCAGGTCTTGGTTTCATTGATTTTTTTTTTTTTTTGGTCTCTTATTTGGTCTTTTATTTCCCCTCTGATCTTTATTATTTCCTTCCTTCTGCTCAAGGTGGGCTTTTCTTGTTGCTCTCTTTGTAATTCTTCAAATTGCAGAATTATATAGTTTATTACAAGTTTTTCTTGTTTTTTTTGTGGTAGGCCTGTAATGCTATGAACTTCCCTCTCAGGACTGCTTTCACTGTGTCCCATAGATTTTGGATTATTGTGTTTTCATTGCCATTTGTTTCCAAGATGGTTTTTTTTTTATTTCTTCTTTGGTCTCTTTGGTAACCCAATCATTGTTTAATAGCATGCTATTCAGCCTCCTAGTGTTTGAATTTTTGTGATTGTTTTTATTGTAGTTTGTCTATACCAGTGGTTGGCAAACTCATTAGTCAACAGAGCAGCAAACTGCGGCTTGCAAGCCGCATGTAGCTTGCGAGCTGCAATTTGCAGGTCACTGGTCTATACTAATAAAAGCCTAGGTGGTCCTCGCACTCTCACACACTATGTTGTCAGAAGATGGCCACCCAAATGGCTGCCATAAAGATAGCTGCCACATTATGGCCACCACAAGATGGCCACCACAAAGATGGCCACATGCACAGCGTAGGCGGGGCCTGGCGGCAACTTTGCCCAATAAGACATGAGGTCCCATGGATCTGCATGGCGAGGATTACGATGGTCCGGTGCCTCTGCCGCCTTGCGCAGAGGTGGCGGGTCATGGCGGCGGGGGGGGGGGGGGAGTTGGGGGCGATCTGGCCTGAAGGGGAGGGCAGTTGGCGGTGATAAGTCTGGCAGGGGAGGAGTGAGGCGTCAATCAGGCTGGTAGGGGAGCGGTTAGGGGGTGATCCGGCTGGCAGGCAGAAGTGGTTAGGAGCAATTAGGCAGGCAAGCAGGTGAGCAGTTAGAAGCCAGCAGGGATCGGGCCTAATCCAGCAGTCAGATATTCCCCAAAGGGTCCCAGATTGGAGAGAGTGCAGGCTGGGATGAGGGACAACCTCCTTCAGTGCACGAATTTCATGCACCTGGCCTCTAGTTTCTAATATTATGCCATTGTGATCTGAGAAGATGCTGAATATGATTTCAATCTTCTTGAATTTGGAGAGACTTTGCCTCAGTCCCAAAATGTGGTCTATCATTGAAAATGCCCCATGTGCACTTGAGAATAATGTATATTCTGTAGCTTTTTGATGGAATGTGCTGAAGGTGTCAAGTCCATCAAATCTAGCGAGTCGTTTAGGATTACTGTTTCTTTGCTGATTTTTTTTCTAGAAGATTTATCCAGTGATATTAATGGGATATTAAAGTCCCCTACTATGATTGTATTGCTGTCAATCTCTCCCTTGATATCTTCCAGAAGGTTTTTTATGTATTTGGGTGCTCCTGCATTGGCTGCATATATGTTTACCAGAGTTATGTCCTCTGGTAAATAACTGTTGTATCAATCCCTTTAGTATTATGTAGTTGCATTCCTTGTCTTATGTTATGGCCTTCACTTTGAGGTATATTTTGTCAGATATAAGTATTGCCACCCCAACTTTTCTTTTTCATTTCCATTTGCCTGAAAGATATTTTTTCATCTCTTAATTTTCAGTGTGTAGGAGTCCCTTGTTCTGAAGTGGACCTCTTATAGACAGCATATATCTGCGTCATGTTTTCTTATGCATTCAGTCATTCAATATCTTTTGATTGGAGCATTTACGTTTAATGTTATTATTGATAGGTACTTGTACTGTGTGCAGCTAGACATTTTTATTCTCTATGCTTGTTTCTTCCCTTTCTATTTCTTCTTTTTACAACAGTCTCTTTAGAATTTCTTGCATTCCTTGCTTGGCAGTGATAAACTTCCTCAGTCTTTTTCTTTTGTGTGTGTGTGTGTGTGTGTGTGTGTGTGTCTGTGAATCTCCTGATTTCCCCTTCAATTTTGATTGATAGTCCTGCTGGATAGAGTATTCTTGGATTCCGTCCCTTGCTGTGCATCACTTAGTATACTTCATTCCATTGCCTTCTGGCCTGATGTGTTTCTCTTGAGTAATCATTTGATAATCTATTTGTAGAGCCTTTGTAGGTAACTCTTTGTCTTTCTATTTCAGCCCTTAAGAGTCTTCTTTGTTGTTAACAATTTCCATAGTAATTAAGATGTGTCTTGGTGTGGGTCTTTTGTGGTTCATCTTGTTTGGGACTCTCTGTGCTTGTGTAACATTTTTCTTTCCAAATCTGGGATGTTTTCTGTTATTATTTCTTCAAATAGGTTTTATAAATCCTTGCTGCTCTTCTTGTCCTTCTGGACCCTTTATACATATGTAACTTCATTTCATGCTGTTCCAACGCTCCCTTAGGCTGTCTTCCTGCTTTTTAATTTTTTTCTCCAATTGTTGTTTAGACTGTGCTTTTTTCTCTACCATATTTTCTAACTCACTAATTCGATCCGTCGCTTATCCTAGTCTACTGTTGAAACCTTCCATTGTGTTTTTAATTGTAGCTGTATCACTATCGATTCCCTTCTGATTTTTGCATAGTTTGTTGATTTTCTCGTCCATCCAGTTTATGAACTATAGGACCATTACTCTGAATTCTTTTTCCAACATATTGCATGCCTCTCTTTCATTTAGTCCCTATCTTGGCAATGTCTCCTTTTTTCCTTTGGGGATTATTTTGTTGTCTTCCCTTTTTTGCTATCACCAGATAGTTCAAGTGTCAAGTTGCAAGAATCTGAGCCACATGCAGTGGGAGCATCGTGCAACCCAAGTGTCACTGAAGAGCTCTGGCACCGTGACTCTTAGCTGTTGGGGGTCGGCGGGAGCTGTGAGCGCCGAGAATTAGAGTTCCTGCATGCTCCGAGAATCAGAATCACTGGTGCTTAGCTGGGCCTCATGCGTGTGTCAAGCATCAGAGTCCTTGTATGAATGCACCAATTATCAGAATCACTGGTGCTCGGTGCAGCCTCGCGTGTGCACTGAGAATCAGAGCTCTCGTGTGCTTGTGCCAAGAGTCAGACTCACGGGTGCTGGGTGCGGTTCCCTCAGGTTAGTGGTGGGCCTCTGCACCTAAAATACGGGTCTCCACTCATGCATGCTCTGAGAATCAGTCACAGGTCTGCTAAGGGATTAGGTTGCATGGCTGCCCTCTTTCGGCGGGAGGCCTACTCGATCACCACGGGTTGCACAGGCCCTATGCTGTAGCGACAGGCCAGCGGGATGGGTATGCGCTCTGTGACTAATAGGAATCTGTGGCTGGGATGGCTGGAGTCTTAGTGTCCCTGGCTCTGTACCTGTGGCAGCAGGTCTTTGTCCAGAGAGGCTATACGGTCCCAGCTTGCATCTGAGCACAGTCTGGATTATGATAAGCCTGGTTTCTGAGATGGTGTGGCTTGTATACCAGTGCTGGCTTCCCTGGAGTGTTTGCAGTGGCATCGGTGTCTCACAGGCTAAGACCGCCTGGTTTGCCAGCCCCTGAAAGTCCTACAGGATCTAACTGTCCCTATCACACACACACACCATGTCCACACACTCCCCTTCCACTCCCTCACTCTTTCACACTCTCTCCCTCACTACTGTCCTTCCACCTCTCTGATTAGGTCTTTTAGTGATCCTGGGCCTATCAACTGTGACCTTTAGAAGTGTTTTTCAGTTTGTTAAACGTACTTAGTTTGAAGAAGATGATTAGAGTTAGCTGTCATTGGATGTTTCCTTTCCCAAGTTAGTTAGACTCTAATAATACTTCAGCAAGTTAGGTCTGGTTAACTAGTTTATCCTGAGATCAGGCCTTGTTAAAAATGGAGTGTTTCATAGTGGTTCCTTTTCCTTCTGCTGGAAGCCCAGAGGATTTTCCTCTCATAGTATCATATGGAAACTCAGTCAAGTTCCTGAAAATAAATCTCATAATAAATGTGGGGGCCTCTCTATTGAAGGTGAATTGTAAGCACTCAGCATCCAGAAATTTCTCAATTATAGTTCAGTTTTTTTCACCTGGGCACTGGTTCCCAGGGAATTTTTCATGAGTGGGTCTCTGCTCTGATTTTCTATGACACCCTGTGGGATTTTTGTCTGCCTCACCAACCTGGGGGGCAGCAGTTTGCCATGTTCCCTTCTCTTTTTCGATCCTAGAAGAGTTCATTTTTCAGACTATTCATTTAACTGATAGGATGGAGTGGTGGCTTCCAGACTCTCAGGCTCTTTACATTTAGAACCAGAAACCTCTCTATTGTGTGTGTGTGTGTGTGTGTGTGTGTGTGTGTGTGTGTGTATGTGTGTGTGTGTTCTAATCTCTCTCTTTTACAGTTGGTTTGTCCTGGATGTTGTCAGAGTTATAGAAATGCATAACAGAGTGAGGATACTTCTGAAGCCCTAGCATTTTGACAGCATAACTGAAAAGAGGAGCCCCAAAGCTGGAAATTATCAGGGAAGAATGTGTGGAAGTACCCACATAATATTATGTATGAACTGAGCCCTGAGCTATACATGTGTAGATCTTGTCCAAATCAGAGATTCAAGCCATTGCAATAAGGCAAGAAAAAGAAACAAAAGTCATTCTGATTTGAAAGGAAAAAATAAAATTGTTTCTTTGAACAGATTACATGATTATCTGCTTAAAAATTAAGGAATTAATACATACAAAATTCTAGCACTAGTAAGCAAGTTTAGAAAGTTTCAAGATACAAAGTTCTCACATAAAAATACATTATATTTCTTTGTATTAACAGTGTGTAGAAGGAAACCAAATTTAAAATACCATTAATGATAGGTATTCAAATATGTATATAGGATCGGTGTACTGAAATCTATCAATTACTGATGAAGGAAATCAGAAGTCCAAAATACATGATGAGGTATATTGTATTCATATATAGGAAGATTCAACATAGTAAAGGTGTCATTAAATTGATATATATATTTAATGCAATACCATTTAATTACCTGTCTGGATTTGTTTGTTGATATAGACAAGATGACTTTAAAAGTAAATGGAAAGTTAAAGTAAGTAGCTTAGGTAAAATTATTTTGAAACACAATAAAGTTGGAGGATTCATACTTATTTGCTTCTAATACTCGCTATAAAGCTTCAATAATGAAGACAGTGTGGTATGAGCAATGTAATAGACATATGTGTCATTAAACAAATAGAGTTCAGAAACAGTCCCTCACAAATATAGATGATTGATTTTTAGTGGAGGTGCAAAAGCAGTGTCAGGGAAGAAGCATAATTGTATGCCAAAAAAAGAACCCAGATCTAAACTTCACACTTTATAAAAAATTAACTCTAAATGTAAAATATAAAACTATAGAAGTTTTAGAGAAAACACAGGAGGCAATCTTTGTAATCTAGGTTAGGCAAAGGCATATTGGACATAACACCATAAGCATGATGTATAAAAGAAAAAAAAAGATAAGTATGACTTGGTCATCATCAAAGTTAACACGTTTTACACTGCAAAAAATGCAGTGGAAAAAAATGCTACAGACTGAAGAAAGATGATAGAAAATAATTTATTTTAAAAAGGACTTATATTAAGAATATATTAAATTCTCAAACCTAAGAAAACCTAAATTGCAATTATAAAAAATAAGCAAAAGATTTGAACATACACTTCACCAAGGAGATGTAAGAATGCCAAAATAGCACATGAAAAGATCTTCAACAGCATTAACCAGTAGAAAAATGTATATTAAAACCACTGTTAAATAACAAATACACATCCAGAAGAATGGCCTTGACAAAAAATTCTCATGGTACCAAGTTCTGGCAAGAATGTAGAGCAACTGGGACATATTACTAGTGGGATTACCATGTGTTGTAACCACTCAGGCAGGTTAGCAGTTTATTATAAAGTTAAATATACACTTATTTTATTATTCAACCTTTCTACTCCTGGGACTCTTTTTATGAGAAATGAATGGAAACTGTGTTCACACAAAAACCCTTTTGTGAACGTTTATAGTAGTCCTATTCATAATTGCTATTAACATATATTATTCAAATGTACACAAATTGTTGCAAACCATTCATACTACGGAATTATATTGAATAGTTAAAAGGAATAAATTCTTGATGTATGCAACTACTTGGATGAATCCCAAAGGCAGTATGTTGAGGTCAATAACATACAGATTATATATTCTACTTGTGAACTCATGCACAAGCGGGGTCCCTCAGCCTAGCTGGCGATCTGGGCCAATGAGGGGGTGGGGAATTGGCTGGATATCTGCGGGGAGGGACCATGGGAGGTTGGCTAGCTGTGGGAGGTTGGCTGTGGGAGTATACTGACCACCAGGGGGAAGCTCCTATGTTGAGCGTCTGCCCCCTGGTGGTCAGTGCACATCATAGCAACTGGTTGTTCGATCATTCTGTCACTTAGGCTTTTATATATATAGAAGATGAGTCCATTTTTATGAAATTTATGAGAAGTCAAAAGTATAGTGATGGATAAAGAGGTAAGTCCTTACCTAAGTTTACTGGTGTTGGGAGAGTGTGGGTATAAAGGTGTAAAGGGATAGAATAAATTAGTATTTTTGATGTGATGTAACTGATATCTTGATTTTGGTGAGATTTTACAAATCTATATATCTAATATTCTCAGAACTATACATATACACATAAAATAAAGAGCTCAGTTTTATTGTGTAGATCACTTAAAAAAGATAATTAACTAGAGGCCTGGTGCATGAAATTCATACATGGGGGGTGTGTGTGTCCCTCAGCCCAGACTGCACCCTCTTCCATCTGGGATCCCTCCACCAATCCAGGCGGCTGGCCCCCAACTGCTTGCTTGCCTGCCTTCCTGATTGCCCCTAACAACTTCTGCCTGCCAGCCTGATCACCCCCTAACCACTCCCCTGCCAGTGTGATTGCCCCTAACTTCCCTCCCTTGCAGGCCTGGTCACCCCTAACTGCCCTCCCCTATAGGCCTGGACCCTCCCAACTGCCCCCCCCGCTTCTGGCCATCTTGTGGTGGCCATCTTGTGTCCACATGGGGCAGCCATCTTTGACCACATGGGGACAGCCATCTTGTATGTTGGAGTGATGGTCAATTTGCCTATTACTCGTTTATTAGGTAGGGTTAATTTGCATACTTGCTCCTGTTTGGCTGGTGGGCGTGGCTTGTGGGCATAGTGGATGTACAGTCAATTTGCATGTTTCTCTTTTATTAGTGTAGATGATAAGCAGATTAGAAAATTATTGGGCATACAGGGGGGCAAAAGTAGGTTTACAGTTGTTCATATGGAAAATAATCCTATCTAATAAAAGAGGAATATGCAAATTGACCATCACTCCAACACACAAGATGGCTGCCCCCATGTGGACACAAGATGGCTGCCACAAGATGGCCAGCAGGGGAGGGCAATTGGGAGGGATCAGATCAGCATGGGTGGGGCAGTTGGGAGGGACTAGGCCTGAAAGGGAGGGCAGTTGGGGGTTACCAGGATGGCAGGGGAGGGCAGTTAGAGGAGTGAGCAGGCTGGCAGGGTTGGGCAGTTAGGGGTGACCAGGCCGGCAGAGGAGGGAAGTTAGGGACAATCAGACTGGCAGGGGCGCAGTTAGGCATAAATCAGGCTGGCAGGGGAGTGGTTAGTGGGTGATCAGGCTGGCAGGAAGAAGCAGTTAGGGTTAGGGTCAATCAGGAAGGCAGACAGGCGAGCAGTTGGGAGCCAGCAGTCCTGGATTGTGAGAGGTATGTCTGACTGCCCGTTTAGGCCTGATCCTACCGGGTTCAGGCCGAAACAGGCTGTCAAACATCCCTCGCGGGCTCCCAGATTGGAGAGTGTGCAGGCTGGCCTGAGGGACACCACCCCTCACTCCCCCCAAATCCCCCCACCGTGCATGAATTTCGTGCACCAGGCCTCTAGTGAAATATAAAATCAATTTTGTTACCAAAGAAAGTTAAAAATGTGTCACAGCTTGACAAATTTTTAATAGAGCCTTTTATGACTGCTCTTAAATAGCCATGATAGTGGTAGTAATTGAATTAATATGGCAGCCTGTCTCATATCAGGTTGAAAGAAAAGAGAGAGTTTACAGCTGCATGATTTCATGGCGAAGTGCAGGATCAGTGATTTCATGTGCTACCCAGTGTATTCCATCCATCCTTACATTTTATTGTGCTGCATTTCACTCTTTTCCTTTTTTGACTTGCAAATAAATGTATTTTACTTAATTTAGCATATATCTCCACATGATGTCTTATTTGATGAATGTAACAGTTTGTGTACCAGGATTCATTGCATATGTAGGCAGGGTAGGCAATGGTCTTTTGAGATAGCATCTTTAGGAATATATTGTCTAAAAGTGACAGCTAAATGTACCTGGAGTTGGAAACTTTTTTTTTGGTCATTTCTAATTTTGAACTGTGAAAAAATTTAACTCTTCTAACTTACTGTGAGAATTTTTGTGTGTGTTGTTGCTGAAAATTGTGTTGAGTGTGAAATTATCTTGAGTATGGACTTGAGTTGATATCTTTTACAGTTTTATTCTTGCTATGATCACTCTCATCTTCAAAGAGTTTTGTAGTGGAAAAAAACTAGTATTAAAACTCTAGTATTAGCCCTAACTGGTTTATCTCAGTGGATAGAGCATTGGCCTGTGGACTGAGGGGTCCCAGGTTCGATTCCGGTCAAGGGCATGTACTTTGGTTGCAGGCACATCCCCAGTAGGGGACGTGCAGGAGGCAGTTGATCGATGTTTCTCTCTCATCGATATTTCTAACTCTATCCCTCTCCCTTCCTCTCTGTAAAAAATCAATAAAATATATATTTTTAAAACTATAGTATTAGATATTTTATATAAGTTTAATTATCTTTTGCAAGATTTCAATCTATTTCAATACTAAAATAAAGACGTGAAACTTTATGAAAAAGCCAAAAGACTCTCCCTTCCCTTACTGACACCTTAAATCTTATTAGGATTTGATCTACTTCTGAATTTATTATGACAGTTACTTTGCTTGTAGTGAGTGTTGTTTAAAGATTAAAAACATTTTTATAAAGGGATGTTGACTCTCTGAGTGAATATAATATTTTATTTTAACACTATTAATTCCATTCTTAATATATTTAAACAACTCTTCAAACTGAGGTACTTGCTTGTACAAAGCAAATTGAAAAGTGAATTTCTATATTCTAAGAACTGCTTTTGAACTGAACTTATGTTATATATTTAATATTAATCGTTTCAGTAATAAAGTAGGTCTATCTATATGATATATTTTATCTTTAAATAATTAAGTACCTCAAATAATAAAACTTCTGTGATCACATCACATAAGTTATCCACATTAGTTACTTTAAGAAATAAAGGGCAAATTAGAATGGATAAAATAATATTAAAATCAAGTAAATCTATAGTTAGATAAATTTTAATGGAACCTAAATATAGTAATATTTTTATTAGAAATGTAATTTAGTTACATTTTTACATAGTTATTAAAATTCTTAGGTATTTATGGGCCAAGACTGATGTGTGTGTGTGTGTGTGTGTGTGTGTGTGTGTGTGTTTTAAGATAATATGGGCCAGAAAGCTCTGGAGATTTTAATAAATATAGCAAGTTGTTAAATGTATTATACTAGTTTTTTCAATTTTCCTAAGGTCTAGACCTTTATAAGTATGACATTTGAAATAAATATTATTTCCTAGTTTACTTGAAGCTTAATAAAAATTGGAAAATTGCTATTATTTTTAAGAAAAACCCTAAAGGTACTTAGTGTCATTTTCCTTAAAAGGAGACAGAATTAAAAACCCATTAACTGTTTCTGAAGTGGAATTGCTATGTACAGAATATGTGTTACAATGTCTATTGAAAAGTTTAGCAGTTTTACCTTATGAGATAAAAATCAGAGTACTTTTTATCAAGTAAAAAAATTCTGTGAACATCTCTTTCTAGCACTTGAAACACTTTTCAAGAGAATTATCTCGTTTTGGCTGACACAGATACTTTCTTTTGATTTATCCTATATATTTAGATCCTCTACAGTTGAACTGATGTGTCTAGACAGGAAGTGGTATGTAGGAGATATAGGAATGGGCTGAAGTATCCTTTATATTTGCCTTTGTATCTAGGGGAGTTGGAAATAGGCAAGAATGGAGAGAAATTTTGTGTGGCAGTACACAGAATTTTGCAAGTTTATTGTGAGCCCTGCAGCAATCCGATGCATTTTAGTTACTGGTAAGTTTGTTAAATTATGTTTGAAAATGTACCTCTTCGAAGATGGCCATCTATTTACTATTACATCTACCATGTCAAATATATCTATTTTAAAGATTTAAAAAAGATATGGTATTGCTATCACATTGAGTCTTAGGTATGAATGAATAATACCTTTGTTAGTGAATGAATTTGACGTTTTAATTTTTGTCATAGTTAAAATTGAAGTGAAATTAATATTATATGAATAGCATATCATGTGTTAAGATTTTGGAAAAATAGAATTAATATTTCTGGTTTTGTAATTAAACTCTAGTGTGTTTAGAAGTCTGAGTTAATTCATTAGATGTTTGCGAAAGAGTTGTCTTTCTGACATAAAAGAATAAGAAAATCCATGGCATCCTTGTAATTTTATTTGGGTCTACATAGGAGGAAGATATATCATAAGAAATACTGTTTGCATTTTTTTTATAGACCATAGGGACCATAGTGATGCTTTTCTGGTCTTTTTTGGCAGTGCTGATGTTTAGGAATCCTAGTCATCTTCCTCTCTAAATCACTAACTGAGATGTAGGTTAAAATTCCATGACCAGATTAGGAAATTGTGTGATCTCTATGCAATCGCTGTCTTCATTCTTTTCAAACATGTAGGCAGAAGTACTATGTATAACATTTTTTAAGCAGTTATTTGTGAAGTGGCTTTGACTATTGATACAGTTCATTTAAAATGGACTAGATTGTTTTTAATAGCTGTTCTTTTTTACAGAAACATTTAAAAAATCCCAAGGAATTCCTTGGGAGTTGTGTTTTTCTTGTAATTACCTACCTTTGATTTTTAGGACAGAGTAAAACAATATCATTGATTTGTAATAGTAGTTTACTTGTTTTTGTGGCTTACAGATATAGGGCCAAATAATGTAATAGAATATTAATTCCCTGTAATGAAGTACTTTATTTTCAAATGTACTATATATTTTTTCTAGCTGAAATCTGTTAAACTATTGATTTTTACAATAATGATAATTTTTATTAATTATTTTATGAGAATACTTTTCTAATTTGAACAAATATAGCCTCATTGTTAGAGAAAAGTATTGTTTATAATTTTTATTGAAATCAGAAGAACAACCCCCAGGTAGGTCAGGTAAGTGCCCATGATGCTCAAACCACTGAACCCTGCCAGCCAGGGCTCTCTGGATATTTTTTTACGAAAGTATTTTTTTAAATAACTCCAAAGTATATAATAACTTCAGATTATTTGGGGGCCTTAGTAGTTTTCAAGTTTTCCTCATTACCAGATTTTCTTAATTTCTTTTAGGAATGAGTACTTGTGTGTTAAAATATATTTAGAAATTTGAGGCTTTACCCATGCTTGTGTATATAAATAGGGAATTTAGGGTCCTTGTAAAGCACTTTAAATAGATATTATTTTAATAGGCGGTAAAGTCTGGCTTATAGTCATTTATTGTTATAAACTCTGCTAACATATAACTAGAAATGCTGTCATGTATGAATGCTGCTGTTTGAAAATTGTTCTCTGTAAATTTCTGAAGTAATATATTACCACAGCTTAATTAATTGCAATACTTTTTCTTTTGTTTCTTCATTCAGTTACCACATCAAGTGTTTTATGTTTGTCTGGCAGATATCTTTCTGTGCTTTTATGTGTTGTATATGCACTGTGTTACTGTTACTTTTCATTTTAATATCACATAAATCATTTATTTTCTCTGCTCTCATGAACTTTCCTGAGAGCACATAGGGACATAAGTAACATGTTTCATGTGTCTCCGGATATATATTTTTTATTGACCCTTACTGAGAAGTGAGGATATTTTTCCCATTTATTTATTTATTTATTTTTAGAGAGAGTGGAAGGGAGGGTGATGGGGAGAGAGAGATAAACATCAGCGTGAGAGAGACACATCCATTGCTTGGTTGCTTCCCACATGTGCCCTGACTAAGGATAGGAGTCGTGGGTGTGGGAGTGGGGGTTTGGGGAGGGGTTAAACCTGCAACCCCCAGGTAGGTCTGGTAGGTGCCCATGACCAGTAGTTGAACCTGTAATCCTCTAGTGTGCAGACTGATGCTCTAACCACTGAACCCTGCTGGCCAGGGCTCTCTGGATATTTTTTTAAAAAGTAATTTAAAAAAGATAGGTCTAAATGAAAGGTTTAAAAAATCAGTGTGTTCTTCCAAAACAATCTTATATACCTATTTAAAATTCCCTTAAGATAGCACGTTCTTTAAAGATATGATAAAGTCTTTATTATGATGAAGTGACATATTTTGGGGTGTGTTTCTTATGTTAAATTTATTTGAAACAAGGAATATATATGTGTATAGGTAACCTTAGATATTTTGCCTTGGAACATAAAAAAATCTACATAGTTATTTGTTGATTTGTGATATTTAATTTTAAATAGATGAATCTAGTTTTCTCATGTTTACAAGAAATATATTATTGTATAACTTAAGGTATAATAATCATTTTCAGCAAAAACAGATTTGTTTTAAATGTGGTTATCTTTTGACATAAAAATATTGAAATTGAACACTATTTATAATCAACAGTTGATGATTATATAATGAAATTGTCTGTACTTTGCAGTGCTACTCTTTTGGCTTTCCTGGTTGAACTGCTTAAAAGTTCAGTAGCCATGCAAGAACAGATGCTGGGTGGAAAAGGCTTTTTAGTCATTGGCTACTTACTTGAAAAGGTAAGTGATATGTAATGATGATTTTATTGTGTAGCCTTCAAAGATGGACAACTGACACTCATTACTTATAGTTTTTCTATAGTTTCCTTTTCCATTAACTATACAGAGGCTATATTTTAGGCTAATTCATAAGCATTTTTATATTATACACCTAGATGTAAGTGTAGACATTGAACTAAATTAGGTTAGAAATTTATATAATTAAGAAATTCTGAGTGAAAATAGAAACTAAAAAAGATATTTCATCTGCTTTTCTTCAAAGTTATGTTTGTTCTTAATTCTTTTTTAATTATAGAAACTGTTTTCCTATATATCGAGTATAGATAATTACCTAGATTTATCTGAAATTACATTTTACATAAATGAGATTATATAAAATGCCTTTGCCACATAACTGCACATGACACAGTCACTATCAGGAGCTACCCCTTAACATAAACTTGTCATTTATTTACTAATGTTTTATCAGCATAATTTTAAGGTGAGCTTTATTTTTTTAATCCTCACCCAAGAAAAATTTTCATTGACAATCAGAGAGAGTGGAAAAGAGGGAAAGACAAAGAGAAACATTGATGTGAGAGAGACACATTGATTAGTTGCCTCCTACATGAGCCCCGACCAGGGCCCAGGCCAGGGAGGAGCCTGCATCCAAGGTATGTGCTCTTGACTGGAATAAACCCGGGACCCTTCGGTCCATAGGCCTACACTCTATACACTGAGCAAAACATGCTAGGGCTAAAGTGAGTATTTTTTTTACACTAAAACTTAGCTTAATATTAGAAATATTGTGAAAACACTTCAAATCAAATAAATAGAATTCAGTACTTTCTCTTTCTCAGAACTAATGTCCTTAATATTATACTGTCAATTTAGTGGGGGAAAATATTTTCTTGTTGTGGTTTTTATTTGTATTTTTTAAATTTGAATAATATTGGATATATATATATATGTATATATGTATATATGTTATATATGTATATGTATATATATTTTTTATTGGACATTCTTTGTTTCTCTTCTGTGAAGTGCTTATTTATTCCTTTGCCAATTTTCCATAATACCTTCAAGACCCCTACTCCTAGGCAGACTGTAATCTACTTTTTGTCTCTGTGATCTTATGTATTATAGATAGTTCTTGTAAGTGGAATCGTATAGTAGTTGTCCTTTTGAAAATGGCTTATTTCACTAAGCATAATGTTTACAAAATTCATTGTTGTAGCATATATCAGAACTTCATTTCTTTTTATGACTTAACAGTATTCCATCATATATATTTATTACATTTTCTTTATCTATTCATCTGTAAATGGACATTTGTATTATTTCTATCTTTTGGCTACTATAAATAACTAGAGGCCTGGTGCATGAAATTCATGCATGGGTGTGTGTGTCCCTCAGCCCTGCCTGCACCCTCTCCAATCTGGGACCCCTCGAGGGATATCCGACTGCCCATTTAGGCCCGATCCCGGTAGGATTGAGATCCTAACTGCTGGCTCCCAACTGCTCGCCTGCCTGTCTTCCTGATTGCCCCTAACCCCTTCTGCCTGCCAGCCTGATCACCCCCTAACTACTCCCCTGCCAGCATGATTGACGCCTAACTGCTCCCCTGCCAGCCTGATTGCCCCTAACTGCCCTCCCCGCAGGCCTGGTCACCCCTAACTGCCCTTCCCTACAGGCCTGTTCCCCCCGCAACTGCTCTCCCCTGCAGGCCTGGGTCCCCCCCAACTGCCCTTCCCTGCAGGCCTGGTCCCTCCCAACTGCCCTCCCCTGCAGGCCATCTTGTGGTGGCCATCTTGTGGTGGCCATCTTGTGTCCACATGTGGGCAGCCATCTTTGACCACACGGGGGCAGCCATGTTGTGTGTAGGAGTGATGGTCAATTTGCATTTTACTATTTCATTAGATAGGATGCTGCTATGAATGGTCATATACACATTTGTGTGTAGACATGTTTTTGTTTCTCTTGGGAAGAAGAAAAATCAGTTATCTTGCCTATAAGTTGACATTCAAGGTCCTATTTTATATTTATTTAAGAAATTGACAGAATGTTTTCTAAAGTAGCTGTACCATTTTACATTCCTATAAGCTATTGTGTTTTTTATCGAGCCATTTTAGCATGTGTGAAATGGCATTTTAGTTTTTATTTGCCTTTCTATGATATCTAATGATAAGCATCCCTTTATGTGAATGTTGCCTATTTGTACATATTTTTTGAGAAATGTCTATTTAGAACTTTTGCCAATTTTAAATAATTAGAGTTATGTCTTTTTTATTATTGAGTTGTAGGAGTTTTCATTCTGTATACTAACTAGAGGCCTGGTGCATGAAATTCATGCACGGGGGCAGGTATCCCTCAGCCCAGCCTGCACCCTCTCCAATCTGTGACCCTTCAAGGCATGTCCGACTGCCCTCTCACAATCCAGGATTGCTGGCTCCCAACTGCTTGACTGCCTGCCTTCCTGATTGCCCCTAAACACTTCTGCCTGCCAGCCTGATCACCCCCTAACCACTCCCCTGCGAGCCTGATAGATGCCTAACTGCTCCCCTGCCAGCCTGATTGCCCCTAACTTCCCTCCCCTGCAGGCCTGGTCACCCCTAACTGCCCTCCCCTGCAGGCCTGGTCACCCCCAACTTCCCTCCCCTGCAGGCCTGGTACCCCCCAATTTCCCTCCTCTGCAGGCCTGGTCCCCCCAACTGCTCTCCCCTGCAGTCTTTGGTCCCCCCCTTCCCCCAACTACCCTTCCCTGCAGGCCCGGTTGCCCCCAACTTTCCTCTTCTGCCGGCCTGGTCACCCCTAACTGCCCTCCCTTGCAGGCCTGGTTCCTCCCAACTGCCCTCTCTGCTGGCCATCTTGTGGTGGCCATCTTGTGTCCACATGGGGGCAGCCAACTTGTGTGTTGGAGTGATGGTCAATTTGCATATCACTCTTTTATTAATAGGATTCTTTATTAGATGTATGATTTCCAAAGCTATTGTTCCATTCTGTAGATTACTTTGTGTTATCATTTGCATTTCTCTAATAACAAATTAAATTTAGCATTTTCATATATTTATTGTCTTGGTTATTTTCTTTCATTAAAATCTGCAGTGTTTGCCCTTTTTCATTGGATTGTCTATCATTTTCTTATTAAGTTGTGGAACTTCTGTATATATCCTGGATATGACTCCTTTGTTGACTATGTATTGCAAATATCTCTTCCTCTGTGGCTTGTCTTTTCACTCTCTTAATGGTATTTTTTAATGAACAAAACTCCTTAATGTTAATGTGTGTCAAGTTTTCATTTTCTTTTATGATTAACCCATTTTGGATTCTTATGTATGCCAGAACCATAAGACTCAAAATTATGTTTCACTTTTCACATTTAGATTTATAGTCAACCTCCAGTTGCATTTTATATATGGTATGAAGTATAAAGGCAAAAATTTATTCTGCTGTCTCTCTTTCTCTCTCTTTCTCTCTTCAGGTATATATCCTATATAATAAAAGCCTAGGTGGTGTAATGTGACATCATCACAAAATGGCCACCACAAGATGGTCAGCAGGGGAGGGCAGTTGGCAGTGAACAGGCCAGCAGGGGGGGCGCAGTTAGGGGCGGCCATGCTTTCAGGGGAGGGCAGTTGGGGGCAACCAGTCTGGCAGAGGACGGCAGTTGGGGGTGACCAGTCCTGTAGGGGAGGGCACTTGGGGGCCATCAGGCTGGCAGAGTAGTATAGTTGGTGGTGAGATCAGGCCTGCAAGGGAGGGCAATTGGGGGCAACCACGCTATTAGGGGAGGGCAGTTGGGGGTGACCAGGCTGGCAGGGGAGGGTAGTTGGGAGCCATCAGGCTGGCAGAGGAGGACAGTTGGAAGTGAGATCAGGCCTGCAGGGGAGGGCACTTGGGGGCAATCGGGCTGGCAGGGGAGCTGTTAGGCGTCAATCTGGCCAGCCGTGCAGCAGTTAGGGGGCGATCAGCCTGACAGGCAGAAGCGGTTAGGAGCCAGTGGTCCCGGAGGGATGTCCGACTGCCGGTTTAGGCCCGATCCCTGTGGATCGTGCAAGAATTTCGTGCACCGGGTCTCTAGTATGTAAATAAATAAGTAACCTGGTGACCATGTGTACATTAGGTCATTTCCATAATCTTATGATTCTGTGTTTTTTCTTATCTTTGATGCAGTACAACATTATCTTGATACCTCATAGTGTGCCATCTAGTTTTATTTTTCTTCAAAATTGTCTTGGCTATTCTTGGGTCTCTGCAGGAGCATATACATAAGCCTTTCAATTTTTACACACAAAAATTTTTTCTGGGATTTTTATTGTATTATGTTGATTTTTATATTGAATCTTTCAATTCATACATTTCTTATATCATTCTGTTTATTTAGGTGTCTTGATTTCTGTGTATAAAAATTTTTGCTGGATTTTTTCCTAGATAGTTGAGGTTTTATAAATTTCCTTTTTTTAAAAAAAAAAATTTGTCGTTGGTACATAGAAATATAGTTGGTCTTTATGTTGCTCTTTTATATACTGATCTTGCTATTACTCTACTAAACCTAGTAGTTTGTACATTTTTTTAAAATTCTGTGAAAGCCCTAACCAGTTTTGTTCAGTGGATAGAGCGTCAGCCTGTGGACTGAAGGGTCCCAGGTTTGATTCCTGTCAAGGGCATGTACCTTGGTTGTGGGCACATCCCCAGTAAGGGGTGTGCAGGAGGCAGCTGTTCGATGTTTCTCTCTCATCGATGTTTCTAACTCTCTATCCCTCTCCCTTCCTCTCTGTAAAAAATAAAATAAAATAATAATAATAATAATAATAATTAAAAAATAAAGCAAAATAAAAAAATAAAAATTCTGTTAAAAATTATATATCTGAAAATGAGAATTTTTTTCTTATACTTTTTATGCCTCCCCTCCCTTTGACTAACTGTACTATCTAAGCCATTCAGTATAGTGTCAGATAGAGGTTGTAATGGTGGGCATTCCTAACTTATTTCAGATTTCATGGACAAAGATTTCAATAATTTTCCACTAAGTAAGATTAATAGGCTTTAAATTACATTTTGTTGATTCTTTAAATCAAATTAAGAAACTATTTCAAGTTTGCTAAAGGTTTTCTTTATCAAAAACAGGTATTGAATTTTATCAAGTGCTTTTTCTGCATTATTTGAGATAGTTATAATGTTCCTACTTTTTTTATTAGTTTAGTGAATTATATTGATTTTCAAATGCAAAACCATTCTTATATTCCTGGTATCCTGTCCAGTCTTAAATTCATTCTCATTCCAACCAGTTTTCATTTCTTTACTTCCCTTAAAATGGCTATCTGTCACCCATAGGCTTTATGTTCTTACTTTATGATTCTCATTGTACATATTACTTGACCTTTTAATAATAGTTCAGTTTAAAATTCTTTCCTTGAAATGCTTTCTTCAATTGTATTTTGTGACAGTATTCTTTGTTTCTTCTTACGTCCTTGGACTTTTTTTATTCTCTCTTTGTAGTTCCTCCCCTTGTTTCTAAATTCTAAAGATTGTACTGTCTTGTTATCTAATCCTGGAAACCTTTTTACTTTTATGTTTACATTTAATTGAGTTTATCATTCCCTTAACTTTTATTTTCCTGTAAATACTACATATTCTCAAATATATATCTCAAACCACAATCTTTCCTTTGACTGCTAATCTCTCATATTCAGCTCCAGATGGATGTCTAATAAGCTTCACAAATATAAATTATCCAAACTTACTTTTTATTTTCCTCTCTTACCTTTAATCCTTCAGTTTTCTCTTAGTTAACAACAACACCATTCAACAAGTACTTCAGACCAAAAATGTTAACTCTTTTTTTAAAAGCATTTTCTTTTTAAATATATTTTTATTGTTATTGTTATTGATTTCAGAGCAGAGGAGAGAGGGAGAGATAAAGACATCAATGATGAGAGAAAATCAGTGATTGGTTGCCTTCTGCATGCCCCCTACTGGTCATTGAGCCTGCAAGCCAGGCATTTGCCCTTGACTGGAATCAAACTTGGGACCATTCAGTCTGCAGGATGATGCTCTAGCCACTGAGCCAAACTGGCTAGGGCAATCAATGTTAATCCTTTTTGACTCTACTTTTTCACACAGTAAATTCATACTCTCAGCAAATTGTATTGCTTAGTATCTAAATATATCCTGAATCAATAACTACTTTATACTTATTATTCTGCATCTTTCTATGTTCTCTATATATAAAAGTGTAATATGCAAATCGACTGATGGCTGAACAACTGGTCACTATGATGTGCACTGACCACCATGGGGCAGACGCTCAAAACAGGAGCTACCGGCCAACCTCTTGGTCCCCCCCCCTAGCCTGCAGGCTCTGATCACCCGATGGGGATCCGGGTGTGGGTGGCAATAGATGCGGGCAGCGCCAGGCCAAGGCAGGTGTGAGCGAGCAGGGCCCTGATCACCCTGCCAGTCGCCCCAAACACAGGGCGACTGGCGTCAGCAGCAGGGGGGTCAGGGCCAGCTGCTGGCAACTGGGAAAGATTGGCCCTGATTGCAGGTCAGGCCTAGGGACCCTA
Source organism: Corynorhinus townsendii (assembly GCA_026230045.1). Lineage (NCBI taxonomy): Eukaryota > Metazoa > Chordata > Mammalia > Chiroptera > Vespertilionidae > Corynorhinus > Corynorhinus townsendii. The sequence continues at coordinate 102,829,152 of JAPDVU010000003.1, forward strand.
CCCATGCTAGAATTTGATGTACTGGGCCTCTAGTACATTGATATTATCTTAGTTCAAATTGCCATCTTTCACCATTGGTTGTCCATTTTTCATTTGCAGTCAGAGTAAAATTTGCCAGATCTTACAAGTCTATCCTTTTTATAGTAAATTCATGAATTTCTTACTTCTGATAACATATCTTTAACATTCCCCTTTTTGCCTTTTCTTTTGCAGTCACATGAGAGGCCTTGATGTTCATCACATTGAGATTGTTTCATGAAAACTTTTAATATATTTTATTTTATTTTGCCAAAATATCAATGACACCATGATCACTCTAAATAGAATAGTAACCCTTCCCTGACCATCAGTATCTGTCTACCCGGCTAATTTTTATAGTATTATTCTGATATATTTTTTTAAATGTTTATTTTCTAGCTCCTTTCACTAGAATGTAGTTGTCGGATTCATGAAAGCAGGGACAATATCTTTTTTTCCTCACCTTATTGCTGTATCTTCAGTACCCAAAAGAGTGACTGACAACAAATATTTGTTGAATAAATGAAATGTACTTACATGCTTCTTTGATTACCTAAAAAGAATATGCTTTCTCAGATTATTGTTTATACTGTTATTTATTTATTTATTTATTTTAAATGTATATTGGTTTTTATTGATTTTAGAGAGAGGAAGGGAGAGAGAGAGCTAGAAACATCAGTGATGAGAGAAAATTATTGATTGGTTACCTACTGCATGCCCCTTACTGGGCATCAAGTCTGCAACCCAGGCATGTGGCTTTTATGGGAATTAAACCTGAGACCCTTCAGTCTGCAGGCCAGTGCTCTATCCACTGAACCAAACTGGCTAGGGCTATATTGTTTTATTTTTAAATTATTGGCTGCCAGGTGAATAGTATCTATACTAATATAAGGGTAATATGCTAATTAGACTGGACAGACCGGACATCTTCTGACATCCTTCCGGACAAAGCCACGGTGGCGGGGGCCAAGGCAGAGGCAGTTAGGGGCGATCAGGCAGGCAGGCAGAGCGGTTAGGGGTGATCAGGCTGGCAGGGGACAGCAGTTAGGGGCGATCAAGCCGGCAGGGGAGAGTGGTTGAGGCAATCAGGCCAGCAGGGGACAGTGGTTAGGATGATCAGGCCAGCAAGGGAGAATGGTTGGGGTGATCAGGCCAGCAGGGGACAGCGGTTTTTGGTGATCAGGCCAGCAGGAAAGCAGTTAGGGGCATCAAGCAGGCAGAGGTGCTTAGGGGAAATCAGGCAGGCAGGCAGAGGGGTCAGGGGTGAAGAGGCAGGCAGGCATGTGAGTGGTTAAGAGCCAGTGGTCCCAGATTGCGAGAGGGTGCAGGCTGGACTGAGGGAACCACCCCCTTCCCTGTGCATGAATTTTGTGCACTGGGCCTCTAATAGATAATAAAGATTCCATTTCTATTTTATCATCAACTGATAACAAGTTAATAGTTAACTGTCTTACCTTTATCTCCTTGTCTGGAAAGGTATTAAGATATTATCAATGAAGATAATCTAGAATCTGTAAGATATCAAAGAAGGTAGTCTGATGAAAGGCCTTGATATTCATCACATTTAGACAGTTTCCTGAAAAACTTTTAATGTATTTTGTTTTATTTTGCCAAAATATGAATGTTCTTGAACCTATTATTACTGAATAAGAATGGAATATATGAGATAAGCTATGTGAAATTATAATAAGTGAAGGAGCTGGCTGAAGCTTTAAATATCCATTGATCTCTTATTTAATTGTATTCCCCTATCCATTAATAGTATTTTAGAATTTGAAAGTATTATATTCTTTTCATTAAAGTCCCTTTAAAATGAGAGCCCAATTCTTGCTGTTTTGTTTTTACTCAAATATTTGTTTTTGTCCTACTGTTTCTTGTAATAACTCAGCTGTTTGTTAGAACCATTTACTTTATCTTCTTAAAACATTATCATGTAAAGTTAAGCTTTAAGGCTTGTTTTGAATTTTACAGGATTATTAGAGGACCTGTGCACTTGTGCACCAGTGGGGTCCCTCGACATGGCCTGTGAGGATCAGGCTGAAACCGGGTCTCTGACATCCCCCAAGGGGTCCCGGATTGCAAGAGGGAGGTTCTTAGGTGGCACAACTCAGAATCAGTCTCCTTCCTCTCTGGTTCCTGGAGCATCATCCGAGAACCACAGCTGCCAAGTCACTGCAGCTCAGCAGCTCCTGTGTTGAGTGTCTGCCCCCTGGTGGTCATTGTGCCTTATAGGTACTGGTAGGACTGTTGAATGGTCCGATGGTTACTTAGGCTTTTATATATATAGATTGCTTATCTACTAACCATTGGTGTTTTGTCAAACACACAAGCCTACTACAATATAAAATCATTGCTGGTGTTATCATACTTCACCCTAATTAAATGCTACCTTCTGAGTAATACCTTCCTTTAACCACCCATCTACAAATTTCCTATGCACTTTGTGTTTTTTTCCATGCATTTATAAATATTTAACATGCTACATATTTTACCTTTTTATTTTATTTATTGTTTACCTCTGCCTTCTTTCACCTATGAGGACAGCCTTTTTTTTCTTTTTGTTTTCTTAACTGTTCTTTCCACAGTGCTGAGGAGAGTGCCTAAAAATTGTAAATATTCAACATGTATAATTTTAAATGGCTAAATGAAAATTATATTGCTCTAACTTTACAGTAAAAGAAAATATATGAAAGTATAATGCTCTAACTTTACAGTCAAAGATATAATGGTTTTATATGTTGAGGGAGCATGATAGAGAAAGCATATGAAACAAATTGGTGCTAACTAGGTGAAATTGGGCTAAATGAATATTTGATTAGTTCAATGAAAAGTTTCCAATTTTGAATTTTAGTTCCTTATGTACTTAGAGCAATCTTCACTACTCTTTTTTTAATTTAAATCCTTTATTGTTTAAAGTATTACATATGTCTCCTTTTTCCCCCATTGACCTCTCCCCGGACGTTCCCACCCTACAAGTATGCCTTCACCCCTCCAACTGTCTGTGTCCATTGGTTATGCTGATATGCATGTATACAAGTCCTTTGGTTAATCTCTTACCCACTCCTCCCTCCCCACTCTCCCCTCCCCCCACATTCTCTCTGAGGTTCCACAGTCTGTTCGATGCTTCTTGTCTCTAGATCTATTTTTGTTCATCAGTTCATGCTCATTATATTCCACAAATGAGTGGGATCCTGTGATATTTATCTTTCTTCTACTGTCTTATTTCCCTTAGCATAATGCTCTCCAGGTCCATCCATTCTGTTGTGAATGGTAAGAGTTCTTTCTTTTTTTACAGCAGTGTAGTATTCCATTGTGTAGATGTACCACAGTTTTTTGGTGTTTTTTTTAATCCACTCACCTGCTGATGGGCACTTAAGCTGTTTACAAATCTTAGCTATTATAAATTGTGCTGCTGTGAACATAGGGATGCATATATCATTTCTGATTGGTGTTTCTGATTTCTTTGGATATATTTCTGGGAATGAGATGATTGGGTCAAATAGGAGTTCCATTTTTAATTTTTTGAGGAAACTCCATGCTGTTTTCCAAAGTGGCTGCACTAGTCTGCATTCCCACCAGCAGTGCATGAGGGTTCCTTTTTGTACACATCCTCACCAGCACTTGTCGTTTGTTGATTTGTTGGTGATAGCCATTATGACAAGTGTGAGATGGTACCTCATTGTTGTTTTGATTTGCATCTTTCAGATGATTAGTGACTTTGAGCAAGTTTTCATATGTCTCTTGGCTCTCTATATGTCCCCTTTTGAAAAGTGTCAATTTAGGTCCTTTGCCCTTTTTTTTTATTGGATTATCTTCCTTTTTTTACATTTTACCAGTTCCTTATAAATTTTGGAGATTAATTCCTTATCAGATATAACATTGGCAAATATGTTCTCCCATCCAATGGGCTTTCTTGATATTTTATTGATGGTTTCTTTTGCTGTACAGAAGCTTTTTATTTTGATGTAGTCTCATTTGTTTATTATTTTATTAGTTTCCATTGTCCTAGGACCTGTATCAGTAACGATATTGCTACGACATATGTCTGGTATTTTGCTGCGTATGGCTTCTTCTACGATTTTTATGGTTTCCCTTCTTACGTTTAAGTCCTGTATCCATTTTGAGTTTATTTTTGTGTGTTGTGTAAGTTAGTGGTCTAGTTTCATTTTTTTTGCATGTACCTGTCCAGTTTTCCCAGCACCATTTATTGAAGAGACTGTCTTGATTTGATTGTATGCTCTTGCCTCCTTTGTCAAATATTAATTGAGTATAATGCCTTGGGTCAATTTCTGGGTTCTCTGTTCTTTTCTGTTGGTCTGTATATCTGTTCCTGTGCCAATACCACACAGTTTTGAGAAAAGTGGCTTTGTAATGTAGCTTGATATCTGGTATTGTGATCCCTCCAACTTTGTTCTTCTTTCTTAGGATTGCTTTGGCTCTTTGGGGTCTTTTTTTATTCCATATGAATTTTTAGAGAGTTTGTTCTTGCTCTGTATAATATGCCATTGGTATTTGGATGGGGATTGCATTGAATCTATAGATTTCATTTTAATGATGTTGATGCTACCAGTCCATGAACAGGGTATATTCTTCCATTTGTTTATTTCCTTTTCTATCTCTTTTTTCAATGTCCTGTAGTTTCCCAAATACAGATCATTACCTCCTTAGTTAAGTTTATTCCTAGGTATGTTAATTTGTTTGTTGCCGTGGTCAGTGGGATGTTTTTTGTTTGTTTGTTTTTAGTTTCCCTTTCTGTGAGGTCATTATTGGTGTATAAAAAAGCCATTGATGTCTGGATGTTAAATTTGTATGCTGCTACATTTCTGAATTCATTGATTAAATCTAGTAGTTTTTTGATGGAGTCTTTGGGGTTTACTATGTACAATATCATGTGATCTGGGAATATTGACAGTTTTACCTCTTTTCCAATTTGGATGCCTTTTGTTTCTTCTTCTTTTTTATCACTATGGCTAGCACTTCCAATACTCTGTCAAGCAGGAGTGGTGAAAGTAGGCATGCCCGTCTTGTTTCTGTTCTTAGGGTAAATGGTATTTGTTTTTGTCCATTGACTATGACGTTGGCTGTAGGTTTGTCATATAAAGGCTTTTATTATGTTGATGTATAATCCCTCTATTCCCACTTTGCTGAGAGTTTTTATCAAGAAAGGGTGTTGGATTTTATCCAATGCTTTTTCTGCAACAGTTAATATAATTATGTGATTTTTGTCTTGCAATCTGTTTATTTGATGTATTGTCTCTGCTCTTAATTGTACCCCTTTTTCCCACGGTTCTGGTCCCTCAACTGTCCACTTAAGATTCTTGGGGACGGCTTTGGTCCTGCACAGTTCCTCTGATGTGTGACTTCCTGTGATGGCCCAGGGCCCTCTGGCATGCACTTCACTGTGTGGCCCAGCACCCAATGCAGGATGGTGCCCTAGGACTCACTGGCAGCACACATGCATCATGGTCCTTGGACATGTGGCTGGGCACACCAGGTCGCACCAGCAGCTCTGACCTGGGCTGGGGAAGGCATGCCCCAAATGACAGCTATATCTGTGTTGGGGGCTGAGCATGCACCTACTGATTGCTGTCTGTGCTGGGATGGGGGGTGCATTAGTCTTTGGCTATGTACTGGAATTGGGGATGGAGCTGAGCGAGGGGTATCCCTGGCTTGCACTTATAACATGGACCTGAAGCATGGGCTCCTGGGACACTGGGTTTGGGCTCCTGTGTGGAGGTGCAGCTTGGAAGGTCTGTCTGGTGTGTACTCACTGCAGACGTCTGGGACCTCTGTAGCTATACCACACTGCTCACTTCCAGGGCACGGTGGTCATTCCACATTGGTTATGGGCTGGCAAGTGGCTCACTCTACAAGTCTGGTGGTGGTGTTGGAGGCCCATCTGGGTGTTGGTATGCATGCACTTTTGGCCTCCATTGCTCCCATCTTCAAGATCGCCTAGGCTCCCTGCTAAAGCAGCGCCGGCCTTGCAGTGCCCAGAGCATTAGCAGGGACTCCCTGCCTAGGAGAGTCCGATCTGCCAGTGACCTGGACTCCTGTGATATCTAACTATCCCTCACTCCCCCACAAACATCACAAACATCCACACATGCTCCTCTCACTCCTTTAGTTACTCACACTCTCTCCCTCCCTGCTGTCCTGTTGGCCCCCATCTTTTTCTCTTCACTACTCTTCATTGTCTCCTACCCTGATTGATATATTGTTGTTGACTACATGCATATTGTAATCATCTGAGTTTGTAGATTTCTTATGTAGATGTATGAAAATGCATGCATGCTTAAGTCAAATTTATTGAATTGTTATGAGCATGATGAGTGTAGGTAATATTATACCTTAATAATCCTATACTGATAGTTTGACTCTAATCAGTGGGTAATAAAGATAAAGGTATAATATGACCTGTGCTTTAGGGTAGTGTGATAGGTGATTCTACTACTTTGGGGAGGCTGGTGATACTATGAACATGATTACTAGATGAGGAAGAAGTAATTTGTGTAGGTAAATACATTTTTTGACATTTGAGTTTTTGTTATTAGCTTTTTTGAACACCGTTTCCTCTATAATATTTTCTACTGAAATTATACTCTAGGGTAGCATTTTCAATTAAACTATAATACAAGTTTGATATGCATAAAATTTTCCAGTAAAAAGTAACTGGTGAAATTAACTTCAATAATATATTTTATTTAATCTAGTATACCCAAAATATTTCCACTTCAACATATAATCAATATGAAAAAGAGTAATAGGTATTTTGCATTATTTCTTCATTCTAACCCTTCAACGTCCAGGATGTACATAATTACAGCACGTTTCACTTTAGACACATTTCAAGGGCTTAGTAATTACATATGATAAGTGGCTACTCTATTGGACAGTGAAGCTTTAAGGTTTGATTTGAATTTTGGAAGATCTATCATTTACCTAAATACCATTTGTTACAGATTATGTATTGATGATGGCAGTTGAAAATTCTTGATTGGAGACCTCAGCATAAAGATTTGTTATATGGAGCTGTGGAAGCCTAAAATATCTAGGAAGAGTGTATTTATTCAGAAGAAAGTTCCAAATAAATAATCTTCAGCAGTTTCCATGTTTAAATAAAGGACTCTTAGGAGTAATCTGAGCCTTGTGAATGCCAAAGAAGGACAGTATTTTCAAGCAAACATTATGGATAGGTCAAAAAATTTTATGCTGTTCAAGGTGCAACTCATTTGTAACTTTTTGAAGAAAGGTTTCAGAAGAATGGTAGCATCAGTTTATTTTCCCTGTGGGTTGGAGATAGCAAAAGCACTTCTCTTTACTAATAACTTTTTTTTTGTATGTATATGTATTATGATACTAATGTTAGTTCATTTTTTAAATTTTGTGTTTTTTTTTTAATTTATCCCCCCCATCAATTTCTACAAAAAATAGAATAAAACAGTGTATTATTCATAACATATTTTATTTCTTTAGTTTGAGTTAAGTGGCATTTTTAAAACAGATATTTACCAGTATCTGCTGTTATTCTAGAAAGAGCTTCAGATAACAAACTATCATTCAGAGAATTATCTTAAAATTCTAAGTTTCTAAATAAAATTGAAATTTCAAAAGAAATGTAGTTTTTTAAATTTTATATTTAAAGTATTAGGGATAGCATATAAAAAACTAGTATGTATTTATGTTAAGTCAACAATTTCATACTTTGGTATTCTGCAGAGTTTTAGGTTGAATTTCTGTTGTCTTTCTTCAGTCCTCACGAGTTCATATAACTAGAGCTGTCCTAGAGCAATTTTTATCCTTTGCAAAATACCTTGATGGTTTATCTCATGGAGCACCTTTGCTGAAGCAGCTTTGTGATCACATTTTATTCAACCCAGCCATCTGGATACATACACCTGCAAAGGTATAAATTTATTCTCATTTATTTTATTTTATTGTAATGTTATAAGTAACTAGAGGCCTAGTGCATGAAATTCATGCACTTGGGGGGTGGTGGTCTCTAGCCCAGCCTGAGCCCTCTTGCAGTCTGGGAGCCCTCGGGGGTTGTCCAACTGATGGCTTAGGCCCGCTCCCCATGGAGAGGGTGCCTAAGCCAGCAGTCGGACATCATTAGCACTGCTGCAGAGAAGGGAGAGGCTCCCACCACCACGGCTGCACTCTCCAGCCATGAGCCTGGCTTCTGGCTGAGTGGCACTCCCCCTGTGGGAGCGCATTGACCACCAATAGGCAGCTCCTACATTGAGCGTCTGTCCACTGGTGGTCAGTGCATGTCATAGCGACTGGTCATTCTGCCATTCAGTTGATTTGCATATTAGCCTTTTATTGTATAGGACCAGAGGCCCGGGGCACGAAATTCGTGCTTGGGGGCATCCCCTCAGCCCAGCCTGCATCCTCTCCAATCTGGGACCCCTCGGGAGAGGTCCCTCTCACAATCCTAGACCTCTGGCTCCTAATCACTCACCTGCCTGCCCCCTATTCACCTCTAACTGACCCCCCTGCCAGCCTGATCACCCCTCACTGCCTCTCTGTGCCAGCCTGATCACCCCTCACTGCCTCTCTGTGCCAGCCTGATCACCCCTAACTGCCCCCCCTGCTGGCCTGGTCGCCCCTAACTGCCCTCCGCTGTCAGCCTGGTAGCCCCCATGTGACCCCTCCCTGCTGGCCTGGTCACCCCCACTTCCCTTCCCCCGCCAGCCTAGTCACCCCTCACTGCCCCCCTGCCAGCCTAATTGCCCCCAACTTCCCCCCACTGCCGGCCTGGTTGCCCCCAATTGCACCCCTTCCCCCTGCCCACCTGGTAACTCCCAACTGCCCCCCACACTGGCCTGGTCACTATTTACTGCCTCCCCTGCCAGCCTTGTTGACCTAACTGCCCCCCCTTGCTGGCCTGGTTGCCCCCAACAGCCACCCCTGCTGGATTGGTTGCCCCCAAATGCCCCTCCTGCCAGCCTGGTCGCCCCTCATGGCCCCTCCACTGGCCTGGTCACCTCATGTAGCCTGCAGTTCAGTTGTTTGGTCGTCCCTCACTAAGTCCCTGGCCAGCCTGGCCGCCTCATGCAGTTTGCTTGTTTAGTTGTTTGGTTGTTCCTTGGGCTGGCCCTGGGCGGCTGGGCAGCCCACATCTGAGGCTTGCCTGCGCCTCAGGCCGGCCTTGGGCAGCTGGGGGGCTGAGGGGACTGGGGGACTCTGGAGGCAGGTGCGTGGAGCGGCCGGTCCCACATGGGGGCAGGCCTGGCCATGCTTCGTGCCTGCCACCCCGGCGGGGCTGAGGAGACTGGGCACCACCATCTTGTGGCTGTGGACGCTGCCATCTTTGAGGGCATGGCAGTCAATTAGCATATTCCTTATTGGCTGTGGGCGCCACCATCTTTGTGAGGGTATGGTGGTCAATCAGCATATTCCCTCCTTATTAGATAGGATAACTAGGGGATCTAAACTATCCAGTAGAACACATTTGGAATTTTCAGCTTATTTTATACTCAATATGAAGCAGTTGTATTAAGCTGCATCAAAAATCAAAATATTAAATATGTAAATATTTAAATAAGTGAAACTAAAGTTAAAAATTAAGCATGATATAACTGTATTCTGATGTCATTAGCTGTGATTTATACTTTTCCAAAAGAGAGAATTTGGTACGCTAATTATTAGAAGACTAAAGAGAGAAAATAATAGATAACCAACTGTATTATGATAATTATGATCCTGTGATTGGAAAATTGCTTGTATTGAAAATAGTTTGTTATGTAAATATAATTTGTTTTAAAATAAATATATACATGGCATTTTTTCTAGATATCAACATAAACCTTTTAATATTTTGCATACCTGCACTTAGCCCTATTACAGTCTAATGTTAATCAATCAATAATCAGGGACATATTTTATGATTTTTGAGCTGCCTTTTGCAATTTTCTAATCTTTCACATAACTTTTTGTACACAATGTTTAAATTCTGACTTTTATTGCAGTTTATTATGTTCATTATAGTGCTAATCTCAACCATGAAGTTTGTTCACTATTTCAACAAGGTGTTTGACTTATCTTTTCTCTATTGACATGGTTAGACTTCCCATAGTGGCAATGGGTTATGATATTTTGAAGTTACATCAAACTTTTAAGATATATGACAATACTATATATTGTTTGCAAATATGACATAACTATCTGATATTCTGTGCTTTTTGAGCTGCTCAATCATACTTTGATTTAGGCTTTCATCTAATTGACTTTTTAAACAATTTGATAATCCTTTCAGATACTTTCAATGGAATTACTGATTTATTTAAAATTATTTCATGTTAAAATAAATGGCATTAGATTCTGTTTATTGCTGATCATTTTTCAATATAAATAATATTTAATAAATATTTGTTTTTAACCTCATATGCTACTTGCTAGACCTTTACTAATATTCATTTAAGTTAGAATAGAGTGCATATGTATAATATAAACACTTGAAACTTCAAAAATTTATTTTAATGGTCTGTTAATATTTTGTGAATTAGGTTCAGCTTTCTCTATACACTTATTTGTCTGCTGAATTTATTGGAACTGCTACCATTTATACCACCATACGCAGAGTAGGAACAGTGTTACAGCTAATGCACACATTAAAATATTACTACTGGGTCATTAATCCAGCTGACAGCAGTGGCATTACACCTAAAGGATTAGGTAAGTATAATCTTTATCTGTACCTTACACTGTACTATGATTGTTCTATGTTCTGAGTACTGTTGTAGTTAACAGATATGCTTGGTTATGAAAATATCACTCAACTTCTGTCTTTCTTATATAGTAAACTGCTATATTGAGATTTTTTTTTTTTAGTCAAGAAGTTTATAGTTCTGCAATATTAAACTATTTTTGCAAAAAGAACAGGTAAAAAATAATGTTCTATCTTCTATACTATATACTTATTGTGATTAAGGAAATATATTCATAATATTAAAAACAGATGAATGATATTGGTCATGACCCATGAATTCTGATAGTTCTTTCAACATTTTGAAATTGTTTACTTTCTTTATATTTGTTTCCCAACTTCATAGTTTAATACAAGTATAGAAGAAGCTAATTATTCACTGCATTGGGTTATTTAAAATATACTGAAAGTTATTTTTTAATTATATAAAAATACATACTTATCATAGAAAATATAATAATATAAAAGGAAAATTATTCATAACCCAAACCTCAGGAATTAACTGTTACAAGTTTGGTGTATATTCTTCCACTATTTCTCATTGAATAAATCTGAGAAATATTTAAACTCTTAAAGAATTAAGGTTTTCTTGATTTTTGCATATTTTTGTTTTCTTAGCTCTGCATAAGAGGATGTGCCATTTACCTATTTCTAAAGTTTTGATTCTATAAAAAAATCAAATCTACAGATAATTCGGTGATTGATTTCATTGTACATCATTACTTACCTCTACCTTTGATTTGTTTAGAATTTCTGAGAAAAGGTCTCATAATAAATATTGTCAGTTTTATTCAGAAATATTATACCAGTTTACAATTTCACCAGTAGTATGTTTGAGTGCTTTTCTCAGCATATGCACAAATTCATCATTTCATAAAAATTTTTTGATAGGGAAAAATGGCATTTCACTATTTTAATACACATTTATCAGCTTGCTTTTATATATTTTATGGATGGGACTTTAAAAATTGTGATATTTACACTCAGATATAGTGTTCTGTCTTTATGTCTTTTTCTATTTTTTTTAAACTCAATAATGCCTAAAATCTACTGAATGTTCACAATGAGTTGGAATCTATGCTAAGCTTTTTACATGTTAATTTTTAAATAGTTTATATGTAATATATTCTATATACATATTTACACATGCACATAGTACTATATCTAAATATAACTATTTTATTAATATCACTCACATTTTGTAGATTGGGGGAGGAAGTTGGAGAACTAAAATTTGAATCGAGTTTATTTGACTTAGCACTTTTTCTTAAACTACAGAGTTTTCTTAGGAAAATCATATATTCACACATACTTATTTCTGCTTCAAATAAATAATTTCTAATTAATGGAATATTTTTAATATACAGACAACCATATTTCCTAATATTTTACATTTTACTACATGGACTTCATCATTCTATACTTTTATGTAAATGTAAACACACATACATATGCATTTTTTTAATCATTTGAGAATAAATTGTATGTGTGATGCCCTGTTACCCCTAAATACTCTACTGTTTATTTCCTAAAACATAGGGGCTTCACAAAACCAAAGGCAACCATAAGTCTGGTAATTAACATTAAAACAATACTCTAACCCAGTGGTCAGCAAACTCATTAGTCAACAGAGCAGCAAACCGGTTTGCTGACCTCTGCTCTAACCTAATCCAGAGATCCCATTGAAATTTCATCAATTATCCCAATAATAACCTTTCTAGGGGAAAAAAAGAATAATTTCCTCCTCTTGATTCCCAATGGAGGCTATTTTATTGCTCTTAATTGCCTTGGTGTTTTAATATTCTTTGATATGGAATAGTTTGTTTAGCATTTCCTTGATATTTTTGAATAATGCAATCAAATTAATTTTTAGAATGTCCCTTAATTTGGATCTCTTTTATATTTTCTCATGAAGATTTAGGATTTCAGTTGTGGAAAAAATTACATAGAAATCATATTAGTTCTTTCTCATTGTATCATATCAAGTGGCACATGATGTTGAGTTGTCTTATTGCCACTAGTATTAATTTTGATCATTTGATTATAGTGGCTTCTACCAGGGTTCTCTTCTTAAAAAATTTTTTGAACTTATTGGGGTGACATTGGTTAGTAAAATTATATAGGTTTCAGGTGTACAATTCTGTAATACATCTGTATATTGTAATGTGTGTTCAGCACCCTAATTCAAGTATCCTTCCATCACCCTTTATCTCCCCCCACCCCTTACCCTCTTCTATCCTCCCATCCCTTTTTCTTCTGATAATCACTGGGGGGAAAATCAGACCATTTTTGGTGAGTTTTTTGTTCTTATTGTTGCTTAATCCCTTCACTTTTCAACCAGCCCTGCAACCCCACTTCCCTCTGACAGCTGTCAGTCTGTTCTCTGTATCTATGAGTCTGAATCTGCTTCTCTTTAAAATTACTTATTTCTCTTTTGTAATAAGTATTTCATGAGAGAATACATTGAGATATGTAAATATCCTGCTTTTTAAACAAACTCACTGATTCATCCATAACTCTTGTCAGAATTGATTTTTACTATGAATGCTGCCAAGTAGCAATATTTTAAACATTTATTTCTTTAAATTCTACTGTAGAAATAACTCATTTTTCTATTCCATTTATTTATTTGCTCATTTTTAATATTCGTATACATTTTTCAAGGTTTCCTATTTTATTTAGTATGCTGTATCAATAGTTGGTAGGCTTTCTCAGAGAAGGGCCAGACAGTAATTATTTTAGGTGTAGGGAACCTTAGTGTCTCTGTTGCCAATAGTTTAGTTTGCTACTATGTTGCAAAACAGCCCCAAAAAAACCCAAACCCAAAACAATATTTATAGTATGCAAATGAATGGGTATGGTTTGGTTCATGAAACTTTAAAAAAATCTGCCTTGATATAACCCAAGGACTATCCCCTCAGTTGTATGATCACTTATTTTTATGTTCAGGTTGTCTCAGATTTTGCCAGTAGGAACCCCTTCACATGAGTTCTTGGGTTTTTATGACCGATGTCCATATTTTTTTTTTGGTACTTCCTTGCCTTCTTGTATAAGATGCCCTTTGTTCATCTTATACTTTTCTCATCCGAGTCCTGAATTCACCCATTTCTTTAAGGAGCCCTAGATTGTTTTGGTAAATACAGTTTTTAGAAACCAGAATTTCGGTGTTAAATGTGCTTGTTGTATTTATTCTTCTTTGGGTGTTATTGGCTTCTGGGCATTTTTAGTGAAAAGGATGCAGAGATATAAATACATGCATTCCGCTAAACTGATCTGCCTATATTAAAAACTGTGAGTTCATACCTTCAATCCCAGCCCAAAACTATGTGGTTCAATATAACCTCAAACATATCCTATTTTAGTTTTCTTCCTTTAATAGTGAGAAGTCTTACTCCCGGTGTCTTTAATATATTTATAATAAAGGCCCAGTGCATGAAAATTTGTGCATTCGGGGTGCGGGGAGTCCCTCAGTCCGTTCTGTACCCTTTCACAGTCCAGGAGCTCTCAAGGGATGTCTGCCTGCCAGCTTAGGCCTCCTCTATGGGGGAACGGGCCTAAGCTGGCAGTCAGACATCCCTCTGGTAGCCTGGGAGCCCTCGGGGGATGTCCACCTTCCAGCTTAGGTCCACTCCCTAGAGAATCAGGCCTAAGCTGGCAGTCAGACATCCTTCTGGCAACGGGGAACGGACCTAAGCTGCAGTCTGACATCCTTAGTGCTGCTACAGAGGTGGGAGAGGCTCCTGCCACTGTTGCTGTGCTCACAGCCATCAGCACGGCTTGTGGCTGAGCGGAGCTCCCCCTGTGGGAGTGCACTGACCACCAGGGGCAGCTCCTGTGTTAAGCGTCTGCCCCCTGGTGGTCATTGTGCATTATAGCAACCAGTCATTCCACTATTTGGGTCAATTTGCATATTACCCTTTTATTTTACAGGATATTTGCATAGTCTACATTATGAAACCAGTGTTCTAACACCTACACCATCACCTTCTCAGCATTGACATGCCACTTGGCTCTGACCCTCCACAACTTTAACTGTGGATGATCCTTATTGCCTCCTTGACCTCCATTGTTTCTTTGCCACTGCATACCACTGGCCTCTATTATTTTTTTTTGCTTTGCCCTGAAGGTGTTTCCTCCTGGTTCATGCCAGCCTCTGGTATCTCCTTGGCCTCTGGTATCTTCTGGACTCTTAAGCCCTGCTGGCTCTGGCCACGGAAAAGAGAGGAGAGGGGAAAAACCACATATATATCCTATATAATAAAAGCCTAATATGCAAATTTCCCCCCTTGGGTGGTTGTTCGACTAGGAGAGCTGGAGTTCAACAGCTTGCTATTACATGCATTGACCATCAGGCGGCAGTGTAGGCTCTGCCAGCCCTGATGGGCGCTGGTGAAAGTGGAACTTTGGTGGGATGGTGAAGCAGATGAGTGGGCGGCACCAGGCCAAGGCCAGTGCAAACAGAGGCCTGATTGCTGTGCCGATCACCCTGCAGACGCCGACCAGCAACGGTGGGGGGGGGGTAGGGGCTGCCACCCGGCTCCCAGGCACTGAGGGAGCCAGATGGCACCCCGGCCCAATCGATTGTCCTGTAGGTGGGATGGTGGAGCAGGTAAGGGGTTGGTGCCAGGCCAAGGCGGGGTGCCAGGTGGGGCTGCAAGGCTGTGGGGTGCAAGCTGGGGCTGTGAGGCTGGGGGCATGAGTTGGGGCCCGATCTCCACAGGCCATCCTGAGGGACCCCACCGGTGCACAAATTTGTGCACCAGGCCTCTAGTGTGTGTGTGTGTGTGTGTGTTTGTGTGTTTGTTTGTGTGTGTATTGTTGAAAGTATTACATAGATGCTCCTTTTTGGAAGAGCTTTTTTTTTTCTTTCTTTATAAAAAAATTATATTTCTTTATTGATTAAGGTATTATATAGGTATCCTTCCCCCCCTAGTACTCCCCCAACACACCCCATTTTTCTTTATTTTAAAAAATATATTTTTATTGATTTTTAGAGAGAGGAAGGGAGAGAGAGAGATAGCGATGTGAGGGAGAAACTTTTATCGGCTGCCTCCTATAACCTGGGCATATGCCCTGACTGGGAATCTAACCAGCAACCTTTTGGTGAACATGATGACGCTTAACCAACTAAGCCGCATAAGTGAGGGTGAACATGTCTTTTGCTTTATGCTTTAATTTACTTTTTCAAAATATAGTTTTAATTGTTTAATTGTTTTAAACAATTTTGTTGTTAATCCTCATGTGAGGATATTTTTTCCACTGATTTTTAGAGAGAGTGGAAGTGAGTGGAAGAGAGGGAGAGAGAAACCTCAATTTGAGAGAAACACATTGATTGGTTGCCTCCTGAACCACCCCAACTGGAACCATGGATGGAACCTGCAACCCAGGTATGTGTCATTGACTGGGAATCAGACCCATGACCCTCAGGTGCACAGGCCAATATTCTAACCAATGAACCATGCTGTTATTATAGGTGTAAATATAAAATGAACATCTTTTCTAATCCACCTGAAATTTTGTTACTTAGTGTTATGTCAAATTCTGACTTGAAATTTATAGTTTTCTTTTATTAATACTGTTTTAAACTAAAATGCTTTAAGGACACAGTAAAGATACTTTATCTTTCATTAGTTTTTTTTTGAACTTTTGTGAAGTATGATGTCTTTTTGCTTTGATTCTGATTAGCACTTTTGTTTCTTAAATTATTATTTTATATGGTTCCCTGTAAAAAACATTTATTAATATTATAAATATCATAGAAATACATGAACTTGGTAGCAAGTGAAATAATAGAAAGTTTTATGAGTAAAAAATAATATTCTCCAAAGGAGCCAAGATTATCAGCCTTACATATATGCTTTTGTCATTTTTTTCCTGCTCACTGTATGTACATAGGTGTTTCAAGTTATAGGTGTTTTTTATATATTACTGGAGGCCCAGTGCACGAAGATTCATGCAAGAATGGGCCTTCCTTCCCCTGGCTGCCGGCACTGCCTTTGCTCCAGCTCAGAGCCACCTTTCTGCCTTGGCTCTGGCCTGGAGCTGCCTTTCTGCTTTCCCACACTGCCCAGAAGCCCAGAGCAGCTGGGATGGTGCGGAACACCTGTGTCATTGCCATGGTGATGACACACGCATCCTGCCCCTGGCTTCTCAGTGCCTGTGTATGCAAATTAACCTTCCATCTTTGTTGGGTTAATTTGCATACTCACTCCTGATTGGCTGGTGTGCGTCATGAAGATATGGTCAATTTGCATCTTTCTCTTATTAGTGTAGATAAACACAAAGTGGTATTATATGTGTAAATATAAAATGAACCTTATATAAGTAACACTAAGCTTAAGAAATAGAACATTATCATAAGCCTGTTTGAAGGTGCACACACCTTCCTTCCCTCTCCAGCCCAGAGATTACCCCATCTTTAATTTTATGTTTATTGTACTTATACTTTACTTGAGTACTTTTATTTTTTACTATGCTTGACTCCATTGCTATTTATGTATGTATTCCTAAAGGATTGCTTAGCTTCTGTGTTTCACATAAATACTATTATTTATCATTTGTTTTGTCATTCAGTTTTATATTTGTAAGATAAATTTATTTGTATTTTATTTTGTAAAATTAGTTCTTATTATCCACATACACAAAATTTATACATACCTATCTATTTCTATGCAACCTGCTCTTTACATTGTATAATGTATGACAGTAGTAAATAATTACATATAACATTTATTGACTACTTACAATTAAAATGGACCAGGAACTATTCTAATGTCTTTACATATATTGATCTATTTAATTCTCATAAAATATCCCATGACATAAGCACTATTATGAACCTCATCCTAACAAAAATATCCATGTACTAAAGTAATATAAAACTTGTCCAACTTCATTAAATAATGGCAAATTTATAAATAAAACTAAGATAATTTTACTAAGATACTGGTATACTCTACTGGGATGGAATGGGAAATATCATTAGAGGTAGGGCGAGAATTCTGTATTTCTGGTCAATCCTATATAATAAATAGTTAATATGCAAATTGGCCATCACTCCAACACACAAGATGGCTGCCCCCATGTGGTCAAAGATAGCCGCCCCATGTGGACACAAGATGGCCACCACAAGATGGCTGGCAGGGGAGGGCAGTTGGTAGGGACCAGGCCTGCAAGGGAGGGCAGTTGGGGTTAATCAGGCCAGCAGGGGCGGCAGTTAAGGTTGACTGGGCCTGCAGAGGAGGGCATTTGGGGGCAACCAGGCCTGCAGGGGAGGGCACTGGTGGGGGACCAGGTCTGTAGGGGAGGGCAGTTGGGGGTGACCAGGCCTGCAAGGGAGGATAATTACGGGTGACCAGGCTGGCAGGGGAGGGCAGTTAGGGGTGACCAGGCCAGCAGGGGAGCAGTTAGGTGTTGATCAGGCTGGCAGGCAAAAGTGGTTAGGGGCAATCAGGCAGGCAGGCAAGCAAGCAGTTGGGAGCCAGCAGTCCTGCATTGTGAGAGAGATGCCCACTGGGATTGGGCCTAAACGGGCAGTCAGATTCTCTGATATAATTGAAATTATGCAGCATTAGTAGTAATAAATATTATAATTATATCAAATATAACTACTAAAGAATTCCATACTATCCTAACATTATTGCATTAAGCTTATTTAATATCAAAATTTTTTCCTGTCAGACATCACTTGAGGGGTCCCAGATGGAAGAGGGCCTGGGTGAGGGACACACACACACACACACACACACACACACACACACACACACCAGTGCATGAATTTTGTGCACTGGGCCTCTAGTGTTTAAATATTCAGGGATTTTATAAACTGGTACTTAATCATTGATATCTTGAACTTGAAATCAATCATGTTGGGAATATTTACATAACAGAAATAGAACTCTGCAAATGACCTAAATCAGGACCTCACTCTCCACCTTGTACAGTTCTTTCCCTGCATTCAACTGGTTAATGGGTTTCCCTGCCAGGCTGTTCTCAATGTTCAGTTTCTTCACCTAAGAAATGGTTATACAATAGGTGTTCATTTTATAATAATTCATTAAGTTGTCCATGTATATCTTTTGTATAAGTGCTATTTTTTTCACAGTGAAACATATTTTTTTAAGAATACATAATACCAAGTGTTAATAGGGAGGATAGGGTACTTTGTACTATTGGAAGGGCAAAGATGTAGAAGGCAGTCTTGAAAAATAGGGAAGTTATTTTTTTCTCAAGAATAAAAAGAGTGGACTATTTGAATGTTAATTTGCTTTGAGATATAATAATCTATATGTTAATTTTTGCTGAATAAATAAGATGTTAAAAATGACACATAAAGGGAATATAGTTTCAAAACTTATATAAATCCTGGTTGCATTAAGAAAAGTTTGACGTTTAAGGACTATCATGGTTCTAGCTACCTACCTTAAAGGTATAATTTAATTTTTGTATATTATATATATTACATGTGCTTATTGTATGTTCTCATTTTTCAGTAATTAAATATCTGCAGTTAATTAATTTGAAATTTAGATATTATGATGTAATTAATATATATGTATATTAATTGTCCTTATCATTTTCATTTATTGACTCATAAGCATTTATTGAGAGTCCACTATAATATGTATTTGGTACATACAGGTGACAGAAGACCTGCAAAGAAATAATTACAATAGAATGTCACTTTTTCTATGTTTTGTTTGTTAAATGAAGACCACTTTGAGGATGTAAGATGTATTGGGAAAACTTGGATTTGAGGGGGAAAAGGGAACCAACCTATTAAGTTAATAGAAGTGGGAAAAAGTATCTGTGTAACCACTTGATGATTATACATTTATCCATGTATAGTAATGTAATTTTTAAAAACTAATTCTTTCCCTCAAATTTGACATTTAGTGAATAATTTGAAATTGCTAAAATCTGAAAAATTAATGTTTAGATTCTCTGATATAATTGAAATTATGCAGCATTAGTAGTAATAAATATTATAATTATATCAAATATTACTACTAAAGAATTCCATACTATCCTAACATTATTGCATTAAGCTTATTTAATATAAAATTTTTTTCCCATTTTTTTTTCTTTTTGTTTTATTTCAGATGGTCTACGGCCATCACAAAAAGAAATTATATCACTACGGGCATTTATGCTACTTTTTCTGAAACAGCTAATACTAAAGGTAAAATAATTTTATGTAATTTAGAATTTCAATATATTAGGTGAAAAGAAATTTTTGGTAGTTTAAAATCATTATTGTAAAATTAGCACCAACTGTTTAATTCATGGATTGTTTTCAAAATTTTATAAACCTTAGTATTAACTTTGGTTGAATTTTATTTTTGTTAAAGTATCTTTGAGATCCTCTATATTAACGGTTGTAGCACAAAAGCAAGGAATATGTGAATATGAAGCAAGAATAAAGATTTTATTCCAGGAAATGGTGTGTGTCCTCTTTTAATAAGGCTTACATTAATGTATTTTATCAAAGTAGGGTTTTAAAAATATTAATATTTTAAAAATGGAAAATAAAGATAAAATTCTCAATATTGTGAAGTTTTATAGTAATTTGCATTATTTTTAAATTTTATTTTTTTATTGATTTCATAATGGAAGGGAGAGGGAGAAATAGAAACATCAATGATGAGAGAGAATCATTGATTGATTGCCTCCTGCATGCCCCCCAGGTATGTGCCCTGACTAGGAATGGAATGTGACCTCCTGGTTTATAGGTCATTAGTCAACCACTATGCCACACTGGCAGGGGAAGTAATTTGCATTATTTTAAGAAAAGAGTACATGTTTAAAAATAGTGATTATTAATACAACAACATGATCAAAATATACTAACTCTTTATAGGGAATGTCAATCAAATATTAACTTCAGAGAATAGATACAAATTTCTAAATACTTATTTAAACTGAAGTAATAAAGTCTCTTGATTAGGAAGTGTCTGGATATTTTAACTAAAGCATTACTGCTTTTAAGTTTTTAAGAGTTTTTTTAAAAAATGCTCATTTTGATGCCTTTAATTAAAGTTTTATTTTAGATTTCAATTAATACTGTTTTTAAACATTAGGATCGAGGGGTCAAAGAAGATGAACTTCAGAGTATATTAAATTACTTACTTACAATGCATGAGGTAGGACATGGTCTGGGTCTTCTATATTAATTATTATTTTAATTATTTTATTCAAAGCAAAGCATGAAGTTTTAACTAAAGAAATTTTGATTATTCTTATGCAGGATGAAAATATTCATGATGTGTTACAGTTATTAGTGGCTTTAATGTCAGAACATCCAGCCTCAATGATACCAGCATTTGATCAAAGAAATGGAATAAGGTATGAGTATAATATTAGTGTTTTAATAGACTTTAATTGAATACAGTTGTGCTTTCTAGAATGGACCCTATCCTATGAACTTTTGAATAAATATAGCAGTCTTACATGTTAAAAGGAAATAAATGGAGGAAGCTGCTATATAAACTCCAAAACTTAACTGATGGAGGTGTATAGAAAATGGATCTCAGGTCTTAAGAAGAGTAATTAAATCGTTACTATACTGGAGAGTAGTGTTCTAAGAAATAAGCCAGTCAGAGAAAGACAAGTATCACATGATGTCACTCATATGTAGAATATAATGAACAAAAATAAACTGGTGAACAAAATAAATCAAGAGTCATAAAATCACGGAACAGACTGTGGAATCTCAGAAGGAAGGGGAAGGGGAGACAGAAAGAGATTAATGAAAGAACTGTCCTAATATATAAAACCCCAGGGTCTGTAATGACCAACTGAAGGCTCGACCGAGAAATGCATGTGTATGTATTCTTATTTTAAGGTTAGGAATATACAAATGAGTTTTCAAATTCAACATATTATATTGTTATACTTTACTTTTATCCTAATATATAAAAACCCTGGGTCCGTCACATCCGCAAGGACCAGAGGCTCGACCTAATGCCCAGGCTGCGCGCATAGCAGGCTCTGGTGGGTGGGGACTTGTGGCAGTGAAGACCAGGACAGGGGAGGCAGGACGGCACTCACACTCATTCACAACCGCACACACTCACAGACACACACAGTGCCCATCAGCTCACAGCCTTTTCTCCCTTTCTTTCCCTCCCTCCTAGGTCGTTTTCGGAACCTCTCTCAGAATGAGGGAACAAAACAGACTGGGCCTGAGGAGGCCTGGATGGAAGGGAGGCGGGCAGAGTGTGGAGCGGCCCCCACTGGCCCCACCTCCTCCCAGCCAGGAAAGAGGAAGCGGGAGATAGGGAGGCAGGGAGGCCTGGAGAACTGCTGAGAAAAACAAAGAGAGACAGAGACTGGGTGAGATCAGGCTGGCAGGGGAGGGCAGTTGGGGCAACCAGGCTGCCAGGGGTATGGCAGTTGGGGGTGAGATCAGGCCAGCAGGGGAGGGCTGTTAGGTGCGATCAGGCAGGCAGGCAGAGGCAGTTAGGGGTGATCAGGCAGTCAGGCAGGTGAGTGGTTAGGAGCCAGTGATCCCAGATTGCGTGAAGGATGTCCCACTACCCATTAGGCCAGATGCCTGTGGAATCGGGCCTAATCTGGCAGTCGGACATCCCCCAAGGGATCCCCGATTGGAGAGGGTGCAGGCTAGGCTGAGGGAACCCCGCCTCCATGCACGAATTTCATGCATCAGGCCAATAGTCTATATATATAAAAGCCTAAGCGACCAATCGACTGCTCGATTGGTAGCTGTGATGCACACTGACCACCAGGGGCAGACACTTCGACCGATAGGTTAGCTTGTTGCAGGGGTCTGGCCAATGGGGACTGGGCTAGATGGGCCGGACATGCCCTGGAACGCTCCTTCTGTCCCTCCCTGCCCAGCCAACCTCCCACGGTCCCTCCCCAGCTGGCCGGCCCCAATTAGCCCCAATCAGGACTGGGCAACATGGGCCGTACACACCCTGGAGCCCTCCCGCTGTCCCTCCCAGACCCGATCGTGCACCGGTGGAGTCCCACAGCCTGGCCTGTGCCCTCTTGCAATCTGGGAACCATTGGAGGATATCCACAGGCCAGGCCCACTAGTGCATGAATCCATGTACTGGGCCTCTAGTATGCATATATGCATAACCCATGGACACAGACAATAGTGCATCGAAGGCCTGGGTGTGGGTGAGGGGTACAATGGGTGGAATAAAGGCTACATCTGTAATACTTACAACAATAAAGATAAATTTAAAAAAATAAAGACTTTCAAGAAGTGGGAAGAGCTATTTGTTTTTTGCAGGAAAACGAAAGTTTGGAATAATTCAGCCAAAGAGAGCACAAGAAAATTAATGAGTTTAGGATCAAGAGCTAGAATAGTGGCCAGGATTGGAAGGTCCATAGCATGCTAAATTTAGATTTTGTTGTTGTTGATGAAAATTAACAAATTTTTAATGGGGAACTTATTTACTCAGATTTCCATTTTGTAAAATATAGTCAACTGTTTGGAAAAGAGTTGGAGAGGAACAAAATTGTAGTGAGATCATTAGAGCAATTATTACATTCATAAGTGTTAGGGATGATGAGTTAGGGCAGTGACAGTGCAATGGCAATAATATAGATGAAAAATGTCTTAGGGCAAGAGGACAAAGCAAAGGACTTTGATGATTAACTTTATTTATGAAGATTTAAAGTAATTATGTAAACAAGTGAGACATAGTTTTTTGTTAATATATTTTTGAAGGTCACGTTTAAATAAAAATTAATAAAATGTGCTAATTTTTTCTTTTTTCCAAGAATTTGAAATCCTGAGTGGTATTTTGTATTTTACATATGTATAGTTCAATTGTAAAGGATACAGTGCTTATATTTTCAATACTTATAGAAGTTTAAAAGGTCATTGGTTTCTATATTTTTAGGGTAATCTACAAATTACTGGCTTCAAAAAGTGAAAGTATTTGGGTTCAAGCTCTGAAGGTTTTGGGATACTTTCTGAAGCATTTAGGTCACAAGTAAGTAGAAGTTTTTTATAATGAATAATAGAAATGTCTACTGAAATTGTATTTTTACTCCATTTGTATCTAATTTTACATGCAATCTGACTGGAATAATCTTAAAATGGAAAATAGCTTCTTATGGTAAAAGTTGCAAAAATATTTTATAAGACAATATTTATTAATAGTAGATTATATCACAAAGATTACAATTTCAGTAACATAATGTATTCCATATGCTTGCTGAAAAATATTGTTCATTTTAAGGATATAATAAAATATTTCATCAAATAAAGTAAAGCACATATGGATAGGATTTCAATGAAAATTTACTTGTATCGTATATATTAAAATTTCCTTAGAGCTGTTCCTTTGCTTACATGCTAAGTCAATGTTTTATTATTTGGTACATTGGGCTTTATTGGCATTGGCCTTATTGATCACTTTTGTGATTTAAAAGTCCTAAAATATATTTTTTCCCCAAAGTCCAGAAGTCAGCTACTTTAAAAGTCACCTGCTGATACAATAAGTTTTTTTACACTGTTTTAACCATTGTATGATTACTCTTTTAAAATCCATTTTCTATGCAAATGAACCAGCCAAAATTAGTGCTTTTATTTAAATACTAGTAGCACTGCACACAAATCCGTGTGCCAGTAGCTTGCCAGTAGCTCGCTGCTGCCCTCCAGTAGCTCTCTGCCCACTGCCCTGCCCTCCTGTAGTTCCCTCCTCCCTCTCCCCCTGCTCATAACTTGCTGCCCTGCCCCCTCCTATAGCTCTCTGCCCCACTCTCCTGCAGATCCATGATCTGGTCGTTACGGGGTCAGTCATTATGCATCACGGTGTAACAACCATTTGCATATTACATCTTTATTATATAGGATTGCCAAGTGGAATTCCTGTCAGACCCTTACTTTTGCAGTTCTTTTTTTAAAAATTTATTTATTTATTTTAATTAATTAATTAATTAATTTTTTTAATTTTTTATTGTTTTAAGTATTACAAATAGTAGTACATATATCTCTTGCAGTTCTTTTTAGTGTTTAAATTTACCAAGAGTTTACTAATAACACTGATGAAAACTGCACAAAGTCCTGGTAAAAGATATTATTTTTGTTTTGGTATCAAAACAATATTTAAGTAAGGGGGAATGAAGATAGCAATGATACAAAGACTAATTCAGTGTAACCAGATTGTAAGAAAAAGTTACCTATTTATGAGGGAACAGTATATAGATTACTGAGAATGAGAAACACATATACTATAGTATTAAGAGAAAAGGGTTGCTTATTTAAAGAAATCAATTAGGAGATACTAATAAAAGATTCTAACCAAGATGCATCTCTTGAAACTTGTAAAGAAAGCACATTTAAAAATATAGAAATGTTAAAAAAATTGCTATCAAGTACATAATTGTGATTAGAAATTTTACCATACGTTAAAAAAATAAGAAATAAATTATTTGCTTCTGAGGAAGGACAACTACTAACAGAATTTCAAGAAGTTGGAATAAATGGTAGGATAACATGGAAGTATTGAAACACGAGCTTACAAAACTTTGGGGGAAAATTGAAGGATAAAAAACTTTCACACAAATAAAAATGAAATCAGAAGAAGGTCAAGTAAAATTAATTGTGTGGATAGTATACTAAGATACAGAGAAGATGAAATTGGAAACAGAGCAAATAATATATACTGATAAGATTATACCAAGGATTACAGAGAAAATTATTGACATTGAAAGTGCAGAAGTTCCAACAATAGCATGAATGGCGTTTTCAAGTAAGAAAATTGGGATACTGGACTAAACAAATATATACAGCTGTAATTTAGTGAAATCCTAATACAAGATTTTGCCATCTGTACCAAAGATGATACTGTTTATCAGGGAAAATTTCTTGAATGATCAACACAAAAGTATACTATTGGATTTAAATATAAGTAAAGAATATTTTGCGGTATGCAAATAAGGAGAAAAAAAATATGTTGAGTCTTGCCCTAACTTTTCTACAACAACCTTCAATACAGGTAACATAAAGCTCCAACCATAAGGTACTGAAATGAAGAAAATGTGAGACGAAGGATACTTGAAGCAAAAAGGGTGCTGGCAAACCATTTTTAACTATAAGTAATTGTGTTTTTCTGAATAATACTTCAGGAAATTTCTGGGGCAAGAAATGAAGTCCAGCCAGTTAGGCAGACTACAGCTAAGGACTATTGGAGATTAATGCATTAATTTAACAGTAAAAGCAAGATTAAAACAAATGTTCGAGTTAGAGTTGCAGACCAGAATTTACTTTTGATATGATCTAATAATTTAGAAATGGTACAATTATAATAAATTGGGAAATGACTGAGGAAATATAGAAAGTGGAGTAGATCCAAAGAGTCAAATGATATCTATGTAAGCTGACAAATGAAATAGAAATATAGGCTTACTGGCTAAATTTGATGACAGAAGAGAGGAAAAATTAAGATTAAATATGATTATCATTGCTTATATTAGGAAAATATAGAGGACCTCTGATTCCTTTATAGTTACAAAGATAAGCAGTTCAATAAAACTGTGAAGCTTTCAAAAGATTAAAGAGAAAAAATTGCAGTTCTGTATTCAATAAACATCCTAAAATCAAAGTGAATTAGAGAAATGCTGAAAATAAAAGGATGAGTAAAGGTATACCACATAAATACAAATGATAAAAAGAAGTAATCATGACTTAATATTGCAAAAATTCTAAAAGACAAAAAGCAACAAACAATATAAAGGGGGATACTTTAAATTATCAAAGGGTGAAATCTTCATGAAACAGAAATCAAAGGGGAAGTAGACAAATACTAAGTTTAAACATTAAGACAAACTTTAATTTGTTGATCTTGGTTCAAAACAAGTGTAGAGAGAAAGTAATTTAATAATAACAGAAATCAGATT
Source organism: Corynorhinus townsendii (assembly GCA_026230045.1). Classification (NCBI taxonomy): domain Eukaryota; kingdom Metazoa; phylum Chordata; class Mammalia; order Chiroptera; family Vespertilionidae; genus Corynorhinus; species Corynorhinus townsendii. The sequence continues at coordinate 102,855,763 of JAPDVU010000003.1, forward strand.
AACATGGTTTGAACTCTGTATCTTGTTAATGAGGACTATGACTTTAAGTGCCCAAGAAGCATATATAAAAATGTGAAGTAATGTAGTAGACATTAGAGGAAAATTTCAAGACATAGAAATAAACAGGAAAGATTAAGATTATCTGATTAATATGCAATAACATTAGAAAATAGTAACAGTCTGGAACCAAAAAATCTACTTAGAAATTTAAAATTTATTATACAATATTTGTGTCAAAGAGAAAGTACACACTGCAATTACAGAAGTTTTAGAAAATAACTTTAAAAATTATAATATATAGCTAAAGACCTAGTTATATATCTTTTTAGTGGTCTTGGAAACATCCTTGAAGCTCATTTTTTATTCTATAAATGAATAAGACCACTGTGCTTCCTCATTTGGTTTTAGACTCAGTGAGAGCAGATATTAAGTGGTTAATTATAGTATACTGCCATGTGATAATTTGAACAGTTAGCAAAAGGTAATAGGTACAATTTAACATATAGTTTTGATAAAATCAGAACATTTCTTTATAAATGATAAAATATTGATCTTAAATAGTTGATATCAAATAAATGTGAAATACTGGCAGCATTCATACAATAATCATTACTTGTTCAAGATTTGAAACAAATACAACACCCAATTATTAGGGAGGAGAAAATAGGTATTATTTTAGGTGGTTTTATTACATACCTAAAAATCTAAAAAGAATAATCTTTAAAACTGCTAAAAAATGAGATACTACCTAAGCTCAGCATCTTAGTTGTATATGGAGGAATTGTTTGTTTAACAGAGAATCTGACTGGGGTTCAGAAATGAAGCTAAACTGAAGTCTGTGTGGGTTGGTCCTTTATAATAGATAGCATATAATTTATGTCAAGTGCCTGGAATACAGGTTATGAGATAATTATATACTGTAATTGTTAACTGAACTAGATATAGGTTTGGTATCTATCATTACAATTGAGAAGTTTGTTCCAAATAATATATGCTACAAATTCTCCCACCTGAAGATGGAACTTAAGTCTTCTCTTCATGAGTATTGGGTAAATTTACTAGCTTTCTTTCAAAGAATAATAAAACCTGGCAGTGGTTTTCACTATTTATGAAGAGTAATATCAACAGTCATATACTTCACCTTTGTGTTATTCTTCTAAAAAATAAATAACTCTAATATAATCCAGAGAAAGCCTCATACAGCCCCAAATTTTGAGATACATTCTATAAAACATTTGACTAGTCCTCCTTAAAACTGTTGAAGGGCATGGCAAACAAATAACAGGAAACTCCCACACATCAAAGGAGTATACTAGTAAGGATATATGATGATTAAATGTAAGGTGCTATCATGTATAGAAAAAGCACATGAAGGAAAACTGTTGAAATATAAATAAAATTTGTAGGTTAGTTGATAATATACCTCTGTTGATTTCTTAGTTTTCACATGTGTATTATGTTATGAAGAAGTTGGGTGACTACTAGGTAGGAACACTCTGTACTATTGTTTAACTGTTCTATAAAATTTAAGTTTCCAAAACAAAATACATGTATATAAATTTTAGAACCTTAACTTGGATATATGCTTGACTATTAAAATAAAATGTTGCTTTAGGGAGATGATCTGATTATGGTTATCCTCAAAACAGAATTCTAAGAAATGGATCAAATACATGTTCAAAATGCCAAAATTCTAAAGCTACAGGGGACTTCTGATGAAGATAACAGAGTAGGTGATCTCTGTGCCCTCCATCTCCCACAAATGCATCAAAATCACAACTATATTATAGAACAGCCATTACTGAAACCACCTGAGGCGTAACTGAAATAAATTTCTATAAGGAGACAAAGAAGAAGCCACTTGGAGACTGGTAGGAGAGATGGAGACATGGAACAGAGAGGTCACACACCCACAGTGTGGTAAGAATCAGCAGAGGTATATTGGCTGCATTGTTTTCACCTGAGAAATGAGTGGTCCCAGCCCCAAATGTAGCTCTTTAGATCAGACAAGCAGTGTTGGGAAGAGGAATCCTTATTATCATCTGACTGAAAACCAGCAGAGATAGCATCTGAGTAAGATTAAGGGCTGCTAGAGACCAAGTTGATTCTTTTGAGGGGGGCACACATGGCCTCTCATTCACAAACTCACTCATTTTAAGCTTTAGTTCAGAGACATAAATACAGGGAGGAACTGAATTGATTTCAGCATGAAGGCTGGAGAGGCATGGATTGGGGTAGCTTTCTTCAGGGACAGAAGTGCTGGCAAGCATCATCATTACTTTGTTGAACTTTCCCCCCACCAAGCTTGCAAGCTCAAGCTGGGATCAAATCTGAGCTAACATTGTTCACCTTGTGCTGGTGATTTCCTGAGACCTGGCCACACACAACTGATACACTGGGTTGAAACCTCTTTTAGTGGCTTTTCCATACCAGCAGCCTGCCTGGGCTCATGCTGCAGACTTTCCCAAAATCTTTTAAAGGTCCACAAATCCCAAAGAAGCAACAGCTAGCCTGGCCATGCCCTCTCTCTCTTGCTAAGCAGCTCCAAGCAAGGCACAAAGTGGCAACAGGTCTCAACTTGCATTGTAGATTCCACCAAGTGGTCCCAAGCCTCGCGTAAATGGCAGCCAGCCTTAGCTTGAAACAGAGCTTCAACTAAGCAGTGACAAGCTTGGCAAAAGTGGCAGCTCATCTCAGGTCACATCATGGTACCCACCAAAGGGCCCAAAGCTCTGTACTAGTGGCAGCTGGCCTCAATTCATAGCATAGCCTCTCACAAGTGCCTCCAAGACCAGCACAAGTGACAACCAAACACAGCTCACTTTCTAGCTCCTACCAAGCAGCTCCAAGGTGGATACAAGTGGTGGTGGACATTAAATTACACTGGAGCCTTCCCAGAGGCTCCACAACACCACCACATGGTGGCTGGCATTTTACCAAACTAGAGCACTGCCTACCCAGGTCCACAAATGACACATCTAAAAGGCAGATTCCGTTGGCACCGAACCCTGTTAAAGTGACTCCTACTTATCAGGTCAGCACCCACAGAACATCTTGTCTACTACAGTAGCCTTCATAACCAGTAAGCTTGAAGGTCAGTTCTACCTACTGATGTGCCAACAGCAATCAAGGCTTACCTACAACAGGAGGGCACATATAACCCACACAAGGGACACTTCTGGAGCACCAGCTCAGGTGATCAGGGAGAGTGTGCTACTGGGCCCCACTGGAAACCTACTATATATAGCCACTTTGCTGAGCCTGGGAGACATAACAGATATATCTAATAAATAGAAATGAACACAGGGATGCAGCAAAAATGAGGAGACAAAGAAACATATCTCAAATGAAAGAACAAAACAAAACTCCAGAAAAAGAATTAAGTGAAATGAAGGCAGGCAGTGTACCTAATACAGAGTTAAAAACACTGGTTACAAGGATGCTCAATGAATTTAGGGAAATAATAGATGAACTCAGTGAGAAATCTAACATAGAGACAATAAAACATAAAGAAAAAGAGATACAAACATAAAAGTATAGTCAGGAATAAAGAATACTGAAATGAAGGATATATTAGAGGGAATTAATATCATATTACATGGAGTAGAGTTTCTAGTCAACAATCTGGAAGACAAAGTGGCAGAAAACATTCAGTCAACACAGGAAAAGAAAAATAATTTTAAAAAATTAGGATAGAGGAAACATCCTCTGTGGCAACATCAAGCATATAGCATTTGCACCATGGGGTACCAAAAGGAGAAGAGAGAGGCCATTATCCCTGATGAGCATAGTAGATGGAAAAATTCTCAACAAAATGTTAGCAATTTGAATTCAGCAATATATTAAAAAGAATATACACCATAGTCAAGTGAGAATAATTTCCGGGATGCAAGGTTGGTACAATATCCACAAGTCAATTAATGGGATATACCTCATTAACAAAATGAAATATAAAAATTATGCACTCATGTCAGTAGATTCAGAAAAAGTATTTTACTATATCCAACATCTGTTTACAGTAAAAACTCATAGGAAAGTGGGGCTATAGTGATCATGCCTCTATTATAAAGGCTATATATGACATATCTGCAGCCAGTATCAATCTCTGGTGAAAAGTTGAAAGTTTTTTCTTTAAGATGAGGGGCAAAACTAGGATGTGCGCTTTCATCACCTAGCAACAGCAATCAGAAAATAAAAATAAATAAAAGGCATTAGAATTTAAAGGAACAAATAAAACAGCCATTATTTGTAGATGATATGATACTAGATAGAGAGAATTCTGAAGATTTCACCAAAAACGCATTAGAACTAATAAATGATTTCAGTATAGTTGCAGGATACAGTATTTATATTTAGAAATCACCAATAAAATACCAGGTATTGAGAAAAACCCATTTATAATTACATCAAAAAGAATAAAATACCTTGGAATAAATTTAAGGAAGGTGGTAAAAAACCTGTACTTAGAAAATTATAAGATATTGAAGAAAGAAATTGAAAAAGGTACAAATAAATGGAAGAATATCATGCTCGTGGATAAGAAGAATTAACATATTTAAAATAATTTGTACTACCTAAAGCAATCTATAGATTCAGTGCAATTCCTATCAAAATACCAATGACATATTTCACATAAGTAGAACAAATATTCCAAAAATTTATGTGGATCTATAAAAGATCCCAAATAGTCACACTAGTCTTGGGAAAGAAAAGCGAAGTTGGAGGAATCATACTTACTGATATCAAACTATACTACAAGACCATAGGAATAAAAACAGCATGGTACTGGCCTAAAAACAGACATATCGATTATTGAAACGAAATAGAGAAATTAAGCCACACCAGTATGATCAGCTAATGTATGAAATAGGAGGCAATAATACAAATGAAGTTATAGACAGTCTCTTTAATAAATGGTAAACATGCAAAAAAATAAAAACAGACCACTCTTTATACCACACGTAAGAATAAACTCAAAATGGATTAAAGGCTTAAAAGTAAACCCAAAACCATAAAACTTCTAATAGAAATCATAAGCAGTATACTCTTTGTTATTGCTCTCAGTAATATGTTTTAGGATATGTCTTCTTGTTCAAGGGAAACAAAATGAAAAATAAACAAGTGGGAGTATATGAAACTAAAAAGTTTTGCATAGTGATGAATATCACCAAAAAAAAAAAAAAAACTGAAAAGCCATCCAACAGAATGGGAGAAAATATTCCCCAATGATGCATGCACTAGCGGTTAATACCCAAAATATATAAAGAACTGAGACAACTTAACACCAAATAATCCAAACACTACAATTAAAAAATGGGCAGAGGAAATAAGTAGGACTTTCTCCAAAAGGAACCTCAGATGACGAAAAGACATATGAAAAAATGCTCAAAGTTACTAGTTATCAGGGAAATGGAAATTAAAACCACAATTAGGTATTACCTTACATATCTCACAATGGCTATCATCAATAAATTAACAAACACTAATTGTTGGGGTGGGGAGGATGTGGGCCAAAAGGAACCTTTGTGCACTGTAGATGGGACTGTAAATTGCTTCAGGTGCTATGGAAAACAATATGGAGATTAATCAAAAAAATTAAAAATAGAACTACCATATGGCCCAGCAATTCTACTTCTGGGTATTTATAGGAAGAAATTCAAAATAGTAATTCAAAAGATCCATGCACTCCTGTCTTCATTGCATCATCCTATCTAATAAAAGAGTAATATGCAAATTGACCATACCTCTGCTACACCAAAAAGCCACGCCCACCAGCCAATCAGGAGGGAATATGCAAATAAACCAAACCAAGATGGCTTCAGCCACAGAGAGCAGGAGGGAGGCTTGGGTTTCCCCGGCAATGGAGAAAGCCAAGCTCTCCGCCTGCCCTTGCTGGCCCAGGCCTCCACTCAGTGCTACAAAGTTTTGATTATAGAAGCTAAGTAAAGCCCAACAGAAATGGCGGCAGCCATGGAGCTGGAGAAAGCAGGAGGCTAGGGTTGCCCACAGCGATGAAGGAAGCCAAACTTCTGCAGCACTGACCTGCTTTGGCCTCCACTTAAGGCTACAAAGTTTCAATTATAGAGGATACATAAATCCCAACAGAAATGGCTGCCACCTGCTCCTCTCCAGGCTACAAAGTTTCAATTGTAGAAGATAAATAAACCCCAGATTCCAGGGCCTCTGCTTGGGTTGCTGGGGAGCGTGGCTGGCCTGCAAACCACCACAGGCCCCTCGCCCAGGCCACCCCACGCCCCAAGGGAACCCGCACTCTGATCTGGGACACCCTTCAGGGCAAACCAGCTGACCCCCACCTGTGCACCAGGCCTCTATCCTATCTAATAAAAGATTAATATGTAGATTGACCATCACTCCAACACAAGATGGCCAGCAGGGGAGGGCAGTTGGGCGGAACCAGGCCTACAAGGGAGGGCAGTTGTGGGCAATCAGGCCAGCAGGGGAGTGCAGTTGGGAGGGACCAGGTCTGCAAGGGAGGGCAGTTGGGGGTGATTAAGGCTGCTGGGGAGGGCAGTTAGGGGTGACCAGGCCAGCAGAGGAGGGAAGTTGGGGGTGATTGGGTCTGCAGGGAAGGGCAGTTGGGGGGGACCAGGCCTGCAGGGGAAGGCAGTTAGGGACAAATACGCTGGCAGGGGAGCAGTTAGGCATCAATCAGGCTGGGAGGGGAGTGGTGAGGGAGTGATAATGCTGGCAGGCAGAAGCATTTAGGGGCAATAAGGAAGGCAAGCAGGCGAGCAGTTGGGAGCCTCCAGTCCTGGATTGTGAGAGGGGTCCCAGATTGCAGAGGGTGCAGGCTGGGCTGAAGAACACCACCCCCCCTCCCCCCCGCACGAATTTCGTGCACCGGTCCTCTAGTTATTTATAATAGCCAAGATATGGGCACAACCCAAGTATCCATTGATAAATGAATGGCTAAAGAAGGGGTGATACATATATATAATGTAATATTAGCCATAAAAAAATGAAATTTTGCCATTTGCGACAACATGGATGGGATCTAGAGGGTATTTATTATTCTAAGTGAAGTAAGTCATATATAGAAAGACAAATGCTATATTATTTTACTATATGTAGAATATAAAAACACAAACAAAAATACAAGATAGAAGCAGACCAATAGATACAGAGAACAAATGAATAGCTGCCAGATGATAGGGGTTTTGGGGGATTGTGTGAAAATGGTGAAAGGATTATGAAGTGCAAATTGGTAGTTACAAAATAGTCTCAGGGATGCAAAGTATGGCATAAAGGATGTAGTCAGTACTATTTTCATAACTGTGTATGGTATCAGGAGTGTACTGGACTTTGGGGTGGTCATTTTGTATGTTATATAAATGTCTAATCACTATACCTGAAACTATTTTAATATTGTATGTCAACTATAATTGAAAAAATTTAAAAATATTTAAAAAATACTCTATTATTTTACAGTTATGATTATTTTGTTTTATAACAATTTAAAACATATTATTGAATTTTCATGGAGGAAATAAAAATTCTCAACCAAATATGTTTGTCTAAAGTCTTAACTATAAACACTGTAATTTCTGGGTGAATTCTTTAATATGATCACACTATAAAATGTATTGTTGCCCTGGCCTGTGTTGCTCAGTTGGTTGGGCATCGTCCCATGTACGGTTAATGGTTTGATTCCAGGTCAAGGGACATATCTGGGTTGTAGACTCATTCCCTGGTAAGGGGTGTGCAGGAGGTAACCAGTCAAGGTTATGCTCTTGAGGTTTCTCTTTCTCTCCCTCTCCCCTTCTTTCTCTCTAAAAAGCAATCAAAAATAAAAATAAATAAAATGTATCATTGATTGTTAAATGAATCAACTTGCTGTCTATATTAGTTAGTTTTTGGCCTTTGTAGACATTTGTTTAACTTAATGGTTTGTTTATTTGTTTATTTTTCGACTAGTTGAAATTAGTTCAGTATTTTGGCACAGCCAGTTATCTATTAACAAAAAAGTAATGATGTAGATTCTGGTAGTATGACAGTTGTGATGAAGCTTTCGTCTCACCTACTCTCAACTCCAACCTGTTTGGCTCTCTTAAGGCAAATGTTGGTTTCTGTGTGCTCCTCAGTACAAAAGAGTTTTGGTGTGCAATTGGGGTTTTAGCAAAGAAAACAAGACAATTGGTGAGGAATTTTCTCTCCCATAGGAATCACAACTAGCTGAAGAAGTATGGTAGAGGGCTAAGGTAAAGACTAAAACAGAAAATCTTGAGAGGTGTTTTACTCTCAGAGATCTCAGGGCCCCATTTTGTCTCCTCTATTTCGTTCCATTCCCCAGGAATGTTATTGTTGGCTTCTGTGTAAGTGACACCAGAAAGCTGAGATGTATCTGAAATGATGGGATGAATCTTCCCTAACCATCAAGCGATATTGGAGTGCTAGCATGTTGGCTCCAGGGCTTACAGCAGGCTAAGGTTTATACTACAGGCCACTGTATTTAAAGGGTCTTTTGCCTTAACACACCTGCAGGGATCCCATCATGTAACATTCACAACAGTGAGATCTGACCTGAACTGTGTGAAATTGAAATATCTCACTAAAGGGGCCTAGCATCCAGAGACAGGAGAAAAGAAAGAATCATCAAACTATGTACTCATTGTAATATAACTAGTGGTGAAGGCTATGGTGGTACCTTTGAATTTTATTTTTAAAAACAGGATATGAGGTTCAAGTAGGCCACCAAGGTCATATTTTGCTTCTTTAGCCTAACTGCAATCACTGAAATAGTGTGATGGAAGATTTAAAAGTGTGGATCAAAAATACAAAGGGAGAGAAAAGATAAAATTGTAGAAAACCAGGTGATTGAGTGTGTGATGAATATGAATTATTAGAGAAAAATAATGGACAAAACATGATATCCTGAAACACTTTGTACTACTAAAAATTTAGAAATGCTGGATAAAATAAACCATGAATTATTTCAGAAGTATAACCGACCACACAAAAAGGAAATTCTCAAATACCAAAAAATGAAGATTAATCATAATAGGAGAAATTATTCAAGATAATATTAAAAGAAACTATGAAGCTTAAAAATAATCAAAAGTAGCTTTTAGATTGAAAGGTTAGTGATTAAAATTGACAACTCATGGACATACTAAATAGGTTCATAAAACCTAAGAAATAATTGGTGAACTTGAAGTTAGAAATGAAGTAATGACCTAGAATATAGCACCAAAAGAGAAAACAAAAGTTGAAAACTAGGAAATGAAGCTGAGAAATATGGAGAAAAATGAATGGTTTCATAGAACAAAATGCTGAGGAATAAATTTAACGAAGGGGGAAAATGATCTATACACTGAAAGCTATAAAAAGTGGCTAAAAGGTCTGAAGAAGATACAAATAAATGGTAAGATACTCTATTTTCATAGATAGAGGAACTGTTGTTAACATGTTCATACTACCTAAAGTGATCCACAGATTGAATGGAATTACTTTCAAAATTGCAATGGAATTTTAAATAGAACAAACAGTCCTAAAATTTGTATGCAATCACAAAAGACTCTAAATAGCCAAAGCTGTGTTGAGAAAGAATAAGACATCCTTCACGTTTCATGCTTTTAAACTATAGGGTAGGATAAAAATAGGTTTAGAGTTGTGACTACATGAAACACAGAGTTTATTCTTGTGTTTTTTATTAATTATTGTTTTATTTACCATGTAAACAACTATAAACCTTTCACTACTTACTATACATATCAAAGCTATAGTAATGAAACAGTGTGGTATTGCATAAATACAAACAGACACAGATCAGTGGAACAGAACAGATCCAGAAATTAACCCATGCATATTTGGTCAATTATATGACAAAGGAGCCAAGAACATACAGTGGGGAAAAGGATATTTAATAAATAGTGGAGTGAACAACCTAATTCTCTACATTACTTTTTATACATTCATCCATTGATGGCCACTTAGGTTATTTATATTCCTTGGCTATTTGTAAATAATGCTGCAATTAACTTGAAGGTACAGATATCTCCATATAAAAGTGGAATATTATTCAGGCCTAAAGACTAAGGAAATCCTGCTATTTGTGACATCATGGATGGATCTTGGGACACAATGCTAAGTGAAATAAGGCAGACAGAGAAAAACAAATATTGTATGATTTCACTTATATGTGGAAATCAAATAAACCAAACTCAATAGAAACAGAATGTAAAAAGTGGTTTCCAGATGGCAGTAAGTGGGGTGTGGAAGAAATGTGTGAATTCACTCAAAAGATACACAGCTTTGGCTCAGTGGATAGAGCATCGGCCTGCGCACTGAAGGGTCCCAGGTTCGATTCTGGTCAAGGGCACGTACCTTGGTTGCGGGCACATCCCCAGTAAGGGGTGTGCAGGAGGCAGCTTATTGATGTTTCTCTCTCATCGATGTTTCCAACTCTCTATCCCTCTCCCTTCCTCTCTGTAAAAAAATCAATAAAAATACATTAAAAAATAAAATAAAAATAAGAGAGGGTATGAGTTGGGTGTGAAATTCCTCTGTACCTTTTGATTGTCACCATTTAAATTTTTATTTTTTTAAAAGTTTGCAGTTGATATATAATATTGTAATAGATTTAGGTGTACAGCATAGTTACTAGACATTTATGTATATATATAAAAGCCCAGCAACGTTTACAGTGGAACGACCAGAACCACTAGTTGACCAGTTGCTGTGATGTGCACTGTCCACCAGGGGCAGACGCTCAATAGAGGAGCTGCCCCCTGGTGGTCAGTGTGCTCCCACAAGTGGGAGAGCCGCTCGTCTCCACATAAGGAGCAGCTGCTCAAAGGGTGGGTCCACAATTGCTCGGCTGGCTGGGATGAGCGGTACTCCCACAGCAGGATGATCCCTACAGGCCACGCCCCCCACCAGTGCACTAATCCCATGCACCAGGCCTCTAGTATAATTCATAAAGTGATTACCTCATTAAGTCTAGTACCCGTCTGACACCCTGCATAGTTATTGGAATATTATTGACTCTATGTATTTCATATGCTATATTTTATGTCCCAGTATTCTTTTTGTAACTGGCAATATGTACATTGTAATTCCTTCACCTTTTTCACCCATTCTCCCAACTCCCCTCTCATCTGGCAATCATCAAACGTGTCTGAGTTTGTGTCTATGAGTTTTTTATTTTGTTTTTCAACCCAATAAAATTATTATTTTAAATACTAAGTAATAAAAAGTGGTAAACCAATCCTATCTAATAAAGAGGGAATATGCTAATTGACCGTCACATGCTCACAAAGATGGTGGCACCCACAGCCAAAAAGGAGGGATTATGCTAATTGACTGCCATACCCTCAAAGATGGCGGTTCCCACACCCACAAGATGACAGTGCCCAGTCCCCTCAGCCCCGCCAGGGTGTCAGGCACACAGCACAGCCAGACCCACCCCGAGGCGGGTCCATCCACTCCGCGTGCCTGCCTCTGGAGTCTCTCCACCCCCCAGCCACCCAGAGCCAGCCCGAAGCGCAGGCAAGCCTTGGATGTCAGCTGCCCAGCTTCCTAGGACCAGCCCAAGGTGCAGGCAAGCCTCAGCTGTTGGCTGCCAAGTTGCCCAGGGTGGGACCAAGGCACAGGCAAGCCTTGTGTAGTGGCTGTCCAGCTGTTCAGGGCCACCTGAGTCTCAGGTAACCAGGGCTGTCTGAGGCTTGCACTGCCAGCAGTGGCAGCAGCAGAGGTGTGATGGGGGTGTCACCTTCCCCTGGTTGCTTGGTCGCCTCCCACCCCTGAGGGCTCCCAGACTTTGAGAGGGGTCGGGCTTCTAGTATTAAAATAAACTTTAAGTCAACTAAGTTAATGAGGCTAAAGAGGGGTACCATCCTATATAATAAAAGCCTAATATGCTGTGTCCAGTCATTGGATCATCTGTTCAACCGATGAAAGTGTGATATGATAAGGCCGCTTAACTGATTCTTATGAAAACTGACCACCAGGGGGCCGACAGTGTACTGGTCGACTAGTCGCTATGACATGCACTGACCAGCAGGGGGGCAGACACTCCAACTGGTAGGTTAGCTTCCTGCTGGGGTCTGGCCAATTGGTACTGAGCGAGACAGGCTGGATATGCCCTGGTCGTGTTCCCTCCCTGGCTGGCATCCATGATTATGTATTTACCCAAGAAAAATGACACACTAAGTTCATACCTAGACTTATGCATGAATATTCTTAGTATCATTATCGATAATAGGCCCAACCTGGAAGGATCAAAATGTATCAATTAGTGAATGGATAAACAAAATACCATATGTCCACAAAATGGAATAATATTGCACAATTAAAATAAAACTACTGATGTATGCTATAACATTAATGAGTCCTAAATACATTATGCCAAATGATAAAAGTCCAATGGGAAAGACTGTATATTATATGATTATATAAGAAATGTCCAGAATTCAGATTAGTGTTTATGTGGGGTTAGCAATGGGAATTGGGATTAACTTCAAGTGGGCATAAGAGGGTGATTAAACAGTTATAAATGGGATAGTGATGCTTGTGCAAATTATAAAATACTCTAAGAATTGAAGGAAAGCACTGAATTATCTATATATTTAAAAGGCTAATATGCTAAGTGTGACGGTTCAGCCAGTAGCTATGATGTGCACTGATCACCAGAGGGCAGATGCTCAGCACACAGCCATGGAAAAATGGAACAGACTGATGAATCGTATGTAAGGAGGGGTGGGAGAGGGCAGGAAGAGATTAACCAAAGATATTATATGCTTAGTAGAGGCCTGGTGCACGGATTCGTGCACCATTGGGGTCCTTTGGCTTGGCCTGTGGGGATCAGGCCAAAACTGGCAGACTAACAGCCCCCGAGGGTTCCTGAATTGTGAGAGCATGCAGGCCAAGCCGAGGGACCCCACCAATGCACGAATCCATGCACCGGAACTCTAGTAAATATGTAAAATGTGTGAATTTATGTTATACATATTATACCTCAAAATTTTGAAAGCAAAATTAAAGACTTTTAGAAAATGTAGGATTATATTGTCTTTACCTTGGATTAAGGAAATGTTTCTGAAACAATAAGTTGGCAAATCATCCTGGAAAAAGTTGAGAAATTTGACCACTAAAATTAAAATGTTTTATTTTTAAACTTTTTTTTATTGTTTAAAATATTACAAATAATAGCACATATGTTTTCATTTTTCCTCCATTGACCTCCCCTGGCCTTCCCCCACCCCCTGGCACATGCCCTCGCCTCCCTAGTTTCTGTGTCCATTGGTTATGCTTATATGAATTGCTTGATCTCTTAACCCACCCTCCCAACCCTCCCCTGCCTTCCTGCTGATGCTTGACTGTCTGTTCAATGATTCTTTGTCTCTATATGTATTTTTGTTCTTCATTTTATGATGTTTTTTATATTTCATAAATGAGTGAGATCATGTGATGTTTATCTTTTTCTGACTGGCTTATTTTGTTTAGCATAATGCTCTCCAATTCCATCCTGTTGCAAATCATGAGCATTTCTTCTTTTTTACAGTAGCATAGTATTTTCATTGTGTAGATGTACCACAATTTTCTGATGGAGAGACTTTGCCTGTGTCCAAATATGTGGTGTATCTTTTTTTAAAATTTTTATTGATATTTTACAGAGAGGAAGGGAGAAGGATAGAAAGTTAGAAACATCGATGAGAGAGAAACACCAATCAGCTGCCTCCTGCCCACACCCCACTGGGGATGTGCCCACAACCAAGGCACATGCCTCTGACTGGAATCAAACCCAGGACATCTCAGTCCACAGGCCGACGCTCCAGCCACTGAGCCAAACCAGTCAGGGCTGTGTTGTATCTTTGAAAATGACCCATGTGTACTTGAGAAGAATGTATATTTTGTACTTTGTGGTGGAATGTGCTGAAGATGTCGATTGAGTCCATCTGATCTAGTGAGTCGTTTAGGATTGTTGTTTCTTTGCTGATTTTTTTTGTCTAGAGGATTTATCTAGTGTTGTCAGTGGGGTATTAAAGTCCCCAAAATGCTCATATTGCTGTCTATCTCTCCCTTGATATCTTCCAAAAGGTTTTTAATGTATTTGGGTGCTCCTGCATTGGGTGCATATATGTTTACCAGAGTTATATTCTCTGATTGTATTGATCCCTTTAGAATTATGAAGTGGCCTTCCTTGTCTTTTCTTATGGCCTTTACTCTGTGGTCTATTTTATCAGATATAACCCCAGATTTTTTTTTTTTTTTTTCATTTCCATTTGCCTGAAAGATATTTTTCCATCCCTTCACTTTCAGTCTTTGTGCATCCCTTGTTCTGTGGTGGGTCTCTTATGGACACCAAATATATGGGTCATGTTTTCTTATCCATTCAGTCACTCAATGTCTTTTGATTGGAGCATTTAATCCATTTATGTTTAATGTTATTATTGATAGGTACTTGTTTGTAGCCATTTATATTCTTTATGCCTGCGTGCCTTCTTCCCTTTCTATTTCTTCTTTTTACAACAGTCCCTTTAGGAATTATTGCATTGCCTGCCTGGTAGTGATAAACTCCCTTAGCTTTTTTTTTTTTTTTTTGTCTGTGAAGCTCCTTATTTCACTTTCAATTTTGATTGATAGCCTTGCTGGATAGGGTATTCTTGGATGCAGTCCCTTGCTTTGCATCAGTTTGTATACTTCATTCTATTCCCTTCTGGCCTGACGTGTTTCTGTTGAGAATTCATTTAATAATCCGTTGGGAGATCCTTTGTAAGTAACTCTCTATCTCTCTCTTGCAGCCTTTAAGATTCTCTTTTTGTCCTTAATGTTTGCCATTGTAATTACACTGTGTCTTGGTGTGGGTCTTTTTGGGTTCAGCTTATTTGGGACTCTCCTTTCCTGTGTGACTTTTTTCTTCTCCATATCAGGGAAGTATTCTGTCATTATTTCTTCAAATGGGTTCTCTAATCCTTGCTGCTCTTCTTGTCCTTCTGGCACCCCTATTATATGTATGTTACTTCGTTTCATGTTGTCCCAAAGCTCCTTTAGGCTTTCCTATTTTAATGTTTTTTCTCCATTGTTGTTCAGATTTGGCTTCTTTTTGTATCTTATTTTCTAACTCACTAATTCGGTCCTCCGCTTCTCCTAGTCTACTGTTGAAATCTTTCATCGTGTTTTTGATTGTAGTTATATCACTATTGATTTCCTCTTGATTCTTGCATAGCTTGTTGATTTTCTCATCCATCCGGTATATGATCTGTATGACCATTTCTCTGAATTCTTTTTTTTTTGACATATTGCATGGCTCTGTTTCATTTAGTTCCTTTCTTGGTGATTCTGCCCTTTTTTTGGGGGGAAAAGTTAAAAATAAAATTAAATATGTAAAAAAGTGAGAAGACAAGCTACAGAGTAAAATAACATATTTATGATTTATGTAGAATACAATGGATTTGTACCTTGAATATATCAAAAGTTATGGGATCAAATAAAAAGAAAAAAACTTTAGGAGCAATATAAACAGTCAATATAAACAGTCAATTCCCAGGAGGGGAGACCTAAAATGGCAGCAAATATATGGAAAGATAGTCAGTTTCAATTGCAATCAAGAAAGTGCAAGTATTTTTACAGCATTGTTCATTGCAGGGCCTCTTTTCTCCATTGTACATTTTTTGCTCCTTTGTCAAAATTATTTACCCATGTATATGTTTATTTCTGGACTCTCAATTCTGTTCCATTATTCTGTGTTACTTTTTTTCTCCCAATACCATTCTATTCTTATTGTGATTGCTCTGTAGAATAATTTTAAGTTAGGTAGCATGATACATCCAGCTTGGTTCTTTTTCTCAGAATTGCTTTTTATATTTGGGGTCTTTTGTGTTTCCATATAAATCTGATGATTTTTTTGTTCTCTTTCTATAAAACATTTTACTGGGGTTTTGAGGGGTATTACATTAAATTTGTATATTATTTTGGGTCATATGGACATTTTAACTAATTAATTCTTACACTCTCTGAATTCAGAACATCTTCCCATTTCATTGTGTCTTTTTCAATCTCTTTTAATAATGCTTATAGTATTCAGTATATAGGTCCTTCACTCATATAGGATATAAAACTTAAAGTAACAAATGAACAAGCAAGAAAAATACACACACAAAAAAACTAATAGGCACAGATAATAATATGGTAATTACAAGAGGGAAAAGGGATATAGACATAGTAAAAGGTAAAAGGGGGCAAATATCAGGTGATGGAAGGTGATTTGACTTTGTGTGGTGGGCACACAATACAGTATACAGGTCATGTTTCATAGAAATGTACACTTGAACCCTACATAATCTTATTCACCAATATCACCCCATAAATTTAATTAAATTTGCAGATAAAAAAGTTTTATTTAATGCCTATTAGGATGGTAAACTTTAAAATGTTGACAATATCAAATGTTGGTAAGGATGTGCATAAGAACACCTTTCAAATCACTGGTATAATTGTATAATTCATATAATCACATTGGAGAACACTTTAATAATTGTCAAATAGGTGAAAATGTGCATACTCTAATACTTAGTAATAATCTCTTTAATATAGAGAAACTCTCATATGTATACATAAAAGTTTAATGCAGCATTGTTGGCAATAGTGAAAATTGGAAATAACAAAAGAATATCAATAGGCTAATAAATCAATTAGGTATCCTCATACAATTGGATATATTCAGTTTTGGAAATTAATTACCAAAAGTTAACTTTTGCAAACCTAATATGAAGCAGTAACACAAGTAGCAAAAGGATATGCAATAATGATACCATTTATTTAAACTTTTAAAATATGAAAAAAAAGTATGATAACAGTATAGACAGTATAACTTTTTCAGAATTGGACCATTTGAATAGAAATTGGAACAACGGTATAGAAAAGTTGAGTATGTATTCATAGAACTTAGTAGATGTATATTCAATTTTACATTTTTGAGAATATATTTAGTTGGTATCTTACCTGCAACCTGGGCATGTGCCCTGGCCCAGAATTGCTTGGGATGACACTCAACCAACTGAGCCACACTGGTCAGGGCTACCTGTAATTTTTTTTTAAGTAACCAATAAAATGGATAAAAATTTTTCATACTTAATTCAGGCAAAATGTTCTCCAATTTAGAGAGGAAACCAAAAATAATCTTAGAACAAACTATAGGCAGCAAAAATCTCAGACATCTCTCATAGCAATATGTTTACCAATACATTTCCTAGGACAATGGAAACTAAGAAGAAGGTAACAAATGGTACTACACCAAAACTAAAAGCTTCTGCACAGCAAAATAAACCAGGGACAAAGTAACAAGAGAGTCCACTGCACGAGAAAACATATTTGCCAATGATATGCGATAATGGGTTAATCTCCAAATTTTATAGGGTACTTATGCAACTTAACAAAAGAAGACAAACATCCAATTAAAAAATGGGCAAGGTACCTAAATAGACACTTCTGCAAAGTAGAAAAAGAGAAGACCAAGAGGCATATGAAAAAATGCTCAGTGCTAATGATTTGAGTGATGCAAATCAAAACTACAATGAGGTACCAGCTCACACCTGTTAGAATGGCTATCATCAACAAATGACAAGTATTGGCGAGTGTGGATAAAAGGGAACACTAGTATACTGTTTGTGGGAATGCAAACTAGTGCAGCCTCTGTGGAAAACAGTATGGAGTTTCCTCAGAAAATTAAAAATGTAACTTCCATTTGACCCAGTCATCTCACTCCTAGAAATATATCCCAAGAAATCGGAAACACGAATCAGGAAGAATATATGCACCCCTGTATTATAGCAGTGCAATTTACAATAGCTAAGATTTGAAAACAGCCTAAGTGCCCATCATCAGATGAATTGATTAAAAGATTGTGGTACATTTACACAATGGAATACTCCGCTGCTATAAAAAAGGAACACTCTTACCATTTGCTATAGCATGGATAAACATGGAGAACGTTATGCTAATCAAAATAAGCCAGTCAGAGAAAGATAAGTATCACATGATCTCACTCATATGTGGAATTTAATAAACAATAGGCCTTGGGTGAAGGATGGCAGTGGGGCTGGAAGAGGTTAATGGGGAAAAACAGGGGACACGTAATACTTTCAACAAAGATTTTTTAAAAATAAAATGGAGTAATGTAGAATGAAGAAATTTTAAAATTATAGAACAGATTATAAAATTATAAGAAAATACATTACTTTTTGGCAACATAGAAAAGGTCATCTTTTAGCTCCTAATAATAAAATCATTTTGTTCCAAATGTTTTAAATGGTTATTTTATGGCTTCTCCATACATATACATGCTATTTTCCTCAAATAAAAGGTGGAAAGAGTAATACCAAATCTATATAAATAAAAATGTAAATGTTCATTTGTTCAAAATCTTAAATCTCCGAAAGTTCTTCACCGATTGCATTTTAATCTTGACACAATGTTGCATTCGAATATGAGCGTGTTTTTACATACCTTATACCTACTATTATATAGCTATCACACCTGTGACAAGTAAAAACATTTTTTGAAAAACAGCGCCATCTGTTGGACGTAAAAGCAACATGCTATACTAAATATTTTACGATTCCATTTCAATGTTTCCGATTGCATTGTTAAATTGAATTTTCATAGATTTCGATTTATTTTCATTTAGATTTAATTATTTTGTATGACATTGCGTTGGAATTGAGCTGTGTCGTTTACCATAGCGTTCATTTTGTGAGTATAGTTCGATCTGCTTTAGTTCATCTAAATAATGCCTCGCAGAAGATCAAAACTAGGTCTTCTTATTCGTGGAGCGGAAGCAGTGTGACAAGTAATTGCAAATCAAACTGAGGAAGAATGGGCATCAGCGAACGATTGAAACAGATGAAGAGTGGCTCAAATACGTGCCGAGGAAGCAGGAGCGACGTGCAGCCAGACTTGAGGATGCACGGTTGCGAGCACGGCGATTGCGTTCTGCAGCTTCAGATCTGCTTTATTCTCAACAGAATGAATGCGACAGGCTGAGAGTGGCTGAAAGACGTCAAGGAGAAACAGCAGATCAGCGTCAAACACGACTCCGTGCTCAGCAATCAAGCGATCACAATTGCCTTGCATTCCTGTACAACCCAGCTGATGATTATAGTTTGAGCCGGCATGTTCTCATCGGCACTATGACTGACGTGTGTCCTTATTGCAAGGCTCTGAAATTTAATGGAGAAACGAAAGGAATGTGATGCACCACCGGAAAAATTAAACTGCCTCAACTTGGAGAGCCGCCAGAGCCATTAAAAACTTTGCTTGCCGGACATACCGCCGAATCAAAGCATTTCCTATCTAACATCAGGAAATACAACTCGAGCTTCCAAATGACGTCGTTCGGCGCAGAAATCGTAACAGCTCAATTCATGACAACTTTCAAAGTGAAAGGACAAATTTATCACAAAGCCGGATCCCTGGTTCCGTTCCCAGATTGTCAACATAAATTCCTACAAATGTATTTCATCGGTGATGGCAATGATGAATTGAATGCATGCTGCAGAATTTCTACCGGCATAAAAAGGTCCATCGTTTCCCTCGATCGACACCAGCGGACAAAATAAATGCTTGCCTGAAATACTCTACTTTGTGGCGACACATAAAGATGTTAAAATTAACTCAAATATGCGTGTCTAGCTGCAAAATGATTGATCAGCTGAGATATTCTCACATCAATTGCTGGAAATTGGGAACGGAAAGGTGCCGGTTGATCTGACCTCGGGACGAATTTCATTGCCTCATAACTTCTGCAATTTAGTGATGTCAAAAGAAGAATTGGTTGAAAAAGTATTTCCCAATATTCAAACCAATTATAAGAATCACGATTGCCTGAGTGAACGAGCTATTCTTGCAGCCAAGAACAAAGACGTCTATGAACTTAATATTTTTCAGTCTAACATTCAAAGTGAGGCAGTCACATACAAGTCCTTCGACACTGTTGTGGAAGCAGATGAGGCGGTTAATTATCCCACAGAATTTTTGAATTCCCTCCATCTGCCAGGGATGCCACCATATGTACTGCAATTGAAAATCAGCGTGCCAGTTATTATGTTGTGAAATACCAACCAGCCAAAGCTTTGCAACGGCATGCGGCTTGCAGTAAAAAAATTAATGAGCAATGTGGTAGAAGCAACAATCTTGACAGGACCTTTCAAAGGTGAAGATGTCCTCTTTCTCGCATTCCTATGATTCCAACAGATATGCCATTTCATCTTAAGAGATTGCAATTCCCAATTCGATTGACGTTTGCACTCACCATCAACAAAGCTCAGGGCCAATCTTTAGAATTGTGCGGTTTAGATCTAGACACGGATTGCTTCTCATATGGACAGTTATATGTTGCGTGTTCTAGAGTCGGCAAACCAGACAATCTCTATATCTGCACAGACAATGGAACAACAAAAAATATTGTATACCCACAAGCATTGTGAAATTAAACATATTAAAAACATGCACTTTCTCTTTTCTTTCTTTTCCATTTAACCAGACTGAGCCACAGCAACGTGTGGCCGGGTATAGCTAGTTAATAATAAAAAAGATAATGTACATACTTTGTTTTGCTTCACTAGTAATCAGTACTGATATTTCAAGTCCTATCCTGTCGTTCCTTAATTCATAGTTGTGTTTTGGTACAGTTTCCTTCTAATTACTGATAGAGATTTACCTGTAATCATTGATAGATATTGTTGAATTCATATAGCTCTTTCAGTTTTAGCCTCAAAGTAAAAGGTTGTGGAAATGTAGGTTAAAACTTCAGTCTTCCAATTGTCCTAATATATTGAAGATTAAAAAGCATAATAGAGTCTAATAGTTGAATAAGTAATGGTTTTTACTAAAGAATAATAATATATCAAACAGTAGCCTAAAATGCTGTTATTTTCAGTTTATTAGAAAATAAATTGAAAAAAAATTTTTTTACTAAAAACCATGAAGAAGATTTAATAACTATAGTAAATGAAGAACTATATCATGTGTTTTAATGGACTCAGTTATTTTAAGACAATTATAATGAATTAACTTGCTAACATGACTCAGTTTTAGAAAAAAATTTTGTTTTATTATAGTTTTTCAAAAGTTCTATAAAGTTAACTCAGATGAACAAATGAGTAAAAATGTCAATGAGAGATTTAAAAATGTATTTAGGAAAAGCACATGATCTAGGAAAATGTGACACAGAATGATCACATTCTGTTGTGATAAGTCTAATAGACTTTATACCAAGGCAAATGATAAAACAGAGGTGAATAGCAAGCCCAGGAACATATACTAATTAATACATGTATGCTTAGTTACTAGGAACATGATTAAGATGAAATTTAACCAATAATTTACAATGGGAAATTCTTTAGCTTCTGAATTGGACATACCCCAAACCATACCTCCTCTCTCTTCACCCCACATGTCCTGGTATCCCCCAAAAAACAAACAAACAACAGAGAATGTAAACATTTGGAATTGTAGACTTGCAGGTCAATTTGAAAGATGAGATGAAAGAATTTCTCTTGTCCAAACCTAATGAAGTAAATAGTAAATAATAAAATAGATACTTTTCCCTCAAATAAATAAATAACAAGTCAGATGCAGCCAAAGTAGGGCTGCATCACTTAAAGCAATGCCCAGCTAAAGAAAAACCAGAAGATTTTTCATATATGACTTCATATGTATCCTTACCCTATTCCTATGCCTCCATAATCAGTAGAATTCCTAGATTTCTCCTAAAATGGAGTGATAGGAACTTATTAAGCATCCCTATTTTATTTTGCTTCTAACTTTGGGTGGGTGGAAATAGTTGCTGTGAGAGGCATGGAGAAGGAACAACTATAGCTGGCATTCTGTGATGAACGTTGAAATTCCAAGATTTTCTTTATCAAATATGGGGATCAATCCAAAGCCTAAGATAATTTCTTTGTCAGGATGAGGTATAGCCCCTTAAGTAGACTGAATTGTAGTAGAGAATATTTTTTAAAATTGTCTCAGAATAAAGAATAGTACTAATGCTGTAATAAAATCTGTACAGTCTCAGCTGTTCTCTTTCTATCCAATAACATCTTCAGAACTCAGAATAAAATAGAACAGGAAATACTTAGCCCTGAAAACTACCTCAGATGACAAAGCAAACAAATTTCAACATGGGTAAAGAGAGAAGATGAGAGGTACATGAATTATATAAGAATTAAGAATAAATACTATATCATAAAATATCCTAGAGGCCCAGTGTACGAAATTCGTCAACTCGCAGTGTGTGTGTGTGTGTGGGGGGTCCTTCAACCCAACCTGCACTCTCACACAGTCCAAGAGCCCTAGGGGGATGTCGGGCCTAAGCCGGCAGTTGGACATCTTTAGCACGCTGCCGCAGAGGTGGAAGAGCCTCCCGACCGCCGCTGTGTTCTCCAGCTGTGAGCCTGGCTTCTGGCTGAGCAGTGCTCCCCCTGTGGGAGTGCATTGACCACCAGAGGGCAGCTCCTGTGTTGAGTGTCTGCCCCTGATGGTCAGTGCGTGTCATAGTGACTGGTCGTTCCATCGTTTGGTTGATTTGCATATTAGCCTTTCATTATATAGGATAAGCATAAACAAGATGAAAAAATATGGTAGAGAAATCATTACAAATATGAGAGAGAAAATTTAGTCCAGAAAACACATAATAAGAAAAAGAGGTAATAATGTTTTGATTTATAAAATAAATTTCAAGAGTATAAATGCAGTAAGCTCTCAAAGGTAAGCTAATAACAAAATGAGATGAACAGGAACCTAAAGACTTAATAAAACTTGCTGATGAGCCAATGAGATACAGAGGACAGTGTATCTAAAGATAACTGGAGTCTCTGGAGAGGAGAACCAGACAAACGATACAGAAAGTACTCCCATGAAATAAAGAAAGAACTCACTTATGTATAGGAAAAGCACATGATCTAGGAAAATATGACATAGAATGATCAGTACTGAACACAATATGTATATTGAAGTTTAGAGGGAAAAAAATGAATACCTATTGTAATCTAGACCAGCTGTCGCCAATCTTTTGGACCTCACGGACCACCGATAGTCTATGGACCACCAGTTGATGACCGCTGGTCTAGAAAAGAAAGGAAGGCACCTTCATCTGCTTAAACATTGACAGGCCTTAGACTTCTCTATAGTTAAATTCAATGCCAAAGGAATAATTCAGTTTTTACAATTTCTAAGAGAACATGTGACCCAAGAATGTTACATGCTTCTGTCAAAATTCGGAAGACAGACTTCTTGGTTTCTTCTTGAATGGCATCTATTCATTTGAGAGATGTGTCAAAAGAATGAAAACAATGATAAATGGGATTTTGTTTGTTTCTCTTTCTGTGAGTTCATTATTGGTGTATGAAAAAGCCATAGATTTCTGGGTGTTAATTTTGTATCCTGCTACTTTGCCGAATGCATTTATTAGTTCTAATAGTTTTTTGATGGAGTCTTTGGGGTTTTCTATGTATAGTATCATGTCATCTGCAAATAAGGACAGTTTTACTTCTTTTCCAATTTGGATGCCTTTTATTTCTTCTTGTCTGATCGCTATGGCTAGCACTTCCATTACTGTCGAACAGGAGTGGTGAAAGTGGGCATCCTTGTCTTATTCATGTTCTTAGGGAAAATGAGTTAAATTTTTGCCCATTGAGTATGATGTTGGCTGTAGGTTTGTCATATAAGGCTTTTATTATGTTCAAGTATGATCCCTCTGTTCCTACATTGTTGAGAGGTTTTATCAAGAAAGGGTGTTGGATTTAGTCAAATGCTTTTACTGCATCAATGGATATGATTATGTGATTTTTGTCTCTCAGTTTGTCTATGTGATGTATCACACTTAATGATTTGTGGATGTTGTACTACCCTTGTATCCCTGGAATAAATCCCACTTGGTCATGGTGTATGATCTTTCTAATGTACTGCTGGATCTGATTTGCTAGAATTTTGTTCAGGATTTTAGCATCTATGTTCATCAGAGATAATGGCCTGTAATTTTCTTTCTTTGTAGTGTCTTTATCTGATTTTGGGATTATGGTAATGCTGACTTCATAGAAAGAGCTTGGAAGTGTTCCTTTCTTTTGAATTTTTTGGAATAGTCTGAAGAGGATATATTTTAGTGCTTCTTTGAATGTTTGTTAAAATGCCCCTGTGAAGCCATCGGGCCCAGGGCTTCTGTTTGCTGTAAGTTTTTTGATGACTGCTTCAATTCCTTCATAGTTATCGGCCTATTCAGATTTTTTATTCTTCCTGATTGAGTTTTAGAAGGTTGTATTTTTCTAGGAATATGTCCATTTCTTCTAGGTTGACCAGTTTGTTGTAATAGAGTTGCTCATAGTATTTTTTTACGATTCTTCATATTTCTGTGGAGTCTGTTGTTATTTTGCCTCTTTCATTTCTGATTTTGTTTATATGGGTCTTCTCGCTTTGCTTCTTGCTAAGTCCGGCTAGAGGTTCATAGGAATAGTTTTAACTAAGGAAGTAAAAGACCTGTACTTGAAAAACTACAGGACATTGGAAAGCATTATGCTAAGTAAAATAAGTCTGTTGGAGAAAGATAAATATCACATTTGTGGAATGTAATGAACAGCGTAAACTGATGAACAGAGACAGAGAAGCATCGATCAGACTGTCAGACCTCAGAGGGACAGTTGGGTAGGGTGGAGGAGAGGGGGAGAGATCAACCAAAGTACTTGTATGCATGCATGTAAGCATAACCAAAGGACACAGACACCAGGGGTGTGAGGGAATGAGTGGGGCCAGGGTGGAGGGCAATGGTGGGATAAGGACACATATGTAATACCTTAATTAATAAAGAAAATTTTAAAAAAGAGATAGAAGAAAATATTAAAAAATAGAAAAATATTTCATGTTCATGGATTGGTAGAATCAACATCATTAAAATGTCCATACTACCCAAAGCAATCTATAGATTTAATACAATCCCCAATAAAATTACAACAGCATATTTCACAGACCTAGAACAAAGTCTTCAAAAATTCATATGGAATAAAAAAGACTGAATAACTGCAACAATCTTGAGAAAGAAGAACAAAGTTGGGGGGATCACAATACCAGATATCAAGCTCTACTACAAAGCCACAGTTCTCAAAACTCCTTGGTACTGGTATAAGAACAGACATGTAGACCAATGGAACAGAGCAGAACCCAGAATCTACCCAGCATTTGAGTGGATTAAAAAACTGTGGTACATCTACACAATGGAATATTACACTGCTGTTAAAAAAAAACAAAAACTCTTACCATTCGCAAAAGCATGGATGGACATGGAGAGCATTATGCTAAGCGAAATAAACCAGTCAGAGAAAGATAAATATCACATGATCTCACTCATTTGTGGATTATAATGAACAATATAAACTGATGAACAAAAATAGATCCAGAGACACAGAAGCATGGAATAGACCATCACACTTCAGAGGGAAGGCTGGGGGTGAGGGGGTGGTTAAGACATCAACCAAAAAGCTTGTATGCATGCATAGAAGCATATTCAATGGACACAGACACTAGGGGGCTGAGGGCATGTGCTTGAGGGTAAGGTTGGCTGGGGAGAGGTCAATGGGGGAAAAGGGAGACATATGTAATACTATATGTAATACTTTAAACAATAAAGAATTTAAAATAAAAAGTAAATAAAATCAGAAATGATGAAGACAAAATCAAGGAACTGAATTTAAAATAGGCCAAGATCTAACAACTAATATATAACGATGTTAACATGAGCATAATCTAAGTATTTTAAACCTTGATGATGTTAACATAGTAATGTAAGTCATGAAAAATGGGGGGTGACATGAAGTGTGGGAGAGCTAATTGCCTGTTTTTAATTTAATGGGAAATTAATAATTTCCAAAACTGAAATGTTTAGTCAAAATATATTAGCATTTTACTCTTTTATTCATAATTTCTTTTTTAAACTTCATAGATATTTAAAAAAATAAATTGTATATTTTTGGGGTGGAGAAAGTCTCCTCAATTTCACAATTTTTAAAAATTAGTTTCATATACATTTCTTAAATATTTCTTAAACTACCTCATTGCCAAGAAGACAACAACAACCCTTGAAATTCAAAATGTGGAAAATATTTGTCAATTATTTGTGAAGTAATGTCCTTTATATTATGAGAATTCTTATACTCAGTAAGAAAACGGTGATTACAAAGATTAAAAAAATGGTCAGAGGATGGCATTAGGTAGTTCTTAGAAATAATATAAATGGTGAAAAGACTTGTGAGCATTTGTTAACACTTCTTGTAAATTAAAATTCTATTTTTTGCATATCACATTGACTGCTTTCATGATTATTATAAGATTAATAATTGTTGAAACTGCTTATAAAATGCA
The DNA here is from genome assembly GCA_026230045.1 of Corynorhinus townsendii. Lineage (NCBI taxonomy): Eukaryota > Metazoa > Chordata > Mammalia > Chiroptera > Vespertilionidae > Corynorhinus > Corynorhinus townsendii. The sequence continues at coordinate 102,882,130 of JAPDVU010000003.1, forward strand.
TTTATACTTTGATGGTGGAAGTTTGAATGTACATATTTCGAGAGGTTTTAAACTGCAAGGTCTCAAAAAATAAAATTAAGTGTAATAGCTTTTACTAAATCATTTCAGTTTCAGGAATTTGTCCTAAGGAAATAATAATGGATATGCCAAAAAAATATAAATAAAGGTACCAAGTTTTGGGTAGAAATTTTTATAAATAACAAATGGCCAGCAGTAGTGACTAGATTATTATGCTACTTTCTTATTATCAATTATATTTAATGACAGTAAAAAAGTTGTTTTTTGTTGTTAATGCTCACCAGAGAATATATTTCCTTTGATTTTTAGAGAGAGTGAAAGGGAGGGGGAGAGACCGAGAGAGAGCAACATCTATGTGAGAAAGAAATATCGATTGGTTGCCTCCCCCATGTGCCCTGACCTGGGCTGAGCCTACAATTGAGGTAAGGCCCTTGACCAAAATTGAACCGGTGATCATTCAGTCCATGGGCTAACACTCTATCCACTGGGCCAAATCGGCTAGGGCAAAATTTAATATATTGATTTATAGGACACAAGTAACAAATTTCCTTATACAGAGTTATTTTCATTGCATGTGTATCATTATATTTGTGTCATCATAGTAATCTGGAATAACATAAACTGATATTTAAAACTATCTCTGAGTTAATAGAATTATAGGTTTCTTTTTTCTTTTTCCTGTTCCAACTTATTCTCTGAATTTGTTACAAGTTATTTCTATGACCATCCAAAAAAAAAAGCATGTTTGTTTTGTGAAGAAGGAAATCAGAGTATGTGAACTTTCCTGTTCGCAGTCTTCAGTTAAATGGTCACACCTAGCTGTAGTATAGCTGTGGTCTCAGACTCAGGAAGAAAGCAACAAGAATGTGGTGATTACATAGTCATTTTATGTCATAGTTGCCAAATCCAAACAGGGAACCATGGAAAATCAAGGTAAGAAGTGAAATATATTGGGTTGACAATCAAGAAGACCCAGAGCTTGAATTTTAAGAAAGTGAAGTGAATGAGAAGCTTGTAATAATTCCCTGAGCTAGAACTAAGTGTTCTAGGAGGCCTTCAATAGAGCCTTCTATCCTCATTCTGGATTGGGGAAAAGAGGCAGTTGAATGAGCCAACAGTAAGTAACTATATAGAAAGGGTTTGTTTGTTTGTTTGTTTATTTGGTTTTTTAACCCAATGGCAGACTATGAGTACAAGCAGTAATGAATCTACTTCACTTCTGTCAATTTTTTTAGCTTTGTAATTCCCACTTTAAGCTAGGATATTCACTTTTAACTATAATTTTAAGTTTTTGATATTAAAATTTGTCATAGACTATTTTATAGACTTCCATTTGAATAGAAAGGATTTAAAAATTCTGTGGTTTCTGTGTTAGGGGAAACCAAAAATCTAAACCTAATAAAAAGAACTCCTAAGTAGTTATTAGAAATTTGAAAATGATAGCTGTTAACATTTATATATTTTATAATTTTTATATTTCACATTTTAGTTTGCACAGATATTTTATTTGAGAATTGTTTAAGTAGTATCAGAATTTTAGGAAATATCTGTGCTATAAATTCTTTTTTTTTGTAGGTGGAAGTTAATAAATATTATTATTATATGATTGCGTATCTGCTTAACGATTGTACTTTTTTTAAATTTCAAAGTCATGAGATAGAAAATTCAGTGTGTTTCATAGCATTGTGTGGTGTTTGTTTTTTCACCTCTTTTTCTCCAGGAGAAAAGTTGAAATTATGCATACCCATAGTCTTTTCACTCTTCTTGGAGAAAGGCTGATGTTGCATACAAATACTGTGACTGTCACTACATACAACACACTTTATGAGGTAAAAATTTTAAAATGTGTGATGTCATTTTTAAATGTATGAAGTGGATACTCTCTATGGAATTAGGATCCATTGTTGGTCATTTAACCTACAAAGCCAGTAATCATTTTAGAAAATAAACAGTTGCAGTTTTATATTTTATATCCAAGTATATCCATGTACATTTATTTGCCAATTTTTATGTTGGTCCAAGAACATTTCTTTGAGAATGGATTAGGTGATTGGCTTTGCACAGAGTTTTTCTTACATAACCACATACCCATTATGTATTATGTATTAGTTCTCTCCTTTCTCCCTTTCCCTAACGTGTAGAAACTAGAGGCCCAGTGCACAAAATTTGTGCATCGGGGGGAGGGGAGTGTGGGGGTCCCTCAGCCCGGCTTGTACCCTCTCGCAATCCGGGACCCCTCAGAGGATGTCCAACTGCCAGTTTAGGCCTGATCCTGCAGGGATCTTTGCTGAGGACATTTCAACATATAAAATGACTTGGCTCTGAACATGTCAGGGATCTGTGGGATTGGGCCTAAACTGGCAGTCAGACATCCCTCTCGCAATCCAGGATTGCTGGCTCCTAACCCCTCTGCCTGCCTGCCTGATTGCCCCTAATCACTTGCCTGCTTGTTTGATCTCTAACTGCTTGCCTGCCTGCCTGATCGGCCCTAATCACCTCTGCCTGCCTGCCTGCCTGATTTGCCCCTAACTGCTTGCCTGATTGCCTCTAACCGCCTCTGCCTCAGCCCCCACCAGTGCCACTTCATCCAGAAGGATGTTTGGAATGATGTCTGGAAGGTCATCTGGCTGTCTGGTCTAATTAGCATATTACGTTTTTATTATTATAGATTACCTACCTTAACCTAGAATTAAAACTGGTTTGAATTGTAGGTAAGAATTGTTTGTAAAATGGTATCTGGAAGGAACTTTATATCTCATCATTTTATTCAGAAATCTGTTTTTCATAATTTCTAACTGATGGCATATAGCTTGGGTTCACATTTTTCTATGAAACGCATGTGCTACCTCCCAAAATAACTGTTTTTATTTTTAAATACTAGAAAAGTATTTGGAATGTTCTCTTATGTTAACCTTAATTCTGCTTTCCTGCAACTGATCTTCTGTGTCTCTAGTTCTTTTGTCCAGTGCAAAGATTAGCAACCTGCCAACACCCATCTTTGTGTGGCAACAAGCTCAGGAGTTTCTATATTTTTAAGTAGTTGACAATAATTAAAAAGAGAATAATTTATTACACATAAAAATTATTTGAAATTTAAATGCCACTATCTGTCCATAAGTAGTTTTGTTGGAAAATAGTCACATTCATTCTTTACAGATAGTTCATGTTTAGTTTTACTTTGCAGATCACAGTGATGCAATAATTTGACAGTGTTTCAATTAACACATGTATTACTAAACCTAACATTAAAAAACACACCAGTGAATATGTACTCTTTGAAAACAATGAAAGTGAATTTCAGATCTCACCCTTTTAAAATACAGTGGAATATGGGTGATTTTAGTATAGATTGAGATGGCAAAACATTGTGTCTGTTATGCAAGTACACTGTAATTGTGCTAATACAATTTACATTTATATTACTAGATTAAAGACTCATCATAATATTCCTAACTCAGATAAACAGTGGTCATAATGTATAAAACAATATTCTATCATTGCAGTTTTTTTCACAAAAATGAAAATATGAAATGAGAGGCATTGAAGAGGGCAGATGCTAAGATTCTGAATGGAATTGTACTGGAATTGTAAATTAATACTAGACGCCTAGCGCACGAATTCGTGCATGGTTGGGGTCCAGCCAGCCTGCCTGATCGGGGCGAATTGGGTCCGGCCTGCCTGGGGAAGGAGACTCAGGAGGTTCGCCAGCCGCCCCCACCCCCGATTGGGGGCGGTGATCAGGGTTGGATCTGGCTGGGGGGACTGGCCACGGGTGGTTGGCAGGGCCAGCCCACCCCTGATATCTTTTTTTCAACTCATACATACAGACACACCTCTTGTGAACTATCATCCTCCACATAGTTTTGGGTCTTGATTTTTCTACTTAATAATATACCACAAATATTTTTATTATAAAATGTCCATATTTGTTGGGGGGAACAACGTGTTCTGATAAAGGGACAGATAATATAACATATTTTTAGGCTTTAGGGTTGTATTAGTCCATTTGGGCTGCTCTTAAGAGAATACCATAAACTGGAATGCTGATACACAACAGAAATTTATGTCTCTCAGTTCTGGAGGTTAGGAAGTCTAATACAAGCAGTCTTTTCTCTGTGTCCTCGCATGGCATAAAGGGCAAGAGAACTTTCTGGGTCTCTTTTAGAATAGCACGAACCCTAACATTAACCCTACCCCTAACCCCTTCACATGAGGGATATGTAATCCTAATCACCTCCCAAAGGCCCACCTCCTAATACGATCACAATGGGGGTTAGGTTCTAACATGAATTTTTGGGGGACACAGACATTCACTCAAATAGTAGCAGGGTATATAGTGTCTGTTGGAACTACTCATCTCTGCAATAGTGGCTTGGAAGCAGCCATGGCCAATATGAACCAAATTCTCATGTCTGTCTAATAAAACCGTATTTACTATCCTATATAATAAAAGGGTAATATGCAAATTGATCCTAATGGGAGAATGACCGGTCGCTATGATTCGCACTGACCACCAGAGGGCAGATGCTCAACAGTGGAGATGACCCCTGGTGGTTAGTGCGCTTCCACAGGGGGAGTGCCACTCAACCAGAAGCTGGCTCAGGGCTGGCCAGTGCAGTGATGGTCGTGGGAGCCTCTCCTGCCTCCACAGCAGTGCTAAGGATGGAGCGCAGAGAGCAGGCCTAAACCATTAGTCAGACATCCCCGAGGGCTCCCAGGCTGCCAGAGGAATTTCTGACTGCCAGCGGGCCTAAGCCAGCAGGTGGACATCCCCCAAGGGGGTCCGGACTGTGAGAGGGTGCAGGCTGGGCTGAGGGACCCCCCTGAATGCACAAATTTCTATGCATCAGGACTCTATAGTGTATTTATTATAATATACCTATTGTATATAATGTCTTTATTATATATATGCATTTATAAAAATACTAATTTTCTGCTCTTTTATTTAATATTTTTTACATTTTATATTCTCATCACTAAATTTAAGAATGGCTGCCCTTTAGATAAGTGAAGAACTCTTTGGTTACTCTGTTTTATTGTTCCTGAGATGAATATTCCAATTTTGTGTCAGTCATACCTCAAATTACATGATTTGAAAACTCTGCTCTCAAAGGTGTTGCTGTTTTGAGTTATAGTAGTTTTCTTTTTTTTATTGCTCTAATATTTTATGTACAGGGCTGAATAAGCACTAACAGACAGACTTAAGTTATATAGGACATCTTAATTCTGACTTATTTTTCTAATAATGATTTCTTTTTTGGGTACTTCCTATGATAGTCACCTTGGAAAGTCCTTTACAACATTATTTTAGGTCCTTGAAACAACCCTATGAAACTGGTACTTTTATTGCTTTTTTTTAAACAGACAAACTGAGACTCACAGTTAAATTATGTGTTCTATGTCTTACCACCAATAAGTAGTCATACAATAGGCAGTTTCCTTAGTATATGTGTGTAAGGCAAAAAAATGTCAGAATATACCTTCAAGTTGAAAGCATTAAAGTCATATGAATCAGAACCTTTGCTAAAATATCAGAGTTCTGAATGCTAGTGGCTAATATTAATTAACTTGTTTTTCTATCTTGGTTGTCTTCCTACTAATTGCTTTGGTTGATGATGCCTATGTAGGTGTGTGTGTGTGTGTGTGTGTGTGTGTGTGTGTGTGTGTGTGTGTGTATATATAGCTACATGAGTTTCTGACCTGCTTGTTTTGATCTATATAGTGTCAATACAGTGTAAAGTCTTTGTAAACAATGAAACTTAAAACTAGTGGCCTGTTGCACGAAATTCATGCATGGGAGGGGGTTCCCTCAGCCCAGCCTGCACCCTCTCCAATGAGGGACCCCTTGGGGGATGTCCGCCTGCCGGATTAGGCCCGGTTCCACAGGGAACCGGGCCTAATCCGGCAGGCGGACATCCCTCTTGCAATCTAGGACAGCTGGCTCCTAACTGCTCACCTGCCTGCCTGCCTGATTGCCCCAACCCCTCTGCCTGCCTGCCTGATCGCCCCTAACTGCCCTCCCCTTCTGGCCTAATCTCGCCCCTGACTGCTCTCCCCTGCCGGCCTGATCTCATCCCCAACTGCCTCTGCCTGCCTGATCACCCCTAACTGCCCTCCTCTGCCAGCCTGGTTGCCCCCAACTGTCCTCCCCTGCCAGCCTGATCTCGCCCAGTCTCTGTCTCTCTTTGTTTTTCTCAGCAGTCCTCCAGGCCTCCCTGCCTCCATGTCTCCATCTTTCTCTTTCCTGGCTGGGAGGAGGTGGGGCCAGTGGGGGCCGCTCCACACTCTGCCCACCGTCTCTTCCATCCAGGCCTCCTCAGGCCCAGTCTGTTTTGTTCCCTCATTCTGAGAGAGGCTCTGAGAACAAGCTGGGAGGGAGGGAAAGAAAAGGAGAAAAGGCTGTGAGCTGATGGGCGCTGTGTGTGTCTATGTGTGTGTGCGGTTGTGAGTGGTGTGAGTGCCAGCCCTGCCTCCCCTGTCCTGGTCTCCACTGCCACAAGTCCCCACCCACCAGAGCCTGCTACGCGTGCAGCCTGGGCATTAGGTCGAGCCTCTGGTCCTTGTGGATGTGATGGACCCAGGGTTTTTATATATTAGGATAAAGTAAAGTATAACAATATAATATGTTGAATTTGAAAACTCATTGTATATTCCTAACCTTAAAATAAGAATACATACACATGCATTTCTATCAGTCTTCCTGCAAAGTGGCTCAATAGCAAGTGCAGCAGCATTTTCACCTACTATCTATACTCACGTGCATGCTTTTAGTATCCAGATTTTGGTCTCTAATGATATTATACACTAAACAAAGCCAAGTTATTGCTGATTTCACATCTTTGGTAGAACAGCCATGATAAGGTTGGATCTTCTGATACTGGATTTCAGAGAGGTTCTGAAATGATAAAGTTACTGACTTACTGTCTGACCAATTTAGCAAAAATATATGCTTTTAAAGTAGAATAATAATTATGGCTAATTGGAATGAAGAACTCTGAGTTAATTGATGCTCTAAGAAGGAAAGTTAATTTATGTGTACAAAAAGTCCAAAAAGAAAAATGGTTATGTTATGATTAGATAGCAATGTAGATCTCAAAAAAATATAGAAAGGATCTTCAAAATAAGCTTTATTACAACTAACAAATCAAATTGTTTTATCAGACTGACAGGATGGTGGATTACTAATTCCAGCTCACCAAAGTTTAAAGATTGTATCATTTTAGAGGGTGGCATCTGTTGCAAAACATTAAAATTTATATGATAGGTAATATAACAAGTGAAATATAACCAAAGGGGAAAAAAAAGAAAAGAAAAATCGGCCTGAAAACCTGCAGCTGGATTTGATGCACCTTGTAAGTTTCAACCTGGGTCTGCACCCCTACAAGGATTTGGCTGATAATCCATAGTTAGCAAGCACATTTTATCTCATTCTCTTTTTTTGGCTTGGGGAAATTATATTAATCCCAGCCAATGTATCAAAATCAATATCAACACAGCTATAGAAAGGTGTAAAAATAAGTACAGAAATAATAAAGAACTGTGTAAAACCTGTGGTGACAATAATGACATTTTAGAACATGTGGTTTTCACAAAGTGGAAGTCCAATTAGGATAAGAACTGTGTCACTGTGATCTTTAAAATACTAAATCTAATAGTCTATTTGTAATAGAATAAATGATAAATATTAAAGGACAACGTAAGTTAGACTTTTATTTTAGCACGATATATCAGACAACATTGCTTAAGTTATGAAAATGTAAGATGTTAAATATTATGAAAACTAAAAAATTATTAAGAAAACATCCCTGTCTCCTAGTTTTCTGAGGAGAATTTATTCTTGAATCTCATATACTAAGAAGCGAGTTAGCTTTAATGGACTCCTCTTTGAAATTACACAAAGCTATTTTTTAAAATATATTTTATTGATTTCCTACAAAGAAGAAGGGAGAGGGACAGAGAGCTAGAAACATCAATTAGCTGCCTCCTGCACACCCCCCACTGGGGATGTGCCAGCAACCAAGGCACATGCCCCCGAACGGAACCGAACCCGGGAACCCCCAGTCCGCAGGCCGATGCTCCATCCACTGAGCCAAACCGATCAGGACATGCAAAGCTATTTTTATACAAATAATTTTGAGAATTATAGTATTTCCAAAATATGTCTTAAATTTCATTTGCTTTATTTTATATTTCACTCCATCTATAAATTATATTTATGTTTTCTTAATTATTTGTAGCATGCTTCAGAATTATTTCTTAGATTTTAGAATATGTCTTCTAATGACAAAACTGGATTTTTAAAATATTCTTGTAGATCTCAACAATACTATTTGACACATTACTTTATTAGGTGTTGTAGTATTAATGTCTCTTTATAGGTTTGGGTAAACTACTTCTCTTTACATCCTATTCCTATAATTCCATTAAACAGTGCAGGGACCTCACAGTGTGGGATCTTTATATTAGTGGTTTAATTTCTTGTTTTGCTTAATATGCTAAGCAAAACAAGATATAACTGTTTCTTACAGAAATAATTAACTGATTTTTAAATGTATATTTTTAGTTACTTTTTTGTTTATAAAGGTATAATGGTTATTGAGCACAGATTTTTTACAAGGAGGTATTCAAGTTTAAATCTTTTTTTAAAATAAATCTTTATTGTTCAGATTATTACAGTTGTTCCTCTTTTTCCCCCCCATAGCTCCCCTCCACCCCGTTCCCACCCCACCCCATGCACTTACCCTCCACATTGTTCTCGTCCATAGGTATAAGATTTTTGTCCAATCTCTTCCCGCACCCCCCACACTTCCTTCCCCCCGAGAATTGTCAGTCCACTCCCTTTCTATGCCCCTAATTCTATTATATTCACCAGTTTATTCTGTTCTTCAGATTTTTTATTCACTTGATTTTTAGATTCATTTGTTGATAGATACGTATTTGTTGTCACTTTGTTGTTCATAATTTTTAACTTTACCTTTTTCTTCCCCTTCTTAGAGAATATCCTTCAGCATTTCATATAATACTGGTTTGATGGTTATTAACTCCTTTATTTTTTTTCTTGTCTGTGTAGCTCTTTATCTGACCTTCAATTCTGAATGATAACTTTGCTGGGAAGAGTAATCTTGGTTATATGTTCTTGCTATTCATCACTTTGTATATTTCTTGCCACTCCCTTCTAGCCTGCATAGTTTCTGTTGAGAAATCAGCTGACAGTCATATGGGTACTCCCTTGTAGGTAACTAACTGTTTTTCTCTTGCTGCTTTTAATATTCTCTGTTTGTCTTTTGCCCTTGGCATTTTAATTATGATGTGTCTTGGTGTGGTCCTCTTTGGATTCCTCTTGTTTGGGATTCTCTGTGCTTCCTGAACTTGTAAGTCTATTTCTTTCACCAGGTGGGGGAAGTTTTCTGTCATTATTTCTTCAAATATGTTTTTAATATCTTGCTCTCTCTCTTCTTCTGGCACCCCCATAATTCGAATGCTGGTACGCTTGAAGTTGTCCCAGAGGCTCCTTACAACTGTCTTCATACTTTTGGATTTTTTTTTTTTCTTTTTTCTTTTTGCTTTTCTGGTTGGGTGTTTTTAGCTTCTTCATATTTCAGATCTTTGACTTGATTATTGGGATCCTCTAGTCTGCTGTTGGATCTCTGTATAATATTTTTTATCTCAGTCAATATATACTTAATTTCTGATTGGTCCTTTTCCATATCCTAAGGGTCTCACTAAATTTCTCAGTGGTTTCTAGAAGATTCTTGAGTAACCTTATAACCGTGGTTTTGAACTGTATATCCAATATTTTGCTTTCATCCATTTCTGTCATTTGTGACCTGTTTCTTCGTCTCCGCATCGCATTTTGGCTGCTTCCCCATGTTTGTTTCTATGTACTGGGTAGCTGCTAAGTCTCCTTGAGTTGACAGAGTGGCCTTTTATGGTGGGTGACCTATAGGGCCCAGTGTCTCATCCTCCCCAGTACCTGAGGTGGACACTCTTGGTGCACCCCTTTGTGGGCTGTGTGCACAGTCTTGTTGTAGTTAACCCTTGATTGTTGTTGGTATCACTGGGAGGAATTGACCTCCAGGCCAGTTGGCTGTGATGGCCAGCTGTGTCTACACTGGAAGATCTCTTGTGCAGGAGGCACCCTTATGTGGCAGGACTTGCTTCAGTGGGGCTTTGGGGCTCACTGAGTCTGCCCCTTGAGTGTGTCTCTTATGGATGTGAAGAGCTGTAATCCGTTATGGTCTCACTCTGACCACTGGGTACGCTACCTCTTGGATCTCTAAGGAGGTGCAAAGTCAGCCACTGTCTGGGGCCGCCCAGCAGGTGCTACAGAGAGATCTGCAGATTCTTCCTCTTTGTATGAGGTGTGGAAATGCCCAGATGAGGCCCAGCTGTGAAGCAAGGCCGCTAGCTGCTGGGAAATAATTCCATTTGTAAAATACTATTTAAATGTAAATGCTAGGCTAGGTCTATGTCTGTAAATAGCATATTTATTCAATTACCTCAATGCACTGTTGTTTCCATGCCCGCTCTTATATGATAGTCACTAGTCCCATGTAGGTATTAAATACTTAAAATACGGCTAGTTTTTATATCAACTCAATGCCTTTTTTATATACATTGCTAATATAACTAAGTACATTTCCTATCTTTTTCTTCTTTTTTCAAAAAAATCTGGGGAGGAAGGTAAGAAAAATGTGACCTTTGGATGTCATCAGCTTTTTCTATTCCAAAGGGATCATCTGTGTCTCTTTTTTTAGAATTTACTTTCTTCATCCCCAATTTTTGCAATATAACTATTTCAACTTACTTTTATAGTTTTTGTACTTTAATCTAGGTTGAACTATTTTGGGGGGCCTTGAACTATTTTTTTAAAGATTCATTCAAAATTTAGCATATTAAGCAAAACAAGAAATTAATTCACTAATATAAAATAACTTTACTCAATAATTAAATGAAAACAAATGAGAAAAAAAAAGAATACTGTACTCACCAAGATTTTGTGTTAGTGGAAAAAATTAGTAAATGTTTTAGAATTGTTCTTTCTTTTATTTGGTTAACTTTTGATATTTTATTGTTGTTTGAAAGAAGTGTTTAAAACTCTTCAGTAAATGATAACGAGCCAAATATTTTATTTAAAGAATAAATTCCCTTGTAGCCCTTCTGGGGTAGCTCTGATTGACCTATAAATCAGAAATCATGGTTTGATTCCTGGACAGGGCACATGCCCAGTGGGGGCTATGCAGGATACAGCCGATCAATGATTCTCTCTTATCGTTGTTTCTCTCTTTTTCCCTCCCTTCCTCTCTGAAATCAATAAAAATATTTTTAAAAAAGAATTTTCCCTTATGGCATTTCATTTTGAGTTGGGACCCAGCCTTCAGACTTGATTTTATTTATTTATTTTCTAAGTTTTCAAAATTAATGTTGACATCAAGAGTCAAATGTTTACAATTTGCAGCATATTATATTAAGGATGTATGCTAAAAATGTATTTAAAACAGAATAAATTCTTGCATTTCCTAATTAAGCTCTTTTTCTATAGATACTGGTCTTGGTCTTGTATTTATAATTAAGAAAATTAAAACAAACAAACAAAAGAGAAATTGAAGAATCCATAGTTAGAAGTATGTAGAATACACTAGAAGACCATTTAGAAAAGATATTTCTTTTAATTTGAACAGAACTTACATTCTTTTAAAATTTTATGTAAGTATATATTTTGCTATTATGTTTTAAATTATTTTCTAAATGAAATTAAAATTCTTCATCTTTCAGATATTGACAGAGCAAGTATGTACTCAAGTTGTACACAAACCACACCCAGAGCCAGATTCTACAGTGAAAATTCAGAATCCAAGTAAGCAAGCAGCAATTTTTTTATTTTGATGCAATAGTAACGTGGTAATATGTCAGGCTAAATCAGCTTCTTTTTCAACCATCTGAATTCATTATGGTGCTTACATAGTTCATAACACTTGAAAATCACCTACCATGGTGCTAAGCCTTTAGTTGAAAAATCAGTAAATATTTTTTGAGTGGAAGATATGATGTAGTTATAAATCTATTCTATGCTTTTTTGTTATTGTTGTTCTTTTACAGTGATTCTTAAGGTAGTGGCAACTTTGTTAAAAAACTCTACACCAAGTGCAGAACTGATGGAAGTTCGTCGTTTATTTTTATCTGACATGATAAAACTTTTCAGTAATAGCCGTGAAAATAGAAGGTAAGCAATTGGAATACTATTACAAAACAAAACTGTATTCCATAATTAACCTCAGTTCCTTTCCTTTATTTTCTTTTTTTCTAAATTTAATAAATCTTTATTGTTCAGATTATTACAGTTGTTCCTCGTTTTTCCCCCCATAGTACCCCTCCACCCGATTCCCACCCCACCCTCTGCCCTTAACTTCTCCCCACTGTCCTCATCCATAGGTGTTTGCTTTTTGTCCAGTCTCTTCCCCCACCTCCCACAACCCGTTCCCCCCGAGAATTGTCAGTCCACTCCCTTTCTATGCCCCTGATTCTATTATATTCACCAGTTTATTCTGTTCAGCAGATTTTTTATTCACTTGATTTTTAGATTCACTTGTTGATAGACAAGTATTTGTTGTTCATAATTTTTATCTTTACCTTTTTCTTCTTCTTCCTCTTCTTAAAGAATACCTTTAGCATTTCATATAATACTGGTTTGGTGTTGATGAACTCCTTTTCTTATCTGTGAAGCTCTTTATCTGATCTTCAATTCTGAATGATAGCTTTGCTGGGAAGAGTAATCTTGGTTGTAGGTTCTTGCTATTCATCACTTTGAATATTTCTTGCCACTCCCATCTGGCCCGCATAGTTTCTGTTAAGAAATCAGCTGACAATCGTATGGGTGCTCCCTTGTAGGTAACGAACTGCTTTTCTCTTGCTGCTTTTAATATTCTCTGTTTGTCTTTTGCTCTTGGCATTTTAATTATGATGTGTCTTGGTGTGGTCCTCTTTGGATTCCTCTTGTTTGGGGTTCTCTGTGCTTATTGGACTTGTAAGTCTATTTCTTTCACGGGGGACGGGGGGTGGGGGAAGTTTTTGGTCATTATTTCTTCAAATAGATTTTCAGAATCTTGCTCTCTCTCTTCTTCTGGCACCCCCATAATTTGGATGTTGGTACACTTGAGGTTGTCCCAGAGACTCTTTACACTATCTTCAGATTTTTGGATTCTTTTTTCTTTTTTCTTGTCCGACTGAGTGTTTTTTGCATCTTTGTATTTCAACTCTTTAACTTGATTCTGTGGTCCTCTAGTCTGCTGTTAGGTCTCTGTATAATATTTTTTATTTCAGTCAGTGTATGTTTAATTTCTAGTTGGTCCTTTTTCATATCTTCGAGGGTCTTGCTAAATGTATCGGCCTTTTCTAGGAAATTCTTGAAAAACCTTATAACCATGGTTTTGAACTCTATATCCAGTCATTTGCTTTCCTCCATTTCTTTCATTTGTGATCTGTTTCTTTGTCTCTGCATTTTTGCTGCTTCCCTGAGTTGGTAGAGTAGCTTTGCATGCTAGGTTTCTTATATGGCCCAGTGGGTCGGCCTCCCCAGTTAACCTGAGGTGGACACTCTTGGTGCACCCCTTTGTGGACTGTGTGTACAGCCTTGTTGTAGTTAATTCTTGATTGTTGTTGGTATCACTGGGAGGAATTGACCTCCAGGCCAATTGGCTGTGAGGATCAGCTGTGTCTACGCTGGGAACACTTCTGTGCTGGAGACACTCTTATGAGATAAGACTTGCAAAATTGCAAAACCTCTGTGCTCAGCTTGGATGGGGCAGAGTTTCAGGGTGGAGCAGACAGCCTTGGTTTCCCGTCAGCCCTGCCCTATGAGGCCCCTGGGTCTCAGTGTCCCTCGGTAATCGCTGCAAGCACCTCTGAGAGAAAGCCGCCCTCAAGTTTCGCCTGCTGCCAGACAGTCCGGTTTTTCCTTGAATGAGTCAGGGTTCCCAGAAACTTGCCTGGAACTGGAGTTCAGCACAGTCAGGAGCTTCTGTCTCCCTCCCTCTTTAGAAAGCCAGCCACGCACTCAGCCGCCCTTGCACACAGCCTCCCGTCCTCTCCGCGTGCAAGTCTCCGTACCTCAGCCTTTTGCAGCTCCTCTGAGTCTCAGTGTACTTTCCTCTTTTCTTCTAGTTGTAGAATTTTCACTCAGCCAGCTTCTGTGGTTCTTGATGGTGTCTGTTTTGTCTTTTAGTTGTAGTTTTGATATTGTTGTGCGAGGCAGCAGTTTAGGTGTTTACCTATGCCGCCTTCTTGGTTTCTCTCTCCTTTTCTTTATTTTCAATGTCTTTGAGAGATAAAAATTTCTAATCTTTTCCACTTTTCTAAATACTTCTATTTTTGTCCTCACTTGATGTTATATTATTTTTCCCATTGATTTTTATAGAGTGGAAGGAAAGGGTGGGAGGAGAGCGACAGAGAGATGGAGAGAGACAGAGAGAGAGAGAGAGAAATCTATGATTGGTGGATAGTTGCTTCCCTTATGAGCCCCTACTGGGGCTAAGTGTGGAACCTGCCACCAGGGTACATGCCCTTGACCCATAATCAAACCTGTGACCCTTTGGTCTGTGGGCCAATGCTCTAATCACTAAGCAAACCAGCCAGGGCGCTGAACACTTTTAATCATCAGATGACATTGCATGTTTCTTTAATATAATCTGCAGTTAGCATACTTATGCTTATATCAATGTTTTTACTTATATGGGTGTTATATTTTAATTGAATATATGAATATATACCTACAAACCACTTTTTAAAATGCACTGTTCCTTTTGGTGCTTTCTATTATCTATCACCAATAATAGTTTCAATTATAATTGTGTTGGATTAGCTCATATTCACCCATGCTTTTCCTGAATTTGTCTGATAACTGATTGTTATCATGTATTTTTAAGCTGGTTACCTAGGACATGGAGACATGGTTGCTGCCTGAGTCATTAATTTAACAAATATTGATTGTCTGGTGGGTATAAAGCAGCTTGCTACTGTCAGTATACAGTCTTAGTACAGTTTAGTGGGAAAGAACAATAAAGTAGTGGTTATTTTACAAGATATTAAATGCATCGTGAGTGCTGCGGGTGATGAGGGAGTAGACATATAATAACTTAATCTGACTGAGAAAGTTAGGAAAGCAGTTTTAATGATAATTTGGATTTTTCCAGGTATAAAAATGGGGGAACGCCATTCCAAGTGTAGAATATAGAATATTCAGAATGACTGTACCTTTGTTGACCTAGGTGCAGTTTTCACTATTTATCTAACTTTCAAAATAGTAAATTCTAATAAAATTTAGATGTTTTTAATGAATATATTTTTCCCACTAGATGTTTATTGCAATGTTCAGTATGGCAGGATTGGATGTTTTCTCTTGGCTATATCAACCCTAAAAATTCTGAAGAACAGAAGATTACTGAGATGGTCTATAATATCTTCCGAATTTTGTTGTATCATGCAATAAAATATGAATGGGGAGGCTGGAGAGTCTGGGTGGATACACTCTCAATAGCTCATTCCAAGGTAACAGAGATTTAGCATTTTATATCATCTAGTTTTCATCTGTGGGTTAATTAAATGGCTATAAATGCTCATCTGGTGCCATCTTCTGGGCATTTTCCATTAAGGCTAACTCATCCTTCCCAGTTTTCTCTCTTTTCTGTTTTGTTTTTTCACCCTTCTATTCATATACTATTAGGTCTAGAAGTTTTATATATCATTTGATTGAAATCTCAGGTTTATAAATTAGGAATTTTAGACCTCAAAGGTGACCCCACATATATAGCAGATCTGAGAACTTGAGACTGAGCCAATTGCCCTTTTTAAAAATAAAACATACCTAAGAATATTTTATGAACTCTACTTTTTAAGACTTTAAAAAAGCAGCCAGAAATTATTTTTATTTACAAGTAAATTATAAATATTTTAATGTTAATTTTAGTGGTATTTTTAATTGCATTAGCATTTCTTTACTTTTAATCCTAGAAATCAAAATATTTATATTTAAAATACTATATAATCTTCGGTAGAAGGAAGACATAGTTTTCCAACTCCGTTTTTGGGACTTAATTTCATCTTCCACAAAATGAAAGTTTTTGTTTGTTTGTTTTTAATATATTTTATTGATTTTTTTACAGAGAGGAAGGAGAGGGATAGAGAGTTAGAAACATCAATGAGAGAGAAACATCGATCAGCTGCCTCCTGCACACTCCCTACTGGGGATGTGCCCGCAACCCAGGTACATGTCCTTGACTGGAATCGAACCCAGGACCCTTCAGTCCGCAGGCTGACACTCTGTCTGCTGAGCCAAACCAGTTTTGGCTGAAGGGGTTTTTGTATCAAGATAATCTCCAAAGGGAGGTCCATTACAAACTAAAATTTTCTTATCCTCTGACTTAATTAGAAATTAATATCATATGTGCCTCTAAGGAAAATTTTTGAACTTATTTTTAATTTTAGAAGAGCTTTTATTGCTGTTAGTAGCTTAAACTTGATAATGTATTGGTACCTTACTTTTATTATTACACTAACAAATTTGAAAATAGTATTTTATAAGAAAAGACATTGTATTTTTTTATTATGACATTATTTCAGATGTCCCCATATTTCCTCCCTTTTGCCCTCATCCACCAGACATTGCATTTTATGTAAGATATATATTTATATCTTCTAAATAAGTCTATATAAAGTTTCAAATTCAAGTAGCCTATATAAAATAAAATTGTGATGTTTTAACAGTTTATAATTATATATATTTATAGATATGTGTGGGGTTTTTAAAACAATTGTTGAAATAGGCACACATATGAGTAATGAATGGTGAAATCTGATCTAGTAATAGTATTGGGACTGTATATTAGTCACTTCTTCAATTTAGCTGAAATACCTCAACTATATAGGAGTTCAACTGGCATATTAGGTAAGAGCAACATTGAAATACTTAACCTAAAAGAAAAGATCACTATTTAAAACATTAATATTGTTAATTTACCTAACTTACTATTAATACATGCTGTGTTTGATAATTTAAAATTCTTGGCACCATTTTCCTATTATTAACATAACTAGGGGCCCAATGCATGAATTCGTGCAACTTGAAAGGAACTGTGGGCCATGAGGCTGCAGTAGGCACAGGGGTGGGTCGTGGCCCATCCTCCCCGCCTCCTGCCGCCTCGCCCCCATCCCTGTCTGTAGGCAGCCCCCTCCCGCTGCTGCTGCTCCCATGTGTTGAACGGCGCTGGCCCTGCTCACACCTGCTGACGGAGTGATTGGGACCATTGCCAGCAGTGAGTGAAAGCAGTAGCTCTGGTGCTGGCTGTAGGTGCAAGCGGGGCCGGTGCCAGCAGTGGGTGCAAGCAGCAGCTCCACCACCAGCAGCAGGTGCGAGCAGGGTCGTGACCAGCAGCTGGTGTGAGGGGTGGCTGCCAGCTCCGATCCCCTCTCAGGAGCAGGGGGAGGTGGAGAAGCCCTGAGGGACAATTGGGGCTGGCAGCCACCATTCGCACCCACTGACAGCACCAAGCAATTGGGGCAGGCACCGGGCGCCGGCAGTGGGTGCAAGCGGGGCCAGTGCTGGTGCTGGCAGCAAGTGCGAGCAGCATGGCGGGACCATGGCACGCGAGAGCAAAGAATTTTCAGTAACCACCAGAGACTCGCCCTGATGACAGTGACTGGCACCCGCCTTGGTCTGGAACCCCCGCTCACCTGCTCCTCCATCTAATGCCTGCCATGTTCCACGTGTGTCCCCTGGTGTTCAGCACACGTCATAGTGACCAGTTGTTTGGTTCTTTGGTTGTTCCGCTATTCAGTCTATTTGCATATTAAGGTTTTATATATAGAGATTTTATTTGTATCTTTTATTTCTTCTTGGTATAAATAAAATGCCTTAATGTTTTTTTCTTTGTTTCTAAGGTCACTTATGAAGCACATAAGGAATACCTAGCCAAAATGTATGAAGAATATCAGAGACAAGAAGAGGAAAACATTAAGAAGGGAAAGAAAGGGAATGTGAGCACCATCTCTGGTCTTTCATCGCAGACAACAGGAGCAAAAGGTGGAATGGAAATTCGAGAGATAGAAGATCTTTCACAAAGCCAGAGCCCAGAAAGTGAGACAGATTACCCTGTCAGCACAGACCCTGGAGACTTGCTTATGTCAACAAAAGTGTCAGATGATATTCTTGGGAATTCAGATAGAACGAGAAGTGGTGTACATGTGGAAGTGCATGATCTTTTAGTTGATA
Source organism: Corynorhinus townsendii (assembly GCA_026230045.1). NCBI lineage: Eukaryota > Metazoa > Chordata > Mammalia > Chiroptera > Vespertilionidae > Corynorhinus > Corynorhinus townsendii. Next base: position 102,900,410 of record JAPDVU010000003.1, read on the forward strand.
TAAAAGCAGAGAAAGTGGAAGCAACAGAAGTAAAGCTGGATGATATGGATTTATCACCAGAGACCCTAGTAGGTGGAGAGAATGGTGCCCTTGTGGAAGTTGAATCTTTGTTGGATAATGTATATTGTGCTGCCGTTGAGAAACTCCAGAACAATGTACATGGAAGTGTTGGTATCATTCAAAAAAATGAAGAAAAGGATAATGGCCCATTGATAACATTAGCAGATGAGAAAGATGATCTTCCTAATAGTAGCACATCATTTCTCTTTGATAAAATACCCAAACAGGAAGAGAAACTCCTTCCTCAGCTTTCTAGCAATCACATTGTTCCGAATATTCAGGACACACAAGTGCATCTTGGTGTTAGTGATGATCTTGGGTTGCTTGCTCACATGACTAGTAGTGTAGACTTAACCTGTGCAAGTATAATAGGAGAAAAAGAGTTCAAAATCCATACAACTTCAGATGGAATGAGCAGTATTTCCGAAAGAGACTTATCATCTAAAGGGTTAGAGTATGCTGAAATGACTGCTACGACTCTGGAAACTGAATCTTCTGGCAGTAAAATTGTACCAAATATTGATGCTGGAAGTATAGTTTCAGATACTGAGAGATCTGATGATGGCAAAGAATCAGGAAAAGAGATCCGAAAAATTCAGACCACTACTACAACTCAAGTAAGTTACCTAACATGAGTTCTAAAAATGCATTAAATAGATGTTGCATTGTTAGCGTTACATCAGAGTAATTTCTTCCCAGTTACATTATGCTTATATTTAATTATGGTAAAATAGTATTTTATAGAATTGAATAGTATGGTAGTACATATTAAAGAAATTTAAAATAGCTGAATTATATTTCCAGTTCTTTGTAACTTTGCTGGGCCTGAATTTGCTTATATTGTACTACAGATTGTACTAGATTAAAATATGGCCATTAGGGGCTCACCTCGTTCTAACATTTTATGACTCTGTGACTACATGTACACATTTTGTACTCAATATCTTCGCTCTGAATACTTAATTTAAAAATTTTTGTTGTCATTGTTGAAAGTATTACAGATGTCCGCTTCTCCCCCCATTGACCCCCTCCAACCTGCTCCCACCCCCTCCCCAGCTCCAGCCCCAAGGTTTCCCAGCACTATTGTCTGACAATGGGCTATGCATATAAGTTCATTGGTAAATCTCTTCCCACACCCCCCACCTCACCACTGCTTCCCTCTGAAATGCATCAGCCTGTTGTATGCTTCAATGTCTCTGTATCTTTTTTGTTCATCAGATTTTTTTCATTAGATTTCATAGGTAAGTGAGATCATGTGATACTTATCTTTCTCTGACTGGCTTATTTTGCTTAGCATAATACTCTCCAGATCCCTCCATGCTGTATCAAAGAGTAAGAGATCATTTTTTACAGCTGCATAGTATTCCATTGTGTAAAGGTACCACTGTTTTTTTAAAAATATATTTTATTAATTTTTTACAGAGAGGAAGGGAGAGAGATAGAGAGTTAGAAACATAGATGAGGGAGAAACATCAATCAGCTGCCTCCTGCACATCCCCTACTGGGGATGTGCCCGCAAACAATGTACCACCGTTTTTTAATCCATTCATCTACTGATCAGCACTTGGGCTATTTCCAAGCTATTTTACATAATGCTGCTATGAACATAGTGGTGCATATATTGTTTCTGGCTTCTTAGGATATATTCCTAGAAGTGGGATCACTGAGTTGAATGACAGTTCCATTTTTTATTTTTTTGAGGGAACTCCACACTGTTTTCTATAGTGGTTGTACCAGTCTGAATTCCCACCAGCAGTGTGCTAGGGTTCCTTTTTCTCCACATCCTTCAGGGAAATGGACACATTCCTAGAAAAATACAATCTTCCAAAACTGAAACAAGAAAAAGTAGAAAAGCTGAATAGGCCAATTGTAACTGATGAAACTATTCCCTTTAAAAAGCAAGACAGGGTTGTCCACTTTTACCACTTTTATTCAATACTAGAGGCCTGATACACAAAGATTTGTGCAAGAATGGACCTTTCTTACTCTGGCTGCCAGCACTGCCTTCGCTCCAGCCTGGAGGCTTCTTTCCACCTTCCCATACTGCCCAGAGGCCCGGAGCATCTGGGGCGGTGCGGAAAGCCTGCATCGTCGCCATGGTGATGACGCAGTCCCACCCCCCCCCCCCGGCCGTTCAGTGCCTGTGTATGCAAATTAACCACCATCTTTGTTGGTTTAATTTGTATACTCACTCCTGATTGGCTGTTGGGCTTCATGAAGGTACAGTCAGTTTGCATCTTACTCTTTTATTAGTGTGGATAGTACCCAAAGTCCTAGTCACAGTGATCAGACAAGAAGACAAAATAAAAGGCATCCAAATTGTAAAGGAGGAATTAGAACTGTCATTTTTTGCAGATGACATGATATTTTATATAGAAAACCATAAAGACTCCACCAAAAAACTACTAGATTTAATAAATGAATTCGGCAATGTAACAGGATACAAAATTAACACCCAGAAATCAATGGCAATTTTATCCACCAATAATGAATTCTCACAAAGAGAAACTAAAAAAAAAAAAAAAAAAAATCCCATTTACCATTGCAACAACAAAAAAAATTAAGATGCTTAGGAATAAACTTAACCAAGGAGGTAAAAGACCTTTACTTGTAATTAATTTTAACCTTTTAAGCTTCAGTCCCAGCCCTGTTCTGTGGATTACAGAAAAGAGGGCTTGGAGCCCAGGTTGAACTGATAGATGAAATGAAGGGGAAAGGAAGGAGGACATGTTATTTATCAAGTGCCTGCTATGTTCCAGGCAATGTGATATATGTTTTCAGATTTAATCCTCAAAGCAACCCTGTGAGGTAGATAATATGGCTGAGGAAATTTGCAGTTATTAGCAGTAAGAAGTTTTTCTTACAACCACATGGATATAAAGTTATTATGAGAAAATTAAAGACTCTAAGGCCTGGTGGGGAGGAAATGTTAGTGCTACAGTTTTGGCCTCACCAAAGTAAAACGAAAAATGGATGATTTTTTTTATATGGATTTTAATTATTTTTCTTTGACTTTTAAGTCTACTTCCTTATTTTCTAGGCTAAATAATGCCTTAGAATTAAGAGTTGAAAAAAAACCTTTTACCTTTTATGATTTGTTTTGTTGCTGTTCTCTGAGTTTTACAAAATTCACTGTAAATTTAACATGTTCTATTATAAAGAGTAAGCCATATAACTAACTAGTGTCTTTGTACTCTAATAAGATTCCTTAATAATAGATTTTGTGTGTGGGAAAAGTATCTTCATTTTTGTCTCTGTTAACTGAAAATTCCCATTTTTGTGGTAGTTGTACTACAGTGATAATTGTAAGATATGGGAATATTGAATTAGGTATAGATTTAAAATAAAGGACAACATGATGCATTGTTTATTGAATATAATAATCATTAGGTTTGTCTGGTTTTCATTAAGAGTGCATGAGCATTTTCTGATGTTTCATTATATTAAATGCATTTGCTTTTTCTAAATTGAAGTATCATGAGCAAAATAGACGTTGAAGTTAACTTGAATCTGTTCAATTAATATTTCTTTTAATCTTTTGTTTTTAACTACAATTAGTTGATGACATATATCCAGTATAATTTACTTTCATAAGGAAGAAATATGGGCTAATGTCAAGCCTCCAAAAACAGGAGTAAAGTGAGTCTGGTTTTCAGTGTGAACATTGTTATTAAACTTAAGTATTTGATTTTTTTGCTTAGTTTGTGAAACTGCAAAAATAAAAATAGTAGCCCTCAGCTCTAAAAGGTTCCTGAGCAGGTAATCACCAGGTGAACAAAATATATCCAATCTAATAAAAGAGCAATATGCAAATTCACCATACCTCCTCTATGCCCACAAGCCACGCCCACCAGCCAATCAGGAGCTAGTGTGCATATTAACCCAACCAAGATGGCTGCGGTCATGGAGAGAGCAGGAGGCTTGGGTTTCCCTGGCAATGGAGGAAGCCAAGCTTTCTGCACATCCTGGCCTGCCTTGACCTCCGCTTAAGGCTACAAAGTTTCAATTATAGCAGATAAATAAATCCCAACAAAAATGGCAGCAGCCATGGAGCTGGAGAGAGCAGGAGGCTTGAGTTGCCTGCGGAGATGGAGGAAGCCAAGTTTCTGCAGCCCTGGCCTGCTTTGGCCTCTGCTTAAGGCTACAAAGTTTCAATTATAGAAAATAAATAAATCCCAACAAAAATGGCTGCAGCCACCGGAGCAAGCAGGAGGCTTGACTCTGCTCCAGGCTACAAAGTTTCAATTATAGAAGATAAATAAATCCCAGATACCAGGGCCTCTTCTTGGGTTGCCAGGGGGTGTGGCCAGCCTGCAAACCACCACAGGCCCCTCTCCCAGGCCACCCCATGCCCCAAGGGAGCCCCCACCCTGATCCGCGACACCCTTTAGGGCAAACCAGCTGACCCCCACCCGTGCACCAGGCCTCTATCCTATCTAATCCTATCTAATAAAAGAATAATATGCAAATTGACCATCACTCCAACACACAAGATGGCTACCCCCATGTGGTCAAAGATGACTGCCCCCATGTGGACATAAGATGGCCAGCAGGGGAGGGCAGTTGGGAAGGACCAGGTCTGCAAGGGACGGCAGTTGTGGGCAATCAGGTCAGCAGGGGAGGGCAGTCGGGAGGGGCCAGGCCTGCAAGGGAGGGCAGTTGGGGGCAATCAAGCCTGCAGGGGAGGGCAGTTAGGGGTGACCAGGCCATTAGACGAGGGACGTTGGGGGCGACCGGACCTGCAGGGAAGGGCAGTTCGGGGGACCTAGGCCTGCAGAGGAGAGCGGTTGGGGGAGACCAGGCCTGCAGGGGAGGGCAGTTAGGGGTGATCAGGTCTGCAGGGAGGGCAGTTAGAGGTGGCCAGGCCTGGAGGGGAGGGCAGTTAGGGGCAAACAGGCTGGCAGGGGAGCAGTTAGGCATCAATCAGGCTGGCAGGTGAGTGGTTAGGGGGTGATCAGGCTGGCAGGCAGAAGCAGTTAGGGGCAATCAGGAAGGCAGGCAGGCGAGCAGTTGGGAGCCAGCAGTCCTGGATTGTGAGAGGGATGTCCATCTGCCCGTTTAGGATCGGGCCTAAACGGGCAGATGGACATCCCTCGAGGGGTCCCAGATTGGAGAGGGTGCAGGCTGGGCCGAGGGACACACACCCCCGTGCACAAATTTCATGCACCGGGCCTCTAATATATATCTCTGTAAATAAGCTAGCCTACTTAAGTCATAAGCAAAAGTTTTACTCATGCACTTACTTTACTTATTGTTTTCATTTTGAAATCAGTAATTTCTTTTGCACTCTACAAACGTTTACCTTTTATTTCTCTAGGCTGTTCAGGGTCGGTCTCTTACACAACAGGACAGAGATCTCCGAGTTGATTTAGGATTTCGAGGAATGCCAATGACTGAGGAACAGCGGCGCCAGTTCAGCCCAGGTCCACGCACTACAATGTTTCGTATTCCTGAGTTTAAGTGGTCTCCAATGCACCAACGACTTCTCACTGATTTACTATTTGCTTTAGAAACAGATGTACATGTTTGGAGAAGGTATAAATATTTCTTTTCTAGAAATAAGACTACTTTCATTTAAGAAATGTCCTTTTTATCTTTTACTCTTAAAATTAATACTACATACTAAATGTATTCTTGTTAATGAGCTTATAAGATGTATGCATTGTTAAAATAAAAATTTAAATTATTTTATGGCACCTATTTTTAGAAACTGTATCAGTTAAAATATAATCACTTAATGAAAACCAAGTGTGCATAAATTAAATAAATGCCTCACTTTTAATTTTAATAGCAAATATACAATAAATTGATTATGAGAGTGTGTCATTTATATATGCAAGCATATAAATTAGGAAATTGATGGTACTCTGTAACAGAGTATGCCACTGTCATAAGTATCAGTGGAGCAGTATTCTCAAGACTCAAATGGGTTCCTCTGCTTCACCTGATTTTTCTTCTAAGATTCAAGTTGGTTGCTTCAGCTCCCAGGATTGAATCATTGTAGGAAACTTGCCCTAACTAGAGGGTATGGGTGACTCTTCTTCTTCCTCCTTCATATCCTTCTTTCCTCCTCTTTCTTTTGTCCTCCTCCATTCCTCTTCCTTTCTTTCCTTTTTTCTCCTCTTTCTCCTCCTCTTCTCTCTCTTTCTTCTTTTATGTTTTGTTTTAATTGAAGCCACTCAAGAAGTTTCCCCCTTATATCTCACTGCTAGCTGGATCATATGCTCTTTTCAAAGTTAATCACCAGCAAAAGGGAATCCTATTTAATAAAGAGGGAATATGCTAATTGACTGTAATGCCCTCACAAAAGATAGTGGTGCCCACAGCCAATAAGGAGGGAATATGGTAATTGACTGCCATGCCCTCAAAGATGGTGGTGCCCACAGCCACAAGATAGGGGTGCCAAGTCCCCTCAGCCCTGCTGGGGCGGCAGGCGCACAGTACGGCCGGACCCGTCCCCAGGTGGGTCTGGCCACTCTGTGCGCCTGTCTCCGGAGTCCCCCAGTCCTCTCAGACCCCCAGCCACCCATGGCCAGCTCAAGGTGCAGGCAAGCCTCGGATGGTGGCTACACAGCCACCAAGGGCCGGCCTGAGGTGCAGGCAAGCCTTGGATGGCAGCTGCCCAGCCACCCAGGGCAGGCCTGAGGTGCAGGCAAGCCTCAGATGGCGGCTGCCCAGCCGCCCAGGGCCACCCAAGGCTCAGGTAACCATGGCCGGCCACGGCTTGTGCTGCTGGCAGTGGCAGCAGCAGAGGTGTGATGGGGGCATTGCCTTCTCCTGATCACTGGGTCGCCTCCTGCCCCTGAGGGCTCCCAGACTGTAAGAGGGGGCTGGCTGGGCTAAGGGACCCCCCCCACTCCAGTGCATGAATTTTCATGCACCAGGCCTCTAGTCCTATATAATAAAACCCTAATATGCAAATAAACCAAACAGTGGAATGACCAATGCTCAGGGGTAGTGCTGCTCAGTCAGAAGCCTGGTTCATGGCTGGCAAGCACAGCAGTGGTGGCAGGAGCTTCTCCTGCCTCCACTGCAGGTGGGCAGTAAGGAGCGAGGGTGTCCCAGACTGCTAGAGCCCCAGACTATGAGTGGGATGTCTGACTGCCGGCTTAGGCGGACTTCCCCCAAGGGGTTCCGGACTGCGAGAGGGCACAGGCCAGGCTGAGGGACCCCTCCCCCCCACCCAGTGCAAGAATTTTCTGCACTGGGCCTCTAGTGGAATTATAAAGACTGATCTATACAGAGCAGTATTGGTCAGTAATCTAGTAGCTGGGATGAGGCCAACCTTTCCTATACCTGGTCTGGTTCAATAATAGAACAAAATCTTGATTGTGTTAGCATGGAAGATGAATATGGAAATAGTCAAGGTCTGCCACATAATGTTTTTTCTTCTGATGTTATTTTATTAGTTTGTTCTTAGTCTACTGATGTATAGAAACAAAGGTATTTTCCTTGCTAGTGTTGTTACATGATAAATTATGTACAGATGATAAAGAAGGAACCTAGAATACCATGAAAGACATTAAGGTTAACATGAATATCAATGTATGAAAATTGTGTAATTTCCTAATTACAGTATTAGTGGCTTCTAAGTGAGTGATAGTCAATTTTCTTTCCTTTAACATAATGTGTATCTTTGTTTCCTTTCAAGGGCTCTCAAAAAATTTCTCAAACAATTCTATATAATTAAAATTTTTTTTAAAGACAGAACTTATATTTAGGACAGGGGAAAACATCTTGACAGCTAAGATATAATATATGATATTGTACAATTCTAAAAGTTGAGAATCATTGACTTAAATTTGATCATGAAGTAGTTTCTTCCTTTCCCCCGTTAGAATATAGTTCATATTCTTGACTGACACCAAACTAAAGCAGTGTATTTTTCTGAATATCTACATTGCATGTTTTGTATGGGGAAACTCTACTGCCAACCTTTGAGATCTTTTCTCTTTTTATTCAATAAATCTTTGAATTTTTACTGATTTATTTCTCCTACCACATCACTTCTGTGACTAGCAATATACATTTTCAGTATGGCTGGTCAGAGGTAGGGGGCTGGAGTCTGGTGATGCAACAAACTGAAACTGCATAAAAGGTAGCAAAACGTTAACTATCCAGTTGTTCTGCCTTTTAATACAAAATGAATAACTGGCAAAAATAAATATTTTCAGCCAAATTCATTGATATATTCATACATCTTTGAATATATTTCTTGGGAAACAAAATACTAGATTAATACACACAGATAATAACCATGTAAAGGTGCTAAATTTTTGGTAATATAAAATCTCAATTTTAAATTATATTATTTTCTGAGAACTCCATTTTAAATTTGCCTAGCTCTTCATTATTTGTCACTTAAAAATGTTATTATAAACTGTCTAAATTTCTTATTCTTAAGCCAAGGAATTGTTCATTTGCATTTTGTTTTTCTGCTATTTTAGCCATTCCACAAAGTCTGTAATGGATTTTGTCAATAGCAATGAAAACATTATTTTTGTACATAACACAATTCACCTCATTTCCCAAATGGTAGACAACATCATCATTGCTTGTGGAGGAATTTTACCTTTGCTCTCTGCTGCTACATCACCAAGTGTAAGTACTTTGCCTCCATCTAGTGGTTATATTGTTTAATTACTTGACTAGAGCATGTCAGCGGTGTTCCATACTGTACACAGTTTATGAGGCCTAGGACTCATAAAAAAAAGGTATCTAAAAACTTAGACTCTAATTTTATAGGTGGAGTTTAACAAAATATCTTCATCTAAGGGAACTTGTAACTATATGAAGTTACATTTATCCATTCATCCTAATATTTGTCAGTTTTTGGTTCCAGCTATGTGTGTTTATGAAAATATTTCTCTGGTAATTCTAATAAATACTTCTTATAAATAGTCATAACTAAAAATTATTAACTTTATTTTGTGAATGTTGTTTATCCCTTCAAATATAATATTATAATAAACTGTTAAAATCCTTGTTCTGTAAATCTTGATGTTCTAAATAAAAGTATGTACTTAATCATGAATATAAATTTAGAAAAACTTCATTATAAATGCAATCTCATATAATTTATTTGACATATTATTTCTAAACTTAATATTATTCTAAACTACATGTAGAATGTTTACCTTCCTGCTCTCTGAGATTTGATCTTAAGCAATTTGTTTCAAAGAGAACCAAATTAATAATTTCTAGGAGTGTTTCTTATTTAAAGCTTAGGCACCTAGATAGAAAAATTACAAAACATGCCATTTTTATGCTATCTTAAAAATTTTACAATCATTGAAATCCTCAGAAAACTTTATGTTCTCACATGGCCTTTAATAGCATTTTTATCTGACTTTATTTGCTGGTTCAACATTTATTTTAAAAAATATAGTTTTGTCTCTATATAAAACATTGAAATGTATTAATATAATGACGTTGAAAGTCAATCAGTGTTAATTATGTCATTTATAATATAGTAGGTAAATGCAAACTTTATATTTAGTTACCACTTTAAAAAATATCTCTGATCCATATAAAAAAATTTTGGCACCATAGCTGTCTACTGAAATGAGAAAGAATAGAGAATTATGCTTCCATATTACTTATTTATCTCTTTCTGTCTCTCCCCCCCGCCTCGTCGCCCCCCTCTCAAATCAATAAATAAATTTTTTAAAAAGTGGGTGATCTAGTTTCATTTTTTTTTTAAGTCTTTTACTTGGTAAGGCTGTGTTTCCAAATTGATCTCTGGCTTTATTTCATCATTAACATACTTCTTCTACATGTCTCTTTTGCTCACTACATTCTTGTCATTGCTACCACTCCCAAAGCAGCCTTGAAACTTAATATTAGCAGCAGAAGATTGTACTCTCAAATCCCCATTCTTTCACAGGTACATTCAGTTTCATCCATGAATTTACTCAAGAAGTCTAGAAAACATGGAGGCTAGTTCAGGCGGATGTGCAGCAGAATATATCATCATTAGGACTTTAATGGAATTAGTAGCTAACCAAGGAAACAGGGCCAGGAAAAAAATCGTTGAGTGCAGGTATCCTGTGAGATTAATATACTATCCCTTCTTTTAATCTGGTTCTCTGTGGATATATATATCAAATACCAGTAAATTGACAATTGTGTATGATTTTTAAAAAAAACATTATAATACTGAGGCAAGGAGAATTGTTTTTCTTTTGTCTTTTATACACTAAAAACTGAATAAATCAATGTTTTTCTTCTGGCATATTTTTTCATCATATAAATTTTGTTTTATGTCTTATAAATTATAATTTATTATCAATACATTTTAAAAGTTTGTATTGAAATTCATTTTTAAATATATCATTTTAAAATTTCTGTAGAACAAAAAAAATTGGCTTTATATAAAGTCAACAGTTGGTGCTAAAATTTTCATAGGTTTCAGATATTCACATTACTATATAGTCTTCCAGATTTTAAAGCTAAAAACATTACTATCAAGATAGGGAAATATTAAATTAATGGAATATGTTACTGATAAATATTGTAAAGTATATAATATTTCACTACCCAAATTTGCTTATTTTTATTTTATAATGAATTCACAGTAAAGATACTGACATTTTGAGGTTTGATTTTCAAACATATTACCTGTGCAATTTTGACTAGTATAGTTTGAGTTTGCAATTATTTAAAGCCTAAACTGTTTTCAAAAGACTTGGAAATTCATTCAATAGTAGAAACTTTTCTTCTTTGTCTTTATTTTTGTTATTTTGGTCCATTAACTGATTTTACCTATACCTGGTTATATACCAATTTTATGTTCTTTGAATAAATTGTGTCCTTAAAAGAAACAGCTAGAACTATTTCTCCCACTATATACTAGTGGAACTTGACTGCTGAGTATTGTTTTCTATTCCTTTACTGTATAATATTATTGCTAAAAATTATAATGTAGTATTAGGGGGAAAGTTAGAAAGGAGGACATTGAGTAAGGAAGGAATTAGAACTAAAATATGGAACTTTTTTTACTTAGTTTTAAAATGTAAAAAGCCAAGCGACATATTTGGAAGGAATAAGTGAAAAAGGAATCATTGACAACATCAGATTACCAAAGAAATCATGTAGATGTCATTAAAATTTTAAAAAAGAAATAAGAAATATTTGAAACTAATGCTTGAGTGATCTGATAACTTTGTTTAGGTTTGTGGAGTTTCTCAAAATATTCATGCATTTTATGTGGCTATGCAGTTAATGAAAAATTATGAGAAATGATGATATGGCAGTGGTTGGCAAACTTTTTCTATATGGATCAGATAGTAAATATTTTCAGTTCTGTGGGCAACATGGTCTCTGTCCCATGTACTCAACAGCCATAGACAGTTATATAAAGGATTTGGATATATGTGTGTCTCAATAAAACTTTATTTATAAAAACAGCCAGTGGGGCAGATTTGACTTGTGGGTTATAGTTTGCATCATTTCTTCAAGTAAATACAAATATCATAATAAATGTTCTAGTGTGAAAACTTTATTACTTATTACTGAAATTTAGTGTGAAATTTTAATAGAGCTTAATATTTATTACAGTGTAATTTTTTAAAAGCAATTTCTGAATATTATAGGCATGTTCCACTAGGAGAGATGTAACTTGTCAGCCATGCTACTTTTCTTTAGCATTTGACATGTCTAATGTTGAGATTATATTTAATTAGGAGAGTGTAAGTAGAAGGCTAAGAATTCTGCATAGTTATCTATTTTAAAAAATGACTCAAAGCTCAGTGCAGGAATATGTCTTCCCCATATAATTTACTTCTTACTATAAAAAACAAACTTGTTTCCTGTTATCAGTAAGATTCAGACATGATCTTTTGATGTTATGGTTTAATATAAGGTATATGAGTTTCAGCATAAATCTTATATTTTAACTTGGGTTCTACCACATCCTGGATATGACCTTAACTGCAACTTTATTTATTAAAAGCTGTTCATTTTACTGATCCCATAGGGAGTTTGTTGAAAATTGTTAGGTATATATGTAAAGTGCTTTAGAAAAGCTCTTATTGAGTGTTTCTTTCATTTAGTTCCTTTTGGGACTATGTATTCAGATTTGTATCATGATAGAATAATATTCCCATTTATAAACTAAAGCTGTCATACTCAAAATTCTGAAGTTTAAAAGAGGATATTTGACACAAATTTAGTTATTATGGGTTTTGATGGCAAAATACTAAAATGATATAATATTTTTGCCTGTTGTTTCCATGGGATTGGCATAGTGCTTGTCTATTTTCTGCCCTGGGACCTTATATGAATACAGCAATCCATACTAAGGATAACATTTGTGTATTGCTGTTGCAGTATCATCATGTATGAAAATTTGAGCTGTTTATATTCATCTTCCTTGTAAGAAAATATCTTAATGAAAACTTCACAGAAAAAAGAGTATAGTGATAGAATATTTATATTATAGTGAACACATTGAGCTTAATATCCATGGAAGAATAGGAGTTTATTGGAATTTCAATTTTTCCTATATCATTTAAAATCATATGTGGCATAGAAAATAAATTACAAAAATAATTTCAAGTCTTTAATTAAGACCTGTGGTTTTAACTTTAGACCTTTTAGTATGTATTTTGACCAATCTTTGTTTTCAAGAAGGAACACTATTTTTGTTGATTTTTTTTTTGGAGTAATGTTTTCATGATTAGCTATTTGAATCAAACTCTTATTTACTAGTATTTTTTAAATAAATCTTTATTCAGATTATTACAGTTGTTTCTCCTTTTTCCCCCCATAGCTCTCCTCCACCCTGTTCCCACCCCACCTTCTGCCCTTACCTCCTCCCCCACTTTCCACATCCATAGGTGTACGATTTTTGTCCAGTCTCTTCCTGCACCCCCCCATACCCTTTTCCCCCTGAGAATTACCAGTCCACTCCCTTTCTATGCCCCTGATTCTATTATATTCACCAGATTATTCTGTTCCTCAGGTTTTTAATTCACTTGATTTTTAGGTTCACTTGTTAATAGATATGTATTTGTTATTCATAATTTTTATCTTTACTTTTTTCTTCTTCCTCTTCTTAAAGAGTACCTTTCAGCATTTCATATAATACTGGTTTGGTGGTGATGAACTCCTTTAGCTTTTTCTTATCTGTGAAGCTCTTTATATGACCTTCCATTCTGAATAATATCTTTGCTGGGTAGAGTAATCTTGGTTGTAGGTTCTTCGTATTCATCACTTTGAAAATTTCTTGCCAGTCCCTTCTGGCCTGCATAGTTTTCTGTTGAGAAATCAGCTGACAATCTTATGGGTGCTCCCTTGTAGGTAATTAACTGTTTTTCTCTTGTTGCTTTTAATATTCTCTCTTTGTCTTTTGCTCTTGGCATTTTAATTATGATGTGTCTTGGTGTGGTCCTCTTTGGATTCCTTTTGTTCAGGGTTCTGTGCGCTTCCTGGACTTGTAAGTCTATTTCTTTCACCAGGTGGGGGAAGTTTTCTGTCATTATTTCTTCAAATAGGTTTTCAGTATCTTGCTCTCTCTCTTCTTCTGGCACCCCCATAATTCTGATGTTGGTATGCTTGAAGTTGTCCCAGAAGCTTCTTACACTGTCTTCAACTTTTTGGATTTTTCTTTTCTTTTTGCTTTTTTGGTTGAGTGTTTTTTGCTTCTTTGTATTTCAATTCTTTGACTTGATTCTTGCGTTCCTCTAGTCTGTTGTTGGGTCTCTGTATAATATTTTTTATTTCAGTCAGTGTATGTTTAATTTCTAGTTGGTCCTTTTTCATATCTTCGAGGGTCTCGTTATATTTATCGGCCTTTTCTAGGATACTCTCGAAAAGCCTTATAACCGTGGTTTTGAACTTTATATCCAGTCGTTTGTTTTCCTCCATTTCTTTCATTTGTGATCTGTTTGTCACCGCATTTTCACTGCTTCCCTGAGTTGGTAGGGTAGCTTTGTGTGCTAGGTTTCCTATATGGCCCAGTGGGTCGGCCTCCCTAGTTAACTCTTGGTTCACCCCTTTGTGGACTGTGTGTACAGCCTTGTTGTAGTTAAGTCTTGATTGTTGTTGGTATCACTGGGAGGAATTGACCTCCAGGCCAGTTGGCTGTGAGGATCAGCTGTGTCTGTGCTGGGAGAAGTTTGGTGCTGGAGACAGCCTTATAGAATTAGACTTGCCAAATTGCAAAAGCCTCTGTGCTCAGCTTGGATGGGGTGGAGTCTCAGGGCGGAGCAGACAGTCTTGGCTTCCTGTCAGCCCTGCCCTTGTGCGCGCGCCTCCAGACCTCTGCCTTCCCCGGCTCCCGAGCCTCCACCCAAGAGTCCAGATTCCCCCCCTAAGAGCATGGTCCCCAGGGACTCGCCTGGAACTGGGGTTCAGTGCAGTCAGAATTGGGGTTCAGTGCAGTCAGGAGCTTCCGATTCCCTTTTGCTAGGGAAAGCCTGCAACCTCTGCAGTCTTTGTGCACACTGGCGCGCGCGCCTCCAGACCCCTGCCGGCCGGGGCTCCACTGGGTCTTCCCCGGGTCTCCGAGTCTCCGAGTGCCTTTCTCTCTACCTGACAGTCCAGACTCCCCCTGTATGAGCTTGAGTCCACGGGGTTTTGCCTGGAACTGGGGTTCAGTGCAGTCAAAACTGGGGTTCAGTGTAGTCAAAACTGGGGTTCAGTGCAGTCGGGGGCTTCCTTCCCCATCCCGCCAGAGAAAGTCAGCCAGGCTCTCAGCCGCCCTTCCTCTCTGTGCGCACAAAGACCCTTTGCCTTACCTCAACCCTTTGCCATTCCTCCAATTTTCTGTGAGCTTTTCTCTTTCCTTCTAGTTGTAGAATTTCCACTCAGCCAGCTTTCCTGTGGTTCTGGATGGTGTCTGTTCTGTCTTTTAGTTGTAGTTTTGAAATTGCTGTGCAAGGCAGCAGTTTAGGTGCTTACCTATGCTGCCATCTTAGTTTCTCTATTTACTAGTATTTTATATACATTGTGCAAGTTGGTCATAAATGAAAAGAAGAAATAATGAATGATGAAAGGAGGAAAAAATGAAGAAAAGTAAGGAACATGGATCAACTGCAAATTGCAAAATGATTGTGATTTTAGACTGACCATTTTGGTCAGTCATCCAGAACACTGAATGCTTAGAATTTAAGTCAGTGTCATCTATGGTTTATTTTCTCTGTTATAGAAAAATAATTGAGACTGATATTTCTGGCTTTCCTAATAGATTCAAAGTCATAAGAAAGAACAACTTTTTCTGTTAAAAAATGATGACAAAATCTTAATATTGGTAATGTTTTCTTACCATTATCAGAATATTTAATTAATAGATTTGAAAATATTATTTTTTGTTTTATCTCATAACACTGATTATTCTTTAGTATTCTCAGGAAGATTTTGTATGTCCTCCTATACAATGTACCAGGTAAATAGTATATTTTGAAATTTATGCTCACATATATTTGATCAGAGAATAGGAATAGTTGATGACTTTTACTGTAAACAATTCCACCCAGAATTTTCAATATATTAAATATAATTCTTACAAGATTCTGAAGCTAAAATATCTATTTAGGTTAGTTCATAATTCAGACTCCATTTAGTACCAGGTATATCAATAAATTTTTTCCTAGCAAGGGTAAGTGGTCTTTAAGTTATAATCACTGAAATATTTTATGTTTTATTAACTTCTGGGGGATTTGATCTATAGGAGGAGCTCCAAATTATAACATAATTTTTTAAAGAAAATTCTAGAAGTATGGTATAAATAGTTTATTTTCCTAAGTCATTTCTGCCTAAACCAGTACAGGCTATTACAGAAACATTATACTAGTTTATTTACTAAATTTTTCCTTAGCCATCTGCTAGAAAAAAAAGATACTTAATTTATAAAATAGGATATGCATAATTTCTAATACATAACTTACATTTATAGACATGTTATTTGAGCAGAGTTATTCTAATAAAAAAATAAACAACTCTAAATATTTGATATTTGATTTCAGTCATTGTAGTTTATAAAATGAATACCTCTTCTGAGATTTTTGCTTTGAATAAAATACTCAAATATAATTTTTAAATATATTATTTTGTGTTTCAATTTTATATTGTATTTTTATTTAATTTTAATAATTTTCTTTTCTTGTACTTTTTTGGTCTGTTGTCTGTTTTGTCAATGCATGTCCAGGGTTCTAAGGTTAGTATTGACTTCAGTAATTTTCAGGTGTTTAGTTTTAAATTTTATTTTTACTTATTTATGAATTTTTTGACTTGGTTATATTTTGCGTTTCCATACCATCTTTAACATTAGGCATGCCTTCAGCATTTTTAAAAAATTCACTGAATATTCTTAGTTTATTGACGAATTACTGTTTTATTATACAATTACCTTTAGACTAGAGAGTATCGTTACGTAATGAAAACAATGTTTCAGTCATATGTACAGTCAGATGTTAGATGGTTCCAATGAAAGGAAATTGGATGGAATATATTATTTTAAGTTTAGTAGTAATCATATGTGAATGCTCTTTATTTTTAAACCTGATATGATTTTCATATAACATTTCATTAAAATTGAAAATTATTTTTATGTGTAATGTATAAGAACTCCTTTTTAAGTTATGGTTTGTGTTAAAATGAGTACTTTTACTTAAAAATGTGTTTAGTCAAAGATAACAATTTGGCAAATTATATGAATGTAAATAATTTTGTTTATAATTTCTATTTATAATTCACTCATTTAAAAATGAAAGCCCTAGCAAGTTTGGCTCAGTGAATGGAGCACCAGCCAGTGTACTGAAGTGTCCCACGTTTGATTCCTGTCAAGGGCAAGTGCCTCAGTTGCAGGCTCAATCCCGGGACTCAAGTCGGGGTGCTTGTGGGAAGCAACCAATCAATGTGTCCCTCTCACATCATGTTTCTCTGATTCTCTCCCATCCTTCCACTCTCTCTAAAAATTAATGGGAAAATATCCAAGGGTGAGCATGAACAAAATATAAAAATGAAAGCATATTTTGAAGGTTAAGATTTGTAGACCCCAAAAGACTCAAAAACATGACATTGACTAATGAAGTGAGTTAGACTTCTAATAATTCAGAAATTCAGAATGATTAAGAACTTCTTTGAGAACATATCTATAGATATCCTAAAATTCTAATATCTTGGGCCCTGGCTAGGTTGTTCAGTTGGTTAGAGCATCGTTCCAATACACCAAGGTTTTGGGATCAATCCCTGTTCAGCACACATGCAAGAATCAACCAATGAGCCTTAGCTGGTTTGGCTCAGTGGATAGAGCATCAGCCTGTGGACTGAAGGGTCCTGGGTTCGATTTTGATCAAGGCCATATGGCTGGGTTACAGGCTCGATCCCTGCTAGGGGGTGTGCAAGAGGCAGCTGATCAATGATTCTCTCTCATCATTGATGTTTCTCTCTCTTCCTCTCCCTTCCTCTCTTAATTTCAATAAAAATATATTTTTTTCAAAAGAATCAACCAATGAATGCATAAATAAGTAGAACATCAAATTAATGTTTCTTTCTCTCTCAAAAAATCAGTAAATACAAAATAAAATTTTAGTATCTTGAACAATTATTTTGAATGTTTAAAAGATCTAAGCATTGACCAGATCTTCCATTCTATTATAAAATTATGTTGATAACTGTGACTTAAAAGAGATTTTATATAAAATGAATATCTTTGCTTTTCATGTAATCTATTGGTGGTGTGGCCACAGATTTTTAATACATGCTATAACGTGATACTGAATATCAATGGAGTAGTGCTAGGAAATAAAGAATTTGCATTTTGAAAATCCAGTTATTTCTTTAATCCATAAGTACTAAATTGGCATAATGTTGTAAATCAACATTAAAAGCAAATTTTTGAATATTTTCAAGCTCATTTTAGAAAGACTGATTTTGCCACTATTTTGATGTTATGTGGAAGGAAGAAAGGTTGTTTATTCTCCATTTAGAATCAAGTTATATAGTACTTGCAGTAGTCACCTATCATTTTCTTTTCTTTTAAATATATTTTATTGAATTTTTACAGAGAGGAAGGAAGAGGGATAGAGAGTTAGAAACATCGATGAGAGAGAAACATCAATCAGCTGCCTCCTGCACACCCCCTACTGGGGATGTGCCCGCAACCAAGATACATGCCCTTGACCAGAATCGAACCCAGGACCCTTCAGTGTGCAGGCCAACACTCTCTATCCACTGAGCCAAACCGGTTTCGGCTCACCTATAATTTTTAATACCCATCTTGTACACAAGAAGTTTTTCAAAGTTGTCTTTAAAAAAGTCATTATTTTCTAATGACATTTCCTTGTTAATATGAGCAAGAATATATTTAAGTAGAATGATGGATATAAGCAATGTCAAAATGAAACAATGATTTGGAGCATGTACCAATAATATATGCTTACCTTGTAGTTTAACTTATCATTTGAAGAGCTAAACTTAATCAATATGGTTAGTATGTCTATTTTCAGAAATTTTAAAGAGTAATATTTTTATTTATAAAGCATTCCTTACTTTACTCTACTCTTTGAGACATTGAGAAAATGAGGCCTTGTCAATGAGGCTTAGTCATAATGAACCAAAATAACTAAACTGTTATGTGATAAACAATGAAAAGTAAAATAAGAAATGTTGCTATTGCTTATAAAATCCAGTTATATGTCTTAAGAAACAGAATACTTTGTAACATTTCCCTTGAAAGCAGTAAATTATATTTTATTATAGACAATATTTTGTGAAAGTGTAGCTTCTACTGATTCTTCTTATTACTAGTGTTTATATCTGTAGAAGAATTAATGATCTTCTTGATTATTTTTACCTTAGATTTTTACTGTATATTTGAGATACCTAATGGTTTTAGACTGTTCTGAAATGGATAAGAAATTGTTATACATTCTAATTGGACAGTTGTCTCATTTTGATGCCAAACTAGACTGCCATATATTTTCCCTAGTAGTCATTATACATTTACAAGAAAGAAAAAGTAATACATTTTTTTTTTATAAACAAGAGAGAGGAATTTAGGAAAGAAATGTTTTTTAAAAGTAGTATAAATATATGTGCTATTATTTCCAAATACCTTTGCAAAATTATCTTCAGTTTGGAATATAGTTTTTATAAGAAATGACATTTAAATCTAACATTGATTTTAAAAATAGACTTTTCCTTTATTCAAGGATAATTCATAGGCAACTAAATAAATTCAATAACCAGCTCTTATATATATCAAATTAGATTATAATTTGCAATCTATAATTTATTTTGTTTACAAAATATACTAAATATAATAAACTATTCTTCACTTGTAATATGTATGTACATGTATTATACTTCTAAATTTTAACAAGTCTTAAATCTTCTTTTTTAAAGACGGAATTGGAAAACATTGAAGTGACACAAGGCATGTCAGCTGAGACAGCAGTAACTTTCCTCAGCCGATTGATGGCTATGGTTGATGTACTTGTATTCGCCAGCTCTCTAAATTTTAGTGAGATTGAAGCTGAAAAAAACATGTCTTCTGGAGGTTTAATGCGACAGTGCCTAAGGTTAGGTAAGTCTTAAGAATAAAGGTGTCCATTATATAATTATCTACAGAGTAGTTATTTGACATTCTGTGGTGTATAAAGTATTGATTATATAAGTTGATGATTATGTAATGTAGAAATTATTATAATAAATTATAGAAAATTATAATATCTTCACATTGGAGATTTATAGAACTGATCATCTTGAATGGATTATAATTTGAAATAGAATTAAATGTATTTTGACTTATTTAAAATTTAATAGGACTGTAACATTTTTAATTGAACTGATTTTAATGTATATTAATTTATTAATTCTTTTCTGATAGACTAATACAGAGGGTAGTTGCTCTGGGATTACACACATATCAGAAAAATCAGGACATAGTTTTATACACAAAATGCTGAAGAACAAATTGACTATGCCAGTCTCACTGTGGCTCTCAGAGTTAACTGTTAACTCTAATAAACATTACTGTACCTATGCAGTTCACCTTCTATCTTGTGTTACAAAGAAACTAAGTACTAATATAATATTGTACATCAACTACATTGAAAAATAAAAAAAATTTAAAAATCTATAGATATTTGGAGAATGAAAAATAAAACAAAACAGGATGCCATATGGCTACTTCCAAATACTTTTTTAGAAAGAAAGAAAAGAAAACTTAACACTGATAACTCTTAGTAAATTTAGACCAGCCCAAGGCAGGAACCATCTTTACCTCTCTTACCTGTCTTAAAGGGGAAATTTATTTATACTATTTAGACTTTACAAAAAAACAGAAAGCTACTATTTATATACTTGCCTTAGATCATGAGTAAGATGTAAGAAACCAAGACATTAGATAGGGAGGAAATTCCTAATGTGTACTCTTTTTACCCATAATAATAATAAAAAAAAAACTTATGTAAAAAGCTACAGGTGTATAATTTCAGGGGAGAAGTTTCTGACCTAAGAAAGGCATTAGAACTGCTTTAAGAATGATATGTTAATTAATATGATTGTGATTGTCATTTCACAGTGTATTTATATGTCAAGTATCATGCTATACTTGACATATCCTATATAATAAAAGCCTAATATGTTAAGTGTCCAGTCATCTGGTCGGCTGTTCAACCAATCAAAGCATAATATGCTAATGATATGCTAAGGGTGCTCAACTATTTGCTATGATGTGCACTGGCCACCAGGGGACAGATGCTTCAACTGGCAGATGCTGCTGGGGTACGGCTGATCGGGACTGAATGAGATGGGCCAGACACACCCTGGAGCCTCCTGCAGCCCCTCCTCAGCTGGCCAACCCACTGCATCCCTAAACCGTCAGTCAGACATCCCCTGAAGGCTCCCAGACTGTGAGAGGGTGCAGGCCGGGCTGAGGGAACCTCCCCAAGTGCACAAATTTTGTGCACTGGGCCTCTAGTAAATACATAAAAAATTTATGAGTACATACAATTTTATTTCTCAATAAGAGGCCTGCTGCACACATTCGTACATGGGGTGGAGTCTACTGGCTCACCTCGATGGGAACCATTGTGCCAGACCAGCAGGGGGTAGGAGACACAGGAGGTTGGCCGGCCCTGCTCTCGATGGGGGGGTTAGGGGTGGGAATGGCCGGGGGAGGTTGGCCGGCCAGGCCCGCCCCCAATCGGTGTGGGGGGCAGTTGGGGGTAGGGCTGGCTGGGGGCAGGGGCCACAGGTGTACATCCCACCTGGTCTCCCAAGACCAGGAACTGCACAGGCACCCCCAGAGCACCAGCGTGGCACATTCTTTTGCGCGCTCTCTCAGTTTCCTCTGCGAGCTTCAGGGCCACAGGAGGTGCGGTGCTTTCTGGGAGTTGTAGTGTGCTTCCTCCACAAAGGGCCCTCCTGTAGACTGGGCTCTGCGTTTCCAAGAATTACGCCTCCTGGGATACCCCACACAAGGGCACCATAAGTTTGCCAGTTGGCCTTATCCATCAGCGCAGACTGGAGGACCTGGGAAGCCGGCTGCTGCGGGAGGAGGGAATGTGCTTGCATGTGGGGCAAGACTGTCCTGTTCATCCCAATCATTGAAAACAGGCAGAGGTAGGGCGGAGTGAGAATGGGGCACCTGAGGCCGGCCAGGGGTGCAGTGCAGGAGGAGGCTTTGGTGGCTGCGGCAGCAGCAGTGTGAGCGCAAGGAGGCGGTGGCTGTGGTTCAGGTGGGTGGTTGTGCGGCAGTGAGCACAGGTTAGTGAGTGGCAGCAGTGACATGCAGGGGTCACAGTACACCCCCTCGCATGCGCTGGAGAGCCCTCTCCACTCACTTTGCAGTAGTGTCTGTCAGGCAGCCTGCGGGGCTGGGCTAGAGTTGGGGTTGGGAGGCATGGCTGCCCCTAGTGCGGGCTTTTCCAGGCAGGCTTTACCTCAGTTCTTGCACTCTTTGCTGTGCATTCCTCCCACTTCCCGGGTAGGCCTCCTTCATGGCAGCTGCATTTGTAATTTGGTGTTCTCGAGGTCTAAAGGAGCACAGCCAGGAACTGAGCCCCTCCCTGCTGGGGCTCCAGGCCTCAGGGCAGCTCTTGGGCACCTTGAAACAGGAGAAAAGGGTGTGGGGGTCCAATCGGGGGGAACGGGATGCAGGAGTTTGGGGGGCCAGATAGGGCCAGTTGACCACCACAGTGCATGTCACAGTGACTGGTCACTCCAGTCATTCTGGTCATTCTGCCATTTGGTTGCTGGACTTTTATATATCTATCTACATAGGATCCTAATATGCAAATAGACAGAACTGTGGAACAACCAAACAACCGGTTTCTATGACATGCGCTGACCACCAGGGGCACACACGAAACATGGTAGGTGTCGGCAGCAGGTGGCAGAGCGCAGAACATGGCGGACATTGGCCACAGTGGGATGGTGGAGCAGGTGAGCGGGGGTGCCAGACCGAGGCGGGGTGCCGGTCGCTGTCTTTGGGGGAGCCTCTGATGGTTACTGAAAATTCTTTGCTCCCATGTGCGACAGTCCCGCCTGGTGCTCGCACCTGCTGCCGGTGTGCTGGGCCCACTCACACCTGCTGCCAGCGCCTGGCGCTGGCCCCAAGTGCTCAACGCCGTCAGCGGGTGTGAGTAGCAGTTGTCAGCCCCAATCACCCCTCAGGGCTTCTTTACCTCCCCCAGTTCCTGAGGGGTGATCAGTGCCGGCAGCTGCCTCTCTCACCCTCTGCCAGTGCTGGAGCCACTGCTTGCACCCACTGCAAGTGCCGGCACCAGTCTCGATTGCTCAACGCCATCAGTGGGTGTGAGCAGTAGCTGCTGGCCCCAATCGCCCCTGAGGGCTTCACCACCTCCCCATGCTCCTGAGGGGTGATTGGGGCAGCAGCTGCTGCTCGCACCTGCTGACAGCACTGGCCCCATCTGCACCTGCTGCTGGCACCGACCCCAATAGCTCTGTGCTGTCACCGGATGCGAGCGGGGCTGGTGCTGTCAGTATATGGGAGCGGCAGGAGTGGGGCTGCCAGAACACAGGGGACTGGGGGCCATGGCGGGAGGGGCTGGGCGGGGGCACGGAGGGTGGGCCGAGACCCGCACCTGTGCCCACAGCAGCCTTGTGGCCCACAGTTCCTTTCAAGATGCACGAATTTATGCACTGGGCCCCTAGTATAGATTATAATTGGATTAAAATAGTATGATGAAATGAACCTACTTTTTGTTTTGTATTTTTGAAAGATGTACATACTGAGAGGAGTCATTTCATGCCTGTTGTAATTAGACAGAGATTGAACACACACAGAGAAGTTTCTCTTAACAGTGAAAGGTGTGAGTTAATTTACTGTAGGCTATCATGGACATTGCCACTCATATTTAACAATAGGTGATAGACTGAATATTATGAGAAAGATAAAAATTTTTAAATGCCTCAGTATCTTCAAATCAGCACTTATTTGGTTATTTTGAGTTTTTATTTCTAATATATTCCAAGGCTTTACTGCTGATTTAATTTTTATCCTAAAAATTCCTAGCAGATTTATTTCCTGGGAATGTTTTATAAGTGAATAATAATAGAGTAAACAATTATATATCTATGTCTGTTTACTGTTCTAAGCACTTTACATATATTAATTCAATTAATCCTTACAAGGATTCTCTAAAGAGGCATATTTATACTCATTTTGTATATGAGGAAGCTAAGGCACAGATAGTTTAAGCAGCTGCCCCAAGATCACATAGATCACAAGTGGCAGAGCCAGGATTTAAGCTCCTGTGATCTGATTCCAAAACCGGCACTGTTTATTGCTGTACTTTATTGTTCCTTAAAATAAGTAAATAAAAAGTTTCTTCTTATTGAATGCTTATTGACAAAGGCCATAGACTTTCCTACCATGAAGAAAGATGGATGTTGGGATTTGTGATAGTCACTAAGGTAGTCAAATTATGGGAAGGCGTCTTATCCAAAAGAACTTTCCAAATATGAATATTAATTTTATAAAAACATTTTAGTGATTCATAAAACTCAGGATTTTGAGTGATGGAGGGGATAGACAAACTATGGAAGAGTATATTGGGAACTTCAAAGGCCCTGGTAACATTCTGTTTTTTTTTAGCTAGTTGATAATACATGAGTATTTTGTTTAAATTTTGTAACTATACCTATGTGTCATATGTACTTTTCATTACTATCCTATATAATAAAGTGCGAATATGCTAATTAGACCGAACAACAGAACAACGTTCTGGAAGACCTTCTGGACAACTGTCCAGAGCCAGGGCTGCAAGGGCCAAGGCAGCTGGGCTGCAAAGGCTGAGCCCCTTTCACGAATTTTGTGCATCAGGCCTCTAGCTACTATAAATGTTAAAGATTACCTATCCTGCGCTCACCAATGTTAAAAGATGTATGTGTCTCTCTGTTTTGCTTCTTATCCAATCCTAGACATTTCCCAGTTTTGCTTTCTTCTGCACCATTAATCTACAATCAAAATATTTCATGTAACCCTCCTTATGACTCTTCCTTTCATTCTAATCATATATATTAAAAGCCTAATATGCTAAGTGTCCAGTCGTCTGGTCATCCTTTTAACCAATCAAAGCATAATATGCTAATGATATGCTAAGGCCACTCAACCGCTTGCTATGACATGCACTGACCAGTCAACCAGTTGCTATGATGTGCACTGACCACCTGGGGGCAGGTGCTCGAAACAGGAGCTGCCCCCTAGTGGCTAGTGTGCTCCCACAGGGGGAGCGCTGCTCAGCCAGAAGCCAGGCTTATATGTGCTGAGCACAGCGGTGGTGGCGGGAGCTTCTCCTGCCTCTGTGGCAGCACTGAGGATGTCCAACTGATGTCCAGGGGGAGCGGGCCTGTGCTGTCAGTTGGACCTACCCCGATTGCTCCTGGACTACAAGAGGGCACAGACTGGGCTGAGGGAACCTCTCCACCACCACCAGTGCACAAATTTCATGCACCGCACCTCTAGCATTTTATAATTATCAAACATTTACTGATAATGGGATGGAGGAAGGGGAAAGAAAGAAAAAGAGAACCTAGCAACTTCTATCAACATGTCAAAGTCAACGATTTATATTAATAATAACCTTTTGGTTTTTTAAATAGTTTGTTGTGTTGCTGTGAGAAACTGTTTAGAATGTCGGCAGAGACAAAGGGACAGAGTGAACAAATCTTCCCATGGAAGCAGTAAACCTCAAGAAGCAACCCAAAATATGACTGCCATAGCAGCTTCAAAGGTAATTCAATATTTTCTATGTTAATGTAACTTAACTTATTTTTCTTTTTAACTTTATGAGAACAAAACTACAAAGGGTTTAGTGATCAGACATCACCAGGCTCCAGTGCTGGCTTCTCTGTTCATAATATGGCACCAAGATATTTAACCACTCTGAGACTTGAATTTTTGTTGTTTTTTTTTCCATGAAGATACTAATAATATCTACTTCCTAGGACTCTTATAAGGCTTATAGCATACATAGATCTGAAAAGTTCTTAGTTATAACTATTTTTAATACATATATTTTATACAGAGTTTAATATATATTGAATAATGAATGAAAAATGAATAAATAATATATATTACATGAGTGAATAATGTTCTTTTGGTGATAGACATTCCCATAATGTTCAATAAGTATACATTGAATATCCTGGAAATGAATAAACAGTGGAGAGTATTTCGGAACCTGCTATTAATCATTATCCTAAATTAGCTCTCTTTATCATATGTTTAAGTGACTCTGCAACTTTTCCCTTTACCCTTGCTTTTACCATTTTAGTCACATTATACACTTCATTCATTTCATCAGAAAAATCTTTTTATTCTTTATTTACTGACTTTTACATGGGTTCCCTTTTCTTCAAGTTTGTATCTGTATTTTTTACTCAACTAAAATCTATTCAACTCTTGGCTATAAGTAAGGGCTACTCTGAGGAAAATGTTTTGAGATACTGTCACTGTCACTCTGGTCTAGGGTAGATATTTGTTTGATTTTTTCATAAAAACCTGTATTCTCATTACTCACTCCACTTGTAATTAGACGTTTGATATTGGCACGTGATTTTTCCCCTCAATAAGTGAAGAAATGGAATAGAAATTTAATTCATTTAAAAAGTTCTATGGCTTCAAGCTTCTGCAGTTTTTAAACAGAACAACCACATATTTAGTATATCTGTATTGCAGCATCTTTCCTTTTCACTACATTTAGGAAAACATTCATAGAATAATTAGACTACATATTATTTTACTGCTCACAAGTCCCCACAAGACACTCCATCGCTTAGAAAATTAAATATAAAAACATTAGCAGTAATGCCTCATGGTATTTTTCTGGGCATAGTAAACTAAGTTACTTGAGGGTGTTCCATATCTTGTACATCTTTGTAATTCCAGAGCTTGTATAGCACTGTGAGCACTTTATCAAAAGAGCACAAACTCTAGAATCAGACAGTTCTGAGTTTGTATCCTGGCTCTACCACTTAGTGGTTTTGTGAGCCAAGACATATTCCTTACCTCCTATGCCTCAGTTTTCCAGTCTTTAGAATGGATCAAATCTTAACTTAAAAGGTGTTTGTGTGACTTAAATAAAAAAACAATAATGTATTAAAATACTTAATTCCTGACATGCAATGAACATTCAATTCATACTAATTCCCTTCCTTTTTCTAGTAGTTAACCACTTATTGTATGAACTCATGAAATGAATAAATAAACTATTTTTTAGGGCTTTGATTTTAAAGGTGTCTGTACTTAATTCAGGAGGCAAAGTGAACTTTTAAACACAGTCAAGCCAAGTATTACTCTGATTGTAGAATATGAACAGAAAAGTCCAAAAAGAAGGAAATTTGTAGTATTTTAGCTGAGGTATTCCATGTCTCTAGCAAGAACCTTGGCAATGAAAAATGGATAATAAGTGATCACTATAGAAATATTAGAGGAAAAGTTGACTTAGTAAGATAACACATTTCAGGATAGAGAATCAATGGACCGGTTGGTGAGTGTTCCTTTTTGACTTCCTGTTATATAGCTACCTAATAAAACAGTAACACACTAATTGACCGTACCTTCGCGACACCCACCAGCCAATCAGGAGTGAGTATGCAAATTAACCCAACAAAGGTGGAGGGTTAATTTGCATACACAGGAATGGAGCACAGGGCGGGACGCTTGTGTCATCGCTATGGCGATGACACAGGCTTTCTGCATCACCCCAGCCACTCCAGACCTCTGGGCAGCATGGGAAGGCAGAAAGGCGGCTCTGGGCTGGAGCGAAGGTGGTGCCAGCAGCCAGGAGAATGAAGGCCCATTCTTGCATGAATCTTCATTCATGCATTGGGCCACTAGTGTGTGTGTGTATATATATATATATATTTTTTTTAAATAAATCTTTGTTATTGAAAATATTACATATATCTCCTCCCCCCCCGCCCATTGACCCCTCCAGCTCTCCATCCCAGGTCTTCAGCACCCTACTGTTTGTGTCAATGGTTTATGCATATATGTATACAAGGTCTTTGGTTGATTACCTCCCACCCACCCACCCTCCCCCGCCTTCCTTCTGAGATTCCATACTCTGTTCCATGCTTCCATGTCTCTGGTTCCCTGCTTTTATGCATTTTCATGTGTTACTTTAATAATGAAACACCTTAGTTAATTTGGGCATGGCACTAACCTGTGTGGATTTGCAGGGGTCTCATTTTTTATACTTTCTAAAAAGGAGTGATGATACAAGCTTTTTTTTTCTTTATGATTAAGATATTACATATGCCTTTATAAGGATTAAATTACATTATGGATATAGAAACATTTTGTAAAATGGTTTATAAATTAAAATGTAATTTCTTCATTTTGCCATAAATTATGTACTTTTATGCTGTCAATGCATAATTTTTTTATCTTGTTATAAATATTGTTAGCCTATTATTTAGATTAAATAACTGAGGTTTATAGAGGTTAAATATCTCACCTAAGGTTATATTGCTGGTAAGTTTTGGAATTGTAATATAAACCAAATACCATGGTCTTTTTACTGTCCTGTGCTGCAGTGGAAATCATCTTAATTTTTGGAACAAAATATTATGATTGAGGTCTATAGAGAATTAGAAAGATATTTTAATCATAATAACAGCAAGTTGTTTTATTTATATGAATTATATTTTGTACATCACATATACTACCTAGTTTAATTCATGCAATTAAAAATTATTTACTGATTTGGGAGGAAGGGGAGGAGAGAAGAGAGAGAGAGAGAGAGAGAAGAGAAAAATAACTATTTGTTGTTCCACTCATTTATGAATTCATTGGTTGCTTCTTATATGTTCCCTGACCAGGGATTGAACCCCACAACCCTGGGGATTTGAACTTGAAACCTTGGCATATAAGTATGACCCTCTATTCAACTAATTCATGCAATTCTTAACATATTCTGTCCATACAATTCTTAATATGTTGTGTGTGTAAGTGAAAAAGTACTACATTGAGTTTCAGGGAACTTGACTCTGTTATTAGTTTGCTATGTGACACATTACAAATAACTAGTCAATTTTTGTATCTTCAACTATAAAAAGCATTTTGATGGTAATGGTCTTTAATGTCTTTCAGCTTTAATATTAAGGCTATGTTTGTATTTTTTCAATTTACCTTTTTCTAACTTGTGTAGCTCATGAAATGGTCACACACATAAAATCTCATATAGTAATGTAACATAATAATTTCATATAAAAAGTATGATGGTTAAATGAAACCCAGTGACTCAAAGATATTTATTAACTAGAGGTAGGGATTGAGGCCCACTAAATTTTAGTAATAAGCCCAAGGTCACACAGCAGAGATTTAGAGCCCAAATTTTCTGAAGTTCAAAATCAGTCTTTTTTCTTCCACAATTTTACCCATTTTTTTAATTCTATCTTGGTAGTTCTGGTAATAAAAAACAAGAATACTAGGAAAGGAAATTGACAAGATACAGGAGAATAAAAAATGAGTCTTATAATACAGTATTGTTGTCATTAAATGTTATCCAGTGATGAGGAGTTAAAGAACATGGACAATTTGATGCCTAAATTAGAGAAATTATACTACTATGTAAATTTATGTATTGTGCTATTATGTTTTTACAATTGGGTATCTTTTTTTTTAGAATTCATTAGAAAATGTTCCAGGTAACCTTTCTCCTATTAAGGACCCTGATAGACTTCTTCAGGATGTCGATATTAATCGCCTGCGTGCCGTTGTGTTTCGGGATGTGGTAAGTTATGCCTCCTTCATGTCCCAGGGAAAACCTCCCATTATCATTTGTGTAAAATAATTTAAATTTTAGAAGAAATCTAGATATTAAAACTAAAGATCCCAATGTTAGGAATTGAGGGATTTATAACATACTTCTGTTTATAAAACAGTTTAGCCTTAGCTTTCTCTGAAAGCTTATTGATACATTTTTTAAAAATTATGTGAAATTTTTATATAAGTTGTATATACATTAATAAACATTGTAATTCAACTTACTTTGAATCACCTACTCTCTTTTAGTATTCCCTGCTCCATGTGTAGGTACTAAATAGTTTGTTATCATCAATATTCCTTGTATTATGGATAAAAGGGGATTAATTCATTATGATATTACTGGCATTACTTTTGAAAGAAGAATCTGCATTTTAAAATATATTTTATCTACAGGAAATTGAATTAGAAGGATAGCTTAGTAAAACTTAAGAAAAAGATAGCTTAAGGAGACAGTTTCATGGAATACTTCAATTATATCATCAATTACTCAAGGTAAGCAAAAATAAGATGGGCGTATTTCAGAGCAGATTCAATATGACAGCACTGCTTATTATAGTTACTATTTACCAGCCA
Source organism: Corynorhinus townsendii (assembly GCA_026230045.1). Classification (NCBI taxonomy): domain Eukaryota; kingdom Metazoa; phylum Chordata; class Mammalia; order Chiroptera; family Vespertilionidae; genus Corynorhinus; species Corynorhinus townsendii. The sequence goes on from JAPDVU010000003.1 coordinate 102,930,294, forward strand.
CTTTGGATTCTATTTTTATTTTTATTCATTTTTTTCAATTACAGTTTATAATGAATATTACTTTGTATTAGTTTCAGGTATATAGCATTATTTTAATTAATGATTTATGAAACATAGAAGAAAGTTTATGTTTTAAATTTATACTTAAGAAATTGGATGGAGTACTTTAGAATGGCTGAAGTGTATGTAAGTCATATAGTATAATACTGGAGGCACAGTGCACAACATTCGTGCACTTGGGGGGTGTCCCTCAGCCCAGCCTGTACCTTCTCCAATCTGGGACTGCTGGCTCCCAACAGCTCCCCTACCTGCCAGCCTGATCACCCCCTAACCACTCCCCTGCCAGCCTGCTTGACACCTAACTGCTCCCCTGCCGGCCCAATTGCCCCCTAACTGTCCTCCCCTGCAGGCCTGGTCGCCTCCAACTGCCCTCCTCTGCTCACCTGGTCACCCCTAACTGCCTTTCCCTGCTGTCCTGGTCACCCCTAACTGCCCTTCCTTGACAGCCTGGTTGCCCCCAACTGCCCTCCCCTGCAGGCCTGGTCCCCCCAACTGTCCTCCCCTGCAGGCCTGGTCACCCCAACAGCCCTACTCTGCTGGCCCAGTCACCCCTAACTGCCCTCCCCTGCTGGCCATCTTGTGGCAGCCATCTTGTGTCCACATGGGGACGGCTGTCTGGTGTGTTGGAGTGATGGTCAATTTGCATATTACCTCTTTATTATATAGGATTATATAGTAGTAATATACAGTAGGAAAATAATCTAATATGCATCAGTTCTTATAAATCACTGGGAAAATTATAAATATATCAACTCAAAAATAGGTAGTAGACATAAAACATGAGAATTAAGGTAACAAACATATGATAAAAATTTATTATTACCAGTAGTCAAAAGAATGCAATTTAAAACAAAATTGAGATATTCTTACTATTAAATAAACTAAAATGTAAAACTTTTAATTCCAGCATTGCAAGAGTACATTAAAATATGCCATCATCCTATATAATAAAAGGGTAATATGCAAATTGACTCTAACAGTGGAACAACCAGAATGATCACTCAACTAGTCACTATGAGATGCACTAACCACCTCTAGGTCCCTTTCCCTGGCCAGCAGGCTCCGATTATCCGATGGCAAATGGGGAACCGGTGGCGGAGGGCGGGGCCGGCTGCAGGCATCCAGGGAAGATGGCTCTGATTGCAGACCTAGTCTAGGGACCATAGCCACACTCAAATTTCTTGCCCCTGGCTTCTAGTATATAGATATGTATGTGTATATACATACATATTTATCTCACTGGTAGGAATAGAAATTGGATAAAAATTTTGAATAGCTCTTCAACAATATATGTTAAAACTCTTATAAATATTGATGCCCTATGATCCATTGGTCTTGCTCAGAAGTTATTTAACCTCATGTGCTCATTAGATATTCCTACAGGAAATTTGGCAACATTGTAAATATCTAACAATAGAGTTTAAGCCCAATAAATCATAGTATATTTATTCAAGGGGAAAACTGTACAGCCACTAAAATCATATTTTTAGGGAAATTTAATGACATGGAAAAACACTCATGTTTTAAGGGAAAGTAGCAGTAAACAAAAGTATTATATTACACAAACGTTACATTTTATGCTGAGTATAAGTGCACGCATATCTTTATTTAAAAAAAAAAAGACTAGAAAAAACATACCAAAATACTACCAATGCTTATCTCTAGATAGTTTTCATTTTGTGCTTAATCCTTTTATGTTTTTGTATATTCAAATTTTTAATGATAAACCCATATTTCTTTATAATTAATAAGTGAAGGGATTTAAAAATAAGAGATAAAACACATGATAGTATAAAAACAATGATATGAAAATCTTATCACAATCTGATTTGTAATCTAGACTTGGGACAACATCACTTACTAACAATTTGACCATTTAGAAATGGAAATTACTCATCTTGAAAAAAATATTTTGTGGAAAGAATGCTTTTTAAAATGAAGAATGATTAAAACATAGAGCATATATTTATCTCCAAGAGGCACAGTCAGATCTAACAAGTTTGACATTGTGTTTTAATAGTAAATTCTGCATTAGGTCATTATGGTCAATTATGATAATTTTGGTAGATAATGACATTTTTAAGAATTATAGATGTTTCATAAATATGTTGTATAACCAAGCAGTGGCACTTAGTTTTCTTCCTGAAGGAAAGGAATTAAGTGTCCCCATGTGTATCTTACAGGAATATAACTTGTGTTCATTGAGTTTACAGTACATATTAGAAATTTAATATATATTATCCTAAGCTTCCAGTTAACAGTTAAGAGATAGTTAAGACTCAGAAAGAATAAGATCACACAGCAATTATGAGGTAGTAGAGTTAGAATTCCAAGGTAAAGTTTTCCAAAGTGTTCTCTTTTTTCATCATCATATTTCACAGATTCTAAGACACTTTTTTTCTCACTTATAAATAATCGGTGAAATTTGAAAATTACAAATTTTCAAATGATACATTTTAGAGGTAATTGTAGATATTATGCTAAGCATTCTACTTGACTTGAATTTTTTATGAGTCCATAGACATTTTTACTCGCCTTAATTTCAGAAACAAATTAGATAAAAAATTAGGTTTTTAAAGAAAAGTAAGTGATAGGATCTAACATGGCTGCCGACAGGACGGCAAGCTGCAAGATAGTGTGTTAGTGAAAAAACAAAAGGAGAGTGCATGGATGTGCGGAGAGAGTCTGTATTTGTGAGTGAGGGACATTTATTTTCCAAGGAATTGTTGGGGACAGCCGGACCGGGCTCCCCTGGCTGGGCAGCCTCTACTGCTGCTGAACTCTCTTCCAGAACAGTTGGGTCTGCCGTGGAGACGAACCATCTTGAAGGGGAGAGTGGCAGTGATCTAAAGCCCAGCCTTACCTTCAATTGGGGACCTTGGATACCTCCTGGTACCCTACAACCACAACCCCCAGGGATGAGCTGCCTCAGCTGAGAACCCAGGAACACCAAAACTCCAGCCTCTGACCACGGGCACCTAGAAAGTCTGTCCAGAAGGAGACAAAGTGGTGCGAATACATGGATAAGCCCTGTGCCTTGTCACAGAGCAGAGAGAAGGAAGAGCTGAATCGATTAATATCCAACTGGAATTGGTGAGTTAAACACAGTCATTACAGGAGAGAGAGAGCTACATAACCAAACATCCAGAGAGGAGCAATCATAGGGAGACAACGAGACAGCCCACATACAAAAGAAAATGAGGAATCACCAGAAAGGAAAATAAACTAAATGGAGGCAAGCAGTATGTCAGAGAAATAATTCAGAGAAATGGTCATAAGGTCACTGAAAAGGTTGGAAGACAAATTCAACAATATGTGTAAGAACCAAAAGGAAATGAAGAAGAACCAAGAAGAAATTAAAAATGAAATCACTGCAATAAAGAACTCAATAGAAAGCATCAACAGTAGACTAGAAGAAGCGGAGGACCACATCAGTGAACTAGAAGACAAGTTAGGAACAAATACCCAAGCAGAGCAGCATCTAGAAAAAAAAAAATTAAAAAACAGGAGGAGAGCCTAAGGGAACTTTGGGACAACACGAAATGAAACAACATCCGCATAACAATGGTGCCAGAAGGAGAGGAAACTGAGCAAGGAATAGAAAACCTGTTTGAAGAAATAATGACAGAAAACTTCTCTGATTTCGGGAAGACAAAAACTCACACAAGTCCAGGAAGCTCACGGAGTCCCAAACAAAATGAACCCCAAAACATCGACACCAAGATACATTATAATTAAAATGGCAAACACAAATCACAAAGTAAGAATCTTAAAGGCTGCCAGAGAGAGACAGAAAGTTACCTACAAAGGATTTCCAATCAGACTATTGACTGATTTCTCAACAGAAATACATTAGGCCAGAAGGGAATGGAATAAAATATACAGAGTCATGCAAAAGAAGGATCTGAATCCAAGAATACTGTACCCAGCAAGGCTATCAATCAAAATTGAAGGTGAAATCAGTAGCTTCACAGACAAAATAAGGACTAAGGGAGTTTATTACCACCAAACCAGCAATTCAAGAAATGATAAAGGTTCTGCTATAAAAAGAAGAAATAGGAAGGAAAGAAGGAACAGAAGCATAAAGTATAAAAATGGTGATAAATAAGTACCTATAAATAATAACTTTAAATGTAAATGGATTAAATGCCCCAATCAAAAGACATAGGATAGCTGAGTGGATAAAAAAACATGACCCATATCCCTGTCTACAGGAAACCCACCTTAGAACAAAGGACTCTCACAGACTGATTGTGAAGGGATGGAAAAAGTTTTTTCATGAGAATGGAAATGAAAAAGAAGATTGGGTAACAATACTTATATCCAACAAATTAGACCTCAAAGTGAAGGCAATAACAAGAGATAAGGAAGGCAACTTCATAATTCTAAAGGGAGCAATTCAGCAAGAAGATGTAACTCTGGTAAACATATATGCACCCAATACAGGATCACCTAAATACATAAAAGAGTCTGGAGGATATCAAGGGAGAGATTGACAGCAATACAGTCATAGTAGGTGACTTTAATACCCCACTATAACCACTGGACAAATCCTCTAAACATAAAATCAGCAAAGAAACAGCAATCCTAAATGACTCACTAGATCAGATGGAATTAATTGACATTTTCAGAACACCAAAGCCACTCCAAAGCCACAGAATATACATTCTTCTCAAGTGCACATGGGTCATTTTAAAAGATAGACCACATATTGGGGCACAGGCAAAGTCTCTTCAAATTCAAGAAGATAGAAGTCATTTCAAGCATCTTCTCAAATCACAATGGCATAAAACTAGAAATCAACTACAAGAAAAACAATAAAAAAAATCAAACACTTGGAGGCTAAATAGCATGCTATTAAACAATGATTGGGTTATTAAAGAGATCAAGAAAGAAATAAAAAGCATCATGGCAACAAATGACAATGAAAACACAATCATCCAAAATCTATGGGATACAGTGAAAGCAGTCTTGAGAATGAAGTTCATAGCTCTGCAGGCCTATCTCAAAAAACAAGAAAAAATTATCTAACCCTACAGCTCAAAGAGTTAGAAAAAGAGCAACAAGAAAAGCCCAGCGTAAGCAGAAGGAAGGAAATAATAAAGATCAGAGCAGAGATAAACGACACAGAGACCAAAAAATCAATAGAAACGATCAACAAAACCAAGAGCTGGTTACTTGAAAGGATAAAAAGGATTGATGAACCTCTAGCCAGGCTCTCCAAGTAGCAAAGAGAGAGGACCCAATTAAACAAAACCAGATATGAAGGAGGTGAAATAACAACCAATCCCACAGAAATACAAACAATCATGAAAAAATACTATGAACAACTCTATTCCAACAAAATGGACAACCTACATGAAATGGACATATTCTTAGAAAAATACAAGCTCCCAAAACTCAAGAAGAATAAAAAAACCTGAATAGGCCAATACCTATGGAAGGAATTGAAGCAGTGATCAAATATCTTCCAGCAAACAAAAGCCCTGGTCCGGACGGCTTTACAGGGGAGTTCTACCAAGTATTCAAAGAAGAACTAAAACCTATCCTCTTCAGACTATTCCAAAAAATTCAAAAGGAAGGCACACTTCCAAGCTCTTTCTATGAATCCAGCATTACTGTAATCCCAAAACCAGCTAAAGACACCACAAAATAAAGAGAACTACAGGCCAATATCATTGATGGACATAGATGTTAAAATCCTCAACAGAATTCTAGCAAATCGGATTCAGCATTACATTGGAATGGTCACCATGACCAACTGGGATTTATTCTGAGGATGAAAGGATGGTACAATATCTGAAAATCAATAAATGTGATACATCACATAGACAAACTGAGAGATGAAAATCACATAATCATATCCATCGATGCAGAGAAAGCATTTTACTAAAGCCAACACCCTTTGGTAAAAACTCTCAACAATGTGGGAACAGAAGGATTATACCTCAACATAAGAAAAGCCCTATATGACACACCTAGAGCCAACATCATACTCAATGGGCAAAACTAAACTCATTTCCCTAAGAACAGGAGCAAGACAGGGATGCCCACTATCACCCCTCCTGTTCGAATAGTAGTGGAAGTGCTAGCCATAGAGATCAGACAAGAAGAAGAAATAAAAGGCATCCAAATTGGAAAGAAAAAATAAAACTCTCCTTGTTTGCAGATGACATGATACTAGACATAGAAAACCCCAAAAACTCTATCAAAAAACTACTAGACCTAATAAATGAATTTGGCAATGTAGCAGGATACAAAATTAACATCCAGAAATCTATGGCCTTTTTATTCAGCAATAATGAACTCACAGAAAGAGAAATGAAAAACATTCCAATTTACCATTGCACCAAAAAAAGTAAGATACCTAGGAATAAACTTAACTAAATACATAAAGGACCGTACTCAGAAAACTTCAGGATATTGAATAAAGAGATAAAGGAAGACATAAACAAATGTAAGAACATAGCATGGTCATGGATTGGTAGAAGCAACATCATTAAAATTTCCATAATACCCAAAGCAATCTACAGATTCAATGAAATCCTCATTAAAATACCAATGGCGTATTTCAAAGATCTAGAAAAACTCTCCCAAAATTCATCAAGTAAGAAAAGACCTCGAATAGCCACAGCAATCCTGAGAAAGAAGAACAAAGTTGGAGGGATCACAATACCAGACATCAAGCTACATTACCATGCCACAGTTCTCAAAATTTCCTGGTCCTGGAATAAGAACAGACATATGGACCAATGGAACAGAACAGAGAACCCAGAAATCGACCCAATCCATTATGCTCAATTAATATTTTACAAAGGCGGCAAGAGCATACAATGAAGTTCAAACAGTCTCTTTAATAAATGGTACTGGGAAATTTGTACAGATACATGCAAAAAAAAAAAAAAAGAAACTAGATCACCAACTTACACCATACACAAAAACAAACTCAAAATGGCTAAAGGACTTGAATGTAAGATGGGAAACCATAAAAATCCTACAAGTCTCCATAGGCAGCAAAATAACAGACATTTGTCATAGCAATATCTTTACAGACACAGCTCATAGGGCAATGGAGATTAAGGAGAAAATAAACAAATGGACTACATCAATATAAAAAGCTTCCGCACAGCAAATGAAACCATCAACAAAACAACAAGAAAGCCCACTGCATGGGAGCATATATTTGCTAATGATATTTCTGATGAGGGCTTAATCTCCAAAATTTACAGAGAACTCATGCAATTTAACAAAAGGAAGATAAACAACCCAACCAAAAAATGCTCAAAGAATATAAATAGACTCTTTTTGAAAGAGGACATACAGAAGGCTGAGAGACATATGAAAACATGCTCAATGTCACTAATCATCTGAGTGATGCAAATCAAAACAACAATGAGATACTATCTCCTGTCAGAATGGCTATCATCAACAAATCAACAATCAACTAGTGCTGGTGAGGATGCGGATCAAAACGAATCCTCCTGCACTGCTGGTGGGAATGCAAACTGGTGCAGCCATTGTGGAGAACAGTATCAAGTTTCCTCAAAACATTAAAAATGGGACTCCCATTTCACCCAGTAATCCCAGTCCTAAGACTATATCCCAACAAACCAGAAACACAAATCAGAAAGGATATATGCACCCCTATGTTCATAGCAGCACAATTTACAATAACTAAGATTTGGAAACAGCCTAAGTGCCCATCAGCAGATGAGTGGATTAAAAAACTGCGGTACATCAAAACAATGGAATACTATGCTGCTATAAAAAAAGAAGGAACTTTTAACATTTGCAACAACATAGATGGAACTGGCGAACATTATGCTAAGCGAAATATGCCAGTCAGAGAAAGATAAATGTCACATGATCTCATTCATATGTAGGATATAATGATCAACATAATTTTTTAAAATATATTTTATTGATTTTTCACAGAGAGGAAGGGAGAGGGATAGAGAGCTAGAAACATCGATGAGAAACATCAATCAGCTGCCTCCTGCACACTTCCTACTGGGTATGGGCCCGCAACCAAGGTACATGTCCTTGACCTGAATCGAACCTGGGACCCTTGAGTCCGCAGGCCGATGCTCTATTCACTGAGCCAAACAGGTCAGGGCATGATCAACATAATTTGATGAACAAGAATAGATCGATCTAGAGACAAATGGTAGGGGAGGAGTTGTTAGAGAGCAACCAAAGGACTTGTATGCATGCATATTAGCATAACCAATGGACACAGGCACTGGGGCGGTGTGGGCTTGCCCAGGGTGGGAATGGCCTGGGGGTGTGTCAATTGGGAAAAAAGGAGACATACGTAAAACTTTAGACAATTAAAAAAAAAAAGAAGAAGAAAACTAAGTAATAGAATATAACCTTGAGGTGGAAAACTATTTTTTTACCCATAGTGTTTGTCAGCTATTTTACTTTTTAAGTATATAATTTTCTTAGTAAGACCACCTCTCTTTCCCTTCTCGTTCTCTCTCTCTCTCTCTCTCTCTCTCTCTCTCTCTCTCTCTCTCTCTCTCTCTCTCAAGATTAAGGTTTTTCAAGGATTTCTGAATTTTGTTGACCCTGAACGAAAGTGAATGCTACCTGTAGTGGCAAGTAGGAACATTTGATAACATGTCAAAGAATAAATTCCTTTCTTGCTCTCATTTGTTTTCAATGGTGAAGACATTGCTGAATTTTTTTAATTTAAAATTTTTATTATTGACACTATCACAGATGTCCTCCATTCTCTGTCCCCCCTTTGTCCACCTCCATCCAGCTCCTGTCCTCACCCCATATCCCACTTATCCCTCCCTACACTATTGTCTGTGTCCAGGGACTATGCATATATGTCCTTTAGCTAAACCCTTCACCTTCCTTTACTTAGTACCCCCTACCATACTCTCCTCTGACATTTGCCAGTCTGTTCCATGTATCCATGGTTCTGGTTCTATTTTGTTCCTCAGTTTATTTTGTTCATTAGATTTCACTTATAAGTGAGATCATCTGTTATTTGTCTTTTCCTGACTCGCTTATTTCCCTTATCATAATAATCTTCAGGTGCATCCATGTTGTCGCAAAGGGTAATAGTTCCTTTCTTTTACAACCATTGTAGTAGTTCATTGTGTAAATATACCACGCTTTTTATTCACTCATCTACTGATGCGCACTTGGGCTGTTTCCAGATCTTTTAAATAATGCTACTATGAACATATGAGTGCATTTATGCATTCTGATTGATGTTTCGGGATGCTTAGGATATATACCCCTAAGTGGGATCACTGTGTCAAAAGGCAGTTCCATTTTTTAATTTTTTAAAGGAACCTCCATACTGATTTCCACAGTGGCTGCTTCAGTCTGCATTCGCACCAGAAGTGTACTAGGTTTCCCTTTACTCTACATCCTCTCCAGCACTTGTTACTTGTTAATTTATTGATCATAGCCATTCTGGCAGAGGTGAGGTAATACTTCATTATAGTTTTAACTTGCAACTGTCTGGTGATTAGTGACTTGGAGCATTTTTTTATATGTCTCTTGCCCATCTGTATGTACTCTTTGGACTCGTGTCTATTCGGTTCCTTTGCCCATTTTTTGGTTTTGTTAATCCTCACCCCAGGATATTCTTCCACTGATTTTTAGAGAGTAGAAGGGAAGGTGAGAGACACACAGAGAGAGAAACATCAGTGTGAGAGCGATACATTGGTTGCTTCCTGCATGCACCCTGACCGGGCCCTGGGATCGAGGTACTTGCCCAAGACCTGAATTGAACCCTGGACCCTTCAGTCTGCAGGCTGTGACTGTCCACTGAGCAAGACCAGCTAGGGCCCTTAGCCTGTGGGGGCTGCTGATCAGCCCCACCTCTCTGATCAGGCACAGACGTGCTGACTTGCATAGAAACCAACCAATCAGAACCAAATCTGAGTGAACTGTGAGGATCCAATGGCTACCTAGGAAGGCGGAGCTTGTGACACTGACTGGCATAGAAACGGATCAATCAGAACCTAATCTGGGTGAACTGTGAAGGCAGAACCAAAGGTGGGGGCTGAGGAGGCATTTTAAGGGCAATAGCTGTTTGGTGTAAGGTGTAAGAAAGCGGTTCGATTTTTTAATGACCGGTTTGGCAGCATAGTGCATATGGCTGGATATCAGACCAGATACAGGAATTATATATTTTTGTCTGCCAAGAACACCTCCTCCTGCTGAAAAGGCTCCCCACCCCACCCCATTTAAGCAATCCTATCCTATGTAATCTATACTAATAAAAGGGTAATATGCTAATTAAACCAGTCGACCGGGCATCTTCTGGACATCCGACTTCCTTCCGGACAAAGCCATGGTGGTGGGGGCCAAGGCAGAGAGGGCAGTTGGGAGCGAGATCAGGCTTGCAGGGGAGGGCAGTTGGGGGCAAGATCAGTCCTACAGGGGAGGGCATTTGGGGTCGAGATCAGGCCAGCAGGGGAGGGTAGTTGGGGGCAACCAGGTCATCAGGGGAGGGCTGTGAGGGGGGGGAGATCAGGCTGGCAGGGGAGGGCCATCGGGGGCGAAATCAGGCCAGCAGGGGAGGGCAGTTAGGGGCGATCAGGCAGGCAGGCAGAGGCAGTTAGGGGTGATCAGGCAGTCAGGCAGAGGGGTTAGGGGCAATCAGACAGAGGCAGTTAGGGGTCATCAGGCAGACAGGCAGGCAGGTGAATGGTTAGGAGCCAGCAGTCCCAGATTGCGAGAGGGATGTCCCTCAAGGGGTCCCCGATTGGAGAGGGTGCAGGCTGGGTGAGGGAACCCCCTCCCCCGTGCACAAATTTTGTGCACCAGGCCACTAGTGTTGAATAAAAGTGGGGAAAGTGGATATCTTTGTCTTGTTCCTGACCTTAAAGGAAATGCTTTTAGTTTTTGTCCATTCGTATCATATTGGCTGATTATTTGTCATATATAGCCTTTATTATGTTGAGGTGTGATCACTTTATTCCCATATTGCTGATAGTTCTATCATAAATGTTTGCTGGATTTTTTTGAATGGTTTTTCTACATCTATTGATATGATCATGTGATTTTTATCTTTCATTTTGTTTATGTGATGTATCACATTATTTGTGTACATTGTACCAGCCTTGTTACCCAGAATAAATGCCAGTTAGTCATGGTGTTATGATCTTTTTAATGTATTGCTGTATCTCATTTACTAATATTTTGCTGAGGCTTTTAGCATCTATGTTCGTTCAGGATTTTGGCCTATAATTATCTTTCTTTGTAGTGTGTTTTTCTGGTTTTGAAGTTAGGGTAATGCTGGCCTCATAAAAAGAATTTGGAAGTCTTCCCTCCTCTAGAATATTTTACAATAGTTTGGGAAGGATTGCTGTTTATTCTTCTTTATGTTTGGTAAAATTCTCCTGTGAAAACCATCTGGTATGGAACTTTTATTTGATGGAAATTTTTGATACCTGTTTCAATTTCATTAGTTGTTATTGGTATATTCAGGTTTCCTAATTCATCCTTATTGAGTTTTAGAATAGTGTATGTTTCTAGGAATTTGGTCATTTCACCCAGGTTGTCCAATTTGCTGGCATATAGTTATCCATAATATTTTCTTACAGTCCTTTGTATTTCTGTGAGGTCAGTTGTTATTTTGCCTTTTTCATTTCTGATTTTATTTATTTGGGTCCTTTCTCTTTGTTTCTTGGTGAGTCTTGGTAAAAGTTTATCAATCTTGTTTATCTTCTCAAAGAACCAACTCTTGGTTTTCTTGATCTTTTGTATTTTTTTTAACGCTATGTCATTTATTTTTGTTCTGGTCTTTATTACTTTCTTCTTCTGCTTTTCTTGTGTGTGTTTTGTTTTGTTTCTTTTTTTTTCTAGTTCTTTTAGGTGCATCATTAGATTATTTATTTGAAGTTTTTCTTGCTTCTTGACATAGGCTTGTAATTCTATGAACTTCCCTCTCAGAACTCTTTTGCTGTTTCCCATAGATTTGGGTTATTGTGTGTTCGTTTTCATTTGTTTCTACAATTTATATACTATATATATATATATATATATATCTTTATTTCTTTGGTAATTCATTCCTTATTCAATAATATGCTATTTAGCCTCTATGTGTTTTAGTGTTTTTGAAGATTTTGTTGTAGTTTATTTCTAGTCTCATGCCCTTATGGTTTGAGAAAGATGCTTGGTATGATATCAATCATCCTGAATTTGTTAAGACCTATATTTTGTTCTAACATGCGTTCTATATTTGAGAATGCTCCATGTGCACTTAAGAAGAATATATATTCTGCTCCTTTGGGATTATATGCTCTGTAAATATCAACTAAATCCATCTGATCAACTTTGTCTTTTAAGGTGTTTCCTTGTTGATTGGAAGATCTATCCAGTGATGATAGTGGGATGTTATAGTTCCGTACTGTGACTGTATTGCTGCCAATCTCTCCCTTAAAGTCCACCAAGAGGTTTATGTTTTTTAAAATTTAAGTGCTCCTATATTGGTTGCATATATGTTGCAGGGGTCATGTCCTCTTGTTGGATCAATCTCTTTAGTATTACGTAGTGACCTTTATAGTCTCTTGTTATGGCCTATGTTTTGAGGTCTATGTTGTCAGATATTAGTATTGCTATCCCAGCTTATTGTTTGTTTCCATATGTATGGAATATTGCTTTCCATCCTTTCACTTTCAGTCTGTATGAATCTTTTGTTCTGAGGTGGGTTTCTTAAAGGTAGCATATGCATGGGTCATGTTTTCTTATCCATTTGGTCACACTATATCTTTTAACTAGAGGCCCAATGCATGAAATTTGTGCAAGAGTAGGCCTTCCATCCCTGGGCTGTCAGCACCAGCTTCCCTCTGGCACCCGGGACCCAGACTTCCCCGGCAGCCAGGACCCGGACTTCCCTCTGACTGCCAGCAGGCACCCAGGACCCGGGCTTCCCTCGCAGCCCCAGCTTCGTCCAGAAGGTAGTTTAGAAGGACATCCAGTCTAATTAGTATATTACGCTTTTATTATTATAGATTGGAGTATTTACTGTATTTACTTTATTATTATTAGGTACTTATTTATTGCCATTTTTATTCTTTATGCTTGTGTTTTCTCTCTTTTTATTTCTTATTTTTAAACTGGACCTTTACCATTTCTTGCAATGCTGGTATGGAAATAATCTACTCCTTTAGCCTGTTTTTGTCCAGGAACTTTTTCGCTTTCACTTTTAAATGATAGTCTTGCTGGATAGAGTAGTCTTGGTTTCAGGTCCTCACTTTTCATTACTTTGAATACTTCAAGTCATTCCTTTCTGGCCTGACGTGTTTCTGTTGAAAAATCTGCTGACATCCTTATGGAAACCCTCTTGTAGATAACTAACTTTTTCTTTCTTTCTGGCTTTAAAATTCTCTCTTCATCTTTATCCTTTGCCATTTTAATTATGATGTGTCTTGCTGTGAGTCTATTTGGGTTCATGTTGATTGGGACTCTCTGAACTTCCTGAACTTGCATGAATTTTTCCTTAACCAGGTTAGGAAAGTTTTCTGCCATTATTTCTTCAAACAGGTTTTTTATCCCTTGCCAACTTTCTTCTCCTGCTACAACTTGATAGGGATATTTTTACATTTCATGTTGTTGCAATGTTCCATTAAATTATCCTTGTGTTTTTTAAATAAATTCTTATTTCTTTTGTTGCTCTGGTTGAGTGTATGTCTTCTACCTTGTCTCCAAATGGCTGATTCAATCCACTGCTTCATCCAGCCTCCTACCAGTGTATTCTTGATCTCAGATATGGTATGTTTCATTTTCAACTGGTTCTTGTTCATGGTTTCTGTGTACTTTTTCACGCTAATATAGTTTCCACTAAGTTCTGTGTAGTTCCCATTGAACTCTGTGTCTGATAAATTCCTTACCTTCATTTCATTTAGGTATATTTGTGGAGATTTCTCATTTGGGGGTTGTTTCTTTGTCTCCCCATTTTAAGTGTTTCTTTGTTATTGTTTCTATGTATTAGAATTGCTATCACTCCTAGTCTTAATGCAGTGGCTTTATGTAGTAGGTGTCCTGTAGGACCTAGTGGAACAGTCTGCTTGATCTCCTGAGCTGAATGTTCTAGGGATGTCCCTTGTATTTGGTATTTGAGCTCTTCTGTTGTAATTGGGTCTTGACTGTTTTTGTCTCAAAGAGATTGCTAGGATAAACTCACATGAACTGTTTAAATCCAAGTGACAGATTTATGTGGCAAAAGTGAATATATGGCAAAAAAGAAATAAGCGGCTTTAAAAAACAACAACTTCATTTTCAGTGTTCTCTAGTATGCAAAATTTGAAAGGAATTTTGTCCTAGGTCACCTGTGTCCAAAATTATATAAACTGAAGTAATTTTAATCCTTAAGAATTAAATTTAAAGTTTTCCAACATTCTGGTTGAAGCATTACAATTTTTAAAGAATTCCAGTTATCCTATATAATAAAGAGGTAATATCCAAATTGACCCTCACGCCCTTGCACAAGATGGCTGCCCCCATGTGGTCAAAGATGGCCACCACAAGATGGCCAGCAGGGGAGAGTAGTTGTGGGTGATCAGGCCAGAAGAGGAGGGTACTTGGGGGGACCAGGCCTGCAGGGGAGGGCACTTGAGGGGGACAGGCCTGCAGGGGAGGGCAGTTGGGGGCGACCAGACCTGCAAGGGAGGGCAGTTGGAGGCAACCAGGCCTGCAGGGGAGGGCAGTTAGGGGCGACCAGGCGTCAGGGGAGGGCAGTTAGGGGTGACTGGGCCTGCAGGGGAGGGCAGTTAGGGACAACTGGGTGGCAGGGGAGGGCAGTGGCAGCAACCAGGCTGGCAGGGGCGGGCAGTTGGGGGTTACTGGGCCAGCAGGGGAGGGCAGTGGGGACAATTGAGCTGGCAGGGGAGCAGTTAATCATCAATCAGGTTTGTAGGGGAATGCTTAGGGGGTGATCATGCTGGTTGGGAGCCACCAGTCCTATATTGTGAGAGGGATATCCGACTGCCAGTTTTGGCCCGTTCCCACAGGGTCAGGCCTAAACTGGCAGTCGGACATCCCCCGAGTGGTCCCAGATTGGAGAGGGTGCAGGCTGGTCTGAGGGACACCCTCCCCAGTGCATGAATCACACAGGGCCTCTAGTTTAATTATATTACTGATTCAAGAGTGCATAGTGGAGAACCCCATTTCTTAAGCTGATGGGAGAAACATAATAAAGTTCCTGTCTTCATAACTATATATATATATATATATATATATATATATATATATAACCCTAAGCGACCATCACAACCTAACGGATGACTGAACAGTCTGTGTGCGGCGACTAGGACAGCAGGGGTGTTAGTGAGGGGTGACCATACGACTAAGCAGCAGGCTGCATGGGGCAACCAGGCTGGCAGGGGGGGGTCAGTGAGGGGCGACCGAACGATTGAGCAGCAGGCTGTGTGGGGCGACCAGGCCGGCAGGGAGGGCAATTAAGGGTGACCAGGCCGGCGGTGGGGAGGGTACTTGGGGGTGACCAGGCTGGCAGAGGGGGCAGTAAGGGGCGACCAGGCCAGTGAGGGGGACCGTTAGGGGCAACCAGGCTGGCGGGGGGGGGGCAGTTGTCGGTGACTAGACCAGCAGGGGGGTGCAGTTGGGGGTGACCAAGCCAGCAGGGGGGAGCAGTTAGGGGCAGTCAGGCTGTCAGGCAGGTGAGCAGTCAGGAGCCAGTGGTCCTGGATTGTGAGAGGGATGTACAACTGCTGGCAGTCGGACATCCACCAAGGGGTCCCGGATTAGAAAGGGTACATGCTGGGCTGAGGGGACTCCCCCTCCCCGTACATGAATTTCATGCACTGGGCCTCTAGTATAATATATAAGAAAGTCTATTAACTTGTATAAATTTTAGTTGTTCTCCAGATGTTTAGCCTCTATGTATATTGCTATTCTTTTTCAAAGCTAGAATAGGGAATAAGCAGCACAATTACTTTGAAGATCTGAGTTTGAAAAGAAATGGCAACTATTTACATACCATATTTAAGGGAGATTTTAGCTTGGCTAGGACAACTATATATTATTTGCAGTTCTACAACTTGGTTGACATCAATTCATTTCACATATATTTGTTAAGTGCCTGTTCATTGCCTGGAACTGAGTTTCCAATGGTGGAAATAAAAAGTGACATGGGCTTTTATGGTGTATCACAGCTTGAGCTGCGTTTGCATTTATTATTGGTCAGTATCGTTTGTTAGTTTGATTGTACTTATGTCCTTTATAATAACCATTTAAGCTTTTGTATTTTTACCTTTTTTTGTATATCTATTCCATTAGCATTGTAATGCAAGTAGTATGCAATTTAAACACATCATAAGAAAGCTCTCAACCACTAAATATGAAATACTAAATTCATATGCCAGAACAAGTTTAATCTGTTTTGGTCATTTTCACCATTAGCTATACTAATTTTGTTTCATAGTATTAAATCATCATTTCTTGTTTACTTTCTTTTCTGACAAATGCTCATAAATTTTGATTTTTGTTTATATTGTACTTAAGTGAAATAATACAACGAACCCATTAATAGAGTTAGTAGACTTTAATGCATGTTTGTTTTCCTTATTTTTATGATACTAATTTTTACCATTTATCAATGGGACATAGTAAATGCAATTTTGGTTTGAAGTATCTCTTTTACATAGCTTAGAAAAAGGCTAACCATTTACATTTGATTATTTAGACATAGTCTAATTTGGTAGTGGTCTTACAGGTCATATAAATTTGCCTCCTTCTCCTCCTCCTCCTTCTTCCTCTTCTCCTCCTCCTCCTTCTTCTTCCTCTCTTCCTCCTCCTCCTGCTTCTCCTCCATTTTTTTCCTTCTTCCTCTTCTCCCTTCTTCTTCCTCCTTCCTCCTTCTTTCTTCCTCTGTCTCCCTCCTTCTTCCTTTTTCCTCCTTCTTCCTTCCTTCCCTCCTCTTCCACCTCTTCCTTCTCCTTCTTCTTTCTTCTTCATTTTCCTTCTTAACAGTTTTCCCCATAAGATGGTTATCTAAGCTTTTTGGATAGAGCTTTTAAGGTAATATGCAGCTCTTACTCTCTTGCAAAGCATGCTTATTATAAAGTTATCTTCTCTGCTGGACTGCAAGTTGCCTTTTATAAAACTACTAGTAGACTATCGCACAATATTGTGCGCAGTAGGCCGCTTGCCGCTTCTCTGGGAGCCAGCGAGAACTGCAGCGCACCACCAGGAGCTGCGCTGCTTCCATAGGAGCCGTGCGGCTTCTGCCGGAGCTGCAAGGGACCTGCTCTGCTTCAGTGGGAGGAAGGCCTGCCATCTCTTCTCTGAGCCTGTGCTCAGCCCCGGAGGCTGTGGGCCACCCGCCCTGTCTCCCAGAGGCCTTCAGTGGCCCGAGTGTCCCCGCGGTGATGAAGCAAGCATCCCGCCCTGGCCACTCCACACCCGCTGCCCAGAGGCCCTCCATCACCATGACGATGAAGCAAGCATTCCGCCAGGCCACTCACACTGCCTGCTTCCAGTGGCAGCTCCCACCCCCCGCCCCCCTATACTGGAGGACTCCAGTGAGACTGATGGGACTGGGCTCCACCATCTTGTGGCTATGGGCACCGTCGTCTTTGTGACGGAGTGACGGTTAATTCGCATGTTACCCTTTTATTTGATAGGATTACCTCTTTATTCTAACTAGGCTGATCTCTATCAGATCTTTTATTGTTTGGCTCTTTTCCTCTAGAAGAACTCCATTTTGTTACTGAGATTTTGAAATTAGGAGCCTCAATCCTGGCAGTGTTTTAGTGGTTATTTTTCCAGTGCAGGATAGTGAGATTTTTACTTCTTTTTAATCTGTTTATGCAGGTAAAGATTGCAATTGCTTTCTCTTAAGCTACCATGTCACCCTTTTATCTCATATTGAGATTGTATAAATTTTGTTTTATACTCCCCCATTGTGTGTTAATAGTCTCTTGCTCAGATAGTAACATGTCAGAAATGTTTATGTATTCCAATTGTAATTATATTCTATTAATTTTTAGTTATAACATTTGAAACTGTGTTTTTATCATTGAGGTGTATAATTATTCTTTTTATCCTTGTGCATACTTTTAATATACATACTGCATATTTTAATATACATGCTCCATATTGCTGCATTTTTAATATACATACTCTATCATGGAAGAAATAGATAATAATGGTGAAAAGCACAAAGAATAAAGTTTTGTGGCATATTCAGCAAAATTTTAACATTCGTGGTTTTGTTTTGATATATTTTTATTGATTTCAGAGAGGAAGGGAGAGGGAGAGAGAGATAAATAAAAGTTAAATGTCATATTTTGTTCCATAAAAACAATGTAATAGGAATAATCTCTTGTATTCTAAGAACTTTCACTTTAAAAATTTTGAATGTCAAAATTGCCTTTTTATTTTACACAGGATGATAGCAAGCAGGCACAGTTCTTAGCTTTAGCTGTTGTTTACTTCATTTCGGTTCTGATGGTTTCCAAGTACCGTGACATATTAGAACCCCAGCGAGAGACTGCAAGAACTGGAAGTCAACCAGGTAGAAACATCAGACAGGAAATAAATTCACCAACGAGTACAGGTACTTAATATTTTTATATTATTTAAATTTTCATTATAATTTGCCTTATTTTAATTTCATGTTTACATCCAGACTTAAACTGATTCTATTCATAATCATCTCATACATTTACAAGTTAATGGAATATAAAGAACAATTTAATGTTCATCTAATTCCTAAAAAAAGTATGAATGGTATTTCTATGATATTTGCTATATTCTCATTTACCTGTGCTGTTTTGGTTTTAATGTTTTATATTTATTAATACAAATCATTTATACTACTATTTTATTTGCAAGCAACTCATATTTTAAATGTATTACTTTTAACTTTTATAAACATGAAAGTAGGAGGTTCTTATAGAGTAGTACAAGACCAAGACTAAGCCAAAATATAAATCTTTATAGCCAAGTTCAAAGATAGTCTCCCTTCCTTCCTTCCTTCCCTCCCTCCCGCCTTCCTTCCTTCCTTCCTTCCTTTCTTTTGCTGTATAATTATTTCAGTATCTAAATAGAAATGTTCTATGTTCTATATCATCTTTATTCAAAATATTCTGTATTCAATATCAGTATTCTGTCAGAGATCATAATAGGCAAACATACATTCTAAACTTTATACCAAAGTAGCTTCAATTAAAATAAAAGACTTATAGACAACAATGAACCATCTTGGCTCATGCCTTTCTTACCTACTGATTATACTCATGTTGTAGGAGTTCTTGCGTTATCAACTTTGTCTACTCTGCTTGAAAATATTAAATATTTCCTGGCAACAAATTTTTTAATATCTTGGGGTTCCTTCTATCAATTGCATTACAGGTCATGTTTATATCAAGGTTATTTCTCTGTGTTTTTTTTTTCTTGCAGTGTAACCTTGGTAACCCAGTGGTTATTTCATGTACCACTGGATTAATTAAAATTTTATTTCCTAAATAAATGTATATGACATATAAATAAAATGGATATTTTAACAAGTGCATGGAAATTAGTGGTCAAATGTCTGCATCTTGTTTTTGATAGCATTTCATATCTCATTTACCTTTTATTGCTATTGTGGAAATAATGGATTATGTATAAGTTTTAATACTTTGCTGTTTCATGCTATATTTAGTTTAAACTCATAAACATGATATTATTCATTGTACTATACTCTTTTAACTTTGTTCTTCAAATTAAACATTATCTTACCACTGCAGTTTATGGCTTTTGACCATTTAAAATACTAAATTTTATTATCTTAACTCTTTTTTAAATGTATTCCTATCAGTCATATATATATGAAATAAACAAATACTAGTGAATTACCAGTTCACTAAAACCAGTTCTGATTTTTGTGTATGTTTTTAGGTATCTGTGTCTTGTTGCTAAAATAACTTAAGTATATTATTTTCTTTCTCTTAATATATAACCACTTTCCTTCCCCCAGGTGTGCAGTCTTTGTTGCTATCAGTGCTTGCATGTTTCAATAATATAAACTTGTCATGTTTTTTCAGTGGACCATGTTGCAGTTGTTACATACTGGCTCAAATTTGATCCCATGATTTTCTTCACAGTTGTGGTCATACCATCTATCCCTCATCCAACTTTGAACCATGGATTCCTTGCCAAGTTAATTCCTGAAAAGAGTTTTGCCCACTCATTTTACAAAGGTAATATTGACCTCATCTTCCAACCTATTTGAGTATTCTTGTTTCATCATATTATGTAATAAATATCCATAACTCTATTGTTATAAACAAGTACATCACTTCAGGTTTCATGGAGATATATGTTGTATTTATACCTGGCTAATGAGAGCAAAATATAGTTTTATATTTATAGTAGAGGCCTGGTGTATGAAATTCATGCATGGGTAGGGTCCCTAGACCTGGCTGGTGATCAGGGCCAATCAGGTTCCCCGCCTCCCGGCCTCCCCGCCTCCTCCTTCCCTTGTCGCTTGCACCGCCATGCAGTTCCCTGCCTCCCCCTTCCCTTGCTCCCTCAGTGCCCCGCCGCCACTGCTGGTTGCCCGCCATGTTCTGTGCCACCCAGTGGTGGTCAGCGCATGTCATAGCAAGCAATCCCAGTCTCCTGGTTGAACTCCCGAGGGGACAGTTTGCATATTAGCCTTTTATTATATAGGATTCCATTACATTTTTCAGTACCATCTGCAAATTAAGGATACCTAATTATATGTAGAATAATATGTACAGTGGTAACATTTATTCGAGAATGCAAAAGAGTCAGACCTTAGCAGAAGGACTAAGTTAGCCCTAAAATGAAGGCCACTCCATATTCACAAGCAAAAACCTTAAAACAAGCTTTGAAAGCATCAAAGCGACTTAAAGTTATTTAAGTTTCTGTCAGAGCAAAGTTCAAACTCTCTTTAAAGGAATATAAAAAAATTCAACAAGCAATATAAATGTCAGTGTTAAACATCTAATAAAAATTATTAAACATGCAAAGAAGCAGGAAAATGTAATGAATAAGCAGGAGAAAAAAATTAGTCAATAGTAACAGATTAAGAAAGGACAGATATTTCAGAATTATTAGATAAGAACATTTAAACAGCTAATTATCAAGTACATGCAAGATGTTTTTCAATCTAAAAGAAAAAGTAGACATAATAAGGATGAAAATGAAGAGTTTTAAAAAGAACCAATAGAAAGTTTTAGAGATGAAACATTAAATAGCCAAAATGATTTCTGGGTAAGATTAACATGAGCATTGCCTCTGCAGAACAAAGGATTGTAGTAAGCTGCTTCTGCATCCCCATGTGTCATCCCCAAGTTTTTCCTGTGTACACTCCTGCATAATTCCTGGAACACTTAAAATGATGGATTTTGTTTCTGTGACTGTTATTTTCTATAGGACAATTGCTTTTAATAAAAGATGATTATCCAGGTAGCCCTGATCTAAGCACAGGAGTCCTGTAAAGTCAGAGACTTCTCTGGCTGGATGCAGAACAGTGCATGACATTGCTGTGATGGAGATGATCACAGGACAAAGATATGAAATCACCTTGCAAGATCTGAGAGCACTGCCTAACTAACAGTCAATAAAAAGTGGGGGACTTTACCCTACAACTGCAAGAAACTGAGTTGAGTGAATTTGGAGAGGACCTGAGCTCCAAATGATACCATAGTTTAGTGTACACCATACAGTGGTTAAGGATATGGAAGACCAGTTTATAGAACAAAGGAAGCAATAAAGTATTTTTTGTTACAACTTGATGAATGCATATATATTTTTATGAATATGCAGCCTTTAAGCATCATAATAAAATAAAGGAAAAAACATTTTTAGCTTTATTTCTTGTAAACACATAAAGCTCTGAATTGTGTAAAGTAAGAAGGATTAGATTAAATAAATTAAATGTCCTCTGGAATTTCTGTTGTGTGTAAGCATATTCCAAAGGTTTAGCTGTAGTGACTGGGAAGTATTCCAGATTAAGGAGCCTGCAGCAGAATATCAAAAAATATTTTGTTATGAAAATAATTTTGACTGAACTGCACAGTGGTCTTAGTGATAGGATAAATTTTGAGGTCCTTTTAGGTTGATGTAGTAAATTTTCTATTATTCTCTTTAATATGTGCTATTATGGAAGTGGATTATACATATCTGTGATTGCATGCTGTGGTGCAATGGTTATTGAGAGGAAGTTTCTGTTGATGATTTTGGAACTATAGAATAAACTCTTAGTGTTTTCACAGGATAAAAAATTAGTTGGATTCTACTCTTTAAAAATTAATAGGATTGGTTTCTTTGTCAAACATGTCCGATATTTTTAAAGAATGCAGCACTGCCAAACAAAGAAGGATTCCAACATGTTTGTTTGTTTTGTTTTTTACTGGCAGCAAGTGTCAGAGAATAAAAATCAAAGTTAGAATATTGGAAATACACAATTTATATGACTTGTTTCATTATCTATATATATGAAAGCCTAAGCGACCATTACAGTGGAATGACTGGTCACTATTATGTACACTGACCACCAGGAGGCAGACGCTCAACGCAGGAGCTGCCCGCTGGTGCAGCCAGAAGCCAGACGCACCGCTGGCAAGTGCAGCTGCCATGGCGAGAGCCTCTCCTGACTCCGTGGCAGCACTACCAGGTGGTGGCAGCACTACCAGGCAGTGGCAGCAGGTACTGTGGGCCAGGATGAGCAAGAGCGGTGCTGCACCCAGCTCCAATTCAGGCTCCTCCCTGGCTGCCTGCCCCTTGGCACACTGCTAAATCCCTCAGGGGATGTCCGACTACCGGTTTAGGCAGTTGGATTTCCCCTGAGGGGTTCGGACTGCAAGAGGAATGTCCGACTGCCAGCTTAGGCCTGATCCTGTTGACATTCTCTATAGAAGGCAGTCAGTCTGAATATCTCAGTGACTCAGGCCAGCTCAGGAACTCAGGGTGAGCCTGCCACCCACTTGATGTTGTTTGCAGGACAGACTATGGTGGCCCAGCCCGTGTATGTGCAGCAGCTGCTGAAGCTCAAGCAGTAGGCTATGCAGCAGCAGAAGGCCATTCAGCCACAAGTAGGCAGTTGGACATCCCCCAGGGGGTTCCGGACTGCAAGAGTGTGCAGACTGGGCTGAGGGACCCCCCACCCCCACCCCGGTGAATTTCATGCACCAGATGTCTAGTTTAATAATAATTGTCAATGAACTATCTTGAGCTCTAAGAATAAAATTCATTTTGTTCATCCTTGCAGAGTTGGCATTTGTCATCTTAAGTATTTGATAGAATGTTTTGTGTTTTCTGTTAAAAGAAGATTCATACATAAGAAATTCATGGAACTGGAACTATTTCTTTCAGTGAAGCAATTTATATGTGATTATAACTATGCAGGATAAATTACTGTAACTGGGTATTGAACATTAGTGGTATGTTTTGAAGATATAGCACTTCTAGTTTCATTTTGGATAAAAGTTTAAAATAAATATTCTAAGCTGAGTTTTCATTCCATCAACATAACTCTGTGACACTGTTTTCTCCATGTTATTAAATAAAAATAGGTTAGCTCTATGTTATTCCCTTGAGTATCATTATTGCTGGTTCAACTTGGTTTAGATTAAGTTTAACAATAACAAGCAAAAAGCTCATGGTCATGTTATAAACTATATTCTCAATGTTTGTTCATAGTGTTTACATAGTTATTTCTTTTGGGGAATCACTTTTTGCTTAAAGCTTTTTGTTTAGTTATGATGTGTAATGAAAAAAGTTACAGGTATAAAAACATTTGTGTATATACACTTTCAGTGAACAACATGGACAGTTACAATTATTATCTTTTTCCCAATGTTGTCTTTGTTCAGATTATATTTATTGTAGTTTTATGTCTATGGAGTCAAATAAAAAATATTTGTGCTTTTATTTTGTGTATTTTTAACATTTTTTTATTTTTCAACGATAGTTTGAGAAGCACTGATCTCATCTACTCTTTAGCTCCTTCCCACTTCATTTCCTACTTTTAGCTCATTATTGAGCTTTTTAAAATTTTCTGAACTAGCTCTCTGACCTCTCTCTTCTTTTTAATCTTTGATAGTCCCTCATTTCAAGGTCTTATTCCTTCGTCTAGTATTGCCATTTTCTTCATTGGACTTGTCTCTAGTCATTTAGTCTATTAACTGATGGAAAATTTAAAAATAGCACCAATTTGTAATCTCAGAGGGAAGGTGGGAGTGGGTAGGTGGGTGGGTGAGAAGAGATTAACCAAATAATTTATATGCATATATGCATAACCCATGGACAAAGACAATAGTGTAGTGAAGGCAAAGGGTAGGGGGTGCTGGTGTGGGCTAGAAGAGGTCAATGGGGGGAAAAGGGAGATCTATAATAATTTCAACAATAAAGATAAATTTAAAAAATAAAGTAATGTAATAAAATATAATTTCTATTTAATGTATGTTTCTATAATAAATATTTTATATATGTAATATAACAAATATAATAAAATAATTTTTCTTTCTAAAGCATTTTATAATTTTGGGACAAAGTTAACATGTCTAAACTTACAGTGGCAAGACTACTTTATTTTTTTATTTACCTGGATTACTGTAGTTGCTTCCAAAATGGTTTTCTCACCTCTTCTCTTAGTGATCACCATCCTACTTTTTTTTTTTTTTTTAGTTTTGCTGCATTTTAGTAAAAAATATAAATGAGATTATGTCTTGATTTGACTTAGTTTTTTCTTAATCCTTTAGAGTAAGCTATCAGATGACTCTTGGATAATCTTACTGCTGACTACCTTTCCAAATTTTTCTTGTTATTCTTCCATTTGCCCACTTAGTTACAATCAGATTCCTTTTTAGTTCTTTAATCATTCCAAGCACTTTCCTGCCTTTTGATCTTGGTGGCCTTAGCATATTAGCATATTATGCTTTGATTGGTTGAACGGCCAACACCAGACACCCAGACACTTAGCATATTAAGCTTTTATTATATAGAACTAGAGGCCCAGTGAGTGAAATTCATGCATGGGTGGGTGTCCCTCAGCCCAGCCTGCACCCTCTCCAATCTGGGACCCCTTGAGGGATGTCCAACTGCCCATTTAGGCCCAATCCCAGTGGCCTAAATGGGCAGTCGGACATCCCTCTCTCAATCCAGGACTGCTGGCTCCCAACCGCTTGCCTGCTTGCCTACCTTATTGCCCCTAACTGCTTCTGCCTGCCAGCCTGATCAACCCCTAACCACTCCCCTGCCAGCCTGATTTATTCCTAACTGCTCCCCCACTGGCCCGATTGTCCCTAACTGCCCTCGCCTGCAGGCCTGATCGCCCACAACTGCTGTCCCTTGCAGGCCTGGTCCCTCCCAACTGCCCTCCCTTGCTGGCCTGGTCGCCACAACTGCCCTCCCCTGCCAGCCATCTTGTGGCAGCAATCTTGTGTCCACATGGGGGTAGCCATCTTAGTGTTGGAGTGATGGTCAGTTTGCATATTACCTCTATTAGATAGGATAATATTTTTATTATGCCATATTCTCTTCAGAGAGGAAGGAGAAATACCCAAAGTAGCTTAAGGGATAGACTTATAAGGAACATGGGATTGAGAGGTCACATTTTTTAGGATAGGATATAGTGGTCTACAGATAAAGGGGCCAACCTACAGAAAAGAGACAGAAATTAATGATGTGTAGAGTGAATAACTAATAGAGGTGTTGGGCGCATGAAATTCCTGCACTGGTACAGTCTCTAGGCCTGGCCTGTGAGCAGGGCCATCTTCCCCAGCTGCTGGCAGCCAGCCCTGCTCCCCGCCACCACCCATCCCTGGTTCCCCATTTGCCATCTTGCACCTGAGGTGGGTCCAGCCCAGGATGTACTTCGAGCCCAGGTAGGAGGCTGTCATTCCCCTATTGGAGGCCCTTTCATGGAGGTGCTTTTGTGTGGAATTTCTTTCAGAAAAGGGATGGGGTGTGGGCCCAATGCCCGAGAGAGTTCCAGGGGCCAGTGGCTCTATCAGGGTCATTCTAGTCATGCCTGAACGCTCACTGTGTCAGTTTGCTGGAGGATTCTACTTTCAAGGTCCTGGGGCACAACAACCCATCCCACAAACAGGTCCCATTAGATTTCAGGTCGCAGCACCACTGAGGAGGGTAAGATTAGGTGCTTTAAGCAGAGAACACGGAATTCTGAACAGGGTTAGAATTCAGCAGAATCAGGAGACAGGTTTCTCAACAACCTACTTAACCAACTCCTATTGCCTTGCTGATGGCTTCTCCCTCCCCCTCAGGGAGCAGGTAGGGAGGAGTGAGGAGCAACTGTCTGCAGATGTGGGCAGGCCTATGTCTAGGCTGTGGGGAAGAATGCCAGCCAGCCAGGGGAGGGACTGAGAGGTTGGCAGTTCCCACCCACTCCCTGGCCCCGCCCCCCACTGCCACCCACCCCCAGTTCCTCAGCGGGCGATCAGAGCTTGCCAGCACAGGGAGGGACTGAGAGGTTGGCCCTTCAGCCCACTTGCCAGCCCCACCCCCCACTGCCACCAGTTGCCCTCTGTGTGTGGGGCGACCAGCTAGGCAGGGGCCTTGGCCTGGCGCCGCCCATGTCTACCACCACGTACCGCCGGTTCCCCATTCCCCATTGGGTCATTGGAGCCTGCTGGTGGGGGAAAGGGACCAAGAGGTTGGCCAGCAGGCCCTGATCACCTGATTGGGGCCTGTGGGCTGGGGGGCACCTCCTGTGTTGAGCATCTGCCCCCTGATAGTCAGTGTGTGTCAGAGCAACCAGTCATTCCCCCATTCGGTCGATTTGCATATTACCCTTTTATTATATAGGACTAGAGGCTTGGTGCACGAAATTCATGCACGGGGCGGGGTGTCCCTCAGCCCAGCCTGTACCCTCTCTAATCCGGGACCCATTGGGGGATGTCCAACCAGCAGTTGGACATCCTCTTGCAATCTGGAACCACTGGCTACTAACCGCTCACCTGCCTGCCTGCCTGATCGCCCCTAACCACTCTGCCTGCCAGCCTGATCAGCCCTAACTGCCTCTGCCTGCCAGCCTGATCCCCCTAACTGCTCTCCCCTGCCAGCCTGATCACCCCTAACTGCCTCTGCTTCAGCCCTGCCACCATGGCTTTGTCCAGAAGGACGTCAGGAAGATCGTCCGGAAGATGTCCAGTCTAATTAGTATATTACCCTTTTATTAGTATAGATGATTATGGTAGTGATGATAACAGTAAAATCCATAATGACAGCAATAGGTACAAAACTTACAAGTTAAATATTACTTTATGGTAGATACTATTCATTAATTATGTTTTTTAATAATCACAACTATGTATGTACTGTTATTATGCTCATTTTACAGGTAAAACAATGAGGCTGAGAAAAGTTAAATGGCTCATCCTGCATCACAAATCATGAATAACTCTTGATTGGAAG
Source organism: Corynorhinus townsendii (assembly GCA_026230045.1). Lineage (NCBI taxonomy): Eukaryota > Metazoa > Chordata > Mammalia > Chiroptera > Vespertilionidae > Corynorhinus > Corynorhinus townsendii. The sequence continues at coordinate 102,957,735 of JAPDVU010000003.1, forward strand.
TAAAACAATCTTAATTTCAAAGCTTAAGTTCTTAAATATATACGGGGGTGGGCAAAAGCAGGTTTACAGTTGTGAGCATGCAAGTCACAGTTTAGTCCTATATTGTCATTTATTATTTACTAGAGGCCCAGTGCATGAAATCGTGCATGGGTGGGGTCTGGCCGGCCCACCCCGATCAGGGTTGAGGGGGTCAACTGGGGATGGGGCCAGCCAGGGGGTGAGGCCTGGAGAAGGCCCACTGAGCTGAAGCTGAGCATGGGCTTTACTCAGAGGTCCAGGAAAGACCTGAGAAGGCCCTAATCATATACCTCTGAATAATCTTTAGGCCCTGTGCAAGCAGGAAGTAAAGGGCAAGGGAGAGTTGTAAACATGATAAGTGTTAAGAGTATGCTCCAATATACACATAGGATCTTTGGCATTGAGAACAAGTCTTACTGGTTCAAGACACTGAAGGCAATCTCTGTCCAGTTATTAGCTGATGACTTGGCTGAGTGAAGGCTTCAGTGGCTGCAGGTGCCAAAGAATATAGATTTTACAGAATTAGTTCAGGAGAGTCAATAAACAAACAGAGACACAATGAACCCCATCAGAAGGGGTCTGATTTCCAGGATTGGCACATCATATGTTTTAAATGTATAATTTTCAACAAAAATTATGAAATATTCAAAGAAAAAGGCTAACACACAGGGCAAAAAAAAGAGCAGTCAATAGGACGTGCCCCTGAGGACAACCTGTTGTTGGACTTTAGACAGTTATTTTAAACCAGCTATTATACACATGCTCAAGTAATTAAAGGAAATATTTTCTGAAGAATTAAAAATATGAGTATGATGTCTAACCAAAGAGAATATTAATAAAGAAATATTATAGAAAAGAACCAAGTAGAAATTTAGGAGTTAAAAATTTAATAACTAAAATGTAAAATTCACTAGAGGATCTCCACAGAAGGTTCGACTTGGCAGAAGAAAGAATCATACTTTAAGAAAGGTCCATTGCAATTATCATACTCTGAGGTACAGAATGAAAAAAAAAAGAATGAAGAAAAGTGAAGAGAGCCACAGAGACCTATGAGATACCATCAAGTGAAGCAACATACACATATGGGAGTTAGAGAAGAGAGGAGAGAAAGAGAAAGGAAAGAAATAATATTTGATGAAATACTGTCCTGAAAAGGTCTTAATTTGATGAAAGTGATTACTAGCAATCCAAGGAACTCAATGCTCCCCATTGAACTCAAAACTCCCAAACAGATTTACACATCATAGTCAAATAATCAATTGGAAGTATCTTTTTGCCTCTTAATGGTTTCTTCTAAATTATAATTTGTCTATTTTGGATTTTTTAAATTTTTTTGGTAGTAATGTTGAGTTCCTGAAGTATTTTTTATACACTTAGAAACAAAATATTTGAATCATATGTATATGTGTATACGTGTGTGTGTGTATCTCCTATATAATAAAAGCCTAATATGCAAATAGCCAAATGGCAGAACTACCGGCAGAACGACTGGTCACTATGATGTGCACTGACTACCAGGGGGCAGATGCTCAATGCTGGAGCTTCCCCCAGCCTGCAGGCCCCAGACCAGCCAAGGCTGGTGCCAGTGGAGGTCCCCAATCACCCCGTCGGTCGCCCTGCAGAGGGAGGCTAGTGGCAGCAGCAGTGGGGGGCAGGACTGGTGAGCGGTCGGCCAAGGCGGGTGCCATTGGGGGTCCCCCCCATCATCCCGCCAGTCACCCCACAGAGGGCGGTGACTGATGGTGGGGGTGGGGCCTGTGAGTGGGTGGTGCCAGGCTGACAAAAGCGGGTGTGAGCGGGAGGCCCCGATCACCCTGCCAGTCGCCCCACAGATGGTCCCTGATCACCAGCCAGGCCTAGGGACCCTACCCGTGCATGATTTCGTGCACTGGGCATCTAGTATATATATATTATTGCAAATAATTACTCAGTGCTTATTCCATTCTTTTGTTATATAAAATGAACTCTAATGATTTTTAAAATTTTGTCTATGTTTTTTCTTTGGAATTCTGGTTAATTTTTATGTAACTTTGAATTTTTTGGATTTAATATAAACAAAATATACATATTTGTTATATACAGATATTAATGTTTTATTTTAAATCACTCTCTGATTTAGTTTCTTTAGTATTACTATTTGAAGATGAAATAATTAATGTTAACATAATATTTAGTGTTAAAGTAACAAGGAGCTGAATGTTTCTTTTCATGTTATTTCTTACTGAGTTTGGAAAATACCAATATGAATAACTTGATAGGTCAGACATATTGAAACACTTTATAAGTCACTGTAAAACAAGATTTTTAGAGGAAGGAATGTTATACATGTGATTTCTATGTAGAAATCATGTTATTTGCTAGACTTAATCCCATAATTTTCTCAAAGTTTATTAGATGAACTCAATTAGACTCAATGAAACACAGTAAAAAAGAAGAGGCATCTGGCTTCCAACTACCTGTTTCCTAGGAGGTTAAGATCACTTACACTAGTAATGTTTCTGCATTATTGTTATACTAGAAGCCTGGTGCATGAATTCGTGCATGTGTGGGGTCCCTCAGCCTGGCCAGCGATGGGGCCAATTGGGGCCATCTCACCCAGTTCTGATTGGGGCCAATGGGGGCTGGCCAGCTGGGGAGGGACTTCAGGAGGTTGGCCGGCCAGGAAGGGGCTGTGGGAGGGCTCCAGTGCGAGTCTGGCCCTCTCATCCAGTCCTGATTGGCTGGACCCCAGCAGCAAGCTAACCTGCTAGTCAGAGCATCTGCCCCTGGTGGTCAGTGCACATCATAATGACTGGTCGAGTGGTCAACCAAAAGTTCGACCAATGAGTCGGACACTTAGCATATTACGCTTTTATTATATAGGATAAACTGATGAGATTGTCACAATAAAACAGGTAAGTTATCTCAGCTGATGTTTATGATATCAACTAAGAGCATGTTATGTAAAAGATGTTAATACATAATGGGAAATTAATATTTTGACTATGATTTATTTTTTAAAAAGAATTACTATTATAAAAATTTCCATTGGTGTTAATTTTTGTTTCTATGTAACATGATCACAGGGTATGCTTTACAAAACATATTTATTTGAATAGAATTTTTGTTGAAATATTAAGTTTACTACTTGCTTCATTTTTGAAATATTTTTTCACCAGTTACAGTAAAAATAAAACTAAGGTTTTTATTAGCTGGGATAGACTGAACTAAGGAACCAAAGACCAGGTTTCCTTTGAGGTGGATCCACCCAGAGCCAGTTGGTGGCAAGGCCCCTCACAGGCGGCTGCCTTCCCTCCAAGCTCAGTGTGCTTTGAACTGGTCCATTTCTGGCGGTGCTGAGTCCTGGGCTGCTGGTCAGGTGTCAGGTCCACAGGGTTTCTCTCCGCTGCCTTCCTGGCCTCCGGAGCAGTACTCTCCAGCCCAGCACGCACGGTGGCTAACGCTAGAGCTGAGACTTGGAGAGTGAAGGAGCTGGCCTGCACCAAGAGGGACCTGCAGGTGACCATGCCATGCCCCCCATCCTGCTTCTCAGTCTTGCTCATGTGTATCTAGCCAAAGCCTGCTGTCTGAGACTGGCACCATTTGGGGAGGGTTACAGCAGGGAGAGGGGCACCCTGACCTGCTAGCCTTGGTGACAATTATCTCGGTGCCCAGCAGATTGAATTTGTCCCATAGAGCCTTCATCTCAAGCTGCACACACATGCTGGCCACCTTTGCTTCTTCTTTACCGGCACCTTGGCAGCGGCTGCGCAACTGGCCCCGGGGCGCGTCATAGCAACCGGTCGTTCTTCGTGTTCTGCCATAATGATCACTGGGCTTTTATTATATAGATTGTATTTATTTGTGTTATAACTGTAAACCTACTTCTGCCCACCCCAATATAAAATACAATGTGTGGTTTATCTAATTGATATTAACAATGTTATACCACATTTGGTTGTTTCTATTTCTCTGCAACTCAAGAAAAGTTTTATACATCTATGTTGGCATTTTATTATTAGTGTTATTGGCTGCCTCCCTTACATTAGAGAAATGTATGATTTTTTTTTCTTTGAGAAGAGAAAAAGTACTAATAAGCTAAGGCAAGGGAAGAGCAAAACATGTTTATGTGACTATTTTATTTTAATCCTCACCAAAGGATATTTTTCCATTGATTTTTAAAAATTATTTATTTATTTATTTATTTTTAGAGGGAGTAGAAGGGAGGGGGAGAGACAGAGAAACATCAATGTGAGAGAGAGGAAGGGAAAAGGAGAGAGAGAACATCAATTGGCTACCTCCTGCATGCCATTCATCAGGGATCAAACCCACAACCCAAGCATGTGCCCAGACCAGCAATCAAACCAGCAACCTCTTGGTACATAGGTCAGCACTCAAACACTGAGCCACACCAGCTAGGCTGTGTAAATATTTTAATGATTCATTTGAAAGTTTAATAATGTTCATTTTGATAAACTTTTCATTGTTTTTTTTTTTGTTTTTGTTTTTGAGTTTTAAGTATCTAGTTAATGAGTTATAGATTTTTTTTTAAATGTGTTTTTATTGATTTTTAGCTAGAGAGGAAAGGAAAGGGAGAAAGAGAAACATCCATGAGAATGAAACATTGATTGGGTGCCTCCTGCATGCCCCCTAATGGGGATTGAGCTAGCAACCCTGGCATGTGCCTGACCTGGAATTGAACCAGTGAACTCTTGTTGCATGGGACGATACTCAATCCACTGAGCCACACTGGCCACGCATGAGTTATGGATTTTAATTGTCCATTGAGAGTCACTTGAATAGAAAAGCAAACAATTATATTTGATGGATATATATTTTATATGGCCCCTGTAGATACCAAATTAAAATTTTTATTTCCTTTGATATTTGTTTGCTAGCAAAATGTTTATACTTCATATTAATAAAACTTGAAACATTTACAATTTTCCCATACCTCTTGATAAAACACAACTTAAGTAAAGATATTGAGACATCACGTTAGGGCAAATGTAGGCCAAATCTATAAGTTGGTTAAATTCAGGCGAAGTGGTAGACTTGGTTATTTACCTTTTGATAATTAAACTGATTATTCACCTTTTGATAATTAAACTAATTAAATTATAGGAAAAATTGGCCCATTCTAGTAACCATGATACTGATCTTTTCTTGATGTTAGTGTTCTTATTTTGTTTCTTTATTTACATTCTCAGTCCTATTGTCACAGAAATATTAATACTATTACTTAGTTCTTTTGGTTTTCTCTCCAAAAATATATTATCTGTAGGTGCACATGTACTAAATAAATAGAGTAGTATCACTGATAGTGGAAAAGCTGCCTTCAACATCTTCTCATTTTGTATCTCTAAGGTTATTGTGAAACTTCTAAAGTTTTGATTAGCACCTCAGTTTAAATGTTCCCAAAATATATGTGTATACTTATCTTGACCTGCAGATATAAATATACCAGAGATTATGAAGACTTAATTGATTCAAAATCTAATTCATTATTTTTCTGACGAATACACTCCTCCTTTGCTTTCTTCCTCAATTAGTGGCAGAGCACTATGCTTCTTTTTCATTAAGCTAGATATTCCATAAACATCTCGATTCTTTCCCTTCCTGTTTATTCCTAATGGTATTCTGTCTTAATCTTCTTTTACAAGGTTTTATAAAAAAATCCAAACTTTTACTTTTATCTCTTAACTTTTTCTTTCTGTAGTGCTTTGCCAGTAGTACTACTGAAATCATTTGTCATCTCAAAACTTTTGTGAAGTTATTTTAATTCTTAGTCTTGGGATCATCAAAGAATAGATTTACCCTGTTTTTCATATTGGCCACCCACTTTTTAAATATTAGTATCATGTTACACTAATGTTTTATTTCAATTTTAAAATCAAACAAACATGCAAAACTAAAACCTACTTAATAAATATTAGGAAGAGCATAACACTGAACCGTGAGAAATGATTGTTTTAATGAATTTAACTAAGTATTATTTATATATTAGGAATATTGAATAATATGAAGACATTATTTCTAACTAGCTAACATTTATTAAGAACCTAAGGAGTAACTGCAAATAATTTTCATGCAGTATCTTATTTTCTTCTTTATCATGACTATAAAATTAAGATCTGTTATTATCTCCATCATATTCTAGATTAGATAAACTTTTTAAAGTCATCGTTTGCAATTTTATAACTATTTGTGTGTTGACTGTGGTTTCATTTTTTTTATCTTTATTGTTGAAAGTGCTACATAAGTCTATTTATTATATGGAGAAGTTTATTATATTAACATTTGTATAATGAGATTTAATATGAATTTAATAGTTCAAAGGTATTTTTATTTTTATCCATTTTAATTGGTAATGTTATATGTGTATCTCATACCTATATTTTTCTAATTAAGTTTTCATAAATTTAAGTTTATTTTTATTCACAAGAAGTAAGTACTCTAAAATAATTATTCTTGAAGAAAGACACATGTAGGCTAAATCCTTGAAGAGCATTATTTTCTGATTAAATTATTATTTTGAACTAATCATTTGACATGATTTTTGCAATTAACTCTTTTGAATTTTATGTATTATGTTCTTTAAAATATCTTCAACCAGTTTAATGTTTTAATTAGACATTGATTATTGAAGTACCATAAAAGTTATAAAAATGACATTTTAAGGACAATATTAGAGAAGTATAAAAAATCTCTTCAGTATTTTTTGCTAACAATAAAATGATAAAAGGTGGAACTTTATATAATAATTATTTATGAACTTTTATGAAAAATTGTATGGGAACTTTGTTCCCTATTCTTAAAGACATCTGTTTTGAAATGCCAAATGATTTATAATGGAAACAGAGTTCTGTTGATGATTACTAAACAAATATAGGTATATATGGATATGTTTTAACCCAGCTGTCCTGCACATCCAGATAGCAGACTTTTTGTCTATTACAGGTTTTATTTTCTCTATTATGTGAATCTATTTTATTAATATTACTGCGTTTTCAATTACTGAGTTTTTTATTGAAAGCATTTCCTTTCATTACAGAAACACCTGCTGCATTTCCAGACACTATAAAGGAAAAAGAAACACCAACCCCTGGTGAAGATATTCAGCTAGAAAGTTCCATTCCTCATGCAGATTCAGGAATTGGAGAGGAGCATGTGGTTAGCATCTTGAATGGGCCAGAATTAGAGCCTAGCGCAGGCCCTGATGCCATGAGTGAACTGTTATCCACTTTGTCTTCTGAAGTGAAAAAATCACAAGAAAGCTTAACTGAGAATCCTAGTGAAATCTTGAAGCCTGCACCATCCATATCTAGCATTAGTCAAACCAAAGGCATTAATGTCAAGGAAATATTGAAAAGCCTTGTGGCTGCTCCAGTAGAAATTGCAGAATGTGGCCCTGATCCTATTCCATATCCAGATCCAGCATTGAAAAGAGAAGCGCAAGCTATTCTTCCTATGCAGTTTCATTCCTTTGACAGGTAGGTACTAAACTAATTACTTACAGTGTTGTACACATGGAAGGAAAATTTGAATCTGTTAATTTAAAAATAATAGGAGGTCTTGAAAACATTAGGTTTATTAATATAGATTCTTAATACAAATAATATCTAAGTCCTCAGACCAACTTGATTGATCTCAGTATGGCATTTTAATAATATATCTCTAAAAAAGGGTTTTCAATATGATATGAAGGATATCACATTGAATTAGAAATAGAGAAACTCAGATTCTGATCATAATCAACCATCAAGTGACTATACTACACTGGGGAACTCATTTTATCTTTTTGGACTTAATTTGTTAATGGATATAAATGGGGAAGGCCAGATTTTTTTCAAGGTCTACTCTGGCTCTAAAATTCCATTACATAATTAATGACAACTATAATAATTGTTAAATATTAAGCAGCCTGCCTTAAGTAATATATAATTTGAGTTTTAAATACAGATATATGGAAAAAATTAAATGTGTGATCATCTTCCTCTTGGAATTTGCATTACCCATGCAAAAGCCATATTTTGAAGCAAGTATTAAAAAGTAACTATTGCTGAAATACATTTGAAAGTAAATATTGCTGAAAGGTATTTTAGGATTCTAAACGGTTTATAACATGGCCCCATTTATCTGTTTGTATTCAGATATTAATTGTACAAGGAACTTTTAGTTGAGAACCAAGAATTTTGTTTTCTGTTCCATTATACTTGCCACAGAAGAATAAAATATTTTAGAACTAAAGAACGTGTGCATATAATACATTCTACTATTTAAAAAATGTGCAGCATTAGAAAATTACTTTAGGATAGTCATTAATTCTAACAATATTACTTAACTTTGACACTGGGATTGATACATATTCCAAATTATGCTTACATACTTTTTTTAACCTTCTGAATGTTCAAAACACATTTTCCTACCAAAAAAAAAATGTATGTGTGTGAAGTGATTGACAAGCAACTCTTTTTTATAAAGAATCAAGTTAGGAAATAAAATGTTTCTTAACCTGTAATGTCAAATATATAGTCAAAATATAATATCTAAAATAGTCAAACTGCCTTGTGTAAATTAGAGACAGTAATATTTTTTGGTGTTTAAGGGTGAGGATTATCTTTTTTTATATAGGAATATAATTTAAACTCTGCCCTTACACATTTTAACCAGTATTCTACAGATTATTCTTGAATATCTATTGTGAAAATATAACTGGCACTGGGCATTACGTTAGTATATAAAGATGAATTAAATCTTTTGTCTATTATGTATTTAGAGGAGATAAAATGCTTGCAAATAATTTTGAACAAGGAGATAAAAATGTTTGCAAATAATTTCCATATAAGGTAAAATGTGTTGTCAAAAATAAAAAAATAAAAATAAGAGAGGTCTATAAACGTAGAAAGATATTTCTTTTAAAAATAGTTTAATACTTGGATGTTCATTCATGTGGTTTCTTGGATGTTCCTATGCCATTTCATATTGATGTCCTCTATCTCACCTATTTGGTTTATGGTCCCAGGATGTCTGGGTATATGTATTTTTATGAGTGCATATAAATATGCATGTAAGTATGTTTAATTATATAGTTCTATAAATAAATATTACGATACCTTAAGGTAATGAAAGTTTGTGTTCCATTTAATTTTAAGTTACATATTTAAATTTTGTTAAAATACAAAACAATAAATACAGAGAATTATGGTAATTTGCATAAGAGAATCTAGTGAAATGAAGAGTAACACGTTTTTGTGTAAGTTTGAATTATTGTTAGAATCAGTTTTTTCGCCCAATAAATCTTAACAAAGCAATCACCTGAGTGCCAATATTCTTAGCTACTCAAAATTTATTATATTTTGAGAATATTGCTTTTAAAAAATAGAACCCTTTGATTTGTTCTTAGTAGCTTTTGTGTAAAATGCAATGGGAGGGTAATCATAATTCTAAGTAGAAATAAAATTGAGGTGCACAAAGCATATTTTTAATTCTTTTTAGGAAAAGGTCTCCAGTGTAGTTAATATATGCAATAGTTAAAGTACTATCAAATGTAAATGATGAGGTGATATTGATGAAAGGAGGGATTGAGGTCTCAGGGGGCAAGATGAAGGATTGAACAGAAGCGGCCTTGCACTGCCTGTAACTCAAGTCTGTCGTCTTCACTGCTCAAAGCCATAATGGGAGGTGGCAGTCTGAAATGAGTTGCCACGGCAAAGAGTATTATTTTTGAAATGCTTTCACACAAATCACTAGGCCCTGCATACAACTTAGTTTCATGCTCTAATGTCATCAGGAGGCACAAATTGGTGTGTCTAATTGTTTGCCACCTGCCAGGCAAAATGAGCTGCCAGCCAGCCAGAAGGGTTTGATTGTCTGTCAGCCATTCAATAGATTGAGAGTGACAACATTCAAAAATTTAACTTCAAACTCTGTAGCTTTGAGCAGCTTTTCAGAGATATCATACCTACCCACAAATACTTCTGGACAACTGCATTTTTCAATCACATTTCCAAAATATAGCTACCATTTATTTGCCTTATCTATCTTAAATAGCTATAATTACACGATGAAGTATGTAAACACATTTCTGAAACACTAAATTCTGAAACCCAAGTTATGACATATCCTATAACATCAGATTGAATTTTTGAAAACAAGATCCAAGATAATAGGCTTTCAAAGCGAAGTCCTGATTACTAACAGTTTCAAACACAGAATTAACGCGGTCTTATTGTACCAATCATGTAATTATGAAATTATCTTTAGTTTAAAAATAGCTATAAACTTAATTATTCATTTACTTTTAACTAAATCATACCTAATAATATTATAAGGCCCCCATGGAAATCACTTAGGATTTTACTATTGTTAGCCAATAACTTACTTGTTCTATTGCAAACATATATTCTTTGCATTTATTCCAGATTGTAAATTTGGAAATAGCTTCCTGAAACAACGAGTGTTAACTTAGGTTGTGCCTAGGGTGTTTCTCACCACTTAGTAGTGGATGGAGCATTGAATAATTCTAATGTTTTAAAGTTTCTTTTTTATTTTTTGAAGTTCATTTTCATTAGGTAAACTGCAATATCAAATTTTAGAAACATTTAGACCTAACTAAAATAACCTTTTATTCTTTTAGTTTTAAATATTTTACCAGATTTTATTATAAAATGCAGAAATATTCTTTTCAGCGTATATGAAAGAGCTGTTTCTTTTTCTTTCATTTTCTCCCATCATCATCTGTGCCAAATTTTGGTGTGTCTTTGATTACACTGAGTGGCCCTAACAAATATATATTTATGAATTGTAAACCACTGAAAATGTTAGAGATCCTCTAGTATTGTTGTATAGTGAGAAAAAAATTATATGCAATTTTAAAACTATATCAGCTTTTCTAATGTGCTATTACCATGAAGTAAAGAGAAATATTTATTATGCATATTTTTAACAGAAGTGCTTAATAATCTCACCATAGAACTCATAAATCAAGTTGTAAAGTTTCCCCAAATACTGTTTTGATAGATTTCTATGTAAGTCTATACTTTATAAAATATACTAGCTGAGCTATATTTTTTATGAATTAGTAACCTTGTCACTTTTAGGTTCTGGTAATGCTTTTTTCCTAAACCACCAAATAAATTTTACTCTATCTTTTATACTAAAGTTTTAATCTTATAGATCCACATGTTTCTAATCTTTTGAGAATTTGGTATATATCTGTGATTTAGCTCAGTCAGTTTTCCTGGGATTTTTGAGATTCCCTTTAGTTTGGACAAAAGACAAAAAAAGAAAAATAAAAAGTCAGAGGGCAATATGCTTCTCCATGGATTTTAATTATTATTATGTTTAGAAAATTGTTTTAACTCTGGTATTTCACAAATAGATTTTTCTGCCTTTCTGTCTAATAAACATTTATCTAACATGATCCCCTAGGATTTTGCAGATCTGCTTATATTCGAATTTCTCAGTTTCAATAAAGTGGTCTCCATTTTGTCCTATTGAGCTTTTCTATTCTTGCTTCCAAGTGTTTCATTCTCTGAGAAAGAAAATTTCTAAGATGAAAAACTATATATTTTCTCAATATTATAATACAAGAAAACTATATAGGTAGCCTTCATATTATTAAATCCAAAGTACAAGCTTTGGCTAGGTATTTTTCTCTAACTTTTTAACATTAAAATTTTTAACATCAGTGCTAATGATGACAATTTAGAGTATAAAATAAACGTTTTATAGATTTAATGGAATTCTCCTACATTTATTTCTTTAAACTTAGAATTAAGTGAGATTATGAAAAATTATAATTTTGCTAGGATTTCAATTTCTGTTCTTGTAGTTTTCTGTTTTTTAACAAATGTGTTGATTATATTATTTAAAGGAATAATAGGTAAATGTGAGCCAAATTTACTAAAAATCTGTCAACCTTTACATTTCATAGTTTTTGTGATATCTAGCCATTGAAAGGCCACTTATTATGCTTCAAGTGTCCTGGGTAGAGTATTTTTTATTTAAATTTTTTTATTATTGAAAGTATTACATATGTCTCCTTTTCCCTCTAATGACCTCTCCCCTACCCCCTGTTTCTGCCCCCCAGCACAGGCCCTCACCCCCCTACTGTCTCTGTACATTGGTTATGCTTATATGCATGCATACCAGTCCTTTGGTTGATCTCTTACCCTCCCCTGCCTTCCCTCTGAGGTTTGAAGGTCTGTTCGATGCATCTATGTCTCTGGATCTATTTTTGTTTATCAGTTTACATTGTTCATTATGTTGCACAAGTGAGTGAGATCATGTGGTATTTATCTTTCTCTGACTGACTTATTTCTCTTAGTATAATGCTCTCCAGGTCCCTCATGCTGTTGCAAATGGTAAGAGTTCTTTTTTTTTTACAGGTGCATAGAATTCCATTCTTTAGATGTATCAGTTTTTTAATCCACTCATCTGCTGATGGGCACTGAGGCCATTTCCAAATCTTAGCTACTGTAAATTGTGCTGCTATGAACATAGGGGTGCATATATCCTTTCTGATTGGTGTTTCAGTTTCTTGGGATATGTTCCTAAGTGGGATCACTGGGTCAAATGGGAGTTCCATTTTGAATTTTTTAAAGAAACTCCATACTGTTCTCCGCAGTGGCTGCACCAGTCTGCATTCCCACCAGCATTGCACTAGGGTTCCTTTTTCTCCACATCCCCACCAGCACTAGTTTGTTGATTTGTTGATGATAGCCATTCTGACAGATGTGAGATGGTACCTTGTTGTTTTAACTTGCATTCTCAGATGATTAATGACTTTGAGCATGTTTTCATATGTCTCTCAGCCTTCTGTAGATCTACTTTCCCAAAGTGTCTATTTAGATCCTTTGCCCATTTTTTTCATTGGATTGTTTATCTTCCTTTTTTTAAGTTGTGTGAGTTCCCTATAAATTTTGGAGATTAAACCCTTATGAAATATGTTCTCCCATGCAGTGGGCTTTCTTGTTGTTTTGTTGATGGTTTCATTTGCTGTGCAGAAGCTTTTTATTTTGATGTAGTTACATTTGTTTATTTTCTCTTTAGTTTCCGTTGTCCTAGGAGCTGTACCAATAAAGATATTTCTACGACATGTGTCTGATAGTTTGCTGCCTATGGATTCTTCTAAGATTTTTATAGTTCCCATCTTACGTTTAAATCTTTTACCCATTTTGAGTTTATTTTCCTGTATGGTGTATGTTGGTGATCTAGTTTCATTTTTATTTTTTTGCATGCATCTGTCCAATTTTCCCAACACCATTTATTGAACAGACTATCTTGACTCCATTGCATGCTCTTGCCTCCTTTGTCAAATATTAATTGAGCATAATGGCTTGGGTCAGTGTCTGTTCTGTTCCATTGGTCTACTAGTATATGTCTGTTCTTGTGCCAGTACCAGGCAGTTCTGAGGACAGTGGCTTTGTAATATAGCTTGATATCTGGTATTGTGATCCCTCCAACTTTGTTCTTTTTTCTCAGGATTGCTGCAGCTATTTGGGGCCTTTTTTTATTCCACATGAATTTTTGGAGAGTTTGTTCTAGGTCTGTGAAATATTCCATTGGTATCTTAATGGGGATTGCATTGAATCTATAGATTGCTTTGGGTAGTTTGAACATTTTAATGATGTTGATTCTACCAATCCATGAACATGGTATATTCTTCCATTTGTTTATGTCTTCCTCTATCTCTTTTTTCAACATCCTGTAGTTTTCTGAGTATAAGTCTTTTACCTCGTTAAGTTTATTCCTAGGTATCTAAATTTTTTTGGTGCAATAGTAAATGGGATTTTTTTTTCGTTTCTCTTTCTCTAAGTTCATTATTGTTGAATAAAAAGCCATAGATTTATGGGTATTAATTTTGTATCCTGCTACATTGCCAAATTCATTTATTAAGTCTGTTTTTTTGGTGGAGTCTTTGGGGTTTTCTATGTACAATATCATGTCATCTGCAAATAATGACAGTTTTACTTCTTTTCCAATTTGGAAGCCTTTTATTTCTTCTTCTTGTCTAATTGCAATGGCTAATACTTCCAATACTATGTCGAACAGGAGTGGTGAAAGTGGACATCCATGTCTTGTTCCTGTTCTTAGGGGAAATGGTTTAGTTTTTGCCCCATGGGTATGATATTAGCCGTAGGTTTGTCATATATGGCCTTTATCGTGTTGAAATATGCTTCCTCTATTCCAAGTTTGCTGAGTGTTTTTATCAAAAATGGGTGTTGGATTTTGTTGAATGCTTTCTCTGTATCTATTGCTATGATCATGTGACTTTTATCTTTCAACTTGCTTGTGTGATGTATCACATTTATTGATTTGCGAATATTGTACCAGCCTTGCATCCCTGGAGTAAATTCCACTTGATCATGGTGTGTGATCTTTTTAATATATTGCTGGATGTGATTATTTAATATATTAGCTGGATGCTAATATTTTGTTGAGTTTTTAGCATCTATGTTCATCAGGGATATTGGCCTGTAATTCTCTTTCTTTGTAATATCTTTATCTGGTTTTGGAATTAGGATGATGCTGGCATCATAACAAGGGTTTGGAAGTGTTCCTTTCTCTTGGATTTTCTGAAATAGTTTGAGGAGTATAGGTATTAGTTCTTATTTGAATGTTTGGAAAAATTACCCTGTGAAGCCATCTGGACCTGGGCTTTTATTTGGTGGGTTTTTTTTTTTTATTACTGTTTCTGTTTCATCAGTTGTTATTGCCCTATTTAGGTTTTTTTATTCTTCCTGATTCAGTTTTGGGAGATTATATTGTTTTAGGAATTTGTCTATTTCATCCACATTGTCTGGGATTTTCTTATTGTTCTCTTTCTAGTTCTTTAAGTTGTAGGGTTAAATAGTTTATTTCTCAATTTTCTTAGGCATGCGTGTAGTGCTATGAACTTCCCTCTCAGGACTGCTTTTGCTGTGTTCCAGAGATTTAGGGTTGTTGTATGTTCATTTTCATTTGTTTCCAGGAAGTTTTTTATTTCTTTCTTGATCTCATTGATAACCCATTCATTGTTTAATAACATGTTATTTACCCTTCATGTGTTTGAATGTTTTAGGGTGTTTTCACTGTAATTAATTTCTAATTTTATTTAAGTGCACCTATATTGGGTACATATATGTTTACCAGGGTTATATCCTCCTGTTGGATTGATCCCTTTAGTATTATGTAGTGACCTTTGTTGTCTCTTGTGATAGCCTTCATTTTAAAGTCTATTTTGTCAGATATGAGTATTGCTACTCCAACTTTTCTTTTCCATCCCTTCACTTTCATCCTGTGTGTGTCTTTTGTTTTGAGGTGCGTCTCTTGTAGACAACATATGGTTGGGTCATGGTTTTGTATCCATTCAGCTACCCTATACCTTTTGATTGGAGCATTTAACCCATTTACATTTAGGGTTATTATTGAGAGGTACTTATTTAGAGCCATTTTAATTCTGTATGGCTAGGTTTCTCTCTGTTTCTTCTTCTCAGCAATCCCTTACAGTAATAGCATTTCTTGTAATGCTGGATTGATGATGATGGACTTCTTTAGCCTTTTTTCTTTGGCTGGGAAGCACTTTATTTGACCATCTATTTTGAATGATAGCCTTGCTGGATATAGTAATTTTGGTCTCAGATCCTTGCTTTCCATTACCTTGAGTACTTCATGTCATTCCCTTCTTGCCTATAGAGTTTCTGATGAAAAATCAGGTGTCAGTCTTATGGAAGCACCTTTGTAGGTAACTATTTGCTTTTCTCTTACTGACTTTAAGATTCTCTCTTTGTCTTTAATTTTTGGAATTTTAATTATTATGTGTCTGGGAAGGGGTCTGTTTGGGTTTTTTTTGTTTGGGGTTCTCTGTGCCTCCTGAACTCATGTGACTTTTTCCTTTACTAGGTTAGGGAAGTTTTCTGACATTATTTCTTCAAACACCTTCTTTATTCCTTTCTGCCTCTTCTGGCACACCTTCTATTCTAATATTGTTATGTTTCAAGTTGTCCCACAGCTCCCGTAAGCTTTTGTCCTGTTTTTTAATTGTTGTTGTTGTTTTTTTGTTTTTCTTTGGTTCTCTGATTGAGTGATAATTTGAACTCTGTTTTCTAATGCACCTATTTGATCCTCAGTTTCCCCTAATATGCTGTGTATTCCTTCTAATGTGTTCTTTATTTGAGTTATGTCATTCTTTATCTGAGACTGTTCTTTTTTCATAGTTGCTATATCTTTTTTTCATACTGTTGATCATTTTTAACATCATTACTCTGAACTCTGTTTCAGACAAATTTTTTATCTCTGCTTCATTTATCTCTTCTGGTGAATATTCTAGTTCTTTCATTTGGGGATTGTTTTTTTTTTTTTTGTCTCCTCATTTTGTTTGTCTGTTTGGGTTTGTGACTATGTTTTAAGTAGATCCTCTACACCTCTCAATCTCTAGTACAGGACAGTGTTAAAGGCTGTTTCTGACTAATTGGATCAGGCTGGTGAATATTCTAGTTCTTTCATTTGGGGATTGTTTTGTTTTGTTTTGTTTGTCTCCTCATTTTGTTTGTCTGTTTGGGTTTGTGACTATGTTTTAAGTAGATCCTCTACACCTCTCAATTTCTAGTACAGGACAGTGTTAAAGGCTGTTTCTGACTAATTGGATCAGGCAAAGACTTAAAACCTCCAGAGACTGATAGGATTCTGACTTCAATAGCCCCAGGCAATCGTCCTCAGGTGTGGTGAGAGGTTTTTTGTTTTTTTTCCCCAACAGTGTGGAGCTGTTGCTTCTGCCTGGAGGCTAATTGTTACTTTTAATCTCTTAAGTAGCCTCAGAGCAAAGTGTTTGACTGCCTCCCCCACCCCGCCCCGCCCCAGGCAAGACAAATGTATATGTGAGACAGATGTCCTCCACTATTGAGGAAATTACTCAGCCCAGGAAACTTGGGTTGTCTGCCTTCTGAGCTCTATCCCCTGAGTCCACAGTCCTGGGTTCTGCTCTAACAGCTCCATTCCACTTCACCCTCCTTCTGCCAGAGCACAAGGTGGGTGGCTTCACAGGGAATTTTTATGCATTGGCCCTTCAAGAAAGTGCCCGACCTTTCAGCTGCCACTCCTTGGCAGACAGCACCCTGCTGTTTTTCACAGCTAGATATTATATGGGTACCCTCCTTAGATTTGGTGCTCTCTGCTGGGACCCCAACTTGGGGATTAGATCCCAGAGTTCTCATGGCACCCCCCACCCTCCACAACTGAGATATCTCTCCGGGACTTCAGTTCCTGTCTGTGGGTGCCCAGCCAGCCCATTCGTGCCTCCACCTCTCCCACCAGTCTCTATGCTGTCTCCACCTTAGGTTCTTGGGTGTCAGAGTTCTCTTCTGTGAGTTTTCCATTGATTATTCAGGAAGCCTCTTCATATTTCAGTTGTTATTCCAGCTTGTTTGTGGAAGCATGTTCGTGCAGCATCCACCTACTCTGATGCCATTTTTAATATCCTGGGTATAGTATTTTAAGGCCAATGGCCAAGGATGCAATTTTGGTGGTATCCTAATTTCCCCTATTTTGTTGCATTTGTTTCTCCTAGCATTTATACAGGCAGTCAGCCAAAAAGTATCTCTCTTTAGAGAGCAAATTAATAAAATGCTCAGTTATTTCCTAAATAAGTTTGTTGTTATTCTAAATATAAAATAAGGACTCATAAAACATGCAAACATCATGGCAGTAACCTTGTGATTTCTCATAAGCATCAGTAAATTGTAATGTCACCCTAAAACCGTTCCTAGATTTTTTTTCTCTCCAAAATTTCAAGTTTTTTTCAAGATAAATGTTTAACATCTATAAACTTTAGGGAAGAGTGATAATCTGGAATTTAGGAGAACTGACTTTTAATAATGGGTCTCTTTGTAATTAGTTGTGTAACCTTTATCTATTGTCTTTGGCACTCTGGAACTCAGTTTCCCAACATTCAGAATAATTCATTATTTCTACCAAGTCTCATCAAGTTTCAAAATTCTTAATAAATGAAACTGCTTTATCATTAGTCTCAAATAAGTAGTAGATGGATATTTTTGAATTTGGTTAAAAGACCTGTATTCCAGAAAAGAAAGGACATGTTCATTCCCAAAGCCTCACTATAAGTTGGAGCATCTTTCAAGTGGATTCTTTCTGTTACCTCCTATCTGGCCTCCCTATTTCCAGAAGCTCCTGCTGACCCCCAGTGTATTTTTCACATTTATGCCAGAGACCTTTTTATTAAATACAGATCTGAAATAAATTACTGTTACTACCCGATAAAGGTTGAACTTTTAGATTGGAATGGAAAGTCCTTAACTTTCACCAGTTGTAAGGATCTATTTCGAGTTCCTTCAAGCTGCTGAGTTTTTCAATATATCTTTGTCTAACTAAGTGTTTACTATTGAACTTTTCTCTTCTTGCCTAATTCCTATTGATCCTTCTAGATTCAGCTCACTCTTCCCACTAATACACACCTTTTCTGTTCCTAAAAGGCCTTGTACAGAACTTTGATCCAGAGCAATTATTAAAATATATTGCACATTTGATTTGTTTGTCTCCTGTATTTCTTTAAAGTATCTCTAGGCACAGGTTGTATCTTACTTGGCTTCCTATCCCCCTGAACATATTAGTGTAGTTGTATTCCCTTGACCTGTCATTGCTCAATAAGTGTTATAGAAAAGAGGTAGGGGATATTGATAAGAAAGGGATTTTTACATGGTGCATGAATAATCGTGAATCTCACTTGCTGAGAGTTTTTAATCAATAAAGCGTATTGGTTATTGTCAAATGCTTTTTCTGCATTGATTGATATGATCTTGTGGTTTTTGTCTTTCAATCTATGTATGTGATGTATCACATTTATTGATTTTCAAATATTGTACCAGCCTTGCATCCCTGGAATAAATCCCACTTGGTCATGGTGTATGACCTTTTGAATATATTGCTGGGTCTGATTTGCTAATAGTTTGTTGAGCATTGTAGCATCTCTGTTCATCAGGGATATTGGCCTGTAACTCTCTTTCTTTGTAGTGTCTTTATCTGGTTTTGGGATTTGGGTAATGCTGGCTTCATAAAAAGATCAGACCTTCAAACCTCAGAGGAAAGGTAGGGGAGGGTGGTGATAAGGGAGAGAGATCAACCAAAGGGCTTGTATGCATACATATAAGCCTAAACAATGGACACAGACACGAGGGGGTTAAGGGCAAGAGTAGAGGTAGGGTGGGGGGCAATGGGTGGATAAGGACACATATGTAATACCTTAATCAATAAAGAAGAAAAAAAAGCTTGAAAGTGTTCCTTCCTCTTGAATTTTTTTGGAATAGTTTGAGGAGGATAGGTGTTAGTTTTTCTTTGAATGTTTGGTAAAACTCCCTTGTGAATCTGTCCAGTCAAGGGCTTTTGTTTTCTGAGAGTTTTTTGATTACTGCTTCAATTTCATCAGTAGTTATTGTCCTATTCAGGTTTTCTGATTCATCGTGATTGAGTTTTGGAAGATTGTATTTTCTAGGAATATATCCATTTCATCCAGGTTGTCCAGTTTGTTAGTCCTTTGTAGTATTTTTTTTTTTTTACAATCTTTGTATTTCTGTGGGGTCAGTTGTTATTTCACCTCTTTCATTTCTGATTTTGTTTATTTGGAACCTCAGACATATGGAACCTCTTAGCAATATGTTTATTAATACTTCTCTTAGGACAAAGGAAATTAAAAAAAATAAACAAATAGGATTACATCAAAATAAAAAGCTTTTGCACAGAAAAAAAAATCATCAACAAAATGAAAAGAGAGCCCACTTCATGGGAGACCATATTTGCTAATGATACATCTAATAAGGGGTTAATTTTAAAAAAATATATAAGGAACTCATGCAACTTAACAAAAGACAAACAACCTAATTTAAAAATGGGCAAAAGACCTAATTAGATACTTCTCCAAAAGGAGATATAGAAGGCCAAGAGATACATGAAAAAATGCTCAAAGTCACTAATAATCCGAGAGATGCAAATTAAAGGGACAATGAAGTATCCACTTATACCTGTCAGAATGGCTATCATCAGCAAATCAACAAATGACAAGTGCTGGCAAGGTTGTGGAGAAAAGGGAACTCCAGTGCACTGCTGGTGGGAATTCAGACTGGTGCAGTTGCTGTGGAAAAGAGTATAGAGGTTTCTTTAAAAATTGAAAATGGAACTGATGTTTGACCCAGTGATCTCACTTCTGGGAATATATCCTAAGAATCCTGGGACACCTATCAGAAAGAATATATGCACCCCTACGTTCATAGCAGCACTATTTATAATAGCGAAGATCTGGAAACAGTCCAAATGCCCATCAGTAGATGAGTGGATAAAAAAAGTTGTGGTACATTTACACAATGCAACACTATGCAGCTGTAAAGAAGAAGGATCTCTTACCCTTTGAGACAGCTTGGAGGGACCTGGAGAGTATTATGCTAAGTGAAATAAGCCAGTCAGAGAAAGACAAGTATCACATGATCTCATTCGTATGTGGAATCTAATGAACAAAATAAATTGATGAACAAAATAGATCCAGAGTCATAAAAGCATGGGACAGACTAATGAATTTCTGAGGGAAGGAAGTGATTAACCTGGGAACTTATATACATACTAGAGGCCTGGTGCATGAAATTTGTGCATGGGGGGGGGGTGTCCCTCAGCCCAACCTTCACCCTCTCCAATCTGGGACCCCTCGAGGGATGTCCGACTGCCCGTTTAGGCCCGATCCTAGTAGTTTTCTATATCCTAGTAGGATCGGGCCTAAACGGGCAGATGGGCATCCCTGTCACAATCCAGGACTGCTGGCTCCCAACTGCTCGCCTGCCTGCCTTCCTGATTGCCCCTAACTGCTTCTGCCTGCCAGCCTGATCAACCCCTAACCACTCCCCTGCCAGCCTGATTGATGCCTAACTGCTCCCCTGCCAGCCTGTTTGCCCCTAACTGTCTCCCCCCTATAGGCCTGGTCCCCCCCAGCTGCTCTCCCCTGAAGACCTAGATCCCCTCCAGCTGCCCTTCCCTGCAGGCCCGGTCACCCCCAACTTCCCTCCTCTGCTGCCCTGGTCACCCCTAACTGCCCTCCCCTGCGGGCTTGATCGCCCCCAACTTCCCTCCCTTGCAGGCCTGGTCCTTCCCAACTGCCCTTCCCTGCTGGCCTGATCGCCCCCAACTGCTCTCCCTTGCAGGCCTGGTCCTTCCCAACTGCCCTCCCCTGCTGGCCATCTTGTGTCCACATGGGGGCAAGATCTTTGACCACATGGGGGCAGCCATCTGTGTGTTGGAGTGATGATCAATGTGCATATTACTCTTTTATTAGATAGGATAGAGGCCTGGTGCACGGGTGGGGCCAGCTGGTTTGCCCTGAAGGGTGTCCCGAATCAGGATGGGGGTTCCCTCGGGGCATGGGGCGGCCTAGGTGAGGGGCCTGTGGTGGTTTGCAGGCTGGCCACACCCCTCGGCGACCCAAGTGGAGGCCCTGGGATCTGGGATTTATTTATCTTCTATAATTGAAACTTTGTAGTGGAGGCCAAGGCAGGCCAGGGCTTTAGGAGCTTGGCTTCTTCCATTGCCCAGGAAACCCAAGCCTCCTGCTTGCTCTGTGGCCACAGCCATCTAGGTTGGGTGAATTTGCATATTCACTTCTGATTGGCTGGTGGGCGTTGCTTGTGGGTGTAGCAGAGTGACCGTTAATTTGCATATTACTCTTTTATTAGATAGGATATGGACACAGACAGTAGAGTGGTGAAGGCCTGGAGGGGTGGGTGCTGGGTGGAGGGGTCAATGGGGAAAAAAATAAACAAAGGCGAGATCTGTAATACTTTCAACAATAAAGAAAAATTAAAAAAAGAAAGAAGTTCACTGGCTTTAATGAGTCACTGTTGAAAAGCCCTTTCTATATTCAATATCTCACTTCATACTTAAACAAATCTTGATATATGCATATAAATCTTGGTATGCATATAAAGTAGTATCCTTTTTACAAAATTCTTAAAACTAATTAATGGAGACACTCAAGATTCTGTCCTTTGACCACTTCTACTGTGCATTTTGTTGGTATTTATTTATCTTCTATAATTGAAACTTTGTAGTCTTGAGTGGAGGTCTGGGTCCACCAGGGTGTGTGGAAAGGTTGGCTTTTTAAAAATATTTTTTATTGATTTTTTTTATAGAGAAGAAAGGAGAAGGATAGAGAGTTAGAAACATCGATGAGAGAGAAACATCGATGCCTCTTGCACAACTCCTACTGGGGATGTGCCCGCAACCAAGGTCCATACCCTTGACTGGAGTCGAACCTGGGATCCTTCAGTCCATAGACCGATTCTCTATCCACCTAGCCAAACCAGTTAGGGCTGTACCCACTTTTTGTGATTGATTCCATCCACTTTCCTAGCATAAAATAGCGTGTTGACTGATGACTCCCAATTTTATGTCTTAGCCCAAACTTCTCACCTAAAGTATAGACTTATTTGTCCAATTGCTTTTCAGCAACACTACTTGGATGATTAAAAGTTAACAATTATTAAAAACCCTGCTCCAAACATAGTTTTCTATATGCTAGTTAATAGCACCTCTGTTATTTTAGTTGCTTAAAGCAAACATCTTTATATCATCTTTGACTTCTCTTCCATTCCAGTCTTCTTCTAATTCTATTTGCTCTATCTTTTAAGTATAGTCAAAATTTGACAGACTTTTCATTGCTTTTACTTTGCCATTCCAATTTAAATTACCATCATTTCTTTCTTAAATTATTGTCGCATTTTCCTATCCAGTCTCTTCCCACTCATTTGCCTTTTTCCACTTAAGTCTACCCTTAATATAGCAGCTAGAGTGATCCTTTTGTAGCCCAAGATCACATTCTTCCCTTGTTCATAAACTTTTAATGGCTTCTGATCCCATTCTATGAGAAAGCCAATGGACTGCAATGACCTATGATGTGAGCCCCAATTACTTCTCTCATCTCATTTCATAACTCTACCCGTCACTCAGTCTTCTTGAGTCACACTAGCACTCCTTTTCCTTCCACCTATAATACACTTACCTGGATACCCTCATAGCTTTTTCCTTCACCCCCTTCAGTGTATCCACAAATGCCACCTTTTTAGTGAGTGTTCTCTTAGCCATCTCTCCAATACTACTCCTTATGCTTTAGTTTTCTCATAGCACTTAATACATGATATGCTATATTTACTCATTTATGTAATTGTATTTTCTATCTCTCCTTATTGGAATATAAATTCCATGAGGGCAGATATTTTTGTCTGTTCTATACATTGCTATACTTAGGATCTTATCTTAGAAAATCCCTGACACATGTTAGTACTCAATAAATATTTGTTAAATGAATGAATGAATCTTAGATCACACCACAAATCTCTGGCTTTGAGATAGGGTAAATCCAGTGATGGGAGAATTTGTACTTATATGTATTATGTATCACTCAGTGGATTGCAAAACATAATCACTCAATGGAACATGTTGTGTTATTTTGTTCGTTTCTTTCTTTTCAATGGGATATTTTGGTGAAGTGAATTAGATTGCATAATTTCCTGGCTTGCAATATTTTTTTAAATATATTTTTATTGATTTCAGAGAGGAAGGGAGAGGGAGAGAGAGAGATAGAAACATCAAAATGAGTAGAATCATATATTGGCTGCCTACTGCACGCTCCCTAATGGGATTGAGCCAAAAACCCAGGCATGTGTCCTGGTCTGGAATCGAACCCGGGACCCTTCACTCCGTAGGGTTATCATTATATTTTGATGATAACCTTTATAATCTTGGAGTATGGGAAGTTAACATTTATATAAGGTAATTATCCACTTCTTTATAGTTTTCAGTCTTAAAGGTGTGGGGCAGAAGTGTGAAATTGTGTTGGAAAACATGGAAAGAATACTTTTAAGATAGAAAAATGCAGTGGAAATTGTGTGTAATGTAGAGGATTCTAGGATTCTATCAGTATAAATAGTGAATGTAGAAGAGTGGAATATGTTAATATTTTAGGTTGGAGGCTCTTAACTTCTGTGTGGCTATATTTTTAAAATCCAGATGAAAAGTATATGCTCAACCTAGAAATTTTGTATGTATTCCAAAAACTTGTGTATATTTCAGGAAATTTATGAACCTTAGTGGGTACCCAAGTGGGTACAATAGACTTCTAGGTAAGCCTTTTAGAATAGGTGGAATAGGTAACCAAATGGCAAATGTTGAGTAACAACCTGATAGAAGATTTTTAAGAGCCAAAATGGATACCATTAATAAATCAACAAACAAGTGCTGTCAAGGATGTGGAGAAAAGGGAACCCTAGTGCACTGCTGGTAGGAATGCAGACTGATGCAGCTGCTGTGGAGAACAGTAAAGAGGTTCCTAAAAATGAAAATGGGACTGTTGTTTGACCCAGTGATCTCACTTCGAGGAATATATCCTAAGAATCCTGAAACACCAATTAGAAAGAATATATGTTCCCGTATGTTCATAGCAGCATCATTTTCAAGAGCTAAGATATGGAAACAGTCCAAGTGCCCATCAGTAGATGAGT
Source organism: Corynorhinus townsendii (assembly GCA_026230045.1). Lineage (NCBI taxonomy): Eukaryota > Metazoa > Chordata > Mammalia > Chiroptera > Vespertilionidae > Corynorhinus > Corynorhinus townsendii. The sequence goes on from JAPDVU010000003.1 coordinate 102,982,262, forward strand.
GTTAAAAAAAAGCTGTGGTACATTTACATAATGGAATACTACGCAGCTGTAACAAAGAAGCATCTCTTACCCTTGAGACAGCATGGATGGACCTGGAGAGTGTTACGCTAAGGAAAATAAGCGAGTTAGAGAAAGACAAATATCACATGATCTCATTTATATGTGGAATCTAATGAACAAAATAAACTGATGAACAAAATACTACCAGAGATAGGAATACATGGAACAGAATAACAGATCTCCGGGGAGGTGGGGGAGAGAGAGAGCAGGAAGAGATTAACTAAAGAATATATGTATAACCCAGGGACAGAGAGAATAGTGTGGGGAAGGCCTGGGATAGGACAGGAGTTGGGTGGAGGGGGGCAAATAGGGAAAAAATGAGAGACATCTGTAATACTGTCAACAATAAAAAAAAGAAATATATAACAAGATTCCAAAAGATAATGAATGTATTATTAACACCTACTGATAAGTGTAAACTTTCAAATTATTTATAAAATAGATTTCTTAGGACATAGAATGGTTTCAGGTGTTATGGAATGGATAGTGTTGGTGAAGAAATGATATTAAGAATGGAAATGTACAGTCCTTTGATTCCAGATAAATGATGTGGCCATAATAATCAAAGGAGACGTATTAGTTCTTATTAATGCATTAGGTTGTAGACAGAGAAAGAATCTAAGGAAACAGTCAAATCCAGCTTTCCAACCATTTCAACACATCCCCTTGTGACATGATCATCTATGGAGTTCATGAAAGTTACTAGATAGTCTTCCTGTTGTTAGCCCTAATTTGATATTTGTATATACATGGAAGTTTCACCTTATTTCCTTCTCATATACCTGTTTCCTTATCAGATCTTTAATTGGTAAAATATTTTAGTCTTTCAGCCTTTTCTCACATGTCTTGATTTCCAGATTTGCTATCATTCTAACTTTCCCCTTGTGGACATGATACTGTTAGTCATTATTCTTGACATAACGTGCCCCAAACTGCACATAGGATTTTGTTTATGAGGCTGACAATCAAAAGGTTTATCAGATTTATTGCTTCTTTCAATTGGGCACTGATATAGACCCAGATTGAATCAGTACTTTTGGGAGTCATAAAAGTATTAATAATAGCTAAAATGTATTGACCACTTGCAATATTCCAGATAGAGTGCTCAGCACTTTATATGCATTATATCCTTTTACCTTTATAACAATTTTCTTAGTTTCAAACTGTAGTGAATCTCATTTTAAAGGTGAGGAGAATGGAGCTTAGACAGATTTACTTGCCCAATGTAAGATATGCCCATATGTCTTGGTAATTATTAGAGGTAGGCTTCTAACTCAGGTTTGCTGTCATTAATAACTGGGTTTTTATCCACTGTGCTACTATATTTATTTATTTATTTCTCTCATTTTTTTTAAATTAAGGTATTATATGTGTACTTATCTTACCATTGCCCCCATCTCACTCCCATACATGCCCTCACCTCCCCACAATGTTTTGCATCCGTTGGTTATTCTTATATGCATGCATATAAGTCCTTCGGTTGATCTCTTATTTCCCCCACGTCTCCCTAACCTTCCTGTTGTAATTTGACAGTGTTTGATGCTTTACTGCCTCTGTATCTATCTTTTTGTTCATCAGTTTATAATGTGTCTTTATTATCCACAAATGTGTGAGATCATGTGGTATTTTTCTTTCATTGACTGGCTTATTTCACTTAGCATAATGTTCTCCAATTCCATCCAGGTTGCTACAAATGGTAAGAATTCTTTCTTTTTTATGGCAGCATAGTATTCCATTGTGTAGATGTACCATAGTTTTCTGATCCAGTCATCTGCTGATGGGCACCTAGGCTGTTTCCAAATATTAGCTATTGTAAATTGTGCTGCTATGAACATAGGGGTGCATATATCCTTTCTGATTGGTGTTTCTAGTTTCTTAGGATATATTCCTAGGAGTGGGATTACTGGGTCAAATGGGATTTCCATTTTTAGTTTTTTGAGGAAACTCCATACTGTTCTCCACACTGGCTGCACTAGTCTGCATTCCCGCCAGCAGTGCACGAGGGTTCCTTTTTCTCCACATTCTTGCCAGTACTTGTCGTTTGTTGATTTGTTGATGATAGCCATTCTGACAGGTGTGAGATGGTACCAAATTGTCGTTTTGATTTGCATCTCTTTGATAATTAGTGACTTTGAGCATGTTTTCATGTGTCTCTTAGCCTTCCTTCTGTCTTCTTTAGAAAAGGTTCTATTAAGGTTCGTTGCCCATTTTGTTATTGGATCATTTATCTTCCTTTTATTAAGTTGTATAAGCTGCCTATAGATGTTGGAGATTAAACCTTTATCAGTGATAACATTTGCAAATATGTTCTCCCATACAGTCGGGTTTCTTGTTGTTTTGTTGATGGTTTCTTTTGCTGTGCAAAAGCTTTTTATTTTTATGTAGTCCCATTTGTTTATTTTCTCTTTAGCTTCCATTGCCTTAGGGGTAGTATCAGTGAAGAAGTTCTTTCGGCCTATGTCTGAGATTTTGCTGCCTGTGGATTCCTCTAGTATTTTTATGGTTTCCCATCTTATGTTTAAGTCCTGTATCCATTTTGAGTTTATTTCTGTGTATGGTGTAAGTTGGTGATCTAGTTTCATTTTTTTGCATGTATCTGTCCAATTTTCCCAACACAATTTATTGAAGAGACTGTCTTGACTCCATTGTATGTTCATGCCTCTTTTGTCAAATATTAGTTGAGCATAGTGGTTTGGGTCGATATCTGGATTCTCTAGTCTATTCCATGGATCTATATGTCTGTTCTTGTGCCAATACCAGGCTGTTTTGAGAACAGTGGCTTTGTAATACAGCTTGAAATCTGGTTTTGAGATCCCTCCTACTTTATTCTTCTCTCTCAGGATTGCTGTGGCTATTTGGGGTCTTTTTTTATTCCAGATGAAATTTTGAAGAGTTATTTCTAGGTCTGTGAAATATGCCATTGGTATCTTAATGGGGATTGCATTGAATCTATAGATTGCTTTGGGTAGTATGGACATTTTAATGATGTTGATTCTACCAATCCATGAACATGATATGTTCTTCCATCTGTTTACGTCTTCCTCTATCTCTTTTTTCAGTGTCCTGTAGTTTTCTGCATACAGGTTCTTTACCTCCTTAGTTAAGTTTATTCCTAGGTGTGATGGTAAATGGGATTGCTTTTTTAGTCTCTCTTTTCTTGGCTTTACATTTGTATCCTGCTACATTGCCGAATTCATTTATTAAGTCTGTTAGATTTTTGATGGAGTCTTTCGGGTTTTTTATGTACAATATCACGTCATCTGCAAATAAGGACAGCTTTACTTTTTCTTTTCTAATTTGGATGCCTTTTATCTCTTCTTCTTGTCTAATTGCAGTGGCTAATACACCCAGTACTATGTTGAACAGGAGTGGTGAGAGTGGGCTTCCCTGTCTTGCTCCTGTTCTTAGGGGAAATGGTTTTAGTTTTTGGCCATTGAGTGTGATGTTAGCTGTGGGTTTATCATATATAGCTTTTATTATGTGGAGTTATGATCCTTCTATTCCCACCTTGTTGAGAGTTTTTATCAAGAAAGGGTGTTGGATTTTGTCAAATGCTTTTTCTGCATCAATTGATATGACTATGTGATTTTTCTCTCTCAGTTTGTTTATGTGATGTATCACATTTATTGATTTGCGGATATTGTACCATCCTTGCATTCCCGGGATAAATCCTACTTGGTCATGGTGTATGATCTTTCTGATGTAGTGCTGGATCCGACTTGCTAGAATTTTGTTGAGGATTATTGCATCTACATTCTTGAGGGATATTGGCCTGTAATTCTCTTTCATGTTGTCTTTATCTGGTTTTGGTATTAGGGTGATGCTGGCTTCATAGAAGGAGCTTGGAAGTGTTCCTTCCTCCTGAATTTTTTGGAATTCTTTGAATGTTTCGTAAAACTCTCCTGTGAAGCCGTCTGGGCCCGGGCTTTTGTTTGCTGGAAGCTTTTTGATGACTGCTTCAATTTCTTCAAGTTACTGGCATATTGAGCTGTTTAGATTCTTCCTGATTGAGTTTTGGAAGGTTATATTTTTCTAGGAATATGTCCATTTCCTCCAGGTTGTCCAGTTGGTTGGAATAGAGCTGTTTGTAGTATTTTTTAACAATCCTTTGTATTTCGGCGGGATCTGTTGTTATTTCACCTCTTTCATTTCTGATTTTGTTTATTTGGGTCCTCTCTCTTTGCTTCTTGGTGAGCCTGGCTAGAGGTTCATCAATCTTGTTTATCCTTTCAAAGAACCAGCTCTTGATTTTGTTAATCTTTTGTATTGTTTCTTTGGTCTCAATGTCATTTATCTCTGCTCTGATCTTGATTATTTCCTTCCTTCTGCTTACGCTGGGCTTTTCTTGTTGCTCTTTTTCATTTAGGATTGATGTTTCTTTGCTGATTTTTTGTTTAGAGGATTTGTCCTGTGGTGATAGTGGGGTATTAAAGTCTCCTACTATGATTGTATTGCTGTTAATCTCTCCCTTGATATCCTCCAGGAGTTTTTTTTTATGTATTTGGGTGCTCCTGTATTGGGTTCATATATGTTTACCAGAGTTATTTCTTCTTGTTGGATTGCTCCCTTTAGTATTATGAAGTGGCCTTCCTTATCTCTTGTTATGCCCTTCACTTTGAGATCTAATTTGTCAGATATAAGTATTGCTACCCCAGCTTTTTTTTCATTTCCATTCACCTGGAAAACCTTTTTCCATCCCTTCACCCTCAGTCTGTGTGCGTCTTTTCTTCTGAGGTGGGTTTCTTGTAGACAGCAGATATATGTGTCTTGTTTTCTTATCCAATCCGTTACCCTATGTCTTTTGATTGGGGCATTTAATCCATTTACATTTAAAGTTATTATTGATAAGTACTTATTGTCACCATTTTTATTCTTTGCGCCTGTGTTCCATCTTCGCTTCCTATTTCTTTTTTTTACAGCAGACCCTTTATCATTTCTTGCATTGCTGGTTTGGTGGTAATAAATTCCCTTAGTCCATTTTTGTCTGTGAAGTTACTGATTTCACCTTCAATTTTGATTGATAGTCTTGCTGGGTACAGTATTCTTGGATTCAGACCCTTCCTTTGCATGACTTTCTATATTTCATTCCATTCTCTTCTGGCCTGATGAGTTTCTGTTGAGAAATCAGTTGCTATTCTGATGGAGGTTCCTTTGTATGTAACTTTCTGTCTCTCTCTGGCTGCTTTTAAGATTCTTACTTTGTCGTTGGTGTTTGCCAATTTAATTATAATGTGCCTTGGCGTTGGTCTTTTGGGGTTCATTTTGCTTGGGACTCTGTGAGCTTCTTGGATTTGGATGGGTTTTTTCTACCCTCTATCAGGCAAGTTTTCTGTCATTATTTCTTCAAATAGGTTTTCTATTCCTTGCTCAGTTTCCTCTCCTTCTGGAATGCCTATTATGTGGATGTTGTTTTGTTTCGTGTTGTCCCTAAGTTCCCTTAGGCTCTCCTCCAGCTTTTTAATTTTTTTTTTCTAGAAGCTGCTCTACTTGGGTATTTTTTCCATCTTGTCTTCTAGCTCACTGATACAGTCCTCTGCTTCTTCTAGTCTACTCTTGATGCTTTCTATTGAGCTCTTTACAGCAGCAGTGTCATTTTTCATTTCTTCTTGTTTCTTCTTCATTTCCTCTTGGTTCTTACTCATATTGTCAAATTTGTCTTCCATTCTTTTCAGCCACCTTATGACCATTTCTCTGAATTCTTTCTCTGGCAGGTTGCTTGCCTCTATTTCGTTTACTTCTTTTTCTGGTGATGCCTGCTTTTCTTTCATATGCGGGCTGTTTCTTCGTCTCCTCATGTTCGCTCTTCTCCAGATGTCTGGTTATGTAGTTCTCTCTCTCCTGCGTTGACTTAAAGGCACAAAATACAACACAACCAATTACAGCACACAAGGCACTGAACAGAAATGTATTCACGATATTAATAACCTCCAATAAAGTGACCACCAGAGAAAGGCAAATTAGGGGATAGGAGAGAAAGAAGAAGAGGAAAGAGAAAAAAAGAAAAAAAAGGAGTGTCAAAATGAAATTGAGAAAAGAAAAAAAATAAGAGAGACAATAAAGAGACTAAGAGAGAAAATGGGAACAAACTATATATAGGGAGAAAACTCCAGTAGAACAACCATTAATCCTAGCAAATGCCAGCAACATCTACCTGGGGATTAATACAAACTACAACACCAACTAATATCAAGCGAGGCAAGGGAAAACAGAAGCAAAAAACAAACAAAAACAAAGCAAACAGAAACAAACAAAAAAGAATAAGCAAAACAATCTCAGAAAAATCATAAAAATTCGATATATTCAACTTTCAAGCAAACAACAACAAAAGGACAGAGAGAAAAACAATTTTTTGGATAGTTAAGACAGCAAAGAGAGAGGTGTGTATGGACTTGGAGCAGGGGATTGGAAATTAGATATATAAGTAGAATGAAATTTTAACAGGGGGTAAACAGAAAGAATAGGGAAAATCTAAAACAGGAAAGGGGTAAGATAAACAGGACACCAAAAAGGGAAAGGTTAGGAAGAGAGTGATGGCATAAAGGTAGAGTTGAGATAGAGTAAAACGATGCTAAAGGAAAGATGAAAATAGAATGTAGAACACTAGTCCCAAAGTAAAATAAAGAGAAAATAAAGTGACACTTAAAAAAAAAAAAAGGTAGAATTGTAGTAGTAATAATACTGATTGAAAATAAAAATGTAATAATTAAAAAGGTAAAACCAAGTGATGAAAAAGAAAAACAATTAGTTTCTTAAGTAAAAGATGCAAAAAATCAAAATAAAAAAATTAAAAATAAGAAAATATATAAAGTGCAGTAGTGAAGGTCATTCACTTCCTCTATTTTTCTGTTTGGTACGCCTGTTTCTCAGTCAGGACAGTATTGCAGTTCCCTGCGTTCCACTGTTCCTCAGTGTTGTAAGCTAGTCCTGATTTTTAAGCAGGCGTGTCTTAATTTCTTGTATTCCTTTATTTTTTACTACACAGGAGTCGATTTGTGATTCAGCCCCTGGGTGGCAATATTTCTGGATTGACTTCTGGGTCTATATATGGCCTCTCTAGCCTGTGTTTATACCTGTGGCACTCAATACTGGTTTGTGGGAGTGGGCTGCCTCAGAGCTGGTTCTCTGATGGTCACTCCCCGCTTCGATCCCCAGGTTCCAGAAAACAACTTTCCCCTGCAGTCTCCCAGGGTGTCCCCAACTGGGTGATCCTATGTATTGGGCTTAGTAATCCGAAGCAAGGATTTGAAGAGGAAAAAGCCCAAGTGTGCGAACAATGGGTCTGCGCGCAAGTCTAAGTAGCTGGCACACCTTTGAAATTCTTAGGCTGTCACTGCACATCAGATCAAAATGGATTGCTTTTTAGAGATCCCTTCTGTTAGCAGCTCTGAGGACCCCCTTCCACATTCACGGATCATGCCAGCCCCAACAGCCATGGATTTTTCTAGGCACAGACTTCCCTGGTCCTCCAGCTCCTGCAAAACGCGCTTTTCTCTCTCCCGCCAGGACCAGAGACCTCACCTTATCCCAGGTGAAATCTGACCTTTCTGTGGTGGAATGAAGAGCTCCTTTGAATCCGTGTGTTTGCGCCAATTGGGCACAGGTGTTCTGGGGCTCACAGCTGTTTGGTGGTTGCTGCAGTTGTGGATTTTCAGGCTTCCTATAACGTCCACTTTCCCCTATCAAGATGGCGCGGTCTCCGCGTTCGAACCTGTAGTTCTGGGAGGGACCCAGCCGCAGTGGGGGCTGCCCGGTCAGGGGAACCCCGTCTAGCAGTCCCCCACCTTCTCCTGGAGTTTAGCTGTCCCTTAATTTGCCAACAAACAGTCCTCGTGCGACCCTCAGCTGTTCTTTCTTTCTGCTACGGGACAAGGCTCAGAACACGTCTGTTTATTCCGCCACCATTTTTCTCCTCTGTGCTACTATATTTAAATATCATGCCATCTATCAGTCACTGCTATGTTTGCTGTCAATGAAGTGTCTGGAGATTTTCATATTAATTGCTATTTATTAGCAATTAATTTTTTAGTAGACATGCATATAATGTTGTTTGCATTTTACAAGCCGTTGTTATGGGTTGTTGAAGTTAAATTCTTTTTTTCTCTCATCCATGTAACTAACTTTTCATACTATAGTTCTCTAGCATTAGCACTTGACAAATTGCCTGCACTAGTCTTACAGAGAGAGTTTTGCCCAAAGTTGGTAATGATGTGTTAATCAGAAATTTTTGGTAATAATGTTTCTAACATCTGTAAATTTGTATCACAGCACTGTTAATCAGCCTGTGTTTCTTTATTTTAACCATAAAGATATTAATGAGAGATGTAGACAAAAAGTATAGTTTTACTAATGTCTTATTTTTAAGACTTGATAATTTTGTTTTCTTTCTAGGTAGTCAGTGAAATAGTGCATCTCAACAATTCATTTTGACATTTAGAGAAGATAAACCCAAAATTACAGCTTGCTCTTTTTTTTATTGATCTTTATGTAGATCATTATAACTTGATAGTGTATCTTAAAGGCAGATAATTATTTCAGTTTAGACAGTGGTAGCAATTGTTAACATTTATAAGATAACTCATACTTGACAAAGTCCTTTTAAATAGTCTTCCTCAATCTCCCCCCTTATATGTGACATAAGTGTTATTCATCTTGCCATTTTTTCAGTGGTAAACAAATTTAAGATCACGTAGCTTGAGAGTGATTTAGTTCTCATGACTTAATTTTTTAAGTCCGAATCCTATATTCTTTCATTGTCATACTGCCTCTCAATGGTATAAATGAAGTAATTAGATAAACAAAGGCCAATGAAGGGATTGAAAACATAATATGTGACTTGGATAGTTTAATAAATAGTTGAGAGTTCAGGGTTGTGTCTGATGAATTTGAATGTATCCATAAAAAGAAAAGAACCAGGGGTAATGGGGAGATGAGGACACATATGCAATACCTTAATCAATAAAAAAAATTTTTAAAAAAGAAAATAAAAGAACCAAGTACCCATATATAATGAAGAAAATTTTTTGGCACAAGTCAAATTTTCAAGGTTATAACCTTTGCTTATAAAAAAGTCATAAAGTTATTTGAGCATGAGCCATTGATACAGATTCCTTGAAGTAGAGCTTTTTAAAGGGAAAATTGTAAAATATAGATACATTTAAAGATCTAATTTAGATGAGATATTTTGTGTTCTCCATCACCAGTTTTCAAGCATTACACTTGAGCTTAAAACATCTAATTTCTAGATCAGTAATTTTTCAGCTGGTATGGCATACCAGTGTGTTGCAAGAATTTTTAAAACATGTAATATCTGATTCTTTAGTCAGAGGAATTAAACTCTTTTCCCTTAGGTTGTCAAATTAAAAAATGACAACAGCCAACACAACAATAGCTGTCTGATGTGAATGAAGCAAAATTATACCTAATTTTTGTCAGATTGGCAAAATATATAACATATTTTTTGGTGGGCTGCAGAATTTTAGTAATTAGTTTATGTGTGCCATGAGATGAAAAAGATTGAAAATCGTTGTTCTAGATAAATAAGTTCAATGTGTTCTTGAAACTATGCATTAAATGAAGTAGCAGTGCTGTAAACTTTGAGAAGAATAAAGCCTCCTGCAAAGAAATAAAGATACCTTTCTATTATGTAAGAAAAATAATTTCTTTATCCATTAAATTAACTAATATTCCTACTCATTTATAAATTAAGGTTAGCACAATGTCACATTCAGAATTTTTGTGTGAAATTCATTTAAATATGCTAAAGAAATATGGAAGAAAATACTCAGCTCCTATGTTCAGAAAGTCAAGGCTTAAAAGCTAATAGATTTTCACCAAATGTCTAGTGTATAGTTCTTTTTCATTCATTCCTACTATGATGAATAATTCAATTTTGTTCATAAAAATAAAATATGAACTTATTTAGTATCAGAGTTCTTGGTTTAATTTTTTGCTTTACTATGAAGAAGATTTAGAATTCGGTTTTCAAAGTTCTTATGACTATTTTACAGATGGAGAATAAAATGTAGGTAAGGTAGACATTTTATATATATATATATATATATATATATATATATATATATATATATATATATATAAAGCCCATTGTGCATATGCAAAATATTCTAACTTGAGCATACATTTTCCCAAATTCATGATTATAGCCACATGCCATCTTAAAAAATGTCTGAAAACTTCAATTCTGCATAAATGTTTGCTACATGAATTATAGTAGTGAATACACTTTACAACATACTTAGTATCCATATAGTTTTCAACAATGAAGTTGTGTTCACGATTTTAAAGCAAGGGAAAATAAAGAAAAGAAAATAGTATCTTGTCTATATGTATCTGCCATGGTAGGATTACAATTCATCAAAACCTTGTGTTGTTTATTACTTCCTATCATTTCTTTGCAGGAGTGTCGTGGTGCCTGTGAAGAAGCCACCTCCAGGTAGTTTAGCTGTAACCACTGTGGGAGCCACTGCGGCTGGAAGTGGGCTGCCAACAGGCAGCACTTCTAATATATTTGCTGCTACTGGAGCTACACCAAAAAGTATGATTAATACAACAGGTATTGTCCTTATATATTTTTGTGATATCTCATCTTTTTTTCTGTTTTCTGTGTCTTCATTTTTGTGTTTATTTGATATTAAAAATAAAATACCCTGATCATTTAAGGTTATCTTAATTTTTAAGAAGGTTCTAACTTATGTTACTACCTTTCAGAATTTGTCTGTAATTTTAAGGTGTATCTTTTCATGGTCACTTGAGAGGACACTTAGTAATTGTGGTTTTGAGTCTTCTCAAAACATAGTACTTACTTTCAGAGTGAAATCAGATTGCAGAAAGATATTTGGGGAGCAAAACCAAGGGAAATTTGAACACTGAAGTTTAATATGTAAAAAAGTAGTACATTTTATCAAGAATAACAAGGTGTACTAAACATGTTAGTGCCAGCAACTAGATTTCATGACATTTACTGGTTGAATCCTAATCTATATTTTTTGCTAACTCCTCTAAGGGAAGGCAGAGCACCCCTAAGAACCTTGATGATATCTAAGATCTTCAACTTGTAAAAAAAAATGCATGGGACTAAGAACCATTGTATCACATTGAATTAGTATATATACCTAGATTACAATTGTATCCAATTCATTGTCCAACATTTTTCTAATGATTCTAGGGACAGGCAATTCCAAATCACTACAAATTTTAAGAGCCTGCCTAAAATAGCCTTTTAAACATATTTTTGGTAAATTTCCAGAAATGTTCCTGTTGATTAATAGCTAAATAAATCCTTACCCAAATCTTTGTGATTCCATTTTAGGTATTTATACAGCGCAAGATGATCCCTGACTTTTCTTCCCTGATTATAGTTGCTTTTTCTTCTTCAAACTTTTCCATCTATTATCATTACTTAGATTATTAATTTCATAGCTCTTCTTTGTGCTTTCTGTATCTATGTTGTTTATCATACCACCAGAGTGACATAGCATGAGCAACACGTTTATGTGGTTATAGTAAGTAGAATGTACTCTGATATTTATATGAGCAAATAAACATCATTGATGGCATTGTGCTAAAGAACATAACATCTTTGATTTACCTGTATTATAAATAAATACATTTGGCTTTTCTGAAGACTTTATATAAACTTTTTTGTATTATTTACAATCTTACTCTTTATATTCATTTTGCTTCTTGATATAGGAATACAAATGTTTTTATTTTACCAAAATATATACCAGAAAATGTGTTAAGGTTTTTAACATACGCCAATGTGCCAATGTAGTAGAAAAAAATATGCATTTGATATTTATTGAATAAGTCCTTATTATTAAAATATAGGTAAATGAAAAATTAAATCAGCTTTTTATCTTTATATGAAACAAGTTATTTTGTTCTAATGTGTATTTTATGAATAAGAAATATAGAAGTGATGGTAATAAAAGGCTGATAGTATGAAGTATATAATACAATGAAAAATAAAATCCTATATAATAAAACCCTAATATGCAAGTCAACTGAACGGCAGAAAGACCGGTCACTATGACGCACAGTGACTACTAGGGGCCAGACGCTCAATGCATGAGCTGCCCCCTGGTGGTCAGTGTTCTCCCACAGGTGGAGTGCCATTCAGCCAGAAGCCAGGCTCACGGCTGGTGAGCGCAGTGGTGGTGGCGGGACCCTCTACCGCCTCTGCTGCAGGCAGGCAATAAGGAGTGAGGGATCCTGGACTGTGAGAGGGATGTTGGAACATTCCCCGAGGGGTCCTGGACTGCGAGAGGGCGCAGGCTGGGCTGAGGGACCCCTCCTCGCCCAGTGCACGATTTTCATGCACGGACCGGTCCTCTAATGTAAATAATAAACTCCCTCCTTAGAGGTTTTGTTGGCTTACAAAAAGTGCATACACAGTTTGTGGGCCAGCATCTAAATGGGGCCCATTATACAGCTTATACAAGGTATCCCAAAAAATGTATACGCACTTTGAATGATTATAAAGTCAGTATTTATTAATATACAGTTAATCTTCAGAATTTAAAAGAATCTACAGAAATGAATAAAATTTTTGCCAATGCCTATTTTCAAACTGATGACCATTCTAGTCCAGGAACTGCTGATAAAGTTAATTAATGGAATCGCAAATACCAAGAATAATTTCTTTTGGTATTTGTGTGTCTTGAATTCATCGACTGTTGCTGGTTTTGTTCCGTAAAATTTATCTTTATGTATCCCTATAAAAAAAAAGTCTGGTGGCACTTTGAGATAAATTTTCTTTGTTCAAAGCTTAATCTGGCTTTACCCATTATTTCAAATCTGTTAAACGTGAAAAGGAATGAAAATTAAGTGAATTATCAGCTGTTGAAGTATGTATACATTTTGGGGGGATAGCCTATATTTTGGTACAGAGATGCTTTATGTATTAAGAGTGGAAATCCCAGGAAGCAATCCTGTTTTATGGGAATTAATATAAGATAAAATAATATTTAGGAACACTAGATGTCTCTCAACTCCACAGCTATTTCATATACTTAAGAATTATAGAAAAGTCTGTTCTAAAATGGCATCTTCATATCATTGAGAACTCATTTTAAAATCAGGTATAGATATACTATTATAGCCCTTATATAATCAATGAAAATAAGCATTTGGTGCTCTAGTGCCACAAATTTATACTCAGACTATTTATTGTTAATTATATCTTAGATGATGGAAACTGAAAATATTACAGCATAGCCATAAAACAGATAAATTTTCTACATCTAACTTTGCATGGTTTTATCAGTCACATTTTATCTAAAATTATTTTCATTTGTTGATGTCTTTTATTTAGACCCCATTTGTAATATGTAGTTTTGTTATATTAATATAAGTAAATCAACTGGAATTTAATGCAACACATTAACTATAATTATAAGTACTTATTAGTGTACTAATAGCCAATTATTTTTTAATTGTTAAATTCTGTTTTGAAATTCAGATGAGTAATTCTTCAAAATCAGATAGCAATAATGTAATGAAAATTATTTTGTTAAATGAATTTGTGTCTAAGGTTAAAAATTATTATTTTGGAAACAGGTGCAGTGGATTCAGGGTCCTCGTCCTCTTCCTCCTCTTCTAGTTTTGTGAATGGTGCTACCAGCAAAAACCTTCCAGCTGTACAAACTGTTGCTCCAATGCCAGAAGACTCGGCTGAAAACATGAGGTATACATTACAATTTGTTTGATGTTTCACTCCCTCCCTGCCCTTTCAAACATAGTGAAATAGTACACAATGAACAGAAAGGTAGTGGAGGGTGGGGGTAAGGGGGAGAGATGAACCAAAGGAGTTGTATGCATGCATACAAGCCTAACCAATGGACACAGACAACAGGGGGTGAGGGCATGAGTGGGGGGGATGGGAGGGGTAATGGAGGAATAAAGACACATATGTAACACCTTAATCAATAAATAAATTTTTTAAAAAAAGGTATACCTAAGAATTTTTGAGAATGGTATTATGTATTGTGACTACATTTCATAATTGCATTGTTTTAATACTTTTACCTTGTTATTCGTTATACAAAAATCTGTTATAATATTTCAGCATCCAGAGATCTTGAATACTTTTCAGACATTGAGTCTACTGAATATATAATCCATTGTCATATAGCATGTTACAGTATCCAATAAAATAAAAAACATACACAAATGATAAAAATGGGCATCTTTGGGATGATGAAGAAAAGTTTAAATATAGACTTTCAAAATAAACTTTTAAATTATAGGTTAACATATAATTGGAACTTGAATAACCAAACACTTTTTTATTGTGATTAATATGTAAAAATGTTTTTAGCTCTGGCCAGTGTGGCTCAGTTAATTGGGTGTCATCCCATGCACTGAAATGTTGCCTGTTAGATTCCAGGTCAGGGCACATTCCTAGATTGAGGGTTCAGTCCCTGGCAAGAGGCAGCCAATTGACTTCTCCTTCTCGCATAGATGTTTCTCTTCCTTCCTCTCCCTTCCTCTCTCTCTAAAAATCAGTAAAAAAATCTTAATTAAAAAAATTACATTGACTGGAATGATATTGGTCAACATGAACATATGGCTTTCTATGTTACAAGATCTTATATTGCACCTTATATCTACCACCCAGAGTCAAATCTTCTCCTGTCACCTTATATTAGGACCCCTTTGTTTTAGTAGCATATCAAAGAGCATTCCTAGAAGAGACTGCCCACATTCTTAGAGACACACACACACACACACACAAAGGTACATGTATGTATTCACATTTTTAATTCAAGTATTACACAAATGCAGAGTGTAAAAGCTCAATGAACAAATGAACACACTCATATTACCATCACCGAAATCCAAAAGTAGAATGTTACTAGTACTCCAATGGCCCAACATTGTGCTCTTTTTCTTTACACTATTCTTGCTCCCTTTCAGATTCACCACCCTGACTTTTAATACTAGGTTAGTATTGTATTTTTAGAATTTTATATAAATGGGATTGTACAGTATGTATTCTTTTGTCTCTGGCTTCTGTTGTTCAACATTATGTTTATGAGATTCATCCATGTTGTATATAGCAAAAGCTTGTTTATTTTTATTCCATTTTTATGCCATTTTTATTCCTTTGTGGGAATAAAATTACAAAAATATTACAATTTATTAATCCATCTCACTGATGATAGTCATTGGAATTTTCTAGTTTGGGTCTATTACAAATAATACTATGTTTTACATAGCAGTGCTGCTTGTACTGCTACTCTTAGTTGGATTTCACATTTGTATGTATACCTTTTGGGTAAATAACATGGAGTAATATTTCTGATTCATAGTATTTGTCCAAGTTCAATTGTATTAGATAATGCTAGTTGGTTTTCTAAAGTAGCTATGTAAGTTTACTCAGCAGCAGCATATGAGAGTTCATATTTATTTACATCTTTAACAATGCTTAGTATTATCAATCTTATATTTGCACCATTTTGGTAGAAGTATATAGTGATGTTCCATTGTATTTTTAGTTTGCATTTTCCTGATGATTAATGAAGTTGAGCACTCTCTTATATATTTATTGGTCTTTCATTTTCCTCTTTTGTAATTTACCTGTTGAAGTCTTTTTTTGATTAAAAAAATGCAGTTACTTATCTTCTTTTTATTAATTTTAAAGGTTCTTTATGCATTTTTAAATTGAGCCCTGTGATGATTATGGTATCTGCCAATCTGTCTATTTATCATCTATCTATCTATCTATCTATCTATCTATCTATCTATCTATCTATCTATCTATCTAATTTCCTATTTTGTTGCTTTATATGATCTGTTTTGATCATATGGAAGTTGTAAATTTTAGTGAAACAGTTTATCTAGTTTTGTTTGTTAGTGCTTTTTCTGTTGTAGGTGATACCTTTGCCTACATTTTTCCTACCTTACCCTTCTTGTTTTTTATACTTAGATGTATCTTTCATCTGGAATTAAGTTTTTTGAATTTAATGAGGATGGGAATAATATGGATGTCAAGATGACCCAGCACCATTTATATGAAAAAAACAAAACAAAAAACTCTTCTTTCCCCCATACTCTGCCACTTTTGTCACAAATCAAGTATCCCTATATACTAGACTCTTGTTTAGCAATCAGTTGCACCACATTTGTCTGTCTATCCTTGTGCCATAATGCCATAATTACTTATAGTGTTTAATTAAGATGAATGTCTTGCCTGGCTGGTGTAGCTCAAGTTGAACATTGACCCAGGAACAAAGAGGTGGCCAGTTCAATTCCTGGTCAGGTTACATGCCTGGTTTGCAGGCTTGATTCCCAGTGTAGGGGTGTGCAGGAGGCAGCCGATCGATGATGTTCCTCTCATCAATGTTTCTGTCTCTCGATCCTTCTTTCCATTCCTATCTCTCTAAATATCAATAAAAACATATTTTAAAAAATAAAATGAATATCTTGTTGAGTAAGGTCTTTCCAACCTTGTCCTTTTTTTCAAGAAAGTTTAAGCTATTTTCGAGTCTTTGCATTTGTTTAGATTTTAGAATTAATTTGCTAATATACAAGCTAAAAACAATTTGTTGTGGTTTTGGCAAGGAATTGGAGTTATACTGCATCTATAAATTTCCCTCAAGATTGTGACTTCCAAACTATAAACATATCATATAGCCCTTCAATTTCTTTAATTTTTATTAAAATTTTTTAAGTAACAGTGTTTACTGTTCCATGTTGAAGTCATATGTTTCTTACTTGAGTTATTCTGAGAATTTTAATATTTTGTATTTGTATATTTTTCTGTATTTAGTTTTCAAATTAACTTTACTGAGACCATTTGTTTATATTGTTTAACTGCAATTATGTTTGCTTTTGATAGGCATTAGAATACTACATGACATAATGCAGTCAAGGTGATAGAGCTAGTAATTTTCTGGTTCACCACTACTCTGGGGTGTAATTCTACAGAGTCCCACCTTGAATCATGAGGTTTTTCTAAGTGCTTCCTCCCTTTTGGCCCCAGAACTTCTTTAACACATAAGTGTGTTAAAATTTTTTTTCACCTACTAAGACATTGAACTGCTTCTTTCAAAAACATGTCTATATGAGAAAAGTGGCCCAAATGCCAAAATCATCTTGTTAGGGTTTTTTTTTTTTTTTTTTTTTTTTTTTTTAGGATCGTGGTCAAATAAAGGGATGCTATCTTTATTTTCCATTTCCCTCAATAGGTGATTTTATTTTGGTTTGGTTTTTGTCCAGCTCTTGTAGTTGTTCTAAGCAGGAGGATCAGACAATGAAAGGTGGGACTCCAAATTGTTTTTATATTGCTAGTCTATTTTTTTTCTAAATTAGATTGTTTATAAGTATTGAATGGCTCAGTGTTCTTGAAATCACTTCTTTCAATGGGATTACGTTATATCCATTCTATCCTGTCATTATATCATGGTAAAAGTTAATTTTCTCACATTTTCAACTCAGAAAAAATGTAGTTAAGAATGATGTAAGTTTTTACATCACTATCACATCCAATTAAACATTTTCAACTCCTTACTCTGGCTTTCTTTATATTAGGATTTTAATTATATTTCTTTGTCCTTCCTTTTCTTTTTTTTTTTTTTTTTTTTAGTGTTTAGATTATTTTATTCTTTTTGTTGGTTTTAAAGGAATGGTTGCACACAGTGAAACATTAAAACAGAACCAATTTAAAACCTTCTTATAGTAAATTTTGTAGTAGATTAATTACAGGCATTTTAAACTGTATTTAAACTATACTCATTAAACCATTGGTAATCAAAATGCATCATGCCTGTGACCAAATAGGTCTATTAAAATGAGCCTTTTTAGTTGGAATATGTCCTTCCTTTTCTTTAAACTTATCTCTCTATGTTTTTAAAACTACAGTAATAAAACTGTTTTTTAAACTTTCATAGGAATAATGCTTTATTATTTATTTGTTTGTTTGTCTGTTTGTTTAAATCTTTAGTGTTGAAAGTATTACATATGTCCTCCTTTTTCCCCTATTGACCTCTTCCATCCTGCCCCTGTCCCCCACTCCAGGCCTTCACTACCCCATTGTCTGTGTCTATGGGTTATGCATATATGCATGCAAGTTCATTGGTTGCTTTCTTCCCTCCCACCCTCTCCTGCCTTCTCTCTGAAGTGCGACAGTCAATAGACCCTGCTTTTTATTTTTTATATCAATTTTACAGTTTATATTTTAACTAATGTTTTTACATAATTTACATTTAATAGAGTTACTAATATGGTTACATTCATATCTATCAACTTGCTACTTGTTTTCTAAAAAATACTGTTTTCAGTGCACAGAATGACGCCCAACCGAACCACACCAGCCAAAGCTTAAAAAATACTGTTTTCCATCTATCTTTTACTTTCAATTTTCCCTTACTGTGCCTTCTTCTATGTTAATGGAGTATTTTTATATAGTTTTTCCATAATATTGGCTTTTTTGTTTACCTTTCAAAAATTTTCAGGGATTACCTAGGGCTTACTCCAGAAGTCTTTAAATTATCATAGTTAATCTTTAACATTATTTTACTGTTCCATGTGTAGTATAAGAATCTTAAAATGGTTTACTATTAAGTACTCTCCCATCCTTTGTGTTAATTTTGTCATACATTTTACATGGCTTATTTAGTACATCACTATTGTTTTTACTCTGGGTAGTCCATTATCTATATAGCAATTAAAAATTAATTTTATATTTACTTTTATATTTATCATTTCTAGCCCTTTAATTTGTTTGCATAAATATAAGTTTATGTCAGGTATCATAGTTTATATACTTGAAGAACTTACTCTAAAAGGTCTTACAATAGCCCTGCCTAGTTTGCCTCTGTGATGAGGCATCAGCCCTCTGACTAAAGAGTCGAGGGTTTGATTCTGGGTTAAGGGCCTTACCTGGGTTGCAGGTTTGATCCCTAGACACGGGAGGCAACCAAACAATCAATGTCTTCTCCTCTCCTCTCCCTCCTCTCCCATTCACTGTCTAAAAATCAATGGAAAAATTATAGCTGGTTGAGGATTTTTTTTAAAGTTCTTATAATAAAAGTGAACTATATAAATACTTTCAGTTTTTGTTTGTTTGAAAAAAGTTCTATTTTACCTTAAATTTTGAAAGATATTTTTGACTAGGAAGAGAATTATGGGGGTGATAGTTTTTATTTTTAAGTACAGTTGGTATACAGTATTATATGTGTTTTAGGTATACAATATAGTGATTTGACATTTATATACCTTACAAATGTAACAGTACACTAAGTCTAGTAATCTGTCACTGCAAACTTATTATAGTATTGTTGACTCTATTCCCCTTCACCTTTTTCACCCATCCCTCTTCCCGTTCCCTCCACCCCTCAGGCAACTATTAGTTTGATCTCTGTTTGCATGAGTTTTTGTTTTGTTTGTTTGTTTTGTAGATTTCACATATGTGAAATAATACAGTATCTGTCTTTCTCTATCTGACTTATTTCACTTACCATAGTACTCTCTAGGTCTAGCCCTAGTTTAAGCTATTCTTGATTCTTTGCATTTGTTTAGATTTTAGAATTAATTTGTTGCAAATGGCAAGCTATCACTTTCTTTATTGCTGAGTAATACCTTCTTTATCCATTCATCTGCTGATAGACATCTGGGTTGCTTTTATATCTTTGCTATTGCAAATAATGCTTCAGTGAACACAGGGGTGCATATATCTTTTCGAATTAATGTTTTCATTTTCTGCCAATAAATACCTAGAAGAGAAATTGCTAAATATTACATTAATTGTATTTTATTTTTAGGAATCTCCATGCTGTTTTCCATAGTAACTGAAGCATTGTGAAGACCCACCAATACTGTACAATGGTTTCCCTTTTCTTCTCATCCTCTTTAACATGTTATTTGTTTACTTTTTGATAGTAGCCATTCTGACAGTGTGAGGTGATATCTCACTGTGATTTTGATTTTCATTTTCCTGATGATTAATGATGTTGATCATTTTTCATATGTCTGTTGGCAATTTATATGTCTTGTTTGGAGAAATGTCTCTGAATATCTTCCCATTTTTTATTAAATTATTTATTATTGTTATTAAGTTGTATGAAATCCTTATTGCATTTTGTATATCAACTCTTTATTTTACATATCATTTGTGGATATATTCTTCCATTTGGTAGGTTGTCTTTTTGTTTTGTTAATGGTTTACCTTGCTGAGCAGTAACTTTTTAGTTTGAAGAAGTCCTGCTTGTTTATTTTTGTGTTTGTTTCCCTTGCTTGAGGGGACATATCCAAAAAGGCATTACTAAGATTTATGTAAAATAGTTAACTACCTATGTTTTCTTCTAGGAGTTTTTTTGTTTCTTCTATTTAAGTCTTTAATCAATACTGTCTTTACTTTTATATGCAGTGTAAGAATGTGGTTCACTTTCATTTTCTTGCATGTATCTGTACAGTTTTCCCAGTACCATTTATTGAAAAGACTATAATTTCTCCTTAGTATAATTTTTCATTCTATTTTGTAGATTAATTGACCATAGAATCTAGAGTTTATTTCTGGGCTCTCTAATTCTGTTCCATCGATCTTTGTGTCTATTTTTGTGCAAGTGCCATATTGTTTTGATTATTAGAGCTTTGTAGTACAGTTTGAAATTAGGGAGTGTGGTACCTCTGACTTTGTTCTTCTTTTTCAAGATTGCTTAAGCTATTTGTGGTCTTTGTTATTCCATAAATTTCGGATTATTTGTCCTAGTTCTGAAAAGAATGGCATTGGTATTTTGACAGGGATTGCATTTAATCTGTAGGTTGGTTTTGATAGTGTGGTCATTTTAATAATATTAATACTTTTAGTCCATGATCCCTGTTAACCCATATATCCCATGGTATATCCTTCCATTTATTTGTGTCCTCTTCAGTTTCTTTTTTATAGTCTTATAGTTTTCAGAGTATGGGTTTTTCACCTCCTTAATTAAATTTATTTCTAGGTGTTTTATTCTTTTTGATACAATTGCAGATGGCATTGTTTTCATAATTTCTCCTGATCACTTCTTATTAATGTATAGAAATGTAATGGATTTATGCACATTAACTTTATATCCTGTTACATTACTGAGTTCATATATTATTTTAATTCTTTGGTAGGTTATTTAATGTTTTTCATATATAGTACCATGCCATCTGCAAATATTGACAGTTTTCCTTAAGAACCCTTCTAATTTGGATGCCTTTTTCTTTTCCTTGTCTGATTGCTGTGGCTAAGTCTTCCAAAACTGTCTATATAATAAAAGCCTAAGCAACCATTATGGCAGAACGACCAGTTGCTATGATGTGCACTGACCACTAGGGGGAAGACACTCAATGCAGGAGCTGCACCCTGGTGGTCAGTGCTCTCCCACAGGGGGAGCGCTGCTCAGCCAGAAGCAGGGCTCATGGCTGGCAAGTGCAGTGGTGGTGGTGGGAGCCTCTTGAGGGGTGCCAGACTGCGAGAGGGATGTGCAACTGCTGGCTTAGGCCTGCTCTTCAGGACATCCCCCTAGGGTCCTGGACTGTGAGATGGCGCAGGCCAGGCTGAGGGCCCCCACACAGTGCATGAATTTCGTGTACTAGGGCTCTAGTCCTATCTAATAAAAGAGTAATATGCAAATTGACCATACCTCCACTACACCCACAAGCCACGCCCACCAGCCAATTAAGAGGGAATGTGCAAATAAACCCAAACAAGATGGCTGCAGCCACAGAGAGCAGGAGGGAGGCTTGGGTTTCCCTGGCAATGGAGGAAGCCAAGCTTTCCGCCTGCCCTTGACAGCCCAGGCCTCCACTCAATGCTACAAAGTTTCAATGATCGAAGATAGATAAATCCCAACAGAAATGGCGGCAGCCATGGATCTGGAGAGAGCAATAGGCTAGGGTTATCCACAGTGATGAAGGAAGCCAAGCTTCTGCAGCCCTGGGCTGCTTTGGCCTCTGCTTAAGGCTACAAAGTTTCAATTATAGACGATACATAAATCCCAACAGAAATGGCTGCCACCATGGAGCTAGCAGAAGGCTTGGCTCTGTTCCAGGCTACAAAGTTTCAATTGTAGAAGATAAATAAATCCCAGATCCCAGGGCCTCTGCTTGGGTTGCTGGGGGGCGTGGCTGGCCTGCAAACCACCACAGGCCCCTCACCCAGGCTGCCCCATGCCCCAAGGGAACCCCCACCCTGATCTGGGACACCCTTCAGGGCAAACCAGCTGGCCCCACCCGTGCACCAGGCCTCTATCCTATCTAATAAAAGAGTAATATGCAGATTGATCATCACTCCAACACACAGATGGCTGTCCCCATGTGGTCAAAGATCCTGCCCCCATGTGGACACAAGATGGCCAGCAGGGGAGGGCAGTTGGGAGGGACCAGGCCTGCAAGGGAGGGCAGTTGTGGGCAATCAGGCCAGCAGGGGATGGCAGTTGGGAGAGACCAGGCCTGCAAGGGAGGGCAGTTGGGGGTGATCAAGCCTACAGGGGAGGGCAGTTAGGGGTGACCCGGCCAGCAGAGGAGGGAAGTTAGGGGTGACCAGGCCTGCAGGGGAGGGCAGTTAGGGGCAAACAGGCTGGCAGGGGAGCAGTTAGGCTTTAATCAGGCTGGTAGGGGAGTGGTTAGGGGGTGATAAGGCTGGCAGGCAGAAGCAATTAGGGGCAATCAGGAAGGCAAGCAGGTGAGCAGTTGGGAGCCAACAGTCCTGGATTGTGACAGGGATGTCCGACTGCCCGTTTAGGCCCAATCCCACTGGGTTCAGGCCTAAACGGGCATTCGGAGATCCCTCGAGGGGTCCCAGATTGGAGAGGGTGTAGGCTGGGCTGAGGAACACCCCACTCCCCCCGTGCACGAATTTTGTGCATCGGGCCTCTAGTCTATAATAATAAAAGTGTAATGTGCTAATTAGACTGGACAGCCAAACAACCTTCCAGATGTAATTCCGGATGTCCTTCTGGATGAAGCCGTGGTGTTAGGGGCCAAGGCAGAGGTGGTTAGGGGTGATCAGGCAGACAGCAAGTGGTTAGGGGCGATCAGGCAGGCAGGCAAGTGGTTAGGAGCAATCAGGCAGGCAGAGGTAGTTAGGGGCAATCAGGCAGGCAGAGGTAGTTAGGGGCAATCAGGCAGGCAGGCAGAGGGGGTTAGGGGCAATCAGGCAGACAGGCAGAGGGGTTAGGGGCGATAAGGCAGGCAAGCAGGTGAGTGTTTAGGAGCCAGTGATCCTGGATTGTGAGAGGGTGTAGGCCGGGCTGAGGGACCCCCCCACCCATGCACAAGTTTTTTGCACTGGGCCTCTAGTTCTGTATAATAAAATGGTAATATGCAAAGTGACCCTAACAGTGGAATAACCAGGAATGACCGGTCACTATGACATGCACTGACCACCACTAGGCAGACGCTCAACGCAGGAGCTGCCCCCTGGTGGTCAGTGCGCTCCCATGGGGGGAGCTCTGCTCAGCCACAAGCCAGGCTCATGGCTGTGAACAAAGCAGAGGTGGCAGGAACCTCTCCCACCTCTGTGGCAGCACTAAGGCTTTCCGACTTCCAGGAGTGGGCTTAAGCTGGTAGTCGGACATCCCCCACGGGGTCCAAGACTATGAGAGGGCGCAGACATGGCTAATGCCCCCCCCCCATGCACGAATTTTTGTGCATGGGGCCTCTATACTAATAAAAGGGTAATATGCTAATTAGACCAGATGTCTTCCAGACATCCTTCCGGACAAACCATGATGGAGGGGCCTGAGGCAGAGGCAGTTGGGATGATCAGGCCAGCAGGGAAGGGCAGTTGAGGGTGATCAGGCAGGCAGGCAGAGAGGTTAGGGGAGATCAGGCAGACTGGCTTTTTTGCTTAGAGAGTAAAACTGCCAGCCCCCCCACCCCCCACCCTTTTTTTTCCTTTCCCCTCTCCTCTCCTTTCCTGCATTCTCCAGTTAGGAGGCTTTTAACCATTTGCTCCCAAGTGTCCTTGGCTGGGGAAGATAATGGCTTGTTATTTTCTTTTTTTTTTTTAAATAAATCTTTATTGTTCAGATTATTACAGGTGTTCCTCTTTTTTTTTTCCCCCCCATAGCTCCCCTCCACCTGATTCCCCACCCCACCTCATGCCCTTATCCCCCGCCACTGTCTTCATCCATAGGAGTAAGATTTTTGTCCAATCTCTTCCCGCACCACTCACACCTGCTTCCCCTGAGAGTCATCAGTCCACTCCCTTTCTATGTCCCTGATTCTATTATATTCACCAGTCCATTCTGTTCTTCAGATTTTTTATTCACTTGATTTTTAGATTCACTTGTTGGTAGGTATGTATTTGATGTCATTTTGTTGTTCATAATTTTTATCTTTACCTTTTTCTTCTTCTTCTTCTTCTTCTTAAAGAATACCCTTCAGCATTTCATGTAATCCTGGTTTGGTGGCGATGAACTCCTTTAGCTTTTTCTTGTCTGTGAAACTCTTTATCTGACCTTCCACTCTGAATGATAGCTTTGCTGGGTAGAGTAATCTTGGTTGTAGGTTCTTGCTGTTCATCACTTTGACTATTTCTTGCCACTCCCTTCTGGCCTGCATAGTTTCTGTTGAGAAATCAGCTGACAGTCGTATGGGTACTCCCTTGTAGGTAATTAACTGTTTTTCTCTTGCTGCTTTTAATATTCTCTCTTTGTCTTTTGCCCTTGGCATTTTAATTATGATGTGTCTTGGTGTGGTCCTCTTTGGATTCCTCTTGTATGGGCTTCTGTGCGCTTCCTGAACTTGTAAGTCTATTTCTTTCACCAGGTAGGGAAAGTTTTCTGTCATTATTTCTTCTAATAGGTTTTCAATATTTTGCTCTCTCCCTTCTTCTGGCACCCCAAAAATTCGGATGTTGGTTCGCTTAAAGTTGTCCCAGAGGCTCCTTACACTATCTTCATATTTTTGGATTCTTTTTTCTTTTTGTTTTTCTGGTTAGATGTTTTTTGTTTGCACATATTTCAGATCTTTGGTTTGATTCTTGGGGTACGTTGATCTACAGTTGAGTTTCTGTATATTCTTTATTTCAGACAGTGTATGCTTCATTTCTGACTGATCCTTTTCCATTTTTTTGGCATTCTCATTAAGCTCCTTGAAGGTCTCATCAAGTTTCTCAGCGGTTTTAAGAAGATTCTTGAGTAACCTTATACATGTGGTTCTGAACTCTATGTCATCCAGTAGTTTGCTTTCCTCTGTTTCTTTCATTCCTGACATGTTTCTTTGTCTCCACATTTTGGCTGCTTCCCTGTGTTGATGGAGTAGCTTTGTGTGGTAGGTGATCTATAGGGGGCAGTAGCTCAGCCTCCTCAATTACATGAGGTGGATGCTCTTGGTACACCCCTTTGTGGGCTGAGTGCAAAGTCTAGGGTTAGTTAAGCCTTTATTACCGTTGGTACACTGGAAGGAATTGACCTCCAGGCCAATTAGCTGTGAGCACTTGCTGTGTCTATAATGGAAGAACTGCTGCGCTGAAGACACGCTTATGGGGCAGGACTTGTTTCAGTGGGGCTTTGGTGCTCGCTGAGTCTGCCTCTCGAATGTGTCACTTATGGATGTGAGGAGTTGAAATCTGGTGTCTCACACTGACCACTAGGTACACTGGCTTCTGGATATCCAATGGGGTGCAGGTCAGCTACTGTCTGAGGCCACCCAGCAGGAGCTATAGCGAGAGCTACAGTTTTCTCCTCTTTGCTTGGGGTTTGGAGGTTTTGGAGCTGTCTGACCAGGGCTGCAAGTTTGCTAGGTTAAGCTGCGATAGGGCAGGGCTCTCTTATGCAAAAGCCGCTGCTTGGAGCATGGGTGGGTTTGTAGGTTGTGCAGGGCGGGGTCTCAGGGCGTCACTAGGCTAGGGCGTGGCAAACAGCAATGGCTGCTAGTTAGCCGGCTCTGAGTCCCTGTGGGCAGTCCTGTGCCCCAGCGCAGTAAACAATTATTCCTGCGGGCAGCTCTGCAAGCAAGCCACCCTCACTGGCAGACAGTCCAGCTTCTCCCCGTAGGAGTTTGGGTCCCCCGCATCTCCCCAGAGACTGGATTTCAGAGTAATCGGGGGCTTGTCTCCCTTCGGGTTGAAAAAAACAATGCCCGCTGCCAGCCCGGATCACGCGCCTCCGTACCTCAGCTTTTCAGCGCTCGTGCACGTCTCAATGCTCTTTTCTCTTTCCTTCTAGTTGTAGAACTTCCACTCAGCCAGCTTTCCCGTGGTTCTGGGTGATAGACGTTTTGTCTTTTAGTTGTATTTTTGAAATTGTTGCGGGAGGCAGCAGTTTAGGTGTTTACCTACGCTGCCATCTTGGATTCTCAATGGCTTGTTATTTTCAAGCTGGCTGCAAATTGCCCACACTCTTTGGCCTTGTTTTAACTTTTCTTGTTTCAGTTTCTCTGTTCCACTTGCCCTGGAATTGTCCTGGCTTCTTACAGCCTAGTAACAGTTATAGTTAATTTTGCTACTTTTTCTTTTGATATTCGTAATATCTTATTTACAGTAAGTGGTTGATTCTTTTCTGTCTTATTTGTGGTTAAAGCCTTTTCTTTTCTGCATAAAGAAAACACTGTAACATTTATTGTAAAGCAAGTATGATGGTGGTGAACTCCTTTCGTTTTCACCTGTCTGAAAAACTCTATCTCTCCTTCAGTTCTGATAGATAACCTTTCCTTAGCACTTTAAATATTTCCTGTCATTCCCTCTGGCCTGTAAAGTTGCTACTGAGAAATCAGCTGGTAGCCTTATGGGCTTTCCCTTGTATATGACTTGTTTCCTTCTTGGAGTTTTCAAGATTGTATCTTATCTTTTAACTTTTGCCATATTTAAAAAAATATATTTTTATTGATTTCAGAGAGAAAGGGAGAGGGAGAGAGAAACATCAGTGATGAGAGAGGATCATTGATCGGCTGCCTCCTGCATGCCCCCTATTGGGGATCAAGCCCACAACCTGGGCATGTTCCCTGACTGAGAATCAAACTGTGATCCCCTGTTTCATAGGTTGATGCTCAACCACTGAGCAACACTGGCCGGGCTAAGTTTTGCTATATTGAATACATATATCTTTGTGTAGGTCTCTTTGGGTTCATCTCTGTGCTTCTTGGACATTAATGACTGTTTCCCACCTCAGATTAAGAATGTTTTCAACCATTATTTCTTCAAATATACTTGCTGCTGGATGGTTTGGCAGGCCAGTTGTAGTTGATAAAATTGTGTGCATTGTTTGTTGTGCCACCTGGTCAGAAGAAGTTGGTTCTAGGTGGAGCAGCCTAGGTCTGAGAGTGCTTCCTTGCCCTTTTTGATCCAGGTTGGCCGCCTCCTGAGCACAAGGTATGCCTTGCTGCTTTAATTGTCTGCTTCCTGAGCCAGGTCTAGGCAGGGTTGCTCTGAGTGCACTCTTTGCAGTGCCCTACTGGTTCCTCACTTTCTCTGAATGGGGCTGTTCTGTGTGTGCACATCATCATACTTTGCTAGTTCCACACCCTTGCCAGGCAGACAACCTCATGTGTGCGCACAACAGTGCCCCAGTATCACTGCACAGGGCATCCCTGTTTGCGGGTACCATACACTATGTTATTTCCTCGCTTTGTGAGGATGGGGCAACCCCCTGTGTATACATTGCTGCATTTTGCTTGTTCTGCACCATCTGTGAGCAGGACAGCCCCATGTGTGAGTGCTGTAGTGCCCCACTAATTTCCGTACTTTTTCTGAAAAGGGCAGATATGTGTGTGGGTACCACAGCAGTTTGCTAACTCCACACTCACTTCAGGAGGGGGAACCATGTGTGCACATGCAGCCTATTGGCTGCACACAGCAGTGCCCTTCTGTACCAGCTGGATCAGTTTCTATATTGCAGAGCCCCTTGTTCACGAGCTATGGTACCCTCCTATTCCTGTAAGATATAGTTCTGAGAGAGGTGGCTGGGGACATGCTACAGTAGTCCTGCAGGTCAGTCAGAGAACTGAACAGAGCTTCCACACACTAGCCAAGTGCAGGGGAAATGTAAACAGTGGCACTCACTAGTTCCTCTGGGTCTGGATAGTTTCTTCACCTCCCAGGTAACTCCTGTGGTTCCCCAACCTTCTTTATACAGTCTTTCTCTCTTGTTTGCTGTGCAGAAGCTGTTCAATTCTCTCTCAGTTGTCTCTCAGGAGGAATTGCTCTAAATATACATGTACATTCATTATGTTCTTGGAAGGGGGTGAGCAGTGTCCTCCTACTTTGTCATTCTGCACCTGCCTTCTTCTGCCGACATTTTTATGAAATAGTTTTTTGTTTTTTTTCATTATCTTCTGGCCTGCATAGTTTCCAATGAGAATATCATTCTTATCATTGTTCCTTTTTATAATCTGTCTTTATTTTCTGATAGGTTTCTTGATGTTTCACTCTATATTTGGGTTGCAACAGTTTATTATAACAAATCTATGTTATTAATTAATTTTTGAACTGCTTTTTTTGTGTGTGTGCGTGATTTTTGAATCCACAGTGAAGGGCCTTTATCATTTTTGGGAAATTCCCATTCATTATCTCTTTACATTTTTCTGCTATATCATCTCTTTCCTTGTGTTACTTTTTTACTGCTACCATAATAATTTGCCACACATTTTGCAGCTTAAAACAATACCTATTTATTATGCAATGTTCTGTTGGTTAAAAGTACAACAGAGGTCATACTGGGCTAAAATTCTGATTTTTGTGTTCCTTATTGCATTCCTTGTTTGAGGCTATAGAAGTTAATCAGGTTCATTCAGGGTGTTGGCAGAATTCAGTTTCACACAACTAAAGGACTTATGATTGTAATTCTTTGTTGACTGTCAGCCTGCAGTGGCCCTTAGGTCCTAGGGTCTCTTTTCCAGTCTTCACATTCAGAACCAGTGACAATGTATCACATTGTTTTCACACTTGGGGTCTCCCTTACTTCCCTTGCTGATATACCTTTTCTGCCTTCTTCCACTGTCACAACTCTCTGATTCCACCCATAGAGTTTTGTACTTTTTAGGGTTCCTGTGATTAGATTGTGCCTACCTACATAATACCAGATAATCTCCTATCTTTATTTATATAACATGATTTTCATTCGCAAAGTCCCTTTCACCAATTATCATAGCCTATTCACAAGTTCCAAGGTTTATAGTTTGGTCATCTTTGGGCAGCCATTATTTAGCATAGCACATTTCCTTCTGGGATTCTAATAAAATTAATATAAATCTATTTTATACTGTTCCATAGCTTTT
Organism: Corynorhinus townsendii; assembly: GCA_026230045.1. NCBI lineage: Eukaryota > Metazoa > Chordata > Mammalia > Chiroptera > Vespertilionidae > Corynorhinus > Corynorhinus townsendii. The sequence continues at coordinate 103,011,530 of JAPDVU010000003.1, forward strand.
GCATATACTTGCCCTCTACCTCTCCCTGTCTCATTATATATACATATATTTTCCTCTTTTTAAAAAAATTTTGTCATTGTTGACAGTATTATAGATGTCTCCCATTCCCCCCCTCCCCCCCCAGCCCCCCGCCTTACCCCTCTCTACTCAGCCCCTGCTCCACCCCAGGCCTTCACCACACTATTATTTGTGTCCATGAGGTATGAATACTGGTACAGTATACTAGAGGCCCGGGGCATGAAATTTGTGCACTGGGGGGTGTCCCTCAGCCCGGCCTGTGCCCTCTCACAGTCTGGGAGCCCCGCGTTCGATCACCCTAAGAGGTAGGCCCCGCCCACCCGGCCGGGGCTCTGTGATGGATCGACCCCGCAGAGGGAGGCCCCACCCACTCGCCACAGCCCTTGGAGTGATTGTGGAGCCGCTCCACCCCCACCCCCCATTGATCAATCGCCCCGCCGGCTGGCGGCCTGGGCCTCCCTCTGCAAGGCGATCATGGAACCTCCCCGATGGATCAATCGCCCTGCTGGCTGGTGGCCTGGGCCTCTGCAGGGCGATCATGGGGCGATGGCGGGGGCCCCGAACAATTGCATCGCACCTGCCTTGGCTGGCCTGGAACCAGTGGGTATCATAGCGTGGTCATCTGGAAGGTTGTTCAGGACGTCCTGAAGGTCGTTTGGCTGTCCAGTCTAATTAGCATATTATGCTTTTATTATTATAGATAAGTTCTTTGGTTAATCTCTATTTGTTTTAATGTGTGTGTTTTTTTCATTGATTTTAGAGAGAGAGAAAGGGAGAGGGATAGAGAGATAGAAACATCAATGAGAGAGAAACATCAATTCACTGTCTCCTCATGCCTCCTACTGGGGATCAAGTGGACAACCTAGGAATCAAACCTGGGACCTCTTGGTTCATAGGTTGACACTCAACCACTGAACCACACTGGTCGGTTAACCTCTATTTGTTTTAATATGTCTTTTTTATTGGACTATTTTCTCATTCACTGATTGTTTCCTTGGTTCTATGAAGTCTACTGATAAGTCCATTGAAGACATTATTGTCTTTTTTAGTGTATTTTTAATTGGTAGCATGGTGTCTTTTTTATAGTTTCTTACTTTGTGCTGAAATTCCCCATCTGTTTATGCAAGTTGACTATCTTTTCAACTTTTAATTAACTCTTAAAATGTTAATTATAGTTATTTTAAATTCTTTGTCTGAAAGTTCCAAAATCTGGTTTATCTGTAGTCTGATTCTGTTGGTTTGTGATTCTGACTACATTGATTTTTCTTCTTTGTATGTCTTATATTTTTTGGATGACACCTGGACATTATATATGGGACAGTAGTAACTGACATTCATACTATTTATGCTGGAAATGGGCCCAACTCGTCTTATGCTAGGCCTTTAATGTTGAGATTTAAGACATTCTACTCAGGAGTTGAGGGAGGTATGTATTTTCTTGTTTTAGTTACTCTCAGTGCTTTTAATTCCTTTACCTTTTCCTTGTGTTAATCTAGGGGCTGGTTTGTCAGAATGTTTTACTCGGTGCTCCTATTTTACCTTCATCTTTAGGCTTTCCTTTGATCCTATACTTCAAAGAAGCTCTCTATACTATGGCTGCTTCTGCAACAGTATCCTTCTATTATTTGTTACTGGATACTTGCAAGCCTGGTGTTTGGGGGACATGGGCTTGTTTTCTGTTGTTCTGGTTCAGACTTCGTTTTAGGCAGGCGCTGCTCTGGGTCTTGGATGTAGGGCTTTCCCACTCTTCCTGCCTATTCCCAAGTAGTTAGAGAATATCTAAATATCAGGACTCAAGGTAAAATCCTGCCTATCTCCAGAGCAGAGGGTTTTTTCTGTTCTCATTCTCCAGCTGCACTAGGCTTTCTCCTATAACCTGAAATTGAAAGGCTTTGTATTCTTTTCTAAGATGTGAAAGACTTTGTTTCATAGAGGATAGAGAGAAGGGGGAGTCTAAGCTGGGCTTTGTGTCTTTTCTGCAACAGTTACTGCTTCCCTTCCTTCTCCTGCAGCCCTGAAGGAAGTTCCTCAGTCTTCCATGCTGTTCTGGGCTTCATCGTGAGTAATGCAGACTTAGTGTCTGCTCCTCTGAAGGTTTTATTCTCTCACATTAGCTCACATTTGGATTCAGCAATTTATTAAAAGCTTTATCTGTTTCTCTGTTTCCTTCTTTTTTTTTTCTTCATCTGTTTCTTACCAGCTTATATGCTACCCAGTGTTTATTTTTCCTGTGCTCTGCCCCAAGGAAGCAAATTCTTGTATGTCTCCTTGGAGGCTCCTGTCTTTCTTCAGATTTCAAGGCTAGTTGTTTGGCCTGCAACCTCAGTTCTCTTATACTTCTGTAGATTATCTGGCTTTCTCTTGTAATTAATGTAGGCGTGACCCTTTACAGCTTCCTACAAGCAAAATGGAAATTCTCTGTTTCTCTTTAAAACTTCATATTCCTAATCAATAATTTTCCAATTTGTATTTTCAAAAAATATTATGTGAACCAAGAACTATAAAAAAACACTCATTAACTGCCTGCTACCCCAGGTAAGAAATTTGTAGATACAGCATTGGATACAGGTGATTTACTGGGGAATGTTCTTTTTTTAAAATAAAAAAAATATATACATATATTTTTTTATTGATTTCAGAGAGAGGGGAGGGCGAGGGAGATGGAAACATCAATAATCAGAGAGAATCATTGATTGGCTGTCCCCTGCTTGCTCCCAATGGGAATCAAGCCTGCAACCCAGGCATGTGCCCTGACCAGGAATCAGACTATGACCTCCTGTTTCATGGGTCAATGTTCAACCATTGCACCACATTGGACGGGTATGGGGAATGTTCTTGATCACACCACCTATAATGAAGTGGGAAGAGAGGATTGGTCAGAAAGAAAAGTGATGCAATTATAAGGGAGACCTCAAGCCATTCCATGGGAAAGCTCTGAAAGTGGAGATGTCCTCAAATGAGTCAAAGGACCTAATATTTTTGATCTCCTAAATGACTAGTGTTTGAATGCAGATTGCTCTTGCTCCTGATGAGGGGACATAACTTTGTGTGAGACAGGTTCTTTCTGGGGAGGAATTCAGCTGTGAGCCATAACCCAGTAATCCTCCTTTGAACTTTCCAGGAAATGAGCATCTCTATCCTAAAGGGGGTTTTTGATGATCCTCTATAGTATCTACTACATTGCCATTTCTTATATTATAATTTTTTAGTAGGAAAAATTTTAGTTTTTCAAACTTCATATAACTTATTTAAAACACAGCCTTCTTTATATTACTAAGTGTGTTGTTTTGTCTCGGTTAAATCATATGTATTCTTTAGCCCCTCTATGCCCTCTTCACTTCTTCCCCACTAACTACCCCCGCTGCAATTACCACACTGTTGTCCATCTCCATGAGTTCTCTCTTTTCTTTTTTGCTCAAATTGACATAATTCTTGACCTTATGTTTTTATTTCATTACAGTTAATTTTTGTCACTTTATTTTCTAGTTGACTAGAAAGAGATTTTTTTCCATTTCAGTTTTTCATTTTCTTTCTCCCTACAAAACATGCAATTAGCAGTTTTCAAAAATGTGCTCCAAGCAAGCTTTTATAATTATCTAAAGACATCCCAGCATTACATTTTTTGAAACCTGAAAAATGTGTGTTTCAAATTTATTTTATAGTTTACCATATAAAAGAGCAAACTCCCATACTGAGAATTCTACTGAGGCTTAATTTCTTAGTCTTTTGTAATTTTATCTACTTTCTTAACCAGTACATCATACACTTGAGAATGCATATGATTCTGTTAAGAAAGAATGAGGATAAATGTCATTTTTTAATTTAAAAGACCTTGGAGAAATAAAATAAGCAAGATATTTTTTAGCTTCATATTTTGCTTAGTGGCTGTAAAAACTTATAGTTTAAAGAAATTGTTTATCAGTAAGATCTAGTGCCGCAGATTTGATATGTAGGATGTACTTTATTCATCTGCTATCTAGTATGTCTATGCTTCATACTAGACGTTTAGTGAACTATGAACAAAATATTTAAAGTCAGTGTTTTTCCATTACTAATTATAATATATAACTGATTAACAATTTAACTTCACAGTATATGGTTTTGCTGTCATTAATACTCTCCTAATCTTTTCTTTGCATCAGTCTTACTTAGACAAATCAGTTCACTTACCTCTGCCTGCATTCCCTAATTTACATAGGAACATTTGATTAATAAAATCTGTGGATTTCAGGAATGGAATAATTTTCTTTATATCTGAGCCATATCTTTTAGGTACATTTCTTAAGGGTACATGATTACTCATTTTCATTCTAGATTATATTTTTATATACACCAATTGTTTGTATGATTTAAAAAATGAATGACAAAATTTAAGAACTTGAACATACCAAATTAAGTTATTAAATATTTATTTTATTGACATTATGCTAGGGGTCTATGAGAATACAAAAAATTAAAAAAGTAAATAAAAATTGTAACATTATGAAGTGGTAGAAACATAAGGTTGCTTATTAAAATGCAACTCACAATGAAAGTAATATCTTAAGTAAAAGTAGAATTATTATGTTTTTCTAGAATTATAAAACATTTAACATTTGAAAATAATCAACACTTGTGAAAGCAAACTTTAGAAAATAACATAAATCTTACTTTTTAAAAAATATATTTTTATTTATTTCAGAGTGGAAAGGGGAGAGATAGAAACATCAATGATGAGATAGAATTATTAATCAGTTGCCTCCTGCACATCCCACACTGAAGATTGAGCTCACAACCTGGGTATATGCCCTGACTGGGAATTGAATTGTGACCTCCTGGTTCATAGGTTGATGCTCAACCACTGAGTCACGCTGGCCTGGCAAATCTTACTTTTTTTTTTTTTTTTTTTTTTTGCTGATTCATGTATTTATAATCACCTTGGCCTTGGATATGTCTCCAGGTCACTTAAATTTGGTAAGATTTGATAATAATTGCAGCCATGGGTTTTCATAACATTGTTTCTCTCACCAGTTAATTATATTTTTAGTCAAATAAATTTCTTAAAATCTATAAATCTCTGTAAATGAGATTTTCTTAATATAGGTAAAGACCAATATATAATTGTGTCTTTTAAAATCATCATAATAAAATGTTATGTTTTAAGTCATATTGTTTTAATGCAGGCATTAGATCTATAGAATTTCATTTAAGACATTAATATTTGTTTTGAATATTTTGTTTTCCTATAGTTGGTAAATTTGTTAAGAGTACTTGATAAATTTCTCATGTTGTAATGGCAATTTTCTTCATGGAAATCAGTAATTCTCTTTCTTAAAAGAGTTTGCTCTTACTATCAAGAAAAATAGCCAGCCCTAGCTGGTTTGGCTCAATGGATAGAGCACCGGCCTGTGTACTGAAGGGTCCTGGGTTTGATTCCAGTCCAGAGCACATGCCCAGGTTGTGGGTTCAATCCCCAGTGGGGGGCATGCAGGAGGCAGCCAATCAGTGGTTCTCACCCATCCTTGATGTTTCTATCTCTCCCTTTCCCTTCTTCTCTGAAATCAATAAAACTATATTAAAAAAAGAAAAGAAAAACAGTGAAAATCAAAATAACATCACAACCATAGTGTGACTGAAGAGAAGAGGAAAATATAGAGTGAGAGAGATAAATGGATAGCTTGAAAGAATGCATTTCAGCCTAGAGTTGACAAATTCTCTGTTTAGGGCCCAAGAACTTTCCCAAACATTAAGAAATTCCTCAAGTGTTAAGATTATAAACCTCACTCAAGACTGTGTAGGGAAAACTCCCCATCTAGGACACCTGTGTATTATTTCTATGTATAAAATGTCTGAGAATGAATGTTGTTTTTTAAAATATGTTTTTATTGATTTCAGAGAGAGGAAGGGAGAAGGAGAGAGATAGAAGCATCTGTGATAGAGAAATATTGATGGGCTGCCTCCTACATACCTCCTACTGGGGACTGAGTCCACAACACTGGCATGTGCCTTGACCTGGAATCAAACTGGTGACCTCTTTGTTCATGGGTTGACACTCAACCACTGAGAAACACCAGCCGGGCTGAATTAATGGTGTTTGTTTTTTTTTTAATAAATGAAAATAAATGTTCAAATAAAACTGAAAAGTTACTACTTTGTCTTTTTCCTAACCTGTACTAATTTTTCCTACAAAAGATTTTTTTTACAGAACCTGTTGTTAATTGTTTTCTGATGATTATGTATTATTTTTATTTTTAAAGTAAAAATTATACAAAAAATGTAGTGATTAATTCATTTATTTGTATAGGACACAAGGCCAAGGAATATTCCCTTGTTCAAATTTATTTTTATTTTTATTACATGTTAACAGATAAGTTTTTCATGTATGCTTTGCAGTTGGGAAAAAGGAGTTTTGACTATGTTCCTCTCAGATGAGAATTGAAATAAATAGGCACAATGTTGTTTTTTAAATAATTGGGGGTTATTTGCTGGATGATAGAGTTGGGTATAAGGCTGAGATTTATGTTTATACCATTTCCTTTGGGAATTTAAGTTATGTAAGGATGAAGATCACATACTATGTTTACTTTCCTTTAAAATACATTGTGAGGAATCTATAAACATTAACAAGAACAGAAACCTGCCCATATTCTTCTCTGTGAGAAGTGGTGATAAGACTTCTCTGTATGGATGGAAAAATCTGCTTGATAATGACTTTTGTAATTAAAATATTTGACCTGTTGGTGGGTAAAATGTTACATGGTTTGTCCACTATTAGAAAATTAAAATTATGATTGCAGACAATATGTATAAACAGAACCCCAATATTCTATTAAATTTTATAAGAAAATAGTTGCAAAAAATCTTATTATAGGGATTCACTCTCTGAGACATGTCTGTTTTTATCCATACATGCTATTTACACACACACACATACTTAGTTGCTTTGATTAGTTCCATTTGATATTTAACTTAATCACCAAGAGCAGTATTCTTGCAATTTTGAAGTCTCTAAATTAAACATAAACCTGTAAGATATGGAAAAAAGTTTTAAATTGGAGAAATCAATGTTCCTGGATGTAATTGAATAACAGTATACTACAATCCAACAGTATAACTGTGATGTGAACCTGTATAGATCTAGAATTTTTCTAAAGTAATTTTATTTTCATTAATTAATCTTAAATAAAAATAAATATTCATGCTTCACTCAGAATTCAGCTGCAGAAACAAACAAGACTAATTACATATAGATTTTTCTCCTTTTCATGGGTTCATGTTTACCTTTCTTCCTTACATTGCCTTAGTAGAGGGGATCACTTTAGCTGGGAAGAATCATAGGAAATGATCCTGGAGAATGAAAAGTAATAAAAGAAGTAGTAGATCCAAAAAAGAATTTATATCTACAGTCACTAAAAGTCAGAAGTAACATGATTATTATATTACTTTGGGTAGCTTTTCCTTTGCTAACTGTGTTTATTACAATGTGCTAATAGTAAATACGTTCATAAAAACAGTTCTTCTCAAAGCGTGTTTCCTAGATTAGCAGTTTGAGACCGCCTGAGAGTTTGTTACAAGTGCAAATTCTCACCGTTCACCCAGACCTGCTGAATCAGGAACTCTGGGGGTAGGGTTCTAGGACTCTGTTTAAACAAGCCTTGCAGATGATTCTGATCTACACTAACATTTGAGAATCATGGCCTTAATGTAGGCGCTTGCTTCAGAAATAACAGAGTAGCTCTTCCTTCAGAATATTGTCTGTAAGTAAATACTTAAATCTGAGTTTCCTCTCTGAGTTCTCCTTTCTCTAAGGCTGTCCACTCAGATAAGATGAAACAAAGTCAAATAGAAGTAATGGTAAGGCTGTGTGTACACAAAGGATTCAGATTATGCTTTTTTGAAAGTAAGAAAGAAGGAATTCTGATTATTTCCTAATCCCTAATCATTTACTTGCTTTGAAAAAGATGAAATAGTTTAGTTTCAAGCAATAGTACTATGTTGCAAATTATTCTATGATTAATTACCTTTTTGTCATTATGTTTTCTCATGCCTAACAAATATGTTACTTAGCGTTGTGGCAGAACTTTTATTATTTGGAAGCATTGTTTAATTCCTTATTATACATGTTTTCTGTGTGGATGAAAGGAGTGGTCATCTAATATTATATTATTAAATTAAATTTTTAAAATACATCAGAGTCACATTTTGTGAGAGTAAATATATGTGTTTTTTAATTAACATAGCTGTTAAAAGAGCTACTATTGTTGATCTCTCACTATGTCCAGGTACTTTTCTATGTACTATACATGCCTTAGCTCATTTAATCCTCACTAATTAGTGACTATGATCATTTTCATTTTTCAGGCATAGGAAGTCTAATGTCCCAAGGTCATCTAGATACCATATGATAGAACTAGAGTTCCAGGCTAAGCAGTCTTACTCCAAAACACTTTTTGTATTTGCCTGAGCAGAATTATTTTTTACATGTTTTTTTCTTCTTTTTGCATATGCTACTCAAAGTGTTTTTAAGAATATCATACGGTGCTTATGTAAGGTCATATAACTGAAAACTTAATAGTGAACAATATACAGTTAAACCTTCATTCTTGAAAGTTTCCTATCTCAAACATTTTGGTTCTTGACCAAGTTGTTCATGAAAATAATGTCTTGGTTGTTGAACCAAACTTTGCACTGGAGGTGACAACCCTTTCATGCAGATACATCAGCATGACAAAAGGCGTTTCTCACATCACAAAGGTGAGAATGAAAGTCAGTTTATTTCTAAACCTCTCTTGTTAACATCTCAGGATATTGTGCTGTGAATATTTTTTCTGTTGTTGTGTGTGTGTGTGTGTGTGTGTGTGTGTGTGTGTGTGTGTGTTGTCTGTGTGTTTCTTTTTTGCTTTTGTTGCTAGCCAAATGGAAGCTTAGCACAATTTTAAAATATAAATAGGTCATCAAGAGTGCTGATGTTGCTAAAGATGTGAAAGAAACAATGATCACAGGCAATTGAAGAGGTAGAAAAACTTGTTGATTTGGATAAGTGAAAAGCAGTTAGCCTGTAACAGCACTTCAGAGGCAGTGATATGTAAAAAGTTAAGATGCTGCATACTGACCTCCAGAAAGACACCCTGGAAGGAGTGCTGAAAGTGATTCCTTTAAGGCTAGTAGGGGGTGGATCAATAAATTAAGGAAGTGTGTGTTTATAAATTAAACAGTACATTAGACATGTACTTATATAAGGAAGGTTAAAATGGAATCATTTGGGGATCTGGAATGAATTTATTCAATTTACATTCTTTTTAATGGGAAAAAAATGATTTGGTTTTTTAACAAATTGCTTCTCAAACAGCCTTATGGAACAAATGAAGCTTGAGAACCGAGTTTGGTAAATACAACTAAGTGGGCTTATGAAATGGAACATGCCTACTTTAGCAAAGCAATTCAATTGTATTACACTGAATTCCAATTATTCCTTTATTTGTTTACCTTTTGAGGGAATTTTCAGGGAATTTTTTAGATCAAGAGTTAATTCTTTGTAATTGGCACAGTGATCCATGTAGTAAGTGTTGAAAAATGTTTTCTTTTAGGGATAGAATGATAGACAAAAAAAGATATATGGAGAACTTCTTTTCTTAAAGCTTCTAGAACTATGAATAGTGTCTGCGGCCCTCAAAGGTTACAGAACCCTAAATCTTTTTCACCATATAGTCATTCTAATTTAGCTGCAGTCTTTGGAGTAGCCTTATGATTGATGTGAAATTTTACCATGTCCCTTCTACATATTATTCAGAGGATTAGATTGAACTTTTATTATTTTCAAAGGTTTTAATTTAGAAATAAAAAGTTTATTTCATTTTTTATTTTGAACTATATTTACTAGTCTTTATGTCTTAATTTCAACAGCATCACTGCAAAACTTGAAAGAGCTTTAGAAAAAGTTGCTCCTCTTCTTCGTGAAATTTTTGTAGACTTTGCCCCATTCCTATCTCGTACACTTCTTGGCAGTCATGGACAAGAGCTATTGATAGAAGGTATGCTTTCTCTCTCTATTCTAATTATTTTAGTTTCCTATAATGTTTCTATTAATCATGACATAATTTGTACTTCTGGAGGAAAATTTACTGTCAAAGAATATAAAGACATTGCTTCCACGAATGCTAATAAGATATTATGTATACTTTCTTCTTGTTCATTTTTTAAATAACAGATTTGCACAGTCAGTCTTATTGTACAGCTAATAACAGAATGAAGAACTTTGAAAAAGTTGGATGGGACTCTCTGGTCCTTATGATCCTAATCTACAGGGCTGCCGTATATCCTTCATTAGGATGCTGTGTTTACTAAGCAAGGATCTCTAAAATTTCCTTCAAAGAGGCAGGCTTCTTTAAGTGACTTTTGTTGATTCACATAACATTTGTTATATGAGAATCCTTAACTGAGAAAATGTAAAGAAATACTTAACTGGGAATTGATGAAGCTGTTGTCTTTTACTCAGTAACAGCTTAAATGGAGTAAGAAGGTAAATTAACTCTCATGAAGATTTAATGCATTTGTAATAGAGTAGCTTTGAAAAATATTATCTGGAGCCTTATATATTTAAAAAAAGTTTTGTTTTCTAAATAGTCATGAAATTCAGAAGGGGCTAATCAATATGCAGATGATCCTGTGAGTGAATAATTGCTTTAGGTGCCATTTGTTGGATTTAGAAGCCTCATATATATATATTTATTTGCTTTTCACTTCCTATTTACTCTATGTTTCCTATGCCTTTTCTATCATCCTCTCAACTGCTTTTGCACTGTCTGTTTCTATTAGAAATATTTACTAACTGGACTGAGTTTAAATCCTTATTCCACCACTTTCTTAGCTTTATGACCTTTTGAGACTAAGTTGGCCATTTGTAGCTTAGTTCCTTTCTATAAATTGTCATCAATGATAGCACCAACCTCCCAGGACTCTTGGGAGGATTACATTATATAATGCATATAAAGCTTTTAGAACACATGTGGGCTGTTCACTTTTTATAAAAAAATATTGCATTCTTACTCTAGGTTAAGTGGTATCTTAGGTACTTGGAATATATTAGTAGCTAACAGACAAATATCCCTGCCTTGTGGAGCTTTAAATCTAGCAAGGAGAGACAATAAATAAGCATTAAGCATAAATATTTAAATCATATAAAATGTTGAAAGTTGGCAAATGCTATGTAAAAGAATAAGTACCACACTAGTGACTGGGATTATAGAAATGGCAGGGTTATACTGCAGTTTTAAAAAGGGTGATTGAGTTTTAATAAGCCAATAGTAAAAGTTATATTTGATCAAAGATTAAAAGGAGGTGAGCCATATACCTTACTAGAGAGTACTCTAGGCAGAGAGAATTGTCAGTGTAGTGACCCTATAACATGTTACTTTTACAATAAGAAAGAAATTGAATAAGCATTATTGAAAACATAAATCTTAAATGTTTCCTTATTCCCTAAAAATCTTCTATTTTTCTACCAGAGGCCTGGTGCACTGGAGAGAGGTCCCTCAGCCCAGCCTGCTCCCTCTCACAGTCCAGGAGCTCTCAGGGGATGTCCTACTGATGACTTAGGCCTGCTGCCCCCAGGGAGCAGGCCTAAGCTGCAGTCTGGCCTCCCTCTGTGGGAGGCAGCCGGCTAATCAGGGGAAGGCACTGCCCTCATTGTTGCTGCTGCCTCTGCCGGCCGCCACGGCTGCCTGAGCCTCGGCCCAGCCCTCGCAGCAGCAGCAGCTGCCATCCGTGGCTGCAGCTTTGTCCTGAAGGATGTCTGGTCTAATTAGCATATTACCCTTTTATTAGTATAGATATTTAAGTGTATCTTTTCCTAAAGTGTTTTGAGAAATATATAGTAGAAATTTGTAATTATCAAGGACATACTAAAATAAACACAGAACACATTTAGTAAAATAACAATACTAGTAATGAGTCCAGTACGGTAATTAAAAATGGCACACAAATCTGCCCCAAGTTCCCCAGCAGCCAAAGCAAAGAAGGATTTATGTTAAGTTATAAGACTCACATTAGTGGTTCCTAAGTGACAGTTTATGACACTTTAAAATGTAAGGAATTGCTGTCAGGTAACTTTTTAATTGGTCTATATCTGTCAGGACTCCATTTATGTAGCTCCCTTTCCAGACATCTGGACTGTTTCTTATTTTCTTCCCAGCACTTCAAAGAGAAGATAAGAGAAATGGCTGGGTAATCGAGAATAATTTTTCTTGGGCTTATCTGAGTTTACCTCCAATACTCTGGATTGAGTTGAAAGAGCATTAGAATATGCCACTTGGATTTTTAAAAAGGACTATGCTAAAAATGAAACATTGGAACAAGTTACATATTGAAAGTTCACTTTGTGTTCCCCGGGCAAAATAAAATTTTATTTTATAACTTTTCTGCATCCAAAGATATAACCTAATTTTAATATATCAGATATATGTCCTGTGTTTAAGATTATGCAGATGGATTTTTCATATTCTTTTTGGTATTAAAATGATTTTTCTTAATAAAATGACACTAAATGGTAGGTCCTAGGTTTTGGGTTCTGTTTTTTAAATGCCATTATTTAGCAAAATATGAAATTGACAATTTTAAAATATGGTCCTTCAAATTTTTTCCAGTTTATACAATCCAAAAATCTAGAAACTTCTGCCATATAACAGAACAACATTTGGTATCCTTCACAGTTTAGTCATAACCATTTTTTTCAGATTCAACTCATCTCTATCTTCTTCTGTAGAAGACATTCCTTAAATATGTAAACAAGTTATGCATTATCACATTTACTTGTTTTTCTACAACTCTTCTTTCTGCATTGGATCTTTCTCCTTTTTTCTATCCCCCAAATTCTTTTCATCTTTTGAATCCTGCTTCAGGTTTCTTATGCCAAATTAATGCCATCACTTTGTGGTCCTGTGGCATTATATTTATATAATATTAATAAAATTATTTTTACTTGTAAATAGAAATAATCTTATTGTTTATATTAACATTGTTTAACTTAGATTCTGGTACATAATATTCAGTATTTTTTCTTGTACTTCAATAGAACATTATGTTTTTGCTAATCATTTTTGGTGAAGGTAAGTTTTAAAAATAAGGGAAGATGGGTAACATTGTTGTGTGGTGAGAATTCCCAATATTGATCATGAACACCCATGAGGTAGCTGCTACATTCATTCAAGGTTGATTCTTGCTCTTCACCCCAGCTTCTGGAACTAATGTGCTTTCATGTTCTCATTCTTTAACAAGTACTCTTGATTATTCTTTCATTTTCTCTCTGTTCCCTTTTTTTCTATAACTTAATATATTATTCCTCTCCTCTGAGAAGAAAAACTGTCAAACTCTTGTGAAGAACTCAGGAGATTTACATGATAAAAATATCTTTACCCAAGCTATTAATCAGTTCTGTTTAAAAAATAATGCTAATGATGAATAAATTGCTTTGCTTTTGACTTTACCATATATATATGTATATGGTAGGAACAAAGCTGCATTAGGTAACTAAAGGTATTTTAGAGTCTTACAAAAAGAAACAGTGGGTACTCTTATTTTAAACTAGAGGCCTGGTGCACGAATTCGTGCACAGGTGGGGTCCAGCTGGCCCAACCCGATTGGGGCCTATTGGGGTCAGGGTGGTCTGATCAGGGGCATGGCCAGCTGGGAGGAGGAGCTATGGGAGGTTGGCAGGTCAGCCCCACCCTCTGGTTGAACTCCTGGTCAAGGGGACAATTTGCATATTAGCCTTTTATTATATAGGATAATCATAAAATATATTTGAATTGCACTTTGTCTTATTTTATATTCAGTTTTTCTTAACACACATGTATTTAAATTTTTTCTTATACGATAATTGATCTTTGGTAGTTTATATTGTTATGTACTTTAAAATATAAATTAAGATAATATTCTTTAAGTTTTTAAGTTTGTCACTTTTATTAGTCACACCTTTTATTTGACTAATAAAAATGACAAACTTAAACGTATTCTTGTATGATTCTAGAGTAATCAATATAGTTCACATCTTTTAAGGGCACTCATTAACAGTAGCTATTTTTACATTGCTTTTGGTGTGTATATGTTTCTCTTGGCAATAATTAAGGATATCTGAAGACAGTAGTTATTTGGAGCTTAGCTTTAAAAGGATTCCAGCTTTTCAATTTGCAAACTAATACATAAAAATTAGATTAAATATGTATGTAACTATCAAACCCATCAGCCCATGATGACAAAGCAACCTTTGATACAAAATTGTTATATTTGTCTTGCTGCAGCAATGGAGAATGCAATTCAGAGATACTGTGGAGTTTCTTTTAAAGAAGGAGTTGTGAGGAGCTTATTTTGAAGTTTGTATTTAAGTAAATAGGGCCAGTTATAGATTGGTTGCCGACTGTCAGGAGGTGGGTTAGATATTGCTAATTTTTATTTAGGGGACCTAAGAGCTACAGTGGGCCTAGAGTTGTAATTAGTAATAGAGAAACAGTAGTTACTCAAGTTAATGAGAAGAGAAGATGCTTAGGTGTGTGTATGTTTGTCAGCATAGTGTGCTTCCCTCTTTCTTGTTTCACCATGGCATAGAGTGGCCCTTTAAAATCACTGTTTATAGTCTGTGAGCATTTTATATTTGTTTAAGACTCAGAATATTTAAGTTAACGTAATTATCATTGGGATACAGCATAAGTTTCATAAGCATCCAAGGACAGGAAATGAAATACAGTTAGACTTCAGGCAGCCTAGAAATGGGAGAGAGAAGTCAGTAACCAAGGCTACTCCCTTTAACTCTTAAAGCAACTTCATAGCCTCCTATTTGTGCTTCTCTCTGTGTATGAACTCATTTGTTTTCTTCTCACCCAGACTAGCTTCACTCTCTTAGTCATTCGAACATAGCCCAGCATAACATCCATTCTTAACTCCAAATGTACTTTTAATGTAAATATCTCTCATTATCTGACTATAAATCATTATCTATCTAGAGAGAATGTGAATGGCTTAGCCTTGGGTTAGGTGTCTATCTCTGTTATAATTAGTTAAGATTGATGTGGATATGAAAGACAAGGTTGAATGTTACATAGGCTCCTCTTCTTAGAAGCTGTATATAACTTGAAACATCTTGGAAAAATGGTAGCAGTACAGCAAATGTTACTTATGAGTCTACTACTTCTAGTGACATTAGTAAATATTAAATCATATAATATTCAAGAATCTTTATAGTTTCCAAGACTAGCATATTTTAAACATATTTAAATATAGCCTGAAATTTCCACCTCCACCAAAAGAGAACATCACTAAAATCTTATTATGAAAGGAATAAGCTTAGTCAAGAATCTCATAACACCCTTGGGTCATATACAATAACAATATGACTACATAATTAGAAAAATATGTATTAAGTATAATTTTAGTAGTTATTTTGAAATTGTAATAATATAAAAACTGTACATGACATGACAAATTCAGGGAAAATGGCAATGGTGGCATAGTTTTTACATATCCCTGAATTCTTCCATGAAAAACAGACATAACAATCCTATATAATAAAAGGGTAATATGCAAATAGACCAAACAGCAGAACAACTGAACAACCAATCAAAGTGTAATATGCTAATGATATGCTAAGGCTGCTCAACGACTTGCTATGACGAGCACTGATCACCAGGGGGCAGATGCTTCGACCAGTAGGTTAGCTTGCTGCTAGGGTCTGGCCAATCAGGACTGAGAAAGATGGGCTGGACATGCCCTGGAGCCCTCCTGTGGTCCCTCACCAGCCCAATCATGCACTAGTGGGGTCCCTTAGCCTGGCCTTTGCCCTCTCGCAATCCAGGACCCCTTGGGGGATGTTGGAGAGCCAGTTTCAGCCCAATCCTGCAAGCAACTCCCCTTGGGAGGGCACCAGACATAGGGCTCATGGATGGCAAGTGCTGCTGTGGCAGCCCAAGCCTCTTCCAATCAGGATTGATTAGGTGTGAGCCTGCGGCAGGCACAGTGGGGCCAGGATGAGCCTACAGCGTAGGAGCTGTAGGCAGTGTTGGACTGCGAGTTTTGGCCCAATCCCTGCAGGCCATCCAGAGGGACCCCAACCATGCACGAATTCATGCACCAGGCCTCTAGTAGATAGTAAAATAATTACTACCCCCCTTAATAACTACTAGTTCATTAGCAATAACATATGGACACTTACAATGAAACTAAATGACAAAGTATCCCATTGAACTCCAAAATATGACTGGATGAGGATAATCTGTATATATAAAAGCCTAAGCAACCATTACGACCAAATGACTGGAATGACGTGAATGACTGGATGACTGCATGACTAGTCGCTATGATGCACACTGACCAGCAGGGGGCAGACACTCAATGCAGGAGCTGCCCCCTCATGGTCAGTGCACTCCCACAGCCAACCTGCTGCAGCCCCTCTCCCTGGCTGGGCAACCTCCCATGGCCCTGCCCCCCAGCCAGCCAACCTCCTGTGGCTCCTCCCACTGGCCAGCTAACCTCCCACAGCCCCTCCCACCAACTGGCCAACCTCCTGCAGCCCTTCTCCCCAGACAGCCAACCTCCTGTGGTCTCTACCCTTGCTGGCCGTCCCCCCCCCCCCACCCCTACCCCCATAGGCCCCAATCGCAAAGCTGGCCAGCCAACCTCCTGGGGCTACCCCCCCCCATAGGCCTCAATCACCGGCCAGGCCGAGGGACCCCACCCGTGCATGAATTTGTGCACTGGACCACTAGTTTATCTATAATATAAAGTGTACATGGTATCAGCAGATACATGGAAGAAATGGTAGAGAACAAGAGAGCATCTGAGGATCCTTGTCTATAAATACTTTGTGGAAAACCAACGGAGGGCCAATTTAAAGGACAGCTGCTAAAACAAGGAAGCTTTTACATACTATAATAGCAGATGAGTCCAAGGGTTCCAGGGTAAGGCTTCCATAGCTAGAGCCATCTGGGCCCCATGAGAAATTAACCAACCAAAGTTCTCTTCCAAGACAAAGTCTCACATTTAGGTTAAACTACTATGAATAGAACTCAGACAAAGAGAAAGCCCAAATAAAAATGGGAAAGACAGACAGAGCTAGTATATCTCAGAAAGTAGGCTGTTAAAATTTTTAAAACTCCATGAAAACAAACAAGTGGGATCTCTAGAATCTGAAGAAAAATAAAAATAAAAGTTAACTGAATTACCTAAAATTTCAGGTATAATAATTGAACATAAAATAATAACCAGCAAAAAGGATCTTAATCCCATGTATTGCAATAAGAAAAATGAAAAAAATAGCCCCTCATACCATAAAAGCATGCCAGAAAAAGGATAAGTATTTAAATAAGCTGAAGGACATTAGAAAATAATACAGGATATGAAAGAACAATTTAAATCAGAATTTAGAGAATCTCACAAATTAGGTGATAGAACTTAGGAAAGAATTCAAAATAAAGGAAAAACAATTTTATGAATGAAGGCTAAATTAGAAGAAATAAAGTAATGAATAATCTTTACAGATAAGGAATAAGAGAAATTTAAGATAAAAAGATAATTTTTGAATATTCAAAAAAATAATGACTAAAGAGACTAGAAAAGATGAGGGATAAGTTTAGAATATCTAACATACATAAGAATTTCCAAAGGAAAAAAAATACAAAAGCAAATAACAGAAAAGTAATAGAATCAGTTATTCAAAGAAACTCCTAGAATTTTTTTTAAAGGAGATTTTTCACCTAGAAGAAAACATAGGCAATAAAATTTTGGACATTTCTCTTAGGAATATTTTTTCTAATATATGTTCTCGTGCAAGGGAAACAAAAGAAAAATATTAATCATGGGACTACATCAAACTAAAAAGTTTTTGCAAACAAAAGAAACTATCAACAAAATAAAAAGACAACCCACTTAATGGGAGAACATATTTGACAATGCTACATGAAATAAGGGGTTAATATCCAAAATGTATAAATAATTCATACAACTCTACACCAAAATAAAATAACAATCCAATTAAAAATATATACTTTTTCAATGAGGACATGCAAATGGCTAGTAGACATGAAAAAATGCTCAATGTCACTAATCATCAGAGAGCGCAAATTAAAACTGCAGTGAGGTATCACTTCACACCTATCAGAATGGCTCTCATGACTAAAACAACAAAAAACAAGTGTTGGACAAGATGTGGAGAAAAGGAAACCATTGTGCACTGTTGGTGCGAATGTGGACTTGTACAGCTATGAAAAACAGTATGGAGGTTTCTCAAAAAATTAAAAATTAAACTGTCTTATGAAACAGCAATTTCACTTCTAAGAATATATCCTAAGGAACCCAAAACACTAATTTGAAAGAATATGTGCACACCTATCTTCATAGCAGTGTCATTTGCAAAACACTAGCTATGGAAGCAACCTAAGTGCCTATCAGTAGACAAGTGGATAAAAAGAAAACTGTGGTACATATATTCAATGGATTAATATTCAACCATAAAAAAGAATGAAATCTTACCATTTGCAACAGCATGGATGGATCTGGATGTTATTATACTAAGTGAAATAAGTCAAAAACAAATAACATATGATTTTACTTATATGTGGAATCTGAAAAACAATATAAGCAAACAAGCAAAACAGAAACAGAAACATAGATACAAAGAACACACTGACAGTTGTCACAGGGGAGGAATTTGGGGAACTGGGTGAAATGGTGAACGGTTTGAGAAGTACAGATTGGTGATTACAAAATAGTCACAGGGATGTATAGAACAGTATGGATATCATATTCAATAATATTGTAATAACTATATATGGTACCAGGTAAGTACTTGACATATTGAGGGATTACTTTGTAAAGTGTATGATTGTCTAACCCAGGGGTCCTCAAACTTTTTAAACAGGGGCCAGTTCACTGTCCCTCAGACCGTTGGAGGGCCGGACTATAGTTTAAAAAAAAACAACTATGAACAAATTCCTATGTGCACTGCGGGCCCGGGACGAGTTGGCTGCTAAGCAGGACAGGCAGTGGCACCCAGCGGGCCGGATAAATGTCCTCGGCAGGCTGTATGTGGCCCGCGGGCCGTAGTTTGAGGACCCCTGGTCTAACCACTCTGCTGTACTCCTGAAACCAATCCTATAGAATAAAAAGCTAATATGCAAATAGACCGAACGGCAGAACTACCAGTCACTATGATGCACACTGACCACCAGGGGCAGATGCTCAATGCAGGAGCTGCCCCCTGGTGGTCAGTGTGCTCCCACCAGGCCTCTAGTATAAACTAATAGTGAATGAAAACTGTAACTGAAAAAATAAGTAAGTAAAAAGGAGATGTAAAAAATTATTTTTAAATGTACTTTGAATATTTGAAAAAATTACACAGGTGACCAATATTGAAACAAAATCTAGTAAAGTCAATGGCCTTTAAAGGGGAAAAATTTTTTTGATCTATCTATATAAAACTAAAAATTAACTTACAAGTGAAATTGCCATCATACTTTTTGACAGACCTATTTCCTAACCAGAAGAAAGTGGAGTATGGTATTTAAGATACTCACAAAAATGAGAGTGTCAGCAAACTGACTTTCACTTACAGAGACTGCAGATAAATTTTAACAATCAACAATTCAGGGAATATGATCCCTTTGAATTGCTCATTGGAATTCACTATAGAACAAGTATCAGACAACCAAACTTACTGGAAAGATGTCAACATAAGAACTCATGATGCCATCAAATATGGATGTGTTTGGAGAACCAACTAAATGGTTATATGGGAGACAATATAGAAATAATGGTCGTTTACTTAATAACTGAAAAAGTAGGGGGGCAATAATTATATTTGTAGTGCCATTATTGGTATTTATATGAAACTGTTGCATAATCTTGGATAAAAACAAATTAGTATTATTGACATTCTAATTATTTTATGCCATGTGCTCAAAAATCTGAATTCTCATTAAAGGTGATCCCCATATAAAATAGAAGAGTTGAAGTGAAAGCATTTAGTTCTGAATTTAAATCGGATATTATAAATGTGAAATTATTATGTACGCAAATGCATGCCTATGCCTGCACACGTGTACACACACACACACACACACACACACTCACATATATACTCTAGCCATACCTACTGTTTCAGAGAGCATACCTAAAGTCCAGAGTATAGCCCTGAAATATCATTTGCCTATGAAAGAAACCAGAACTTCTTGGAGAAATGGGTGATTTCAAGGCAGAGGCAGGAAATGTTCATGATTTGCCCATACCAGTGGTCAGCAAACTCATTAGTCAACAGAGCGGCAAACCGCAGCTCGCAAGCCCCATGTGGCTCGCAAGCCGTGGTTTGCTGACCACTGCCATTTGGTGATACCAAAAACCAAGGAAGATATTAAAAATTGTAAAGAAGGCTAAAGAGTTAACTTGAAGACATTCTTATTGGCCAAAGATGGAGCATTTTGAGCATCAATAAGTATAATTACTACAATGAATATATTTAAATCTATGAGTTATAAGAGTGATTTTTTAAAATGATTTGGTGGAATTTAGAGAATGATAGGGAATGAACACATTATTTTGAAAACTGATAAGGGAAAATGCATTCTGTCACTTCTTTTTAAATTATGTCATTTGTATTATCAAGTCATTAATGAGAGTTTTCTTTTCATCCTATATAACAAAAGGGTAATATGCAAATAGACCAAACGGCAGAACAACCAAATGACCAATCAAAGCGTAATATGCTAATGATATGCTAAGGCTGCTTAACCACTCACTATGACGTGCACTGACTACCAGGGGGCAGATGCTCCGACCGGTAGGTTAGCTTGCTGCTGAGGTCTGGCCAATTGGGACTGAGCGAGATGGGCCTGACATGCCCTGGAGCCCTTCTACAGTCCCTCCCTGGCCCAATCATGCACCCATGGGGTCCCTCAGCCTGGCCTATGCCCTCTCGCATTCTGGGACCCCTCAGGGAATGTCAGAGAGCTGGTTTCAGCCTGATCCTACAGGCCACTCCCCTTGGGAGGGTGCCAGACACAGGGCTCATGGCTGGTGAGTGCTGCTGTGGCAGCACGAGCCTCTTCCAATCAGGATTGATTGGGTGCGAGCCTGCTGCAGGCACAGTGGGGCTGGGATGAGCAGGAGGGCAGGTAGGAGCTGTAGGCAGTGTTGGACTGCGAGTTTTGGCCCAATCCCTGCAGGCCACCCAGAGGGACCCCAACCATGCACGAATTTATGCACCAGGCCTCTAGTAGAAATATAAATATATGTGATAAATGGTAGAAAGGTATTTCAGTTAAATTTAATATAAATTAACATATCCTCAGGAGTGAATCAATTTTAGCATAAATTGTTGCTAACGCCACAGAAAGAGAAAACTAGACAACCAGATGGAAAAAATAACCATTGCTCATCAAGACTTACTAACTGACCAAATGAATGAATGAATGGATGCATGAATGACCTAGTCAATTAAAATAAACCTAGATCTGATTAATCCTGTGTACCCAACATTTTAAACTATATCATGAGAATTCTGTCATCAAAATCAACACTGGTGAAAATTCTGCAATATATATGTCTTGGTTTCTTCAAAATACATTAAATGTGTAAAAAAAATAGTGATAGAAAGGGAAACTGTACATTAAAAAGAGCTTTTTGGATATATATTAAAATTGGCAAAATTAAATTGTTTATAAATATAACTGAATTAGGTAGGTCATAAACTTCAAAGAAAAGCACAGTGATCAAAATGATGGTTTGTTACTAAAATCAAGAAGGTTGTAATTAGGACAAGACACAGGGAGGGCTCTTGAGATACTTGGCAAAAGTCTGTTTTTTTGGAGCTATATAGTGGTTACAGGGTATTCACTGTGTTATATTTTACAAAAGTGTCTTTCATGCCCTCTCTAGAAAGATAAAATATATAATGCCATTAAAGGCATAAATAATAGTGAACTACGTCATGTCATTAGTGTGAAGACAATATCACAAACAAGTAATTTATGTCCATAATAATACATCAACTTCAGTGAAAATTAGATTTCAAACAATCTCATATTATTTTAATGGAATTTGATGAGCATTCTCATAAATTTCAACAGTTGGCCTGGCCAGCGTGGCTCAGTGGTTGAGCGTCAACCTCTAAATCAGGTGGTCACTGTTTGATTCTGGTCTCAGGGCACATGCCTGGGTTGTGGGCTCGATTCCCAGTCTGGGGAGTGCAGGTGGCAGCCAATCAATGATTCTCTCTCACTGATGTTTCTCTTCCTCTCCTTCCTCTCTGAAATCAATAAAAATATACTTAAACATTTTTTTCAACAGTTGAATGATGGGTTCAATATAACCAGGATCATTTTAAAGGCATAGGAGCTATTATAATTTAAGTAGTGTGATAGTGGCCTAGTGATGAACAGATTGCTGTGTCATAATAAATATCCAGAACGCACACGTTATATGGCAGAGCTGCTATTGTTGCAGAAAGAGATGAACATTGAAACAAATGCAGCTATATCAATTGGATATTGTTTGTTAATTAAAAACAAGAAAGAAATCGGATCCCTTCCTCATTAAATACATAAAAGTCACTACTAATGGGAAAAAGCAAAACATCAAATGTTGCAGAGAAGAAAATAAAGAAAAACGTCTGTACTGTCAAAAGCAAGAGATATTTCTTTAATTAAACATAAAAGCATAAAATGGACAGATTAGTAGATTTAACCATATTAAAATGATTTAATATATCAGAAGACACCACTAAAAAGTTAAAAGATGAGCCCTGGCTGGTGTTGTTCAGTTGGTTGGGCAGAGTCCCATGGACTGAAAAGTTGGCAGTTCAATTCCATGCCTGGGTAGTGGGTATGAGCCCTGTCGGGGCATGTGAAGAATGCAGCCAATTGATATTTTGCTCTCCCATCGATGTTTCTCTCTCTCTCTCTTCTCTGTCTCTCTCCCTCTCCCTCTGTCTCTAAAGCAGTGGTTCTCAACCTTTCTAATGCCGAGACCCTTTAATACAGTTCCTCATGTTCTGGTGACCCCCAACCATAAAATTATTTTCGTTGCTACTTCATAACTAATTTTGCTACTGTTATGAATCGTAATGTAAATATCTGTGTTTTCTGATGGTCTTAGGCAACCCTGCTAGCGTTGAGAACCGCTGCTGTAGAGTCAGATATTTACATTACGATTCATAACAGTAGCAAAATTACAGTTATGAAGTAGCAACAAAAATAATTTTATGGTTGGGGGTCACCACACCATGAGGAACTGTATTAAAGGGTCACGGCATTAGAAAGGTTGAGAACCACTGCCCTAAAGCATCAATAAAAAAAAAATTAAGTTAAAAGATGGAGAGTGACATCAATATGATGGTGAACTAGGAAGCTCCAGGCTCTTGTTTTCCAATGGAAACACTGAATAAACAACAATATGCGATCAAAGTAGCTTTAGCAAAACTCCAGGAAATATTTAAGAAGCTGCAGCAATCAAGCAAATGCTAAAAATGGTTGGAAAGTTCAGGGTATTTTGTTTGATCTTGTACCATCTCCGCCACAATACAGTATAGAGTACATACATACATGGACAGGAAGCAATTACTCAATTCCTAGTTTTTTTCCTAAGTGATGGAAGGAAAAGAATGGAACTTGCTTGCAACAGTCTGGCTTGTCTGATGCTGCCCAAGTGACTGATTTCTGTTTTCCTATTTCAGAGCACTGATGGGAATAGTGGCATAGTTTGGATAGTAGGATAAAGACTTTGAAAGTAAGTGGTGGTCATCATGGCATATTACAGATGCAGAATGTCTGACCTATGAGCAATTGGGGGCAAGGAATTATGGAACAAAATATAATAAAAATGTAAGTCATCTGAAAAGAACAAGTTTGAGACCCTTAAGACATTTAAAAGCAGTGGTCTATACAGGAACAGGAATAAAAGGGAATATATAGACCCAGGGGATATACCAATATATCCCAGAAAATATTTGCGAAGGCCTTCAGCCTTTAAGTCAGGCTAATAGGTGAAGGCCTTTCCCTACACGAAGGCAGTCAATACATCCTGTGACAGGTGACTTTTTTAAATGCCAAGTATCATTAAAAATATACAAGTCATACAAAGAATAGGGAAACATGGCTCATTCACAGGAGCAAAATAAATGAAGAAAGTAACCCTAAATAAATGCAGACCTCAGTCTTACTTGACAAAAAATTTTTAAAATGTATCTTAAATATCTTTACTGAGCAAAAGAAAACACAGGCTGCAAACTAAAAACAGGAACACATTTTTGAATAAAAGGGGAATATCAACAAAGAGACATAAATTATAAAAGAACCAAACAAATCCTAGAGCTGAAAAATACAGTACCTCAATTGAAAATTCACTAGAGGGGTTTAAGATCTAACTTGATCTAGCAGAAGAAAGAATGAGCATGGATGGACCTGGAGAGCATTATGCTAAGCGAAATAAGCCAGTCAGAGAAAGATAAATATCACATAATTGCACTCATTTGTGAAATATAATGAACAGCATAAAATGATGAACAAAAATAGATCCAGAGACATAGAAGCATAGAATGGACTGTCCAACCCAGAGGGAAGGCAGGGGAGGGGAGGAATGAGGAGGAGTCAACCAAAGGACTTGCCTGCATATAAGCATAACCCATGGACACAGACAGTAGGGGGGTGAGGACATGTGTTGTGGGGTGGGAACAGCTGGGGAGAAGTCAATGGGGGGAAAAGGAGACATATGTAGTACTTTAAACAATAAAGAATGTAAAAATATATTTAAAAAATGAGTGGATTTGAAAACAGGTTATTTAAAATTATTGTTAGAGGAGCAAAAAGTAAAAAAAAAGGAAGAAAAGTGAACAGAGTTTAAGGGACTTATGGCTCATCATTTGGCATTATGGGAATCTCAGAAGAAGAAGAAGAAAGAATGGGGCAGAAAGCATATTTGAAGAAACAACGGCTGAAAACTTCTCAAATTTAAATAAAGATAAACACAATTTTAAAAAGTTAAAATTCCAGTAGAGTAAATTCAAATAGACATATACTGAGATACATTATAATCCAAGTGTGGAAAGTAGAAGGAGAAGGATGGAGAAGGAGGAGGAAGAGGAGGAGGAGGATGATCATCTAAAAGCTGTAAGAGAAAATGATTTGTTACATACAAGCAAGCTTCTGTACGATTGTCAACAGATTTTTCAACAGAAAGTCTACATGCCTGAAAGCAGTGGGATAATATATTTGAAGAAAACACACACCTGTTGACTAAGAATACCAATATACATCACAACTGTCCTTCAAAAATGGAGGATAAATTAATAATTTCTCAGATAAACCGAATTTGAGGGAATTGATTATCACTAGATCTAATCTAGAGGAAATGATAAAAAAGTCATTATAATTGTAACAAAAGGATT
The DNA here is from genome assembly GCA_026230045.1 of Corynorhinus townsendii. Lineage (NCBI taxonomy): Eukaryota > Metazoa > Chordata > Mammalia > Chiroptera > Vespertilionidae > Corynorhinus > Corynorhinus townsendii. The sequence continues at coordinate 103,036,944 of JAPDVU010000003.1, forward strand.
CCAGACAATGACTTGATGATATATGAAAATATAAAGTTCTCCAGTAAAGATATGTATGTGAAAAAACCTGTATTATCAGAAATCCACTTTCAATTATTTTATAAGATTTAAAACACAAAAGCATAAAAATAACTATAACTCTATGCTAATAGGAACACTATATATATATGTAATTTGTGACAACAGTAACAAAATATGGAGAATGACAGGTGTAAAGGAGTAGAGTTTTAGCATGCAATTGGAATTGTTTAGTTAAAATTGTTTGTTAAAACTTTAATATGTTTTATGTAATACCCATGAAAACTACAAAGAATATATCTATAATAGTTACACAAAAGAGAATATGAAAGGAATCAATGCATATCACTTTTTAAAAATCAACTAAACACAAAGGAACACAGTAAGGGAGGAAATGAGGGACAAATGCTATAAAGCTTACAAAGCCAATTCACAAAATGGCTATTATTATTGTTTCTTACCTATCACTAATTACTTAAAATGTTAAGTGTATCATATGCTTCAATCAAATGGCATAGATTGGCTGAATGTATTACAAAAAGAAAAAGATAACAAAATGGTATACAATTGTATGCTGTTTTCAAGAGACTCACTTTGAATTGAAGCTCAATAAAAGTGAAAGGATTGGAAAAATAATATATTTAATATAAATAGTAACCAAAAAGAAAGGGGATGACTATACTAAAATAAGACAAAATAGACTTTAAGTAAAAAACTGTTGTAAGAGACAAAAAAGGACAAGACTAGTATATATGGGCAAAAAGATCCATTCACTAAGAAAAGATAACAATTATAAGTTTATATGCATCAAATATTAGAGTTTCTAAATATATAAAACAGACTGACAGAATTGAAGGGAGAGAAGATAGATAAGTCTAGAATAATAGTAGGAGATTTTTCCCAAATTCAATAATGGGTAAAACAGTCAGACAGAGGTCAGTAAGGAAATGATGACTTGCACATCAGTTGAAACTAACAAGCATATACGGAACATAACACTCAAAAACAAAATATTTTTCTAAAGTGCACATCGAGTATTTTCAAGGATAGACTATAGATTAGACCACAAATGTCTTAATACATTTTAAATTATTTGAATCATACAAATTATCTTTTATCTTCACAATGGAATGAAACTAGAGATCAGTAGCATAAGGGAAATTGGAAATCCACAAATATGTGGAAATTAACATACTCAAAATAACCATTCGGTCAAAGAAAAAATATCTACCGAAAGTAGAAAAGACCTTGAGACAAATGAAAACTGAAATACAACATACCAAAACTATAAGATATGGCAAAAGCAATGCTAAGAGGGAAATTTATAGCTATAAAAGTTTACATTTAAAAAAGAAAGATTTAAAATCAATAACCTGACTATATACCTTAAGGAACTAGAAAAAGAACGAAGTAAACCCCTTGCTGACACAAGCAAGGAAATGACAAAGATTTGAGCAAAGATAAGCAGAAGAGAGAATAGAAAAACAATAGGGAATATAAACAAAACCAAGACTTGGATTTTTGTAATGATGAACAAAATTGACAAACCCATAGCTGGATTAACCAAGAAAAGAACAGAACAGGCATTCAGATAGCTAAAGTTTAAAACGAAAGAGGGGCATTATATCCTATGTTACAAACATAAAAGGATTATAAGAGAATACTATGGCAAATTATATGCCAACAGATTCTTTAGATGAATAAATTCCTAGATATATACAACTTAAACGTAATGAATCATAAAGAAATAGAAAATCTGAACAGACCCAAAACAAGTGCAGAGATTGAATCAGGGATAAGAAATCTTCCAAAAAAGAAAAGGCTAAGACTAGATGACTTCACTGGTACATTTTCCTAATGTTTAATAATTAACACCAGTTCTCCTCAAACTTCTGAAAAATGAAAATAAAGAGCACATTTCCAAACTCTTATTAGGCCAGCATTTCTTTGACACCAAAACTAGACAGTGACACTAAAAAAAAATACAGACCCAAATCCTTTATGAACATTCATGCAAAAATCCTTAATAAAGTTCTAGCTATCCAAATTCAGCATCATATTAAAAATATTATATTCATGATTAAGAGATTTTTTTCATGGAATGCGAGGATGTTTCAACATATGGAATTTATCAATGTAAGACACAATGAAGGAAACAAGTTATTACATCAATTGATGCAGAAAAAGCATTTGACAAAATTCAGCACACTTTCATGATAAAAACACTTAAACCAGGAACAGAAGGAAACCACTCAACATAATAAAGGTTATATATGAAAACCCACCAAATAAAAGTTCTTCCCCAAAGATAAGGATCCCACTTTCACCACTTTTATTCAACATAGTACTGGAAGTCTTAGATGGAGTAATTATGTAACAACAAAAAAATAAAAGGCATTCAAATTGGAAAGGAAAAAGTAAAATATTTTGCATATGACATGATGTTATTTAGAGGGTGCTAAAGATCCTACATACCTGTTAGAACTATTAAATGAATTCAGCTACTTTGCAGAATGAAAAATCAATACCCAAAAAATGAGTTGTGCTTCTATACATTAACACTGAAAAATGCACAAAGAATATTAAGAAAACAATTATATTTAAAATAGCATCAAAATAATAAATTATTTGGGAATAATTGATCAAAGAAAGTAACAGGCTTGTACACTGAAAATTTTTTAAAAATTGTGTGAGTATAAAAGAAGCCACAAATACTAGCAATTGGAAAGACATCCCGTGTGCACTGTTGGTGGGAATGCAGACTGGTGTAGCCACTGTGGAAAATAGTATTGAGTTTCCTCAAAAAATTAAAAATATATCCTAAGAATCCTCAAATACCAATTTGAAATAAAAAATGAACCCCTATGTTCATAGCAGCATTATTTACAATAGGCAATATCTGGAAACAGCCCAAGTGCCCATCAGTAAATGAGTGGGTAAACAAGCAGTGATACTACTCAGAATGCATAGTGGGATATTACTTGACTGTAAAGAAGAAAAAAAAAAAAAAGCAGAAGGAACTCTTACCTTTTGTGACAGCCTAGATGGACCTGGAGATTATTTTGCTAACTAAAATAAGCCAGTCAGAGAAAGACAAATGCCATATAATGTCACTTATATGGAATCTAATGAACAAAATAAATTGATGAACAAAATAGATCCAGGAGCATGGATGCATGAACAAACTGAACCCTGACAAGAGGAGGGGAAAGGGAGAATGGATGAAAGAACATATATATGCACAACCCATAGGCACAAACAACAGTGTGGTGTTGGCTAGAGGAAAGGGGGTGGAGAAGGCTGGGTAGAGATGGGCAAAAGGGGGATTTGGGGACATCTGTAAAAGTGTAAACAATAAAAATAAAGTTTAAAAAGTCAGTATCCAAAGCAATCTACAGATTTAATGCAATCCCTATCAAAATCCCAAAGGTATTTATTTCAATCTACTAGTAGAATCTCAAAGGACCCTAAATAGCCAAAACAATATTGACAAAGAAAAATGTCGAGGTTTCATGCTTCCTGATTTTAAAACTATAGTAATCATAACAGTGTGACACTGAAATAAACACAGATATATAGATAAATGGGATCAAATCTCTAGCCCAGAAATAAATCCTCACAAATATGGTCACATGGTTTTCAGCGTGGGTGCCAAGGACATACTACACATAAGAAATACTACACATGCAATGGGGAAAGGACAGTTGTGTTAAAAAACCATCTTGCAAAACCTAGATTCCAAATACGAAAGAATGAATACTTAACATTATACCCTAAGCAAAAATTAATTTCAAAATGGTCAAATACCTAGATGTAAGAATTAAAAGTATTAAACTCTAGCAGGAAACAGAGAGAAAAGCTCCATGACATTTGGCAATGATTTCTTGGATATGACACCAAAAGTACAGTAAAAAGAAAGTAACATAAATTGGACTTTATCAAATTTAAAAAGTTCTGTGTATCAAATGACACAATCAACAGAGTGAAAAAATCAGCCTAGAGTAATGTAGAAATATTTACAAACCATGTACCTGTTAAGGAGTTAATATCAGGAATATGAAGAACTCCCCCAATTCAACAAAATAAATATAAATAATTTAAATATGGGAATATCAAAGCCACAAGATATCACCTCATACTCACTATTTTGGTTGCTATCAAAATATCAGAAAAATAGTATGTTTGGTAGGATGTGGAGAAATTGGAAACCTTGTGCACTATTGATGGGATGTAAAATGGTATAACCAGTATGGAAAACAGTATGGCCATTCTCAAATAATTAGAAACAGAATGATCACATGAATCAGCAATTTCACTTTTGGCTATATCTCTAAAAGAATTGAAAGCAAAATCTCAAAAATGTATTTGAAAATTCATGTGCATAGCAGCATCATTCAAAATGGACAGGAACCCGAGGGTCCATCTATACATGAATGGATAAACAAAATGTGATATATATACATACATGCACACACACCATACAATTATTATTCAGTCTAAAAAGGAAGAAAATTCAGATACATGCTAGATATGGATATATCCTTGAAGACATTTTGCTAAGTGAAATCATAAAAATATTATGTGATTTCTTATGTGTAGTATGTAAAATATTCAAATTTATGTATGTAAACAGAAAATAGGATGGTAGTTGCCAGGGGCTGGGGTAAAAAAGAAATGTGGAATTGTTCACTGGGTACATGATTTCAGTTTTGCAAGATGAAAAAGTTCTGGAAATGGTTTATGCAGTATTGTTAATAAACTTAACATTTAAAAATAGTTAAGATGAAAATGTTTGAGTTATATGTATTTTACCACAATTTCCATAAAAATGAGAAATTCACCCACTCATGGAAAGATGTGTATCTAACAACAATCATTGACTAAGGTTGTTATCATGGTTACACAAAAACTATAAGTCAATAAGAAAAACACAATTTCATAGAACAGTGAGTAAAAGACAAAACCTTTAATTTTCAAATGAGGAAAAGGTAAGTTAAAAAAAGTTGAACCTTAATTATAATCAGGTACGTAATACAAAATGTGTATTTGTATCCATTTTTTACAGAATGTGTATTGAAAACTCATCCAGTTGATACAAAATGTGTATTTAAAAACCCACATATTATGGAGGGTGTAGAATCTCCAAATAGGAGTGTAAATTACTACAAAGACTTTGAAATATAATTTTGCACTATCTTATAAAGTTGAATTTGTAATGGTACATTGACTCAGCATTTTCATTCTCATGTATACACCATGAAGAATATACACAGCAGGTATAGGTTTAACATGCTTATAGCAATAATGCTTTTGCCAAGGACAAACTTGAAACAGACTAAATGTACATTAATAGAAGAGTAGACAAAAGTGGTACACTTATCCAAGGTAGTTCTATGTAGTAGTGAAACGCAATTTCACAAAAATAATACTGAGCAAAAAACCTTAACACATAGAGAATAATATATCTTATTTAGAGATTAATTCACATATGGTAAAAATACAAAATGTGAATAGAGATTATTAATTTACAATAACTGTTTCTATGAGAATGTGATCAGGGAAGGTTACACAAGTGCTATAAGTCCAGAATTTTTAGTTAGTTTTTTCCAATTTATTTTAATTTATCTTTATTGTTGAAAGTATTACAGATGTCCTCCTTCCCCCCCCCCATTAACCCCTTATACTCCACCCCCCCCTCCAGGCTTTAGCATCCTATTGTCTGTGTCCATATGTTATGCATATATGCATACAAATTCTTTGGTTGATCTCTTCCAACCCACCCACCCACCCATCCCCTGCCTTCCCTCTGAGATTCCACAGTTTGTTCCATGCTTCTGTGTCTCTGGATCTATTTTGTTCATCAGTTTATTTTATTCATTAGGTTCCACATATGAGTGAGATCATGTGATACTTGTCTTTCTCTCTGACTGGCTTATTTCGCTTAGCATAATACTCTCCAGGTCCCTCCATGCTGTCTCAAAGAACTGAGTATTGATTATCATTACATTATGGTACAGAGTGAACAAACTATAGCCTGGTGGCCAATGTGGTGGCCACCTATTTTTGTAAGTTTTATTGAAACCCAGATAAGCCATATCCTGTATAATATCCTATATAATAAAGAGGTAATATGAAAATTGACCATCACTCCAACACACAAGATGGCCACCCCCATGTGGACACAAGATGGCTGCCACAAGATGACCGGCAGGGGAGGGCAGTTGTGGGCAGTCAGGCCAGCAAGGGAGGACAGTTGGGAGGGACCAGGCCTGCAGGGGAGGGAAGTTGGGGGGGGCCAGGCCTGCAAGGGAGAGCAGTTGGGGGGAACCAAGCTGGCAGGGAGGGACAGTCAGGGGTGACCAGGCTGGCAAGGGAGGGCAGTTAGGGGCAATCGGGCCAGCAGGGGAGCAGTTAGGCATCGATCAGGCTTGCAGGGGAGTGGTTAGGGGGTGATCAGGCTTGCAGGCAGAAGCAGTTAGGGGTAATCAGGCAGGCAGGCAGGCAAACTGTTGGGAGCCAGTAGTCCTGGATTGTGAAAGGGATCCCAGATTGGAGAGGGTGCAGGCTGGGCTGAGGGACACCCCCCCATTCACAATTTTGTGCACCAGGCCTCTAGTTATTATATATTATCTAAACTGTTTCTGTGCTGCAGTGCTAAAGTTGCTTGATTAGAACAGAGATCATATAGCCCTAAAAGCTGAAAATATTTGCTGACTCTTATAGCAAAAAATTGCTGACCCTGGACCTATCTCTGTGCCTTTTGGTAAATCAGAAGTATTCTTTAAAAAAAAAAAAGAATAAAAGAGTGATATGTTAGAATTTTCGATTGATGTGCTTACCCTCTTTATGAAGTAAGAAAGGCTATTTTTTTAAATAAAGTTGATTAATTGCTGGTTATTTAGTCCTTGACATTGTGTTGGAAATTTGTCAGGCACATATACTTTTTGTTTTTCCAGATTCAAAGCTTAATATTATCCATTACGCCCTATAATTTATTACATCTCTTCTATCACCAAAATTTCTTAGCAGTTAAAAATAATGAACTAACATGATCTTATTTCTCCCATCTTTTAGAGTAAATGATGAAAATAGTGTACATAAGTATTTTACCACTAGATAAAGTCATTTGGTTGATATTTGTTCCAATTCCTGCCAGAATCTTCAGGGGTAATATTTTTATTATAAAACTATTAAAATTATATTGTAACTTCTTCAAATAATTTATTTCTAGTTTGTATACCTATTTTTGATAGCAGTGTTAAAATAAATAATACTTCTTTTCTGTTCTTGAAATTAGAACTGACAAGTCATTTTCCCAAGATTAAAAAAAAAGACACTTTTACTATTTTTATATTACCTCTTTTGCTCATAATTGTTGAAAAACTACAAATTATATGACATAAACTTAAAAATATTTAGCTCTAGCCAGTTTGGTTCAGTGGATAGTCAGCCTGCGGACTGAAAGGTCCCCGGTTCCATTCCACTCAAGGGCACATGTCTGGGTTGTGGGCTCAATCCCCAGTAAGGGGTGTTCAGGAGGCAGCCAGGCAATGATTCTCTCTCATCATTGATGTTTCTATCTCTCCCTCTCCCTTTCTCTCTGAAATCAATAAAAATATTTTTTTTTAATAAAAATATTCAAAATTGATACAGTATATATGTCTGTCAGGAGAAAATTGATTTTGCCATGTTATTTCTAAAAATTTAAATTGATAAGAATAAATATATGAATTGGATTCTATAAATGCTCACTAAGGATTCCTGATATAAAAATATGTTTTTGACACTAATCAGTTTTGGCATTTTAGTTTTAGTTTTCCTTACACTGCCAGTATCTTATTATCTATTTAAAATATTATATAGCCCTGCCCTAGTTGGTGTGGCTCAGTTGGTTGGGCATGGTCCCATGCATCAAAAGGTTTCTGTTTCGATTCCTGTGCAGGGCACATGCTCTGCTTGATCCCCAGTAGGAGGTGTGCAGGAGGCAGCCAGTGGATGTTTTGTTCTCACATTGATGTTTCCTTTTCTCTCTCCCTCTTCCTGTCTCTCTGAAAAGCAATAAAAACGTTTAAAAATAAAATATTGTATATGTGATTAATTGCTTTATCATTTCTGAGAGATGACATGGTACAATAGCCACATAATTTTTGACACAACTTCTATTAAAGTTTACATTGTAAGAGTAGCAGTGGACATGGCAACTATGATTATGTTTAGTGACTATTAGAAATAAACTTAAAAACTTATCTGGTTAAAGTTTTAATTTTTACACAATTTGAGTATTTAATGCACAAGATGATGGTGTGCCCTAAAGCAAATGGAAAGAAACTCATATAAGTCCTACTTTAGACATAGATGAATAATCTAACAACAAAACACTATTAGAGAAGGTGTGTATATTAGGGTTTAACTATACTGGAAACTCATTATTTAGGAATAAGTTAATACTTTTTAAAAATGTAACAAATTCCAACTTTCTATATTTCATTGAGCTATTTGACCCTGTAAACACTAAGATGGGAGGAATCCAAGATGGCGGCGTAGGTAAACACCTAAACTGCTGCCTCGCACAACAATTTCAAAACTACAACTAAAAGACAAAACGTCTATCACCCAGAACCACGGGAAAGCTGGCTGAGTGGAAGTTCTACAACTAGAAGGAAAGAGAAAAAAGCATTGAGACGTGCACGAGCGCTGAAAAGCTGAGGTACAGAGGTGCGTGATCCGGTCTGGCGGCAGGCATTGCTTTTTTCAACCTGAAGGGAGACAAGCCCCCGATTACTCTGAAATCCAGTCTCTGGGGAGACACGGGGGACCCAAACTCCTACGGGGAGAAGCTGGACTGTCTGCCAGTGAGGGTGGCTTGCTTGCAGAGCTGCACACAGGAATAATTGTTTACTGCACTGGGCACGGGACTCGCGGATGCCATCTGGGACACAGAGCAGGCTAACTAGCAGCCATTGCTGTTTGCCACGCCCTAGCCTAGTGACACACTGAGACCCCGCCCTGCACAACCTACAAACCCACCGAAGCTCCAAGCAGCGGTTTTAGCATAAGAAAGGCCCGCCCTATCGCAGCTTAACCTAGCAAACTTGCAGCCCGGGTCAGAGAGCTCCAAAACCTCCAAACCCCAAGCAAAGAGGAGAAAACTGTAGCTCTCACTGTAGCTCCTGCTGGGTGGCCTCAGATAGTAGCTGACCTGCACCCCATTGGAGATCCAGAAGCCAGTGTACCTAGTGGTCAGTGTGAGACACCAGATTTCAACTCCTCACATCCATAAGTGACACATTCAAGAGGCAGACTCAGTGAGCACCAAAGCCCCACTGAAACAAGTCCTGCCCCATAAGCGTGTCTTCAGCGCAGCAGTTCTTCCATTATAGACACAGTGAGTGCTCACAGCTAATTGGCCTGGAGGTCAATTCCTCCCAGTGTACCAACAGCAATTAAGGCTTAACTACACCAAGATTTTGCACTCAGCCCACAAAGGGGTGTACCAAGAGCATCCACCTCATGTGATTGAGGAGACTGAGCTACTGCCCCCTATAGATCACCTACCACACAAAGCTACTCCATCAACACAGGGAAACAGCCAAAATGTGGAGACAAGGAAACATGTCACGAATGAAAGAAATGGAGGAAAGCAAACTACTGGATGACATAGAGTTCAGAACCACATTTATAAGGTTACTCAAGAATCTTCTTAAAACCGCTGAGAAACTTGATGACACCTTTAAGGATATTAATGAGAATGCCAAAAAAATGGAAAAGGATCAGTCAGAAATGAAGCATACACTGTCTGAAATAAAGAATATACAGAAACTCAACTGTAGACCAACGTACCCCAAGAATCAAACCAAAGATCTGAAATATGTGGAAACAAAAAACATCCAACCAGAAAAACAAAAAGAAAAAAGAATCCAAAAATATGAAGATAGTGTAAGGAGCCTCTGGGACAACTTTAAGCGAACCAACATCCGAATTTTTGGGGTGCCAGAAGAAGGGAGAGAGCAAAATATTGAAAACCTATTAGAAGAAATAATGACAGAAAACTTTCCCTACCTGGTGAAAGAAATAGACTTACAAGTTCAGGAAGCGCACAGAAGGCCATACAAGAGGAATCCAAAGAGGACCACACCAAGACACATCATAAATAAAATGCCAAGGGCAAAAGACAAAGAGAGAATATTAAAAGCAGCAAGAGAAAAACAGTTAATTACCTACAAGGGAGTACCCATACGACTGTCAGCTGATTTCTCAACAGAAACTATGCAGGCCAGAAGGGAGTGGCAAGAAATATTCAAAGTGATGAACAGCAAGAACCTACAACCAAGATTACTCTACCCAGCAAAGCTATCATTCAGAGTTGAAGGTCAGATAAAGAGCTTCACAGACAAGAAAAAGCTAAAGGAGTTCATCGCCACCAAACCAGGATTACATGAAATGCTGAAGGGTATTCTTTAAGAAAAGGAAGAAGAAGAAAAAGGTAAAGATAAAAATTATGAACAACAAAATGACATCAAATACATACCTACCAACAAGTGAATCTAAAAACCAAGTGAATAAAAAATCTGAAGAACAGAATGGACTGGTGAATATAATAGAATCAGGGACATAGAAAGGGAGTGGAGTGACGATTCTCAGGGGAAGCAGGTGTGAGGGGTGCGGGAAGAGATTGGACAAAAATCTTACTCCTATGGATAAAGACAGTGGCGGGGGGTAAGGGCATGAGGTGGGGTGGAGAATCAGGTGGAGGGGAGCTATGGGGAAATAAAAAAGAGGAACACCTGTAATAATCTGTACAATAACAATTTATTTAAAAAAAATAAAAAAAAACACTAAGATGGATGATTATCAGTTTTTTCTGTGTTTCACAGAAATCTGATTAATAAAAAATTTAAATTCTATAATGTAAAAGGAAAATTTCCAATTTTTATGTTTAAATAAATAATTATAATCATCTCACATCTGATTGTGAATTAAAAATCTAACAAAAATTATCTTATTCAAGAATTTAGATAAACTGTATAGTTACAAGTTTTATCTCTTTGAAAATGGAATTATGAGGCACTTATATAAATTTTTATATTCAACATTTTTATTTATAACTAGTGTCCTGATGCACAGATTCGTGCACATTAAAAGGAAATTAATTAGAAGAAATATTTTAATATCGCAATTTGACTATAGCTAATGAAAAGAAAATAGGATTCTACTGAATCTCCCATCTACCTACTCCAGGTCTTCTGTGAGGATCAAATGAGATGAGGCACGTGAAAACGCTTCACAAACATTTGGTTAAACTGTAAAATGTTTGCAACTGGCTATCAAGCAAGTTGGGTTCCTGGGCTGAAGAAACTCCAAGGAGTCTAGTAGTAGCTAGGAAGAAGAAGCTGGGCATTGCTATGTGATGTCATTACCTGGCGCCCACAGCAACTGTTTCCAGGCCGGGCTGTGGGCGGCATTTTGCACCATAGGGTCTTCGAAGTGCTGGCTGCGATTTGGTGGGGTGTCGCTCCAGGGTGGTAGCGGGGCCTGTGTTCCACTTGGGGTAAGCTAAGTGTTGGTTTATCCGCACAAGGTCCGTGGTGCTGTTTATTTTTATTTTTTTATTTTAGTTTTTTTGTTTTTGTTTATCTTTATTGATTAAGTATTACATATGTGTCCTTATCCCCACATTGCCCTCCCCACCCCCCTACTCATGCCCTCACTCCCTGGTGTCTGTGTCCATTTGTTAGGCTTATATGCATACATACAAGTCTTTTAGTGGTGCTGTTTATTTTAACACTAGTAGCCTTGCATCCGAATCCGTGCACCAGTAGCTCTCTGCCCTTTGCCCCGCCCTCCCGTAGCTCCTCGTGCCCACTTAGCTTGCTGCTCTGCCCACTTCTGTAGCTCTCTGCCACCTGCTTATAGCTCATTGCCCCACCCTCCTGCTGATCCGTGATCCGGTAGTTACAGGGTCAGTCGTTAGGCTTTACGCTTCATGGCGTATCAACCATTTGCATATTAAATCTTTATTATATAGGATGGCCAGTGCGTGTCATAGCAGCTCCTGCATTGAGCATCTGCCCCCTGATGGTCAGTGTGTGTCATAGTTACCGGTTGGATGGACGGACACTTAGCTTTCTATATAGATATTGCATATTATGCAAATTTTCATTATAAGGAATTTAACATTTCTCTTTGTTCTCTAGGTGTATCTTAAATCCAAAAGTACTCTAGAGCAAGGGTTTGCAAACTTTTTCTTTAAAGGTCTAGATTGTTTAAGGACCAATATATAGTCTCTATCACATGTATTTTTGTTTGTTTGTTGCATATTTTTTACAACCTTTTAACAAGGTAAATTTGGTCTTAACTTTTTGACCACATAAAATGAAGCTGAAGGCTGGATTTGGCTATAGTTTACCAACCCCAATTTTTAGAGTAACAGATAATGGCATCATCAAAAGAAAAATTAAATTTAAATACTACTGATACCAATATTCTTCACTTAATTGGCTACTATTATTACACTGTATGATGGTATAGCTTAAAAATCTCATATAGTATTAGTAGTTTATATACTACATCCTCACAATGTTTTCCTTAATAAATGGTTATAGGAAGCTATTTTTCTCTAACTTATTTATTACATGGTGTCCTGGATACCTGTTCTTCTTGAAAACTTTATTTAAAAAGATAAGTTTTCTTAGGATATATTCCTAGAAGTGGGATCACTAGGTCAAATGGCAATTCCATATTTAATTTTTTGAGGAAACTCCTTACTTTTTTCCATAATGGTTATACCAGTCTGCATTCTCACCTGCAGTGTATTAGGATTCCCATTTTTCCACATCCTCACTCGCACTTGTCATTTATTGATTTGTTGATGGTAGCCATTCTGACAGGTGTGAGGTGTTACCTCGTTGTCATTTTAATTTCTGTCTCTCTGATGATCAGTGACTGAGCATGTTTTCATATGTCTCTTGGCCATCTGTATGTCATCTTTGAAGAAGTGTCTATTTAGGTCCATTGCCCACTTTTTAATTGGATTGTTTGTCTTTTGTTAATTTGTATGAATTTCTTATATATTTTGGATATTAACCCTTTATCAGATATATCATTGCCAAATATGTTCTCCCATACAGTGGGCTTTCTTGTTATTTTGTTGATGGTTTCCTTTGCTATGCAGAAGCTTTTTACTTGATGTAGTCCCATTTTTTTAAATTTTAGTTTTCTTTGCCCTGGAAGATGTATCTGTAAACATATTGTTGTGAGAGATGTATGAGATTTTGCTGCCGGTGGATTCCGCTAATATTTTTATGGTTTCCCAACTTACATTTTGAGTTTATTCTTGTGTATGGTGTAAGTTGATGGTCTAGTTTCATTTTTTTTGCATGTATCTGTCCAATTTTCCCAACACCATTTATGGAAGAGATTGTCTTGATTCCATTGTATGTTCTTGCCTCCATTGTCAAATATTAATTGAGCTTAATGGCTTGGGTCAATTTCTGGGTCCTCAGTTCTGTTCCATGGTTCTATATGTCTATTCTTGTGCCAGTAACAGGCTGTTTTTTATTATGGTGTTTTTGTAGTATAACTTGATATCTGGTATTGTGAGTCCTCCAACTTTGTTCTTCTTTCTCAAGATTGCTGCAGTTATTCGGGGTCTTTTTTGGTTCCATGAAAGTTTTTTGAGCCAAAACACCAATCAGGAAGAATGTATGCACCCCTATGTTCATAGCAGCATAATTTACAATAGCTAAGATCTGGAAACAGCCCAAGTGACTATCAGTATACAAGTGGATAGAAAAAGTCGTGGTACATTTATACCATGGAATAATATGCAGCAGTTAAAAAAAGAAGAATCTCTTACCCTTTGAGACAGCATTGAGGGACCTGGAGAGTATCATTCCAAGGGAAATAAGTCAGAGAAAGACAATTATCACATGGTCTCATATGTGGAATCTAATGAACAAAATAAACTGATGAACAGAATGGATCCAGAGTTAAGGAAGCATGGAACAGAGTGAGGATTCTCAGAAGGAAGTGGGGGGGGGGGGAGTGTGGTTGGGTGGGTGGTAATCAACCAAAGACCTTGTATGTATATATACATAACCCATGGATTCAGACAATGGTGTGGTGAAAGCCTGCGATGGAGGATGATGGTGGCCTAGAAGGGGCCAATGGGGGGAAAATGGGAACATACGTAATACTTTCAACATTAAAGATTAAAAAAAATTAAAAAACGATAGGTTTTATTTCTTTTAGCTGAGAACCAAGCTCAACCAGTATAATTTACCAGACAACCACAATCAAATGCTGTATTGCTGAACTGCAGAAAGCATTTTCTTCCCATTTTTTATTGTTACTCTTGATAAATGTTGTTAACTGACACTTAGGTGCCGTCATCCATTCTTTGCATAATTCTGCCTAAGCACTATGTGTATCCTTAGTTCCTAGAATTGTTTCTAGTTATTTTATTTAAGAAAATGGCCACTGACATCTTAGCAAAACTTTACATATATACATACACCAGTGATATTTTATGTAAGATTTCAAGTTTTTGCAAATAATAGATTCACTTTAACATTAGGGAAAAATATTTCACATATTGTGCTAAACTTCAAAAATATTAAAAATTTATAATCAATTTTTATCAAGTAAAATATTTGCAATTTTAAAAATATATTGTTCTAACTTATTCTATAGAGATTTGTGCTGATATATGAACAGATGGTCACCTGAATCATTACAAATATTATAGTTAAATGACATTGTATCAAAGGATCTTATTACAATTTTCAAGTAGCTATTGAGTACTTTAGGTACCTGGATTATTTGTGTTGCTGTTATGTCAAGAGATCATAGTATAGAATAACTTTAAAGAAATGACCCTTCAGAAATTACATCTTTTATCAAATTTTTTCATGTGAATCAACAAGATGGAATAGGGTGCCTGATTGATTAGCTATATCAGTTTACACAACATTGTGAAGATCAGAGTATCTTTGTGTATCTGCTATATAATGTGATATATATGTTTAGGGATTTTGCTTTAAATGTATAAGATTTGGTCTTGCCTTCTCTGTGCTTTCAAAAATGGGATAACAAGGAGAACCTTTAATCAAGATTATATCTTCTTAGTAATTGAAATTGAATATAAGATTCTGCAAAAGATGTTGACAGGAACAGGGAGAAAGTGGCAGTGATACAATGTTTTAAAAAAACGCATGGATACACCTAGAGGGTATTATACGAAGTGAAATAAGTCAGAGAAAGACAAATACTATGCCATTTCATTTATATGTGGAATCTAAAAAGTGAAACAAATGAACAAACAAAGACTCATAGGTACAGAAAACAAACTGAGTTACCAGAGGTTTGGGCAGTAGCGGGGGAACAGGCAAAAAGCTGAAGGGGATTAAGAGGTACAAACTTACAGTTATTACATAAGTAAATCACAGGGATGTAAAGTACAGCATGGTGAATACAGTTAATAATAATTCAGTAACTGTACAAAAATAGACTTATGGTGATCACCTCATAAGGTATATAAATGTCAAATCAGTATGTTGTACACCTGAAACTAATATAATATTATATGCCAACTATACTTTAATTAAAAATAGCTTTATATTTCACACAAAAAAAGGAAAATCCTAAAAGACAATGTGATTTCCTTTTTTTGTTACAGGAGTTGACTTGTCCTCTAGTTGAAATCACTAGAAGTTTTAGATCTTAGACAGTTGGCCAATGAGAACTGTAATCCCTGAAAGAATGGAAATTATTAATTTGGGCTCTATTATTTCCCTGCATTTTTCCTGGAGTTACATTCTGGATTGTTGCAAAAGAAGAGAAATTTCATGTAAAACATAGCAATCTACTGAATGGAGGAGACAGTGATCAGAGTTAAGGAAGTTGTGGAGCAGTTTCATAGAGGAAGGAGCTCCAGAAACCTGTATGTGGGTCCTTTAAATATTTTCTTAATAATAAACTGAACATATATAGGAAGAAATTCTGTAAGACCTGACAGAATATGATCCAGAGGCTTTGAAGTGATTAATTTCCACAGTGCAAGAGGAGAATGTGTTATTCTAACTACCCAGCCAGAGTAGCAAGTCTTCATTAATTACGTGGAACAGTAAGTAGAAAGCCCAGAAGGGAAACATAGTAGTAGTAGAGCTAAATTATTTCTAGAGTGAAGGACTCTCTAGTCTAGATCCATGCTTTAAAAAGAGTCCTTAAAATAGGCCTGAAAAGGATCAGATTGATGTACCAATACTTTGTGTCAGAAAAATTCCCAACACATTTTCAAAGAATATAACAAAATACAAGCACTTAATGTAATAATTATAATTCCCAGCATCCAAAAAAAAAAAAAATACTGGACATGAGGTGAAGCTGTAAACTGTAGCACAAAACCAGAAGGAAAATAAGTTGATAAAAATGACAGAGATAATGGGTTTAAAAGACAACGATTATTAACTGTTATAAAGATGTTTAGGTATTTCAAGTAAAACGTGAAGAGCATATGGAGAGAAGTGAACAATATAAAAAAGAAAAAATGGAACTCTGAAAAAATAAAAATAAAGTTTTAACTGAAAATCTTATTTGATAGATTTTACATGGTTTAAGGCAATAAGAGTGAACTAGAAAATATGGAATAGTATCCTTCTAAACTTAAGCAGAAAGAAAAAAAAAAGAGTCAATAAAAAGGGAACAGGGGCTACCAGAACCTATGAGACACATCAAGCAGTTTTAAATACATGGAATTGGAGTACAAGAAGAAAATATATATGTATCTGATGAGGTAATAGCCAGGTAATTTGAAAACTGTAAATCCTAAGGTCCAAGAAGTTTAACCAATAGAAGGATCAACACAAAGGAAAGTCAACTATGGAACTGCATAGTTTAACTATCCTAAATAAACATTAAAGAGAAAATCTCAAAAAAGCAGTCCTCAACAATAAGCAAAGCAACAATTCCTTTAATAGTGAATTTAACAAATACTTCACTATTAGGAAGTATTTGTTATAAAAAGATGGTCAATATCAATAGCTAGTAGGTTAATGCAAAGTAAAACCACAATGACTCAGTACTACCAACCACAGTAACTCGGCACTACAAACTAGGGGAATGGATAAAATAAAAACACCAATAATATGAAATGCTGGTGAGAATATGAAGCAACTGGCTCTCTGATTCATGGCTTTAGGGATGCAAAGTGGGGGCTATTATGAAAAATGGTTTGGAAGTTTCTTATTAAGTTCAACATTCACTTACTGTGTGACCCACTAACTTCATTCCTTGATATTTTTCCATAGAAAAATGAAAACTAATCTTTACAGAAAAACCTGCACATGAATGCTCATAGTAACTTCATCTGTTATAGCAAGAAGCTGAAAAAAACTAAAATGTCCTTCAATGAGTAAAATAATAAAGAAACTATGGTACATTCAAAGAATGGGATATGACTGAGCAGTAAAAGGAACAAATTATTGATTAATCTTACTACTTGGATGTATCTTATAGACATTATTGTGAGTGAGAAAAACTCATATCAAAGGGTTGTATATTTTATGTTTCCATTTTGGGGGGCATTCTCAAAAAGTCAAAATTATGGTGATGGAAATTTGATCAATGATGGCCAGGGTTTATGGCTAGGGAGATGGTGTTACTGTGAAGGAATAGTACAAGAGATTTCTTGGGATAATAGAACTACTCTGTGTTCTAATTGTTGTGTTGATGCATGAATCAATACAAGCGTTAACTCATAGAAATTTACATACAAAGTAAAAAAGTCAGTTTAATGTATGACTTTAAAATTTAATTTTTAAAGAGCTGTCAGAGAGAAAAACATATTACTTACAAAAATAAAAATTATCACCACCATTTAGCCAGAAATTATGCAAATGAGAAAAAAGTATAACATTTAAAAGGCTGATATAAAAGACTTTCAACTGAAATTCTTACTCCATTGAAAAATATTCTTTAAAAATGAAGGGGAAAATACTTTTTTCAGACAATAGAAGTTGACAAAAAACCATTGCCAGAACATCTGTGTTGTAAGAAAAGTCAAAAGAAATTCTTCAAGCAGAGGTTTAATGATACCAGATGAAAATTTAGATACATGCAAAGGAGAGCGAAAGAAATATGTGGATATATGTGAAATATTGTTTTCTCATTTTTATTTGATGCAGAGAAAGCATTTGTTAAACACACATTTGTGATAAAACCACCAAGAAAAATGGTCCCAAAGAGGACAAACTTAACCTGAAATTGGTATCAACAATATAACATCAATTAGTGTCATACTTAACAGTGAAAGACCAAATGAGACTGGGAATAAGGGAAATATTTTGCCTCTCAGGACTTTAATATTTTACTGGAGGATCTAAGTAGTATAATAAGGCAAGATATAAAAATAAAATACACACATATTGGAGAGAAGGAAGTAAAACAATTTTCAACTGCAGATGAAATTATTATGTATATAGGCATTCTCATACATTGCTGATCAGAATGTAAAATGGTACAACTTTGAAAAACAGTCTGCAATGTTATATTGTTAAACATTCGATTAAACTTTGACCCAGCAATTCCTCTGTAGTTATTCAAAGGAAGTACAAACATATGCACATAAAGATATATAAAATTTCATAGCAACAGTCATAATGACTACAAACTAAAATCAACTGCGATATTTGAAAAATGAACAAATGCTTATATATCCATATGATGGGTTACTACTCAGCAATAAAAAGTAATAAATAAAATAACTACTGATACTCATAGCAAAATTCATGAATTTCAGAAACATTGGGCAAGAGAAGATTGGTTCAGATAAGTTTATTATGTAATTTCATTTGTATGAAGCATTAGAAAAGGACAAATCTTTTTTTATAGTGTAGAATGCAGGGCCATGGTTGCCTAGGACTGGGGGTATAGATAGGATTGATTGGGAATAGGCACAGTGAGCTTTTGGGGCAGCATATTGTACTGGTGGCACATGGATGTATAAATTTGTGCTAATTCAAAGTGTATATTCAAAATGGATACATTGTATTCTAATTCAAAATGTTTTAATTAAAATTTAAAAAAATAACTTTGTTATTGAACATGATAGATACACATTTATTCTTAATGTGTGGAAGTGATATTACATAGAAGTTAAGAGGGTGATTATTTTCTATTTTCTAAAGTTATTGTTCTTACTATATACTTAATGACTAGTTGAGCTAGAACCATATTCCAACAAAGTAATATAAAATGGAGTATTGATGAGAAGTTAGGGAAACTATTTATCGGGAGAGTTTACTTAAGAAATATATTCAGAGGTAACATATCTTCTCCTCTCCCAAGAGAGAATTCAGAAGTAAAACACACAGGAATGTATCTTAGTCACAGAGAAATATGAATAACGACATAAAAATCCAAAGAAGACAATGAATGGCCATCTGAACTATCTACTACTGAATAACTGAATATGAAGAATTAGTCATTAGTAGCAGATAAATTGATTCCTTACTAAGGAATAGATCATCTACTTTGACATAATGATTGCATAATATTTTTATTTCCAAAATACTAGAATATAGTACCTGTATCATATATTCCATGGTAACATAATTTTAAAAATAAACAACTTTCTTTTTGTCTAATAAAGTTAACATATTCATATAACATTTTCATGCAAATCAGGTCAATTCCAAAAGAGAGAGGGCCCATATTCAGAATTATACTCAGGCATCTGGTACAAGCTTGGATTGCCTTGGCAAATCAGTACAAATGAATGCTCTAAGTACTGTTAATAGCACGAAGGCAAGGTCTTCAAACATGGTGTCCCCCAAACATGTGTACACACTTTAACAGCTGATAGCTCAATTGATGTTTCTTTTCAGATTTAACCCATTGAAATGAATAATCATTCAAAGTGTGTATACATTTTAGGAACATTGTGTATTTCATGAAACAAACAACATTGCATGCCAAATCAGTATTTGGAGGCTACACATATTTAGTGTGTGTAGTTTAACTGTCACAGTATTTTTGTATGGTGAAAAATCACCTGGATACTGATTTAGATATAATATCTACACATATGGTAAGTATGTAGAATCTTCCAGATACTAAGCTTGAAATTAGTGTAGGCTTTTATTATTTTACCCTCTGAGATATTTATGCACATTGGAGAAACACATAAACAATTGGGAAAGAAAAACTAACTTGGAAAATTTAAAAGAGGAAATATATTTCTGAGCAGTTATATAATATTATAGTGGTTATATTTTCCAGCCACTTTATATTCTTATTACAGACATAACATAATTGTAAAATGTGAATATTTTAGTGTTTGCTCTCAGTTTATTTAGTAGCTGATGGCTCCCTTGGTCTCTCCTTATGTTACTCTGAGAAAAAATGCACATTTTAGTTGAATTCTGATTTTTCCAGTATAAAATGTTATCATTTTTAACATTTTATATTAAATTACATACTGTTATAAAACCTCAAGAATATTATTTATTTTTTTCTATTTTAATAAATTCATGGAAAGCATTTACTCCATTTAATTTCCAGTCACAATGAATGGAACCAAAGCATCTGTGGCCTTGGGCGATGGGAATATGTGAGAATTATAGTAGGTAACTATATGTAAAATTCAGCCCATTAGGGACAATATTCCTACATAAGAATAACTGACTGTTGTAAATTAAGAAACAGCAGTACCTGGCACTGGGGATAGAAGATCAGGGAGAGTGTATTTGCCATCCTATATACTAAAACCCTACATGCAAATCTCTTGAAAGGCAGAACTACCAGTGGAATGACCTGCCATTCTGACAAGCACTGACCACCAAGGGGCAGACACTCAACGCAGAAGCTGCCCCCTGGTGGTCAGTGTGCTCCCACAGGGGGAGCACTGCTCAGCCAGAAGCTGAGCTCATGGCTGGCGAGCACAGCAGCAGTGCTAAGGAGCAGTGAGCTAAGTGGTAAGGAGCAGTGAGCAGGTGGGTGGTAAGGAGCAAGGGGCCCCAGACTGCAAGAGGGCACAGGCCAGGCTGAAGGACCCTCCCCCTCCAGTGCACAAAATTCGTGCACTGGGCCTCTAGTATAAAAATATTCTTGTGTGCCACTTGATAAAGTGATTGATCCAGGTAATGAAACCCAAGCCAATTTATTTATGCATTCCTTTAATTTTCATTAACTTTAGAATCAACAAACATGAAGACTTGTATGAATTTCAGAGATTCTTTGTATATGTAGCAGATAAATTAGAATTTTCCTTTGGTGATATGTATGTTTGCACATTGTAGCTACAGAATTCAATGAAATCAATGTTGCAGTCATTAAGAATACAAGGGATTCAGAATATTTTCCATGATTGAATTATTTTGAATGACCACAAAATGCTTTCTATTTACCTAAATTTGCCTTGCTGACTTCTTTTATATCCTTGTATCATAAACTTCCTCTGAGAAGACTTATGTGATATTCTAGACCAGCAATTTTAAGCCTTTGTACTATGGCATCCTGGTGTTCCTCAATAATTTTTAAACATGCAATACCTGACTATTTAGTAAGGAGCACTGACCCTTTCCCTTAGATAGTCAAATTAAAAAATGATAATAGCCAACACAACAACAGCTGCACAGTGTGAATAAATCAAAATTATACCTATGTTTTTGTCAGATTGGCAAAAAATATATTTTAGTAATTATTTTATGTGTGCCATGGGATAGAAAAGGTTGAAAATCACTGTCCTAGACTATGAGGCTCCCTTGTTACAATCTTTCATAGCACAATGTATGTTTTCTTGTGAACAGGTATCAAAATTGTAATTGGTAACCCATATTTGTGTAGTTAGTTGGTAATGTCTTTATTATCTGCCATACATTAAGCTCCACTAGGGATCCAGGACCTGCCAGTGTATCTGACATAAAATATGTATCCCCAAAATCACATGGGTGGATAAGTGGATCGTAGAACAAATGAAATTGTTTTCTATTGACACATATATTTCAATAATTGCCTTACTAATAGAAGAGAAGGGTATAATTTATTTAATATGAAATAAACAAAAAAAATTTATTACCTTATTCTAACATTATCTGAAGATTTAATGAGTGAAGGTGACAGTAACCAATTTTTAATATTGTCCATGAAATAATTTACCAGGTGTACTGGTTACCAAAGCGGATTTTTTTCAATAGATGGAGTTACACTTACGTTGATATACTAGTATATGCCATTTGATATGTAGGCTATTTTGTTGTATTGATAGCAAGCTTCAAAACTTCATATGCCAAATTTTCTGAAGGTGTTAACATCATAGATATTTTTACGCTTAAAAATGTCGAATTTCGTGCCAAAAAAAAAGAGCATTTGTGGGAAGTTTTAATTCAGTAGTTTATTTTGAAGAAAAGTGCTGCTGAAAGTTATTGTATACTTCGGGAAGTTTATGGTGAACATCCTCCATTTCAAGGTACTTGTGAATGCTGAAACACTTACAAAAGTGACGATTTCTATGTGAAAGACAAAGAATGTCCAGGTCAACTGAAAAAGTTTGAAAACCAACAATTACAAGCATTATTGGATGAAAATGCATGTCAAACTCAAAAGCAACTTGCAGAAAGATTAAACGTTGCTCACCAAACAATTTCTGATCTTTACAAGAGATGGGAAAGATTTTAAAGGAAGGAAAATGGGTGCCACATCAATGGAACGAAAGACAAATGGAAAACCGAAAAATCATCAGTAAAATTTTGCTTCAATGGCATGAAAGTCTTTTTTTTTTCTCAATCGAATTGTGACTGGCGATGAAAAGTGGATTATTTTGAGAATCCCAAAAGCAAAAAATCATGGGTTGATACAGGTCAACCATCAACATCGACTGCAAGGCCAAATCACTTTAGACAGAAGACAATGCTCTGCGTTTGGTGGGATTAGGAAGGTGTGGTGTATTATGAGCTATCAAACCCAGGTGAAACCATTAATACTGATCGCTACCAACAACAAATAATCAATTTGAACCATGCTTTGACTGTAAAATGACCAGAATAGGTCAGAAGACACGGCAAAGTAATTTTGTTTCATGATGACGCATCATCACACACTTCAAAACCAGTTAAAGACACGTTAAAGATCTTGTCTGGGAATTATTGACCCACCCACTGTATTCACCAGACCTTGCTCCTTTAGATTACCACTTGTTCTGATCAATGGTACACGCACTTTCTGAGCAGCACTTCAAAACATACGAAGAAGTAGAAAATTGGGTCTCTGAATGGTTTGCCTCAAAACAAGAAAAGTTCTAAAGGGACAGTATCCACAAATTACCTGAAAGATGGGGGAAATGTGTAGCTAGAGATGGAC
This sequence comes from Corynorhinus townsendii, assembly GCA_026230045.1. Taxonomy (NCBI): domain Eukaryota; kingdom Metazoa; phylum Chordata; class Mammalia; order Chiroptera; family Vespertilionidae; genus Corynorhinus; species Corynorhinus townsendii. The sequence goes on from JAPDVU010000003.1 coordinate 103,060,317, forward strand.
ATTATTTTGAATAAAACACTTTTGATGTTTCTCTTGAAATTATCCTGTTTTCTTTGATTACAAAATCCTCATTATTATCCAGTACACCTGGTATTTCAGTATAGTAGTTCATTTTGTTTTTATTCTAAAAACTTGATATTTATCCTGATAATGATTTATTCCCAACTTTCGTCCTAAAACAAAATTTTGTAAAATAACAGTACATAACATGGATGACATGTTGACCAAGTTTAAGCCTGCCCGAGAAAATAGAACCAAGAAAACATGCATATTTTTTCATGAATGCTGTTGAAAATTGTGGAAAGGCAGACTTTGCCAAATACATACATCTAGAGATAAAAACTAGATTCTAGTCATCCTTGGAAGAATTTTGAACAGGGAGGAACAAAATCAAAATATGATTATTAAACAATTTGTCAGTTGTATATAGCAGATTTAAGTAGGATAATCTGGAGGCAGAAAGAACAAATAAAATTTCATTGGATAAATCTAGTATTTAAATAAAGGTCGAATATGAACAAGAAAGATTTTTTAAAAGACAGTTTTAATTCAGAGAATGTAAAAATGAAGGAAGCCACTGGCTACATTTTTTCCACCCAAAACATAATGTTTAATTGTGAATTTGACATGTACTTACCAATACAATGCAGCATAATTAGCCATTTTATTAATTTATTGATTGATTTTAGAAGAGAAACATTGATTTTTGTTGTTGTTTTTCCACCTGTTTCTCTATTGATTGGTTAATTCTTATATGTGTCCTCATCAGGGATCAGACCCAAAACCTTGGCATATCAGGACGATGCCCCAACCAACTGAGCTACCTAGCCAGAGCCTAATTGGCCATTTTATGTTCAAAACTAATTCCTGCTGAAACAGTTACCAGACTTCACTGGGCCCACCATTAAAACTGAAACACTTGCGAGATACAAGTTAAAGTCCTCTGAAATCACAGAAACCGATGGTATAAATGATTTTAATTTTATCTTACCACCAAATATTGCCTGTCGGTTTACCAACTTTTCATTCTTGTTTCAGGTATAGAATAAAATAGAAATCTTATGCCTGTACCACTGACCAAGAACATACATATTACTTTCCATACTGTTACTTTTCCACTATCATGCAATTACTCTTTGATCCTAGTTTAGACCATGAAGGAAATATTTTTTAAATTAAATCTTTATTTTTGAAAGCATTACCTATGTCCCCATTTCCCCCCCTTTTCCCCTTCTAACTCACCACCATCCCCTCCCCAGGCCTTTACCACCATATTGTCTGTGTCCATGGGTTATGCATGTATGCATACAAGTTCTTTGGTTGATCTCTTCCCACCCACCCATCCTCCCCTGCCTTTCCTCTGATATTCCACAGTCTGTCCTATGCTATGTCTATGGATCTATTTGTTCATATTTTGTTCATTAGATTGCACATGCAAGCATGTGCTACTTGTCTTTGACTGGCTTATTTCATTAGCATAATATGCTCCAGGTTCCTCCATGTTGTCTCAAAGGGTAAGAGATCCTTCTTTTTTACTGCTGCATGGTATTCCATGGTATAAATGTACCACAACTTTTTTATCCACTCATCTACTGATGGATACTTGGACTGCTTCCAGATCTTAGAACATAGCAGTGCATATATTCTTTCTGATTGGCATTTCTGATTTCTTAGTATTATTACTAGAAGTGGGATCGCTGGGTCAAATGCAGTTACATATTTAATTTACTGTTTTCCATAATGGCTTCAACAGTTTGCATTCCCACCAGCAGTGTACTATGGTTCTCTTTTCTCCACATCCTCTCCAGCACTTGTCATTTTTTGATTTGTTGATGGTAGCCATTCAACAAATCAATGATGTATCACCTTACACCTGTCAGAATGGTAGCCATTCTGACAGGTGTAAGGTGATACATCATTGTCATTTTAATTTCTGTCTCTCTGATGATCAATGACTTTAAGCATTTTTACCTATATCTCTTAGCCATCTGTATGTCCTCTTTGGAGAAGTGTCTATTTAGGTCATTTGCAATAACATGATCATATCTTTTTTTCTCACTTTATTAATTAAGGTATTAATATATGTGTCCTTATCCCCCCATTGCCCCACCCCCCAACTCATGCCCTCCCCCTGGTGTCTGTATCCATTGGTTAGGCTTATATGCATGCATACAAGTCTTTTGGTTGATTTCTCCCACTGTCCCCCACTAGAAAAAGTATTCGACAAAATCCAACACCCATTTTTGATAAAAACTCTCAGCAAAGTGGAAATAGAGGAATCATTCCTCAACATAATAAAGGCTATATATGACAAACCTACAGCCAACATCATACTCAATGGGCAAAAACTAAAACCATTCCCTTTCAGAACAGGAACGAGATAGGGATGTCTGCTTTCACCACTCTTATTAAACAGAGTACTGGAAATCCTAGCCACAGCGATCAGACATGAAGGAAGGATTTAGAACCATGAATATTCAATTCAGAAGGAATCATTAGTGTCTCAGTCAGCAACATTTTTCTGTAAGGGACCAAAAAAGAAATACTTGGAAGCTTGCAAAAGACTGAAGAATTTCAGAAAGGGGTGGGAGAAAGGGGGAGAGATTAACCAAATAATTTATATGCATATATGCATAACTCATGGACAGACACTAGTGCAGTGAAGGCCTGGGGTGGCGGGATATGGTGGTGGAAGTCAATGGGGCAAAAAATGGGACACTTGTAATACTTTAAAAAATAAAGATAAATTTAAAAAATAATTTAATTTAGAAAACCTAAAGAAAAGCAGAAACAAAGAACACGTTAGGCTTTGTGGCCGTATAGTCTCCGTCATAACTTCTCAACTTTGCCATTGTAGTGAGGAAGTAGCCCTAGACAGTTTGTAAAGGAATGAGCTTGGCTATGTTCCTATAAAATGCTATTTATGAACACTGAAATTTTAATATTATATCAATTTTACATGCCATGAAATACTTTTCTTTTTTAAAAACCATTTAAAAATATAAGAAATGTTCTAAGCTTACAGACCATATAAAAACTGGAAGCAGTCCAGCTGTAGTGATAGTCAACCTGCAGATAGTGATTTGTTGATGGTATGGTGCAATCAGTAAAGTATGCCAGGACAATATTTCTTAATGTCATTCCATAACATAGCATAGCATACATCAGAGTATAGGACACAATGAAAGGAAGTGCTGGTGTGAAACATTTGTTTTACTTATATATACTGGATCATGATGTAAAAGGTATTGCTTTGGGTATAATAAATTATGTTTGCAATCACTAATCTGCTCTTTCCCAGCAAATATTTTTATACTATGCAGCAGTAAAAAAGGAGGATCTCTTACTCTTTGAGATAGCATGGAAGGACCTGGAGAGTATTATGCTAAGCAAAATAAGCCAGTCAGAGAAATACAAGTATTACATGATCTCACTGATATGTGGAATCTAATGAACAAAATAAACTGATGAATAAAGTATATCAGAGATATAAAAGCATGGAACAGACTGTCAAATCTCAGAGGGAAGGCAGGGTCGGTGGGTGGATGGAAAGAGATTAACCAAAGAATTTATATGCATATATGAATAACCCATGGACACAGTTAATAGTGTGGTGAAGGCCTGGAGTGAGAGACTGTTGCTGGCTAGAAGGGCCAATAGGGATAAAGGGGGGAATATCTGTAATACTTTCAACAATAAAGTTAAATTTTAAATTTTTTTAAAAAAGAAAAGCTCAAATTTACACAGCTGTTTAGTTTGTGCATAAAACCAGATCTTCCAATTTCAGTCCAGAACTTCTTTGATTTAAAAACTAGATCCAGATTAAAGGATTATGTAATGCTAATAAAAATGCCTATGTCTGAGAAGTTAGGGTAAACCCAAATATTAAAATGTTTAGAAGGAGGTATAAGAGCTAACTGGTCTATTACTACCATCCAGATAATTAGTAATATCCAAGTTCTATTGTGTTTTCACTATTTTTTTTATTATTATCTGGGTAGGTCCAATTTATTTATTTATTTTAAATTTCTTTATTGATTAAGGTATTACATATGTGTCCTCATCCCCCCATTACTCCCCCCCCCAACCTCCATTGTGTTTTAAACACCACTCTAACTAAAGAGAATACATGTAGGCACATGTTTTTCTGGTCCATGATCTCTGCTGTCCAGACATGTTGTTCCTTAGAATACATGTAGGCACATGTTTTTCTGGTCCGTGATCTCTGCTGTCCAGACATGTTGTTCCTTATCTCTAGTTTCAGAGATTGAGGTCAGGTCCAGGGCATGTCACCCTTAATCATCAGTTTCCAGTCTGTCTTTCTCAGGTATCAAAACACAATTTTCCACATTACAGATGCCCCTTAATTAGGCAGAGTTGCAACGATTTAGGTGGGCTCAATCACAGAGAAATAAACCCTTTCTACAGTAACTCTTTCCCCAGACACCTTCTCATTTGCCAAATAAGCATCTTTGGTTTCCTGTAATTATTTCCTGGACCTCCCTTCCTACCTCATACCATCCTCATATTTTCCCTATATATGGACTTAATTTCATTATGTCCTTCTGAAATAGTAGTACTTCCATAAACAACTAGTTCTAGCCACATTATTGCAAAGTACAGTGGGATAGTGAGTTCATTTTTAATTTCTCTACTATACAATAATGCACACCAAGATTGTGTTTTTTCAGACTGCTGAGATTTTGAATGACTAATATCATTTTTTAATTTCAACTATTCTTAATCTAATAGGTTATCTGAATTGATACCTTTGTGCACTTTTTCCAGAGGATTGAGCTTTACAGTTATTTTTCTGTGTAGCTTCTTTGTTTTCACAGATTTATTTTGTATATATGTTGCCCCTCCATGTATAATCAGTGCTTTTAATCTGTATTTGTTTGGTATCCTGCTAAGAGAATTTACTGGGCTGTATATAAAATGAAGTCTATTGTACATAATATAATCCATGGAAACTATAGTTTAGACTCATGATACTGAATCTTGCTGTTAGAGGATTTCTCCATGTGGAAATAAGACTTGTTCACATGACATGCATGTTATCATCCATGCTTAAAATGTTGCTGTCAATATACTCAATAGGGTTGTTCTAATTATGCTAAATCCAATCAATGATTAAGCTTATTATTTTGACTTTAAAATTAATTAATTGAAAAGATACATGTAATTTCAACAACTGTATATTGCAACATTTAAACTAGAAAATATTCTCACATTAAGTGTTTTTTTGTTTTTACACTTGTTTTGATAGAGAAAATGTGGGTCTGTCAGAAGTAGTTGTTTATATCAAATTAGACAGATTCTGTTTTACAAATTGAATAATGCCATTTGTGATTGTTGAACTTGGATTGATCTCTAACTCATTTTTCCCAAGAAATTAATAACTGATCATTACTTCAAGGTAAATATTTCCTGTTGTTATTTCTCAGTTCCACCATTTTCTTGTATTTATAATGGAATTTCTTTAATAACATTGTTTATCTTGCTTTCCAAGTCAACATCCTATAACAGTTCTGAAATTACACTTGATCTCATCACATTAAAATGATCATTTTATCTGCCTGTATTCTCCATTAGAATGCAGGTTTCTCTAGAACATGGGGCATATCTATTTCATAATTGTGTATGCCATATAGTAAGAATGCAGTACTGTTTTTAGAACTGAATCATTGAATGTCTTTCATTCCTCCTCACTTTTTGACAAACATTTTTATGGCCATTTATTTCATTCCATTTTTTTAGATTTCCCAGTTCATACTATTTCAAAAGATAACTGTTACTATTTGTAATAGATCTATTTTTGCAAGAAGGAATAGAAGAAATAAAAGCACCATTGCTTTTAATTTATAAGTAGGTTTAATATTTTATACTTGAAATGTATTTTTTTTTATTTCAAAACAATTCACATGACTTATTTACTGTATCATTATTAGATCATATTCTGGTATCTAACCATAAAATTTAACCCCAAAATATCACTCCCAATGCAGGTAGGTTTGAGTTGGATATAGAATGTAGGCTAAATAATCTTGTTAATGCAGTGACCTTTACTTGCATGTTCATATAAGCTATAGCATGTATTCTCAACAAATTGTTGTATAAAATAATATGTTTATAATAATTTCTTTGATTTATGAGAATATCTTCAATGTTGTAAAATTTAAGGAACTTTCAAGTTCCTTTCTTTCTAAGAATGAATAAATCTGGACTAATTACTCATCTCTATTTAATACTTTGCCTTAAATGGAGAATCAGTAAAGAAAATTCAGGTTGGGTCAAATTGAACAATTTGTTTTAATCACAGATAAGGAACTTTGTGAAGGTCTAATATATATATTTTTACAGTACTTCAACAACTTCTGTGTATAATTATTGGATAAAGTTAATGCGCTGTTGAAGATAACTGGGGTTCACCTGTTTGTCCTCTATTTGAACCTACCTAAATCTGAAACTTTTATGCTGTGTGCCTTTATCAAAATTATAAAATAGTTTTATTTTACCAATTATGTTATAGTTTTTTATCTTTGACTTTATGAGTGTATAATCAAGAAAAGTGACACATAGTACTTGTATTTTGCATTAGATTTAAGTATTGAAAGGAAATGAGCCAATGATTTCCTGAATCCAAAAAATAAAGAACTTAAAGTTATATATTACTACCAAAGCAACTTTAAATTTATTTTAATTTGAGGAATTAAAGATATTAAATGTATTTATTTTAGAATACAAATGAAAGCCAGAATTTGGCTTGTTTAGAGCTATAACTATACAAGTGATATATTTATATTTATTTATTCATTCATTCATTTATTTATTTACTTATTTATTTTCTATGTTCTAATTGATTTCAGAGAAGAAAGGAGAAGGAGAGGGAAAGAGAGGTAGAAATAGAAACATCAATGATGAGAGAGAATCATGGATTGTCTGCTTCCTGCACGCTCCCTACTGGGGACCAAGCCTACTGCTTAGGCATGTGCCCTGATCAGCAATTGAACCATGACCTCCTGATTCATAGGTGGACACTCAATCACTGAGCCGCAACACCAGGACCGAATTACACATTTATACATACAGTCTTTAAAAAGTGAATCCTAGAATGATATGAGGGAGAAACCAAGATGGTGGCATAGGTAAGCACCTAAACTGCTGCCTCGCACAACAATTTCAAAACTACAACTAAAGACAGAACAGACACCATCCAGAACCACAGGAAAGCTGGCTGAGTGGAAATTCTACAACTAGAAGGAAAGAGAAAAGCTCACGGAGAATTGGAGGAACAGCAAAGGGTTGAGGTATGGCAAAGAGTCTTTTGTGCATGCAGAGAGGAAGGGCGGCTGAGAGCCTGGCTGACTTTCTCTGGCGGGAGGGGGAAGGAAGCCCCCGACTGCACTGAACCCCATTTCCGACTGCACTGAACCCCAGTTCTGGGCGAAACCTCGTGGACCCAGGCCATACAAGGGGACTCTGGACTGTCAGGTAGAGAGAAAGGTACTCCGAGACCCGGAGGAGACCCAGGGAGCCCTGGCGAGCAGGGGTCTGGAGGCAAGTGTGCCAGTGTGCTTAAAGACTGCAGAGGTTGCCACAGGCTTTCCCTAGCAGAAGGAAGCTCCTGACTGCACTGAGCCCCTGTTCTGACTGCACTGAACCCCAGTTCCAGGCGAGCCCCTGGGGACCCACGCTCTTACGGGGGGAATTTGGACTCTCGGGCGGAGGCTCGGGAGCCGGGGAAGGCAGAGGTCTGGAGGCGCGCACACAAGGGCAGGGCTGACAGGAACCCAAGACTGTCTGCTCCGCCCTGAGACTCCACCCAATCCAAGCTGAGCACAGAGGCTTTTGCAATTTGGCAAGTCTAATCCTATAAGGCTGTCTCCAGCACCGAACTTCTCCCAGCATAGACACAGCTGATCCTCACAGCCAACTGGCCTGGAGGTCAATTTCTCCCAGTGATACCAACAACAATCAAGACTTAACTACAACAAGGCTGTACACACAGTCCACAAAGGGGTGCACCAAGAGTGTCCACCTCAGGTTAACTGGGGAGGCCGACCCACTGGGCCATATAGGAAACCTAGCACACAAAGCTCCCCTACCAACTCAGGGAAGCAATGAAAATGCGGCGACAAAGAAACAGATCACAAACGAAAGAAATGGAGAAAAACAAATGACTGGATATAGAATTCAAAACCACAGTTATAAGGCTTTTCGAGAGTATCCTAGAAAAGGCCGATAAATATAACGAGACCCTCGAAGATATGAAAAATTACCAACTAGAAATTAAACATACACTGACTGAAATAAAAAATATTATACAGAGACCCAGCAACAGACTAGAGGAATGCAAGAATCAAGTCAAAGAATTGAAATACAAAGAAGCAAAAAACACTCAACCAAAAAAGCAAAAGGAAAAAAAAATCCAAAAAGTTGAAGATCGCGTAAGAAGCCTCTGGGACAACTTCAAGCGTACCAACATCAGAATTATGGGGGTGCCAGAAGAAGAGAGAGAGCAAGACACTGAAAACCTATTTGAAGAAATAATGACTGAAAACTTCCCCACCTGATGAAAGAAGTAGACTTACAAGTCCAGGAAGTGCACAGAACCCCAAACAAAAGGAATCCAAAGAGGACCACACCAAGACACATCATAATTAAAATGCCAAGAGCAAAAGACAAAGAGAGAATATTAAAAGCAGCAAGACAAAAACAGTTAATTACCTACAAGGGAGCACCCATGCGATTGTCAGCTGATTTCTCAACAGAAACTATGCAGGCCAGATGGGAGTGGCAAGAAATTTTCAAAGTGATGAATAGCAAGAACCTACAACCAAGATTACTCTACCCAGCAAAGTTATCATTCAGAATTGAAGGGCAGATAAAGAGCTTCACAGATAAGAAAAAGCTAAAGGAGTTCATCACCACCAAACCAGTATTATATGAAATTCTGAAAGGTATTCTTTAAGAAGAGGAAGAAGAAAAAAGTAAAGATAAAAATTATGAACAACAAATACATATCTATCAACAAAAGTGAACCTAAAAATCAAGTGAATTAAAAACCTGGGGAACAGAATAATCTGGTGAATATAATAGAATCAGGGACATAGAAAGAGAGTGAACTGATAATTCTCAGGGGAAAAGGGTATGGGGGGTGCAGAAAGAGACTGGACAAAAATCGTACACATATGGATGAGGACAGTGGGGGGAGGTAAGGGCAGAAGGTGGGGTGGGAACCGGGTGGAGGGGAGCTATGGCGGGAAAAAGGAGAAACAATTGTAATAATCTGAATAAAGATTTATTATAAATAAATAAATAAATAGTGAATCCTATATTTTATAGAACATAAGTTATTTTTAATATAAAGGCATTTTCACTCAACTGTAACTATTAATGTAATTTAATTGTATGACTATTTATCTGAGCATTTTTTTTTACTCGTTTGATTATTAGTATTTCTTGAAGTGAAATACATGGCTAAAACAAATACATTATTCTCAATAAGAATGGACCGGAGTCTTTCATGGATTATGTCAAAATTTGAACTGACATAGTTTAGTAGTTTTAGAATTTGATTGAGTCTCTTTGGAATTTCAAGAAGTATACTGACAGCAGAAGAAAGTTGGTGCAGAGGAGTGGTATAGGAGTTGGTTCAAAAATAAAATTTAACCCAAAGACAATTGAGGGATCCATATGATTTATGATAGTGAAAATGTCTCTTATTTACCTTATTTCACCCTTATTCATTTTTGTTGTGATTAAATCAGAAGTGAAGGAAAGGGCAAGATACTCATTTCTGTAGTGGAAACTTGAGACTAATGCTATGAACAAAAGTATTTAATAAAAACCTTAGAAATGATTCTTTTAATTTATTTTGAGGCATAGAGTTTTATTGTATTTTTTTTCAGTGTAATACTACTAGACTTTTTCATTAATATATTATCTTTGTAACTAGACTGTTAGCTACTTGAAATCAAATACTGTCATCTCTCAGGCTTACTTATAGTTCCTTAAATAAACTATTTAAATAAATATGTCTCAAGAGTCAGCCAACTCAAAACTTCAATAATCCTAAGTGATTTGGAAATTGCAATATATTTTTTAGTATGTGTAAATGAAAAATGGTATTTCAATGTGAATGTGCAAACAGAAGTTAAAGTCACAGGGTGACATGAAAAAAGTGACATTGGACTCAAGAATTTGCCTGAATATTTCCCTTGACATGATGTTTTTGATGAACTTGCACAAACTTGGTTTCTAAAGCATGTAACAAAGGAACAGCAGTGTTTCACACATAGTAGGTATCAATGCCATGAGACTTTCTCTTCAGTTCATCTCATATTAAGTCATATCACCACTAAATATCTGTGTAGGAAATATCACTATAGCTTCATTTTTTATTTTTTTTTTTGGAATCTGTCATTCTGTGAATATTTCTGCTCTACCACAACACAAAAAAATGTTAGCAGAAGCAAAACTATAAAAAAGAAAAACATATCCAAGTCAATAAGATTCCTAGGCTGTATGATTGAAAAAAAAAACAATTTCAATAAATTGGTCAAAATGATTATTGGGGTATTGCCTAACTGCAGTTTCAGTTAATTCTATTTCTGAGCTATTTAAATGTCCTAAGTTTACACTTTAAAAGCACTTAGCCATACATTTATATACAAAAATAGATTTTTATTTCTTTTAAAATATATGGAATTTCCATCGGGAAAATACAATATCAAATTACTTTGAAATTGTAATGAATATTAATGATATTAATTTCTTTATTAATCTTTCAAAATATTTCATACAAGGGAGTATTACTAATTTCTGACTTTTAAAAATCTGAGTCACATTTATTTTAATAAATGCCTTCTTCAAAACCTTAGGGCCAGTTGTGCCTCTAATTCAGATATTTGGGGATTTAAGACAGGTAATAAGTACCTATATGTATATTTCATAGCATCTTCAGGGGGGTCTGGGATAGCTCATTAATCAAACACAATGATCTGTTTCCAGTAATACATAGAGATATTCACACTAAGTAGAATAAAGATTTTAATGGTATCACATTAGGTGAAATTTTGCTGATATTTGAGTTTGCAATAACAAAAAAGCTTTTTTCAGAGTTTTTTGGGTTTTGGAATATAAAATATGATAGATATAAATCTAAAATAATTTCCCCTCCAGTTTTAAAAATCTATAGATGTATGTGTATGTGTGCGTTTGTATGTGTTTTCTTTCTCGTACACACATACACACCCACACACATGTACACACATGCCTTGGAATGAGTCAGTAGTTTTATTGGAAGACAGTGAAGCTCATATGATTATGCATTATCTATGATTGCTTTGGCCGTACAATAGCAGGGTTGAATAGCTATGACAAAGACTATGGCCGCCCAAAGCTGAAATATTTTATCTGTCTGTGACTTTACAGAAAATGTTTGCTGACTCGATATATATATAATATATCCAGAGACTTCAGTTTTGTGCCTATTCTAAAGACAGTAAAATTTCCATAACTTAGTTTTTAGTGAAATAAAGTGAATCAAAGAATGAATGGATTTACTGTCTTTATGGGATTTTGAGGGTATTTTTTCAGTTTAATTTAGAATCTAAATATAAAAATAAACTATAATGGTTTAATTATGCTTAAAAAGGCTTTTCTTAGTAACTGAACATAATGTTATTTTAGATATTTTAGTTGTTTTAAGGTAATATTGCTACTGTTTGCATTTGTAATGCAGTTTTAAATTAAAGTAAAATCTTCTAAAAGAACATAAGGCCAATCTTAAAATGTTGAGTCGAAAGAGTAGTTAACTATACTACATATCTAAAAATTTTAGCAATAATAAAAATTGTAGCCATTGTTATTTTAAATGATGTTTAATATTGTGGGTTTTTTTTTTGGGGGGGAACTGTTTTTTTGGTTTTAAATTAGAAAGCCAAATTAATTCCGTGGCTTGCTAATTTTAAGTTTGAAGTTCAGATGTCCTAAAAAATAATACTGAAACTAAGTTTTTATAGACAGGAGCATATCACAATGATGAAATAGGAAAATTAATTGCATGTTCCAAATTTAAAAAGTAAAGGAATATTAAAAAACAAGAAATTGCTAGTATGCTTATAGAGATGTGTAAATATTGCAGAAGTCTTACAAGATATGCACTTTATAGTTTTGCATTATATCTTAGAATGCTTCATAACACAATGTAAAAAATACATAGAGAATTTCAAACCAATTATCAGCTATACTTCACTGAGACTAAAGCAAATGAAGCATCGTGAACACGCAAAATTTCTTTCAATGTCTGTGGTTCTTTTCATTATTTATTACTAAAATGAAACTATTTCAGTGCCATTAATCTCTGCTAATTTGGAGATTTAAAAAATTAAATCATTAGGAATTTATTTAAAAACTTAATAGTCCAAGAAAGTCTTAATTTTAAAAATTCAAATGATCAGACTTGTCATGTCTATTTGATGGAAAATAATGTATTTTACTATGAGGAGAAATAGAAAAACTAGATCTTAAAACTGTACTGGTACAATAAGTATTTTTAATATACTACTGGGACTCTTAAAAAAATGTTACAATTATATTTTTTTCAATACTGTGTTATCTATGTGACTTATATCTGGTTTGTCAGAGATACCAAAAGAATAAATCATCATATGTAAGAAGAAGGTGGCCAGCAGGACAGCAGTGAGGAAGAGAGTGTGAGTGAGTGGGAGCGTAAGGGGAGTGTGTAGATGTGTATGGTGTGTGTGTGTGTGTGTGTGTGTGTGTGTGTGTGTGTGTGTGTGTGTGTGTGTGTGACAAATATTGCAGGACTTTCAGGGGCTGGTGAACTGGGCTCTTTTAGAAAGAGAGCCAGCGCTGCCATAGAAACCACACCGTCTTGAATAGATTCAAAAACCAAAGTCACATCTACACAATGGAATACTACCCTGCTGTAAAAAAAGAAGGAACTCTTACCATTTGGAACAGCATGGATGGACATGAAGAGCATTATGCTAAATGAAATAAAAGTCAGCTGGAGAAAGATAAATATCATATGATCTCACTCATTTGTGAAATATAATGAACAACATAAACTGATGGACAAAAATAGATTCAGAGACAGAGAAGCATTGAATAGACCAGTGGTCGGCAAACTGCAGCTCGCGAACCACGTGCAGCTCGCAAGCCGCGGTTTGCCGCTCTGTTGACTAATGAGTTTGCCGACCACTGGAATAGACCATTAAACTTCAGAGGAAGGCAGAGGAGGAGAGTAAGAGATTAGCCAAAGGACTGTATACATGCATATAAGCATAACCAATGGACACAATGAGTAGAGGGGTGAGGGTATGTGCTGGGAGCTGGGGTGGCTGGGGAGAGGTCAATGGAGGAAAAAGGAGATATATGTAATACTTTAAACAATAAAGAATTTTTAAAAAGAATAAATCATAATCTCAAAATTAAGTTTTTTGCCTACCTATATTTCTGATTTTGATCATATTTAAACTCAGCACTTTCTTTCTGCCAATCTGCTCCTTCATTCGTTTCCTTATTTCAGTTAAAGGTATCATCACTCACACTTCAGTTGCTCCTTTACTCTACTACCCTTTAACCTCATATTCTGTCAGAAATATTTTATTGTCTTAAGGTAAAATGTGTTTCAAATCTGGATTGCTACTACCTTCATCTCAGGCCTTCATTATCTTAACTTGATTTTGCAATTCAGGTTTTTTCCTATATCACTGAGAGAAAGAGATCTTTCCAAAATGGACTAGATTCTATCTACCCCCTGCTTGAAATCTTCACTGGTTTTCTGTTGCCAATAGGAAAAAAATATGCCAATTATGGCTCTGCTTCTGTCTAGCTCTCTGTCTTCATTTAAGCTCACTCTCTTTCACATCTGCACTCCCCAACATAACATTCCAACTTGATTTTACTAGCTATTTCATGTTTCTTTATACCTCTAACATTTTTCTTTCACCTCAGTTGCCTTTCCCTTCTTTCCTTCTTTTATTCAGAAAAGCTCAGCATAATCCAGTTCAAATGTCACATTCCTTATAAATTCCCCAGAGTTGTTCATGGCTCTTCCTGTTCTTCTAACACTTTGTACTCTCTCTGTACCTCCTAGGATTGTATATAATGATTTTGTTCATATAATCTGCCCACTTTTCTCACTTTTTTTTATACTTAGTACTTGGCATGGTTTCTATCCCAATAGACATGTTCAATAAATGATTTTCGAATCACTTGGGCTCTTCTTAAAAAAAAATACTTATTTTTCCTCAAAAACCTTATATTTTTAATCTATCAACTACAGTGTTACTCTTTGAATGATGGTTTCTAGATTTATTCATTTAATTGGTTCTTATTGAGAATGCACTCAGAGCACCACCCTAGTCATGGATGTCTACTAGTCTTCTCTCTTGGAAGAGGGCCCTTGCTAAAGATAGCTGTTGCTACTTAAAAGATGAATTCCACCTACGAATATGATTCCTTGCTGTTGCTGTAATGCTTAAAGCCTTTCACCTCCCACCTTGAGGCACATCCTGCCAGAGATGGACTTTCTCTATACCATTTTAAAGCTCTCTTATTGATCCTCTACTTCTACATGTACATAAAGTCAACCTGCAGATTGACTGAAAAGGGTCTGACAACTTTGTATTGAAAGATGGTCACTGTACCTTTCAATGTTCTTTGTATCAAAGAAAGATAGCTGTATTCCAAGGTCAAAGTTTAACTTTACACTCATTTTACAACTTCAGTGTTTGGTTTTTTGTTTGTTTGTTTTAATGGCGAGAGAGTGTAGCTCTGAAAATTAAAGTGACTTCTTAACCCTAGTGAAGGTGAGCCCAAAAGAACTGCCAGTGTTTTGGATAACCGTTTATTCAGCTCTGCCCATTTTTTGTTTGTTGCTTGGATCTGCACCACCTCAAATTTGTCTACCTAACTAATCACCTCAAGTACATGTATGTTAGCCACTCAGTTAGCCAACCTTGTCCTTCAACAAAGTAGTTCATAACATACTCAAAAGCTCATACTACCCAGTTTGTCTCACTATATATGAAATATCTCCAATATATATAGGCCTTCTTCTCTTACATGTTTATTATCTACACTCCAGGTATTCACTTTATACTGGTAACCTGGTACAGTATACAGTATTTAAATATCCCATATATATATAGGCCTTCTTCTCTTACATGTTTATTGTCTACACTCCAGGTATTCACTTTATACTGGTAACTTGGTACAGTATAAAGTATTGAATTAGTAATTCTAATCAAAATATTTATGCTGGTGAATATATATTTGCTGATGAAAATGTTCTATTAATTAGCCAATATTTCTAGATTTTGCTATATAAGCACATATGTACAACTCCTTTGGGGACACTTTTTAATTTAAGGCAGGGAAAGTCATCATGGAATAGTAATGCTATAACTGAACCATGAGACCATTTCCCCATTTTATAACTTGCTCTGAAGTCTTCCTCTTAACTTTCACAAACATTTATAATTTTATTTATTTCAATCTTTATCTATCTTTGCATTGTAGGCTAGCCCTCCAGTCCCACTTTCATATACCCCCTAAACTCTAAGTCATCCACCTCCCAAGGAATAAAGCCTTTCAAAAAAAATCTTTTTTTTGCTCTCTGCTCCTTCTGTACTTCTTGCTTATGGTAGTGCTTGTTGTCCCCATGTTTGACCAATATATTCTATTTTTTCCAAGAAAATTGTCAAAATCATCCAAGTTAAAATTAAGCATTATGACCTTTCTTAGTCACACATTTCCATCCTATTAATGTCAACTAATTTATGTAACTCTACAGCAAACATGATATGAACTCCCAAGTTAGATGAATTCAAGTACCTGTTCCACCACTTACCGAGTGAAAAACCTTGGGCTAGTCTTTTCATTTTTTTTATCTATCACATGAGTTAACAATAACTAATTCAGAGTTGTTAAGAGAATTGAATGAGATAGTGTATATAAAAGTGATTGTAAATAATAAGGCTCAATGTAAATGTTGGGTAATCTAGATATTGGATTAATGTATGGAACACGTGGAAGGTATAATGATGTCTTGTTCATTATTGTAAATTCCTGAATGCAAACACCATACTTTGCACAGATTAGGAAAATCAAAGAAGTGAATTTGATTATGAAATCCTTGCCAGAGGCAAAAAAGGAAAAACTCAACCTGTTTGAGACACACACAAGATATATGCTTTATCCATTTATAGCCAGAGTTATTTATAGCATCATTAGGAAATTTGGCTATTTGAGCTTATGGCTAAAGTTATACAAAACCATTTTTATAATTACATCTTAAGTTTTTAAATATGAGAGTGTTTTTTATTTAGAAACTATAAAAGGACAGAGTGTTATCAGACTACTTTATTTTCAATATCACTAAAAAAATTGGAGTTTGTTTGTTTTAATAATACTTTTGTTAATACTTAGAAATAGTTGCAACCAAAGTGATTATATAATTTTTGAAGGTTGGTAAGTCTTCCAAAATTACCTTTACTGTGTTCTCATTGTCAAGGTTAGTGTTTTGTTTTTCTTTTAATTCATATTGTTTAAAACTAATTAGACAACATATTAGTTTAGTAAAGGTGTGAGTGTCTGAGGAGTTGGAATCACAGTGGCCTTTTTCAAAATACTGAGAGTACTATTTATAATCTGCAATTTTTCTATCCATTTGTTGTCATTTTCTTGGAACAAAGTATTGATTGAGCATTTGTTTATATGTTTCTTATGATAGTACTTGTAAACATTACGATTTTTTTTCTTACATGGAGGTTTTATTTTGACTGTTCATTTAAAACATTAGTCTGTGAGAAATGAATGTAACTGCATGTTTTTCCTAATTTTTACTTCAAGTTGTTATGTATTTAAAAACTCTTAATGCACATAATATATGGTGAATGATTTTTTATATAGCCACTTCAAATAGCCTTGTAGTCTATAATCATCCTTTATATAGTCTTACAGTTTAAATCTAAATTCATATGGAGTATATATCTTAATTATGATCTTCTTGCTATGCATAGTCCTTTGGCCTTTTACTTAGTTTTTCTGTGTCCGAATTTCAAATAGTTGAATAGCCAATAGATAATAAATGTCCCATTTAGCTTCTTTCTGCCTCTCTAGCTCCCAAGCATGAGAATTGCTGATCAGACCAATTGTCTCTTAAATGAGCTTCTCACATCTGCCTCTTATTTCATTAGTTAACTGTCTGCCCAAAGATCTGATACGATAGAATGCTAGTGCCTTTTTACAGCTTGAATAAGGGTAGGGTCATTAGCAGAGTGGGCACAAAAGGGTACTTACCACGCCCTACAACAAATATACATTCTAGTGTCTAGAAAGCAGTTTAAACTGTTTACTGAAATCACCTTAAGAAGACAAAAATTACTGGTTTTGCTTCTAGTCTCCATTTAGCGACCACTAATGTAAGACGATGGCATTTCTTATTGTAAAAAGCTTTTAATGATTACATTTGTCCTCATATAAAAAGAAAAAAATATAACAAGTTAATTTAAAAAAAAACAGTGACAAATTTTTAAAAGTATATTGTAAGTTAGCAAACATCATTATTAGTATACTCTCATCCAGAGTTTATTACTTCTTGGTTAATCTTCCTCTATGTTGACACTTTTAAAAAGTACCAATCATGATCTGCTTTGTTATGTGCTATAGCAGTTATAATTATTATTGGAAAAAATATGGATGATTGCTCAATGTTTATAGTAATAATATTTTCTTGCCTATAGAATGAGAATAAAAATAGTATATAACAGAGTTTAAATGAAAATTAAATGAGACTGTGCACCTAAAGCACTTAACACATAGTGCCCAGAACATAGTAAGTGATCAATGAATAGTAGCCATTATTTTGTAAATATTTAATTCTTTTTTTCTCCCTGATATCTGTTCAGAGACTTTGGAAGCAGAACACTGGAAGATTTTATAAGTGTTGTGTAATATATTAATTGTGTGAAATTCTATTTTCAATATATTTAAAATCATTTAACAACTGACAACCAATGCAAAATTACCTATTTGCAAATTATTTTAATTTTTCCTTTTGGAAGAAAATTTAGGTAGATCTTCAATGATTATTGTTCTGTGCTTCAGGAAAGAATCACATAACTGACATTGTAATGAAAGTAGGTCTAACTACCTCATCAATTTTGATAACTATTCCCACCTTATATAAATATAAGAAATGCCTTGACCAAATAAATAACCCAAACATGAAGTCAATTTTTAGTATTTTTCACATCGTGAATACCTGAATATTTAAAAATTAATGCTATAAAACATGTCAATGGTAAAGGCAAGGTAAGTGGTGAAGGAAGGAGACTTGAATATGGGTGATAAACACACAATACAATATACAAATGATGTATTGTAGAATTGTATACCTGAAACCTAAGTAATTTTATTAACCAATGTCACCCTAATAAATTCAATAAAGTATATATTAGTGAATGTGTCCATTTAAATTATTTTAGGAGTTCTAAAGTTAAAACTATATCATGAATTAACTTGGAATGATAATGTGTCTACCATTGTAATTTCATTTTGTTTTAACCCTTCTTTATTATAGGCCTTGTTTGTATGAAGTCCAGTACTTCTGTGGTTGAGCTGGTTATGCTGCTTTGTTCTCAGGTACGAAATTTCATTCACTTGATTTTTTGTCTCTAACAGTAGAACGATTATGCATATGTATGTATATGTTTATATATTTTAAATTTTCATCTATCATCCTATAGATGAATAAAGTAATTTATATTGAGATATAGTTATATGTAGATGATCTTACCACGTAAATTTGATTTAGTCTCCCTCCCCCTTCTTCTACTCTCTGTAGCTTTCTTATTCTTTCCCACCCTTCCTATCCTGCTATTGTTTCCTATCTTTTTATCTCTGTGTATATATATATATATATATATATATATATATACACAAAATTTGTTATTTACATTTTTACACCCCATCTTTTAAAGATTATACAATAGAATTTATCATTTTAATTTTTATTATTAATTACACAATTCTTCTCTGTTAGATTAGAGATAATGAAAATTAAGTGTTTTTTTTTTTATGCAATAGCCAAAATATAAATACAGCTCATCAGTGGGTTGTCTTTGATATGATACCTTTCTGTTTTCTTTTTTTAAGTGGAATTTGTATATTTCAGTGTAAATTCTACAAATCTACTTATCCTTTTCTTTAGTAATCAGAATTATAAGTATAATAGTAATTGTTGGATATTGTTTCTTCCTAGCAATTATAATAAAATTAAGCATATATATCTTACATTTTTCTGATAACTAAATTGGGTACCTAATGGTCTTTCTTCTCACCAGCTCTTTCAAGTATATTTGTGATGCTGATTTTTATTTAAGTATAAATATTTTGTAATATGAGAATGAGAAAAGAGGTTACTTATAATAAGTATTATTACATTTATTCCTAATTTCCTCAACAGAAAGAAAAATACATTTAAAGAGTTTCTAGTTATTGACCTGAGGTTTGCCTAAAAGCTAACTCGCAAATAAAAAAACAATATGGCTTCAGTAGATCCTGTAAAACATCAGCAAAAATAAACCAAAAACTTACCGATTGATTTCCAGTCCTCAGGTTTACTTTCTTCAAGAATATGTTCATAGGGAAATCATTAGGTCCATTTCCCCCTTTTCAGCCAGCAAGAATTCTAATAAGACATTAAAGAAAACAGCATCCCCAGCAGGAGTTCATCTTCAAGGCATTTGAAAATTGTTACCTAATACCCAAGTCCTGAGTTCAAGAGACATTCTGAGAGATCTATCTGGACCTTTTAGGATCTTAATGATGCACATTAAAAAAAAAATGCTTTTATGAAAAAATAGCTTTAAATTCCTTTTTCCTTAGCTCTGGTTTTCACTGCAGTTCAGAGAAATAAAGAGGAGTGTAGCATTAGGGTCTAGTGTCTTTGATGGCCTCATCATCTAATCATAGGTTTAACATTACTCATTTGCTGGCTCCAGGAATTCCTGCCATTAAAGGCCCTAGAGATGAAACTTTGCCTCAGATATTGATTGAAAGGAAGAGTGAGAAATTCAAGCTCTCTGTGCTGTGCACTTTCTTTCAGTGTTTCAGCAAAGCAATTATAAGCATGTCTCTCAGTTTGATTTCTAAGTTGATTTTAAAAATAATTCAAAGTGCATTTAAATATTTCAAGTGGTTAATTGATTAGATATACCTCATGGAAGTGACTTAGAAATGTATGTTTGTTTTTTTTAAAAAGCTCCAACTGTATTATTTTCTCTTAAGCTGAAAGATTGCTTTTCACAAAATATTTTTAAAGAAGCAGATGAATAATTTCTCTTTTTACAATTCAGGTGGGAGGAGTTAATATTCTACTTTGAAATTATCTTATAAAACCATCAATCATCGTTGTAGGTCATTAATTGTTCCATGGATGCATATAAAACCTTGGTTTTAAGGACACAAGAAAATGGATATCTTAAAAGTTTCTAAAAATAATCTATCATTGTCCTTTACTAGTCAAAATCAACATGATTTATATTCTAGTTTCACCCATTAGCAGGGCATCCCATAGCAGTAGCAGACTTCTGATGAAGAGAAATAAATATAGTTAATGCTACTGAGGGAGATTGCTTGGCATAGCACTCTCCAAAGCTGGGTTCTCTTCTACAGGCCTAATGCATCTCTTGGACAATGGAGCTGATCCCTGTAGAATTAGCACAGTTCCTTAGTCTGTGTTTGTGGCAAGGCAGAAGGCAATCCTAAGAAATCTTTTAAGCTGCAGAGTTCTGAGTTGTACTTACATTTTATTTTACAATCGCCTGTTTTAAGTATTGATATTCCCTGTTATTATGATGAGCAGTTATTACTACTAATAAAATAATTAAAAATATGAATGAATGCTATATATATTTTTTGAGTGGGAATTATAGCTAAGGTGTTACCCACACTGTTATTTAATTCTTGGTTAAAATAAGCTTTTAATGCTAATGGAATATTCCAGTATATTTATTTGCTTAAAATGTGCTTTACTTTTTTCCAAATTTATAAACCACTGAAGAATAAAATTTTGTTGAGAATGGGTAGCTAAGGGTTGAAAAAGGAAAGGAAAATGTAACATTTTCTTGCAGCCCTTATTTGTCTTTTATTTGCTACAACACATTAAATGCTTTTATTTTTGTGCTTTTCATTTGGGAAATTTCATGTTAACTACAATGATCATTAAGGATATTAGTTTTCTTTCCTTCTTATCTGAGCTCCTGATTAAACTTACTATTACCAGTGGTTTGCGTGCAAAATATGGTCTGAATTTACATGAGATCACATTACAAGTGTCTGAAGGTACTTGCCAAGAATAATTCAGTTCATGTGGATAGCCTTTTCAGCTCCTAAGGACATGCCATCCAGACTACTCCCCCCCCCCCCCCCCCCGCCACTAGTGGAATTTTTCGTCTTTGTAGAAAACATACTTTATATTTTAAGAAGCTATTAGCATTAGCATTATATTGCATTTATTTTTCCAGAAATACCCAAAACCTTTTTTACCGTGTTTTGGATACTTTGCTTTTCCATGTAATATTTATGACACAAAAGTAAATATTAATAATTGACTATTCTTATTCTCTTTTAATTTATATTAAAGTTGCACTTAACATCTTTTGAAAAATGATTTTCTGTCATTTGTAAAATAAACTGAAGTAAAAAATTAAAAGAGATATTATTTTGAAAAAATCAGTGTTTAATAATTTAAATATGATGTTTTCTACAGAGTTCTTCAGTATATCACTGGTCTAATGCTGTATTCTCTAAACTTGTTTTAAGTTTTTAAAATCAGGATTATCCTATATGTGTACCTTATTTTATATTGTGTTCTGATTGTGTTGTATTCTTTGATGAATAGCAGATTTAGTTTTCAAGTAAACTTTTCTAGGTACTGTAATAGTTTCTAATTATTTCCAGATTTTTTAGGAAGTCTCCATCAGAGGTACTCCAAGAAAAATGGAGTGATGTTATCCCATAGGATTTCTTTAAGTTTTCATAAGTAAAGCTTAGCAGATGTCATTAGCATTTTTCTATGCCTTATCTGTCAATAGAAAATGTTTTATAAGTTGAGAAACTTTTATGTAAAAAATAATGTCTCTCAGTATTTAATTACTTGCTGACTTAAAGCACTGATTAAGCAAATGTAAGCTTAATGAATTATTTTTAGTCTCATTAAAAACCCAAACATGGATAAGTGACATAAAGCAGAAGTCAGCCTTGCAAGTCTCCCTACGATCTGTGTATGAAGTTATTAACATGAATTATTTTGTGGTTTTGTTTCCCTTTCTTCTTTTCTAAATACTTTATATATTTAAAAAAGGATTTTAGTGACTTCACTGATGTGATCAAGGCCATAACCCAGCACTTAAAAATGAACCACAACTGAAGAGCACTCTTCCTTTTTCAAATGATTTGGCCTTTGAACATTTAAATTTTTCATTTTTCTTCAATATGATACAGTTTAGTCAGATGGTATGAAGCAGAAAGTCATACTTTTCATCTAATTATAATAAATCTAACATTGAAGTACAAAGACATAGATAAGATGAATATGATGGTCTACTAAAGACTATTCACTCATGAGTACTCAGTATTGAAAAGATTTTGGGGATATATAATAAGAAGATTATGAGTGTAAGAAAACTAGGGATGGACTAGATTATTTTTTAAAGCATCTTTGGAAGTAAATCCTATTTATCATGAAGAAGTTATATCACGTTTAATTATGTAATTATTTTGGTTACTAAAGATTTATTAATATATTCTTCTATTTCTTAATGAGTCTAGTGTTCATCTACAAAGTTGTCCATTATGTAGCTCAATTTGAAATCAATAAAGAAAAAAACTATGGCATGGTATTTTAAATTGAATGTAATTAAATTCTATATATGTATGGTTTCAAACATTGATCCTGTAAACCAAGAATAAGATTTTGTGGAAGGTTTTACTGAGATAGTCTAAAGACAGACCCCTTAAAGCTAATAGGCATTTTATCAACATAAGTAGAGAAGGAGGTTCAGTCTTAGGAAATAGTCTGAACAAAGGTCTGGAGATAAGTGAACCTGTTATGTGCTCAGACCAGTGACCAGAATCATTGGAGGCACATCAGAAATTAAGTAACCAGATTATATTTATTTGGGCTTGTTTGGTTATGTGGGGAATTACCCATTTCCAGGCTATACATGAAACAATACTTTCCTTGAGGGTATCTATACTAATAATAGGGTAATATACTAACTAGACCAGATAGACCAGACGTCTTCCGATGTCCTTCTGGACAAAGCCACAATGGTGGGGCTGAGGCAGAGGCAGTTAGGGGCTATCAGGCTGGCAGGGGAGAGCTGTTAGGGGCAATCAGGCTGGCAGGATAGAGCAGTTAGGGGTGATCAGGCTAGTAGGCAGAAGTGGTTAGGGGCATCAGGCAGGCAGGCAAAGACGGTTAGGGGCGATCAGGCAGGCAGGCAGAGGCGGTTAGGGGCAATCAGGCAGGCAGGCAGAGGGGTTAGGGGAGATCAGGCAGGCAGGCAGGTGAGCGGTTAAGAACCAGTGGTCTCAGATTGCAGGAGGAATGTCCGACTGCTGGTTTAAGGGTCCCGGATTGGAGAGGGTGCAGGCCAGGCTGAGAGACCCCACCCCCATTCCATGCACGAATTATGTGCAAAAGGCCTCTAGTTTTTAGTATAAAACATTGTAGTGTATTAGTAGGACAGAATTGAAGTTGATAAGAAATTTCTAACTTATGAATAGTATTGAGTGTTTTTGTGGGTTTTGCCTTCATAGGCATGCCTCTATTTTTAGAAGGAATGAAGATAAAGTTTCATTCCTGAATATCTAACAAGTTCCTGCTTTTTTCTCTGGAAGATGCCTGACCCCAACTCTCATCTGTGGTATAATATTATATCAAAGTTAAAGGAACAAAATGGGCATTTAAAATTTTGGAGTTGCAATGATTATATCATCTCTATTGCCATAAAGTTTGTAACATCCCTAAGTATAAATAAAAGTTAAGCTGAAGGTTGAAAATGTGGTGATGAATAAATATCATTTTCAATTTGGGTCATAATAATTTTAAATTATTAGATATTATCCAAGAAAATATAGACATTTTGGAGGGAAAAAAAGGAATGATAAGTATTAAATAATCAGAAAAATTCTATTTATTGTATCTTGGGGAGAATGCCTACTGAACAAATCTAATAGCTGAGGGTAGACTCAGCTATTTATTAGCTACAGCATCTGTCTATGAAAATTTAATCAAAGATGTAAAAAGCATAAAATTCAAATTAATTTTTATCATTTACATGAGGTCTTCTATTGTTGATTTCTTTTACTTCAACTGGAGAAGTTAGGAGGTATAATAAATTTTGAGTCAGTCACTTTTATGTTATAAAATATTTTTCTAAGCAACCTATAATGTATGTGATCTAACACTTTCATTCTTGTATATTAATTAGTTCATATTCAACCCAAAGTATAAACAGAGAAGGAAAATGATGGATGAACAGTAGTTCTGAGTTCATTTGTGTGACAAGGGTTAAATATAAAAATGAGAAATGACAGTCCTATTCTAATGTCTGAATTATCATAATTCTACTAAAATTGGGACAAAAAGAAATCAGTAAGCCTTGTCCACTTGTAGGTTAATCCTAAAGAGTGCTATAGTTTCTTTGATAAAGGAGGAATGTAGCATTTTCTAAAGGTTTAGATTTCCCTGCATCACTGACATCAGACTACCTCCCTGACCTAAAAGCCTTTTCTATACTTTGCCACAATATCCTCCCCTTTCCTTCTTCCCAGCTATTTTGGTTTGTTTCCCCTCAATTTTATTTTTCAACATTTATATTATATAAATTCTTTGGGTACATTATAACAACTTTGAAAAATAGTGTAAACAATGTTTATATGGGGTGTCCCAAATGTATACATACATTTTGTATAATTTTAAAGGCAGTGTTTATTTATTTTTCAAAAATATATATTTATTGATTTCAGAGAGGAAGGAAGAGAGAGAGATAGAAACATCAATGATGAGAGAGAATCATTGATTGGCTGCCTCCTACACTCCCGCACTAGGGATCGAGCCTACAACCTAGGCATGTGCCCTGGAATCGAACCTTGACCTCCTGGTTCATAGGTCTATGCTCAACCACGGAGCCACTCCCGCCTGGCATAAAGGCACTGTTTAGTAAAATACATTTCATTTTCAAAATTGAGCTATCAGCTTTTACAGTGTGTATAAATATTTTGGGACACCCTGTATATATCACAGTCCTACAACTATTATATATATTAGTAGGACAAGGGAATGTATATTCTCTTGTTTTTTTGATAGATTTTTTTCTTTGTCCTATGTATATTTCAAGATACTTTATTTGTACTAGCTATTATATAATGAGTAACTTTGGTGCCCTCCTTTTCTTCAATTGCACATTTCCTCATGATCATGTTTTCTGTGGTTTTGTTGTTTAAATGATTATAGATTCACAAGAAATTTAAAAAATAATAGATAGTCTTCCTCAAATATGCTATCTTACATAAATATGATACAGTATCAAAACCAAGAAATTGCTATTAGTAAAATACTGTTAACTAGACTGCAGACATTATTCAGCTTCCAATATTTTGGAATTCATTCGTGTGTGCATCTAGATAGAGATCAATGCAATTTCATTATATTGATGTAATTACCACCTCTATCAAAATACAGGATCATTACTATTACTTCATGTCTTCCCAGTTATTTCAAACCATTCTATTCAGCCAATAAAGAAAATAAGTATTATCTAGTGTTGTCACCATATTTATTTAACATTTATTGAGAGCATTTTCATAGAATGTTTATTTAAAACTATCCAAAAGGAAAAACTACTTAAGGATAGCACAAAAACCTTAAGTCTTCCAAGATCACTTTATAGATATTTTTTTAAAATTATGCTGCACATTTACACCATAACAAAGTTTATTTTTCTGTTGCCAATGATGTCTTCTGTTTTGCTCATTATTGTGTCATCCAAACTTAGAACAATGTTCAGCACATAGTATAGATATTTATTAATTACTTATTGAGTTAATTCATGAGTGAAATAAAAATAGTCCTCAATATTATTTGATTATTTTTTAAAATTGTGGTAAAAGTGCCATTGTAACCTTTTTTTGTTTTGTTTTGTTAAGCCTCACCTGAGGATAATTTTTCCATTGATTTTTAGAGAGAGCGTAAGGGATGGGGAGAGAGAGAGAGAGAGAGAGAGAGAGAGAGAGAGAGAGAGAAAGACAGAGAGAGACATCAATGTTAGAGAGATACATGGATTGGTTGCCTTCCTTGCATACCAGACCTGGGATCAGGGTTCCAGCTTACAACTGAGGTAAGTGCCCTTGACAAAAATTAAATTCACAACCCTTCAGCCCATGGCTGACACTCTAACCACAAGCAAAACTGGCTAGTGCTTAACTACTTTTAAGTGGCATTCATTCAGTGGCATTAATTACATTCACAATGTTATATAATCACCACCATTATTTATTTCCAAAAAATTAACACCCCAAACAAAAACTCTGTACCCACTAAGCAGTTATTCTCTATATGTCTCTCCCCGAAATTTTCTAATTCACATTTTCTCTATGATTTGCCTATTAGTATTTGATAAAAGTGAAATCATACCATATTTGTCCTTTGTGTCTGGTTTATTTTTTTAACATAATATTTTCAAGGTTAATTCCTGTAACATGTATCAGAACTTCATTCCTTTTATGGTTGAATGATATTCTATTCTTTGTAAAGTTCTATATTTTATATATCCATTAATCTTTTGATAGACACAGGCTGTTTTTACTTTTTGACCATTGTAAATAATGCTGCTATTAACATTAGCCTACAGGGATCTATTTGAGTTTATATTTTCAATTCTTTTAGGCTTATGCCTAGGAATGGAATTTCTGAATCATGTGCTAATTTTATGTTTAACTTTTCAAGGATTTTCCAACCAGTTTTCCACAACGGTTGCTCCATTTTACATCTTCATGAGGAATGGACATGTTTTCCAATTATTTCATATCATCTCCAACACTTAGCTCTTTTTTTTTTTCTGTTTTAATTTGGGGTTGCTATTGTTTTTCATTTTAGTCATCCTAGTAAGTGTGAAGTGATGTCTTCTGATTTTGATGTGTATTTCCATAAGGCTAATGTTGCATCTTTTAATGTATTGGCCATGTGAATGTTTTATTTGGAGAACTGTCTATTCCAGTTACTTCCCAATTTTTAAATTTGGTTTTTATTGTTAAGTTGTACATGTTTTTAATTTCTCCTAATTATTAAACCCTTATCAAGTATATGATATGAAGAGATTGTCTCCCATTCTATGGGTTATTTTCATTTTCTTGATGTAGTGTTTTTGCACAAAAGTTTTTAATTTTAATAATGTCCAATTTATCTGTTTTTGTTATTGTTACCTGTGCTTTGATATCCTACTTATTAACTTAATATAAGTCATTATTATCTCATGTATATGGGTATATACATATATATATATGTATTTATAATTATATTTGTGTTTTAAATTTATTTGCATAATTTAGTAATCTACTGAGATCCTGGAAATCCTTTTTTGTTGTTGTTAATCCTTACCCGAGGATATTTTTCCATTGATTTTTTTAGAGAGAGTGGAAGGGAGGGTGAGAGACAGATAGAGAGAGAGAAACATGTATGTGAGAGAGGCACATCAATTGGTTGCCTCCCACATGTGCCATGACCAGGGCCAAGGATAGACCCTGCAACCGAGGTACATGTCCTTGACTGGAATCGAAGCAGGTACTCTTCAGTCTATGGGTGGAGGCTCTATCCACTGAGCCAGACTAGCTAGGGCTTGGGAATCCTCTTTATATTTATGTGATACACCAAGTTTTCTTTTAGTAACCAACTAGATATATTTGCATATTTCCTAATGGTTTTTCTATTATTGACTTTCATATCAGTAATCTTTTTGAACTTATAATTGATTATTCATTTCTTACATTCAGTTTTTCCTGTCATGCTTTTAGTAAGATGTTCATAAAAAATAAATAAAAATAAGAAAAGAGAAAAAAGCCATGATGGGGGGAGAGATAAAAGCATTTACCCGCCACCTCCCACAACCACATCAAATTTACAACTAATATACAGAACAATCATCATTCAAAACCACCTGAAAGCTGGCTGAATGGAAGTCCTACAACTAAAGAAGTAAAGACAAAAGCACATTGAGACTGATAGGAGAGGCAGAAGTGCTGGACGGGATGGTCTGATACCCACATGTGCAGGTTTTTTTCAATTGGGAGGGAGATCATCCCTGCAGAGGCTGCCCCTGAGGAGTTAGGGTACCCAGCCCCACACTAGACCCCCAGCCCAGGTTTTCAGAGCTGGGAAGAGAAGTCCCTATAACTTTGGGCTGTAAAAACCTGCAGGGATTGTGGTTGAGTGACATAGAGAATGCTAGAGACCTGGGCTGACTGGAGCCATATCTGGGTCTTCATCAGCCTGGCTCACAGTTTCCTTGACCTGGGGATTCCCTGCTCCATCCAATTTGCAATCCCACCCAAGCTGTTTGCAGCAGTTTATCCATATGAATGCACTGCTGGCTCAGGCTTCAGACTTTCCTAAAGTCTCTCAAACAAGCTGTAAACAAGGTGTCACCATTCCCCCAAAACTATCAATAAAAGGCACAAGACCTGATACTAGCACCAACCTCCTTTGCTTTACAGCTGGACCTCACCTGGGCAATTCCAAACTTAATACAAATAGCAGTCATGTGCAGATCTCTCTGTAAGTCCTCCCTGGAAGCCCTAGACCCAATGCACCTGATGGACAGCTTCAGACCATACCAGATTACAACTCTACACATCCGTTAGTGACACAATCAAGGAGCAGACTCAGTGAGCACCAAAGCCCCACTAACGCAAGTATTGCTCCATAGGGGTGTTTCCTGCGCATCTCTCCTACTATAGTCGCAGCTGGTCCACACAGCCAATTGGCCAGGAGGTGACACCAAAAGTAGTCAAGGCTCAACTACAACACAACTATGCACACAAGGCCACACAAGGGTGCACCTAGACTACCCAGCTCAGGTGACTGGGGAGGCTGAGCCACTGGGCCCTAGAGGACACCTAATATACAAGGCCACTCTTAACAACTCCAGGAGACATAGCAGCTCTATCCAATACATAAAAACAAACACACGGAAACAGCCAAAATGCAGAGACAAAGAGACATGTCACAAATGAAAAAATAGAAGCAAGCAAACTACTGCATACAGAATTTCTGAATGACAGAAATGTCTATGACCAGGAGTTCAAAACCCTGGTTATAAGGTTACTCAAGGGACTTAGTGAGATTTTCAAGGATCTTAGTGAGAATGTCAAAGACATGAAAAAGGAACAGTCAGAAATTAAGCTATACTAACTGAAATAAAGAATAATTTCCAGGGATTCAACAGTAGAGTAGAAGATTCCAAGAATCAAATTAACAATTTGGAATATGAGGAAGCAAAAAACACCCAATGAGAAGAGCAAAAAGGAAAAAGAACCTAAATATATGAAGATAGTAGTGTAAGAAGCCTCTGGGACAACTTCAAGTCTACCAACATTTGCATTATGGAGGTGCCAGAAGGAGAAGAGAGAGAGCAAGACATTGAAAAACCTATTTGAAGAAATAATGACAGAAAACTTCCCCTACCTGGTGAAAGAAATAAACTTACAAGTCCAGAAAGCGCAGAGATTCCTAAACAAGAGGAACACAAAGAGGCCCACACCAAGACACATCATAATTAAAATGTCAAGGGTTAAACACAGAATCTTAAAAGCAGCAAGGGAGAAGTAGTTACCTGCAAGGAAGCACCCATACGACTGTCAGCTGATTTCTCAACAGATACTTTGCAGGCCATAAGGGAGTGACAAGAAATATTCAAAGTGATGAATAGCAAGAACCTACAAGCAATATTACCCAGAAATGCTATCATTTAGAATAGAAGGTCAGATAAAGAGCCTCATAGACAAGAAAAAGCTAAAGGAGTTCATCACCACCAAACCAGTATTACATGAAATGTTGAAGGGTATTCTTTAAGAACAGGAAGAAGAAGAAGAAAAAAAAAAGATTAAAAATATGAACAATAAAATGGCAATACATACATATCTATCACCAGCTGAATCTAAAACTCAAAATAAGGAATCTAATGAACAAAATAAACTAGTGAATAAAATAGAATCAGAGGCATGAAAACATGGAACAGGCTGACAGATCTCAGAGGGAAAGGGGGATGGGGGGCGCGGGAAGAGATTAATGAAAGATCTTATATGCATACTAGAGGCCCGATGTACGAAATTCATGCAAGGGCCTTGGCCCTCAAAGCCAGGGCGGCTTGCCTCTGCCCTCTCAGCCATGGCTTCCTCCAGAAGGTCCTTCGGCTGTTAGATCTAATTAGCATATTATACTTTTATTATTATAGATATGCATTACCTATGGACACAGACAATAGGGTGGTAAAAGCCTAGGACATGGCAGGAACTGGATGGAGGAGGCAATGGAAATTAAAAAGAAGGGCATCTGTAATACTCTCAATAATAAAGATTTAAAATTTTAAAAAGATGAGAAAAGATACTTTGAATACTTTCATATGTTCTTCTTAGTTTATTTTATATATATCTGTATGTATATGTACATATATATACATATATATAAAGCATTACTCATCTGTCTTTCTACATAATATATTTTTCCTTTAGCCATGTCCTTATTAACTTTTCTAACTTATTGCACAGAATTTATAAGCTTGCCAGTTTAAATGAGCATTCATTATGAAAAATTTTGCAGAACATATCTACTTATTTTAGAGGCAGTTTAAGATAAGTAGACATTAGGATACAGAAAGTAAAAAACCAGTTCTGGAGTTCCAGAAGAATTTTACCTTTTATTTTTACCTTGAAATGTTTTTCATATTTTGAAAAATTTTGACATGGATTGAGTCTCCAAGGATACTAAATTGTTGTGTTTTTTGATTTGTTTTGTTTTGTTTTGTTTTATACAAAGCAAAAGAGAATGGGAAATGTGCATTAGCTGCCACAGAGGAGGAAAAACTGTAGGGAAAAAAGAAATTACATCCTGGATCTGAGATTTCTACTAGGTCGTCTAACTACCATAAAATGATTGTGAAGAGAACATCGGGATCTCATTGTCATCCTTCTGGAACTTATTTGTCTTCAAAGTTTTTCGTTTCAAAGGATCCTTAACTTGATATCCAATTCTCTGAAAAAGTCCTTCATCTTTAGGAAATTTTATGCATCCATGTAGAAGAGTTAAAGAATTGTGACAAAACTGTCTAAAGCCTTGGCAGTTCTCTGCAAACATTTAAACCCAGTTTAGTATATTTCCTTGTGAAGATAAGAATTCAATGCCTATGTGTAACCCATCTTTTCTTATGGCTGTTCATTTTCATTAATAGTGGGGTGAGTTTGTGTGTGTGTGTGTGTGTGTGTGTGTGTGTGTGTGTGTGTGTGTGTTTTCTGAAATGGCAGAAGACTTTCTGGAATGACTTGTAGATAAGATTTTAAAATAATACTTTTTTGCTGTCATTGCCAAACAATTATCTTCATTGAAATGACAACCAATTATTTTTATCTCCTTGTATACATTCTCTTGTATGCCTTTTCATTGTTTTAAGTAATTCCTCTAAGCCTACATGTAAGAGAATTGTTAGCGAGTTAGGACAGTAATTAAAGTATTCATTCTCTTTGTAGCTATCCCATTTGTTAATTCTCATGGTACTTTATACTTGAGGAACCACAGCAAACAAATATTCAAAACTCCTCTATGCTTTGTACTTTTGTTGTCACAAAGTTTTACATTTCTCCCTTTTCAGTATTTTCCCAAATTATTTTTGAAACTCCTAGAATCACAATGATGTGCATTTAAGAAAACAAAACCAAAATTGCTTCAGTGTAAAAGAATATAATCATTGCCTAACCTAATTCATTACTCACATTTTAATACATTCATTATAAGCTAACACATTCAGTCTTAAAAAATACCATTTATCATAATGAAATACCATGTTAGAGTTTCAAAGGATCTTAAGAGTGGCCTTAGTTTAGAGATGTGTATATTTTAATAATTATGACATAAATTTTGTTGTAATTATAATACAATAGTATACTCTTTTACAAAGGAAGTTTAATTGAACAATTTTTAGGAAAATATACACATCACTTTATGACAATTATATTACCCAACTTTATGTACTTTGAGATTTTATGAGTGTAGGCTTGTCTAGAAGGAGAAATGACCTAGATCAGTGGTTTTGAACACTACCTTTACATTAAAATTATTTGGGAAGCTTTAAAATAATACTGGTTCCTGGGCCCTATTCTTATATATTTTTCTGATAAAATTGGTACATTTTAACAACTCCCTTGTTGATTCTTTTGTTCAGGCAAAATTGGGAACCACAGATTTAAGTGATTTCATAGATTTGTGAGGATTAAATCATTCAACAACAAAAATGACATTGAGAACATACAGTATGCCAGTCACTTGCTACTTACGGGTATACATAGTTAAATAATACAAGATCCTTCCTTTCATTAAGGAGTTTATGATCTAGTGGGGAGACATATGTATAAGTAGATCACTACAAAATATAAATAATTATATTTAAGAGGGAATGTTCTCTGATTAATAAAAATACAAAATATTAAGTGCTGAAGAAATAATGACTCTAGGTCGATCCTATTTCCCATTTCCAAAGTTTTAAAGTTATTTCATTGACACACTTAAAGCTTTATTACTTAGCCAGCATGAACTCTTAATATTCCCCTTTTCCATAGGAATAAGGAATAAAAAATTCATCTGCAGCTTGGGATAACTGAAGAATATGCTAGTTACATTTTTCCTATAAGATACTATTTTTCCACTTTTTTCCTTTGCACTTAATTTTTGTTGACTGCTCAATTCTGTGTACCATATTTTACCAAGGATATAAAGAGATTGGATTTTCATCTAAATGCCCCCCAAAAGTTGTGCTACTTTCACAACTGTCATTCATAAATCTTTAAACAAGAGTTAAAAAACACATTCAATCCTGACATTTTCTGTGGGGAAAAATATACTTGTGAGGAATATTTTGTCCTCCCTTTTTCTCTTTCTCATTTAGTACTTTCTTCATTAGTTGAAAGAAATAAACTTGTATTTTCTTTATTGCCATATGAAATAAATTTGTTTAAAATTCACCAAAATAATTTAAGACTTAAGTAAATGTCTTATGCTAACTCTCAGAAAACAACTGGTGAAAACTCATGTTTAAAATTTATAGTTTTATTGCTACTTGTGTGGCTTAAATCCTCACTTCTCCAGCTCCTCTACTGAAGCATCCCCCTGGGACACAGTGGGTAACAGGGAGGGGTTGAAGGGCTGATACAAACTGTAACCCATACAACCCACCATAAGCACAAACATTCTTTGTTCTTATATTTTAAATCCATATTTAACTATATTCTTTTATTGCTTATAATTGTGAATTAAATTACTTGGCTTTTTTTTTTTCTCTTAGACAGTAGGAGGATGAGTTTGTCCAGGGCATTAGTTTATCTCCTGCCTGAGATTTTCATTTCTCCTGTAACAATTTCAAAAACAAAAGCTTTCACAAACCTCTTTCTTAAGGAAAGGCAATTGGTACCATTTTTGTGACCTTACGAATTGTTCATATTTTAACAGAGATGGCCTTGACAAATTGAAATTGTGTAAACTGGTTATTATAGTTGATGAGAAACTTTAAAAAACATTCAAAAACTAAATTACACTCTAATATTAGGTAGAATACACTTTGGCTCTTCCTTGGGTCAAGACCTGCAGAGCTAGTCTTGTACTTTCAACCATAGCACATTAATGCATAACTCAGTAGGCTTCTGTGTCATAGAAAAACATATTTATGTTTGGGAAGCAAGTAAGTAATAGAAATTGAAAAAACTATACCAGAGAGTATAATATTCATTAAATTTTAGACATAAGGATATTTTTCTTTGTTTTCCATCCAGTGTCACTAACCTTCTAGAATTAAAGTATTGCTGCCTTAATGCTGTAGTATAGTCTCTGAAAATTATATCATCTATTTCTTCTGCCCCTACAGTTATCACAGATGAGTAGAATATGGCTCTTTGTTCAAAGATGCAGTACTTAAAGTCTAATCCTATATAATAAAAGGGTAATATGCAAATTGACCAGGTGGAATGACGTGTCACTATGATGCACACTGATCACCAGGGGGCAGACGCTTAATGCAGGAGCTGCCCCCTGGTGGTCAGTGTGCTCCCACTGGGGGAGCTCCGCTCAACCACAAGCCGGCTGATGGCTGTGAGTGCAGCAGAGGTGGTGGGAGCCTCTCTCGCTTCCTCGGTAGTGCTAAGGATGTCCAACTCCGTGGGGAGTGGGCCTAAGCCATCAGTTGGACATCCCCCGAGGGCTCCTGGGCTGCCAGAGGGATGTCTGATTGCCAGCTTGGGCCCTGTCCCCTGGGGAGTGGGCCTAAACCAGCAGGTGGACATCCCCTGAGGGGTCCCAGAGTGCGAGAGGGCGCAGAGCAGGCTGAGGGACCCCCCCTCCCCCCAAGTGCATGAATTTTCATGCACTGGGCCTCTAGTCATATTATGTGCACATAAAACATATAAAGAGTAAACTGAGATTACAGACATATGGAAAATACCATTAAGCAAATTAGTGTTGAACTCCTATATTGGAAAATTGGTATTTCAGTGTATGTTGTTTGAATATCCTGTATCAGATAAGTACTTGAGATTTACTCATGTCTGAGGACAGAAGATTGGGACAATCAGAGGTAGCAGAAGAGGTAGGTAGATAGGCAGCCTCTTAAACTTCCTGTAAAGGCTTGGAGAAGAACAGAAAATGTCTGAGACAGAAAGAGAGAGGGAAAGAAAGAGGAGAGAGAGAGAGAGAGACCTTTTTTCTTTTTGCAATAAGCATTGCTTTTTCATGTCTTCACAGAAAAAGAACCCACTTGGTCTGAGCTTTCACAGAAGAAACTCTGTGTTAGGTTAGTTAGGAGTATCCTTAACAGGGACATTTTAAAAAAATTATCTTCATTTTTATAGTATTACATGTCCACCACTTTTTCCCCATTGACCTCCTCCTTCCTACACCCATCCCTTCCCTAGGCCCACTATTGTCTGTGTCCATGGGTTGTGTATATTTTAAAAGATTACATTACCTGTCACAAAGCTTTATATCCTATATAATAAAAGCCTAATATGCTAAGTGTCCAGCCATGTGGTCATCCATTTCACCAATCAAAGTGTAATATGCTAATGATATGCTAAGGTTGCTCAACTGCTCGCAGTGACGTGCACTGACCACCAGGGGGCAGACGCTCCAACCAGTAGGTTAGCTTGCTGCCCTATCTTTCAAACTCTTACCAAAATTTTCTTAGCTTTAACTGCAAAATTTTTTGAAAGAGTATATTTCTAGTTACTATACTCTTTTCTTTAATTACCTTTCATTCATCAACCCAGTTCAATCAGGCTTTCATCTACTGAATTCTAGCTACCAAGTCCCAGGACTCACCTGTGTCCTCATCATACCTAACATTTTTCACACGTGGAAAAATTAACAATGTAACAATATACAAGCAAAAGTAATGATAGGTTTCTAATGCCTAATCTGCAAAAGTTAGAGAATAAAATGAAAAAGGACACAGTCCCACCAGCACAGAAAGGTTCAGGATATTTAGCTTGGGCAAGAAGACCTCATCCCTCTTTTTAAGGTAGGAACCTTCGAGAAAATAGCAACTCTAACTTCAGGCCTTTGAAGAGGATAGTTAACTCAAATATAAAGGCTGTCAGTGGCATTCTCATAGAACAAATTAAAGAATTATATTGCCTGCTAATCCATAAAAATCAATTCTGGAGGAAAAAATACATGCATTGCAATAATAAATTTCCATATATAATTTTTGATAAGTCTTACATATTCAAAACTTCTCTGTAATCTGGTAAAATTAACTATTTCCTTCTTGATAGTCTATTAGTCTGCATGCCATACACGTCTCCTGATTCTTTAAAGAAACTGTTATTTTGTAATAGTTTTGTTACACTACTATAAAAGAAAAAGTTTCATTTTGAAATAATTTTAAAATTTGTGTAGATAGTTTAAAGACATAACAAAGCAAAACAAAAATCAGAACCCTACTTTACCCCTGATGCACATTTAGTTGAGGCAGATACTTTGCATTCTTTTAACTCTTTCCCATGTTATTAATCAGTATCCTATATAATAAAGAGGTAATATGCAAATTGACCATCACTCCAACACACAAGATGGCCACCCCTATGTGGTCAAAGATGGCCACCCCCATGTGGACACAAGATGGCTGCCACAAGATGGCCAGCAGGGGAGGGCAGTTAGGGGTGACCTGGCCAGCAGAGGAGGGCAGTTGGGAGCAACAAGGCCTGCAGGGGAGGACAGTTTAGGGGAACCAGCCCTGTAGGGGAGGATAGTTGGGGGGGACCAAGCCTGCAGGGGAGGGCAGTTGGGGGCAACCAGGCCTGCAGGGGAGGGCAGTTGGGGGCAACCAGGCCTGCAGGGGAAGGCAGTTAGGGGCAACCAGGCCTGCAAGGGAGGGCAGTTAGTGGCGACCAGGCTGGCAATGGAGGGCACTTAGTGGTGACTGGGCCAGCAAGAGAGGGCAGTTGGAGGGGACCAGGCCTGTAGGGTAGGGCAGTTGGGGGGGACCAGGCCTGTGGGGGAGGGCAGTTGAGGGGCACAAGGCCTGCAGGGGAGGGCAGTGGGGGATGACCATGCCTGCAGAAGAGGGCAGTTCGGGATGACCAGGCCTGCAGGGGAGGGCAGTTGGGGATGACTAAGCCTGCTTGGGCAGGCAGTTTGGGATGACCAGGCCTGCAGGGGAGGGCAGTTGGAGGGCAACCTGGAGTTGGCTCTAGTGCTACAGCTGGTTCTAGACCTGGCTCTAGTACTAGAGCTGGCATTGTCCTTAGTTCTCAAGCCAGAGCAGGTTCCAGAGTTACATGAAGCTCGAGCTTTTGTGAGAGCTGTACAGGTGCTGGAGCTTGTGTCTAAGCTACTAATATCACTTTTGAAGTCATTACCTACAGTCCTTCGGGCAACCTGATATGCAAGACAGAGATCAAGTCAAGAGTAGAAGAAGGATACAAGGAATAACAACAAAAAATACAACAAGAAAGGAAATGTGAAAAGGAAAGACAATGAAGAAACAAAAAATAACACTGTAATTATATAGGTGATATGTGAAGTTACTGCAATTATAAAAAACAAAACAGAAGCTTTAAAAACAAAGTTAAAAACAACTCCCAGAAAACAGAAAGATAATAAGATACAACCAAAAGATTAAGAGATGCAATAAAAACAAAAAAGATAAAAGTAGAGGATGTTCTGCTGAAAGACCAATATCCACTGAGTAGCAACTATCCCCTGATTAGGTAAAATGGATGAGAGGAAATTATCAAAGAAATTTCAAATTTCATTAACTAGCACTAGCTGCAGTAGCACCC
The DNA here is from genome assembly GCA_026230045.1 of Corynorhinus townsendii. Classification (NCBI taxonomy): domain Eukaryota; kingdom Metazoa; phylum Chordata; class Mammalia; order Chiroptera; family Vespertilionidae; genus Corynorhinus; species Corynorhinus townsendii. Next base: position 103,097,961 of record JAPDVU010000003.1, read on the forward strand.
TTAGGGCTAGGGCCAATTCCAGAACCAGACCTAGATTGAACTTAGGAGCGAGAGCCAGCTTCTGCACTAGCTCCAGAGATAGAGCTAGAGCCAGCTATAGAGCTACAGCCAACTCCAATATGAGCTGTTGTATCAGCTCCAAACTTAGTATCAACTCCAGTTCCAGAGCCAGTATCAGTTCCAGATCTAGCATCATCTCCATTGTCAATTCTCACACCAGATTTGGCATCAGTACCAAAGTTAGAGTGAGCCCAGAACTAGAACCAATTCTAACACTACTCTTCTGAGCTGGAGCCAGCCTTGCCAGCACTAGCTCCAGCACCAGAGCTTTTCTTTTTCTTCCTTTCCTTAGAATGACATCTGTTTTGTTTTTTTGTAGTTTTGTTTTCATATTTATTATTGTTTGTGGTTTACTATATGTGAATTTTACAAATTCAAATATAATTTAACTTTTTAATCATTATAAAAAGAGAATGATATTAATGATTAAAGGGTCTTGTATCTTTTTCTCTGAACCAATGTATATAGTGGGTTATTTTGTTTTGAATAATATTATAGTATTTTTCTTTTCTTCTTAAATTCTGGAAGATCTTTTCTTGTCCCATTGAACTGCTGCTTTTTTCCATCTTAAAAATGTGAATGGTTCCCAAGAATCAGCCTGAGTTTTTTATCTTCTTTCTGTTTATTCTTCTTTGGAGACTTGCCGAATGCTGTGCCTTAGTCAATATTTCTATCTAAAGAATTCCAAATTATTCATTCCTTTTTTTATATGCCATCATCATTCTAAATCCAAATATAAACTGAAGACAAACTTATGGTTTTTCCCAAATGTGTACCATTCTTCAGTATTTTCATAAGAATATTACTAGTCCCTCTCATTCATGTTAAAAACTTAATAATCTTATTTGACTAACTCTTCTATGTTAGCCCTTAAATCTAATTTCTCATTTAGCCCTAGCATCTCTTCTTTGTGATATCTCTTAATTTTCATTTCTCAGTTCATAATTGGAGTTTATTGTCTCTCTTCTGAAGGGGCCTATAAAACAACTCCCTACTATTTGCCCTCACTCAGAAATGACAAATTACTTTTCTAAAACACTAATTTCTTGGATGCAGTGTTGCAGTCATATACTTTCATTGGCTTTCTCATCCTATAAGCTCTAATATCTTTAGCTTAGCTCAGATTTATTTCTGCTATTCTATATAATAGAAGACTAATATGCTAAGTGTCCAGTCATCCAGTCGTCCACTCAACCAAAGGGTCATATGCTAATGATATGCTAAGGTCGCTTAACCACTCACTATGATGTGCACTGACCACCAGGGGGCAGACAGTCGACCGGTTGACCAGTTGCTATGACGTGAACTGACCAGCAGGGGGTAGACACTCTGACCGGTAGGTTAGCTTGCTGCTGCACTCTGGCCCATCGGAACTGAGTGAGAGGGGCCGGATATGCCCTGGAGTCCTCCCTTGATCCCTCCCTGGCTGGCCAACCTCCCATATTCCTTCCTGCCCCTCATCCTCTTGTGGGGTCCCTCGGCCTGGCCTGTGCCTTCTCACAATCCGGGACCCCTCAGGAGATGTCAGAGAGCCGGTTTCGTCCCGATCCCGCAGGCCAGGCCGAGGGAACCCACTGGTGCATGAATTTGTGCACTGGGCCTCTAGTTCCTCTATACAATATTGCAGGTAAGCATCTCATGGGCTGACAGTGCCTTACACATATGTTTTGTTTGATCTGAACAGAGTTTTTAAAAACATTTTATTCTGTGATCTTTCAGGCACAGTATAATTTGGGGTGCATATGTAATACCTGAATGCACATTGTGAAGTATCCTCTTTAAAAATTCTATTCATATTAGAAGTTTATACTGATAAAAGCCTTGATGTTCAAACAGCATCATAAAGAAAATTGTCTATAAGAAATTGTCTGCAAGAATCTACTCTTCTGAGTGACATGATTCTTGTTATGTAAAAATCAATTCTTTCTTTAAGTTAATATCACAGTAAATGTCAAGTACTCCTGATAAAATGGTACATTGTGGTTTATTTGTTTGCAGTAATTATAGGCTATATAATGGTAATATGTAAAATATTTAAGAGGACAGTAGTAAGCCATTTTTTTAGATATATTTTTATTGATTTCAGAGAGGAAGGAAGAGGGAGAGAGAGATAGAAACATCCACGATGAGAGAAAATCATGGATCAACTGCCTCCTGCAAGTCCCCCACTGGGGATTGAGTTCATAACCTGGGTATGTGCCCTTGACTGCAATCAAACCTGGGACCTTTCAGTTTGCAGGCCAATGCTTTATCCACTGAGCCAAACTGGCTAGGGTGGTAATAAGTCATTTTGTTAAAATGTAAGAAAAAGTTTCCTCTAATTTTTCAACAGAAATTATTTGAAAGATTTTAATAAGCTCTGTAAAATACAATAACAATCTTATCATTTTGATAAACTTTAGTTAAAGGTTGTTGAAGCTAAAAAAAACACTTTGCTAAAATTGACTTCATTTAGGTCTCTTATTTTTGTAATAAAATAATTACAGACCCCAGGCTACCACATCACTCTTCCCGAGTTGTTGATTCTTTCTTGGGGAAATGTGGGTTAGTGGTTTGTTCTTCTATAATTCTTCATAATTTACTTAGAGCAGAGAATATTTACATACCAAACACCTACTTTTGGGGACCACATTTATTCACAGCATGTGTATAAGCTTTAGAGGAGCACATGATCAGGAATAAAGTGAAGGGTTATCATAGAGACTCTTCTTTTTGTGGAGCTGAATTCATAGTCAGGGAGCTGACCACTTAGGGTATGTGAGGCCAGCACTTTAATTGTTAACTCACGGAGAAAAAAAAAATCTATAAATGAGTGACCAATAAGGACTTTTTTATATATAAAATTATTAGGGAAGTATTTACTTATAGTACTATTGAAGTGGATATAATTTTAATCCAAAAATTGTAATTACCAGCTACATTTAAAAAAGACTCCCAAAATTAAAATTACTGAAATAAACCAATAACAAAAAAATTATTTAAAGCATATTCTAAATATGTCATAGGAAGAGTATAACATTTGGATATAGTTTGAATATTAAATATTTATTTTTATAAGTTTTAAAAGAATTTATTTACTATTAAAAGACTTTATATACATTTTATATGCTTTTTAGTCATTTTGACTACATATGTAACTATAACATTTCATTTACAAATTAATCTAAATATGTTGTTTATATTTCTAATTTTCATTTTATAACCTCAGTGAAAATTTTCTATATCAGGGACCAAAATTTCTATTCCAATATTTCTAACCCTTATATAGCCACAAGGCATTTGGTCTCTTTTGGAAGGAAGGACACTTTGTGCTGAGAATTTGTGATTTGTACCTATGATCTCAATTTCTATTTCAGTGAGCATCAAGCCTGAATTTAGTGGGAATTCGATAACACCTTTTAAACTGAGTAGCACATTTGTTAATTTTTTAAAAGTTTTAGAAATATCATCACATCAAAGTTATTTTAACAGCACCAACATGATCCTTAAACAATATGTTACTTTGCTTTGCATGCTCATTTTTATGACCCTTGGTTTGGCTTTTCCTTTTAGGAATGGCAAAATTCTATTCAGAAGAATGCAGGACTTGCATTTATTGAACTCATCAATGAAGGAAGGTAATTAATTTTACAATTTTTATTCTACTGCACATTGTATTCCACTGGGCAACTGATTTTTTCTGCCATCTGGTCAAAAAAATGTGTAAGAAAATGTTTTAATTAAATAATTTGCCAAAGAAAATTTAAAGGAACAAAATTTAAAATGTTTAAAATATTTATTCAGGCATGAGCATGTATGAAATAAAGGGACAAACTTTAGAAGGTTTTTGTGAGATTGGAGCCACATCTCACTAAGTAGTAAAGTTGTTTTACATAGATCAAGTGAACCCCGTCTGCAGTCCCATCTGCCACTCCATCTGGTTTCAGTGTTATGCTCCATGTGGACTCTCTCCGCCTATCTCAGCTCATGTGAAACAGTTTTATCTGAACATGCTGTGTTATCTGGTATCCAGCTGAAAATGTGAAGGATGTTAAATATAGGAAGTATAACAGTCTGGTTAGGAATTTATACATACATTATTAAAATGATGCTATAAGTAAAATTATGTTTGAGCCTATTATTGTATTTTCTCTTTGTTATGAACAGTTGTTCACTATGATTTTCCTAAAACATTACTGGCAGTGTATACATTAAGACAAATGTAACTGTCATCATTTTGACATGTACAGCTTCTATCAGCTAAAGACCTGCATCCTTTGCAACTTGAATTTCTTCTATGATCCTATCTAATAAAAGAGTAATATGCAAATTGACCACCACTCCAACACACAAGATGGCCAGCAGGGGAGGGCAATTGAGAGGGACCAGGCATGCAAGGGAGGGCAGTTGTGGGTGATCAGGCCAGCAGGGGAGGGCAGTTAAGGCTGACCAGGCCGGCAGAGGAGGGAAGTTGGGAGTGACCGGGCCTGTAGGGAAGGGCAGTTGAGGGGAACCCCAGCCTGCAGGGGAAAGCAGTTGTGGGGGTGACCAGGCCTGCAGGGGAGGGCAGTTAGGGGCAAACAAACTGGCAGGGGAGTGGTTAGGGAATGATCAGGCTGGCAGGCAGAAGCAGTTAGGGGCAATCAGGAAGGCAGGCAGGTGAGCAGTTGGGAGCCAGCAGTCCTGAATTGTGAGAGGGATCCCAGATTGGAGAAGGTGCAGGCTGGGCTGAGGGACACCCCCCTTCCCCTGCACGAATTTCATGCACGGGGCCTCTAGTATTAGTATAATATTTTGGAAATAATGACTGCATATTTGGCATAATCTATTTATTTGTATTTTAAAACAAATTAAATTAAATTGATAAATAATGCTTACTATATATAAAATTTTATCAAGGGAGTGGTATTATGAAAGAATATTTTATAACATATTCCTTGAAAATTAGTTTATGTATGGTATAGAAATCCATTTTTAAAGTAACTTAAATAAGTTTAGTATTATTGCTTTTTTTCATCAAGGTTTATAGTCTAAAAAATAGCCTCTGTTATAACAGTGAATCTTAATGAATATCTTTCATTTAGATATTCCATGTTTGAATTATTTTTAGTCATAATAATGTAAATAAAATTTAAATAAATATTTTACTCACTGCAAAGCAAAAGATACAACAAAATATTAGTTTTTTAAAATAACAAATAATTTTATATAACAACACACTGCAGTTCTTATAAAACTTTATTATTGTAAGAATTGATAATAATTATTACCCATCTTCAGGTGATGAAAACTAGAAAAAAAATTTTCACAGGCTACTTACTCATTGTCATATCAGTTACAGAAACTTTCAACTCACATTTATGCTAATTTTGCTAGTTTCAACTGTGAAGTAAAAAACAAAAATTATTTTGTCATCAGTAACTCTGAAGAGTTAACAGAATTGAACCTTTAACACTTAAGATTATAACATTGTCTTAGACAAAAAGAGGATGGAGAATTTGCTATTATCAGAGGTTTTTAGCTTTTGATGCTGTTTTATTGCTCACTGGTAGTGTTTGGGGTTTACTTTGTTTTATTTTAGGAAAGAAGTTGGAATTACAGAAAGTAGTTTAATTTTGTTTAAATTTAAATCCATGAAAACCTTCAAAATGCTCACTATAATATTTTTTTGCCATTTTAGAGTGTGCTTCTATTTTCATACAGATTTTTCCTCCAATAAAGATGATTTTGTAATAATAATTAAAACATGACTAGCTATAAAAAGACAGATCATGTATACATTAGTACAGAAAATGTCTATCAGCACCTCCTACATTACAAACACTATTATAAGAGCTGGGAATAGAGAAGTGAACAAGACAAACATTAAACTGGCACACACAATAATACAAGGGTGCTGTGATTGGGGTTGTATAGGTATTAATGCAAGCCTAAGGTAGGGCACTTAATCTCATCTAGAGGGATGCATTACCCAAATGGTTGGGTTATCAGGGTATAATATGATAGCCTTTTTGACAAATGATGCTGTAACAACTGGGCATCCATCCACATGTGAAAAATTTAGACATGGATTTTATAACAGCACAAAAATTAACTGAAAGAGGATCACAGACATAAATATGAAATGCAAAACTATAAAACTCCTAGAGGATAACATAGGAGAAAATCTCCATGACCTTGGGTATGGTGATGACTTTTTAGGTACAATACCAAACATATGAGCCATGAAAGAAAAAAGTGCTAAACTGGACTTCATTAAAATGTAAAACTTTTGCTTTATGAAAGAGGGTGTCAAGAGAATGAGAAGGCAAACCAAAGACTGTGACAAAATATTTCCACAAGATATTATCTGATGAAGCGCTATTATCTTAAAATATAATATGAAGTCTTAAAATTCAACAATAAGAATACAAACAATCTGATTTAAAATGGGCCAAAGACATAACAGATACCTCACCAAAGAAGATACATAGATGGAAAATAAACTTATGAGAAAATGCTCTACATATCATCAGGGAAATGCTAATTAAAACAACAATGAGATAACACTATATACTTATTAGAATGTCCAAACTCCAGAACACTTGACAACACCAAATGCTGGTAAGGATGTGGAACAACTGTACTTTCATTTGTTGCTGGTGGGAATGCAAAATATACAGCCACTTTGAAAGACAGGCTGGCAGTTTCTTACAAAAGTAAATATACTCTTACTATACAGTCCAACAGCCATGCTTCTATCTACCCAAAGAAGTTAAAAACTTAAGTCCACATAAAAACTTGCATGCAGATGTTTATATCCACTTTGTTCATAATTGCCAGAACTTAGATGTCAAGACGCACTTCAGTAATTAATAGATAAGTTAATACCCAGTCATTTGTATGATACATCCAGAAAATGGAATATTTATTATTTAGTTCTAAAAAGAAATGAGTTTTCAAGCCATGGAAAGACATAGAAGAAACTTAATTGCATATTACTAAATGAAAGAAGCCAATTTGAAAAGGCTAATATACTGTGTGATTTGAACTATATGACATTCTGGAAAAGCAAAAGCGTGGAGACAATAATAGATCAGTGGTCACTAGGGGTTGGAGGGAGACAGAGCAGAGAGGATTTTTAGAGCAGTGAACCTACTCCATATGATGCTATAAAAGTGGATACATGTCACACATTTGTCTAAACCCGTAGAATATACAGTACCAAGAATGAACCCTAATGTAAAGCATGGACTTTCAGTGATAATGCTGTATTAATGGAGGTTCATCATTTCTAACAAATGGTAGATGGTGATAACTTGTTGGGGGAGGTTTTGTGGGCTGAGAGTAGTATCTGAGAAATCTATCTTCTGCTCAAGTTTGCTATGAACTTAAAACTGCTTTAAAAATAGTCTACAAAGAAAGAGGTTTCTAAAAAAGAAGCATATCCAAACATAATGTCATCTTGGTTGATAATTGAGAGATGATTATGACATAGCTATATGAAATTTTTTTAAAAAGAGGAATAAAATTCTGAGCCAAGGGAATAATTTAGTACAAAAACCAAGTGGCAAAGACAGCAAGACATGTTGCTGGAGAGCTATTTTTAGTCAGCCAACAGCTATTGTGTGTTTTGTGCTACCCACATAGAACTTGAGGGTTCCTCAAGGCAAGGGTCATTCCAGGAAGGGGTTTCTAAGATGTGGTAAGGCTGCTGGGGTGTAACTGAAGAGGTTTAGGCATAACTTGAAATGTGGCAAATGGATTTTATGGGGTCAAGACTAGAACAGAGATGCCAATCTGAGGTTTCAGTAATCCTAATGAAGATGGTGGTGTCAGACTAACAAATAGTGCTACCAGAATGGAAGAAGTGGACAAATTTGAAGTATCTTTTGGAAATTTAATTAATATAATTGCTCATATATTGGATTGTAAGAGATGAATGAAGGAATCCAAGATAACTTGATTTCTAGCTTTCGTAGCTGGATGGCTTATAGTATAGATACAGTTTACTTAAAATAACACAGAAAGAGAAGCATGGCTTGGATGAGAGAGGTTTTCACTTTGAGTTACACTGAATTTATGACACCTGTGTAATGCCCAAGTGGAATCATTGACTAGGCATCTTGGAATTTGGGTCTCTAGCTCTCCAAAATTATAGCTAGAGTGGAGATTTAGAGTTATCTGCTTGTATTTGGTAAGTGGTAAGTAAGGACACAGATGTGATGCTCAGGAAGAGTCTGCAGAGTGAGAAGAAAACCTGGGGACTGGCTTAACTGCTCTTTCTATGGAGAATCCTCTTTCCCCACATCTTCATATGATTGGTTGTTTACTGTCACTGAGGAATAAGCTAAAATGTCACCTCTCAGAAAGGCTCCCCTTACCATCTTATTGTATTAGCACACGTTCATCACATGACTCTCTTTTGACATTTTAATAATATCATCTCATTATTTTATGTCTATCTTCCTCACTACAATGTACTTTCCTTAAGAACTTGTGTCTTATTTGTGGATATCTCCCTGGTATCTGAAATAATGCCTAGCACATGGTTCACAATCACAAATATTTATTGAAGGAATGAAAAAAAGAATGGTGAGTAGAATGTTTGAGGAGGAACAAATAGTCCAAAAGACAGTAGTTAAGTTAGGATTAAAGGAGCCACTGTATAATAGATCATTTCACCCAGACTTATACTGGTGAGTACCTATGTGCTAAAGATTCTAGGTACAGACCCAGACCCTGCTCTAATGGAGTTTGGAGTCTAGTGGGAACTACAATCTTTCATTAAGTACTTATCTATACTAATAAAATGGTAATATGCTAATTAGACCAGATAGACTGATGTCTTCCCGAAGTCCTTCCAGACAAAGCCGCAGCAGCTGCGAGGGCCAAAGAGGGCTGGCAGCCACGGTGGCCAGCAGTGGCAGCAGCAGTGGGGTCATGGGGGTGGTGCCTTCCCTGATTGGCCTGGTTGCCTTCCACAGAGGGAGGCCAGACTGCCATCAGTAGGACATCCCCTGAGGACTCCCAGACTGTGAGAGGGGGCAGACTGAGGGATCCCCCCTCAAGTGCATGAATTTTTGTGCACCGGGCCTCTAGTTGATGTAATAGAAGTGCCAACTGACAAGTAGAGGGTGCTATGGGAGCAGATAAATGAGGAAAGTAACTTTTGAGAAAGTGGTGATTTGAGTATTGGGGTCAGAGCTAGTATAGACATCAAGTACATACAACTGTAAGAAGTTTGGCCAAGAAGGGGAAACTCATAGGGTAATTACTAAAGGTAGATACAATTTTTAATTTGGTGAGAGAGGGTGTGTGGCATATTGTTTTAGAAGGAAAGACTTGAGTATTTTTATTTTTTATTTTTTTTATTGTTTTAAGTAATACAAATAGTAGTACATATGTTTCCTTTTTTTTTTCCCCATTGACCTCCCCACGACCTCCCCTACCCCCCATTACATGCCTTCACCTGCCCGTCCTCCCCCCCGCCCCAGTGTCTTGTATCCATTGGTTGTGCTTATATGCATGCATACAAGTCCTTCGGTTGGTCTCTTACAGCCCCCTTCGCCCAACCTCCCTGTCTTCCCAATGTAGTTTGACAGTCTGTTCAATGCTTCTTTGCCTCTGTATCTTTTTCCCACCATTTCTTTCCTTTAAAAAGTTTTGCCTTTGCAGACTAGAAATAAACATATAATAACAAAACAAAACAAAACAAAAAAATATTTGAGTCCCATTTTCAATGTCCAATAGTTCTGAGTCCCCGTTTCAATGTCTAACAGTTCCTTATGTGTACATGTCAGCAATGATATCTGGATGGTGGGCACTTGGTGGCAATGCAGGTCCGATCCTCTCTGGTTTGGTCCTAAGTAACCTGCAGCGGTGCACAGCTGCTGACTGCTCGCGTGGCAAGGCGTTGTCAGTGTCTTCCATCTCTGGACTGTTTTTTCCTCTTGTCTTCGTGGTTGGAGCATACCTGTCAATTCCTCTCTGTTGCAGGAAAACAACCCCAATACCAGGTGGATTCCTGCAACAGACTTGAGTATTTTTAAATGCTGGTGGAAAAAAAGCCAATATGGTGGGTGAGCCTGAAGTCCAGGGATTGGCCTTTCATTTAAGTTTTAGCAGGATTCGGGGGGGGGAGGGGTTGTTTTGTTTTGTTTTGTTTTATGATGCCTTACATTCTCAATGAAGAAGGTAGTGATATTTACTGACAATAAAGCAAATTTGGAGAGGTGGGTATTATATTTAAGAAGGAAGGATAATATTGAAAATAGCCAAACCAACAGTCCACAGCACAAAAAAGATGAGCATTTGCTTTAAGACATTTACTTACATTACTTTAGTGAAAATAATCTCTTCAGTGTGCACCAATCTCTCCCCATCAGATTATAGGTGCTTTCCTAGGTTCTCATAGCACCTTCCATTTTCCCCTGGTTTATACTTCCCATACCATAGTGTTAGTACCTGTTTATTTGTAGTGTATAATACACTATTTTGTGGCTATTTCCACAGTTCCTATTAAAATACAAATCATATGTATACTATTTGTACTGGATTCAAATACCAGTTCTCCAACTGTTAGATGCTAGGCATGTAACATAATCTTCCTCACACATTGATTCACATTGCAGAATAGTATAACACCTAAGAAAGAAGTCCAGTTTCTCTGAAGGTTGGAAATAATCTATACCACATTTATTACAACTGCTGTAATATAGGCTCTTAATAAATGGAACAGTTTTGTTTTGTTATCTTATATAATAAAGAGGTAATATGCAAATTGACCATCACTCCAACACACAAGATGGCCGCTCCCATGTGGTCAAAGATGGCCGCCCCATGTGGACATAAGATTGCCACCACAAGATGGCCAGCAAAGGAGGGCAGTTGGGGCAACCAGGTCTGCAGGGGAGGACAGCTGGGGAGGACCCAGGCCTGCAGGGAAGGGCAGTTGTGAGGGGACCAGACTTGCAGGGGAAAACATTGGAGGGGACCAGGCCTGCAGGGGAGGGCAGTTGAGGGGAACTAGGCCTGCAGGGGAGAGCAGTTAGGGGTGACCGGGCCTGCAGGGGAGGGCAGTTAGGGCAACCAGGTCTGCAGGGAGGACAGTTAGGGGCAACCAGACCTGCAGGGGAGGGCAGTTAGGGGTGACCAGGCCTGCAGGGGAGGGCAGTTAGGGGCAATTGGGCCAGCAGGGGAGCAATTAGGCATCAATCAGACTGGCAAGGGAGTGGTTAGGGGTGATCAGGCTGGCAGGCAGAAGCTGTTAGGGGCAATCACACAGGCAGGCAGGCTAGCGGTTAGGAGCCAGCAGTCCTGGATTGTGAGAGGGATATATGACTGCCTGGGCAGTCAGACATCCCTCAAGGGGTCCCAGATTGGAGAGGGTGCAGGCTGGGCTGAGGGACACATACCCCATCCCCCGTACACGAATTTCGTACACAGGGCCTCTTGTTACATATTATAGGTATTTAGAATTTTCTGACTTTCACCTTTACTTTGGCTCATATCCTTTCAATTTAGACCTTTTACTTTCATGAATTTTAATTGGGAGTTCCAGATCAAAATATATATTTAGATAGTTGGGATGTAGGTACAATAGTTACACATTGCTCTGTTTATCTGATTCTTATTCATTGTTGCTTACTAAATGCTAGGCATAGCTTAGATTCTTTGCACATGCTTGTATTTCATTGGCCTGGACATAGAGCATTTTTGTTAATTTTTTCTAATAGTTTAAAATGAAACCTATAAAAATACTTTCTCATGGTTGTTAGAATATGTCTTTAATTTGTCCTTGTGGGAATGAAGATAAAATTATTTAAGTGGAAATTGTTATAAATGTTTATCCTATTTAACAGCTACACTCTCAAATATAATTCATCAATCATAGCTGGAGAAAGCAATTGTGCTGTTATCTATAATTAACAGAACAAAACCAGTTGATGAATGTGCAGCTGAATTAAAGCACTCCCTAGGACAAGCTGAAATTATAAACTAGATCATTTAAAGGAATCTAAGAAAGGATCTTTGTAATTAAAACAAAGCAAGGTTAATGGGATGTAAAATTCCCTATAATGGCTTGGCAATAATCATTGGATTTTAAATTATTAAAATATGAATTGAACCTTAAAGCAAATAAGACTTTTTTAAATTATGGAATTTGGGTGATCTTTTGAAATAAATCATTTGCCTAAAATAAACCTTTATCACTCTTTTGAAAGCATATAAGATATAATTAATGGATATTCATACAAAAGCCAGGTTGTAGTATTATTTAGCACTGAATTTTACCTAAAATTTATAAGATTCCAATTTTTTATTGTATCTTTAAAACAGGGGGAAAACCTTGCATTTGTTGGGTTTTGAAGAAGAGAAGCCTATTGCATCCAAGTATAATTCTTTAGTAATTAGTATGTGGCCCCAACTTGAATATCCTCTTTTACTTTAATAATTACTATTTAATGATTAAACCAGTAAGATTTGGTTTACTTGAGTTTGTTCTTAGCTTACTTATTGCAAGAATTGTTTGCCATGATTCAGATGATCCATGTTTTTATTAGAAAACAAAATGTTATCCTTGCTTTGCTCAGTTGAAAAATGCAAAAATTTCAGAGCCACAACTGGTTAAATAACACCGCCCTCCAACAGTAGAATTCAAATATCAGTTATCATGGTATATTAACTGTATTATATAAGAGTTGCTGGCTTTTTGATCCAAAAATCTCCATGTAAATAATAGATGTAGCATCATGAGCAGTGACCAACAGGTTCCTTCTTTCAAAGTCTATTGATGATTAGTTACTGCACATTTGTATTTAGTTCAAACATAGACAGCAAAGCATTTTGCCTCTTGTTTCCAAGTGTAAATTCACATGACAATTCCCAAAAGTGGATAATCAACATATTAAAGAGTAAAGTATATCAAAGAGACAAAATGTGATGTTACTAGAACTGAAATAGGATGTGAATAAATCTGAAAATATGATAACCAAGGAAAGATAGGCAAAACCTAGTCCAGCATAAAGTGATGGTAAGAACTATAAACAAAGCTTCTGGACAGCAAAAGAAACCATCAACAAAACAACAAGAAAGCCCACTGCATGGGAGAACATATTTGCCAATGTTATATCCAATAAGGGTTTAATCTCCAACATTTACAGTGAACTCATACAATTAAACAAAAGGAAGATAAAAAACCCAATCAAAAAATGGGCAACGGACCTAAATAGATACTTTTCAAAAGAGGACATAAAGAAGGTCAAGAGACATATGAAAACATGCTCAAAGTCACTAATCATCTGAGAGATGCAAATCAAAATGACAATGCGGTACCATCTCACACCTGTCAGAATGGCTATCATCAACAAATCAACAAATGACAAGTGCTGGTGAGGATGCAGAAAAAAAGGAACCCTCGTGCACTACTGGTGAGAATGCAGACTGGTGCAGCCACTGTGGAGAACAGTATGGAGTTTCCTCAAAAAACTAAAAATGGAACTACCATTTGACCCAGTAATACCACTTCTAAGAATATATCCCAAGAAAACAGAAACATCAATCAGAAAGGATTTACCATAGCTAAGATTTGGAAACAGCCTAAGTGCCCATCAGCAGATGAGTGGATTGAAAAACTGTGGTACATCTACACAATGGAATATTATGCTGCTGTAAAAAATAAGGAATTCTTACCATTTGCAACAGCATGGGTGGGACTGGAGAGCATTATGATAAGCAAAATAAGCCAGTCAGAGAAAGATAAATATCACATGACCTCACTCATTTGTGGAAATATAATGAACAATATAAACTGATGAACAAAAACAGATCCAGAGACAGAGAAGCATCGATAAGACAGTCAAACCTCAGAGGGAAGATAAGGGAGGGTGGTGATAAGGGGGAGAGATCAACCAAAGGACTTGTGTGCATGCATATAAGCCTAACCAATGGACACAGACACCAGGAGGGTGAGGGAATGAGTGGGGTGTGTGGGGGGTGTTGGGGGGGGGTGGTGGAATGGGAGGATAAGGACACATATGCAATACCTTAATCAATAAAGAAAAAACAAACAAAAAAGAACTATGAAGATAAAAAAACAAACTGAAGTCACTTCAGTGGGATACTAATTGAATATACTAGTAAATAGGTTACACAAGATATAGGAATGTTGACACTGTGCCCTTTGGAGCAACATAGCGAGGCTGTCACAGGAATTCAGAGAAGGTGAACTTATGGACATCAATGAGGAAAGTCGTTGTGACAAAAAGACTGACAGTGGCCCAGAGGAAGTTATACTGGCCTAAAACTTCACTTTAAAGGAACTCAGGAATATTTCACCACTTTGAAAGTACAAAGAACAAAATGAAAGCTAATCCAAACTTAGAAAGAAATATAAAAGTTCAAGTCACCAAGACTTAGAAAAGATGCTTGCTCCATTTTATAGGTTACATGAAGAGAAGAAGGAAAGTTCTGTTCAAACTCCTATTGACAACTTTTTGCAAAGAAATAAAATAATTCTAAAGAAGAAAAGAAAACAATATGTTGATTTTGTTTTTATACCATTGTGACATAGTTAGGTAACAGAGGCTACTAGAGTTGGCCTTTGCATTTGTGGTCAGTTATGTTGTTTAAATAGCAGAAACAGATAAAAGTTAACTAATAGGCTGTGGGAGGGGTTGTGCCAACATGAAGTTATAGTGTATGTAGCCAGTTTAAGGATACACTAAAGATAAGAGATGAAGGATAGGATGAGCAAGCCAGATAAGACAAGAATACACTGAGTGGCCAGATTATAATGATCTCTGAACGCATAATAATCTGGCCACTCAGTATATCCTATCTAATAAGAGAGTAATATGCAAATTGACCATCACTCTAACACACAAGATGGCTGCCCCCATGTGGACACAAGATGGCCAGCAGGGGAGGGCAGTTGGGAGGGATCAGACCTGCAAGGGAGGGCAGTTGTGGGCGATCAAGCCTGCAGGGGAGGGCAGTTGGAGGGGACCAGGCCGGCAGAGGAGGGAAGTTGGGGGCAACCAGGCCTGCAGGGAAGGACAGTTGGGAGAGACCCAGGCCTGCAGGGGAGAGCAGTTGGGGGTGATCAGGCCTGCAGGGGAAGACAGCGGCAAACAGGCTGGCAGGGGAGTGGTTAGAGGGTGATCAGGCTGGCAGGCAGAAGCAGTTAGGAGCAATCAGGAAGGCAGGCAGGCATGCAGTTGGGAGCCAGCAGTCCTGGATTGTGAGAGGGATGTCCGACTGCCCGTTTAGGCCGGATCCCAAAACGGGCAGTCGGACATCTCTTGAGGGGTCTCAGAATGGAGAGGGTGCAGGCTGGGCTGAGGGACACACACCCCTGTGCACGAATTCTGTGCACCGGGCCTCTAGTATATATATGAATTCATGCATGGGTGGGGGTCCAGCCAGCCAGGGGGAGGGGACATGGGCAGTTGGCTGGCCTGCCTGCTGGTTGAACTCCTGGTTGAGGGGACAATTTGCATATTAGCCTTTTATTATATAGGGTATACACTGAGTGGCCAGATTATTATGCATTCAGAGATCATAATAATCTGGCCACTCAGTGTATAGTCATGGCCTGGGCCATAGGTTTTAGTCCAGAGAATCTTCCCAATGTGCCAAGGGACTTGAAACACTGAGTTATAGGGTGATTAGTACTCATATGTGTAACGTAAGACTACATAGATAATTTCTATTCCTCAGAAGTGGGGATTGGGGGGGAGGGAGGGATGGATGAAGGGAATCAAAAGGTTAAAAAATGTGTATTAAACATGTATATGCTAGGTTCTCACCTGATACCTATGGAATCAAAATCTTTAGTTGGAACTTAGACATCACCATTTGTAATATGTTCTACAAGTGATCAGGGTCTTTAATATACCTCAGAGTTTGACAACTATTATACTTAATTCCCTTATTTTACCAGCCATGTAAAATTATCACCATCTTTGGGGGTTGATGGGTGGGTGAGTGGGTAGGAAGAGATCAACCAAAGAACTTATATGCATATATGTGAAACCCATGGACACAGACACTAGGTTGGTAAAGGTCTGGGCCAGGTAGCATGTGTGGGCTAGAAAGCGTCAATGAGGGGGAAAAGGGGATGTATGTAATACTTTCAATTATAAAGCTTTTAAAAAATAAATAAAATTATCACCATCTTTACCCATAACTCTCAACATAAATAGGCTTATATGCTAAGTCATTTGTTTTTCATCTTGCTCTAAGAATTATTAGCTATTTAGGTTCACAGTAGATTAATGTAACCACCTGTTTCATGTACTTAAAATTATGAGATATATTTGAAGATGCAAATAAAAATTATAAGAAACTTATATACTAATCTGTGGGTCATTTTTTTTTTCATCCAGCATAATTATGTAGTTCCAAGAGTATTCTCATAACATTTACTAGTAATTAGATGGGGGAAATGGGTAGTTTTCAACCAATACTAATTTTCTCTCCTCTTCCCAACTTTTTAATGTCTCTCTCTCTCCCACATCAAGTCCTTAAATTTCAATCTGATGTTCTGGCCCTAACCTTTATATTTATCTTCATTCTTTCTACTGATGCCCAAGGAAAACACCAATTCCCATACTAAATCTATTCTGAGACAAATGTAGGTCTGATTGTATTTTTATATAATCAGTTGACCCAAATGCATGAATAATTGATAGCTTTTATCTTCTGGGAAAGATAGTATTTTAAGAGAATAACTAGTTTCCCTGTATAATTTCTCCCTAGCAGCCCTATGTGTAAAATTTTAAGTTTATGTCTATTCTTCCACTTTCCCTTTTTCTGCACCAATCAAAGGGCTCAGAAGGGCTGCTGCATAGACCACACTGTGCCCTGGTGTTCTCATCTCTGTTTCCACAGCTAATGGAACTGAGTAAATTAGGTCAGACTTCAAAAAAAAAAGTTTGATTAGTGTCACAGTTTATTACAAATCTAAGTTATTAATATACAGAAATGCTTTGATGCCCCATCAGATATGGAGCTCCATATAGCTAAATATTATTTTTATTATCTTTGGGGTTTTTTTTTTTGCTTCTAGTGAGTATAAAGATAACCAATGTTTCAATGTGTATCTTTTAGAATAGTCAACTGCTCTTTTTGTGTGCTTAATTAATGTCAAGACTTTGCAAGTAATCTCTCACTTGCTCCTAACAACCATATGAGGTAAGGGTCTTCCCTCTTTAAAGAAAATGTACTTTTGGGGAATGCAGAAAAGTTAGTGTCAGATACTTCTCAGGGCAACAAGGCATTTGTTCTGCTATTTTCTTTAGGTAAAGATTTGTTGGCATTAAAATGATTCATGAGCCAAAGTCTGTAAGCATTTTCCAAAATAAAAACATTTTAAAATAAAAATTGTAAAATTTTCCAGATTTTTAATCTATTAAAGGACTGCAGTACTGGAAGAAATTGAGCTTCTCCAATCCAGTCACACTCTACCTTGCAATGTCACTAGAAACTCTGTGCCAGCCTTTGAGATTTTGGGGGCGGCCAGAGGAAGTGACACTAACTTACTACATCTGCTCCTGCACTGTGTGGCCTCTTCACCTCCAATCAGAGTCTGTCTTCTTGACTAAATAAATGGGATCTTAAAATATAATCTTATGATTTGGGAATGTACTCTTTCCTCCAGTTTACAGGGACATCTGAAACAGTAATCAGGAAACTGAAACTCAGACACAGGGTAAAGTATTGGTCCAAGTTTTTAATGCTATGAAAAGGCAGAACTTAAATACAAGCTAGTTCTGCCTTTAGTCTCCTCACTCATCTACAGATGATGGAAGACTAATTTGTCTGACCTCTCATATTGCATTTGCTATTGATTTTTTTCTTTCATTAAATTACAGAAATTATTTAAGTTTAAAATTCAGGATCTCAGAGTCTTGGGTCAAACACAAGCAATTTATTTATTTTTTTAAGTATTTTTATTTTATTTTTTTTAAATAAATATTTATTGTTCAGATTATTACAGGTGATCCTTTCCCCCCCCCCCCCATAGCTCCCCTTCACCTGATTCCCCACCCCACCCCATGGCCTTACCCCCCGCCACTGTCTTCATCCATAGGAGTAAGATTTTTGTCCAATCTCTTCCCGCACCCCTCACACCTGCTTCCCCTGAGAATCATCAGTCCACTCCCTTTCTATGTCCCTGATTCTATTATATTCACCAGTCCATTCTGTTTTTCAGATTTTTTATTCACTTGATTTTTAGATTCACTTGTTGGTAGGTATGTATTTGATGTCATTTTGTTGTTCATAATTTTTATCTTTACCTTTTTCTTCTTCTTCCTCTTCTTAAAGAATACCCTTCAGCATTTCATGTAATTCTGGTTTGGTGGCGATGAACTCCTTTAGCTTTTTCTTCTCTGTGAAGCTCTTTATCTGACCTTCCACTTGGAATGATAGCTTTGCTGGGTAGAGTAATCTTCGTTGTAGGTTCTTGCTGTTCATCACTTTGACTATTTCTTGCCACTCCTCTCTGGCCTGCATAGTTTCTGTTGAGAAATCAGCTGACAGTCGTATGGGTACTCCCTTGTAGGTAATTAACTGTTTTTCTCTTGCTGCTTTTAATATTCTCTCTTTGTCTTTTGCCCTTGGCATTTTGATTATGATGTGTCTTGGTGTGGTCCTCTTTGGATTCCTCTTGTATGGGGTTCTGTGTGCTTCCTGAACTTGTAAGTCTATTTCTTTCACCAGGTAGGGAAAGTTTTCTGTCATTATTTCTTCTAATAGGTTTTCAATATTTTGCTCTCTCCCTTCTTCTGGCACCCCAAAAATTCGGATGTTGGTTTTTTTTTTTTAAAAAAAATATATTTTATTGATTTTTTTCTTTTTTTTTTTAATAAATCTTTATTGTTCAGATCATTACAGGTGTTCCTCTATTTTTTCCCTCATAGCTCCCCTCCACCTGATTCCCCACCCCACCCCATGCCCTTACCCCCCGCCACTGTCTTCATCCATAGGAGTAAGATTTTTGTCCAATCTCTTCCCGCACCCCTCACACCTGCTTCCCCTGAGAATCGTCAGTCCACTCCCTTTCTATGTCCCTGATTCTATTATATTCACCAGTCCATTCTGTTCTTCAGATTTTTTATTCACTTGATTTTTAGATTCACTTGTTGGTAGGTATGTATTTGATGTCATTTTGTTGTTCATAATTTTCATCTTTACCTTTTTCTTCTTCTTCCTCTTCTTAAAGAATACCCTTCAGCATTTCATGTAATCCTGGTTTGGTGGTGATGAACTCCTTTAACTTTTTCTTGTCTGTGAAGCTCTTTATCTGACCTTCAACTCTGAATGATAGCTTTGCTGGGTAGAGTAATCTTGGTTGTAGGTTCTTGCTGTTCATCACTTTGAATATTTCTTGCCACTCTCTTCTGGCCTGCATAGTTTCTGTTGAGAAATCAGCTGACAGTCGTATGGGTACTCCCTTGTAGGTAATTAACTGTTTTTCTCTTGCTGCTTTTAATATTCTCTCTTTGTCTTTTGCCCTTGGCATTTTAATTATGATGTGTCTTGGTGTGGTCCTCTTTGGATTCCTCTTGTATGGGGTTCTGTGCGCTTCCTGAACTTGTACGTCTATTTCTTTCACCAGGTAGGGAAAGTTTTCTGTCATTATTTCTTCTAATAGGTTTTCAATATTTTGCTCTCTCCCTTCTTCTGGCACCCCAAAAATTCAGATGTTGGTTTGCTTGAAGTTGTCCCAGAGGCTCCTTACACTATCTTCATATTTTTGGATTCTTTTTTCTTTTTGTTTTACTGGTTGGATGTTTTTTGTTTCCACATATTTCAGATCTTTGGTTTGATTCTTGGGGTATGTTGATCTACAGTTGAGTTTCTGTATATTCTTTATTTCAGACAGTGTATGCTTCATTTCTGACTGATCCTTTTCCATTTTTTTGGCATTCTCTTTAATATCTTTAAAGGTCTCATCAAGTTTCTCAGCGGTTTTAAGAAGATTCTTGAGTAACCTTATAAATGTGGTTCTGAACTCTATGTCATCCAGTAGTTTGCTTTCCTGTGTTTCTTTCATTCGTGACATGTTTCTTTGTCTCCACATTTTGGCTGCTTCCCTGTGTTGATGGAGTAGCTTTGTGTGGTAGGTGATCTATAGGGGGCAGTAGCTCAGCCTCCTCAATCACATGAGGTGGATGCTCTTGGTACACCCTTTTGTGGGCTGAGTGCAAAGTCTTGGTGTAGTTAAGCCTTAATTGCCCTTGGCACACTGGGAGGAATTGACCTCCAGGCCAATTAGCTGTGAGCACTCACTGTGTCTATAATGGAAGAACTGCTGCGCTGAAGACACGCTTATGGTGCAGGACTTGTTTCAGTGGGGCTTTGGTGCTCACTGAGTCTGCCTCTTGAATGTGTCACTTATGGATGTGAGGAGTTGAAATCTGGTGTCTCACACTGACCACTAGGTACACTGGCTTCTGGATCTCCAATGGGGTTCAGGTCAGCTACTGTCTGAGGCCAACCAGCAGGAGCTACAGTGAGAGCTACAGTTTTCTCCTCTTTGCTTGGGGTTTGGAGGTTTTGGAGCTGTCTGACCAGGGCTGCAAGTTTGCTAGGTTAAGCTGCGATAGGGCAGGCCTTTCTTATGCTAAATCCGCTGCTTGGAGCTTGGGTGGGTTTGTAGGTTGTGCAGGGCGGGGTTTCAGGGTGTCACTAGGCTAGGGCATGGCAAACAGCAATGGCTGCTAGTTAGCCGGCTCTGTGTCCCCAACGGCATCCACGAGTCCCGTTCCCCAGTGCAGTAAACAATTATTCCTGCGCACAGCTCTGCAAGCAAGCCACCCTCACTGGCAGACAGTCCAGCTTCTCCCTGTAGGAGTTTGGGTCCCCCGTGTCTCCCCAGAGACTGGATTTCAGAGTAATTGGGGGCTTCTCTCCCTTCAGGTTGAAAAAAGCAATGCCTGCCGCCAGCCCAGATCACGCGCCTCCCTACCTCAGCTTTTCAGCGCTCGTGCACATCTCAATGCTCTTTTCTCTTTCCTTCTAGTTGTAGAACTTCCACTCAGCCAGCTTTCCCGTGGTTCTGGGTGACAGACGTTTTGTCTTTTAGTTGTAGTTTTGAAATTGTTGTGCGAGGCAGCAGTTTAGGTGTTTACCTACGCCGCCATCTTGGATTCAACACAAGCAATTTAAATTATAACAAACTAAATAAAATTGAATACTTCCCAGAACATCAGCTCTTTCATTTTTGATAACTATTTCAATGGTAATAGAATACTTTGTTTTGTCTCCTGACTTATTATTCCCTACACCCATAGCAACACTGTTTTATAACAGGAATGAATGTGACTGAACCAATTGTTTTCCTTTTCTATTTCCTTTGTAAAATCAACTGACATGAAAAGGCAAAGATCACTTCATTTACTTCCTGTTATATAGCTACTGTGAGGAGGAAAAGGTTCTGTAATAGATATTCCTAAATTATTGGTTATTTTTATTTACCTCATTTTCTGTGTACTAAATGTATCATAGGATTTTATAGTTAAAAAACAACCTTATCATTAAAATCTAAAATGTTATTTGCCCACCTTTCTAATTTCATTCAGTCATTTATCCACTTTCTATCTAATAAAAGAGTAATATGCAAATTAACCATCACTCCGTCACAAAGATGGCGGTGCTCATTGCCACAAGATGGCAGCACCCAGTTTTCTCAGCAGCGCCGGAGTCCCCCACTCCCGGGGCGGCGGCCTGCTGAGAGTGGGCAGCGTGAGCAGCCTGGCGGAATGCTTGCTTTGTTGCTGCAGTGATGAGGCAAGCATTCCACCCTGGCCATGGCCGGCCTCTGGGCAGCGGGTATGGAGGGGCCGGGGGGGAAGGGGGGAGGATGCTTGCGTTGTTGCCTTGGTGACAAGGCAAGTGTTCTGCTCCTGGCTGTGGAGGGCCTCTGGCTGGCTGGGGAGGGCAGTTGGGGGCCATGAGGCTGGCCGGGGAGGGCAGTTGGGGGCCATGAGGCCGCAGGGGAGGGCAGTTGGGGCCATGAGGCCAGCAGGGGAGGGCATTTGGGGGCAATCAGGCCAGCGGCGGGGGCAGTTGGGGGTGAGCAGGCTGGCGGGGGGGGAAGTTGAGAATGAGCAGGGCAGCAGGCAGAGTGGTTAGGGGTGATCAGGCTGGCAGGCAGGTGAGCATTTAGGAGCCAGCAGTCCTGGATTGCAAGAGGGATATCCAACTGCCGGTTTAGGCCTGATCCCACAGGGACATACCCTGGCAGTCGGACATCCCCTGGGGGGTCCCAGATTGCAGAGGGTGCAGGCCGGGCTGAGGCACCCCCCCATCTCTTGCACGAATTTTGTGCACCAGGCCACTAGTAGTTATATAATATTGATGATTCCATACTTTATGACAGGTACCATACAAATCATATCAGATACAGAGATGAATCAGCATTATAACTTATTTAACAAACCTTACAGTCTGAGAGAGACTTGTTAAAAAGAAAAGAAAGAAAAATAAACCTAAGACAATGTTTAATATTATAATGCCCAAAAGGTTTACAAAACTATGAGACGGTTTCTTAGTTCTATTGGGAAAAGTGGATGACAGGAGTTACAGAAGGAAGAAATGGCATACAAAAGTGCCCTGAAATAGTATAACTCATTAAAGGAACTACAAAGGCTTTCTAGAACATAGAATAACTCTGACAGAATGGCCATGGACAAGTTTGGAGAGTAGACAGGCATCTATATATAAGTTTGACTATTATCTTGTCTGTTATATGTAGTCACTGAAGAAATTTAATAGCAAATAACACTAATGGCAAAGTGAAAATGTATTAGAAGATAGTAGATTTGGAAGAGACAGAAAAATTAGGAAGCTATTGTAATCCAAATGAGAGTTAAAGCAATATTAATGCTGTGAATAAATAGATTAAAATATATTAAGGAAAGATTGGCAAAGCTTGATGATTTAGTATAGAATGTTTTTAAAGTCCAGTTTCAATGGATTGAAAATGAATAGGAACTTCTATTAAAGCTGTATGGGTTACTCAGGGATCTAAGATTCCTTCTGCTATAGAACATTCAGATTCTACATAGGGCAATATGGGTCTTAGGAGTTCTCCAGGCCACTTCTCCGCCTAATCAATTGGTGCCTCAAAGAGTAGGTATGCCCTGGGTCATATGCTTAAAAGAATAGTGCTTTGGGGATTTTAAGCTTTTAGCCAGAAATTAAGTAAAAAATCTAGCCTGGAAATTTCAGGTTAAGCCAACATCCTTAAGAGAGGCTGATATGGTTCTAGTGGGCCCTCCTTTATATCAACAGAGATAAAAGCAAACACATACCCACATTAGTTCTGTTAGATTCACACAGATTAAAACCACAAATGTGTAACAATCAAAGATGTCTAAGTACATGAAATTGAAAGATACTTTGTATGAACATCAATAAGGAAAAACACAAAAATTTGTATCTTCAAGGACTGTCAAGGTTAGAATTGTGAAATACAGGAAATGAAATGAACAGGAAGATTTTAAAAATTGAAACATAGAATTTAAAAATACAGTTTTGAAAAAATCTATGTATTGGTGATTTATCAGATTAGATAAAGTTGGAGGAAATTAGTGACTTGGAACATATATATTAAAACATTTATCCAGAATACAAGGAGAAAAAGAGATGACAAATGAAAAGCGTATTCATAGATTTGAAAGTTGAATTAGAAAGTTTAATTTACAAGTCATCAGAATTAAAAATTCAGAGATTACAGAGTAGACGGAAAATTTTAAAAGATGATTGTTATGAATATTTTAGAATGATTGAAACCATGATTATAGAGGTATAGGAATCACATGTAAAGTAGGATAAATTAAAGAAATCCATCCTAGATGCATGGTACTAACATTGTAAAACACCAAAGATAAAGAGATAAAAGCACCCACACAAAATAACAGCTATGAACAAAAAGAGAAAAATTAGCAAACAATAATGAAAGTTAGAAGAATGTGACATATTTTTAAAGAGTTGAGAAAAAGAATAATACTTGGTAATTTTATATGCAACAAAAAATATTTTCAAAAAGTATGGGGGTGATGGAGTAATGCTGAGATTTTTAACTTATCCCAGTCCCATTTATTCTTTGCTCTTCAGTTCAATGGGGGCTATTTTTTTTTTTTTCTGAACAGGTTTTATTATACAGATGGGGTAGGGCTCAGTCCTTCTTGGCTGCTGCCTTCCTCATGGCTGCAAGGACATTGCTCAGCTCCTCTCTCTTCCTCTTGGCGCGAATGTGTGTCCCCACCCTTTTCTTGATGAATTTCAGGGCCCACTTGTCCTTAGAGACCTTGAGCAGCTCCATGGCACGACACTCATAGGGGGCAAAGCCACACACCTCTCGGATTATGTCCCGCACAAAATTGGTGTGCTTAGTGAGTCACCTGTGGCGGCGGCTGTGCCTCGGCTTGCTCACGTTCTTGGTCATCTTGTGGCCCTTGTTGAGGCCCACAGCCATGGGGTAGCGCAGAGCCATGGTTGCTGCTCCTCAATGGCTGCCCCAGCGGAACTCAATGGGGGCTATTTTTTTAAAAAATTCACATTACAAGTACTGTACTAGAAGGAACAAAATGAACCTTACTAGCAAATAATTTTATTCAATTATTTGTTCTGGCCTGTCTAATATGAATAAAGCTGGTTCCTTGAGGGCATTTGTGGAAAACATTTATAGACTAACTAGAGGCCCTGTGCACAAAATTCATGCACAGGGGGGTGGTGTCCCTCAGCCCAGCCTGCACCCTCTCCAATCTGGGATCCCTCTCACTATCCAGTATTGCTTGCTCCCGACCGCTCGCCTGCCTGCCTGCCTGATTGCCCCTAACCACTCTGCTGCCAGCCTGATCTACACCTAACTGTTCCCCTGCCAGCCCGACTGCCCCTAACCGCCCTACCCTGCTGGCCTGGTCACCCCTAACTGCCCTACCCTGCCGACCTGGTCGCCCATAACTGTCCTCCTTTGCAGGCCTGGTCGCCCCCAATTGCCCTCCCCTGCTGGCCCAGTCACCCCTAACTTCCCTCCCCTGCCAGCCTGGTCACCCCTAACTGCTCTCTCCTGCTGGTCTGGTCACCCCTAACTGTCCTCCCCTGCAGGCCTGGTTGCCCCAACTGCCCTCCCCTGCAGGCCTGTTCCCCCCAACTGCCCTCCGCTGCAGGCCTGGGTCCCCTCAACTGCCCTGCCCTGCAGGCCTCGTCACCTCCAACTGTACTCCCCTGCAGGCCTTGTTGCCCCCAACTGCCCTCCTCTGCTGGCCAGGTCACCCCTAACTGCCCTCCCCTGCAGGCCTGGTCCCTTTCAACAGCCCTCCTCTGCTGGACTGATCGCCCACAACTGACCTCCACTGCCCGCCATCTTGTGGCGGCCATCTTGTGTTCATATGGGGGCGGCCATCTTGTGTGTTGGAGTGGTAAATTTGCATATTACCTCTTTATTATATAGGGTGTCTTAGGTTGCCACTGCCTGAGGTGATACATAACAGTTGGGGTAAATAATAGACTAACCAAAAAGCTTAGGAGGAATAGCTGGGAATGAGATGTACATAGGGCTTTAAAAACTTATGACATATTTTGAAATCTAAAGGCCACACACATTCTTAGGACTGTATGCATGCTCTGGAAAGAAGCACCTAAACTCTTAGTACCTAAAGAGGGACCTATATCCTTACCTTCTGCTGACATGGAGACTCTATGGAAGCAGAGAGTGTATGCTAAGGTAGAGTGGAAACCTGCCTAGCTGAGTGTTAAAGGGCTGTCCAAATACAAACACACAGCCCCTTGGGAAAGTCTGGAAGATATTCTTGTATTGGTGAATGGTTTTCCACATGGATAATGAAGTTTCCCAGAATTACTGTGAGTCAGTTAAAAGGTGCTGTCTCTGCATGGAAATAAAACAACATACATTAATTGATATATGATGCATAAGTGTCACAGATAGGAGAACAGACAAGTAATTTAAGCAAGTTCTCTGATATTTCTGAGGAAAGACTCTTCCCTTCCCCATCTGCTTCTCCGCTACCCATGCCTCTTTGCTTTGTCAATCCACTGTTTACTACTAACTAGCCAAATCCTGAGCCTCTCTACCTTCTTGCTTTCTTCTGTTAATCTGTTTAATTTTTGTAACTTTCATAATTTGCATGTATTTGATTTTTTCCCTGGCTTTCTTCAGCTTTCAGACACTAAGCAAAAACTTTGAACTGAATACCAACATCTCACATCTTTCTCTTTTGAAACCTTAGTTATATAAAATATAGGCCGATGATTTCATCAAAATTAATTTTTAGAGTTTCTTACAGTGTTTGTTTAACTTCTTATTTTTCCAGCTCCCTCAATGATTGAGATTAAGACTATCAATATGATTGTTTGCCTGGAACATTATTTGTAGAGGAGTTGGTGTTCCCACCCCCCCCCCCAAAGTATTGTGGTTTCAAACAGATTGGGTTCTTTGAATAACTTATGTTTTTGTTAACTTTGTTGTAAACTAGACAATATTCCTATTAGAATATGCCTCTGTTCTTTTCAAGTAATATGAGAGATTACTTTTACATATTTCTAAGTGCTATCTCCATGATCCTGCTGCTATGCAAGATTTTAGTGGTGCCTCTGTCATACCGCCAGGACGTTCTGCTAGTCCAGAGTGACAGAGTCACTCAAATCTCATCATGGAGTAATGAACTCTATATCAGACCAGACATGGGTTTTGGGAAGATTTCTAATGAGAACTATCTTCAGTTTAGTGCTGCTCAGAATTTAAATTAGAAGATGTCACATAGATACTAAATTGGTGAAAATATAATAAAATTTAATACTACGTTATTCAACCTTACTACCTTAAAAAGCAGAAATAAATTCATTACAGTCAGACTCACTTCAAAGACATACATAGCTTTGAAAAATTAGCTCCAGCTGGGTGGCTCAGTTGGTTGGAGCATCTTGCTGTGCACCAAAAAGGCTGCAAGTTCAATTCCCAGTCAGGGAACATACCTAAGGTTTTAGGTTGGATCCCCACAACCAATATCTCTCTCTCTCTCTCTCTCTCTCTCTCTCTCTCTCTCTCTCTCTCTCTCTCTCTCTCTCTCTTTCTCTCTCTCTCTCTTCCCTCTCCTCCTCCCTTTCTCCCCCTCTCACCTTCTCTCTCTCCCTCTTCTCTCTAAAAATAAATTTTAAAATATCCTTGGGTGAGGATTAAAAATTATATTTAAGTCATAATTTAGGAATATCAGGATACATAATCATTTTATTTTGCTTGTACACATTTATCAGTAAAGACAAGTTTGCCATGGATAGACAGAATGTAGTGAAGAATAAATGCAGAATTATATGAGTTGGTATTTGGTAAACATAAAAGTTAAGAAAAACTTAAAGCTATCCTATTCTGATTGAAATTTATAACAACTTGGGCAAGGAAAAAAAAGGGATAATTCATTTCAATAATGAGCAGTGAAAATAATGAGTGATTTTGAAAATAGCATCCTTGTTTAAAGTTTATGTGGAGCAAAACTAGATAATGGATATGAGTATGAAAACTAATTTTAAAAAAAGATGTAGGTAAAGAAGATGAAATTAAAAGTTTGCCCCTAAAAAAACAAACAAACAAAATACAAGAACACAGTATATTCTTCCACTTATTTATATCTTCCTCTCTTTTTCAACATCCCATAGTTTTCTGAGTGCAGGTCTTTTGCCTCCTAGATTAAGTTTATTTCTAAGAATCTTAAATTTTTTGTTGTTGCAATGGGACTGTTTTGTTGTTGTTGTTGTTGTTTCTCTTTCTGAGAGTTGGTGTATAAAAGTGCCATTGATTTCTGGGTGTTAATTTTTTATCCTGCTCATTGCCAAATTCATTTATTATTATTAAATCTAGTAGTTTTTTGGTAGAGTCTTTAGGGTTTTCTATGTACAATATTATGTCATTGGCGAATAATAACAGTTTTACTTCCTCCTTTCATATTTGGATGCCTTTTACTCTTTATTTTATTGCATAAAGTAACTTTATTAAATTCACTGGATAATTTGTTCACAGACACAATATTTTAACAGAAGCATTGCTATAACAGTTTTATGACATATTTCTAAATTTCAAATGTCATTGAATTATAATTTCAACTATGTTAATTTTATAATGTAGCTTTATCTGAAATGTATGCATAATTAATGCTTATAATACTGAATATTAATTATTCAAAAAGTTAGATTAACCAAAACTATTAAGAATAATAACTTCAAAGGTACTTTTCTTTTTAGATTACTATGCCATGCTATGAAGGACCACATAGTTCGTGTTGCAAATGAAGCTGAGTTTATTTTGAACAGACAGAGAGCTGAGGATGTACATAAACATGCAGAGTTTGAGGTAAGGTTTTTGGAGCAGACTAAATTCTGCTTTTCTGTTATCAATCAGCTATTGCTGATGGTAACCTTACATTAAGAAGTGTGTTTTGAAGAGAAAAATTTCACTGAAGGCTTTTGAGTTCTTTAGTAAATGTCAAACTCAGAGCACTACTTTATTTCACCTCATTTACAACATGAAGAGATTGCTCCAGCCCTGTCACTAACCACTCAATAGACTGAAGTTATTCCAACTTATCCTTAAAGGCAAATAAAAATTTTTAATGCAGTTACTTTCGTAATTTTTAAGCAAGTAAAGTTTACTGACCATTAGCTATGGGTATATAAGAGGCTATATAAAGTTTTACCAAACATTCAATAATTTATTATTGTGTGTTCATCTTTAGAGTGTTTACAGAGCATTTTAGTTCATATTTTATTTTAATAATTGATATTTTATTGACAATTGAAGCATTGCTATTGTGTGATATATATGTAGATCTATATATATGTATGAAAATATAATAGTTTAAAAATCCTCATAAGTACTTTGAGTGAGGATAAATTGACTATCATTTCTATTTTCTTTTTTAAATATATTTTTATTGATTTCAGAAAGGAAGGGAGAGGAAGAGAGAGATAGAAACATCAGTGATGAGAGGGAACCATTGATTGGCTGCCTCCTGTATGTTGGACCGAGCCTGCAACCCAGGCATGTGCCCTTGACTGAAATCAAACCTGGGACCCTTCAGTCCGCAGGCCAATGCCCTATCCACTGAGCCAAACTGGCCAGGGTTATCATTTCTATTTTCTATGTAAACACTAAAGGATGTTGAAGTAATATATATTCAATAGAAATAATTTTTAATTTAAAATATTATTTCTATATTTATAACATGTCAATAATTATTTACCAATATTTATATTGCCTCAATTCAACAAATATTTTTATTTTAGTGTTTTAAATATAACATTTACTTCAGTTGATGCAATTAACAAAACAAAAATGACTTCAGAAATATTTAAGGGACCTGGTGTTTGCCTTATGTTGGGCTGTCAGTGGCCTTGAAAATAATAAATAACTTCACCAATTTATTCTTCTGATGCCATATGTGAATAAGTGCTATATGGCTGGAAGTCATAGCCCAACATTTTAGTTTTGATGAGGTTTTTATCTCAGTAAACCAGCTCTCAGTCATGCAAGTTGATATACTAGGTCTGGTGATCTCTGACCTGTCCAGCTGAAAAGCATGAGACAGAGAAATAGTTGTTGGCACTTTACTGCTAATACCATTAACCTCTGTGTCATTTGTCAGATGAAAAAGCATACACTTGTCATATGGGGTTGCATAAAACTTATTTCAAAAACAAATGCCTAATATTTTAAACTTTGATTAAAGTACATTAACAATTGCTTGTCAAAGTGAAGGTTTGTATACCTAAATAGTAACTACCACTTGGATATTTACCAGAATATCATGCTGTAATTCTGGGTAACAGTATAGTTATATTCTATTATTGAAGAATATCTTTAGGTATAAAATATGTCAGAACTCTAAACAAAAGAAGAATATTGAACTAATTTTTGACTTCCGTTAGTATAAAATTTAGAATATTAACTGAATTCCATGCAGGATCAGTTTTGACTCACTTATACTGGTACAGGGTAGGGGCAAAAGTAGATCTACAGTTGTGAGTGCATAAAACAGTTTATTCTTGTGTTATTATTTATTAACTAGAGGCTTGGTGCATGAATTCTTGCACCAGTGGGGTCTCTCAACCTGGCCTGCGGGATCAGGCTGAAACCAGCTCTCTGACATCCACCGAGGGGTACTGGATTGTGATAGGGCTAGGCCAAGGGACCCCACTGGTGCACGATCAGGGCTAGGGAGGGACATGGGAGGTTGGCCAGCCAGGGAGGGACTGTGGGAGGGCTCCAGGGTTTGTCCAGCCTGTCTCGCTCAGTCCCGATAGGCTGGACCCCATCAGCAAGCTAACCTACCGGTCAGTCTGCCCCCTGGTGGTCAGTGCACGTCATAGTGACTGGTCAACCAGTCAACTGTCTGCCCCCTGGTGGTCAGTGCACGTCATAGCGAGTGGTTGAGTGGCATTAGCATATCATTAGCATATTATACCTTTATTGGTTGAACAGACGACTGGACACTTAACATATTAGGCTTTTATTATATGGGACTAGAGGCCAGTGCATGACATTTGTGCATGGGGGAGAGGGGTCCCTCAGCCTGGCCTGTGCTTTCTCACAATCTGGGACCCCTTGGGGGATGTCGGGCCTAAACCGGCAGTCAGACATCCCTCTGGCAATCCAGGATGCTGCATGCACCAGTAACCATACTTTTTATACAGGTGAAAGGCATCTTACTGTTGTATGGGCAGCTACATTTTTTTGCCCTAATTATAAAAAGTAGTTCATAACATGATCCTTCGGAGGCAGTAGTACCATTTTCCCCATCTTATGGATGGAAAAACTGAAGCAGAGAAAAGTTAAGTAATTGGCTTTTGTCACACAATTATAAGTATCAGCATCAGGGCTGACCACAAAATATGCAAGCCAGAGTTCATGCATGTAATTACTGCATCATCCTGTTTTTTTTCAGTGTTAGAGTAGCCTTGCCAGGTTTTAATTTTTAAATCTAAGAAACTATTCCCCATATATAGGGTAGGGTACCTAGGCCTGGCCGGCGATCAGGGCCATCTTTGGGGTGACCGGTGGATGGGGCAATCAGGGGGCCCCTGCTGTCACCCACCTTGGCCATTGGCCTGGCACCACCTGCTGGCCGGCCCCGCCCCCCAATCACCACCCCTGATCGCCACCACCAGTCACCTTCCTCTCGAGGGACAGATGCTCAATGCCGGAGCTGCCCCCTGTGTTGAACATCTGCCCCCCAGTGGTCAATGAGCATCATAGCAACTGGTTGTTTCACCAGTCCTTCTGCTGTTCCGTATTTTTGCATATTAGGGTTATATAATATAGGATTATTGTATTATTTTACATATAAACAACTGTAAACCTACTTTTGTCCCATCCTGTATTTCTACTAAGAAAAGCAAGATATTTTACAGGGATATAAGCAAATTAATATTTGTCATGTGAAAACATTTAAAATAGAAATTTATGAAGCCTGATATTAGTTACTAGCTTTAACACATAGCTACTTAAAATCCTATTAAGCTAAGTGCAGTGCTTTTCAACCTTTTTTTTTCACTATTTCCTCCTAATAAATCTTTCTAGACAATTTTTATCCTAATTATTTCCCAATGATATTTTATTACCTTCAATATGCTGCATATCTATTTCTGTACTGTATATACATCTGTGCTTTATTTATTAAAATAGTAAGGTGTTTTTTTTCACATTCACCCAACACCAATTTTTACCCCCTTGGGAATGAGAGTACTTTATTGAGGCTGCATGGCAAAAAGTGCTAAGAAGCTATGAAGGAGGACATGAAGACTTAGTGATTTTTAGATTATCTTATATAATAAAAGGCTAGTATGCAAATCGATTGAATGGCAGAACAACCAGTCGCTATGATATGCACTGACCACCAGGGGACAGATGCTAAATGCAGGAGCTGCCCCCTGGTGGTAAGTGCACTCCCACAGGGGCAGTGCCACTAAGCCAGAAGCCCTGAGCCAGGCTCATGGCTGGCAAGCGCAATGGTGGTGGCAGGAGCCTCTCCCATTTCTGCAGCAGTGCTAAGGATGTGCAACTGAAGGTTTAGGCCTACTGAAATTGGGTGTGGGGAGTGGTCCTAAGCCATCAGTCGGACATCCCCTGAGGGTTCCCGGACTGTGAGGGGGTGCAGGCTGGGCTGAGGGACCCTTCCGCCCACCCCCTGAATGCACGAATTTTGTATACCAGGCCTCTAGTGTATACATAAAATACTGACTTAAACTTAATTTTGAGAGTCTTACCATTGTTACTTAATGACTGCACATTGCTTATTAACCCAAATGTTTAATTTGTGTGTGTTTTTTAGTTTAAGCTATATTAGTAAATGCATTGATGTGTGTGTGTGTGTGTGTGTGTGTGTTCACCATTTGTCATTTTTAAATTACAAAAGATTTTATAAAAGTCATGGCATTTTACTGGGACTTTTTGAGGAATTTTTGTCTTCCATATAAGCCTCTAATTAAGAAAAAAAAGTATATTTAATGTGAGATGGGTGTTTCATGGTGAAGTTTTTCTTAGTTAACCACTGCAGTTGGTAGGGAAGAAAAATGAAATTTTAATTGTATTCTCCTATGAACTAATGAAATATTAACCTCATTATGAGGCAGATCATTGTACTAGTTGGTGATTCCCTGTACAAAAAGATGAATTGGAATATGAATGAATTCTTCTTAATTTGTTATAATGACTTGTGGTAGTAGTTTATGGCAATAGATAGAGGAAGAGATATGTTCAAGTACCTTCCATGACACAGCTTTTTCCATAGTAATGATGAATGTGAACTAGTTATATGCATTTATTTAGATGTATATATTTTTCCTTTCTCGTTATATGAGTCATTATATTACATACTTAGTAATGTTAAAATTTGTAGTCAATCCACCCTATAGGAAACTTATTAAAAAAATCAGACATGATTAAAGAAATGATCATCTTGAACCTTTTGATACACAATGAGAATGATTAGCTATATTATTAATACCAATGGGCATGAATACAGATAGCTAACATTATCCAAATTATTTTACATGCACATATGTATAAACACATACAAAGAACACATTTTTAAAAGTTTGAAAGGGACTATATGTGTTCTTTAGAATAAATTTTCAAAAGATCATATTATCTGAGTTTATTAGCATTTAACTTAAAATTAGATACCATTCCTTACTAATGCACAGTTGAAGTTATACATTGTTTGCATTTCTTTACATAGTCACAGTGTGCCCAGTATGCTGCTGATAGGAGAGAGGAA
The DNA here is from genome assembly GCA_026230045.1 of Corynorhinus townsendii. Taxonomy (NCBI): domain Eukaryota; kingdom Metazoa; phylum Chordata; class Mammalia; order Chiroptera; family Vespertilionidae; genus Corynorhinus; species Corynorhinus townsendii. The sequence continues at coordinate 103,131,284 of JAPDVU010000003.1, forward strand.
GAAAAGATGTGTGACCATCTCATAAGTGCTGCAAAACATCGAGATCACGTTACAGCAAATCAACTGAAACAAAAAATCCTTAACATTCTCACAAATAAGCATGGTGCTTGGGGAGCAGTTTCTCATAGGTGAGTTATAACAAATTACAAGTAAATAACTCATAGATTAATTATGATAGAAGTAAAAGTAAATTTTTAATGATTTAGAGATTATGATTGAAAGTATTAAAAATGACCATATTTTCATATCTTTAATAATGTCTCTACTGTGGTTTAGAAAAAATTCTAAACTTTTAAAAGTAGCTCCAATAGAAGTTATTTCTAATTTAGAATTATGTGTAATATAATACAAAATTTGTTTGAGCAAGTATTTTAATCTCAAAGAATCAAACCTTTGCCCAGCTGGTGTGGCTCAGTGTTTGAGCGTCCACTCATGAAACAGGATCTCATGGTCAGATTCCTGGTCAGAGTACATGCCCAGGTTTTGGGCTTGATCCCCAGAAGGGGGCTTGGAGAAGGCAATGGGTCCATGATTCTCTTGTCATTGATGTTTCTATCTCTCTCTCTCCCTTCCATTCTGAAATCAATAAAAATATATTTTTAAAAAGAACCAAACCTTCCAACTTAGTAAATTTATATCATTCTTAATTTTTCTTATATACAAGTAATAATAAAACATTTACTAAGGAGATATATTTTTCTAAATTTTTTCTTATATATTTTTTTATTTACTTGCTCTTAGGAAAGATTGTATCTACAATTAGAGCATTTATGATTATAGTACAATTAAAACCAAAATTGGTTATTTATAAATTATGAGTTAGGGGCATAACTTTCTTCTTCTTCTGTACAATGAACTTTTCTAGAAAACTAGTAGTGAAGTAGCTTATTTCGATTGTTAATGTTCTTCATTTGTATATCTTCGCTTTATTTGATTCCATTAAGTATTTTTATTAAGTCTCCACCTGGCAGAGTTTAGGGTTTGGTTAATTGTGGACAAGACACTGTCAAGAATAATTCTGGAAGACCCAAGATGGTGACAAACAAAAAGGTAGAGAAGGAGAGTGTGTGAGAGAGTGAGGGAGCGAGAGAGGAGTGTGTGGACATGAGTGGTGTGTGTGAGTGAGAGCTAGGGACAATTAGAATCTGCAGGTCTTCCAAGGGGCTGCCAAACCAGGCAGTCTTAGACGACAAAAATCCCACTGCCACTGCACACACTCTGAGGGCAGCCTGTGCGGGCACAGAGACCACGCCATCTTGAAGAACATAACTGCATGAGACTAGGATCCTAACATTGCCAGTACCCAATCTGGTCTCAGAAGCAAACCAGGACTACAGCCACTCAGGTAAAAGACCTGCAACCCCAGCTGCAGAAGCATGGACACCAAGATCCCAGGCACCCCGGCCACAGACTTCTGTGAGTCACAGAGCCAATCCCCCTCCCCACCAGCCCTGCGGCAGTGGCATAGGAACTGCCAGACCCTCTCTGCTCAAATAGGCCTCCTGCCCACACATAGCAGCGGTGGCTCTACCTGAATTTGAGCCTGGGTGTGCAGACATGGGAAGTTTGTTTCCCGCAGCCAGACCCTGCACCCACAAAGGGAGGCTTCACTAAATTTGAGCTGGCGAGCACAATCCTGGGGAGTCTGTTTCCTGCTACCAGACCCCATGCTCACACAGGGAGGCTGTGCTGAATTTGAGCCTGACAGTGTGAACTCATGGACTTTGTTTCCCACGACCAGACCCTGGGCCCACACAGGGAGGCTGCGCTGTATTTGAGCCTGGGTACACAGACACGGGGAGTTTGTTTCCCACAGTACACACCTGCATGACCAAACCCCATGCCCACATAGGACAGCAGAACCACTTGACCTTGATTCCGGGCAAGTGCACATGGAAGGTTGTTTTCTGCAGGGCAGGAGTGGACCTGCTGCAACACAGTGCAACTGTGCAACCCAGTGCCCCAAGCAGACCAGGGACCCTGATTCTCTGCACGAGAGGCAGCACTGAGCACCAGTGACTTGACTCCGTTTCTCATCATGTGTGCCTGGGATCCCTGATTCCCAGGCATTCATACTAAAATAGGGCTGCCAAAAAGACAAGAAGAGCAGCAAGAATTAGAAAATCTATTTGAAGAAATAATGACAGAAAATTTCCTTGATATGGTGAAGAAAAAAGTTACACAAGTACCAAGAGTCACAAGCAAGATGAATCCCAAAAGACCCACACCAAGACACATGATAATTGCAATGGCAAATGAAAACGACAAAGAGAGAATCTTAAAGATTTCAAGAGAGAGACAGGGAATTACCTACAAAGAATCCCCCATCAGATTATCAAATAATTTCTCAACAGAAACACATCAAGCTAGAAGGGAATGGAAGGTGGTATACAAAGTGATGCAAAGCAAAGGGCTGAATCCAAGAATACTCTATCCAGCAAGACTATCAAACAAAATTGAAGGGGACATCAGGAGCTTCCCAGACAAAAAAAAAAAAGGCTAAGGCAGTGGTTGGCAAACTACGGCTTGCAAGCCCCATGTGGCTTATGAGCCAGTTTGCCGCTCTGTTCACTAATGAGTTTGCCAACCACTGGGCTAAGGGAGTTTATCACTACCAAGCCTGCAATGCAAGAAATGCTAAAGGGAATGCTGTAAAAAGAAGAAGTAGAAAGGGAGGAAGGAACACAGGCATAAAATACAGAAATGGCTACAAACAATTACCTATCAATAATAACATTAAACGTAAATGGATTAAATGCTCCAATCAAAAGGCATCCAGTGAAAGAATGGATATGACCCACTATATATGCTGTCTACAGGAGACCCACCTTAGAATAAGAGACTCACACAGACTGAAAATGAAGGGATGGAAAAATGTCATTTAGGCAAATGGAAATGAAAAAGAAAAAAAAAAGCTGGGGTAGCAATACTTATATCTGACAAAATAGACCTCAAAGTGAAGACCATAACAAAAGCCAAGAAAGGCCACTTCATAATTCTAAAGGGATCCATACAAAAAGATGATATAACTCTGGTAAATATTTGTGAAACCAATGCAGGAGCACCCAAATACATAAAAACACTTCTGGAGGATATCAGGGATGAGATAGACAGCAACACAATCATAGTGGGAGACTTTAATACCCCATTAACATCACTGGATAAATCCTCTAGACAAAAAATTAGCAAAGAAACTTCAATCCTAAATGACTCACTAGATCAGATGGACTAAATCAACATCTTTAGAACATTCCACCCCAAAACTACGGAATATATGTTCTTCTCAAGCACACATGGGAAATTTTCAAAGATAGACCACATATTGGGACACAGGCAAAGTCTCTCCAAATTCAAGAGGATTGAAATCATATCAAGCATCTTCTCAGATCACAATGGCATAAAATTAGAAATAAATTACAGTAAAAACTATCACTACAGTAAAAACACTTGGAGGCTGAATAGCATACTATTAAACAATGAGTGGGTTACTAAAAGGATCAAAGAAGAAATAAAACACATCCTGGAAACAAACGACAATGAAAACACAATACAAATCTTTAAAGCAGGAGGGAGAAGGAAGATCCCAACTGCACTGAACTCCAGTCCCGGGCGAGACTCTGGGAAGCCAGACTCATTTGATGAGGAAACTGGACTGTCAAGAAAAGAGAAAGCACACTGAGACTCCGGAGCTGCAGAAGGCAGAGGACCAGAGGCACACGTTCAGAGAGGACTGACTGCTCAGTGCACGGACGGCTGAGTGCATGGCTGGCTTTCTAGAGAGGGAGGGAGATGGAAGCTCCCAATAGCGCTGAACTCTAGTTCAGGGCAAGTTTCTGAGAATCCCAACTCATTCGGGGAGAAACTGGACTTTCTGGCAGCGGGCGAAACTCGAGGGTGGCTTTCTCTCAGAGGTGCTTGCAGCGATTACTGAGGCACACTGAGACCCAGGGGCCTCATAGAACAGGGCTGACTGGAAAACAAGGCTGTCTTCTCCGCCCTGAAACTCCACCCCATCCAAGCTGAGCACAGAGGCTTTTGCAATTTTGCAAGTCTCATCTCATAAGAGTGTCTCCAACACAGATGTTCTCCCAGCGTAGACACAGCTGATCCTCACAGCCAATTGGCCTGGAGGTCAATTCCTCCCAGTGATACCAACAACAATCAAGACTTAACTACAACAAGGCTGAGCACACAGTCCACAAAGGGGTGCACCAAGAGTGTCCACCTCAGGTAACTGGGGAGGCTGAGCCACTGTGCCCTAGAGGACACCTACCACACAAAGCTACTCTACCAACTCAGGGAAGCAGCGAAAATGCGGAGACAAAGAAACAGATCACAAATGAAAGAAATGGAGGAAAGCAAACAACTGGATATAGAGTTCAAAACCACGGTTATAAGGTTTTTCTAGAATTTTTTAGAAAAGGCCGATAAATTTAGTGAGAGCCTCGAGGATATGAAAAAGGACCAACTAGAAATTAAACATACACCGACTGAAATAAAAAAATATTATACAGCAACCTAACAGCAGACTAGAGGATCCCAAGAATCAAGTCAAAGAGTTGAAATACAAAGAAGCAAAAAACTCTCAGCCAGAAAAGCAAAAAGAATCCAAAAATTTGAAGATAGTGTAAGGAGCCTCTGGGACAACCTCAAGCATGCCAACATTCGAATTATGGGGGTGCCAGAAGAAGAGAGAGAGCAAGATACTGAAAACCTATTTGAAGAAATAATGACAGAAAACTTCCCCCAGCTGGTGAAAGAAATAGACTTACAAGTTCAGGAAGTGCACAGAACCCCAAACAAAGGAATCCAAAGAGGACCACACCAAGACACATCATAAATAAAATGCCAAGAGCAAAAGACAAAGAGAGAATGTTAAAAGCAGCAAGAGAAAAACAGTTAATTACCTACAATGAAGTACCCATACGATTGTCAGCTGATTTCTCAACAGAAACTATTCAGGCCAGATGGGAGTGGCAAGAAATATTCAAAGTGATGAATAGCAAGAACCTACAACCAAGATTACTCTACCCAGCAAAGCTGTCATTCAGAATTGAAGGTCAGATAAACAGCTTCACAGACAAGAAAAAGCTAAAGGAGTTCATCACCACCAAACCAGTATTATATGAAATGCTGAAAGGTATTCTTTAAGAAGAGATAGAAGAAGAAAAAGGTAAAGATAAAAATTATGAACAACAAATACATGTCTATCAATAAGTGAATCTAAAAATCAAGTGGATAAAAAATCTGATGAACAGAATTAACTGGTGAATATAATAGAATCAGGGGCATAGAAAGGGAGTGGACTGACAATTCTTGGGGGGAAAGGGGTATGGGAGATGTGGGAATAGTCTGGACAAAAAGCGTACACTGATGGCTGAGGACACTGGGGGGGAGGTAAGGGCAGAGGGTGGGGTGGGAACCGGGTGGAGGGGAGCTATGGGGTGAAAAAAGAGGAACAGTTTTAATAATCTGAACAATAAAGATTTACTAAATTTTAAAAAAGGCAATAAACTGATTAAAAAAGTATAAAGTAAAAAAATAAAATATTTTCTCTAATCCCTTTTGATGTGCACGAATTTTGTGCACTGGGCCACTAGCTTTAACATAAATTGGCTTTTATAAGAATATTTTAAGATATCCTTATTTTATATTGTATTTTCAATTATACAACACTAGAGGCCCGGTGCACAAAATTTGTGCATGGGGGTGTGTGTTCCTCAGCCCCGCCTTCACCCTCTCCAATCTGGGACCCCTCGAGGGATATCTAACTGCCTACTTGGTTCGGGCCTAAATGGTCAGTCAGACATCCCTCACACAATCCAGGACTGCTGGCTCGCAACTGCTTGCCTGCCTGCCTTCCTGATTGCCCTTAACTGCTTCTGCTTGCCAGCCTGTTCACCCCCTAACCACTCCCCTGCCAGCCTGATTGATGCCTAACTGCTCCCCTGCCAGCCTGTTTGCCCCTAACTGCCCTCCCCTGCAGGCCTGGTTCCCCCCCAACTACCCTTCCCTGCTGGCCCGGTCACCCCCAACTTCCCTCCTCTGCCAGCTTGGTCCCTCCCAACTGCCCTCCCCTGCAGGCCATCTTGTGTCCACATGGGGGCAGCCATCTTTGACCACATGGGGCAGCCATCTTGTGTGTTTGAGTGATGGTCAATTTGCATATTACTCTTTTATTAGATAGGATTTCTGTTGATAATTTTTATATAGACACTTTTTAATAATGTACTTATATAATTCCTCAAACATCAAGTTTTACTTTCAATAATTTTTTCTTTCCACTTTTTTTGTTGAGACACTCAGGAAAAATATGGAGGCATTCAAGAAAATGAAATTAGTATGCAGCACACAAGATTAAATTAATGGAAGAAATAAAAGGATTTAACACCACTCAATTCTCACTATACTATTATATTACAGAGATTTTGTCCCCAAACTGTAAGAAAACCCCCCTTTCATTCAACACCCTTTGAAAAAGTAAATACTACTAATACTCTTTTTGCTTAGGTAATAGATCAATAGGATAAAATTATTGTAAAGCAAGTTACATTTATCTCCGATCAACTTCCATATGTAAACAACATTTTGTCAGTTTAGTTTGGTGTTCTAAAATGTCTAATCCTCTTTTCCAATATTATTTGTACTTTGTTTATTATTAATCCAATTTGCATGATAATGATAAATACTAAACACCAAATGTGTTTTTATATAATGTAAAATCTGTTGTAAAAATAATATAATTTTTATTATTATATAAAGATTATTATAGAAATATGTATAACAGCTCTGTAAAGACCCTCTGAAGCATATTCAGTCAATCTAGGCAAAAAACAAAAAAAAATAAATGTATCTGAAGCCTGTCAGGAAAGGTCAATTACTAATATAATACAAATCCCCAGAAAAATAAGATGAATAAAATATATTTTTAAATGAAACCTTAGACCACTTACATGAAGTTGAAATAAAAATTCTTCTATGAAGAGAAGAATTAAGAGATGAATATCGTTAAATAAATAGTCACCTCCTTTACTTTTAGCTTTAAACCAGCAAGTCCCAAGGAGAATTGTTTCATGTGTTTTAACAGGCTTTCAAGCTGGTGTAAGCCCTGAAAATTTGATTCATATGATTCATCTAAAGTAGCTCTCAGATTAATTTTTAACATTTGCATTGTTACTAATACACCCTTGTGTCTCAAATTGTAATATATCTTGTGGACAGTGTTAAGATAGAACCTGTTTTCTTTTAAGTCAGGTTCTTTTCTTTATCATTATTCAGTAAATAGTAAATTGCAGTCAAACACTCTATGATGAAGATCCTGTTCAAAGCTAGAGAATGGGCTATTATATAAAGGGGATTTTTATGTGTTTTGAGTCTTAACATAAATCTTTAAAATTAAGTATGGCTTGCTTATGGATGGAGAAAGACTTGCTCTCTAGGCAATAACATCTGCCCAATATAAAACTATCACATAGGCATTTTAAAAGCTTGTAAACTAGATTTATCCAACTGAATAAGCTGAGTGATTTTTAGAGAACTTTAAGATACATTATTGCCCGGCCAGCGTGGCTCAGTGATTGAGCGTTGACCTATGAACCAGGAGGTCACGGTTCGATTCCCGGTCATGGCACATGCCTGGGTTGTGGGCTCAATCCCCAGTGTTGGGTGTGCGGCGGCACAGCCGATCAATGGTTCTCTCTTATCATTGCTGTTTCTATCTCTCTCCCTCTCCCTTCCTCTCTGAAATCAATAAAAATCTTAAAAAAAAAGATACATTATTAATCAGTAATTTAAACATATGAGAAAGACAACTGGCAAAGTACCTTATTAAGTTCTTTAGGAGCAGTCATTAAGTATATGATAATTAAGTGGATAATTACATTTTCACCTTCCAGTAAATTTGATGGCTTCATGGTTGGGATTGTATGAGTATTGGCTCCAAATATTAATAGTTCAAGGGTACTTAGGTGATGAGGACCTTGTAATCAGACCATATAAGAGCATTATGTCTGTTGATATTTGGTTTAGATTAAAATAATATTGATGAATCAATTGATTTTTTTATGTAATTCTTTATCATTTATAGATCATTTTAATCTATATAAAAAATAAGGCTTTTTTTCTCTGGTTAATCCCGACTACTTCTTATTTACCATCTCCCAGATTATTTTACGTGAAACTTAAATTTTGGCCAACCCAGGTTTGATCTATAACATGACGGTTATTTCACAACCTTACATATACTCCTGACCCAGACAGTGTGGCTATTCTCTGCTCTTCTAATTTTCATGTACAACACAGGACCTAGAGGAATAAAATGTCTCATTTGTCCCTTTGTATTCTTGAATGTCTTCAATGTCTACCTATTCTGACCCACTGGAAACCATTCCATTAAAATGGTTTTCATTTTGAAATACAGTTTCATCCATCTTCCTGCAACAACAACAAAAAACACACAAAAAACTTGTATTTCTACTTGCTATCCTATATAATAAAAGGCTAATATGCAAATTGCCCCCTCGGGAGTTTGACTGACCAGGAGTTTGAATGCTTGCTATGATGTGCACTGACCATCAGGGGGCGGTGCAGAACAAAGGAACCCAGGCAGCAGGTGACAGCCAGGGGAAGGAAGGCCCCGATCAGCCCTGATCGCTGGCCAGGCCTAGGGAACCTACCTGTGCATGAATTTTGTGCACTGGTCCTCTAGTTTGTTATAAATCCCTTTACCATTATTAACACTACTATTGTTTGTTTCATTCTTTGAAACAGTCTGACTCCAGATATTTTAAAGTAGCTCTCTGATTATTTATTAACATTTACATTGCTACTAATACACAGGATATGCCTCGTAAGGAGGTTGAGAGGATTAAAAACATAGTGCATCCAAATGTTAGTTATTATCTATAATAAAAGTATAATATGCTAATTAGACTGGATAGCCAAACAACATTCCAGATGAAGCCAGGGCTTCAAGGGCCTAGGTAAGCCACCGTGGTTGTGAGGGCCGAGCCCCTTGCATGAATTTTGTGCATTGGGCCTCTACATATGATGATAATTATGTCACTCCCTGCTACGTACTTCCCAAAAGACATACCTTCTTAAATTTGTAATACTTCAATAAAATCTAAATAACTCTGAAAATGTAGTATATTAACTCAATTCATTGTATTTTTGGTTTCAGGTGCTGGGGCTAGAAAGTTTTGTTAAAAAGCATGCACTATTCCAGCCACTGCTTATAAACAAATGCACCCAAACCATTTGAGGTACCATTTGTCATTAATGGGGAACTGTGCCATATAGCAGGTCCAAACATTTTTATAATAGCCTGTGAATTTAGTTAAATACCAGAGTACCTTAAGTGTTATCCCAGGAAAAAAACAGCACAAGAAAAACAAAACAAAACAAACAAAAAACAAACAAAACCACTGACTGACTTTTGTTTAAATCCCAACTGGTCAGATCAGAATTTCCAGTTATCCACTCAACATCTTTAACTTCAGGTTAATAAAACTGATTTTAAATATTACCACTGTTGGTTTAGTTTCTCCCTTCTCTCTGCTTCTATAACACTTTCTTACTTATTTTTCTATCCCTGACATATTGTATATTTTTTTAATTTACCACCAAAACTACATTCCTCAGGAATTGAAGTTTTTGATGCATGAAGCCTGGCACATAAGAGGTAATCCATAAATAAGGAACTGAATGAATGTGCCCAAATAATTATTATTTTGGCATATGTACTAATACTTCAGAAATTATTACGGTTGGGTAAAATTAAATAAGAATACATCTTGCTTCTGTCTCTACTTCTAACTTTCTGCTTTACCATGAAATATGGAAAGAATGAATAATATTATTCAGAAAATTTTGAATTCAGTGTATTATTTGGTAAACTTTGAACATAAGAAAATTCAACTAAATTTAGAGTGAAACTTAAGTTATTAAAATTAAGTTATAAGTATTAATTAAGCAATTATATGGCTAGCATTATTTGGAGCTTCAGAGTAAGACAGACAAATTCATATTTCATTGCCAAAACTTCAGATCTGTATAGCTTTGACATATTTCCTAACCTTCCCATGCTTCAATATTTTTCATTTATAAAATGTAGCCTAATAATTACTTCACAGAATTTGAAGCATGTAAATTAGAAAGCAAAATCCTAGAGTTTTATCAAATATTTATTAAATAAATGACTGCTTTAAATTGTTAATAATTATTTTAAAAATCTAAATAACTTATTGGTATTTTTAACTGTTTTACTTTAAGTATGTACAATATTATATTTGATCATTAGAATATTCATCAACTTATCTCAAGCCAAAAACATATACAGGACTTAAAAGCTACCTTTACTGTTCTGATCTCTAATAAAACTTATGGTTTTCTCATGTCTTATGTAGTGGATGGGAAAAAATAGAACATGTAAGTGTGAATGTTTAACCATAATTCATTAAGGTGAAGAGAAGAAAAACCAAAAGTCAAGAGGATTAGTCTCACTATCTACACCAATAAAAGAGAAAGAGGCAAATTGACTATACCTTTGCGACACCCACCAGCCAATCAGGAGTGAGTATGCAAATTAACCCAACAAAGATGGGAGGTTAATTTGCATACACAGGTGACGAGTGGCCAGGGGTGTTCCACGAGTGGCCTCTGGGTAGCTTGGGAAGGCAGAAAGGTGGCTCCAGCCAGAGCCAGCAGCCATGGGACGGAAGGCCCATTCTTGCATAAATTTTCATGCATGGAGCCTCTAGTTATCAAAATAAAAGCACATCATTTGAATGAAAGCCTTCATCTCTTTTAAGAATGCTGTTTCTTTCTTATTAATTGCCATTATAATCTTACAAATATATAGAAATACATGGGTAGAATACGTACTAGAAATAACTTTTCTAAAAAAAAACTGTGGTGGAGTATTGCTTATTAGTACACTTTTCCCAAGAGAAACAATATTACCCACAATGCTGTAGAGTCAGAAATTCAGCCTGTGGTTTTAAAACTTTGGGGGCAGCTTTTGATTAAAGTTAAAATGTATATAAGTTTATTTTTTGTTTCTGGGTAATTAATTATTATTAATTGTCTTGGCATTACTTTCCTGGTCTTTCAGAAAGTCTATGCACAACTTTTGGACAATTTCCTAGACTGGACACTTACCTAGTTAAAATCTCACTTAAAATTCATGGTGTACATTGAATTCTTTTGATTTTATAATGAGCACCCAAAACATCTATTTTGATTAAAGAGCTTTTAGTCATGCCATCTCAACTCTAGGCCACTTCATATTCCATATTCATATTCTCTTTTACTTGTTCAGCAAGTTTTTGTTAAATTGCATTATTTTTGTAGAATAGTTTAGAAAAGAAAATATTAGAAAATCCTCTCCTAATTATTCAAATAATTATATTATACCAAGACTAATCCTCTTGACTTTTGGTTTTTCTTCTCTTCACCTTCATGAATTATGGTTAAACATTCACACTTACATGTTCTATTTTTTCCCATCCACTACATAAAAGACATGTGTGGCCATATTTTTATATGATACAAACAAGGACTTTACCTTATTATGTCATTGTTTTGCAAATATCTACCAAGGTGGCAACTTATGTTCCCAGAAACTATAAATGAAATCATAGCATTGGGAGGTTAAAATTTATAATAAATGACTGAAGATTTTGAAAACCAAGTTGGTGGCATAGGTAAACACCTAAACTCGCACAACAATATCAAAACTACAACTAAAAGACAAAATGGACACCATCCAGAACCAGAGGAAACCTGGCTGAGTGGAAATTCTACAACTAGAAGAAAAGAGGAAAGCACATTGAGACTCAGAGGAGCGGCAAAAGGCTGAGGTACAGAGACACGTGCGGAGAGGATGGGCAGCTGAGTGTGTGGCTGGCTTTCTAAAGCGGGAGGGAGATGGAAGCTCTGGGAGAGTTTCTGGGAACCCCGACTCATTCGGGGAGAAATTGGACTGTCTGGCAGCGGGTGAAACTTGAGGGCGGCTTTCTCTCAGAGGTGCTTGCAGCGATTACCAAGGCACACTAAGACCCAGGGGCCTCATAGGGCAGGGCTGACTGGAAAACAAGGCTGTCTTCTCTTCCCTGAAACTCCACCCCATCCAAGCTGAGCACAGAGGCTTTTGCAATTTACAAGTCATGTCTCCAGCACAGAAGTGTTCCCAGTGTAGACACAGCTGATCCTCACAGCCTATTGGCCTGGAGGTCAATTCCTCCCAGTGATACCAACAACAATCAAGACTTAACTACAACAAGGCTGAGCACACAGTCCACAAAGGGGTGCACCAAGAGTGTCCACCTCAGGTAACTGGGGAGGCTGAGCCACTGTGCCCTAGAGGACACCTAGCACACAAAGCTACTCTACCAACTCAGGGAAGCAGCGAAAATGCGGAGACAAAGAAACAGATCACAAATGAAAGAAATGGAGGAAAGCAAACGACTGGATATAGAATTCAAAACCATGGTTATAAAGTTTTTCAAGAATTTTCTAGAAAAGGCTGATAAATTTTGTGAGAGCCTCGGGGATATGAAAAAGGACCAACTAGAAATTAAACATACACTGACTGAAATAAAAAATAATATACAGAGATCCAACAACAGACTAGAGGATCCTAAGAATCAAGTCAAAGAGTTGAAATACAAAGAAGCAAAAACACCCAATCAGATAGCAAAAAGCAAAAAGAATCCAAAAATTTGAAGATAGTGTAAGGAGCCTCTGGGACAACCTCAAGCATGCCAACATTCGAATTATGGGGGTGCCAGAAGAAGAGAGAGAGCAAGATACTGAAAACCTATTTGAAGAAATAATGACAGAAAACTTCCCCCAGCTGGTGAAAGAAATAGACTTACAAGTCCAGGAAGCGCACAGAACCCCAAACTAAAGGAATCCAAAGAGGACCACACCAAGACACATCATAATTAAAATGCCAAGAGCAAAAGACAGAGAGGATGTTAAAAGCAGCAAGAGAAAAACAGTTAATTACCTACATGGGAGCACCCCTACGATTGTCAGTTGATTTCTCAACAGAAATGCAGGCCAGAAGGGAGTGGCAAGAAATATTCAAAGTGATGAATAGTAAGAACCTACAACCAAGATTACTCTACCCAGCAAAGTTATCATTTAGAATCGAAGGTCAGATAAAGAGCTTCACAGATAAGAAAAAGCTGAAGGAGTTCATCACCACAAAGCCAGTAGTATATGAAATGCTGAAAGGTATTCTTCAAGAAGATATAGAAGAAGAAAAAGTTAAAGATAAAAATTATGAACAACAAATCATGTCTATCAACAAGTGAATCTAAAAATCAAGTGAATAAAAAACCTGATGAACGGAATAAACTAGTGAATATAATAGAATCAGGGGCATAGAAAGGGAGTGGACCAACAATTCTCTGGGGAAAGGGATGTGGGGGGAGCGGGAAGAGACTGGACAAAAATCGTACACCTATGGATGAGGACAGTGGGGGGAAGGTAAGGGCAGAGGGTGGGGAGAGAACCAGGTGGAGGAGAGCTATGGGGGGACAAAAGAGGAACAATTGTAATAATATGAACAATAAAGATTTATAATAAATGACTGAAGTTTGCTTTTGTAATCACACATTATCTTCACTACACTAATTCAGAAAAGTTAAGGGATTTAGGGAAACATTAGGCATTTTTCCTTAACTTCCTTTTTAAATGAAATCATAGTTACCTGAATTAATATGACTATTTACAGTTACTGAATAAATTGTTGCCTCTTGAATATTTAAAGAGTAATGATCTATGTTCAGTGTTTTCACCTTGGAAGTGTATTTGAGGAGAAAATGTCTACATGTAATTAAGTTTGTCAGGGACTAACAGGGATAGTATGAACCATAAAACTTTATTGTTGTTGTTTTAAAAAGATTCTTTATTTTTTAACTTTTATTTTTGGTCAAGAAGAGAGCAGGAAAAAAATTCATTAATTCTGTGATCTAAAGGTTTTACTGCAGCAGCTGAAAAGCTAGCTCACTTTTCTTCAATGCTACACTAACTTTTTCAATAAGGCTTCTGTTATAAAGTACATAGCCTTTGAATATTATGAAGTTGCTCTGTGGCATTTGTTCATTGATATGGCTGCTTTATTTGAATGTAACATCATTTGAGTGAAAGCCTTCATCTCTTTTAAGAATGCTGTTTCTTTAATTTTAAATTTACTTAAATTTCATTTCACTGCTGCTGTTTAAGTGTCTGTAAACATTTTTATAAGCCTGACTTCTTATTTAGAACTTCTGTCAATTAAACCACAATTAATTATTGTGTTACTATTATTCACAAAAACTAGATTTGGCAAGTAACAAGTATTATTTTGTGGGGAAGAGGCTGATATTTTGTTGTCAAACATATCCTTTAGTTCGTTTTTCATTTTTTTCTTTATTTTTCTTCTTCCTATAAGTTATCCCAGTTGTTTAGAATCGCACAAGACTTGAGGAATAGTCTCCAGGAGGCCGGAGTCTAGGTTGAGTCTGATGATGAAAGGGATAGGATGTCCACCTTTTGGACTGTTAGACTGTTGAAGGAAAGGGATATTAGGGTTGTAGAGTAGTTAGGAAAAGGAATTGTGAAGTTGTGGACACATTTATAATAATAAAAGCGTAATATGCTAATTATACTGGACAGACAAATGACCTTCCAGATGTCATTCCAAATGTCCTTTGGGACAAAGCCACAGCAGCGGCGGCCAAGGCAGAGGCAGTTAGGGGTGATGAGGCAGGCAGGCAAGCATTTAGGGGTGATCAGTCAGGCAGGCGAGCGGTTAAGGGTGATCGATCAGGCAGGCAGGCGAGTGGTTTGGGGTGATCAGCAGGCAGGTGAGCGGTTAGGGGTGATGAAGCAGCCAGGCAGAAGCTGTTAAGGGCAATCAGGCAGGCAGGCAGAGTGGTTGGGGTGATGAGGCAGCCATGCAGAGTGGTTAGAGGCGATGAGGCAGGCAGGCAATCCAGCAGTTAGGAGCCAGCAGTCCCAGATTGTGAGAGCGTGCAGGCCAGGTTAAGGGACCCCTCCTCCCATGTACAAATTTTGTGCACTGAGCCTCTAGTGCTCTAATAAATGAAAACTGCAGAAAAGTTGCTATAAGCCTGTTTACAGTTAAAGCTGTGGGTAACCCACCAGCTGGCTGGGAACTCAAATTTTGAGGGGCCTTGTTCAGCATTTCTTTCTAGCAAGTTTTTAGGTCTTCTTCCTAAACTGGTGAGATGATACATTCTGTGATAATGAAAAGGGCATGACAATCAGATACTCATTTTCTTTTTTTTAAAGGAGCTAAGGAATCCAGGAACCAAGATTATGCTCTAAGATGTTTGGTTTGTTGACAGGTTGTTTTTTGTTGGTGGTAGTTTGTTTTGCATTGTTATTTACCAAACAGAGATTAAGCTAAAAAGGGAGTGAGCTACAGTAGTGGTGGCATTTTTATTGATGTTCATCAAAGGCAGTATCTGACTGATATGGAATTTTTGGACTGGGACACGTGGTATTCCCCTGGGCAGACTGGTCTCTGGGCTCTTTATCCCCTGGAGTCAAAGAATGAATCCATGGACATAAAGTGGTATAGTAAAGGTGGAGATTTATTGAAGAACAAGTATAGACTCCCACTTGGGGAAGGGGAAAAGAGTCCCACTGACTTCCTGTTTCCATTGTTTATAAAGGCTGCAGTTCCTGTGCCCTGATATCCCCTCTAAATGGTCAATATTCCTTTTTGAATTGCTTACTATAGTAACTCCTGAGCTCAAATATCAAACATCACATAAGACATGTGAGGCCCTCACCCTGCATTGTTCTCCCATTGCTTCTTGGCTTTCTTCCTCCTTTATTTTGCAAATATAGACCTCTTGGCTACTCCCAGTTCCCTTATCTTATGTAAATGTAACTGTTACCTCTCCCTTGTGTTATGGAAATGTACCTTCTCCCAGTTTCCCTAGTGTCTTATTGAAATGTAACTGCACCTGGCTTCCTTGTGTTATGGAAATGTACCTTCTCCAAGTCTATAGCCCTGTGTTTTTTCCATGGACCCCAATTATAAGTATTTCCTAAGCCTGCCTATATTCCTCTAAAATTCCTGTTTCAGTCCCCCCTCTGATTAGGAAACCCCAACTAATGTTGGGAACAGGGGACACCCTGACTTTCTGGCTGTTTCCTGCTGGCAAAGGGGTCATAGTTTGGGGCAGCAGTCAGGGTCCCATCAGAAGTGGGTAGTCTAAGGGTCCAAGGAAGATGGATGTAACTGCCCCCATTTGCTGTTCCATGCAGAACATCAGTTGTAGCTTTAGGGCTTCTAAATGGGAGGATATGGAACATACCAAAGGTTAAACAAGCAATGGTTAAAGGTGAGTAATAAAAAAACAACAGATTTGAGAAGGGGAGCTAGCTAATAAGGATGGCATTATATCTTTAATTGGTCCCCAGACTTCTGGGGCAAAGAGGCTATGAGGACTTCATTTTAGCTAAGCTGCTTGCAGCAAGAAGTGTTATTCATGGCACAAACTTTGCCCTGCTCAATCGAGGGCTTCTCTGTTAATAAAAATCTGTAGAGCCTTGAGAAGTGTTTCTGATCTGGCTGGTGGTAGTGGTAGCATAAGTTGTCCTATAGACTAAGTCTTAGTGGTCGGCAAACTGCGGCTCGTGAGCCACATGTGACTCTTTGGCCCCTTGAGTGTGGCTCTTCCACAAAATACCACAGCCTGGGCAAGTCTGTTTTGAAGAAGTGGCATTAGAAGAAGTTTAAGTTTAAAAAATTTGGCTCTCAAAAGAAATTTCAATTGTTGTACTGTTGATATTTGGCTCTGTTGACTAATGAATTTGCCGAACACTGGACTAAGATTTAGCACATTTTATTCTGAAAGGGATGTGGGAGATGTAGTATATCTAATTGAGATTATTTGACCCTGAATTGGGCTGCTTATAACATACTTAGTAGTTAGAGATTTGGGGAGCCAGTATGGCTGAAAGTTTTGCTACATTAGGGATACAAAAAGGAGCTCTAAGTAGGAGCATCTCATGGGGTTTCTGAGTCCCAGCAAGAGCAGAGAAGATCTCCTCCAGGTACCAGCCTAGGGTTCGGGTGATACTTAGGAAAAGACAGAATAAGAATTATTTAAAAAAATGAAAACACTGTTTATCTAAAATACCAGAGTATGTTACTTATCTAGCACTCATTAACTCTTAAGGATCCCTTCAAAAGAGAAGTTTCAGGTCCTCTAGAGGGCCACACAGAGAGGAATCTGGTGATTCAGTTGATGGTAATGCAGCTTCGTCCTTCTCCTGTATTGGCATTCAAGACTTACTTGAGACAGATGGATCTAGGAGTCGATGTTGTTAACCTGTTGGGAGACTTAAAGCCAGTGCCTGTAAAAAGAGCTTTTTGAGCTGTTTAAAGGCTTGCCCAAATAAATAAGGTCTGTTCCCCAAAATCCTGGGGCAGCACTGTCCATATTAGCTGACTGCTTTAATTATTGGGATCTTTTAAAGGCAAATAGGGACTGTGAGTTAGGAGGCAGGGTATACAGAAAAAGGTATCCTTGAGATCCAGTACTATAAACCACTCTGTGTCCTCTGGAATCTGGGCAAGTGAAGCATAAGGGTTAGGACAGTTGGCTGGATTATTTACTAGTTAAAAGTCTTGCCTTATTTACTAGTCCTGAACAAATCCTCCTCTATTAGGCTCTTGTACTCCTAAGGTGGGGGAATTTTAAGGACTATAAAAGGTTTCAATAAATCTTAGGCTTCTAAAATAGATGACTTAGAATATTGAGTCCTTCTAGACGAGCCTCAGGGTTGAGAGGATAGTGTTTCTGATGTGTATGAGGCTTTTTTCAGGATCAGGAAGGCATGGGAAAGGAACAACTTACTCCAGCTGTGCCCTAAAGGCTGAGAAAAATATCTCTTTGTTGGCTTCCCAGACATGCCTGTAACGGCTACAGCCTCTGAGGATAATTTACCAGGATTCGGGAGGAGTACAGAGAAGGTGGCTCCAGCATCAGGGAGGAAATTAATTTCCTTACCACCCCCCCACCCCCCCACTGTCAGGCTTACCTAGGGCTCCTGGGTGGACTGGCAGTCTTCTGAGGAGCCAGATTGGGAGACCCCTGGCCCAGTCAGTCCTATTGGGCCAGCTGGGTCGCTAACCCCGCCCCTAGGGACTTCTGTCTCCAGGGGCAGTTCGACTTCCCCTTGTGGTTTCCTTGACAGGCAGAACAGGGTTTCGGGAGTCCACCATGCCCCTTGGGGCAATTCCGGTGCATAAGTCCAATCTGTCTACAGTTGTAGCAGGTGACCAGGACTGACCGTTCATCTCCGGGTTCTGAGTGGGATTCCTGCTTTCCTGAAGCACGGCTGCTATGACCTTCTCTTTTTCTGTATCCTTAGCCTGGTCTCTCTAGTTTCTCCTCTTTTCCTCCTCCTGGTCTCTATTATAGAACATAGAGGTGGCAATCTTCAGGAGATTTTCTAAAGTATTCTCAGGACTAATAGCCAATTTCTGCGATTTTCTCCTGATGTCTTGGACAGCCTGAGTGATAAACTTGTTCTTTAAAATGAGTTGTCCCAATTCTGAATCTGGGGTAATGTTGGTATGCTTAGCCAACACCTCTCTGAGCCTTTCTAAAAAAGCTGAGGGGTTTTCGTCAGCCCTTGATTAAAGGTGGTTAATTTAGAGTAGTTGACAGGCTTTGTTTTACTATGAGTGAGTCCTTTTATAATATGAAACTGGCAGAGTATTATTTTCCACCTCTCAGTTTCAGGATTCCATTGAGAGTCCACAGTGGGAACTGCCTCTTGTCCTGCTTAAGAAACCCATGTTTCTTTCCTCAGAGTCCTCTATTCCCCCAGCATAAGTAAGAAAATTGTCATTCCCAAATTCAATTGCTTTTCCTGGTATATTTTGCTTTGCAGTGGCTGAGAGGGTCAGGTTTAATATGAGCATGATGTCTCTATATGAGAGGTCAAACATTTGAAAGAGGTTTTGGAAGATTTCAATATATTTGTCAGGGTCTTCTGAGAATTTTCCTAAATTATTTTTAATTTGTCCTATGTCCCAGGGTGAGAAGGGGATCTGGGCTAAAGTATGACCAGACCCTTCATTTATCTTGAGGCAAATTAAGGTTGGCTTAATCCTGGGCGGGGGCATGGACGCCGCCTTCTCCCTTGGTGGACCTTGGGTTGTTATTCAAGAGGAACGGACTAAGTTTACAGTTTCCAGCCTGCCTTTGGCTTGTCCCCTAGAGTAAAGAAAGCCTAGACATATGGAACTTTTAACTACTTTCATTTTTTTCTATTGAGAAGATTAAAACTTGCCTCTGTGGGCTAGCTTTTACTATTTTCTATTTGGCATTTGAGGCCAAACCTGAGGGCAGAGAGAAATCAGGCGCTTTCTCTTTAAGGTTTGTGAGACAATGTTATCCCAATTCTTGAGGATGTATTCTAGGGGCTGTCTTTTATGTAATATGGACGATATACTTCCCATCAAGGAAAAGAAAAGAAGAAAGACAGCATCCTTATACCCTCAAAGGATGTCTTGCATCCGTTGTGATGATTTAGGTGACCCACCTTGCCCATGTGTGGTCGCAGACAAAATGGCTAGGTGGACTAACCACACTTACCACTGCGACTGAGGACCCACGCTCACGCAGAAGCCACCCTTCCATGATGCTCCTGGTGACCTCTAAATGGGGGTGGCGTGTGTAACCAGTGTTTTCAGGGCCCTTGTCTGTGATTAAAGGTGCCTGAGATGGCTGTAATGTTTTGAAGTACTTACTGAGCTGTATTCCCAAGGGGTTTACTCTATAATGAGAACTTAAGAGAGTCTACACAGTACCAGGAACCCTGGTTTGACCAATATCCAGGGATCCGTTTAAAGTATAAACAGCTCTGGTCCTCACTCCTTGTATGCCCCTCATCCTTAACAGATTTATGTTTTACCTGATTTTGGGGAAAAGGATGGAATCTATTTCTGGCCTGATTTACTGCTTTAAACTCCCAGCTTATTGGCTTAACTTTTCATTTCTATTGAATCTTAATTTCTGATGTTTTATTTTTAAACCTTAAAAATTCCATCTTAAAGATTTTACCTTCTTTTAAACAGGGCAACCAACTTGGTTGCTTCCCCACTAGGAGAGGGACATGCTAGTTGACTTTGTAGGGAACAGTTTAGGTAAAAGGCACACCTTCTTAGTTTTTATTAATGGTGAATATTGGTGGAAGAGATTTTTATTTCCTCTTATTAAGCTTAAATTTACCCCTGAATATCTAGTGCTCATCTATATATTTCACTCAGGTATGCTGGAAGGGGGTACTACCTACTATATATACTTTAATAATTCCCTGGAGTTCTATAAACCCCCTTATTTCAAAGATATGGCGTGCTTAGAAGCCTTCAATTTAGAGTAAGTCAGAGTCTTTTCCATGGGTTTTTCTAAAGACTTGAATGCACCAAAGTAAAGCAATGACTTTCTAATATGACAAAAGTCAAAAGTGGCATGGTTATAGATTTTTTTAAATGCATTGATCAAACCTTTATTTTTTTAACATTCTGAGACAGCAACCTTTCAGTACAACAAACAATTTGTATATAAAGGGTGACATGTGGCACATGGCTTATTGCAGACAGTGTAGTGAACATTGAAAACAGTTTATAAATTCCAATAAATGAAATGTAAAACACCCAGAGTGTCACTGGCAGACACCGAGAATTATCACACCTTGCACTATGTCCCTTACTGGTTATGTGCTATTTCTAAAAGTTTCCTGTTTAAACTTGGCTCTGATTTTATGTAAGTTCTTTTTTGAAGCAGACTGAAATTTCTATAACCTTCAAAGTATATGTATTTTAAATAGAATACTGCTATTAATTTTTTTATTTGGCAGAGTTTACTTATTAAATTTCAAATATATTGAATTAATCTAATTTAGTTCAATAATAATGCTTTTTAGGGAGAGAGAATAAATCTTTGTGTCACCTTGGGACTGCTCTGTTGACTAATGAGTTTGCCGACCACTGCGCTAGTGGCTTTTACTTGACTGACCCATGCCCGCTTTTGGCCCTGGAGAATACATCCAGAAAGGAGCAGTGAAAGAGAGGGAGAGAGAGATGCCTGCTTTTTAAATGGCAGCCAAGTTTGAGTGGCTGGTGGGCATCTGTCAGCCTCCAAAATCATATAAGAGACAGAAAAGGGACAGAAGAACAGAGTTTGTGGTGGAATTTTTGGACTGGAACACCTGGTATTCCCCTGGGCAGACTGGTTCTTTGGCTCTTTGTCACCCAGAGTCAAAAAATGAATCCATGGATGTAAGGTGGTATAGCAAAAGTGGAGATTTATTGAAGAACAAGTACAGAATCCCACGTGGAGAAGGGGAAAGAGTCTCACAGAATGGACTCCCATGTGGGGAGGGGGAAAGAGCCCCACCGACTTCCTGTTTCCATGGTGAAAGGCTGCAGTTCCTGTGCCCTGATATCCCCTCTGATTGGTCAATATTCCCTTCTGAATTGGTTACTACAGTAACTCCTGAACTCAAATGTCAAAAATAACATGGGACATGTGATGCCCTCTTCCCTCATTGTTCTATTCCTTCTGGGCTTTCTTCCTCCTTCTTTGTTTTGTAAATATAGACCTCTTAGCTACTCCCAGTTCCCTGATCTTATATAAATGTAATTGTTGCCTCTCCCTTGTGTCATGGAAATGTACCTTCTCCCAGTTTCCCTTGTCTTAGCCTATATAATAAAGAGGTAATATGCAAATTGACCTTCACGCCCTCACAAGATGGCTGCCAATGACGAGGCTGGCAGGGGGGTTAGTGAGGGACAACCAAATGACTGAACAGCAGGCTGTGTGGGGTGACCAAGCCAATGGGGCGGGGGGGGCAGTTGGGGCAACCAAGCTGGCAGGGGGGGCAGTTAGGGGCAACCAGGCTGGCAGGGGGGCAGTTAGGGGTGACCAGGCAAGCAGGCAGGTGAGCGATTAGGAGCCAGCAGTCCAGGATTGTGAGAGGGATGTCTGATTGCTGAGGGGTCCCAGATTGGAGAGGGTGCAGGCTGGACTGAGGGGATTCCCCCCCCCCTGCACAAACTTCATGCACCGGGCCTCTAGTGGAAATATAACTGTGCCTGGCTTCCTTGTGTTATGGAAATGTACCTTCTCCAAGTCTGTAGCCCTGTGATTTTTCCATGGACCCCAATTCTAAAAATTTCCTAAGCCTGCCTATATTCCTCTAAAATTCCTGTTTCAAGACTAATGAGCAGAGGTGATAAAACATTAGGGAGAGAAAGAAGCTAATTTAAAAACTGGCCAATTATTTTGAAGAGAGATATGTGGCAAGACCCAACCCCCTACCAATAAAGGGCAAAAAACATCCATTTAGGTTGAATTGTTGAGGCTGGAAGAGAGAAGAAACGGTGCTTTATGGATTAGAGTTTAACAGTATATCCCTCTCTTGTAGAGCAGTAATCTCCATTCTCTATGGGCTTCATGGTTAATTTCCCAATATAAGTGCTTCCAAACTTTTACTTCTGAAACCTACAATTGTCATGAAGCAACAGGGTGCTGTCTTTCTATATCCTGGTTGAAATTTACTTTTTCCAATGAATAAACCTCTAGCTCAGATCCTGTTGTAGGTGGTGGGAAAGGCAGGGGTTGTTAGATCAGTGGGGTCAGACCTGACCTGGGTTCAGTAATCTGGTTCAGCAACTTGAGTTCTGGCTAGGAAAAAAAATCAAAGCCAACACTCAAACTGTAAGAGAATATTTATTTATAAAATCACAGAGGAGGAAGAAGTAATTCACAGAAGGAATGAGCTGAGGAAATAAATTATAGAAGGAAACAAGTTAAAGGAAGGGCACTAGGAGCTTGGGAGTGAGGAAGGTAATGGTAATGTGCCTGGGGGGAGTGGGACGAGGGGAGGGGAAAGGCACCAGCAAGTTCCCAAAAGAGAGCTTGCTGGGTCCTCCATCCTAAGGGTTTCAAGGGTGGAGATTTTAGGGGAGGTCCCAGGGGAAGATCTCAGTAGACCAGTGGTCAGCATACTGCAGCTCTCGAGTCACATGCAGCTCTTCGGCCCCTTGAGTGTGGATCTTCCACAAAATACCACGTGCGGGCGCGTACAGTGCGATTGAAACTTCGTGGCCATGCGCAGAAATCGGTTTTCGGCTCAAAAGAAATTTTAATCGTTGTACTGTTGATATTTGGCTCTGTTGACTAATGAGTTTGCCTACCACTGCAGTAGACTATTCAGCAGCTTTCCAGGTGTGTCCTTTCAGGGTGTGATTTCCACTGATTGATTGGTGGGCACCCACTGAGCAGGGGGTCATTATTCAGTGCAGCTGGTCCTCAGATCAGCTGTGGCTGGTTTTGTTGCTTATCTGGGCCTGGAGCTGAAATACAACGGAGGCATAGATGTTATCCCTAGGGAGGAAAGGACAGGGGTCCAAACAGCATGACTAGCGATATGCTAGGGCCATTGTGGCAAACTGCGGCTCGCGAGCCACATGCGGCCCTTTGACCCACAAAATACCACGGCCTGGGCGAGTCTATTTTGAAGAAGTGGTCTTAGAAGAAGTTTGTTTAAAAATTTTGGCTCTCAAAAGAAATTTCAATTGTTGTACTGTTGATATTTGGCTCTGTTGACTGAGTTTGCCAACCACTGTGCTAGGGGAGGAAAGTCATCCTGGGGACAAGGTCCCACCCTACAATTGCCCATTGCTAGGCACCTGGGGCTTTCCTCCCTGGTGCCCTTCTGTGCCTGGCCCATATGTGTACCTTTCTCTGCTCCTGTCTGTCTAACTGCTTACCACACTACCAGTGATCTTTAGCTATCTTTCCCAGATATTTAGCCTTCCAGTTGTTTCTGGTTTTTAATTGTTTTTTGGTGTGTTTTTTTGTTTGTTTGTTTTTTTGTTTTTTGGCTCCATGCTTTACCATAAAGATCATTTTGGAAGCCATATGACTCCTGCCTTCACAATAACATCACCACGCATTCTGATACTTTCTACCAGTACATTCCTACCAGTACATTATATACCTGTCTTCCATTTATCCAAACCAAATAATTCAATCAAAACAATGCACACATGCCTCGACCTGCACAGCTGGGTTCAGGATCTGAAGGAGGGGCCGAAACACAAATAGACACAAATATGAATTATTAAGGAGTGGGGGCCAGGTGAAGCCTCTTTCTTGAAAGGACACACTGATACCTGACCTTATCTGCTTTTTATTCAGTTTTAGATACACACCTTGCCCTCAGTAAAGCACGGCAAACAGGTAGCAAATAGACCATCTCTAAGGTCAATAAAGATCAGTAAAATCAGTAAGGTCCAGTAAACATTTACTTGGAGGCTATTAGGTCAGGAAATTGCTTTGATCCACTACTATCTCAACATGAACAATCAGTGCTTAGCATCAGCCCTGCTAAAGCACAAGGTCCATTGGTCTTCCGTGTTCCTTGGTGCACTCTCAGGATAGTATTGGCAAGCGTTGGCTTCCTGCACACACAAGTATAAAACTCACTCCCTGCCCAAAACAAAAGCACTGATATTGTTATTTTCATTGAAATTTCTTATTCTTATTCTGGTCTTACAAGCTCTTCACTAATCACTTTAAACTATCAGCTCGGAGGAGAGTCTGATCATAGTATCTTTTCAAAGAACTTTCATAGTTATTCTGATTATAGTGTACATTTAGGATTAGACAATAAAATAAAATATAGAATGATTCCTAGCTCTTAGGAATGGATGTTTGTGATCAAATTCCAGAAACTACATTGGTCATTTTAAACATATTTTTAAGATATCCTGGTATATGTAAACTGTATCATGACATTGGCTGGCCATTTAACATCTTTTGTTTATAAAGTTAACTTCCTGTGGTGGTAAAGAATGCAAATAAAGTCAGGCTCTTGAGTCTTGGGTAGATTATATTTGGTAAGTAAATCAAAGTACTAGATTTTAATTTTAAGTAAGCAGCAAAATGGCTCATAGACTACCACAGTGAAAAGGAGGTAAACACAGAGGCATGATGATATCCAGAAAATTTCATATATCACAATAAGACATCTCAGTGAATTTTCAAAAACTGGAAGTAACTATGCAGTTATTACCCTAGATCACAGGTAACCTTTTTTTTCTGCCAAGGGCCATTTGGATATTTTTAACATCATTCACTTAATATAATTCACTTAATATCAGTTTATGCTGCTATGAAAAAAGCTGAGTCCTGCCTGCAGTATTTTGAGGGCCCTATGTGGCCCTCAGGCCAGCGTTTCCCACCCCTGTCCTAAACAAAGAAACAGACATTACCAGTTCCTTACAAGCCCCCACCCCCTTGTATACTCCACCCACCCCCACAAGGTAATCACTATTCTAAATTTGAAGAGCTTTTTATTGTTGTTGTTAATCCTCACCCAAGGATATTTTTCCATTGATTTTTAGAGAGAGTGGGAGGGAGGGAGATAGACAGAGAAAGAGAAACATCTATGTGAGAGAGAAACATAGATCAGTTGCATTCTGCACACATCCCAACCCAGACCAGGGATGGAACCTGCAACCCAGGTATCTGCCCTTGACTGGGAATCTAACACTGAACTTTGGTGAGCAGACCAACGCTCTAAGAATTGATCAACACTGGACAGAGAAAAGAGCTTATTTTTTTAACCTACTTTTGTATTTATATAATTGGAATCATATAGTATGAACTCTTTTGTCTGGTTAATTTTACTCAATTTAAAATTTGTGAGTTCATTCATATTGTTGCACATAGTTTTAGATTATTCTCATTGCTATGTAGTAGTCCATTTTGTGAATATACCCAAGTTTATTTTTTATTATACTGATTTTGACTATTATCAATAGTGTGGCTATGAACATTTCAGTACATGTTTGATCTTGTTTTTTTGTTTTTTTTCATTGAACAAATAAATATATTTCGGTTAGGCATATATCTGGATTAGAATTGCTAAATCATAGTGTAGGCTTATGTTTAGTTCTAATGCTTAACAGTTTTCTAATGTGTTCAGTTGTTCTGCATCCTCTGGAACAGTTGGATTTTTTTTCTGTTCCATTATAGTTTTAATCTTCACTTTCCTGATCACTAATGAAGTTGAGTAAATTTTTTGGGGGTAAAACATATTAACTTTATTCTTTTTCAAATTTATTTTTCAGTTACAGCTGGCATACAATATTATATTAGTGTCATAGAGTGAGTAGATATTTATATACCTTATGAAGTTATTACCCCAATGAGTCTAGTGCCCATGTGACACCATACATAGTTATTGTAATACTAGAGGCCCAGTGCACAAAACTCGTGCATGGGGGGGGGGGGTGTCCCTCAGCCCAGCCTGCACCCTCTCCAATCTGGGACCCCTTGAGAGATGTCTGACTGCCCGTTTAGGCCCAATCCCACTGGCAGTTGGACATCCCTCTCACAATCCAGGACTGCTGGCTTCCAACTGCTCGCCTGCCTTCCTGATTGCCCCTAACCGCTCTGCCTGCCAGCCTGATCACCCCTTAACCACTCCCCTGCCAGCCTGATTGATACCTAAATGCTCCCCTGCCAGCCTGTTTGCCCCTAGCTGCCTTCCCCTGCAGGCCTGGTCACCCCTAACTGCCCTCCCCTGCAGGCCTGGTACCACCCAACTGCTCTTCCCTGCAGGCCTGGGTCTCTCCCAACTGCCCTTCCCTGAAGACCCAGTCACCCCCAACTTCCCTCCTCTGCTGGCCGGGTCATCCCTAACTGCCCTCCCCAGCAGGCTTGACCGCCCCCAACTGCCCTCCCTTGCAGACCTGGTCCCTCCCAACTGCCCTCCCCTGCTGGCCTGATTGCCCACAACTGCCCTCCCTTGCAGGCCTGGTTCCTTCCAACTGCCCTCCCCTGCTGGCCATCTTGTGATGGCCATCTTGTGTCCACATGGGGGCAGGATCTTTGACCACATGGGGGCAGCCATCTTGTGTGTTGAAGTGATGGTCAATCTGCATATTACTCTTTTATTAGATAGGATAGAGGCCTGGTGCATGGGTGGGGGTCAGCTGGTTTTCCCTGAAGGGTGTCCCTGATCAGGGTGGGGGTTCCCTTGGGGCAAGGGGTGGTCTGGGTGAGGGGCCTGTGGTGGTTTGCAGGCCAGCCATGCCCCCGGTGACCCAAGCAGAGGCCCTGGGATCTGGGATTTATTTATCTTCTACAATTGAAACTTTGTAACCTAGAGTGGAGCCAAGCCTTCTGCTCGCTCTGTGGTGGCTGCCATTTCTGTTGGGATTTCTTTATCTTCTATAATTAAAACTTTGTAGCCTTAAGCAGAGGCCAAAGCAGGCCAGGGCTGCAGAAGCTTGGCTTCCTCCATTGCCACAGGCAACTAAAGCCTCCTGCTCTCTCCAGCTCCATGGCTGCTGCCATTTCTGTTGGGCTTTATTTATCTTCTATAATTGAAACTTTGTAGCATTGAGTAGAGGCCTGGGCAGGCAAGGGCAGGTGGAAAGCTTGGCTTCCTCCATTGCCAGGGAAACCCAAGCCTCCCTCCTGCTCTCTGTGGCTGCAGCTATATTGGTTGGGTTTATTTGCATATCCCCTCCTGATTGGCTGGTGGGCGTGGCTGGTGGGTGTAGCAGAGGTATGGTCAATTTGCATATTACTCTTTTATTAGATAGGATTATTGATGAATTGAGTACCTTTTATAATAACCAATAAAGATTTAACTATTCTCTTTTGTCAAATGTCTCTAAGTCTTTTGCCCATTGATCTAGTGCAGTGGTCAGCAAACCCATCAGTCAACAGAGTGGCAAACCAGTCTTCATTAGTGGTTTGCCGACCACTGATCTAGTGCCTTGCCTTTTATTCTCACTGATTTGTAAGACTTCATCAAATATTCTGGACCTCTCTTCTGTTTTCTTATTTCTAGTCCAAATTACCAATTTTATTCTTTGATGGTTAGTGGTTTTTGTTTCTTATGTAAGATATCTTTGTCTACTCAAACATCACTAGGATACAAAGATGTTCTCCTAGGTTTTTTGTTTATTCATTTTCTGAAAGCTGTATTGATTTGCCTTGTACAGTCAGATTTGAAATCCATCTGGAATTGTGTATGGCAAGTGGTAGAAGTCAAGATTAAGTTTTATCATCTGGATATTCATTTGACTCAGCACTATTTATTTAAAAATTGTTTCTTTTCCCACTGTACTAGGATGCCTGTTCTGAGTCTGTCTCTGGCATTTCTGGGCTTTCTCTTAAATTCTTTTCATCAGCTTGTCTGTTCTTGCACCAAGGCCACACTGTCTTAATTGCTATTGCTGGATAAATTGGTCTTGATACCTGAAAGGTAAACTCTTCAGATTTGTGGCTCTCACAGATTGACTTGTCTATTATTGGCCTTTGCATTTCCATGTTAATTTGTTGAATTAGCTTGTGCATTTCTGCAAAAATAAATAAATGTTGGAAATTTGATTAGGATTGCATTGATTCTATAGAAAAAGTTGGAGAATTAACATCTTTAAAATACAGTAATTTAAATGAAATATGACTTTACTTATGTAGATCTTTAATTTCTCAGTAGTAATTTGTAGTTTACAGTGTGGAAGTGTTGTACATCTTTCATAGAAGTCATTTGTAGGTATTTGATGTTGTTGTGAAACAGTTGTAAGTAGTATCATTTTCAAAATTTAACTATGAGATTGAGACAGATATATAGAAAATGGTTGTTTTTTTGCATAGACTTTTATCCAATAACCTTGCCAAATTCACTTATCAATTATTATAGTTTGCATATGTATTAATTTCCTGTGAGTACAATCATGCCATCCCAAATACTGACAGTTTTGCTTCTTTTTCATTTTGCATACCTCTTTTTGTTCATTTTATTTTTCCTTTACTGTAATGAATAGGAACTCCAATACAATGTTAAATTGAAGTGTAATAGCAATAATGGCAAAGGGAAAGTTTTAAATATTTTGCCATAATTGTAATATTTGCTATAGAGTTGTTTGCTTTTTTTTGTTTTTTTGTAGATATTCTTTATCAAATAAAAGGAAGTCCCTTTTCCTTCCCATCCTAATTTATGAAAAGGTTTTATTCTGAATAGGTATATACGTTATCATTTGCTTTATCTTTATTTATCATATGGTCATATGAATTTTATCCTTTTTTTTTACTAATTTAGCAATTTAGTTGATTTGTTTTATAATATTAAACTATCAAAGAGTGATAATTAAACTAGATAATAACTTTTCAGACTGAAAACTTATTAAGAGATTAAGTGCCTAACCTCTAGCAATGCATTTGATACAAAGATTGTTATGCTTGTTAGCTAGCTGGTAATTCAGTGAATATGTCATTTAGGGGATATACCTTCTTCCATCCATATTAATACATCTGTAACAAATATTCTGTGATATGACACACAGTAGACCACTTGCTATACTCTGTGTAGAATACAAAGATACTAGTATGTAAGGATCAGTCTCAGCCCTGAGGAACTGTAATCTAGTTTGTGAGCTCATAGCAATTTTTAGTAATTATAATATTAATATAAAGCAATATTTAATAATATTTTGAGTGAAGTATTAACTAGTGTGTATGCTTTATAAAGAAATAGATGAATATTCAGACTTTTCAGTCACAATGTATTACACAAGGTTGAAAGAGCCAAGCATGTTTTATTACATTAAATTATCCAGAATAAAGTATGAAAATGATATTAATTAAAGATAAGACTCCAAAATAGGAGTCCAAATTTAATCAAGGAAGATCTTAACTACCTAGGTAAAGATTAAAACCTGGTTTTGTAGCAACTCAATTTTACAGATAAGAAAATAAGTCTTGAGAGGTCATGACCTACTTATGGTGATACTAAATCAAAATTGGGAGTTCATAAGAAAAAGAATATAATCTTCTTGATCCTTAATGAAATTTTCCACCTCTTCCAAACTAGTTTATCTAGCTATTTATTATAATTGTGTTACTCCATAAAAATAGTTTGTTTCTTGTCTTTTAAAAATTATATTCTATGTCTAATTATATTTAATACTCAGGGATAAAACTAAATTCATGAGGAGTGGGGAAAAACAACAATGATTCTTAGCCATGACAGATATAATAGGCATTTATGTCATATGATACTGAATGTTAAAATGAGGTCACAGAGCATTAGGAAAAGTAAACAAGCAGTATAGTATCTCTGAGTGATGAATGTGAGGGAAAACATCTCATATAGGGTATTAGCCATGATATTTATCATTTAGTGCTGAAACTCTGAAGACATGATAATAAGATTTTTCTACAATAGTCATGACATTAGAATCCCATGGAATCTCTTTATGATAACTTCTTTATTCTGTTAGCTCAGTGCTTAAACAAGATGGCCACAGTTTCATGGGGAATGATGAAAATGTCATTACCTATTTCTTTTTTTGAAGCTGTTCCTGCTTTCTTAATATTAAGAACAAATCTTTTGTTTAACATATATTTATTTACATATACTTATTTTATATATACTTAAGCACCTTTCTTTTATAGTGAGAAGTACAGGAAACAAAAGGAAAAGCAATTACTAAGTGAATTTGGAATTAATAATTTTGTTATTTTTATATGCCCCTTAAGCAGTAAGTTATATATTTTAGAAAATATTAATGCACATAAAAATGTTCAATTTTAATTATAAAATTAATTAATTAATGAAGAAAATAACTGTGTTATAATCATCTTTGCATAAGCCTGGAAGTAAGACATTATTTCTTCCTCATTTACTCTCTTTTTATCTCAACACTAGAGGCCCAGTGCATGAAATTCGTGCATTGGGGGGTGTCCCTCAGCCCAGCTGCACCGTCTCCAATCTGGGACCCCTCGAGGGATGTCCGACTGCCTGGACACCCCTAGAGGGATGTCCCAGTGGGATTGGGTCTAAACGGGCAATCGGATATCCCTCTCACAATCCAGGACTACTGGCTCCCAACTGCTCGCCTGCCTGCCTTCTGATTGCCCCTAACCACTTCTGCCTGCCAGCCTGATCACCCCCTAACCACTCCCTTTCCAGCCTGATTGAAAACTAACTGTTCCCTTGCCATCCTGATTGCCCCTAACTGCCCTCCCCTGAAGGCCTGGTCACCCCTAACTGCCCTCCCCCGCAGGCCTGGTCACCCCTAACTGCCCTCTCCTGCAGGCCTGGTCCCTGCCAACTGCTCTCCCCTGTAAGCTTGGGTCCCCCAACTGCCATGCCTTGCAGGCCTGGTCTCCCCCAACTTCCCTCCTCTGCCAGCCTGGTCACCCCTAACTGCCCTCCCCTGCAGGCTTGATCACCCCTAACTGCCCTCCCTTGCAGGCCTGGTCCCTCCCAACAGCCCTCCCCTGCTGGCCATCTTGTGGCAGCCATCTTGTGTCCACATGGGGGCAGCCATCTTTGACCACATGGGGGTGGCCATCTTGTGTGTTGGAGTGATGGTCAATTTGCATATTACTCGTTTATTAGATAGGATTGTAATAGGTTTACATTTTCAAAGTGCTGTAGTTACTTATAATACTATCCACTTTAATAACAATGAAAATAAGTAAATTTTGTAACATGCACTAAAAATTTATAAGCAAAGTTGAACTAGAAATGAAAATGCTTAACTTTGGCAACAAGGAAACTTTAATTCAGTTTAACCCCTAGTCTAAACATTTACTAGAATCACAAGAGCACTCAGTCAGAGATACAATGTCACCTTAGCACAAAATTCCCTCATGCTATCTGCCTTTATATAATCTGTGGACTAGGGGCCCAGTACATGAAATTTGTGCATGGGGGAGGGGTCCTTTAGCCCAGCCTGCCCCCTCTCACATACTGGGAGCACTCAGGGGATGTCCTACTGATGGCTTAGGCCTGCTTCCCATTGGAGTAGTCTGTCCTCCCTTTGCGGGAGGTGACCGGGCTGATCAGGGGAAGGCGCCAGCCCCATCACGCCGCTACTGCCGCCACTGCCAGTCACCGCAGCCACCAAGATATTTTCATCAACACAGACTCCAGTCCCTTCACCATGAAAAAATGACAACTTTCTTTAGGCATTTTCAAGATGTGCCTTTCATAAGATATGACATTTCTTTCTTTCTTTTTCTTTTCATCCTCACTTGAGGATATGTTTTCATTGATTTTTTCCCCTTCCCTCTGATTCCAGGCTCAGCCACTTCCCAAGCCTACAGCCTCCACCCCAGGTTGTAGGCTTGGGAAGCGAGCACCCCCCACCCCTCTGATCCCAAGCTCGGCCCCTTCCCATGCCTACAGCCTCCACCCCAGGCTGTAGGCTTGGGAAACGTGCACCCCCCACCCCTCGGATGGCAGGCTCGGCCCCTTCCCAAACCTACAGCCTCCGCCCCAGGCTGCAGGCTTGGGAAGCAGGTACTCCCATCCCCCAAGCTTAAAGCCTCCACGGGATGGCAGCTGGGAGTGACCTGGGTGCTGAGGAGGTTCCCGGGACCCAGGTATGTATGCAAATTAACCGCCATCTTTATTGGGTTAATTTGCATACTCACTCTGATTGGCTGTGGGCGTAGTGGAGCTACGGTCAATTTACATGTTTCTCTATTATTAAGAAAGACTAGCAGTTACTGGTTCATTATATGCTTGCTTTGCCCTTCGCCCTTAAACACATTCATACCAGCAGGATATGCATGTCATTGTACAGTGATCATGCATACCAGTACCTTAAAGATTTGGGGAAATTTGAATTATAATAGAATTCAATGGAAGAAAGAAGTAACTTGTCTTAGCATTGGAATTTTCCTAGCCTAGAGATGACAGGTAGTAAACAGGATACATTTTATTTATTTATTTATTTATTTATTTATTTATTTATTTATTTATTATTTTATTGTTTAAAGCAGGGGTCCTCAAACTTTTTAAAGAGGGGGCCAGTTCACTGTCCCTCAGACTGTTGGAGGGCCAGACTATAGTTTAAAAAAAAAACTATGAACAAATTCCTATGTGCACTGCAGGCCCGGGATGAGTCAGCTTCTAAGCAGGACAGGCAGCGGCACCCAGCGGGCCGGATAAATGTCCTCGGCGGGCCACATGTGGCCCACGGGCTATAGTTTGAGGACCCCTGGTTTAAAGTATTACATATGTCTCCTTTTCCCCTGTTTGACACCGCGTCCCAACCCCCCGCAACAGGATACATTTTACATAGCTTTGTTGCTGGGAAAAACATGGAAAATGATAGTAAATATGTAAAATTTGGGGAAATGGAAAGTGGCTAAATTATTTATAAAATGTAATCTTAATTATAAGCATAATGTGAATATAATTTTTATCAGTATTTTAAAAGATGAAGAGGGAAACAATTTCAGGAAAAATGATATATTTTTGTTTGTATATGTTTAGACATATTCTTTTTTTTAAAATATATTTTATTGATTTTTCACAGAGAGGAAGGGAGAGGGATAGAGAGTCAGAAACATCAATCAGCTGCCTCCTGCACACCCCCCACTGGGGATGTGCCCACAACCAAGGTACATGCCCTTGACCGGAATCAAACCTGGGACCCTTGAGTCTGCAGGCTGACGCTCTATCCACTGAGCCAAACCAGTCAGGGCTAGACATATTCTTATATATTGGAGATAAATGAACATTTTCTTCTATGTTGGGGATAGTGGTGAAGCAACCAGAAAGACAGGTATTGGCATGATGGGCTGGCCACATGAAGAGTCACATGTGGAGAGGTAAATCTAGCATAGAGACTCAGATGGTTTTAGACCTATGATAAAGACTGAAAAGAAAGGAGATTCTAATACCCAGGCCTGTCACAATATGCAGTGGCTTACTGACTGAGACAACAAAGAAAAGGCCAGCATATAGGAAGACAAACCATGAACATTATGAGTATCAATTTTAAATGTTAGAGTTACACTAGTAATTTTTCTTTAGAATCATCATGTTCTAAAGAGTATTTACTTATCTTACAATTTTATACCTAAATAGATTCTCTCTACCTTTAGTAAAGCTTACTAAGTGGTGAATTATGTCTGAGGCATTAAGTAATACCCTTGAGGTATGTAAAATACATCTCCTGATGTGTTAGTGCCTGGTATATAATCAGAAAAGCAGTAATTTAAACACTCAGCAGGTTATAATCTGTTTTATGCTTTTCTACCAATCAGGGTATTTTTATATTCCTATAGCACCTACAATATAGAATTGTAAAATGTTTTTTTTTTAATTACTCCTTTTCAATCATGCCCATTTTGCAATTGGACTACATTTTTTCTAAGGAAATCCTATTTAATAAAAGCCTAATATGCAAATTGTTCAACTGGGAATTCGACCACCTGCTATGATGTGTGCTGACCACCAGGGGGCGGTGCAGAACATTACAGGCGTCAGCAATTCGGCACTGGCAGAGGGCAGTAGTGGGCCCTGGCAAGAGTGGGACCATGGAGCAGTTGAGCAGGTGGCACCAGGCCAAGGTGGGTGTGAGCAGGGACCTGATCACCCCACTGATCACCCGGCAGACAGTGACCAGTGGTGGCAGTTGCGGGGGGGACCCTGACTGATCACTCCACAGATGGCAACCAGCGGCCAGCAGGCCCCGATCGCCTGATCGGTGCCAGGCCCCGGGCTGGGACAGGGTTCAGGGGGTGGGTGGCGGTGACCAACCTCCCGTGGTGCCTGGGCGGGGGCCTGCAACTTCTCGCTGGCTACCTGGGGGCTGGGGTGACAAGGATGGAGGTGTGGTGAGAATGCGGGATGTCTGCTGAGCTTGCTCTCAGTCCCCCTGCTGCCCTCTCCAGGGATGACAGGGCTAGTGCGCTGGAGAAGCCCCCACACTCAGGTGCTGGGTGCCTGCAAGCAACCCACCCCACACCTGCACAGCCTCTTCCAGTTGAGCCGGGCCTCAGCCGCTGGGACCACAGGGGCTGGTCGGGCTCCCCGTGGATTTGTGCAGGAGCCAGTCTGTGAGGCTGGCTGGGCGAGAATGTGTGGCCCAGAGGCCCATGCTGCACCCTGGCCCATGGTGTCCAGCTGCACTCACTGCATCTCCACCTGGGGACTCGAGCACCGTGACTCAGGTGGATGCGGGGACGTGGGGGGCTGGGTGTCCAGGTGCTGCCCAGGACCCAGAGGTCAGCTGAGACCTGCCCTTCCACACCAGACACTTTTACTTCAATCGCAGGCCAGGTCTAGGGACCATGCTATGCATGAATTTCATGCACTGCACCTCTGGTAAAAATATAGTATTCATCATTCCCAAAGTTAATTATGAGCTCACTTGAGGATCACCAAACAGAATTCAGTTTTAAGTTTTTAACTTTTTCATGTTACCTTTCTTTTTCAAAAGTATAATATGCTTGTCACTGTTGGATCAGATATCCTCTATTTCAACCCCTACTTTTACTATTATATTTTCTTCTTTGGCATTATTTTTGTTCTTCAGCTAAATCCTTTTGAGTCTTTGCTGTGTTAAAAATTTTACTAACTTCTGCAGTAGCTCAGCTCTATTAATTTAGACTTTGGCAAATTAAGGTTGGCATAAATGTATCTATCTATCACTTATGGAGTACATCCTTTTGATTATCCATAATGTAAATTTAAAGGTATTTTTGTTGTAACTATAATTTTTATAGTCACTGATTTTTTTTAATCTTAATTAAACTTTTGTTAACTATTTTACTTCTGCCTGGTTAAGGAATACAAATCATATTTCTGTATTTACAACTTTAAGAAATTAATATTTTCTCTTAATTAACATGTTAGTTGAAAATGTTTTATCTGTGGAATGGTATGTGCCTAATTCAATAAAATCTCTTTATGTTATCTGTTTCATACTAATGGGCAGGACTGAATCTATTTGTCTGGCTTTGTATAGGGCTCATCACCATGTCACCCATGTGTGGAAAGGGAATAAATAGTAGTGAATATATATGATTTACATTTCCTCATCCTTTCAACTTTCTTGTTTTATATAACTTTCTATAGAGATCCACAGTAAATATGATATTTGAATATTTATGTTTGCATAAGTAATTATATTAATATGACAAGTTTTACTAGAAATATGTATTTTCTAAATATAGTAGAAATTGCATAATATTTCAAAATATAAAACAAATATATTTGTAAAATATATGATATAACTTAGACTTAAATGATGTCACTTTGGAAAAATTTTTAAAGGCAGAGTTGTTCTAGAATAGCATTTCTTTCTGCTCATTTCCTCTAGATTCTTAGTAGTACTCATAATCAAATACCAATAAAGTAAAAACAAATACAAAGCATATTGATTTTTACTTTTTTTACTTTGAGTTTCCCGGAATACAATGGATGACTTTTAGTAGAATTCCTATTTTATTAGCAGAATTTTTATCCATACAGTTGTAAATTAAGAAATTTTTAAGTCTCTTCTGCCCCAAAATGTTTTAACTATACAATTTGTAATTCTTTCAAAATGTTTTTGGTCATTCTCTGCTATCACTTTCAGATAATGATTAACAATTAAAAGTACTTTATATATTAAATCAAAATTTACTCTATAGTTTTTCTAATTATAAATATTTTGAATGACAGAGTAAAATAACTCGAGGATACTCTGATTCAAGAGCTATGTAACTGAGAAGCCTAGGAGATGTTGCTGGACTAGTTAAATTGATAACAAAGTGAAAAGTAATAGTTCCTAAAATATAAAAAATTTAACCAATTTTGTCATTAATTGGGTTCAGCAATTTCTGGTAATAATGATTAAGCAACAAATCAAGAAAACCTGAATTTTACTTCATCATTTTATTTTGTTTAAAAATATATTAAGGTGTGTGTTTCTTTTATGACTGTGGATAAATGTGGCTGCGTTGAGCTTATAGCAGAAGATCAATGTTTTAAAATTTGAAACAGTATAGGTTTGTATTGATTAATGTAGCTAAGTCATAATGAGAGATTTTTGTAACAGCTTTCTTAGAAAGGCTACTCTCCACTAATGGCAACCTATCAATGTTAGCTTTCCACTGATAAATCGGCTTGAAAATTGGATGTCAATTTTTTTTTTCATTGAGGGAGTGATTTTTTTTATGCCCTTTAACCTTTTCTGATATAATAGATTGGTTTATAAGACTAAGCTCTGTCTTACTGAAAGCAGTTGTCAAATTGACATTTGGATAGATTTTCAAATGATTGTAACACCTAATTTTATGTAAGTATATATAATAAACATATGTGCAATTATCTGTGATCTATCTCCCTAACTACAAGGATTATTTATTTTTGAGAAAATTTCAGTTGTACATTCTAAAATTTTAAATTGTTCTGTTTGTGGATCAGAAGTTTAAAGAACCTCAACTAGAAGATTAGGAAATGTGCTTCCAGAAGTACTTTAGTTTTCACTGAGTGGGGACAGTGATTGTTTTTTCCTCGTGAATCTTCTCCCCCTCCATATTTTTCCCTTGAAAAATACTAATGGCCTAATTAATGAATTAATGCCAACTCTCCTATGTTGTTATGTGGTAACTGGGTATGTATTAGTAAGAAAAAAAACAAACAAAACCTGACAGTACTTTATTTCTAAAGAACCAGTATTGATAACTGGAAATAACACTAGGAAAGATTTTATTAACAGCACAGGAAAACAGGCTTAATTTGGATTTAATGAGTTATACTTCAGTGACAGCTGACAGTGTCATACTTCCACACCTTTATAGCTGACTTTAAGTTAGCCTGAGACAGTATTGATTGTGAAGTTTCTGTTGTATAATTACTTTTTGCTAAGGAAAAAACAACAACACATGGTTTATTGATCTAGAAAGAAGCATTTGAGTAGCAGTTTCCCTTGGCTAACAGTGAGTGTCATCTTTCAGCAATGATAAATGGTAACTTTCTGGCTCAGCATAATTGCTTTGTGGTGAAATGAACCTCCTATACCCTTCTCCTTTTCCCATCAAGGAGATACAGTAATCACCTTTATCTGAAAGCCATGATTTACTGAACTAATCATGCTTTTAATACAGGAAAATCTCCCCCCTGCCTCCTAGAGTATGTCCAGTTTTTGCTAACTGAAACAGAAATGTATTATGAAACTATGGCATTTGTAAAATTTTTATCATCTACAAGTATACATTTTTAAATAACCTATTGATTATTTGTGACATATGCTTTTCTCTCCATTTCTGGTCTATTAGGTAGCCTTTGATCTTATGTTGAAGGTAAACTAAAAAAGTAAATAGAGATGACAAATTTTATATACTTATTTTGACAACTGGAAGAACCATTAAATAAAATTTTTTTTTCTGAAATTTATGACATTTGGCAAATATAAAAATTTAGTTTATTTAGTTAAAATATGTTTAGGAAACACTTCTCTGTACAGTATATAACATTTTTAAAGAGTATTAAACAACATTTTTATTGTTTAGATTTTTTTCCCTATGGTTCTTACTTCCATTAAGAGCAAATAAGATATCTTGAATGTGAAAACCATACGTTCCCTACCAATTCTGAAAAACTGAGATAATTCATATTATTTGTTAGCTTTCTGACAAAAATGTTTAATGTGCTATCAGTTTTTCTTTTAAGCCTATGTTATATTTTGCTGAAAATAGATCTGTATTTACTTGCCAATACTTTAATATTGCCCCTGGGTAATGATTTTTAGTTAAGTAATGTTATTTAAAGAATATCTGGCAGTCATTTTAGATCATTTTAATACTGCTGTGAAGGTTTTGGATAAAGGTCATTTTCAATGATTGTGCTTAGTTAAATAAATTTGAAAGGTTTCACGAAGGGAATCTTGCTTTTCAGAGTGCTGTCAAAAATTTCCTCTTAGCACTTCTGGGAATACAAAGTAAAAATGTAGTTTTTCTGCCTGAAAGACAATATATTTTATATTTTCCTTTTCTTTGTTTATTTTCTCCTCATAATTCTGTTTATTCCCACAACCGAGCACAAAGATTTCATTTTGTCCAAAATTAGATCCATCACTTTTGACAACTTGTGAAAACCCCTACATACTAGTATTTCTCCAAACATTTAGAAAGCATAGGTTTTTTCCTATAACTTATTAAAAAGCATTGCTTTTTTTCCCAAGCAATTCCCCCTCTAGTGTAACCCTGGTTCACAGTTTGCTCCCACTCTGACCACAGCTGGCCTTTGCTGTTCACAGTTGAAAAGTGAAATCAATGCTTGGCCTAACAAAATGCAGATGAAAGCCATTCTGATCATATATAGTCATTTCCTGTAACTTTATCAGCCTTAGGTTACTTATGTGATCTCTGAAAATCATGATTTACTCAAGTAAATATAGTCCTAACTTCAGTGTTGAGATGTGTTGTCTTCTAGGAAAATAATACATTTTTAAAGCCATAGGCATTGTGAATAATAGCTAGCTCACCATTATAGTTTTCTAAAACAATTATTGCTTTAATTCCCTGAAGGAAATATTACATCTCTAACCAAATAATTTATCATTTGATTCTAGAAACTTATACTCTAAGCAAAAATGTATACTCTAAATAAAGATCCTCCTTTATTCTTATTGTTAACACAATTGAAGATTCTGAAACTAAGAACGCTAAAATGCCTCAATCTAAATTATCATTGATCTGATATTTTCATAAATATTTATTTGAACAGGATTGGAAGGAAACCCGTAATGTTGTAGCTGAATACTTCAAAGGTCACAGAACTACAATGATTTTGATGAAAAACAGCCTTTTCTCCTTCCTATTTTAATTTGTTCCTACTTTGATTATAAGCATTTATTATAATTATCAAGAGATTAGGCTGCTGTTACAGAATCCTTGTAATGGAACCATTTACAAGGAATATAATGGCACTTTATTGGATTCTGAAAAAGAAAACAGCACAGATAAAGTGGTTCTTTCTG
The DNA here is from genome assembly GCA_026230045.1 of Corynorhinus townsendii. NCBI lineage: Eukaryota > Metazoa > Chordata > Mammalia > Chiroptera > Vespertilionidae > Corynorhinus > Corynorhinus townsendii. The sequence goes on from JAPDVU010000003.1 coordinate 103,171,131, forward strand.
CTAAATGGCTAGACTGCTAGCTAAATATACCACTAATATTGTTATTCTGTCTTATTTCATTTGCTTTAGTAGTTTTTGTGACTAAGGGTACAATTTTTCCTAGTAAATAACCTGTCTTCTTATTTTATCTATGGCTTATGTCTTTTGTGGAGTTCCTGCATATGTATATGTGTGTTTGTTTTCTGAAAGAAGTACCAATAAGTAGGTCTCAATACTCTTTGATATATACTCTTTGTTTTAGGATTTACATTTGTACAATACTTTTCCTAATATGGCTTTTTAATATTAACTTATATTTTGATTTTTTAAACTTATTGATGTATAAGATAAAACCATTTATTTGTGACTTCTGAGTCACATGTTCTTATTTTTCTAGTTGCAGTAAAATAGTCCTAGTGAAATAAATACCCAGGAAGTTAGCCGCCTTCGGACCTATTCAGTGCTAATATATTTTCTTCAGAATCAATACAGTTGGCACTCAGGATAAATGTATTTTGGCTCTTTCTTGATACCTCAAAGGTAAAATATGATCCTAAACAGTGCTCTTGTGTGTTTTTTTGTGGGTATGTGTTTTGTTTTGTTTTTGAGACTTTTATCCATTTTCAGACCAAAAAAAATGAAACACATAGTATTTTGAAAGGTACTAAATTCTATAAAGTAGATTTTTTGGTCCTTTCCCAGATTAGCAACTAATGGAATTTCAATGTTTGCTAAACTACTAGCGTAAACAAACAACTGGGGAATCCATGCCTGCAGAGTTAAGGAACTAAGGCACTAACTGCTAACCTATCAGAAGTCCCAGGATAAGTAGAAGACTGAAATTCAGAAATATTGGTTCTTGTGAAGTGGGGCACTGCTGTGGGAAGGCAGTGCTATTTTAGAACTTATAAACGTGCTGCTAGGTATCCTAAGCATATCTTTAAAAAATTATTTCACTTTTTTATCAAACTAGCAAAGAAGTACCACTTTTAAATCTTAGATAAGGTTTATATCTTTGAAGAATTTCAAATCATATTATCTCTACATTTTTATATCCCATGTTGTCAATATTCATATTGCTATTTTGTTAATATTGTTGCTATATATTATTGCATAGAGTAGGAGCAATGGTTTCATTCCTAAAACTTACCTGAAAAGCCTTAAATTGTCATCTACCATAAGAAAGCTTTATGTGTAGCTTGAAGGTTTCTAGAAATAATAACTTAGTGTAACAGTGTGTCTAACTTTTTCTTCATTACTGATTTTTGTGTATGTTGTACATATTGGAGAATTTGAAATTGCAATTGTATGCCAGTTAACATAGGTATAAAAAGAGTGTTAAAAAAAAGAAGAAGCATAGTTTAGAAAGACTTTTTGAATAACGAGGATAATTTAAAATGCAGAAATTCATTACAAATTCTACAAATTTACCGTTTTATTATTTAAATTCATATCAATTTAATACTAATCTTTGCTTATAAGAATACTAGAGGCCTGAGGCACGAAATTTGTGCATGGGTAGGGTCCCTAGGCTGGGCCAGCAATCAGGGCTGATCTATGGAGTGACCAGCGGGGTGATCGGGGAGCCCCCGCTGGCACCCATCTTGGCCAGCCTGATGCCGCCCACTCAATGGCCCTGCCCCCCACCACCTTGGCTGGCCTGGGGGAAGCTCCTGCATTGAGCATCTGCCCCCTAGTGGTCAGTGTGCGTCATAGCGACTGGTCGTTCCACCGGTCATTCCTCTGTTCTGTCGATTTGCATATTAGGCTTTGATTATATGCTTTTATTATATAGTATGATATATTTATATGTATGTATGCTAAAAGTTTTATACAGGTGTATATGGATAAATAAGAATTGTAGGTGCAGGAGAAACCAAGATGGCGGCATAGGTAAACACCTAAACTGCTGCCTTGCACAACAATTTCAAAACTACAACTAAAAGACAGAATGGACACCATCCAGAACCACAGGAAAGCTGGCTGAGTGGAAATTCTACAACTACAAGGAAAGAGAAAAGCTCACCGAGAACTGGAGGAATAGCAAAGGGTTGAGGTACGGCAAAGGGTCTTTGTGCGCACAGTGAGGAAGGGCGGCTGAGAGCCTGGCTGACTTTCTCTGGCGGGAGGGGGAAGGAAGCCCCCAACTGCACTGAACGCCAGATCTGACTTCACTGAACCCCAGTTCCGGGCGAAACCCCGTGGACCCAGGCTCATACAGGGGGAGTCTGGACTGTCAGGTAGAGAGAAAGGCACTCGGAGACTTGGAGATCCAGGGGGAGCCATGATGGGCAGGGATCTGGAGGTGCATGCACGCCAGTGCGCACAAAGACTGTGGAGGTTGCCATAGGCTTTTTCTAGCAAAAGGGAGTTAGAAGCTCCTGACTACACTGAGCCCCAGTTCTGACTGCACTGAACCCCAGTTCCAGGCAAGCCCCTGGGGACCCACGCTCTTGCGGGGGGAATCTGGACTCTCGGGTGGAGGCTTGGGAGCCGGGGAAGCCAGAGGTCTGGAGGCACGCCTGCGCATGCAAGGGCAGGGCTGATGGGAAGCCAAGACTGTCTGCTCCACCCTGAGACTCCACCCCATCCAAGCTAAACACAGAGGCTTTTGCAATTTGGCAAGTCTAATCCTATAAGGCTGTCTCCAGCACTAAACTTCTCCCAGCGTAGACATAGCTGATCCTCACAGCCAACTGGCCTGGAGGTCAGTTCCTCCCAGTGATACCAACAACAATCAAGACTTAACTACAACAAGGCTGTACACACAGTCCACAAAGGGGTGCACCAAGAGTGTCTACCTCAGGTAACTGGGAGGCCGACCCACTGGGCCATATAGGAAACCTAGCACACAAAGCTCCCCTACCAACTCAGGGAAGCAGTGAAAATGTGGCGACAAAGAAACAGATCACAAACGAAAGAAATGGAGGAAAACAAACAACTGGATATAGAATTCAAAACCACGGTTATAAGGCTTTTCGAGAGTATCCTAGAAAAGGCCAATAAATATAATAAGACCCTCGAAGATATGAAAAAGGACCAACTAGAAATTAAACATACACTGACTGAAATAAAAAATATCATACAGAGACCCAACAACAGATTAGAGGAACGCAAGAATCAAGTCAAAGAATTGAAATACAAAGAAGCAAAAAACACTCAACCGAAAAAGCAAAAAGAAAAAAGAATCCAAAACGTTGAAGATAGTGTAAGAAGCCTCTGGGACAAATTCAAGCGTACCAACATCAGAATTATGGGGGTGCCAGAAGAAGAGAGAGAGCAAGATACTGAAAACCTATTTGAAGAAATAATGACTGAAAACTTCCCCCACCTGGTGAAAGAAATAGACTTACAAGTCCAGGAAGTGCACAGAACCCCAAACAAAAGGAATCCAAAGAGGACCACACCAAGACACATCATAATTAAAATGCCAAGAGCAAAAGACAAAGAGAGAATATTAAAAGCAGCAAGACAAAAACAGTTAATTACCTACAAGGGAGCACCCATAAGATTGTCAGCTGATTTCTCAACAGAAACTATGCAGGCGAGAGACGGGAGTGGCAAGAAATTTTCAAAGTGATTAATAGCAAGAACCTACAACCAAGATTACTCTACCCAGCAAAGTTATCATTCAAAATTGAAGGGCAGATAAAGAGCTTCACAGATAAGAAAAAGCTAAAGGAGTTCATCACCACCAAACCAGTATTATATGAAATGCTGAAAGGTATTCTTTAAGAAGAGGAAGAAGAAAAAAGTAAAGATAAAAATTATGAGCAACAAATACATATCTATCAACAAGTGAACCTAAAAATCAAGTGAATTTAAAACCTGAGGAACAGAATAAACTGGTGAATATAATAGAATCAGGGGCATAGAAAGAGAGTGGACTGATCATTCTCAGGGGGAAAAGGGTATGGGGGGGTGCAGGAAGAGACTGGACAAAAATCGTACACGTATGGATGAGGACAGTGTGGGGGAGGCAAGAGCAGAAGGTGAGGTGGGAACCGGGTGGAGGGGAGCTATGGGGGAAAAAAGGAGAAACAATTGTAATAATCTGAATAAAGATTTATTAAATAAAAAAATAAATAAATAAAATTAAAAACAACAACATACAAACCTGACTTACTCAAACTTTCCAAGGAGATGCAAGGCCATTGTTCACATTAGTGTTTGTCAGTCATTGTCATGATTTAATTTTATGGATATTGTAAGGAATTTAATTTTATCTATAAATAATATCATTATTTAAAAAAAAGAATTGTAGGTGCATAGTGTATGTATACAGAATTGTGGAAAATGGGGGGATTTTAAGAGGGATATTTTCTTCTCCCCTTAATTCTTGTAAAACTACACTTAAAATATTCAGGAGAAGAGTGAAATCAAGAAATGTAATCCCTACCCCCCCAGTTGCTCATTTGGTTAGAGCTTTGTTCTGATATGCCAAGGTTGCAGGTTCAATCCCCAACCAACCAATAAATGCATAAATAAATGGAACAACAAATATCTCTCTTTCCTTCTCTCTCTATCTTCCTTCCTCTCTCTAAAATAATAAATCAAAATTAAAAGCAGAATAAATTTGCATATATTAGTTTAAGACTTTATTGTCAGTGCTTGTTAAACTTGTCCATCAGGAAGTAGGTTCTTACTAAATCTTCATCAGGTAAAATCACATATGTTAATTTTGTAAATTAATTTTCTCTGCAACTGAATTTAGTTTTTCCTCAGATCTCAAATGTATGCATATAACATATAATGTCAGTTTTGTTAATATGACTCTAGTCAATGTTGATGCTAGAATCTGTACAGTGGCAGTCATTTTGGTAAAGAGGCAACACAAACACTGTTTCGCCTGGATTTTAAATAAAAATTCAATAAAAGTAAACTTTTCTATAAAATCATTATTTATATTTGATATGCAATATGTTTGTTAATCTTATTTAGAAGAACTTTAGGAGTCTAATATGATTATGATGTTGTCACCATTGAAAATGAGAGCATACAAAAAGTTTTGTATTTATTTGCTAGGGCCAGAATATGGCAATTGACTAATATTATTGGAAAATAAAATAAATTAATGAAACTTTGCATTCACTTAAGCATTTTTGTAAATTGGGAATAAGCATTTCACTACTAGAATTTGTTAGAGATCTCTAATCCTTTTAAAAAGTTCTGAAAAATAGCCCTGGCTGGTATGGCTCAGTTGGTTGAGCATCTTCTGCTACACTGAGGGATTGTAGGTTACATTACTGATGCCCTGGGTTTCAGGCTTGATCTCCAGTTGGGGGCATGTGGGAGGTGGCTGATAGATGTTTCTCTCATCTTTGTTTCTCTCTCATTCACTCTCTCTCTCTTCCTCTCTGGGAGGGTGGGTGGGTGGGAGGTAATCAACCAAAGACTTTGTGTGTATGAATGCATAACCCATGGACACAGACAATAGGGTGCTGAAGGCCTAAGTTTGGGGAGGGGGAGGTGGGGCAGGCTGGAGGGGGTTAATACGAAGAAAAGGAAGACATATGTAATACTTTCAACAATAAAGAATCCTGTATAATAAAGAGCTAATATGCTAATTAGACTGGAAGGTAGAATGACCTTCTGGAATGACCAGTGGGTGGGGGGCGTGGCCACAGGGCCACGAGGCAGCCAGAACTACAAAGGCTGGGTAGCTGGGTCTGAGAGGGCTGAGCACCCTTGCATGAATTTCGTGCATCAGGCCTCTAGTCCTAGATAATAAAAGCCTAATGTGCTAAGTGTCTGACCATTTGTTCAACCGTTTGACCAGTTGCTATGAAGCTCACTGACCACCAGGGGGCAGACTCTCCAACTGGTAGGTTAGCTTGCTGCTGGGGTCCAGCTGATGGGGACTGGGCAAGATGGGCCAGATTTACCCTGGAGTCCTCCCTCAACCCTCCCCACCCAACCAACCTCCCGCAGTCCCTCCCAGCCGATCAGCCCCAATCAGTCCCAATTGGGACTGGGTGAGAAGGGCTGGACACACCCTGGAGTCCTCCTGCGGTCCCTCCCTGGCCCCAATCATTCACCGGTGGGGTCCCTTGGCCTGGCCTGCACCCTCTTTCAATCTGGGACCCCTTGGGAGATATCAGAGAGCCAGTTTTGGCCCAATCCCCGCAGGCCAGGCTGAGGGACCCCACCAGTGCACGAATCCATGCACCAGGCCTCTACACAAATCCATGAACCAGGCCTCTAGTTATTAAATAAATAAATAATGTATTTAAATAAATAAATAAATAAATGTTCTGAAAATCATAAATTCTTTTCATGTGCTTGTGGAAAACATAGTGACAAAACTTAACTTAAACCAATATGTGGCTATTTGTTGTCTTTACTTATCCCACTTGGTGTGAATATTTATACACTAGAGGTCCAAAGCCCAGCCTGCACCCTCTCCAATCTGGAACCCCTCAGACATCCCTATCACAATCTGAGACTGCTGGCTCCCAACTGCTTGCCTACCTGGCTGCCTGATTGCCCCTAACCATTCTGCATGCCAGCCTGATCACCCCCTAACTACTCCCCTGTTGGCCTGGTCACCCCTAACTGCCCTCCCCTGCTGGCCCCATGGCCCCCAACTACCATCCCCTGCAGGCCTGGTCCCCCTTAACTGACCTCCCCTGCTGGCCTGGTTGCTCCCAACTGCCCTCCCCTGCCGGCCATCTAGTGGTGGCCATCTAGTGACAACGTGGGGGTGGCCATCTTCTGATGACGTGAGGGCATCGTTGTGAGGGCACAAGGGCCACCTAGGTTTTATTAGTATAGATAGCCTTTCAAAGTCTGTGGGTGGTGTCATTTACTAGTCCAAGTGAAGTATAAAAAATGTACCTTTATTTACATCCCTTTAGCCTCTTTCATTTATATTTATCTTAAATATTGCCTCTGTATACATTTAGAACATCAGTGTTATACCTTTTGCTTCTACAGTAAAACATAAGAAAACTCAAGAGGAAAATGAAAGCTTATTATGTTTATTTATATTTTGCTTTCTTCCACCTGATGTTCCAATGTTCCTTCTTTTATTTCTTCCCTTATGTTTATAGGTCTGCCTTTAGCCATTCTTTTAATCTAGCCCTAATGTTACCAAATATTTTCTTTTTCTTTATCTGAAAGTATCTTCATTTCTACTTTATTTCTCAAGGATATTTTCACTGGTTGTATTATTCTGGGTTGACAGTTCTTTTCTTGCAGCACATAATGAATATGTTGCCACTTCCTTTGGCCACCATAGCTTTTAGCGTAATATGTGCTGTCATTCTAATTGTTTTATCTCTATAAGTGAAATGTCATTTTTCTTTGGCTGTTTTTTTGTTTTTGTTTTTGTTGTTGTTGTTGTTTTAGATTTTTCTTTTTTCTTAGTTTTCAGAAGTTTAATTATGATGTGCATTGGCATGAATTTCTTTGGGTCTGTTATGTTTGGAGTTGTCAAATTCTTAAATCTGTATCTGTATGGTTTGGGGGGTGGAATTTTTTTAAAAATTTGGGAAGTATTCATTCAAGCCATTATTTCTTCAGGTACTATTTTAGCCCTATTATCTTTCTCATCACCTTCCAGGACTCCAATGACCCAAATGTTAGATGTTAAATTCATTTATATCGCAATGCTCTCTTCAATTTTTTTTTTTTTTAGTCTATTTTCTCTGTTATTCAGACTGGCTAATTTCTATTATAACTAATTCTTTTTTGGTCCATTTCATTCCCCTGAGCTTTTTATTTGTGACTAGAGGCCCAGTGTACGAAATTCGTGCATGGGGAGCAGGGGTGTCCCTTAGCCCAGCCTGCACCCTCTCCAATCTGGGACCCCTCAAGGGATGTCTGACTGCCCGTTTAGACCCGATACTAGTGGGATCGGGCCTAAACGGGCAGTCGGACATCCCTCTCACAATCCAGAACTGCTGGCTCTCAACTGCTTGCCTGCCTGCCTTCCTGATTGCCCCTAACCACTTCTGCCTGCCAGCCTGATCACCCCCTAACCACTCCCCTGCCAGCCTGATTGATGCCTAACTGCTCCTCTGCCAGCCTGTTTGCCCCCAACTTCCCTCTTCTGCTGGCCTGGTCACCCCTAACTGCCCTCCCCTGCAGGCTTGATCACCCCCAACTGCCCTCCCTTGCAGGCCTGGTCCCTCCCAACTGCCCTCCCCTGCTGGCCATCTTTTGATGCCATCTTGTGTCCACATGGGGACAGGATCTTTGACCACATGGGGGCAGCCATCTTGTGTGTTGGAGTGATGGTCAATCTGCATATTATTCTTTTATTAGATAGAATAGAGGCCTGGTGCATGGGTGGGAGCCAGCTGGTTTGCCCTGAAGGGTGGCCCAGATCAGGGTGGGGGTTCTCTTGGGGCATGGGCGGACTGGGCGAGGGGCCTGTGGTGGTTTGCAGGCCAGCCACGCCCCCGGCGACCCAAGCAGAGGCCCTGGGATCTGGGGTTTATTTATCTTCTACAATTGAAACTTTGTAGCCTGGAGCAGAGCCAATCCTTCTGCTCCCTCTTTGGCAGCAGCCATTTCTGTTGGGATTTCTTTATCTTCTATCATTGAAACTTTGTAACCTTAAGCGGATGCCTGGGCCAGCCAGGGTGTGTGGAAAGCTTGGCTTCCTCCATTGCTGGGAAAACGCAAGCCTCCCTCCTGCTCTCTCTGTGGCCCCAGCCATCTTGTTTGGGGTTAATTTGCATACTCGCTCCTGATTGGCTAGTGGGCGTGGCTTGTGGATGTAGCGATGTGATGGTTAATTTGCATATTACTCTTTTATTAGATAGGATTGTATGTGTCATTTATAACATTTGCATTTAGTAGTGTTTTTACATCTTTTTTTTTTTTTTTGCAGAGACTTTTGGGGTTTTCTATTTTTCTATTCTTTTCATTGTTTAAAGTAAGTTCATAATTGTTCATGAAGCATTTTTATCATGGCTAGTTTAAAATTCTTGACAGAAAATTCTAACATTCCTGTCATCTCACCATTGGCATCTATTGATGAACCTTTTATATTCTATTTGAGATCATCCACATTCTTTGTATAAGTAATTTGAGATTGAAACCTCGACATTTTCTGAGATATCTTATCTTATTTAAGCCTTCTGTTTTAGTTGGCTTACTCTGACCTTGTCCATGAGGAGAAGTGGGAGTCACTCCCTCTTCACTGCCAAGTGAAAGTAGAAATTTATGTTTCCCACTTCCCCTCCATTGACATCCAAGGAGTGGGTGGCTCCCCATTACTACCTGGCAGGGTAGGAGTTTCAGTGCCTCACCTGCTGTCCACTAGTGGGGGTGGCCCTACTGTTGTTGGCCAGTGGGGAGAGGGAAAGATGCCTCATTACTGTTCAGTGGGGGTGGAATTCCAGGCTTTCCACATGGCCTCTACTGGTTGCTTGAGGGTGGGGAACCTTGTTACCAGCCAGTAGAAATGAAAGTCCTGGATCCCTATTTGGTCTTCTATGATACCACCCCAGTAAGGATGCTAAGGCATCTTATTACACCTTTGTGAGCTTCACATCTAGATCTCCCATTCATCTTTTGTTAGTGTGAGTAGATGGGGGTCACTGTTTCTCTGTGGTATTTGGCAAGAATACAGAAGTTGTCTAAACATTTTCTGTCTTCTTAGGTTGTCCCTTTCCGGGTCCTTTGGCTAGAGAAAGAGGCTTTTGTTGGGGCCTTTTTTTGGCGGGGGGGGGGGGGGGGGGCAGCAGGGTGGTCGGTCTGAACTAATTGGTTAATTGGTTGCTAACCTTTTTGCCTCAAGGTCTAGGATATATGAGATGAAAAGATTGCCCAGAAAACTTATCATTGTTTTGTTTCTTAAAGCTCCAAGGTCCTTAGCCAGTCTGCTTCTGTTGTCCAGTCATGTTATGCTTTTTTCATATATAATGTCCAATGTTTTATATATAAAGTCCAATTTTTTTTCAGTTGCACTTAAAGAGCAAAATAGAAAAAAGTATATGGCTAGAATTTGAGAAAAATAGTAGATTTCTGGTCTCTTCCGGTGAATTCATTTGCTTAATTTTAATATACACTTAAGGGAAATCTTTACAGAAAGATTTATTATGGTTTTCCTTAAACCAGTAGGATAAATCTGTATTTGTAAGGATAGAAATTATCCTATCTTAAGTTAATAAGAGTTACACTGTTTGTAACAATTATTCATCAGGTAATCATTATTTTGACAAAAATTGAGTAACATGATGATGATGATGATGTTTAGAAAAATAAGTGTATTAAAATATACTGCAAATGCTTATAATTTTAATGTTATTTATATACTAGAGGCCTGATGCACAAAATTCATGCAAGAGTAGGCCTTCCTTCACTTGTCTGGCAGCACCAGCTTTCCTCTGGCACCTGGGACCCGGGCTTCCCTCATAGCCCCAGCTTCGTCTGAAAGGACGACCAGTCTAATTAACATATTACACTTTCATTATTATAGATTCCATACATTTTGGCTTTATAATTAAGTTATAGAAAACAAAATTATATAGCTATAAAATCTGAAATGTTTTTCAAAAGTTATTTCAAATACTATATAGAGTTAAACAGGCTTCTCAAGCAGTGCATTTATTATCAATTTGTATTGAAATTAAATTGGGGGAAAAGATATGAAATGTTCCATTGATATGCAATGAACACACTTCAGTAGTTTCTGGCATATCAAATGGATTTTTAATATTAGTTTAGAGTCTAACACAGTTTAGACAATGTTACTCAATGATGGCCAGGATTGTTAATGTTTTATATTAGCTGAAAGCTGTAAAATCGTCCAATGACTCTATTAGCATTAGAATAATAATTTACTAAGACAATTACCACATACTGGAACTTTTGCAGCCCTAATTCAGTATTATTAATAATGGATAAAATTGCACTTTTCTCAGGTTGGTATGGGCAGCGGGGAATTATTTCAATGAGTATTTCACCACATTATTTTAATCTTTGTTCCACCAAATCCAAGTGAGCAATATTTTATAGTTTTTAATCCAGTCTACTGTAAAACCAGGGTCATTAAATTGCACACTCTTTGTAGTGAAGTCTATCCTGTGATTTACAAGCCTTGTTAAAAATATTGTAAAATAATGCAAACTGACATTAATACTTGTAATTTGATGCTACATTTATTACTAAACTCCCCATGATTAATGTATTTTTTTTAGGAGAAGGAAGAGCATTAAAAAGAAAGCAGAGCTGAGTATTATAATGCTTAAATCAGAGAATGTTACTATTTTAAGTTTTGTTCATTTATAAACATATGTATACAAACACAATCATAAATATCTCAAAATTATTTTAATTTTCTAGTGAGATCAAAGAAATATTTAATTTTATAGAAAAAATGTTTGTTCAGTTATACATTATTAGTAATAATATATTATTCTTTCTTTGTTTTCCCATTCATAGCCAATTACATGATTTCTGGCGTTTGGATTACTGGGAAGATGATCTTCGTCGAAGGAGACGATTTGTTCGTAACGCATTTGGCTCCACTCATGCTGAAGCATTACTCAAGGCTGCAATAGAGTATGGTTAGTACCACTGTGACATCACATTTCTTGTTTGATAAGTCATTTTTTTCACTAGCATTAAAAATTCTCATGTCATAAGTCAAAATTATGCTCTGCTTTATTCTTCAGCGTCATATAGGCTTCACTGAATAAACCAAGTATTTCCCCCTCTGGATGTATTTTAATTCCTTCAAGTTCTAAGAGATTAAACGGCTCTACCTAGTTAGTTATTACCCAAAATTCTTCTCATACAGCCTAAAACAAGAATATACCCAGCTTCTTTTTCAGTGTCTCAAACTTTGGTGACCAGGACCCAAGGTGAAAACTTTTATACTGTTGGTAATCATGTACTCAGACTTATATATATTTTACCTATATTTGTGTGTATGTTTATATGTGTGTACATACACACATATGTATATTGTGTGAATACACATAAGTAAATGAAATATGTATACACATGTATACTTTATATAAATACATATACACACACGTACAAAGTTGTATTTAAATGAAACAAATGTCTTATTAATAATCTCATTACTAATCCTATTCTATTCTATTCTTTTTATTAAAAATAAAATAAATCCTGCTACAAATATGCTCATTTAAGCCCCAATCTTCCAGTGGGTTCCAAATAAAGTTTGAGAAAGATTATCCCACATTAAAAATATTATCAATTAATACATTACAGTAGAACTGTACCCTAAAGTGTTCTTTATAGTATAATAAATAGTAAATACCAAAAATATTTTGTAATGTAATTAAAATATTGTTACTTTTGCCCTAACTGGTGTGGCTCAGTTGGTTGGAGCCTTGCCCCATGCACCTAAAGGTGACAGGGTTGATTCCTGGTTAGGGCACATATCTGGGTTGTGGATTCTATGGACAACTGATCAATGTTTTTCTCTCTCTCTAAAATTAAAAAAAAAATAATGCTGTTACTTTTCATTGCTATCTACTGAGAAGTATTCATAGGAGTGTTTTGTCTGTTTATACATTTTTAAATGCTCTTAGCAAGTTAAGTTTGATTGATCAGAATTTTTAAAGCCATATACACTTGGGGAAAAACTTAATGAATACTGTCCATATATTTTTATTATTAACTACTTTTGTTCTTAAAATTACTCATGTTTTTATGTTAATTTTCATGCATTTGAGAGTAATAAATTAGCCATTTGTTTTAAAATTTACCTTACTTTATAAACTTTAATAACAACACTCATGTTCTTGATAGGTTGAGTGGAGAAAATATTTAATTCAGGTAAAAAGAAAATGTGCAAAGCTTTTAGAATTTGTTGCTCAAATTGTATGTGAATTGCTAAAACATAGTAAGGCTCAAAATAAAAATAAATAAATATATGAGGATTTCATGCGAAACGATTATACCTAAGATAGTAACTTTATACAGTAAAAGGAACTACAGGAAACAATATAGTAGGAAAAATTATAATTGGCCTGTTCTATAGGAGATTTCTTTAATGAACTCAGAAGATCACCTAAGGATTTTAGCACCTAAAGACTTAGTACCAACTTAAAAATGAGGTATTATTTTTGTGCTCTATAGAAGAGATTCTTAGAATTAGCTACTTAACGTGCTTTATATTAGGAACTTAAAATCATTAAAACTTCACTTCATATACACAAAAATTTAGAATTTTTGACCAATTCACCTTGAATTCATGTCCTTTGAAATGAGAAATATCTGCAGATGATTTATGGTAAAGGTTACACTAGAAGTAATATTATTAGTGATGCTGATTTACCAAAGCATTAATTATATAGGATTCACAAAGTATTCTACTACATTCAGTGTTCTATGGGTTGCTTCAAAAAAGGGTCTGCTAGGGAAAAAAAGCTCGGCTGGAGTGACTCACTTGGTTCAGCATCCCCCTGTGTACCAAAAGGTTCCCAGTCAGGGCATGTACCTGGGTTGTGGGTTTGACCCCCAGTGAGAAGCATAGGGAAGGCAACTGATCAATGCCTCTATCTCTCTCTCTCTCTCTTCTCCCTCCCTCCTGGCTTTCCTTCCTCTCTCTCTAAGTATGTCCTTGGGTGACGATTTTTTTTTAAAAGGAGTCTGTTAGGGACTTTTATAATAAATATTCTGTTAGGGAAATATTTATTATAAAAGTGGATATTTTGTGTGTTTAATTTGTAAAATATCTCTAGTATTAAACCAATGTAAAAGCCTGTTAGAAACACATTTTAAAATATTTTACCTTAAAATTCTTTTTAAGACTTATAGGCATATTTTAGTAACATAGTAACTATTGTTAATATACCTAAATTTTAAAACAATAGTCTTATTTTGAAATAGATAAAAAAAGTAGGTGAAAATAAACATACTCTGTATGTAGTATAAGTGTATTTTAAAATGCATATTGGTTTATGAATTTTATTTTATTTTATCTTTTAATATTTTATTGATTTTTTACGGAGAGGAAGGGAGAGGGATAAAGAGCTAGAAACATCGATGAGAGAGAAACATCGATCAGCTGCTTCCTGCACACCTCCTACTGGGGATGTGCCCGCAACCAAGGTACATGCCCTTGACCGGAATCGAACCTGGGACCCTTCAAGTCTGCAGGCTGATGCTCTATCCACTGAGTCAAACTGGTTAGGGATCCTTTATGAATTTTAAATACTGCATCATCAGCATTATTAGAACCTATTATCTCTTGAGTGTTGGGTTCTTTGATAAATGAAAGAGGAGTAAATTTGTATTTTATTCATATTTAAAACAAAGATCATATGCATGCTATGAAATATCCAAGAAATCTACATTTTACTTAGGCCAGAATTATTCTGTGGACATCCTCAGGTTTAAGGTTGTCTAGTGGAAGACTAAAAAGAACTAATACAATTATACTTCCAAAACCAATTCTAGAACATGACTCTTCAACCTCCATCATGGTTCACATCTAAAGACTTTTGAAAGTGAATACAAAGTAGGGAGCCAAATATGGAGGAAGTGACTGGAAAATATTCCCTGAAGTGATCTATACATATAAATAGAAGGAAGAATTACAAACCACCAAGAGGAAAATGTATTGTACATTTTTTCAAACTCTGCCTTCTAACCTATGTACAAAATATTTCTGCAAAAGAAATAGGAAAAGTCAGTAATTATTACAAAGTACTTCATCTAGTAAAGATAGATGTTAAACCCTGGCAGATGTGGCTCAGAAACTGAGCATCTTCCATGCACCCAGAAAAAGGTCACGGTTCCATTCTTGGTCAGGTAACATGCCCAGTACGGAGTATGTAGGAGGCAGACTATCAGTGTTTCTCTCTGTCTCCCTCTTCCTTCTTCTCTCTCTCTCTAAAATTAACAAAAACACATTTTTAAAAACATAGATGTTGAAAAACTTATTTGAAGACTTTTTCTATATTTTAAGGAAAGCTTTTATATTCACATATTGTAAGAACATTTATGTAAAAGTAAAGAAACTCAGCCCTTCATCTGGCCTCTCTGCCTGCCTTTAAACATGCAAATGTGTTTAAGTATCTTAAAGTCTGGCGGTGTGTTAGACTAGCATCCAAATGATTGAATATTTTGGTTTGTGTAGACATAGGTAAAGGGTATGATTATAGCACAAACCTACAAATTTTGGAAGAGCTTCAAGAACAAATTGAAATACAATTTATTTCTTCCTCTGTATTAAATAATTATAATATCGTAGTTTTCCTATAAATCCTATCTTGAAAATAGAAACTGCTGTAATCTTTGGTCAAAATATTTTTATATTAATCTATATTGTGGCAAAAATGTTTTAGAAATGAAAGAATATTTTATGAATGGACTTTCAGTAGGCTAGAAGTATTTGAAATAGTGATCAAAGTTTTCAGAATTTTAAAATTGTACAAGCTGAGGGAATGACCTTAAATTACTTAAGTAGGGATTATTTACATGGTTATTAAAGCAATCCCTGGTACTTGAACATTGGTCAGGTCTATCTGTTCCTGTAGTACTCTATGTTTTAAGAATGTGAGCCTGAACAACGAAGATGGTGTCTTAGGTAAACACCTGTACTTGCTGCCTCTCACAACCACATCAAAACTACAACAAAGAGACAAAATAAATATCATCCAGAACCACGGGAAAGCTGGCTGAGTGGAAGTTCTACAACTAGAAGGAAGAAAAAAAGCACGTTGAGACTGGTAGGAGGTGCGGAGGTGGGAGGCACGTGTGAAACGGGCTGGCAACTGGGTGCGCTGTTGTTCTTTTTTTCTATCAGGAGGGAGATACAAACTCCTGACTGCTCTGAACTCCAGTTCCAGGTGAGACTCTGGGGACCCAGACTCATATGGCGAGAAACTGAACTCTCTGCCATTGGTCCAGAACATGAGGGTGGCTTTTTCTCAGAGGTGTTCGCAGTGATCATTGTTCCTGCACTGGGCCCCGGGACACAGAGACCCGGAGACCTCTCCAGGGCAAGGCTGACTGGCAGCCATTGCTGTTTGCTCTGCCCTGGTAATTTCCTGAGACCCCACCACACCCAATTTACAACCCCACCCAAGCTGTGTGGAGCGGCTTTTGCATATGAATGGCCTGTCCTTCAATCTAAAACCTAACAAACTGCAGCTGGCTCAGAGAGCTCCAAAGCTTCCAAAAGAGGGCCTAAGGCCCAGCAGCAGCAGCCTGCATTGCTTCACAGTTGGGCCTCATCTGGGCACTTCCAAACCCCAAACAAAGAGGAGGAATCTGCAGATCTCTCAGTAGCTCCTGCTGGGTGGCCGCAGGCAGTGGCTGACTTTGCACCTCCTTGGAGATCCAAGAGCCAGTGTACCCAGTGGCCAGTGTGAGACCATACCAGATTACAACTCTTCACATCCATAAGTGACACACTCAAGAGGCAGACTCAGTAAGCATCAAAGCTCCACTGAAGCAAGTCCTGCCCCATAAGGGTGTCTCCTGCACAGCAGTTCTCCCATTGTAGACACAGCTGGTCCTCAGAGCCAATTGGCCTGTAGGTCAATTCCTCCCAGTTATACCAATAGCAATCAAGGCTTAACTACAGCAAGACTGCACATGGCCCACAAAGGGGTGCACCAGGAGTGTCCATCTCAGGTAATTGGGGAGGCTGAGCCACTGGGCCCTATAGTACACCTAGCACATAAGGCCACTCTATCAACACAGGTAAGCAGCCAAAATGCAGAGACAGAGAAACATCACAAATGAAAGAAATGGAGGAAAGCAAATGACTGGATATAGAGTTCAAAACCAGTTATAAGGTTACTCAAGAATCTTCTAGGAACCTCTTGAGAAATTTAGTGAGACCCTCAGGATATGAAAAAGGACCCATCAGAAATTAAGCTTACACTGACTGAAATAAAGAATAATATACAGAGATCCAACAGCAGACTAGAGGATCCCAAGAATCACGTCAAAATTTGAAATATGAAGAAGCAAAAAATACCCAACTGGAAAAGCAAAAAGAAAAAAGAATCCAAAAATATGAAAATATCATAAGGAGCCTCTGGGACAACTTCAGGAGTACCAACATCTGAATTATGGGGGTGCCAGAAGAAGAGAGAGAGCTAGATATTAAAAATCGATTTGAGGAAATAATGACAGAAAACTTCCTCTAACTGGTGAAAGCAGTAGACTTACAAGTCCAGGAAGTGCAGAGAACCCCAAACATGAGGAATCCAAAGAGGACCACACCATGACACATCATAATTAAAATGCCAAGGACAAAAGACAAAGAGAGAATCTTAAAAGCAGCAAGAGAAAAACAGTTAGTCACCTACAAGGGAGTACCCATATGACTGTCAGCTGATTCCTCAACGGAAACTATGCAGGCCAGAAGGTAGTGGCAAGAAATGTTCAAACTGATGAACAGCAAGAACCTACAACCAATATTACTCTACCCAGCAAAGCTATCATTTAGAATTGAAGGTCAGATAAAGAGCTTCACAAATAAGAAAAAAACTAAAGGAGTTCATCACCACCAAACCAGTATTGCATGAAATGCTGAAGGGTATTCTCTAAGAGGAGGAAGAAGAAAAAGGTAAAGATAAAAATTATGAACAACAAAGTGACAACAAATACATATCTATCAACCAGTGAATCTAAAAATCAAGTGAATAAAAAATCTGATGAACAGAATAAACTGGTAAATATAATAGAATCAGGGGCATAGAAAGGGAGTGGACTGACAATTCTCAGGGGGAAGAGGATGTGGGGGTTGCAGGAAGAAATTGGACAAAAATCTTACACCTATAGATGAGGACAGTGGGAGAGGGTGGTAAGGGCACGAGTTGGGGTGTGAACCAGGTGGAGGGGAACTATGGGGGGAAAAAGAGGAACAAGTGTAATAATCTGAGCAATAAAGATTTATTAAAAAAAAAAAGAATGTGAGCCTATCCTATAATAAAAGCCTAATATGCTAAGTGTCCAGTCATCTATTCAACCAATCAAAGTGTAATATGCTCATGATTGGCTGAGGCCACTCAACCACTTGCTATGATTTGCACTGACAACCAGGAGGCAGAGAGTCGACTGGTCAACCAGTCGCTATGATGTGCACTGGCCACCAGGGGGCAGATGCTCTGACCAGTAGGTTAACTTGCTGCTGGGGTCTGGCCATTCGGGACTGAGTAAAATGGGCCAGACACACCCTGTTGCCCTCCCATAATCCCTCCCTGGCTGGCCAACCTCCCCCACTCCTCCCCTGCCCTGATCGTGCACCCGTGGGGTTCCTTGGCCTGACCTGCACCCTCTCGCAACCCAGGACCCCTCAGAGGATGTCAGAGAGCTGGTTTGGGTCCAATCCCACAGGCCAGGCCAAGGGACCCACTGGTGCATGAATTCATGCACCGGGCCTCTAGTAGTAATATAATGTAAATGAAACTGAATTAGCAGAATTAATGTTTTAGTAAAAATATTTTAATTATTTGATTTTTTTCCTTAAAATCAGTCAAATATTTTAGATTAAATTATAGTTGGACTCTCATGTGATAGATGATGTAATTAGCCATAATTTGGATTTCTTAACTTTCTCTTCAGGCAATTTATTTTGAGCCACAAAACAAATAGTTAAATTTCTTTTAAATGATCAAATAATCACAATTGGATATATTTTCAAGGAAACATAAGGACAGTACTTTTATTTCATATTTACTTGGTAAAGCTTTTCTTTTGATTTCATTATTAAAACTTTTGGTTGACCTTTTTCAGTTGGAAAACATCTGTAACACTGATGAAATTTTTCATGCTTCTTAGTAATACTAATGACTTCAATAATTTATAAGGTTGTCATGTGCAAGAGATTTGGAGTGATTTTATATACTCTCAGCCTCTGGTGTTGAAATGAGATTAATAAAAACCTAGAGGCGTGTAATTTTTTTCTTGATGTTTAATGTTTTAGTGTTATATGTATTGACTGTGTTTTTTAGGTGTTTTCTAATAGTAAAATCTCATACAAGTGCAAATTTAATTGATTACCAAGAATTTATCAGACCACAACAATGGATGAATATAAGGGAAATATTTCAAAATTCATAAATTCATCTTCTGACCTACAAGGTTTTTTTTCTTCAGGGAAAATTAGTTAGCACTGATTGAAACAGGAGGGTTTTGTATAACATATTTATACATTTAAACAAAACCTATACTAGTTAACTTTTGGTGCATTACTGATGCTTACTGATTATGCTGTCAAAGAAAAGTGCAAAATCTTAGTAAGTTTGCTTATTTTTGTTGACTGTTAATGATCATTTTAGACTCTTTCCCTTCCATAAAATTATAGTGGAACAATGTTTCATCAAAGCCTAAGATGACAAGCTCCCCATGGCTGTGATCAAAGACAACATCTTAAATAGGTCTGATCAATGATCACAGAAGTGGACAGATTGCTTCAAGTAAATATTTCAAGTAAATATGAAATAAAAGTACTGTCCTTATGTTTCCTTGAAAATATATCCAATTGTGATTATTTGATCATTTAAAAGAAATTTAACTATTTGTTTTGTGGCTCAAAATAAATTGCCTGAAGAGAAAGTTAAGAAATCCAAATTATGGCTAATTACATCATCTATCACCTGAGAGTCCAACTATAATTTAATCTAAAATATTTGACTGATTTTAAGGAAAAAATCAAATAGATTATTGCATTAGTATATTTTTATTGAGTGCTTTTCTTATTTTTTGATGACTGCAAGTAACAAATTACAGTAGGCATACATATACCATCAAAACTAATTTAATTCCAGATTCATTACAGAGCTGTTGCTGAAAAAGAAGCATTAAATTATCTGACTTCATATTTTTTCTGATTCAGTTTTTAAAGAGTTTACAGTTCTATTTGAGAAAGGTGATTTTATTTTTTAATCCAATAACCTATTGTTTGTATTATGTAGAGACCCTAGCAAATGTCTTATCATTGGTCATTGATAAGTCCATTTTAGTTGGTGTATTATTAATTGACTCTCCATATCTATAATGAATAGATAATCAAATTATGGCTTAAATTATTTTTTGAAATGTTAATGGTGTAAATTTTTTAAAAGAAAGGGAGAGAAAGACAAGCAGGGAATAATCTTTCAGCTTGTTTTGGTGCCAGTGTCACATATTTCATTTCATTACAGATGTCCCTCTTTTTTCCCCCATTGTGCCCCTTCACCTGATCCCCACCTCACCTCTTCACCACCCTATTGTCTGTGTCTTTAGGTAAGATCTTTGGTTAATCTCTTCCCTCCCTCTGCCCTTCCCTCTGAGATTCCTCAGTCTATTCCATGCTTCCATGCCTCTGATTCTATTTTATTCACCAATTTATTTGTTCATTATATTTCTTGTTCATTTATTTTTATTTTAGACTTGATTGTTGATAGACATGCATTTGTTGCCATTTTATTATTCATACTTTTTATCTGTTCTGCTTTTCCTTCCCCTCCTCCTCCTCTTCTTCCCCTTCCTTCTTCTTCCTTCTTTTTCTTTCTTCTTCCACTTTTTAAAGAATACTCTTCAACATTTTGTGTAATGCTTGTTTACGGGGATGAACTCCTTTAACTTTTGATTTTCTGTGAAGCTCTGACCATCAATTCTAAATGATAGCTTTGCTGGGTAGAGTAATTTTGGTTGTTGGTCCTTACTTTTCATCACTTTGAATATTTCTTGCCATTCCCTTCTAGCCTACAAAGTCTCTGTTGAGAAATCAGCTGAAAATCAAATGGGCGCTCCCTTGTAGGTAACTACCTGCTTTTCTCTTGCTGCTTTTAAGATTCTCTCTTTGTGTTTAATCTTTGGCATTTTAATTATGATGTGCTTGGTGTGGACCTCTTTGGGTTCCCCTTTGTTTGGGACTCTTTGTGCTTCCTTACTTGTGTGTCTTATTTCTTTCACCAGGTAGGGGAAGTTTTCTGTCATTATTTCTTCAAATACGTTTTCAATATCTTGCTCTCTCTCTTCTTGTTCTGGCACCCCCACAAGTCAAATGTTGGTATACTTGAAGTTGTCCCTGCGGCTTCCTACACTGTCTTCATATTTTTGGATTCTTTTTTCTTTTTGCTCTTCTGATTGGGTGTTTTTGCTTCCTCATATTCCAAATCCTTGATTTGATTCTCAGAATCCTCTACTCTACTGTTGAATCCTTGTAAATTATTCTTTATTTCAGTTAATATATGCTTAATTTCTGACTGGTCCTTTTTCATGCCTTTGACATTCTCACTAAGATCCTTTAAAGTCGCATGAAAATCCTTGAGTAACCCTATAACAATGGTTTTGAACTCTGTATTCAGTAGTTTGCTTTCCTCCATTTCTTTCATTTG
This sequence comes from Corynorhinus townsendii, assembly GCA_026230045.1. Taxonomy (NCBI): domain Eukaryota; kingdom Metazoa; phylum Chordata; class Mammalia; order Chiroptera; family Vespertilionidae; genus Corynorhinus; species Corynorhinus townsendii. Next base: position 103,192,385 of record JAPDVU010000003.1, read on the forward strand.
TGACATATTTCTTTGTCTCTGCATTTTGGCTGCTTCCTTGTGTTTGTTTCTATGTATTACATAGAGCTGCTATGTCTCTTGGAATTGGTAGGGTGGTCTTGTGTAGTAGTTGTCCTGTAGGGCTCAGTGGCTTAGCCTCCCCAGTCACCTAAGCTGGGCACTCTAGATGTGCCTCTGTGTGGACTGTGTGCACAGTCTTGTTGTAGTTGAGCCTTGATTGCTGTTGGTGTCACTGGGAGGAATTGACCTCCAGGCCAATTGCCTGTGAGGACCAGCTGGTACTACAGTGGGAGAGCTGCTGTGCAGGAGACACTGCTATGGAGAACCACTTGCTTCAGTAAGGCTTTGGTGTCTTTTGTGGATGTGTAGAGTTGTAGTCTACTATGTTTTGTAGCTGTCCACCAGTGTACTGGCTCTAGGGTCTCCAGGGAGGTGCAAAGTCAGACCCTGCCTGGGGCTCCCCAGCAGGAGTTACAGAGGTATCTGCATACCGCTATTTGCCATTTGTATTGGTATTGGAGGTGCCTAGGCTAGGCCCAGCTGTGAAGCAAGGCAGGCTGATGCTAGTGCCAGGTCTTGGGCTTTTTTTGTTTTGTTTTAATCCTCACCTGAGGATATTTTTTTTCCATTGAAAGAGAGTGTAAAAGACAGAGGGAAATATTGATGAGAAGCACATCAATTGGTTGCCTGCTGCATGAGCCCTGACCAGGGCCCCGGCAGGAAAAGAGCCTGCAACCAAGGTATGTCTTCTTGACCAGAATCTAACCTGGGACCCTTTGGTCCACAGGCTGACACTCTATCCCTATGCTCTGTCCACTGAGCCAAACTGGCTAAAGTCAGGTCTTGGGCCTTTTATTCATAGGTTTGGGGCATGCTGTCAACAGCTGCAGCTTATTTGAGAGATTTTAGCAAAGTCTGAAGCCTGAGCCAGGACAGTCCATTCATATGGAAAAGCTACTGCAAACAGCTTGGTTGGGGCTGCAAATTGGATGGACCAGAGACTCAGGAAATTCCCAGGGTGGAGCAAGCATATCTGATGGAGACTCAGATATGGCTGTCAGTCAGCCTTGCAAAAGGGTAGTTTTTAGCAGGGGACTAATTATCCCTGCAAGCACCTCTGTCTGGAAGAAAGGAGCACCTCTGTCTGGAAGAAAGCCGCCCCCGAGTTCCTGCCCTGATGCCAGACAACCCAGCTCCTCCTTCTATGTGTCTGGGTCCCCCAAAGCTGCCTATTGCTGGTAGTCTAGGTAAGTTAATGTGTGGGCCCTTTAAATGGTGCACCTGGGTCTACAGCAGCCTCCATGTCATGCAACCACAATCCATGCTGGTTTTACAGCCCATAAGGGGGGACTTCTCTTCCAAGCTCTGGAATCCTGGGCTGGGGTCTGGTGTGGGACTGGGATTCCTAGCTCCTCATGGGCAGCCCCTCCAGAGATGATCTCCCTCCCATTTAAAAAAACAGCACACATGGGTGTCGGACCAGCCCGTCCTGCACCTCTGCACCTCCTACTAGTCTCAATGTGCTTTCTTCTTTACTTCTCTAGTTGTAGGACTTCTATTCAGCCAGCTTTCAGGCAGTTCTGAATGATGGTTGTTCTGTATTTAAGTTGTAATTGTGATGTGATTGTGAAAGGCGCTGAGTACAGGCTCACATATTTTTAATACCATGGCCTTCATCCTGTGGTTTTTATAATCTCTTAAAATAACCAAAACATATTATATATTACTGTTACAAAAATGCTTATAAAATATCTTTCACAGATTTTGTATAGCATTTTTATATCAACAAAGATTTAACAGCTCTTCTGTTTTTATGTTGAAGCTTCAGATTGCAAGGCTTTAAACAGATTCGGAGAAATTAAGTTATTTTATTCATTTAAAAGCATTTATTTCCACTAATAGTGCACAAGGTTCCCTTTTCTCCACATCCTGGCCAGTACTTGTTTGTTGATTTTTTAATAACAGCCATTCTGTCACGTGTGAGGTGATACCTCATTGTGGTTTTAATTTGCATCTCTCTGATAATTAGTTACATTCAGCATTTTTTCATATGTCTGTTGACCATCTGAATGTCCTCTTTGGAGAAGTGTCTGAGGGATGGGTGGGTGTCTAAGGGTCTGGATGAAAGAAGGTGATGAGATTAGTTGAAAAATATATACATAATGCATAGATACAGACACCATTGTGGTGATAGCTTGAGGGAAAGGGTGGTGGTTAGGTGGAGGTGGGCAAAAGGGATAAAAATGGGATGGAAAGAAACTTTGCTTGGAACAATGAGCACAGTGTAGTGTGTAAATGATGTTTTAACGAATTGTACACTTGAAACCTGTATGGTTTTGTGAACCAAAGTAACCCCAATAAATTCAATAAAAATAATAAAAATAGAAATGAATAAATAAAAGCATTTATTGATTATTTTTTTACATACCATGCACGTGCTGGACTCAGAGACTGAGAAACAGTTTCTACCTTATAATAGCACATAGTTTAGTGTAATGCTTCCCAGTGCAGGTGGAAGTCAGGGTGTGGTACTGACACCTAATGGTTATAGACCATGAATGCACAGGACAGCTCCCCCAGAACAAACACAACAAAACTCCAACCCCAAATCCCAGTAGTAATAAGGTTAAAAACTCCTGGTGTGGTGGAAAGAAAGAAACAGTTACCTTAGAGGAAGGTAGTAGTTCATAAAGAGCATTGGGAAGATAGTGACTAATTCAGTCTAGTGAGTGGGTCAGAATCAACTTCAAAGAATTAATTACTTATGAAGTACCTCGAGAGAATATTAGGAATTTACCAGGGAAGCAGGGAAGGGCAGAGGTAATAACAGTAATGACCAAGAGATAGAGGTATAAAAAGGCCTAACTTACTACTTTAAGTAGCCTCAATATTTTGCAGTTGGTAACAGGTTACTTTGTAAAGATTTCAGAATACATTTTGACTTTTAGATGTTTCATATTCTTGTACAAAAGAAACCCAATGAGAACAGGAATTATACAGAGTGGGGAAAAAGTAGGTTGACAGTTGTTTCTCTGGAAAATAATACAATAATTAAGAAATAAGAATACAAAAATAAACTTTGTTTCATGGACTCACAACTGTAAACCTACTTTTGCCCCACCCTGTATCTTCTATCTATTCCACTTAGAGCATCCACATTAATATAATTTTACGCACTTTAGTTGCTATTTTAAATTGACAATTGATTGATTTAAGGTTTATACACAGTATTTTACCCACAGTCATTCATCATTTTCAGTAGCAGCATTGAAGGACATGATTTCTATGGAATAGGTCTATTGGGTATATTTTCAAATTCTGAAGTATAATTTTGTCTGTACTTTATTCCACTCAGAGCATCAAAAGCTGTTAAAGATAAGGAACTGTTAAAATTATATTAATGAATTTATTGCTGATTGGCATGGAACTGTTTATAAACATGCTTATATTTTTAGACTAATTTTTTATAATGTGTACACACCATTGCATTTATAAATAATTAGAGACCTGGTGCATGAAATTCATGCACTGGGGAGGGGTGTCCCTCAGCCCAGCCTGCACCCTCTCCAATCTGGGACCCCTCGGGGGATGTCCAATGGCCGGTTTAGGCCTGAACCCACAGGGATCAGGCCTAAACCGGCAGTCAGACATCCCTCTCACAATCTGGGACTGCTGGCTCCTAACTGTTTGCCTGCCTGCTTGCCTGATTGCCCCTAACCGCTTCTGCCTGCCGGCATGATCACCCCTTAACCTCTCCTCTGCCAGCCTGATCGTTGCCTAACTGCTCTCTTGCAGGCCTGGTCACCCCCAACTGCCCTCCCCTGCTGGCCTGATTACCCCCAACTGCCCTCCCCTACAGACCTGGTCTCCCCCAACTGCCCTCCCCTGCCAGCCAGGTCGCCCCCACCTGCCCTCCCCTGCAGACCTGGTTGCCCCCAACTGCCTTCCCCTGCCAAACTGGTCACCCCTAACTACCCTCCCCTACCAGCTATCTTGTGGAAGCCATCTTGTGACCACGTGGGAGTGGCCATCTTGTGTGATGGTGTGAGGGTCAATTTGCATATTACCTATTTATTATATAGGATTATTATACAACATGATAAATACATTCATCAAGATGTATTAAAAATGCTGTGTGAGCTCAGTGAAGGGGGCTGTTTAACTGAAGAAATAAATTCTAGCTAGACTTGAAAAGATGGACCGAGATCTTCTCAAGCCCATAACTGGGGAGTGGAAATGTGGAGAAAGGGACTGCACAAGCTAACATAAAATGTAGAGGAATTGGAAAATGGTGCTGTGTGATGAAACAGAGGACAGTGTGGGGAGATTGTATAAAGATGAAACTAAGAAGGCTGTTTGGAGTCATATTGTGAAGGTATTCATAAGGAGAGCCATTAGAGGATTTTTATATGGGAGGATGATAAACCATAGAAATTAAGTAATATGCTAATTAATAAAATGGCAGATCCAGCAAAAATTCAATTTAAATATCATTCTCATACAGTGTGTTGCTATAGATAAATTGGAATTTTTTTAACTGCAAGAGCATTATTGAACATTTCCTGACTACATTTACCTGTTATATTTTGACCTACTCCTATAGCCTATCATCTATAAAAGTATATCAATACAATTATCTTTAAGTCATTTATAGGGTGTGCATTCTGTGTCATTAAGGAAAACACATTTTTATTTTTTAAAATTTTATTTTGTTGTTTAAAGTATTACAAATAGTAGTACATATGTCTCCTTTTTTCCCCAAACGCCCTAGCCAGTTTGGCTCAGTGGATAGAGCATCGACCTGCAGACTGAAGGGTCCCGGGTTTGATTCTGGCCAAGGGCACATGCTCAGTTTGCAGGCTTGATCCCCAGTGGAGGGCATGTAGGAAGCAGCCAATCAATGATTCTCATCACTGATGTTTCTATCTCTCTCTCTCCCTCTCCCTTCCTCTCTGAAATCAATAAAAATATATTAAAACAAAACAAAACATATTTTTAAATGTTTTTGGTGCTTTTAAAATGCTCTAAATAACCTATATCTCTGCTTTTCCACTTTTTTGTAAGTGGAGAAAATTTTTTGTTTATTACTTATTTTTTCCATATCTCTGAGTAATTTACTTATCTATCCAAAACATCTCCTACCTCCATTTCCCAGGGTTTTAAAATAAATTTTCCATAATGAATTTTGCAACAGGTTTTAAAAAGAAAATTCAAGCCTCATTCCCCAGGTTAATGCCACCTACTGCTAGAGGATGTCTACTCAACCCTTTCAGCCCTAATTCAAGTTGTCCAGTTCATCTTTTCTTTCATTCCAAGAGTTGCCAAAACTTTCTCCCTTCCATTCTGCTATTCATCTGTCAGCTGCCCCTCTTGACTCATGTTGTAAGGTTTCTTTCCTTTGTTCTTGTTTCTCTATCTTTTCCCCCTTCTTTTCTCCCTTCCCTTCCTTCCTGTCTCCCTTTCTTCTTGAAAACAAACATGCTCATTGTAGAAAATCTAAAAAAAAATCCAAAAAAATTTAAAAAGGGGAAAAGGAGATCACTAATAGACAACCATGTAAATATAGATGTCTTTATCATTCTTGATGTATTTATTTCATGCTAGTCTTTTTCTAAGTATATTGTAACATAAGGACCAAACACTATGGTCAATCACAAAGATGAATAATGCATCATCTCAGCTCTTTATGGTATCTAGAGGTTCTAAATTGAGCAAGTTTTCTATATGTTTTAGCATTTTTCTATAAGTTGTGTGCTGTGTGATTTTTAATATAATGAAATTCTACTTAAAATATTTAAAACCACATTAAGTAATATTCACTTTAAAAAATGTATAATCTATATTTACCATCATGTATATTCTTAAAATATGGCTTATCAAATTTCCTTTAAAAAGCACAGAATGCAGTTTTCTACTTTCACTCCATTAAGATTATTAAGTTAGCATTTCATATTTATATAGTACTGCACTTAAATTGAATAATAGTTTCTTGCACCTTTTTAATTGCATTTTTTCAGTTTAAAAATGCTGTTTATGAATATCTGCTTTGTTGGTCTTCTCTAAGAAAAATTGCTTATGTATGAATATTTTAAATTAGGAATAAATGAAATTCCATTTTTGCTGTCAGACCCAAATTATAAAAATACATTGCATGTCTTTGAAAATCAGTATACTCTATTAGCAGGCCTGTCAATATAAAAAGTGCATTCCATTTCCACCTCTTGCTCTAATAACCTTTTCTATGTTACTCTGAGGCAGTTCACATAATCAGAGTATATTGTCAGCTTACTGGAGTTGGGGAAGCATGAAATGAAAATCACATTAATATTGATCCAATTCTTTTACTTGCAAGTGTCCTTGATGTCCTTTTCCACTGAGCAATAACTGTTGATGTTAGGTAGTCATTTAAAAAAATGCTTATAGTCTTGTAAATTATTTACAAGCATAACTAATCTAAATAAGAATTTACTACTGAGAATAATTTATAAGAATATTTCACCTTAATTAGTGTCCATATTGCTAGTTCTACATGTTTACTATACCACTGAAATATTTTCCTCAAGCTTTTCAGAGAAAACCCTATCTGTAGACATAATGTCTATGTCTAGTTAAAAGCAAACAAAAGCCTATATAAGTTCCTCATTGGTAAAAACACAAATGATGCTGTACTCTAATTTTATGTGATATATAATATGCCAAAATGGACTTATAAGAAGCATTAGTTACTGACTCAGGTAAGGATTACCATTTCTGAATCAAGTTTACTATAAATTTAAAGCAGTTTAGGTCCTAGGTTTTTAATTTTATGGTAGTTTAGACTATATCTATTTTGCATTATTCACTATATTCTCTGTTAATATAAAATGAATTGAAGTGGGAGTTATGGTTAAATTCAATGCATTCAACCTAAAATACCCACAAATAAGAAAACAGAAACTTGATGTCTAAATTGTCCAGATTTTTAATCTATATTTATTAAATTTAATCAATAACTACTTAGATTTTTACTTAAAGTGTGTTTGAAACAACAAATAGGAACTATTTGAATAGAAAGTCTACTTCATTTATTGAAATACTTGCTTCCATCAAATGATTTTGTTGATAAAGTGAGTGAGACTCCTGGCTCAGCATCAGATATAACAGGAAAAAAAAATACTTGAGACTTCTAGTCATTCTTTCTAATAGTGTTTTTACTCAGTATTACTAACAGTTTTTACTATTAGGATTTTTCTACTGCAGTATCTATTTGCTTTTTAATCCTGTTCTATATAGTAAAGGATTGTTTTAATCTTTAGTCATCATTCAATAGGTCTGTCCTTTTGTGTCTTTATTATTTATGTTTCTTAAAAAAGGAAGTATTATACCTATGCTACAAAGTCAAACACAAAATTTAATTTTGAATTTAAATTATTTACAAATCAAAGTATTTGCTTTTTAGTAAGCAGTTGTTATATTACAGTGTGTTCTATGTATGCATCCACTGCTTTTATCTCACTTTAAGTTTGGCATAAAACATTTTTTAGTGATGGATTTCTCAATATAATATTAACCATTCTTTTCTTTTTGAAATGTTCAAAATTATAAACTTCTCAGTAAATAGATAGATCTATACATTTTAATGTGCTGGTGGCCTGGTGCATGGATTTGTGCACATTGAAAGGAAATTAATTAGAAGACATATTTTAATATGGCTATTCACCCTTTCTCTATAATAGAAGTGTCATACAAATTCACAATCGACAATGACAGATTGAACACATGCATGCAATTGGCAACAGTGAGAGCTTTATATGTATCTTGCATGCGTGAGTCAACATTTATTTTTAAACTGGAGGCCTGATGCATGAAATTTGTGCAAGGGAGTTAGCCCTCACAGCCGCGGTGGCTGCCTCAGCCCTTGCAGCCCCAACTTCATCTGGAAGGTTGTTCGGCTGTCTGGTCTAATTAGCATATTACGCTTTTATTATTATAGACTGCCAGTGCATGTTATATGTACCAGCTGGTTGGATATTTGGACGGTTGGATGTACATACGGTCAGGCACTTAGCCTTTTATAAATATTGATAGATAGATGAGACCATGTCACCATGGCTAACGTAATTAGTTGAAAGGTATATTGATCTTAAAATTCTTTCCTTTTAATTAAAATTAAATAATATCATTAGAGTTATTAAAAGTCCTGTTCTATAAAGGTATTTATTGCTCTGATTTTAGTTTTAATGAGAAAAAGTTATCTTTAAAATTCCCCAAAGTATTCATATGTCATTAATACTTATAAAAGAAAGTAGGTTTGAAAATGAAGTTTAGCATTTTGTCTTATACCATATAGGGATAATTTTGTCAAAACACTTTTTAAAAGCTAAAATATATTACAGAATAGTAGATATTATGAAGAACTTGTTCCAAAAAGATTGTCATCTTGTGAACTGGTTTCCAGATATTTAGAAACTATCAGATTTCTTGACAGCTTAGATTTAGATAAATTTAAGATGATACTAAATTTTTATCCTGTGTGTCTCCTTCCCATGATGGAAGAGAAGTATGGATTAAATGCATTACATCTATATAAAATTTTGGTATCAACTTTGTTGAAAAAGCAATTCTTTCCCTTCAAATACCCAAGATATTAAGAGTTTTTATGTTCTTAAGATACCCATATACAAAATTAAAACTGAATGTCAAATACATTTATGCTTATTTAATTTTATTTAATCATATTTTTAAATGGATAATATAATTATTGGGGGAGAACAATCTTTAATGTAAGCTATTTTCAATTTCACAAACACCTTATGGCATCTGTCTATGTGCTGTCTGCACGGAGTATCCAATCTAGTAGAGAAGCTGAAGGCTTATATTGCATTGTAATGAATATAAACAGTGTTATAACAGCATGGTGGAAGGAAGAAGATTAATCCCAACTGTTATGGGTTTATTCTATTTTTCTCTTTGTGCATTAGCCACACATACAGGTGTCCCCAAAAAATGAATACACACTTTAACAGCTGATAGCTCAATTTTGAAAATAAAATATATTTTAATAAACCCTGCCTTTAAAATTATTCAAAGTGTGTGTATATATTTTTAGGGGACACCCTATATAATTTATGGCTTACCTTTTGTTATAAAATACTTTTTTCTTTATTAATATAGATATTTTAAAGTTGACTAGAAAAATTCCTTAAAGAGAAAATGACTACTATGTAGCATTTTTGTGTACATGAACTCTTTATATTTATCAATGGAAAAAGACATGATGGACATATAAATAAAATAATTACTTTTGTTTGTCCAGACTTTGCTTATAGATATTTTCTTTGAATATTATAAGGATAAGTTAATGTCTCTAGTTTGTCATGTCTATATTTTAACTTATACTTATTTAAAATAACAACAGAAGTATTTTAAATGACAATAATACAATTATAGTAGTAACTAGAGGCCCAGTGCATGAATTCGTGCACGGGTAGGGTCCAGCCGACCTGGCCCTAATTGGGGCAGATCAGGGCTGGACCTGTTTGGAGGAGGAGATGGTAGGAGGTTGGCTGGCCAGCCCAACCTGATCAGGGCCTGACTGGCTGGGGGAAGGGGCTGCAGGTGATTGGCTGGCAGGTCCCACCCCTGATTGGGGTAGGGCAGTGGTCGGCAAACTGCGGCTCTCAAGCTGAGGTTTGCTGCTCTGTTGACTAATGAGTTTGCCAACCACTGACTTAGACTCTCAGTTCCAATAATTACAGGCTGTTGTTGTTGCTTGTGATTAAGCCCCTATCCCAGTGGTCGGCAAACTCATTAGTCAACAGAACAGCAAACCGCAGCTCACGAGCCACATGTGGCTCGGGACCTGCAGTTTGCCAACCACTGGGGTAGAGGGTGCCAATTGGGGGCCAGCTGCCTGGGGGAGGGGCCATGGGAGCTTGGCTGGCTGGCCCTGCCCCTGATTGGGGTGGGGGGACCAATCTGGGGTGGAGCCAGGAGGAGGAGAGGCTAAAGCCAGTTGACCAGCTGGCCCCATTCCCTATTGAGGTTGGGGGGTAATCAGGGGTAGGGCTGGCCAGGGGTAGGGGCTGTGGGCCAATCAGGGTGGTGGGGGCCCATCAGAGGTGTGGTTTGCTGGGGGTAGGGGCTGCAGGAGGTTGGCCAGACAGCCCCGCCCCCATTCAGGTGTGGGGGTGCGATCAGGCTCGGGTTGGCTGGAGGGAAGGGCTGTGGGCCTATCATGTTGGGGTGGGGCTGGCTGGGGGGGAGGAAGGAGGCATTTGGCCAGCTGGCCCTGCTCTTGATCAGGAGCAGGCCGGCAGAGGGGAGGGGCCATGAGGTGGGCCAGCGGCCGGCCCCAACCCCTGATCAGGCTGGTTCACTGGCCACAGTGGGTGTCATAGCGACTGGTCATTATGTTGTTATGGCCCTTACAGTCACTGGCTTTTTATATATAGAGATAATACTAGTGTATAGTGACAGTACTAGATTTTTTTAGTTGTCTTATTTCACTTTTAAAATATACTTTGTTTCACATGGGTCCTTGTTTATTACGATAATTTTTATGAAAGAAGAGCTTTATGTAGATTCATATAATATAGTATTCTATATTAGATAGCATTTTCTCATACAGAGCTTCAAGCATAATATATTTTACTGAAAAATCTAATGTGTATCCAGTGCTTTCCTATATTTATTTGTAACAGGATGTGGAAAATAAAATAAGTGCAATTTTGCATCTGGCTTCATTAATTTATAATATGGTAGCATTTTTAAAATTCTGAAACCTTGCAAATTTTATGGCATTTTAATGTTTCCTTAGAAAATAAGCATATACTAGTAAAAGCTAAAATATTGCTTTTATCTCACTTTAAACATATAAAAGCTAAATATAAACAGTGTAATATGTATATCCTATCCAGCTTTACACATAATTCAAATTTTCAAATCTAAGGCATTCTGGTGGTTTGTGGTACTCGCCTGTTAATTTCTTGATGAATGGCTAAAAAGGCCAAGAAGTGCACTCAATCCAACATGTCTTCTAAAGATAGATGATCTCAAATAAATTATCTTCCCAATCAGATTTTGATTTGTTGGGTGTTAAACCAATTCTTTCTAAGGACAGTGTTTATAAGCCTTGTAATGAGACAGCCCTCTGAGACCTTACCTCTTTTTGCCTGTAATTTTGATGAATGAAGCTCTAATTCATAAAGGATACTGTGATTGAAAAGCACTTTTGCATTTCATACACTTTAATTTAGATAAATGTTTGCTGCAGTACCATAAAAATCAGGAAGTTTACTGAGCTGCAAACTAATAACACTTCAACAGGGATGATAAGTTCAATGTGTTGATATGGATTAGTTTACTATATGTTTTTAAAGACATATTTTTTACTGATTTAAACTAGAAGGGATCAATGTAAAAGCTTAATATACATTTCAGAGCTTGCCTTCATTTTTTATTGGTTGGTTTTATTTTTAATAACATGAGTTACATAAAGATTTTTTAATGATAAAGATTACACATGGTTGTGATACAAGGAAAAACTTGCTTTATTAGGCTAACTTGTATATAAATGGCTTTTTTTTTACTATTTTATATAAAGAAATAAATTCCCTTTTGTGTAAATACATAGATTCTTGAATTTCCCCCCAATCTGAAGGGAAATCACCAAGAATCTCTGAGATATCCTGGGATCTTCAGATTAAGAAATAGCCAGAGGTAACTTTTCTGTCTCAGTTTATTCACTTACTCAATATTTATCAGGACTTGTTTGGTGCCAGACAGTGCACTAAGGACGGAGAATCATCTAGAGCTTCCAGGCTATGTGGGCATAGCAAGCAAACAATTATAATACCACTAACTACTACAGTAGCAGGATTTATGAGGTTTGGTGGCAGCATAAGGGAAAGAACACAAAAACCTACCTTAAAAAATTAGAGACTGTAACACGGGATGGGTAGACTGGAACTTCAGTTCAGCAAATGTTTGTGACACACCTGCTTGGTAGCAGGCACTGAGACTGTAGAAATCAGTCTATAGTGGCCTCTTCCCAAAAGCTGCCTGATGTGACTTCTGAAAATGGTTCACTATTCACTTGACCCCCCCAAAATCCACAAAATTATGCAAATCAAGAGGTTCAAATCTTCATATTCACTTTAAGATCACTCAAGAAACTGCGTAGGCCATCAGGGGAATGTATCTGAGAAAAGCCACCACGTATCTGAAGAATGTGTGCCATTCTGTTCTTACAATAGTGGAATTGGTAGGTGTTCCCAGGCCAAACAGTGGGGATGGACAAAAGAGTGTTGAATTTTTGCTACACATGCTTAAAAATGCAGAGAGTAATGCCGAGCTTAAGGGTTTCTATGTAGATTCTCTGGTCATTGAGCAAAGCTCCTAAGATCCAGCACAGAACTTACGGAGCCTATGAGTGGATTGACCCACACATGAGCTTTCCCTCCCACATTGAGAGGATCCTTACTGAAAAAGAGCAGATTGTTCCTAAATTAGAAGAGGAACTTGCCCAGAAGAAAAAGGTATACCAGGAGAAACTGAAGAAACAAAATATTACGGCTCGGAGATAAATTCAGCATACAATAGGTACTAATAAAAGTTTTTTAAAAAGGAAGAAAGTAGTCTATAACAGTGTAGAATAAAAACAAAACAGATAGCATCTATATAGTATGGCTGAGTTCTGTGTAAATTGTGAAAGTACAAAGGGGCTAGTTAGGAAAGGTACCTGAAGGAGGTGAATTTTGAAGGTCAAGTAGGAATGAGCCAAACAAAGGAAGAAAGAAGGAACATACCATACAGAGAAAATAATAAAAGCCCAGGTAAAGGGCTCTAAGAAAGCATGACATATTTTGGAAGCTAAATGGCCCAGGATTGTTTATGGGGGAATAATAAAAGATAATGCAAAATTGATATTAAGCAGATAAAAGACCTTGATTAGTCTTGCTAAGGAGTTTAGACTTTATCCTAAAAGTATAATCTTTGCACTCCATGTTGATTGAAGGAGTTAATAAACCATATTAAGCAGTGAAATATCCTCACCTAGTTGTGATGTATAGTAATCACACTGACAAAAGCATGGAGGATGGTGTGAATGATGGAGCTACGAAGACCTCTAGGCCAAATGATTATGGTTTGAGCCAGGACAGTGGCAGTCACCTTGCAGGATAAATTTGAATTTGTGGCTTCAGTAAGTGGATTGATGAAAATAAGAGGAGGTGAAGGAGCAGGAGATGATTTGTTCAGTTAGGAAAATGTGGAATTAAGAAAATCCAGCTGAAGATGTCTAGTAAAAATATGACAGTAAAGACCTCAAGAGAGACTTCTTGGTTAATAATCATTGGATTTGCCTCTTTTGTTCTCAGACGATACAAGCTCTGGATTTCTCCAATTAAGTTACTACCAAAGCAGCAAATACATTATAAAGATAGCAACACCCAGAAGATTATGGGTGTTGTGCTGGCTTTATAGCAAATAAAACCAAATAAAATTGAGATAAGGTTCTGGACCATTCAGCAAGCAATCCTCAGATTTTATTCCAGAAATAAGAATTGTATATGGGCCAGTGAAAGAAGAATGCACATACTAGTATAACCCATTTAATTCTCCTCGCCCCCAGTGTAGCATTGATACTTTCTGTCTCTGAAGTATTTATCAAAATATATATTTAACAATCAATTACTTTATATTGTTAAGATATATTTTAACCATGCTCTCTAAATACCACTTTCCGGGAAGAGCTAGGATGACAGACTGTACCTCTCAGCCAATGACACTCTACAGTGCTATTGTGACATGACTGTGTTCCTCAACATGTGTGTTTTACTCCTCTCTGAGCTACTTTTGAGTCAATTTGTTAATGTTTTAGCAAACAGTATTGGCTCTGAGTCGCTGACAAAAAGAAGTGCAAGCTGCAGTAAAAGGCTAATAGTGTTTTACAGTGCAAGTTTCATAGTGCATACTTCTAAGAAAATGGTGGAGCAGATATCAACAGGTATTAATGGACTGTTCTTAGAAGTCCTCTATTGGGCTTGGGAAAATTGACCAAAAATATTATTAATTGTCAAATGGCAAGAATTTTGACCAAAGGTATGACAGGACTTGGAGAGTAATTGCATGTGTACACAATATAACATCCCCTAGAATTATAATACAACAACACCATATAGGAGTGATTTGTTAAGCTTCCATTTTCAGGAATATGTCCACCAAATGAGATGTGACAGTGTTTTCTCAGTTAATGCTGCTCCTTGAAGCCTACATCCTAATACATTGATATGAAGTAGAGATATTTCATATATGTAATTTACTTGAAGTTCAGGTAATTTTAGATTCATTGACACCTTCCAAAGAAGGTGTTTGAATGAAAATATTGAAATATTTCTTAAGCAGTCAAATCCATGAGAGTTTCAAATGCATTTTAATTTTTAACCTTCATATTGATTGACTTATTAATGCTAGGTAAACTTTGCTATATTTGCACTTTTCTGACTTATTTTTGTGTGTTTGGATTATGGTCATTTGTACTATTTTATGTAACAAAGTCAGGATATCACTTTAGAAAACAATTATTTTATTAATTGCTAAAAAAATAGCTATTGTGAAGTACATTTTATGTCTGCATCATTCCTAACTCCACCTTTCTATAGCTTCCCAATAACAACCATATCTTACTTCAGATGTGAATGCTTTCTTATTTTCTTCATACCTATTTATATTTTTAAAAGATCTGTCCAGTTGATTACCTAATTCACTCAAAGGTATAATTATGTAACATTGTGTGATTTTATGGATCAGAAAACCAAGTTTTTGGTGATATACATATTTTTGATACAAAATGCAATGATAATAAAAACCCAAGGTGCCTTTCTCTACCAAGAGCCAACTCCTAGGTTTCTCTACAGACAAGTAGCTTTGTCAGCCTGTTGCCTCATCTGTAAAACAAGGGTAGTAGATTACACCATCTTTCTCTCAATTATTTAGAAGACTGAACAAGATAAAGAATGTAAAAGTGCTCTATATTTGTAATGTGTAAATACAGCATATAATTATGAAAAATAATAGATTATGTCTAATACTCACTGAAAACAAAGCAATCACAATGACCTAAATTATTGTATTTCACTTGTGACTAGGCACTGAAGAAGATGTTGTGAAGTCAAAGAAAACATTCAGAAGTCAAGCAATAGTGAATCAGAATGCAGAGACAGAACTTATGCTGGAAGGAGATGATGATGCAGTCAGTCTGCTACAGGAAAAAGAAATTGATAATCTTGCAGGTAAATGTTTTAATGTGTTTCTTCTATTTGTTGTAAATAATAGTCACACGATTACGGAATTTAAAATCTATATCCTGGTGGAAAAGTGTGTGCCAGTGGTTAGAATAATGCCCAATTATGTGAATTTTAATAATGTATCTAATTTCTAATGACATGATGGGATATGATATCTTACAGTGTTGGCCCATAACAGTTTTAGAATCCCGTGAGAACAGGTTGCTTCATGGAGGTACACATACAATGTTGTATACAATTTCAGAGGGTTCATTGACCCCTGGAATCATATTCTAGATCTCAAGTTAAAAACTTCTTGAGAGTCTCAAAGAGTGGTTGAGTCTCACCTCACTTCTGTATTTTCAGGCCATACAGCATTGGGGTGAGTTACATTAATCATAAAGGAGTAGAATTATACTCATCATTCTGTTTACAAATAGCACTCCTGTGTCCAGAGGTGAGCTGGAAATGATCTGGCATACCTATTGAAAGCCTCCAATGATATTTCTACCAGTTGGAGACTTCTACTTTTATGAAGAAATTATATTACTGGTAATTGTAAATTAGAGATAGTACATTATTATCCCTCTTCTAGGAAATGTTTAATAAGGTTACTCTAATACCAATTCCTGGATATGCCTATGTTATTAACATTTCTGTTTCATGAAACCTATTTTTTTCTATTTAAAACTAATCTTAAATCTAGGAACATAGATTAGCCTCAAATTCCTAAATAAATATTCAACTTTTGGTTTTGTAGTTTCTTGATTTGTTTTAATCAGAGATTTTATTTGAGGTCATTGGGAAATATAAGCAAATTAAAAACATTATTTCCTTTTGCCCACAGATTTGTGTGTTGTTGTTTTTTTCTTGGTCTTATTCTTGATCCTGAAGAACTAGAGAAAATTCACAAACATTAGTCCTAATCTTTTTAGACAATGTGTTGCCATTCTTCATTTACATATGTTCAATATGTTCAGTAATTATACAGTTTAGTTTAGACTCTCTGGTCCTTAATTCCCACTAAAGATAATTAATTACTTGATAAAAGTTTGGCCAGTACCTTCAATTTTCTTGCGATAAGATCTGCCCAGTAATACTATAGGCAAAATCCAATAGTACTATTGGTATAATAGCTCCTTTATATTTCTCTCCTCTAATGGTAACTAGAGTGATTATTAACATTAATTTATGCTTATAAACAAAATTCCCAAGATAACATTAAGTTAAAATACCTAAAGAACAATGAAACTATGCTTGAAATAAATTATTTAAAAATTGAATCTCTACCAGTTTACTCTGTCAAGACTCCTCTAACTTCTATAAATTTTAAACAGATTTGTCTTTGCACAGATCTGATCCTATTCATATGTACATAGTCCTAATTCATACTATTTTTGGAATCCTTAGGTATAAAATATCTTATAAACTGTCCTAAAATATTGATTCTCTGCCTAGTTCATAGTGTTCAGTTTTATTTATTTTTACTCTGTGTAAAGTACAATTTTATTATTAATTTGAAAAATCTTTATTGTTGAGAATATTTTATATGCCCCCTCCTTTTCCCTCCATTGCCCACCTCCAATTGATTCCTGCCCTGCCCCAAGGCTTCACCACCCTATTGTCTGAGTCCATAGGTAATGCATATATGCATATAAATTCTTTGGTTAATCTCTTCCCGCCCCCCCCCCCTTCACCTTTCCTTCTGAGAGTCCTCATTCTGTTTGTTCCATGTTTTCATGCTTCTGATTCTATTTTATTCACCAGTTTATTTTGATCATTAGATGTCTTGTTAGTTTATTTTGATTTTTAGATTTAATTGTTGATAGATATCTATTTATTGACATTTTATTTTTCATATTTTTTATCGTTTTTCCCTTTTTTTCCTCCTCTTCTTCCTCCTCCTCCTTCTTTTCTTCTAATTCTCCTTTATCTTTTTAAAGAATACCATTCAACATTTCATGTAATACTGGTTTGGTGGTGGTAAACTACTTTAGCTTTTTCTTGTCTGTGAAGCTCTTTATCTGACCTTCAATTCTAAATGATAGCTTTGCTGAGTAGAGTAATCTTGGTTGTAGGTCCTTGCTATTCATCACTTTGAATATTTCTTGCCACACTCCCTTCTGGCCTACAAAATCTCTGTTGAGAAATCAGCTGAAAATCAAATGGGCGCTCTCTTGTAGGTAACTAACTGATTTTCTCTTGTTGTTTTTAAGATTCTCTCTTTGTGTTTAACCTTTGGCATTTTAATTATGATGTGTCTTGGTGTGGGTCTCTTTGGGTTCCTCTTGTTTGTGACTCTGCGCTTCCTGTACTTGTGTGTCTATTTCTTTCACCAGGTAGGGGAAGTTTTCTCTCATCATTTCTTCAAATAGGTTTTCAGTATCTTGCTCTCTTTCTTCTTCAAGCACCCCAATAATGTGATTTTTGGTATGCTTGATGTTGTTACACTATCTTCATATTTTTGGATTCTTTTTTTTTCTTTCTCTTCTGATTGGGTATTTTTTGCTTCCTCATATTCCAAATCCTTAATTTGATTCTCAGAATCCTCTACTCTACTGTTGAATCCTTGTAAATCATTCTTTATTTCAGTTAGTATATACTTAATTTCTGACTGGTCCTTTTTCATGTCTTTGACATTATCACTAATATCCTTGAAATTCTCACTACGTCCCTTGAAGCTCTCATTAAGATCCTTGAGCATCCTTATAACTATTGTTTTGAACTCTGTATCTAATACTTTATTTGCTTCCATTTCATTTGGTATTTTTTCTTGAGATTTTTTTCTGCTCTTTCATTTGTGACATGTTTCTTTAGCTCCACAATTTGGCTGCTTCCCTGTGTTTGTTTCATAGAGCTGCTATGTCTCCTGGAATTGGTAGAGTGGCCTTGTGTAGTATTTGTCCTATAAGGCCCAGTGGTTTATCCTCCCTAGTCACCTGAGCTGGCACTCTAGGTGTGCCCCTTTGTGGACTGTGTGCACAGTCTTGTTGTAGTTTGAGTTTTGATTGCTGTTGGCATCACTGGGAGGAATTGACTTCCAGGCCATTTGGCTGTGGAGACCAGCTACAACTACAGTGGAAGGGCTGCTGTACAGGAGATACCCCAAATAGAACAGGACTTGCTTTAGTGGGGCTTTGGTGGTCACTGAGTCTGCCCCTTGAGTGTGTCACTCTTGGATGCATAGAGTTTTAATCTAGTATGTCCACTGAATGCACTGGCTCTAGGGCCTCCAAAGAGTTACAAAGTCAGCCACTTCCTGAGATCACCTGGCAGAGCTACAGAGCAATCTGCAGATGGATGTTATTTGTGTTGGGCTTGGAAGTGTCCAAGTGAGGCCAAGCTATGAAGCAAGGCAGGCTGTTGCTAGTGCCAGGTTTGGGGCTTCTTATTTGATAAGTATGGGTATGCTGACTCCAGCTGCTGCTTGTTTGAGAGATTTAAGGAAGTCTGAAGCCTGAACAAGGACAGACCATTCATATGGAAAAGCCACTACAAACTACTTGGGTGTGGCTGCAAATCTAGTGGGGGAGGATCTCAGGGAATTAGGGAAAAGTGAGCAGTGTGCTCCAGTCTTCTGGAAACTCAGATATGGCTTCCAGTCAGCTCTGCACCTGGGGAGGTCTCAACATAGGAACAATGACCCTTGTGAGCATCCCTGTCTGAGAGAAAGCCACCCCCAAGTTTTTGCTCCA
Organism: Corynorhinus townsendii; assembly: GCA_026230045.1. Taxonomy (NCBI): domain Eukaryota; kingdom Metazoa; phylum Chordata; class Mammalia; order Chiroptera; family Vespertilionidae; genus Corynorhinus; species Corynorhinus townsendii. The sequence goes on from JAPDVU010000003.1 coordinate 103,211,346, forward strand.
ATGCCAGACAATCTATTTCCTCCTTGTATATCCCTGGATCTGGCCAAGCCACTGCCCCAGCACTGGAGCTCAAAGGGAGCATGTCTGTGTAAGTTCACGCATGGGCCCTTTAAGAGGAACTGCCTGGCTCTCCAGCAGCCTTCGTGTCACTCAGCCACAATCCCCACTGGATTTTGTTGCCCAAAGTTATGGGACTTCTTTTCCTGGCACTGGTTCCCCGGGCGGGCGTGAAGGGGGGGGAGGGGGGCACTGGTGGGTGGCTGGGATCCCTGGCTCCTTAAGGGAGGCCTCTGCAGCTGAGATATCCCTCCCATTAAAAAATGCCACATGTGGGTGTTGGACCAACCCTCCACCCCTCCTGTTAGTCTCAATGTGCTTCCCTCTTTACTCTTCTAGTTGTAGAACTTCCATTCAGCCAGCTTTCAGGCAGTTCTAAATGATGGTTGTTCCATATTTTAGTTGTAATTTTGATGTAGTTGTGGGAGGCAATGAATACCTCATTTACCTACTCAACCATCTTGGTTCTCCTAAAAATCAGTATTCACTTTTAAAAGAGCTGTCTACAAATGTGACCCTAAACTTTAAATGTAATACAACAGTAGGGGATTTTTGTTTTGTTTTATTTTAATCCTACCTGAGGATGTTCTTTTCCATTGATTTTTAGAGAAAGTGGACGGGAAGTAGGGAGGGGGAGAGAGAGTGAGAAAAACATTGATGTGAGAGAGACACATTGATTGGTTGCCTCCCAATCTCTCCAGGGCATTGAACCTGAAATCCAGACATGTGCGCTTCACCAGGAATCAAACCCACCACCCTTTGTTGCACAGGCCAATGCTCCAACAATTGAGCCACACCAGTCAGGGCAGGGATGGATGTTTTATGAAGAGAGAAGTAAGGGTCGCAGTGGTAGTCTACAGAATACATAGGTATAGACAGATTCAGTCTGTAAATGCTGAAGCCTGTTTATGAATCTAGCCTGAATAGTGAGAATGTCACATAAAAATCATTTTAGAAGTTAATTACAAACCAGTATTCTTAGATTTAAAAAATTAGCTATTAATGAAGTTTTAGAGCACATAAATATGTAACTTTTGATGTTGCTCTGACAATTGTGCTGATAATTGTTTTTTCTTAGATATTAAAATTTGATAAGCAATGTCTTTCTTATCATTGTAAATGACCCAATAGTATATTTAAACTGGCTGAAGAAAACTTTGCCATCACAGGAGCGCTAACTCCAAATCAAAATCCAGGAGATAATAAAAGATGTGTATAAAATTAATAGTCACAATAGAAAAATAAGGGAAATTGCCAACTTTAGTTAAGATTGATTGTGGGGTATTTTGGTTTAAAAGATAGGATCAATTCTGATTATAGAAATAAAATTTGAGAAAAGAATAATAGCCAGCATTTCTTAATAGGAACCAGGCAGTGTTTCAAGGTTTTTATGTGCAATATTTAATTATCACAACTGTATAAGTAGATGCTATTGTTACCCTAATTTTACAAATGAAGATATAGAGGCCAAGAGAGGTTAAGTAGCTTGCATAAAGTTAAGAAGTATATGGTTTGAACTAAAATACACCAAATCGTATATTTAAATATGTATCTGTATATGCTTAAAGAATCTTCTAAAATGATGTAAAAACAAGATCCTCAGTTTATAATTAAACTTTTATACTGGTTTTGTTATATTATACTTAGAACTCTATGAATATGCATAATAATTAATTTTAGTTTTATATATGTATTCCCCAAAATCATTCTGGTAAGTTAGAAAAAATCTGATAGCATATTTGTAGCACAATTTTATTTAAATAATGACCCTTTTGGGTGTCTTTTACATTTTGTTTAGAGTTTTCTGGTTCTAATGAAGATAAATATTCCACAATGTTTTAAAGATTTAAATGTCATATAATTTCCTGTTTCACTTTTAGTTCCCTTTCTTCCCAAGCATTCTTCTCAATAGGCAAGTTATATATGTGTGCGTATGAATAGCTGAATTTATTATTTATTCTAACAAATGGCTAATATTATAACATAAAAGTATGAAAATTAAGTAATTATAATAATAACAGTTTATTTTAATTGTTAGGTGTGTTTTTTTAGTTTGTAGTGATTCAGCAAAGTGAATTAGGGATTAAATTTCCTTATGTAAATAAAATTTTTGACTTACTATGTTATATTTATTACTTAAAATATTTTATTACTTAAAACATTGAAATTAATTAGTATAGTTCACCTGATTTTAATATAAAATCTCAATTTAATTTAATTTGACACTTAAATCAGTTTTGTAAATTATGAAAAAATATTTTGTGTATGTATATACACATATATACATATATACACATATATATCCTATATAATAAAAGCCCAGTGATCAGAAATGGTGGAACAACCAGAGACTAGAATGACCATGGCCCCTCACCCCTGCCGGCCAACCCCCAGTGAGTGGTTAGGGCTGATCAGGCAGGCAGATGAGTGGTTAGGGGAGATCAGGCAGGCAGGTAAGCAGTTAGGGGCTAGCAGTCCCAGATTGCTAGAGGAATGTTTGACTGCCTGTTTAGGCCCAATCAGGAATTTCTGGGAGATCTGGCCTAAACTGGCAGTTGGACATTCCCCCAAGGGGTCCCAGATTTCAAGAGGGTGCAGGCTGGGCTGAATGATCCTCCCCACCCTGTGCATGAATTTTGTGCACTGGGCCTCTAATATATATATAAGCTGTTATTACCAACCACCTACTGATCTATTTAATGTTAAATAAAAGTGTTGTGTGTTTTTTACAGGGCTGCATTAATGTCCAAATTTCTTTTTATATCTAAAATATCCTTCACACATGTCTGTTCTATACCTTTTCTTATCTCCCCCATCAAAATCTCTTCTCAGTTTTAAGAAAAATATAAATCACTTTATGAATTATTCACTAGTCAATCTTTGTCACCATATAATATCTTTTTGGTAACAACTTTATTGATATATAATTCATATGCCATACAACTGATCCATATAAAGTACTACAACCTAATGATTTTTAGTAGACTATCAGTTATGAAACTATTACCATAATTTTAGAACATTTTATCACCCCAAAAAGAAACCATATAGTCTTTGGCTAGTCCCCTCAACTTCCCTATTCCCCATCCACAAAGCCCTGGAGCACCACTAATATACTTTCTGTCTCTATAAATTTGCCTATTTGGTATATTTCATATAAATGTAGTCTTTTCATGTAATATGTAGTCTTTTGTGACTGGTTTCTTTTACTTAGCATAGTGTTTTCAAGGTTCAGCCATATTGTAGCATGTATGTCTTATTTTATTAACAAATAACTTTCCAGTATATGGATATACCACATTTGGCTTATCTATTCATTAGTTGATGGACATTTTGGTTTGTTTAACTTTTGGCTGTTGTGATTAATGTTGCCATGAGCATTCATGTACAGCATTTTATGTTAACATGTATTTTTATTTCTCAGATATATACCTAAGTGTGGATTGCTGGGCCAAATAATAACTTTATACTTATCCTTTTTATGAACTGATAGACTATTTTCTAAAGTGGCTGCATCATTTTATATTCCCATCAGCAGTGTGTGAGACTCCAGTTTCTCCACATTCTTCACAATGCTGGTTATTATTATTTTTTTATTATAGCCACCCCATTAAATTTTAATTATATCTTAAGATACATAAAAGTTTTGTAGATGCTTCTCTGTGTGTTTTCTCCCTCCTTTTAAATTGTAAATCCCTTAAGGGTAGCGACCATACCTTTGAATCATGAAGAAATCTGTTCTTAAAAGCTTTTCATTGACAAAGTTCACATAGGTAAAGTAAACTGGAGAACTGAGATAAAACAAAAGACAAATCAAAACTTATTTTGTGCTTGAATTATCAGATCATCTGCTCATACTAGTTGAAACATTTCAAATAATTACTCTACTGATCACTTGACTTTTCCAGGGTAAGATCACCTAAACTTAAGATAATCTTTGTTTCATCCCATTTTCTGTGAATTGTATCATTTTAATTAAATCTCTCTTAAAGTCAAGATACCACCTTGACTCTCAGTCACAAAATAGTTTATCACATGGAAAAGACATTTGATAGTTCTATAACCAATGGATTTTAGTATTTCAAAAAAATATTAATATAAGGAACTAGCAACATGGAAAGATTGTTAGAATATGAGTTTGATTTTTATGTAGGTTTTTCAAAGTGGTAGATTTATAAACTTCTCTCTCTCAAGTCAGGAATCTGAAACTCAGAAAAAAAATACATCATGTAAATTTAGGAATATAAAAAAAAAAAAATAGAAGGAGGCAGTCTACTAAGAGAAACAGAATGTAGTCAATGAGATGTTCCCCTGACAATCCCAACATGGCTTACCTTTCATGTCTATCACAGTAACTAGTGCTTAGATTTTGTTGTTTTTATGGTTGAGCATTCCTATCTCCCTAGATCTCTATTTGACTGCATTCACAAACCCATTTACTAGTATTTGTCATTAACATACTAGGGGTCCAGTGCATGAATTCATGCACCTTGAAAGGAACTGTGGACTGTGAGGCTGCGGTGGACACAGGGCCAGGTCTTGGCCCATCCTCTGTACCCCCAACTGACACCTCCCTCCACAACCCCCGGTCACCTGTCTACCAGCAGCCCCTCTCCCACCACTGCCGCTCCCACAAGCCGATGGCCCTGGCCCCCTCACACCTGCTGATGGCACGGAGTGATTGGGGCCAGAGCCAGCAGCGGGTGCAATAGAGGCCAGCGCCAGGTGCTGGCAGCGGGTGCGAGCAGCAGCTCCAGCAGCAGATGCGAGTGCTGGATGGGACCACAGCACATAGGAACAAAGAATTTTTAGTATCCACCAGAGGATTGCCCTGATGACAGCGACCTGCACCCCGCCTTGGTCTGGCACCCCTGCTCACCTGCTCCACAATCCTGCCGTGACCAATACCCCCCATGTTCCACGCTCTGCCACCAGCTTCCAATGCCCGCCATGTTCCATGCATGCTCCCTGGTGGTCAGCACATGTCATAGCAACTGGTTGTTTGGCTGTTTGACTTTTCGGTCTATTTGCATATTAAGGTTTTATATATATAGACTAGTGACCTGGTGCACGAAATTCATGCACATTAAAAGGGAATTAATTAGAGGAAATATTTTAATATTGCTATTTGCCCTTTCTCTATAATAGAAGTGTCAGAGGTGAAAGAAAATTGGTAAAATGTATATGAAAATCTTCCTCCTGTCAGAGTCTGGCGTGCACCACAGGAACCAGAGTCAAGTTCCCGCCCACTCACGTGTGCCTCAAAATTGCTCGAGACCCAGACCCAGCCAGGCTCACCCCCATTGGGCTAGATCCAGACCTGGCCGGCCCCACCCCCGTTAATCCCCACCAGGTGGGGGGTGTGGCCTGAGGGCCCCCAGCTTGGGCCTGGGGATGCACCTTGAGGTCCCCTGGCCTGGGCCAGAGGCCATGGCCTGAGGTCCCCTGTCAAGCCCTGCAGGTGTAGAGAGTGGCCTGAGGTCCCCTGTCAAGCCCCACCAGACGGGGGGCACAGCCTCAGGTCCCCTGCCCCGGCCCAGTGCCATGCAGCCTCAGGTCCCTGCTGATTGCTCGTTAAGGCTCGTTATGGGATCTCGGCCTTTGCTGTGGTCACAGCCATGTTGTGTATGGAATCCCTGCCTCCGCTGTGGGCACAGCCATCTTGACTGTTATGGCATGATAGTCAATTTTCATAGTCCCTCTTTATTAGATAAGATAGTGTTCTGGAACTCAGACACTTACAAGAAAAAAAATCATTAGGAGGATTAGCTCAGCTACCACTACCGCTCAGTGACTCAAATAACCAGTAAGTTTTGGCTAACTTAATATTAGACAATTAGAATATCAGACAGAGACTGGCCAGAGTGGCTCAGTTAGTTGAGATCATCTTGTGCACAGAAAGGTTGCTAGTTCAATTCAGGTCAGGGCACATGCATGGGTTACAGGTTTGATCCCCAGTCAGGAAGTATACAGAAGCAATCAATCGATGTTTCTCTTTTTCTCTCTCTCTCTATCCTCTCTCTCTCTCTCTCCCCTCTCCCTCCCTTCCTCCCTTCCTCTCTTCCCTTCTTCTTGCTAAGCATGTCCTTGGGTGAGGATTAAAATTTAAAAAAATAAAAAAAGATCAGATAGATAATTTAGGCCTTTAAATGTTCTAACTTGGAATTTCCAGATTCCAGAGGCAATCATTTTACATATAAATTAAACGTTACCAAAAAGCTGAGCTAAAAAAGGAGGATAAAACAACATACAGAGTATACAAAGAAGGAAGCACTCAAGATTCTAGAAAATATATAATAAAATTGCAGGAGCAACAGAATTCTAAAAGCTGAGTTGTGTTTTTTTTTCAGAGAAATTTGTTATTTAAAAATATATATGAGCTACACAGGAAGCTTTTATTATAATTGTTTAATGGAATGGAAGACTAAGTCATATAGAAGAGAATAAGTTCAATGTTTCATCGAAGTAGATGAACTCTCAGATCAAGTCTGCTTAAGCCTGTTACATCCAGTGTAATTCTAATAAGGATAATGAAAATTCCTTCCTTAACAAAAATACTATTTTATAAAAGATTCCTACAAATTTATTTTTATTTCATTTTAGTTACAGAGTCTAACTAGAATTGGGTCAACTTGATATTTGTATTTAGGGGAAAATGTCTTTTAAACATTCTGATTGTCTAACATGCACTTTGCTCAGGATTTTCCCTTTAATTTTTAAACCCATGTGTATTTCAAGGGAAATTTAATCCATATGTCCTTGACTCACTCACACTTAACTCATCAAAACGTTGTTTAATAAAGGCTATTTGATGTTGAAAAAGCCTTATGAATCTTTATAAGTCTTTCTTCTCTCTCTTTGAATTAGGAAGTTGCTTTGCCAGTCATAAATAGTATACACAAAGATTCATGTTCAGCTTCAAACACAGAATTCACAAAGCTCTTAGAAACAACATTAAGCACATGCTCATTTCTTAAAAAGCCAAAATATTTAGATTTCTAGCATAACTTTTTAATTCAGTCAATGAGTTGTAAAAATAAATAAAAGCTTCACCTTGAATATTTAACCTTCTTAGCCTGTATCCATTATTTTTACAAGACCATTTAAGAGTCTGCAAATATTTCACTGTATCCATTTTTCTGTATTTCCAAAAATGTCACCTTCAACCATGTATTCTCTAGTCTATAAAATTATAAACACTTTAAAGGTACTCTTAATTGTAGCAGGATCCCTGCTAACCAAACTATGTAAATTTAAAATATAATAAAAGGACACATTCAACTATGCATATTAGACATCAACCATGATGCAAATTATTTATAACATTCTTACATCTTCTTTTTTTTTTTTTTTAAATAAGCCATCCTTTGTTATGCTGTGTTTCACAAACTACAAAGCTGTGGTCTATTTTTTTCTCATACAGTATTCCAGTTGATATTTATTTTTATATTTTACTTTTTTCTCTATATGGAAAATTTTGCATGAAGCTATGACTCTACTGATGTATTGTCATACTTATTACCCAAATGAAAAATAGGGGCAATAAATAACTCAACTAACTTAGCAATAGAATGTATCTCTTCTATACTGTATGTAGGGGACTAAACTTCCATGTGCCATGCTTTTTAAAAAGTATATGAATGCAGATATTAATCACCTATTGAAAATATATGGAACATCTTGTCTGTCACACTTGGAGGAAACATTATGTGAGATAACATACTGTTTTTCTACTCCCAAACTGTGGATATTAGCAAACTAGAAAAGAGGAGAGGTGAGGCATTCATTATCAAATACTGCCACACTTATGAAGGCACTGGTGCTCTCTGAAGGACTTTAGCACTAATTCAAACAGTAGGGGAATAACAAATTTTACACTATATTTTGAAAAGTGCTAGACCAAAGGACAAAGAAGTTTGCCTTTGTACTGAAAATATTTTTTATTTAATTATTTTATTTCCATGGCATGAGGCTATAGAGACAGAGTAATAGCCTGCAGAAGAAGGTACTTAAACAAAAACAGTCAATATTAGGGATAAGTATTTAAATGGCAACCAATTTATAAGTAATTATCACAGTAGAATATGCTCCAACAGTTTAAATTATTCGTCCAGTAAGTTTAAGTCTAGAACTTTTTATCAGCAGAAAGATGGGAAAGTCAGCTGAGTTTGTTGTCTATATATTGTTAAATATCTTTTTCCAGATAAAATAATTAGGCAGTTTTACTGATCAGAAGATGACTGATCATGCCCTGGCCCATGCTGCTCAGTAGTTAGAGCATTGGCCCACCCAAACTAAAGAGTTGAGGGCTCGATTCCAGGTTAAGGGCAAGTACTTGGGTGTCAGGTTCCCACTGCCTGCCCCCCCACCCCCGAGCCCAGTCAGGGAGCATTTGGGAGACAACCAATCAATGTGTCCCTCTCACATCTCTTCCTTCCTTCCTCCCCTCCTTTCTACTTTCTCTAAGAAAAAAAAAAGAAAGAAAAAATATCCTCTGCTGAAGATTAACAAAAAATAAATAAATAAATAAATAAAAGGAAAAGAAAAAAATGAAGATGACTGATCACAATGATTTTTTTTTAATTTCAAAAATTCTGTTTTTTTTAAAGTCACTAACAGATAAACAGTTAAGTATAGTTGCAGTGCTATACCAGTTCAATTTGTATATAAAGCAGGAATGTTAATCAGATATCACAACAAATTTCTAAAAAAAAATAAGATTGGGCTGTGAAAATGAGTCTCTATAGAACAAGCTTTTTTGGAGGGAGGAGGGTGGGAGAAGAGGGATTAATGAAGTAGGTAAGTAGTAAAAGAGTTAAGTGTGGATTGGCAAATGAAGCTGGGGACTTAATTTACATTTGTTGAGAGAAAACAGTACTACAGCCTGATAAGTTTACAACTCTATGAATTGGTATACTTCAGTTTAAGATATGGAAACTAAGGTCTAGACATCATGATCACTTAAGAAGCACTTATTAATTCTGTTATATCAGTGTTTTTTTTAAGTCCAAGTTGCAACCTAGCAAATCAATTATGTGGGTTATTACCAGCATTATTTTTAAATGACATATAAGAGGAAAGAATAGATTGGAGAGAGAGCAAGATATTGAAAACATATTTGAAGTAAAATTGACCGAAAACTTCTCCTACATGTTGAAAGAAATAGACATACAAGTCCAGGAAGTACAGAGTCCCAAATAAGAGTAACCCAAATGCAGCAAGAGAAAAGCAGTCAGTTACCTACAAGGAAGCACCCATAGGACTGTCAGCTGATTTCTCAACAGAAACTTTGCAGGCCAGAAAGGAGTGGCAAGAAATATTCAAAATGATGAATAGCAAGGACCTACAAGCAAGATTACTGTACCCAGCAAAGCTATCATTTAGAATTGAAGGTCAGATAAAAAGATTCACAGGTAAGAAAAAGCTAAAGGAGTTCATCACCATGAGATGTTGAAAAGTAATCTTTAGGAAGCGAAGAAGAAGAAAAAGATTAAAAATATGAAAAATAAAATGGCAATAAATACATATCTATCAACACTTGAAACTAAAAATCAAAATAAACTAGCAAGAAATCTAATGAACACAATAAAGTGGTGAATAAAGTAGAACCAGAGGCATGGGAACATGAAACAGAGTGACGAATTTCAGAGGGAAAGGGGGAGGGGAGACAGGAAGAAATTAATCAAAGATCTTACCTAAGGACACAGACAAAAGGGTGGTGAAGGTCTGGGCTGTGGTGAGAACTAGGTGGAGGGGGTAATGGGGGTAAAAAAAGAGGGACACCTGTAATACTCTCAACAATAAAGATTTGGGGGGGGAAGAAGAATAGATTCAAACAGGAAAAAAATCATTGCACATTGTAAAGATAAGAACTGGGAACACCTATTTGTTCTTATTCTTTGATGTCAGATTCCAACTTGGCTCAGGTTGGATGTGATTAAGGAAAACAAATATATACACAATATATACTATATAAAAGACATTACGGTGGGTGTGTTGAGTAAAAATACACAAAAGGTTAAAGTTCCTGTTTTCAAGGAAGTGATATAGTCTAGAGGAAGAGCAGATAATGGGGCTACAGGGGGGATACCCTAGATATACAGAGAAAATCATGATTACATAAAACAGGGCCCTAGCCCTAACTGGTTTGGCTCAGTGGATAGAGTCTCGGCCTGTGGACTGAGGGGTCCCAGGTTCGATTCCGGTCAAGGGCATGTACTTTGGTTGTGGGCACATCCCCAGTAGAGGGTGTGCAGGAGGCAGCTGATCGATGTTTCTCCCTTATCTATGTTTCTAACTCTCTATCCTTCTCCCTTCCTCTCTGTAAAAGATCAATAAAATATATTAAACACACACACACACACACACACACACACACACACACACACACACACACAGGGCCCTTGATCACCATGTGGTTCTGAAAGCCCTCCTAGACTAAGTGTTTTATATCTTGAGTCTGGAAGTATAAGTACAAGATTTAGAAAGACTTAAAGAGTTGGTACTGAGAGTGGAAAACATCATTTGATAAAATATCACCTTCTGTGTGAAACTACTGTAGTTCTAAATTATTCATGTAAAAGTATGAAGCAAAGGAGTCTCTGAAGCAGAGACTGAGGCACTTACCTGGGAAGCTTTTTGTGCCTGGAGGAATATGGCTTTTTATCCTGAAGGCTACAGTGAGACAAGAAAGCATTTTAAGCATGACAATGATAAGATCCAATTTATATATTTTAAAAAAATTATTCAGGCCACTGTATAGGTTATAGTTTTAGGATGCCAAGACTTGAGGTAAAAGGCTGTTGTCCAAACCAGAGGTGATTGAGAGACTATACTAAATTGGTAGTCACAGGAAAGAGAAGGGAACAGCTACAAATAACACTTAGAAGATAATATATGAAAGACAGTGATAATTGACTAGTTGTGGGGAGTAAGAATGAGACGGATTTGGTCTTGGAGAAGAAGTGATTTAAGAAAGTATTACAGGGATCCCAACATGGGGGCTGGCCGGACGGCAGTGAGGGAGAGAGTGTGAGTAAAAGAGTGAGAGGGGAGTGTATGGACATGTATGGTGTGTGTTTGTGTGTGTGAGTGTGTGTGTGTGTGTGTGTGTGTGTGTGTGTGTGGCAGTTAATTCTCATAAGAATCTCTGGGCTGATAGATCGGGGTCTCCTGGACAGGGAGCCCCTGCTATGGCCACAGGCACTCCCTGGATGGCAGGGCTCTGGCACAGAAACCACACCATCATGAAGGGGAAAGCAGCAGAAGCCAGGAGCACAGGCTCATCACCACCCAAACTGGCCTTGGAAACTACCCCAACATGCGCAGTGAGATGCTTACCAACCATAACTTGCAAGGGACCCTTGCTGTGCCTTTACAGTGAGTCGCACACCAGCTGGCTTGGGACATAACAGGAAGTCGCACACCAGAGGAACTGTGTGCATGCCCAGGCTAAGGGACCAGATCCAGGGAAGGGAGTGCAACTCATGACAGAGACAATAAAGGTAAAACTCAAGGCAGACCCAGCCTCTGGGCTAAGGAGTCCCTGACCACTGGACTACCAGGGCCTTCAACCTCTTGGACCTCAATCAGGTTGCCCAGGGCCAGAAAGGGACAGTGACTCATATGTATCTGCCCTAGAGAAGCTTCACCAAGGATGGATACACCAAGGGACAAGATTCAACAACATCAGAGCAAAATCCAGCAAAACCCAATCTCACTGGCAGAAAGTCAGAGAACAGGACATCTGCAATCAGGTGGGCAGGAAAACACACCCACCATATTCTCTGAAAGCTAAACATTACCTCCCACTCCTAAAGCCCTGCCAGAAACAGACTTTTGAAGGATTATTATTGACAGCTGGCTGACAGGTAAAGGAGGGCAGAGGTAAAGCCGAGGGAGCCAGGGGAACATTGCTGAACCAGGCTTGAGCCACATGCAGCTAACAAGGCTATTTTAGAGGGCAGATTGACCCCTCCTGCTTGTGGCTAAGGCCTGTGGAGACAGGCACAAGTGTTGGGTCAGTTGATCAATGGATTTCCTGGAGCAGGAAGCAGCACATCCACAACAGCTTGCATGATGAGGTCAGAAATGAGTCACATAATCAGATAATGTTTGAGAAGACTCCATACAAGAAAGGGAAAATAACATTCAAGACCCAACTACATCAAGAGAACACAAATAACTCAAGTAGGGGGATCTCCTAGAACACCCAGCTCAGGAGATCTGAGAGACTGCACCACTGGGTCCCACAAAACACCTTCTACATAGGACTACCCCCCCAAAAAATCTGGGTGGCATAGCAGTTTGACATAGAAACAAATACAAAGGGAAAGCAAAAATGTGGAGACAAAGAAACAATCCCCAAAAGAGGGGGGGAAATGTGGAATTGCCTGAAAAGCAACTAATGAAATGGAGGCACATAACCTGTCAGACAAAGAATTCAACGTAAAAAAAAAAAAAATGCTCAAAGTCTGTTATTATCAGGGAGATGCAAATGAAAAATGACATCTGTCAGAATGGCTATCATCAACAAATCCACAAATGACAAGTGCTCGAAAGGATGTGGAGAAAAGAGAACCCTCGTACACTGCTGATGGGATTACAGACTGATGCAGCCTCTGTGAAAAACAGTATGGGGTTTCCTTAAAAAATAAAAAAATAGAACTGCCATTTGACTCAGTGACCCTACTTCTAGGAATATATCCTAAGAAATCAGAAACACCAATCAGAAAGGACATATGCACCCCTATGTTCACAGCAGTGTAATTTACAATAGCTTAGATTTGGAAATAGCTTAAGTGCCCATTAGCTGGTGAGTGGATTAAAAAACTGTGTTACATCTACACAATGGAGTACTACGCTGATGTAAAAACAAAAGAACTCTTACCATTTGCAACAGCATGGATGGACCTAGAGAGCATTATGCTAAGTGAAATACTAGTAAGCCAGTCAAAGAAAAATAAGTATTACATGATCTCAGTCATATGTGGAATCTAATGAACAACATAAACTGATGAACAAAAATAGACCCAGAGACATAGAAACATTGGACAGACTGTCAAACCTCAGAGGAAAGGCAGGGGAGGGTGGGTGGGTGGGTGGGAAAAAATCAACCAATGAACTTGTATGCATATATATATATATATATATATATAATAACCAATGGACACAGACAGTAGGCAGATGAAGGCCTGGGCTGGGGGTTGAGAGCAGGCTGAGAGAGGTCAATGGGGGGAAAAGGGGACATATGTAATACTTTGAACAATAAAGAATTAAAAAAAGAAGCTATTACATGTATTTGGGAATGTGGGGGGGAAAGTGTCTTAGGGTAGAGAGGAATGAACATAATTGGTTAAAATTGGTCTGTTAGATATCTAAAATTTTCAAATGGATAATAAAGTTTTGAAATTTGATAGTCAAGCTGGGCATGCAATTCATAATTAAAACCAGAGATCACCCAAGAAAAGTGAGAATACAAAAAGAGAGGAGCAGTAGGCCAAAGTCAGATCCCCTGTGTAACAAATGTGAAATGTCAACTAAGGATACCTTGAAGGAAGTCAGGCAGTAGGAGAACACGAGAGTATAGTGTGCTCTAGAAGTCAAGGAACTCTTGGTTCAACATTTTTCAAATTGATATTCCTTAGAAACATAGCTTTTGAAATATGTTAATGTGGGAAAAATGTATACTTTAATGTGTTTGGAAAATTCTGGGTTTAAAAATGTCACATGCATTGTTTTTTAATGGACTTTTCCAACTCTTTAACTTGTAAATAAATTAATATGTACTTCTCTAACACTTTGGCCTAAGAAGAGGTTTAGGGTGAAGCCAAAAGGAGTGAATAGAAATGAGGAACTAAGAGATAAAAACTGAAGTCTAGAAACTTCACAAAGAAAGGGAGATAAAGATCAAGGAGTAGCTGGAACTGACTGGGGACAGTATGACCAAATCCCACTTAGAAGAGTAATTGGCTTAAAGAGGATGAAAGATATATTTTCTGAAACTGAAGAAAATTTATGAATGCAGAGGCAGAAAAATCTTTAAACAGAGAAAGACATCAAGATAAATTACAAAATTTCCTTTTTCTCCAAAATATGAATACTTCATTAATTATAAAATCAGAATGGGCAAATGTTTTTGAATTTTTCTAGGAAGAGGCCAAATAACCATCCTCTCAAAGAGATGTGTGAAAGACTGCTATTCCACACTGTATAACCTGAGGTTTTATCTTTGATTTCTTAACCTAAAAAGTCTGACATTCAAAGCTTCACGTGTTTTTTCAGTTTAGTCTCACTACTCCCCTTTATATCCTAATCACTGGCCAACCTTATTTTCTCCTGTTCAAATTATCTTCCCCTCTTACAATTCTCTCTGCCCACATAACCACCTGTTAAATCCTACCTATCCATCACAATTCAGTTCAGAGGCCACTGCCTTATCCAGTCCCAGCTACACCCGTGCGCCTTCCCTCCCCTGTACCCCCACAGGTAGCTGGCAATCATCATAGTTCTATGAATGTCTATAATTTTTTTCTGTACCTTTCTTGGGAAGAGGTAGTAAAAAGCCCTGACTTTGGACTCAGATAACCAGTTGAATTCCATCTCTATCATTTACTAGTTGTATGACTTTCCCTACATTACTTTGCATAGTCTCAATTTCTTACCTGTAAAATAGAGATAACAGCAGTACCTATCTCATAGATCTGTTATGAGGAATAAGATTAGTTAATGTAAAGTGCTTTAACAATACTAAGCTAAATCCTCTCTTCCTTATGTCAAAATTATTCCTGTATGTATTATGTTTACTCTGCAGTATAAGTTCTTTGTTGGTGAAATTCATGTTTTATATTTACTATATTCTTTCTTGGTGCCCAAGACAGTGAATATTTTTTTGTTGACTACATGAATGAATGAATGCTGAGTTAAATATGCCTAAGCATTTAATTTACAAAGAGGGAACAACTTACTTACTCAGTAAAATATGGCAGTTATAAAATTTGCTACTTAAAAATAAATAGTATGCATATGATACAGCTAGAATAACCAATTACATTATAACTCTCATTTGTTCTCAGCATATCATATTTTTAAATTTATGCTTTCTATAAAATTCATTGTCTTGAATATTTTTAAATAACAATTTGAAATAAATTCCAGAAAAATATAAAACATGTAATCTATTTTAAGTGAGCTTTTTACTATGACATATACGTGCAACAATGGTGTAATTTTCTATAATCAATTCCATAAATACAGATTGCATGCTATGTGACAGATACTGTGTTAGATGAAGAAGATAATGCTGTCTTCAGATAGCTTATGCCAAATGAAAGAAACAGACTTCTAAACATATGTATTCAAGGTATTATAAATGCTGCAAGTAAAGAGGTTCCCAGGAAATTATGAAAACCTATAGGCAAGGCACTTAGTCCAAACAAAGGTTGCAAAGACATATTCTTCATTGTCTAATAGATTTAAATCATCACCTCTGGTTTATTCACTCAGCTAGTCTAGTAGGAATTTCTTCTTCTCCATCGTTAAATGATATCCTAGGACTATAAAACAGTCAGTACTCCTCCAGAAAGTGAAAAATGTATTCCATATGTTAACTAAATGTGACATAACGAGAAACACAAATGTCAGCTGACTCACCTATTGAATCAAGAGGCAGAACAAATGATCACATAAAATTCTCTTATTAGTATGTTTTTGTGCTAGAAAATAACTCTGATATTTTACTTAGAGTATATATGCTTTGTAAACTTTTTCTTTTATAAAGTCATTCATTGCCTTTGTTGAATATGCACTACTTTTGTTGGTTTATCTGTTCTGCAAATATATTCAAAATCATAAATGGTAGGTATCAGATTGTCTCTCAGTATTTTTAAAAAATATTTATGCCCTAGCTGGTTTGGCTCAGTGGATAGAGCATTGGCCTGAAGACTGAAAGGTCCCAAGTTGGATTCCGGTCAAGGGTACATGCCTGGGTTGTGATCTCAATCCTCAGTAGGGGGCATGCAGGAGGCAGCCAATCAATGAGTCTCTCTCATCATTGATGTTTCCATCTCTTTCTCCCTCTCCCTTCCACTCTGAAATTAATAAAAATGTATTTTAAAAATATATATTTATTATAAACACATTAAATAAGATGTAATTTTAGGTGTTAATGCAAAAATAGATGTTCTACCATGATTAACATATTTTGTCTTCAAAGGCTTTCTCTTTCTGTTTCAGACTATTGTATGTTGAGTTTTACCAAAGATTGGTTTACTCAGATCTGAAAAGATTAATGTGCCTTGTTAAGCACCTGTCTCATTTTTTACAGTAATAATATATATGAGGAAACTGAATCATTGGTTATTGTTAATCTCAGTCTAAGGATGGATTATGGTTAAGAAGTCAACAACAGGCACAAAGAGGCAATTTCTTCAGCACAGTGAGCTTTGTAGTATAAAATTTGGGCTTATAGAATGTTTATAATTGTTTTGGGTGTGTGTGAAAGGGTGTGCGTGTGTGTGAATCAAGGGAAGCGGGAATAATGCTGAAAGTTAAATTCATAACTCTTGAAGTATGTATTCTACTAGTTGGTCAGGTGATACTTTCCTAATTTAAGCAAAATGATTATATAACTATTTTCAAGCAAGAAAAGTTTTTGAAAATTTCAGAGGATCGCATAATATATTTGGACCATTATCAATATTCTCTGCATATAAGAAAAGAGTCATTGTCTGGAGATTGTATAACTGTGATTATTTTTTCCATGAAGCATTTTATTTTATTTATATAGTTATTTTTTGACACATCATTGCTTTTATTTTTATTTTTTTTTATAATTTATCTTTATTGTTGAAACCTTAAAGCATTTTAAATGTTTGAAACCCAGGGAACTATCCTGAATTAGAACCATCTAAGATTTCTGCAGCATTTTCCCCTTAACTTCCCTCTCCCCCAGGCACAGACACAAACACCTCTGTTTTCTTAATGCCTAATAAAGCTTTCCTGGGATTCCAAAACAAAGTTTCAACTTTTTCATATTCTTCACTAATTAAAGTTATTCTGAGATTAAAGCATTATATTCTTTTAGTTGTATGGGGAAATAATATAAGTTCAAAGTAATAATAAATAGTGTAGGTATGTTTAACTTACTTTGGCTGTGAGTTATTTTTCTACAAAATTTATCACTGTAAAAATAATTGTAAAAATTTACTTCCCTATATTTTTCTCTGAATATTTCTTTGGAATGATATTCTTTTGCACTAAAAATAAAGGATTTCCAATGTTATTTCTTCTAAATAATGTCAAGATTTTAAGTTTACTAATTTTACAAAGATTAGTCCATGTTTATATCCTAAAATAATAATCTCTTACATGTTCCAAAAACAAATTGAACATATGGTTTCCAAGTAACTGAGGTTGGGGAAAATCCATATTTTGTTAATATTAAACTAAGTTTAGAAAACATTCAAGTGTTTCTAAAATACATTATAACTCATGTACACTGTTTTTTGCAGATTCAAAGTCATCCATTACTTGTAACAATGCCAATTTTAATTAACTTCAATTCCTTGTCCCTATACCAGTATATAGGTTGAGGCAAAAGTAGGTTTACAGTTTTGAGTGGTAGAAACAGTGTTTATTCTTGTATTATTATTTATTAATTGTTGTATTATTAATCAACTAGAGGCCCAGTGCACAAAATTCGTGCATGGGGAGGGGTCCCTCAGCCTGACCTGTACCCTCTCCAATCCGGGAGCCCTGCGGGATTGGGCCTAAACTGGCAGTTGGACATCTCTCTCGCAATCTGGGACCTCTGGCTCCTAATCGCTCACCTGCCTGCCTGCCCTAATGATTCTGCCTACTGGCCTGATCCCCCTAACTCCTCTCCCCTGCTGGCCTGATCCCCCTAACTGCCCTCCCCTGCTGGCCAGGTCACACCTATTAACTATTTTTTTAAACCTTATCCCCTTCACATACAATGTATTTGACTTCCTTATTGGCTTCTCCCTCTCACACAATTTTTTTCTCTCCTTTATGTAATACTTTTTCCTACTTTTCATCATTTATAAACGTTTTTTTCCTCCTTATTTCCTACTTCTGTTCCATCATCCTTCTTCCCATCTTTCTCCTACCCTCCCTTCCTGCCCACATTCTTTCTTTCCTTTATCTTTACCCCCTTCTTCCCTCCCCTTTTCCTTTCGTCCCACCTTAATTTTTTTCTTCACTTCCTCCCTCGGATCTGCTTTGCTCCCTCCCCCATTTCTTCCTTCTTCTCATTCTCATTTTAAGCTCTACCAGCTCCTCTGTAAAGCTTTTCTTCCCTCTCTCTTTCTCTCTCATCCGAACTTTCCCATACATTCTTCTCTACTTGCTTCCACTGTTTTAATATATCTATCTATCTACCTGCCTAATTATTCACTATCATTTATCTTTTTTCTTTTCTGACTCCTACTTTTAAAATCTGTCCCCAGTATGCAACTATACTTGCTTTTCATTATAGTTGCTACAGTTCACTCACACATCCTCTTTCCTTCTTTAACTCTGCTCTCTACTGACTCCTTTATAAAGTTCTTCCCTCCCTCCTTCCCTTCTTCCCCATCCTCCCCTCTCCTTCCTCACTCTTTTACTCTTTTTATAGGCTAATTAAAAATTCTATGCTTTTAATCCACTCATCTGCTGATGGGCACTTAGGTTGTTTCCAAATCTTAGCTATGGTAAATTGTGCTGCTATGAACATAGGGGTGCATATATCCTTTCTCATTGATGTTTCTAGCTTCTTGGGATATATTCCTAGAAGTGGTATTACTGGGTCAAATGGGAGTTCCATTTTTAGTTTTTCGAGGAAACTCCATACTGTTCTCCAAAGTGGCTGCATCAATATGCATTCCCACCAGCAGTGCACGAGAGTTCCTTTTTCTCCGCATCCTCGCCAACACTTTTCGTTTATTGATTTGTTGATAATAGCCATACATATACACAATGGAATACTATGCTGCACTAAAAAAGAAGGAATTCCTACCATTTGTAACAACATGGATGGAACTGGAGAGCATTATGCTAAATGAAATAAGCCAGTCAGAGAAAGATAAATATCATGTGATCTCACTCATCTATGGGAAATAATGAACAACATAAACTGATGAAGAAAAGCAGATGTAGAGACAGGGAAGCATTGATCAGACTGTCAAACCTCAGAGGGAAGGTAGGGAAGGGTGGGGGCAAGGGGGAGAAATCAACCAAAGGACTTGTATGCATGCATATAAGCCTAAGCAGTAGACAAAGACAACAGGGGGTGAGGGCATGAGTGGGGGGGTGGGGTGGAAGTTTGGGAGGATAATGGAGGATGAGGACAAATATGTAATACCTCAATCAATAAAGAAATTAAAATGAAAAAAATATTTTATGCTTTTCGTCCTGTCTTAGTACTGACTGCTTTCCTCTCTGGGACATGTAGCCTCCTCTGTTTGGGCACTCGGGCCCCTCTCGTATCTGCTTTGAGGGGCCAAGCATCAATGCAGCTGTGTCTTGCCTACTGTGGCCCGTGCCTCCCCCCTCCAAGTTAGGGGAGGGTCCAGCCAGTCGGACCAGCATCCATCGTGGGGACTGCTGCATTATGTGAGCATGTGTGTGCATTCATGCACGTGTGAGGCTTTTCTCCCATTGAGTGCTGAAGGTGGGTGGGACACAGAGGCCTTTCCTGTGGTCTCCACGGTGACGGGGCCAGGTCCGCGAGGTCAGGTTGCGCAGTGGGAGGAGGCTTCAAGGTTGTGCCCTTGGGAGGATTGACCAGTGTCCTGGGCATCCCAGGGCCTGCCTGTGTGTCTGTGGTGGTGGGATCCCCACGTTGTTTACCCCCGTGGCCTGTCCAGGTCCAGTGCCTTACCTCGATGTCCACTGTCTGTTGTTGCGCCCCAGCCCTTTCTTTGTGTTGGGTCCACACCCTCTCGATTTGCATGCACGACCCCTCCCGGGGGTCACTGCAGATGCGCACACCCCCTACTTGGCATTTGCCCACTGCACCCCGAGAACTGGCCTTCTGCCATGCGGGTGTCACCGCTGGGCTTCCCCCCCACACATCAGGGGAAGGTTGGTGGCATCCCTAGGCAGAGTGCTCTTGGATGGGGCACAGTGTTGTGGGGATGTTGTCTGGTTTTTGCACCCGGGAGAAAAACAGGACCCAGGTGCCTGAGGCAGAGAAGCAAGCCTCACGCAAGTCCCCCTGATGTGCACGCAGCCTCCTGCTGGTCTGTCAATATGCAAATTGGTTTGTACTGTGACACCTTTAGGATCCAATTGCATATTACCTCTTTATTATATAGATATGAACAATTATTAATCCACTAGAGGTCCAGTGCATGAAATTCATGCATGCGTAGGGTCCCTAGGTCTGGTCTGCAATCAGGGCTGATCAGGGCCTTCCAGCTGCTGGCAGGGGCCTTCCTTTGTTATGTGCTGACCCCTGGTAGTCAATGCATGTCATAGCGAGTTATTGAACTCCCAGTCTCCTGGTCAAGCTCCCAAGTGGACAATTTGCATATTAGGCTTTTATATATATAGATTCTTTTTTGTTCTTTATATTGAAAATTTAATTGCCATAAATTACCTTTTAAAATTTTATCTTTATTGTTGAAAGTATTACAGATGTCCACTTCCCTCCCCCATTGACCCCCTCTACTCTGCACCCATCCCCCCTCCCTTAAGCCTTCACCACACTATTGTCTCTATCTATGGTTTATGCATATAAGGTTTTTGGTTAATCTCCCCCCCCTCAGTCCCCTCAGCCTTCCCTCTGAGATTGCTCAGTCTGTTCCATGCTTCTATGTCTCTGGATCTATTTTGTTCATCCGTTTATTTTGTTCATTAGATTCTACATATGAGTGAGATCATGTGATACTTGTCTTTCTCTGACTGGGTTATTTCACTTAGCATAATACTCTTCAGGTCACTCCACACTGTCTCAAAGGGTAAGAGATCTTTTTATTTTACAGCTGCATAGTGTTCCATGGTGTAAATGTATCCCAGTTGTTGTTTATTTTTTATTTTTGGTATAGCAAAGGTGGAGATATATATTTTTTCTCTCTTTATTTTATTGTTTAAAGTATTACAAATAGTAGTACATAGGTCTCCTTTTATTCCCAATTGACCTTCCCCCAGCCTCCCCTACCCCTTGGCACGTGCCCTAACCACCTCCCCCCACCCCCAAGTGTCTTGCGTCCATTGCTTATGCTTATATGCATGCATGCAAATCCTTTGGTTGATCTCTTACCTCACCCTCCCATCCCGCACCAGCCTTCCTGCTATAGTTTGACAGTCTGTTTGATGCTTCTCTGCCTCTGTATCTATTTTTGTTCATCAGTTTATAATGCTTTTTATTATCCATAAATGAATGAGATCATGTGGTATTTTTCTTTAACTGACTGGCTTATTTCACTTAGCATAATGCTCTCCAGTTCCATCCATGCTGTTGCAAATGGCAAGAATTCCTTCTTTTTTATAGCAGCATAGTATTCCATTGTGCAGATGTATCACAGTTTTCTAATCCATTCATCTGCTGATGGGCATTTAGGCTGTTTCCAAAGCTTAGCTATTATAAATTGTGCTGCTATGAACATAGGGGTGCATATATCCTTTCTAATAGGTGTTTCTGTTTTCTTGGGATATATTCCTACAAGTGGTATTACTGGGTCAAATGGCAGTCCCATGTTTAAATATTTGAGGAAACTCCATACTATTTTCCACAGTGGCTGCACCAGTCTACATTCCCACCAGCAGTGAAGGAGGGTTCCTTTTTCTCCTCATCCTCTCTAGCACTTGTTGTTTGTTGATTTGTTGATGTGGCACCTCACTGTTGTTTTGATTTGCATCTCTCAGATGATTAGTGAGTCTGAGCATGTTTTCATATGTCTCTTGCCTTTCAGAATGTCCTGTTTTAAAAAGTATCTATTTAGATCCTTTGCCCATTTTTTGATTGGGTTGTTAATCTTCCTTTTGTTAAATTGTATAAGTTCCCTGTAAATTTTGGAGATTAAACCCTTATTAGAGATAAAATTGGCAAATATGCTCTCCCATGCAGTGGGCTTTCTTGTTGCTTTGCTGATGGTTTCTTTTATTTTTTATTTTTTTAAATATATTTTATTGACTTTTTTACAGAGAGGAAGGGAGTGGGATAAAGAGTTAGAAACATCAATGAGACAGAAACATGGATCAGCTGCCTCCTGCACACATGCTACTGGGGATGTGCCCACACCAAGGTACATGCCCTTGACCGGAATCGAACATGGGACCTTTCAGTCCACAGGCTGACGCTTTATCCACTGAGCCAAATCAGTTAGGGCTGATGGTTTGTTTTGCTGTGCAGGAGCTTTTTATTTTGATGTCGACCCATTTGTTTATTTTCTCTTTAGTTTTCATTGCCCTAGGAGTAGTATCGATGAAGACATTGCTTTGGCATATACCTGAGATTTTCTTGCCTATGGATTCCTGTAATATTTTTATGGTTTACTGTCTTACTTTAAGTGCTTTATCTATTTTGAGTTTATTTTTGTGTATGGTGTAAGTTGGTGGTCTAGTTTCATTTATTGCATGTGTCTGACCAAATTACCCAGCACCATTTATTGAAGAGACTGTCTTGACTCCACTGAATGTTCTTGCCTCCTGTGTCTAATATTAATTAAGCATAATGGTTTGGGTCAATTTCTGGGTTCTCTATTCTATTCCATTGATCAATATGTCTGTTCTTGTGCCAGTACCAGGCACTTTTGAGAAGAGTAGCTTTGTAATACAGCTTGAAATCTGGTATTGAGATCCCTCCTACTTTGTTCTTCTTTCTCAGGATTGCTACAACTATTCAGGGTCTTTTTTTATTCCAGATGAATTTTTGGAGAGTTTGTTCTAGGTCTTTGAAGTATGCCATTGGTATTTTAATGGGAATTGCACTGAATTTATAGATTGCTTGGATAGTATGGACATTTTAATGATGTTGATTCTACCAATCAATGAACATGGTTTGTTCTTCCATTTGCTCATGTCTTCCTCTCTCTCTTTGTTCAGTGTTCTGAAATTTTCTGAGTACAGGTCCTTTATCTCCTTGGTTACGTTTATTCCTAGGTATCTTAATTTTTTTGTTGCCATGGTAAATGGGATTGCTTTTTAAATTTCTCTTTCTGTGAGTTCATTATTGGTGTATAGAAAAGCCATAGACTTCTGGGTGTCAATTTTGTAACCTGTTATATTGCTGAATTCATTTATAAAGTCTAGTAGTTTTTTGATGGAGTCTTTGGGGTTTTCTATATATAATATCATGTCATCTGCGAATAAGGACAGTTTTACTTCTTCTTTTCCTGTTTGGATGCCTTTTATTTCTTCTTCTTGTCTGATCGCCATGGCTAGTACTTCCAGTACTATGTCAAAAAGGAGTGGTGAGAGTGGGCATCCCTGTGTTATTCCTGTTCTTAGTGGAAATGGTTTTAGTTTTTGCCCATTGAATATGATGTTGGCTGTGGGTTTGTCATACGTGGTTTTTATTATGTTGAGGTATGATCCTTCTATTCCCACCTTGCTGAGGGTTTTTATCAAGAAAGGGTGTTGGATTTGTCAAATGCTTTTTCTGCATCATTAGATATAATTATACGGTTTTTATCTCTCAGTTTGTTTATATAGTATATCACATTTATTGATTTGCGGACAGTGTATCATCCTTGCATCCCCTGGAATAAATCCCATTTGGTCATGGTGTATGATCTTTCTAATGTAATGCTGGATTCAATTTGTTAGAATTTTGTTGAGCATTTTGGCGTCTCTGTTCATGAGGGATATTGGCCTGTAATTCTCTTTCTTTGTATTGTCTTTATCTGGTTTTGGGATTAGGGTAATGCTGGCTTTGTAGAAAGAGCTTGGAAGTGCTCCTTCCTCTTGAATTTTTTGGAATAGTCTGAGGAAGATAGGTTTTATTTATTCTTTGAATGTTTGGTAAAACTCCCCTGTGAAGCCCTCTGGTCCAGGGCTTTTGTTTGTTGGAAGTTTTTTGATTACTGCTTCAATTTCCTCCATAGTTATCAGCCTATTCAGATTTTTTTATTCCTCCTGGTTGAGTTTTGGAAGGTCCTATTTTTTTAGGAATATGTCCATTTCTTCTAGGTTGACCAATTTGTTGGAGTAGAGTTGCTCATAGTATTTTTTTATGATTCTTTGTATATCTGTGGGGTCTGTTGTTATTTCACCTCTTTCATTTCTGATTTTGTTTATTTGGTTCCTCTCTTTTTGCTTCTTGATGAGCCTGGCTAGAGGTTCATCAATCTTGTTTATCTTTTCAAAGAACCAACTCTTGGTTTCATTGATCTTTTGTATTGTTATTTTGGTCTCTATGTCATTTATTTCTACTCTGATCTTCACTTATGCTCATTCTGGGCTTTTCTTGTTGCTCTCTTTCTAATTCTTCAAGTTGCAGAGTTAGGTGGTTTATTATCATTTTTTTCTTGTTTTTTTGAGGTAGGCCTGTAATGCTTTGAACTTCCCTCTCAGGACTGCTTTCATTGTGTCCCAGAGATTTTGGATTGTTGTGTTTTTATTGTCGGGTATTTTCAGGATGTTTTTTATTTTTCTTTGATCTCTTTGGTAACCCAATCATTGTTTAATAGTACACTATTTAGCCTCCAAGTGCTTGAATTTTTGTGATTGTTTCTACTGTAGTTGATTTCTAATTTTATGCCATTGTGATCTGAGAAGATGCTTGATATGATTTCAATCCTCTTGAATTTGGAGAGACTTTGCCTGTGTCCCAATATGTGGTCTATCTTTGAAAATGTCCCAAGTGCACTTGAGAAGAATGTATATTCTGTAGTTTTGGGGTGGAATGTTCTAAAGATGTCGATTTAGTCCATCTGATCTAGTGAGTCATTTAGGATTGATATATCTTTGCCAATTTTTTGTCTAGAGGATTTACCCAGTGATGTTATGTACTTCTGTGCTCTTGCATTGGGTGCATATATGTTTAGCCATTTCTGTATTTTATGCCTGTGTTCCTTTCTCCATTTCTACTTCTTCTTTTCTCAGCATTCACTTTAGCATTTCTTGCATTTCTGGCTTTGTATTGATAAACTCCCTTAGCCTTTTTTTGTCTGCAAAGCAGACAAAATTGATTTCACCTTCAATTTTGATTGATAGACTTGCTGGATAGAGTATTCTTGGAATCATTCCTTTTCTCTGCATCACTTTGTATATCTCCTTCCATTCCCTTCTAGCTTGATGTGTTTCTATTGAGAAACCGTTTGATAATTTGATGGGGGATTCTTTGTAGGTAACTCCCTGTCTCTCTCTTGCAGCCTTCAAGATTCTCTCTTTGTCGTTTTTATTTACCATTGCAATTATGGTGTGTCTTGGTGTGGGTTTTGGGATTCATCTTGCTTGGGACTCTGTACTTGTGTAACTTTTTTCTTCCTCATATCAGGGAAGTTTTCTGTCATTATTTCTTCAAATAGATTTTCTAATCCTTGCTGCTCTTCTTGTCCTTCTGGGAGCCCTATTATATGTATGTTAGTTCGTTTTGCATTGTCCCAAACCTCCCTTAGGCTCTCCTCTTGTTTTTTACTTTTTTCTTTAGTTGCAGTTCAGATTGGTCTTGTTTCTGTACCTTATCTTCTAACTCACTAATTCAGTCCTCTGCTTCTTCTAGTCTACTGTTGAAACTTTCCATGGTGTTTTTCATTGTAGATATATCACTTTTCATTTCTTCCTGATTTTTGCATAGGTTGATATTCTCATTCATCCAGTGTATGAACTGTACAACCATTACTCTGAATTCTTTTTCTGTCATGTTGCATGCTTCTATTTCACTTATTTTCTTTTTTGGCGATTCCTCATTTTCTTTCCTCAGGGGATTGTTTCGTTGTCTCCCCAATCTAACTATCACCAGAAGGTTCAAATGTCAAGTTGCAGGGGTCTGGGCCATGTGCAGTGGGAGCTTTGCACCCCCCGAGTATCACTGAAGAGCTCCAACACCAGATGTGTGGCTGCTGTGGGTTGGTGGGATCCACACTCACCTGGGATCAGAGTCTCCGGCACTTAATGTGGCTTTGTGTGCACCCCTAGAATCAGGCACCCCACCTGCACCATGCTTGAACAGAGACCCTGCTGGCATGTGCCAAAAATCTGAGTCCCCTAGCGTATTTCAGGAGTCAGATGCCCTCTGTGTCCATGCTGAGAATCGAGTATCAGAGTCTCTGTTGCTTGGTGCAGCCTGGAGCTGAAAATCAAGGTCCCTGTGTGCACAGGCACCAAAAATTGGCATCGCTGGCTCTTAGTGTGAATGCACTGGCAATCAGGGATCCCAGGCACACACGATGAGAAACAGAGTCAAGTCACTGGTGCTCAGTGCTGCCTCTCATGCAGAAAATCAGGGTCCCTGGTCTGCTTGGGGGACCGGGTTGCACAGTCACACTGTGTTGGCAGGAGGTCCACTCCTGCCCTGTAGAAAACAGCCTTCCATGTGTGCTTGCACTGAATCAAAGTCAGGTGGCACTGCTGCCCTTTGTGGATGTGGAGTCTGGTCATGCTGGTGCATACTGCAGGAAACAAACTCCCCATGTCCGTGCACCCAGGCTCAAATTCAATGCAGCCGCCCTGTGTGGGTATGGGGTCTGGTTGCAGGAAACAAACTACCCGAGTTCGTGCGCCCAGGCTCAAATTCAGCACTGCCTCCCTGTGTGAGTGTGGGGTCTGGTTGTGCAGGTGTGTGCTGCTGGAAACAAATTCCTCGAGTTTGCATGCCATGGCTCAAAATCAGTGCAGTCTCCCTGTGTGGATACGGGGTCTGGTCATGGGAAACAAACTCCCCAAGATCGCGTACCTAGGCTCAAATTCAGTTAGAGCCACTGCTGCTATGTGTGGGCAGGAGGCCTGTTTGCATGGAGAGGGTCTGACAGTTCCTATGCCACTGCCACAGGCCAGCGGGGAGGGGGATTGGCTCTGTGACTCACAGAAATCTGCGGCCGGGGTGCCTGGGGTCTTGGTGTCCGTGGGTCTGCAGCTGTGGTCGCAGGTCTTTTATCTGAGTGGCTGTAGGGTCTCAGTTTGCGACTGAGACCAGATTGGGTAGTGGCGAGACTAGGATCCTAGTCTCAAGCAGTTCTGTTCTTCAAGATGGCATGGTCTCTGTGCAGGCGTTTTCCTCCCCAGAGTGTTTGCAGTGACAGCCGGGTTTCACTGTCTAAGACTGCCTGGTTTGACAGCCCCTTGGAAGACCTGCAGGATCTAATTGTCCCTCGCTCTCAAACACCCACACAGCACACATCCACACACTCCTCTATTGCTTCCTCACTCTCTCACACACTTTCCCTCCCTACCTTCTTGCCTGTCTCCATCTTCATTCCCCCCAGTTGTTGTTTTTTAATTCATTCATCTACTGATGGGCACTTGGGCTGTTTCCAGACCTTCACTATTATAAACTGCATTGCTATGAACATAGGGATGCTTATATTTTTTCTTATTAGTGTTGCAGGTTTCTTAGGATATATTCCTAGAAGTGAGGTCACTGGGTCAAATGGCAGTTTCATATTTAATTTTTTGAGGAATTTTTTTAGTGGATGCATTAGTCTGCATTTCCACCAGCAATGTACTAGGGTTCCCTTTTCTCCACATCCTTGCCAGCATTTGTGGTTTGTTGATGGTAGTTCGCCAAGAGACATATGAAAAAATGCTCAAAGTCACTAATCATCAGAGAGATGCAAATTAAAATGACAATGAGGTATCACCTCACACCTGTCAAAATAAATTGCCTTTTAATTGCTAGAATGCTATTGACTCCCCCTCCCCCAAAATGATTAATTCCTAGTGTCTGAGAAGAAGGAAAGCAGCCCCTGAACTCTGGAAAGTGGCCTGGCCTTTAAAACGGAGGCTTTGGTATTGTTGGGAGTTGGCCTGGAGCTTATAGCTAGACCATGGTGATCTCCTTTTGGACATAGCCTCACAGAACACCAACATCAGACAAGGTCACGTGATAATGATGTGAGGCAAAAACAACCAGACAAAAACAAGTTAATTCTGCATACTACCTAAATATTGAACATCTCATCTGGCTAATAATATGAGTGACTGCTACTTCTTTGCCAATTACAGCTGCTTTGATCTAGTTCTCCCTCCCTTTAGATAAGATTTGTTAAGACACCCAATCAGAATTACCCCTGCTTCATGACAGAGTCCAAAGTCCTGCTTCCTTCCTTGAACCCTTCCCAAAATCATTTAACCAAAGCCCAAATCATTTAACCAAAGCCCAAATCATTTAACCAAAGCCCAAGTCCTTCCAACACCCACTTGCTAAGTCACACCATTTCCTATGTCACCCTTGTTGCAATGAGCAACAAACCCAATTTTTTCAATTACAGATGTGTTTCTGGTGGTCTTTGGGCAAGAGGATATTCTCACATTCATAGCTGAAAATTGTGAATATTGAACTATAAATTTTATGTAAAATAATTTTGTAAACTATAAAGTTCTATTAAAATTTTGATGTATTAAGATTTCTAGGCTTAGAATTTTGTTTTCAGTAAATTCATCCAAACCCATAAGTGTTTTTTTAACATTCTACTTTTAAAATATATTTCATGAATAGTTCCCTTCTCAAATATATAACATATGTTATTTTCTACTCTAGTTTTACCATCTCAGCGGATTAAAGACTCTATGGCTATAAAGAGAATTTATTCTTTTAAAGATTCTTTGCACTATGCTTGGGAAATGAACTTTGTTTTAGTTCAGATTTTAAATTAGCATTAAAATGAAAAGTTATATCCCTATCCTTCTTTCAAAAATAGTAATGGATCAAGATTTCTTAAACATTATATTCCCAATTCAAAAATGTAAATGATTTTTATTTTTCTGTAATTACCACTTTAGAGGATGCAGCTTTAAACTATTATAGGCATCAATAAGGTGAGGAGGTTTTGTCCCATCCATTTGCTTAACCATACTTTATTATTTGTCACTTATATGCATTGTATTTTATTTTTTTATTGCTATAGTATTGATTGGATTGAATATATCTACATTATATTTTGATAACATTATATTTTATCCCTTTATTGCTATAGTAGTGATTGGATTGAATATATCTACATTCAGGCCCCCAACTCACTACAGTAATCAAAGTTAAAGGTTAAATTTTTACCAATTTATCTTCTAGAATAGAACCTGCTGGATCACCATTGCTCTTGCATCCAGAGATGCTGCCCCTTTTTAACTTTTTTTTTTTTTAAGGGATGGAGGCTTTCAAATATTCACATCTTCCAGATGGAAGGTCTACTGGTTTGTGATTGTGCATTATGTAAATATCTTAATATGAGATCCCTAAAATTATGAGGCCCTCCCAAAAGGGATTAATGTATACCCCCTCTCTCTATTGCTATAGTGGATTAACTCTGCATTCTCTCTGTGACTGGTTTGCTACAACAAAAAGACTCAGTGCTCTTTAAACATGTAATTGGAAGTTGTAATTGAATACTAGTATTTCCAAAGGACAAGGGTAAAAATGACACACTATTAAAGCTGAGCATTTTATGACGTGTCTTTCTTAAAGAAGGACCCATTTGAAGCCCTTTTATAAGCCCCCAGAAAATAGCAATTCAATAGAATAAGATTGGAGTAAAATCAAAAGGTAGTGCAGTGTCCTTTCAGAAACACAGAGAAACATGTAGAGAAAATGTGTTACCTGTTAAAAGTTTACAGAACTGTATTTGAAATTCATAATATATTTTAGTAATATATTACTAAATCAGTGTGCATGGTTTTCATAATGTGTTTCATGATGTATTTTCAGTTTTTCCAATTTAATTGTTTAGATCTGTTGAATTACTTTTTAAGAGAAAGAAGCAGTTTCCACTTTTTATGTTTTTGACCATTCTTGGACTCCAATTGCCAGAAAACTTTATTAAACCAGAAAGCACTATCCTTCTGTGTTTACAATAAGGACTTTCCTAAGGTTTTATTTAGCAAGGCCCAACAATGAATAAGAAGATATTTTGTTTCTGATGTGAATCACATCACCTTCTTTCTCACCTTGTCCTAAATAAAAGTAAACCTGGGTTTCTCCAAAGGGAAATCGAAGAGTGGCATCCAAAGGAGTCCTGGTAGTTTAAGGGTTAAGGGAGCCGGTTGGATGCCCCTGACTTTGGGGATTTTGAGCTGGGCTTGGGAGAGGGGCGCCTCTGAGCGCCCGTACTGACCCTCCAATGAACACAAAGGAGGGCCTGGGGAATAGAAACCCAAACCCACTTGTAATCATACAAGAGATTCAGGCATAATTACTTGAGCAACCTAGATTAAGATTGATGAGTCTTTAAAGTGGCGCTTCAGATCGACCGCTTTGCCCTTTGGAAAGAAAAACCTCATGGAGCCAAGGTGGACCCCTGACTCCGCTGGCTCTGAAGCGGAAGCTGCAGGCCCGAGACCCCAGCCGGGCCCCTTGCGGGCTCCAGGCGGGGAAAGAGAAAGCAATAAAATAAACGAAAGGGTTTAGTGTTAGCGACCAGGCAGACAGTCACGGTCCAGGGTGTAGGCTGACACTGACAGTTTGCTTCACAGCCACCCCTTTAAGCGCGACGGAAGCCGGCCTAGTCCTTTCGGTGCCTCTGGCGACAGAAAGGCCGGCTTTGTGCGGCTGGTGGCGAATTCCTGTGTGCTTGTCCCCGGGAGCGCGGCCACCTCCACGGCCAGCTCCCGGCCTCCCGCGCTGCTCCTGTGGCAGTGGCCGTGGCCGTACGAGCCTTAGTGTCCACAGGGGACCCTCCTTTTATATCACTGCTTTGCTGTTATTGTGACTCCTTTGACTAAAACTGCAAGTGAGGGGGGAACGGAAGGGAATGTAATGCGTCCTTGCTACAGAAGAACGGACGTTATTTCTGATTTCCTTGTCTGTAGTCCAGCTAAGAATGCCTCCCCTTCGGGGAATCTTAAACGATCTGCTAAGTAACCCCCCTTTATACTAGCCTAATATGCGAAATTCTTAATTTTCAATTTTAACTCAGATGGAAGGGGTTTGAAGTGAGCACCTTAGTACACACATTGTCTAAACATCTTTTGCTGCAGCTTGCTTAATTCCTCTAGTTTAAAAAATAGAGAATTAGAACTTTTCGGACGTTTTCCTGAGAACTGTTTTGTTCAAATGTCTTAACAATTTCATCACCTTTTGAGTGGCTTTCTGTTAGAAAAATCACTGCTATACGTTCTTTTTTTTTTCCTACTTAAGAAATGTATTTAATGTCCGTGTGTGCGCGCGTATATGTGTATGTGGCACGCCTCGGGACACCGATATTAATCCCCTGCATGATGCAAACCCGTAGTGCCGTGGACTTTCTATATTACCATCCCCTTTGCTTCACACCCTCCCGCCCAGCCCTTGGGGAGCTCTGCTGCCTGGTTTACGGGGCTTTACGCAAGGACTCTTTCCTTCCAGCAGTGATGACTGCCTAGGGTGCTCTGTCCAGAATCGGGCCTCGGAGAGTCCGTTCTGCACTTTTCAGTTAATCGCAGCGTCTCACCAACCATGTAGGATTACTAGGAGGAGGTTGCAAACTCATTTACTAAGGGTTACTTATTCGGTTCTCTGGCCTATTGGGTTTTTATAAGAAGTATTTATTTCTAGTGTCGTTTTAAGGTAATTGTGAAAGCTAAGCTGACCTTACTTATCTCGCATGAAAGGAACTTGCTACATAGTATAGGCACCATCTTTTCGGGGCATCTTTAAAAATAAAAGCCTGTGGTACCCCTCTGAGAGGGAGCCAGAGAGAATCACAGGGACTTAGCCTGACTAGGGTGTCCTTGTCTTTCAGGCCCAGTCGTCCTCAGCACGCCTGCCCAGCTCATCGCTCCCGTGGTGGTAGCCAAAGGGACTCTCTCGATCACCACGACAGAAATCTACTTCGAGGTAGATGAGGATGACCCTGCCTTCAAAAAGATCGACTCTAAAGTGAGTTAAAGTGATTAGGCTACAGGACTGGTGGCTTTGTGGGAGGAAATGTTTTTCAATTTTGCTGAGTTTTAAATGACAGTGGGGGAGGGGAGCAGATTCCCATCTTTCTCATAGAAAATAAAATGAGTTAAGTAACACATGCTTTATTTTATGAGATTGAAGACTATATTAACGATTTTAAATTCTGTATTACCAGAGCAGGCACATTTTAACAGTCTATGAGTGCCTTTGTGTGCATTTGGGCAGATTTGGTAGTTAAGCCAATTGCTCCCAAGTCCCTGCGGTACAGCGTCTCAGGCTCTCTGAGAAGACTGGGAAGGGTTTTATGAAATTTCTTACTGAGATCACTTTTAATTTCCAAAAATGTAGATTGCAGTGTGAATTATTATTGATTGAAATGTTATAAGGAAACTGCAGGGAGGGGGATGCATTTAGATATAAATTAATCTCCATTATTACATCCATTTTTTATTTCCTGAAATAAGAATGGGTTTTACATGTGAATTTGAAAGGAAGAGAAACTGATTATCTGGAAAGTTTTTACTTAAAATGTGTATATAGTATATAGTGCTGGGATGTTTAAAGTTTGTATTCTTCTCTGGGTATAATGCCAGAAAATACACATTTGGAAGATTTGAAATGCATATTTTGTTTGTTTTTTATGTCTTGTGTAGATTTAAAAACCTGAATATTAGGGCAGCTCTACACTTCCGCACATTCTTCTGCAATCAGTTTTATTGTTATTTTAGCTTGTATGTTATGTACAATTTGTAAACTTTTTTTCCTGAGGTTAGGAATTCAAGGACAGAAGTGTCATGCTAGATATTTAAGAATTATTTTACAAATGTCTTCCTTTAAAGTAGTTTTCAGAGACAATTATTCTAAAATAGTCAAAGACAAATGCTCCCATAGATCCAGAACTTTGTCCTTTCTATTTAAATTTTATATAGAAATAAAGCATTATAAAATGCTATTTGTAGAATAGCAATTGAAATTCTAAAATTTACCCCCACCTGAATTAACTAATAACCTTAAGGTCATAGGTAATTCGCTCTTCTCAGCACTTGTTGACTATTACAACACTCTCTGAAAGATTGTTACAGGACTTCTTTCACTTCTAGATCCAAAAGAATTGGATTTTACAAGTAAGTGTAAATATAATGTATTTGCCTTAAGTAATTTAACATTTGTCTTTATGCTTTTATTATTACCTAGCCCTATAAAGTAAAAAGGAATTTTGGATTTCTGATTAATTTACTCAGCTATTTGAACACTGCATAAATAAGGTCTGACATTAACTGGTCAGAAATTATCTTCATTTTATTAGCAAGCATAGTTTTCATTTAAAATTTCAAAATTTTCATGATTTTAATTAGTTCATTTCTGTGAGTTAGTCTGATTTTTAACTCAGCAGTCTTCATTGTCATAACATTTTTCCCTTATATCATCAAAAATGGTACAGAAATACTAACTTAGAAGAGCAAGCTTTAATGGGTAGATTTAAATTATGTCTGTCATGGAAAGAAATAGTCTTATAAGTAAGTAAGAAAGTGAGAGCATACTGTTATCTTTTGTAGCTCCTCAAAAAACATTGTAATGTTTAAAATATTCAAGTGGGTTCAATTTTCAAAATGAAGTATTACATCTTTTCAAAGAAAAATAATTTAAAGTGACACACAACTTTTATTTTACCTCTTTATTAGCTTCTAATTAAATAAAAACCAGCAACAGAAATTAAAATCTAAATCTCAAAAGTAATTATCCAGTGTATTTCAAGTGCATTTTTCAAATATATAATTCAGATATTCAAGCGTTATTATATATGCTGAATTCAAATTTCTTTGACTATATTTAAATAACATTTCAAGTATATTTATGGAATGTTAGAAATAGAACAAGCAATATATTTGAAACAAAATGTAAACTTTTAAAAGTTCAGACACTTTCAAAGACAGATAAAGTATGGGGAGGAAATCTACCTTTAAATGTTATCTTTGTTAGAGGAAAATGTCTGGAAGTATCCAAAATGGCAATTAACTTCTGTTCACCAAATCACAAAACACAAACATCCACACTTCAAAGACAATGTTCGATCACAATATTTGTTACAAATAAAAATATACATTACACTTTCCTTCAGATGGCATATCCAAGTCATGTTTACTCACAGACAGATGCACCTAAGTCACCAAGATTGCTATAATCCTTTGAGAGTTAGGCAGAGTGTTCTCTGTGATCTTGCATTACAGCTGGGTTGTTTTCAGGGTGTCATTGTGTACTTTCCAATAGAATTATGAAATCCTTTGTAAAGAAGTCTCTAATACTTGTGGGTTGGGGTTTTCCTTTATCTGCTTTCCCCACTGTTTTTCTCCCCTTGGAGGGGTGGGTGAGATGATACCTAAGCATTGTATTATTCCTTTCTAAGGAAAAGATTGTTTGCACTGTCAAATGGTATATTAGGTATAGAACAGGAAGTGTACACTTAATTAGGATTTTGAGAAGAGTAATCAAGTTTCGGCTGTTCTCTAAAGTTTTTCCAAACTTTTTGGGTTGGTCAGGATCTCTCTTGCCAGTCGCCACGTTTGTTTAGCAGCGTTCTCTAGCGCAGAGTGAGGTTTGCCTTGAAACAGGTCTAGGTTAGGTAGGAAGTAGTGAGGGCACCGCCGGCACTGCAGACAGGAGATAAGTTGCAGCAAAATGCCATTGAGCCGATCGCCCAGGCAAGACTCGTCCCAGTCGGACTCCCGAGGATGCTTTTCACACTCATAGGAAACCAGAGTCTTCATGTGGTAATTGTTCAGGGGCTGGCCAGGCAGTTCCAGGTGGCGGTCCCGCAGGGTTTTGAGGATGGACAGGCATTTCTTTCTGCAGCCCCCCATCTGCAGTCTGTTCTCCGCTTCCGCGAACTGCAGCACCCAGGCGTCGCTCTCCGCCGAGCTCTGCTTGCCGGCCAGGGAGTGGCACTCCTTGGACAAGAGATTGAACCCTTCCGCTTTGACCTCCGCCACCCGGTTGGGTCCCGGCCAGGGGATGTGGGGAAGTGGCCAGTGGGCAGCACTCCTCGGCCAGATCCCGGTGCATTTAAATGCAGGGGTGATCTGAACCACATACCGATCTCGGATTCGCAGTTTCACTTCGCTGGTGTCTGCCACCATCTTTACCACATCCCTGTAGCTACATTTGTCCACTGCTTGAGCCACTAACGTCTGAAACCTGGACCGGATTTTGCGCGCCGAGAGGTAGCCGGAGGCGGTAATGAATTCCACCCAGAGGGACATGCTCCTTTTACGCCCGTCGCTCAACTTCAGCACCGCGCAGCCGGGCAGCGAGCCGTCATCCACAAAGTTAAAAACCCCCATTTGGTTAAGGTAAAGCACCACCTCAAATTCGGTGGGGGAGATGACCTCCAAGCCCTCATAGCGGTTGTCCATTTCGTTGAGGGAGCTGATAAAGCGGGGCTCCTGCACTTCCACTTCTTTCAGCACGTCGGACACGACTTTGCAGACTTCCCGGATAGTTTTAGCAATGGCAGCTTTCCTGGCTTGGCATTTTTCGTTGTAGTATTTGTTCAGATGGTACACCAGCTTGGCCTGGGCCGCGATCATGTTGGGGCAGAGATCCGGATTGTACACCGGAGTCTCGCAGTAGGCTGTGGGATCCAATGCGGCTGCTACAGCTGGAGCCAACTTCGTGCAGAAACAGCCCAGCGCTCTCAGAGCGTCTCCAAACCGGTCCCGACGCGCCGCTGCGGGGGTTCTAGTTGCCGCGGTCCCCTCCTTGTGTCTAGGCGCCCAGCGACTCTTAAAGTGAAACACTGTCCCCCTCCCCCTTTCTCGGCCTCTCTTCCTCTTTTAAAGAATCCTGGTGGGAGAGAAACGCATGGAGAGAACCCCTTCTCAGTTATAAAAACAAAGTTGCGCTGATACCCAGCAAAGCTCTTCAGGAGTCAAAATAAACCCTTTCCGTCTTTATTTACCCTTTCCGAGAGTCATTGTGTGTGCAAGACTGTTAATCAGGTAGAGGAAAAGTGTGCTGAGTGTGTCAGGGGTGAGTGTGCGTGTGTATATGTCAGAAGAAGCTGCTGTCGGTTTGTCTCAGAGCCCAGACGCACTCGTGTGGAAATTATAAAGGCAGGGCCAGGCAGGCTGGCGGCCAATCGCCACTGGGCTCGTCACGACAGCCTCCTTCGGCTCCAGCCAGGCTAATTAATCCCCCTCATGGATATAGGCACAGGAACTAAAGGTAGGAGGCTGCTATAGGCAGAAACCCACCGAGGCCACCTAGACACTTTTGGAAATCAAGAGGAATCTCTCAGCTTTGGTATTACTTGAAGCATACTGACATTTTGAAAAACACTTGGCAAAATGGTACTCTTGGTGCTGAAAACCCTATTTGTCTTTTTACCGCTGAAATGCATATACAGGTGTATGAATGGCCGTTCATCAATTAGTGAACTAGTTGGGGTTTTCTAAGACAAGAGTCACTAACTTACATTTAGAGGAAGAAGATCATTAGTGTCTGTTAATCCTGGAGGTCTTTTAAAATACAAGTTGAAACTTTGCTCTTTCCTGATTATGCAGGTTGGCTTTCTGGATGTTCCTATATGTTAGAATGATTTTTAAAAATATTATGCAATGTGTTGGGGCAGATCATGTTGGGGCAGAGATCTGGATTGTATTTGTACCTCATTTACAGTTATTGAGAGGGATCCAAAAGTTATTGCTAAGTGTGTTATATATTGTCTACCCCACTTTAAGTTAGGGTGTTTAAAAAATCTTTAGTACACTTCTCCCTCCTCTTTGTACTGTGGTAGGCTTGCCCAACATTACAAGTGGGACACTAAGTTTTGTATGCATTGATAGAAATATTTGAAAAATCAGTTACCTCTGTGATGGAGAGATTATTAACATATGTTCATAATGAGCTGTATGTGAAATTCAAGGAAGGTAATTGAAATGAGACCTACTGGCAGACACCTTTTCTGAAAATTTGCAGGTTTGGGTTTTCTTGCTCATTTTTACAGATGTATAATTAAGGATATATCTCCTCTCTTAAATGTCTTTAGTGCTGACCTGACAGTAGACTTCTAATTTTATATGACTGTAAATGATTTGATTAAGGAAAAATGATTAAGATTTTAAAAGAAAATTAATTTACAGTCATCCAAGATTTTTAATTAAATATCATTTTGGGAAAATTAGAAAGAAACCAACATTTCCAAATTTGGAACCTTGAAACAGAGGAGGAAATGGATTTATATAGAATTTTTTTGTGGTACCAATTATGTCCTTAATGTACTAGTAAAGAAATACTACTTAGGGTTATGCAGTGGTTTTAAAACCTAGGCAGATTTTTAATCGCCAACCTTTAATTTAGATGCCCTCTCTTTCAAATTAAGAATATTTCCAGCAAAATCCTCTAATGCCTGGTAACAATTTTGTAGGCACTTTCTTTCAGAGCACCTTTTAGCAAGATTCTTGTTCAGGGCCCCCAATTTTTATTCAATCTTTTGATTGGGAGGCGGGGGTGGCGACAGCCGAGCATCACAAAGCCACCTATTATTTACTTTCTCATTATCCAAGAGAGATACATTCTGATTTAACTTAAAATAGTACATTAGATTTGGAGCTTACAGCATTCATCTGCGCTATTCCTGGAGAACCTTCCATTCCCTTAGGGACTGGGGTTGGGATCACCGAAAGCCCCTCCCCACTTTGCCGGCTTTGCGGGTGAATGCACCGCTACCTTTTGGCAGTTGGAAGAGGAAGCAAATCTGAGCGGAAGAACCCACGGCCACTAAGGCGAAGATGTGCGTTGGTCTCTGGGGAAAGCCACCTCTGTGCTTCATTCAGCGCAGGTCCCCATGTACTTCCCCTGGTCCCCTCTCCCGCTACTCCGCATTTCCGGGCCGTCCTTTCCCCTCTCTGTTCTCAATCCCACAGGCTTTATTTCTGTAAGCCGTTATTTTAAAACCTTACTCAGTGTGCCGGGTTTCTTCGCGTCCTCTGAAAGCCTCCGTCTCTGCCCACGCACCTCAGCCCTGGACCCACATGTGGTTGAAGCCAAACTGGCGCTTGCTGACCGCTGGCCACGGTCCCTGCGCCCTGCGCGCTCCCCCTGGGGTTCAGGATATAGTTGCTTGGATGGGACTCACCTCTCAATTTCTTGGGCCACCTGCATATTTCCCCGGTTATCGAGAACCTGACGCAGCCTGGGACGTGGAGGCCCGAGGCCGTTCCGGGGACCGTGGCAGGGCCGTCCAGTCGGGTCTAACGCAAAGGGCGGGAGGGTGGCCGGCGGGCCTTGCTGCAGCCAGGCGCGCAGGTGGCGCATCTTCAGGGCGCACTGTGAGGCTTAATTGGGTTAAAGCAGCTAAACACTGAAGCACTTTGTGCAAACTAATTGGTGTAACCGGGGCCTTTTCCTAACGATTTGCACTTTGAAGAAGAAAAATGGATGTTGAGAAAAGGACTAAGAAACGCGTTAGCCCTCCAGTGTTCCAAGAAAGTGAAGTCCTTCCCCTTCAAGGACACCGGTAGTGTTTACTGATCTGCTTCCTATAGCACCCTGCTTCGCCCAGGGCACTGACAGTGATTTACGTAACATAGGACTCACCCACCCGCCATTATCGC
Source organism: Corynorhinus townsendii (assembly GCA_026230045.1). Classification (NCBI taxonomy): domain Eukaryota; kingdom Metazoa; phylum Chordata; class Mammalia; order Chiroptera; family Vespertilionidae; genus Corynorhinus; species Corynorhinus townsendii. The sequence goes on from JAPDVU010000003.1 coordinate 103,249,989, forward strand.
TGGGTGTAAACTATAATACTCCAGTGCAAGTGCTGCTTGTTGCGGCATCACAGTAATTTTAATTTGAACACGTGAAATGAATTGCTTTCTGTATCTGAACCTTTCCAAAGATCTCATAAACCTCTCAACTATTGAAGGGAAAATCAAACTGTTCTGAGGAGTGTGCTTTCTATCCCTTACTTCTTCTTTTATTGAAATAACCTATGGAGAGGAACTTAAGAGATATAGGAAAATTTTGGTATAATTTAGCCTTTTTAAATCAAGGTTTTGGAGTTAGATTTGTTTTATGGGAGTAACTTAACTATTGTATAGTAAAAATTTTTTTGAAATATCATTTGCCCCATTGAACCACTTACTTCAAATGATTACTTAATACATGGAGATAGCTTAAAATCAATTTATTTACTTATATGAAAACTTTACAAAACAACTCGAATGACACCAGTCTTATATGTTTTTACTATGAATATAATCTTAGTACTAGAATAAAAGCTTGTGTGTGTCCCATGCTTTAGGATATGTGTTAATTGTTTTCATTGGTATGCTATGCAGACATGTTTGACATGAGCTAATAATAGAATGATAATTGAAGAAAACTGACCTAATTGAAGGGGGGAGGGAGGAATCAAGAACCTCATGATTTAATGAAAATTTAAGATGCTTACATTTGAATAGTATTTGGAATTTTAAGGACTAACCATTTCGATTTTTTTTTCCCATTTCATTTACCTAGTTTACTAGGCAGCCTTGATTTAAAAGATACCACTTAGGAAAAAAAGTCCAAAGAAGTTACAAGCTTACCATTATCATAAATTTTGGTACTTATTAATGAATATAAAACAAATACTGTGATTTTTAACAATTCAAATCATTCAAAATAACAATAGCAAAATATTTTTCCGTAAGTGCTATTTCCTAGGTAACTTATCCCCATTTTGTTTTATTATATTATGGGATAAACAAAGTAATATAAAAATAGTCACCTTATTAGGTTTAAAGAAAAAGTCTATTATGTTGAGAAATGTAGAACTGCAAGGTTTGTATTTTTTAAAAATTCTAATTTAAATTTGAATTACATGTTCATAAATTTAAGCACTTGTGACTTTTCATCTGGAAAAATTTATCTGTTACTGGATGTGCATACACATGTTAAATGTTCACAAATATATTGTTTTGTGTTTTTTCATTATCTGCTGGTTGCTATTCTGGTCCCAAATATTCATGAATTTAAAGCTTTATTTTTTAATATGTGCTTATTACACTGGGGAGATAAAAAGAATATGAAGTTGAGTTTATTGAATTATTTATCCCTATTGCTGGAGTGGCTTTGAAGGCTTATTGTAACCATTTGATTTCTACCCCCCTCTTCTGTCTTCCTTCCTTCCTTCCTTCCTTCCTTTTTTCCTTCCTTCCTTCCTTTCTTTTTCTTTCTTTTAAATGTACCCAGGCTACTTCATCTGTTTTATCCTGCCAGACACAATATATTTCCTTTTTTTTTTTTTTTTTACACTAGAGAAATTAAAGACAGATATTTGTACAGGGTTTTCTTTATGTGTCACATTAAATAAAGTAAAATACAGGGAGTTTTTCTGGTAATCTAATTTGGTGGCATCCATACCTTTTTTCCTAGTATAATAACATTTGACTCCTGGTATAATAACATTTGAAACAAAGTAACTTGAGAGCTTCAAAAGTTTCAATGATTTCTTGAAATAGTTATTTTATATTTTAATATCAGGTTTATGACAAAGTAAAGCATAGAATTGAGGTCACTGTACAATTTAGACCCTATTTTATTTCTTCAACCAGAGCATCCCGATAATTATGGTAAAAATTTTAAAAAGTATTTCCTTAATTCTTCACTTGAATGATCAAGGCTATTCCCTCAGTTTTCCTCATCCTTATAGTACACAATCAAATAGGTTTGTAGTAGGAAGTACTTTTATTTTTCCTACAGTGTTGCTTAGTAAACATGTTCTTGGTGCTAATAAATGTTGAAAAGAAAATAACTTTGAGATTAAAACTGAATGTTGGAAGTGTACTTACTTTTTGTCACCACCCTTACATTTGCAGATTTGAGCCGATGCTGGATAACTGTCCAAATCTTTTCTTTGGATAGGAAACTAAGTTTAAAGCCTGGGTTATTTAGGTAATTGCCTCAGTTTCTTAACTTCATTTGCATTAATATGTACTAATTACACTGGGGAGATAAAAAGATTATGAAGTTGAGTTTATTGGATTATGTATCCCAACACAGAGGTACAGGATATTTTAATTTGCATCTGTAAACTGAAAAACTTGGGGGTGAGAGTTATCAATGAAAATATTTTCTTATTGCTCAAAATAAATGTGATCTAACCCTTTCCAAACATATGAGGATATTGGGGCTAGTCATTCATTGATTATTATGGAGCAAGTGTTGTTTCCAGTATTCCAGTTCCTCATAAAGCATTTAAAGGTCACTGTTACCTTTACAAACTCTAAAATTAAATTCATATTATTAAATTTCAGTTTATAATTTTTATTTGGATATTCTAAACATATTCTAACAGGATAATTGGGCTTCTGTGATTCTTTCCTATATGAAAATTATGCATTCCATAATCTATAACTAACATACTAGTAGATTTACAGACATTTGCCTGTAAGCCTGCCTCCTTGGCACTTTAGTACCAAGGAGTTTTATTGCACATAGAGAAAACAATGGAAGCAGATGTAATTAGGGTTTGCTAATCTCTACATTTGTAGTGGGTCATCCAGGACTACATAGCTCTCATCACTGTACTGTAATATATGTGATTAAGCCACTGAAGATATTCAGCATGACTTTGAGGCTAACATATGATATGTAGATAATCAACTTCCAGTGATTGCATGTCTAAAACAACCTTTGCTATTTCTAATTTATAGTTTTGCGGCTTATTTTTTAATTGAACAAAGCAATTCCTCTAAACTAGGATTTACTTCTTTAATGATCAGTAACTGTAGTGATAATAAAAAGATTACTTTAAATAAAAACTATTACCTTTTATCATGTATATTATATGCAATAAAATACTATAAGTGATTTACAGAAAAAAGGAAATTCATTTTTAAATAGAAACTTATTTATAGATTTACATGTAAATGTAGACATTGCAACATCTGAGAATAGATTACCTACATAATATTTCATTTCCACTTAATTTTAGGAGCGTAAACATTTTTATTGATAATAATGCTTTTTAAAGTATTTTGCCTTTTTACAACTTTGAATAGTATACTAAGTCTCTATTTCTTCCCTCACGATATACACTTACTTAAATGCTTTGTGTATTATATCTTTATTTGGCAATTACAATAGAAAATTTAATGCAATGCATACTTACAGGCCTACTAAGAAAGAAGTTATTGCTTCTTAATAATCTTAAAGTATTTTTAGGAAGTATACTCTTCTTATGGTTTGCAAAATAGCCTGTGTATGCAAATTATATGTACACACACACACACACACACACACACAGCCCCAATTCAATCTTTTACTGTGTTTCAGACAGTAAAAGATTGAATTGGCCTCTCTACATTTTTTATGTTAACCTGTTAAAAGGAAACAGCTACTAAATATAGGGTTCTTTTCACCACCAAGATGTAATATCACATCTGCAAGATTTTTTCATAATAACCATACAGTTCTCAATAATACCTTAAGAGATTGCAGCTAAATGGATTTTAAAATAATAATAACTGGAAATTTCTACTATATTTATCCAGTCATGTACACTATGACAGTTTTGAATGTCTTGAACTTTTAATTGTGAAGTTGAGAAGTTTAAAAATTGCTAGCTATTCTGTCCACAGAAACAAAATTATATCGCTCCATCATCACATATACAACGTTCATGCATATATAAAAACACCTACACTTATTTAAAATTGTTTTTTACTTTTTTGCAACAGACCAAGGTTAAAATTTTTGAAACCTAAACCTGTATTTTATAAACAAATTGCATAACTCACTTGGATAAAAAGTGAGGTTTGGAGGGCTTTATTGTTTTTGCTTCTTTTCTAGCAAATTCAGTTCTTCATTTGTTTTGCTCTCCATGCTGCATTAGCACAGTTTTCCCCTGTGTGCATCTGCCAGTGTACAATTTAGCCACGGGCATCTGTAGACCTTGTGGTGATCAGTATTGCAGGCAAAAGCCATATGTGTTTAAATTTTTTTTAAAAATCTCTTTATTTCATTTGCTGTTTTAACTGGATGGGTAACTTTTGTGCCTCAAGACAGAAGAAGAAAAAATACAGAAATAATTAATTGCCTCTATTCTTGAGGCAGCTTCATTTCCCCCTCCACTATGGAATGCTTGTCAGCTTTCCTGATAAATGACTGCATGTATTTGCATAGATTTTACATTAACACAAAAATTAGTTTTATTTGTGGAAAACTAGTTTACATAATAATATAAGACCTAGTATTATTGATTATATTTCCAAACATTGATGATTTTGTAAAGGGATTGTAGGTTCTTATTTTTTAAAGACCTGATTGATCCATTTGTTAATTTAAACTTTCTTTGCTTTAGATAGTTTTGCATCAATAAGATAAAAATAGTTATAAAATGTTAAAGTTTTAAAAATTATTTTCTGGGTATGTTAACCACAGCTATTTCAGACCCACAGTTAGTAGCACTCGTGTGGTTATAAGATTCTGATTTTAAACTTTTGGCATGGACTATTTTAAAATATTTATTATCAATTACATACACCTCAAATAGTTGGAGTATTGCATCTATGTGAATGATTTACATTTCATATTCATGCTATCAAAAGGACAGATACTTCATTGGATATGTTTATTCCTGATGCATTGTTTACAACCAAATTTAAAATATATCTGAGAACTATTCTCTCCATCTTCAATCTGTTTTCTTGAATATACTTAATCCAATCTTGAAGAAAATCACTCTGCTTGAGCTACTTGGGTACTGAGAACAATTCTCCCTCTCTAAGTGGCAGACGGTAGATGTTTATTCATGTAATCTGGCATCTTGTTGTCTAGAAGCAATCTGCTAATTATATGTGCTATCACTGTATTATCCATGTTATGGAAAATCCAAATATGTTCACTGCTGTTACTTGCATCCCAAATATTTTCATAAAATATACTTGATCCTCAGGAAACATACTATACTTAATGGCATCCTAAACCAAGAGTGTCTTTGCCACTTCTTGATTCTGGGACACCCTGGGTGCCAGCTGTCAAAGCTCAGCTAATGATGACAAATACCCTTCTCTATGCAGATTGCAGAGCTCACAGGCTGCTGTGCAAGACAACCAGATCACCTTTTTTTCAGATAGTAACTTAACCTTTTAAACTCATGTAAAATGAAGTGATAAGCTATGATAGTTTCAATTTGCTTTATCTTTCAAAACTAAAATCAGAACTATATCAAATTACACTGGCTCACTTTTTCTAATTTTTTAATTTATGCCCCACCTGTTCCAAATAAATGGTTCTATATATTTTTTTTTAAGACTCTGGATTATTCCAATATAATTGTTGTTAAATCAGGACTATATCAAATAACACTGACTCACTTTTTCTAATTTTTGAATTTTTGTATAGCCAACAATGCTTTACCCTTGAATGCTATAATATTCTTAAATGAGAAACTCTAGGTAAGATATACTTCACAAACACACTAGAATATGCATTTGAACTCTGAATTTAATTTAGGTAGTGTGGATTATTGAGAAAATTGTCTAGATTGTTTAGGCCAGAAAATAGGCTGGTAAAAAATTTTGAGGGAAAATGTATCCTTTCCTTTTCTTCACCTGAACCTTAGAACCTCTGTGCTCTTGCTGTGTGATTGGCCCCTTCTGTTCCAAAGAAATGGTTCTAAATATTATTCCTTTAAGACTCTGGATTATTCTAAAATAACTTAGAGAATAACTGTTGCTATTGATTTTTTTTCTATTTTCAAAAGAGCTTTTGTTTTAGGTTGTAAATTTTTCTATAGAAATTTGTTTTTGTGTTATGATACATAAACCTGCATGGACTATTCAAAATAAAAATTAACACCATTAATGAATGAACATCGTTAACCATAATGTAATGCAGAGGTGGCATAAATTGCATATTAAATAAGGTAATAGTTTACAATTGCAACATTCATCTTCATTTATAGAATACTTTTATATGCATTAATGCATTTGATACCTAAAGTAATTTTTTGAGCTGAGAGAAATGGGTGATAAAGAATGAGCATAACTCAATGAATATTTAATCTCTTTTAATCATCACAACAAATACTCATTCACATGTACAAATAAAGAGACTGGGGTTTAAAAAGGTTAATTGTTTTAACAAGGGACATACTAGTAATTCAGAAACAGGTCTGTCTGACTTCAGTTGCTCTTAACACTACAATATCTAGAACACGTATTACAGAGGTATGTATGTATATGTATGTATGCATGCATGCATGCATGTATGTCCTGTCTGTACCCAGAAATAATTTTTAGCGACTGGGATATAAGTATTATTCTGAAAAGAAACTATAGACTTACATTTACTTAAGAATATGATTGTTTGATGAGTTATAAAGATTAAGTTCTTTATAGGAGGCTTTTAATTAAGTAAATATTGAGATCCTTTTTATCCTATGAGTTTTATTTTATGATAATGTATTGATCTATCACATGAGGAGAAACTAGGAAATATACATACTATTAATGAATATCAAATTGGACTAATTCACCTAAAGAACCACTTCATTGCAAAACTTAAGATTATTGAGATGTACCTTTATAAAATGAAGAGAAACAATTACTTCAGCTATCAGTTGAGTAAATTATCTTTGTACTTTTCTTTTATGCTATTTTTACTACATTTTCTTTTATACTATTTCCTTTTATAATATAGCTTTACTCTGTGACCTTTCAGTTGAAGATACATGAAAACTCCCTTTTATCATGAATTTAAATAGAATCATTTCAAGAATGCTGTGAATGTCAGCTGTTTTTATTCCTTGGTAATTTTTTTTCCTTTGGTATGGATACTATACAAGGATATTTTTCAATGATACATCTGATTTTTCTATTTCATGAATTTTAATTATAGAATTCTACTTATAATTACCAATCAGTACTAATGCTTAATAATTTTTAAATATTACACTGCATATAATTATATAGAATTTAAGTGAATACTTAAATAAAAGTATCATGCAATTAATGCTGGGAGGAAGAAACTAATTCTGCCTCAGAATTCAGACATTTTATATCAGGGCAAGAGGAAAATATAATGCAACCCTGCTCATTAACTGAATCTTCTCTACAACACTAGTAAGGAATGGTCATCTAACCTCTTTTACCTCCATTGATGAGAAATTCACTGTCTACTCAGATAGCTACTTGCACTTACATACAGTTCTAATTATTAGAAAGCTCTTTCTGATATTGAACCAAAATCTTTTTCCTTGAAAGTTTCCCCTTTTAGTGCCTCTTTTTCTTGTCTTGTACTATCCTTTGAACAGAAAAAAATTCCTTTAAATTCAGTATTTAAGATTGCATATGCTTTGAGCTTCCAGCATGACACCTATAGCATATTCTAAGTCACCTTCAGCATTCAGGACCCATTCTCATACATCATTTCCTTTAAGTGTGGTGCCTAGAATTCATTACTCCCAGAGTGGATTGGTGAATATAGAATAGAGAGGCCTCTATTAAGTGAAACATGGTCATATTAACTTCCGGGGGTAGCTTTATAATTCTGTTGGTAAATGCTAGGCTATGTGTACACAAACAACATGTATCTTATTTGTTTAAAAATATGTTCCTGGGGTCCTAAGTACCTGACTTTTACCCAGCTCATTTTATATTGCTATTTTTAGCTATTTTTATATGATTTGATTTATAATAGCTAGTTAGGTATTATTATTTTGAATATGGATTAATAAGCATGATAGTTTCATTCTTAAACATTTTCATAGGCTACATATAGAACACCCATAGCAAAACTGAATTTAGCTTTAATATATTTACTGTTTTGTCTCAACCTAGGTATTTAAAGAGACTTATCTACTTAATAAGGTATCTGGGTAGACTAAGTTCACTAAATATTCCACAGCCTTTGTATAGTTCCTTGCTGTACACTTTAAATACTAGTTTTTTAATGACTTTATCAAATTATATAACTAATAATCTCCATTAGGTATGAAGAATATACTTTTTGTAATTTGACATTTATGAATTTTGCTTTGTCAACTTTTTTACCTACAAATGGAACCTACAAGTTCCCCTTATGCTTGAACAATGCACAGAAAAACTAATAAAATGAATAAATGTTAATGTAAATAAGTGTGTATTATTGGAATAATTTTCATATTGACTCATGAGTAGTTCTACTTTTGATTTAACATTAATTTCTAAATAATTTAGCATGAGTGGAGGTAATGCTTTTTAAAAGTGATGCATTTAATAAAGTTGAAGTCAGTGTAAAAACTTTTAATGAAGCTAAAATTGTCTCACAAATCAGAACCCATTCTGCTTTATTATTTTCTTCAAAAGCAGTGCCTAGAACTGAATATACTGTAACACAAAATGAATATAAAGAAGACTCCATTAAGTAATGAATACACTACTGTGAAAACATATTCTGAAGAGTAAGTAGTAAAAGGTGACCAATATTAAGTAAGTAATTGATAAAGTACAAAGTGCATTTATTTTATTTCACCATGAATTGTGAAAAAGAAAACATATCTCATAACTTTTTGTGTTATTTAATTTAAAGCCTTAAATTTCTCTAAGTTTAAGCCTTCTTTTTTACTTGCCAACTTCTTTTCCTAAATAAGGATATGCCATTAATACTTTATTTATTATTGCTGTGACATCTAGGTAATAAAACTCAAAGACAGCCTGCCTCAAATTTGTCTTTCTTGCAGTTTGTGCCTTGAATGGAGAATAAGGAAGGCCGGTGCTTTTACAAAAGAAACATTCTGTAGCCGAGCTGTTCCATCTGTTTCATTTGGCGGCTTATGCAATAAGAGGTGTTATCACATGAATCTAAATGCACACGCAGTTGTTTTATGAACTCTTTCTGTGCACTGAGCAGTTTATAAGTTGCCTACTCTATTGTATGTTAGTCCCAGCTGACCCAAGTACATTCTGCTGAGCATATTTGAGGGGATAATTAGATCTAATGAAGCCTGGAACACAGCTAATTCTCTAAGTGATTTATTTGTATCATCTTGTCTGATTCCTAAGAATTCTCCAAATAATAATCCATGACACTTATTTTTTTCCTAGCACTGTGTTGATACAGTTACTCTATTTTCATGTTTGTTTGATGGGCATTAAAAATAAATTAGGTATTTGAAATGATGCAAAGCCTATTTCAAAGAAAAAGTATATATTATGCGTTAGCATCCTTGGTTGAGGAGAATGCCAGTTCTTTGTCTTCTTTTGTTTTTGTTACTATTTCAAAATGTTTGTGGCACTTGAATTAATAATGGGATAGAAAACCTCATGTGATAATAGCCTCTTTTAAAAACTGTAATAGTGGGAGTAAAACCTACAAGCAAAATATTTGAAAATTATTAATGGAAGATTCCTATTTCTGAATTAGTTTCCAAGGAAATCAGTTGTTTTGTTTGTTTGTTTACATCCTATGAATAGCCTTTATGTTTTAAAGCTGTTAATATGGCTTCACTGCACCAGCAATGCTGACAATGACATTTTTCTACATGCCCTCACCAAGTAGGCAGTGATTCAGTGGTCTGTAACACTTTAAATCCCATCTACTCGTTTTCCTTTTCTGTTATAGCTGTTTCAGTGAGTGGCACTTTTGTTGTGCAGGTTAAAATCTGGTAGCTTAACTGAGGGCATACTAGAATGAAGATTCATAGTTGCCAGCAAAAGAAGGTTATAACTCTACTGAAGCCTTATACTCAGTAAATAAGATACTCTCTTCAGGTAGGTGTTTTTGTAATCTATGTCATAATCAGTCTCCTGTTGTCTAGAAGCTGTAGCAGACTTCATTAAGAATTATGACTTTTACCTGTTTGATATCAATATTTAATATTCATCATACTCTAGAACACAGAAAACAAATACCTTAAGGACACATACCACTTTATTAGATGCCCTGACATAACTAAAATAGTGTAGATCATCAACTTCACTGCCTAAGCACTGACCTGGGAACTAGTTGGAGAGTCTTGATGATCATTATAATGCTGCCTCTGATAAATTCTAGTCTTAAATTATGCCCTGACCTAATGTATTACTCTCCCTCTTATTTTACCTCTGCTTGAAAGTCAACTAAACACTCAAATATCAGGTCTTTGAACCTTGAAGAAAAAAGTTGTAGATCATTGTTATTGCTTGGGCTTCAAGAACATTAATTTTATTTTTACATTTTCAAAAGTGACAAAGAATGAACTGATAAAATTAGTATTTAATTTTTATTATATTCTAGGTACTGTGCCAGGTGCTTGATCTGTATTATTGCACCTTCATTCCTTCAACAACACCATGAAGTAGATACTACTACAGTACTATCATTTCATTGTTAAGATACTGAAACAGAGAAGTCAAATATCTGCTCCAAGTTTACAAAGCCAGGAGTTTGCAGAGTTGATATTTTTCAGCCAGCCCTTCTGCATTCAGATTCTAAGGCCCACTTTCTTAATCATAACACTAAACTTACTTTAAGTTTGTTTTCTCACCTGTAAACTAGAGATAATAATATCTACATCATAGGATTATTGCATTCATTAAGTAATTTAATAGACATTAAAAGCTTAGCTTTTTTTTTTTACCCAAGTCCATACAGTATCTGTAGAACTAGGATTCAAGTTCAGTTTTTTCTGTCTTTAGACTCCTTAGCTTATCTAGCATAGTGCTTAGGTAAATATTAGTTGAATGAATAATTACATGAGTATCATTGTCCCTGTACTTCCCAATGGAAGACTTTTTGGTTTTGCTGGTTGTTTCAATAGCACAGAACAGATACTCAGTGGTGAGTGAAAGAATGATTATTCATTCTGTACTTTACAATAAAGTACATTCATGAATCCCAAATTTATTTCTTCAGGCAAGACCTTTTCTCTCAACTTCAAACTCATTTATTCAGCTGTCTTCTCCACATCGTCTCACATGTGTGGGATGCATAGCAAACACAACATATCCAAACTGAGCACCTGTTCTTCAACCAACCTAGGCTGATCCTCCTGCAGTCACTGTGACTCAGTAAATGGCACCTTCTTTCCAGTTGCTTAGGCCAAACTTGGCTGCCGGCCTTGATTCCTCTTTTGCTTTCATGCTTCACAACCAGTTCATCTGCAAATCTACCAGAATCTGACCACCTTTCACCAACTTTAGCTTCAGTCCTGGTCAAGTCACCATCATCTCTTATTTGTATTATTAGTTATCTGAGAGATGTCCTAGCTTCCTTCTTTATTCCCATGCTTGCTGTACCGTTATACTCTTTTCTCAATATAACAAGCAGACAGATTTGTTAAAAATAAAAGGTAGATCATGCTACCCTTAAGTTCAGAATTCCAAAATGGCTTCCCATCTCAGAGTAAAAGTCTACATCTTTAAAATGACTTATCAGTGCTCTGGCCAGTGTGGCTCAGTTGGTTAAAGTGTTAATCCCATGCACCAAAGGGTCTCAGGTTTAGGGTGCATACAGGAGGCAGTTAATCGGTGTTTCTTTCTTGCTCTCCCCCATTCCCTTCCCCTCTCTAAAAAAAATATAAATAATAAATAAATAAATACATACATACATAGATACATACATACATACATACAAATGCCCTAGCAGTGTGGCTCAGCTGGTTGAAGTGTCATCCCATGTACCAAGGTGTGGCGGGTTGGATACGTGATCAGGGACAGGCCCGGGTTTTGGGCTCGATCCCTAGTAGGTGGCATGCAGGAAGCAGCCAATTGATGTTTCCCTCTCTCTCCCTTTCCCTTCTCTCTAAAATAAGAAGAAACAACAACAACAAAACTAAACCCATATCCTCGAGGATTAAAATGATTTTTTAGCTCTATAACAATACCTTTCCACCCTATTTCCCCCATACACTCCTGACATCACCTACTACTGTCACTATTACTTTGTATTCACTGAGCACATTGTCACCCACTCCCATTAGGGTCTATGTAATTGTTGATTTCTCTGTGTGGAACTCTTGGCTCCCAGTATCTGCATGTTTTCCCTCATACTCTTCAGTACATGCCCTGGCTGGTGTGGCTCAGTTGGTTGGACATTGTCACCTGTATTGAAGGATTGCTAGTTTGATTCCTAGTCAGGCTTGCAAGCTTGATCTTCTGTAGCAGGTGTGCAGAAGTCAGCAGATCAATGCTTCACTCTCCCATCAATGTCTCTCTCTCTCTCTCTCTCCCTCTCCCTTCCTTTCCCTCTTAAAAAAATCAATAAAAAATATTTTTAAATATAAGTATATCCCATCAACTCTCTCTGTCCCCTTCTTTGCCTACATTTTCCCCTACAACTTATCACTATCTGACATGTTTTTTACTTATTTATCATGATTATTAATGTCTCTCTCCCTTTATTTCAATGTAAGCTCTTGGTTAAGGCAAAGATTTTGTCTCTTCATTGCTGCATACCCAGAATCTAAAACAGTGCCTGACTTATAATACTGCTCAATAAATATCTGTTTAAATGAAGGAAGAAAGGAAAAGATGAAGAGAGGGAAAATGATAGGAAAGCAGGAACTAAGGAAAGGACATAATCAGTTTATTCTGTTAATATTATCTATAATAATAAAAGCATAATGTGCTAATTAGACTGGACAGCCGAACGACCTATGCTCTCCACTATGCCCTGGTGTTACCAACTCTTCCATCACAGAGCTTTTGGGCTAGTAGATTACAAACTACTGAACCCACAATTACGATTCAGTGGGCTTAGTAGTAAGTAATTGGAAAAACAGAAATTATTAAGGGGGGGCATGTGAACACAATCCAAGAAAGCTTTCTAAATGAAAAACCTGAAGGATGAATACATTGGTCCAATCAGCAAAAATTTTCTGAGTATATTTTTTTCTCTTTCTCTGCGGTCTGCAAAGCATTGTGCCAACTAATATAAGGGATATATAGTTTTAGCCTCCACCAAGAAAGAGAGCTACATGAGAAAGATAGAAAAATCAAAAAAGAATATTTGGGTACACCTGAGATAATTCTGAACTTTCTGACTGAGTGACTGAGGGGTGAAGCTCTACCAATTGAAATACAGAAATATTGGAACAAGAATAGGTTTTCTAAGGTAATGAGTTTGGTTTTAACCACTGAACTCTGGGTTTTTCAGGTATATAGGTCAAGAAAGCTGCTAAATATATGACTCTAAAGTTTAGGAGACAGATCTATGATTCATCTTAAGTTTCTGTAGTTATGTTATCAGTGGGGAGCTCTCCATGTTCCCACCTGCTGCTGGTGGAAGTGGGTTTCTTGCAATGTCAGGAAAAAAAGGAATTTTCTGAGACTTACATAGGAGAATGAGAGATATTGATTTGAGCAGAATTAATACCCTTAGTTTCGAAGGTCCCATCTCCATCTGGCCCACCAAGGGAAAAGTCAAGCTGTGTCTTCAGCAGAGCTAGGATTAAAGCCATTGCCCAGAGTTTCTGCTCCACATTTGCACATTCCAATCCAGGATCACACCAATCCAGTTTGTGTTCCCAGCTGCAGTCCATTTCATGTGGAGTCCACATGGCCTATGGCCATGCAGCGTCTAGGGCCACACAACTATGGTGTGAGTGCAGAGAAGCAGGAGCAAAGCCAGGGGAAATAGAGAGAATTCCTTTCTTTGTGGATTTACTAGTACTAGTAACCTTCTAAGATTTCCAGCGCTTGCTGTGGGTCCACCCATTCTAGTCAGTTATCTTTGTTTCAGGCTAGACTGACAGAAAAGCATCTTCCCTACATCACCTGACTTTACTGTGCATGCATCCATTTTACCCTTTCCCAATGATTCTGCAGAGAACGGACTGGTGGTTCCCTGGGGGCTTTCAAGTTGCAGCTTCCTGGTGAAGCTGTGCAGATAACCATGCTTATAATGTCTGGCCTTCCCTTTGCCCTTTTCCCATTATTAATATTAGCTAGTTAATTACAATGACAACAGTTAGAAGCATGAGAATGCTTGAGAAACACCAGGGGACAATCTGGAATGAGACAAGATACAAGGACATTACCCTAATGAAGACCAACAGAGAAAGAGTTTCCAGAAGATGATTGAGAAATGATGTTCAGAGAAGTAAGAAGGAAAACCAAGAGATAGAACTGTCCTAAACGCAAAAAACAAGAAAGTTTTAATAATGAGGTAGTGGACAACTGTTCAGCTACCATGTAGAGTTCAAACAAGTAAGATAAAAAGTTCTTTGTTTCTCTCCATCAGTTTCGGTGAAATCATAGAGATTAGAGTGGGATTGAAGAATAAATGGGAAACTGAAGTGTAGAATACATTCTTTTTCTTTTTGATTCTTTTCTTTCTTTATTCATTAAGGTATTACATATGGGTCCTTATTCCTCCATTACCCCCCACCTCCTATTCATGACCCTACCCCCTGTTGTCTGTGTCCATTGATTAGGCTTATATGCATGCATATAAGTCCTTTGGTTGATCTCTCCCCCTTAAACCCACCCTCCCCTACCTTCCCTGAGGTTTGATGTTCTGATTGATGTTTTTCTATCTCTGGATCTATTTTGTTCATCAGTTTATGTTGTTCATTATATTCCACAAATGAGTGAGATCATGTGATATTTAACTTTCTCTGCCTGACTTATTTCACTTAGCATAATGCTTTCATCTCCATCCATGTTGTTGCAAATGGTAAGAACCATTTTTTACCGCAGCGTAGTATTCCATTGTGTAGATGTACCACAGTTTTTTAATCCACTCATCTGCTGATGGGCACTTAGGCTGTTTCCAAATCTTCGATATGGTGAATCGTGCTACGAACATAGGGGTGCATATATCCATTCTGATTTGTGTTTCTAGTTCCTTGGGGGATATATTCCTAGAAGTGGGATCACTGTGTCAAATGGGAGTTGCATTTTTAGTTTTTTGAGGAAACTCCATACTGTTCTCCACAGTGGCTGCACCAGTCTGCATTCCCACCTGCAGTGCATGAGGGTTCCTTTTTCTCTGCATTCTCACCAGCACTTGTCATTTGTTGATGTTAGCCATTCTGACAGGTGTGAGATGGTACCCCATTGTTGTTTTGATTTGAATCTCTGATGATTAATAATTTTGAACAGGTTTTCATATGTCTCTTGGCCTTCCTTCTGTCTTCTTTTGAAAAGTGTCTATTTAGATCAGTTGCCCATTTTTTGATTGGGTTGTTTATCTTCTTTTTGTTAAGCTGCATGAGTTCCCTGTAAATGTTGGAGATTAAAATCTTATTGTTGATATCATTGGCAAATATGTTCTCCCATGCAGTGGGCTTTCTTGTTGTTTAATTGATGGTCTCCTTTGCTGTGCAAAAGCTTTTTATTTTGATGTAGTTCCATTTGCTTATTTTCTCTTTAGTTTCCATTGCCCTAGGAGCAGTATCAGTGAATAAATTGCTTCAGCACATATCAGAGAATTCTCTGGCTATGGATTCCTCTATTTTTATGGTTTCTCATCGTATGTTTAAGTCCTTGATCCATTTTGAGTTTATTTTTGTGTATGGTATAAGTTAGTAGTCTAGTTTCATTTTTTTGCATGTATCTGTCCAATTTTCCCAATACCATTTATTGAAGAGACTGTCTTGACTCCATTGTATGTTCATGCCTCCTTTGTCAAATATTAATTGAGCATGATGATTTGGGTCAATTTCTGGGTTCTCTATTCTATTCCACTGATCTATATGTCTGTTCTTGTGCCAGTACCAGGCAGTTTTGAGAACAGTGGCTTTGCAGTACAGCTTGAAATCTGGTATTGTGATCCCACCTACTTTGTTCTTCTTTCTCAGGATTGCTGTGGCTATTCGGGGTCTTTATTTATTTCAGATGAATTTTTGGAGAGTTCTTTCTAGGTCTGTGAAATATGCCGTTGGTATTTTAATGGGGAGTACATAGAATCTATAGATTGCTTTGGGTAGTCTGGACATTTTAATGATGTTGATTCTCCCAATCCATGAACATGGTATGTTCTTCCATCTGTTTACATCTTCCTCTATCTCTTTTTTCAGTGTCCTGTAGTTTTCCGTGTATAGGTCTTTTACCTCCTTAGTGAAGTTTATTCCTAGGTATCTTAATTTTTTTGGTGTGATGGTAAATGGCATTGCTTTTTTAGTCTCTCTTTCTGTAAGTTCACTATTGGTGTATAGAAAAGCCATAGATTTTTTGGCATTAATTTTGTATCCTGCTACATTGCCAAATTCATTTATTAAGTCTGTTAGTTTTTTGATGGAGTCTTTCAGGTCCTTTATGTACAATATCATGTCATCTGCAAATAAGGACAGCTTTACTTCTTCTTTTCCAATTTGGATGCCTTTTATTTCTTCTTGTCTAATTGCAATGGCTAATACTTCCAGTACTGTGTCAAACAGGAGTGGTGAGAGTAGGCATCCCTGCCTTGTTGCTATTCTTAGGGGAAATGGTTTTAGTTTTTGCCCATTGAATATGATGTTAGCTGTGGGTTTATCATATATGGCTTTTATTATGTTGAGGTATGATCCTTCTATTCCCACCTTGTTGAGAGTTTTTATCAAGAAAGGGTGTTGGATTTTGTCAAATGCTTTTTCTGCAGCAATTAATATGACTATGTGATTTTTATCTCTCAATTTGTTTATGTGATGTATCATGTTTATTGATTTGTGGATATTGTACCATCTTTGCATTCCTGGGATAAATCCTACTTGGTCATGGTGTATGATCTTTCTGATGTACTGCTGGATCCGATTTGCTAGAAATTTGTTGAGGGTTTTGGCATCTATGTTCATGAGGGATATTGGACTGTAATTCTCTTTCATTGTGTTGTCTTTATCTGGTTTTGGTATTAGGGTGATGCTGGCTTCATAGAATGAGCTTGGAAGTGGTCCTTCCTCTTGAATTTTTTGGAATAGTCTGAGGAGGATAGGTTTTAGTTCTTCCTTGAATGTTTGGTAAAACTCCCCTGTGAAGCCATCTGGCCCTGGGCTTTTGTTTGCTGGAAGCTTTTTGATGACTGCTTCAATTTCTTCCATACTTATTGGCATATTGAGCTGTTTAGATTCTTCCTGATTGAGTTTTGGAAGGTTATATTTTTCTAGGAATATGTCCATTTTCTGCAGTTGTCCAGTTTGTTGGAATAGAGTTGTTCATAGTATCTTTTAACAATCCTTTGTATTTCTGTGAGGTCTGTTGTTATTTCTCCTCTTTCATTTCTGATTTTGTTTATTTGGGTCCTCTCTCTCTGCTTCTTGGTGAGCCTGGCTAGAGGTTCATCAATCTTGTTTATCCTTTCAAAGAACCAGGTCTTGGTTTTGTTGATCTTTTGTATTATTCTTTCGGTCTCAATGTCATTTATCTCCACTCTGATCTTTATTATTTCCTTCCTTCTGCTTACACTGGGCTTTTCTTGTTGCTCTCTTTCTAACTCTTTGAGTTGTAAGGATAGGTAATTTATTACCTGTGGGTGTTTCTCTCTTTTCCACATCCAGTGCGGAAAGAGAGTGGGTCCAGTTCCTGAGTAGAGGAGCTGGGGATTAAGAAATAAAAGAAAGAAAGAAAGCAGATAGAAAGATAGAAACAAAGCTGGGAGCCAGGTGGGACGCCATCCTCTCTGATGGAGAGGCAGGGACCTCGAGCCCAGGCAGCAAGTTTATTTTATACCCCCAAATACCAGGAAGTATCACCAAAACTTAGGATCAAAGAAGCTTATTTGCATTCTTGAGTAGGCCTAGCATTCCTGGTGCTTGTCTGGATTTACATATCAAAGTCTGCTAGGTGGACACCTGGACAAAGGTAAAAAGTCAGTACTGATAACACCCCCCACCTTCTTGGGGAGGGTGTAAACAAGACGCGGCTCTGCCAATCACCTCGGGCTCAGCTGACAACAATTTAAAGAAATGCCCATGTACTGTCCCAGGCAGCCCTCTACATCTCACCTTTTTTTTGCTTTTAAGCTAGTATAATAAAAGTAAAATTTAAACATTAAGAATAAAGATCTAATATTAAAACAATGCCAATGCAAAAACTAAACTACATACATGTTATCATTTTCAAAACTTGAACATCAAGAGCAAAACTCTGTCTATTAATAACAAAACAATGCTAAAGCAAAACAATAATAAGAGAGAAATTAAAACTATAGACATGTTAACATTTTTTGCTATTAAATGAAAGAAAGTCTCTTTTGCTGCTGGTGTATATTTACTCAGAGTCCTTGGACTTGGCTGCGCAAGAGTTTGCAGAAGACTGGCAGCTAACAGATGCTAGCATGAGCAGGTACATGGTTGAAGAAGTCTCTTCAACTTCTTGCTTTTCCACAATCTGCTGCGCTTCAGTTGTTAACTTCTTCAGATGACTCCATGTTGGCACCTCAGTCCCTTGTGTAGCTTTCAGTTTTCTTCTTCTGCTTTGCTGTCATGGGGGCAGTACTTAGTCCTTCTGAGTGAAGGGAAGGGACACAGGAGCTTCTCTGGGTCCATTGTAGTGACAGACGTAACGCTCTGGCACCCAAATCGGGTGCACTGCTCCTTCTGGAAAGATACAAAACACAACCTCTTCCCCACATTATAACTGAATCTGATAAAACTCTTGTCTGGTTTGTGCTTCCTTCCACCTAGCTAACTCAGTGGAGGCTATTGTACAGGAGGTTTGATGCCTTTCGACTGCTGTATGACCTCTGCATCACAATTCAAAAAATTTTAAACTATAAAGCAGCATGACTAGAGTTTGCTTTGAGGTGACACATAACATCCGTCTTCCCCTTTTTGTTTTAGTAAATGATTTTAAGAGTACGATTGGCTCTTTCCACTATTGAGTGACATTCATTTTGTCAGATTTGATTAGGTTTAAGTCCTCAGGGATTTACCCTTAAAGTTGTCACAGGGAGGTGGATAACACACTGAAAACATTGCTTCCAATAAAACATGGAAATTGTCATTCTCAAATAACATTTTAAAGGCTGAAAATTAAATGAAAAGTTCCTCTGAATAGTGTGCCCTATAGTAGCTGTTTCAATAATTTTGGCCATACTTACCACATAAGCACTATCACTATAGGTTGATGGGCTCCGTAGCAAAATCTGTTAAGGCATAAATAAGAGCTTGTATTTCTACTGAAATATAAGGGGTTTGAAGGACCTTTGCTCCCTTACCTGCTGCAATAGATCCAGCCTTTCTGGAACTGGATCCATCTGTAAAAATGGTTAATGCCTGAGGTATAACATCTCTTTTAATGTGGCAGTTAATACCATTCCCTGTGTTAGAAATAAGGCAAGTCCCCCAGGTCAGGGGTCCTGGTAGAACACAAAACATCAAACATTTTGACTTCTATGCAGAAGGGTGTGCACACATGGTCTGGAAGCATGCACACCAACTTTCCTTTGCCCTTGGTCCTGGGCAACCTGCAGCGGTGTACAGCTGCTGACTGCTAGTATGGCAAGGTGTCTTCACTAACAATCTTAGTTTACACTGTAAATATTAGTGAAAGAATTTAAAATTTTTCAAATTTCTTTTTGTTAAAATTATAATTATATTTTTAAAGTATCCTCTTAGGCTTATTTGCATATACAGAGGGATCATGGGAAGCCTTCAGTAACTTTCTTAGAAGACTCATTTAAATTGCTTACAAAGACATTGGCTTATTTAAGGGAAGGGGGTTGGCCTTTGTTATTTCAAGATGGCGGCCCCCATGGGTGCAGCAAGCCATGTGGCCAACATGGCTGTCTAATCTGTTCTTTTAAAATACAATAAAAAATCACATTGCAGACAAACAGAAATCTCACTAGCTGTTTCTGGTCTTTATTAGAATTGTTTATAAAATTATTGGCTTTTCATTTAGCTGAAAACCTTGATTATAATTTAATAAGCTAATTTATTTAAGTAATTAAAGTAGGTATCTTCATTTAAAAATACAAAGCAAATTTATGTCTGATTTACAAGCCGAAAATGTTGCCTCGCCTCTAGCTTAATTAAGAATGCAGGTGGCTACCAAAGTCAGGCAGTAAATGGTGGCTTCTAATCTGTTTTTTAGATTTTACTTGGATTCAATTACTTAAACATTGGCTTCTCATGTAACTTAATTTATATGAGACCTTGATTATATTTTAAAAAGCTAACTTATAAAGTAACTTAAGCAGGTATCTTTAATTAAAGGCAAAGAAACTTATTCAGTAAACTTATAGGTCTGATACTTATTGGTCTGATCCAAAAGCATAAACACTGTCCCACCCCCAGCCCATTCAAAATGCAGGCTGCTTGGGGCTTTTGTCTTTCTTAAAATACTGCTGTTGAAAATTTTGGCTACATTTAAGAAATATATATTGATTTTGCCCTTCTTAGAGGTGAAAACCTTCATAAAATTTAATATATATATTGATAGATGAAACAGAGGGCCGGAGTCCAGGACACAGGCTTTATTAGAGGAGAAGACCCTGCCGGGCTATATTCCAGATGGAAAAGAGCACACGTGCCGGGATGGAGGCACCTTTTGAGGGGAGGAAACGGAAGGGATGGGGCTTCTTGGCACACGCTGATTGGTGGTTCCATATAAGGCACACAATTAGGGACTTTAGAAGTCGGGGTTCAGGATATTTGGCAGGTGCTGATTGGTGGTTCAATGTTTAGTCCATATAAGGTGCCTGGTTAGGTGTTCAGGAATGGAGTTTACGTCATTCTTTGTCCATCAGTTGGGGGAAGGGAGGATCTATCATTCCAGGCTTCTGGTAATATTAAAAAAAATTGAGAGTCCGGGCAAGGTCAAGGGATGAAGGTCCATCTTCTGTAGCTACTTCCAGCTGAGAGGGGGCATCGTTAGGGGTGTCTACCCGGGGTCTCAAGGATTCTGGTGTTAGGTTCTGAATTCAATGCCAGATAGATCTCTCCCACCTTCTGGTTGGTGAACGCCTGCATTCTGTTCTGCAAGAAACTAGTGAAACAATGCATGAGACAGGGGCTAGAGAGCAAAATTAAAAGAATAAATACCAGTGGGTCTAATAGTGGGAGGAGCCAAGGGGTAAGCAAGCGAAAAACAGGTAGTGTTTTCCGTGCTGGACGAGGGGTGCAGCAGGATGATTTCCCCAAGAGACTGGTTGGTGAAGTCTGGAGAGCGATCCTGTTGAGTCACGTGGGAGGTAAAAGCTGGTCCTGAGGCTGCCACAGTGTTACTTGTCTGGTTTTGCTGCTTTTCTGGAGCTGAAATACAACTGAGACCTTGATGTTATTTTTAGGGGGAAAAGAGTAGGGGTCTCAGTTGCCTCACTAGTGATATGAAAGGGGAGAATAGGTTACCCTGGGGGTAAGGTCCCAGTTTTTCCCTTTGCTGGGCATCCACATGTTTCTTGTAGGTCCTGAGACAGGTAGAGCAGTGGTTAAGCTCCCTATGGCAATTCCAACCCCTGCTGTGATGCCGAGGGTTAGGAGGAGAGGGATTATCTGGACTCCTCTTTTGTGTCAGATATGATGGGTTATGGGGACAGGTAAAGACTGATCATTGGGGGTTGCATCTACATTGGGTGAGAGATAGATGAGAGTACAGGTTCCTGTCCAGCTGATGGGGAGACAGATGTATGCGTTTTCCCCACAGAGAAAGAAAAATCTCTGATCCCAGAGACAAGCTAATAGGTATAAGAAGAGGTGGACTAAAGGGTATGAGATTCCTTTTTCTAGTTCTGCACTCCAAGCTGAGAGAGTAGTCACCATGGTGCTACCAATAAGGGGTGACAGATGAGTGATTGAGATTGTGTTGCAGTGAAAATGGGAAGGAATGTTAGAATGGGCTGTTATCCAAGGGAAAAGAGAAAGGGAAGGAAAGGAGCAGTGGAAGATGAGGCTGGAGAAAAGGCAGGGGGAAGAGGGAGCAGGCCCCAAAGCCTGTTTCCAGGCCTCTAGTTGCTTGAATTTTAAACCGGCCATTTTTCCTAGAGATAATGATCATAGAGGAGATAAGGAGATAAGGCGTTTATAGTCCAAGGAATGGCTCGGCCTTGTGGGGTGAGAGAGTGAAACTGAGGTAGGTGACTGTGGTTTGGGACAACTGGGTTTTATGAAGGGATGCATGGTAGCCCTGGCTGGGCACCGAGGTAGAATGAGAAAAGAGTGAATGGGGAATTTAGTAAGATGCAGTGTAGACGTGAGGTGGCTAATGGCTGTGAGACTAATCCGTCAACCCCCATGATGGAGACTGAGGAGTGGACAAGGGTCCCAGTGAATTCGGAGAGGGCAGAATAAGTGGCCCCAGTGTCAATTAAAAGGAGATCAGCTTACCTGCCACCACAGTCATTACCCGAAGCTCTGTCCTGGTGATGTAAGTCTGTGGGGCCCTGTCAGGGCCTGGGCAGCTTCTTCAGTGGCCAGTCCCAGGAGGCCTGGGAGCACCAAACCGGATCCAAAGGGCGGCCATGCTGGACTGGCTAAGGCCATACCCGGAGGAGCCAGACCACAGTCTGATTTCCAGTGGCCTTTCCTTCTGCACCTTGGGCAGGGCCCAGGCGGGGGTCTTGGGTTTGAGCAGAACTTGGCTCAGTGTCCTTCCTTGCTGCATTTGAAGCATGGGCCCAGAGGAGGCTTAGCCTCTGACTTACCCGCGGTTGGAGGACTGGCACTTCGTTTGGGGTTTGAAAGCGGTGGCTAGGAGCTGGAAGGCCTCCTACTGGGCCTCAACCTTGGCCTGATCTTGCCTTTGATTTTGGATTTGGGTCTCCTTGTCTCTATTATTAAAGACCTTAAAGGTCAGGTTAACGAGGTCTTTTTGAGGGGTTTGTGGAGCTGCATCTATTTTTTGAAGTTTGCGGCATATGTCAGGGAGTAAAGGTGGTCAGGTCAGTGGAAAAAGAAACCTGAGATGCCTCTCAATCTGTGAGGCTGGACATAGAGAATGGGACATGGACTCAGACTCTGCCCTCAGTTCCTGCTGCCTCCCTCAGGGGTAGAATGGATGTGGGAATAGAAGAAGCTGTTGAGGAAGGCAGTCTTTGGGTGGCCTGAGAATGAGTGCTAGATGGGAAAGGCTGTTTTGGAGCTCACGGTCTCAGGATTTGGGCTCTCAGGAAGATCAGAAAGTGAAAAGGGAATGGCCAGCCACCTGTGAATTTGGTTGCTGGCGGTCACGGGGGCAGAGATTCGGGGGAGAGCACGCAGGCGCAGGGGAAGGCGGGCGGTTAGAATTCTCAGATGTAGGGTGTGGGGTGCGGATTCTGCGGCAGGGTTGTAAGGAGGTGGCGGGAGTGAGACACATGGAGAGGAATGATCCGCTGGGTCAAAAGAACAGTCAGAAGACAGAGAAAGGGGTTGAGGACAGGATTGAGAGGGCAAAGAGGCCTTTGCAAGGAGGATCTGATGGGTGGAACAGGAGGAGTAAAGCGAGGGGTGAGAGCGGAGGAAAAAGAAAGCCTGTACATAGGGAATCTCGAAAGCTTTCCCTGTCCAGTGGCAAAAATTATCTAGATCTTGGAGGATATTGGAATTGAAAGTGCCATTTTCAGGCCACAGAGAGTTTATATTGTGGCCAGGTAGAGCTTCTTTGGTTTGATGTAGCCGGAAAGACCAAGGGTCAAGAGATTGGCGAGGAGACACCCTAAAGATGTGTTACGAGGGGGTTTGGACTGAGAGGTTCCCATGACCAAAGAGAAGGGACACCGGAAAGTTGGAGAGGAAGGAAGAAGCGTCCTCCTTTTTCCTCAGCCAACCTGTAGAGAGAGAGACGAGAGAAGATTCCAAGGTCGTCACCCCGAAACCTTTCCCGTGGAGTAGAGCAGAGTTTTCCCGGCCAGGCGCCTGGGCTTTCGTAGAACGTAGAACGTGTAGCCGAGTAGACGGGAAAACTCTGAGGCCCTTCCAGGTCAAGGGAATGAGGGGGGGAGGGTCGGGAAAGTCCCTGAAGCCTACTGGTAAGAAAGTGATGAGATTCCCACGTGTCCTGGTACGGCAGGGTTCGATAAGTGTTCTGAGCAGGCCAATCAACTCAGAACCATGCCACCGAGCAGAGCCAGAGAAGGAGTCAGGAGCTCGGGGATAGGTCCGAGGATTGTCCACACTCACCCAATTTTCGGCACCAGATGATAGATGAGACAGAGGGCCAGAGTCCAGGACACAGGCTTTATTAGAGGAAAAGACCCTGCCGGGCTATCTTCCAGATGGAAAAGAGCCCACGTGTGGGGATGGAGGCACCTTTTGAGGGGAGGAAACGGAAGAGATGGGGCTTCTTGGCACACGCTGATTGGTGGTTTCATATAAGGCACACAATTAGGGACTTTAGAAATCGGGGTTTAGGATATTTGGCAGGTGCTAATTGGTGGTTCAATGTTTAGTCCATATAAGGTGCCTGGTTAGGTGTTCAGGAATGGAGTTTACGTCATTCTTTGTCCATCAGTTGGGGGAAGGGAGGATTTATCATATATATATGTAAAATATATATCGATTAATTTTTATTTGATAAAGCTTTCCATGCGATTTCAAGTATCAATCAGTTTAATTAAAAATATTTCTTTTAAGAGAGAACAGACTTTTGAAAAACATTTCAGGGCCCATGAAATGTCCAAAAGTTACTCTCAAAACCTTGAAATATACTTGGAAAGATCAAATATATTTATTTATCTATATGTTTTAAAGATTATATACTTAAATTATCTTAAAGAATATCAATTAAATCTATACTGAATTTCCGAATTAATCCTCCTTTTTAAATCAGATCAATAAGTAACATTTTTTGAATTCCTAATTATCTAAGAGAAAACACATTTTATTTTTTCAAAAAACAAGTTATACTTTAGATACTTAATTAATTTCTCCCAATTCAATTTGCACTTTAAACTTTCAGAGCTTGCAAGTCAAATATTAGCAGTTCTTTGATTAACAACACATTTGTATTTTTAATAATAAATTTTAAAATATAGTAATTAACTTTAAACCATGTTTTTTCTGCCTGGGGAAACTGAGAAGCAAACTTGTAGGTATTAAACAATAACTACTGGTGGAAAGCTGATTTTAAAGGAGCCACTTTTTCAGGAAAAACCTTTTGGCCTAGCCACTTGACCTTTTCTGGGAAGGTCAGCTAGCAAAAGGTGTAGCCATTTAAATGCAAATTAAAGATGGCTGCTGGCAGGAACTAGCCTACCTGCATGCTAGGGGGAAGGGTGTGTCCACCCCTTCCTCCATTAACAAAGGGTGTAGACAGTCTTTATCTGGGCTATTTGGCCTTTATAATATATTCTTCCAATAATTTTTGAGTTTCAAATCCTATTACGTAAATGCCAATCTGCTGCTGGAACTAGCCTGTGTTCTTTCCTTTTGGTCAAATCCAACATTTTTCTTAGGAAAAAAAAAAGTTCTGGGTTTTTCATTCCTGTACCCTTTTCATGATGAGAAAAGATGCCTTAAACTTTCAGCGCTTCAAATTTTAGGTAGCAAAATTAAATACTTAGCATTTCTCAAATCAATAATACTTTTAAATTTTTAAGGATACATTTCAAATAAAATATAAGGCATATTCAATTAATAGATTAACTCCTATCCTCTAGACTTCATACTAGGCATACTCAGATCAACATTTCAGTATTATATCATTTTAATACATTTATATCTAAGTTTTTATCATTTGATTTAGTAAACTTCTAAGTTCTTTGAAGTTTCTAGCCCATAGGCCTGGCCCAGCAGCTAACTTTCAAAACGGTCACAATTTTCCTGCTGGGGAAATCAAGAAGCAAACCCGTAGCTATTCACATGTAAACTTGCTATCTACTTCTTGCTGGTTACTTGCCTCTGGGAGGGAAATTTCAAAAGAGCTACTTTAGATTACCTTGGGAAACTAGTCTGTATTTTTTCCCGGTTCATATCTGCCATTTTTCTTAGGCTAAAAACAGTCTCGGGTTTTTATTCTGTACATAGTAAAAGCTTCAGCTCAAAAACTATCTAAAATGTCCAAATAGTAGACAGTTGTGCGCACTGTCTTTAAACTGGCCTTTCCCTTTACATGTGCACAGAAATCCCCAATGCATTTATGAATTTGTAGAAGCTTTAAGTCACTAGCCAGAAAAAAAAATGGCGAAGATGAGGCCTTTTAAAATGGCTTTTTCGGGGAGTGGCATCCATATTGGATTGCCACATGTCTCCCTTCGCCCACCTCCTTCTTTCTTTGGGGGAAAAATTCAGTGATGGTCTGGTGTCTACTGTTTCTATTTTATTTATTTTTTCAATTTTTGTTTATTTTTATTTTTTCAGGAAAGAAAAAGATTTTTTAAGATACAGAATTATTGGCAGTTGCTGAGAAATTCCTTTATTCTTTTCTACTTGGTTACAAGTAGATTTAGCATCCAACAAAATGAAATATGAAGTCACTTTCAGCTAAGCACCTGCATCCAGCCATAAAGGCTGGGCAGCTGCGAGCAAAGCCTTTCTTATCCTGCTCACAGTGATGCTTGCCTCTCTTTTCCTCAAACTCTTAGCTCCCGCTCATATTTAGGAGGTGAATCTTTGTCAGGCAGGCTCTTAACTACAGTTGCAGGAACAGTGGGTGGAGGGGGCAACTCTAAGGGTGTGACCACATCCCTCTTAGACATTCTTAACTCTCCTGTGCTGAATCAAGAATTAAAGTATGAATAGGAATTTTCTCTGGACCTTCTGCTGAGTATTGGTCATGCAACTGCTTTCTGACCTTTTCCCACATT
The DNA here is from genome assembly GCA_026230045.1 of Corynorhinus townsendii. NCBI lineage: Eukaryota > Metazoa > Chordata > Mammalia > Chiroptera > Vespertilionidae > Corynorhinus > Corynorhinus townsendii. The sequence continues at coordinate 103,276,789 of JAPDVU010000003.1, forward strand.
TCATCAACAAAACTTGAGAAATCAAGAATCTGACTACGCTTAACAGAGGATCCTTGAGCTCTGAGCATAGTTTTAACATTTCAGGATTACCCATAGTTTACACCTAGCTAATTCAATTCAATTCACAACATTCCACTCCTCTTCTTACCTTATTCCCTTAATCTGTGGTGTGCACACTTCTAGGAGTGACCCCCTCACTTATTGCCTCTGTACTCAGTCCCTGTTCCGGGGTGCCAAATGTGGGTGTTTCTCTCTTTTCCACGTCCAGTGCGGAAAGAGAGCAGGTCCAGTTCCTGAGTAGAGGAGCTGGGGATTAAGAAATAAAAGAAAGAAAGAAACCAGATAGAAACAAAGCTGGGAGCCAGGTGGGACGCCATCCTCTCTGATGGAGAGGCAGGGACCTCGAGCCCACACAGCAAGTTTATTTTATACCCCCAAATACCAGGAAGCATCACCAAAACTTAGGATCAAAGAAGCTTATTTGCATTCTTGAGTAGGCCCTAGCATTCCTGGTGCTTACCTGGATTTACATATCAAAGTCCCCTAGGCCTAAACCTGGACAAAGGTAAAAAGTCAGTACTGATAACACCCCCACATTCTTGGGGCGGGTGTAACCCAGACAAAGCTCTGGCAATCGCCTCCGGCTAAGCTAACAACAATTTAAAGAAATGCCCATGTGCCTTCCCAGGCAGCCCTCTATAATTACCATTGTTTCTTGTTTTTTTGCAGTAGGCTTATGAGCTATGAAATTCCCTCTCAAGACTGCTTTTGCTGTGACCCATAGATTTTGTATTGTTGTGTTTTCATTGTTGTTTGTTGCCATGATGTTTTTTTATTTCTTCCTTGATCTCTCTGGTAACCCAGTCATTGTTTAATTGCATGCTGTTTAGTCTCTATGTGTTTGATTTCTTTGGATTGTTTTTATTGTTGTTGATTTCCAGTTTTATGCCACTGTGGTCTGAGAAGATGCTTGATATGATTTCTATATTCTTGAGTTTGAAGAGACTTTGCCTATGACCCAACATATGGTATATTTTTGAAAAAGACCCATGTGCACTTGAGAAGAATGTATATTCTGTGGCTTTGGGGTGAAATGTTCTGAAGATGTCAATTAATTCCATCTGGTCTAGTGAGTCATTTAGGATTGATGTTTCTTTGCTTATTTTTTGTTTAGAGGATTTGTCCAAAGGTTATAGTGGGGTATTAAAGTCTCCTACTATGATTGTATTTCTGTTAATCTCTCCCTTGATATCCTCCAGGATTTTTTTTTTTTTTTATGTATTTGGGTGCTCCTATATTAGGTGCATATATGTTTACCAGAGTTATTTCTTCTTGTTGGATTTTTCCCTTTAGTATTATGAAGTGGCCTTCCTTATCTCTTGTTATGTCCTTCACTTTGAGATCTAATTTGTCAGATATAAGTATTGCTACCCCAGCTTTTTTTTCATTTCCATTCGCCTGGAAAACCTTTTTCCATCCCTTCACCCTCAGTCTGTGTGCGTCTTTTTTTCTGAGGTGGGTTTCTTGTAGACAGCAGATTATGGGTCTTGTTTTCTTATCCAATCCGTTACCCCATGTCTTTTGATTGGGGCATTTAATCCTTTTACATTTAAAGTTATTATTGATAGGTACTTATTTGTCGCCATTTTTATTCTTTACCCCCGAGTTCCTTCTTCGCTTTCTATTTCTTTTTTTTTTCACAGCAGACCCTTTAGCATTTCTTGCATTGCTGGATTGGTGGTAATAAATTCCCTTAGTCCTTTTTTTTTTTTCTTTTTTCAAAATGTATGAGCCTTTATTAAGCTGGCCAGTGACTACAGTTGCAGCACTTCACCACGGCAAAGGCTGAACTTCAGCGCAGACCACAGGTGTTACAGCAAATTTATATCTGTGAAGCTCCTGATTTCACCTTCAATTTTGATTGCTAGCCTTGCTGGGTACGGTGTTCTTGGATTCAGACCCTTCCTTTGCATGACTTTGTATATTTCATTCCATTCCCTTCTGGCCTGATGAGTTTCTGTTGAGAAATCAGTTGCTAGTCTGATGGGGGTTCCTTTGCATGTAACTTTCTGTCTCTCTCTGGCCACTTTTAAGATTCTTACTTTGTCGTTGGTGTTTGCCAATATAATTATAATGTGCCTTGGCATTGTTCTTTTGGGGTTCATTTTGCTTGGGCTCTGTGAGCTTCTTGGATTTGTGTGGGATTTTTCTTACCTATATCAGGGAAGTTTTGTGTCATTATTTCTTCAAACAGGTTTTCTATTCATTGGTCAGTTTCCTTTCCTTCTGGAACCCTATTATGCGGATGTTTTGTTTCATGTTGTCTCAAAGTTCCCTTAGGCTCTCCTGCTTTTTAATTTTTTTTTCTAGAAGCTGCTCTACTTGGTTATTTTTTTCCATCTTGTCTTCTAGCTCACTGATGTGGTCCTCTGCTTCTTCCAGTCTACTCTTCATGATTTCTATTGAGTTCTTTACAGCAGCAATGTCATTTTTCATTTCTTTGTGCTTCTTCATTTTCTCTTGCTTCTTACTCATATTGTTGTATTTGTCTTTCATTCTTTTCAGCCACCTTATGACCATTTCTCTGAATTCTTTCTCTGGCAGGTTGCTTGCCTCTATTTTGTTTACTTCCTTTTCTGGTGATGCCTGCTTTTCTTTCATATGTGGGCTGTTTCTTTGTCTCCCCATGGTCTCTCTTCTCCAGATGTCTGGTTATGTAGTTCTCTCTCTCCTGCGTTGATTTAAAGGCACAAAATACAACACAACCAGGTACAACACACAAGGCACTGAACAGAAATGTATTCACAATATTAATAACCTCCAATAAAGGTGACCACCAGAGAAAGGCAAATTAGGAGATAGGAGAGAAAGAAGAAGAGGAAAAGAAAGAAAGAAAGAAAAAAGGAGTGTCAAAATGAAATTGGGAAAGTAAATAAGAGAGACAAGAAAGAGACTAAGAGAGAAAAGGGGAACAAACTATATATATGGGGAGAAAACTCCAATAGAACATCCACTAATCCCAGCAAATGCCAGCAACAAGTACCTGGAGATGAATACAAACTGCAAATAACAAGTAATATCAAGCGAGGCGAGGGAAAACAGAAGCAAAAAACAAACAAAAGCAAAGCAAACAAAACAAACAAAAGAATAAGGAAAACAATCTCACAAACAGGCATGAAAAATAGATATAATCAACATTCAAGCAAACAACAACAAAAGGACAGAGAGAAAAACAATGTTTTGGATAGTGAAGGCAGAGAAGGAGTGGTGTGTATGAACTCGGAGCAGGGGATTGGAAATTAAATATATAAATAGGGGAAATTTTAACAGGAGGTAAAAAGAAAGAATAGGGAGAATCTAAAGCAGGAGAAGGGTAAGAGAAACAGGACAACAAATGGGGAAAAGTTAGGAAGAGAGTGATTGCATAAAAGTAGAGTTGAGATAGAGTAAAATGATGCTAAAGAAAGATGCAAATAGAATGTAGAACACTAATCTCAAAGTCAAATAAAGAGAAAATAAAATGACACTTTTTTTAAAAAGAAAGTTAGAATAGTAGTAGTAATAATACTGATGTATAATAAAAATATAATAATTAAAAAGGTATAATCAAGTGAGGGAAAAAGAAAAGAAATAGTTTCTTAGGTAAAAGATGAAAAAATAAAGAAAATTAAAAATAAAAATAAAATGTGCAGTAGTGAAGGTCATTCACTTCCTCTATTATTCTGTTTGGCATGCCTGTTTCCCAGTCAGGACAGCATTGCAGTTCCTGCGTTCCACTGCTACTCAGTGTTGTAAGCCAGTCCTGATTTTTAAGCAGGCAGCATGTCTTATTCTCTTGTATTCCTTTATTTGTGATTACACAGTATCAATTTGTGATTCAACCCCTCGGTGCCAGTGTTTCTGGATTGACCTCCGGGTCTATAGGTCCTCTCTAGCCTGTGCTTAGATCCTGCTTTCCCTGTGGCACTCAATACCAGTTTGTGGGATTGGGCTGCCCCAGAGCTGGTTCTCTGACGGTCACTCCCCACTCCGATCCCCAGGTTCCAGAAAAACAACTTTCCCCTACAGTCTCCTAGGGTGTCCCCAACTGGGTGATCCCATGCACTGGGCTCAGCAATCAGAAGCAAGGATTTAAAGAAGAGAAAGAGCAAGTGTGCAGATTCCGGGGCTGTGTGCAAGTCTGCACAGTCCTTCCTCCCCCCACCCCCCACCCCCCGGTCCCCGTATCCAAGCAGCTGGCACACTTTTAAAATTTTTAGACTGTCCTTCTATGTCAGATCAAAATTGGTTGCTTTTTAGAGATCCCCTCTGTTAGCAGCTCTGAGGACCCCCTCCATATTTATGGATCACACCGGCCCCAACAGCCATGGAGTTTTCTAGGCGCAGACTTCCCCCAGTCCTCCAGCTCCCGCAGTACATGCATTTCTCTCTTCTGCCAGGACCAGAGACCTCACCTTACCCTAGGCGAAGTCTGAACTTTCCGTGATGGAGTGTAGAACTGCCCTGAATCTGTGTGTTTGTGCCAATTGGGGACCGGTGCTCTGGGGTTCGCAGCTGTTCGGTGGGTGCCGCAGTTGTAGATTTTCAGGCTTCCGATAACATCCACTTTCCCCTTCAAGATGACGCGGTCTCTGCATTCAAGCTGGTAGCTCTGGGAGGGAACCAAGCAGTGGTGGGGGCTGCCCGGTCAGGGGAGCCCCATCCAGCAGTCCCCCACCTTCTCCTGGAGTATAGCTGTCCCTTAATTCACCAACAGATACTCCCCGTGTGACCCTCAGCTGTTCTTTCTATCTGCTCTGGGACAAGGCTCGGGACATGTCTGTCTATTCCACCGCCATTTTTTTTTTCTTATGACTTGATTCTCCACCGAGATGGTTTGCAATGGTGCAGGGGCGGCAGCCAGCCTCGTCTCCCATAGCGCTGCTTTCCAGGTAGAATACACTTTCAAGGAAACTATATTAAAAAGAAAGGTAAGAGATATTGTGGCAATTGTGGAATGATGCAGGATAAATTTTAAGAGATATTTGCACATATTTAGGATATATAGAGAGGAATAATAGAAGAAAAGTGAAAAAGAGTGGGATAATTTATGCCTATTTCCAAGACTAACAAAAGGAAATGGTATAATTCTCTTAAGAAGACCTCTGCAGAGAGTTGAGAGATGGTTCAGTTTTCCTTGAAGGTAAACTCTTCACAGTCATTAGTATTGCATTTTATTCACTGTATCCCACATGTAATAATAGCAATGGAATATGAAGGTATGGTTTGGGACAGACAGATAAAGGTCTAGAAATATACCAGGAAGAAGCTGTTTCATTTTGGAAGGTAATTGTTGATATAGACAAGTTTATAAATGATTGTTTAAACAGTTGATAGAACATATAACTAGGCCTCAGTTTTCTCTTGGTAGTAGAGAACACTGGGACTTATGTAAGAGTTGAGGAGGGAATTGATTATTTAAATCCTCAATAAAAGAACTGTTAGCTAAATATCCTGATATATATGAAAATCTGTTTAGTGGTCAACCCAAGTCTTAATCCACTAGGCATACTTGTTTCCAGAACTACCAAAGTGTCTCTGGGGATATTTTGGTAGAAGTTAGTCATATCTGCCTATATCAACAAGTGAACCTAAAAATCAAGTGAATTAAAAACCCAAGGAACAGAATAAACTGGTGAATATAATAGAATTAGGGGCATAGAAAGGGAGTGGACTGATAATTCTCAGGGGGAAAGAGGTATGGGGGATGCAGGAAGAGACTGGACAAAAATCATACACCTATGGATGAGGACAGTGGGGGGGAGGTCAGGGCAGAGGATGGGTGGGAACCGGGTGGAGGGGAGCTATGGGGGGAAAAAGGAGAAACAATTGTAATAATCTGAACAATAAAGATTTATTCAATAAAAAAAAAAGCCTTCTTAGAGCAGCAGCTTGGTATTCGGGCAGCTTCTGTCCTCCCAAGTTTGGATCTAGAGCTTAGAACCTGAGTTAAACCATTTCACTTCTTTCTCAAAACGTTGCCACACCTCAAACAAACTGAACAAATATCTTTAAAAATGTGTAATTTTCTTATGTTTTGGAAGTTTTTCTTAATTCTATTAAGCCAATCCTTAATTGTGTAAATTTCTAGAGGACCACATGAGCAACTCCTTCTCTTAAATCTATAGACTTGTTTTTTATTGATTTTTAAAGAGAGAGGAAGGGCAGGTGATAGAGAGATAGAAACATCAGTGATGAGAGAGAAACATCATCAGTTGGCTGCCTCCTGCACATCCTCTCCTGGGATCGAGCCTGCAACCCGGGTATGTGCCCTGACTCAGTATCCAACAGGTAGCCTCTTGGCTCAACCACTGAGCCACACCAGGTAGGCCAACTGTGAATTATTATCATAACTAGAGGCTCGGTGCATGAAAATTCATGCATTGGAGGGGGATCTCTGAGCCCAGCCTGCCCCCTCTCACAGTCCAGGAGCCCTCAGGGGCTGGAGGTGACCTGGTGATCAGGGATAGGCGATGCCCCATCACACCTCTGCTGCTGCCACTGCCAGCAGTGCAAGCCTTGTCTTGCCCTGGTTACCTGAGCTTTGGGCCGGCTCTGGGTGGCTGGGGGGCTGAGAGGACTGGGGGACTCCAGAGGCAGGTGCACGGAGCAGCTGGGCCCTCATGGGGGTGGGCCCGGCTGTGCTGCACGCCTGCCACCCCGGTGGGGCTGAGGGGACTGGACACCACCATCTTGTGGCTGTGGGCACCGCCATCTTTGAGGGTGGGGCAGTCAATTAGCATATTCCCTCCTTATTGGCTGTGGGCGCTGCCATCTTTGAGGGTGGGGCAGTCAATTGGCATATTCCCTCTTTAGATAGGATTATTTTATTCTTTATTTATTAAAGTATTACATATGTCTCCTTCCCCCCCCCCATTTACCTCTCCCCAGCCACTCCCACCCCCCAGCACATGCCCTCACCCCCTAGTGTTTGTGTCCATGGGATTTGCTTATATGCATGCATACAAATCCTTTGGTTGCTCTCTTACCCACCTCCACTGTCTTCCCTCTGAGGTTTGACGGTTTGTTGGATGCTTCTGTGTCTCTGGATCTATTTTTGTTCATCAGTTTATGTTGTTCATTATACTAGTATTCCATAAATGAGTGAGATCATATGATATTTATCTTTCTCCGACTGGCTTATTTCACTTGGCATAATGCTCTCCATGTCTATCCATGCTGTTGAAAATTTTAGTAGCAGTTCAGATGTTAAATATGTGCTGATATAGAATCTTAAAAAAATGCAGATTTTACAAAAATTAAATATGTGAAAACCAAGATCATCTCCAATAGATTTTAAGTAGTGAAGTTTGTCACTCAAAGTTTCAATCAGAATTCTGAAGAACTTTCTGTGGGGCAATTGAGGAAGTTTTCCTACAATGTATATATTTGTGTATACACACCCAAAATTGGACTGAAATATCAATCTATTTTGCCAGATATTCTTATCTTCTATTTTTCTCTTCATTAAGACAATGTTTGTATTACTAGAGAGAGTAGAAATTTCAAAATGATTTTAGTTAGAAAATTGTTTTATTTACTTTATTTTTCCAGAATATAAATTACACTGTTGGAGTAAGTTTGGCATTCTCCTTTACAGCCTCAAGTTTCTTTAGCATATTCTTCTTCTAGTGAACTAAATGATGTCCTTAAAGTGCTGAAGAAGTTAGCATCAAATTGTCTGGTGTGCTTATAAGATTAATTTATACCTGAGGAAGAAATGTATAAATCTGGGTACTGCATCACTTAGTCATTGGTTTTCTAAATATTGGCCATCAATTTAGATAGCATCCTCAACCTCAGAAATGAGAAAGATTTGGTATGTTATTTCTTTTAGTGATGGGCAATTAGATCTCATCGTAGGAGACTTCAGGTTATTTATAGTCTTATCTAATATTATATAACTAAATATATTTATGTTTTTTCATTAATTTTTATTAAATATTTAAAGAGAGGTGTATTTAAAATGAAATCCACTTGTAATGAATACTTTTTTTTTTTGGCTTATTAAACTTTCTTTGTAAGATCGGTTATTTGTTCATTTGTTTGTTTTTTGTTAATTCTCACATGAGGATATTTTTCCATTGATTTTTAGGGAGAGTAGAAGAGAGAGGGAAAGACAGAGAGAAACATCGATGTGAGAGAAACACATCCATTGATTGCCTCCTGCATGAGCCCCAACCAGGGCCTGGGTCAGGAGGAGCCTGCAACCAAGGTACAGGTCCTTGACTGGAATTGAACCCGAGACTCTTTGGTCTGTAGGCCAACGTTCTATCCACTGAGCCAAACTGGCTAGGACTGTTTGTTTTTTATTATCATCTGAGAATATATTTATGTATTGATTTTTAGAGAGAAAGGAAGAAAGAGTGAAAGAGAGAAAGAGAAATATCAATGTGAGAACGAAATATCCATTGATTGCCTCTCATACCTGCCCTAAGCAAGAATCAAACCTACAACCTTTTGGAATACAGGATGATTTTTCCAAACAACTGAGCCACCCAGCCAAGGAGGTTCTTAGTTTTTAACTTGAATATGTTATTTTATTTATCTGTACTCTTTTTCCTGAACATAATTATTTTAGAAGCAAAATTATTTAATGCTAGATTTATAACACTGTAGATGTTAACATATTTTATTTGTACAAAAGCTCTATTCTTTAAAGGTCATGTAAATTAAATTTCATGACAGAAATGCATTTGGAGATGCTTAGCAGACATTTTCCTGAACATTAAGAACTGCTTGCTTATAATGATGTTGTACTGTTTATGTATGAACTAGAGGCCCAGTGCATGGAATTCGTGCTTGGGGGTGAGGGGTAGGGGAGTGGTGTGTGTGTCCCTTAGCCTAGCCTGACCCTCTCCAATCTGGGACCCCTCAAGGGATGTCCGACTACCATTTTAGGGTCATTCAGGATCAGGCCTAAACGGGCAGTCGGACATCCCTCTCACAGTCCAGGACTGCTGGCTCCCAACCACTCACCTGCCTGCCTTCCTGATTGCCCCTATCCGCTTCTGCCTGCCAGCCTGATCACCCCCTAACCACTCCCCTGCCAGCCTGATTGCCCCTAACTGCCTTCCCCTGCTGGCCTGGTCACCCTTAACTGCCCTCCCCTGCTGGCCTGGTCACCCCTAACTTCCCTCCCTTGCCAGTCTGGTCACCCCTCACTGCCCTACCCTGCTGGCCCAATTGCCCCTAACTGTCCTCCCCTGCCTGCCTGGTCACCCCTAACTGACCTCCCCTGCAGGCCTGGTCCACCCAATTGCCCGTCCCTGCAGGCCTGGTCCCCCACAACTGCCCTCCCCTGCCAGCCATCTTGTGGCAGCCATCTTGTTTCCACATGGGGGCTGCCATCTTTGACCACCTGGGAGCAGTCATCTTGTGTGTTGGAGTGATGGTCAATTTGCATATTATCTCTTTATTATATAGGTTTAAATGCTTAACTTGTAACACCCATCTCCCTGAGCTGAAAACTTTTCATTGCTAAACTTGTCTTTTATGTGTCCAGTAAGATTCACCCAAATATCTCCCATGAGGTGGCAAATAATTGCTAATTACTATTCAGTTTCTTCTTCCCTGTCAGGCAAGTCAGTTCCTATCTAGTACCTAGAGCAAGGCGGACAAGGCAGAGTCCACTGGTGTCCATGCCTGGAACCATCACTATATGACATGAAGACATCACAATGTATTTGTTTTGGAGATGGTTGGAGCAATGTTAGATGATGAGATACTTTTTTCAAAGCCTGAGCAGAGTAGGGATTACACTAAGCATTCCTTAAAACCTCCTTCAGGATCTTGAAGAAAAGAAGTTCAAAATCAAAGTACTCTAATTATTTTTTTAAATTTAATAAATCTTTGTTGTTCAGATTATTACAACTGTTACTCTTTTTTCCCCCATACCTCCCCTCCACCGGTTCCCATCCCACCCTCTGTCCTTACCTGCCCCCCACTGTCCTCATCCATAGGTGTACGATTTTTGTCCAGTCTCTTCCCGCACCCAAAACCCCTTGCCCCCTGAGAATTGTCAGTCCACTCCCTTTCTCTGCCCCTGATTCTATTATATTCACCAGTTTATTCTGTTCATCAGATTTTTTATTCACTTGATTTTTAGATTCACTTGTTGATAGACATGTATTTGTTGTTCATAATTTTTATCTTTACCTTTTTCTTCTTCTTCCTCTTCTTAAAGAATACCTTTCAGCATTTCATATAATACTGGTTTGGTGGTGGTGAACTCCTTTAGCTTTTTCTTATCTGTGAAGCTCTTTATCTGCCCTTCAATTCTAAATGATAGCTTTGCTGGGTAGAGTAATTTTGGTTGTAGGTTCTTGCTATTCATCACTTTGAATATATCTGGCCACTCCTGTCTGGCCTGCATAGTTTCTGTTGAGACATCAGCTGACAATCGTATGGGTGCTCCCTTGTAGGTAACTAACTGTTTTTCTCTTGCTGCTTTTAATATTCTCTCTTTGTCTTTTGTTCTTGGCATTTTAATTATGATGTGTCTTGGTGTGATCCTCATTGGATTCCTTTTGTTTGGGGTTCTGTGTGCTTCCTGGACTTGTAAGTCTATTTCTTTCACCAGGTGAGGGAAGTTTTCGGTCATTTTTTCTTCAAATAGGTTTTCAGTATCTTCCTCTCTCTTCTTCTGGCACCCCCATAATTCGGATGTTGGTACACTTGAGGTTGTCCCAGAGGCTTCTTACACTATCTTCAACTTTTTGGATTCTTTTTTCTTTTTTCTTTTCCGCTGAGTGTTTTTTGCTTCTTTGTATTTCAAATCTTTGACTTGATTCTTGGGATCCTCTTTCCTGTGGTTCTGGATGGTGTCTGTTTTGTCTTTTAGTTGTAGTTTTGATATTGTTGTGCGAGGCAGCAGTATAGGTGTTTACCTGTCCTGCCATCTTGGTTTCTCCTCTAATTTCTTTAAGAATTTATACTTTCCCCTTTATTATTTAACTTATCCAAATATACCCTAAAAATATTTTTGTTTCAAATCTGAATTTTCATAAGAAAATTTGTATTTAAAAATACTGACATTATAGTTGTCAATTAGTTACATTAAATGTTTAGTTTATGTTATATTTAATTAAATGATGTATGTCTTCACTAATGGAAATGCTGTGTGCCAAAAGCGCCATTAATCCCCCTCCCTCCTGACATCTGAAGGTCAGTCATGCCTGGTAAAAGTGACATAGACATATACTTTTATGACTTTATTAATCAGTTGTTTATGACCTTTTGGTTGAGATTTGTGTGTTGTTTTGTTGTTTAAAGAAAGAGTAATTAGTGAAATTTATGTGCCCACATTCTGCAGTTTAAGAGTAGGTATTATTCCTGGCTTGGATCTGTAATCAAGTTAATTATAATCACTTATAGAAGAAGATACTTTCATAAGCAGACTGTTTTTTTTTTTCTAAATGAGAAAAAATTGATGTAATGCTCTTTACATTGCTTTTTACAGAAAAGCATAAGATTTGTTTACCTCATTGAAATTCAAAATGTTTTATTATGGTGTCAATTATTTGGTTTTGGCAGCAGTTCTAAAGTGTCTATTCACAAAAAGACTAGCACAGTGAATGAATGCTAGTGTTGACACCAGCTAACAAGCAGGGATCATGTGTTTACAGAAGAAGTAATAGGATAGGTCAAGTATGAGAGGCACTTCTCAAGAGTTCTTCAGCACAGAATGAGTGACTGACTGGAAAGTGGGGAGCTGCTGCTCTGGCTTGAGTCCTAGTGATGCCTGCCTCTCCTCCACAGCTCTCCCCATCCTGTTCAGCTGCTTCCTTCTTTTGTGGGGAATAGTAGTAGAGTAAAGCTGCTTTTCTTTCTATTTTTTCTTGCTAATTTACACATTCAAGCTATTTTTTGTTTGCTACCCTTATTTGCTATTCCTTTTTGTCAAGGCATTGTTCTCTTTTTTTGCCCCAGGCCTAAGAACTAATTTGAGCTTCTATTATTACTTCATGTTTTACACCTGTCTGAATAGCATGTGCCCCCTTGTCTCTGTATTTAAGCTGCATATTTTCTTGCTTAAAAGCTTGTTTTCATATACAAGGAATCCTAAGTTTCTCTCCTCAGACTTCCAACAAAGAGATACAATTAAACTGTTGAGATATCCTCAGCAATCAGCTGACCTCTGGAGTCCATGAAGGACAAATGAATGCGGCCTGCTCAGGGAGTTTGTGTTAAGACATTATTGAGAGGAGAGCCTGAGCTTTGAATGAAGCAATGGTTGTAGTCATTTTAAAGTCATTATGAATGAAGCAATGGTTGTAGTCATTTTAAAATCATTATGACTTTGAATTGCCAGTATCGTTCTCAGTGTTTGCTCTACAGCTGCTCTTCTGCTTGAATAGCAGTTTATTAAATTTGGGTCAAGCGTACTCTGAAGAGTATCACAGTGAATATACTGTCCTAAATATTACCTGTTTAAAAAAGGCAATTGATTAGATTTTCAGCTTAAGTGACAGCTGCAATTCATTGCCTATTCTTTGTGAAGCCCTGTAGCCCGAACAGCCTTTCATAATTTGGGTTTCATTTTTTAAAAGCTTTCCTGAATAATCCAGGGTTGCTTTCCACTCAGAGCCTGCTTCAATCCAATTAGGAGTTTAACAGGGTCAAATTAAGGGGAATTTACACTACATGTTTGCATCATTAGCCATAAGACTGTTATGTGAGTGCATGGTTGTGTGGCAGGGAGAGGGAAAAAGCTGTCACCCACGACATGGTGTGTCCCCGTGCTGATGGAGGCTCAGTGGATGGACTAACAACAACATTTACAGTTGTCTTTTGAGGTTGTTGCCTTGTCAAATCAGCTGCTAGATAGTTGGAGGTTACAGGTGCTAGCTGAGGCTGATGAAGAATAGTGTATGTTTTGCCCTCTCTTTTCTCTTCGGTAGCCTATTGTGATAGGACCACTGAGAAGACATGGGGCTGAAATCTCTTGAGCATTCATTATTTTTGATGAGATGACAACTACCTAGGTTCAAGTTCTCACTCCTCATGCTGTTTTCTGCTTTAAAAAAAATCACACATAATGTCCATTCTGTAAAATATTATCATAGGGAATGGAAAGTCTTCTTTTAGGGGAGTAATTTGTTAGAGATTTTACAAATATTAGAAAAACAGCTTATGATAGTATTTTCAGAATTTCAATACTTAGAATAAGTTTTTATTTTACTCTGTCCATACCATCAATTTATATTTATATTCATAAGTGTCTCTAACTATATTATGTTACTGTAAAGAAAATGACCTATTTCCAAAAATACAACAAATCCTATGGATCAACATTTCATGTGTGAGATGTTGCTAGAGAACTATTGCTGTGCCCTTCAGTAGAGCTTTGTTCAGTTACACACAGCAAAATTTATCTAAAAATAACACTTTTATTGTTCCTTTCTTAGCTCTTCAACCCATTAATAGGTACTTTAATATCACGAGTTTTCATAGTTTAATCCCCTTTCAAAAGCTTTTCAGAATAAAAGCTGTAAATGGTCCTCAGTATTAATTTGATGTGACTTTTGTACAATATGCCTTAAAACCCAGAAGCACATTTTTACCGCTTACCATTTTCATTGGAGTCATATGTGGAAAATACCAGCTAAATGTTTAGTGGAGTGTCTGATGGGAACTATTTTTGTTCCTTTCTAATAATATAGTTTTCCAATTTAAAAAAGTATTGTCCTGGTGATATACTCAAGAATATTATTTTGGGTTCTTTGTTAATTTTTTTTTATTGTAACTATCTTCTTAATATTTATATCTTTCAAAGCTGTATTTTTAGTCTCTGATTTGCTAAGAATTAAGAGCCAGTAATAAAGTCAACCTGCTATGTAGCAATCAGGCTAGATTATACGCAGTCAATTACATCTTTGTTTATGTTTGGACCACAGTGGCCTTAAACACAAAAGCTTCCAAGGCTAATAACATGCTTTACCCTTTTTGTGTTTTGTTGCTTTTCAATATATATCTGTCTTTCTAAATGTAGTAGATGGTAAATGTAATATTTGCTATCTACAAGTCACTTAATAATGAATTTCATGCCAAGTTCCATTTCAACTTCTCATACATCTATAAAGCTTCCAATATGAGAAAAAACAAAACTGTGGAATTCTTTTAAATTCCAAATTCCTCCACTGAATTTTAATGTTTACACTTTCTAAAGGCCTGTGTGTGTTTATATATGTGCATGCCTATGAGTTTATACATGTAAATATCTTTCCACAGTGAAAAAATAACTCATTTACTTAAAAAATATTTTCAAATCAGCTATTGGTGCAGAGACTGTGGTGGTGAAACAGTAGTGAAAGCTAAAATAATACCACCTTACCTTTTGAAGCTATAATGTAGCAGGGAGACAGCATAAAATCAAATAAACAGACAAGTATATGTAAAGTGTTACTGTGGATGTACTTCTATTGGGAAATGTGATCTGGTCAGAAAGTTCAGGGAAGATTTTACTGAAAAAGTGATTTTGAATCGGCCTGTTGAAGACTTCTTGCTATAAAAATTTTTGTATATATCTATTTTCATTCCATAGCACTAGAAACATTTACACTTACACTTCTGATTCAACATTATAAACACAATGAAAATTTCTACTGATAATATCTTAAGTAAGAGAACATGTAGAAAAAGGCATCTGAAAAGGGATATAAATAATTATACTTACACAGGACAGTTTTAGGTGATGTTTTGGCTTTTGTTCATAGACAGGAAAAAAGCAAATGACTTCTCTAGAACTGTTTCTTTCTTGGTTACATTTTCTCTGGTGGTTCTTTTTCTTTTTAAACAAGGCTTATTATATGATTTATCTACTTACCATGTATAAAGAGATTGGAACCCTCCACTATGGAACCAATGGTGTTCTGGAACCCGTCTCCATAGGCTTCTGAGAGTCCCATGTGCTCATTTCTTCCCAGCTCCATGTTGTCATCTCAGCTTTGTAGCTTGAAATCCACCATGGTATGAGTATTTATACAACAGGAATTGGCAAACCCTGCAGATAAGTCCCACATCCCAGCTGGCTTATCAGCACACTTTTGCTATATCTGATATAATACATGGGATCTGGGCTTATAAATAGATTTGAGAAGAGTTCATAAATTATCACATCTTGCCTCCATTCTTCTATTGGAGCTAGGAATCTACACTAATAAAAGAGTAAGATGCAAATTGACTATACCTTCACAATGCCCACTAGCCAATCAGGAGTGAGTATGCAAATTAACCCAATAAAGATGGTGGACTCATTTGCATATGCAGGCGTGGCTGGGGGCGGGGCGGGGTGCTTGCGTTATTGCCATGGTGATGATGCAGGCATTCTGCCCCTGCCCCCGGCCTCTAGGGGCCTCTGGGCAGCATGGGAAGGCAGAAAGTTGGCTCCAGGCCTGAGTGAAAAGGCGGCTCTGGCCGGAGCGAAGGCAGTACTGGCAGCCAGGGGAAGGAAGGCCCATTCTTGCATGAATCTTTGTACATCAGGCCTCTAGTAGAAATTAGAAAAGTGAACTTTCCTAATTATTTTAAGTTTTAGGAGCATATAAAACATACAGTGAACAAAAATCAGTTTCTGAGTGTGTAAAATATAACTAATAATAGTGTTTACCTTTTTTCTTATTTTTTCAAATTCTCACCTGAGGATATGTTTTTCATTGATTCTAAAGAGAGAGGAAGGGAGAGGGAGAAAGAGAGAGAAACATCGTTGTGAGAGAGAAACATGGATTATCTGCCTCACCCACTCACCCTGACCAGGGATCGAACTCAAAACCTGGGTATGTGCCCTGACCAGGAATTGAACCCATGACCCTTCAGTGCACAGGAAGATGCTCTAATACTTAGCAACACCAGCCAGGGTGTATTGTTTACCTTTTGAGATAACAATAACAACTTTTCCCCATGGATTAACTGATGATTCCCTTTTTAAAATAATGTCTTTTGGATGTAAATGTTTTCTAGTTTTCAGTGTAATCAGAAACAATATAAATGTAAAGGTATATTGTTTGTCTACTGATTAATGACTTTTAGCAGTCTTTATATTCTATAATAAATCACATTTTTGTTTTGCTTTCATAACCAATACATTTATTGTTTTACATGTAAATGTAATGACTACTAACAAATAAAAATTGTTTACATTTATACTACCACACCTTTTCAAATATGTATCCACATATAGGTAGATATATTTTTATAGATGATAGTATACAGATTATTTTATATTTTTTTCATAGAACAATATAATATTGACATTTGTTATATAAATAAGTATAGATGTATATCATTCTTTTTATCTGCTTTATATTATTTCAGTTTATCAATACAACATATTAACCAATCATCTGTAGATAAACATTTTAATTTTTCTTTCCAATGAATAATTTTGTAAATACCCCTTTGTAGACTTATTTACTTATTTTCTTAGGATAAGTTCCTTGAAGTAGAGGTGCTGGTATTAATAATTTGTGTTTTGTTTTGTTTTGGTGGCTTTCATATATGTTACTTTCAAACGTTGCTCCAGAAAGCTAATTACAACATCTAAAGTAGCATATACAACTACACGTCATTGCTCCTTTGTCAACATAGGATATGGGGTGACCAGGCTGGCAGGGGAGGGCAGTTAGGGGTGACCAGGCTGACAGGGGAGGCAGTTAGGGACAATCGGGCTGGCAGGGGAGCATTTAGGCATTAATCAGGATGGCAGGGGTGTGGTTAGGGACTGATCAGGCTGGCAGGCAGAAGCAGTTAGGGGCAATCAGGAAGGCAGGCAGGCAAGATGTTGGGAGCCAGTAGTCCTGGATTGTGAGAGGAATGTCTGACTGCCCGTTTAGGCCTGATCCCGGTAGGATCATGCCTAAATGGGCAGTCGGACATCCCTTGAGGGATCCCAGATTGGAGAGGGTGCAGGCTGGGCTGAGGGACACACCCCTGTGCATGAATTTCGTGCACTGGGCCTCTAATTAGAAATAAAATTCCTGTAATAATTTTTAAATTGTTTTAAGTATTACAAATAGTAGTACATATATCTCCTTTTTTATCGATTGTTCCCCCTCCGGGCCCCCCCGCCCCAGCCTCCAGCACATGCCCTCACCCCCCTAGTGTCTGTATCCATTGGTTATGCTTATATGCGTGCATACAAGTCCTGTGGTTTATCTCTTATACCGCCCCCCACTTCTTCCACCAAAACTCCCCTGCCTTCCCGCTGAAGTTTGACAGTCAGTTTGATGCTTCTTTATCTCTGTATCTATTTTTGTTCATCAGTTTATGTTTTTCTTTATATTCCACAAATGAGTGAGGTGATGCGATATTTATCTCTCTCTGACTGGCTTATTTCACTTAGCATATTGCTCTCCAGTTCCATCCATGCTGTTGCAAATGGTAAGAATTCCTTTGTTTTTACAGCAGCATAGAATTCCATTGTGTAGATGTACCACAGATTTCTAATCTACTCATCTGCTGATAGGCACCTAGGCTGTTCCAAATCTTAGCTATTGTAATTGTGCTTCTATGAACATAGGGGTGCATATATCCTTTCTGATTGATGTTTCTGTTTTCTTGGGATATATTCCTAGAAGTGGGATTACTGGGTCAAATGGAAGTTCAATTTTTAATTTTTTGAGGAAACGCCATACTGTTCTCCACAGTGGCTGCACCAGTCTACATTTCCACCAACAGTGCAAGAGGTCTCCTTTTTCTCCAAATCCTCTCTAGCACTTGTCATTTGTTGATTTGTTGATGATAGTCATTCTGACAGTTGTGAGATGATACCTCATTGTCATTTTGATTTGCCTCACATGGATGATTAGTGACTTTTAGAATGTTTTCATATGTTTCTTGGCCTTTTGTATGTCCTCTTTTGAAAAGTGTGTATTTAGGTCCTTTGCCCATTTTTTTTACTGGATTGTTTATCTTCCTTTTGTTAAGTTGTATGAGTTCCCTGT
The DNA here is from genome assembly GCA_026230045.1 of Corynorhinus townsendii. Taxonomy (NCBI): domain Eukaryota; kingdom Metazoa; phylum Chordata; class Mammalia; order Chiroptera; family Vespertilionidae; genus Corynorhinus; species Corynorhinus townsendii. The sequence continues at coordinate 103,294,770 of JAPDVU010000003.1, forward strand.
AAATTTTGGAGATTAAATCCTTGTCAGATATAACATTGGCAAATATGTTCTCCCATGCAGTGAGCTTTCTTGTTGTTTTGTTGATGGTTTCTTTTGCTGTGCAGAAGCTTTTTATTTTTATGTACTCCCATTTGTTTATTTTCTCCTTAGTTTCCATTGCCCTAGGAGCTGTATCAGTAAAGATATTGCTATGACAAATGTCTGTTATTTTGCTGCCTATGGCTTTTTCTAAGATTTTTTTATGGTTTCCTGTCTTACATTTAAGTCCTTTATCCATTTTGAGTTTATTTTTGTGTAATGTGTAAGTTGGTGGTCTAGTTTCATTTTTTTGCATGTATCTGTCCAATTTTCCCAACACCATTTATTGGAGAGACTGTCTTGACTTCATTGTGTGCTCTTGCCTCCTTTGTCAAATATTAATTGAGCATAATGGCTTGGGTCAATTTCTGGGTTCTCTGTTCTGTTCCATTGGTCTATATGTCTGTTCTTGTGCCAGTACCAGGCAGTTTTGAGAACAGTGGCTTTATAATACATCTTGATATCTGGTATTGTGATCCCTCCAACTTCGTTCTTTCTCAGGATCGCTGTGGCTCTTTAGGGTCTTTTTTCATTCCATATGAATTTTAGAAGAGTTTGTTCTAGGTCTGTGAAATATGCCATTGGTATTTGAATGGGATTGCATTGAATCTATAGATTGCTTTGGGTAGTATGGACATTTTAATGATGTTGATTCTCCCAATCCATGAACACAGTATATTCTTCCATTTGTTTGTCTTCCTCTATCTCTTTTTTCAGCGCCCTGTAATTTTCTGAGTACAGGTCCTTTAGCTTCTTGGTTAAATTTATTCCTAGGTATCTTAATTTTTTGTTGTTGCAATGGTAAATGTGATTTTTTTTTAGTTTCTCTGTGAGTTCATTATTGGCATGTAAAAAAGCAATAGATATCTGGGTGTTAATTTTGTATCCTGCTACATTGCTGAATTCATTTATTAATTCTAGTAGTTTTTTTTATGGAGTCTTTAGGGTTTTCTATGTACAATATCATGTCATCTGTTAATAATTACAATTTTAGTTCTTATTTTCCAATTTGGATGCCTTTTCTTTCTTTCCTTGTCTGACCGCCATGGCTTGTACTGCTAGTATTATGTCAAACAGGAGTGGTGAGAGTGGGCATCCCTGTCTTGTTCTTATTCTTAAGGGGAATGGTTTTAGTTTTTGCCCATTGAGTATGATGTTGGCTGTAGGTTTGTCATATATGGCCTTTATTATGTTGAGGTATGATCCTTCTATTCCTACCTTGCTGAGTTTTTATCAAGAAAGGGTGTTGGCCCTGGCTAGTTTGGCTCAGTGGATAGAGCATCGGCCTGTGGACTGAAGGATCCTGGGTTCGATTCCAGTCAAGGGCACATGACTGGGTTGCGGGCTTGATCCCAGTGAGGCGCTTGCAGGAGGCAGCCAATCAATGATTCTCTCTCATCATTGATATTTCTATGTCTCTCCCTCTCCCTGCCTCTCTGAAATCAACAAAAATATATCATATATATAAAAAAGAAAGGTTGTTGGATTTTGTCAAATGCTTTTTCTGTATCAATGGATATGATTATATGGTTTTTATCTCTCAATTTGTTTATGTGGTATATCACATTTATTGATTTGTGGATATTGTACCATCCTTGCATCCCCCAGAAAAATCCTACTTGGTCATGGTGTAGGATCTTTCTAATGTAATGCTGGTTCCAATTTGCTAGAATTTTGGCATGTATGTTCATGAGAGATATTAGCCTATAATTCTCTTTCTTTTGTTGTCTTTATCGGGTTTTGTAGAAAGAGCTGGCTTTGTAGAAAGAGCTTGGGAGTGTTTCTTCCTCTTGAATTTTTTGGGATAGTCTGAGGAGGATAGGTTTTAGTTCTTCCTTGATTGCTTGATAAAACTCCCCTGGTCCAGGGCTTTTGTTTGTTGGAAGTTTTTTGATTACTGATTCAATTTCCTCCATAGTTATTGGCCTATCCAGATTTTTTTATTCATCTTGATTGAGTTTTGGAAGGTTGTATTTTTCTAGGAATATGTTGATTTCTTCTAGGTTGACCAGTATGTTGGAAAGGAGTTGCTCATAGTATTTTTTAATGTTTCTTCATATTTCTGTGGGGTCTGTTGTTATTATGCCTCTTTCATTTCTGATTTTGTTTATATGAGTTCTTTCTCTTTGCTTCTTGGTGATCCTGGCTAGAGGTTCATCAATATTATTTATCCTTTCAAAGAACCAGCTCTTGGTTTCATTGATTTTTTTTTTTTTTGTCTCTATGTCATTTATTTCCACTCTGATCTTTATTATTTCCTCCCTTCTGCTCACTCTGGGCTTCTTGTTGCTCTCTTTCTAATTCTTCAAGATGCAGAATTAGATGGTTTGTCACCAGTTTTTCTTGTGTATGTGTATGTTTGTTTGTTTGTTTGTTTGTTTGTTTTTTGAGGCCTGTAATGCTATGAACTTCCTTCTCAGGACTGCTTTCACTGTGTCACATAGATTTTGGATTTTGTGTTTTCATTGTCATTTCTTTCCAGGATTTTTAAAAATTTCTTCTTTGATCTCTTTGATAACCCAATCATTGTTTAATATGCTATTCAGCTTCCAAGTGTTTGATTTTTTGTGATGGTTTTCATTGTAGTTGATTTCTAATATTATACCATGTGATCTGAGAAGATGATTGATATGATTTTAATCTTGAATTTTGATAGACTATGCCTGTGTCCCAATATGTGGTCTACCTTTGAATGTGCTATATCACTTGAGAAGAATGTATATTCTGTAGCTTTGGGATAGAATATTCTGAAGATGTTGATTAATGCATCTGATCTAGTGAGTAGTTTAGGATTGCTGATTTTTTTTCTAGAGGATTTATCCAGTGTTATCAGTGGGATATTAAAGTCCCCTACTATGAATTTTTGCTGTTGATCTCTCCCTTGATATCTTCCAGCAGTTTTTTTTATGTACTTTTATGCTCCTGCATTGGGTGCATATATGTTTACTGGAGCTATATCCTCTTGTTGTGTCGATCCCTTTAGAGTTATGAAGTAGCCTTCCTTGTCTCTAGTTATGACCTTCACTTTGAGTCTATTTTGTCAGATATAAGTATTGCTACCTTAGCTTTTTTTTTTTCATTTCCATTTGCCTGAAAGATATTTTTCTATCTCTTCACTTTCAGTCTGTTATAGTCCCTTGTTCTGTGGTGGGTCTCTTGTAAACAGCATATATATGGGTCATGTTTTCTTATCCATTCAGTTACTCGATGTCTTTTGATTGAAGCATTTAGTCCATATACGTTTAATGCTATTATTGATAGGTACTGGTTTGTAGCCACTCTCTCCCTCACTGCTGTCCTGCTGGTATCCACCTTTAATACTACACCTGTAATCATTTAACATCAGATACATATTAATTCATCAGCTTCTTTTAGATATTTCCAATTTTGTCTATTAAAAATTATCTGATTTATTATTATTTATAGCAACTTTTATTTTATTTTATTTTATTTTAAATAAATCTTTATTGTTCAGATTACAGGTGTTCCTCTTTTTGTTTTCCCCCTATAGCTCCCCTCCACCTGATTCCCCACCCCACCGTACCCCATGCCCTTACCCCCCGCCACTGTCTTCATCCCTAGGAGTAAGATTTTTGTCCAATCTCTTCCCGCACCACTCACACCTGCTTCCCCCTGAGAATTGTCAGTCCACTCCCTTTCTACGTCCCTGATTCTATTATATTCATCAGTCCATTCTGTTCTTCAGATTTTTTATTCACTTGATTTTTAGATTCACTTGTTGGTAGGTATGTATTTGCTGTCATTTTGTTGTTCATAATTTTTATCTTTACCTTTTTCTTCTTCTTCCTCTTCTTAAAGAATACCCTTCAGCATTTCATGTAATCCTGGTTTGGTGGCGATGAACTCCTTTAGCTTTTTCTTGTCTGTGAAGCTCTTTATCTGACCTTCAACTCTGAATGATAGCTTTGCTGGGTAGAGTAATCTTGGTTGTAGGTTCTTGCCGTTCATCACTTTGAATATTTCTTGCCACTCCCTTCTGGCCTGCATAGTTTCTGTTGAGAAATCAGCTGACAGACGTATGGGTACTCCATTGTAGGTAACTAACTGTTTTTCTCTTGTTGCTTTCAAGATTCTCTCTTTGTCTTTTGCCCTTGGCATTTTAATTATGATGTGTCTTGGTGTGGTCCTCTTTAGATTCCTTTTGTTTGGGGTTCTGTGCGCTTCCTGAACTTGTAAGTCTATTTCTTTCACCAGGTAGGGAAAGTTTTCTGTCATTATTTCTTCTAATAGGTTTTCAGTATTTTGCTCTCTCTCTTCTTCTGGCACCCCAAAAATTCGGATGTTGGTACGCTTAAAGTTGTCCCAGAGGCTCCTTACACTATCTTCATATTTTTGGATTCTTTTTTCTTTTTGTTTTTCTGGTTGGGTGTTTTTTGTTTCCTCATATTTCAGATCTTTGGTTTGATTCTTGGGGTATGTTGATCTATAGTTGAGTTTCTGTATATTCTTTATTTTAGACAGTGTATGCTTCATTTCTGACTGGTCCTTTTCCATTTTTTTGGCATTCGCATTAAGGTCCTTGAAGGTTTCACTAAGCTCCTCAGAAGTGTCATCAAGTTTCTCGGCGGTTTTTAGAAGATTCTTGAGTAACCTTATAAATGTGGTTCTGAAATCTATGTCATCCAGTAGTTTGCTTTCCTCCGTTTCTTTCATTCGTGACATGTTTCTTTGTTTCCGCATTTTGGCTGCTTCCCTGTGTTGATGGAGTGGCTTTGTGTGGTAGGTGACCTATAGGGGGCAGTAGCTCAGCCTCCCCAATCACCTGATGTGGATGCTCTTGGTACAACCCTTTGTGGGCTGAGTGCAAAGTCTTGGTGTAGTTAAGCCTTAATTGCTGTTGGTACACTGGGAGGAATTGACCTCCAGGCCAATTTGCTGTGAGGACTCGCTGTGTCTATAAGAACTGCTGTGCTGGAGACACGCTTATGGTGCAGGACTTGTTTCACTGGGGCTTTGGTGCTCGCTGATTCTGCCTCTTGAATGTGTCACTTATGGATGTGAGGAGTTGAAATCTGGTTTCTCACACTGACCACTAGGTATACTGGCTTCTGGATCTCCAGTGGGGTGCAGGTCAGCTATTGTCTGTGTCCACCCAGCAGGAGCTACAGCGAGAGCTACTGTTTTCTCCTCTTTGCTTGGGGTTTGGAGGTTTTGGAGCTGTCTGACCCAGGCTGCAAGTTTGCTAGGTTAAGCTGCGATAGAGCAGGCCTTTCTTATGCTAAAGCTTCTGCTTGGAGCTTGGGTGGGTTTGTAGGTTGTGTGGGGCAGGGTCTCAGGGCGTCACTAGGCTAGGGCATGGCAAACAGCGATGGCTGCTAGTTAGCCGGCTCTGTGTCTCCAATTGCGTCCTGTGCCCCAGCGCAGTAAACAATTATTCTTGCGCACAGCTCTGCAAGCAGGCCCCCCTCACTTTCCGACCCGGTGTTAGACAATCCAGCTTCTCCACATAGGAGTTTGGGTCCCCCGCGTCTCCCCAGAAACTGTATTTCAGAGTAATCGGGGGCTTGTCTCTCTTTAGGTTGAAAAAAGCAATGCCTGCCACCAGCCCAGATCACGCGCCTCCGTACCTCAGCTTTTCAGTGCTTGTGCACGTCTCAATGCTCTTTTCTCTTTCCTTCTAGTTGTAGAACTTCCACTCAACCAGCTTTCCCGTGGTTCTGGGTGATAAGACGTTTTGTCTTTTAGTTGTAAGTTTTGAAATTGTTGTGCGAGGCAGCAGTTTAGGTGTTTACCTACGCCACCATCTTGGATTCTCCCTATAGCAACTTTTAAATTATTAAAAATATATTTGTTAGATTTATAAGTCTGTATTTTAGGTTTTTTGAAGTGGTTGAGAAATCTTATATGTTAATTTAGTTGTATTAATTTGAAATTATTACACAGTAGTATGACTTCAAGATGTTATATTTAAAATAGTCCAGGCTGCACAGTTAGCCACACTTGGCTATGAAGCCACTTAACTTTTCAGATCTGTAGTTTTCTTATCCAAATATTGGGACCATCAATACCTACCTCATAGGATCTTTGGAAGCTTTAAATATGATGTAAGGACTATCAAATGTTTAACACCCAAAAAATATTAACATTCTGCCACTCCCTTACTTGCTCCTAAAACATAATCAATAATAAATCCTCAATCAATTACTCCTTTGATTTTTTGAATTAGAATTTGTGATAAATTATTCCATTCCAATTCTTCAATACAAATAAAGGTTCAGGATGACAAGTTCGAAGAGCTAGAGCAGCCACTCTTTTGATTCTCAACTCAGTGTTTTTAACTCCAAACTATTTCTCAAATTATAAAGCCACTGCTATAGACTTAGAAAGGACTTTGTAAGTTATCTAATCTAACTTCACATTGCAGGGTTTCTTTTTAATAGCCACATAGCCATTGGATGTGTGCAGCAAGAAAGATCTCCTGTTCATTTTCCCCCTTCTAGCTACCATACACTTTTTCCTCCTCAAAGCTGTCTCTAAAGATTTCTACTTTCTCTCTTAAATCCACTCATATTAGGCTTTTGCTTTCACTACTTCACTGAAATGTTTTTGACAGAATCACCAGTGACTTCCACTTTGCTAAATCTGGGGACAAACCTCAATTCTATTTAACATAATGTTACACCCTCATCCTCCAACCACTTTCTTACTTTGTCTGTCAGAACCTCATACTAATTCTCCAACTTTCTGATTAATTTCTCTCCTTTCCAATATCCTTTGCTAAATCCTTCTTTCCTCTCAAACACCTAACCTTGGAGTGCACCAATGCACTTGGACTTATCCTCTTTATTTTTTATAATTACTCCCTTGGTAATCTCATTTAGTCATATTGCTTTAAATATCATCTATATACTGAAAACTCCGGGATGTATATTTCTAGCCTGAATTTCTTTGTTGAACTCCGGGCTAATACATTCAGCTGCCTATATGACATGTCTAATAGATAAATCTAACTTGCTTTTTCCTTTCAGCCTGCTACTGATTTAAAACAAAACAAAACAAACAAACAAAAGTCTTCTACCCATAGTCTTTCTTATCAAAGTTTCTTGAAACTCCATCAGTTTACTTGTTCAAGTCAAAACCTTGGAACTATCCTTGACTCCTCTTTTCTCTCTCCTATCTTACATATATAGTCTCTTAGCAAATCACATTGTTTCTACATCAAAATATATCCAGAATTTTCTAGAATTTTAGTTTTCACCATCTCCACAGCTACCACATAGGCCAACCTCTTCTGAATATTCTTTAATTTTAAATCTACCTTTTATAGTATAATGCTCAGATATGGCCTAAGTGGACATTTTACAGTTATATCCTTTTTTTCCATCATAACAATTGACCCTAAAATGGCAAGGACCATTTTAGAAATGTTATAGTATTGACTAGAATAAACCAAAACTGGTGTTTTAAAATATTAATGTCTGTAGAGCAGTTGTCTCCATCTAAAGTAATTATTCATAATGACTATCATTTGTTGAACATGTACGTACACAACTTTATCACCTTAAAGAGATATTATTGTCCCAATTGGTAGATGAGGAAATAGAGTCTCTGAAAAGTTAAGTAATTTGCTCAAGATTGCAGAGCAAAAATTAGTAGAACTGGCAGTAGAATTCAGATCTGTCTAGCTTCAATGACCTTCCTTGATGAGAGAGAACATGATACATACAAGGATTTGAAAGAAATTCTGTATATTGAGAGGATGTAAGGAAAAGAATACTGGAAGAATCAGACTAGAGAAGATAGTGCTAAATTTTGAGGGAGATTATCAACTATGTTGAGGAGCTTAAACTGGATTGTCAAGCATTGGGAAAGGGATATTTTTAAAGTATTTTGAGCAGATTTACTTTTCTATATAATAATTACTTTGACTTTGATATGAAGAAAGAATTGGAAGATACTAATGCTAAAAGAGTAGTGACAGTGAAAAGGGCTTATCTAAAGGGTAGTATTTGGCCCTATCCAGTGTGGCTCATTTGGTTAAAGCATACACCAGAAGGTGGTGTGTTTGATTCCTGGTCAAGGCACAGAGCCAGGTTGTGGGTATTATCCCAGTCTGCACGCAGAGACAACCAATCAATGTTTCTCTCTCACATCAATGTTTCCCTCTCTCCCCTCCTTTTTTTCTAAACTCAATTTTAATTAATAAATAAAATAAAGGGTAGTGTTTGCAAATAGTTATTTCAGTAGGGTGACAGAAATCAGTATTATATGAAATTGTACCATATGGGGATACCTTTACTGAAAGTTTATTTTAATGTCCAATGTAGATATTTTGATATATTTATCTGCCTTTAGATTGTTGTTTATTTTAAACAAACAATTTTATGACTATTAGCTATGGAGTGAAAAATCTGAAGATTAGATTTTCTATCAGTCTGTGTAGTAGAGGGGACTCAGACTTATTTACCCAAATGAATGTTAGACCTGCCCCTGGTTACCCATAGCAGAAATAGAATGGTCATATATTCACACAAGAATTAAAAATCTAGATGTTCAAAAAAGTTTGCCAAATTCACCCATCTTGAACTACCTGTAAAAGCATATGGTTTTGCTTTTAATTTCTAACACAAGTAGAAAAACATAGTGGCCAGCAGGATGGGAAGGAAGTAAGGGAGTGAGAGCAGAGTATGCAGACATGAGTGGTGTGCGTGTGTGAGTGAGGGACAGTTAGCTCTCGCAGGAGTCTCTGGCTGGTAAATCAGGGTCTCCTGGATGGGGAGCCCTGCTGCCACTGTGGGCACTTTCCAGGCTGTGCAGTTTTAGTGTGGAAACCACACCATTTTGAAAGGGAGAGCAGCCCCAGGTAGGAGCGCAGCCTCACCACCACCCAGACTGGCCTTGGATACCACCCCGACCACACAGTGAGCCCCCAAGTGCATGCCACACTGGCCAGAATAGTGCCACCCTGGATGTGGACTCTGAGAAACCTGCCACCCCAGCAGTGGAATCCAGGATCCCTGCAATGAATCCCAGAGTAGCTTGCCACTCTGGCAGTGGACTCTAGGACCATGCAGAGAGTTACACGCCAGTGAGACTTCAGGCCACCTGTGCCACAGAAGCCGGGACCCTGAGCACATCCACAACAGCTTGCATGAGGTCAGGGGTGAGTCACATAGTCAGACAACCTGTGACGAGACTCCATCCACAAATGGGATAATAACATTAAGACCCAACTACATCAGGAGAACACAAAGAAATCAAATAGGGGGCTATCCTAGAACAACCAGCTCAGGCAGTCTGAGAGATGGCACCACAGGATCCCACAAAACACCAACTATATAGGAGTACCCCCAAAAAATCTGGGTGGCATAGCAGTTTGATCTAAGACACAGAAACAAATACAATGGAACAGCAAAAATGGAGAGACAAAGAAATAATCCCTAAAGGCAGAAAAGGAGGAATGGCCAGAAAGGAACTAAATAAATGGAGGCAAGTAGTTTGTCAGAGAAAGAATTCAGAGTAATGGTTCTAAGGATGCTCTAATGTCTAGATGACAAATACATACAACTCAGTGGGAATTATAAGGAGTTGAATGAGAAATTCACCAATGTTTAGCAAGAATCAAGAGGAAATGAAGAATGAAATAGCTACAGTAAAGAACACCATGGAAGATTTCAACAGTAGACTAGAATAAGCTGAGGACTGAATCAGCAAGTTAGAAAACAAGGTAGAAAAAACACCCAAGCAGAGCAGCAACTGGAAATATAACTTAAGAAGCAGGAGAGTCTAACTAAGGGAGTTGTGGGACAACATAAAATGAAACAACATCCTCATTATCGGGATAACAGAAAGAGAGGAAACTGAGCAAGGAATAGAAAAACTGTTTGAAGAAATAATGCCAGAAAACTTCCCTGACTTGGAGAAGAAAAAAGCATACAAGTCCAAGAGGCAAAGAGAGTCCCAGTCAAGATGAATTAAAAAACACCGACAATAAGACACATCATAATTAAATTGGCAAATGTAAAAGACAAAGAAAATCTGAAAGGCTGCAAGAGAGAGAGACAGAAAGTTACCTATACAGGATCTCCCATTAGACTATCAACTGATTTCTCAACAGAAACACATCATGCCAGAAGGCTTAAACCTGATTAGCAAAACCTGTGAACCAGGACTATCTTGCTAGCCACTTTTCTGATAAATTCTTTGGTTGCATGGAATAGACTTCATTAATGTTACCACAAGAAATAGTGGCTTTATTATAAAGATACTAGAGGCCCAGCACATGAATTCATGCATGGGTGGGGTCCCTTGATCAGGGCTGATTGAGGCCAGCTGGTCAGGTGTAGGGACCATGGGAGGTTGGCTGACCTTGGGAGGTTGGCTGTGGGAGCACACTGACCACCAGGGGGCAGCTCCTGTGTTGAGTGTCTGCCCCCTGGTGGTTAGTGCGCATCATGGTGACTGGTTGACCTATCATTTGGTCAACTGGTCAAATGGTTGCTTAGGCTTTTATATATAAAGATATGCTATGAACAATGGTCTAGAATTTTAAAACTAAAGAACTAGAGACTGCTCTTTCTTTTTTTTAAATTTCTTTATTGATTAAGGTATCACATATTTGTCCTCATCCCCCCATTCCCATCCCAAACCCCTCCCCATGCATGCCCTCACCCCCCTGTTGTCCATGACCACTGGTTAGGCTTATATGCATGCATACAAGTCCTTTGGTTGATCTCTCCCCCTGACCCCCACCCTCCCCTACCTTCCCTCTGAGGTTTGACAGCCTGATCGATGTTTCCCTGTTTCCAGGTCTGTTTTTGTTCATCAGTTTATGTTGTTCATTATTTCCCCTAGATGAGTAAGACCATGTGATACTAGAAACACACTTATAAGAACCGAAAATGAGACAAGCAATAATGGTTATGCTGAGGGGCAAATGAATCAGTCTGTAGTGAGTTTCTTTCTGGGCCAACAGTTCTTTTGAGTCCCAATTTCAATGTCAAACAGTTCCTTATGTGTACATGTCAGCAATGATATTTCAATTCTGGATGGTGGACAAATGGTGGTAATGCAGGTCCAACCCTCTCTGGTTTGGTTCTGGGCAACCTGCAGCAACACACAGCTGCTGACTGCTAGTATGGCAAGGCGTCGTCAACGTCTTCCATCTCTGGACTGTTTCTCTTCTGTCTTCATGGCTGGAGCAGTCCTGTCAATTCCTTTCTGTTGCAGGAATCCACATGGTCTTGGAGTTGTTTTCTGAAAATATGCAAACATATTCTCGACCACAAGTTAATAAAGGAATCCTTTCTATAAATTTGACTTGGGATCCTTTTTCATTTTTTGCCCAAACAATTTTCCTTTGGCTTGTTTTGACACCATGTGTGTTTTTCTAGAGATTGCTCTTTCTCTCTTTCATTACTCAGTCTGCTAATCTCTAAGCATTGTTTTCTTTTCTCTCAAAAGATAAACTTCATAGCTTTAGTTCACTTGAATTTTCAGCTTGCTGTCATTCCATCTTGGCTCCCCTGACCTCTCACTACATCATGACATTCAGCTTCAGTTTGTATTGCCAATCATAGTATTTTCTGTGTATCACTTTGCTACAGAGGATCTGATTCACTAACCTCATGCTCTTGATCCAGGCCAAACCACAGAGTACTGGCAAACGTATGGATAGGCTGCCATTGATGCTGTCTCATACTTACCTTTCTGTAAGATTAATTTTTCTAAGTTGTGCTTTGGGAAAAATACTATAAACCTTGACATTTAGTATAGTACAGTATAAGGATATTGTTGAGACATTATTTATTACACTCTATATTGTCCTTTGTGTGAAAATCCTTGACATAAATTTACTTCTAGTTTTAGTATTAGAAATATTTGTGCAATTATTGCTGAACTGGTTTGTATTAACTTTGGTGAATTTATTATTATTGTTTCACTGGCTGTGAGATTTTACAAATTTGTGAACCAAAAAAAAAGGAAGTTTAAATAACTCTATGGTATGCTTATTTATTTTAATTATCAATCTTGCATCTAGATTCATTTTCTGTTTTTGATCTTGTTTTTTCATAAAATTTTAATTTAAATCATACTTTATATATCCCTGTAAGTTACTACATCTTTTCAAAAGCAAGATATTTTATATAAATTATATAAATTTTAACACACTCAGGGATATGTTAAAGTTCCTAGGTCATTTTTAGTTAAATGCGATCTAATTTTAATGAAATGAACAAATAACTTGAAAAATTAATGTTACATTTTTTATGTTTATGTAATTTTAAATAATCCAGCTATTTTTTAAAAACATAAAATTCCCTTTGGGCTTAGAAATATCTTTCAAAAAATTTCAGATAAAAATATTTAATTACATGTCAATCTTGTTTTTGGCATTCATAACTATTTGTAACATATTCTTATTATGGAGAAGGTAGATGTGTAATAAAATTAATATAATTTTTAAATTTTCACATGAAACCTGTTTCTAAACAGGAGTCTCTACCCTTAACATACTCCTAAAGTTATTTCTTTTTTCTCCCAGACTTTATTTCTAGGGTACCCCTTTTTTAAAAAATAAACTGAAATCAGTTTTATATAAAAGAAGCCCTTGAGGTGGAAAGTTAGGGATGGCTACATGAACTTCCAGTAGACAAAATGTCGCTTACATTTTGCTGCTCAGTAGTTTGATATACTCATTTGCTGATGTAAAATGAGAGGGCTTACAAAACAGGGGTTTGTTTTTAGCTGCCTGTAGACCTAGTGGGGCCTAACAGAACCCAGTTAGCAGGTCATTAACTTTGGAGAAAACAGCTTGCATTAATATGCTCTAATCCAGTATAATTAGTCAAATTACTGCACGCAGATCAGCTTGTCATATGTTGTCAGACTTGGCATGCACTCTGGATTGCCTGGGTCCCTCTGGAATGCCACCCTCAATCAGGGAAAACTGCTCATTTGTCCTGGTTTTTAACTCTTGGTAAAAAATGCTAAGTAAAACAGCAGTCATAGAGGAACTTTTACTTATTCTTTAACTTAAAAATATTTTTTCATCAAAAATCAGTTAGTGTTTTATTGATTGAAATGGAATATTTTTATTTCTGTGATTTTCTGTAGTATGTCTATATTAACACTCCAAGTGAAGTTAACACTAGTATGAAAAAAGATTGAAAATAGATAATTACCATTTGATTCACTACCTTTTCCAGTATTGAGAGTATGAATTCCTGTATGTTTGTGTATGTGTGGGTCTTTTTCCAGGAGGGTAAAAGGTTATTAAACTCTGAAAGGGCCACATTAGCATAAATTTACAAGAGCTCTTGTTCTGGCGGCAGGATAAAAACCTGTGTTACCTTTGCATTAACACTGAATTGCTTGTTGTGCTTTTGGCAATGACAGATAAGTCAGTGTAATTCCCCATTGCAAGGGAAATGATGCTCTAGAATCCAAACGCATCCTGAAGATGTCACTGACAATAATCTTCAAAGAACGGCCAGTGAGAGTGGGCTGTATGTTTGTAGGATGATATACTGCAAATGACAGGAAGAATTATGTGAGTGAAGACGAATCTGTAACATATTATTAAGCAATTTCATGAGAATAACAGGGATAAAAGGATAATGGATGAGGGTGTCATTATTACCTTCATGTAGAGGGAAAGGGAAAGCAAAGGTAGAGAGACAAGATTAATTGAGGAAGGGTGAAGCATTCATTGCTCATCAGCTCTTTTGTACTCTTTGCTCCTGAAATTCCAGACTGAGGTTGGGTGGGGTGGGGTGAAGATGCTCAAAGCTGCATTTTAATGCAACTGGCAAGAAGTAGAAAACTGACAAAGCACTTTTTAGTTACCTCCCTTCTTAAAAAATATAATCACTATTACCTTTAAATGTTCTGAGGCCACAAGAAAAATCCAATGGAACATATATTCTACTTTTTTTTTTGTAGTACCTTTCATTATTAGTTATGCCTTTAAAAAACAACATTTTAACTTTCAAAAATGCATTTTTACATGCATTGCTAAAAATTGCTCTTTTAAATTTAGAGATTCATATTCAGTGATGAAATATTTCAAAATTCATTACATTATTTTGATCACCTGAGGTCTTTAGATTAAGGAAACAATACATTTTATAATTGATTTTGACTGTTCCATTTTCTAAGCAAATATTCCTTTTATGTAATACCTGCTTTTCTTAGATAATAGTAAACATATTTACTTTTATCAAATGAATGTGTTTTTGAAAATTTTAAATTCTAAAGTCTTTATTTGTGATTTCCTCTATTATTTTTTTAAATAACTCCTCATTTGGCTAATTCTTTCAAAGTACATATTATATGATATATAGTAAGATGAAATTATAATAGAGTAAGCACTATCCTTCTTGTTGCAAAATAACAACACAGGTGTTTTGCTTCAATCTAAGAAATCTTTTGGGATGTGAATTCTTTCTGATTATAATTTACTTCTGATTTAGAGTTAACCTTAAATGTTGCTGAAATTTAAATATATATATATTTCTCTGTACTGAGCTAGTAGTATAGTCATATAATCAAATAATAAGCTTAAATATGTACCCAATGGAGACACTCAGTTGAAGATTAATTTTGGAACAAGAAACCTAAATTTCATCCTTGTCTACATATATTCAGGAAAGGTAACAAAGAGTTAGGATTCAGTGTCAGTGAAAATTGAGAATCACTCAAGGATAATACCCAGCTAGCAACCAATAGTTTTATACACACACACACACACACACACACACACACACACACACATGCATAGTAGTAATGCTATCAAATGGTAGATGTGTACACCACCCAATAATATTGTTTTCATTGTATAATAATTTGTAAACTGTCTTCCTATATACTTTATCATAGTTGATTCTTAAAAACAGTCATTTTTAAAATAAACCTTTATTGTTCAGATTATTACAGATGTTCCTCTTTTCCACCCCATAGCTCCCCTCCACCTGATCCCCCCATCCCATGCTCTTACCTGCCGCCACTGTCCTCATCCATAGGTGTAAGATTTTTGTCCAATCTCTTCCCGCACCCCTCACACCTCCTTAACCCCGAGAATTGTCAGTCCACTCCCTTTCTATGCCCTTGATTCTATTATATTCACCGGTTTATTCTGTTCATCAGATTTTTTATTGACTTGATTTTTAGATTCACTTGTTGATAGATATGTATTTGTTGTCACTTTGTTGTTCATAATGAATTAGAATTCCTATTTCAATTATATAAATAGAAAAACTGAGGAGCAGAAAATTGAGTTTATCCAAGTAGTTCCATGGAAAATGATGCTGCTAGGAATAAAACCAGCATCTGCAAGATATCTGATTCAATGTTCTTTCTATTTACTATTTACTATTTGATTTTTAAATTTAGTATTTGTGCCACACTCTGATTTTTGGTATTTTCTAGTTTTCATGTATGTCATTTTGATTTTCTTAAATGTGTCTTCACTAAAGGAGCATCATCTGCCTCTGTTTTCCATAGAATAAGGAAAAAGATACTAACGTTTGTCAAGCACATAATATGTACCAGACATTGTACTAAGCGCTTTGCATACATTGTCTAATTTAATATATTCATCAACTAAGTGAGTTAGACCTCATGATCACCACTTTAGAAAGGAGGAAACTGAAATTCATAGCTGTCTAATCACTTGTCCAACCTCAAAACTAGTTAGGGCAAGGATTCAAACCCAAGTTTTCCGAAGCTCGTTCTTTCAAACACTGTCACCGGAAAGGGACTGGGCCTGGAGCAGGTCGGCCTTGGGCTGATCCAGTGTGTGGGTTCTTGACTTTGTGCTGGACAGATTTTACAGCATGAGTCCAGGTAATTTGGAGTGTATGTTCATTAAAGCCAGGGACAGTGAAACAAGAAGGGCTTAGCATAAAAAAGCAGCATGAGAAAGCCTTGGCAGTGCTCCGCTTTGGTTCCCCAGAAACTTTATATGAAAGAAGTGAACCACACATGGGGCAGCATGGACTCACTGAGAAGTAAGTCATAGGGACAGAAGTGAGCCATGGTGGGGCTGCTGTCACCTCACTGAAAAATCAGAAAAAAGGGGGTCTTGGAGACAGGTTTAGGGGGTAAGCCCAGGACAAACTGCCACTGCCCACTGCTCCCCTGGTTGCACCTCTCACCTGGATTCTTAGAGCTTAGGAAAAAGCAGATACACATGCCAGAGAAAGGGGGAAGAAAGGCATGGGTGTGCTCCTGAGAGAGCCCTTGGTAGCTTCCTTTACCTTGAGTGGTTCTATCAGTTTTTAAAGGCAGGGATTTTAGGGGAGATCTCAGGGGAGGATCTCAATGAATATTCATCAGCTTTCTAGGTGTCCTTTCAGGTTCATAGTCTCCACTGATTGGTCAGTGGCAGGGTAGCGGGTAATTAGTCACTGCATTGGTCCTGATGTCAGCCATGGAGTTTCTCCATCTGGTTTTGCTGCTTTTCTGATCATGGAGCTGAAACACAGCTGAGGCCTAACTGTGATCTCTAGTTTGACCTGAGGCTTTGATCCTAAGATTACTTGATACGGGTCAGAACTTCATTGTCCTTAAGGGAGTGGTCATGCAAGGGCTTTTATGGGAGTCATATGAGGCTATTCTCTGGCCCCTTGTTCTTCCTCTACGGGGATCTAAAACCACATGACTAGCAATATGCCAGGGGAGGAAAGGTCAGGGGAGGGTGAACTGCATGGCCAGTGATATGAAAGGTCAAGAGAGGATCTGAACTGCACAACCAGCGATATGGAAGGTTGGTGGTTTTAAACCGCATGACCAGTGATATCCTAGGGAAGGAAAGGTCACCCTGGGGCAAGGTCCTTGTTCTCCCAGTTTTGCCCGATGCTAGGCATTTGGGGCTTTCCGCCCTGGTGAGCTTCTGTACCTGGCCCATTGTCCTTGCTCTGCTCATGTCTGTTTGCCTACCACATATACTATATCATATATATATATATATATATATATATATATATATATATATATATTCAAAATTATATTGTATTTTAACATCTATCCCATATTTTAGATCTCTGAATGTCTAAATGCAATGTTGTTATTTTTTCTGTCCTACTATTCATTGATTTCTGCATAGCATTTGAAGCCGAGCTTCCAAAATCCTCCATAGTACTTCTTCACTAACTGGCCCTTAAGTGTTTTTCACAAGCTGCCCTTCTTTCTGTCATGCCCTCAGTATAGATTCTCCCATTCCCATAAGTGTGTTCTTTCCATACCCTTGATCCTGTACCATAGAGATCTTCTTTCTGTGCAGAGAAAGCCAAAGACCTCCTTCTAGTCCTGCCTTATATTCTTAGCTGCCTGCTCTGCTGAACAGGCCTCTCAGGAGCTCTGCTTGCTTCCCACTAAACTCATCATTGTCCTTTTCTTCCTAAAATTTCTCTTAACTTTCTGATTTTAAAAGAAACCATTATTATTCTAATCACCCTGGCCTTGTTGCCAATTTGAATTAGAGAAGTGTTTCAACCTGACATTAAAAGTCTTTTAGGCTGCTGAAGTTCACCCCCATCCCTTCTCAATCTTTCACAGCTCATCCATTCTTTAGGACTCACATCAAATATCATCTTTGATAGAAATCCACCAAATGTATGTCTTTCTATCTTCTTTGAATCTCCAAACACTAAAATTGCACCCAAGTTTTTCTGGCTCCAAAGCTCATGAACTCTAACAAGAAACTCAATAAGTATTTGTTGACTTGAATTAAATTAAATTAATTCTCTAACAATCTCAATCAAGTGTTTTTAATTTATACTATCTTTCCTTATACATAAATAAGCTTGACTTTCTCATGTCAACGTTTAATTTTAACCTTTTGATTATTTATTTAATATTTCAGATTTTTTTTTTTTTGCTGAATTTACATTTCTACATCCCAGTTTATTACCAGTACCTACCATTTGTTGAACATGCACTTACTGTGTGCCACTTGTGGACCAGGCACTTTGTTCAATCCTGGGTATACACCAGTGAAAAAGTTTTTACCTTCATGAAATTTCCTGCTTATTTGAGAATATGTGCTCTTTTTATATGACATTTAAGTAAATGTTATTAAGCATGCCAACATTCTCTTGCAGTTATATTTATGATATATGGAGATAATGGAAGAGAGAAATATAGAGCAATTGTAGCATTGTAGAGATGTCCTATTCCTTATAACAACCCTAAACACATATATTATTTATCCCTGTTTTACAAATCTGGAAACAGACTTTGAGAGTCTGAATTACTTACTCCAAATTGCAAAACCAGTGAAGTAACTGAGTCAGAAGTAGAACTGAAGTTTATTTAATGCCAAAGTCCATGATTTCCCATGGTGCCACATGGCTCTACTTGTCTTGGTCCTAGCAAAGGTGATGTTATGTGACAGAAATTGACTTTGACTCATGTGTTTATCCAATTGCCTCAACTTAGAGAATGCAGGGAGCTTCAGTGGAGTGTATGGAGCAATGGCACAAGGGGGAACTGGAGATGGGAGCTGACATCCATCAGTGCATAGCTATCAGATGACAAGGTGGATTTAGGAGAGTCTTGAAGCTGGCGCATTGCTAAGGCTAGATTAGAAAATATTAGAGATCCAGTTAAGAGATTTACAGTAGGTTAAGCAGTAGAAATGAAGAGGAAAGGGCAGGTTTGGGAAATATTTTAGAACTAGAATCAATATTTAGCCACCAGTTGGATATAAGGAGTGAAGAAACAAGAATGTTTACAAATAACAAATTTTAGCTTTGATCACTTTATGAATGGTAGTGCCATTCACTGAAATATGATAGGAACTTACTACTTTTAAGTACTTGTGTACTTATTATCTCTTTCTAAGCACTGTTCTTCCCATTCATTATTTTATTTAATCATCATAATATCCCTGAATTTTATATTATTTTCATTATTTTATAAATAAGGAATACCAGCCTTCAAGAATTTAATAGGTGTACCAGTTAATAATGCAGATTTTGTAATAAAAGGAAACAAAAGAAATATCAAAGGTGCTTTATTCAAAGTAATGTCCATTGCTAGCTACATATTTCCCCCATCTTTCAGGTAATTTGTGGATACCGTCCCAATAGAACTTTTCTTGTTTTGAGGCAAACCATTCAGAGACCCAATTTTCCACTTCGTATGTTTTGAAGTGCTGCTCAGCAAGTGCTGTGTGCCATCTATCAGAACAAGTGGTAATCTGAAGAAGCAAGGTCTGGTGAATATGGTGGGAGGGTTAATACTTCCCAGGCAAGATCTTTTAATGTGTCTTTAACTGGTTTTGAAGTGTGTGATGGTGCATCATCATGAAGCAAAATTACTTTGCCATGTCTTCTGACTCATTTTGGTGATTTCACGATCAAAGTGTGGTTCAAATTGATTATTTGTTGTTGGTAGTGATCAGTATTAACTGATTCACCTGGTTTTAGAAGCTCATAATACACCACACCTTCCTGATTCCATCAAAAGCAGAGCATTGTCTTCTTTCCAAAGCTATTTGGCCTTGCAGTTGATGTAGATGGTTGACCTGGATCAACCCATGATTTTGTGCATTTGGGATTCTCATAATAAGTCCACTTTTCATTGCCAGTCACAATTCAATGCAAAAAAGACTTTCTTTCGTGAAGCAACATTTTACTGGATGACTTTTCGGTTTTCCATTTGTCCTTTGTTCAGTTGATGAACAAAAGACATCCATTTTCCTTCCTTTAAAATCTTTCCCACTGCTTGTAAATGATCAGAAATTGTTTGCTGAGCAACGTTTAATCTTTCTGCAAGTTGTTTTTTAGTTTGACACGCATCTTCATACAATAATGCTTGTAATTGTTGGACTTCAAATTTTTTCGATTGAGCTGGATGTTCTTTTCTTTCACATCGAAATCATCACCCTTTAAAACATTTAAACCAGCATCCGCAGGTATCTTGAGATGGAGCATGTTCACCATAAACTTCCCGAAGTATATGATAACTTTCAGCAGCACTTTTTTTCAAAATAAAGCAATGAATTAAAACTTCCCGCAAATGCTCTTTTTTTTTTTTTTGGCACAAAACTCGACACTTTTAAGGGTAAAAATACCTATGATGTTAACACCTTCACTGAACTACGTCCAGCATGGCCCACAGAGGGGTGGTGAAGGATTAAAGAAGACACACTAAGAGAATACAGTTGGGGCTAAGTAGGTTCACTTGTGCCTGAATGAGGACACAGCGCCCCGCCTGACAGCCAAAGCTTTATTTTATAGTTAGAGCACACAAAGCAAAACAAGGGGAGTGGTCAACATGTTTACAATATTCTTGCGAATTTCAAATCTATTTAGTTACTCAAGCCTTGTTTTGGCAGCACTTGCTGCAATTCCAACAGCCCATTAGCTACCTAGGAACAAGGGAGATTATAAGGGCAAGTTTAATTATGCTAGGATGGCTCCACCCTCCGAGATGGGACTTGTTTGTGGCCCTGCCACAGGTCAGTCCAAGGCTCAACTCTATAGCCACTCCCTACACTTCACAAAATTTGACATATGTAGTTTTTTTTATTGTTTAAAGTATTATAAATAGTAGTACATATGTCTCCTTTTTTTTTCCCCCTTGGCCTTCCCCCGGCCTCTCCTAGCCCCCTGTCATATGCCCCGCCCCCTTCCTGTCTTGTTCTTATTCTTAAGGGGAATGGTTTTAGTTTTTGCTCATTGAGTATGATGTTGACTGTGGGTTCGTCATATATGCCTTTTATTATGTTGAGGTATGATCTTCTAGTCCCACCTTGTGGAGTGTTTTTATCAGGAAAGGATGTTGG
Organism: Corynorhinus townsendii; assembly: GCA_026230045.1. NCBI lineage: Eukaryota > Metazoa > Chordata > Mammalia > Chiroptera > Vespertilionidae > Corynorhinus > Corynorhinus townsendii. The sequence goes on from JAPDVU010000003.1 coordinate 103,315,603, forward strand.
ATTTTGTCAAATGCTTTTTCTGCATCAATGAATATGATTATATGGTTTTTTCTCTCAGTTTGTTTATATGGTGTATCACGTGTATTGATTTGCAGATATTGTATCATCCTTGCATCCCCCAGAATAAATCCCACTTGGTCATGGTGTATTATCTTCCTAATGTAATGCTGGACTCGATTTGCTAGAATTTTGTTGAGCATTTTGGCGTCTATGTTCATGAGGGATATTGGCCTGTCATTCTCTTTGTGTTGTCTTTATCTTGTTTGGGATTAGGGTAATGCTGGCTTTGTAGAAAGAGCTTGGAAGTGCTCCTACCTCTTGAATTTTTTGGAATAGTCTGAGGAAGATAGGTTTTATTTATTCTTTGAATGTTTGGTAAAACTCCCCTGTGAAGCCCTCTGGTCCAGGGCTTTTGTTTGTTGGAAGTTTTTTGATTACTGCTTTAATTTCCTCCATAATTATCAGCCTATTCAGATTTTTTTATTCCTCCTGGTTGAGTTTTGGAAGGTCCTATTATTTTAGGAATATGTCCATTTCTTCTAGGTTGACCAGTTTGTTGGAGTAGAGTTGCTCTAGTATTTTTATATATCTGTGGGGTCTGTTATTATTTCACCTCTTTCATTTCTGATTTTGTTTATTTGAGTCCTCTCTCTTTGCTTCTTGGTGAGCCTGGCTAGAGGTTCATCAATCTTGTTTATCCTTTCAAAGATCCAGCTCTTGGTTTCATTGATCTTTTGTATTGATTTTTGGTCTCTGTGTCATTTATTTCCACTCTGATCTTTATTATTTACTTCCTTCTGCTCACTCTGGACTTTTCTTGTTGCTCTCTTTCTAATTCTTCAAGTTGCAGAGTTAGATGGTTTATTACCAGTTTTTCTTGTTTTTGTTTTTTTTTTTTTGAAGTAGGCCTGTAATGCTATGAACTCCCCTCTCAGGATTGCTTTCACTGTGTCCCAATGATTTTGGATTGTTTCTATTTTTGTTGTCATTTATTTCCAGGATGCTTTTTTATTTCTTCTTGGATCTCTTTGGTAACCCACTCATTGTTTAATAGTATGCTATTCATCCTCCAACTGTTTGAATTTTTGTGATCGTTTTTACTGTAGTTGATTTCTAATTTTATGCATTGTTATCTGAGAATATGCTTGATATGATTTCAATCCTCTTGAATTTGGAGAGACTTTGCCTGTGTCCCAATATGTGGTCTATCTTTGAAAATGTTCCATGTGCACTTGAAAAGAATATATATTCTGTAGTTTTGGGGTAGAATGTTCTGAAGATGTTGATTAAGTCCATCTGATCTCTGATCTAGTGAGTTGTTTAGGAATGAAGTTTCTTTGCTAATTTTTTGTCTCGAAGATTTATCCAGTGATGTTAATGGGATATTAAAGCCTCCTAATATGATTGTGTTGCTGTCAATCTCTTCTCTGATATCTCCTAGAAGTTTTTTTTAATGTATTTGGATGCTCCTGCATTGGGTGCATAAATGTTTACCAGAATTATATCCTCTTGTTGTATTGATCCATTTAGAATTATGAAGTGGCCTTCCTTGTCTCTTGTTATTGCCTTCACTAAGAGGTCTGTTTTGTCAGATATAAGTATTGCTACCCCTGTTTTGTTTTGTTTTTCACTTCCATTTGCCTGATAGATATTTTTCCATCCCTTCACTTTCAGTCTGTGTGAGTCCCTTGTTCTGCGATGAATCTCTTGTAGACAGCATATATATGGGTCATTTTTCTTATTTGTTACTCATTTTCTTTTGATTGAAGCATTTAATCCATTTATGTTTAATGTTATTATTGATAGGTACTTATTTGTAGCCATTTCTGTGCTTTCTGCCTGTGTTCCTTCCTCCCTTTCTATTTCTTCCTTTTACAGCATTCCCTTTAGCATTTCTTGCATTGCTGGCTTGGTAGTGATAAACTCCCTTAGCCTTTTTTTGTTTGTGAAGCTCCTGATTTCCCCTTCAATTTTGATTGACAGTCTTGCTGGATAGAGTATTCTTGGATTCAGACCTTTGCTTTGCATCACTTTGTATATCTCCTTCTATTCCCTTCTAGCTTGATGTGTTTCTGTTGAGAAATCATTTGATAATCTGATGGAGGATCCTTTGTAAGTAACTCTTTGTCTCTCTCTTGCAGCCTTTAAGATTCTCTCTTTGTCATTAACATTTGCCATTATAATTATGATGTGGCTTGGTGTGAGTCTTTTAGGATTCATCTTACTTGGGGCTCTCTGTACTTGTGTAACTTTTTTCTTCCCCATATCAGGGAAGCTTTCTGTCATTATTTCTTCAAATAGATTCTCTAAACCTTGCTGCTCTTCTTGTCCTTCTGGTACCCCTATTATATGTATGTTACTTCATTTTGTGTTGTCCCAAAGCTCCATTAGACTCTCCTGCTTTTTAATTCTTTTTCTTCAGTTGCTGTTCAGATTGTGCTTGTTTCTCTGCCTTATCTTCTAACTCACTAATTCAGTCCTCTGCTTCTTCTAGTCTACTATTGAAACCTTCCATGGTGTTTTTTATTGTAGCTATGTCACTTGTGATGTCTTCCTGATTTTTGCATAGTTTGATTTTCTTGTCTATCCAGTGTATGAACTGTATGACCATTACTCTGAATCCTTTTTCTGTCATGTTGCATGTCTCAGTTTCAATTATTTCTTTTCTCGGCGATTTCTCTTTTTCTTTCTCTTGGGATTATTTCATTTTCTCCCCATTCTAACTATCACCAAAAGGTCCAATCACTGAGTTGTGGGGGCCTGGACTGTGTGCTGTGGGAGCTTCGCACCACCTAAGTGTCACTGAAGAGCTCTGACACCAAGACAGTGTGTGGCTGCTTTGGGTCGGTGGGAGCCCCTCTCACCCAGGATCAGAGTCACTGGCGCTCAGAGTCAGTGCAGCCTCGTGTGCACACCTAGAATCAGGGACCCCCACCTGTGCCGTGCTGAAAAAGAGACCCTGTTGTTGTTTGCCAAAAATCAGAGTCCCCTAACTCATGCCAGGAGTCAGTGGCCCCCCTGTGCCTGTGCCAAGAATCGAGTATTAGAGTCTCTGTCACTTGATGTGGCCTTGCTCCAACAATCAGGTCCCTGTGTGCACATGCACCAAGTATTGAAGTCACTGGCTTTTAGTGTGTGTGTACTCGGGATCAGGGATCCAGTGCACAGGCGATGAGAAACAGAATCAAGTTACTGGTGCTCAGTGGTGCCTCTCATGTGGAAAATGAGGGTTCCTGGTCTGCTTGGGGAACCAGGTTGCACAGCCACCCTGTGTCGGCAGGAGGTCCACTCCTGCGCTGTGAGAGACAGACTTCCATGTGCCTTATCCCAGAATCAAAGTCAGGTGGCACAGCTGCCCTGAGTGGGCCTGGAGTCTGGTCGTGGGAGTACGCACTGTGGGAAACAAACTCCCCTTTCCCTCACGCCCAGGCTCAAATTCAGCGCAGCCTCCCTGTGTGGGTGTGAGGTTTGTTCAGGGAGCTGCAGGAAACAAACTCCCCCTGTCTGCGCGCCAAGGCTCAAATTCAGCACAGCCTCCCTTTGTAGGCATGGGGTCTGTTCAGGGAGTGTGAGCTGCGGAAAACAAACTCCCTGTGTCTGCGCATGTGGAGAGGGTTTAGCAGTTCCAATGCAGCTGCAGTGGGCCATAGGGGAGGGGGATGGGCTCTGTGACTCACAGAAATCTATGGCTGGGGTGTTTGGAGTCTTGGTTTTTCTGGGTCTGCAGCTGTGGTTGAGGTCTTTTACCCAAGTGGCTGTAGGGTCCCAGTTTGCATCTGAGACCAGATTGGGTGGTGGCAAGGCAAAGATCCTAGTCTCAAGCAGTTCTGTTCTTCAAGATGGTGTGGTTTCTGTCGAGCTTCAACCGGGGAGACCTCGGATACCTCCCGGGACCTTACAACCACCGACATATGAAGTTTTGAAGTTTGCTGTCAATACAACAACATAGCATACATATCAAGTTGCATATATATCAACATATGTGTAACTCCATCTATTGAAAAAAAAAATCCACTTTATTAACTGGTACACCTGGTAGGTACTTTGCACATACTCAGATAACTCAGAAGGTGCAAAACTAATTTTCACACCCATTTCTGTCTAACTTCACAATGATCAAGCACTTGCATTTACTTAAGAAAGAAGAGCAAGTTTTAAGGAAAACATAAGTTTCATTTTGGACATATTATATTGAATTTACTCTGAGGCGTTCAGTTAAAGAGTCTAGGGGTTAGAGTGTTATCCCAGTACGCCAAGGTTACAGGTTCGATCTTCCATCTGGGCACATATAAGAAACAGCCAATTAATGCATAAATAATTGGAACAACAAATTGATGTTTCTCTCTAGATAATAAATAAAAAAAATTAAAAATACATACAACTTTACAGAGTATTAATTTTTAATTTTAAGCATCTTTCTTTTATCAGTTGTTACAGGCCAACTTTTTGGTTTTGTACTTTATTTTCCCTTCAAAAAAGACATTTACTGGGGTTTTGTTATTTTACTTGTCTTTTCAAAAAGAACCAGTTTTTAAACTTTTAAAATGTTCACTTTTAATTTCTAATGATCTCATTTTTATTTTAACTATATATTTTTTCTTCTGCTTTTTCCTTCAATATGTTTTGCTGTCCTTTTTTTTAGGATCTAAATTGAATGCTGAAATCTGGTATTTTTGTTTTTGATAGTTGAAAGCATTTAAAGTTAAGAACTTATATTGATACTCTATTTTCATCACATTTTGGGTACTATTTTAATATTTAATGTTTCCTAATGCTCTGTTGCTGTGTTCATGTTTCAGAGAATGACAATAATCTAAGTTAAACTCACTGACAGGATGCCTTTGGTAATAAGCTATTTTTCTGGGGCTCTGGGATGAGGAAACTGCAGAGCCTCACTTCCTCCCTCTAGGTTCTACAGCACATGTTGCCTGGCCAACTCAGAATCCATAAGAACTGTACTATAGATTAAAAGAAGAGAGAAAATTATTCTCTTTTTAAATATGTTCCAAAGAAACAAGTCCAATCCTTTGGATATGTTCCAAATAACTAGTAAGCAATGAACAATATAGTCTGAGTGACTGAAGGAGAACAGGGAGTGCCCCCAGAGCTCTCCTTTCTCTCCCCATCTCCTGTTACTGGCTTTCTCTCACTCCCCCAAGTGCCTAGGGGTGTTTCCTGTAATCTCCATTTAATTGGACTGTCCTCAACATATTAACTCCATAGATTATTTATTTCAGTTAGAGTAAATTTTGTATCAAGTTCTATGTCAGTGAACAATATTAGCATTTTTAAATTTCTTTATTTCAACCTGGTGTATTACATTTGAGTTTGTCATAGCTAGCCAGCAAATCCAATAAAAGCTAAATATTTTCTGAGAAAAATATAAATGCCTTCTTACATTACTCAGATTTTATTTTATATAATTGAAAATGACATTAATTAGTGTTTGTAAATGTGAATTTTATAATTAAACTTACTGATTTATATATCATAGAAAAGTATATAACAACTTTCTACTAAATAAAGACTTGTTTACATTTGTTAAGTAGGTAGAGCAGCAGGCACTAATCTGGATGTTTCTAATCAGTGTGCAGGGGATTGAGAACAAACTTCCTGGATGAATGATGAGGAGGCTTTATGTAGACAGCATTATAAAGGAGGGCACAATGTATCCTGATCCTTGATGTGGACCCATTTTAATTTTTACCTAGAGAACTAAATTGATGTCATTTTTTTTAGAATTATGCTGAGTCACAAAATTTATTAGTCTTTTTGTGTGCTTACTATGTTTCAGAAAACATTTCAAGCAAATTAATGCTTATCAGAAATTAGTTACCATAAAAGCCTATTAAGTGTTATTGCTTAATATACTTACTTTGCTTTAGTGCCTTTAGTGTATATAAAATTCTTGAACATTTACAAAGACATATATAAATGATTATAGAGATCATACTTGCTTAATGAAATAAATTTGAGAGAACTTGTCCATATTTATGGAAAAGTGTACTCTATAGGGAAACTCTGAGGGCAGGGTACAAGGGTTCTAATCTCAGCTTTGACAGCATCCAGATTTTTTGTGACCTTGATGGAAGTGTCAGTAAACATCACTAAGTCTTTTATTCCTCCCCGGTAAAATGAAAATAGAAATTCTGTCCCTACCTATCTCACAGTGATCTTGGGATGATTAATTGAAGTTGAATATTTAAAATTTTCTTATAAATCTATTTAGATAGAGATAGATATAAATGCATATATTTAGTACATATAATCTGTTTTGTTAATATTTTATATTATCTTATTATGAAATAGTAAAATCAATAGAAAAAAATCAGAGTAATATAACTGACATCATGCACCCAATACTTAACATTAACATATTGTAAAATTCTGCCATATTTGCTTCTAATTATTTTTATGACATAAAACATAACATATACAAGTTGTACTACATCATAATTCCATTCTCTTCCTTCTTTCCCTAGAAATTCGTGAATGCAGAAAATACTGTGGAATTTGAAATTGTAATAATTTGACCATGTTCAATTTAGTCGTCCTACTCAACTTTCACAGTTTTTATACATCCAACAATTTTACTCTAAGAATGAGTATATCCATTCTGATGGCTTTTAACAGAGGAGCAGACCAATCACATAGATTTCCAGAAACATTATATGTAGGCATTGTCATGAAAACCTAAAGTTAGACTCTATTTGCCTTGTTTTTGTTCTCTTTCTAGTTGTTAGTTGATGCCAAACAACAAAAAAAAGAAGATATTGTTTTAAATGCATTTGCACAGTTACAAAGATAGTTCATTGAAAGTATTCATTTTTCATTTTTCTTTGAGATAGATAAACTAAGAACAAAAACAGCTGTATAACTCTATTAAAGTAGCAATTCTGGATGTCAAATATGAATATTTACCACAATGTGAATAAGGTTAATATTTTAAAACAAGGTTGACAGGAGAAAAATGGTCTTAGTTTGCAAAAAGGAAATTTGTTTCTTAAAGTGAAAATTGAGGTCAGTAGGCCATAGCTCTCCTTACTCCTACATGACTGAAATGAATTAAATAATGCAGCAATAAAGCAGTACTGAGCAAACCAATAAAATTATACATGAAAGCTTGAGTATAATTATTATATGTTAGAAACATGTATTTTGTATAAGAAAACATAAAATTTTAAATGCATGTCTACTTTACTTTGATTATCTTAGGATAGAAAAACCAAGTCCTATTCTCTTGTGTTCACTAGTATCTCATGGTCCTTTTTCAGGGAGCAAGGATAATAACCATTGTTTGGGCATATTTCAGTCTTGGTTACTGCATTCTGTTTATATACTGTGATTTCAATGTGACTGGGTTGAATAGTTACATGTAAAGTGAACATCTTTATACGATACTTAAACAATTGTCTGATTCACATAAATTATTTAATCCGAGTGATTTTCATTTCAACTTTTCACTCTTCAGTCCCTCTTGTCAAGTTATATAATATAAACATGATCTGAGTTGTAATATCCTCCATGGGCTATATTTATTTATGATGGCCCTATTTTTAAGACCACAAGGGGCAGAAAATATGTTCTAAGCTATGTGAAAATACTAACTTTATCCTGTTACTCTCTTCATACATATATTGGTTCTAAGAACATGGGAAATGAAAACAGCACAACTGTTACCTGGTGATTTTTACAAGAAAATTCTTTGACGATAAGTGATTATCATATCAATAAACTGAATTGAAAACAATGTTAAATTTCCAATATGATAGAGCCAATGTACAGAAAGAGACAGAGGTGGTCTAAATGTTCCTTTTCTCTCTTTCCACATTATATCTGTTTCTCTCTAATAATGACATATTCTGTTGGCATTAATACGAAGTAACGTGGATGGCATGCGTTAGTAGAGTTCTTTTAATTACTGTGTAAAAATGATATGTAATTGAAACAAAAAGCATTGTTTCTAGTCCTAATTTTTTCCCCCTTACATCCATCCTGTCAAGCTGAAAGCGTGAAAGTTATTTTCTGGCAGTGTGATTAGATTGGGGCTGAACTCTCCAGCTGGCAAGCCTGTCTATGACTGGCGGCGGCTGTCCCCAGTGCTTGTCATTTCCTGACATGCCTGACAGGATGGGGACAGCCGCCCCAGACAGGTTCATTAGATGGTGTTTTCTACAGCTGAGCTAAAAATAAATAAATAAATAAATAAATAAATAAATAAATAAATAATCTTTGCCTTGTCAAGGTCCAAGCTGCAGGGGTACTTTTTGTTGGTTTAAACCAGGGCCTTGTTTTGACAAATTTTGATCTGTGCAGTTTTTAGATTTTCCTGACACATTTTTGTTTACTTCCCCTTTGACCTACATTTTGTGCACTCCTTTGTTGCTGCTTCAAAATCCTAGTATAATCTTCCCAAGAGAAAAAGAACCACAGGTATTGAAATCTTAAAAGGAAAAACAGTGCAATGCTCTATAAAATAGCATTAGCTCATTTTTTTCCATGGTCATCTGCACAGTGGTAGGAAAACAGCTTTGAGACTTGTAACAAGCCAATTACAAGAAAGTTAAGAGTTTTTGTAGTGCCAGAAACAGGCCATCTATAGAGAACATATTATCAGTACTATCAGTCTACACTCTGAAGTGCATCACTCCTTAGAACTGTCAGAAATGGGCAATTCTAAATATCTTCATTCTTGGGCTTTTAAGAAGCTGATAGAGTTTTCCACCTGCATTTATAGGCTTTGATGTCAGGAAGAAAAATATAGAATACATGCTAATTAAAACCAAATATAAATTTCAAAATCAAATTTAGGAAAATGTATTTCTTAGTCAATTATAGGATCCCTTTTAAAGTAAACTGGATTTGCTAAAATTTGGTATGCAGTTGAAACATACATGCATACAGAGTCATGATTTATCATTTTCAAGCCCAAATTTAAACTTCTAAAGCTGTGCTATTGGAAAGGAAAATAAAATCTTTAGCCAAGAGATTATTCTTTCTTTAGTTATAGACTTGCTAGCTATATTCTACTTTCATAGTCTGTGATTGCTGTTATCCAGTGGGAGAAGCATTTGATCTTAATTTTTACTAAGTAGATCATGCCCAGATAGAAAGCATTTGACCAGATGTGTTGACATAATCTTAGTGCAACTGTTGGCTATCTTTTCATTCACATGCAAGATACAAATGTAATACTATTTGCATCTCTTCTTCTTTGTCATTGGTGTAATAAACAGTGTTGCTGAAGAAAAGCAAGGTCCTCATTCACAGAAATCTTAGCCCTTACCTTTCCTTTGTATTGTTAGCTTCTGCCGTTCCCCATCTCTATGACAACTGTTTAAATTGGGATGGGCAACTGTCATCTGGAGTATTACTGAGGGAAAAGTGTTAGTGAGCACACAGTTCCCATAGATGGAGCATTTCAATATAATCCAATTTTAATTGAGCTCCAGAGACTTTGATGTGCTACAGAAGGTTGGGCAAGAGCTATTCCAGGGAGAAATTAAAGCAGCCCAGCAAGACTTCTCTACTTCAGACTGTCACCATTTTAAGTAAGCATTAGCATCAGGCTTAACCTGCCCCTGTGGAACATATCACTTCTTTTTTCTGCTTTTCACTGATTTATTTTGCCATATATAAAAGCAAAGCACTTTCATCTTTTTAATATATGTGTTTACACCCATTTGATTAGGCTTGCAAAGCTTGTACTGGACCTGCGATTCATCTAATGCTGTCTATTGGACTTGTGTTTGGCGGTTCACAAAAGAAAAAGAAAGTTGAGTGGGGATTAGTTTTAAGTTGTCAGTTATCATATATTTAACTTTCTTTTCAATATCACTTTATAAAACTGTATTTGGAGCTAAAAAGTTAAAGGAAGTGGAATTTTTATTTAACTTTGAGTTATCTTTGAATTTACTTTTAATGCTTGGATGCTTAGGCATTTATTAGAGGCTGGGATTTTTATTTCAAAATGCATTAAAGTATCTTTTCCTCATCACATGAAAAAAAATACCTTTAGGCAAAGCTAGTTTAGAGCAACTGGACACAGGCACATCAGTCCTTAATGGTGAAAGCATTAAACCTCCTTTTTTTTTTTTTTTAACGAGAAGGAAAGTGGATATTTTTTCATGTATATTCAAAGACCTTTTAAATGCTTTGAAATGTAATGTTGAACATACATAGGTATTTCAGTAATCATAAAAATGACTTAAGAACACAATGTTAATTAAAATAATTAAATGAACACTAAATACAATGCTTCTGTTATCAGAAAGCTTTGTTATAAGTATGGTAAACTTAATGAAGTTACTACCTGTTCATGATATACCTGAGATTTCTGATCTGTATTGGCACATTTCAAAACATATATTTAAAATGCATGTTGAGAAATTAAGTAATATTTTGACAATAATTAAAAATTAGTTTTCTGTGTATATCATCCTGAATAGATTTGCTATAGACCTAAGTGAGCTTTGGCATCAGGGCTGCTTGTTCCAAAGTCCTTGAGAGAGATAAAAATTGCCAAGAATTGTATAGTGGTCTCAGTTTACTTAATTGCCTTTAATGACCTCAGAAGAAAACCTCAATTTCTAAGGCTCCAGTAGTTGTGATTTTTCTCATTCTAAATAAGTATTCACTTACATAGGTAATTTTTATTTGTAACTTTGTATTATTTTTCTTTTTAAAAGGCACCCAAATAATGTAAGCTTATTCTACACTTTATTTAATTACTTTATTGAATACCCAATCCCCCAATGATGGGCATTATTTTTCATTTTTTTGTTATTATAAACAGTGCTGCAATGAATAATCTGGTACATACTTCACATTGCTTTTCTGAGAGTATATTCACAGGATAAATCCCTAAAAATGAAATCGCTGGGTCAAAGGGTATATATTTGAAATGTGGATAGATAATACCAAAATCTCCTCCTTATAAGTTATACTAATGTATACTCCCACCAAAAATACGGCGTCTTTTTTCTTCACAGCAAACTCAGTATTATTCATTAAACTTTTAGATTTTTGTCTTACAGAAAAAAATAGTATCTCCACATAGTTTTAATTCTACTATGTATGAGGTTAATCATGTTTTCCATCAAGAAAGAACCAGTGGCAGTATGTTTTCTGTGATTTATCTGTTTGACGTTTTTAAAGCAAAATTTTCCTGTATTACAATGTCTATGGGAGGATATTATGGACAATAGTACAGTTTGTCTCATGTATATGTTTTTGTGAAATAAATATCATAAGACTTATACTATGTATAATGAAAATTACATATGCATATGTAGATCCCTTTTCTACCTCCTCCCCATCTAGATTAATTTGTTATTCCTCTATGGAATGCCCTCCCAAATTTTAGTGACATTGATTATGAAGATAAGATTTTTTAAAATTAACTTACCTACCCAGTAAGAATCTCATTTTTGGTATTAAAGATAAATTAACTGCATGACATTATTCAAAATATAATTAGCTAAATATATTAACACTTCGTAATATATTTACTATATAGATTACTATGACACCTGGCCAGTGTGGCTCAGTGGTTGAGCATCCGCCCAGGAACCAAGAGGTCATTGGTTCAATTTCCAGTCAAGGTACATGCCTGGGTTGCAGGCTTGATCCCCAAGGGGGCATGCAGGAGGCAGCTGATTGATGATGTTTCTCTCTCATCAATGCTTCTATCTCTCTATCCCTCTCCCTTCCTCTCTCTTTAAAAATAAAAAACATATTTTTTTAAAAAAGAATACTATGCCACAAGTGTCACCTCCATTATAAGTTAGTTTGCCGTGTGGATGTTTCTAGTGCACATTTTATTTATTTACTTAAAACATGAATATTGGAGGCACATACACTATCTGTGTGCCAAACATTATTAACATGGAGCTAAAACTGAGACTTATATCTGGAGAAATAATATTAAGTTTATTTATACAGTATTATTAGTGGAGAACAAAACATTAATAACAAATTAGATATTTTTATTTACTTATATTTTATTCACTGGTTATCATTCCTTTAAAGTAGTCAAGATTGTTTATTGTTGTTAACCCAACTTTCTTACACCAGTTTATGTTTATATGTGTGACACTGAGCAGAATGATTGCCATATGTGAAGTCTAGACCAGTGGTCGGTAAACTGCGGCTCGCGAGCCACATGCGGCTCGCAAACCGTAGTTTACCACTCGGTTGACTAGTGAGTTTGCCCACCACTGGTCTAGAGTGAACCTTGATCTTTTTTACAATATTCACTGTCCACCAGTAATCCCAAACCCACACTGGTGCACTGGACCCAGAAACTCTTGCAACAGCTTTAATTCCTTTTATTTCTTTACTTTAGCATAAAACAAAACAAAAACATGCAAGTCCTATTAATTCTACCTCATAAATATATTTACTGTGTTTCCCTTCTTCTTCCTACATCAACTGTCTTAGAATTCATTCACTTCCATGGGCATAATGCAGATTTTCAATTTAACATCCTCCCAAATACTTTTCACTGATTCCAGAGTTGTGGCTATCCTACTTACAGTGACCTTTCTAAAAGGGGGATTTGATCTTACAATTTTGCTCACTTTAATGGTCTCGATGGCCTCACTGTCCTCATTAGAGCTGCCATTCACTGCGAGCTAAGTTTAAAATCAATCACCCTGTCTTCAGTGAACTTGTCTGGGCAGCCTCTTTTCAATAGAAAGGTGACCTGTGGTACTTATAGCAGATATGCTTGTTAAATACAGTAACCTATTACAATTTTTTCAATGATCCAGTGGAGTATAATAATTATATTAACCAAGAATAAAGGCATGGATAGGAAGTGTGAGCTCTATAAAAGGAGGGAGCATCTTTGTCTTTATCACCAATGTATTTCCATCACTAGGCACAATTCCTGGAAACTAGTACGTGCTAACTGAACTTTTGTTTGATGAACAAATGATATGTGATGCTAACAGCCTTTGCCTAGGGACAGAGTGCATGCTCGTGATGCTGAAATGGAACAGATAAATGGTAAGTTTTCAGCAAAGTAGTATTTTGTTGCAAATAGCTTTATAATCAATGAATATAAAGTAAATAAAAGAAACAAAAATATTTTTAGGTCATTACAGTATTACAGAAGAAATTTTTAGGGGGTACCTAACACTAAAAATACTATTTCCATTGCCAACAAAAGTTGGAAGGTCTCTTTTTACTACCCACTCCCAATTACAGAAATTTATGAAAGATATTCATGTACAAGCAAAGGGCAGAAATTCAGAATAAGAATTGTCTCTAACTGAAGCAGTGAGATTTTAAAAAGAATATCTTTTTATTAATTTCAGAGAGAAAGGGAAAAGGAGGGAATGAGATTGGGGGGGGGAGAGAGAGAGAGGAGAAAGAGAGAGAGAAGGGAAAAAAGAATCATTGACTGGCCGCCTCCCTGCACACACCAACTGGGGATTGAGCCTATAACCCAGGCATGTGCTTTTGATCAGAATCGAACCTGGCCAATGCTCTAGCCACTGAGCTAAACTGGCTAGGGCAAGATTTTTTTTTTAATTAAACTTCAAACATAGCAGACAGAACTCTCAAAGCCATCTAGTAAGTGGTATATAAGAATAGATTCTGGGAAATACCCAGATTTAGTTAAACCTATGTGAGATCCCAAAGCAGAGTTTGGATCAGAAAACAATGGTCATTGGAAAAGGATCTGGGCTGAGACCAGAGCAGGGACTGCCCTTATCACTCCTAATTGAGAGTTTCCCTAAGGTCCTGGTGAGAAAAGGAAGGATTGTGAGTTCATTTACTCAACACATTTATGTAGCAATGCCTTCGTGCCAAGCCAGCCTCTCCACTAGACACTCTATATGTTATTTTACTTCATATAAAAACTCTGCAAAGTGGATATGATCATTCTCATTTCATGTAAGTGGAAACTGCATCTGTGATATGCTATGGAATGTCCCCCAAGTAACACAGCTCGGAAGTGGTTGATTCAGACTTTAGGCTGTCTGTCATCCTCTAAAGTCCAAGTTCTTTCTACTCCAGCATGGCTTACAGATATATAAGAATTATCAGAGTTCATAAAACTAAGTGTTAATGGAGGACATATTTCTCAGTACATACTTGTGGAATGAGGAAATGTGCCAAGGTAGCATTCATACTGTGGTGGGCAAATGTACATTAATATATGACTCAATCTGAAGGACTTCTTGAAATCCTGCATGAAGTACTTTTGAGTTTCATACTAGAGCTGCTCTTTGGGAGACAGTGATTCTAGAGGAGATCTAGCTTTAAGAGGAAGAAGAACAAAATTCTCGTGAACCCTGAGGCTGCACCTGTGAGTGCCCAGGGGTACTCAAGTTTTCAAGTGAAAATACACTTTAAAAATTCTGAACTCATATTGTATGAAAATAGCTTTCAATTGCTAATTACCACTGAAAAATAAATCTTTAAAACATAAAAAATCATTCACATTCATATTGTCTTTAATGAGCCTATTACCTGTATGCCAGATACTTGATAAATAATATCTTTTGAGGAAATGCTTTTTTTGAGCAGTAAGCTTTTAATACATAGAATCTTATCAGGCAGACAAGGAAGGGAAGCTATTCTAGAACATATCCAAAGTATGGAAATGTTTAATGTCTGAATGTCTTTAAAAAAACTTTATTAGACTATATTTTACCACAGGTTAGGTTTACAGAAACTTTAGCAGATACTACATTCTCTGTGTGTGTAGTAGTCAGGCTTTTTCTTTCTTCAAATAGCAAAGACATGAAGATACATCAGGTAATAAGAGTGTTTTTAATGATTAATTATTTATTTTTTCTGGTTTAATTGAATTTATTAGGGTGACATTGGTTAATAAAATCATATACGCATGAAATTCGTGCACTGGTAGGGTCCCTAGCAGCTGCTAGCTATTGGCCTGGTACTCCATCCCTTCCCCTGGCCGGCCCTGCCCCCTAGACAACTCCTGGTCATGGGGGCAATTTGCATACTATGCTTTTATTATATAGGATCATCTGTATATTGTATTGTGTTTTTTTCAGAAATCATTTCAGCTGCAGATAATACATACTCTATCTCAAATGGCTTTGTATATATGTGTGTATGTATGTATAATGGTATATTATAAAATAGCAAGTCCTGAATTATATTAGTCTTCAGGGTTGAATGATTCACTTGCTTCTGAATGTTTTCAAGAATCCAGGTTCATTCCCCATTTCCATTCTGTTATTTATTTATTTATTTATTTATTTATTTATTTATTTATTTAAATTCTCACCCACGGATATTTTTTTCCATTGATTTTTAGTGAGAGTGGAGGGAGGAAGGGAGAGAGACACAGAGAGAAACATCTATGTGACAAAGACACATCGACTGGTTTCCTCCTGCATGTGCATATACATGGGTTGCCTCCTCCATGTATATGCCCTTGACCCAGAATCAAACCCTCAACCCTTCAAGACTGACACTCTAACCACTGAGAAACACAAGCCATGGCTCCACTGTCATCCTTGATTTTTCCTCATTCTCACACTGATAGCAATGTGGCTTCAACACTCCCCCAAATCACCATAAGCTTAGGAATGTCCAGGAAGGAGAAAGCATCTCTTCCACTGCTCTTGAGATTAGGGCTGCTTTTCTACACCTGATATACCCCTGGGACTGGCCATGGGATGGAAGAGAAGTCAACAACTGAACAGTCAGGATTCTGTTTAAGAAGGTACAGAACAGGGGAAGCAGGAATAGATTCTGAGTGGGTAGACAGTAGTGTCTACTACAAAGTTTATACTAGGAAAGCATAATAAAGTACAAATGGAAATTCTCATCTAGCCTTCTGAAAAAGTGTAATTTTTGTCTGAACTTTTTAAAATGTCCCTTCAAACATAGATATCTATTAACATTATATAGTGCCAATTATGCTGTCTTTGTTTATATCTTTTCTACTACAGACTAAATAAAACTTAATTAAATCAACAACTTATTTATTGAGTTTCTATAATGTAACAGACACTGCGCAAAGCAATAGACATATAAAAATGGATATAAGAGTGGGGAAATTTTATTAATAAAATCCATAATAAATTTGCAAAACTACATTTATGGTAAGCATTGTGAAGAGAGCTTCTTTCATGGTATGCACAAGGGACTGAAAGAAGCCTAGGGGGCTGTACTCAGAGAGCAAAGTGATGCCAGATGTGTCTGGAGAAGGAAGTAGTTACATCTACCACTAGACCCATCTCTTTTATTCCTTGCCTTCTGCTTCCTCAGAATTCCTTCTGCCTTAGGATTTCTGCTGACTGCATTCTCTGTCTGTTGGCTTCTTCCCATCCTCCTGTTAGAGTTGTCTCCAAATATCTGACATTCAAGTCATTAAGAGAGATTATCTGATGGAGTCAGCCAGCCAACATCTGTGGTAGCATGGCTCTAATGGACAGGGTTCTCACTAGTTGTGGCTATCTTACTGAGAGATAACTGCTTTATATTAGGTGTCCATCCTGGTTTAAGTGACCGTGCCAGAGATCTGGGTTCATAAAATACTCAACATGATAAAAAGGTACTTTTCAGAAGAGGCACCTTACATGTCCTGTTCAGTACATAATGAATTGAGACTCAACTCTGAACTATCTTCATATGACTGCTTTTAATTAATATAGATCATATCTATAATAATACAAGCATAATATGCTAATTAGATCAGACATCCTTCCCCAAGAAGCTGGGGCTGCGAGGGAAGCCCAGGTCCCGGGTGCCAGAGGGAAGCCAGTGCCTGCAGCCGGGGGAAGGAAGGCCTACTCTTGAACGAATTTCATGCATAGGACCTCTAGTAAATTAATAATTGTGCTGCATATATGCATGGCTAAATATAGATCAACAAAGGCATTCATTTTTTAAAATTTATTGTGGTGACATTAATATTTCAAATGTGCATGTCTATGATACATACTTTGTATATTGCATTGTGTATCTACCACCCAAAGTCAAATGATTGTCTGTCACCATATATTTGACTTCCTTTATCCTTCCCACCTCCTTCCCTCTGGTCAGCATCCTACTGTTATCTGTGTCTATGAGTTTCAGTTTTATATTCCACATATGAGTGAAATCATACGGTTCTTAGCTTTTTCTGACTGACATTTCATTTAGTGTAATATTCTCAAGGTCCATCCATGTTGTCACTAATGGCAGTATTTTGTCTTTTCTTATTTCTGAGTAGTATTCCATTGCATATATGTACCACATCTTCTTTACCCAATCCTTTATCAAAGGACACTTTAATTGTCTTCATGTCTTGGCCACCATGAATAATGCTGTAATGAACATGGGGTACATATATCTTTGCAAGTAAATGTTTTTGAGTTCTTTGGGTTGATACCCAGAAAAGGGATTGCTGGGTCATATGGTAGCTCTTTTCTTAGTGTTTTGAGGAATTAACAGACTGTTTTCCATAGTGTCTGTCTTCCCACTGGCAGTGAATGAGGGTTCCTTTTTCTCCACAACTTTGCCAACAATTGTTATTACCTGTCTTGTTAATAATAGCCATTCTAATAGGTATGAGGTGGTATTGCACTGTAGTTTTGATTCTCATTTCCCTAATAGCTAGTGAGATTGAATATCTTTTCATATATTTGTTGGCTATTTGTATGTGTTCTTGAGAGAGATGTTTGTTCAGGTTCTCTGACCATTTTTTTTTTTAGTTGATTTTATTTACAGCTTGTATTTTCACATTTTAAAGTATTACACAATTACATTTTCTGACCTGCAAACAAATACCTTAAATGGAATTGTTTTTAATTTTCAAATTAGGAATATCCAAAATGCAACAATTACACGTATGACAATTAACTCACAAATTCTAATCCATCACAACATATCCTAAGAATTTAGGAACAGCCAGCAGGAGAAATCTTATCAAATTTAGCAACCAACTATTTACATATCCAAAGACAAGCAAACCTATCTGAACTCCAAAACTAGAAATTTTTAAATTGGATTATTTGTTTTGTGTTGAGTTGTATAAGTTCCTTATATATTTTGGATATTAACCCCTTGTCAGAGCTTTTGTTTGAAAATATTATCTCTCATTAGATTGGTTGCCTTTTTGTTCAGTTGTTGGTTTCTTTTGCTGTGCAGAAGCTTTTTAATTTCATATAGTACCATTCATTTATTAAAAAAGGTATCTTAAGGAATTACTACTGTTACATTACTGCTATGTGCTGGGCTCTCTGCTAAGTATGACAAATGGCTAGATATATTAAGAATTCTTGCCCTCAGTGAGTTTATAGGTTAGCAAGAGATGCCATGAGTAAACCATCACTTATGATGTTTTGGTAAGTGCTGTAGGTAGATACAGGAATAGCAGGTTCTTCTAGCTTAGTCATTAATAATAGTTAATCAGAAGAACAAAATAGGGAGGGATCTGCCAGGTAGAAGAAATACCATGTGCAAGAGCATGGAACTGTGACAGATCATGGCACATGTGAGAGCTGAAAAGCATTCAAGATAATTAGAATTTAAAAGCTAAATATAAAATGCACCTTGTGACTAAATACCTACTATGTGCCATAAGTAGTATATGTATTTTTTATACATAACTGGATTGTTAGGTTTTTTTAGGTGTTAAGTTGTATAAGTTCTTTGTAAATTTTGGATATTAACCTCTTGTCAGATATATCATTGACAAATATGTTCTCCCATTCAGTGGGTTGTTATTTCATTTTATGTTTTCCTTTGCTGTTTGATGTTGTCCATCTATTTGTGTTTTTCTTTTTTGTTTTCTTTACCCAAGGGGATATATCAGAAAAGTATTACTATGAGAAATGTCTGAGGTTTTTTTTCCCCAGGATTTTTATGGTTTAGAGTCTAACATTTAAGTCTTTAATCCATTTTGAGTCTAATTTTGTGTGTTTGGTGTAAGTTGCTAGTCTAGTTTCATTTTTATAATTTATCTTTTCAATATTCCCAACATAATTTATTGAATAGACTTAGACTGTCTTTAGCCATTGTATGTTTTTTGCCTCTTTTGTCAAATATTAATTGACTATAAAGATGTGGGTTTCTTTCTGGGCTCTCTATTCTGTTCCAGCGATCTATATGTCTGGTTTTATGCCTGTACCATGCTGTTTTGATTACTATGGTAGCATGATTTACTATGGTAGCCTGTTTCCTCAACTTTGTTATTCTTTTTCAAGATTGCTGTTGCTATTCAGGGTCTTTTGCATTTCCATGTACATTTTTGGAATATTTGTTCTAGTTCTGTGAAATATGCCATTGGTATCTTGATAGAAATTGAGTTGACTCTGTAGATTGCTTTGGGTTATATGGACATTTTAATGATGTTAATTCTTCCTACCCATAAACATGCTTACACTTATTTGTATCTTCTTCAGTTTCTTCAGTGTCTTACAATTTTCTGAATACACGTCTTTTACATACATAGTTAAATTTATTTCTAGGTATTTTATTCTTTTTAAAAGCAACTGTTAATGGAATTTTTTTTTGATAAATGAATTCAGTAAAGTAGCAGGATACAAAATAAATATCCAGAAATCAATTGCACTTTGGGACACCAATAATGCACTATCAGAAAGGGAAACTATCATCACCTATTTTAAAATACACAAATAATCTATTTTGAATGGACATTTTATAATGTAAAAATTCCTTTCTCTCTTTCAATTTATTTCCATTTGGTTTTCTCCCCAAATTGTTTCTAATATAAACTATTTCATGCTTGAAAGTATTATATTGATCACCATACTATACCAATAGGCAAAAAAATATATAAACACTAAAAGTTTTAAAAAATTTAAATCTGGAGCCAATTATTATTACAAATATTATTCGCTTACAATCATACCACACCATAAATATATTGTGAACTTTAAAAAATAATTACTAAACCTAAAAAGTAATATGCTATTGAAAATTTATCTCTTAATAAGATGAATGGTTAATATATTCACATATGAATATTACTTATTATTAGGACAATATTAGAGCTTCTCCCAATTTTTCTTTTTTGTAGATGTGATGAAAAATATTGTTCACATAAATAAATAGAAGGATGTTGAAGTTTTATTATAGCAATGTTATAATTTTTGGTACCACTTCTAAGTTGCATGCTTAAAATAACCTAATGATTTATTATCAAAAATAATTTTTAATTATCTTTCACCTGACAACCAAATTAGATCCAACTTCAACTCTTAAAAGTAAGAAATTGAGAACATCTAACATGCACAAGGATTTATTATTTATTTATTTATTTTTAATTTTTTCCCATTTTTAAATTAAGTTATTATATGTGTACATATCTTACCATTGCCCCCCTCCCCTGCACCCCACACCCATACATACCCTCACCCCCCAATGTTTTGCATCCATTGGTTATTCTTATATGCATGCATATAAGTCCTTCGGTTGATCTCTTATTTCCCCTACCTCTCCCTAAACTTCCCGCTGTAATTTGACAGTCTGTTTGATGCTTTACTGCCTCTGTATCTATCTTTTTGTTCATCAGTTTATAATGTGTTTCTTATCATCCACAAATGAGTGAGATCATGTGGTATTTTTCTTTCATTGACTGGCTTATTTCACTTAGCATAATGTTCTCCAATTCCATCCAGGTTGCTACAAATGATAAGAATTCCTTCTTTTTTATGGCAGCATAGTATTCCATTGTGTAGATGTACCATAGTTTTCTGATCCAGTCATCTGCTGACGGGCACCTAGGCTGTTTCCAAATATTAGCTATTGTAAATTGTGCTGCTATGAACATAGGCGTGCATATATCCTTTCTGATTGGTGTTTCTAGTTTCTTAGGATATATTCCCAGGAGTGGGATTACTGAGTCAAATGGGACTTCCATTTTCAGTTTTTTGAGGAAACTCCATACTGTTCTCCACAGTGGCTGCACCAGTCTGCATTCCCACCATCAGTGCACAAGGGTTCCTTTTTCTCCACATCCTCTCCAGCACTTGTAGTTTGTTGATTTCTTGATGATAGCCATTCTGACAGGTGTGAGATGGTACCGCATTGTTGTTTTGATTTGCATGTCTCTGATAATTAGTGACTTTGAACATGTTTTCATGTGTCTCTTGGCCTTCCTTCTGTCTTCTTTCGAAAAGATTCTATTTAGGTCTGTTGCCCATTTTTTTATTGGATCATTTATCTTCCTTTTATTAAGTTGTATAAGCTGCCTATAGATGTTGGAGATTAAACCTTTATCAGTGATAGCATTTGCAAATATGTTCTCCCATACAGTGGTGTTTCTTGTTGTTTTGTTGATGGTTTCTTTTGCTGTGAAAAAGCTTTTTATTTTGATGTAGCCCCAATTGTTTATTTTCTCTTTAGCTTCCATTGCCCTAGGGGTAGTATCAGTGAAGAAGTTCTTTCGGCAAATGTCTGAGATTTTGCTGCCTGTGGATTCCTCTAGTATTTTTATGGTTTCCCATCTTATGTTTAAGTCCTGTGTCCATTTTGAGTTTATTTTTGTGTATGGTGTACATTGGTGGTCTAGTTTCATTTTTTTGCATGTATCTGTCCAATTTTCCCAACACCATTTATTGAAGAGACTGTCTTGACTCCATTGTATGTTCATGCCTCCTTTGTCAAATATTAATTCAGCATAGTGGTTTGGGTCGATATCTGGATTCTCTATTGTATTCCATTGATCTATATGTTATTGTGCCAGTACCAGGCTGTTTTGAGAACAGTGGCTTTGTAATGCAGCTTGAAATCTGGTATTGAGATCCTACCTACGTTGTTCTTCTTTCTCAGGATTGCTGTGGCTATTCGGGGTCTTTTTTTATTCCCGATGAATTTTTGGAGAGTTTTTTCTAGGTCTGTGAAATATGCCATTGGTATTTTAATGGGGAGTGCATTGAATCTATAGATTGCTTTGGGCAGTATGGACATTTTAATGATGTTGATTCTCCCAATCCATGAACATTGTATGTTCTTCCATCTGTTTACGTCTTCCTCTATATCTTTTTTCAGTGTCGTGTAGTTTTCCCTGTATAGGTCTTTTACCTCCTTGGTTAAGTTTATTCATAAGTATCTTAATTTTTTTTGTGCGATGGTAAATGGGATTGCTTTTTTAGTCTCTCTTTCTGTAAGTTCACTATTGGTGTATAGAAATGCCATAGATTTCTTGGCATTAATTTTTTATCCTGCCACATTGCCAAATTCATTTATTAAGTCTGTTAGTTTTTAGATGGAGTGTTTTGGGTTTTTTATGTACAATATCATGTCATCTGCAAATAAGGACACCTTTACTTCTTCTTTTCCAATTTGGATGCCTTTTATTTCTTCTTCTTGTCTAACTGCAATGGCTAATACTTCCAGTACTCTGTTGAACAGGAGTGGTGAGAGTGAGCATCCCTGACTTGTTCCTGTTCTTAGGGGAAATGGTTTTAGTTTTTGCCCATTGAGTATGATGTTAGCTGTGGGTTTATCATATATGGCTTTTATTATGTTGAGGTATGATCCTTCTATTCCCACCTTGTTGAGAGTTTTTATCAAGAAAGGGTGTTGGGTTTTGTCAAATGTTTTTTTCTGCAGCAATTAATATGACTATGTGATTTTTATCTCTCAATTTGTTTATGTGATGTATCATGTTTATTGATTTGTGGATATTGTACCATCCTTGCATCCCTGGGATAAATCCTACTTGGTCATGGTGTATGATCTTTCTGATGTACTGCTGGATCCGATTTGCTAGAATTTTGTTGAGGATTTTGGCATCTATGTTCATGAGGGATATTGGCCTGTAATTCTCTTTCATGTTGTCTTTATCTGGTTTTGGTATTAGGGTGATGCTGGCTTCATAGAATGAGCTTGGAAGTATTCCTTCCTCTTGAATTTTTTGGAATAGTCTGAGGAGGATAGGTTTTAGTTCTTCCTTGAATGTTTGGTATAACTCCCCTATGAAGCCGTCTGGCCCTGAGCTTTTGTTTGCTGGAAGCTTTTTGATGACAGCTTCAATTTCTTCCATAGTTACTGGCATATTGAGCTGTTTAGATTCTTCCTGATTGAGTTTTGGAAGGTTATATTTTTCTAGGAATATGTCCATTTCCTCCAGGTTGTTCAGTTTGTTGGAATAGAGTTATTCATAGTATTTTTTAACAATCCTTTGTATTTTCGTGGGATCTGTTGTTATTTCACCTCTTTCATTTCTGATTTTGTTTATTCGGGTCCTCTCTCCTTGCTTCTTGGGAAGCCTGGCTAGAGGTTCACCAATCTTGTTTATCCTTTCAAAGAACCAGCTCTTGGTTTTGTTGATCTTTTGTATTGTTTCTTTGGTCTCAACGTCGTTTATCTCTGCTCTGATCTTTATTATTTCCTTCCTTCTGCTTTCACTGGGCTTTTCTTGTTGCTCTCTTTCTAACTCTTTGAGTTGTAGAGTTAGGTGATTTATTACCATTGCTTCTTGTTTTTTGCAGTATGCTTGTAGAGCTATGAACTTCCCTCTCAAGACTGCTTTCGCTGTGTCCCATAGATTTTGGATTGTTGTGTTTTCATTGTCATTTGTTGCCGTGATGTTTTTTATTTCTTCCTTGATCTCTCTGGTAACCCAGTTATTGTTTAATAGCATGCTGTTTAGTCTCCATGTGTTTGATTTTTTTGGATTGTTTTTATTGTAGTTGATTTCCAGTTTTAAGCCACTGTGGTCTGAGAAGATGCTTGATGTGATTTCTATATTCTTGAATTTGAAGAGACTTTGCCTATGACCCAACATATGGTCTAGCTTTGGAAATGACTCATGTGCACTTGAAAAGAATGTATATTCTGTGGCTTTGGGGTGAAATGTTCTGAAGATGTCAATTAATTCCATCTGGTCTAGTGAGTCATTTAGGATTGATGTTTCTTTGCTTATTTTTTGTTTAGAGGATTTGTCCAAAGGTTATAGTGAGGTATTAAAGTCTCCTACTATGATTGCATTGCTGTCAATCTCTCCCTTGATATCCTCCAGGAGTTTTGTTTTTTTTTTGTATTTGGGTGCTCCTGTATTGGGTGCATATATGTTTACCAGAGTTATTTCTTCTAGTTGGATTGCTCCCTTTAGTATTATGAAGTGGCCTTCCTTATCTCTTGTTATGTCCTTCATTTTTGAGATCTAATTTGTCAGATATAAGTATTACTACCCCAGCTTTTTTTTCATTTCCATTCACCTGGAAAACCTTTTCCATCCCTTCACCCTCAGTCTGTGTGTGTCTTTTTTTCTCAGGTGGGTTTCTTGTAGACAGCAGATATGCGGGTCTTGTTTCTTATCCAATCTGTTACCCTATGTCTTTTGATTGGGGCATTTAATCCATTTACATTTAAAGTTATTATTGATAGGTACTTATTTGTTGCCATTTTTATTCTTTACCCCGTGTTGCTTCTTCGCTTCTAATTTTTTTTTTTTTTTTTTTTTTTTTTTTTACAGCAGACCCTTTAGCATTTCTTGCATTGCTGGATTGGTGGTAATAAATTCCCTTAGTCCTTTTTTGTCCATGAAGCTCCTGATTTCACCTTCAATTTTGATTGCTAGCCTTGCTGGGTACAGTGTTCTTGGATTCAGACCCTTCCTTTGCATGACTTTGTATATTTCATTCCATTCCCTTCTGGCCTGATGAGTTTCTGTTGAGAAATCAGTTGCTAGTCTGATGGGGGTTCCTTTGCATGTAACTTTCTGTCTCTCTCTGGCCGCTTTTAAGATTCTTACTTTGTCGTTGGTGTTTGCAAATATAATTATAATGTGCCTTGGCATTGTTCTTTTGGGGTTCATTTTGCTTGGGCTCTGTGAGCTTCTTGGATTTGTGTGGGTTTTTTCTTCCCTATATCAGGGATGTTTTCTGTCATTTCTTCAAACAGGTTTTCTATTCATTGGTCAGTTTCCTTTCCTTCTGGAACCCTATTATGTGGATGTTGTTTTGTTTCATATTGTCCCAACGTTCCCTTAGGCACTCCTGCTTTTTAAATTTTTTTTCTAGAAGCTTCTCTACTTGGTTATTTTTTTCCTTGTTTTCTAGCTCACTGATGTCGTCCTCTGCTTCTTCTAGTCTACTCTTCATGTTTTCTATTGAGTTCTTTACAGCAGCAATGTCATTTTTCATTTCTTTGTGCTTCTTCATTTTCTCTTGGTTCTTACTCATATTGTTGTATTTATCTTTCATTCTTTTCAGCCACCTTATGACCATTTCTCTGAATTCTTTCTCTGGCAGGTTGCTTGCCTCTATTTTGTTTACTTCCTTTTCTGGTGATGCCTGCTTTTCTTTCATATGCGGGCTGTTTCTTTGTCTCCCCATGGTCTCTCTTCTCCAGATGTCTGGTTATGTAGTTCTCTCTCTCCTGCATTGATTTAAAGGCACAGAATACAACACAATCAGGTACAACACACAAGGCACTGAATAGAAATGTATTCACAATATTAATAACCTCCAATAAAGGTGACCACCAGAGAAAGGCAAATTAGGAGATAGGAGAGAAAGAAGAAGAGGAAAAGAAAGAAAGAAAGAAAAAAGGAGTGTCAAAATGAAATTGGGAAAGTAAATAAGAGAGACAAGAAAGAGACTAAGAGAGAAAAGGGGAACAAACTATATAAATGAGGAGTAAACTCCAATAGAACAACCACTAATCCCAGCAAATGCCAGCAACAAGTACCTGGGGATTAATACAAACTACAACACCAACTAATATCAAGCGAGGCAAGGGAAAACAGAAGCAACAAACAAACAAAAACAAAGCAAACAAAAACAAACAAACAAACAAAAAAGAATAAGCAAAACAATCTTACAAACAAGCATAAAAATTCAATATAATCAACATTCAAGCAAACAACAACAAAAGGACAGAAAGAAAAATAATATTTTTGATAGTTTAGACAGTGAAGAGAGAGGTGTGTATGGACTTGGAGCAGGGGATTGGAAATTAGATATATAAGTAGGGTGAAATTTTAACAGGGGGTAAACATAAAGAATAGGGAAAATCTAAAGCAGGAAAGGGGTAAGATAAACAGGACACCAAAAGGGGAAAGGTTAGGAAGAGAGTGATGGCATAAAGGTAGAGTTGAGATAGAGTAAAACAATGCTATAGGAAAGATGAAAATAGAATGTAGAACACTAATCCCAAAGTAAAATAAAGAGAAAATAAAATGACACTTAAAAAAAAAAAGGTAAAATAGTAGTAGTAATAATGCTGATTGAAAATAAAAATGTAATAATTAAAAAGGTAAAATCAAGTGAGGAAAAAGAAAAAAAATAGTTTCTTAAATAAAAGATGCAAAAAATGAAAAAAAAATAATGTGCAGTAGTGAAGGTTATTCACTTCCTCTATTGTTCTGTTTGGCACACCTGTTTCCCAGTCCGGACAGTATTGCAGTTCCCTGCGTTCCACTGTTCCTCAGTGTTGTAAGCCAGTCCTGATTTTTAAGCAGGCGGTGTCTTAATTTCTCGTATTCCTTTATTTTTTATTACACAAGAGTCAATTTGTGATTCAGTCCCTGGGTGGCAGTGTTTCTGGATTGACTTCTGGATCTGTTTGGCCTCTCTAGCTGTATTTAGATCCTGCTTTCCCTGTGGCACTCAATACCGGTGTGTGGAAGTGGGCTGCCTCAGAACTGGTTCTCTGATGGTCACTCCCCGCTCCGATCTCCAGGTTCCAGAAAAACAACTCTCCCCTGCAGTCTCCCAGGGTGTCCCCAACTGGGTGATCCTATGTGTTGGGCTTAGTAATCAGAAGCATGGATTTGAAGAGGGAAAAGCCCACGTGTGTGAACAATGGGTCTGCACGCAAGTCTAAGCAGCTGGCACACCTTTGAAATTCTTAGGCTGTCCCTGCACATCAGAACAAAATGGGTTGCTTTTTAGAGATCCCTTCTGTTAGCAGCTCTGACGACCCCCTTCCACATTCACGTGTCACGCCAGCCCCAACAGCCACGGATTTTTCTAGGCACTGACTTCTCTGGTCATCTAGCTCCTGCAAAATGTGCGTTTCTCTCTCCCGCAGGGACCAAAGACCTCACCTTATCCCAGGTGAAATCTGACTTTTCTGTGGTGGAATGAAGAGCTCCTTTGAATCCGTGTGTTTGCCCCAATTGGGGACCGGTATTCTGGGGCTTGCAGCTGTGAGGTGGTTGCTGCAGTTGTGGATTTTCAGGCTTCCGATAAGCTCCACTTTCCCTATCAAGATGGTGTGGTCTCCGCGTCCGAGCCCGTAGCTCCGGGAGGGGACCCAGCTCTGGGGGGTGGAGGGGTGCTGCCCGGTCAGGGGAACCCTGTCTAGCAGTCCCCCACCTTCTCCTAGAGTTTAGCTGTCCCTTAACTTGTCAACAAACACTCCTCATGCAACCCTCAGCTGTTCTTTCTTTCTGCTCCGGGACAAGGCTGTCTATTCCGCCGCCATTTTTCTCCCCCCTGGATTTTTTTTTTTTTTAATTCAGTCATTGAGGATATACACTTTAAAAAAATTCTTTATTTATTTTTTTTACCAAATATTAATTGACTATAAAGATGTGGGTTTCTTTCTGAGCTCTCTATTCTGTTCCAGTGATCTATATATATATGTTTTTATGCCAGTACCATGCTGTTTTGATTACTATGGCTTTGCCATAGTAATTTGACATCAGGTAGTATGATTCTTCCAACTTTGTTCTTTTTTCTCAAGATTGTTGTTGCTATTCAGTGTCTTTTGTGGTTCTATATACATTTTGGAATGTTTGTTCTAGTTCTGTGAAATATGCCATTGGTATTTTGATAGGAATTGAGTTGAATCTGTAGATTGCTTTGGGTTGTATGGACATTTTAATGGTGTTAATTCTTCCTAAACCATGAACACGTATATGCTTCCATTTATTTGTATCTTCTTCAGTTTCTTTCTTCATTGTAAGTTTCCCTCTACACCTCTTCACCTTTTAACACCTCCATCAGTATTTTGAACTATTTCTTATTTGAGGCTTCCACCCCCTCAGCAGATCTTATACCCTAGGCAATACACCAGAGAGAGCCCCTCTTCCTCCTCCTACTTTTTTTTTTTAAACTGGAGAAAGCCAATGTGAAAAAGGAGATTGGAAATAGAAACTGTACTTCCCTCACAGGCTCATGCTCAAGCAGATAGATTTTAAGAAGTTGAGGGTCTGGAAACTTACTCTGTTAAATTATGCATACCTTACTTGGATAGTTATTGCGTTGCCAATTTAGAAGAGGCTAGTGCATTGTGTTGTTATTTCAGTTTTTCCATAATCTTCAAATGATTTTGTACATCTTATACTCCTCTATGCCTTTGGTGAGGAAATAGCATCACCAAGATGTGTTGAGAACTAAGAGGAGGGAGTTCCATACATCTTGATGCTCCCCACATTCTTACCCATGTACCACAAAATGTATCTGTCAGAGAAGGTCTTCCACATGTTCATTGTAGAACCCAAGCTTCTTTCATCTTGTGGTCTGGCTTTCCTTCTGGGACTTGGAATCCTCTTCATTCAGCTAGCAGATTGGGAAAAGAGCATGGAAGATCATGTATGAATGTAAACATGAAATTATTTTTTAACTATCCTATCTTAAATATATTTGTTATATACAAAATTTTTGATAATTTATACAGAATTATAAAAGGAATGGAGTCTTATAACTTTACATTTTACTAAAAAACCTTTTATTTAAATTGTTGAAGCTTCAATTGTCTGTTAGATTTGATGACCTCATGAACATTAAACAGGGTATTTCTATTCTAGCCTCTGAAGCATTTTCATCAATTCTTAACATAAAATATAACAAAACAAAATTTAGATTTTTCATATTCAAAGAATAAAGTATTTGTAATATTTTTTTTAATCTATGTGTTAGATGATTTAAGATCACCAAGCTATCACTAAACAAGTACTTAAGCTTGTCTGTTGTGGCTCAGTGGTTGAGCATCGTGGATCCACGCACCATGAGGTCACCATTTGATTCCTGGTCAGGGTAATGTGCCTGGGTTGTGGGCTCAATCTCCAGGAGGGAGTATGGGAGGCAGCTAATTGATGATGAACACCTCTCATCGATGTTTCTAACTCTCTCTTGCTCTCCCTCTCTCAAATCAATAAAACTGTATTTTTAAAAAATAAGTATTTAATTTTTGTTTGTTTGTTTGAGAAAGAGAGGAATTGGAAGAGAGAGAGAGAGAAAGAGAGAGAGAGGAAGAAACAAAAAAACATTGATTTATTGTTCCACTTTTTTATGCATTTATTGGTTGATTCTTGTATATGCCCTGACCAGGGATCAAACCTGTACCTTGGTGTAGTGAGATGATATTCTAACCAACTGAGCTACCTGGCCAGGGCCTAAACAAGTACTTTTTACATTGTACAATATTAGTTGCTTTAAAAGGAAGAAAAGATGTAACTGATCTGACAGCCATATACATGTTTCTGACAACATATACATGTCTGATACACATGAGTGCACAGCAACCCTATTTTTCTTCAACAATATCATCAAATAATATGTGTTAAGCATACACATTTAGGCAAGGTGGTTTACAAGGGGTCTCTGTTACATTTGTTTTCTGTTGCTTCCTGTGTGCTTCAGCTCCTCTGTGAGAGGGGCAGACCTCAGGGTATAAGACTAGTATGAACTCTTTCTCCCTTCACTTTATTTGGATACTAAACAGTTAGTTAAAAATAATTCAGTTGTCACTTAAGAAAAATCACCAAGTTCCATAATATTTGGAATCAAGATGCTTTAATATTCTTGTTTATGACCTATGTGATATAATAAAAATTACCTTTATTCGGTTTTCAGAACGTGAAACTGAATGGGTAATTAGCATTTGTTGGATTTTATGGTATATTAAATAATTTGGAGAAGCATGCAGGCACAAACCAGATGATATGGGAAGGTCGACTTAAAGCAAAAATCACAAAACCTCAAGTATAGATGAAATTACTTCCACAATTTAGAAAAATATCCTGGACTAGAATGAAAAATTTAAAGCGTTATTATAAAAGGTCCTAAAACATATAGAATATTATGTAACTAATATAAAGCTATAAATGCAATACAGACAGCATTATAGTACCAGGTCAAATTTCAGACCTGGGCTTGATGCCCAGATTTTTATAGAAATGTGCCATAAACTCAGTGATCAACTATAAAATGATATTCCTTTACATTTATGTAGAAATTGATAAAACTCCTCATCACTTGCCTGAAGTAATATCTTAACTGATTACTTTGGCTTTAATCTCAAAACCTCCACATACTGCCCCAGAGTGTTAGTGAAATCTCACTAGGTGACTCTCCCTCTGAGTGTCCAGGCTTTCTCATTGCCCATGAGCACCGGAGAGGAGAGGAGACTTGGGTAGAGTCCAAGGACACCTATGGCAATTACAAAACTTACTTGAATGTTAGTGTTTTATCTCAATAGTTCATCATTTGTTACATTTTATTTCCCAGACTGTGTTAATTTCACTAAAAAAACATTTTAAATTACTTACCAGAAATGAAATTGATGGTCAAGAAGAGTGCCAACTGATATTTTGACACACCTTTGTATACATTTTCTTATGTGAGAGGCATAAACCTATAAAGTCAAAATGCCATGTCATACCCTTATAACCTTCCTTGGCCCCTCTACAGTGAAAGAACCATTTTATGAAGTACAGGGTCTTTCAGGATTGAGAATAACCCCATCTTGAGATTCTCAAGGATGTCAATTAAAGTACTAAAGAAGAAAAACCAGTTCTGCTATTTAGATTGCTTTTTAGGTCTTCATTAAATCTTAAATGGACTCCACCATAAGGATATAAACATGAGAAGTTTGAAAGCCAAATTGGAAGTGTTTTCCAGTTCAGCAAAGGAGTCAGAAATATATAAACACATTTTGTGTGGTATCTTGTCATCATCCCTATATGTATTATCTCTGTCCATTTCTCTTAGTGATTTATTCAACCAACAAATGTATATGGAGCACAAATGTGCCAAGGCAATATTTTATGCACAGTGCATTGAACAGTAAATAAGATAGATGAGCATCCTGTTCTCTTGCAACTTTCATGTCACAGGGACACGACAGACAAAAAACAAACAAAGAAAATAAGTGCCACACACAGAGTGAAAACAAAATGATGTAATAGAAGAGACAGTGAAGGTTAGTACATCGTAACTCTTCATTGGATGCCAGTAAAGGCAAACTCACAGGAGGAGCTATAAAAAATTAATAAAAATATTTTAGGAGAGTTTCATTCTATAATCAATCTCGAAATAAACAAGAAAAAGGGAAAGCAGGAGGGGGCTTGCTGTAAAAAAAAAAAAAATAGGACTCCAGGCTCTACTGGGTTTCCTGGCAGGCAATTATGACCAGCTTAGAATATTGTCCTTTCCAGCCCTTTTAATTATTTCAAAACTTAATTAAAACATGGATGATGGTAAAATAATTAAGCACATTTTCAAATCAAGTTATAAGAGGTTTTATAAATATAATTGCCCTACCCATGGTCTTTTGGTAAAGAATATATGCTTATTCAGATGATGCTGCCCTTGTTCAAAATAACTTCTGACCTTTGGATCTCTCTTTTGGAATTTGCTTCCCTGCACTGTTTACTAGCTAGCAAAATAATTTAATTTTAATTTTATTCTCTCTCCTTGCCTCCAGGGTTTACTGAGTTCCTCTGAGTATCAGTTTATCTTGCTCCTGAGGGCCTCTGAGGACTAGTGTGGTCCCAACCTGAAGCTAGGAAAGTGGTGGTAGAGGGCAAGGGAAACAAAAGAAAACATATAAACTAGAGGCCCAGTGCATGAAATTCGTGCACTGGGGGTCTCACAGCCCAGCCTGTGCCCTCTCACAGTCTGGGACCCCTCACTCCTTACTGCCTTCCTGCTTTCTGCTCCCTACCGCTTGGCTCTCTGCTCCTTAGTGCTGCCACCGAGGTTCCCGCCACCTCTGCTTAACTCGCCAGCTGTGAGGCCAGCTTCTAGCTGAGCAGCGCTCCCCCTGTGGGAGCTCACTGAGCACCAGGGGGCAGCTCCTACATTGAGCATCTGCCCCTGGTGGTCAGTTCACAGTGACCAGTCATTCCACTGTTTGGTCAATTTGCATATTAGGGTTTTATTATATAGGATAGGATATTGAATGTGAACTGTAAATGAAAAATAAAATTTAAAAAAGAATCAAATAAAATTTTACATCTGAACTATTTTATATATATATTAATTCTCACCTGAGGATGTTTTTAAAATTGATTTTTAGAGAGAGAAACATCCATGTGACAGAGAAATACCAGTAGGCTGCCTCTGCACCTGCTG
This sequence comes from Corynorhinus townsendii, assembly GCA_026230045.1. Lineage (NCBI taxonomy): Eukaryota > Metazoa > Chordata > Mammalia > Chiroptera > Vespertilionidae > Corynorhinus > Corynorhinus townsendii. The sequence goes on from JAPDVU010000003.1 coordinate 103,347,858, forward strand.
ACCCACTGGGATCTAACTTAAACCTAAATATGTGCCCTAACCTAGAATCCAACAGGAAATCCTTTGGTGTGCAGGTTGAGACTCCAACCAATTGAGCCACCTGGACAGGGCAGATCTGAAAAAAAAATTTTTAATGTACCTCTAGGTCCTGATCAGTGTGGATCAGTAGTTATAGTGTCCTCCATGCACCAAAGGGTCATGGGTTCGATTCTAGGTGAGGACACATACACAAGTTGTGGGTTCCATCCCTGTTGGATTGCTTGGGCAACTGATCAGTGTTTCTCTTTCTCTTTCCTTCTCCCTTCTACTCTCTCTAGAATCAATAAAAAGAATATATCCTTAGAGGAGGACTTAAAAGGAAAAAAAATGCTGGTTTGGTTCAGTGGATAGTGCTTCTGCAGGCGGACTGAAGGGTACCGGGTTGGATTCCGATCAAGCCTGCAACCCATGTACCTGGGTTGCAGGCTTAATCTAGGGCCCTGGTCGGGGATTCAGCATGAGGCAACCAATTGATGTATCTCACATTAGTTTCTGTCTTTCTCCCTCCCTTCCACTCCCTTCCACAAATGCAAAAATGTCCTTACATGAGGATTAACTAAAACAAACAAACAAACACCCATTCCCAGTGTGATTATTGAAGGAGCATATGAAGTATTTGTTGAATGAACAGGAAGGGATGGGATTTCACTTTCTGTTTTAGCAACTCTGCAAATCAGAGGGTTTATTTTTATTTTTTAAACATATTTTATTGATTTTTTACAGAGAGGAAGGGAGAGGGATAGAGAGTTAGAAACATCGATGAGAGAGAAACATCGATTAGCTGCCTCCTGCACACTCCCCACTGGGCATGTGCCCACAACCAAGGTACATGCCCTCAACTGGAATCGAACCCGGGACACCCTCAGTCCACAGGCCTACAACCAGTTAGGGCCAGAGGTTTTATTTTTTATTTTAATTTGTATTGATTGATTATTTTAGAAAGAGGAAGGGAGCAAGAGAAACACCAGTGTGTTGTTCCACTTATTATGCTCTCTTTGGTTGCTTCTTGTCTGTGCCTTGACCAGAGATCCAACCAACAACCTTGCTGTATCAGGAGGAGGTTCTAACCCAATACACTGCTGGCTGCCTGTCAGGGCCCCTCTGGTGTGCCCTAGCCCCTGCTGTGGGCCGGAGCTCTTCTGCTACAGCAAAGATTTGGGTTCCATTCTGTCAGGGCACCTACTTAGATTTTGGGTTTGATCCCCGGTCTGGATTGACTGCTGCTCAGGAAGTAACCGAGGACCGGTGAGGTCCATATGCTCTAGTCATTCGGCAGGGAGCTGGGGTTCCATTGCTGACATGCCCAACTCTGATCCCCGCTACCCCTGCTCCTCCATTGAGGGCGACTTCAACTATGGCAGCTGCGTGGCCTCCAGGTAGGTCACTCTCTCCACGGCTCGCCAGGCCTGGCTGCTGCGCAGTTGCCCTGGGAGACAGATTTCTGGGTTCCCAGGGAAAGCAGGGTCCTGGAGGGAAAGCACTTCGCTCCACCTCCCTTCAGGGCTCCCGGCCTGGAGCGGAGCACTTGTCCTGCTCAGGGCTTTGAGGGGAGAGCCACCCCAGGAAATCCTCCTAGCAGGGTGTGAGAAAACGAAACTGGAGCCCTTCCTCCTTGAATCCTGTCATCTTCGGGCATGTGAATGCATTTTATTTTATTTGACGCAGCCTCACCCACCCGCTCCTGCCAGACATTACCCATGAGGGTGTCCTGGCTAATTAACATATTCCTCTCTTATTATATAGGATGGCACTACATCAAACTGAAAAGGTTCTGCACAGCAAAAGGAAACCAACAAAATGAAAATACAGCTCACTAAATGGCAGAACATATTTGCCAATGATATATTCGATAAGGGGCTAGTATCCAAATTTTATAAGTAACTTATACAATTCAACATCAAAACCCCCCAAATAACCCAGTTAAAAAATGGGCAAAGGACCTGAATGAACACTTCTCCAAAGAAGACATAAAGATGGCCAATAGACATAGGAAAAGATGCTCCAGTCACTAATCATCAGAGAGATGCAAATTAAAACCACAATGAGATCTCACTTCACACCTGTCAGAATGGCTACTATCAATAAATCAACAAACAAGTGTAGGTGAGGATGTGGAGAAAAAGGAACCCTTTCCAACTATTTGGTGAGAATACAGATTGGTGCAGATACTGTGGAAAACAGTATGGAAGTTACTCAAAAAACTATAAATGGAACTGCTTTATGGCCCAGCAATTTCGCTTCTGGGAATATACCAAAAAAATCCTAAAACACTAATTTGAAGGAATATATGCAATCCTATGTTCATTGCAGCATTATTTACAACTAGAGGCTCAATGCACAAAATTCGTGAAAGAATAGGCCTTCCTTCCCCGGGCTGCAAGCACCGGCTTCCCTCTGGCACCTGGGACCCAGGCTTCCCTTGCAGCCCCTAAAGGACGTCTGGTCTAATTAACATATTACACTTTTATTATTATAGATAGCCAATATTTCAAAGCTTCCCAAGTGTCCATCAGTAGATGAGTGGATTAAAACGCTGTGGTACATTCAAAAAATGGAATATTACTGGTCAGTAACAAAAAGAAGGAAATCTTACCTTTTGAAACAGCATGGATGGACCTGGAGATTATTATGCTAAGTGAAATAAGTCATCCATAGAAAGATAAGTACCATATGATTTCACTTGTAAGTGGAATATAATGAACAAAATAAACTATCAAACAAAATAGAAAGAGACTCATATATACAGAGAACTGACTGACATCTGTCAGAGGGGAGAGGGTTGGGGGACTGGGTGAAAAAGGTGAAGGAATTAAGGAAAAAGCAAACAAACAAAAACTCATAGACACAGACAACAATATAGTGATTAGGGGAGGGAAAGCGGGTAGGGGATAGTATAAGAGGATAAAATGGGGAAAAATGATGATGGAAGGAGACGTGACTTGGGTGATGAACACACAATGCAATATACAGATGATATATTATAGAATTGTATACATGAAACTGAAACTGGATAACCAATGGGTCAGGGTCTGTCACTACTTGAGCCAATTTAGCAGAGACAGGGTTGAGCTGACAGCATGAAAGAGCAGCAGGTCATCCACAAAAATCTGCTCTGCAAACCCCCTTAAGCCAGCTGCTTATATAGGGTAGGATAAAGGTTACATGGGGAAATAGGCTGTGCATGCTGGGATGGGACCCCATTGTTTGGGCAACAAGGTTGTTAATCTCTCCATGATAATAGGTAGTTCTTGAATGAGGATGGACCTTATTCCAAGGTTGACTCCCAGGGCCAAAGCCCCTGGGGGCTTACAACTCCCAGCCAGGTTAGAATGTATTTTCTTTAACCAGAACAAGGCAATCATGGTTAACAGAGCATGATTAATATTTCCCAAAACTATAGCTAGTTCCCAATATTCTATTTTTGCCCCTAACAAAACCTATATAATTTTATTAACCCAATGTTGCCCCAATAAGTTCAATACAAATTTAAAAAAAAAGAAAAAGAAAGTGGTGGTAGGAGAACTGATAGAAGAGTTTGTATTATCTGTCTAGATCCAATCAGGAGAGAGAAACCATTTAGCAATTTGAACAGGGAATGTGTAATATAAATAGTTATAATAAATTATAACAGGAAACTGGAATAACAAGGGAATGGTTAGTAAGAAATAAAAAGAACTCTAAACATATATGTGTTTGGAACAGCAAACACATATATACAGTATAAGGAGTAGCCACTACCTTTAGAGCTGACATTGAACCCAGGGAAGAGGCCCTCCAGGCCTTGTTGTGAAGAGCATGGCTGTAGCTCACTGAATGGTGGAGAACTCATTCCAGTGCCTTGCTGGGGGAGCTCTGTCCTCTGGGACTTTCTAGATGTCTACTCTCTCAGGAGTTGGTGAAGCTGTTCCTGGGAGGCTTCTCACCACAGGCACTCTGCTACAAAACTGGCTGGAGTAGGGAGAATTCTGGAGGAAACTAGTCACTGGGTACTGTTTGCAACCATACACTGCAGGCCTACATTTTTCAGGAACTTGCTGAGTGAGCACACCAGAACCAGGAAGAAAAGCCTTCCTCCTGCATTGTCTCTTCAGTATCCTTTCCTGACAAAGCTTAACATTGTGCCAGCTAGCAAAGGAAAAACAAGGGGCACAGATTCATTTTCATAGAACAAGCAGTTAAGGGTAAATTTGGTGCTGGAAAGCAATCCTATATAATAAAGAGGTAATATGAAAATTAACCCTCATGCCCTCACAAGATGGCTGCCTATGACCAGGCCAGCAGGGTGGTTAGTGAGGGATGACCAGATGACTGAACAGCAGGCTGTGTGGTGTGACCAGGCTGGCAGGGGGGGCAGTTGAGGGTGACCAGGCCAGCAGGGGGGGCAGTGGGGGTGACCAGGCTGGCACGGGGGGGCAGTTAGGGGCGACCAGGCCGGCAGAGGGGGGCAGTTGGGGGCGACCAGGCTGGCAGGGTGGGGCAGATAGGGTCAACCAGGCAGACAGGTAGGTGAGCGATTAGGAGCCAGTGGTCCAGGGTTGTGAGAGGGTGCAGGCTGGGCTGAGGGGACACCCCTGCCCATGCACGAATTTCACGCACCGGGCCTCTAATAAATTAATAACTGGCATTGTTGGTAAGACATGGAGTAGTTAAGGAGTCAAACTAACTTCTATGTGTTTATAAGCTACCTGCCTCCTATGAATAAAATAAATGATAATGTGCTTAATGGAAAGGACTAATTGATCAAATATTTATTATATCATAGTTCTCAAGGAGGAAAATAAGTAAAATATGAGTGTATGAGTGTATGTGTGTGTCTTTATCCTCCTGGCATACTGGTTTCAGTATAAGGGTGCCAACACAGCTTTCATGGGAAAAATCTCTCCTTTTTTCTGAGATTATAATCATTTTACTATCTGTGTTTTTAAGTGGTTTTAACATTTTTATTTTTTAGTTGTCATAGTGAAAGACAGTTTTTGTTGTTGTGGCTGTTTCATTTGTCTTAAAATTTTTACTACTTGGCAAAGAAATCCATCCTATATTAGTATTCTTTCCATTTAAAAAAATTATACTGGTCTATGAAATTCAAATCTGGAAACCATTGCACTCAACTAAGAATTTATTAATATAAATTGTGACAGGTCACTATTATTCTTTTGTGAAATGTATAAAAGTTTTGTATTTAGAAACTGAAAAATATTTGTCATTTTATATTTGACAATAATGACATATAAACTTATGAACAGAACTTAAATAGTAGCTAAGGCCATTCACTTTACATTCATTGTCTCCACGTAAACTAACCAATTATAGATATTATTATCACTTTTTCAGATATCAAAAATCAGATGGAGTTAAATAATTCTGCAAGACTTTATAGCTAGAAGAAAGCAGAGCCAATATTTAAATAGGAGTCTGATAGGCTCTAAAATGTTCCAGGTTTAAATGTCTGACTGCCTCCAAAAACCTTCCAGTGTCTAGGGAAAGACAAAAACTGAATTAAGGAGTTAAAATTGAATTTTCAAAAAGTATAAAAGACCAATAGATAATATATTTTATGTATGTGTACACCCACACACACAATTCCTAGAGAAAGGAAATGTACAAAGGAACTTCATAACTTCTTTTCAAAGCTTAATGTATACCATGTACAAAAAATTCAATGACTAGTTTCCATTTTCACTAAAGAAATATAAATTTAGTAGATTACACAGAGTAAACCAATGCAAATATATTGTAATATACATTAGTGTATCAGAAAGGAATGTGTTTGTTGCAGATTTGACTAGCTGTGGCATAACCAAATATGAATTTACATGCATCAGGTATCAAGATGTCCACACATATGGATCATTGCTGAGATTGTTTCAGTAGCTCAATGTTAGGGGCCAAACCTCAACCTGATTCCCTTGGCCTTACTCTCATGGTTATGCAATGCTGCTACAGTTTCCATCATCACATCTCCTTTTAAGCAAGAAGGGGACAAGAGTGTACCAGCTATATATGACTCATTTTATCAGCTTTTCTGAAACATCCCCAACTGACTTTGGTTTTATTCTCATTAGCCAGTGCTGGGTCAAATGTCCTTACCACTAGTTGTAAGGGAATTGAGGAAAGCAAGGAATGACTTTGTCATGATTGGCTGAGACCATAGGTTAACCACACTCTGGCCTTGGGGCCAATTCAGGCTGTTCCTGTTGTTGTAAATAAAGTTGTTTTCTTTTTAACTTTCAATGGAGCATGACCCTGATCATTTATTTATACACTAGAGGCCCGATGCACAAAATTTGTGCAAGAGTAGGCCTTCCTTCCCCCAGCTGCCGGCACAGGCTTCCCTCTGGCACCCAGGACCTGGGCTTCCCTCTCAGCCCTGGCTTCATCCAGAAGGTCGTCTGGAAGGATGTCCAGTCTAATTAGCATATTATGCTTTTATTATTATAGACTAGAGGCCCGGTGCATGAAATTTGTACATAGGGGTGGGGGTCCTTCAGCCTGGCCTGCACCCTCTCCAATCTGGGACCCCTCAGGGGGATGTCCAACCCCTGCGGGATCAGGCCTAAACCGGCAGTCAGACATCCTTCTTGCAATCCAGGACTGCTGGCTCCTAACTGCTCACCAGCCTGCCGGCCGGATCCCCTTAACTGCTCTCCCCTGATGGCCTGATCCCCCTAACTGCTCTCCCCTGCTAACCTGATCGCCCCTAACCACCTCTACCTCATCCCCACCACCATGGCTTTGTCCGGAAGGATGTCCAGAAAACATCTGGTCTAATTAGCATATTACCCTTTTATTAGTATAGATTGCCTGTGACTGCTTTCATGGTACAGTGGCAAAGTTGAGTAATCATACCATCGGGCCTGAAAATTTTTACTATTTGGCCTATTACCAAAAATATTTCCTGTCCTCCAGTTTAGATCAGTCATGATCCATCACCTGAGGTTGACCACATGGACACTTCAGGGATAACTGGGCTTTCGTTAAGCAAGGAAGGAGAAGGAAAGAAGATACTGCAAAAGAACCAACAGTTATGTCAGGTCACCTGGCCCAACTAATTATATACAAGATCAAAAAATTAAATAGATTTTCTGTTTCAAGTCACAGGGTCATATTGAATATACAACTTTTTTGCTTCTTCATTTCCCAGTGAGCCAATTAAGAAAATTAAGAAAGGTAGAATTTTGCAAAGATATAGAATTAAATGATATATAATGAATTCAGGAAGATGATCCCTAATTACGGACTTTTATATAGCACTGCCTAAGATATTTTTTTTAAATAAATCTTTATTGCTCAGATTATTACAGGTGTTCCTCTTTTTTTTCCCCCATAGCTCCCCTCCACCTGATTCCCCACCCCACCCCATGCCCTTACCCCCCACCACTGTCTTCATCCATAGGAGTAAGATTTTTGTCCAATCTCTTCCTGCAGCCCTCACACTTGCTTCCCCTGAGAATCGTCAGTCCACTCCTTTTCTATGTCCCTGATTCTATTATATTCACCAGTCCATTCTGTTCTTCAGAATTTTTATTCACTTGATTTTTAGATTCACTTGTTGGTAGGTATGTATTTGATGTCATTTTGTTGTTCATAATTTTTATCTTTACCTTTTTCTTCTTTCTCTTTTTAAAGAATACCCTTCAGCATTTCATGTAATCCTGGTTTGGTGGCGATGAACTCCTTTAGCTTTTTCTTGTCTGTGAAGCTCTTTATCTGACCTTCAACTCTGAATGATAGCTTTGCTGGGTAGAGTAATCTTGGTTGTAGGTTCTTGCTGTTCATCACTTTGAATATTTCTTGCCACTCCCTTCTGGCCTGCATAGTTTCTGTTGAGAAATCAGCTGACAGTCGTATGGGTACTCCCTTGTAGGTAATTAACTGTTTTTCTCTTGCTGCTTTTAATATTCTCTCTTTGTCTTTTGCCCTTGGCATTTTAATTATGATGTGTCTTGGTGTGGTCCTCTTTGGATTCCTCTTGTATGGGCTTCTGTGCGCTTCCTGAACTTGTAAGTCTATTTCTTTCACCATGTAGGGAAAGTTTTCTGTCATTATTTCTTCTAATAGATTTTCAATATTTTGCTCTCTCCCTTCTTCTGGCACCCCAAAAATTCGGATGTTGGTTCGCTTAAAGTTGTCCCAGAGGCTCCTTACCTTATCTTCATATTTTTGGATTCTTTTTTCTTTTTGTTTTTCTGGTTGGATGTTTTTTGTTTCCACATATTTCAGATCTTTGGTTTGATTCTTGGGATACATTGATCTACAGTTGAGTTTCTGTATATTCTTTATTTCAGACAGTGTATGCTTCATTTCTGACTGATCCTTTTCCATTTTTTTGGCATTCTCATTAAGCTCCTTGAAGGTCTCATCAAGTTTCTCAGCAGTTTTAAGAAGATTCTTGAGTAACCTTATACATGTGGTTCTGAACTCTATGTCATTCAGTAGTTTGCTTTCCTCTGTTTCTTTCATTTGTGACATGTTTCTTTGTCTCCACATTTTGGCTGCTTCCCTGTGTTGATGGAGTAGCTTTGTGTGGTAGGTGATCTATAGGGGCCAGTAGCTCAGCCTCCTCAATTACATGAGGTGGATGCTCTTGGTACACACCTTTGTGGGCTGAGTGCAAAGTCTTGGTGTAATTAAGCCTTAATTGCCATTGGTACACTGGGAGGAATTGACCTCCAGGCCAATTAGCTGTGAGCACTTGCTGTGTCTATAATGGAAGAACTGCTGCGCTAAAGACACGCTTATGGGGCAGGACTTGTTTCAGTGGGGCTTTGGTGCTCACTGAGTCTGCCTCTTGAATGTGTCACTTATGGATGTGAGGAGTTGAAATCTGGTGTCTCACACTGACCACTAGGTACACTGGCTTCTGGATCTCCAATGGGGTGCAGGTCAGCTACTGTCTGAGGCCACCCAGCAGGAGCTACAGTGAGAGCTACAGTTTTCTCCTCTTTGCTTGTGGTTTGGAGGTTTTGGAGCTGTCTGACCCAGGCTGCAAGTTTGCTAGGTTAAGCTGTGATAGGGCAGGGCTTTCTTATGCAAAAGCCGCTGCTTAGAGCTTGGGTGGGTTTGTAGGTTGTGCAGGGCGGGGTCTCAGGGTGTCACTAGGGCGTGGCAAACAGCAATGGCTGCTAGTTAGCCGGCTCTGAGTCCCTGTCGGCAGTCCTGTGCCCCAGTGCAGTAAATAATTATTCCTGCGTGCAGCTCTGCAAGCAAGCCACCCTCACTGGCAGACAGTCCAGCTTCTCCCCGTAAGAGTTTGGTCCCCCGTGTCTCCCCAGAAACTGTATTTCAGAGTAATCGGGGGCTTGTCTCCCTTCGGGTTGACAAAAGCAACGCCCTCCGCCAGCCCGGATCACATGCCTCCATACCTCAGCTTTTCAGCGCTCGTGCACGTCTCAATGCTCTTTTCTCTTTCCTTCTAGTTGTAGAACTTCCACTCAGCCAGCTTTCCCGTGGTTCTGGGTGATAGAAGTTTTTTCTTTTAGTTGTATTTTTGAAATTGTTGCGGGAGGCAGCAGTTTAGGTGTTTACCTACGCCGCCATCTTGGATTCTCTCTCCCTGCCTAAGATATTGACAGACTAAGTTTTAGACATATTTTACTGATGGAAACTCCATTTAAACTATTTATTTTAGGTCCTTGCATACACTGAGGGACTTCATGGAAAATGGATGTTCAGTGAGATACGAGCTGTATTCTCAAGACGTTATCTTCTACAAAACACTGCTTTGGAAGTATTTATGGCAAACCGAAGTAAGTCTCCTTAAGTATTTTGAAAGAAAACATGCTCATATTTGAATGCTATTCATTTGCATGGTGTAATTCTGTCTCTTCTTTTCCCCCTGCTGTATTTCTCTCTGTTATGCCCTCACTAAAATAACAATAGTAAGAAATTAATATGTTTGGAAATATTAATCCTAGGTTTATCATAGATAAAGTTATACAGAAAGGTGATTTCCAAGAAGACACATTAACTTTACAAATAAATGGTGATAAGCACTTGAAAGTGATTTCTGAAGTTGATGGTTTGCTCTCCTGTACTTTTCTAAATCATGAATTTACTTCTTTCCACAGCCTCAGTTATGTTTAATTTCCCTGATCAAGCAACAGTAAAAAAAGTTGTCTATAGCTTGCCTCGGGTTGGAGTAGGAACCAGCTATGGTTTGCCACAAGCCAGGTAATTATATCATGTTATACATTTTCTATGGGTTTTATAAAACATACTTCATTTTTAATAAGACAGAAATATATATAGGGTTATACCATTATAATTATTATAATTAGTTGAGAACCAAGGAATTTTCTTTCTTTACAGGTTATTTGTAGGGAAAGAGGTTATAAAAACAACTATTTTAAGAATGACAGAGTAGTTAAGACATAATTTTATATAACATATAAATGAGGAAGTAAAAAATTGATTGAATAGCATAGCTAGTATATAATTAAGACATTTTGCTTGGTGATCTTACAAGAAACATGCCAAAAGCCTCATGATATTTGTAACTGTAATGTAATAACATATAATTTGTTCTTATAAATGTTTCTTCATTAAAGTAATAAAAATCACAGCATTTATTGAGATTTATAGTCATTAATTATGGTTTAGTTTTACCATTCCCTAAATTTTTCATCTAGGTATGTCTGTCTGTATGTATGTATGTATTTAACAAGTACATGATTATATTTAATACACAACTTTGATACAACCAAAAAGTAAAACATCACAGTAAAATAATAACAAAAACAGGGAATTTTATTTGCAATGTGAAAGAAATGGTTAACAGTAATAGACACTATAACCCAAGGAAACTGTAAAAAAGAAAATCCTATATAATCAAAGGCTAATATGCAAATAGACCGAACGGTGGAACAACCGGAACAACTGGTTGCTATGACATGTGCTGACCACCAAGGGGCATGTGCAGAACATGGCGGGCATTGGCCACAGTGGAATGGTGGAACAGGTGAGCGGGGGCGCCAGACCAAGGTGGGGAGCCGGTTGCTGTCATTGGGTGAGCCTCTGGTGATTACTGAAAATTCTTTACTCCCGCGTGCTGCGGTCCCGCTCAGTGCTCACATCTGCTGCCAGCACCGGCCCCACTCACACCCACTGCCAGTGTCAGCTCTGCTTGCACCCACAGCCAGCTCTGGAGCTGCCGCTCACACCTGCTGCCCATGCCCGGCACCAGTCCCCATCACTCCACGTCAACAGTGGGTGTGAGAGGCAGGTGCCAGCCCTGATCGCCCTTGAGGGCTTCTCCACCTCCCACTGTTCCTGAGGGGCGATCAGGGTAGCAGCCACTGCTCACACCCACTGACAGCGCCGGCCCCACTCACACCGCTGCTGGAGCTGGTCCCAATCGCTCTGTACTGTCAGTGGGTGCAAGTGAAGCTGGTGCCGCCAATGCGTGGGAGCAGCAGTGATGGGAGCAGACAGGGGACAGGGGGTTGTGGCATGAGGGGCCGGGCTGAGACTATGCCTACCATAGCCTCTCGGTCCACAGTTCCTTTCAAGGTGCATGAATTCATGCACTGGGCCCCTAGTGAAATAATAAAAATGTTGTTTAAAAATTAAACAGTAACAAAGATAATTTCTCTGCAATAACACACTGTCACAGAATAAAAACATTGACACCTAATGTTTTTCAGTTCAAACAGTGTTATACAGTTTTAACTCTCATAACTGAACACTGGGAAACAGATTGATGAGCAATTAGGGTGAAAGCTAATTTTGAATCAAAATATAAATTTTGAATATCCTTAGCCTGAGTAATTCCAAATGATTGAAATTATTACAACAAATTAGTTGAACAAATTCAAAGTGAGTTATATCAAAGTATAGTTAATGCAAAGAAAATATGTGGCCAGTATAAGCACCCTAAAACACTACTTGCCTTTCAATTTATCAACACAACCCAAAAAGGATGTGCACAAAATCCATTAACAGTAGATAATAGCATAAGGAGTACAGTCAACAATACTGTGATAACTATATGGGGCATGGTGGGTACTGAAATATTGAGGGAAAACTTTGTAAGTATAGGATTGTATAACCACTATGCTGTGCACCTGAAACTAATACAAAATAATATTGAATGTAAACTGTAATTGAAAAATAAAATCAGACAGTATATAACACTGGGGGGTACAATTAAAAGGAAAATAACATCTTGGTATTTTTAAAGCATCATTTTGAAATCTTATTTTATTGAAGAATAGAGGCCAGGGTAGGGGCCCTAGGCCTGGCTGGTGATCAGGGCCAATCCGTGGGGTGACCAGTCTGGGGCCTCTGGGCTGGGGACAGCTCCTGAGTTGAGCATCTGCCCCTTGGTGGTCAGTGCGCTGTTCAGTCAATTTCCATATTAAGCTTTTATGATATAAGATACTAATCTAAGTAGGAAACTGTAAATCTTGTGTATCACTAATATCAGTTAGTTTTGGGCTCCAATTAACCGAATGCATGACTAAGTGTGGCTTAACAGATAGAGTTCTTTGCTTGTTAGTTTTTGTCTTTAATATAAAAGATCTGGAGTTGCCAGTATTGGCTCAGAGGTTCAGAGATGTTAGTATTCTTAGTTGGCCTCATGTTCGCAAAATAAGTACTACTACTCTAGACACCATATCTTCAGACAACTGCAGTAAAGCAGGAGAAAGACACAATGGATTCTTCTTAGAGCATCATCTTTTAAGAAAGAATATATTTCTCAGAAGCCTCCTGCAATCTTTATTTTAAGTCCCTTTTGGCCAAAATGGGTCACCTTCCCATTCCTAAAACAATCACTGTCAACAGGAAGTGTGTTTACTGGCTTAGCCCCCTAGAATTCAGGGATAAATACCAACTCCTTGTTATCTCCAACTTGAAAAAAATAGGGTGTCTTTTGGCAATGAAGAAAGAGGTATCAGCTTTGGGTAGAGAAATTAAGTCCCTGGGAATTATTGCACAGCACTGAATGGATGGAAAGGAAAACTAATCTTCATCTGACTCCCCTCAAGTAGGCTCAGTCATTTAAAAGACAGGGACTGTGTCTTATTTATCTTTTAATCTATAGGATCTAGCATAGTACCTAATTGTAGAGGTGTTTTTAAGTGCTATTCAACTGGAATTACCTTGTACTGTAGTGTATCTATTCTCTTTAAGCTTACAGTATAAGAGCAATTTACTTACATGTGTGCACATGCTCAGTTATTTGCCAGTAGAATGACAAGATTAAATTAAGAAACTAGTAGATAATTAAATAGTTATATAAAATACAGGCCAAATGAAAAAGTGCATTTACTCTATCAAGGGAATGTAGTTAATTTTGCAAGACTTGGTCTTATTGAATCTAAGCTGACTGATGGTAATCACTACTTCCTTTCCCTGGTGCTTACAAACTATTTAATCACCAATTCAATAATTTTTCCAGGAATTGACATTAAGAACTCACAAGGAGTTCTACATCCTTTTTAAAAATAATCTGCCTCTTGGCATCTTTCCCAATGACCATGATTCTTCAAAGATTACCAATATGGGTTTCTCAATGACATGTGTGTGATTTCCTTCAATAGTCTTTAACTTGTCTGGACCTGAATTAATTTAAAACAACCAGAGTTCTTCTACTATCTTTGTTACCTATTATGAGTATTATTTCCTTTTTAACCACATTCAGTCTTTTGGAGAATCATTATTCTTTATAGAAAAACTCTAAACAAAATAGATGTTCAGTAGTTTTGGTTCTGCTGTTACTTAATACAACCATTCTATCTTAAAATTCTGTATTCACATGGCAGAAGGGAGCTCTCTGTCCTTAATTCTTAAAACAATCACATTTTAAAACCAAGGGGATTTGAGAGGAGCAAAGATGGTGGCCAAATAGGCAGACCTTTCTTGCACCTACTCCCAGGGCCAGACTAGAAATAAAACTAAAGTGGGGAACATACACCTGGAATTACCAGCTGAGGTCCAGTTGAGGAGACTTATATCAAGGGGGGACAGAAAATACCTGAAGACCAGTAGGAAGGGCAAAGTCTGAGAGGGCCTGCCATGGGCAGCAGGCTGGTCAGCCAAGAGTGAGGAGAGATCCCTATGGGACGGGCTTTTCCCTTAGGAAAGTAGTCGGCAAACTCATTAGTCAACAGAGCCAAATATCAACAGTACAGTGATTGAAATTTCTTTTGAGAGCCAAATTTTTTAAACTTAAACTTCTTCTAATGCCACTTCTTCAAAATAGACTCTCCCAGGCCGTGGTATTTTGTGGAAGACCCACACTCAAGGGGCCAAAGAGCTGCATGTGTCTCGCGAGCTGCAGTTTGCTGACCAGGGCCTTAGGAGCTAGAGGCCAGAACACCAGAACTGAGATCAGCAGCCCATGTAACATCCAGATGTAAAAGGCAGCAGGGCTGCTGGCCTCCGTGGAGTCTGGAGCCAGTATATTGGAACCGGTTGAGAAAAAGCTTCAGTTCTGTTTTGGGTTGTGTTTTGTGTGTGTGTGTGTGTGTGTTTTTTGTGTTGTTTTTTTCCCCCCAGAGCACAGGAGTTTTCATTTGCAGCTACTCATCCAAGGCTTTGGTGCAGATAGGGTCATGCATACTTGAGATGCCTAAGGAAAGGCTGGGGTAGGAAGCATTGTAGGGAGTGGGGAGGGGAGAAGAAGTGGAAAAGCGGCAGTCAGGAGTCCTGCATTCTGTAGGTCATACACCACCAAACCGAAACAACCATTTTTCCTGAGAGGATCTTAGCCACTCCCAAAAGCCACAGCTCAGGAAAAGGAAAAACACCCTGTCCTAGGTGATACAGCCAACTACTCTCAGGAGCCCTGCCAGCCACACTCTGCATCTTGACCTTTGCAAAATGGAAATAGCTGCAGAGGTCGTCTATAGGTTTGAACAGCCTCAGGGAGGCTCTGTCCTTGGAACTATCCTGGGAAGCTGACTGGTGTCTCTACCACACTGGAAAGCTGATAGAAATTCCAGGATTTCAGCTGATCCCACTGGACTGCATACAAGGATGTCTGCCCAGCCAAGGGATCACTCACAGAGTAGCTCTGGACCACTCACAGAGTAGCTCTGGGATAGGGAAACATACCCACCACTTACTTTGCCTGAAATTCGAACATCACCTCCCCCTCATGGGTGACGCAGAGGTCTAGACTCCTGATTCTACCTAAAGCCTTTTCACAAACAAACTTGTGAGTGATTAAGATTGTCAGCTGTCTGACAAGCGTTAAGTTCTTGGAGGCAGAGCCCAGGGAACCTTGGGAAGCTTACTGACTCAGCCCTGTGCCCCATGCTGCAACAAAACTGCTTTAGAGGGAAGCTTGGCCCCTCCTGTGCACAGTCAAGTCCTGTGAAGACAGACACAAACTGTAGATCCATTGGAGCTTCAAGCAAGTTACTGAAAGCCAAAGAAGGGGGGCGCTCGGGGAGGGAGCGTGTGGGGGGCGGCGGCAGCGGCGCTGGGGTGGTGTTCGCTCGCGTTGAGCACGTTGTGGATCCTACGACAGGTGGGCTCCACTGGCGGCGTTCCCCTTGGCCCAGTGCGTTGGCCGCTGCCCAGAGCCGGTTCCACCCGGAAGCCTGACTCTTCTGGAGGCTCTAGGGGGAGACCCGGGAGCAGAGGAGGACCGGCGGCCGCTGCCGAAGTATGCAGAAGGTCTAAGGCAAGAGCCCCCAAGATCTCTCGCTTTTCTTGTTTGAGCTTGTTGCCATAACCCTCTAGATAAAATGGAATGCACATAGGCATTGCAGAGGCAGCTGCTTTAAGGTGAACTGGCACAGGGGTTGAGCTCAACATGCCATTAGTGAAAAGAAATATCGATCATCGATCCTAGGCACTTGTGCCACACAGCACTGACTAGAGGCATTAAGAATGAACTAGAGTGTGTAACCAATATTTCCTTGGCAAATATAATTAGACAATTAAGTAGCCTAAGTAAATATGCTGAAGATATATTTGGAGAATTATTCAATGAAGCACAGTTTTTCCTTCAGAGTTAACTCATTACAAGAACGTGTGGACCGTTTATCTGTTACAGCTTGACCCTAAAGAATTGTCTTTGCAAGATATAACAATGTGAAAGGCTTTCTGAAGTTCTACAATTCAAGATCAACAGCTTTTCAACCCCAAGACTTTGCCTATTCCATCACAAGAGACATATGACGTTTGTGAGCAGCCTACACCTCTCAATATACTCACTCCTTATAGAAATGATGGTAAAGAAGGTTTGAAGTTTTATACCAATCCTTCATATTTCTTTGATTTATGGAAAGAAAAAGTTGCAAGATACAGAGGATAAGAGGAAGCAGAAGCAGAAAAATCTAGATCATCCTCATGAATCAGAAAAAGTGCCAAGAGCACCTCATGACAGACAGAGAGAATGGCAGAAGCTGGCCCAAGGTCCAGAGTTGGCTGAAGATGATGCTAATCTCTTATATAAGCATATTGAAGTTGCTAATGGCCCAGCCTCTCATTTTGAAACAAGACCTCAAACATACGTGGATCATATGGATGGATCTTACTCACTTTCTGCCTTGCCATTTAGTCGGAGGAGTGAGCTTCTAACTAGAGCTGAGGAAAGGCTCCTAGTAAGACCACATGAACCACTGCCACCTCCACCAATGCATGGAGCAAGAGATGCAAACCCCATACCCACCTGTATCAGTTCTGCTACAGGTTTGATAGAAAATCACCTTCAGTCACCAGCTACAAGCAGGACACCTGTGTTTTTGAGCTCCACCCCCCCACCTCCTCCACCACCTCTTCCATCTGCCTTGTCAACTTCTTCATTAAGAGCTTCCATAACTTCAACTCCTCCCCCACCAGTACCACCCCCATCTCTACCTCCAACCACTACTTTGCAAGCTTCAGCAGTAACACCCCCTCCAGCTCCTCTTCAGATTGCCCCTGGAGTTCTTCACGCAGCTCTTCCTCCAATTGCACCTCCTCTAGTACAGCCCTCTCCACGGTAGCTAGAGCTGCCCCAGTATGTGAGACTGTACCAGTTCATCCACTCCCACAAGGTGAAGTCCAGGGGTTGCCACCACCCCCTCCACTGCCTCCCTTGCCTCCACCTGGCATTCGACCGTCATCACCTGTCACAGTTGCAGCTCTTGCTCATCCTCCCTCTGGGCTACATCCAGCTCCATGTCCCCATGTTCCATTAATGCCTCCATCACCTCCATCACAAGTTGTACCTGCTTCTGAACCTAAGCGTCATCCATCAACCCTACCTGTAATCAGTGTTACCAGGGGTGTACTTCTGGAAACAATACGCAAAAGTATTCAGCTACAAAAAGTAGAAGAGCAGCGTGAACAGGAAGCTAAACATGAACGCATTGAAAATGATGTTGCCACCATCCTGTCCTGCTGTATTGCTGTGGAATATAGTGATTCAGAAGATGATTCAGAATTTGATGATAGATTGGTTGGAGTAAGGAAAATGCATTGAAAAATATTACAATGCAAATGTCCTTTGTGGTGCTTGTTCTTTGGAAATGTTTGATTATTCCAGTGTTTTGCTTTTTTCCCCTTAAGATAAATAACACTCTTCTTCCATAATTTTTGATTTCTAAGAAAAAAATTAGCATACCTTTCAACTAAGTGTTTTACAGTGACTTATCTTTTTTATTTTTCCCTGAAAAGACACAATTTGGTCAAATAAACCACTAAGTATTAAGCATGGACAGCTTTTTAGAGTAGCAGATTCAGTTTTTTGATATATCTTAATTGTGCACTTTGTGAATTTTAATTTAAAGAAAGCAACTGAGATTGAAATCTTGAGGACAGCTGTATCTATTAATGAGCCTTATTCAATTTCTTGATGTTTTAAAAGAAGAAACACTGACTTGATTATATGAATACACTCAGAAAGCACATTTAGCTTGTAGTATTGAATTCTCTTAAAGGAATGCTTGAATTTCTTTAGTTATTGTTTTTAAATACTTGCTTTATTTGAATGTTTAGTAGTACCTCTTCCCACATATATTGTGTGGTACGATTTTGCTTGCCTATAAGAGTTTAAAGATTTCCATGTGCAATACTCTGAGATAAACATACATGTAACTTATATAACTGTTAAGAATGATTTAATAAATGGTTCATTTTAAAGGGAAAAAAAACTAAAGGAGGACAGTTTCTGACAGTGGTTAGCACCTAAGTACCTCCTGGGAAGCCCAGAATTGCAGACAGAATAGTCAGTAACAGTCATCAGAAGAGCAGGATCCAAAGATCGCTTCCAGGAGGCACTAAACTTGCCTGAGATGAATGTTAGCCCCCCCCCGCCCCCCCCCCCCCGCGCCACCTCTTTTTTTTCTCTTTCCTTTCTTTTTTATTGATCTGCTTTATCTGCTTTATTGATTTGTTAATATTTGAGTCTCTCTTATTTCATTCACATAAACAATTTTTCTCTTCCCCTTTCCTACTCAAATTTTTTTTCTCCTGCTTTCTCATCTTTTTTTCCCCTTTTCTTATTTTAAGTCTATCTACTTTCATCTCAATTTTCCCTTTCAATTTTATTTTATTTTAAACAGTTTTCCTCCCCTACTCTTTATTCTTATTTCTTTATTTCATTTCTCCCCTCATATTCCTCCACCCCCTTTTTTGTTTTCTTCTGTTTTGTTTTCTCCTTGTATTTTTTTCTTTTCTTATATCATTCTTGTTCTCTCTTTTTTATAATTTTTAACTTTTTTTTGTTTAAAATATTACATATATTAGTACATATATCTCCTTTTTTTATACCATTGACCTTCCCCCAGCCTCCCCTACCCCCTGTCGCATGCCCTCATCCCACCCCACCCAGTGTCCTGTGTCCATTGGTTGTGCTTATATGCATGCATACAAGTCTTTTGGTTGATCTATTTCCCTCCCTCCCCAACACTCCCCAGCCTTACCGCTGTAATTTGACAGTCTGTTTGGTGCTTTACTGCCTCTGTATCTTTGTTTTTATTCATCAGGTTATAATGTTCTTTATTTTCCATAAATGAGTGAGATCATGCAGCATTTTTCTTTCATTGCCTGGCTTATTTTCTTAATACAATGCTCTCCAGGTCCATCCATGCTGCTGCAAATGGTAAGAATTCCTTCGTTTTTATAGCAGCATAGTATTCCATTGTGTAGAAATACCATAGTTTTCTAATCCATTTATCTGCTGATGGGCATTTAGGCTGTTTCCAAATCTTAGCTATGGTGAATTGTGCTGCTATGAACAAAGGGGTACATGTATCCTTCCTGATTGGTGTTTCTAGTTTCTTGGGATATATTCCTAGAAGTGAAATTACTGGGTCAAATGGGAGCTCCATTTCTAGTTTTTTGAGGAAACTCCATACTGTTCTCCACACTGGCTGCACCACTCTGCATTCCTACCAGCAGTGCACTAGGGTTCCTTTTCTCCGCAATCTCGCCAGCACTTGTCTTTTGTTGATTTGTTGATGGTTGCCATTCTGACTGGTGTGAGATGGTACCGCATTGTCGTTTTGATTTGCATCTCTCAGATGATTAGTGACTTTGAGCATGTTTTCATATGTCTCTTGGCCTTCATTCTGTCCTCTTTCAAAAAGATTCTATTTAGGTCCGTTGCCCATTTTTTTTATGGGATCATTTACCTTCCTTTTATTAAGTTGTATAAATTCCCTGTAGATGTTAGAGATTAAACCTTTATCAGTGATAACATATGCAGATATGTTCTCCCATACAGTGGGCTTTCTTGTTATTTTGTTGATGGTTTCTTTTGCTGTGCAAAAGCTTTTTATTTTGATGTAGTCCCATTTATTTATTTTCTCTTTAGTTTCCATTGCCCTAGGAGTGGTATTGGTGAAGAAATTGCTTCGGCATATATCTGAGATTTCTCTGCCTGTGGTTTCCTCCAGTATTTTTATGGTTTCCTGTCTTATGTTTAAGTCCTTGATCCATTTTGAGTTTATTTTTGTGTATGGTGTACATTGGTGGTCTAGTTTCATTTTTTTTGCATGTATCTGTCCAATTTTCCCAACATCATTTATTGAAGAGACTGTCTTGACTCCATTGTAGTTTCATGCCTCCTTTGTCAAATATTAATCCAGCATAGTGGTTTGGGTCGATATCTGGATTCTCTGTTGTATTCCATTGATCTATATGTTATTGTGCCAATACCAGGCTGTTTTGAGAACAGTGGCTTTGTAGTACAGCTTGAAATCTGGTATTGAGATCCCACCTATGTTGTTCTTCTTTCTCAGGATTGCTGTGGCTATTTGGGGTCTTTTTTTATTCCTGATGAATTTTTGGAGAGTTCTTTCTAGGTCTGTGAAATATGCCATTGGTATTTTAATGGGGAGTGCATTGAATCTATAGATTGCTTTAGGTAGTATGGACATTTTAATGATTTTGATTCTCCCAATCCATGAACATGGTATGTTCTTCCTTCTGTTTACGTCTTCCTCTATATCTTTTTTCAGTGTCCTGTAGTTTTCCGTGTACAGGTATTTTACCTCCTTAGTTAAGTTTATTCTTAGGTATCTTAATTATTTCGGTGCGATGGTAAATGGGATTGCTTTTTTAGTCTCTCTTTCTGTAAGTTCACTACTGGTGTATAGAAATGCCATAGATTTCTTGGCATTAATTTTGTATCCTGCTGCATTGCCGACTTCATTTATTAAGTCTATTAATTTTTTATGGGGTCTTTTGGGTTTTTTATGTACAATATCATGTCATGTGCAAATAAGGACATTTTACTTCTTCTTTTCCAATTTGGATGCCTTTTATTTCTTCTTCTTGTCTAATTGCAATGGCTAATACTTCCAGTACTATGTCAAACAGGAGAGGTGAGAGTGGGCATCCCTGTCTTGTTCCTGTTCTTAGGGGAAATGGTTTTAGTTTTTGCCCATTGAGTATGATGTTAGCTGTGGGTTTATCATATATGGCTTTTATTATGTTGAGGTATGATCCTTCTATTCCCACCTTGTTGAGAGTTTTTATCAAGAAAGGGTGTTGGATTTTGTCAAATGCCTTTTCTGCATCAATTGATACTACTATGTGGTTTTTATCTCTCACTTTGTTTATGTGATGTATCACGTTTATTGATTTGCGGATATTGTACCATCCTTGCATCCCTGGGATAAATCCTACTTGGTCACGGTTTATGATCTTTCTGATGTACTGCTGGATCGGATTTGCTAGAATTTTGTTGAGGATTTTGGCATCTACGTTCATGAAGGATATTGGCCTGTAATTCTCTCTCATTGTGTTGTCTTCATCTGATTTTGGTATTAGGGTGATGCTGGCTTCATAGAAGGAGCTTGGAAGTGTTCCTTCCTCTTGAATTTTTTGGAATAGTCTGAGGAGGATAGGTTTTAGTTCTTCGTTGAATGTTTGGTAAAACTCCCCTGTGCAGCTGTCTGGCCTTGGGCTTTTGTTTGCTGGAAGCTTTTTGATGACTGCTTCAATTTCTTCCATAGTTATTAGCCTATTCAGATGTTTAGATTCTTCCTGATTGAGTTTTGGAAGATTATATTTTTCTAGAAATATGTCCATTTCCTGCAGGTTATCCAGTTTGTTGGAATAGAGTTGTTCATAGTATTTTTTAACAATCCTTTGTATTTTGGTGAGGTCTGTTGTTATTTCTCCTCTTTCATTTCTGAGTTTGTTTATTTGGGTCCTCTCTTTGCTTTTTGGTGAGCCTGGTAGAGGTTCATCAATCTTGTTTATCCTTTCAAAGAACCAGCTCTTGGTTTTGTTGATCTTTTGTTTTTTGTTTTTTTGGTCTCAATGTTGTTTATCTCTGCTCTGATCTTTATTATTTCCTTCCTTCTGCTTACACTGGGCTTTTCTTGTTGCTCTCTTTCTAACTCTTTGAGTTGTAGGGTTAGGTGATTTATTACCATTGTTTCTTGTTTTTGGCAGTAGGCTTGTAAAGCTATGAACTGCCCTCTCAAGTGTGCTTTCACTGTGTCCCATAGATTTTGGATTGTTGTGTTTTCATTGTCATTTGTTGCCATGTTGCTTTTTATTTCTTCTTTGATTTATCTGGTAACCCAGTCATTGTTTAATAGAATGCTGTTTAATCTCCATGTGTTTGATTTTTTTGGATTGTTTTTATTGCAGTTGATGTCCAGTTTTATGCCACTGTGATCTGAGAAGATACTTGATATGATTTTATCTTCTTGATTTTGAAGAGACTTTGCCTATGACCCAACATATTGTCTATCTTTGAAAATTACCCATGTGCACTTGAGAAGAATGTATATTCTGTGGCTTTGGGGTGAAATGTTCTGAAGATGTCAATTAATTCCATCTGGTCTAGTGAGTCATTTAGGATTGATGTTTCTTTGCTGATTTTTTGTTTAGAGGATTTGTCCAATGGTGATAGTGGGGTATTAAATTCTCCTACTATGATTGTATTGCTGTAAATCTCTCCCTTGATATATCCAGGATTTTTTTTTATGTATTTGGGTGCTCCTGTATTGGGTGTGCATATGTTTACTAGAGTTATTTCTTCTTGTTGGATTGCTCCCTTTAGTATTATGAAGTGGCCTTCCTTATCTCTTGTTATGTCCTTCACTTTGAGATCTAATTTGTCAGATATAAGTATTGCTATCCCAGCCTTTTTTTTTTTTTTCATTCGCCTGGAAAACCTTTTTCCATGCCTTCACCCTCAGTCTGTGTGCGTCTTTTTTTCTGAGGTGGGTTTCTTGTAGACAGCAAATATATGGGTCATGTTTTCTTATCCAATCCTTTACCCTTTGTCTTTTGATTGAGGCATTTAATCCATTTACATTTAAAGTTATTATTGATAGGTGCTTATTTGTCACCATTTTTATTCTTTACCCCTGTTTTCCTTCTTCACTTCCTATTTCTTCTTTTTACTGCAGACCCTTTAGCATTTCTTGCATTGCTGAATTGGTGGTAATAAATTCCCTTAGTCTTTTTTTGTCCATAAAGCTCCTGATTTCACCTTCAATTTTGATTGCTAGCCTTGCTGGGTACAGTATTCTTGGATTCAGACCTTTCATTTGCATGACTTTGTATATTTCATTCCATTTCCTTCTGGCCTGATGAGTTTCTGCTGAGAAATCAGTCACTAGTCTGATGGGGGTTCCTTTGTAGGTAACTGTCTGTCTCTCTCTGGCCGCTTTTAAGATTCTTACTTTGTCGTTGATGTTTGCCAATTTAATTGGAATATGCCTTGGCATTGGTCTTTTGTGGTTCATTTTGCTTGGGACTCTGTTAGCTTCTTGGATTTGTGTGGGTTTTTCTTCCCTATATCAGGGAAGTTTTCTGTCATTATTTCTTCAAACAGGTTTTCTATTCCTTGCTCAGTTTCCTGTCCTTCTGGCACCCTTATTAGGTGGATGTTGTTTTGTTTCATGTTGTCCCAAAGTTCCCTTAGGCTCTCCTCCTGCTTTTTAATTTTTTTTTCTAGAAGTTGCTCTAATGGGTATTTTTTCCATCTTGTCTTCTAGCTCACTGATGTGGTCCTCTGCTTCTTCTAGTCTACTCTTGATGCTTTCTATTGAGTTCTTTACAGCAGCAATGTCATTTTTCATTTCTTTGTGCTTCTTCATTTTCTCATGGTTCTTACTCATATTGTTGTATTTGTCTTTCATTCTTTTCAGCCACCTTATGACCATTTCTCTGAATTCTTTCTCTGACAGGTTGCTTGCCTCCATTTCATTTACTTCCTTTTCTGGTGATGCCTGCTTTTCTTTCATATGTGGGCTGTTTCTTTGTCTCCCCATGTTCTCTCTTCTCCTGGTGCCTGGTTATGTAGTTCTCTCTCTTTGCTGGGCCTGGCCTCTGGGGTCACCGCGCATCCCGGGCAGGTCCACCATGTGCTCTCCCTGGCCCTCCCTGCCCCTCCCTGGGGACCCTTCTCCCGGTCACTCAGCACTGCACTGACTTTCGCTCACTTGCTCACACTCGCACTCCATTCTTGTTCTCTTTTATCTTTCCTAATTCTCTGGTCATTGCTTTTGTTGTTGTTTTAGGGGTTTTGTGTATGTTTTTGTTTTGTTTCTTTTCTTTTGTGTTTTGTTGTGTTGTATTTTGTTCTGTTTTGTCAGTACCTCCATAAGAGCTCACACAATGTGATCAGAAGTGAGCCTCAGAGTCAGACAGCCTGATAGGAGATTCCATCCATGAATGGGACAACAACATGAAGACCCAGTTACAGTAGGAGAACCCAAATAACTCAAACAATGGGCTTTCCTAGAGCACCCAACTCAGGAGATGCACCACTGGGTCCCAGGAAACATCTACTACATAACACCACTCCACAAATATGGGCAGGATAGCAGTTTGATTAATACATAGAATAAATACAATGGGACAGCAAATATGGGGAAACAAAAAAACAACTCCCAAATGAAAGAAAAGGAGTTATCAGCAGAAAAGGAACTAAATGAAATGTAGGCAAGCAATTTGTCAGATAAGGAATACAAAGTAATGGTTATTAGGGTTCTCAGACAACTTAGTAAAACCCACAAGCAACTTAATGAGAATTATAAGGAGCAGAATGAGAACTATACCAACATGAAAAAAACAGATTGAAACAATGAATAAGAATCAAGCAGAAATGAAGAATGACATAGCTGAAATAAACAACACCTGGAAGGATTCAACGATAGGCTAGAAGAAGCTGAGAACCAAATCAGTGAATTAGAAGACAGGGTAAAAAACAAACAAACAAACAAAAAACCCCACTCTCATTCAGAGCAGGAATTGGGAAAAAAAAAATTATAAAGCAGGAGAGTCTAAGGGAGCTTTGGGACAACATGAAACTTAACAACATTCACATCATAGGGGTAACAGGAATAGGGTAACAAGGAATAGAAAACCTATTTGAAGAAAAAATGGCAGGAAATTTCCCTAACCTGGTAAAGGAAAAAGTCACATAAGTTCAGGAAACACAGAAAGTCTCAATCAAAACAAATCCCAAAAAACCTATACCTAGGCACATCATAATTAAAATACCAAACATTAAGGACAAAGAAGGAATCAAAGGCTGCAAGAGATAGAAAGACAGTTACCTACAAGGGAACTTCCATTAAACTGTCAGCTGATTTCTCAATAGAAATAATTCAAGCAAGAAGAGAGTGGCATGAAGTATACAAAGCAATGAAAAGCAATGGACTGAATCCAAGATTACTCTATTCTGCAAGACTATCATTCAAAATCAAAGGTAAAATAAAGAGATTTGCAAACAAATAAAAGGCTAAAAGAGGTTATTATTACTGCAGAAATGCTAATGGGACTATTGTAAGAAGAAATATAGAGAGAGGAGCACAGGCATAAACAAAGAAAATGACAACGAATAAATACTTATCAATAATAACCTTAAATGTAAATGGACTAAATGCTACAATAAAAAGACATGAGATAGCTAAATAGATAAGAAAACATGACCCATATATATGCTATATACAAGAGACTCAACTCAAACAAAAGACTGACACAGAATGAAAGTGAAGAGATAGAAAATAATTTTGCAAATAAATGGAAATGAAATGAAAAAGTTGGGGTAGCAATACTCATATCTGACAATATAGAGTTCAAAATGAAGGTCATAGCAAGAGATAATGAAAGCCACTTCATAATACTAAAGGGAGTCAATACAAGAAGAGGATATAACTCTGTGAAACATATGTACCCAATACAGGAGTACCCAAATATATAAAATAAATTCTGCAGGACTTGAAGGGAGAGGTCAACAGCAATACAATCATAGTAGGGGATTTTAATTCCCCAGTGACATCACTGGACAGAGGTTCTAGACAAAAAATAAAAAAAATAAAAAAATAAAAATCAACAAGGAAACAGAAAGCCTAAATGACACATTTGATCAGATGGAATTAATTGACATTTATAGAATATTTTGTCCAAAAGGTACAGAATATACATTATTCTGAACTGCAGTTGGGATATTTTCAAAAATAGACTACATGTTAGGATATAAACTAAGTCCCCACAAGTTCAAGAAGATTGAAATCATATCAAGCATCTTCTCGGATCACAATGGCATGATATTAGAAATCAACTATAATAAGAACACTCATAAACATTCAAACACATGGAGGCAAAATAGCATGTTATTAAACAATAAATGGGTTGCCAAAGACATCAAACAATAAATAAAAAACTTCCTGGAAACGAGTGAAAATGAACATGCAACAACCGAAAATCTATGGGACTTCCTGAGAGGGAAGTTCATAGCATTACAGGCCTACTGCAAAAACAAAAACAAAGAAGAAGAAAAAACTTGTGATAATCTAAACCTACACCTTAAAGAATTAGAAAGAGAGCAACAATAAAAGTCCAGGGTACATAGAAGGAATGAAATAATGAAGATCAAAGTGGAAATAAATGACATAGACTCAAAAACAATGCAACAGATCAAGGCAAAAGAGCTGGTTCATTGAAAAGGTAAACATGATTGATGAACCTTTAGCCAAACTCATCAAGAAACAAAGAGGGAGGATCCAAATAAACAAAATCAGAAACAAAAGAGGTTAAATAACAACTGACCCCACAGAAATACAAAGTATCATAAAAAATACTATAGACAACTATCTTCCACTAAGCTGGAAAACCTGTATGAAATGGACAAATTCCTAGAAAAATACAATTTTCTAAAACTCTCAGGAAGAATCAGAAAACCTGAATAGGCCAATACCTACAGATGAAACTGAAACAGTAATAATAATAAAAAAAAACTTCCAGCAAACAAAAACTTGGTACTGTCATAAGAACAGGCATATAGATCAATGGAACAGAACAGAGAACCAAGGAGGCAAGAGCATACAATAGAAAAAATAGTCTCTCCCATAAGTGGTATTGGCAAAATTGGACAGGTACATACAAAAAATAATTATTATTTTTCTTTCTCTCCTGCTTTCTCATCTTTTTTTCTCTTCTTATTTTGGGTCTATCTACTTTCTCTTCTATTTTCCCTTTCAATTTCTTTCTTCTTTTATTTTAATTGGTCTTTTCTCCCCTATTCCCTTACTCTTTATTCTTATTTTCTTTTTTTCATATCCCTTCATATTCCTCCCCCTATTTTTTTTTGTTTAGTTTTGTTTTCTTCTTGTAGTTTTTCTTTTCTTTGTAATTCTTTCCTTTATAGAGATAATTAATATTCAACCAAGGAGCCAAGAGCATACAATAGAGTAAAAATAGTCTCTCTCATAAATGTTGTTGGAAAAATTGGATAGGTACATACAAAAAAAAAAATGAAACTAGATCCCCAACTTACACCATTCACAGGAATAAACTCAAAATGGATAAAAGACTTAAATGTAAATCATGAAACCATAAAAATCTTGGAAGAAAACATAGACAGCAAATTCTCAGACATCTCTCACAAGAATATATTTGCCAGTACATCTCCTAGGGCAAGGGAGGAAATAAATGAAGGAGAAAATAAACAAATGGGATTACATCAAAATGAAAAGCATCTGCACAGCAAAAGAAACCACAATCAAAATGAAAAGGGAGCCCACAGCATAGAAAAAAATATATGGCAATGATACATCTGATAAGGGGTTAATTTCCAAAATATATAAGGAACTCATACAATTTAACAAAAGGAAGAAAAACAATCCAATTAAAAAATGGGCAAAGGACTTAAAGAGATACTTCTCCAAAGTCTACATACAGAAGGCCAAGAGACATATGAAAAAATGCTCAAAGTCACTGATCTTCAGAGAGATGCAAATTAAAATGACAATGAGGTATCATCTCACATCTGCCAGGATGGCTATCATCAACAAATCAACAAATGACAAATGCTAGCAAGGATGTGGAGAAAAGGGAACTCTAGTACACTGCTGGTGGGAATGCAGACTGGTACAACCATTATGGAGAACAGTATGGAGTTTTCTCAAAAAATTAAAAATGGAATTTCCATTTGACCCAATGATCCCACTTCCAGGAGTATATCCTAAGAAACCAAAAACACCAATCAGAAAAGATATATGCACCCCTGTGTTCATAGCAGTGCAATTTACAATAGCTAAGACCTGCAAACAGCCCAAGTGCCTATCAGTAGATGAGTGGATAAAAAAGCTGTGGTACATTTACACCATGGAATACTATGCAGCTTAAACAAAGAAGGATCTCTTACCCTTTGAGACAGCATGGAGGGACCTGGAGTGTATTATGCTAAGTGAAATAAGCCAGTTAGAGAAAGATAAGTATCACACGATCTCACTCATATGTGGAATCTAATGAACAAAATAAACTGATGAACAAATAGATCCAGAGACATAGAAGCATGGAACAGACTCATGAATCTCAAGAGGGAAGGTGGGAGTCAGGGGAGAGATTAACCTGGGAATTTATATGCATACTAGAGGTCCGATGCACGAAGATTCATGCAAGAATAGGCCTTCCTTCCCTTGGCTGCTGGCACCAGCTTCCCTCTGGCTCCCAGGACCTGGGCTGCTTTGCTCCAGTTGCTGCCAGGCACCCATCGGGACATGGGCTGCTTTGCTCTGGCCACTGCCAGGCACCTGGGACCCAGGCTGCTTTGCTCTGGCCGCTGCTGCCACCCTCCTGGACCGGGCTGAGGTGGTCAATGCCACCTCATGGCGACCAGTTGTTTGGTTGTTTTGGTCGTGACACCTCTTAGCCTTTTATTATTATGATATGCATAGCTCTTGGACACAAGACAATAGTAGTGAAGGCCTGGGAGGGTAGGTGGGAGGTGGAGGAGGTCAATGGCAAAAGATAAAAAGAGGACATCTGTAATACTTGCAACAATAAAGATACATTTTTTAAAAAATAAATAAAAACAAGGGGATTCTTATTCAATATTTCAGGTAGGAAGTTTTTTATTTAAATAAGTTGGTTTGCCCAAGATAATAGCTCACTCTCTTATAATTTCTATTCTGTGTCCTCTATGAAAGTGACCCACATTGTTCATAAGAAAAATACCTTCACTCCTGCATAATGATTAAAAAAACACTTGCCCATTTTCTGTACTCTATACTGATTATCATTGCTTTATTAATGTATTTTCTATTCAGATAGTCAGTACAATTAATTAATTTTAGATTTAATTATATTCTTCACTTACTAAGGATACACCTGGCTAGTCATAGGGTCAATTATTTTAAGTGGTCATCATTTGTTATGATACTTAACACTTTTTATTTGAAGGCAATTTTACCTTAATCTTATCCCCCGATTCTAAAAGCATTATACTGTAGCCCAAATAAGTACCAAATATTCTCATTCAAACATCTAAACTTGTTATAGGAATTTTGAATAGCCTTATTAACTTCCCATTTTCTTCTTCATATGACTGAATTAATTTTTTGAGCACCACATCTACCTTTAGCCATTTTTCTGTTAGAGTAGATGACCAATAATTCAAATCATTAAGTATGTACCCATTATGCTAAGTATTGCTAAGCGCAATTGATATAACAGTAAGTAAAACATAGTTTAGTTCCTGTGTTCAGTGAGTTTATAGGGGAAAAGAAGGGATAATAAACAAGAAAAACGGATCCTTTCCCTGAACTTGATAATAATCTACTTTTCTAAATTTATAAATTATGACCACATTTTTCTTCTTCATTATTGTATACTGTAAGAATGACAACTTTCTCCCATGATTCCCATTATTTATACCTATTAGAGTTTTTAAAATTTTTTTAAGATTTTTTTTTTTACTGATTTTTGTAGAGAGGGAGAAAAACATTGATGTAAGCTGGCTACCTCCTGCAAACTCTCTACTGGGGATTGAGCCTACAACCTGGGCATGTGCCTTGACCCAGAATTGAACCAACAACCTTTTGTTGCATGGGACAACACCCAATCAACTGAACCAAACCAGCCAAGGCCCTATTTGGGTTTTTAAATACCTATCAGGGTTTGTTTGTCATTGCTTTTGGGGTGGTAAGAATTATTTTCAGACCAGCAATTTTCTTCTTAAATTGTCTGTGTTCAAAATGTCAACAAAGGAATTCAAAACTTTATTATATACATAGCTTTTAGCAGACTAAATGTGCTGCAGGTAAGAATTTTAGTCAGATTAGCAAGAATGTGATTATAATAATAACAAATGCATATTGGAGTAAGTATCCTATATAATGAAAGGGTAATATACAAATTGACCCTAATGGTGGAATGACCAGGAATGACTGGTCGCTATGACATGCACTGACCACCAAGGGGAAGATGCTCAACACAGGAGCTGCCCCCCTGGTGGTCAGTGTGCTTCCACAGGGGGAGTGCCGCTCAGCCAGAAGCCAGCTCATGGCTGGCCAGTGCAGCAGTGGTGGCAGGAGCCTCTCCTGCCTCTGCAACAGATCTAAGGATGTCCAACTAATGGCTTAGGCCCGCTCCCTGTGGGAGCGGGCCTAAGCCATTAGTTGGACATTCCCCGAGGGCTCCAGGCCTGCCAGAGGGATGTCTGACTGCCAGCTTAGGCCTGCTCCCCGGCAGAGTGGGCGTAAGCTGGCAGGTGGACATCCCCTTAGGAGTCCCGGATTGTGAGATGATGGAGGTCAGGCTGAGAGCCCCCCCCCACCCCCCCAGTGCATGAATTTTCATGCACCAGGCCTCTAGTATAGTTATAATAGCAGCACAGTGGAAATTGGGCTAAGCATAGTTTACTAATTATTTTATAATTCAGAAAACATTTTAGCATGTTGCTATGAATCAGGAGGAAATTTTGTAACATAAAATAGTTGTGTGGGTGGAAGTGGTCCTGGGAAAATTTTGCATGTTGGTGCCAGTATGTATAAAAAATGTGGAAGTCCTTTAGATAGCTCTGTGGAAAGCATATTATAAGTTAACTGGAGGCCTGAAGCACGAAATTCTTGCAAGGAGCTCGGCCCCTGCTGCCACAGAGGGCCAAAGCAGAGGCAGCTGCAGTGGCGGCTGGGGGCCTCTGCCGCCTCTGCCTCGACCCCCACCCACCATGGCAGCTGCCTCTGTCTCAGTCCCCACTGCTGTGGCTTCTTCCAGAAAGTCATCTGGAAGGACGTGCAGTCTAACTAGCATATTATGCTTTTATTATTATAGATTGAAAATGCACTGCATTATAGAACTAAAGTATGAAATATGTATACCATGTACCATTGCAATGATTGGAATAATTAGACGGGAGGTTCTTTGGAAGTTAATAGGGTCTATTATCTCAAACTAGAGGCCTGGTGCACAAAATCTGTGCACAGGTATGGGGTGTCCCTCAGCCTGGCCTGTGCCCTCTCACAATCCTGGGCCCCTTGGGTAGGGTCCCTAGGCCTGACCGGTGATCAGGGCCTATCAGGGCTTTCCTTCCCCCAGCTGCTGGCAGCTGGCCCCACCTCTGCTGCTGCTACTGCTTGCCATCTATGTGGTGCTGCTCCCCCTCCCTGCCACTGGTCACCTCCCTCTGTGGGCAACAGGCATGGGGTGTGATCACTTGGCTGGCCTGGGCCTCCCTCTGCAGGGTGATCATGGGGTGATGGCAGGGCCCCCCGACCAATTGCATTGCACCCATGTTGGCTGGCCTAGTGCCAGTGTGTGTCATAGCATGGTCATCTGGAAGGTCATCCAGATGGTCACTCTGCTGTTTGGTCTATTTGCATATTATGCTTTTATTATTATTGGTATGTATAGCTAGGAATAATATGAGACCAGACTGCTACAATTTTATTAAGTTCATGTTTTAAACATGGAGTTACACATAATTATTCTGAAAATTCTTAATTCAGATTTGAACTTGAGATACTGTGTTCCATCCCATCCTACATCCTTCCTTCCTTTTCCTTAACTAACATATATTTAGCTCCTATTACATAAAAGACAATGTCTATTGAGATTCCATTTGAACATAAATATTAGATAATAATACATAAATGACAAAAATATTCTTAAGTCCACAGTTCCTGGAAGCCCTGGACATCACAGTGAATTCATAGGAGCACTTGCAGGGCATTTTGTATTTTTTAGGGAAACAACAATATCTGTGAAGCTACCACACAAATTCTTAGCTGGAGTTAGTTTTAGGTTTCAACATTAGGTAGCACTGTATTGTTGACATCTTAACTTTGTGAAAAAGAAAATACAACAAAAAAACAAGTACTGCATGAAAATTTAATGTGGACAAAGAAATGTAGGTGGTGGCATCAGATAGGATTTCCAGAATTAAGAAGCTGTGAAATGCCCAACCGGTGCACATCTGTTTAGCAATTATGGTTATTAAAAAAAAAAAATAAAAACATTATTTTCTTTTAAATACATAGTATATTTTCAAACATCTATGAAGTTGTTAAAACTTAAATATTTATTAAGCTATTTAGACCTAAGTACTTAATAAACAGAACTGTTAGGTGTTTCTCTTGGGCCAGGGACACCATGAAAATAATTCCTGAGACACTAAGGGCAGCATGAATTGAAAAAACTTGGGAACTTCTGCCTTAAGTGGTGCTCATTTTAGAAACTCATTAGCCTTATCTTACTTTTATAAATATAGGCAGTTTTCATTATTTTTTAGATAAATACATTGAACCTTGAGAGTTTGATAATTTACACAATTTATTCTGATTCAGGCCATCCTATATAATAAAAGCATAGTATGCAAATTATCCCCTCAACTGGGAGTTCATCTGGGGGAAGGGAGGTAGGCCCTGTCCAGGGGCAGCGGCAGTGGTGGCAGGCGACCAGGGGAAGGGAGGGATTACCGGCCAGCAACTGGCAGCTGGCAGCTGCTAGAGACCCTAACAGTGCATGGAGATTGTGCACTGGGCCTCTAGTTCTTGTATATCTTTTGAATTCATACAAGTTCCCATTTGTTTGTTTTGTATATTATCAGAACAATATGAGTTGTATGGGTATAGACTATGCATGTGGGCACACTGTATGTGGAGCCATTATTATATAAGGTTTAAGTCAAATACCTATTAGCTAATACCAGACTACCTAGCTTCTTAGCATGGAGTAGATTTTCTATGTTGTTTACAAGATATTTTGACTTATTTTTAATGTAAGTTCACATTTTTAGTATTGTTAACTTGTAAAATACCCATTTGCAGCCATATTATTCACATAGGTACTTTCATATTGTTTATCCTGAATAATTACATATCTGTTCTATAATAGAATTTTTAATATTGCTAATATCTATAATTGAAATATTTTAAAAATTTATCTAAGAAGGATAAACCATAGATATTTTAAATTATTTAAAACATTTTATTATTTATTCTAAATTATTTTAAATGTATCAGTTGATATTGAACTTTTAAAGTAATAAGTTAAAAGAGCTTATGTTTGTTATGGTTTACTTAATTGCTAGGAGGATATCACTGGCTACTCCTCGACAGCTTTATAAATCTTCCAACATGACTCAGCGATGGCAAAGACGGGAAATTTCAAACTTTGAGTATTTGATGTTTCTTAATACAATAGCAGGTAAGACATCTCATTCTTTAATCTCATAATCTGTTTATATTCATCAAAATCATGGGTAATGTGACTTTATGGAATACATTTCCCTCTTTGGAATTCAAATGCAGCATTAGACTAAATATTGAAGCACTCACATGAAATGTTATCAGAAATTATACTAGCAAGTACCGAGGTTTTAGATGCATTTATTGTTGAAGAGGCTTTTCCCTGCTGTCCTCTGCTATTTTCTCTGCTGACAGCTTTGTCTGAAGGTTTATTAGAGTCAACAAACCATTGCCAGAGAGTGACTAGAAATAATAATGGGAAAATGTAATTTCACTGTTTTGTCATTCTCAGCAATAGCAGCTAGACAGGAGAATAACAACAGGATTCTTCCTAGTACTGATGTCACCTGGATTATGGCATAATTGGGTCACAGCATTATTTTATTTTACTTAAAATTTTCAAATAAAAATATAAAATCAGATTACATTTCTAAATGATGAGTAAGTGCCATCAACCTTGGTAGTACTATGCTTATAAATTAAAAGAGAGTAGTGGTTCTTTTTTTCTGCTAAATCAGTTGTTGTCAGTGGTTAAATATCTCTATGAGATTTAAGTACCTCTTTCTTTTTGCCTAAAGTTAAACCTCAAAAGCCCTTATTCAGGTTGAATTATAGTTTACTTTTGTAAATCAGGTGCTACCCAACTTTTTGCAATCAGATGAGTTTAAATAACTACATTATTATTGTTCTGTTATAAATGCATGCTCAGAACCATGCATATAGAGCTGTAGTCTCTGAATTATTGCTTAAAAGGATTACTGTGTAATATTATTCTTTATAACTCTATCATATATATATATATGAATATAAGTACTAAAGGTATATATTAAATATTAATGATAGATATGTATTAAATAGGCAAAAGTACTCAATTTATCAATAAAAAGGGATAAAGAAGTTTGAAATGTTTTGCATTTTAATCATTTAATAAGTATTGTAATATTAACGCATTTACTAATAAGATACTAGTGGTAGAGCCAAAAAGACTATTTTATTAAATATATTAAATTTTATTGTATATTTTATATACATATGTCCATTGTATACATGTCTTCTGATATTGTCATGATATATCTATATATATATATAAAAGCCCAGTGACTGGAATGGAAGAATGACCAGAACAACCAGTGGCTATGATATGCACCGTGACAACCAACCAGCCTGATCTGGGTTCCGATCAGA
The DNA here is from genome assembly GCA_026230045.1 of Corynorhinus townsendii. NCBI lineage: Eukaryota > Metazoa > Chordata > Mammalia > Chiroptera > Vespertilionidae > Corynorhinus > Corynorhinus townsendii. The sequence continues at coordinate 103,382,465 of JAPDVU010000003.1, forward strand.
CCTCTCCCCCACGGCTGGCCTGGCCCCCTGATTGGCCACCATCTCCCTGATCGGGGGCGGGGTAGCCGGGCAACCGCCCGCTGCCCCTTCCCCGGCCGGCCCCACCACCAATAGGCTCCCATTAGGGTGGGCTGGCTGGACCCCACCAATGCACAAATTCATGCACCTGGCCTCTAGTCCTATCTAATAAAGAGGGAATATGATAATTGACTGTCACACCCTCACAAATATGGTGGCACCCACAGCCAATAAGGAGGGAATATGTTAATTGACTGCCATGCCCTCAAAGATGGCAGTGCCCACAGCCACAAGATGGCAGTGTCCAGTCCCCTCAGCCCCACCAGGGTGGCAGGCACGCGGCATGGCTAGGCCTGCTCCCAGGCGGGTCCGGCCACTCCGTGTGCCTGCCTCTGGAGTTCCCCAGTCCCCTCAGTCCCCCAGTCACCCAGGGCCTGCCTGAGGCACAAGCAAGCCTCAGATGGTGGCTGCCCAGCTGATGCCCAAGTCATAGGCAAGCCATGGATGGCAGCTGCCTAGCTGCCCAGGGCCACCCAAGGCTCAGGTAATCAGGGCCGGCCAAGGCTTGTGCTGCCAGCAGTGGCAGCAGCAGAGGTATGATGGGGGTGTCACCTTTCCCTGATCACCAGGTTGCCTCCCACCTCTAAGGGTTCCCGGACTGTGAGAGGGGGCAGGCTGGGCTGAGGGACCCCCACTCCAGTGCATAAATTTCCATGCACTGGGCCTTTAGTCTATATATATAAAAGGCTAAGTGACTGACCGTACATCCATCCGACCATCCAACTGACCAACCAGCCAGCCACTACATATGATGCGCACTGGCAATCTAAAAAAAAATGTTCACTCTCATGTGCGCAATATATATAAATCTCTCACTGGCACAAATCGCACGCGTGTGTGTTTCGATCTGTCATTATCGATCGTGAATTTGGTTGACACTTCTATTATAGAGAAAGGGTGAAAAGCAATATTAAAATATTTCTTCTAATTAATTTCCTTTCAATGTGTGTGAATTTGTGCACTGGGCTACTAGTTGGAACTATTAGTAAGAACCGGATTGTAATGACCTTGATCTTAGACTTTTAGGATTTAGTATAGCTTTGGAATTGAAGGGGATGCAGTATGGACCTTTAGGACAAACTGGTATCTCTGTATGGCATGAGTTAGAAATGAGATAGCTTAAAGTTAGGGAGAGCTCTTAGAAGAGTATGACAGGACTCTAGACATGAAGTCAATTTGTTCATTCTTTTATTAAGTATTACTGAACACACACTCTATTTGGCACTGACACTACAAAGGAAAGAAAAGTATAGTTTCTGCCTTTGAAGAAATCATAGTATAGTTGGGGGAAGATACATGTATACCAGTGATTCCAGTAAAAAGTGATAATTGTTATAATTATTATAAGTGATTATTATTATAATTATATTACAAAGCCATTTGGAGTCACAGATTTAGAGGCATTACTTACAACCAAGAGATCAGGGAAAGCTTCTCTTAGGAGACACTTAAATTGGAAATTGAAATATGAGTAAGAATCCACTAGAAAGTAAACAGAGGGCATTCCAAGAAAAAGAAAATGTGGAATGAAGAATAAATGACAGAGAGAAGTGTGATGTCATTCTACAAAAGTAGGAGTCACTGTAATATGCTCCAGGTGAATGGTTGGCATTGTCCCCAGATCTGCAGTACCAGTTTCACCTGAGGAATTGTTAGGGGCAAATTCTCAGACTCCTTCTCAAACCTACTGAATTAGAAAACTCTGGGAGTGGGGCCCAGAGATCTGCATTTTAACTAGTCTTCTAGTTGTTTCTGATGTATAATATTTAAGCACCATCATCTAGCCATTTAAGATCTAATTATCAGAACAGTATTTGCATTTAGATACATTTAGAACATATAAGAAAGTATGCAATTAAGTTCCATTACCTAAAATAAAAATTTAGAAAATAGGATGAGATAGTGTAGTCCAGGGGAGCTTCATAGAAAAGATGGGCTTTAAATTAACTCAAAGGATTTTTTCATGCACAGATGATTATCCTGACAAAATAACCCTTATACAGAAGTAGAATGACAATTGGAAAAGGTTATGAATATAAACATCTTGAGGCACTGTTCCTGGTTATAATCCTGCTAATTCTTCCCTTGCCATCATCCTGAAGTTTTAAATGGGAGTGCCAGTTTGTACTGAGCACCAGCATTGAAGATTTGGATAATGGTTTCATAGAGAAGCTTCACTAAAGCCAAGATTGAGTACTTGTTAGGGAAGTAATTAGAATTGCCTGTTTTCCTGAATTGTGGAGAATACTGTTATTCATTCATCTCTTAATAGTGAAACACTTTTCAGAGTTCTCTGAGGATCCTAGAATAAAGGGAGGAATAAAGATGTTTAATTGTAACATCACTTCTACTAACAAGGGTTCCACTAAATAATCATGTTATATAATACAGTTATTGTTCAGGGTACACTAATTTAAGTCAATTGATTGAAACAAGATTTATCATTTCTTGAAAGTATGTTAGTATTTATATTGATAAATTTTCTAAGTAATCCAAAGCCAGAAATGTTTGGTTTATATTTTATCATAGTCTTTTAAAAAATATCTTTAGTTATTCCTAATATCAAAATTCAGAAAAAATAAATATTTTTATTGTTTTTTTGTTTGGTTTCATTATTTCTTTTTGAAACATTTTTAATATTAATATCAACATTCTGAAAAATAGTAAATTGCCCAGCCTGGCCAGTGTTGCTCAGTGGTTGAGCATTGACCCAAGAACCAAGAGGTCGCCGGTTCTGTTCCCAGTCAGGGCACATGTCCGGCTTGTGGGCTGGATCCCCAGTGTGGGGTATGCAGGAGGCAGCTGATCAATGATTCTCTCTCAGCATTGATGTTTCTATATCTCTCTCTCTCCCTCTTCTTTCCTCTCTGAAATCAATAAAAATATATCTAAAAAAGAAAGAAAAATTGTAAATAATTGTTAATGCTCATTGAGCAATTTGCAGTGTTCTAAATATTATTCTAAGTGCTTTATGTGTATTAACTCATTTAGTCCCAACAAAAACCCAAGAGTTAAGTTCTATTTTTATCTCCATTTCACAAATGAGGTAGTAAGGTACAGAGAAGTTAAATAACTTGTCTAAGTCAGAGCTGAAAAGTGATGAAGTCAGCAGTCTAATGTAGAATCAAACTACCTATTTTAGGTAGTTTGGCTCTAGAACTTTACTCATCTACTGTACTAGACTGTGTAAGGACATTCATGGCACAATTTAATTTCACTTCTAGTCATTAGCTTTAATCTATTAACTGACTTAAAAAAAACCTAAATAATGTCTTCAAATAATTTCATCAAATGAAGCTCTTGAGGAAAAAAAGTTGAGCCTTTTGAAGTTCATTTATTGTTATGACTTGTGCAGATACTAGAAGTGGGCCACAATTATCATCTCTAATGTAGAACCTGGTACTGTTTTAGGAGGTCCCAGATCCAGAGAAACAGACTCTAAAACAAAGATTTGCATGCATGAAATTTATTGGAGAATATCTTTGAGTTGACATTATGGGGGAGTGAAGAAAGTAGGACTGGGTAGAAAGAGAAATTGAACCCCAAGGTAGTTGCTACAAAGGCCTCAGCAGATTCCACAGGGAGCCAGGTACTGGGATATTGCTTCAAGTTGTCTTGCCGTGAAGCAAGGTGGTCGGGCCTTCATTACTCCACTCAGCAGTGATTAGGTAGAGATATGGGACCATAGGTTAGAGTGCTCTCTTCTGAAGGTGGTGACTCTTGGAAAGGGACTTGGCTGAGTAGCACTGGCCACAACACTAGCAACATAGCCACCAACCCAGCATCCAAAACACTGGTGGCCTTACAATCACCCAGAAGGCTAGCTGTCATTGAGCCTCATCCTCAGAGCTCCTGATTCAGTAGGTTTGGGGCGGGGCTCAAAAATTTGCATTTCTAACAAGGCTCCAGGTGATGCTATGTCACTGATCCAGGGACCACATTTTTAGAACCTCTGTACTACATCTATATTCTTTAAAAAACATATCTACTAATTATACTAACCTGCAGTAGCACTCACATGTTCTATAATAGTGTCTGTATATCACACATTTTGGACCTTATGGTAGTGTGTCCTTAGCATTTTTTTGTCTATACTAGAGGCCTGGTGCACAAAATTCATTCACTGGGGGTTGGGGTCCCTCAGCCCAGCTTGTGCCCTCTCGCAGTCTGGGACTCCTCGCTCCTTACTGCCCGCCTGCTAGCTACTCCTTAGCACAGCTGTGGATAAGGGAGAGGCTCCCACCAACACCACTGCACTTGCCAGCCGTGAGACTGGTTTCTGACTGAGCAGCGCTTCCCTATGGGATTGCACTGACCACCAGGGGGCAGCTCCTGCATTGAACATCTGCCTCCTGGTGGTCAGTGCGCATCATAGCAACCAGTCATTCTAGTCATTCCGCTATAACAGTCACTTGGGCTTTTATTATAAAGACTAGAGGCCTGGTGCACAAAATTCGTTCATGGAGAACGGGGGTGTCCCTCAGCCTTGCCTTCACCCTCTCCAATCTGGGACCCCAAAGGGTTCAGGCCTAAACCTGAACATCCCTCAGGATGTTGGACATCCCTCTCACAATCTGGGACTTCTGATTCCTAACTACTTGCCTGCCTGCCTGCCTGATTATCCCTAATCACTTCTGCCTGCCAGCCTGATCACCCCAACTGCCCTCCCCCGCCAGCCTGATCACCCCCAACTGCCCTCCCTTGCTGGCCTGATCACCCCCAACTGCCCTCCCCTGAAGGTCTGGTCACCCCCAGCTGCCCTTCCCTCCTGGCCTGGTTGCCCCCAACTGCCCTCCCCTGCCATCCTGGTCACCCCCAACTGCCCTCCCCTGCTGGCCTATTTTCCCCCAACTGCACTCTCCTGCTGGCCATCTTGTGATGGCCATCTTGTGATGGCCAACTTGTGGTGGCCATCTTGTGACGATGTGAGAGTGGCCGTCTTGTGGTGGCCATCTTGTGATGACGTCGCATGAGGGTATGATGCCATCTAGGCTTTTATTATATAGGATCTTATCTTTCCAATGAGATCATGAGGTCACTGAAAAAAGAAAGTTTTGCTCAGCAAATATCCATTAAATTGAACTGGTTTAATATTTATACTTTGTGTTTGCATGGGATTGTAATCTATTATGTGAATTCACTAAAATTGCTGGATGATGTATTCTTTAAATTTCCTGGTTAAAAAGAAGAGTTACAGAATTGAAACTGATTGAGCAGGTGAAACAATCTTTTCTGACTTCAGTGCTTTCAAAAGTATAGGTCAATGTGTCTGAAATTTACATTTTCTATTAAAAGGTTTTATTTACTGACTTATATTATCAGATATATCTTCTTTCTCTAAAATATTATCCTATCTAATAAAAGAGTAATATGCAAATTGACCGTACTGCCACTACCCCCACAAGCCATGCCCACCAGTCACGCCCACCAGCCAATCAGGAGGGAATATGCAAATAAACCTAACCAAGATGGCTGCAGCCACAGAGAGCAGGAGGGAGGCTTGGATTTCCCTGGCAATGGAGGAAGCCAAGCTTTCCACCTGCCCTTGCCAGCCCAGGCCTCCACTCCAGGCTACAAAGTTTCAATTATAAAAGATACATAAATCCCAACAGAAATGGCTGCCACCACTGAGGGAGCAGAAGGCGTGGCTCCACTCCAGGCAACAAAGTTTCAATTGTAGAAGATAAATAAATCCCAGATCCCAGGGCCTCTGCTTGGGTTGCCGGAGGGTGTGGCTGGCCTGCAGACCACCACAGGCCCCTCGCCCAGGCCACCCCATGCCCCAAGGGAACCCCCACCCTGATCCGGGACACCCTTCAGGGCAAACCAGCTGGCCCCCACCCATGCACCAGACCTCTATCCTATCTAATAAAAGAGTAATATGCAGATTGACCATCACTCCAACACACAAGATGGCTGCCCTCATGTGGTCAAAGATCCTGTCCCCATGTGGACACAAGATGGCCACCACAAGATGGCCAGCAGGGGAGGGCAGTTGGGGGTGATCAAGCCTGCAGGGGAGGGCAGTTAGGGGTGACCCAGATGGCATAGGAGGGAAGTTGGGGGTGACTGGGTCTGCAGGGAAGGGCAGTTTGGGGGGACCCAGGCCTGCAGGGGAAGGCAGTTAGGGGCAAACAGGCTGGCAGGGGAGCAGTTAGGCATCAATCAGGCTGACAGGGGAGTGGTTAGGGGATGATCAGGATGGCAGGCAGAAGCGGTTAGGGGCAATCAGGAAGGCAAGCAGGCGAGCAGTTGGGAGTCAGCAGTCCTGGATTGTGAGAGGGATGTCCAACTGCCCATTTAGGCTCGATCGAGCCTAGACAGTCGGACATTCCTCATGGGGTCCCAGATTGGAGAGGGTGCAGGCTGGGCTGAGGGAGAGCCTTCCCCCCCCCCCCCGCCCCCCATGCACAAATTTCATGCATCGGGCCTCTAGTCTATATAATAAAAGCCTAAATGACCATTACAGCAGAATGACCAGTTGCTGTGATGCGCATTGACCACCAGGGGCAGACACTCAATGCAGAAGCTGCCCCCTGGTGGTCAGTGCACTCCCACAGGGGGAGCGCCACTTAGCCAGAAGCCAGGCTCACAGCTGGAAAGCCTCTCTTGCCTCCGAGGCAGTGCTAAGGAGCAGCGAGCAGGTGGGTGGTAAGGAGTGAGGGGTCCTGGACTGCAAGAGGGCACAGGACGGGCTGAGGGGACCCCCTCCCCCGCCCCGTCCAGTGAACAAATTTCATGCACCAGGCCTCTGTGTCTTAACATAAAATAAAAAGAACATTTTATGACATGATCCATTTCTTGCTCTCCATTTTTTGAGGTCCATCATAACTGGCCAATTTTGCTTTTCTTCTTTCAGGATTTTTAAAAATATCAGACAGTCAATAAAGTATAAGACAATAGTGTCTGAGTATTAATGCATTATTAGATATTTTAACCCTCATGTGATATGTGTATATATATACATAATTGCATATAAATATACACATTTTACTGTATGTATGTAAATTTTGTAAAGATACTTTACATAGTAAAAAGTTTGTCATATTCAGAAACCATAAATTTTTAAAAAGATACCTAAAAGCTCATAAATGTTTTTATGGCCTTTATTTTGTTATATTTATAAATTTAATAAAGACTCATTGTAGAAAATTGGAAATAAGAAAAAGTATAATTAAAAAATTAAATCATCCATAAGTATCAAAGGTAACATTTTGATGGTTTTTCTCTTTTTCTTTTTCTATGTGTGGCATATCATTTGGAACCTGCTGCACAGATAGGTTCAGATTCTACTTTTCTATTTCACTGAGTTTTCTTTGAAGGCATGATTTTTAAAACTGCATACAAGTCTTACTTAGGAACGTGGTATAATTTATTTCACTATTTTGAACTACATTTTTTTAAATTAAATTTTCAAAGAACATTAAATTTTAGGAAATTATATAAATGAATTTTAATGATGCCTAGAGTTTGACTAAAATTGTGGTTCCAACCTCAAATTCCTGGAGTTGGCCTCATTTCTGTTCATTGTGTTGTGAAAGGTACAGCCTGTGCCTCATTTTATACTTTATTAAATAATACTATGGACAGGATGTTAAAATCTGACATTCTTGCATTAAAAAAATAGCATAGTGGTTGCTAATATAGCCTCATGTAAATGATCCCATTAAGTTTGAGATAATTTTTTAAAGTTTTTGTATTATTTCCATATGATCAGCTAATGAATTCAGCATAGCTTTCCAACCCCTACCTTTTTATCTTGTTTAGCATTTTACACTTTTTTACTCTGTGATGTACAAGCCCTCCCTGGTTAATTATGTATATATTTAGCTACTGCATGAGTTGGGCTTATTATTGTCATCTAATTAGATGTAACTTGAACTGCTTGCTTCTACAAAAATCATTAAAAATTCTTTCCTAATGACCTAGAGATGACACAATGTCTGTAAAGTGTGAAGAAGCAGACAAGCACAGGAGCATCACTCGTAAAGAGTGTTAATCCAGAGGCTGCAGTCATCTAATTAAACAATATTTTGCTGTCATTAACATTTTCACTAAGGAATTGCAGTTATAATTTCTTTGTCAGCTGTCTCTAGATCACTTTGCCTTCAGAACAAAAGTGCCATATAAAAACATTAAATTGGATGGTTTAATTAAAAAGTTTTTTTTTTAAGTGAAGAAACATATCCAGTATTTCTAAGATCTCATTTACTGTGCTTCACAATTATTGTTGGAGTAGATTAGTGTCATAGATTTGCAATATTTAATATTCATCATCACTATAAATCCTTATGAGCATAGTTAGTTAAAAAAATCTACACACTTACTACTGCTGGAAAAGGAAAGAATTCTATTACTTACAACACAAAGTTATTTACTAAATTTCAAGTATTCTAAAAAATTAAAAACAGAACAACTGATAAATAAGTTACTAGAAATGCTAGAACCTGACAGGTATTTCTTTGGAAATACTTCATTTTTTGTTAACTTAGTGAACTGTATTTGTTTTTTAATTTCACAAAGGTGTTCAGTAAAATAAAGTATTAACACTATGGCTGAAACTTATGAATGCAAAATCCCAAAGTACCATTTAATAATTCTTTGCATCCATGTTCTTTTTAAATACATAGTGTATTTTTAATTCAAATAAAAAATATATATTGACTGCTCATGTTGCAAGGCTTTTATGTGGAAATTTTTATTTAATGTAACTCTTTAAGTACATCTATATATATAAAAGCCTAAGCTACTGGCCAACTGGCCAACCAGCCAATTGGCTGGTAGCTATGACATGCAATGACCACTAGGGGGCAGGCGCTCTGATCGGTAGCTATGATACCCATTGCCCACCAGGGGGTAGACGCTCAACACAGGAGCTGCCGAGCTGCAGTGACTTGGCACCTGCAGTTCTTGGTTGATGCACTTGGATCCAGAGAGGAGGGAGCCGGATTCCAGGGTGCGTCACCAGAGAACTGCCCTCTCACAATCTGGGACCTCTGGGAGGATGTCAGAGAGCCAGTTTCAGCCCTATCCCTGCAGGCCAAGCTCAGGGACCCCTTCAGTACAGGAATCCATGCACTGGGCCTCTAGTTTTTATATAAAGTTTATTGTATTTATTAGAATTTAAAGTGTGCTATAAGCTTTAGTAATTTAAAAATTACTAAATTTTCCTTAGCATTTGTTTTCTGAAAACCTTCTAATTACTATTAAAAGTGAATTGCCGCCCTAGCTGGTTTGGCTTGGTAGATGGAGCATTGGCTTGTGGATTGGGTCTCAAGTTCGATTCTGGTCAAGGGCACATGCCCGGGTTGCGGGCTCGATCCCCACTAGGGGGCGTGCAGGAGGCAGCTGATCAATAATTCTCTCTCATCATTGATGTTTCTATCTCTCTCACCCTCTCCTTTCCTCTCTGAAGTCAATAAAAAAATATATTTTTTAAAAAGTGAATTGCCGCCGAAACCGGTTTGGCTCAGTGGATAGTGTCAGCGTGCGGACTGAAGGGTCCCAGGTTCAATTCCGGTCAAGGGCATGTACCTGGGTTGTGGGCACATCCTCAGTAGGGGGCGTGCAGGAGGCAGCTGATCGATGTTTCTCTCTCATCGATGTTTCTAACTCTCTATCTCTCTCCTTTCCTCTCTGTAAAAAATCAATAAAATGTATTTTTTAAAAAAGTGAATTGCCAACAATATAGAAGAGGTGACTTGCTATAAGCTGTGCTGTAATTTTCCTTCTTTACTTGGCTTATGCTTATTAATCTGTTAAAATTTGGCTCATTTTTTATCACATATGTATTCATTCCTTTAATAAATATGTATTGGATAAACAGTATATGGAAATACACAGATTTATTTAAACATGAGAGAGAGAGAAAGAGAGAGGACCCCAGACCCTACATTCTTGAGTTTACAGACTAGTGGAGAGGCAGACAAATTAGCAGTGATGCTCATTAACTCTAACACCCGTCTGCGTGAGTGTTGTGGTGGGAGAACAAAGGGGAAACCCTAACCTACTCTCACCTCATTCTAGAAGATGCAAAGTGGAAGTAACACTCTGCTTTCTATCAATTACCTACATATATAGTACACACCTATATCAATTTACATATTTAAAACAATATGTAGTTTTATTGTAAAATTCAGATTCATATAATTAACATTTATTAGTATGCAGGCTTCAAAAATAGGCTAAGAAATATTCCATGTGTAATAATAGTTTTCAACAAACCTTCTACTATTGTTGAAAATAAAATGTCACCCAATAAATGTTTACTAAATAAATGATATAATTTGATTTGATGTTTATAATAGCAGATTTAGTTCTTCCTCAGATTGTGATTTGTTTTTACTATTTTACAGTCACATTTATAATTGCTGTAAGAGTGGGTATCATTTACTCTCAATACTTGATAATGAACAAGATAGTGTCTGCATATCTATGTTACTGTTGGACTATATGTGGTGTTTGCAACAATGCATACTAGATGAAATTCATATCACTAAATACTAAAGAAGTAGCTATTTGGAATGAATTTGAATGGAAATTTAGAAAGCTGTCCATGATCAGATCATAACATACTTTTACAAAATATAATCTTACCCGATAAAAGCTTTTATTGGGCCTTTTAAAAAAAAATAGCAGTTCTCTTCATTTCATCTGATTATGTGTTATTTCAATACCAGTTTATGAGGGTGAGCCAGTAAGTGCTATGCTTTCCCTAAACTATCTACATTCCCACTACACTTCAGTATATTACCTGAAATACTTACCTAATTTAAAAAATCACAACAATAAAACAGCAAATTCAATCTAAGATTCAGCAGCACTTCACTGAAATGAAACACTATAATACCAAAAAAAAAAAAAATGTCATGAATGTAAAGGAGTGAAAAAAAGGATACAACATCTGCCTCTGTACTTTTCCAGACTGGCTTTAAAGTGCTTTTGCAAAATCACTACTCTGATTCATTTTTTATTAAATATATTGGGGTGACCTTGGTTAATAAGATTATATAGGTTTCAGGTGTACATTTCTATGGTATGTGATCTGTATATCTACATTGATTCTTGATATAAACTCAATATAGTATTCTCTATATTGGCAATGTAATTTCTGGATATATATTCATCATAGTAGAATACCCACACAATCTGCAGGTGGGCAGGTCAGCAGGGTGACCTCCTCCATGATCACTTTTAGCATCCCTAGCCAAGAAGGCTCTACTTCCCATGTGGCAATATTATCTTCATCACTAGTGGCCCGGTGCACAAAATTCGTGCATGTGGAGGGTGGGGTGTCCCAGCCTGCACCCTCTCCAATCAGGGACCCCTTGGGGCATGTCCCTATGGGACCCCATAGGGATCAGGCCTAACCCAGCAGTTGGACATCCCTGTCACAATCTGGGACTGCTGCCTCCTAACTGCTCACTGCCTGCCTGCCTGCCTGATCACCCCTAACCACTCTGCCTGCTGGCCTGATCACCCCCAACTGCCCCCCCTTCCAGCCTGATCACCCCTAACTACCCCCCTTGCAAGCCTGATTGCCCCCAACTGCCCCCCCGCTGGCCTGATCGCCCTTAACCTAACTCTGCCTCGGCCCTGCCACCATGGCTTTGTCCGGAAGGAAGTCCAGAAGGTCTCCTGGTCTAATTAGCATATTACCCTTTTATTAGTATAGATAGTCAGCAGAAGAGAGAAGGACCATGCAGTGGACACATGGAAGTTGCAGTGGGCCAAGCCTGGTTGTGGCACATGGCACTTCTGCTCACCTTTTGCTCACTAATTCCCATGGCTATAGCTACTTATAAAGGGGGCTGAGAAATGTTATATATCCCAGGAAGAAAATAAATCAATTATGACAAACAACAGTCTCTATACAAGCTTATATATTACAAAAAAGTAATTATAGTTATTCACTAATTATTATTAAGTGAATTCACTTGAAACACATTGTTATGAGTGCTTTGGATTAAACAAAAACATAGGTCAATAAGCAAAAGAGTTACCTTCTGAAATGCAATAGTTATCTATTATAAGAACAGGAACAATTTCATAATCAATTGATGTATAAAGATTATCATTTCTCTTTTTCTTTTCTAGGACGAACATATAATGATCTGAACCAATACCCTGTGTTTCCATGGGTCTTAACAAACTATGAATCGGAAGACTTGGACTTGACTCTTCCAGGAAACTTCAGGGATCTATCAAAGGTAACTTTTAAATATATAGAAGTCCATTTTCTTCATAAGGCTATATTCTACAAACATTTCTGCTGATTATATCTATTCAGTTAATGTTTATAAGAATGTAAACCTGGTTGTCTTCTTTTGTAGTCAGTATCTAAATCTCATCAATTCCTAGCATAGGTATTAAGCCACAAGAAGATAAATTAGCACTAGTATAGGCAAAATGAAATGGATATTTGAGAAAGAACAGATCCTAGGTTTTAAGGGTCAAGACAAGAAACATAAAATTAGTACAAAATATAATAGAAAATCATTTCTATGATACATTTCTTAGGTGATAAGACATGTTATCTTGACCATAATACACACACATACATATACAAACACTGTAGGGGAGCTTAATACTGAAAAGAAGTTGTTACAACAATTTAACAAGGGTTTGGTAGGATTTGGCCCCAAAACTGGGAAGAAAAAGAATATATAATGGGGGATATGAACGAAAAGCTAATTTTTGGTTAGTTCAACTCATTTGTCCAGAGGAAACTTAAGCAGGATACTGAATTCTTTGAAATATATTGAAGAACTAGGAACTAAGCCCAAAAAGCTTCTCTATAGGCTAAGATAATTTCAGAGCTATATTAAGCCTCCACCCATCCACTCTGAGTATCTCTCTTTTCTATTATTTTGGTTGTCAGGTTTAGTATTCCACAGTGTGTTAAAAGACATATATATATTTATATTTGTGTTTGGTGTGGGGAGGTTTGAGGAGCTTATGGACAAGGGGAGCATAAGCCCTCTGAGACAGGGAAATATGCATTGCAACCAATTTAAAATTAATCCCATAGTTGGTTTTTAACTTAGCACACCTTTTCTTCCCCCTTTTCTTGCCTTTGAAAACTAGACTTACCTAAGTTGAAGTTCTGTGTTCTACTTACTCTTACTGCATATGTGAATTAAAAGCACTATCTTTTAGCTTCAGTTTCCCCATTTGTATTATAAGAATAATAATATTATCCTTCCTCGTCCTATATAATAAGAGCCTAATATGTTAAGTGTCCAGTTGTCCATTCAACCAATCAAAGTGTAATATGCTAATGATATGCTAAGGCCTCTCAACCAGTCACTATGACGTGCACTGACCACCAGGGGGCAGACTCTCTGACCAGTAGGTTAGCTTGCTGCTGGGATCTGGCCAATTGGGACTGAGCGAATTGGGCCAGACATGCCCTGGAGCCCTCCTGTGGTCCCTCCTCAGCTGGCTAACCTCCTGCATCCCTCCCCAGCCCTGATCGTGCACCAGTGGGGTCCCTGGACCTGGCCTGCATCCTCTTGCAATTTGGGGCTCCTCAGGGGATGTCGGAGAGGCCATTTCGGCCTGGTGCACAAATTTGTGCACCGGGCCTCTAGTATAGTTATAAAAATCAAATGACGTGTACATTTAAAGAAAGTAACATAGTACTTGGAACACAGAGGCACTTCATGAATATTAGCTATTATTATTATACATGGAATATTTCTTAGCCTATTTTTGAAGCCTGCATACTAATTTTTGCACATTCTTATGTCATTCACTCTCCTGATCTTTCATTTTGTGTGAGATTTCTATCAAATATTAGTTGCTAGATCATTGCTAATTTCAGTTATGATATTATAGGTACAAAGAGATTTAAGAGATCAGTTAGCCACCATTTTACTGAGAATCACAATGTGGTAAAAAATAATGCTAGCAATTGAATTCCAGTTTGACTGTAAATATAGTAATGTTTATAATGTAATTGAACTGAACAAAAATCACATGCAGATAATTAATCAGACTTGGGTAGATAGACACATTGTAATTCATGGGGCCTTTCCTTCAGGAGCAAATCTAGTTATACATTATCTGAATAAAATCATTATCTGCAAAGTTAAATAATTAGGTACCATATTATATAGAGAGAACTATATGAGACACACTATATAGCAGCTAGGAACAAGAACAATGGAGCTAGACTGCGTTCAAATCTGAAGTCTGTCATTCATTGGCTTTGGGTCCTCAGATGAGTCAGTTTCTTTATCTGTATAATGGAGACAATAATAATAGGGTTGTTGTGAGGATTTAATGGTTAATAAGTATAAGGAACTTAGAAAAGTGCCTGGCACAGATTAATTAACACTATAGTATGTATGAAGATAATATTGATATAAGTCATATACTTTGAGATCTTTCAAATAATGGTGATAAATATATGCTGGTATTTCCTTATTGGAATTAGAATGTTTGAATGGTAAGGATTTTTGACATGACTTGCCAAGGTTGAGGTATAACTTTGGGTATAAAACAAAACAAAACTAACTCATCAATATCAGGGTGAAAACTGTCAAGCTAATTCTTTAAATAAAATTTTATCTGCATGTGTTTTATTTAACATTAATTGAATGACCATTGTGTAATAGATATTATAAAACATACATATAATAAAAATTTTAAGGTAGGTTCCCAAGTAGTATGATACATTAAAACTTTATAAGCAGTCTATTACTATGGCTACTTCAGATTATTTTTACAGTAGGTAAGGGGATCCCTTCTCATTGAAATCAATTGGGTTATTATGGTGAAAGGAAATTCATAAACCAAGGTGTCTTTCTTTCCTCCATTTATTTATTTACTTGAGGCCCAGTGCATGAAATTCGTGCATGGAAGGGGGTGTCCCTCAGCCCAGCCTGCACCCTCTCCAATCTGGAACATCCCTCTCACAATCCAGGACTGCTGACTCCCAACTGCTCGCCTGCCTGCCTTCCTGATTGCCCCTAACTGCTTCTGCCTGCCAGCCTGGTCACCCCTAACTGCCCTCCCCTGCCGGCCTGGTCCCCCTCAACTGCCCTCCCCTGCAGGCCTGGGTCCCCCCCAGCTGCCCTTTCCTGCAGGCCCTGTTGTGCCCAACTTCCCTCCTCTGCCAGCCTGGTCACCCCTAACTGCCCTCCTCTACAGGCTTAATTGCCCCCAACTGCCCTTCCTTGCAGGCCTGGTCCCCCCCAACTGCTCTCCCCTGAAGGACTGGGTCCCCGCAACTGCCCTCCCCTGCTGACCCGGTCACCCTTAACTGCCCTCCACTGCAGGCCTGGGTCCCCTGCAGGCCTGGGTCCCCCCCACTGCCCTCCCCTGCTGATCCGGTCACCCTTAACTGCCCTCCCCTGCAGGCTTGATTGCCCCCAACTGTCCTCCCTTGCAGGCCTGGTCCCTTCAAACTGTCCTCCCCTTTTGGCCTGATCACCCACAACTACCTTCCCTGGTAGTCCTGGTTCCTCTCAACTGCCCTCCCCTGCTGGCCATTATGTGGTGGCCATCTTGTGTCCACATGGGGGCAGCTATCTTTGACCACATGGGGGCGGCCATCTTGTGTGCTGGAGTGATGGTCAATTTGCATATTACTCTTTTATTAGATAGGATTCTTTCAGTAATTCAGTCAACTAATATTTGTCACACACTCACTATATGTCAAGTACTGTACTAGGTGGAAGGGAGTACAGGAATTAATAAAATAGACATAGTTGCAGTCTTCCTGGAAAGAGTCCAGTCCAAAACTGAGATTAAAACTCAGATAGTGACCGGAAGTCTGTAAGACAGCATGTATGACAATAAGTATAAAGGGGACTATACCAAAGGAGAGAGTGCATGTTCAACTACTCTTAAGATGTTGGGCCCAAATGTTCTTGCAACCTTCTCCTAAACAAAGAAAATATGGCCTTTATTTTGGCTAAAATGAATTATAGGAGACTTACGGTAAAATGTTTGCTAATAATTATAGATTTTTAGTCTATGTAGAAAACATGAAATACACTAAATGAGGAAGTAACTATTTCTATAGTAACTGGAATATATGAACATTGCTCAATTTTTAAAGCTTATCTGTTCCATCTATATTCCGTGTGGCATAACTTTTTCCTTTGTGACTTGCATGTGCTCTCCTATTTTTATATAGTGTTAGGTAGGTAGAAGAGGTGAACAGACTGAGCCTAAATAAATTCAGTAATGTGAAAACTAACTGTATGTTGGTGCAAACATAGACTTCATGTTGTGAACATTTGAACCCATGAGCTCTTAATCGATAGCTTTTTCTTCCAATTCTATTGTTTCATGCTCTAGCAATTTATTCTTTATATTCTGTCAGACTAACATGATAGAAAAATGTTAGCAAATTAAAGCCTCTTGATATATTAATAAATTACTATTGCATTGTTCCCATGCTTCATTGAATTTCTTAATAGGAACTTCTTACAAATGGACTAAAAACCCAAGACTACCCTGTATAAAAATCATTAATAAAGAAGAGTTTAATGTAAGAAAATATATTATATGTCTAATGGGAAAATGACATTTGAAGTATAATAATATAATTAGAAGGAAAAACTATGCAATATTATTTTAGTGTAGGTTGACCACTAAGAAGCACATGAAATTCCTGTAGTTATAATTAACTAGGGTCCCACTGCACAAAATTCGTGCACTGGGGAGGTGTCCCCTCAGCCCAGCCTGCCCCCTCTCACATACTGGGAGCCCTCAGGCAATGTCCTACTGACGGCTTACTCCCGCTCCCCATGGGGAGCGGGAGTAAGCCGCAGTCTGGCCTCCCTTTGTGGGAGGTGACCGGGCTGATCAGGGAAAGACACCAGCCCCATCACCCTGCTGCTGCAGCCAACTGCCAGTCACCACAGCCACCAAGGTGTTTTCATCAACACGGACTCCAGTCCCTTCACCATGAAAAAAATGACAACTTTCTTTAAGTGTTTTCAAGATGTGTCTTTCATAGGATATGACATTTCTTTCTTTCTTTTATCCTCACCTGAGGATATGTTTCCATTGATTTTTAGAGAATGTGGAAGAGAAAGGGAAAGACAGAGAGAAACATCAAAGTGAGAGGAACATTTTGATTGGTTGCCTCCTGCATGAGCCCTGACCTGGGCCCCAGCCAGGGAGGAGCCTGCAACCCAGGTACATGCCCTTGATCAGAATCAACCCGGACCCTGTGGTTGGCAAACCTAGGCATTATCCACTGAGCCAAACAGCCTAGAACAGGATATGACATTTCTTAGCCCTCCAGCAATGGACCTTTGTTTTTTTCTCCAGGAGTGTGGTGGAAAAGCCCTAGATCACCTTTTTGGATTCTTATACCCAAGTTACTAAGAATATTACCAGTGGCATACAGGGAGCTTAGCCAATGAGTGGTCAGAAAAGGTGTTTCCTCTATAGTTCACACCTACCTCCTCCAATCTCTGGCTCCACTCCTGCCAAGGCCTAAAGCCTTGGGGACTGGGCAGGGGCCTCCCAGTTCCCTCCAATCGCAGGCTCTGTCCCTGCCAAGGCCTAAAACCTCCGGCCCTGCGTGGGGGACCCCCAGCTCCCTCCAATCGCTTGGTTCGGCCCCCAGCCAAGGCTGCAAGCCTCTGGCTCAGGCTCGGGCCCTGGGCAGGGGACCCCCAGCTCACTCTGATCGCCCAACTCCACCCCAGGCCAAGGCCCCAAGCCTCTGGCTGAGGCTGGGGCCCTGGACAGGGACCCCCAGATCGCTCCAATCGCTAGCCTCTGCCCCTGGCCAAGGCCGGCAAGGGCAGGCAAAAAGCTTGGCTTCCTCCATTGCCGGGGAAACCCAAGCCTCCCTCCTGCTCTCTGTGGCTGCAGCCATCTTGGTTGGGTTTATTGCATATCTGCTCCTGATTGGCTGGTGGGTGTGGCTTGTGGGTGTGGCTTGTTGTAGTAGTGGAGGTATAGTCAATTTGCATATTACTCTTTTATTAGATAGGATACTGCAAATGAAAATTTTAGTAGAGTTTGTTACTCTTTAAAAGATCAAGGAAGAATTGAAATATTTGAGTGATATTACAAACCAGAAACATTCTAAAAGATCTCTAACAACAAAATAAGTTGTTCCTGAACAAAGATTGGGATCCAAGTAATAATTCCTAGCAGACAATAATTATAGAATTTGTTTCAGTAAATAATAAATACATTTTATATCTTTTACTGCATAGAAAAAATTAAGATGCTATGATATAAACAATCCTAAAGAAAATTGAAATGTTATTTTCTTTCTTTATACTCCACACTAGAGGCCTGTGAACAAAATTCGTGCATGTGGCGGAGGTGTGGGTGTTCTTCAACCCAGCCTGCACCCTATCCAATCTGGGACCCCTTGAGGGATGTCTGACTGCCTGTTTAGGCCTGATACATCCCTCTCACAATCCAGGACTGCTGGCTTCCAACCGCTCACCTGCCTGCCTGCCTGCCTGATTGCCCCTAACCTCTTCTGCCTGCCAGCGTGATCACCCCCAAACCACTCCCCTGCTGGCCCGATTGCCCCTAACTGCCCTCCCCTGCTGGCCCGGTAACCCCTAACTGCCCTCCCTTATAGGCCTGGTTGCTCCTAACTGCCCTCCCCTGCGGGCCTGGTTTCTCCCAACTGCCCTCCCCTGCTGGCCTGATTGCCCACAACTGCCCTCCCCTGCAGGCCTGGTTGCCCACAACTGCCCTCCTCTGCTGGCCTGCTCCCTCTCCACTGCCCTCCCCTGCTGGCCTGGTCACTCCCAACTGTCCTCCCCTGCTGACCTGGTCCCTCCCAACTGCCCTCCTCTGCTGGCCTGCTCCCCCCAACTGCCCTCCCCTGCAGGCTTGGTCGCCTCCAACTGCCCTCCTCTGCCGGCCATTTTGTGGCAGCCATCTTGTGTCCACATGTGGGCAGCCATCTTTGACCACATAGGGGCAGCCATCTTGTGTGTTGGAGTGATGGTCAATCTGCCTATTACTCTTTTATTAGATAGGATAATACTGGCTTCATGAATTTTTATGTTGTATCTGTTAAGATAAAAGCTTCAGACAGTCCAGCTCAAATTAGCTTGAACAACCCATCAATGTTATTGGTTTTTATTGGTTCTTATAACGGAAAATTTTAGAGGAAGATTTAGTTTTCAGCAAGTTTTTCTCCATTGATGCAGACAGTGCCACCAAGGACCTGTTTATTTTCACTGCTCTGCTCTGCCTTCCCTGCTGTACACTTCATACTCACCCTACACTGAGTGGCCAGATTATTATGATCACCTGACTTTAGTAGGCAAATTAGCCGTACACTGCATCATATGAGATATGGAAGCTGAAGGCCTGTTCGAACACCTTTGCTGTCTGCAGTTACCAAGATAAAACATCTCCAGTTTGCACAGGAACACAAGGATTGGACAGTCGAGCATTGGAAAAAAGTCATGTGGTCTGATGAATCACATTTCCTGTTGCATCATGTAGACAGCAGAGTGAGAATTTCACAGAAACACTATGAAAGCATGCACCCCACATGCATGAGTACAACCCTTCAAGCTGGTGAGGGCAGTGTTATGGTTTGGGGCATGTTTTCCTGGCATAATTTGGGCCCTTTAATTCATGTGGAACAACGTCTAAATAGCACAACATACCTAAGTATTGTTGCTGATCAAGTTCATCCGATCATGTTGATGGTGTATCCCAGTGGAGATAGCTTCTTCCAACAAGACAATGCACCATGCCACGGTGCTTGTATTGTGCAGGAGTGGTTTCAAGAACATGAGGGAGACTTTATCTTGCTTAGGTGGCCCCCACAATCATCAGATCTCAATCCAATTGAGCATTTGTGGGACAAAGTTAAAAGAGCCATCAGGCAGCTGGTTCCACAATCATCAATTCTCACAGAACTGGACAGTGCTATTCATCAGGCATGGTGTCAGATTCCTCGCATCACCTTTCAACATCTCGTGGAGTCAATGCCAAGAAGAAATGCTGCAGTATTGAAGGCAAAAAAGGTGGCCCAACGAAGTACTGACGGGGTGGTCATAATAATCTGGCCACTCAGTGTATAGGATGAACATTAAATGGAGTCGGAGATAAATTTACCATTAAGCTAATGAAGCTTAAGCTTCAAAGCCCCTCAAATTCCATGGGCTTCTTCTTATACCCTGCTCCTAATTTTATGTTCTTAGATTTATGTTCATTTTCTGAAAAAAACCCTCTCTTACAAATTGCTTGAGTCTCACCAATTTGTAAAACCTGGATCTGCCCGCAGTACAAATGAAGGAGCTATCTTTTAAGTAAACCCGGATAATTTCTTGTAAGAGGCAAATGAGAGGGGTGCATAAGGGTTTTAAACATCTAGGTACACCTGGTTATATTTCTTCCTATACTGATGTATATATTTTAAATGCATAAATTGTATACTTACCCAAAAACATTCTGACCATATTGACAAAATAATGGTTGTCTATTTTATTTTTAAAAATTTTTATGTATTTTTAGTTTTTTATTATTGAATTTATTTAGTGACATTGGTTCACAAAACCATATAGGTTTCAAATGCAATAAGACATAATCTAAATCTGCATCATTCACCCAAAACTCCTTCTTTCATCCAGATACCCATCCCCACAGCCCTCTGACAGCTGTCAGTCTGTTCATGTATCCATGCCTGTTTCTATTTTATTCATCAGCTTATTTTGTTCATTAGATTTCACATATAAGTGAGATCATACAGTATTTGTCTTTCTCTGACTGGCTTATTTCATGTAGCATAACAATCTCCAGGTCCATCCATGCTGTTGCAAAAGGTAAGATTTCCTTCTTTTTTAAGGCTGCATAGTATTTCATTGTGTAAATGTATCACAGCTTTTTTATCCACTCATCTACTGATGGGCATTTGGACTGTTTCCAGATATTAGCTATTATAAATAATGCTGCAATGAACATATGGGTGCATATATTCTTTCATATTAGTGCTTCAGACATCTTCATATATATTCCCAGAAGGGGGATTGCTGGGTCAAAAGGCAGTGGTATTTTTAATTTTTTGAGGAAACTCCATACTGTTTTCTTTTTTTAAGTCTTAAAATATAATGTGATATATATATATTTTTTAAATCTTTATTGTTGAAAGTATTACATATGTCCCCATTTTTACCCCTTTGCCCTCCCTTCTCCCCTCCTAGGCCTTCACCACCCTGTTGTCTGTGTCATTGGTTGATCTCTCCCCCTGATCCCTACCTTCTCCTGCCTTCCCTCTGAGGTTTGACAGTCGATTTGATGATACTATGTTTCTGGGTCTGTTTTTGTTCATCATTTTATGTTGTTCATTAGATTCCACATATGAGTGAGATCATGTGATACTGATCTTTAACTGGCTTATTCGCTTAGCATAATGCTCTCTAGGTCCACCCATGCTGTTGCAAATGGTAAGAGTTCTTTATTTTTTACAGCTTGTATAGATGTACCACAGTTTTTTAATCCATTCATTTGCCGATGGGCACTTAGGCTGTTTCCAAATCTTAGCTATTGTAAATTGCGCTTACATGAACATAGGGTTGGATGTATTCTTTCTGATGAGTGTTTCTGAATTCTTGGGATATATTCCTAGAATTGGAATCTCTGGGTCAAATGGGAGCTCCATTTTTAATTTTTTGAGGAAACTCCAAACTGTTTTCCACAGTGGCTGTAGCAGTCTGCATTCCCACCAGAAGTGCAAGAGGGTTCCTTTTTCTCTCTATCCTTGCCAGCACTTGTCATTTGTTGATTTGTTGATGATAGCCATTCAGACAGGTGTGAGATGGTACCTCATTGTTGTTTTGATTTGAATTTCTCAGATGATTAGTGACTTAGAGCATTTTTTCATATGCCTTTTGGCCTTCTGTATGTCCACTTTGGAGAAGTGTCTATAAACTCCATACTGTTTTCCACAGTGGATGCACCAATCTGCATTCCCACATTCTCACCAACACTTGCCATTTTTGGATTTATTGATGGTAGCCATTCTGGCGGGTGTGAGGTGATATCTCATTGTAGTTTTAATTTGCATCTCTCTGATAATTAGTGATGTAATCATCTTTTCATATGCCTATTGGCCATCTGCATGTCCTCTTTGGAGAAGTGTCTATTCAGGTCCTTTGCCCATTTTTAATTGAGTTGTTTGACTTCTTGGTGTTGAGTTGTATATTTCATTTTTTAAGCAGCAATGAATATTTAACAAAAGCATATTAGAAAAATAACAATAGTTTTATAAAATTGTGCAGACAGGAAAGAAAACACAGTAAATAAAAACATTGTCTCTGCACCAGACATACTTTTGCTGGAACTTGACAATATGAGTAGGATAATGATATGCCCAGGAGGTGGCTTCTTGTTCTTGCCAAAGTTCATAATACAGACAGTTCTATAGCAGTTAGGTCCCATTTACTCAAGAAGTTGAATCCTTCAGGTTCCTATTCTCTTTACTGGATGATGGAAAAGGTTAATTCTGGAATTATCAAAACTTTTTAGTTTTCTTTGTATCAGTATTAAAATTGAGAGTTAGAAAAAAATTGAGAAGTTGTAAATAAACATGCAAAGAATGTGGGCTTTGTTCAAATGTAGCTCTGACATATACTATACAATCTTAGTCATGCTTCTTAAGCTCTCTGAACTCATTTCATCTTCTTTAAAATGAACACAATAGTATAAATATGATAGGGTGGTTGAAAGAATGAAATACACTAAATGTAGGTAAGAAACCCAGTGTAATGCTGGACACACAAGTGGCATTCAATGCCTGGTAACTACAAAGCAAAGTTCCATATTTGTCAGCTGAGGGTTCCCTGTCTTTTGTATGATTTTAAATATTTAGTAAGATATTATTTTATTGGAGAGAAACCAAGATGGCAGCATAGGTAAATACCTAAACTGCTGCCTTGCACAACAATTTCAAAACTACAACCAAAAGACAAAATAGACATCATCAAGAACCACAGGAAGGCTGGCTGAGTAGAAATTCTACAACTAGAAGGAAAGAGAAAAGCACACTGAGACTCAGGAGCTGCAGAAGGCAGAGATATGGAGGCATGTGCACGGAGAGGGCTGGCAACTGAGTACGTGGCTGGCTTTCTCAATCGGGAGGGAGGGAGACAAAAGCTCCCAATGGCTCTGAACTCCAGTTCCGGGCAAGACTCTGGGGACCCAGACTCATTCAGGGAGAAACTGGACTGTCTGGCAGTGGGCGAAACTTGAGGGCAGCTTTCTCTCAGTGGTGCTTGCAGGGATTACCATGGAACACTGAGACTCAGGGGCCTCTTAGAGCAGGACTGATGGGAAGCCATTGCTGTTTGCTCCACCCTGAGACTCCACCCCGTCCAAGCTGAGCACAGAGGCTTTTGCAAGTCTTGTATCATAAGGCTGTTCCTGCACAGAAGTTCTCCCATTGTAGACATAGCTGATCCTCACAGCCAATTGGCCTGGAGGTCAATTCCTCCCAGTGATACCAACAACAATCAAGGCTTAACTACAACAAGACTGTGCACACAGCCCACAAAGGGGTGCACCAAGAGTGTCCACCTCAGGTAACTGGGGAGGCTGAGCCACCTGGCCCTATAGGACACCTAGTACACAAAGCCACTCTATCAACTCAGGGAAGCAGCCAAAATGTGGAGACAAAGAAACAAGTTACAAAGGAAAGAAATGGAGGAAAGCAAATGACTGGATATAAAGTTCAAAACCATGGTTATAAGGTTTTTCAAGAATTTTCTAGAAAAGGCCAATAAATTTAGTGAGACCCTTGGGGATATGAAAAAGAACCAACTAGAAATTAAGCATACACTGACTGAAATAAAAAATAATATACAGAGATCCAACAGAAGACTAGAGGATCCCAAGAATCAAGTCAAAGATTTGAAATACAAAGAAGCAAAAAACACCCAATCGGAAAAGCAAAATGAAAAAAAAAATTGGAAAATCTGAAGAGAGTGTAAAGAGCCTCTGGGACAACTTCAAGTGTACCAACATCCAAATTATTGGGGGTGCCAGAAGAAGAGAGAGAGCAAGATACTGAAAACCTATTTGAAGAAATAATGACAGAAAACTTCCCCCACCTGGTGAAAGAAATAGACTTACAAGTCCAGGAAGCACAGAGAATCCCAAACAAAAGGAATCCAAAGAGGACCACACCAAGACACATCATAATTAAAATGCCAAGAGCAAAAGACAAAGAGAGAATATTAAAAGCAGCAAGAGAAATACACTTAGTTACCTACAAGGGAGCACCCATATGACTGTCAGCTGATATCTCAACAGAAACTATGCAGGCCAGATGGGAGTGGCAAGAAATATTCAAAGTGATGAATAGCAAGAACCTACAACCAAGTTTACTCTACTCAGCAAAGCTATCATTCAGAATTGAAGGGCAGATAAAGAGCTTCACAGATAAGAAAAAGCTAAAGGAGTTCATCACCACCAAACCAGTATTATATGAAATGCTGAAGGGTATTCTTTAAGAAGAGGAAGAGGAAGAAAGAGGTAAAGATAAAAATTATGAACAACAAATACATATCTATCAACAAGTGAACCTAAAAATCAAGTGAATTAAAAATCTGATGAACAGAATAAACTGGTGAATATAATAGAATCAGGGGCATAGAAAGGGAGTAGATTGACAATTCTTGGGGGGAAAGGGATGTGGGGGGTGCGGGAAGAGACTGGACAAAAATCATACACCTATGGATGAGAACTGAGGGGGAGGGTAAGGGTAGA
This sequence comes from Corynorhinus townsendii, assembly GCA_026230045.1. Lineage (NCBI taxonomy): Eukaryota > Metazoa > Chordata > Mammalia > Chiroptera > Vespertilionidae > Corynorhinus > Corynorhinus townsendii. The sequence continues at coordinate 103,407,266 of JAPDVU010000003.1, forward strand.
GAGTGGGGTGGGAACCAAGTGGAGGGGAGCTATGGGGGGAAAAAAGAGGAACAATTGTAATAATCTGAACAATAAAGATTTGTTTAAAAAAAGATATTATATTATTTAATTTTGTTCTAATAAAATGTAAAGCAATAGCTTTTAATAAATATAAAATTATTTATGTAATAAATAATTTTTATCTCTAAGTTATCAAATTATCAAAATCTTAAACCTTAAAATATAGAAGTTAAATTAAATATTTATTAAAACTTGAAATACACATTTATTTAGACTGAAATATTTTATTATTATATTATTTTTACTTTTTTCTTAGCCCACTATATTGAACAGTTAAAGAGCACAGGAGTATGAAAGTCTTTATCAGTACAATTTATTTGACCCCATCATTTGATTAGATTTCACAATTTCAAATTTTATTTATTGTATTTACAGTTAGAGGTTGTTTTTTGTTTGACGTGATAGGCAGCAAATGAGATAGTCTGCCATTGACTTACCTTTTTAATATTCAACCAACAGTGAGTATAAAAATTTCCCCCCTAATTTACACAGATATTTGTTATGGAGATGTGACCTTGTGTTAAAATCTATCTTACAACATGGAACATACTAGTACTTACAGTTATTCACATATACTCATATGAACATTGCTCTTAAGTTACAGTGCATATGACTTTATAGGAAGCACAGCCTCTGCTCATTAAATTGTAAAGGGAATTTTCCCATTTCCCATCAATGCTCTCTGATAAATGAAATAGTTTCATGACAAAGCCAAGTCCTGTTCATATTGACATGAGCATAAGACATCATACATACACACGCACACACATACACATTCATTGAGTGGGAAAAAATATTTTTAACACAGGAGTTGTTGACTGACAGATGATGATAAGCATAACCATTTTTCCAAATTATTAGGCTACTTAAGAAAAGGAAGTGATAATGCCTTGAGGCTTTAAAATGTGATCATGGAAATGGATCACTGGAGTGTGAATATTCTTCAAGCACTACCCTTGAAACTGCCAAATGTCTGTATACATCACAGAAAAGAGTTTACATTGTTAAGTTGGAGAATGCTCAACTTGGCTACTTGGTGCAAATTTTTACAGTTATTTTTATTTTTCATCTTAAGTTAATTGTATTTAAAATGAAATTAGTTTTATTTATGTTTGTATATAATCTACATAAAACTTAAGTTTTAACAACAAAACATGAAGAATGGGCAAAACTACTAAGTATATTAGTGGCCGACTGTGACGATATAAAACATTTATAAGATAAAAATGTGAATGTGCAAATTTAACTATATGTCATCTGCCAAAAAAAACTTACTCTATATTTAAAAGTTTTTCTAAATATACGTTGACTAATGCCTTATCATTTAATTTGAAAATTGGGTTTGTTAATCTTGCTTATATTGCAATGTTGAAGGAAAAGTATTATTTTATTTATTTTTTTTTTTATCCTCACTGGAGGATATTTTTCCATTGATTTTCAGAGACAGTGGAAGAGAGAGGAAAAGACAGAGAGAAATATCAGGGTGAGGGAAGCACATCAATTGGTTGCCTCCTGTGCCCACCCTGACCAGTACCCAGGCCAGGGAGGATCCTGCAAATCAGGTACATGCCTTTGACTGGAATTTAACCCAGTACCCTGCAGTCCAAAGTCCAATGCTCTATCCACTGAGCCAAGCTGGCTAGGCTGAAAAGTATTATTTTAAGACAAAATACTGTTTGACAACATTTGGATACTGTTTTAATCTAATGGCATAATTCAACTTAAGGGCATAATTTGTAAGGGGGAAAATGCAAAAGGGTACCAATTACAAAATTGCTTATAAAATAATTAATAATTTTATTCATTTACTTATTCTTTTCTTGTTTTATTTTTCTTTCTTTATTTTTTATTGTTTTAAGTATTACAAATAGTAGTACATATGTCTCCTTTTTTCCCCATTGACCTTCCCCCGGTCTCCCCTATCCCCTTGGCACATGCTCTCACCCCATCCCCCCAGTGTCTTGTGTCCATTGGTTATGGTTATATGCATGCATACAAGTCATTTGGTTGATCTCTTACCCTCCTGCCCAACACTCCCCTGCCTTCCCACTGTAATTTGACAGTCTGTTGGATGCTTCTCTGCCTCTGTATCTCATCTTCTTGTTCATCAGGTTATAATGTTCTTTATTACCCATAAATGAGTGAGATCATGTGGTATTTTTCTTTCACTGTCTGGCTTATTTCACTTAGCATAATGCTCTCCAGTTCCATCCATGCTACTCCAAATGGTAAGAATTCCTTCTTTTTTATAGCAGTGTAGTATTCCATTGTGTAGATGTTCCATAGTTTTTTAATCCATTCATCTGCTGATGGGCATTTAGGCTGTTTCCAAATCTTTTATTTTTTTTTTTTTTGGTGGGATAAAGTCTTTTTTTTGTTTGTTTGTTTTAAGTATTACAAATAGTAGTACATATGTCTCCTTTTTTTTCCCCCATTGACCTCCCCCCGACCTCCCCTACCCCCCAGTACATGCAGACTGGTGCAGCCATTGTGGAAAACATTATGGCATTTCCTCAAAAATTTAAAAATGGAGCTGTTATTTGACCCAATAATACCACTTCTAAGAATATATCCCAAGAAGACAGAAACACCATTCAGAAAAGATATATTCACCCTATGTTCACAGCAGCACAATTTACAATAGATAAGATTTGGAAACAGCCTAAATGCCCATCAGCAGATGAGTGGATTAGAAAACTTGGTAATGTAGTTTGATGTCTGGTATTGTGATCCTTCCAACTTTGTTCTATCTCAGGAAAGCTGTGGCTATTCGGGTTCTTTTTTTATTCCAGATGAATTTTTGGAGAGTTTGTTCTAGATCTTTGAAATATGCGATTGGTATTTTAATAGGTATTGCATTGAATCTACAGATTGCTTTAGGTAGTGTGGACATTTTAATGATGTTGATTCTACCAATCCATGAACATGGTATGTTCTTCCATCTGTTTATGTCTTCCTCTATCTCTTTTTTCAATGTCCTGTAGTTTTCTGAGTACAGGTCTTTTCTGTCCTTGGTTATGTTTATTCCTAGGTACCTTAATTTTTTTTGTGCAATGGTAAATGGGATTGCTTTTTAAATTTCTCTTTCTGTGAGTTCATTATTGGTGTATAAAAAGGCCATAGATTTCTGGGTGTTAATTTTGTATTCTGCTACATTGCCAAATTCACTATTAGATCTAGTAGTTTTTTGATGGAGTCTTTGGGGTTTTCTATGTATAGTATCATGTCATCTGAAAATAAGGACAGTTTTACTTCTTCTTTTCCAATTCGGATGCCTTTTATTTCTTTTTCTTGTCTGATCACTGTGGCTAGTACTTCCAATACTATGTCAAACAGGAATGGTGAAAGTGGGCATCCCTGTCTTGTTCCTATTCTTAGGAGAAATGAGTTTAATTTTTGCCCATTCTGTAGGCTTGTAATATATGGCTTTTATTATACTAAGGCAATATCCCTATATTTCCACTTTGCTGACAGTTTTCATCAGGAAAGGGTGTTGGATTTTGTCAAATGTTTTATTTGCATCAATTGATATGATTTTGTGATTTTTATCTCTCAGTTTGTTTATGTGATGTATCACATTTATTGATTTGCAGATATTGTACCATCCTTGCATCCCTGGGATAAATCCCACTTGGTCATGGTGTATGATCTTTCTAATGTATTGCTGAATCCGATTTGCTAGAATTTTGTTGAGGATTTTAGCATCTATGTTCATCAAAGATATTGGGCTGTAGTTCTCTTTTTTTGTGGTGTCTTTATCTGGTTTTGGGATTAGGGTAATTCTGGCTTCATAGAAAGAGCTTGGAAGTGTGCCTTCCTCTTGAATTTTTTGGAATAGTCCAAGGAGGAAAGGTTTTAATTCTTTGAATGCTTGGTAGAACTCCCCTGTAAAGCCGTCTGGCCACAAGCTTTTGTTTCCTGAAAGATTTTTGATCACTGTTTCAATTTCTTCAGTAGTAATTGTCCTATTCAGGTTTTTTGATTCTTCTTGGTTTTGTTTTGGGAGCTTGTATTTTTCTAAGAATATATCCATTTCGTCTAGGTTGTCCTTTTTGTTGGAATAGAGTTGTTCATAGTATTTTTTTCATAATTATTTATATTTCTGTGGGATCAGTTGTTATTTCACCTCTTTCATTTCTGATTTTGTTTATTTGGGTCCTCTCTCCTTGCTTCTTGGGGAGCCTGGCTAGAGGTTTATCAATCTTGTTTATCCTATCAAAGAACCAGCTCTTGGTTTTGTTGATCTTTTGTATTGTGTTTTTTTTTTGGGGGGGGTCTCTATTTCATTTATCTCCACTCTGATCTTCATTATTTTCTTCCTTCTGCTTACACTGGGCTTTTCTTGTTGCTCTCTTTCTAACTCTTTGAGTTGTAGGGTTAGGTAATTCATTACCATTGTTTCTTGTTTGTTGTGGTAAGCCTGTTGAGCTATGAATTTCCCTCTCAAGACTGCTTTCACTGTGTCCCATAGATTTTGCATTGTTGTGTTTTCATTGTCATTTGTTGCCATGATGCTTTTTATTTATTCTTTGATCTCTCTTGTAACCCATTCATTGTTTAATAGCATACTATTTAGCTTCCAGGTGTTTGATTTTTAATTGTTTTTATTGTAGTTGACTTCTAGTTTTATGCCATTGTGATCTGAGAAGATGCTTGATATGATTTCTATCTTCTTGAATTTGAAGAGATTTTGCCTGTGACCCAATATATGGTCTATCTTTGAAAATGACCCATGTGCACTTGAAGAGAATGTACTGTATATTCTGTGGCTTTGGGTTGAAATGTTCTGAAGATGTCAGTTAATTCCATCTGGTCTAGTGAGTCCTTTAGGATTGATGTTTTTTTGCTGATTTTTTGTTTAGATGATTTGTCCAATGGTGATAGTGGGGTATTGACGTCCCCTACTATGATTGTATTGCTGTCAATATCTCCCTTGATAGCCTCCAGAAGTTTTTTTTTTTATGTATTTGGGTGCTCCTGTATTGGGTGCATATATGTTTACCAGAGTTATTTCTTCTTGTTGGATTCCTCTCTTTAGTATTATGAAGTGACCTTCCTTATCTCTTGTCATAAGTCCTTCACTTTGAAATCTAATTTGTCAGATATAAGTATTGCTACCCCAGCTTTTTTTTCATTTCCATTTGCCTGAAAAACCTTTTTTCATCCTTTCATCAGTCTGTGTGAGTCCTATTTTCTGTGGTGAGTTTCCTGTAGACAGCAGATATTTGGGTCATGTTTTTTTTTTATCTATTCTGCTACCCTATGTCTTTTGATTGGGGCATTTAATACATTTACATTTATAGTTATTATTGATAGGTACTTGTTTATTGCCATTTTTATTCTTTACGCCTGTGTTCCTTCATCACTCCTATTTCTTCTTTTTACAGCAGAACCTTCAGCATTTCTTGCATTGCTGGTTTGGCAGTAATAAACTCTCTTAGTCCTTTTTTATCTGTGAGGTTCATGATTTCCCCCTCAATTTTGATTGATAGCCTTGCTGGGTACAGAATTCTTGGATTCAGACCCTTGCTTTGCATGACTCTGTATATTTCATTCCATCCCCTTCTGTCCTGATGTGTTTCTGTTGAGAAATCAGTTGCTAGTCTGATGGGGGATCCTGTGTAGGTAACTTTCTGTCTCTTTCTGGCTGCTTTTTAGATTCTTTGTTGTTGGTGATTGCCAATTTAATTATAATGTGCCTTGGTGTCATTCTTTTGGGTTCATTTTGTTTGGGACTCTATGAGCTTCTTGGATTTGTGTCATTTACTCCTCCCCCTCCCCCATATCAGGGAAGTTTTCTGTCATTATTTCTTCAAACAGGTTTTCTATTCCTTGCTCAGTTTCCTCTCCTTCTGGCACCTTTATTATGTGGATGTTGTTTTATTTCGTGTTGTCCTAAAGTTTTCTTAGGCACTCCTCCTGTTCGTTAAGTTTTTTTTTTACTAGATGCTTCTCTGCTTGGGTATTTTTTTCTACCTTATCTTCTAGTTCACTGATGTGGTCCTCTGCTTCTTCTAGTCTACTGTTGATGCTTTCTATTGAGTTCTTTATAGCAGCGATGTCATTTTTCATTTCTTCTTTGTTCTTCTTCATTTCCTCTTGGTTCTTACACACATTGTTGAATTTGTCTTCCATTCTTTTCAGCCACCTTATGACCATTTCTCTGAATTCCTTCTCTGACATATTTCTTGCCTCCATTTCATTACTTCCTTTTCTGGTGCTGCCTACTTTTCTTTCATATGCAGGCTGTTTCTTTGTCTCCCCATGATCTCTCTTTTCTGGGGGTCTAATTATGTAGCTCTCTCTCTCCTGCATTGATTTAACAGCACAAAATACAACACAACGAGGCACAACGCACAAGGTACTGAGCACAAATATATTCATGTTACTAATAACCCCAAATAAAAGTGACCACCAGAGAAAAGAGAATTAGAGGATCAGAAAAAAAAATGGAGTGCAAAAATGATATTGAGAAAAGGAAAAATAGTAAGAGAGAAACTAAAGAGAGTAAAAAAGAAGGGGGAAAAAACTATTTATTTGGGGAGAAAACTCCAATGGAACAACCACTAATCCCAAAAAAATGCAAACAACAAACACCCAGAGATGAATGCAAGCTACAAACAACAACTAATAACAAGCAAGGAGAGGAAAAACAGAATAAACAAACAAACAAAAACAAAAACAAAAAAAACACACACAAAAAAGAAACAATCTCACAAACAAGCACAAAAAAACAATCTAATCAACAATCAAGCAAACAACAACAATAGGAGAGAGAGAAAGCAAAGCAAAACAAAATAAAACAAAAAAACCTGGAATAAAATAAAACAAAACAAGAAAAGAACAACAACAAAAAAAACAAACAACAAAAAAAAAGAGAAGAGAGAAAAAAATTTGGATAATGAAGACAGAGAAGAGAGAGGTGTGTGTGGACTTAGAGCAGGGGATTGGAAATTAGGTATATAAGTAGGATGAATTTTTAACAGGAGGTAAAACGAAGGAGTAAGGAAAATCTAAAGCAGGAATAGGTAAGAGAAACAGGACAACAAAAGGGGAAAAGTGAGGAATAGAGTGTTGACATAAAGATAAGGTTGACATAAAGTAAAATGTTGCTAAAGGAAAAATGAAAATAGAATGTAGAACACTAATCTCAAAATAAAATAAAATAAAATAAAGAGAAAATAAAATGACACTTAAAAAAAGTAAAATAGTAGTAGTAATAATACTGATTAAAATAAAAATATAATAATTAAAAAGGTAAAATCAAGTAAGGAAAAAAATTAGTTTCTTAAATAAAAGATGAGAAAATAAAAATGTGCAGTAGTGAAGGTCATTCACTTTCTCTACTGTTCTGTTTGGCACGCTGGTTTCCTATAGGTAGTCAGGACAATATTGAAGTTCCCTGCATTCTGCTGCTCCTCTGTGTTGTAAGCCACAGTCCTGATTTTCAAGCAGGCAGTACTTCTTTGTTTCATATACTCCTTTATTTGTGTTTACACAAGAGTCAATTTGTGATTCAACCCCTGGTTGGCAGTGTTTCTGGATTGATCTCTGGTTCTATATATCCTCTCTAGCCAGTATTTATATTTTGTTTTTTTCAGTCAGACTTAATACTGGTTTGGGAGAATGGACTGCCCCAGAGCTGGTTCTCTTATTATTACTGCCTCCTCTGATCCCCAGGTTCCACAGAAACAACTTTCCCCTGCAGTCTCTTAGAGTGTCCCCAATTGGGTGATCCTATGTACTGGGCTTAGTAACAAAAGCAAGGATTTAAAGAGAAAAAAAAGAGCCAGAGTAAGTGCGTGACCTTGCAACATTAACTCTCTGGTGCTGCTCACAAGTCTGTGCAGTCTTTTTTCCCCTGGCACTAAGCAGCCAGCACACTGGTAAAATTTCAGGGTGCTTTTTTGCACCCAGTCCAGCTATGGGTTGAATTTTTAGAGTTCCCTTCTGCCAGCAGCCCTGCAGATCCCCTTCCACATTCATGGATCACACTAGCCTTAATGGCCATGGATTTTGTGGGGCGCAGACTTCCCCTGAATCTCTAGATCACGTTCGCAAGTTTCTCTCTCCTGCCTGGATCACAGACCTCACCTTTCCCTAGTCGAAATCTGATCTTTCCATGAGAAGATGCAGAGCTCAGCTGAGTCCACGTATTTTCTCTGCTTGAGACCTGGTGTTCCTGGGTTTGCACCTGGTCCCTGAGTGTTGATAAAAAGCCACTCTCCCCTTCAAGGTGGTGTGGTCTCCATGGCAGATCTGTTCGCATTGGGAGAGATTTCAGCAGCTGTGCAGGCTGCCGGGTCAGGGGAGCCTGGTCCAGCAGTCCCTTGGAGTATAGCTGTCCCTCACCCACAAATATACACTCCCCATGTGATCACACACTCTCCTTTTGTTCTCTCACTCTCACACTATCTTGCAGTCTGCCTTCCTGTCAGCAGCCATCTTCACAAAGCTACTTACTCTTTTCTTACAGCATTAATTAATTGCAACCTACTGTGTGCCAGGCACTGGAGATAAAAAGACAATAAGAACTGGTTCATACCCTTGGGAATGTACAGCCATTTTTTGTTTTATCCAGTGGCATTATTATGCTCTTTTCCCTCTAATTAAAAGGAAGAAAGAACCAAGAAAAATGCAAAGAAAAAAAGTTGATACACAGACACTGTGGTAACCAGAAATAGTGGGGGGAGGGGCTTTATTATTATCTCTACTGTTGTTTATTGGAGACATATAATAGGATGACAGGGAGCATTAAGGATTTGAATAGGACTCCCAAACTAGTCTTATGCTATGTTTCCTTATGCCAAAGGCCCCTTAGCCTTTTTTCTTGTTCCCTCCCATTTAGCCAATTGTCTTACCCTTTCAGAAAAAGAGAGAGAGGGAAGAAAATTGTAGAGCCTGTCATGCTTTGAAAAAATTAGAAGGAACTGGAAACAACAAGAGCACGTTTCTAGTGTATGCTCTTAGGAGAATACTACTGATAGAAAGTTCTGTGCACTTTGATTTGACAGCCACATGACACATCTAAAGTGCACATTATCACAGAAAAACTAGTGCAAATGTAATCTCCTTCAACCTTTCTTTCCAGCTGAAACAGAATACTAAATACACATGATCTTGAAACTAATTCACGGATTCTTTATTATCCTAATACTTAATACTTAATAGTGTGAGAGTGAGAAAGCTTTTAGAACTGACACATGAAGAAGTATTTTATTTATACCTCCATTGTTTTTTATTTTAAAATGGTTACTTTTTACTGAGTTATTTACAATTAATTTTCTTAGGAATAATGATAACAGTAACAGCCAAAAGTTGACATGCACTTGTGATACGTCATGCATTGTACATACAAATCTTTGATTTTCTTATTTTATCCTCAGAACTCCATGCTGAAGTAATTGCATGGTTATATGTGTTGCATTTTCCTTCATTTGTTATCTATTATTTCTCTACAATAAGTAAGTAGACTATACTAAAAAGTTTTTTTCAAGCCTAGTGATTACTTTTTCCTCGAGATGCCCTCCACCTTTTCTAAGTGCCACAGACTTCAGTCCTATTTGGTACCAACATACCTGTGGATGTATCATAAACTTGGCTTTTCAAAATGCAACTTTAGCTCAAAGTTTATCTTTCTTTATAATATAATGAATTATGTTTATTTGCCATATGGAAAACTGTAAAATAAAATACACTCAGTTATAGCCAGCAAAATATAAGTCTTAACACATCATCTTATTAAGGCTTCATTACTTCAGGTTCTGTTCCTTAAGAATGTATGTGGAAATTCTGTAGTAATTAGCTGCAGTTCACCTGTTGGTGAAAGGCCACATTAAGCAAACTAAGAGTGTGCATAAAATTGCAAATGGGAAATTTAATCTATCTAAGAGAACAAAATCTTCACACATTTTAGAAACACAAATTATCAAATTAAAAGCATTCTTATCTATAAGAACAACCCAAAACATAGGTACTATATAAAGGACTTACTATGAATTTGAAAGATTTGTTTGTTTTACACTCCATTTTTATTTTATTATAAAATTTTTCAAACATAAAGAAAACTACCAAGAATGACCATTTTTACCTAATACTTAGATGTCAAAATTATTAACATTTTAGTTTTTTTTTTCTAAAGTATTTTAAGTTTGGTTAAAGGTATCATACTTTACCCGTAAATACTTTAATATTAGAAATAAATATTTTCCTACATAAACAAAGTACCATCATCACACCTAACAAAATTTAATATTATCTAACTCTGTGCCCCATAACCAAAGTTTCATAATTATCCCTATATATTTATAAAAATTGATTTGTTCAAGCTAGCATTCAATCCAGGACTAAGCCCAGGAATACACATTATATTTGATTTTTATGTCTTTTAAGTGTCTTTTAGGCTAGAATAGCTCCCAGCCACCACCACCCCATCTTTTTTCATGATATTGATTTATTGAAGAGTCTGTGCCAGTTATCCTATAGAATATCTACCTTCTTGATTTGTCTTTTCTTCCTCATGTTATATTTGACTTGTTTTAACTAGTAAAATTGTCATAGATGATGATTTGCATGTCAGTGAAGATTGATAAAACAGGAATTTACATTTGGAAATGTATGGTCTTTATTGTTTGCTCGCTAAAATGTAAAGTTACTATAATTGATTAAAATTTATAAAAGTTAAAATGTTCACATTTGAAAGATATTTCTGGGTCATATAACTGAAAAGGCCGTCTAAAATTCTATACATGAGATAAACAAAATTTTTTATCAAACAGTAAAAAGAGGTGAGAAGAGACTAAAAATTTTCATTATTCTTACTCCCCAGAAGCAACTATTATTATAGTTTAATGTATATGCTTCAAAAATTTTCTCTGAATATTTAATAAAAAATATGTTATATAAACAGGGTGGTGCAAAAGGTTTATAGTTGTTCGTATGGAAAAAAATAATAAGTACTAATAATACAAGAATGAACTCTGTGTTTTACGTACTCATGACTGTAAACCTACTTTTGCCCCACCCTGTATACTATCCTATCTAATAAAGAGGGATTATGCTAATTGACCATCATGCCCTCACAAAGAATGGCAGTGCCCACAGCCAATAAGGAGGGAATATGCTAATTGACTGCCACACCGTCAAAGATGGCTGTGTCCACAGCCACAAGATGGTGGCGCCCAGTCCCCTCAGCCTTGCCAGGGCGGCAGGCCACTCCCTGCACCTGCCTCCAAGTCCCCAGTCCTCCCAGCCCCCCAGCTGCCCAAAGCCAGCCCAAGACACAGGTAAGCCTCAGATGTGGGCTGCCCAGCCACCCAGGGCCAGCCCGAGGGACAATCAAATGACTGAACAAGCAGACTGTGTGGGGCAACCAGGCCAGCAGGGGGTTTAATGAGGGATGACCAAATGACTGAACAGCAGGCTGTGTGGGGTGACCAGGCCAGCAGGGTGGCTGTGAGGGGTGACCAGGCTGGCTAGGGGTCAGTTAGGTGCAACCAGGCCAGCAGGGCAATCAAGCCGGCATGCAGAGGCAGTGAGGGGGTATCAGGCTGGCGGAGGGGGTGGGGAGTTAGGGGCAACCAGGCAGGCAGGTAAGTGAGCAATTAGGAGCCAGTGGTCCAGGATTGTGAGAGGGATCCCGGATTGGTGAGGGTGCAGGCTGGGCTGAGGAGACCTACCCCCCTGTGCACTGGGCATCTAGTAAATATATAAATAAATATGTAAATACATATATACTAAAAGTACTAAGTAAATATATTAAGCAACTGCTTAAGTAAAAATATATTACTTCAATGCCAAAGGATTTTTAGAAAAACATTGATAATGCTATATGATGCTGTTTTTGCAAATGTCTTTTCAATCCTAGTACTAGTAATGATAATGTGATATTATCCTACAAAACCATTGAGTTTACCTTTGTAAAGACTAACTCAGATCTTATGTCTCTCTCGCTTAAAACCAGTTGGTCATTTTCTACTGCACTTACCATAAAATGTATTTCATCACCATGGTCTGCAAAGCCATATGATGGGCCTCTACCTATTTTCTCACCACGTGTCCTACACTCTTTCTCTCATCTACTATGCTTTAGTAACCTATCTTCCTTTCTGTTCCTGTTCCTTGAACATGTCAGTCAAGCCCCTTTTAGAACCTTTGTATCAGCTCTTTCTCTGTCTTGAATTCTCTCATTCCTGAAGTTCTCTGGATTGGTTCTTTCTGGTCATTCACATCTCTGCTCAGAGCTTCTTTTTGAGAGATGCCTTCCTTATCACTGACTTGCTGCTCTTCGATTATTGCTTTGTCAGTAGAGCACTTACATTTGGTATTTTCTCATTTACCTAATTGTTTATTCACACACACACACACACACACACACACACACACACACACACACACACACAACCTCATTTATCTTATTCTCGGGTCTAGAGTAATTTCTGACATATACTTATTGAATGAATTTATCTTGGAATTCTTTCAAGCCAGTCTTTTTGATTGAAAAAGCTATACAGCAGTGTGACTATAACACCATTTATTTAACTAGTCCCTTATTGGATATTTATACTACTTCTAGACTTTGTTTATTTGTTTGTTTTTGCTATTTAAAGAAATGCTGTGAGAAATATCCTTGTAGCTGATTGTTTTCATTAATTCAAAGTGGAATTACTGGATCAAAAGCAAGTACACATTGAAAAAATATTACCAATTTTCCCCACAAGGAATTTATACCTACCTATATTCCTACCAACAGTATTACTGGTATGATATATATGTTCTGCTACACCCTGGCCAACACTGATTATTATGAAACTTAATAATTTATTGATAATCTAATGAATAAAAATAGTTGTTTGATATTTTAAGAAATGCTATTGTACTTGTGACTTTGGTTACAAGTAACAGAAAGTAAACTAAAACTGGATTTATTTAAAATATAAAGTTCTCTGTGTGTGTGTGTGGGGGGGGGGGTGTTGTTTTTTGTTAATCCTCACCCAAGGATATTTTTCCATTGATTTAGAGAGAGTGGAAGGGAGGGGGTGAGAGAGAGAGAGAGAGAAACATCAATGTGAAAGACATATGGATTGGTTGCCTCCCATAAACACCCCCATACTCAACAACCAAGGCTGAGGATTGAACCTGCAACCCAGGTTCATGCCCTTGAGTGGGAATCAAACCCATGACCCTTCTTTACATGGACTAATGCTCTAATCTGAGTCAAACTGGCCAGGGTAAAATATAATGTTTTTATTGGTCTTTGTAACTGAGCAATCTAAGGGTGGGTCAGTTCAGGAAAACTGGATTTAAGGATTCACCAGGATCACAGGATGCTGGAATTTTTCCTCACTGGCTTCATTCTCACTCAGGCTTCTCTGTTATCCCAGTGATGCCTTTGTAGCCCCACTAGAAAGAGAGAATGCTTCTTTCCCAGGTATTTTAGCAACACTTCACTGGAATAACTTGAGTCATATGCCCATTTCTGTATCAATCTTGGTAGCCATATGATAAAATAAGTTAATTAATAGATCTGGGTCACATGCCCACCAAGAGGATCAGGTAAGGGATTCAGCCACCTGAATGAACCAGGTAGAACAAGTGTGGGAAAGGAGTGGTTCATGAAGGAAGAAGGAGTAATGTATGCCAAGCAGGAAAAGGATACCTATTACATTGTATGAGCTGGTGCTATTTTTCCTACATATATTGGAAATTTGCATCTGTTAATTGCCTGTTCTTATTTGTTCCTCTGCTTAGATTGCTCATTAGTTTCTTATTGAACTGCAGCTGGTTCTGTAAAAGGGATATCCTTTCTAAAAGCTCATTTTTTAAGAAAACTAGCTCTTAAACATATGTGCTATAAATATTTTTTACTTTGTTATTTTTCTTTTGATTTTGCCTAAAAATTTTGTCTAAAATTTTCATATGGGAATTTAAAATATTATACACATAATCAGGCCAATAAGTATTCATTCATTCAGCATTTATTATTCACCTAAAAAAGCCAGGTACTGTATCAGGCACTGAGATTAAAGAGATGAATAAAACATTGGACATTCCCTTGAAGGGCAAATGAACTATATAAAAAAATGTTATACATTTGCCTAACTATGTATGATTTCCCAGATGAAATTTGAACTGCTTTCAGAAGAATGAGTTGAAATTCTTTGATCAGATAGAAAGAGAGGCAGGGAATATACTCAAGCACAGTGGCATCTGTAAGTATGATTTCTATATCATCATAACTGAAACATTTTTAAGAATGACAATATGCAGCTCATGATGGAAAAACAAAAAAGACAAGAATGCTTAAAGCCTTTTAGAAGGATTCTGAAGGCCTTGGTTATTACAATGAAAGATAAGTTAACTTACATATGTTAGACACTCGGTTGTGTTAAGAGTATTGAGATAACTGCCTGGCTGGTGTGGCTCAGTGGTTGAATGTCACCCCATAAACCAGGAGTTCCTGGGTTCCATTCCCTGTCAGGGCACATGCTCCAGTTGCAGGATTGATACCCCATAGGGGGCGTACAGGAGGCAGCCAATTGATGATGTTTCTCTCTCATGGATGTCTCTATCTATCCTTCTTCTTTCCTTTCTCTAAAATAAATAAAAATATATTTTAAAATAAATAAAATAGTATTGAGATAACTAAAAGTAACACTTAGAAGCCAAACAAATCAATCAACTGTACCCAGATTCAAGTTATATATAGCACAAAGCTGCAGCTGGTTCTGTAAAAGGGATACCCTCTGGTTAGCAAAGTGATCTTCATTTGACATTTCTGCTCTTCATTGTACTCGTCTATAACGTAAGGGAGTTGGGACAGTAGTCTTGTAAGATTCATTCCATTACTGAGGATGTGTGATAGATAAGGAATTAAGTACACAGTTATAGACGAAAAAATGACATCAAGCTTAGAATTTCACATTTAGCAATAAAACACAATGCAGTTTTGTGGAAAGAGAGGAGACATAAGTACTTGTTTCCTCATCATGAAATTAAGTTCATAATGAATGCTTTGTCCACCTCAGAGACTTGTGAAAATCAATTTAGTAAATGGATGTGAAAACAATAGCAAATACAAATCTATAGTACCATTAGCAGTTGCATAAGCAATAGTGAACTCTCAACATTATTCTACTTTCCAAGTAGAATCCTAATACCATGAAGATCATGAGCATTTTCAAGATGTGTGTTTTTTTTGATACACAAGAATTCTTTGTTAGAATTAATATTACTTTAATTGGATCTCTGATGTCTCCTTGCAAATCTTTTTTTATTCTTAAGATTGTAATATATTTTAATGGCATTGACCATGCCTCAAATCAATCTAAAATTGTTTTTAATTTATTTATTCAAATCATCTAGCTCTACACTTAGACTTTTATATTCTCTAAGTCCTTTCAATACTTCATATAGTACCATTTACCCAATAAATATTTTAACTTAATCATTTTCGTGCTCATTTTTTGTGTATCTTATATGTTTCCCCTGAAAATGACTTGATAAAATGTGTAAGGTCTTATAATATGGAAACATATTGACAAATTAAAATACAGAAATGGAAAGAAAATAATAAAATGAAATCAAATAAAAATTTAGCCCTCATAAAACTGGGTGCCTCAAGGAAATGTTTACACACTTCAATAGCTGATACCTCAATTTTGAAAATGAAATCATTTTAATAAACACTGACTTAATAATTATTCAAAGTGTGTGCATGTATTTTTGGGGACACCCTATATATAGCTTAAGGATTATAACTAGAATTTTTCAAACTACATTCCAAGGAACACTAGTCCTTTTGCATGTTAATAGTTATGAAATAAAAAATAAACCTCTATAAGACCATGAGGTTTTAGGATAGATAGGTAAGTAGATAGATAGACAGACACAGGAGTGAACAAAATTAAATAATCCTATTACAATATTTCTCAGAGCCTTTAGTAATGTTAATCTCCATGAGCATCTGTCAGGATTTTTGTTCCATATAATAAAATCACAGCATTTTTCTCAAAGTTTTTTTGTGGCACTTAAGGCTAAAACAGATTTCTCTCTTTTATATTAAAAAAGAAGGAATTGAGTAATAAAATCCTAAATATCATTTCTTCAATAAATTCAATAATGTTTTATGTAGATATGGTAATGTCGCATATATAATGTTATACTAATTTTATATAGAAAATAGTGTTTTATCAAGCTATGTAGACTTTATAGCAGTTTTTGAAATTGAATTAAAATTATAAAGTGTTAAAAAGGTAGACGTTTTATTTTTAATTTTTGCATTGTTATTTGCATTATTTTTTATCTGTTACAGTGTCCATTCATAGCATATAAACTCACAAGGACAAAATAATAATAAATCTAATAGCAAGATCTAAACTTTCAATTAAACCTTTTCATACAGAGACACCTAAGAAGTATAGAGGTGACTATGTCTCGATGCCTCCTGTTTGAGAGAATAAGAAACTGGTAATTATGATAAAAATTGAAAATGGTTGCAAAATAAATTTATATATTTCATTTAGTGTAGTTTTAGTTTTCACAAGAATTCTTACCTTATTCAGTTTCTAAATACAAATGTTAACACTGCATTATTTACTCAAATTTTAAAAGGATAACAAATTTACAACCTTATAAATTTATACATAGGTAAAGAGGTAGGTAGGTAGATGATAGATAGATGATAGATAGATAGATAGATAGGTAGATAAATAAACAGATAGATAGGTCTATATGGATTCTATAAGAAAATAAGTTACTTGTAAGGAATTCTCATTTCCCAAACAGACATTTTGAAGCATTTTTCCTTGGAATGATTTATTGTTTCTTGTTTATCAGAAGCAAAATAATAAGTACAAACCAAATTATTTACATTTTGTTTTTTAAAGTTCATTTTTAAACGTATTAGATAAAAATGCAAAATTAGAAATTTATTTTAAGCAGTTATTAATGAAGGCATATACAGACTCTAATACTGTACAGCTATTATCTACAAAGTATTATTGTGTAAAATGCTCCAATGAGTGACTTTGATGAAACTTCAGTAAAATAAAAAGCGTAATTTTTACTTTATACCTTTTACTTTATACCTTTTTACTTTATACCTTTTTTGAGGACAAGTCTGGAAAAGATTAGAGTAAGGACCATGTTCCTTTTCCAAGAATTTCTTGTGTGGTCTGGTGGAACAAACAATATCAGGTAAGGTCAATCCTTAAAGGATTGTGCAGACATGTTATTCCTGTGAAAATTCTATTAGCATATTCAAGACAGAAGAAAGTATTTACCATGTTAAATGTTTTAAAAAATATATTTATAATAATATTGAGTCTAAAAAACAGATATCTGCACACCTAAGAAAATATAAAATATGTAGGCCATTTTAAATGAAAAACTATTACTTTTATGAAAAAAGTAATTATATATTTGTTTTAAATATTATTAATATTTTATGTGACATTTAATGAAATTGCATTGCCTTTGTACATCTGAATAAAAAGATTTGAGGGGTACCAGTGAGATTTAACACAATAAAGTCTGATTCTTAGAACATTTTAAAACTACATTTAAACCAAAGTTTTTAAAAGTAAATTACTAAATTGTTTTATCTTTTAAGTCCTAATTAAGTTAAAGAAAAATGAACATAATTTACAGATAATTTTAATAATCAGGATAGAAATCCTTGCTAAGAGTTATTATGGAAATTCTAAGAGATTCTAACTGCTGACAACATTGTTTTGTTTGGATTATTCCCCAAAGACCAAAAGAAAAAGCTTACAAACAATTTATAAATGAATATTTTTCTCTTGTGGAGCATTATTTGTTCCATTGAGACACTAATTTTCTACTACTTCTCTTGTTACAATTAAGCCTTTGGGGGAACTGCATAATTAACTAGTAATATTAAATTTTGAAATAAAGG
Source organism: Corynorhinus townsendii (assembly GCA_026230045.1). Lineage (NCBI taxonomy): Eukaryota > Metazoa > Chordata > Mammalia > Chiroptera > Vespertilionidae > Corynorhinus > Corynorhinus townsendii. The sequence continues at coordinate 103,425,243 of JAPDVU010000003.1, forward strand.
AGTTATACATTATACCTAGTATTCATTTATTGTTTTCTTTATAAACATTTATTTTTAGAGTATGCAACCTGAAATAAAATAATGTAGCAATTAGGTATCTTAAGAGTGGACTCCATATCCCATTAAACCAAAATTAGACAAAAACTTAAGCTAAGGCAGTTTGCTATTTGAAATCATGAGGACTCCATGCTAGAAATTCTTAATGATTAGGTATGCTAAGAAATTTGAGACAGTGATCTAATAAAAACATGTTTTGTTGAAAGAAAATTATATATTGTATCCTGAGAATTTTACTGTGTGCTCCACTATAGGCATTAATGTCATAATCAGTACTGCCATGGTACTGATAGAAAAAGGTCTTAGTCATCCTGGTTGGTTTGGCTCAGTGGATGGAGTGTCGGCCTGCGGACTGAAAGGTCCCAGGTTCAATTCCACTCAAGGGCACATGCCCTAGTGCGGCTGAATCCCTCGTGGGGGCCTGTAGGAGGCAGCCGATCAATGATTCTCTCTCATCATTGATGTTTCTATCTCCCTTCTCCCTTCCTCTCTCTGAAATCAATAAAAAAAAAAAAGAGAGAAGAAAACAAAAGCAAGTAAACAAACAAAAATAACCCAAACAAACAACAAAAAACAGAAAAGGTCTTAGTGGCCTTACCAAAATGCTTTCCAGGGAATCTGAATTGTCTGAATTACTTCCAGCAGTCTTAAGTTTGCAGTTTAACTTAATAAAAAAGATACATGCTTCTTCTGTATAACAGAATGGGACTAACATTCCAACAAGGTTTCTATATGGGTGATATTGTCTGTAACATTCTGGGTGACAGGCTAAGACAAAGTTTTCTCTAATCTGATGAACTGCATCACTTTCTCATTGGATTTCCTATGATCAAGCTAACTCATTGTAGCTTTTAAGTAGGCAGGAAAATACCTTTTGGAGTATTTTTAGCAAGTCTAATGATTTGTAGTAAATATCAAAATTAAATTTGGTGCCATGACCTGTTTGGTTCATTGGTTAAAACATTGGCCCAAGGACCAAAGGGTCTTTGGTTTGATTACCAGTTAAGGGTACATACCTGGGTTGCAGGTTTGATCCCCAGCTCTGGTCAGGGGCATGATTTCAAATAGCAAATTGTCTCTCTCACATCATTGTCTCTCTTTTTCTCTCCTCCTCCCTTCTACTCTCTCTAGAAATAAATGGAAGAAATATCCTCGAGGAAGGATTAAAAAATTAAAGTTGCTAAAAATATAAAATCATTTATTTTTGCTCTATGGATAAAATAAATTAACATACTTTCAGGACAAAGACATATAGAATGTTTAATATGACTGTATTTAAACAAAATGCTTCTTTTTATCTTTTTATAGCCAATTGGTGCTTTGAACCCAAAGAGAGCTGTGTTTTATGCAGAGCGTTATGAGACATGGGAAGATGATCAAAGTCCACCCTACCATTATAATACACATTATTCAACAGCAACATCTACCTTATCCTGGCTTGTTCGAATTGTGAGTATCTTCATTACGTTACAATTTGCCTCTAATTCCTCAAAGGTTTTCATGTAAGTAAATTGAATAAAAATAAAATATACTAGTTATTTGTTTTAAACAAAGATTAGAGACCAATGAAATGAAGAATCCCAAACTCTAGCAAAACATGAAGCCTTTTTTTTTTTTTTTTTATGAGGTGTCTCATTTGCAAAATTGGGTTAAAAAGATACATTATTATGAACCAGTTATAAAGGGACAAAATTTCTGGAGTGCATCTTTAATACCCACTGTTTCCTTTCTCACTGATTGTCACAAACTGACACTCTTCCTTCTTGGGCAACTTTTAAAAACAGTTTCTAAATCTTTTGAAGACTTTGTTTTTACTTTCTCTTTCTTCTAAGATTTAAATATATTCAAGTCTCTTTTATATAATTAATTGATTGTCTCCTTCTATCCCTCCTCTATAAGACCATAAACACCATTTCCAAAAATGGATTCCTCATCTCCCTGGCAAACCTGATGTGGTTCCTGCTGCATTTTCTATCTAAATAAATGGCACCCAGTTATCCAATTTAGATATTTTCCCTGTTTTACCATTCTCTTATATCCAATCAGATATCACATCAGATAGGTTCTACCAACTAAATATCTCTGCAATCTATCTTCTTTTCTCTATTAACTCTGGCATTTCCTTAGTGCAGGTTCCCATTATTTTTCATCTAGATTATTGCAAAAACACTTAACCAATATATTTGCCTTTAGTATTGCCTTCTTCAATCTAGTCTATTTAAGAGCAGTTACTGGAATCAGATGATCTGATTTTTTATTTTATTTTTTTACCATAAGTAACCGAGGAATATCCTAATCAAATCTCTAAATCAATGCAATCAATAGTTTTTTCTCCTTACCAAAATATACTTCAGACCACTTTGGTGCATGAAGCTGATTTGCTATAGAAATACATGCTAAAGTAGTATACATGAAAATGTGCATATATGGCAGTGCATCTTCTATTTTCAAAGATTTCTTTTTGCCCTCAACCTAAATGACATTATTCTCTACATATTGAGGAAAAATTGAGCTTACTACAAATACATGATATGACTATATTTTTAGTAACTTGTAAGTCACTGATAAGTGATATACCACAATTTCTGTTAAAAAGAAGTTTGTCAGAATTATGAATCCATTTAATTGAACACAAGTTTTTTATTTTTCATAATCCTAAACCAGCATAAGAAGTTTAAGAAGTTTAGATTAACTAGTTTATAAGAAAACACACCCAAATCTTATTAAAAAAATAAGCTCTGTAATTATAAACTAAAGGAAAACAAAATACTTTTTTATAGATCAAAGTTGGTTGTCTAAATTGTTAAAAAAATTCAGCTTAATTATGTGAACTTGTTTTTTTTTTTACATGAATATTTCAGAGCTAGCAGTTTCTTAAGAAATATTTTTTTACTCTAGCACTTCGAAAGTATAAGAAGTTCTATTTCTTTATTTTCTGTTATTTTGGGGGGAATATGAGATTTATGTAAATGACTTTTACCACTATAAATCAATCAGAAGAGAACACCTTTAGTTTATGGGTTGTAATAATTTATTAATAATATCCACACATAGGAAAATACTTCACACACACAAAAGAAGTAAAGGCTTTTCTGAATTACAGACACAAATATATAGAGATAAATTATGGTTTCTTTACTGCAGTTTCAGCCACATGTTAAAACTAAACACAGAACCACAAAAAATTTGCCAGTCTTCAAGAGCTGGTGTACTTTATAGTGGACATAAAATATATTCTCATTTAATTTAGGCTCACAAATAGGCAAACAAGAAAACAAAATGACTAATAAATTAGACTCTCTGACCACAGGCCATAAAACCAAACTCAACCATTACTGCCATTAGTGGGAAATGACTTATTAAATGTGTATGTTGTAAATGTTATAACAAAATATCAGCAAAGGATGTTAAAAAGAGAAAAAGTGTCAGTAAACTTAAAATTCTGTTTGCTGTTTAGAATTCACTCTGGAAGCCAAGGAAAAACATATCTGGGCTTAAGGAGCCAATGAGATATAATTCCTAAACTGCACAATCTGTTTGACTTCATCTAGGTAGTGCACGTGTAACTCGGAGAGGGACTTCCAAAACTGTTAGAAAAGGAAATCTTTAGAAAGCATGTAAACCAGAGATATTCAACCTGAGAGGCTTTTTCATATCACCTCCTGTCCCATCAAGGACAATTATTGCTATACTGAACCACTGCCATGGGGGGAGTAAGACACCTCTCTCAAGTATTTTGGAGATTAAGAAAAAAAGTCAGGAACCATTTGTGAAAAACCATTATCAATGAGGGTGATCTGAGAAATAAATGAGAATATATATTAAAATATATATATTAAATATTAAAATATGCTATATATGATAGTACTTTGAAACATATAAAGTGAGATTCAGTGTTTATGTGTAATCAAATTAGCATGAATTCAGATTTATAAGACTTGTGTGAATCCATAAAAGTATTTATTATCAACAGCTTTCTCAAATAAAAAATCATAATTTAACCTAATGGAATACAAATTTGAAATCATGCAAGGGTATGGCAGAAATGCTATACACTTGTATATTCTATACATGCCCTTTTATTACTACCCATAGTTGTGCTAAAGACAGAAATATAATGCAAACCACTTATGTAATTTAAAATTTCTAGTAGCCACATTTAAGAGTAAAAAGAAACAGGTTAAATTAATTTTAATAGATATATTTGTTAGCTCAATATATCCAAAGTGTTAAAATGTTATAATTTCAATATTTAACCAATAAAAATTATTAATGAGATATTTTGCTTCTTTGGTTAAGTCTTTGAAATCCAGAATTTATTTTATATTCATAGTTCAGTTCTAAATAGCTGTAGTTCAAGTACTCAGTAGTTACATGTGGCTGGTGGCTACTGTAGTGGACAGTACAGATCTATAGGATTGCTTTTATGGGGACTCATTTAGCTAACAGATCCTGTGTTGTACTATTACAAATAGAAATATCATGGTCTAAGCTTATCAAGTTTTTAGCCTAATGGCCCAAGGAATTGTGATTTCCTCACTCCAATCTTAATAGGAGTTTATGAAGTAGAAAATTCATTAAAATCCATGTCACTAAAAATTTGTCCATAAAAACAAAATACAGGTTAAAGTGTCTGCAATAACTTTACCTTTCAAGCATTTTAGGCCCAAAGTCATTAAACTCATTGTTAATTTCAGTCAATATATTTAGTATGACAATGAGAATAATTTAAAATCCTAATTAACTTCATACCACATTATTTTAAATTAAAAATATTATAGACAAACTACCAGTGAAGTCATTTGTCTAAATCATGACTCTGAAAAGACTCCTTTTCTTGCTAGCACCATTGGGCAAATGATGAATAAACTATTTTAGCAGTTTGGAGTTTCTTGTTATTAAGTAGTATAAAAGGAAACATTTTACTTAGAATGTTTTTACTTTATATCTTAACCTGAACATATAGCATATATAGAGGTTATTAACTTTTATTGTCTGGCCTTAATAAGCAATGTACCTTCTGAATTCAATATATTCAGTCAGTCTATTCAAAACCCATTTGTCAAACACTTAATCATAATTTTTAGGAAATTACATAGATTTTGCAAAGAGAGTTAACTTATAAATCAATTGTTTAAAATTTGGGACTTCCTTTACAAATTGTGGGTTGCTTAAGCTTACCCGAGAGTCTGTTTAAACCATAATATATTTTTTTAAATTTTTAAATAAATGTTTTATTGATTTTACAGAGAGAGGAAGGGATGAGAGAGATAGAAACATCGATGAGAAAGAAACCTCAACATCCATCTGCTGTCTCCTGCACTCCCCCTACTAGATCCAGCCTACAACCCAGGCATGTGCCTAACAGGGAATCAAACCTTGACCTCCTGATTCATGAGTCAATGCGCAGCCACTGCACCACACCAGCTGAGCATAAACCATATTACATATTTTCAATTCAGCCTCTATATAACCTTTTAATTTATTTTATTTTTAATTATTTTTTATTTTTTAAATTACTTTATTGAATAAGGTATTACATATCTGTCCTTATTCCACCATTACCCCCCCCACCTCCCATTCATGACCCCCCCCCCCCCGTTGTCTGTGTCCATTGATTAGGCTTACATGTTTGCATATAAGTCTTTTGATTGATCTCTCCCCTTTACCCTCCCCTCCCCTACAATCCCTGAGGTTTCACGTTCTGATTGATGTTTCTCTGTATCTGGATCTCTTTTTGTTCATCACTTTATGTTGTTCATTATATTCCACAAATGAGTGAGATCATGTGATATTTATCTTTCTCTGCCTGGCTTATTTCATTTAGCATAATGCTCTGCACCTCCATCCATGTTGTTGCAAATGGTAAGAACTCCTTCTTTTTTACTGCAGCATAGTATTCCATTGTGTAGATGTACCACAGTTTTTTAATCCACTCATCTGCTGATGGGCACCTAGGCTGTTTCCAAATCTTAGGTATGGTGAATTGTGCTGCTATGACCATAGGGGTGCATATATGCTTTCTGATTCATGTTTCTAGTTTCTTGGGATATATTCCTAGAAGTGGGATCACTGGGTCAAATGGACGTTCCATTTTTAGTTTTTTGAGGGAACTCCATACTGTTGTACACAGTGGCTGCACAAGTCTGCATTCCCACCAGCAGTGAACGAGGGTTCCTTTTTCTCTGCATCCTCGCCAGCACTTGTCATTTGTTGATAATAGCCATTCTGACAGGTGTGAGATGGTACCGCATTATTGTTTTGATTTGCATCTCTATGATGATTAGTGACTTTGAGCAGGTTTTCATATGTCTCTTGGCCGTCCTTCTGTATTCTTTTGAAAAGTGTATATTTAGATCAGTTGCCCATTTTTTGATTGGGCTGTTTATCTTTTTTTTGTTAAGCTGCATGAGTTCCCTGTAAATGTTGGAGATTAAACCCTTATCGTTGATATCATTGGCAAATATGTTCTCCCATGCAGTGGGCTTTCTTATTGTTTTATTGATGGTCTCCTTTGCTATGCAAAAGCTTTTTATTTTTATGTAGTCCCATTTGTTTATTTTCTCTTTAGTTTCCATTGCCCTAGGAGCAGTATCAGTGAAGAAATTGCTACGGCATATGTCAGAGATTTTTCTGTCAGTGGATTCCTCTAGTATTTTTATGGTTTCCCATCTTATGTTTAACTCCTTTATCCATTTTGAGTTTATTTTTGTGTATGGTGTAAGTTGGTGGTCTAGTTTCATTTTTTTGCATGTATCTGTCCAATTTTCCCAATACCATTTATTGAAGAGACTGTCTTGACTCCATTGTATGTTCATGCCTCCTTTGTCAAATATTAATTGAGCATAGTGATTTGAATTGATTTCTGGGTTCTCTATTCTATTCCATTGATCTATATGTCTGTTCTTGTGCCAGTACAAGGCAGTTTTGAGAAGAGTGGCTTTGTAATACAGCTTAAAATCTGGTATTGAGATCCTACCTACTTTGTTCTTCTTTCTCAGGATTGCTGTGGCTATTCGGGGTCTTTTTTTCTTCCAGATGAATTTTTGGGGAGTTCTTTCTAGGTCTGTGAAATTTGCCATTGGTATTTTAATGGGGAGTGCATTGAATCTATAGATTGCTTTGGGTAGTATGGAAATTTTAATGATGTTGATTCTTCCAATCCATGAATGTGGTATGTTCTTCCATCTGTTTACGTCTTCCTCTATCTCTTTTTTCAGTGTCCTGTAGTTTTCCTCATATAGGTCTTTTACCTCCTTAGTTAAGTTTATTCCAAGGTATCTTAATTTTTTTGGTGCGATGGTAAATGGGATTGCTTTTTTAGTCTCTCTTTCTATAAGTTCACTCTTGGTATATAGAAATGCCATAGATTTCTTGGCATTAATTTTGTATCCTGCTACATTGCCAAATTCATTTATTAAGTCTATTAGTTTTTTGATGGGGTCTTTCGGTTTTTTTATATACAGTATCATGTCATTTGCAAATAAGGACAGTTTTACTTCTTCTTTTCCAATTTGGATGCTTTTTATTTCTTCTTCTTGTCTAATTGCAATGGCTAATACTTCCAGTACTATGTTGAACAGGAGTGGTGAGAGTGGGCATCCCTGACTTGTTCCTGTTCTTAGGGGAAATGGTTTTAGTTTTTGCCCATTGAGTATGATGTTAGCTGTGTGTTTATCATATATGGCTTTTATTATGTTGAGGTATGATCCTTCTATTCCCACCTTGTTGAGAGTTTTTATCAAGAAAGGGTGTTGGCCGAAACCAGATTGGCTCAGTGGATAGAGCATTGGCCTGCGGACTGAAGGGTCCAGGGTTTGATTCCGGTCAAGGGCATGTACCTTGGCTGTGGGCACATCCCCAGTGGGGGGTGTGCAGAAGGCAGCTGATCGATGTTTCTCTCATTGATGTTTCTAGCTCTCTATCCCTCTTCCTCTCTGTAAAAAATCAAGAAAATATATTAAAGAAAAAAAAGAAAGGGTGTTGGATTTTGTCAAATGCTTTTTCTGCATCAATTGATATGACTATGTGATTTTTATCTCTCAATTTGATTATGTGATGTATTACGTTTATTGATTTGTGGATATTGTACCATCCTTGTATGCCTGGGGTAAATCCTCCTTGGTCATGGATGGTGTATGATCTTTCTGATGTACTGCTGGATCCGATTTGCTAGAATTTTGTTGAGAGTTTTGCCCTTTATGTTCATGAGGGATATTGACCTGTAATTCTCTTTCATTGTGTTGTCTTTATCTGGTTTTGGTATTAGGGTGATGCTGGCTTCATAGAATGAGCTTGGAAGTATTCTTTCCTCTTGAATTTTTTGGAATAGTCTGAGGAGGATAGGTTTTAATTCTTCCTTGAATGTTTGGAATAACTCCACTGTGAAGCCATCTGGCCTTGGGCTTTTGTTTGCTGGAAGCTTTTTGATGACTGCTTCAATTTCTTCCATACTTATTTGCCTCTTGAGATGTTTTCTTTCTGATTGAGTTTTGGAAGGTTATATTTTTCTGAGAATATGTCCATTTCCTGCAGGTTGCCCAGTTTGTTGGAATAGAGTTGTTCATAGTATTTTTTAACAATCTTTAGTATTTCTTTGGGGTCTGTTGTTATTTCATGTCTTTCATTTCTGATTTTGTTTATTTGGGTCCTCTCTCTTTGCTTCTTGGAGAGCCTGGCTAGAGGTTCATCAATCTTTTTTTATCCTTTCAAAGAACCAGCTCTTGGTTTTGTTGATCTTTTGTATTGTTTTTTTGGTCTCAATGTCTTTTATCTCCACTCTGATTTTTATTATTTCCTTCCTTCTGCTTACACTGGGCTTTTCTTGTTGCTCTCTTTCCAACTCTTTGAGTTGTAGGGTTAGGTAATTTATTACCATTGTTTCTTTTTTTTTTGCAGTATGCTTGTAGAGCTATGAACTTCCCTCTCAAGACTGCTCTCCTCTTGCTTTTTAATTTTTTTTTCTAGATGTTGCTTTACTTGGGAATTTTTTTCTACCTTGTCTTCTAGCTGACTGATGCAGTCCTCTGCTTCTTCCAGTCTATTTTTGATGCTTTCTATTGAGTTCTTTACAGCAGCAATTTCATTTTTCATTTCCTCTTGTTTCTTACTCATATTGTAGAATTTTCCTCCATTATTTTCAGCCATCTTATGACCATTTCTCTGAATTCTTTCTCCGACAGGTTGCTTGCCTCCATTTCACTTACTTCCTTTTCTGGTGATGCCTGCTTTTCTTTCATATGTGGGCTGTTTCTTTGTCTCCCCATGGTCTCTCTTCTCCAGGTGTCTAGTTATGTATTTCTCTCTCTCCTTTCGTGGTGGAGTGTAGAGCTCCTCTGAATCAATGTGCTTGCGACAATTGGGTACTGATGCTCTGGGGTTTGCAGTTGTTTGGTGGGTGCCGCAGTTATAGATTTTCAGGCTTCTGATAACATCCACTTTCCCCTTCTAGAAGGAGCGGTCTCCTCATCCGATCAGGTGTCTTGGGAGGGAACCCAGTAGTAGTGGGGTCTGCCCGGTCAGGGGAGCCTCAGCTGTTCTTTCTTTTTTTAAAAATAAATATTTATTGTTCAGATTATTACAGATGTTCCTATTTTTTCCCCATAGCTCCCCTACACCTGATTCCCCACCCCACCCCATGCCCTTACCCCCCACCACTGTCTTCATCCATAGGTGTAAGATTTTTGTCCAATCTCTTCCCATACCCCTCAAACCCCCTTCCTTCTGAGAATTATCAGTCCACTCCCTTTGTATGTCCCTGATTCTATTATATTCACCATTCCATTCTGTTCTTCAGATTTTTTATTCACTTGATTTTTAGATTCACTTGTTGGTAGGTATGTATTTGTTGTCATTTTGTTCTTCATAATTTTTATATTTACCGTTTTCTTCTTCTTCCTCTTCTTAAAGAATACCCTTCAGCATTTCATATAATACTGGTTTGGTGGTGATGAACTCCTTTAGCTTTTTCTTCTCTGTGAAGCTCTTTACCTGAGCTTCAATTCTGAATGATAGCTTTACTGGGTACAGTAATCTTGGTTGTAGGTTCTTGCTCTTCAGCACTTTGAATATTTCTTGCCACTCCCTTCTGGCCTGCATAGTTTCTGTTGAAAAATCAACTGACAGTTGTATGGGTACTCCCTTGTAGGTAACTGATTGTTTTTCTCTTGCTGCTTTCAAGATTCTCTCTTTGTCTTTTGCCCTTGGCATTTTAATTATCATGTGTCTTGGTGTGGTCCTCTTTGGATTCCTTTTGTTTGGGGTTCTGTGCACTTCCTGAACTTGTAAGTCTATTTCTTTCACCAGGTAGGGAAAGTTTTCTGTCATTATTTCTTCTAATAGGTTTTCAGTATTTTGCTCTCTCTCTTTTTCTGACACCCCAATAATTCGGATGTTGGTTCGCTTAAAGTTGTCCCAGAGGCTCCTTACACTATCTTCATATTTTTGGATTCTTTTTTCTTTTTGTTTTCTGGTTGGTTTTTTTTTTCCTCATATTTCAGATCTTTGGTCTGATTCTTGGGGTCCTTTGACCTACAGTTTAATTTCTGTATATTCTTTTTTTTTTTTATAGATCTTATAGTTCAGATTACAGGTGTTCCTCTTTTTGTTTTCCCCCTATAGTTCTCCTCCACCTGATTCCCCACCCACCCTACCCCATGCCCTTACCCCCTGCCACTGTCTTCATCCATAGGAGTAAGATTTTTGTCCAATCTCTTCCCGCACCACTCACATCCGCTTCCCCCTGAGAATTGTCAGTCCACTCCCTTTCTATGTCCCTGATTCTATTATATTCACCACTCTATTCTGTTCTTCAGATTTTTTATTCACTTGATTTTTAGATTCACTTGTTGGTAGGTATGTATTTGATGTCATTTTGTTGTTCATAATTTTTATCTTTACCTTTTTCTTCTTCTTCCTCTTCTTAAAGAATACCCTTCAGCATTTCATGTAATCTTGGTTTGGTGGTGATGAACTCCTTTCGCTTTTTCTTATCTGTGAAGCTCTTTATCCGACCTTCAACTCTGAATGATAGCTTTGCTGGGTAGAGTAATCTTGGTTGTAGGTTCTTGCTGTTCATCACTTTGAATATTTCTTGCCACTCCCTTCTGGCCTGCATAGTTTCTGTTGAGAAATCAGCTGACAGTCGTATGGGTACTCCCTTGTAGGTAACTAACCGTTTTTCTCTTGCTGCTTTCAAGATTCTCTCTTTGTCTTTTGTCCTTGGCATTTTAATTATGATGTGTCTTGGTGTGGTCCTCTTTGGATTCCTCTTGTATGGGGTTCTGTGCACTTTCTGGACTTGTAAGTCTATTTCTTTCACCAGGTAGGGAAAATTTTCTGACATTATTTCTTCTAATAAGTTTTCAGTATTTTGCTCTCTCTCTTTTTCTGACACCCCAAAATTTCGGATGTTGGTACACTTAAAGTTGTCCCAGAGGCTCCTTACACTATCTTCCTATTTTTTGGATTTTTTTTTCTTTTTGTTTTTCTTGTTGGGTGTTTTTGGTTTCCTCATATTTCAGATCTTTGGTTTGATTCTTGGGGTATGTTGATCTATAGTTGAGTTTCTGTATATTCTTTATTTTAGACAGTGTATGTTTCATTTCTGACTGGTCCTTTTCCATTTTTTTGGCATTCTCATTAAGGTCCTTGTAGGTCTCACTAAGACCCTCAGAAGTGTCATCAAGTTTCTCGGCAGTTTTTAGAAGATTCTTGAGTAACCTTATAAATGTGGTTCTGAACTCTATGTCATCCAGTAGTTTGCTTTCCTCCGTTTCTTTCATTCGTGACATGTTTCTTTGTCTCCACATTTTGGCTGCTTCCCTGTGTTGATGGAGTGGCTTTGTGTGGTAGGTGACCTATAGGGGGCAGTAGCTCAGCTTCCCCAATCACCTGATGTGGACGCTCTTGGTACAACCCTTTGTGGGCTGAGTGCAAAGTCTTGGTGTAGTTAAGCCTTAATTGCTGTTGGTACGCTGGGAGGAATTGACCTCCAGGCCAATCGGCTGTGAGAACTTGCTGTGTCTATGATGGAAGAACTGCTGTGCTGGAGACACGCTTATGGTGCAGGACTTGTTTCACTGGGGCTTTGGTGCTCGCTGAGTCTGCCTCTTGAATGTGTCACTTATGGATGTGAGGAGTTGAAATCTGGTTTCTCACACTGACCACTAGGTATACTGGCTTCTGGATCTCCAATGGGGTGCAGGTCAGCTACTGTCTGAGTCCACCCAGCAGGAGCTACAGCGAGAGCTACAGTTTTCTCCTCTTTGCTTGGGGTTTGGAGATCTTGGAGCTGTCTGACCAGAGCTGCAGTTTTTTAGGTTAAGCTGTGATAGGGCAGACCATTTATATGCAAAAGCTGCTGCGTGGAGCTTAGGTGGGTTTGTAGATTGTGTGGGGCAGGGTCTCAGGCTGTTACTAGGCTAGGGCGTGGCAAACAGCTATGGCTGCCAGTCAGCCATCTCTGCATCTCTGTTTTTCCAATTCCCCACATCCCGCGCCCCAGTGCAGTAAACAATGATTGCTGTGCGCACCTCTGCAAGAAAGCCACCCTCGCTTTCCGACCCGATGGCAGACAGTCCAGCTTCTCCTCGTAGGAGTTTGGGTCCCCAGCGTCTCCCCAGAAACTGGAGTTCAGAGTAATTGGGAGCTTGTCTCCCTTCAGGTTGAAAAAAGCAGCACACCCAGTCGCCCACTGTCAGCCCGATTCACATGCCTCCATACCTCAGCTTTTCAGCGCTTGTGCATGTTTCAATGCTCTTTTCTCTTACCTTCTAGTTGTAGAACTTTCACTTAGCTAGCTTTCCTGTGGTTCTGGGTAATAGGCGTTTTGTCTTTTAGTTGTAGTTTTGAAATTGTTGTGCAAGGCAGCAGTTTAAGTGTTTACCTATGCTACCATCTTCATTTTCTCTCCCTCAGTTGTTCTTTCTATCTGCTCCAAGACAAGGCTTGGTATACATCTGTCTATTCCACGGCCATTTTTATTTCCTGCTGGGTTTTAACATCCTCCCTCCAGCCCGTCTGCCGCCTTTATACCGCCCGCAGCATTTCTAATAATTTTTTTCTCATATTTCAGGCTGGACGCGGTGGACCTGGAAATTGTTTCCTTACACATCTTTCCAGCAGCCATTGTCAATCAGATTATATTTTTTAAAATATATATTTCTAGTGAAAAAAATAATAGAAACACTTTTTCAAATTTTGTAATTGAAAACAAAAGATAATGCTACTGAGTTAAATACTGTTGTCATGTTTATCTTGATTACTAATGCTAAATACATTGCATGTTTGCTTAGAGAAAGATGAGGAATTCTTAATCAAGAGCATGGTGAATAGGTTAATTAATAAGACTTAGAGATTCTAGGATACTTCTGGGTTCTTTCCAAAGTGATGTGAGAAAATAAACTTCCAAAGTTAAACAAAGCACAGTGGAAATAATGGTTCCTCCATTTCCCAGAATGTGATCTTGAACTTTCTCAAACATAAAACAGGAATAATTATTCCTACTTTTTAGGATAATAGTGAGGATTGAGTTAACTGAGATACTATAGTGCCAAGCACAGAGAGGTGCTCAGTAACTATTAGTTCCCTTCCTTTTAGTATTTATTACGTTTCATACCAATTCAAAATATGCATCTTTTTGCCCTAACCAGTTTGGCTCAGTGGATAGAGCACTGGCCTGTGGACTGAAGGGTGCCAGGTTCAATTCAGGTCAAGGGCACATACCTTGGTTTCAGGCTCCATCCCCTACCCTGATCAGGGCACGTGTGGAAAGCAACCAATCAATGCATCTCTCTCACACTGATGTTTCTCTCTCCCTGTCTCTCCTCCTCCCTTCCACTCTCTCTAAAAGTCAATGGAAAAATATTCTGGGATGAGGAATAATAAAATATAGATATAGATATATACATATTTTCTTTGATATAGTTATATCCCAAACACTACCTATTACCCATAAATGGGCTCTGTTTAAAATAAAATGAAGTTAAGGAAAAAAGAAAAGAACAAGGGGAGAGTGACTTAAGAAAATATTCTTATGAGATGACTGAGCAAAAATCTAAGCGAAAAGAATATATAAGTTGGCTAAAGAGAAGAGGAGCAGGGAACAAAGTAAAATTGCTCAGGATGGAATTATGGTCTGTAACCATTGAAAGGCAGGAAAGTTGTTAGTGTCTTTGCAGGTGATTAAAGTTATAATAGAAGTCAGTAGGACAGGTACTTACCAGTACAAAAAAGGTTAATTTTATTTTGCAGCACTGAAAAAGGTTTGGAAGATATGAAGTGACCTTGGAGTGAATGTAATTAGGAGAAGGAAATCTGCCATCAGCCATTGACATTACAGGATTAACCTAAAGTTTTTAAAGCCAAACATGTGCCAATATTTTAATATCTGAAATTTCCATTCAATATTCATTCTTTTGTACATTTGATTTTCTAAGCCAAAAGATATTTTAGTGTAATAACAAAATATCTAGAAAATAGTTCAAGCAGCATATGTTAGGCAAAGAAGAAAAAAGTTCCTTAAGCTTAATATAGCATTTGATCCTCTACCTTAGGTAAGCATGAGTCGAATAAACAAGAAAGGCCGTACAGTGTGCTAGGAAGGTAATAGGGAAACACATGGGTAAAGGTTCTCCATGACAATCAGAGCTTGAAAAATCAATACTCACTCTAAACAAATAGGTTATCAATTTCTATTAGTGTACACTCTACCAGTGTAGCAGCTGGAGGCCTTTAGGAATAATGAAAATGATATGTCATGTAGTCTATAACCCTAAAACAGCTGTTAATCAAATCTTCTTAAAAGCTACTTAAAACAATGAAACATGGAATTCTTTAGTGTTCTCTGCTTTTAGGAACCACTAGATTCATAAACTTCAAAACCAAAAATAAAAATAATTCTTCAATTTCTGATTTCACCAAGCCCATCTGTACTATTCTTGCAGGTGTTTGTTAAGGGTTAAAAACCGGGAAGGATCATTTAGGTTGTGGTAGGTTGATAATGGTTGATGATAAGAAGTAAAGCTTTACATGTATAAATGGGACTTTGCTCACAACTATTTAATAGGTTATGTCAGTGGTGGAGTGTTGACCCAGGAACCCAGCGATTGCTAGTACTGGTTAGATTCCAGGTCAGGGCATATCCTCGAATTGCAGGCTTGATCCCTAAATAGGGGGCATGCACGAGGCAGCCGATCAGTAATTCTCTCTCATCATTGATATTTTTATCTCTCCCTCTCCCTTTCTCTCTGAAATCAATAAAAATATATTTTAAAAATATCACTGAAATAAGTCTGACCCCTCTAGACTAATCTCTGTCTACTATCTAAAGAGGAAAAAATAAAAAATAAAAATCAGCATCCTAAAATAACGAAGTGGATTCTCAACATACAACTTTTTGGTTAAACTAGTGATTAAGAACTAACAAGGAAAACTGTATCTTATTCTTACCCAGCCATACCCCATCTTCCCACACTATCTTTGTTTAGGTGTGTTCAACAAACATATATTTGACACTATGAGCCAAGTGTTGTGCTGGGTACTAAGGATTCAAAGATGGGTAAGACTTAAGGAACTAAGAATCCGAGTCTGGAAGAGTTAGGGGCTTAATCACAAGAAACAACAACAGCCTGTAATTATTGGAATCAAGAGTCTAGGTCAGTGGTTGGCAAACTCATTAGTCAACAGAGTGGCAAACCGCGGCTCAGGAGCCGCATGTGGCTCACGAGCCGCAGTTTGCCGACCACTGGCTAGGGAATAGGCATTCTGGGGCTGAGCCCAGCAGTAAATACTTGACATAGTACAGAAAGCTGGTAGTCATTTTTATAACGTGTCAGGTAAGAAACATCAAGCTTTCTCAATATTATTTAATCTTATTTAATTACCCCCAAGGTATTGTCATTCCAGGTTAATACTGATGAAGGAACCAAGATGCTTAATACAATTACTTGAGATAAAGTAACTTGTTTAAGAGAGGTAAATGGTTCCACCAGATTCAAATTTAGATTTGTCACATTTTATTCAATTTACCATTGCTATTTAAAGAATTTTAATATTCTCAATTTAATTTAATTTAATAATAAGATACACTGCATTAACTACCTTGTATTTAATAGTGAGTTAAAACTCTAAAAAGCAAATTAATTAGTGAAAGAAATCTTATAATTTTTTCCTAAGTTAATTTTGATGATAGTCATTTGTCTCTCATATCACTTAAAATCTTAAACAGTAATATGGAATTCCAAGATGTATATCTAATTTTTACCCCCTTTACCTATACATTGTTATATCTATCATTCTACGTCTTTTCTCTTTCATGATATTTTCCTGTCATTCAATAGTAAACATGAAATATTGATGATACATTACAAATTTATAAAATTGATGACATCTAACCACACTAAATTATAGGAAGGTACTGAAGAAGATGAATATTTGTAGCTGTTGCCAGACAGCTGGACTTTATGGCTAATATCAATAAGGGGATTTGAAAGGGGCAAAATAATATTTTATGGATATAGAAGAATTAAGAGATTACTAGTATATATTAAAGAAAAACCCTAAATATTTAGGAAAGGTTTCTTAGCATTATTGAACCTAGAAGTGACATCATTCATCCTAGACTTGAGTAAAGAATTGAACCATGAAAAAGGAAATATGTATTTATCTTCATTATAGATAACTAAGAAATCCTTAGTTAGAATGAAAGTTATTTAATCCCTTTAAATTTGGAGGCAAATTTAATGACATCAGCAATAATGCCTCTCTCCCAACACAACTATAGAAAAATCATTAGTATTAAATACATTAGGACCTTGTGATAAAGTTATTTCTTGGTTTCCAACTATGTAAACATGTTTTGGGTGACAGACACTGCCATTGTAAACATGTCACAGAAAACTAGAAGAACAAATTAAGTAGTTTATAGTTTCTCCGAAGAGCTCTGAAAAGATATGGGAGAACTTCAAGCAGGGATTTGTATTTTAAAATGATCATCAGACCATAATGTGGTAGGAGTATATTAGTCTACTTTTGATGGGTAATCCAAGATGGATGTTTCCTACCTAATTCCATATTGCCATGAACAAGTGTCAGGATGGTTTTCTTATTGCAGTGTTACTACATATGACCGTAGCTGTGAGGAAGAAAATCTAAGTTGTAAATGGCCAGTAGTGCAAAATCACTTATAAAATCACATAGCACTATAACTCCATCATTTTATAGATCAGAAGTCTGAAGCCCAAGAGGCAAAATGACCTACCAAGGTTGCAGAGTGACATTGACTGACCTAATCAGGCCTAGACCAGCACCTGCTGATTCCTTGGCGTGGTCATCTTTTCAGGACCCTACACTGTTTCCACCTCAAGAGTGTTTCAAAGAAAGTCATATTTTGTCCTGGTTGGTGTGGCTCAGCGGGTTGGAGCATCGGCCTGCAAGCTGAAGAGTCTCCAGTTTGATTCCTGGTCAAAGGCACATAGCTGGGTTGCAGTTTGATCCCCAGCCGGCCATGGAAGGAGCATGTGCTGGAGGCAACCAATAAATGTTTCTCTCTTTCTCTTCCTCTTACTCCCTTACTTCCACTCTCTCTAGAAAATCAATGAAAAAATATCCTCAGGTGAGGAATAACAGAAAAAAAAAGAAAAGAGTCATATTTTACAAAGGACTGAGGGAAGCTGTGTTCAGAGGGTCAAATTATGTCTTTTGTCTTTTTCATCTTCTTTTTGCTTAGGAACCTTTCACAACCTTCTTCCTCAATGCAAATGATGGAAAATTTGACCATCCAAATCGAACCTTCTCATCAGTTGCAAGGTCTTGGAGAACTAGCCAGAGAGATACTTCTGATGTAAAGGTAGGCTCTTTTATATGTTGACTAGAGGCCTAGTACATGAAATTTGTGCACAGAGGGTGGGGGTGTTCCTCAACCCGGCCTGCATCCTCTCCAATCTGGGACCTCTCGGGGGATGTCCCACAGGATCGGGCCTAAACCGGCAGTCGGACATCCCTCTCACAATCCAGGACTGCTGGCTCCTAACTGCTCGCCTGCCTGCCTGCCTGCCTGCCTGCCTGATTGTCCCTAACTGCTTCTGTCTGCCTGCCTGATCACCCCTAACTGTTCCCCTGCTGGCCTGATTGCCCCCAACTGCCCTCCCCTGCTGGCCTGATCACCCACAACTGCCCTCCCTGCCAGCCTGATTTCCCCCAACTGCCCCTCCCTGCTGGCCCAATTGCTTCCAACTGCCCTCCCTTGCCAGCCTGATCGCCCCCAACTGCCTTCCCCTGCCAGCCCGATCGCCCACAACTGCCCTCCCCTGAGGACCTGATGGCCCCCAATTGCCCTACCCTGCTGGCTTGATCAGCCTTCTCCACGTGAGGCAGCAGAGATGATGGGGCTGGCCTCCTCTGCACTGCACAAAGCCATGGGACCCCCAGCCTCACTGTGCAGAGCGGCCACCAGGCTCCACCTCCACTGTGTGTGTGGCCATCTTGTGGCGGCCATCTTGTAATGATGTCGCACAAGGGGGTGACACTGCCTTAGGCTTTTATTATATAGGTATATAGGATGTAAATTTAAGTTATACCTATGTTGAGCCCTATCTGGGTGGCTCAGTTGGTTTGAGTGTCATCCAGTACACCAAAAGTTTGTTGCTGGTTGGATTCCTGGTAAGGGCACATACCTAGGTTGTGGGTTCCATCCCTGGTCCAGGAGTGTACAAGAGGCAACCAGTGGATGTTTTTCTCTCACATCAATGTTTCTTTCTCTCTCTCCCCTTC
This sequence comes from Corynorhinus townsendii, assembly GCA_026230045.1. Classification (NCBI taxonomy): domain Eukaryota; kingdom Metazoa; phylum Chordata; class Mammalia; order Chiroptera; family Vespertilionidae; genus Corynorhinus; species Corynorhinus townsendii. Next base: position 103,444,071 of record JAPDVU010000003.1, read on the forward strand.
CCTCCTCCCTTCCTTCCTTTCCTCTCTTTCTCTCTCAAATCAATAAACATATACTCAGGTAAGGATAAAAAATACTTTAAAATATGTTGAAATTCTAATTTTTAAATTTAAGTGGACATATAAGGCACTGTATATTGCAGCTTTGTTTCATATTTTTAAATTATGTAGTACATCTATCCTAATAGGAAACTAAAGGAAATAATTTTGAGGTTCATAGAAATGATTCAAGATTCTTTTATATTATTCAGTTAAGGTACTTTCATTATTTCAAAAATTTCCTAATTTAGATAGAATGATCTGGAAGTGGAAAGAAAAGCCCATAAATTGACTTTCCTGCTGTTAACTCAATTGTTGGCCCATTCCATAAAACACAGCAGGAATTGGATTTGTCCTTAATGTGTCATATTGTTATAGCTTGCCTTGCATTGGGTTTATGTAGCCTGGGGCAATTAATAAAGCATTAATGACAAGACCCATTTAAAATGTAGGCTCTTTTGTACAGTGTTAGCTTATACTTGACTGTGCCTGGGGACACTTTCAACAATACACATTAGATTAAACCAACACCACAAGATATCTAGGAGTAGCCAGAGAGAAGAGTAATTTTACAGTTATACTGCTTAACTATTGTTAAATATAAAGATTTATTACTCATTATATGGACTTTTGTTTAAAAAATGGTTATATTCAAAACAATAAAATACATTTGTTCTCTCATTTTTCTCATTCCCTCCTTCCCCCTGATAATAAAATTAAATGACCAGGTTATTGCACTGGTATATGTGTTTCTTATTTTAAGCCCTTTTACTTTAAGGCAGATTTTTCCCCATTACTGTCATCATACGTGATATAAAAATGTTATAATATCATTCCATTTAGGGTCTTAATCCAACAAAAGCAGTGAATTAAAGTCAAAGTTATAATTTTCTTATTTATGAGTATCTATTGCAAACATTTTTAAAAGGCAATTATAGTGTTACTGAACTATAAGAAAAGTGGATGGATACAACTTTTGTTCAGTTTTATTAGTTTGCATAGTGAATGTTAATTTATACCCAAACATATTCACACTTAGAAATAAAATAATTTAACATGTATCCTTACTATGTTAAACTCTTAAGGCCCACATTGTCCTCTTAACAGACTTATAACTTTACTGAGAAATTAAACTCAAAAATCATCATTTAAACTGATTTAAGACCAGTAAAATCAGGGAGAGAGTTTGTTTAATATTTAATAACATTTTGAGAATTAAAAGCAAATGGAGAGTCCATAGGATTCTAGAATTTGCAGTGTTCAGAAAAAGCAGTCAATAAATACGTTATATGGGAGTTAATATTCTTACCTGTATTTTAAGACTTCCTATTCTAGGTAAGACTATGCTTATCTTAATTCAGAGTTTTGTAATCATACAGTGGCAAACTCTTTTAACTAAAAATGCCTGTCCACTTCTATTTGAGAGAGAGAGAGAGAGAGAGAGAGAGAGAGAGAGAGAGAGAGAGAGAGAGAGAGAGAGAGAAGCTTGGTTTTATAACTTAATTCAAAGATTCACCCTCAAAAGCCCACACATACCTCAGTTAGTCATTCTAATTTATGTATGTAGATAGAATTTTAGGCTTTACTTTCTATCTTGAGCACTTTATTGATGCTTTTGATCACCAAATATCTCATCAAGTTGCATGTCAGTCTCTGATGATCAATGCCCATATTAGACTTTTCCCTCTAAAAGTGTTGGGAGAATTCTTACATGTTCTGAAACTTTTCAGAAACATTTACATTTTGTTATTATGATCTATGGCTCCTGGGGTGACATCATCAAGGACAAAGACCAACAGTGCTTTGCTAATATGGGAGGTGTTTCATTTTTTATTCTCAAGTAGCCCATGAGTACAAACAGGTAGCATCCCTCTACTCCCCGACTTCATTAGTTCATGAGAAGTGCATTTCCCCAGCTCAGCACATCATAGATTGCTGTCATTTTTAGTTCTCTGCTGCCACTCTAAATCTTTTATGTTTCATGATTATGTATCTTGAAATATTTCCATGTAGTCCCTTTCTTTTTAAAGGCTGCACAATGCATACAATACAATAATTTATTTTCATAATCTCTTATTGATGGATTGTTTGTCTTTATAACTGATTATTTCTATTAAAACAAAGTTAGAGTAAACATTCTTATATAGACATCTTGATGAACTTTGTGTATCCATGTAAAAGATGATTTCTGTTAATGGGACTGGTGGTTCAAAGGCTATATATACATTATTAATTTTGAAAGATATTGCCAGACCGTGCTTCCCAAAGATGATAATTTACTCCATACAACAGTGTGTGAATGTCTCCTTCCCCATGCTCACATCACTGCTGTTATTAATAAACAGCATAACTTTGGCTAATCGGGTAAGTGAAAATGGAGTTGTCTTTGTTTTGGCTTGTATTTCATTAATTATGAGTTAGGTTGTACATTTCTCATTTATTTATTGACCTGTAAACTTGCTCATGTTTTTTTGCCCATTTTCAGTCAAGTCATATCTCTTTTTTTATTGATTTGTAAAAGATCCTTGAAATTGCAAAATGTTGCATTGCAAATATGACTTCTCAGTCTTTCAGTTTTGCTATCTATAATAATAAAAGCATAATATGCTAATTAGACTGGATGTCCTTCTGGATGAAGCCCAGGCAGCAGAGACTGAGGCAGAGGCAGCCTCTGTGGTAGTGGGGGCCAAGCCCTTTGCATTGGGTCTCTAGTCTAAACATATAAAAGGCTAATATGCAAAGTGTCCCCTCGGAAGTTCAACTGGAAGAATGAGCTCATTCGCTATGATGTATGCTGACCACCAGGGGTTGACGCGGAACATGGCAGGCAACCAGCGGCAGTGGCAGGACACTGAAGGCGTGAGGGAAGGAGGAGGCAGAGAGGTGGGGAGGCGAGGAACCTGATCAGCCCTGATCGTCAGCCAGGCCTAGGGGACCCTACCTGTGCATGAATTTTGTGCACCGGGCCTCTAGTATTACTATATTTCAGTAATGTTTAGGTTGTTGTTGTTGGTGTGTGTGTGTGTGTTTGTGTTCAAATATATCAATCTTTTCCTTCTAGCATAAGAATTTTGGGTTTCTCATTAAGAGAATGTTTAATTTTTTTTTTAAATACTGGTGGTACTTAGAGATTTTCTAAATTCATATTTAAATATATTGATTAAAGTGTACAGTATTTCCCCCCAAAATAATACCATATTTACAGGAAAGAATATGTTACCAAGAGTAATAATAGTTTTGCTAACTATTTTTTGCTTAGCTTTCTATTTTCTATCCCTAAGCTGTAAAACTAAACAGCTATGTAATATAGTTGTAAAGAAATGATTTTCCATTTTTAAAGAAAAGTATCTCTACAATATCTACTTAGACAATCACATAAGAGATAACTAGAGCAGAGTTGATGGTTTTATTCTGTCTCTCATTATTAATGTCAGTCTTCTGGTGGTAATGAATACAAGCTGGGCAGAGAAGGACTGTTGGTGAAGTGGCCTCTCAGGAGAGAGTTTTGCAGAGTTAAAACAGACCAGTTAGTTTTTACTTTATATCTTTTATTTCTCCAGTATAGTCTTGGTAACAATGACTTTCAACTTCATGAAGTTCTTATACTAATTTTCCTTAATGCATTCAATAGCTGTTATATTACTTTTGAATAGCTATGTAGATGTCAGAAAAGGTAGCTGCCATAAAATGACATTAAGGTGACATAGTGTAAATTAATACAGTTAATGGAGGTGTTCACTACTGACTCATTGACCCATTATAAGCTCTTGTGAAATAAATGAATGCCAGGGCATCAATCTTTTAGAAAAATGGAAGAAAAGAGGTGGCAGTTTTAAAACCTTGCAGTGAATTATATTTGAAAAGTGAAAACATCTGGGTTAGTTTTGATTTCACTAGGAAGCCATAAAATGGTGTGGTCACTCAGCAAAATATATTAAACTGAAATGTCAGATTTGATGCAATAGGTATACAATTATGATAGTGTTAATAGTGGCCTTCTATCATTCTAAGACATACTATAAAGTCCAATTGTTCAGCAGCATGAACTTGTCATAAGCTTGTAAATTAGAAATTATGTTTGAGGATATTTTCTTATTAATGGAATGTACATAATACTATTGGCTGTACCATGAGGTTTTAGTATAGCAGTTAAAATAAGCTAGAAATCACATTTACAGATACAAAATGGCCATTACAATATTCATCTTGCCATTTCTTTAATAATATTTGATGCCTTTGTGCACCAATTTTCATTTAGGGGATTTTAAACTACTTTGACTATTTCCTTAAAGAGAAGCTGGTTAACAGAAATCTATCAACTGGAAGAGAGTAAGCAGAAGAATTATTATTATAAGTAGACAGGCTAGTGCATAAAGTACCTCTGTAGGAGCACACTTACAAATTATAATAGTAGTTCATTCTTTTTGAATAATTCTCATTAGTTTTCAAATACGCATTTTTTCTGCTTATTTGATACAGTTCTCGAGATAGTTGTGTAAGATAGCTGTCATTATCTCTATTCTCTAAAGGAGGTTCACAGATAATAAGTGACATAACAGGTAAAGAGGAAGCCTGTACTAGCACTGAGAGCTATTGAGTTATTTCGTCTTTATCTATTGGCTGGTACACAGATTTAATTCTTCTGCATGATTATCCAGTCACTAAGACTAGTTGGAGTAATTGACATTTATTACTGTGTAAATAACCATCCCAAACTTTAATGGCTTAAAAATCATTTTTTTTCTCAGTGTTCTGCAATCAGACTAGGCTTCATCAAGTACAGCTTGTCTTTCATCCATATGGGGTCAAATGGGGTGGCCCATCTGGGTCTAGAGGATTCAAGATGACTACACTCATGTGTTTTGTGACTTGCCTGAACAAGCTAGAGCAGCTAGAGATTATCTAGGTCTGTCTGTCTCTTTACATTAAGCATGTCAAACTTGCAGCCCATGGGCCGCGTGCAGCCCACAACACATATTTTTGCGGCCTAGCTAATATAACAGTATGTAAGAAACATTTTAATAAAAATTTCATAACTTAATTTTCATAATATCCTGTTATACATAATTAATAATAACGAACTACAACATTTGCTAATGACTGATTACTATACTAGTAATCGTGTTGCATTCATTTCCCTTACGGCCTTATGCGCAAGCACACCATTTCTCTCCACTAATACTAGCAGCAAATATTTTAGCAGCCGATTACTATGTCATTAGTCTTGTACTGACTTGTTTGGTGTGTGCAACAGGAAATATTTCTCTTTTGGAGAACAAGAAAAATAGGCTTATTTGCGTTACAATTATTAATTTGTGTAGTTATTTAGTGTCTGGTAAGTTAATGTTCAAGAAAAAAATGTTAATTTTTCTTAAAATGTTCCATTACTTTATGTTAACGATTACTCATTTATTTCAGCCCTTTGTATTCAGCCCTTTGTATCTCTATCAAAATAAACCTACGTTTCTATGAAAACTGAAGCTTTTGTTTTTGTGCAGCCCACATACACTTAAAGCTTGTTTATTTGGCCCATGTTAGCCTCTGAGTTTGACATGCTTGCTCAACATGATCTTTCTAGCAAGGTAGCTGCACCACTTTATGTAGTAGTTGGCTTCTAAGGGGATGAAAACAGAAGCTGCAAGGTTCCTGAAGTCTTGCGTTTATCTGGAAGCCCTGCAGTGTCAGTTTGAAATAAGCCAGCCCATATTTTAAGAGAGAACACATAGACTCCACCTCTTTATGGGAGCAGTGGTAAAGTGGAAATGCCAAAAGGCATGTGGGGTGGAAGGTCTGGTTATAGCAATCTTTGAAAAACTCTAGAAGTCACTAATTTAAAATAATTGTAAGTTCAACTTTGGTTTATATCATTCAATTCAATCTGTGCATTTAGACAAAACCAAAATCTGAAGTACACATAGCATAAAAATAGGTCTGATTAGCTGAGGTAAGTATGTCTAATATATTTGATTAACAAACACTTTGATCATTTTAAAGTCTACATAGGTATTCATTTGAACAGATATCCAAACTAACAGAGCTTTTTACTAATCACAGATGTACTTTTGTACTGATAAACTCAGCCATAATATTTTTATTTGCTTCTTTAAAAAATTAATATATATACATATATATATATAGAGAGAGAGAGAGAGAGAGAGAGAGAAAGTGACATATGTCTCTCTCTCTCTCTCTCTCTCTATATATATATATATATATATATAGAGAGAGAGAGAGAGAGAGAGAGAGAGAAAGTGACAGAGAGAGAGAGAGAGAGAGAGAGAGAGAGAGAGAGAGACAGAGAATAGCTTCTAAAGAATAGCTTGTGTAAAGCTATGAAATGCATTGTTTCATACACATTACCCCCATTTAATCCTTTTATTTACACTGTGAGTTAGATGCTATCATCATCACAATTTTGCATGAGAAACTGATTATTTTCAAGAGGTTAAGAAACTTATTATAGCCAAGATCTGTAAACAGTCCAAATGCCCATCAGTAGATGAGTAGATAAAAAATCTGTGGTACATGTACACAATAGAATATTGTGCAGCCATGAAAAAAGAAGAAACTCTTACCTTTTGTGATAACATGGATGAAGTTGGAGATTATTATGCTAAGTGAAATAAACCAGTCAGAGAAAGACAAATACCATGTGATGTCACTTATATATGGAATCTAATGAACAAAATGAACTGACAAAAGAAAGACACTTGAGTAGCCAGAAGTCTGTATTTGAAGTCATATCTCTTTGATTTCAGTGCATATGAAGTAGCACTTCCCTGATAAAAGAAGAGACAGTTTCACAGCTGCTTACCCAACCAGACTCCCCATTAGCTACAATTAACTGGTAGCCATGAGGTAATCCCACTTTACTTAACACAATTTGAAAGCCATGACCTTCAATATTTTTTATCACTATTTCATGCCTGAAATTCGGGGTATGATAAATTATTGATTCATTTTTTATTCCACAGATATGTATTGAGTACCTATTATATGTGAGGCCGCTTCTTAGCAATTAAGTGATGAGCAAATGAGCAAGATAGACAAGATCCCTCCTGTCATGGGATTTCCATTATAGTGGGACATGGAGGCATAAATAAAACAATAAGCACTGTGCAAACAAGTAAAATGAAGTCATATTGAGTGACTGGGTTGCTGTTTTTAAAAGGTGAAATGTAGGAAATGGGAGAGCTGGGACCCTGGATTTAAAGTGTTTGGCTTTGATTTCTGGCTTAACATCTATTTGTAGCATAAGCATTATCAGATTACTTAGCATAACTCTCTTTGCCTCAGTGTTCATGGCTATAAATAAAGTGAGAAAAATAAGAATACCTATCTATGAAGTTTTTGTGAAGATCAAGAGAAATGCAGAAAGCACTTGGAATAGTCCCAAGACATAGTAAGATACAAAAACAAAACAAAACAAAACAAAACAAAAGAACACATAATACCTGCTGCTTTAAGATTGAACGAGCAGAGGTCATGTTTCAGCTGATTCCTTGTCTCAGAGCAGATGCAGTACTGTCATCTTCTGTGACCTCACAGTTGAATGTCAGAGATGCGACTCTCTTATTCATTAGGTTTATTTTTTAAAATAAGTGATTTTTAATTAATATAAATATGAGTGTAAATTCACATTTACATATTAACTTTTAAATTTTAAATGCCATTTGAAACAAGATTTAGAAACATTAAGACATAGGCAAAAATTGTGCACCCAATCGGCTGCTTCAGTGACTTCTCCTAGACTTTTTGTGATTTTACTCGCTTTCCCTTCCCCTTCATAAAAACTTCCCTGGCTTGGGACTTCAGGGTTCAGACAGCTTAGTTATTTTCTAGTCTTTTATAGGAATCTTTCAAATAAGCCACACTTCAAGAATGTGTTCATTTTGCTTTAAAAATGTGTCTGTTTAGTGATTGTTCCCACTATTAGAAAACTGAGGGTTTCTTTGTCCCTTCAGACATCAAGCCTATTTCAGTTTATACTAACATCTTAATTAACACCCCAATTCATGACCATATTCTGAGTGGCCAGATGAGGCCTGGAGTAGAGAAAGTCTCCCGTGGGGGTCCTCCTGAAGGCTTTGGAAGTGCTACTTCTTCATGACTGCCCCTGATTGAAGTCCTCCCAAGTGTTTCTACTGAGTGCTCTTCCTCCCACCATTCTGAACAACCCTTTCAGCTTTGTTTTCTTCTGTCTGATGGTGGCTCTCCGCCCCCTCTTTGGAGAGTGCTTGATTAAAATGAAATAAGTCTTGCTTCTGTCATTTCTGCACTTTGTGTACAATTTTGCTGGCAACTTTAAAAACAACTTTTTCTAAATTTAAATTTAGCTTTTTATACTTTTTTAAAACTAGAATAACCATGATAACTTTTTTTAAAAACTGCAAAATTTCCCCTCAAGAGTAACACATTTTGTTTCTAAGCTCCTCCTACACTTTTATTTAATAAGCTGCTTCATTGGCTTTTTTCCTGTCTTCAAGCATTCTCCCAACACAGTCCTCAGAAGATTTCTACTGATATTAAAATAACTTATCTAATATCTTCAGTAGTTTAATATTTAATGAGCACCTGCTGTATACAAAGTATATCACCAAGAACTATGGGGAATTCAACAATATATAAACCTCACGAAATAAGGCTTAAAATCTGTTTTAGCTCAAATTTTTGTTAAAATAAAATCTAGGCTTCTTATGCCTTTGTGAATCTAATTTAATGATACTCAGTGAAATACTATTATAATGGTAAGTAACCACATATTTTATAAGACCTTGTTACAAGGAAAGAATGGAAAATAATATGTGAAAAATATTAGAGCACTAAGAAAGTTAAAGCTAAATTGAGAGTCTTTGGGCTGTTTTAAAAAATACACATGCTGCTGTATCCACGTGGATATATACCCCTCTCTGTCCTCAAGGAATCTTATATCATCTAGTTCTAGAGACAGGACATTAATACAAACAACATGAAAGGCAGTCGGGAAATCCCTGACTTCCAGGAGCCTATTATGTCCCAACCAGCAGCTACATGGGCTTCTATTCCTTTTCCTCTTCTGACCCCTTGGGATACTATTGCTATTTAGTGTTATATAAAATGGGTAATTTTCAAATAGCAATGTTATTTATCTTCTCTACATCTTTTACCAAATAGTGAGAGCAAGATCAAAAGAAAATTGTATGTTTTATCTTAATGGATTGAAATAACAAGTTAACAATTATTATCTTGGTTAGCTTGGGCTGCTCTATTTTACCATAAAGTAGGTAGTTTATAAACAACAGAAATTTATCTCTTGCAGCTCTGGAGCTGGATCAGGGCACCCACATAGCCAGGTTATGTGTCTGGTGAGAGCCTGTTTCCTGGTTCATACAGGGCCATATTCTTGCTATGTCTTCACATGGCAAAGAGGAGCAAGCTCTCTCAGAACTCTAACAAGGACATGACCTCATCCAATGCTAATTACCTTCCAAAGGTTTCAACATTTGAATTTTAGGGAAATAAAAACATTCGATTTGTAACCGTTATGCATTTCTGATTTGAGTACAAATATATGAGAATAGCAATGATACTGTACTTCTGCCTTCTAATTAGAGACCACACACCTTTACAACATTGTTTCTTTAACGCAATATGATACTAGCTATCATGCTTACCCATCCCAGAAATTGATTCCTTGTAATCCTTGCTGATCTAATATTGCTGAAGCATCCTTTTACCCCTGCCTTATCCATCAACTAAGCTATATCATTATTTGCAAATAAGGCTGTTGGTTTACCTATTAGTTTTTCTTTCAGCCCTCCTCAATTTCTCTTTTAACATTCAAGTCACTAAAAATTTACATTAATTTATATTAATTTCACTGTCATTCTCCTTTCCCACAATTCAATGTGGTCTTGTTATATTGTACATAGTTTATTGTTAACATACTAGTGGCCTGGTGCATGAAATTCATGCACATTAAAAGGGGATTAATTAGAGGAAATAATTTAATATTGCTATTTGCCCTTTCTCTGTAATAGAAGTGTCAGAGATGAAAGAAAATTAGTAAAATGTATATGAAAACCTTTCTCCTGCCAGAGTCCAGGGTGCACCACAGGACCCAGAGTCAAGTCCCCGCCCACCCACATGCGCCTCAAAACTGCATGAGACCCAGACTCAGCTGGCCCCCGCCCCCATTGGGCTAGATCCAGACTTGGCCAGTCCCACCCTTGTCAAGCCCTGCTGGGCAGGGGATGTAGCCTCAGGTCCCCTGGCCCAGCACCAGGATGTGGGGCATGGCCTGAGGTCCCCCAGCCCAGACCGGGGCTGGGGGAGTGCCTTGAGGTCCCCTGTCAAGCCCTGTCAGGCAAGGGTGTGCAGCCTCAGGTCCCCCATCAAGCCCTGCTGGGCAGGGGGCATGGCCTGAGTTCCCCCGACCCAGCACTGGGGGTGCACCTTGAGGTCCCCCATCAACCCCCGCTGGGTGGGGAGCACAGCCTGAGGTCCCCTTTCAAGCCCGGCAGGCAGGGGAGTGCAGTCTCAGGTCCCCTGGCCTGGTGCTGGGACAGAGGGCGTGGCCTAAAGTCCCCTGTCAAGCCCCACCTGGTGGGGGGCGCAGCCTGAGGTCCCTTAGCCCAAAACTAGGATGGGAAGCACACCTTGAATCCCCCATCAAGCCCCACTGGGCAGGGGGTGTGGCCTCAGGTCCCCTGGCCTGGCGCCGGGGTAGGGGGTGAGGCTTGAGGTCCCCTGTCAAGCCCTGCTGGGTTGGGGGCATGGCCTGAGGTCCCCCAGCCTGGTGCCAGGGCAGGAGGTGTGGCCTGAGGTCCCCTGTCAAGCCCAGCCAGGCAGAGGGGCACAGCCTCAGGTCCCCTGACCCAGTGCTGGGGTGGGAGGTGCAGTCTGAGGTTCCCTGGCCTGGTGCTGGGGTGGAGGGTGTGGCCTGAGTTCCCCCAACCCAGTACTGGGGGTGCACCTTGAGGTCCTCTGTCAAGCCCCGCTGGGTCGGGGCCACGACCTGAGGTCCCCTGGCAAGCCCAACCAGGCAGGGGGGCACAGCCTCAGGTCCCTGGCCTGATGCTGGGGTGGGAGGTCACGGCCTGAGGTCCCCTGTCAAACCCCATGGGGGTGGGGGCGGGTATAGCCTCAGGTCCCTGCTGATTGCTTGTTAAGGCTCCTTATGGGAACTTGGCCTCAGCTGTGGGTGCAGCCATCTTTGTGATGGAGTGATGGTCAATTAGCATATTCCCTCTTTATTAGATAGGTTATTTGCCTTTCAGTGTGGGCCATCTAATTTCCTCTCCTCCTCCTCCTTCTCCTTCTTCTTCTTTCTCTTCTCATCCTCAGGGTCTTAACTTTATTTACTCATCCTCACTTCTGTTGCATATGACCCCTCCTTGATAAAGTTCCACAATAAATCCCCTTACTTGCCATAACTAGCAACCACCCTTCCTTCTTCCCTCCTGTTCTCCTTGCTGCTGCTGGTTCCCCTTCTCTACCCACACACATGTGTCCCTAGTCTCTCCTCTCTCTAATCTGTCTTCTGTTTTGTCACACAATGTCTTGCTTTGAAACAAAATTGATCATGTCAATAAGTCCTCTTTAAAATTATTACCATTAAGCCCTAACAGGTTTGGCTTAGTGGATAGAGTGTCAGCCCACGGACTGAAGAGTCCCAGTTTTGATTCCAGTCAAGGGCACATGCCTGGGTTTCGGGCTTGATCCCCACTGTGGGGCATGCAGAAGGCAGCCAATCAATGATTCCCTCATCATTGATGTTTCTATCTCTCTCTCCCTCTCCCTTTCCTTTCTCTCTGAAATCAATAAAAACATATTAACAAAATAAAATAAAGTCACACTAAACCCACAATATTAAAAAAAAAATGTTACCATTAAGGCACAATCTGAGCACCCTAGCTTGGCATACAACTTCCTTCACCATCTTGTCTCCATCTTGATCTATCCCCTAATATTTCCTACTAGAGGCCCCATGCATGAAAATTCATGCAAGAGTAGGTCTTCCTTCCCCAGCTGCTGACACCGGCTTCCCTCCAGTACCCAGGACCCAGGATGGCTTCCCTCTGGCCCCAGTTTCATCAGGAAGGACATCCAGAATACCAGAATACGTCTGGTCTAATTAGCATATTACCCTTTTATTATTATAGATACTCCACTCATACTCAGTTCTTGCCACTCCTGTATGATATTCCTTGATGATCTCCCCACTCTTTCCCCAGTCTCTAGCATAGGCATATTCAAACTCAAATGTCTCGTTGCCAATGAAGTATCTCCTGACTTGCCCAGGGTTCCCTGCTTTTCTCTCTGCTCCTTTGCACTGCATTTATACTTCTCTCACAGCTGTTGTTGTCTCTCATAACCATCTGTTTATATATCTGCCCCATAATACAGACATGAATTTCTTGAAGGACAAGTCTTGTGCATTTTTTTTGTTTGTTCTGTTTTCTTAGTATCCATCACAGTGCCTGGTACTCAAACTTTACTATACGAGTAAATAAATATCAGGGAGTTATATAATAGATGTTAAAAAGACTTCTACTTAAATGGCTTAAGTAGAAGAAAAACTATGACTCTTAAAAATCTAAGCTCCATTTATCCAGAAAAGTAATTTATATGACTGTTCATGCTCCCATAATGCTAGAGAAAATAAGTGTTGTTATATTTTTCTTATGGTTGATATTTATCATCATAAGAATGGATGATGATTAGGTTATTCACAGAGCATTATTAAAAAACACACCCACTTATGCTATCATAGCTAAATGTTGGTTTTGGCAGAAGAACCCATAAAAAGAAAGTGTTTCTTTCCCCTGTGAACTCTTTTTAAAAAAAATTTTTTTTTCTTTTTCAATTACAGTTGACATACAGTATTATATTAGTTTTGGATATGCCATCCAGTGATTAGACATTTATATAACTTATGAAGTGATTACTCTGATAAATCTAGTACCCTTCTGACAACTTACATAGTTATTATAATATTATTGACTATATTCCCTATGCTGTACTTTACATCCCCATGACCATTCTGTAACTACAAAATTGTACTTTTTAATCCCTTCACCTTTTTCATCCGGTCTCCCCAACTCTCTTCCCATATGGCAACTGTCAAGATGTCCTCTCTATCTGAGTCTGAGTCTGTGTCTGTTCTGTTTGTTATTTTATTTTTATTATTTTTTTAGATTGCCATAATATTTGTCTATCTCTGTCTGACTTACTTCACTCAACACAATACACTCTAGGTCCATCCATGTTACCAATGGATGGACCTAGAGTGTATTGTGTTGAGTGAAATAAGTCAGACAGAGAAAGACAAATAAGTCAGACAGAGATAGAGAAATGACAGGATTTCATTCTTTTTTTATGGCTGAGTCATACTCCATTGTATATATGCACTGTTTCTTTATTTATTCATCTATTGATGGACACTTAGGTAGGTTGCTTCCATATCTTGGCTATTGTAAATAATGCTGCAGCAAACATGGAGATGCATATGTCTTTGTCATTTAGTGTTTTGGGTTTCTTTGTATAAATACCCAGAAATGGAATTGCTGGGTCCTTCTTTGTCTCTTATTATAGCCTTTGTTTAAAATGTGTTTTGTCTGGTATAAGTTTTGCTATCCCAGCTTCTTTTTATGTTTCTTTGTTTCCATTTTCATGAAATATCTTTTTCCATTCCTTTACATTCAGTCTCTTATAGGTCTTTTGATCTGAGGTTAATCTCTTGTAGGCAGCATATGTAATGGTCTTATTTTGTTAGTCATTCAGCTACTATATGTGCATTTTGATTAGATCATTTCATCCATTTGCATTTAAAATAATTGTTGATAGATATGTATTTATTGCCATTTTATTATTCCTAATTTTGATTCCTTCTTCTTCTTCTCCTTCTTCTTCTCCTTCTTCTTCTCCTTCTTCTTCTTCTTCTTCTTCTTCTTCTTCTTCTTCTTCTTCTTCTTCTTCTTCTTCTTCTTCTTCTTCTTTTCTTCTTCTTCTTCTTCACCCTTTAACAGTTTTTTAATACTGATTTGGTGGTGTTGAACTCTTAGGTTTTTTTTTTTCTTGTGTGGGAAGCACTTTATCTGCCCTTCAATAGCTTTGCTAGCTATAGTAATTTAGGTCCTTGCTTTTTATCACTTTGAATATTTCATCCCAATCCCTTCTGAACTGCAACATTTTTTATGAGAAATCAGCAGACAGTCTTATGAAAGCTCCCTTGTTGATAACTAACTGCCTTTCTCTTGTTACTTTTAAAATTCTCTCTTTGTCTGTAACCTTTGGCATTTTAAATGTGGTATGTCCTGGTGTGGGCCTCTTTTGGTTCATCTTATTTGGAACTCTCTGTGCTTCCTGGTCTTGTGTGTCTATTTCCTTCACCAAGTTAGGAAAGTTTTCTGTCATTATTTTTTCAAATAGGTTTTCAATTACTTGCTCTCTCTCTTTTTAGTCCAGCACCCCAGGATGCCATGTTGGTATGCTTGATGTTTTCCCAGAGGCTCCTTAAAGTGTCCTCATTTTTTAAAATTATTTTTTTCTTTTTGCTGTTCTGATTGTTTTCTGCTTCCTTATCTGCCAAATCGCTGATGTGATTCTGTTTTATCTACTCTATTATTGATTTATTCTCTGTTATATATTCTTCATTTCAGTTATCATTTTCTTCATATCTGGCTTTTGTGTTTTCTATCTCCAAATTACGGTTTCTGTGTCTTCGTTGAACTTATCACTAAGTTCATCTCCTCTTCCCCTAAGTTCATTGAACATTTTAATAAGCAGTGTTTAGATCTCTGCATCTGGTAGATATTTTGTTTCCATTTTATTTAGTTTTAGGGGGAGAGTTGTGTTCTGTTCTTTCATTTGTGGCATGTTTCTTTGTCTCCTCATTTTGGCTGACTTCCTGTGTTTGTTTCTATGTATTAGGTAGAGTTACTATATATCCCATTCCTGGTAGAGTGGCCTTATGTAGTAGGTGTCCTGTAGGGCCTAGTGGCACAGCCTCCCTGGGAACTACAGGTACAACCAGTGTGGGCTGTATACACCCTGCTGTTGTAGTTGAACCTCCACTGCTATTGACACAGCAATGGGAGGGATTTACCCCCAGGTACATTGGCTGCAGGGACTGGCCTGGACTACTGCTATGGATCTACAGTATAGGGGCCCACCCGATGGAGCAAGACTCCCTTCAGCACAGCTCTGGTGTTCACTGAGTCCACACCTTGAGTGTGTCACTCATGGAGGTAGTTGTGTGGTGCTTCAGTGTGGTCTGAAGCTGTCTCCCAGGTGCACTGGTTCTGGGGCTTCCCGTGAGGTACAGGCCAAGGTCAGCTGCTGCCTATACCCTGCCCAGGGCCACCTGGCATGAGCTATAGAGTGATCTGAAGATGGCTGCTACTTCTGCTGGACTGAGAGAAGCCAAACTGCAACCCAAGGAGAGTTACCACTTAGCAAGAGATATGGGGTACACAGAGGCTAGATGCTGCTTGTTTGAGAAATTTTTTAAAAGTTTGAAGCATGAATCAAGACAGGCCGTTTTATGGAAAAACCTCTGGAAATGGCTTGTGTGGGCTGGCTAGTTGTGTGCGATGGGGTCTCAGGGAATCACTCAGGGTAAACACTATTAGTTAGGTTGACAAAGACTCAGATATGGGACCTGTCTGCAGGCTCTGTCAGGGAAGGCTCAGCAAATGAACAATGGTTTTTGTGAGCATTTCTGTCTGGAAGAAAGCTACCCCTCCAGCTCTCACTCTGATGCCAGGACAATTCAATTCCTCTCCATATGTCCCTGGTGCCTTTCAAAATGCTGGCTTACCACTAGAGCTCACAGAGAATAAGTTTGAGTAAGTCTGTGCTTTGGCCTTTTAAAAAGAACTCCTTGGACTTCAGTAGCCTTCTTTCTCACTCAGCCATAATCCCACTGGTTTTCCATAGCCAGATGTTAGGGCGACTTCTCTTCCTGGCACTAGAATACTGGGTTGGGGGTTTGGGTGTGGTGCTGGGACCCCTTGCTCCTCAGGTAGAACCTCCACAGCTGAGATAACCTTCCTGATTTTTAACTGCCACACTTGGGTATGGGACTGGCCTGTTCTGTATCTCTGCCCTCCCTACCAGTCTCTATGGGACTTGTTCTTTATATCCTTAGTTATAGGACTTCTGTTCAGCTAGATTTCAGGTAATTCTTAATGATGGTTGTTCTGTAGTTTAGTTGTAATTTTGATGTGGTTGTGGGAGGAGGTGAGTACTCAGTTTAGCTCCTTTATCATCTTGACTGAAAACTTTTGTGTATGATTTTTTTGGGGGATGGTGGGGGGCTGAAGAATCCAATTTATTTGAAGAACTCAGTGTCTGGTAGTCTTTAAAAATGTGATATGTATCACTAGACAAGACCACAGTGAGGTTTGATTATATCACACAAATAAATGTCCTTATGCTTTTCACAATATATTTTAAAGTTAATTTAATTCTCATCTTGGTATTAGAAAAGATCAGTATTTTTTTCATGTTATGGATGGTATGTATACATAACATTTTCAGTGGCTTTTCTGTTTAAATTTTCTCTAGTTGCTATATAAAAAAGCAAAACAAATAAAAACTTTTAGAGTCATAAAATCAATTCATTTCCATATCAGATTTATTCTCAAGTGACAAAAACCACATATTAGACTTTGTACATCAACCACATTTGCCTTGATCCCAGTTGTTAATATCGTTCTTATATGCAGGTAACACACGTTTTCTTTGCATCCAATTTATTAAGAACTTACTATTGAGGTGTCATGCATTAAACATGTAAAACTTATTATGTTGCATATTATCTCTTATACCCACTGTGTTTATTAGTGGGTATAAAAATAATTTATTTTGCAAAATTACAAAATAAAACTGAATCTCTTTATAGAAATTATGCATTGTAATTGCCAGTATAGTCATAAAAAAAGTAGAAGACATGATTTTTAACCAATACTGACAAAAACTTTTTTTAATTTGAATATTTCATTAATAATATTCAGAAAAGTTTACTAAATACCATAGACTTGTAAATATAGCCTTATATATTTCTTTACTAATGCTATTGTGAACTATTATTGATTTTATAACTCATTTCTCTTAACTAATTTGTGGCAAGATAAGATTAAAAATCTTATAAAGATAATTTATCAAGCAAATTATTCAAGAAAAATGTTTGTCTTGCTAGATTTTTATCTAAATAAAATTAAATTAAGAATAAAATAAATTAATAAAATATTAGATTTAAATAAATTATTTAATTCTATTTAGTTAAATTATAAATTGATAGTTTTATTCAACTGATTTTTAAAGTGGTTTAATATGCTACATTTTTATTTTGGGCAGGAACTGATTCCAGAGTTCTATTACCTACCAGAGATGTTTGTCAACAGTAATGGATATAGTCTTGGAGTCAGAGAAGATGAAGTGGTGATAAATAATGTTGATCTTCCCCCTTGGGCAAAAAAACCTGAAGACTTTGTAAGGATCAACAGGATGGTAAGAGAGATTTTGTTTTTGCTTCAGCAGTCACCAAAAAATAGAAATACTCTGTAGTTTTGTTTTGTTTCTAACTATTAACAAATTGTCATTTAACATTTATGAGTATAAAGTTAAAAATTTAAGAGGAAAAATAAAACATTTTACTGTTGTTTTTTGACACCATTCTCTATTGTAGAGTGGATATTCCTTTCATAGGACTAATAAAGGAATGCTAACTTAGTTATATTTGCTCTCTTAGGAGAAGACAATCAGATGAGCATCTGTTGACTAATATAACATATTCTAAAATGCTTAAAATAAATTCCCACTCCTTATTTTTCTCTACTGACTAAATATGCTTTCTTTTTCACGCATAAATTATTCAAAACAAAATAATTTAATTTAGAACATATTTATATGGAGAAAATTATAAGCTGTGAAACATAGCTTACAGTGTAATATGCTGACTTTTTAAGAGAACACCCATCTAGAAACCATTCTTTGGGAAAATGTCATTACTTTTTAAATCTTTATGATAGATGCCTAGGTGTTCAAATAAAAACATGTAATAATCTAAATGACTTTAATATGTTTTTAAGTCAGGTCCAAACTAGTCACTTAGGCAAACAAAGTAGCCAAAAATTGTTGGATCACTTTTTCTGTGCTTATTCTGTTGAATTCAATTAATTGAACAAAAGTTTTCATGTGGGTGCTAATTATTAATAAGTGCAAATAGGTGTATTGGGAAGAGTATGAATTAGAGTTTAGAAATTTTCTGCTCTTGAATCTGATCTCTGCAATTTACTAGTTTCATTGTCATGGGTAATTGAAAATATCTCTGTCCCTCACATTTCTCATCTGTAAAATGGTGATACCTTATTAAAAACCATTATTTATCATAAAATTCATTTGCTTTCAGCATGCAATTTAATGATTTTTAATAAATTTAGTAATGTGACCATCACTACAATCTAATTTTAGAACATTTCCATCACCTCAAAGATCCCATGCTCACCTCAAGCCCCAGGCAAGCATTAATCTACTTTCTATCTTAATAGGTTTGTCTTTTCTGGTCATTTTATGAAAATAGAACCATACAATATGTGTTCTTTTGTGTTTGATTTCTTTCACTTAGCATATTAATATGATTCATCTGTGTCTTAATGAATATCAGTACCTTTTTCTCTTTTTGCATTGTAGTGTTCCATTGTATGGATAAACCATATTTTGTTTATCCATTTATCAGGTGATGAACACTTGGGTTGTTTACACTTTTGGGTTATTATGCATACTACATTCACATATGGATATCTATATGGACATATGTTTCATTGCTACCTAGTGATGGAATAGGTGACTTGTATGGTAAATTTATATTTAACATTTAAGGAAATTGCTTAACTGTCTTGCAAAGTGACTATAGCACCTTACATTCCCACTATCAATGTATGATGATGGCTCTAGTTCCTCTATATCTTCATGACTGTTTTTTGTTGTTGTTTTTATAGCCATATAGTGGGTATGAAGTAATATCTCATTATAGTTTTAGTTTGCATTTCATTAGTGACTAATGATGTTTGAGCATCTCTTCATGTGTTTTCTGGATGTTTGAGCATCTCTTCATGTGTTTTTTGGATATATTTTAATAAAACTTTAATTCATGATTCATTATAGATACAACGTTTGTGTTCTTCATTACTAAAAGAAGTTCATATGCCCTTTACTAATGATATGCCTAATTGAAAAGGAAAAGGCAGTTGTGCTTCTAAAAAATCCCCAGAGTAGCATCGGACAAAGAATTTTGTGAATGGCAGAGAAAAATAATAATTATTATGGGTGAGAAATCATCAAATAATTATTATTAATATGAACTAGATAAACAAGACCATACACTCTTGAAAAAACCTGCAGAAAATTCACAATGCTTCATTCATCTAGTATGTTAGAAGGTAATGCAATCCAACTAAATAAACTTTTCAAATAAGAGAAGTTTCTGTATTTTTATAGCTACGTGAGAACTTTCAGAAATATTGTTATAGTTATTTTTCTAAAATTTATTACTATTGGTTCTCTAACCTCTGATGCAAAAGATTGAACTTCTTTTTCTTAACACAAGTACCCATTATTATTCCATGAAGTGATATCATCCTATATCTATTGTTTTTCTATTATTCTTCTTTAGATTGTCAGCTATCATCACACTTTCCTTTATAGCCAGACTATTAGAATTTGTTGCTCATAATCTCCTCTAGTCTACAAAATCAGATAATCAATTTCATCAAGGCCTTATGATAAATAAGAGTCTGTCAAGCGCTAATGGAAGCCCTAGAAGAAATGTAAATTTTGTAGCTTGGGTAGAGAGTGACAATCTTCTACCTCAGGTTTCATTGATCAATTCCAGGTTTGGGAGTTGTGTACTGAAACATAAAATGACAAAGTCTTACCATTAGTAAGTGGACTGTTTCTATAAACAGTGTCAAATTTATACATTTTCTTACATATAAACAGGTAGCTATGTGCCTGGCCTAGAATACTCTCCTTGGTGCCCTTGCCTACAATTTTTTTCTCTCTATCTTCCTCATTCTAAGACTTACTGCTAGCAACTGCTGCAAATCAGGATGGAAACCCTAATCTTAGTCACCATACCCTATGATCCAAGGATGGTCTTGAGCCAACTCAATATTAACGTTAACCAAGATTAGATAATGGCACTGATAGTGCTTGGGGCCTATGCCATTTTTTGAGTGTTTATTCTTAGTCGTATATTGTACTAGAGTTTCAGGTACATTCTCAAAAAATTTTTTGAAATAATTATCATCCTGAAACCTAGTGAGGTAAATTACCTTGACAAATATCACCTAATTTTCAAAATAATAGTGAGTGTTCTTATCCATAGTCTCTGGGATAGAGGAAATGGTGGCTTGAGGAGCTGTATAAAGGGAGAAGGGAGTGGAGAAGGTAAGGAAACATGTCTTGTAATCAGAAGCCAGGACCTTGAGCCTTGAGGTCAGAAAAAGAAAAGTAAGAGATGAGTGGAAATTCATACCATTGTATGGTGTAAGAAGGTGGTTATAATTTCTTTTTTTTTTTTTGCTTATTATCTGTCCAGTTTTCCCAACAACATCTATTGAACAGACTATCTTACCCCATTGTATGTTTGTGCCTCCTTTGTCAAATATTAATTGACCATAGAGGTGTGGTTTTATTTCTGGGTTTTATATCTGTTCCATGCCAGTCTTGTCTATTTTTATGCCAATACCATGTTGTTTTGATTTCCATGGCCTGTAGTATAGTTTGATAGCAGGTTGCATGATTCCTCCAACTTTGTTCTTTTTTCTCAAGGTTGCTGTGGCAATTTGGGGTCTTTTGTGGTTCCATATAAATTTTTGGAATATTTATTATAGTTCTGTGAAGTATGCCCTTGGTACCTTGATAGTTTACAGATTGCTTTGGGTAGTATGGACATTTTAATGATGTTCACTTTTCCTACTTATGAACATGGAATATCTCCCACTTATTTGTACCTTCTTCATTTTCTTTCTTCAGCGTCTTATAATTTTCCGAGTATAGATCTTTTATGTATGTGGTTAAATTTATTCCTAGGTAAATTTTTATGCAATTGTAAATGGGATTGTTTTCTTATTTTCCTTTCTGATAGTTCATTATTTATGTATAAAAATGCACTTGATTTCTGTTCATTATTGGTATATAAAAATGTAATTGATTTCTAGGTATTTATTTTGTACCCTGCTACTTTACTGAATTCATTTATCAGTTCAATAGTTTTTGGTGAAATATTTAGGATTCTCTATATACAGTATATCATCTGCTACAATTCACTTTTAATCTGTGACACTCTGGCCTATCTCATTATTCATATGATCACATATGAATCACATAAAGTTTTACATAAAACTTTTTAATAAAAATCTCTCTTCTTAGGAATACCTGATTCTCACCAAATTGTTTCATATTATTTGGGTTTTAAGAGAATCCTAGGTTACTTATTGAAAGATGAAAGATACATCCTGAGAAATAATAGCATGGTAAAAACAATTTAAACTTTATATTATTTGTTTATACCCCAGTGATCAGATCATCTATATATATAAAAGCCTATGTGACCGGTCTACTGAACGACCAGTCACTATGATGCGCACTGACCACCAGGGGGCAGATGCTCAATGCAGGAGCTGCTCCCTGGTGGTTAGTGCACTCCCCCAGCAGGAACACCGCTCAGCCAGAAGCCGGGCTCACAGCTGGCACTGGCAGGTGCAGCTGAGGCGGAGCAAACCTCTCCTGCCTCCGTGGCAGTGCTACTGAGCCGAGTGGCAGCAGCAGCAGGCACAGTAGGGCCAGGATGAGCGGGAGCAGCACCCAGCCTGGCTTGGGCTCCTCCCCAGCCACCTGCCGCTTTGTGCACTGCTACATCCCTCAGGGGATGTTGACTGCCGGTTTCAGCCAGATCCCTGAAGGGCTGAAACTGGCAGTCCAACATTCCCCGAGGGGTCCCGGATTGCAAGACAGCACAGGATAGGCTGAGGGACCCCACTGGTGCAAGAATCTGTGAAGCGGGATGCTAGTAATTTAATATGTGGTCACCCCAATAAATCCTGCACCCATCTAGCACCATACTTAGTTATTAGAATATTATTGACTATATTACCTACTCTACTTTACATCCCCATGACTATTCTGTAACAACCAATTTGTACTTCTTTATCCCTTCACATTTTTCACTCAGCCCCCAACCCCTCTCCCATCTATCAACCAACAAAAAGTTCCCTGTATCTATAAGTCTTTTTCTGTTCTGCTTCTTCATTTTGTTTGTACTAGTAGATTCAACTGTTGATAGATATGTATTCATTGCCATTGTATTAATCATATTTTTGGTCTTCTTTTCTTCTTTTTAAATAGTACCCTTTAACATTTCATATAATAGTGGTTTGGTGGTGATGAACTCCTTTAGCTTTTTCTTATCTGTGAAGCTCTTTATCTGCCCTTCAATTCTGGATGATAGCTTTGCTGGGTAGGGTAATCTTGGTTGTAGGCCCTTGCTTTTCATCATTTTGAATATTTCTTGCCACTCCCTTCTGGCCTGCAAAGTTTCTGTTGAGAAATCAGCTGACAGTATTATGGGAGTGTGTCGCTTATGGAGGTGATTGGGTGGTGGTGCTCAATGTGGTCTGAAGCTGTCCACTGGGTGCACTGGCCTTGGGGCCTCCCAGGAGGTGCACACTAAGGTCAGCCACTACCTGTGTGCTGCCCAAGGCTACCAGGCATAAACGACAAAGTGATCTGCAGATAGCTACTTCTTGTGCTGGTCTTGGAAGTGCCCAGGGAACGCCAAACTGTAAACCAAGGCCAGCTGCTGCTTGTGCTGGTCCTGGGCCCACTTAGCTAGAGGTACAGGGCTTGCTGAGGAATAGTGGCTTCATCAAAGGAATAGTGGCTTCTGCCAACACTTCTGTCTGGTAGAAACCTACCACACTAGCTCTCACCCTGATTTCAACAATTCATTTCTTCCTCATATGTCTCTGGTGCCCTTCAAGTGGCTGTCTCTGTGCTGGAGCTCAGAGAGTGTGAGTTTGAGTAAGTCTGTACACTGGCCCTTTAAGAGGAACTGCCTTGAACTCTAGCAGCCTCCATGTCACTCAGCCTTAATCCTCACTGGTTTTTATAGCCAGATGTTATGGACACTTCTTTTCCTGGCACTGGAACACAGGGCCAGGGAGCCTGGTGAGGGGCTGGGACCCCTCATTCCTCAGGGGGTATCCCCACAGTTGAGGTATCCCTCCTGATTTTTATCTGTCACATATGGGAGTGGGACTAGCTGTTCCACATCTCTGCCCCGCCTACCAGTCTCAATGTGGCTTCTTTTTTAATTTTATAGTTGTAGAAATTCCATTCAGCTGGATTTCAGGCAGTTCTGAAAGTTGGTTGTTCTGTATTTTAGTTGTAATTTTGATGTGGTTGTGGAAGGAAGCAAATACCACGTTTACCTATGCTGCCATCTTGGCCAGATGTCAAGCAATTTAAACTTTAAAGTAGATTTTCCCTCTTACTTTAAGAGAGAATAAAATATACCAATGCAAATTTTGACTAATAAATTATTTTTATTTATATTTGCTAAGAGTACTTCTATTGTGCATAAATAAAACATATTAAATAACTTACTCCTAATATTAACATAACCATTTCAAGACTAAGTTGTGTTCATATACCCCTTGCCTCTATCTTGTCTTGCTAACAGCTAAAGTACTGCTAGGAAAACTTTAAGGCCAATACTGTGCTTGTTTAAAATAAATCTTACCATTTAATATCACTGTAACAATGTATACAATGCACTGGGATCTATAAGGATTGCATCTCATATGGTGAAGTAACTGTCCCTCAAAGATTTGGTCCCACATATTAAAAAGATTTAAATTTAATAAATCTGACAAAAATATGAGATATAAATACTTGTGTTTCTATGAAATTACTAGAGGCCCAGTGCACGAAATTCGTGCATGGGGTGGGGGGGATGTCCCTCAGCCCAGCCTGCACCCTCTCCAATCTGGGACCCCTCTCACAATCCAGGACTGCTGGCTTCCAACTACTCACCTGCTTGTCTTCCTGATTGCCCCTAACTGCTTCTGCCTGCCAGCCTGATCACCCCCTAACCACTCCCCTGCCAGCCTGATTGATGCCTAACTGCTCCCCTGCCAGCCTGTTTGCCCCTAACTGCCTTCTCTTGCAGGCCTGGTATTCCCCAACTGCTCTCCCCTGCAGGCCTGGGTCCCCCCCCAACTGCCCTTCCCTGCAGACCCAGTCGCCCCCAACTTCCCTCTTCTGCCAGCCGGGTCACCCCTAACTGTCCTCCCCAGCAAGCTTGATTGCCCCAACTGCCCTCCCTTGCAGGCCTGGTCCCTCCCAACTGCCCTCCCCTGCTGGTCATCTTGTGGTGGCCATCTTGTGTCCACATGGGGGCAGGATCTTTGACCACATGGGGGCAGCCATCTTGTGTGTTGGAGTGATGGTCAATCTGCATATTACTCTTTTATTAGATAGGATAGAGGCCTGGTGCATGGGTGGGGGCCAACTGGTTTGCCCCGAAGGGTGTCCCTTCAGGTGGGGGTTCCCTTGAAGTGTGGGGCGGCGTGGGCAAGGGGCCTGTGGTGGTTTGCAGGCCGGCCACGCCCTCCCGGTGACCCAAGTGGAGGCCCTGGGGTCTGGGATTTATATATCTTCTGCAATTGAAACTTTGTAGCCTGGAGTGGAGTCAAGCCTTCTGCTTGCTCTCTGGCAGCAGCCATTTCTGTTGGGATTTATGTATCTTCTATTATTGAAACTTTGTAGCCTTAAGCAGAGGCCAAAGCAGGCCAGGGCTGCAGAAGCGGAGGCCAAAGCAGGCCAGGGCTGCAAAGCAGGCCAGGGCTTCCTCCATCGCCTAGGTCAACCTTAGACTCCTGCTCTCTCCAGCTCTGTGGCTGCTGCCATTTCTGTTGGGATTTATTTATCTTCTATAATTGAAACTTTGTAGCATTGAGTAGAGGCCTGGGCCAGCAAGGGCAGGCGGAAAGCTTGGCTTCCTCCATTGCCAGGGAAACCCAAGCCTCCCTCCTGCTCTCTGTGGCCACAGCCATCTTGGTTGGGTTTATTTGCATATTCGCTCCTGATTGGCTGGTAGTTGTGGCTTGTGGGCAAGGCTTGTGGGTGTAGTGGAGATGCAGTCAATTTGCATATTACTCTTTTATTAGATAGGATCATAAAACATTTTCAGAAATGAACTGTACATTTTTGTTATGAGTAATAAGTTCTAACTTGTATTTGTGAAGAAATGAAAGTAAAGCACTGGAATTTTTCTCTCTTCTAAACCAAATTCCTGTTCCTGTTATATTATAGTCATTAAGGAATCTAATAAGACTTGTGAACTAAATCTTTATGCCATGGAGTGAAAGGTTTTCACAGAATTCTGCATATTTAGGGAAATCAAATTGCACCCGTCTTGGTTCTCCACAGCACTGGTGTAGCGCCAGGTTGAATCGATCATATGTAGTGAGTGCCTTGCTAGTGTAAAGGTGGCTTGAGAAGTGGTTATTCATCTGCTTCTTTCCCTTGGTTTTCCTTGACGGATTATACAGACTAGAAAGGAAATGTTTTACATCTATAGCAGCCATTCTTGGCTGCATCAGAGTTAGAGCTGAAGGACAAACAACTGATTTGGGAACAGTCGTAAGCAACAGAGCTATGAAAAGACAAAATATAGCTGTGTGTCTACAGCTGCTTTCCTGTCTCAGCATCTCCTATACTGCTTTTCTTCACCTTGAAGTGTTTCTTTGCTGTACTCTGATCATAGTTTCCTTTTCTCCAACTTGTGGTCAGCTTTGCCATCATACTAATGGGAAATGATTAGACTGATGTCATTTTAGGTATCGGTGTTAAAACTAGAAAATTTAACAAATTATCTAACATATCTTATTTAATGCTGAAGAAATATTTATTTGATGAATATTTTTCTAATATGCAAAGTCTGGGTGGTATTATAAAATGTGAAAATATTTCCATTTTCCATGAATTTTCATTAATTACATGAACACATCTATTTTTATATTATTTTATAACATTATCAAAGTTTATTACTTTGATATTACTATTATATGACTGAGTAGTTCATATGGGATTTAGTTCTTATGGAATAGGTTTAGAGAATTGTGCTCTAGTACAGTTATAATTTGGATTAGGATATCTTCAGTTATTTGAAAGAATTCTTTGTAATAAGCCTAAAGTATAAAATCCCGAAGTGATGACATTCACAGTAGTAACAAACAGCCTTCATTTTTTTGTATGGACTAGTATTCTGTATCCACAAGCATTATTTTACACTGTCACTAAGGAATTCATGGTAAAGAATACAAAAATAATATGATGAAAAGGAATGGCATCATTGAGTATAGGCAATTAGGTTTCTTGTCTCCTGCCGGTGACTGAAAAGGCATCTGGTGCATTTGTAGAAGCCTTTACATGTCTACAGCTTCATTTTCTTTTCTCACATTTAAAAATGAAACCTACTTTGATTTTTAATGATGTATTTCTTTCAGTCTATTTTTTTAAAGTTATAAACAAAATATATAATTGGTTAGAGTTGTATATATTTATAATTACAGTGATAGGGATTGTATTTCACTGAAGAACTGTGAAATTCAAAATTTGATCTCATCTCATTAGAAAATCTGGAAAGGTGATATAGACACTTTAAGTAGACATTTCAATAAATCCTAAATGCATTTAGTTCACATATCAAGATTGGTTTAATTTATCCACACCAAGCTAGGTTAATTATGACCAACTCACTCATGAGACATTTATAAAGCACTGTGCTCAGTTCTAACATGATTATAATATGACTGCCTCATAAAGGACAGAAGTAGAAAGTACATCTGATAACATTACCCTAATGCTTGGTTCATCAATCATCTGCCCTTTTAAAAATTTATTTTAGAAAAAGGCCTTTCATGGATGTGCACTGATATCTCCACCAGCCCTCAGGCCACAGGTCCTGGTGCTTCAGGGCCAAATGCAAGATATTCTTAGTCTGCAGAGCAGATCCCCATGCACTGAGGCAGAGAAAGTAGAGTTGAATGTGGCTTTGCTCTTATTGTCTTACAATCTTTATAAGATTTTCATATTTTAAAGAAAAAGTTTCTTTTGTGATAGGTAAAAATTTGCACACAAAAGAAAGAATTTTTAAGCATAGTATAACAAGAATTTTTGGAAGTCTTCTGCAGAATCTTAAAATATTCAGATAGATACCTTGTGTGTGAGTGCCTGCTTTGCCACTTGTTTGCTACAACACCTTAGACAAAATAAGGCACTCTTCTCTCTTGGAGTGTCAGTGTTCTCCTTGTCTTTGAAACTGGGCACTGGTTAGTACCTAGACCTTTATTGAGAGCCAGCTCTGATAAGGCAAGATGGAAAACATAAGGAAGCATTGGACATGGATCCTATTCTAAATAAAGCTAGAATAGAACAATTCCTTCATTTATCTCAGTCATCCTGTATAATAAAGAGGTAATATGCAAATTAACCCTCACTCCCTCACAAGATGGCTGCCTATGAGGTCGGCAGAGGGGTTAGTGAGGGACGACCAAATGACTGAATAAGAAGGCTGTATGGGGTGACCAGGAAAGTGGGGGGGGAGGGGAGGCATGAGGGGCAACCAGGCCAGTGAGGGGGCAGTTAGGGGTGACCAGGCCAGCAGGGGGGGCAGTTGGGGGCAATTAAGCTGGCGGGGAGGCAGTGAGGGGCAACTAGGCTGGCAGGTGGGGGCAGTTGGGGTTGACCAGGCCAGCAAGGGGGGCAGTTAGGGGAGACCAGACCAGTAGGGGTGGCAGTAAGGGGTGACCAGACTGGTGGTGAGGGCCAGCTAGGAGCAACCAGACTGGCAGGGGGGGGCAGTTAGGGGTGATCAGGCCAGCATACAGAGACAGTGAGGGGTGGTCAGGCAGGCAGGCGGATGAGCAATTAGGAGCCAGAAGATCGAGCCTAATGTGGCAGTCAGACATCCCCCAAGGGGTCCAGGATTGGAGAGGGTACAAGCTGGGCTGAGGGGACCCCCCCTCATGCACAAATTTCATGCACTTGGCCTCTAGTCCTATCTAATAAAAGAGTAATATGCAAATTAACCATCACTCTGCTATACCCACAAGCCACGCCTGCCAGTCAATCAAGAGCGAGTATGCAAATTAACCTAATCAAGGTGGCTGCGGCCATGAAGCAAACAGGAGGCTTGGGTTTCTCCAGCAATGGAGGAAGCCAAGCTTTACACACACCCTGGTCAGCCCAGGCCTCCACTCAAGGCTACAAAGTTTCAATTATAGAAGATAAATAAATCCCAACAAAAATGGCTGCAGCCATGGAGCAAGCAGGAGGCTTGGCTCCGCTCAAGGCTACAAAGTTTCAATTATAGAAGATAAATAAATCCCAGATCCCAGGGCCACCACTTGGGTTGCCCGGCGGTGTGGCCAGCCTTCAAACCACCACAGGCCCCTCACCCAGGCTGCCCCACACCCCAAGAGAACCCCCAGCCTGATCCAGGACACCATTCAGGGCAAACCAGCAGGCTCCACCTGTGCACCAGGCCTCTATCCTATCGAATAAAAGAATAATATGCAAATTGACCATCACTCCAACACACAAGCCGGCTGCCCTCATGTGGACACAAGATGGCCACCACAAGATGGCCAGCAGGGGAGGGAAATTGGGGAGGGAACAGGCCTGCAAAGGAGGGAAGTTGGGGGTAATCAGGCTGGAGAGGAGGGAAGTTGGGGGTGACCAGGCCTCCAGGGAAGGGCAGTTGGGGGGACCTAGGCCTGCAGGGGAGGGCAAGTTAGGGGCAATCAGGCTAGCAGGGGAGTGGTTAGGGGGTGATCAGGCTGGCAGGCAAAAGTGATTAGGGGCAATCAGGAAGGCAGGCAGGTGAGCAGTTGGGAGGCAGAAGTCCTGGATTGTGAGAGGGATGTCTGACTGCCTGTTTAGCCCTGATCCTACCAGGATTCTACCCTGGTCACCCCCTAATCACTCCCTTGACAGCCTGATTGATACCTAACTGCTCCCCTGCCAGCCTTATTGCCCCTAACTGCCCTCACCTGCAGGCCTGGTCCCCCCCAACTGTACTTCCCTGCAGGCCCATTCGCCCCCAACTTCCCTCCTCTGCTAGCCTGGTCACCACTAACTTCCCTCCCCTGCAGGCTTGATCGCCCCCAACTGCCCTCCCTTGTAAGCCTGGTCCCTCCCAACTGCCCTACCTTGCTGGCCTGATCACCCACAACTGACCTCCCTTGCAGACCTGGTCCCTCCCAACTGCCCTCCCCTGCTGGCCATCTTGTGGTGGCCATCTTGTGTCCACATGGGGTCAGTCATCTTTGACCACATTGGGGCAGC
This sequence comes from Corynorhinus townsendii, assembly GCA_026230045.1. Classification (NCBI taxonomy): domain Eukaryota; kingdom Metazoa; phylum Chordata; class Mammalia; order Chiroptera; family Vespertilionidae; genus Corynorhinus; species Corynorhinus townsendii. The sequence continues at coordinate 103,473,510 of JAPDVU010000003.1, forward strand.
CATCTTTTGTGTTGGAGTGACAATCAATTTGCATATTATTCTTTTATTAGATATTAGGATTAGATAGGATAGAGGCCTGGTGTATGGGTGGGGGCCAGCTGGTTTGCCCTGAAGGGTGTCCCAGATCAGAGTGGGGGTTCCCTTGAGGTGTGGGGAGGCCTGGGTGAGGGGCCTGTGGTGGTTTGCAGGCTGGCCACACCCCCCGGCGACCCAAGCGGAGGCCCTGGTATCTGGGATTTATTTATCTTCTATAATTGAGACTTTGTAGCCTTGAGTCACCTAGTTCACTCTCACACATCCTTTAAGCCTTAATTCCAGTCGCACCTTCACAAGGAGGGGATCCTGACTGCCATCCTTGTTTTCCTGATCCCTTACTCCTGCTTGCTCCATGGCTGCAGCCATTTTTGTTGGGATTTATTTATCTTCTATAATTGAAACTTTGTAGCCTTAAGTGGAGGCCAAGGCAGGCAGGGCAGGTGGCAAGCTTTGCTTCCTCCATTGCCAGAGAAACCCAAGCCTCCTGCTCTGTCTGTGGCTGCAGCCATCTTGATTAGGTTAATTTGCATACTCGCTCCTGATTGGCTGGTGGGCGTGGCTTGTGGGTCTAGCAGAGGTATGGTCAATTTTCATATTACTCTTTTATTAGATAGGCTGTAAGCAGTGCTGTCCTCTCCTTAGTCCACAGGTCATTTGTGAGAATCCCAGGCACTGTGTGCATGTTTGTAGTGCACCAGTGAACAAAGATCCTGCTGTCACAGATTACTTTTGATCAAAGGTAGACAGACAATAAAGAGTAAATAAATAAGTAAAATATGTAGTATGCTAAAAGGTAATCAATACTATAGGGAAAAAGTAATAAGGGATCAGGAAAACAAGGATGGCAGTCAGGATCCTCTCCTTGTGAAGGTGTGACTGGAATTAAGACTTGAAGGATGTGGGAGAGTGAACTAGGTGACTCTTGGGCAAAGAGCATTGCAGGCAGAGGGACATTTGTAGCAGGGTCCAAGGGTTTAGCAAGGAAGCCGTTGGGTTTAGGTACAGTGGGCAGGAGGCACACAGGAGGAGGACTGAACCTGGAAAGCCATCGAAAGCACTTTGCATTTTTACTGTGACCAAAATGCAGTCATTGCAGCACTTTGAGCAAAAGAGTGCTGTGATCTTATTTATTTCCTTTTTCTTTTTAAAATAGCTTTATTGAGATAGAACTCACATACAATACAACTCATCCGTTTTCTTTATAATCACAGATACATGCAACCATCACAACAATTAATTACAAACATTTTCACACTACTAAGACACATTCTCATACCTTTTAGCTCTTCTTCACCCCCCAATCTGGAGCAGCCAGTAATCTGCTTTCTGTTTCTATAGATTTGTCTATTCTGGAGATTTCAAAAAAATTGGAATCATAATGCGTGGCCTTTTGTGACTGGCTTCACTTAACATAATGTTTTCAAGGTTCATTCCTATAGTACCAAAGTATCAGTACTTCATTCCTTTTTATCACTGAATAACATTCCACTGTATGAATATACCACATTTGGTTTATCAGTTTAACTAATATTTAGGTTGTTTCTACTTTTTGGCTATTGTGAGTAATGAATATTCTATGCTCATTATTATAAAACTAGTGGCCTGGTGCACACATTTGTGCACATTGAAAGTGAATTAATTAGAAGAAATATTTCAATATTGCTATTTGCCCTTTCTCTATAATAGAAGTGTCAGAGATGAAAGAAAATTAGTAAAATGTATATACAAATAATATATACATTTACTAATAAACAATAGCAACATGATATAACAACAAATACATGATATAAAAACAACAAAACATGACATACAAACAAAAAAAGGTTATAAAAAAACATTGATACAATGACTGATAAAGTGATTAAACTTATTATAATATGGTCCTGTATATCACATTAAAAGTAAAAACACTTTCAGAGTGCTTGGCTAATTTCCCTTGTGATGAAGTATTTACAACTTTAACTTTAATGTCACATGCTCTTCAAACTCGAGAGAAAGCAACATATAACTGACCATGTCCAAAATCAGGTTCAGGTAGGAATATTCTTACTTTGTATAGAGTTTGTCCTTGTGATTTATTAATAGTCATCACAAATGCTGGCATCATGGGAAACTGTCTTCTAATTAATTTAAACGGGGAGGCCACTGTCAGACGGGGACAAATCAATTCTTGGAATCAGAACAACCTCTCCCTATGCAGATCCTGTTAATACTTCAGCTTCAATAATGTTAGGTTGCAATCTTATGATAATAAATTTAGTACCATTACAAAGACCCCATTTACTATTATGATTTTTCAGTAGCAGGATGATTGCACCCACTTTCAATTTCGGCATTCCCGAAGGAGTAATACTATTAAGAAATTCTATGGGAAAATTTTCCTTTTTGGCATCATCTATTGAATCAATGAAATCATCACTCAAATATGTGAAAATCTCCATTGAGTATATCCAAAATTTCTTCATTTTACTTTTTGAATGTGCTCATTTTTTGGACAAAGAATCGCATGTTTAGATGTATTTTTAATATTATCTATAAATATACTATTTCCAAAGGTGGCTTCAATAATAGGTCCGTTACAAATCATTTCTTGAAGGATTTCAATAATATCCATTCCTAAATGAAAACTGCTATCAAGTTTGCCATCTCCAAGTTTTACTAACTATTCGCTATAAGCAGAACCCTCTGATCTCATATCTGTTTTAAGAGACAACTTTCTGAAACAGCCCCAAACATCACAGTACTTTAAACTTGTTTGTACTATGGTTGATCGCATAGCATGCGGTACAATACTGAGACATTGTAGAAAATCCCCTCTGAGAAGGAGAACTTTCCCACCAAATGCAACATTCAAATTCATAATTTCTCTTAGTAATTTGTCTATGGCGTTTATATCATGACTGGATGCCATGGTGCATTCATCAATAAACAAGAAGTTGGGCCTTTTTAATTGTTTTAGCAACTTCACTCTATATAGAGAGTCTAGAGATTGAAGTTTCATTTAATGGAATTGGAATTGGAATGTTTTCAAGGTTTATTCCTATAGTACCGAAGTATCGGTACTTCATTCCTTTTTATCACTGAATAACATTCCACTATATGAATATACCACATTTGGTTTATCAGTTTAACTAATTTTTAGGTTGTTTCTACTTTTTGTCTGCTGTGAGTAGTGAATATTCTATGCTCATTATTATAAAACAAGTGACCTGGTGCACGAATTTGTGCACATTATAAAGATATATTTTTCCACTACCACCTGGACCATCCAAGAAAAAGCATTTGGGGTGTACAGTTTGATCTTCGATGGCTGAAGTTATAGTCTGAAAGGCTGCCAACTGTTCATCATTCAGATAATTTATCAAAACCTCTGCCTGTTGTTGCTCGTACGATTCATCACATGTATTTGTATTTGTTAATAAAGGATAGTCTGGAAGTTTGAAATGTGAACATTTCATTCCATGCAATGTGAATACTTCTTGAATTTCCTTAAGGGCATGCATTTCACAGTTCACACAGGCACCTTCTCTTCGGTGTAATTTCCAACAGAAATCTTCAATAAAATAAGATTTATTCTCATCCCATAATTTGTCTGCATCAGAAGGACATCCAAACACGCATATATATGCAAAAAGTTGCCATAGTTGTTTGGGCATATTAAGGATGATTGCATCATCAATCGTATCTTTCCAGATAGTATTGTTGATTAATAATCCTCAATGTTTAGCAGCTTCACAAAATGTATCACAAATTACACCTCCTACAGTTTGCAGATCAGCAAAACTTATCACACCTTTTACATGCGGAAACAAGTCTAAGGTAATATCATTCTGGTTCTCTAAAGCTCACAGTGAACAGTCTACTGTGAATATAAAAAATAATATTTTATTCCCACTCTTTTGGTGTTTCCTCTACAAAGAATTATTGAACACATAATGTGGAATCTCCCAATAATAATAATTATGCACATCAGAGTCTTCTCTATTCATTAAGAACCAAGCCATCAAAGTTGAATTATGCCTTTTAGCCCTATCTATAACTTCAGCAAAATCATCGGTATGAAAATACAAATTTTGATCATTTGGCAAATGAATAGCTAATCTTGTGATTGCATGAGATTAGTCATGCATTCGCATTGCAAAAAGTCTCCAAGCAGCCTCAGGAGCACTCACATACCTTGAGGCAATGAAATCTTGTCCTTCGTCATGATTGATAACATTTTTTTCAGAAATTTGAATATTTGCACAATCATGCCCTTTATAGATGTATTTAAATAAATATTTGACACTTTTAATCGATGTGCAGACTTCAACGTTTATATGATAGTTATATTTAAGGCACAAATATGGGTTATAAGGGACAATCCAAGTGTTATAAACAACTTTGTTTCCAATAGACATGGTGCTACCAGATCTTTGTTTGTATTTGGGATATCCATCAATATTTCCAATGGTCACATTTTGAAATTCTTTTGGATATCCCTTTGAACATTTTCCATGTTCCATACATGGGCTATTTGGATTTTGTATGCCACATGGTCCATGTATATATTTGATTTTACACTTTGAAAAAGTCGAGGACCCTGGTCTACATCTGCCTTAATTATAGTTAATCTCATCTGTTCATAATTTGGATTCACTATCTAATATCAGTAATATGTGAGTGTGAAACAATCCGCATTTCTGAAATTCAATAATATGAATTTTAGCTATTACTTTGCCAAATAAATGGAATTTACACATATCATTTAAAAGAGCATTCAGAGATTAACCGAAGGACTTGTACGCATGCATATAAGCATAACCAGTGGATACAAGACACTGGGGGGCGGGGGAAGGAGACAGATGAAGGCATGTAGTGGGGGGTAGGGGATGCCGGGAGGAGGTCAATGGGGGGAAAAAAAGGAGACATATGTACTACTATTTGTAATACTTCAAACAATAAAATAAAATAAATATAAATAAATAAAAGAGCATTCAGCTTAATATTAAAAACTCTGGCTACCAAGTCAGGTCTGTTTTCAACTTTTTGCCAGCATTGTAAATTGTCTGTAATATCTACCCATTTTGGGTTGCGCATTATGGTTATGAATAAAAAGGGCTTGCCATACTTCGTTACAATTGCCATAGCATCCTGATATCGCTGCTGCATATTTCTGGGACTACCCTCAAAAGACGATGGGAGTATTATCGTTTTACCAATTGGCACATTGTCATTTTCAGATCTAGATTTGAGATAATTCATCAAACCACTATATTTTTCAACTCTTAAATTAGTTTGCTTTAATGAAATTTATCTGATTGGCTTCCATTTTTGAATATGAATTGACGGTATACTATTGAGTTAATTTTCCTGCATTTAAAATAGAATTGAACGTGTCCTGAACGGAGAGATGAAATCTATAATACTGCATTTGTGTGACTCGTGTCTTTACATTTCATCTAGTATTATTGTCGATTACACTGTCATCTCTGAGTCTTAATGCAATATTTGTTCCCCAGCCTTTTCACCATGTGGAAAAAGAATAGAATATGTCATTGCATCTAATGTAAGAAACAGGGTACTGATTTGTTTCATTTTAATGGCATTTGGATTATTGGGATCTGGTTTACAATGAATGATCAAGTCCCTTTCAAAAGGAGGTTCTCCATCTTCATTTCTGAATATGAAAGCAACCTCGGTTACACAGGGAGTATATCTACCTGGATCATTATTATGATTATATTTAATTGCCATTGTTACTTCTGTGGGAGCAATAGCTTTCACTGCTGCTTCAGATTGGGCTTCCTTTTCTACCTCATGTAGCATCTTGTATGATTTTGTTAATTTGTTTATTTCATGCATGAGGTTGTTGATGTTGACCATGAGTCTTTCTGAGCAACCTTGTTTTTCTGGCATTGTTAATCTTTTACTTGTCACTTTGGCTGTATGTAAAATATTGAGTTGAGCAAACATCCAAGAATCACCATCTGAAGGATGTAAAGTTCCAGTATGGTGATAAACTTGTCCGTATATTCTAAAATAGTATGGCTCATGTCCTGATGGTGATACAATATTTGCATCCATTGAAGCAAAAGCTAAAGAACTATTTATCGAACAAATATTTTCCATGAAATTTTTGCTGTCAGAATCTTCTATTAACATTAATTTTTTTAAATATGCTGGGTATTCTGGAAAATGTATATAATTTGGACAAACTTTATTTTTGCTACAACATCGAGTAAATTTTCCATCAGATGGATTTTCATAAGAGAAGTTTAGTGATAGGCAGAATTGACATGTAACAGTCATTCTACCACAGCTATGTTTGATAATTTCATCCTCATTTACTTTGCTGTGAAGGCAGTTCCTACCATTATTGGTAGTACTTGTCAATGGCTGTCCTTCAGACATATTCTGTCAATGATGCTGGCTTCTTTTGGCTTCAGAGGTATGTTGTGCCAATAGTTGGTCTTCAGACATATTCTGTCCTGATGCCAGCTTGGATGAATCAGGCTTCCTCCTCTCTCCTGTCAGGTTCCCTGGTGGGGCCGATTGGGGTGGGGCCAGCTGGGGAGAGGGGCTGCGGGAGATTGGGGGGAGCGACTGGCTGCCAGTGAGTGTGGGGCGGGGCAGACAGGTGTGCTGGAGGAGTTGCAAGCTGAAGGCCGTAGATGTGCACGTCCAGTCTTTGTGGCTCATCACTTGGGTTGGTGGCCTGCTCAATGGCTGCTGCTGAGACATGGGCCCGAGTCGGAAGGAGGTGGGGAGGGCACCCATCCCCGGCAGTGACACAGGAAGGGCCCACTGAGGAGCCCTTCTCCGGTTCATGGCCCCTGGTTGTGGTGGCATCTGCAGGCGATCCTGGGGATGCACTTGAGGTTGACACTCAAGTTCCTGTGTCCAGCCGGAATGGCATTTGCTCCCCAATCTTGCAAATGCTGTGCTTGAACTGAATATAAAAGTAGAAAGGCCAGTGTGGCCGAGCTGAATAAACTTCTGTGGGAGGCAACTGTGGTTGATCAGGGGACAGTGCCAGTCAGTGAGCGGCAGGCGCTGCCCCCCATCACCAGACCGCCGTCATTGCTGGTGGCTTCCCTCTGTGGGAGGCAACTCCTGCAGGCCAATTGGAGGACCCTTTTATTATATAGAATTATAATAATGTTATATTAGTACTATGATTATTATTATATAATGTTCATTCTATGAACATTCATGTACAAGTTTTATTTGACTATCCATTTCCAGTTCCTTTGTGCATATACCTAAGAGTGGAATTGAAAGGACTACTCTGGCTGTAGTGTTGGGAATGAACTGTGGAGGCACAGGGTAGAATCAGGCATATCTGTCAGAGGTCTGTAAGAGATGATGGTGGCTTAGAGTATGGTGGTAGCAGTAAAGGTAGTAGGAAATTAATTGATTTTGGATGTATTTTAAAGTTAGAGCCAACATTCTTCTATGCAGCTTGTTAGCAGTAACCATTTGCCCACACATTTCTCTAGTCTTACAGAGCTGGTAAGGATGGGGGGCAAGTGTGCAGAGTGGTGATAGCTGGAGCAGCAGAAATAGGCTTGCTAAATTTAATAATTTCCACTAGAAATGGGTTGGGGTGGAGGTTAGTGCCTATTTCCATTTTGAGTTCCAGCATAAATTCCAGCAGCAGTAAGAGACCAAGTCAACATGTTTATTTTCCATTAGATTGTCATTTCTTTTCCAGGATATGGAATGCTTACTCATCTGTATATCTTCTAGGTCCTATGTCTGACACATGGTAGGTGTTCAGTAATTTGGAGCTGGAGAGAGAGTAGATTATGTTCACCTTGTGTTTCTGGAGATTAGAAATTTGTTTTCTTTATCACGGTATCACTGAGTTCTAGAACACTACCCAGTACATAATCATTGCTCCATAATGAACGGATGAATAAAGAATGAATGTTTGTTCCCCATGAAATTCTCTTTTACCAGATGTTCTTACAGCTCACTTCCTCCTTGTAGTTTTTAACTGTCACAAACTCAAGGAAGCCTTCTCTCTGCACTGCCTCTAAATTAGCAGTCCCACCCCATACATACATACTCCTTAATTTTTTTCCTGCTTTTCTCTTTTCCTTAGCACATATCACCTTCTCACATACTCTGTATCTTATTAATTATCTTGAGTTTTGTCGGTCCCCCTCTGTAATGTAAACCCTCTGGCAGTGATTTTGCTGTCTTTTATTTACTGCTGTTATCCTAGGATCTAAAACAGTATCTGGCACATAGCAAATAATCATTATATGTTAAATGAATAAATTAGCTTTTTGCCACCCCCACTCTCACTTCTTGACATTTCTTTTCTTTTTTCTCATGACCAATACATCTTTCCCATTGCTTATTCAATCAATAAATATTTACTAAAAATTTATATTTAACACTAGGTTTGGAGCTATGGGACTTGCAAAAGAAGTATTAGATATGTCACATCCTACCCTCAAAATGCTTATATTCTAATTGAGGATACAGTATTGCAAGTTTAAAACAATTAAGTGCTAATTTGGAAAAACCCCAATCATTTTTATAGCACTTATAACATATATAAATCAATTTTCACAAGTAACTTTGTATACATTATCTTAATTACTATACTAAACAAGAGGGTATTGATGATGTGTCATGGAAATCCATGGAAGAATTCATAGACTGTGAGCTAGATAACTCAGGAAAAAAAAGACACCACCGTGGAGTTAAGAAGGGTGAATATGACCTGAAAAAGAAGCAGGAAAATGAAATGCTTTCATATTAAAGAGAAAGGCTCAAAGATTGAACCAACTGCTGTGTGACAGGGGCAGTTAGTTTTCTGTGCTCCTAGAGCCAAAGATACACTGTATATTAAGAAGTCCAGACAGAGAACCATGATGGTGGTGTAGGTAAACGAGGTACTCACTCTCTCCCACAATCACATCAAAATTACAACTAAACAGAACAATCATCATTCAGGACCACCTGAAATCTGACTGAATGGAAGTCTTACAACCAGAGAAGTAAAGAAGGAAGCACATTGAAACTGGTAGGAAGGGTGGAGTCACGGAAAGGGCTTGTCCAACACCCACATGTGGCATTTTTTTAATGGGAAGGGTATCTTGGTCTCCCATGAGGAGCAAGGAGTCCTAACCCCACACCAGAACTTTCAGCCCAAGGTTCCAATGCTGGGAAGAGAAGTCCCCATAACTTCAGGCTATAAAAACGAGCGGGGATTGTGGCTGTGTGATTTGGAGGCTGCTGGAGTCTCTGGTGTTCCTTTTAAAGGGTCAGCCTGCAGATACTTGAACTGCTGCCTTCTAAGCTCCAATGCTGTGTGTGTGTATGTGGGGATGGGGGGAGGTCCAGGGATATATGGGGAGGATCTGAATTATCTGGTATCAGAGCAAGAAATCAAGGGTGGCTTTCTCCAAGACAGAGGTACTCACAGGTTTCATTGTTCCTATGGTAAGATCTCCCCCGTTGCAGAGCTGAGTAGAAGGGCCATGTCAGAGTCTCCATCAAACTGGCCAACACTGTTTGCTCCACTCTGGTGATTCCCTCAGACCTAGCCCCATGTAATTTGCAGCCCCACCCAAACGGTTTCCAGTGGCTTTCCATGTGAATGGCCTGTCCTGGCTCAGGCTTCAGAATTCCCTCAAACAACCAGCAGCTGATGTTACCATGCCCCATACCACACAATAAGAGGCCTGAGGCCTGGCACTAGCAGCAGATGGCCTTGCTTCACAGCTTGACTTCTCTTGGGCATTTACAAACCCAATACAAGTAGCAACCATCTGCAGATCACTCTCTAGCTCCTGCCTGGTGGCTCCAGGTTAATAGCTGACTTTGCATCTCCTTAGAAGCCCCAGAACCAGTGCACCCAGGGGACAGCTTCAGACCATGCCAGATTACAACTCTATGTATCCATGAGCGATGCACACAAGGGGCAGACTCAGTGACAACCAAAGCCCCACTGAAGTAAATCCTGCTCCATAGGGGTGTCTCCTGCACGACAGCTCTTCTATTGTAGTTTCAGCTGGTCCTCACAGCCAATTGGACTGGACGTCAATTCCTCCCAATGACATCAATAGCAATCAAGGCTCAACTACAACAAAACTGTGCACACAGCCCACACAGGGGCACACCTACTGTGCCCAGCTCAGGTGACTGGGGAGGCTGCACCACTGAGCCCTACAGGGCACCTACTACACAAGGACACTCTACCAATTCCAGGAGACACAGCAGCTGTACCTAATACACAGAAGCAAATACAGGGAAACAGCCAAAATGCAGAGAAAAAGAAACATGTCACAAGTAAAAGAACCAAAGAAAGCTCCAGAAAAATAACTAAATGAAATGAAAGCAAGCAAACTGTTAGCTATAGAATTAAAAACAAAAGTTATAAGGATGCTCAAGGATCTTAATGAGAAATTCAAGGGGCTTAGTAAGAATTTGAAGGATCTTAGTGAGAATTTTAAGGAAATTAATAAGAACATCAAAGATATGAAAAAGGACCAGTCAGAAATGAAGAATACACTAACTGGAGTTAAGAATAATTTGCAGGGAACCAACAGTAGAATAGAAGATGCCAAGAATTATATCAGTGATTTGGAATATGAGGAATCAAAAAACACCCAATCAGAAGAAAAAAAAGAAAACAAAATTTAAAAAAAAAAGAAGATAGTGTAACAACTTCAAACATAGCAACATTCACATTGTGGAGGTGCCAGAAATAGAAGAGAGAGAGAGAGAAAGATATTGAAAATCTATTTAAAGAAATAATAACAGAAAATTTCCCTTATCTGCTGAAAGAAATAGACTTACAGGTCCAGGAAATACAGAGAGTCCCAAACAAGAGGAACCCAAAGAGGCTTACACTAAGACACATCACAATTAAAATGCCAAAGGTTAAAGACAAAGAGAGAATCTTAAAAGAAGCACAAATGAAGCACTTAGTTACCTACAAAGAAGCTCTCATAAGACTGTCAGCTGATTTCTCAACAGAAACTTTACAGCCCAGAAGGGTATGGCAAGAAGTATTCAAAGTGATGAATAGCAAGAACCTACAACTAAGATTACTCTACCCAGCAAAGCTATCACTTAGAATTGAAAGTCAGATAATGAGCTTCACAGATAAGTAAAAGCTAAAGGAGTTCATTACCACCAAACCAGTATTACATGAAATGTTGAAGGGTATTCATGAAAAAGATGAAGGAGAAGGAAGAAGAAGAAGAAGAAGAAGAAGAAGAAGAAGAAGAAGAAGAAGAAGAAGAAGAAGAAGAAGAAGAAGAAGAAGAAGGAGAAGGAGGAGGAGGAGGAGGAGGAGGAGGAGGAGGAGGAGGAGGAGGAGAAGAAGAAGAAGAAGAAGAAGAAGAAGGAGAAATATGAACAATAAAATGGCAATAAATACATATGTATCAATAATTGAATCTAAAAATCAAAATAAGTGAGCAAGGAATCTAATGAACAAAATAAACTGATCAATAAAATAGAATCAGAGGCATGGAAACATGGAACAGACTGTCTAATCTCAGAGGGAAGGGGGGAAGGGCAGGAAGAGATTAACCAAATAATTTATATGCATATTAGAGGCCTGGTGCATGAAATTCATGCACTCGGGGGGGGGGGGTCCCTTGCCCAGCCTTCACTCTCTCCAATCTGGGACCCTTTGGGGGATGTCCAACTGCCGGCAGTTGGACATCCCTCTCACAATCGGAATTGCTGTCTCCTAACTGCTCGCCTGCCTGCCTGATTGCCCCTAACTGCTTCTGCCTGCCAGCCTGATCACCCCCTAACCACTCCCCTGCCAGCCTGATTAACACCTAACTGCTCCCCTGCCAGCCCAATAGCCCCCAACTGCCCTCTCCTGATGGCCTGATCACCCCCAACTGCCCTCTGCTGGCCAATTTGGTTCTAATTGGTCGGTTTCTATGCCAGTCAACATCAAAAGTTCCACCTCTTAGGCAGCCATTGGCTCCTCACAGTTGACCCAGATTTGGTTCTGATTGGTCAGTTTCTATGCCAGTTAGCGTCAAAAGCTCCACCTCCTAGGCAGCCATTGGTTCCTCACACTTCACCCAGATTTGGTTCTGATTGGTTGGTTTCTATGCCAGTCAGCATCTCTGGGTCTATCAATGGGGCCTGATCAGAAAGGCGGGGCTGATCAGCAGCCCTGGTGGAGGCCTGGAGAGAAATGGAGGCACAGCTGCTGGAGAGAAAGAGAGAGGCAAGTGCTGATCAAAAGCTGCCACAGAGGCTATGGATCAGACCCTGATTCCCTCTTCAGGACTCTTTCCAGACCTGATTTGCAGCCCCTTCAGCAGTCAGGGCTGGGTTACTGTGCCTGCAGCCATAGCAGTCAGTGCTGGGTCATCACATCTGCAGCCATAGCAGTCAGCGCTGGGTCACCACAGCAACCCAGTGCTGACTGCAAGACTGACTTTCCAGTTGGTTGAGCCTCCAGTCATGATGGACCCAGGGTTTTTATATATTAGGATATGCATTACCCATGGACACTTAGGATGGTGAAGACCTAAGGTGGGGTGGGAACCGGGTGGAGAGAGGCAATGTGGGGAAAGGGGGTTATCTATAATATTCTCAACAATAAAGATTTTTAAAAAAAGAAGTCTTAAGAATAGTAAGGGAGGGTAGGATCAATGTTTGAGGAGTCAGTTAAAGTTTATACTAAGTGTGTTATGTTTGGAGGAACCTTGGAAGATTTAAATTAGAAGATTGCAGTATGAGCATGATTGTTTCAGAGGTCTGTTCCACAAGAAAGAGGTGCTGGATGAGAGAAAGAGGTCGAAGTCTGTTACATGTGGAGAGAGTGAGAGAGCTAAGACTTGGGTGTGCCAGTGGGAATGGAGTTATGTCTCTGTATTATATATCCAGTAAGCAATCAACTAATAGAATAAAATAAAGTAAAATGCCAGACATTTTGAAAGGAATAAATCAAGAAAGAGATTGAGGTTAATAAATCATTACCTAAATGTGATCATAGGAAAGTTGAAAAGTATCATTCAGATATTTTATAGATTTTCAAAAAATGAAATTATCGGAGGTCTAATTTCAAGTCCTTTTTTATAAATGAATATCCAATTGGTTTTAAGATCTTAGAAATCAGAGACATGCATCCAAAGAATGAATTCATCCACATATTTAGTTACAGCTGTAATGCAGAGAATTAGTTTTTATTGCTATACATAGTTAAAATTTAAGTAGCTAGTTCTACAGCTTTTTGCTGAAATTAGTGTGCTCTTAAAATGAATAAGAAATTGATAAATGAATATGTTAAGTGAGAGGCATGGTGAGCCACACATTGTCACTGCTCATGTCAGTTATAAACTGAACTCCATCCCTACATGACAAGTTACCTCTTGGGAGCTTATGATATCTTCTTAGGAAAAGAAAAGGCCTTCTTTTTTCTGACTCTTTATGAGCTCATTAACTCTCAGCAATTTCCCACCAGCTAGCAAACATCTAAAATTGCCAAGTGATTCCAAAACTGTATAATAACAGAGTTAATTTGTGGCAGAAGGAAGGCATTCCCTTTTTGTAGAGTTAATTTTTGTAGAGGTAAGTTTGCATATTTAGGCAGAAAAATATGTGTATATCAAAGTTTCTAATAAAACTGTTGTGTTTCAAACTAATGTTTCAAAATTAGGAATAAAATAATTGTAAAATAGCATTAAAATAGGCATTTCAACTTATCTTTAAACATGAACATGACTTTGTAAGAAATGCATTTAATATTAAATTTTATATTGTATAGGTAATGGAGCGAAGAGAAAGTTAAACATTTAAGAAAAAAATTTTCATTTACATTTATTAGAAGTTGTATTTTGCTATTTCTAGGAGCTTTAGATCAAATATAGATAAAATATAGGAGTGTAAAGAGCATATCTTGCTTATTTATATAGAATATTTGAAAGTAAGAAAAAAAGAGAGCTAAGTTTGTACATACTCTTAATTTTCTTTTCTTGACTAATTTCAGGCCTTGGAAAGTGAATTTGTTTCTTGCCAACTCCATCAGTGGATTGATCTTATATTTGGCTACAAGCAGAGAGGACCAGAAGCAGTTCGTGCTCTGAATGTTTTTCACTACTTGACGTACGAAGGCTCTATGAACCTGGATAGCATCACTGACCCTGTGCTCAGGGAGGTAGGTGTTCAGTCCCAGAATTAAAAAAAAAAAAATCTGTCATCCCTCAAACACACATGCGACTTTCCAGCTCTTTCTGTATAAACTTTCTTTCAACATAAATTTTCACAAAATATGTTTCAATCCTTGACAAATATGGAAAAATGAATGTTATATATCAAAACCAAATAATGAGATCTGCATGTTGTTCCTATATGAATTGCAGATATATATGATGAACTCAAATACCCTTATTTCATTTTACTGCAGCATCTTCATTAAAATGCTTAATGACTTATGTGTGTAATTAATGAAACCTAGTTGAATCCTTAAATACTAGGAGCTCAGTGCACAAATTCGTGCACCTTGAAAGGAACTGTGGGCCATGAGGCTGTGGTGGGCACAGGAGCAGGTCTTGACCCATCCTCCACACCCCCACGTGCTTCCTCCCACCATGGCCCTAGGTCCCCTCTCTGCCTGCAGCCCCGCTCCCGCCACTGCCACTCCCACCTGCTGATGGCACTGGCCCCTCTCGCACCCGCTGATGGTGCTGAGCGATTTGGGCCAGCACCAGCAGTGGGTGCGAGTGGTGGCTGCTGCCCTGATCACCCCTCAGGAGCAGGAGGAGGTAGAGAAGTCCTGAGGGGCTATCAGGGCTGGCAGCTGCTGCTCGCACCCGCTGACGGTGCCAAGTGATTGGGGGTGTGAAAGGTGGCTCCAGTGCTGGCAGCATGTGCAAGTGGGGCTGGTGCCAGTAGAAGGTGCAAGCACTGCGTGGGACTGTGTTGCACGGGAGCAAAGAATTTTCAGTAACCACCAGAGGCTTGCCCTGATGACAGCAACCAGCGCTCCGACTTGGTCTGGCGTGCCAGCTCACCAGCTCCACCATTCTGCCGCGGCCAACACCCACCATGTTCGGTGCTCTGCTGCCTGCTGCCAATGCCCTCCCCCTGGTGGTCAGCGCATCATAGCGACTGGTTGTTCTGCTGTTCAGTCTATTTGCGTATTAGGATTTTATATACAGGCAGTCCCCGGGTTACATTGGACTCGATGTACATCATTTTGTGTTTACGTCGCCATCCCTCATTTATTTATTAAAAAAAGTTCCATCATTTTGACGTATGTACATATGTGCTTTATGTTTTTTATTATTTATTTACCACAAGTAAAAGTCAGGAATTGCTATCTTTCTTTTAATTTTTTTTACTGTTTCACTTCATTACTACCATGTATGTGCTCCATGTGAGGGACATAGGTACTTATGTAGGTGAGTTCCCGACTTACGGAGAAAATCGCATTACGTTGTGCCATAAGAATGGATCTCCGACATAACCCGAAGTCCTACTGTATATAGATAGATAATAGTTCACATAAAAATAATCTTCCAGTTTTTTTTAATAAAAGCAAAATAATAACCTTCTAGATAGAATATTCAAAAAATATATCAATGTGTCCTCCTTCCCTAGGCTCCATACTTGCCTCCCAGACCCAATAACTCTTATTTTTCAGAATACTAGGTGAGGAAACACATACCTGGAACACAAGTTACTTCCTTCCCCCGCCAGGATAGGCCCAAGCACACACCAGCAGAGATGTTTGCCCTGACCCTAGGACCTGTGTCAACTCAGCAGATTAAATGTGTCAACAGATTAAGTGATTTTATGGGATATGAGTTAATTTTCTCTCTCCCCACTCCCTACCCTTATCTCCTCTACCACTAACCTAACATATTCCCACAACAAAAGTTCTGCAATAACATTTAAGAACCAGCAACAAAGGATAAATCAGCTGAATCTTTGAGCTAACTAATGTGGCCAACTGATTAATCTCACTCCGCCTCATTTGCCCTCTTTATAAAGGAGGGATAATACAGAGCATATGTTTCCCAACATAAAAGCACTTAGCATCTCCTGTCAGAAGAAAGAACTGTAGAGAAGCAGAATGAAGCATAGCATAGTCACTGTTATAAGTCCCCTTGTGAGGAGGTTCTCTGGGAGGCACACCACCTCTTTCAAAACATCAGCGTTGACTTCTTGGAGGTCTGCACTGTGGTGCTATGACTCCAGAGAGTTGATACCTACCTACCCTCTTGGGAAAAAAAGCAGTGTTCAAAATGTTAATCCTTGTATTAAGCTAAGTGCATTACCTTTATTTGATAATATTTATCTTAGTATTTTTTAAATGCTAAGATGACTACTTTTTACATAAATAAAACCAAAGGAATTCATTACAATTAATCTCCACCAAACTCCAACTAGCCTAAGGAAGATGTTTCCTTTAAATCCTTAAACACTGGTTTAAAAGAGAAATATCTGGTATATGACTGTCCCTTTTGGAAAAAATAAATCCCACATTTTGAGCTAAAATTGGATAAATAGCTTAAGGTTATTGATTCTTCCTTGACAGGTGAAATCATGAAGCAGCACTAATCACAGCAATTATGGCATTAAAATGTCAAGAAATTAGAGGTCAGAATAACAGATAATTTTCTTCTCTATGTCATATTTAAAATTGACATTCTTTGACAGCTTCGGATTTCTGGTTGAGAAAAATAAGATAGCTTAACTTATTTTATACTTGTAAAGCAGTAATTGATAATAATCTCTTTCATGATAGCCTCTGGGCAGAAACATGACAGAACAGTTCTCGTGCAAAGCTCTTTTTAATACGTAAACACTAGATCTGTTGGATATTAGAAATTATTTTAATTGTCTTAAGTCTTGGCTTACATCATAAACTAGATGCTTTTTTTCCATAGATGAGCTCAACTGGCTAAGTAGTTATTTTAAATATGATAATGAATATTTTTTCTTATCCATTTTTATATATTAATATATAAAATTATGTGATTTTATTTATATTTTTTCCTACCAAATTATGGCTGAGAAATTCCATCTTATAGCCTGCTTAGGTTAGTAATTATCTGGTCCCACAGTTTTCTACCTCCCTGCTACTCAAATGTGGTCCAGAGACCACCAATATCAGCATCACCTGGGAACTTGTTTGAACTTCAGACTTTCAGGCCTCGCCCTCCTACTGAATTAGAACATGCATTTAAGGAGGTCCTAGCTGACTTGTTTGAAATAGTAAAGCTAAGGAAGTACTGCTCTACTAAAAGTGTTAGAATGGCCTAGTAAACTTTATTTCCCTACAAAAGTAGAGAGAATGGTGTAATGAACCCCCGTATACCTATCACCCAATTTAAAAAAATTGACCTCTTATTTCATCTATACCCCCACTCTCACCCCTCAACTACTAGTATTTTCAAATGCCATATCCATCTCATCACATCTAATACACTGTCCCCTTCCCCATCCCATTGGCATCTTGGAATATCTAAGGAAAAGAATCAAGCAGATTTATTTTAGGGGAAATAAAATCTCCCCAGGCATTTCATATACATTCCCATTAAAAAGCAAACAAACAAACAAACATTAACCTAGCCCAGTGGTCGGCAAACTGCGGCTCGTGAGCCACAAACTCATTGACTAATGAGTTTGCTGACCACTGACCTAGCCTAAAGCTCTTATTAAATGCTTTTTCCAACACTCAGCTATGCAGCCAGAAAATGCATTTAAGTGAGTTCTCCTGATTCTCAAGTCAAGTTTTCTTTAGTCCCATTCTTCTCTGGGAATATAAAAATAACAGAATAATTACTAATGCTTATTTGTTTCCAGGATGATAGTCTTCTTACTTTCAAAGTGATTCTTAAAAATTTAAGGGATATCTAATGTGTATTTTCATTTTATTAAGCTGTGTTAAATTATTTTTTAATATCTTAATCACTTTTATTAATGTAAACTTGTTAGTCTTAGTTTTTTCCCATATAAAACAAAACAGTGAAGAAAAAAATTAGGCCATGAAACAAATTATCAAGGATATAACAAGATATGTCAAATTTGTTGTTAAAATGTTTCATGATGTATATTTATTTATTAAAAGTAAAAATACCATAATGAATATTAACTGATTCCTACCTCTAGATTTAAATCTATTTATGGGTTTTCATTGTTGACACTATTACAGATGTCCCCCATTTCTTTCCCCCCTTTGCCCACTTCCATCCAGTATCCCTGCATCTGGCCTTCATCACACTGTTGTCTGTGCCCATGGGATATGCATATGTGTTCTTTGGCTAATCTCTTCACATTCTTTCATTTATTCCACCCCTCTTTCCTCCCCTCTGACATCTGTCAGTCTGTTCCATAGATCTATGCCTCTGGATCTATTTTGTTAGTTTATTTTGTCCATTAGATCCCACATATAAGTGAGATCATGTGGTATTTGTCTTTTTCTGACTGGCTTATTTCACTTAGCATCATAATCTCCAGATTTGCCTTGCTGGTGGGTCTTGGTGATTGAGCATCAACCCATGCACCAAGAGGACATTGATTTGATTCCTAGTTAGGGCACATGCCCACGTTGTGGGCTTTATTCCCAGTAAGGGGCATGCAGGAGGCAGCTGATGGATGATGTTTCTCTCTCATCGATGTTTATATCTATGCCTTTCCCTTCTTTTATCTCTAAAAATAAAAAATAAAATATATAAAATAATAATAATAAAATAGGGAACTCATGCATCTTAACAAAAGGAAGATAAACAATCCAGTAAAAAAAAAAAAAAAAAAGGTGGCAAAACACCTAAATAGATACTTTTCTAAAGTGGACATACAGAAGGCAAAGAGATATATGAAAACATGCTCAAAGTCACTAATCATCTGAGAGATTCAAATCAAAACGACAATGAGGTATCATCTCACACCTGTCAGAAAGGCTATCATCAACAAATCGACAAGTCCTGGAGAGGATGCAGAGAAAAAGGAACCCTTGTGCACTGCTGGTGGGAATGCAGACTGGTGCAGCCACTGTGGAAAAGAGGATGGAGTTTCCTCAAAAAATTAAAAATGGGACTCCCATTTGACCCAGTAATCCTACTTCTAGGAATATATTCCAAGAAATCAGAAAGGATACATGCACCCCTATGTTCATAGCAGCACAATTTACAATAGCTAAGATTTGGAAACAGCCTAAATGCCCATCAGCAAATGAGTGGGTTAAAAACTGGTACATCTACACAATGGAATACTATGCTGCTGTAAGAAGAAAGGAACTCCTACCATTTGCAACAGCATGGATGGAACTGGAGAGCATTATACTAAGCGAAATAAGCCAGTCAGAGAAAGATAAACATCACATGATCTCACTAATTTGTGGAATATAATGAGCAACATAAACTGATGAACAAAAATAGATCCAGAGACAGAGAAACATGGAACAGACCGTCAAACCTCAGAGGGAAGGTATGGAAGTGTGGGGGGTGGTAAGAGAAAAACCAAAGGACTTGTACGCGTGCATATAAGCATAACTAATGGACACAGACACTAGGGGGGTTAGGGCATGTGATGGGATGGGGTGGCCAGGGAGAGGTCAAAGGAGGAAAAAGGAGACATATGTAATACTTTAAACTATAAAGAATTAAAGAAAAATAATAATAATTTATATCTTGATATCAAAATATCTACAGTTGATAATGCCAAACTGGAAAATTATTTGCATGACTTCTCTTTGACAATGTGAAGTATACACATATAAGCCTATCATAAAAGGCTAATTTGCTCTCAAACTTTTAGAACAGATATGCCATTTATTTATACATACATACGCTTTTATGCTAGAAATATTGAAATATTAAATACATTTAATATTACCAGTAGTCATAAAAAATGTGTTTTTAGTCTAATTTTCTGTTACTAATATTTCTTGGTCTTCTTAGATGATATTTTCTTTGATTTTCAATTTTTTTTTTACCTGACAGGAATAATTATGCATACCTGTGGATGTGCTATAGTGAAAATTTGCCCGTGGTTCACTTCAGTTTTCACTTTATTTTCTTGCTGAAATATTCCTTGCTACTACAGAGAACTGACATAATAGGTCTGTCAGGAACAAACCTGAAAGATATGTCTTTAACTAAAACAGCTCTAATGCTGGCTTTCCTAGAAGGTGAATTAATAAAATTTATAAGGAAGAATATTAACCCACTTCTCCTCCCAATGATCTAAATGAAGGTTTTCATAGTGACAACATTGATGGCCTCTATAAGCATTGCTTATGCATTCTATGAATTCGTTATCCTTTGTTTTTTTTTCTTTCCCTACTTCTGACTTCTTTATTTGATATGACAAGGGATATCAACACCACCCTTTGGGATCACTTGAGGGGGTTGTAACATAATGTTGTCCATTAAGTGCCATGATGCCTTACTGTCTTCATAAGAGGGATCTTCAGGTTTCTTCTGGCCAAGTATTCTGAGACATGATTAAAAATGATCAACAGAACATCTGATAAACATTTCTTAAAACTATCTTAATTCTCTACCCATTATTACGAGTTTTACTAACCTAAAATAATAAATTAAAAAACCAAATAAAAATAAAAATAAAATCCTTGTATTTTTTTTTAAATTGGTACTGTTGAGAGGATTAAGATGTTCCATCATTTCCCACCCGCCATTGTCCCCTCCACCAGGTTCCTGCCCTGCCCCCAGCCTTCACCACCCTATTGTCTGTGTTCATAGGTAATGCATATATGCATATTAATTAGTATCTCTGGTTAATATCTTCCCACCCCCTGCTCATCTCCATCCCCCTTCCCTCTGAGATTCATCAGCCTGTTCCACATTTCCATGCCTCCGGTTCTATTTTATTCATCAGTTTATTTTGTTCATTAGATTCCTTGCTCATTTGTTTTGATTTTTAGATTCAATTGTTCATAGATAGGTATTTGTTGCCATTTTATTATTCATATTTTATATCTCTCCCCCTCTTTCTCCTCCTCCTCCTCCTCCTTCTTCTTCTTTTTAAAGAATACCCTTCAACATTTTCATGTAATACTGGTTTGGTGGTGATGAACTCCTTTAGCTTTTCCTTGTCTGTGAAGCTGTTTATCTGACCTTCAATTCTAAATGATAGCTTTGCTGGGTAGAGTAATCTTGATTGTAGGTCCTTGCTATTCATCACTTTGCATATTTTTTGCCACTCCTTTTGGTTAAGATGGGTAAATTTTGTTATGTATGTTTTACCACAATTTAAATATTTTTAAAGGATAACAGAGAGAGTTTAATAATGGTCTTATTCACAGAGATATGGGCAGGATAAAGTGGATGAACAAAAGAAGCTGAATCACCCAGGGATATTTATCCATAGTCCTGAGGTTATAAGGGAGGGGAGGGAGCCATTACCAGAAACTGGAAAGAGAAGTAGCCTTGGGAAAGTGGTCACCTAACAGGAATTATGACCTCAGGTAGAGGAATGCATCCCAGCTGCTGCCAAATTGTCAGCAGGGACCATATAATAAATACCTCACCTTCCTATCTCCTGTCCTGAACTTTCATTGGCTGAATGCAGTGGGAAGCCAGAGAGCAAGAAGCACCAGGGATGCAGTGCCTGGAGAATAGTTCTCCAGGAGTAAGGAAATGGTCCAGCTAACCCCTCTGTTCCCCCTGAGTAAGTCACTACTCTAGGATAAGCAGACTTATTTAAAGCATCCAGAGTAGGACAGCCACTACCTACTACATTAAAATACATGCACTTTTGCCATGGCTGGTTGCTCAATGGTTAGAGCAACAGCCCACACGCCAAAGGGTCATGGGTTCAATTCCTAGTCAAGGGCATGTACCTGCATTGCATGTTCTCTCCCTCCCCCCGACCCCTATCCCTGTCGGAGCACGTACGGGAGGCAACCAGTCGATTTATTTTACATCTCACATGGATCTCTCTCTCTCTCTCTTTCTCTCTCTTCTTTTCTCCCTCCTTCCCTCCTTTACCCTCTCTCCCTCCCTCCCTCCCTTCCACTCTTTCTGAAAAAGCAATGGGAAAAATATCATCGGGTGAGGATTAACAAAAAAGAAAAAAAGTACGTGCACTTTAAATGAAGCACATTCTACTGTAGGTTAATTAATATAAATGAAAGTTAAGTTCCTACAGCATCTCATCAATATTATAAGGAAACAACATATAATGAAACAATGTTATTCAAAGACCTGCTGAAAAATTGAGTGACCCTGCCACCTATGGCATTGACCTAATTTGAAGAAAATGTTCTGGATAGAGCATTTTATATCCAATGGATAGGGGTGCTTGTTTTTTTCACATTTATTATTTGTTAAGTCAATTATCTAATATCATCATTGCAAAGAGGAAATAGAAAGTAGCAGGAAGAGTAAGTCTCCTCTTCATTTTTTTAGGTTTATACTAAAAGAATAAAAGCAAGCACTGGGGCAGGTGAATGAACAAATCAGACTCTACTCCTTCATATTTTCTAGCACAGTCTGATAGTTAAAGCAAATGTGGTTCTTTTTATTAATTTACCAAATATTTGCTTAGATATTCTAATAACTTTGCTGGTACAGTGTAGACTTAGGTTTAATGCAGCTGATTGTTAAAACAAAGGAAACATGTTTGTTCTTCTATTTTGTAGTTTCTATGAAAAATTAGAAGCAATTGGATATAAAAATTTTAATATTTTATATAGTTTAATGTCTATAAAGCAAGAACTAACAAACTGAAGATATTATTTGTTTGATTTATTTTGGTCCTGTTTTTCCAGCATTAAAAAGTAATGCTTTATATGATCTTGTTTTATTACAATAATACACCAGAAGCAAAGCTTATCAGTTAAAATATAGTCTGCCATTAAGTAATATTTTCTTTAATCTTGTAGACTTCTCAAAAACCCATTGTTTTTGTTTTTCTATTTGGTATAGAATTGGTAGACTTGGAGATAAGACAGAAAGATGATATAAATCACACATAGTTTTAGTTTTATGTCAAAGTTTTATGTGTTTTTTTATACAAAGAATAGTATCTACTTTAAAGCAGTAACATAGATCATTTTGTTTTAATAAAATTTTTATTTTATTTTCTCCATCACCATTTATCCCCTGTATGTCCTCTTCCATCTCCATCCACCCTCTTTCGCCCTGCATACACCACACTGTTGTCCATGCCTATGAGTTCTCTCTCTATTTTTCTGTTTTGCTCAATCTCTCCAATACCCCCAACCCCCACCTCCATCAGAGCTGTCTGCCTACTCTCTGTCTATGAGTCTGAGTAAGAAGTGTACAGTGAGATAACATAATACTGAGGAAATTTTTTGAAATTCTTTCTCTGTGCTCCCAAGTAATCACTTTTATTAATTTTTTCTTGAATTTTCTGAAAATCTATATATATATATAAAAGCCTAAGTGACCAAATGACCAAACGACTGGTCAACCAGTTGCAATGATGCACACTGACCGCCAGGAGGCAGATGCTTAATGCAGAATCTGCCCCTGGTGGTCGGTGCTCTCCCACAGTGGGAGCGCGGCTCAGCTGACCCATGGACACTGGACACCAGGCTCATGGCTGGCAAGCACAACTGCGGTGGCGCAAGCCTCTCCTACCTCCGTGGCAGCGCTACCAAGCAGCAGGAGTAGAAGGGCTGGGATGAGCCAGAGTGGTGCTGCTCCGGGCCAGGCTCCTCCCTGGCCACCTGCTGCTTCACACACTACTACATCCCTCAGTGGATGTCGGACTGCCAGTTTCGACCCGATCCCTGTGGCCAAAACTGGCAGTCTGATATCCCCCAATGGGTCCCAGATTGCGAGAGGGAGCAGGCCAGGCTGAGGGACCCCACGAGTGCATGAATTCATGCACCGGGCTTCTAGTTCTTAATAATTGACTAGTGATGTGGACATAGTCTGATATTTTGTATTGTGAGTAGCATAATCTGAAGTACTTCATAAAAGGCTGACTTTTCTGGAAAACAATTTAAAAAATTGCACACACCAAGAAAAATAGATAAAACTGGTCACTTGACAGCCACCTTATTAGCTTCCTCATACTGTCTCTCTCATAGCACTTAGACCTGATGGCACTTCATCTGAAAGACAATACTAAATAACATTTATAAAATAAGATTAAAAATTATAAAGTTTCTACAAAATTTAACCAAATCTGGTTAAATTTAACCAAATTTTACCAAAAATTAACCAAATCTGGTTAAATTTAACCAAAATTTAACCAAATCTGGTTAAATTTAACCAAAATTTAACCAAATCTGGTTAAATTTAACCAAAATTTAACCAAATCTGGTTAAATTTAACCAAAATTTAACCAAATCTGGTTAAATTTAGCTGCATTGTGGAAAAGACAAGATTAACTAAAGTTTTTATCTACTAGTAAATATAATGAGAGGGGAAATGCACACTCATTCATTTAAAAAGTAATTCTTTTCTTTTAGAAATTTTTGAATGTATTTGAAGATTGTTCTGAACTTTGACTTACTGTCGCTGCATTTATTGTTACCTTGGCTGTGAGGTCTTTCATATTAATAGGCACACATATAATATCCATACCCCACAGCATATTTTCTTCCTCTTCTGAAGATTTAATCCCAGTTACGTATCTTTATTCATACAGGAGATAGGATTTTCTTGGGAGGGAAGTCAAGAAGGAAAATAAAGCAATTAAGCAAGATATGGAGCAGGTAAAGGAATAAGGCACATGTCACAGCTACATGCAGCACATATGGCCCCTCATGCAAATAAAAAAGACACCCTCTTTAGGAGGATGGATTACAAAAGGTGCTGCTTTTTATGGCCATTGAGGTAGATTTTATCCCTCATTTGTCCCCTAACTAGACACTGTTGTACAGGGCATAGATGACGCAGCCATACACAGTGGAAGGTGACTAGCGAGAGCTTGTGAAAAATAAGTGAGAAAACAAAGAGAGCTGGATAAAATTTATATGTCATACATTTGTATGAAATCTGAAAATTACACTGTTTGAATTCACTTAATTTGTTCCCCTATGCATAACTTAGTTCACATTCTTCTTTGCTTTTCTTCCTACTTAATTATCATTAAGAAGTCATTCTACACTGCAAAAAATATTTGATATTTAATGCTGTGGACTAGCTAATTCCTACTCAACCTTCAGACCTCAGTTTATGCTTTTTCTGAAAGTCTTTTTTTCTAATAGCCCTACTGTTCCTACCTCCTACTTTTACCGAGTCTAATATACAATCACTCCCCTCAGCTCCCTGGCACTCTGGGCTGTCCTCCACTGTGGTCCTTCTACCTTCCACATGCCCTGATTTGCTAACTCATCTTATGACCTTAGAGGTTGAAGCCTTCCTGAGGTAGTCTGGTATCTGATTTTGTATCCCTTGATTTGTAACAATTTAACAAATCTTTGTCAATTGTTTTTGCGGTACTGAATTGTAAAAAGTAAAGAACTCTAAGTTTTCTCTACTCCTGTGCTTTCCTTCTTCTAGGCAACCTTTCAGATTTTGCACAAATACCCCACCATTGCCCCACTTCTAAATGTAACAAATACTTTTGGACTGTAGGACTAAATCACAGTCCTGACCTGCAGTGATTCAGACCAAACAGTCATGTGAAGAATTGTGTTGAACTCCACAATAAAGAGGGGTGCTGTGAGAATACGGAGGACATTCATTATGATTTAGAAAGTCTGGGAAGGAGCTAGAACCCTGCCCAAGATTCTCCTGAAGGGAAGCATCTTCTCCTCCATCAAGGAGTAGTTAGAATAACTGCTCCAGGACTATGCTCCATTGATTGCACATCCTTGTGCACTCTTCCTTCCTGACAATAAAGACGACATTGATGGCATTTTAAAAGTGGGGGAGCATAGAAAACACATGATGGGAGAGCAGGTGAAGAAAGTAAGTAGGTGCTCACTTTCCATTCATACATTTTGGTAATGACAAGAAACAGAACTTAGGAGAAACAGCATGCTGTTTCAAGATTGGAAAGACTTGTATTTTTTTAAATCCTCACCTAAGGTTATGTTTTTATTTATTTTAGTGAGAGTGAGAGAAAGAAAGAGAGAGAGAGAGAGAGAGAGAGAGAGAGAGAGAGAGAGAGAGAGAGAGAGAGAGAGAGAGAGAGAGATGCTTTGCCCCAACCAGGTGTCCAGCCAGCAACCTGCGTATGTGCCCTGACCAGGAATTGAACTCCCAACTTTTTGGTGGATAGAACAATGCTCCAGCTAACTGAACCACCTGTCCAGGGCAAGACTTACACATTTTTAAATTAGAGGATAAGGAGTTATTAGAAGGCAGAATTACAAGATAGCTAAAAGGTAATTATTAGAATCAGAACCTTTATAAAGATCACAAGGCAGAGGGATTCAGTTTAGTGACATGTTCAATGTATGAAATAGATGGCTTAATAAAAAGGTGAGATTGATCACAACCTAAAATTTATCCTGATGCCATTTGAGATTCATTTAAGACATATATGTATGTGTATTCTACCTCAGTCCAAAGAGGATCAGAGACAGGACCCACTGAAGAGAGCTGTTTGGAAGATTTCTGGAAATTAAATCAGTTTCATAATATTTTCTAGTATAATTTTAATACTTTTCTTTCAGGAAAACATTAAAGTCAAGCAAAGCATGTTTGTTGATTCATTCCTTTTAAGAACATTTAAGTTGCTAAGAACCTGCTAAATTCAAGGCACTGGTCCAGAGATTTAAATGCGTTTAATTTTATCCCTGTCTCCTTAGTCCCACCCTGGTCCTCTTTCTTGAGGAATAAAAGCACAAGCAATAGTCTCTATTGTTAGAGAGAATTGAGCTCTTCCTTATACATTGAGCTAGGTATTGGACATTTTCTAATCATGACAGCTTTAATAATAAAAATACTCCTTTTTTTCAATAATTCTCAAGAGTTTGTTATTAATAATGTGAACCTAGCCAGAAATGATCACTTCCCTATTATACAATCAGAAATCTTGCCTTGAGATGATAAAATAGGCTGTTATCGTTTGAGTACAATTAAGGTAAATAGTCACACTTTGCATATGTGTGGACACCATGCAAATAAATGTATACATTAAAATTGGGCAGCACTTAAAAGAGATTTAATAATTTATCCTAATGTCTCTGCAAATAAAAGAACCAAAGCCCCATTTATGCTAAAATCTGGCAGATAATGATGCATTCATGGTTAATATTGCTAGTAAATTTGAAAATTCACACTTTTATTGAAAAGTATTTTCTTGAATTGCAGCCTAAGAGGACAGGTTGTTAAATTTAAGTACTTTATAAATGAGAATTGTAGATAGTGATATGATTAGTGGCAGTATTGTGTTGAGAGCCATCTACCAACTTACCTGCACTCAGCAATGATTTTCATATTTCATTTTTATGTGCAACAAAATGGCACATTATTTAGGGGGGAAATTAGCATGGTAACAGAGTAATGATAATAGTAAATAATGTTGTTCTTCTTGTTGAATTAAATTACTTATAATATTTCAGAAAGTTACTTCCATTAGTCTAGCTTAATATATTGAAATATTTTGCCTGTAGGATTTACATATAGAAGATATACTTAGTTCTCAAGATTATCTCTTTGACATACATACAATAAAAAGTATACAGTCCAGATAATATGGGGTCTAAAATAATTTTTATTCATTAGAAGCCTTGAAATCTCATTAATATTTCCATCTACATAGACCATAATGAAATACTGCACAGCTCAGGATGCTCAAATAATGGTATCCTCTTTGGGTTAGTTTTCTCTAGAATTTCAGAAACTTTTTGAAAATAATAAATTTATACCTTAAAATAATATTCCAGGATTCATCTTAAAGCAGCATAGCATGTTAAAATATATTTTTGCAGTGAACATTTTGCTACATTTAATCATCATACAAAAGACTTAGTGTTATTTCTACTGATTGCCTTCTGAATTTATTAGAACATGTGATTTTCTGAATTACATTTTGTGTTGTCTGTGGACTTCATGTCTCATTTTTTTATTCCCATAAAGATTCCAGAAGCTTATTTCATTAGAGACCTTCATACGTTCCTTCCTACAAAGGACTTTATTGAGGTATATGTGTTGTATTTAGTGTTAATCAGGTTCTTCTTTTCTTTGGTCTTTAGCTGCATGCATGTTCTCACAGGTTAACATTTCCACAATTAACCCCAGCTTCTAAGTCAGAATAGTGAGTTGGTTAGCAGAAGCACATTTGGAAGGAGATGAAAGCTTGTCTACAAAATACTAACACTTGGATGACTCTGAGAGAAGAGCACCCAGTGAATTTTCTGGATTTCCTTCATGGCTGACTTGGGATACACTTGCATTGTCAGAGTGTCTTGACCTCCCTCATTGATGCCTATTGATTATGACAATCACTCCCCTTCTCCTGCAGGCCATGGAGGCACAGATACAGAACTTTGGACAGACACCATCTCAGTTACTTATTGAGCCACATCCACCTCGGAGCTCTGCCATGCACCTGGTAAGACATATCAGCTTGTTGAAATTTTCTTTCTTATAGCTGGATATAGATAAAATAAGAGAGTTATTTTTAGCAATGTTTTTAAAGGCTTCTCAATATATTGGTTAACTCTTTACCTAGATATTTACTGATACCCTAGGGAGAAACAGAGAAGAGAGTACAGTTCTTACCTTTAAGTCTTGCTGAAACTAGCTCAATTTGGGGTTCACAAAAATAGCCATCTTCTCTGACTATCTGCCTCAACATAAACTCATTCATACACATACAGTCTTATGTACACCCACACGAAAATTAGATTCAATTTATAAATTAGTATGAAAAACATATTGTCCAATTTAATCTTTTTGGGCAAGGTGAGATAAGGGCAGTAGTTCATTTTAAGAAAAGATATATAAAAGTAATTTATGGTCACCACAGAGTGGCAGTTGAGCAGAGGGGTTAAGAACAAGGACTCCAGAGCCAGAGGTGAGTGAAACACATCTCCGCCACTAACTAGTGAGTGACTTAGGCAAGGTATATTTAACTTATCTTTACATTTCATCATCCTGAGAGTTTCATTACTCAATATGTATGACACTTAGAACAGCACCTGGCATGCAATAAGTTCTCAATAAACATTGTCATCAATCATCATTAGCTATTTAATTTAAGTTAAATTTTCCTTTTCCATTTGCAATGGAAAAAATTATATTATTTTCATTTTTTAAATTTCTTTATTGATTAAGGTATTACACATGTGTCCTCATCCCCCTATTAACCTCTCAACCCCCCCACTCATGCCCTCACCCCCTGTTGTCTGTGTCCATTGCTTAGGCTTATATGCATGCATACAAGTCCTTTGGTTGATCTTTCCCCCTTACCCCCACTCTCTCCTACCTTCCCTCTGAGGTTTGACAGTCTGATCAATGTTTCTCTGTCTCTGGATCTGTTTTGTTCATCAGTTTATGTTGTGCATTATATTCCATAAATGAGTGAGATCATGTGATATTTATCTTTCTCTGACTGACTTATTTAACTTAGCATAATGCTTTCCAGTTCCATCCATGCTATTGCAAATGGTAAGAATTTCTTCTTTTTTACCTCAGCATAGTATTCCATTGTGTAGAAGTACCACAGTTTTTTAATCCACTCATCTGCTGATGGGCACTTAGGCTGTTTCCAAATCTTAGCTATTGTAAATTGTGCTGCTATGAACATAGGGGTGCATATATCCTTTTTGATTGGTGTTTCTAGTTTCTTAGGATAGATTCCTACAAGTGGAATCACAGGGTCAAATGGGAGTTGCATTTTTAGTTTTTTGAGGAAACTCCATACTATTCTCCACAGTGGCTGCACCAGTCTGCATTCCCACCAGAAATGCACGAGGGTTCCTTTTTCTCTGCATCCTCGCCAGCACTTGTCGTTTGTTGATTTGTTGATGATAGCCATTCTGACAGGTGTGAGATGATACCGCATTGTCCTTTTGATTTGCATCTCTTGGATAATTAGTGACTTTGAGCATGTTTTCATTTGTCTCCTTGGCCTTCCTTATGTCTTCTTCCCAGAAATATCTATTTAATTCCATTACCCATTTTTTGATTGGATTGTTTATCTTCCTTTTGTTAAGTTGTATGAGTTCCCTGTAAATGTTAGAGATTAAACCCTTATCAGTGATAACATTTGCAAATATGTTCTCCCATACAGTGGGCTTTCTTGTTGTTTTGTTGATGGTTTCCTTTGCTGTGCAAAAGCTTTTTATTTTGATGTAGTCCCATTTGTTTATTTTCTCTTTAGTTTCCATTGCCCTAGGAACACTATCAGTGAAGAAATTGCTTCGGCATATGTCTGAGATTTCGCTGCCTATGGTTTCCTCTAGTATTTTTATGGTTTCCCGACTTATGTTTAAGTCCATTATCTATTTTGAGTTTATTTTTGTGTATGGTGTAAGTTAGTGATCTAGTTTCATTTTTTTGCATGTAACTGTCCAATTTTCCCAGCACCGTTTATTGAAGAGACTGTCTTGATTTCATTGTATGCTCTTGCCTCCTTTGTCAAATATTAATTTGGCATAGTGGTTTGGGTCAATTTCTGAGTTCTCTGTTCTATTTCATTGATCTATATATCTGTTCTTGTGCCAGTACCAGGCTGTTTTGAGAACAGTGGCTTTGTAACACAGCTTGATATCTAGTATTGAGATCCCTCCTACTTTGTTCATCTTTCTCAGGATTGCTGCAGCTATTTGGGGTCCTTTTTTTATTCCAGGTGAATTTTTGGAACATTCGTTCTAAGTCTGTAAAATATGCCGTTGGTATTTTAATGGGGATTGCATTGAATCTATAGATTGCTTTGGGTAGTCTGGACATTTTGATGATGTTTATTCTACCACTCCATGAACACAGTATGTTCTTCCATCTGTTTATGTTTTCCTCTATCTCTTTTTTCAGTGTCTTGTCGTTTTTCACATATTGGTCTGTTATCTCCATTGTTAAGTTTATTTCTAAGTATCTTAATTTTTTTGGTGCGATGGCAAATGAGATTGCTTTTTTAATCTCTTTTTCTGTAAGTTCACTATTGGTGTAAAGAAATGCCATAGATTTCTTGGCATTAATTTTGTATCCTGCTACATTGCCGAATTCATTTATTAAGTCCAATAATTTTTTGATGGAGTCTTTAGGGTTTTCTATGTACAGTATCGTGTCATCTGTGAATAAAGACAGTTTTACTTCTTCTTTTTCAATTTGGTTGCCTTTTATTTCTTCTTCTTGTCTGATTGCAATGGCCAGTATTTCCAGTACTATGTTGAACAGGAGTAGTGAAAGTGGGTATCCCTGTCTTGTTCCTGTTCTTAGGGGAAATGGTTTTAGTTTTTGTCCATTGAGTATGATGTTGGCTGTGGATTTGTCATATATGGCTTCTATTATGTTGCAGTATGATCCTTCTGTTCCTACCTTGATGAGAGTATTTTTTTTTTTATCAAGAAAGGGTGTTGGATTTTGTCAAATGCTTTTTCTGCATCAATTGATATAACTATGTGATTTTTATCTCTCACCTTGATTATGTGATGTAGCATGTTTATTGATTTGTGGATATTGTACCATCCTTGCATCCCCGGGATCAATCCTACTTGGTCATGGGGTGTATGATCTTTCTGATGTATTGCTGGATTCTATTTGCTAGAATTTTATTGAGGATTTTGGCATCTATGTTCATGAGGGTTATTGGCATGTAATTCTCTTTCATTGTGTTGTCTTTATCTGGTTTTGCTATTAGGGTAATGCTGGCTTCATAGAATGAGCTTGGAAGTGTTCCTTCCTCTTGATTTTTTTTGGAATAATCTGAGGAGAATAGGTTTTAGTTCTTCCTTGAATGTTGGTAAAACTCCCCTGTGAAGCTGTCTGGCCCTGGCTTTTGTTTGCTGGGAGCTTTTTTTTTTTTTTTTTCTAAGAATATGTCCATTTCCGCCAGGTTGTCTAGTTTGTTGGAGTAGAGCTGTTCATAGTATTTTTAAACAATCCTTTGTATTTCTGTGGGGTCTGTTGTTATTTCACCTCTTCCATTTCTGATTTTGTTTATTTGGGTCCTCTCTCTTTGCTTCTTGGTGAGCCTGGCTAGAGGTTCATCAATCTTGTTTATCCTTTCATAGAACCAGCTCTTGGTTTCATTGATCTTTTGTATTGTTTTTTTTTTTATCTCTATGTCATTTATTTCTGCTCTGATCTTTATTATCTCCTTCCTTCTACTCACTCTGGGCTTTTCTTGTTGCTCTCTTTCTAATTCTTTGAGTTGTAGAGTTAGATGATTTACTACCATTTTTTTCTTGTTTTATGAAGTAGGCTTGTACAGCTATAAACTTCCCTCTCAGGACTGCTTTCATTGTGTCCCATAGATTTTGGATTGTTGTGTTTTTATTGTCATTAGTTTCCAGGATGTTTTTTAATTTCTTCTTTGATCTATTTGGTAATGCAATCATTATTTAATAGCATGCTATTCAGCTTTCAAGTGTTTGTGTTTTTTTGGATTGCTTTTATTGTAGTTTATTTCTAATATTATGCCATTGTGGTCTGAAAAGATGCTTGGTATGAGTTCAATTTTTTTGAATTTTGGCAGACTTGCCTGTGACCCAATATATGGGCTATCTTTGAAAATGACACTTGTGCACTTGAGAAGAATGTATATTCTGAGGCTTTGGGGTGAAATGTTCTGAAGATGTCAATTAATTCTATCTGGTCTAGTGAGTCATTTAGGATTGCTGTGTCTTTGCTGATTTTTTGTCTAGAAGATTTATCCAGTGATGTCAGTGGTATATTAAAATCCCCTACTATGGCCCTGACTCGTTTGGCTCAGTGGATGGAGTGTTAGCCTGTGGACTGAAGAGTCCCAGGTTCGATTCTAGCCAAGGGCATGTACCTTGGTTGCGGTCACATCCCCAATGGTAGGTGTGCAGGAGGCAGCTGATCGATGTTTCTCTCTCATCGATGTTTCTAACTCTCTATCCCTCTCTCTTTCTCTCTGTAAAAATCAATAAAAAATATTTTTTAAAAATCCCCTACTATAATTGTATTGTTGTCAATTTCTCCCTTGATATCTTCCATGAGTTTTTTTTTTTTAAATGTATTTGGGTGCTCCTGCAATGGGTGCATATATGCTTATCCAGGTTATATCCCCTTGTTGTATTGATCCCTTTAGTATTATGAAGTGGCCTTCCTTATCTCTTGTTATGACCTATTGTGTCAGATATAAGTATTGCTACCCCAGCTTTTTATTTTCATTTCCATTTGCCTGAAATATATTTTTTCCATCCCTTCACTTTCAGTGTGTGTGAGTCCCTTTTTTTGAGGTGGGTCTATCGTAGACAGCATATATATGCGTCATTTTTTTTATCCATTCAGCCACTTGATGTCTCTTGATTGGAGCATTTACATTTAAATGTAAATGGATTAGTCCATTTACATTTAAAGTTATTATTGAAAGGTACTTGTTTTTAGTCATTTCTATTTTTGTGCCTGTGTTTCTTCTCACCTTTTTATTTATTCTTTTTTACAGCATTCCCTTTAGTATTTCTTGCAATTGCTTGCTTGGTAGTGATAAACTCCCTTAGTCTTTTTTTGTCTGCGAAGCTCCTGATTTCCCCTTCAATTTTGATTGATAGTCTTTCTGGATAGAATATTCTTGGATTCAGTCTCTTGCTTTGCAACACTTTGTATACCTCCTTCCATTCCCTTGTAGCTTGATGTGTTTCTATTGAGAAATCATTTGATTATCTGATGGGGGATCCTTGGTAGGTAACTCTCTGTCTCTCTCTTGCAGTCTTTTAAGATTCTCTCTTTATCATTAACATTTGCCATTGTAATTATGATGTTTCTTGGTGTGGGTCTTTTGGGATTCATCTTGCTTGGGACTCCCTGTACTTGTGTAACTTTTTTCTTCCTCATATCAGGGAAGTTTTCCATATTATTTCTTCAAATAGATTTTCTAATCCTTGCTGCTCTTCTTGTCCTTCTGGCAGCCCTATTATATGTATGTTACTTCGTTTCATGTTGTCACAAAGCTCCATTAGGCTCTCCTCCTGCTTTTTAATTTTTTTCTCCAGTTGCTGTTCAGATTGAGCTTGTTTCTGTCCTTTATCTTCTAACTCACTAATTCGGTCCTCCGCTTCTTCTAGTCTGCTGTTGAAACCTTCCATGGTGTTTTTGATTATAGCTATATCACTTTTCATTTCTTCCTGATTCTTGCATAGGTTGTTGATTTTCTCATCCATCTGGTGTATGAATTGTACAACCATTACTCTGAATTCTTTTTCTGTCATGTTGCATGCTTCATTTTCACTAATTTCCTTTCTTGGTGACTCCTCATTTTCTTTCCTCTGGGGATTGTGTCATCTCCCCATTCTCACTATTACCAGAAGGTTCAAACATTGAGTTGTGTGGGCCTGGGCCATGTGCAGTGGGAGCTTCACACCACCCGAGTGTCACTGAAGAGCTCTGACACTAAGATGTGTGGGTCCCATGGGTTGGTGGGAACTAGGCTTGCTCAGAGTCAGTTTTGCCAGTGCTCAGTGTGGCCTCATGTGCGCACCTAGAATCAGGGACCCTGCCTGCACCACGCTAAAACAGAGACCCTGCTGGCATGTGCCAAAAATCAGAGCCCCCTAGAGTGTGCCAGGACTCAGAGTTCCCCTGTGCCTGCACCAAGAATTGAATATCAGAGTCTCTGTTGCTTCGTGTAGCCTTGCGCTGAAAATCAGAGTCCCTGTGTGTGCATGCACCAAGAATTGGAGTCACTGGCTCTTAGTGTGAATGCACTGAGAGTCAGGGATCCCAGGCGCATGTGATAATAGAGTCAAGTCACTGGTGCTCAGTGCTGCCTCCCGCCTGGTGAATTGGGGTCCTGGTCAGCTTGGGGGACTGGGTTGCACAGGAGGTCAGTAGGAGGTCCACTCCTGTGCTGCAGAAAACAGACTTTTGTGTGAGCTTGCCCAGAATCGAAGTTAGGTGGCACTGCCACCCTGCATGGGCTTCAGGTTTGGTCACCCGATTGCATTGTGGGGAACAGATTCCCAGTGTCCGCGTACTCCCAGGCTCAAATTCCTGTAGCGGAGCTGCGACCAATGCAAGGGGCAGGTCTATCAGTTACTATGTCTCTTCCCATGAACCTGTGGGGTGGGGGATAGGCTCTGTGACTCACAGAAACCTGTAGCCAGGGTGTTTGGATTCTTGGTGTCTGTGGGTCTGTAGATGTGGTTGCAGGTTTCTGTCCCCAGTGGCTGCAGGGTTCTGGTTTGCGTCTGAGACCAGACTGGGTGGTGCTGAGGCCAGGACCCTAGTCTCAAGCAGCTCTATTTCTCAAGATGGCATGGTCTCTGTGCCCACACTGGCTACCCTGGAGTGTCCGCATTGGGAGTAGGACTCTGCCGTCTAAGACTGCCTGGTTTGGCAGCCCCTTGGAAGACCTGCAGAATCTAACTGTCCCTAGCTTATACACACACACACACCACACACGTCCACACACTCTTCTATTGTTCCCTCACTCTCTCACACTCTCTCCCTCCCTACCTTCCTGCCGGTCACCATCTTCCTTCCTCTATTATTTTTATTTTCATAGCAAAGCAGTTTTTTTTCAGTTTATTAGCAAATAGTGAACAATTCCTTCTTTATATAATTTGAAAAAATAGAACATTTTCTGATAAACTTATTTAGATTTTTAAAAAATTGAGTTTTACTATTTTTTCTCTAGTAAAAAAATGCTTGAAGATAAAATGTGATGAATTACAGCTTATCAGTTTTTCTTGACAGTTATCAAGGCAGCAAATACCCTAATTTGGGAAAAAGAGCTCTGGCATATGGTTCATAATGTAGGCATACACAAAGTTATAAGTTGTTATGTTGTGATGGAAGTATTTTTACGCCTTTCATTTATTCTGTCAGTTACTTAACAAATTTGTATTGAGCCCCTTCTCTGTGTAAGACATGTTGGTAAGCATTGGCAATACAGAGGCAAATAAGTACATCCTCTATATACCTTCAAGGAGTCAATAGAGAAACTCCTAGTGAAATACATAAAATGTTTGAAAGCATTTTTTCCTCTATAATGGCTCAACCAGTTTCAACCCCTTGATTAGTTGCTAATAAACTCTTCTGATTGAATGGTCTTTGTGTGTGACAGAGCAGAAAGGTCTATACCAAGTGTGCTTTCCCATACAAACACCCAGTCAGAGTGTAGATATAGGCTTTTTAGCCTTGAGATGACATTTTTAATAAACTGTCCAAGATAATATATCTTAACACCTTACTTTATGAAATGCTTTGAAGTGTATCCTTCGATAGCTCAGTTGGTGGAGCAGAGGACTGAAATGCTTTGGAAGAAGAGTTTATTCCTGAGTTAGTTTTCTCTGTTTAATAATCTACACTAATAAAAGAATAAGATGCAAATTGACTGTACCTTCATAATGCCCACCAGCCAATTAGGAGTGAGTATGCAAATTAGCCCAACAAAATGGTGGGTTAATTTGCATATACAGGCGCCAAGTGACCAGGGGCAGGGTGGGACAGATATTCCACACTGCCCCAGCCTCTCCGGGCCTCTGGGCAGCATGGGAAGGTGGAAAGGCGGCTCCAGGCTGGAGCGAAAAGGCGGCTACAGCTGGAGTGAAGGCAGTGCCAGCAGCCAGGGGAAAGAAAGCCCATTCTTGCATGAATCTTCGTGCATTGGGGCTCTAGTAATAATAATAATAATAATAATAATAATAATAATAATATTTATCCTGGATTAATGCCTTGTTAGAATTCATTACTTTCCTAGGGGAAATTGTTAGAGATTAAATTGACTTGGAACTGTTTGTAAAGAACATTTAAGCTTTGTAAATTCATGTATCAGAGAATTCATATATATAGCAAACAATTACAAAACATGGATGAGAGCTAAATAATGTTTATTCCCAGGATCCCTATTTTGTGTTTTTATATAATAGTATTTATAGTGTTTTATAGTACTTAATAGTAGTACTTGTAGTATCTACTGTCTCTCAAGTCATATGCTCGATGTTTGAGAAGCAAAGCTTTAAAAATTAAAAGTGGCTTAGCCCTCAGTAAGCTCACAGTACAGACTGGGGAAAGGAGGCATGGGCCATAAGTAGTCAGTAGTGCCACAGTGGAAATGTATGTAAAGCTCTGTCAAGGGAGGCTATTATGTTCTTACTATATATACAGCAGCCATGACCCCAGGTCAACCTGGTAAAAAATGAAAATATCAATCTGTGTTCTTTATATTTCATGTAAACAGTGTCAGTAACTGACTTGACTAATTTTCCCACAAACCTGATGTTTTAATTGCATTGAATACTTATGCTACATCATGTGCACATAACTATAAGCTAACTTAGTACATTGCAGTCTGGTGGTACTTCCATGGAGACTGGTTGTTAAGAATTGGGTGTCCTCCATCAATGACTACCAGAGTCCCTGCTCTCTTTTCTCTGTGCTGTCTTCACAGTACCAAAGTTAGCATTGTTTTGTTCTCTGTGTGCTCATGCTAACTTCATGCTCCCCAGAACTTTCACTAACTGTGTTATCCCTTCTGTTTTCTTTCGCTCTCTTCCCTTTCTATTCAACAGTGTTTCCTTCCACAGAGTCCACTCATGTTTAAAGATCAGATGCAACAGGATGTGATCATGGTGCTGAAGTTTCCATCAAATTCTCCTGTAACCCATGTGGCAGCTAACACACTGCCCCACCTGACTATCCCTGCTGTGGTGACCGTGACCTGCAGCAGACTGTTTGCAGTGAATCGATGGCACAACACAGTAGGTAGGTGTCCCTAAGAAAGTCACTTGCTAAATGGTTCTTAAAAACTACAATTAAGGTAAGATATGTGTTTCTGCAAGCAAGCTACTCTGCCAAATTATCACCAAAAAGCAGCAGAGTAAATAATTGCCAGACCTAACTGTATGACCCTTGTCTGTCTTATCTGCTACTATATTTTAATGCTCACAGAATGCTTAGCTAATGATCAAGTGTTCAATACATCTTTGATAAATACAATCAGTAGGTCCTTCCACCCTATTCTACCTCCAGAAAAAGCAAACAGTTTTCCCATATTAAACAAAGGTGAGTTTGAATCTGCATTTTCTGGATAATGGTTTCAAATCCTCTTTCCTTTACTTCATTAATTTCTTTAGCAAGTATTTGAATGGCTACTGTGTGTCAGATAGTCCTGAGCATACAGCAATGAAGAAGATAAACACCATCTTTTTCCTTGTAAAGCTAAGAGTCTTTGACAAAAGACAAATCTAAGTTATTCAGTAATCTCACATGTGTTTTCTCCAAACTCATTCCTGAAAGTTCCAGCCAGTTCATCTTAAAGTGATATAATTCTGTAATAAAAACTAGACATATTGATACTTATTTAATCAGAATAGAAGTGGATGTGACCAAATTATTTAGCTGGCCCAGTTCACTACTTAAGATCTCCCTAGAAACCCCAGGATTCCCACTGTTGCCAGGACTGAACAGATGAGCCATGGTGAATTAACTGAAATCTTTCTATTCTATTGATTTCTGTATTGCTCTGAAAAATAGTAATTTATACCATAGCTTAGTCTCCTAAAAGCTTCTAAGTGTACCTATTTTACTGTTTTTGGTGATGTTATCAACCTGAGGTGGAACTACTTCCATTCAATCAGAAATGTATAGCAAACATCTTCAAATATATAGGATTGGGCAAAAGTAGGTTTATAGTTGTTTATAATGGAAACAATATAATAATAAATAATAATAATAATATAAGAATAACCTCTGTGCCTCACATACTCACAACTATAAACCTACTTTTGCCCCATTCTATATATGACTATTCACAGGAGTCAGCCTCTAGAAATGTTTTGCAGTGGGAGAAAATTATAAAGGACTAAATTTTTCTTTAGACTTGTTCAAAAGCATTATATGTTATACTAATGGCCTGGTGCACAGACTTGTGCACATTGAAAGGAAATTAATTACAAGAAATATTTTAATATCACTATTCACCTTTTCTCTATAATAGAAGTGTCTACCAAATTCACGATTGACAATGACAGATCAAAACACACGCGTGTGATTGGCGCCAGCAAGAGGATTATATGTATCGCGTGTGCACGAGTCAACTTAGCCTTTATATATATATAGAATAGACGCTTAATTAGACCTGCTTTCTGATTTAGCTAATAAACTTTTTCCAGCCCAGTGAAGCACCCCAACTTCTCTTTCAGGTAATTGTCAGCAACACAGCAGTAAATATCAATACGAAGCAGATTATTATTGTAGATCATGCAGGGAGAATAAAAGGTAAAATATTTAACTGCAGCAGTCTTTGACTGAATTCTGCACAGTGAGAAAACCTAAAGTCATTTTCAAGGTCCACCATTTCTTACTTCTTTTTAGTCAGGTCAAGTTTCCAAACTTTCTAAATCTCTGTTTTCCAGCTAATGAAAAGAAAATAGGATTCTACTGACTCTTCTATCTACCTATTCCAGGACTTCTTGAGGATCAAATGAGATGAGGCATGGGAAAACACTTCACAGACATTTGGTTACAATGTGAAATGTTTCCACCTGGCTATAAAGCAAGTAGTGTTCCTGGGCTGAAGAAACTACAAGGAGGCTAGTTGTTAGGGGAAGCCTGGCATTGCTACATGACATCATTACCTGGTGGCCACAGCCACCATTTCAGGGCTGTGCTGGGCTGTGGGCCTCATTTTGTGCCATGGGGTCTTGGCAGCATTGGCTGCAATTTAGTGGGGTGTTGCTCCAGGGTGGTGGCGGGGCCTGTGTCCCACTTGGGGGAAACCGAGTGTTGCTTTGTGGGCCCCAGGTCTGCAGAGCTGTTTCTCTGTAAATGGCTAGTGCGCGTCACTGCAGCTCCTGCATTGAGCATCTGCCCCCTGGTGGTCAGTGCATGTCATAGCGACCAGTCGGATGGACACTTAGCATATTAGGTTTTTATATATTTAGATAATCATGTGTAATAAATTATGACTGATGACCTCAATCAAGCCCTAAAACATTAATCCTCTGAAGGAAGCTTTTACTGAGTTTAAGATTTGAGGTGTGGCTCAGGTTTATGCCTTTAGTTGACTTGTCATTTATTGAAAGAAGGCCCACTTGGGTGGGAGCTCCATCTTTCTCTCTGCCCATGCCTAGGTGAACCTGTGCTCACACACATCCCTGCTTGCAGGTATGGCCTTTTCTTAGATTTCAACCTCATTGGTTGCCCAGCAACCTTAGCTGTATTACGGGTTCAAGAAATGTTATGATCATCTATTTTATCCAGTTTTTTTGTTATGATATTAACACTCTTTCTAGCTTTCTACATTCTACATCCTAAGTGGAAACTAAAAGTCTCAATTGTAATGATTTTTTAAAAGACTATCTTCAAAGACATGTGGTGGGACTTAATCATTCTCATAAGAATTTACCAAATAACCTTTAAGCAAATGGATATTTTGTATGTATATTTTGTATAATCATCATAAGATACCTCTTATTAGGAAATGCCTCTTTTCTGATAATTTAATGGTAGTTTTCTCTTTTTATTTAATCTGTAGGCCTCAGAGGAGCTCCAGGGTACTCCTTGGATCAAGCTCATCATCTTCCCATTGAAATGGATCCGCTCATTGGTATGCTAACAGCAAAAATATATTTTTATGGGTGCTGACTGTCCACAAATGATAGTTGAATAATATTTTCATGCCACAAAATTAATGTGCAAATAATGTCAAATTACCAGTAAAGAGCTGTGAAAATCATAATATGCCATCTAAGAACTTTTTGGTATTAAACAATTATTTGTGGCTTTCCTTTATGTTTTAGAAAGTCATTTTAAGTTGGTTCTAAACAAGGCACATATTTCCAAACTGTTCTTTCTTTCATCCTAAACTAGTCTTTTACAGCTTGATATTATTTAAAATATATAAGGGTTCAAAGAGATTATTAAAGAAACCTAATACTGAAAAACATCTTTTTTTTTAGAAATCTTTATTTAGTAGGGCTAAAATATTTTTTAAATTAAATATGTCATATAAATCACAAGCTCATGATCTATAACCCTTTGCAGAACCTATTACATATATTTTAAATTATCACACACATCTTTATTATCCATATGATCCAGAACAAGCCTCTCAATCTTTCTAGGCCTCAGTTTCATATCTGCAAGATGGTTTATAATACTAATGTTGGTTTTGCCTATGTCAGGTGATCATGTAGAAAACTAAATTAGGAAAAAAAATAAAAATTTTATGAAATATTAAACTACATACAAGTTATAGTACCTTTTTCTTATATTAATTCACCCTTTATCTTTGAACCCAGAAATAAGAGAGAGACATTTAGTCAGGTATACCCCTATATAAAATAGCATTTATATGTCTTTGGGAGGATATAAGGTTTAGTACCAGGAATATTTTTAAAGTCTAGCTATACCAAGAAAGATTGACAATATCACATACAGGTAGAGTATAACCATGGAAAAATTAATAGCTGTATTAGAATAAATAAAGGACCAATTATATAGTTATACTACTGGCCCAGTGCATGAAATTTGTGCATGGAGGGGGGATTCTCTTAGCCCAGCCTGAACCCTCTGCAATTGGGGACACCTTGGGGGATGTCCG
The DNA here is from genome assembly GCA_026230045.1 of Corynorhinus townsendii. Taxonomy (NCBI): domain Eukaryota; kingdom Metazoa; phylum Chordata; class Mammalia; order Chiroptera; family Vespertilionidae; genus Corynorhinus; species Corynorhinus townsendii. Next base: position 103,515,105 of record JAPDVU010000003.1, read on the forward strand.
ACTGCTGGTTTAGGCCCAGGCTCGGGCCTAAACCGGCAGTCGGACATCCCTCTAGCAATCTAGGACTGCTGGCTCCTCACCACTCACCTGCCTGCCTGCCTGATCACCCCTAACTGCCTCTGCTGCCTGCCTTATTGCCCCTAACCCCTCTGCCTGCCTGCCTGATCACTCCTAACTGCCCTCCCCTGATGGCCTGATCTCAACCTAAATTGCTCTCTCCTGCTGGCCTGATCTTGCCCCCAACTTCCTCTGCCTGCCTTATCTCGCCCCCAACAGCCCTCCCCTGCCAGCCTGATCTTGCCCCTAACTGCCCCCCCCCCCGCCATCCTGATCTTGCCCCCAACTGCCCTCCTCTGCTGGCTAATTTAGTTCTGATTGGTTGGTTTCTATGCCAGTCAGGGTCAAAAGCTCCGCCTCCTAGGCAGCCATTAGCTCCTCACAGTTGACCCAGATTTGGTTCTGATTGGTCGGTTTCTAGCAAAGTCAATGTCTCTGGGCCTATCAACAGGGCCTGATCAGAAAGATGGGGCTGATCGGCAGCCCTGGTGGAGGACAGGAGAGAAATGGAGGCACCGCTGCTGGCCAGACTGGGTGAGAGAGAGGCAAGTGCTGATCAAAAGCTGCCACAGAGGCTATGGATCAGTTCCTGCTTCTCTCTTCAGGCCTCTCTCTGGCCCTGATTCGCAGCCCCCTCAGCAGTCAGTGCTGGGGCACCTCACCTGCAGCAGAAGCAGTGGCAACCCAACACTGACTGCAGGACTGACTTCCGGTTGGTTGAGATCAGTCATTACTGGTCGTTACAACCTAGGGGTTTTATATATTAGGATATAATTACTAGTGGTCTGGTGCACAAATTCATGCACATTGAAAGGAAATTAATTAGAATAAATTTTACTATTGCTATTTGTCCTTTCTCTATAATAGATGTGTCAACTAAATTCACAATCAACAATGACAGATTGAAACACATGTGTGTGATTGGCACCAGCAAGAGCTTTATATGTATCATGCATGTGCAAGTTAACTTAGCCTTTTATAGATATAGAATAAACTTGCTTAATTAGACCTTTTTTCTGATTTAGCTAAACTTTTTTCAGCCCAGTGAAGCACCCCGACTTCTCTTTCAGGTAATTGTCAGCAACACAGTAGTAAATATCAACATGAAGCAGATTATTATTATAAAGCATGCAGGAAAAACAACGGGTAAAATATTTAACTGCAGCAGTGTTTGACTATATTCTGTGCAGTGAGAAAACCTAAAGTCATTTTCAAGGTCCACCATTTCTTACTTCTTTCCAATCAGGTCAGGTTTCTAAACTTTCTAAATCTCCATTTTCTGGCTAATGGAAAGAATATAGGATTCCACTGAGTCTCCTATCTACCTATTTCAGGACTTCTATGAGAATCAAATGAGATGAGGCATGGGAAAATGCTTCACAGACATTTGCTTACAGTGTGAAATGTTTGTACCTGGCTATAAAGCAAGTAGTGTTCCTGGGCTGAAGAAACTGCAAGGAGGCTAGTTGCTAGGGAGAGGAAGCTGGGTGTTGCTACATGAGGTCATTACCCGGACAGTTGGACACTTAGCATATTAGCCTTTTATATATATAGATAACTTGCATGGTGTTTAAGTGACTTAGGATCTTTAATTTTCTTTTCTACCTTTCTTGCGCAGTTTTTTTTTAATTGTTTATCTTCTTTAGTAAATGTTATTATAGTGTTAGTAGATCCCCACAAATAGTAGCACATAGATTTAATTAGTGTTAGAGAGTGATGGTGATCTTCTACATCACATTTTCTGTTTTAAAATTCAGCCCATGGATTTAGCCTGAAAGGGCAGTGTAGAGTAAGGGATAGGCTGGCATACAGACAGGCACTAGGGAAATCAGATCGTGTTTCTGTGTTCTTGACTTTATTCAGGTCCCAGTTCTGTTCACTGACTCTTTGCCTGTCTCTTTCCTCTTCACTTCCTCTCCCATCTTTTTTATTTCTCTGGTTCCCTGCCAACCCATTCTGGAAAGGCCTTCTGTTTATTGACAATCCAAGTCTTTAAAGCTGCTGACCTAAAGGTCCTTGTGGGACTGCCCATATAGCAACATCCCTTGTTCAAATCTCTATCCTCTTTTTACATGAATTGTAAATGCTATCAGAAAATGACAGATTGTTGCAAATATTAAGATATTTTTCCTTATATAGTATATCTCAGACAGTATTATTCCTCATTAAAGTTGAACATGTGAACACTAATAAACTTGTGTATAGTAAACATATATAAAATTAAGTTAATATAGATATTGTTATTTTTTAAAGTCATTATCTTGGATTCCTCATATTGTATTTATTTATTGGTGGAGGAAGAATTTACATTTTTGACAATTTTTAAATATGTAATATGGTTTATAAATAATCACCGCTACTAAAAATGTTTATATCCCTCAAGGGTAAATATAAAATATTAACCTATATAACCTTAAAAAAAAACCTTTTCTACACAAATGAAGCATCAAAGTATTACTTCTATAAGTGCTTGATGAAACTTGTATGAAATATTTCTTTATTTTTTTTCTATTTATATTTAGCCAATAACTCTGGTGTGAACAAACGGCAGATCACAGACCTTGTTGACCAGAGTATACAAATCAATGCACATTGTTTTGTGGTCACAGCGGATAATCGCTATATTCTCATCTGTGGATTCTGGGATAAGAGTTTCAGAGTTTATTCTACAGAAACAGGTACCCTTTGATTTGAAATACCTTATTCTCTTTAAAATGACTATTGTTATATTTAAATCATAAAATGAAATCATAATAATGTAGGCATTTTTATCTTGAGTGCCAAGATCCAAATTAAATGTTTACATTATAAGTTAATAACTATCATGCCCTCCATTCTGAACTTTAGTCCCTGATTTCACAGGACAAAGGGGACTATTGTCTCCTTCCAAATCAAATCCAATAAAATACCTTAAATTTTCCTTTAGACTGGCCCAAACAAAAATCATCATTGTGTTATCTTGTAAGTCCTTTTCTTAAAAATCCCAAGTGATAGTCTTATATTATTTTTCAGAAACAATTCAAGAAAGCAAATCTGTCGCTATGATTTAATTACCTTACAAGTTTGCAGGTCTATAGGTTCACTTTTCAAAAATATCCTATATAATAAAGAGGTAATATGCAAATTGACCATCACTCCAACACACAAGATGGCCACCCCATGTGGTCAAAGATGGACGCCCCATGTGGACACAAGATGGCTGCCACAAGATGGCCGGCAAGAGAGGGCAGTTGTGGGTGATCAAGCTAGCAGGGGAGGACAGTTGGGAGGGACCAGGCCTGCAGGGGAGGGCAGTTGTGGGCAATCAGACCAGCAGGGGAGCAGTTAGGTGTCGATCAGGCTGGCAGGGAGTGGTTAGGGGATGATCAGGCTGGCAGGCAGAAGCAGTTAGAGGCAATCAGGCAGGCAGGCAGGTAAGCAGTTGGGAGCCAGCAGTCTTGGATTGTAAGAGGGATGTCTGACTGCCCATTGAGGCCCAATTCCACTGGGACCCAAGATTGGAGAGGGTACAGGCTGGGCTGAGGGAAACACACCCTCCCGTGCATGAATTTCATGCATTGGGCCTCTAGTCATATATAATCCTATATAATAAAGAGGTAATATGCAAATTGACTATCACTACAACACACAAGATGGCCATCCCCATGTGGTCAAAGATGTCTGCCCCCATGTGGACACAAGATGGCCGCCACAAGATGGCTAGCAGGGGAGGGCAGTTGTGGGCAATCAGGCCAGCAGGGGAGTGAAGTTGGGAGGAACGAGGCCTACAGGGGAGGGCAGTTAGGGGTGACCGGGTCAGCAAGGGATGGCAGTTGGGGGTGACCAGGCCTGCAGGGCAATTAGGGGCAACCAGGATTGCAAGGTAAGGGAGTTAGGGGTGACCAGGCCAGCAGGGAGGGCAGTTGGGGGTGACCAAGTCTGCAGGGGAGAGCAGTTGGGGGCGACCAGGCCAGCAGGGCAGGGCAGTTAGGGGTGATCAGGCTGGCAAGGGAGGGCAATTAGGGGTGAACGGCACAGCAGGGGAGGGCAGTTAGGGGTGAACGGCACAGCAGGGGAGGGCAGTTAAGGGTGACCAGGCCTGCAGGGGAGGGCAGTTAGGGGTGACCAGGCTTGCAGAGGAGGGCAGTTAGGGCCAATTGGTCTGGCAGGGGAGCAGTTAGGCATGATCAGACTGGCAGGGTAGTGGTTAGGGGGTGACCAGGCTGGCAGGTAGAAGCAGTTAGTGGCAATCAGGCAGGGAGGCAGGCGAGCGTTTGGGAGTCAGCAGTCCTGGATCGTGAAACCTAAATGGGCAGTCGGACATCCCTTGAGGGGTCCCAGATTGGAGAGGGTGCTGGCTGAGGGACACCCCTCCCCCCTGTGCATGAATTTTGTGAACCAGGCCAGTAGTAGTAAAATAAAGCTCTTGCCATTTATAGAAAAATAGCAAATGAATTAAATCTGCTGTTTCTGTGTTTCAGGGAAATTAACTCAGATTGTATTTGGCCATTGGGATGTAGTCACCTGCTTGGCCAGGTCTGAGTCCTACATAGGTGGGGACTGCTATATTGTGTCAGGGTCTAGAGATGCGACCCTTCTTCTCTGGTACTGGAGTGGGCGACATCATATCATTGGAGATAACCCTAATAGCAGTAAGTATTGTCTAAAACTGTCCTATCAGACTATAAATTCATTTAAGTATAATTTTCCTTTTTAATTTTCCTAATAGTTTTTCCTAAGTTTGTAAGGATTTTAAAATATAAAAGTTTAGGTGGCAAAAATTTCTATTGGAATGTAGCTTTATTCAATGTGTTAAAAAGAACAAGTATAATAACTTTTAGCCTGGGGATGCTCCCAGGTCCATTCACATTGACCTTCTGCTCAGCTGCCCTTCCTTTATCTCCAAATGCCCCTGTCCTTCAGAAATTTCCTATAGTATCACCTGATTCATTAAACCTCATATAGTTTCTCCCAGATGAATATATTCTCTCCCTCCTCTGAATTTCCATAAAGTTTTATTTGTACCTCAGTGAGGACATTTACTTCTTTCTGCCATGTATGTATCTCCTTTTATTCATTTAACAATGATTGAGTACCCACTTCAGAATAGTCATTGAGAAGGCAAATTAATAAGGGGGTTTCTTTGCTTGGGATGATTCCTAAGTGTTTTTATTCAACAGTGCTCTTTAAGATTTTCTGTAGAGGAAAAAATGGGAATCCAGAGTAAAATAATTTTAGAAAATACCACATATACTCTTATTTGCTATGAAGCTGTAAAAGTCTTACACAAATAAATCTGTTAACAATTGTTTAACCCACAGTTTCTCAAACATGTTTTTCTTTTTTTTTCCTTTTTCCCCCCATTTTTTTTTATTAAGGTAATATATGTGTACATATCTTACCATTGCCCCACCCTACCCCACTCCCATCCGTGCCTTCACCCCCCAATGTTTTGCTCCATTGGTTATTCTCATATGCATGCATAAAAGTCCTTCGGTTGATTTCTTATTTCCCCCACCTCTCCCTAACCTTCCCACTGTAATTTCACAGCCTGTTTGATGCTTTACTGCCTCTGTATCTATTTTTTGTTCATCAGTTTATAATGTGTTTTTATTATCTACAAATGAGTGAGATCATGTGGTATTTTTCTTTCACTGACTGGCTTATTTCACTTAGCATAATGTTCTCCAATTCCATCCAGGTTGCTACAAATGGTAAGAATTCCTTCTTTTTTATGGCAACAAAGTATTCCATTGTGTAGATGTGCCATAGTTTTCTGATCCAGTCATCTGCTGACGGGCACCTAGGCTGTTTCCAAATATTAGGTATTGTAAATTGTGCTGCTATGAACATAGGGGTGCATATATCCTTTCTGATTGGTGTTTCTAGTTTCTTAGGATATATTCCTAGAAGTGGGATTACTGGGTCAAATGGGAGTTCCATTTTCAGTTTTTTGAGGAAACTCCATACTGTTCTCCACAGTGGCTGCACCAGTCTGCATTCCCACCAGCAGTGCACGAGGGTTCCTTTTTCTCCACATCCTCTCCAGCACTTGTCATCATTTGTTGATTTGTTGATGTTAGCCATTCTGACAAGTGTGAGATGGTACCGCATTGTTGTTTTGATTTGCATGTCTCTGATAATTAGTGACTTTGAGCATGTTTTCATGTGTCTCTTGGCCTTCCTTCTGTCTTCTTTCAAAAAGATTCTATTTAGGTCCATAGCCCATTTTTTTATTGGATCATTTATCTACCTTTTATGAAGTTGTATAAGCTGTCTATAGATGTTGGAGATTAAACCTTTATCAGTGATAACATTTGCAAATATGATCTCCCATACAGTGGGGTTTCTTGTTTTGTTGATGGTTTCTTTTGCTGTGAAAAAGCTTTTCATTTTGATGTAGTCCCATTTGTTTATTTTCTCTTTAGCTTCCATTATTCTAAGAACACTAATCAGTGAAGAAATTGCTTCAGCATATGTCTGAGATTTCTCTGCCTGTGGTTTCCTCTAGTATTTTTATGGTTTCTCGTCTTATGTTTAAGTCCTGTATCCATTTTGAGTTTATTTTTTGTGTATGGTGTAAGTTGGTGATCTAGTTTCATTTTTTTGCATGTATCTGTCCAATTTTCCCAACACAAGTTATTGAAGAGACTGTCTTGACTCCATTGTATGTATGTTCATGCCTCCTTTGTCAAATATTAATTGAGCATAGTGGTTTGGGACGACATCTGGATTCTCTATTCTATTCCATTGATCTATATATCTGTTCTTGTGCCAGTACCAGGCTGTTTTGAGAACAGTGGCTTTGTAATACAGCTTGAAATCTGGTATTGAGATCCCTCCTACTTTATTCTTCTTTCTAAGGATTGCTGTGGCTATTCGGAGTCTTTTTTTATTCCAGATGAATTTTTGGAGAGTTCTTTCTAGGTCTGTGAAATATGCCGTTGGTATTTTAATGGGGATTGCATTGAATCTATAGATTGCTTTGGGTAGTCTGGACATTTTAATGATGTAGATTCTACCAATCCATGAACATAGTATGTTCTCCCATCCGTTTATGTCTTCCTCTATCTCTTTTTTCAGTGTCCTGTCGTTTTTCACATATAGGTCTTTTATCTCCTTTGTTAAGTTTATTTCTAAGTATCTTAATTTTTTTGGTGCGATGGTAAATGGGATTGCTTTTTTAGTCTCTTTTTCTGTAAGTTCACTATTGGTGCATAGAAATGCCATAGATTTCTTGGCATTAATTTTGTATCCTGCTACATTGTCGAATTCATTTATTAAGTCTGTTAATTTTTTGATGGAGTCTTTTGGTTTTTTTATGTACAATATCATGTCATCTGCACATAAGGACAGCTTTACTTCTTCTTTTCCAATTTGGATGCCTTTTATTTCTTCTTCTTGTTTAATTGCAATGGCTAATACTTCCAGTACTATGTTGAACAGGAGTGGTGAGAGTGGGCATCCCTGTCTTGTTGCTATTCTTAGGGGAAATGGTTTTAGTTTTTGCCCATTGAGTATGATGTTAGCTGTGGGTTTATCATATATGGCTTTTATTATGTTGAGGTATGATCCTTCTATTCCCACCTTGTTGACAGTTTTTATCAAGAATGGTATTGGATTTTGTCAAATGCTTTTTCTGCATCAATTGATATGACTATGTGATTTTTATCTCTCAACTTGATTATGTGATGTACCATGTTTATTGATTTGCGGATATTGTACCATCCTTGCATTCCCGGGATAAATCCTATTTGGTCATGGTGTATGATCTTTCTGATGTACTGCTGGATCCGATTGGCTAGAATTTTGTTGAGGATTTTGGCATCTACGTTCATGAGAGATATTGGCCTGTAATTCTCTTTCATTGTGTTGTCTTTATCTGGTTTTGCTATTAGGGTGATGCTGGCTTCAAAGAAGGAGCTTGAAAGTGGTCCTTCCTCTTGAATTTTTTGGAATAGTCTGAGGAGGATAGGTTTTAGTCTTCCTTGAATGTTTGGTATAACTCCCCTGTGAAGCCGTCTGGCCCTGAGCTTTTGTTTGCTGGAAGCTTTTTGATGACTGCTTCAATTTCTTCCATAGTTACTGGCATATTGAGCTGTTTAGATTCTTCCTGATTGAGTTTTGGAAGGTTATATTTTTCTGAGAATATGTCCATTTCCTCCAGGTTGTCCAGTTAGTTGGAATAGAGTTGTTCATAGTATTTTTTAACAATCCTTTGTATTTCGGCGGAATCTGTTGTTATTTCACCTCTTTCATTTATGATTTTGTTTATTTGGGTCCTTTCTCTTTGCTTTTTGGTGAGCCTGGCTAGACGTTCATCAATCTTGTTTATCCTTTCAAAGAACCAGCTCTTGGTTTTGTTGATCTTTTGTATTGTTTCCTTGGTCTCAATGTTGTTTTTCTCTGCTCTGATCTTTATTATTTCCTTCCTTCTGCTTACACTGGGCTTTTCTTGTTGCTCTTTTTCTAACTCTCTGAGTTGTAGGGTTAGGTAATTTATTACCATTGTTTCTTGTTTTTTGCAGTAGGCTTGTAGAGCTATGAACTTCCCTCTCAAGACTGCTATTTCTGTGTCCCATAGATTTTGGATTGTTGTGTTTTCATTGTCATTTGTTGCCATGATGTTTTTTATTTCTTCCTTGATCTCTCTGGTAACCCAGTCATTGTTTAATAGCATGCTGTTTAGTCTCCATGTGTTTGATTTCTTTGGATTCTTTTTATTGTAGTTGATTTCCAGTTTTATGCCACTGTGGTCTGAGAAGATGCTTGATATGATTTCTATCTTCTTGAATTTGAAGAGACTTTGCCTATGTCCCAACATATGGTCTATCTTTGAAAATGATCCATGTGCACTTGAGAAGAATGTATATTCTGTGGCTTTGTGCTGAAATGTTCTGAAGATGTCAATTAATTCCATCTGGTTTAGTGCATCATTTAGGATTGATGTTTCCTTGCTGATTTTTGTGTTTAGAGGATTTGTCCAATGGTGATAGTGGGGTATTAAAGTCTCCTACTATGATTGTATTTCTGTTAATCTCTCCCTTGATATCCTCCAGGAGTTTTTTTATGTATTTGGGTTCTCCTGTATTGGGTGCATATATGTTTACCAGAGTTATATCTTCTTGTTGGATTGCTCCCTTTAGTATTATGAAGTGGCCTTCCTTATCTCTTGTTATGTCCTTCACTTTGAGATCTAATTTGTCAGATATAAGTATTGCTACCCCAGCTTTTTTTTTCATTTCCATTCATCTGGAAAACCTTTTTCTATCCCTTCATCTTCAGTCTGTGTGTCTTTTTTTCTGAGGTGGGTTTCTTGTAGACAGCAGATATGTGGGTCTTGTTTTCTTATCCAATCCTTTACCCTATGTGTTTTGATTGGGATATTTAATCCATTTACATTTAAAGTTATTATTGATAAGTACTTATTTGTCGCCATTTTTATTCTTTACCCCTGTGTTCCTTTTTCACTTCCTATTTCTTTTTTTCTTTTTTTTTTTTTTTTTATAGCAGATAGTTTAGCATTTCTTGCATTGCTGGTTTGGTGGTAATAAATTCCCTTAGTCCTTTTTTGTCTGAGTAGTTCTTGATTTCACCTTCAATTTTGATTGCTAGCCTTGCTGGCTACAGTATTTTTTGATTCAGACCCTTCCTTTCCATGACTTTTTATATTTCATTCCATTCCCTTCTGGCCTGATGAGTTTCTGTTGAGAAATCAGTTGCTAGTCTGATGGGGCTTCCTTTGTATGTAACTTTCTGTCTCTCTCTGGCTGCTTTTAAGATTCTTACTTTGTCGTTGGTGTTTGCCAATTTAATTATAATGTGCCTTGGCATCTGTCTTTTGGGGTTCATTTTGCTTGGGACTCTGTGAGCTTCTTGGGTTTGTGTGGGTTTTTTCTTTCCTATATCAGGGAAGTTTTCTGTCATTATTTCTTCAAACAGGTTTTCTATTCCTTGCTCAGTTTCCTTTCCTTCTGGAACCCCTATTATGCGGATGTTGTTTTGTTTCATGGTGTCCCAAAGTTCCTTTAGGCTCTCGTCCTGTTTTTTAATATTTTTTTCTAGAAGTTGCTCTACTTGGGAATTTTTTCCTACCTTGTCTTCTAGCTGACTGATGCAGTCCTTTACTTCTTCTATTCTACTTTTGATGCTTTCTCTTGAGTTTTTTACAGCAGCAATGTCATTTTTCATTTCTTCTGGGTTCTTCTTTATTTCCTCTTGGTTCTTACTCATATTGTTAAATTTTCTTCCACTCTTTTCAGCCACCTTATGACCATTTCTCTGAATTCTTTCTCTTTGCTTGCCTGTATTTCGTTTACTTCCTTTTCTAGTGATACCTGCTTTTCTTCCATATGCGGGCTGTTTCTTTGTCTCCCCATGTTCTCTCTTCTCCGGATGTCTGGGTATGTAGTTCTCTCTCTCCTGCATTGACTTAAAGGCACAAAATACAACACAACCAGGTACAACACACAAGGCACTGAACAGAAATGTATTCACCATATTAATAACCTCCAATAAGATGACCACCAGAGAAAGGCAAATTAGGGGACAGGAGAGAAAGAAGAAGAGTAAAAAGAAAGGGGGAAAAAAAGGAGTGTCAAAATGAAATTGGAAAAAGAAAAAAAAATTAAGAGAGACAAGAAAGAGACTAAAAGAGATAAGGGGAACAAACTATATATATGGGGAGAAAACTCCAATAGAACAACCGCTGATCCCAGCAAATGCCAGGAACAAGTACCTGGGGATTAATACAAACTACAACACCAACTAATATCAAGCTAGGCAAGGGAAAACAGAAGCAAAAAACAAACAAACAAAAAATAAGCAAAACAATCTCACAAAAAATCTTAAAAATTCTATATAACCAACATTCAAGCAAACAACAACAAAAGGACAGAGAGGAAAACAATTTTTTGGAAATTTAAGACAGCGAAGAGAGAGGTGTGTATGGACTTGGAGCAGGGGATTGGAAACTAGATATATAAGTAAGGTGAAATTTTAACAGGGGGTAAACAGAAAGAATAGGGAAAATCTAAAGCAGGAAAGGGATAAGATAAACAGGATACCTAAAGGGAAAAGGTTGGGAAGAGAGTGATGGCATAAAGGTAGAGTTAAGATAGAGTAAAATGATGCTAAAGGAAAGATGAAAATAGAATATAGAACACTAATCCCAAAGTAAAATAAACAGAAAATATAATGACACTTAAAAAAAAAGGTAAAATAGTAGTGGTAATAATACTGATTGAAAATAAAAATGTAATAATTAAAAAGGTAAAATCAAGTGAGGAAAAAAGAAAAAAATAGTTTCTTAAGTAAAAGATGCAAAAAATGAAAATAAAAAAATATATAATGTGCAGTAGTAAAGGTCATTCACTTCCTCTATTGTGCTGTTTGGCATGCCTGTTTCTCAGTCTGGACAGTATTGCAGCTCCTTGCATTCCACTGTTCCTCAGTGTTGTAAGCCATTCCTGATTTTTAAGCAGGCGGTGTCTTAATTTCTCATATTCCTTTATTTTTAATTACACAAGAGTCGATTTGTGATTCAGCCCCTGGGTGGCAGTGTTTCTGGATTGGCTTCCAGATCTATTGGCCTCTCTAGCTGTATTTATATCCTTCTTTCCCTTTGGCACTCAATACCAGTTTGTGGAAGTGGGCTGCCTCAGAGCTGGTTCTCCGATGGTCACTCCCCGCTCCGATCCTCAGGTTCCAGAAAAACAACTTTCCCCTGCAGTCTCCCAGGGTGTCCCCAACTGGGTGATCCTATGTATTGGGCTTAGTAATTCAAAGCAAGCATTTGAAGAGGAAAAAGCCCAAGTGTGCGAACAATAGGTCTGCACGCAAGTCTAAGCAGTCGGCACACCTTTGAAATTCTTAGGCTGTCCCTGCACATCAGATCAAAATGGGTTCCTTTTTAGAGATCCCTTCTGTTAGCAGCTCTGAGGACCCCCCTTCCACATTCATGGATCACGCCAGCCCCAACAGCCATGGTTTTTTTTAGGCACAGACTTCCCTGGTCCTCCAGCTCCCGCAAAATGCTTGTTTCTCTCTCCCGCTGGGACCAGAGACCTCACCTTATCCCAGGCAAAATCTGACTTTTCTGTGGTGGAATGAAGAGCTCCTTTGAATCCGCGTGTTTGCACCAATTGGGGACCGGTATTCTGGGGCTTGCAGCTGTGAGGTGGTTGCTGCAGTTGTGGATTTTCAGGCTTCTGATAAGCTCCACTTTCCCTATCAAGATGGCGCGGTCTCTGCGTCCGAGCCCATACCTCCGGGAGGGGACCCAGCTGCAGGGGGCGCTGACTGGTCAGGGGAACCCAGTCTAGCAGTCCCCACCTTCTCCTGGAGTTTAGCTGTCCCTTAACTTGCCAACAAACACTCCTCGTGCGACCCTCAGCTGTTCTTTTTTCCAGTCCGGGAAAAGGCTCAGAACAGGTCTGTCTATTCTGCCACCATTTTTCTCCTCCAAAAGTCAAACATGTTTTTCCATGGACCTTTGTTCATGGAAAATCAGTTATTGTTCCTTGGAACTGTTTGTTTTGAGGAAGCCCTGAAGTGTGTCATGAGTCTCTCCCTTTCCATTTGAAGTCTCTGGTTCCTGGCATAGTAACACATATAATAGGTTTTCAATGAATAGTGTTAAATGTCTGAGAACCAGATAAGAGGTTGCCTAGATATAATTACTGTTTTTAATTACCAAGCTTTCAGTAGTTCAAGTTCACATGTTTACAGTAAAATAGAGAATGGTTTCTATAAAGCATTGGTAATGGCAAGTACCTAAACCAGGTTTATTCTAGTTATAATTCATACATTGGTCCAAGCTTAAACAGTACTCCAAAGTAAACCAAAGCATGACTTAAGGGAATATTGATGACTAACAAAGTTAAGAATTTCTTAATAGTGCTGGCATCTACTGCTGAAATATTGTAAGAATAGATGAGAAATGTGCAAGATGGCATATTGCAACTGTGTGGCTGGAGGCTGCCTTCTCTGATCCATCCCAACTTGTGAGATAGCTGGGGATGGAAACTGAATTGTACATTTACTCTTCAAGTCCCACTTGGCCCCAACTCTTATGTGTTTTGACAGGAATACTGCAAAAATAGGAAATGGCTCTCAATTTATTGGAGCAAAGGCGTGATCATAGTAAAGAAAAAAAATAGATAGATGATAGATAGATAGGTAGATAGATAGATAGATAATAAAATGATGATAGATGATAGATAGATGGATGATAGATAGAATAGATGACCAAATATTTTGTGAGGTTTTATTCTTGCTATAGCTACCGTTGAAGAGCAGTAGATGAAGAAACAAAGTGTATTGTGAAGTAATGTCTCTTAGTGTAGATAAAAGATAGTGTGTGTGTTATACATTTCAGCCTCTGTTTTAAGTTGTGAACTAAGATGTAATACTGGTTTAAGGAAAAAAAATCAACATTGCTTGATTTCCAACTGGCCAAATAATTAGCTACCAATTCTACCTTATAAGAAACATCATACTCCAAATACTAACAAATTAATGTGTGTGTGTGTGTGTGACATTTCATCTGCCAGTGATAGCTTTATTATTCTCAAGTATAGAATATTATCACATTATTTTATCTAAATGTATTTTCACATATTTCCAATGTTTCTGTATATCAATAGTGGTGTAACATTCATTAAAAAAGTTGAATTAAGCAGCAAGTCTATGTAGTATCATCTATTTATGTTGATAAAAATTAGATTTATCATTAAAAAAAATTTAAACAGAACACTGCTTTAAATCCAATTAATTAACATCTACAAAATGAAGCTCAGAAATGATTAAAATTACATTTAAAAAAAAAGTATTTAATTCTTGAAAGCTACCATCTGGTAAAGATAAGATATTTTATATAATGTACTGCTATGATGTAAAGAATTTTGAAGAAAATTATTAAATTATAGTAATTATTTGTTAGCTACTTTATTTTACTTTATTCTCTAATGTTATTTTAAACCAAAAGATGGTTAACAATTGATTATAGCTTTGATCCATCAGTTAGCAAGAAAAGTTAGATGTAGTAATATTTGGAGTGTTTAAAGTTCCTTACAACAGGAGCTATATAAATGGAAATGTTTATATTAATCCGTAAGAACAAAATTGTGGATATTGTATTTGTTAAAATGCAGCATTTTATTTAAGATTGCCCTTAAGAAGTTACAGCAGCAGAAGCATTGATCAGACCGTCAAACCTCAGAGGGAAGGTAGGGGAGGGTGGGTGTAAGGGGGAGAGATCAACCAAAGGACTTGCATGCATGCATATAAGCCTAACCAATGGACACAGACACCAGGGCGGTGAGAGCAGGAGTGGGAGCGTGGGGAGGCCATGGGAGGATAAGGACACATATGTAATACCATAATCAATAAAGAAAAATAAATAAATAATAAAAAGGAAGTTACAGTAGAATATTACCAGTATATGTTTTTCAGTATTACCTCCACATATAAGAATTTATTTTTATTAGTAGATGTTGTCATCATTATGAACCTAAACCACTTTCATAAAACCCACCTGGTCAAGACTTTATTGGACATTTAATGTGGACATATGTAATATGGCTTTATTTCATGTTATCTTTAATACATGTAATGCTCTTCTAGAATACACAGGCTGAGCACCTAAAGTGTTAGTCAAACAACAAGCATGTATTGAATATCTACTGTGTGTTGGTACTATTTTTTTTAAACTTATTGGGATGACACTGGTTAACAAAATTATATAGGCTTCAAGTGCACAATTCCATAAAACATCATCTGTACAATGCATTGTGTTTACCACCCCAAATCAAGTCTCCATCCATCACCATTTATCCTCCCTATACACCCTCCTCTGCCTCCCTCCAGGCCCACTCTGTACAACAATCACCACAGTGTTGTCCCTGTTTTACGAGTTTTTTCTTTTGTGCTTAATTGCTTCACCTGCCACACGGAACCCCAACCCCCAACAGCTGTCAGCCTGCTATCTATGTATGAGTCTGTCTCTGTTTTGCTTGCTTGTTCATTTTGTTCATTAGATTCCACATATGAGTGAAATCATATAGTACTTGTCTTTATTTCACTTAGCATCGTGGTCGGCAAACTGTGGCTCACGAGCCACATGCGGCTCTTTGGGCCCTTGAGTGTGGCTCTTCCACAAAATACTACGGCCTGGGCGAGTCTATTTTGAAGAAGTGGCATTAGAAGAAGTTTACGTTTAAAAAATTTGGCTCTCAAAAGAAATTTCAATCGTTGTACTGTTGATATTTGGCTCTGTTGACTAATGAGTCAACAACCTGGACCACTGACATAATGCTGTCCAGGTCTTATCAGCAGAGGATGCTTTGGAGTCAAAATCTCTTAGCTTCTGCCATTTACAGGAATCTATATTACACTGATCACAAAACTGCTTTTCTTGTTTGGATGTATTGATACATTACATATGCGTTACATGAATCATTAATTGCTATCAGATGATATTTGATATCATTAATATTTTGAGCATCTACAAAATGCTAAGCCTTACCTCTTGGGTACAAATTTATGGTTATGTAAAAACTGCCTTCAGCTTTTTGTCATATATATAATCACAATAGGAAAAAATAATAATCATACTAAGCATTTGATTGACTTGACAGATTTATGACTTGATCTGTTAAAGTAGCTAGCCTAGTTAGGAACATAAATATTTGTGACTAGAGAGACCATATACGTTGGCAGTTCACTTTTTGCACTTTTTGTAAAGGCAGTCACAGCACACACTGAACTGACTGTCACATCAGGGATCAGTCATGGTTGTTGACATAGATGTAGCACT
Organism: Corynorhinus townsendii; assembly: GCA_026230045.1. Lineage (NCBI taxonomy): Eukaryota > Metazoa > Chordata > Mammalia > Chiroptera > Vespertilionidae > Corynorhinus > Corynorhinus townsendii. The sequence continues at coordinate 103,530,958 of JAPDVU010000003.1, forward strand.
TGCTATCAGAAAACTCACAATATGAAAGAAAAATATTTTTTCTCTTCTGGTTTAATCTGTTCTAGCTTCCAATTCACAGGTCATAGAATCAGGCTACGTGTTTTCTATTTCATAATGCATTGCTCCTCAAGAACAAAAAGCTAGTTATGTATAAATTCATATTTAAGTGTATGACACAGTGCCCTTAGGTTTGGAGGGTTGTATATATTAACCTAGACTTAACAGTCCTAGCATGAAACATAATATTCCAGTGGCTGTTAGGATTCAGAGATTAGCTTTGGTATAGATAATGAATTGCTTTATATGTCAGAGGCTGAATCGTATTTATACAGCACCACATCAAAAGATGCATTTACTCACCTTACTTTGCACACTGCTCAAGGTAGATTCAAGTTACTTTAATAAGGGATGAGCAAAAGTAGGTTTACAATTGTGAGTATTGTTATTTATTAATCATTTTAATATTTATTTGTATTATTTGTCTTATTATCATATTATCATTATTTTATATCCTTATTTATGATTTATCTTTTAGATGGTGATGGCTGGTAATTTAACTTACTTTTGCTCACCACTGTATATTTATGCTTCTTTTGCATTGTCATTATTTTTCAATGGATAGCTCTATTAGTTTCACAGAGAAAAATAAGAAATGTTTGTGGATTTTTTATATGGAAAAAGTTTATGGTTTTTTTGTGTCAAAAATATTGTTGTGACTAAACATCTCAGAAAAAAAAGCTTTTTTCTAATTATCTTATAGTTTCAATAAATTTATGACCAAGACAATGAAAATTTTAAAACAGATTATTACAAAGAGTTTTAAGCCATAAAAGAATAAAGAAAAAGCTACCTAGCATAGGTTACAGTTGAATCATAGTTGTTTTATTAGTATACTAGAGCCCTGGTACATGAAATTTATGCATGGGTAGGGTCCCTTAAGCTGGTTGGTGATCAAGGCTGATTGGGGCCTTCCAGCTGCCAGCTAGGGCCTTCCTTTTGGCAGCTGGCCAGGGCCTTCCTTTGTTCCATGCTGCCCTCTGGTGGTCAGAGCACATCATAGCAAGTGGTCGAACTCCTGGTCAGTCAAACTCCTGAGGGGACAATTTGCATATTAGCTTTTTATTATCTAGGATTTTATAATACTAATAATCATTATTACTTTTTCAAACTTGTGACTGTGAACATCAAAAACGTTCTTAGATATTTAAATATTTAAATAGGTTCTAACTCAATAACTAAATTGTAGGCATGTGAGGGACAGGTGCTTTAATCTGAAACAGACTTTCACAAAAATTCTGAAACTAATTTGGAAGTGATAAAAATTAATTTGTGCACTTTAATTGGGAGCAGTCTACTGTATGAGAGAAAGGAGAGCAGAACAAGCAATTTGTGCTAAAAGCTGATTGAATTTTTTGTCAGGTAGGTATCTTGGATTTGGCCACTAATGCTCCTGAGCCCTTCTTTGCAGTATATTACAACCCATATCTGCCTGGTGTTGTTTAAAAGGATCAATGCTATTCCCAGAATCCCTAGAGTCCAAAATTTCATTGATCTTGGGATTTGACATTTCTCATTATGTGCTGTATCTTCCAACAAGATAGTCACAAGAGGGGCAAGTCAACATTGTTGTCTCTTCAGCAGACTTTTAAAACACATTGGGACCTCAGCTCAAAATCAAATCTGCTTTTAACATATGTTGCTTTAATGTTTATACCAGATATGAGGTGCTTTATAGAGAGCTAGTGAATACATGTACAGAAAATTTTGAAAATCATAGCAATAGGAAACTTTGAAAGAGAATTTACTGTTCAGCTTTTCAACTCAAATCTACAAATATTCTAATAATATGTATAAGACATTGGTATTGTGATTTTTCTAATTCACTTTTAAAAACAAGTCTTTTAGCAATGTGTGAGCATCATGCACACTATGTAATGAGAAGCCCATTGAAGAGGAGACTCCAGCTGTACACACATCCCTTCCCAGGCTCCCATTGTGCATGCTTCAGCTCTGGACTCTGACTCTCCTGCCAGCCATAACCTGTGACAAAACATTAGCCAGATTATATCCCTGTCTTTGCTTAAATCCAGACTTCTTTTCAAATGACTATCTTGGTGCCCAGTTCTACAACCACCACTAACCATTGGCATTATAAGAGATGAAAACATGAGTAAAGAATAGCCCAGAGGTATTTCAAATGTATTATATCTAATAAAAGAATAATATGCAAATTTACCATACCTCCACAAGCCACACCCACCAGCCAATCAGGAGCAAGTATGCAAATTAACCAAGATGGCTGTGGCTATGGAGAGAGCAGGAAGCTTGGGTTTCCCCAGCAATGGAGGAAGCCAAGTTTCCGAAGCCCTGACCTGCCTTGGCCTCCGCTTAAGTCTACAAAGTTTCAATTGTAGAAGATAAATAAATCCCAGATACTAGGGCCTCTGCTTGGGTCACCGGGGGGTGTGGCCAGCCTGCAAACCACCATAGGCCCCTCACCCAGGCTGCCCAACACCCTAAGGGAACCCCCACCCTGATCCAGGACACCCTTCAGGGCAAACCAGCTGGCCCTCACCTGTACACCAGGCCTCTATCCTATCTAATAAAAGAGTAATATGCAGATTGACTGTCACTCCAACACACAAGATGGCGGCCCCCATGTGGTCAAAGATGGCTGCCCCCATGTGGACACAAGATGGCCACCACAAGATGGCCAGCAGGGGAGGGCAGTTAGGGGTGACCAGACTGGCAGAGGAAGGAAGTTGGGGGCAACCAGGCCTTCAGGGAAGGGCAGTTTGGGGGGACCCAAGACTTCAGGGGAGAGCAGTTAGGGAGGAACCAGGCCTGCATGGGAGGGCAGTTAGGGGTGACCAGGTCTGCAGGGGAGGGCAGTTAGGGGTGACCAGGCCTGCAGGGGAGGGCAGTTAGGGGCAATCAGGCTGGCAGGGGAGCAGTTAGGCATCAATCAGGCGGCAGGGCAGTGGTTAGGGGTGATCAGGCTGGCAGGCAGAAGCAGTTAGGGGCAATCAGGAAGGCAGGCAGGTGAGCAGTTGGGAGCCAGCAGTCCTTAATTGTGAAAGGGATGTCCCAGATTGGAGAGGGTGCAGGCTGGGCTGAGGGACACCCCCCCCCCCCGTGCATGAATTTCATGGACTGGGCCTCTAGTGCATACATTTTAGATGATGAATTTGACTCACTTCTCAGAACATGGAATCTTTCATAAGGTTTAATATATATTAAACCATCTTCTCATTAAGTATTAAAGGATAGTTATATGTGTGAAATGTTTTACCTCATAAGACTTTCTGAAGGCCTCGTGGTATCTCTAGTGTAACATCTCTAGCACAGGACCTGGTCTACTAGACCTCTCAGCCCTCCAACACTTAGCCTGACATTAGGAGACTTTATAGGTTTTGTGACTAGGAAGGGGGCTAGCTGCTTGCCACTGGGTCTCTGACTTTCCTTTACCTTCATGGAACTAAGGTTGCAAGAGCCTTTGGCCTGCATCAGAAGCAAGATAATAAACAGAAAAGTGACTAATCTGTTCTCATAATCAGCTTCAGATCACAGACAGGGTTGGAGGAAGGCTCTCTGGGCATTAGGCAGAAACCTACTTCCTTGGGAAAGATAGGTGGATTACAATATTGATTATTTTGGGAAGGTTATGGTAAGAGAGTAATGTACTGTGCCCTAGATCTAGGTTCAAGACTTCAAGGGAAAAGGTTTGCCCTCCAACTATAGTGCTCAGAGGAAAATGTGCTCCATGTCATTCATCTCTGAGGAAGAATGAATAAATAAGATTCTATCTTCTATTTTTCATTGAGTACTCTATGAATATATAATAAAATGAAACCACATCATGGGATGTTTTCCATCCCATGGAATGTTCTTAATGTGGGTAACCTTGTGACCCAGGCATTTTGGATACTTGAGCCAGACCTCAGCTGCAGTCCTACTTGTGGCTGAGGACACAGTATCTTCATAAGAGACTCCTCACTGACACAGTTTTTCTGAGCTATCCCAGCAAATGTCTCACATAATTTTTTTATGTAAATCTTGAAATCAGAGTAGTGATGGAACTATAGCACCCATTGATTAGATCTCTTATTCTGGGATTTAAGTCAAAAATCTATTGTATTTTATGTAGGTATAAGCATGAATGAAAATGCCTTCTGCAATGATTCTGCAATGACTTAACAAGTCATAGATAAAATCCGAATATCGTATAGCATCAGGAGGTTTGACTTCTGACTCCAAAACAACTGTACTGAGAATCAGAGACCTTAGAAACTCTGCTGTTTTTGCTTAGTTCTGATTCAGAAGGACCAAAGCATATTAGTAGCTCCACAAATTAGGTTGAAAATAAGAACCATGAGTTATCTTTACTTTGATCATTTCTCTAAAAGCCATAGACTACCTCACTGAAAAAGCTCTTCTTGTCACTTCTATGTGAATAATGGCAATATCCAATGCTTTTGTACTTTTTTCATCATCTGTTTTGAAAATACTGAAATGATGTTTGATAAAAATGAGATGGAATCGTCTATGATAAGCCTTTTTATATTTAGAGTTTCTAAATGCTTGCCCATAAGAAATCTCAAAATTGGATGTGTGTGTTCTTTATCATTGATAGTAATTCCCTCACACAGAGAATGCTTATGTTAAAGAAATGACTGGACACTGAGTATGATGGTGCTGTGGTCCTTAGAAAGGAGGTCTCACCTGCACCTCCCCCTGCACTTTAACCCTCAGCTACATCCATCAATTGTGATGTGACAGTGACAGAATATTCCCAGGATTTTGAATGATTGTTGAAGTGCATAACATCTGTCCTTGGCAATGAAATGAAAAATAGGAAATATGCTTTCTCCCCACTGCAGGTTTTCCAACTCCAAAGCCTCTGAATAATGTTTTATTTACTTTTTATTTACTTTTCTCTAGTTTAAAGAGGGAAACAGTGCTTTCAGAGGTCCTAAATGATACCCCTAATAGCTAAGTTCTACAGTTTATTCAAAGGATCTGGGGACATTGTAATGATAAATAAAATATTTTAAACTTTATAAATCAGATGCTAGCTTTTGAAAATGTATTTCTTAATAGAAAGAAATATTATATACATAAAATATATTTTATATATTTCATACATTTTTTTCAATTCCTTGCAATAGAATTAGGTTGCTTTTTATTCTTTCTATAGCATATAAGGAAAAAGTTTGAGAAACTCCTACTGCATTTAAATTTTATTAAACATATAATTTCAAGGTTTTCAATTCACCAGTCTCTCTGATAAAATTATTCATTTAGAAAAATTAAGGATAGTATTTCACATAAAATCTTAATATTCAACCCTTATTTTATCAGGAAATTCAGGAGGTCTTTGAAACATAAGTTTACAAGTTACATAACTATGTTTCATACAAATCCAGACTGCTGACAATTACAAATGATACTCTGCCAATATTTCAACATATTATAGCACTATACATAAATTTAGAAAATACCACCAACTGATATGGCCTGCCAAACCATTCCCCACCACACACACATACACACATACACTCCATCCAAGTAAGAGTTGCCTCAAAAGTAAAATTGAATCTGATGCAGCTGAAAAAACTCACATAAAAGTGTGAGAAATTTCTAGGGAGACAGAAGATTGGTGGGTGTGAAGTAGGAGATATTGGCAGACCAGAGGGGAAGAGTGTTGGATGCTTGCTGGGAGGCAGGTACAATTCTCAGAGACAAAATGGGCACAGGATGGTAGTCCACCCAATCCAGAATATGAGTTCACAGAGGAAATCAGGCCAGCACACCAGGAATTCAAGTACTATGAAAGAAAGTTCATGAAATCAACAGCCAGAATGAAGAGAAAACTACAGAGTTCTTTTTTAGAAGGCATAATATTCTCTAAGTCTAAGATATAAGAAAGGGGGCACTAAGGTTACTGGTAATCTATATATATAAAAGCCTAAGTGATCATCTGGCCGTTTGGCTGTTTGACCAGTAGCTATAACGTGAACTGACCACCAGGGGGGCAGACAATCAATGCACAGGGATGGAAACATGGAACAGACTGATGAATCTCAGAGGGAAGCGGGGAGGGCAGGAAGAGATTAACCAAAGATCTTATATGCATAGTAGAAGCCTGGTGCACAGATTTGTGCACTGGTGGGGTCCCTTGGCCTGGCCTATGGGGATCGGGTCGAAACTGGCAGTCCAACATCCCCTGAGGGGTCCTGGATTGCGAGAGGGCACAGGCCAGGCTGAGGGACCCCACCAGTGCACAAATTCATGCACCGGGCCTATAGTGTTATATATTTCTTAAACTAGGTAGTGAGTACAAGAGAATTTATTCTCTCTTAATCTTATATATGTTATAAATATTTAATATGTAATTAATTTATAAAAAGTATTTAATTCTAAAAACAAAGGGAGCACAGCCTGTGTGGCTCAGTGGTTGAGCAGCAGCCTATAAACCAGGAGGGCATGGCTTGATTCCTAGGCAGGGCACATGCCCGGTTGTGGGGTAGATCTCCAATAGGGGGTGCACATAAGGCAGCCAAACAATGATTCTCTGTCATCATTGATATTTCTATATCTCTCTTCCTCTCCCTTCCTCTCTGAAATCAATCCTATATAATAAAACCCTAATATGCAAATTGACCAAATGGCAGCACGACTGGTTGTATGACATTCACTGACCACTGGGAAGCAGATGCTCAATGCAGGAGCTTCCCCTGACTGGTGGCAGCATTTGGGGGGCAGGACCAACCAGCGGGCAGCGCCAGGCTGCAGCAAAGCAAGCGGGGTCCCCAGATTGTCTGGCCCACCTGGTGCCCCACAGATGGCCCTGGGCACCGGCCAGGCCTAGGGACCCTACCCTATATATTGGAAACAGTCTCTTAGATTTAAAAATTAAAACTGGCAAGGCTACTCTAACACTGAAAACACAGGATGATGCAGCGATGACATGCGTGGACTCTGGCTTTCACAATTTGTGGTCGGCCCTGATTCTGACATTTATAACTGTGTGATAAAGCCAATTACTTAATTTCTCTCTGCTTCAGTTTTTCCACCATAAGATGGGGGAAATAGTACTACTGCCTCAGAAGGATCATGTTATGTACTAATTTTTATAATCAGGGCAAAAAAATGTAGCTGCCCATACAACAGCAAGATGCCTTTCACTGTATGAAAAGTAGGGTCACTGGTGCGTGTAGCATCCCAAATTGCAAGAGGGATGTTTGACTGCCAGTTTAGACCTGACATCCCCTGAGGGGTCCCGGATTGCAAGAGGACCCAGGCCTGGCTGAGGGACCCCCTCCCATGCATGAATTTCATGCACCAGACCTCTAGTAAAAATATATTAAAAACAAAGGGAAATCAGATAGATGCCAACTTGAAAAGATGAACTTGGAGGGAAAAATAAGTCTACAGTACTATTTCTCAAACTCAACTAATACACTGATCTCTTTAAAGAGTACAAAATTGTCATTAACAATGACTCTGAAAAATGTGTTCTTGACTCGGTAAGCCCTATTTGGAGAAACAATTACTTAATTAAATTTCAACTTTAAATTGCCATAGACTAAATTTTGACAGAAGTTTTATCCTTATAACTGGTTAAAAACATTTTTAGAGTATTATTAAAATACAAATCTCAAATTTGAAACTTTTTGTAGAACTTTTCTGATCTCAGGGTACATAGACTGTAGCTTGAGAAATACCAAGAATTCTGGAAAAGTTGTAGTTACAAGACCAAGTTACAACATGCCTTTGCAAGGAAAAAAGTAATGGGCAATGATACTGACAACTTTAAGTGAATAATGATGTGTGTGTGTGTGTGTGTGTGTGTGTGTGTGTGTGTGTGTGTATATATATATACATATATATATATATAGGCATATTTACATATATATGTAAATATGCCTATATATATATATATATAGGCATATTTACATATAATACTTACTCTTTGCTAAGATGATATTATAGCATCAACTAAACAACACAGCCAGGATAAACCAATGTCATAGCTAGAGCTGTTTAAAAATGAAAAGTGAGAGCCCAGGCTGGTGTGGCTCAGTTGATTGGAATGTCGTCCCATACACAAAAAGGTGGAGGGTTTGATTCCCAGTCGGGGTGCATGCAGGAGGCAGCCAATCAATCAATGTTTCTCTCTCCCTCCCTTCCTCCTCCCCTCCCTCCCTCCTTTCTTCCCTTTCTCTCTCCCTCCCTCTCCCTTCCTCTCTATAAAATCAACAAGAAATCTTTTTAAATTAAAAGAGATAAACAGGCAACATAAGATATTAACACGTGTGATATTTTTAATGAAATAGTGGGGTATTACAAAACATTGATATTTGTTGAGTCTGATTATATTGCCTGTGTTTTATGTCCATCTTTCTTACTACACTACCTTCAAGGGAGTTTCACTTCAGTGAATCTTTTTTTTTATATATATTTGTTGAATTTTATTTTGCTTGTTTCTGCCCAATATTTTAATCCCAACTGTTACACTGTCATATTGATGTATAAACATGCTTGTCCCGAATCATATTGTTCACATATTTTATAGATCAGTTATCTATGTTGTTGTTTTATTTTATTTTTTTCTTTATTGATTAAGGTATTACATATGTGTCCTTATCCTCCCAGTGCCACCCCCACCCTCCCACTCATGCCCTCACCCCCCGGTGTCTGAGTCCATTGGTTAGGCTTATATGCATGCAAGTCCTTTGGTTGATCTCTCCCCCTTACCCCCACCCTCCCCTACCTTCCCTCTGAGGTTTGAGCATCTAATCGATGCTTCTTTGTCTCTGGATCTGTTTTTGTTCATCAGTTTATGTTGTTCATTATATTCCACAAGTTAGTGGGATCATGTGATAGTTATCTTTCTCTGACTGGCTTATTTCGCTTAGCATAATGCTCTCCAGTTCCATCCATGCTGTTGCAAATGGTAAGAACTCCTTTTTTACTGCAGTGTAGTATTCCATTGTGTAGATTTTCCTCAATTTTTTAATCCACTCATCTGTGGATGGGTACTTAGGCTGTTTCCAACTCTTAGCTATGGTACATTGTGTTGCTATGAACATAGGGGTGCATATATCCTTTCTGATTGGTGTTTCTAGTTTCTTGGGATATATTCCTAGAAATGGGATCACTGGGTCAAATGGGAGTTCCATTTTTAGTTTTTTGAAGAAACTCCACACTGTTCTCCACAGTGGCTGCACCAGTCTGCATTCCCACCAGCAGTGCAGGAGGGTTCCTTTTTCTCTGCTTCCTCACCAGCACTTGTTGATTGTTGATTTGTTGATGATAGCCATTCTGAGAGGTGTGAGATGATAGTCATTGCCATTTTAATTTGTATCTCTCAGATGATTAGTGACTTTGAGCATGTTTTCATAGGACTCTTGGCCTTCTGTATGTCCTCTTTTGAAAAGTGTCTATTGAGGTCCTTTGCCCATTTTTTGATTGGATTTTTTATCTTCCTTTCGTTAAGTTGTATGAGTTCCTTGTAAATGTTGGCGATTAAACCCTTATCAGAGATAACATTGGCAAATATGTTCTCCCATGCAGTGGGCTTTCTTGTTCTTTTGTTGATGGTTTCTTTCGCTGTGCAGAAGCTTTTTATTTTGATGTAGTCCTATTTGTTTATTTTCTCTTTAGTTTCCATTGCCCCTACAAGCTGTTCCAGTGAATCTTTAGGGTCCTCTTTTAGTGCCAACACTGGCTCTCTTTTTCCATCCACCAAAGGAACTATCTGCCCTTCCCAGGTTGGCACCATACCCCATTCACCTTCCAGATTTCGTTTATGACTTCCTACTGTTTTCTTTTCCTCCACACTTTTGCACCACAAGACTATAGTGATCCTTCACTTTCCTTCCAAACTGGCTTCTCTAGTTTTCCCAGTAAGACAATGTTGGCCATGATGCTCTTTCGACTTTGCTGACCCTTCTCACACTGTTTTCATGCAGTTTATTCATCAAATATTCTGATTCTCTCTTCAATCTTATGCGGATTTTTTTGGTCCCTACTATACTCTGTGCACATACACTTGTTCATCTTCATGCTTTGCGCTATTGAGTGCCGGTGGTGAGAGTAAGCCTGTGAAAGGCCAGGTTTGTTGGATGTGTTTTCAATAGCTCCAGGTTATGCCTTATACCTCTATACTTCCCACTCCTAGCCCGCTGGGAGAATGCCTGTCACTTAGAAGGCATTCATTCAGTGTTCCTGAAAGCACCTTACAGTGAGAATGCTTATGGCATATAGTTCAGCTGGACTCTTTAGCTGGCTTTGACTTTATTAAGTCAAGAGGGAAATTAAGATGACCATTTCTTCTTTCCTTTCCTTTCTCTTCAAAAATCATCCCTGGCCGGTGTGGCTCAGTTGATTGGAATGTCATCCCATGAAACAAAAAGTTGTAGGTTTGATTCCTGGTCAGGACACATACCTAGGTATGGGAGGCAACTGGTCAATGTTTATTTCTCATGTTTCTCTCTCACATCAATGTTTCTCTCTCTCTCTCCCTCTCTCTCTTTCTCATCTCTCTCTCTTTCTCTCTCCCTCCCCCTTCCTCTCTCTCTCTAAAATCAATAAACATATCCACTGTGAGGATTTTAAAAAGTCAAAGCTCCTCAGCCTGTCTTGTTGGGACATTTTTAAAGGAGTAGGAGCAAGCATTTTAAAATTAGATAGCTCTAGGTCCAGAACTTGCTTGCTGTATGAACTTGTACAAGTTATAAACATAGGTTTCTTGGCTATAAAAGAGGGATAATAACAGTGCCTAACTCATCTGAATATTGCCGTTATTAAATAAGATAAGGCATGTAAATGCCTTGGCAATTTGGTATCTGTTTTATAACAATAACCAGGAAAAAGGAATAATTATCACCACTTTATAATGTAAGCACATTATATGTGTTACATTATCCAGTCATCTAAGCAGGAAACAGCAGAGAGGTTAAGTAACTGGCTAGTGGTAAAACACAGCTAGTAAATACCATTAACAAACATTAATTGTTATTATTTTAAACATTTGATATAACAGTGTACCTCTTCATTTCTGCCATCAGCATACAGTACTCTCTGTTGCTATTTCCTTGCAGGTGACTATCCTGCACCAAGGGCTGTTCTCACAGGCCATGACCATGAAGTTGTCTGTGTTTCTGTCTGTGCAGAACTTGGACTTGTTATCAGTGGTGCTAAAGGTCAGAAGATATTTCTTTCATTTTGGGTCTTTTAAAACTGTACCATTTCTTTAAGTTAACCATGATTCATGATTTTTTTTCCTTTAGGAGGTTCTCTATAGACAAATGTAACCCTAGGATTTTTGCAGCTGTTTAGTTTTAGTATCAATAATTACCAGGACTGATATAAGAACTTTTACGTTATATAGTGTGGTCACCAGCATTTTAGCCAGAATGCTGCAAAATGAAACTGCAGCACTTCCTGTGTGATGCAGCCTTTAAAACCTACATATGAAAATCAAGGGGGATGAAAACAGGGGAAGATGTCCATGGTGGGAGTCACCCTGGTGAAGTATCACCTTGCTCATCAGACATAGCCTTGGACCACCACCTGTATTAGTCCTTTTCTTCATAAGTAAAGGGGACTAGGTAGAGGTTGATAGAAAAGAAAAAATGATCACTTAGGGCAACTATTTGAACTGGTGTGCCCTGGCAGGCACGCTGCAGCATGCAGAATTTTATAATTAGTTTATGTATGCTGTGAGATGAAAAAAGTTGAAAATTGCTAACTTAGGTTTTTTTGTGTGTTTTTTTTGTATTTTGGTTTGTTTTGTAGCAGAAGTGTTGTTTTAGGAAAAGTCAGGAAACTTGGGTTCTAATTCTGGCTCAGATACCAGTTCTTTATGGGAAGGCTCCGGGGCAGGAAGAAGCCTAACCTTAGAGAAACTGAAAGAAAACCAAAGAGGTTGAGTGAAGATGCCACAGAGTTAAAGAGAAAGAATGCTGAAGAGGTGGGAGGGGCCAGTGGCACTAGGATTTGTGATTTATTTTATTTTATTATAAAGTACAGTGGGAAGCTATTGAAGTTTTCTATGCAAGGTGATGAGATGACTAGGTTTGGTTTTTAGGAGTTTATTCTGGTTGCTTTATGTCCATAAAAACAGAAGATATGAAAGGTGTTTTCTTCATTTTTGTATCTAAGAGTTAATAACCTAGAGATATACGCATAGAATATTTTCAATAAATTTCTTTTTAATTAAAAAGAAACACTAACAATTTGTGTAATGTCATTCTACCTGGTAAAGTTAAAAAAAAAAAAAAGCCAGTAGGCATAGGAAACAAACATTAATTTTCTGTAGGTGACAGATGACTTTAAAAGTGATGCTATTTTTTCTTTCTAATTTTCTGTAATTTCTATAATGCATATCTTTTACTTTAGTAATCAGGAAAAGACTTAGGTATGGCTTTATAATTTCACTTATTTTATAATATTTGTACCTACTTAAATCAACTGATTGAAAAATAGAAATGTAATTTACCTATAGTTTTTGTAGGTTTTTAGATGGGCATGGAAGGCCATACCAAACTATGTTAACAAATTATTTTTATGAGTTTGTAAATTTTTTATCTTGTCAAACACAATTTCTACAAGGGGGAATACAATTGGAGCAAATAAGTCACTCCCCATACTACTTTTACACTCCTGCCTCACTATTCATTTATTCAAATGACGAAAAGTGTAACTATAATCTGAATTACTTGATTAATTGTTTTTATTTTGCCTCTTAAATTTTATGTATAGACTATAGAAAACATAAAACTTAATACTGATAATAATGTATTTAGGTGATACAAATATTAGAAGTTTGATACACTAAACAAAATTAGCAATTGGTTTGATGATTCTCCTAAACTTTAAAGAAAATATTTTTTAAAGCAAATTAAGAAAAAAAATTTTGGGTCATATAGTTTTTTATTCTCACATAATTTATAAACTATATTCTTTTTATGGAGGAAAAGACCAAGTCTTTAACTGGATAAAAATTTTGGAAGATATGTGTGTGTTATTTAATAGTTCTCTGTTTTTGTTCCATTCAAACATAACATTGGCTCTTGGCTCTTGCCAGCATACTTCTTTTTTATTGTCTACCTTCTTTCATACATCTGAGTGTATACCAGGGATGGTTTGCGGATTAATGGTTGCTAATATGTGACTTGTCATCACCAATGACTCTGGCCATTGATGCCCTCCATTCTGCAGAGGGCCCTTGCCTTGTCCACACAATTACTGGAGATTTGCTGAGAGCCCTTGAAGGACCAGAAAACTGCTTGTTCCCGCGCTTGATTTCTGTCTCCAGTGAAGGCCACTGTATCATATACTACGAACGAGGGCGATTCAGCAATTTCAGTATTAATGGGAAGCTTTTGGCTCAAATGGAAATCAATGATTCAACACGGGTAAATCTGCATGTTTAGTGCTAAATAGAGACTAAAACCAACAGATTAAATATTGACTATTTTAAGTAATTTATATTGGGATTCATAATAGAATTTCTCTGATATTCAATAAATGTGTGCTGGTTTTAAAGACATATAAATTCATATAAGTTCTTTACATTTACCAAGGGTGACTGGATTCTTTGAACAAACCCAAAGTTCATTTAATCCCAAGTAATTAACTCAGTGAATTAGGCTTTGCAGATAATAGCTGCTGTTTGGTTAGAGGATAGACTCTTAAAAGAGTTTTTTTTAAACTCCTTTTACACAGTTTTAAACAGCTGTGTCAGTGCTGTATTCCCTGAGTTTTTAATAAAAGAATCTTACTTTTAGGATCATATTCCAAATTATCCTTCACTCACAAATAAATTGTAATCCCTGGTTTATCATTATTAAAAACTGTATTGAAATATGCTTCTGCCATTTGTTCTAAAGGTCTTAATGTTGTTAATATTCGGGGCTTAACAAAACATCATTTTGCTTCATTCTCAACTTCTTCCTGGATTAGATTGATAATATTCTCTTTGGGACTTCTACTATTTTGTAACATAAATTGGTTTTAATAAGATCCTTTGTTTATGTAATAATTTTGATAAATTCCTCATTGGAAATTCCATGTATCAGACTTTAGAAAACTTGGACAAATGGCTAAAAGTTGATAATAATTACAAGGGAACTGTGTTGAGTATTTTTTAGTAGTGACCATTGATTGGGAAACACTGGGAGAAATGTCTGTTTTTCTGCCTTTTCTGAAGGCAATTCTCCTGAGCAGTGATGGCCAGAACCTGGTGACTGGAGGGGACAATGGTGTGGTCGAAGTCTGGCAGGCCTGTGACTTCAAGCAGCTGTACATTTACCCCGGATGTGACGCTGGCATTAGAGCAATGGATTTATCCCATGACCAGAGGTGAGCCACGAGGGGAAGTGTAATCACTTGAGAATGGTCATGGAAAGTTCTTTACATTCTACCAAGGGTGAAATATGCTGTAAGATTCCAGCATCTAGATGGAAAAAAGACTAGTTCAGAAAAGGCTAAGTTTGAGGAGAGGGAGTATGTGCTGTAATAGAGGATTCTGGCAAGAGGAAAACAGAAGACAAAAAGAAAACAAAGGGAATAGGGAGTCTGAAAAATGAACAGGCACAGCCAGACACTGCCCAAAACAGAATTACTCCATCAACACCTCTGCTCTCATACCCTCCCCTAGGCTCAGCCAGGCCTCCCTGGCTTACATGATGTAAAGGAAACAGTTTCAGCAGAGCTGAGCTTCAGCTTCCAGTGTACTTCTCACTAACTAATTTTCAGAAAAACACACAGTGTAGACTACAGTTGGTGCCTGCTTTAAAAGATGCAAGGCACTCCCTCATTCCTCAAAACAATCCCTACCCCATTTTCTTATTTATATTTTTCTTAATTATGTTATTTTATTGAATTTTATGTGTTTCCCTGAGACACTACAATCTTTTCTTAATTAATATGATTTTTCATTGTTCCTTAGTTTGCAACAGGATTTTGCTATTTCCTAAAATTCACCTTTGGGTTTATTATATAGTGAAAACACTATTTAGAATGTAAAGTCTTAAAATGTCTAAATTTTAAAAATAAATTAAAACTGTATAATTTTAATATGGTATGTAATTTATCATGTTTTGCTATACACAGGGTGGGGCAAAAGTAGCTTTGTAGTTGTGAGTATGTGAAACAGATTATTCTTATATTGTTATTTAATATTGTATTGTTTTCCATATGAACAACTGTAAACCTACTTTTGCTCTACCCTCTATTTAACAGAAAAAAAAGAAAAGCTTATTAATCAAGTTTTTCAACTCTATGTATATTTTTATAAGAATATTGGTTTTAAAATATTATAATATTAAGGCTTATGTAATAAATTTAACAAAGCATCTTTATAATATAGTAAAATGGTATTGAAGTCATAAAAAAGCAGTATAATTTAATTTACCTTGGAGAAGGGATATTTCATCTGCAGCTCAGCCTGTTTTTAAAGAAAATTTAAGCCGATTATTCATAGAGTGTTCTAAGATGCTGTAGTCTATATTAATGAATAAGTAGGAATAGCTTACTAGGTAATTACTTATATATCCAAAGATGTTTTTAAAGTATTTGAAATAATTTGTGTTCTTAAGTAGTTGAACTGTTCTCTCTGATATTCTTACTTATTCATCATATATTCAGGTTGCAAACATTTGCTAACACCATCATAGATTAAGCAGTATATAACACATAACAAGATTACTGGCCCCAAAGAGCTCAAATAACGGTAATTGTATGTGAGAGAAGCAAGAACCCTTCCTGAGGGGTGGGGAGGGCAGTAAAGGCTTTCTCTAGGTGTGGGGAGGTGGGTCAGTCAGAGAGCATATGCAAAGTCACAGTAGAGTCAGGGATCTCTGAAGAGGAGTAAGGAAAGATACTATCAAGTTTCTCTGTCCTTATAAAACACAAAAATAACCTCATCCTTAATTTCAGTTATTTTTGTGTTTTATAATTGCCTATGTTGGACTTGTAGCACATGCACATATGTTATGAATTATTAGATAAACATATAATGAGGTGCTTATCTGACAAGATGTGCTATCAAGTGTTAAACTATACTCAGTCTGGCAGTTCAGGTGTGTGGGGTTGATTCAGCTTCATTCAGGAGAACCACGAATACATTTTAATCCTATCTCAGAGAACACAGGACTGAAATGTGGTGAACTTTGAGATCATGATCATGTCTAGTGTAAAATAGCAACCACATCAGTGATTTGTGTCACTCTTAATGCTGTCTCTGCTTTCCCAGGACTCTGATCACTGGCATGGCTTCTGGTAGCATTGTAGCTTTCAATATAGATTTTAATCGGTGGCATTATGAGCACCAGAATAGATACTGAAGACAAATGAAGAACCAAAAGCCAAGTTAAAGCTGAGAGCACAAGTGCTGCATGGAAAGGCAATATTTTGGTGGAAAAACTCGTCTCCATCACCTCCGTATGTACATTCCATCACACCCAGCAATAGCTGTACATTGTAGTCAGCAGCCATTTTACTTTGTGTATTTCTTCATGACTAAATACCAGCTGCTACCAAGCAAGCTTATATCATATAAATTATAAGAATTGGGAAATGTTATGGTAATTATTTCATATATTGTGGTTAATTGAGAAAAGGCAGTAAGACGCACAAGAGACTTGACAATTCTGAGGAACCTTGTATCCAGTTGTTACAAAGTTAAGCTCTGAACCTAACCTGCATCCCATTTCCAGCCTCTTTTCAAGCTGAGAAAACAAAACAAAACATGTTTGATACTTTGTACATCAGATGCATCTTATTTAAAGGGATACTTTTGTAAAAGTAAAACCTTGTATAAAAAAACACACCAAAATGTTTCTTAATTTTACTGTGGAGTTACAAGTTGCATGCTCTTTAACCCTGATGTCTTGATGGAAAAGGTGCATCCACACTATGAAACAGAAAGATCTGTCTAAGGACACAGCTCATATAAAATGGTTGTATTTGGGATCAATCGGTAATCTTTGACATTTTCGCTAAAATATGGTATGTACTTTTTAATCTAAATTCATCCCTTCTAAGTGAAATTTGCTCATTTATTTGGATACTAAGCCATTATTTGCCATTTTTTGGTACTTTATACAAAGAAAATTCAGCCCCACCTGTCATACTTTGAAGACACAGCAGAAAGGGGGTTTTAGGCATGAGGTCTGGTTTTTATTGTATAAACAGAGTCATGATCATTAATTCAATAGTAATGACTTCCCAGCTTCTGGACATTTCTTCCAGATCCATCTGCTGGCTTAGTCTCTGTACATTTATGGGAAGAGAATCTGATGCTTTTTGGTTGTTGTTGCTGTTTTGTTTTTCTATTTGGTTCTTGAATAGCTTAGTTTCTTTAATAACAAGTTGGACTTAATCATAACAATAACTAAAGTTATTATTTTAGGTTTCTGTGAAATTCTCACCTAAATTCACATTCTTAGTCTAAGGCACTTCATCTTTTATGATATAAAATTGACTATCAAATTATTTTCCATACATTGTAATGATCAAGTTATACACCCAGGGGTATATACACTTTATTTATGTTTCTTCTTTGTATATTTGGTGACTGTGTTGTCATAGATGTACATATTGTGTCAGTAGGGCTATGAGGCATGTTTCAGGAATGTAATTTTCTCAGAATTTACACTTATTTGCAGTCATCTATTTAAAAAGATAAAACAGGATAATGGGTTCTTTCTATTGGCACTTTGCACCAGAAACATATCATTATTTATTTATGTGATTACTTATTTGTTATTCACCTATACTAGTAAGTTTTAGCACTGAATTCCTTCTTCATTGTTGTTTGTATTTATGAAATCCTGAAATTCTGGGGAATCAGCGTAATGATTAAGTTATTCATCACCAGGCTGTAAGCAATATCTTGAGTTTGTAGCTTAGAATCGGGAGGACACAGAACATCTGGAAGACAAGTTCATTTCATCTTGAGATCATGGTGGAATATTTTGGATATAGAAATTCCTTAAGCTATTGTAACCATGTTTTATTGCAAAGATGTAAAATACGCCAGATGTGTGTGAGTTGGATATCAACAAATAAAAAATAAAATATGCAAAGAATTTACTGATTGCTTTACATTTCTTTGGACACTTCACTTACATGCATTCATTATGTCGTCATACAAGTTTAAGAAATGAACATCACCTTGTATAAAAGCCTACAGCATCTAAAACATGAAATCATGTCCTAATGAGGTTCTTCCATTTGCTAAAACATGAGCCGCTCTGCTTGGCCATCTGGCAGGGATTTGCGGCAACAGTGATTGGAGGGAAACCACCCTTGTTGTTTCTTCTATATAATCCACTTTGGGTGTTATTATTTTTTTTTCTAAGGGAACTAAATACAGGTGATGGTGTAGGGTATAATTTCTTATTACATGAATTTTATCAGATAATGCTATAATAATTTGAACCACACTTTCTAGAATTTCTCATCCACCAGGCATGACACAGGCAAGGACTGACAGACCTGGAGGAGTAGGGTGAACAGCAGGAGCCATGCTGGGGACCTTCTATAATTCAAATTGGTGTGGGCAATGGGGGCAGCAACCAAAGAGGCCCAGGGAGTGACAAAACTGCAAGTAAACTGTCATCTGCATTCCCAGGACAAAAGGGACAGAACCAGCAGTAGCCCAAAAGAGACTTGCTACTACTATCACTGTCCATCCTAGCCTCACACCAGAAGTCTGTCAGTCATCATAAGCCCAATGGCTCCCTAAACCCAGCCCTTTTGCAGGCCAGCTGGTTGATACTTAAAGGTCTCTTTAAATTAATACACACCCCTTCCAATACCATCATCAGGATTGTCACCAAAATCTTGACCAGTATCTGAGTCTCACATCAAACCTCTCCCTAACATAGTCCGTCCTGCCACCAGAGGGTCAGACTACACTACCAACCTAGTCATTCCTCTGCTGAGCACCCTTCAGTGGCTCCCCATATTAGTAAGATCTGCTGGGTGAAAATTTTTAGAAGCAGAATCTATGCCCCCAGGTGATTCTGGGGTGAATCACCTTGGGCATATTTTCATTAGCATTAATGTAAGGAATGAGGTCCAAACTCAGCTGAGCACAGAAGTGAGGAGGAAAACATTCTTGGCTGCTGTCCTGATAATCTCACCTCAGGCAAACCCACCCATTTATGAGTCCCTGAGAATGGCCCTGCCTTGGTCCCTAGTGTCCTCCCTGCCCAAAGAGCTCCTATTTGCCTGTACTATCTAGTTGAACTCCTTGAGGTACATTGACCTGAACCAATTTGCTCAGGCACAATATTTTTGGCAGGTAAAGGGAGTCCCCATACCCCAAATTCTCACTATGTGATGATGAAATCAGTTCTCAAGACCAATTTATGCCACATGTGACTATCTTTTCATCAAATGCATTTTAGCAAGTAAGCATAAGACCTCTCTCCTATGAGCTTGAGTGGTCCAGTACCTTTTGAGGTGATCTGCCAATCATTTTCCCTAGATGGTACAATGGAAGAAGACACACCAATATTGGACAAGCAGGATCCTATTATTCTTATAATGACACCAGCAATGAGAATCTTCCAAACCTTCATTTAGGTATCAAACCTTGGGCACAATGCTAAAAGCACATTTAAATCTTGGTTCTCGAAAGCCTCCCATTGAGAACAATACGGTTCTCGACCAAGTTGTTCATGGGAAAAAATGTCTAGGTTGTAGAACAAAACTTTGGTTTTCAACCTGACAACCCTTTCATACCTCTTCAGCATGACAAAAAACATCTCTCAGGCAACAAAGGAGAGAATGCTTTTGTTGCTGGCAAAATCAAGGATTAGCACAATTTTAAAACATAAAGAGGCCACCAAGAATGCTGATGTTGCTAAGGGTGTGAAAGTGTTCACAAAACAATGATCACAGGTAACTGAAGAGGTAGAAAAATTGTTTTTGATTTGGATAAATGAAAAGCAATTAGCCAGTGACAGAGAGAATCCAAGATGGCGGCATAGGTAAACACCTAAACTGCTGCCTCCCGCAACAATTCCAAAAATACAACTAAAAGAAAAAACGTCTATCACCCAGAACCACGGGAAAGCTGGCTGAGTGGAAGTTCTACAACTAGAAGGAAAGAGAAAAGAGCATTGAGACGTGCATGAGCGCTGAAAAGCTGAGGTACGGAGGCGCGTGATCCGGGCTGGCGGCGGGCGTTGCTTTTTTCAACCCAAAGGGAGACAAGCCCCCTATTACTCTGAAATACAGTTTCTGGGGAGACGCGAGGGACCCAAACTCCTACGGGGAGAAGCTGGACTGTCTGCCAGTGAGGGTGGCTAGCTTGCAGAGCTGCGCGCAGGAATAATTGTTTACTGCACTGGGGCACGGGGCTGCCTACAGGGACGCAGAGCTGGCTAACTAGCAGCCATTGCTGTTTGCCACGCCCTAGCCTAGTGACACCCTGAGACCCCGCCCTGCACAACCTACAAACACACCCAAGCTCCAAGAAGCGGCTTTTGCATAAGAAATCCCTGCCCTATCGCAGCTTAACCTAGCAAACTTGCAGCCTGGGTCAGACAGCTCCAAAACCTCTAAACCCCAAGCAAAGAGGAGAAAACTGTAGCTCTCACTGTAGCTCCTGCTGGGTGGCCTCAGACAGTAGCTGACCTGCACCCCATTGGAGATCCAGAAGCCAGTGTTCCTAGTGGTCAGTGTGAGACATCAGATTTCAACCCCTCACATCCATAAGTGACACATCCAAGAGGCAGACTCAGTGAGCACCAAAACCCCACTGAAACAAGTCCTGCCCCATAAGCGTGTCTGCAGCGCAGCAGTTCTTCCATTATAGACACAGCGAGTGCTCACAGCTAATTGGCCTGGAGGTCAATTCCTCCCAGTGTACCAATGGCAATTAAGGCTTAACTACACCAAGACTTTGCACTCAGCCCACAAAGGGGTGTACCAAGAGCATCCACTTCATGTAATTGAGGAGGCTGAGCTACTGCCCCCTATAGATCACCTACCACACAAAGCTACTCCATTAACACAGGGAAGCAGCCAAAATGTGGAGACAAAGAAACATGTCACGAATGAAAGAAACAGAGGAAAGCAAACTACTGGATGACATAGAGTTCAGAACCACAAGTATAAGGTTACTCAAGAATCTTCTTAAAACCGCTGAGAAACTTGATGAGACCTTCAAGGAGCTTAATGAGAATGCCAAAAAAAAAAAATGGAAAAGGATCAGTCAGAAATGAAGCATACACTGTCTAAAATAAAGAATATACAGAAACTCAACTGTAGATCAACGTACTCCAAGAATCAAACCAAAGATCTGAAATATGTGGAAACAAAAAACATCCAACCAGAAAAACAAAAAGAAAAAAGAATCCAAAAATATGAAGATAGTGTAAGGAGCCTCTGGGACAACTTTAAGCGAACCAACATCCGAATTTTTGGGGTGCCAGAAGAAGGGAGAGAGCAAAATATTGAAAACCTATTAGAAGAAATAATGATAGAAAACTTTCCCTACCTGGTGAAAGAAATAGACTTACAAGTTCAGGAAGCGCACAGAACCCCATACAAGAGGAATCCAAAGAGGACCACACCAAGACACATCATAATTAAAATGCCAAGGGCAAAAGACAAAGAGAGAATATTAAAAGCAACAAGAGAAAAACAGTTAATTACCTACAAGGGAGTACCCATACGACTGTCAGCTGATTTCTCAACAGAAACTATGCAGGCCAGAAGGGAGTGGCAAGAAATATTCAAAGTGATGAACAGCAAGAACCTACAACCAAGATTACTCTAGCCAGCAAAGCTATCATTCAGAGTTGAAGGTCAGATAAAGAGCTTCACAGACAAGAAAAAGCTAAAGGAGTTCATCGCCACCAAACCAAGATTACATGAAATGCTGAAGGGTATTCTTTAAGAAGAAGAAGAAGAAAAAGGTAAAGATAAAAATTATGAACAACAAAATGACATCAAATACATACCTACCAACAAGTGAATCTAAAAATCAAGTGAATAAAAAATCTGAAGAACAGAATGGACTGGTGAATATAATAGAATCAGGGACATAGAAAGGGAGTGGACTGACGATTCTCAGGGGAAGCAAGTGTGAGGGGTGCGGGAAGAGATTGGACAAAAATCTTACCCCTATGGATGAAGACAGTGGCTGGGGGTAAGAGCATGGAGTGGGGTGGGGAATCAGGTGTAGGGGAGCTATGGGGGGAAAAAAAGAGGAACACCTGTAATAATCTGAACAATAAAGATTTATTTAAAAAAAAAATTAGCCAGTGACAGCCTTCCAGGGTATGAAAAATCAAAGATGCTGCATACTGACCTTTTGAAAGGCACTCCTGGAAGGAGTGCTGAAAGTGATTTGTTTAAGGCTAGGAGAGGGTGTCCAATAAATTTTTTAAAATAAGTGTTTATTTCAATATTAAACCAAACATTAGACATGCACTGTATATAAGAAAGGTAAAAAAATGTTAAAACAGGGAATCATTTGTGGATCTGGAATGGATTAATTCAATTTACATTATTTTTAATGGGAAAAAATGATTCAGTTTTCAAACAAATCACTTTCTGAGCAGCCTTCCTGGACAAATAAAGTGAAGAACTGAGGTTTCACTGTACAGTATAAGCTAAAAGCCACAGTAGATCTGTACACTCTAATTATGGACTACTGGGAAGGTCTCTGAAATACTGTAGCCAGTGTATATTGAATTCATATATAGGGTGTCCAAAAAAAGGTATACACATGTTTTGAATAATTATAAAGGCAGTGTTTATTAAAATACATTTCATTTTATCAGCTGTTAAAGTGTGTATTCATTTTTGGGGGGCACCCTGTTTATTAAATACACTAACTTAATCAATAAAAGACCATTTATATTATCCATTATGCTAATTAAGAAGCCAATAATTACACCATTTTTAGTATTCACTACTTTAATAAAGCTTCTGGCTTCCTTTGCTTTAAGGAAGCTGGAGTCTGGGCCTTGTCTAAACATTGAGAACCTTCTGATTAAATAATCTGGAGTAATAATTTCTGATCAGGGTAACTGACTGACCATTAAAATTCAGTATAAATTAGCACATACTATCACTTTGTCTATACTGGGTATTTTAAAGTAAATTACAACCTCATAGCACTCTTTCTACTAATTGTTAGAGACTCAGCTCAAGTGTTTCTTCCTGTGTGAGGCCTTGCCTGCCTACTGGGTTAGCTTTCCCACACCTGGCATGGCCTTGTCACTGCACCAACTAGTGCATTGTCCTAGTATACTTGCCTCTCCTCTCTGGTGACTGTAAGCTTCTTAGACAATGGAAAGTTTTACCTTGTATCCTTAAAATAGTATCCTTAAGTAGATTGTCAATAAATGTAGTTTTGCTGAATGTGTGGATAAACAGATAAATACCAGACCTCTGGGTAAAGTGACAAAATTGGCTGGGATGCTCAGGAGCCTACCAATTCCCCTCTTCCTACTGCCCTTGGGGCCCTGAGGCTTCAGGTTGTCCTCTCCCACCCCACACTATGGTCCCTACAGAGAGCTCTATGCTCCAAGTACCACCACAGGGATAACCCTTTACAAGTCAGATTCAAGAAATCATTAATTATAGCATAACATTCCCATAGCTACAAAAGAAGGAATAAATTACTGCTCTCATCCACATTCATTGATTGGAAGAAAGGGGAGTTGACACATGATTTGGGGTTGGAGTTTCTCCTGGGATTCTGGCTCCTCTCTCTGGAAAGAACTTGTTATTTCCCTCATCAGTTAAAATGGGGATGATGATGCCTACAATAAATGTTGTTTTGGAGATCAAAATTCATAACATCTGTCCAGCACCTTGTGGAGTGTCTGGCTCTCATCAGAGTTCAGCAGATGGTCACTGCCTTCCACATCTCATGAAGATGTCTCATTTTCATCTGCTTGGAACCCTTTTCCATAGTTATCTGCTATGTACCTTTGAGGGAAAAACTTTTCCTCCATTTCCTGTCATGTAATTTACTGGGACCAGATCCCTGGGACCTCCTAGACTCAGGCCTATCCAACCATGTGACCTCCATCTGGAAACTTCAGTGATTGGTCAGGGATAAGTCTACCAGAGCCTTTCCCTGATTTTTTTATATTCTGAAGTGAGTGAGAGAAGTCTTCTCCTTCTCTGGTGTCACTAATCTGTCACTAAGAAACCAGGGTCTGTTAGCAACCATATTCCCCATTGAGTAGAGAAAGCCTGCCTGCAGTAGGTGAGAATAAAGCCATAAGAAATGAAGCAACATGTACTGAAGCTCAGTTTCCTAAGTTCACAATACATAGAGCCCTTGTACAGATTTCATGCTTCACAAATCATGAGGTATTCCACAAACATGAGCCATTACCACCAAATGAGAGCACCTCAGGCACCAGGTCAAGTGCATTCGGGACATGGCCAAAACTTACAGGAGAGGCTGGGGATTTTTTTTTTTTAATGGAATCTAAGCTCTCTGTGAGAGAGGCTGAGCCTGAAGGTTCCTGCTACCACATGTAGACACATATTAGGATTTGAACTCTGTTTAGCACCTACTAAGAAAGAAAGATTGTTTGGTTTAATTCTGTTATTTTGTAATGCCTCTTCTCAGCACAGAAACAAAATCAGGAAGCAAGCCAATGCCACTGGGAGAGCCAGTTGCTTACAGGGCCTTCTCAAATTATTCTTCTGGATAATGAAATGTTTTCTCTGTTTGTGCCCACAGCCTGGTAGGGAAAGCTTGTTTAGAAGCTTGGATGCCTCTGTATAGACTTCTCTCTTCTCTGGAGGCAAGAGATTCCTATAGGATCTAAGGGGCTTCTGCCACTGCAGGCTAGACCGGTTTGAGCCAGCACTTCTTTTTAGAAGGTGACTATAAGAAGGTCAAGTTCTCCATGCTGGGGGAGGCCTGCGGATGACAAGCCATGAGCCTGAGGAGAGAATCTTCAGCCCAATGTTTTTGATGGGTTGCAGAGTTCATCTGGCCCATCTTTGCCCTATTAGGAAGCTGATGGCCAGAGAGGTTATAGGAGTAGGTGGCAGGGTTTCCATCCTCTTCCCCTCCCCTCCATCCAACACTCAGAACAGCCAGAGATGGGAGAGAGACTGGTGACCCTAGATAGGGTTGAGAGTGGAGGTGGAGAGTTTGGGTTGAGAAAGGCCCTAGTTATGCACTATTAGTGTCACCAGCTGTAGGAGGCCATGGTCCATGGCAGGAGAGGAGATAGGCCTTCTGTTTCCTTGTAATTATACCAGTGCTTCCCAAGCCTGAGTTGAAAGTCCAAGATGAACATGCCATTGGTCTAAAGTGGAACCAGACAAAAAGACCAAAGATTGAGCTTGTCCTAAAGTTGACATGGCTCAATTATTTTTATTCTGAGATTATGTCTTTTCTGTATGCTACACATTTCTTTTCTAATGAAATTATGCAATCCAAGTCAATCATTTTTTCATGTCTTTTCTGATCAGATAAAATCCGTGCCTGAAATTTTTTTTAAAAATGTTGCTGATTGCTGAAAACACCCTCAACTTAGACCTGACATCTGCCTTCAGGAACAGAGTGACCCCAAATCCTGGAAAAGGAGATCCCAAGGCCCAGAGGCCAAAGTTGGGCATGAACCAAAGGTACTGAGTTTTTGCCCAAGATGAAACCAAACCAAACTAAGGCTTCCTCTCTGACCAGGTGGTTAAACAGCACTGAGATCCAAATTTGTGCCTCATGCACTGCTGCTCCTGTGAGGTCTGGAAGGGGCTTGCAGAGCCTGGAAGTTGGAAGGTGACAAATATCTGAAAGAGAAGGAGCTCTGAGGGCCTTGGTGAAGGTGTCTCTCCTCCACTGGTGAGGCTTATTACTTATAACCAAAGAAAGCTAGTTCCAGGTAATTATAACAGCAAAGTGATTTATTGGTAGGGTATTGGAAAGCCTCTTCTATTTCAGGCTGTATAGTGGGATCTTGAATGCCCTGAACATCCTTCCCCAATGAAACAACTAGAATCTTAGGTCAAATACAGAAACCACAGCTTATATATATTGCTGAAAAGAAAAGATTCCCCAGAGGCTAAACACATGGTGAAAGTGGGAAGCCTGAGTCACCTGCAAAAGATTTGGGGATGAAGAGAGATTGTGAAGCAAAGATCATGGCCCAGTGTGTGGCCTGGTGCACCTCTACCCCAATGGCTAGCAAATGTTGGTTCTCATTGTGTTCATGATTATTGCAGGGTTTTATGTCTGCCGATTTGTTGTTTTTACTTTGCTTTGTTTTGTGAGACAAAGAAAGCAGTCTCTTGCTTCCTCATAGAGATGGAGTAGTTAAAATAACTACCTGAGGGTGTGGATAATGACACTGACAAACCACACATGGCTGTGTGACAGGAATTTACAAATGGAGAACAATAGAAGCTATGGAGAAAAGCAACTATGCTAACCAAAAGAATGACTGTGTTGCTGTGATTGAAAAACAAATTCGTTTTGAGCTTCCTGGCAGGCCAGCCAAAAACGAAAGCAAAGAAGCATAATCCTAACTCTAGTGACTTATTATTATTAACTAGAGGCCTGGTGCACGAAATTCATGCACTTGGGTGGGGAGTCCCTCAGACTAGCCTGCACCCTCTCGCAGTCCAGGACCCCTTGGGGGATGTCCACCTGTCGGCTTACAGGAAACGGGCCTAAACTGACAGTTGGAAATCCCTCTCCCAGTCCAGGACCCCTCACTCCCTACTGCCCATCTGCTCTCTGCTCCTTACCACTCGGCTCACTGCTCCTTAGTGCTGCCATGGATGCAGGAGAGGCTCCTACCACCGCCACTGTGCTCACCAGCAGTGAGTCCTATCTTTCTGTGTAATTGTCTGTGGGCTAACTGCTCTCTTCTTTCTCATTTAGAGCAAGCAGCATGTGAGGGCAGAGCATGCTGTCATGGAACTCAGAGGGCTGCCCAGAGCTGAGGGGAGTGGCCAGGCCCATAGGGTGACAGGTGGACACAGAGGACGCTATCTCACCCAATTGTGGGGTGGGCTGGCCAGCCTTCATCTGCCTGACCCCACCAAGGAGGGACCAAGCAGAGTGTCTGCCTCTCCATTCTCCATCCTTCCATCTGTGACACCTGTCACTCTTGCCAGGCCTCCCCCAAAGTGAGTTCAGCTCAACCCCTGAATGTAAAAGGGCACGGGGGGGGGGGGGGAGGAGAGGAGGTGGGAGGCTCCACTCCAGTGATCCCTGATTCCCAATGACAGGACCTGATCGAAAGGACCTGATCGAAAGGACCTAATCTCAGGACGGTGGCCACAGCTGCAGAACATAGATCTGTTTCAAGAAAAGTTGGGAATGCAGACTTTCATGAGCCCCTGTTCCAAAAGGTAGCAGTTTATTCACATTGTGGCAAAGATACCCTCAAGAGTAACAAGTGGGTAAAATAGGGCCAAACCGGGCCATTTCTTCATCCAATCTTTCTGAAGTGCGTGGACAGAACCAAGTCTCAGCTCTTAACAGGACACTTCTGGGTGTTTTCTTTTTAAGCCTAAAGGACAGTAGTCTGTCTCCATTCTTGTTCTTTGGGATTTTTTTCACCGTCAGATGAAAGGATATGTACATTGGGGCAATCCTCTCAATATACAATATTCCAGTTGCACCCATGTGGTGACGATAGCGCCCCCCAAAGGGAGGGAGCCGACAGATGGGGAGCAGGGAATTCTGAAAACCAAAGCGATGACAGAGATGTTAAGCCTTTCCTTCATGCGTCTGACACCCCTCCTCAGGAGGCCTGTAGGCTGGGTGTCTGTTGGACCTTTACTACTTGATGTCCCACCCTGTGTGCCATGCCCCTGCCCTGGAGCACAGGGGTCATCTGGGCACGCCCCTCCCCGAGATGAGAGGGTCCCCACTGCGCTTCCATCTCCTTGAGAAACTTTGCTTTTCCAGCTCTACCCCCGCAGGAGAGCCATAGGGGCACCGGATCCCTTTCCTTCCTCTGAAAGTGCCCTGAAAAGCGTGAAGACAGCTATGCCAGGAAGGGTTCGCTCAAGTTCAGCAAGAGTTTGCGATTTCTGAAGGCACATTGAACAGTTTTCTCTTACCCGATTTGTGGGAGTGTAATCTGATTTAAAACCAATGGACTAAACAAACAGAAGCACTTTCTGCAGGGACCTCTGAGCCCCAAGTTTAAGGCAGCTCCCTTTGGCTGCCAGCCCTGGCCAGGGCCCAGGGACCAGTCATTTGGTTGTCCCTTACTGCCCCCCTTTGCCAGCTTGGTCACGCCATGCAGCCTCCTGTTCTGTCATCTGTTCCAGTCATTTAGGATGTGATGACCCCTGGGTTTTTATATAATAGGATAGCCCTATAGAGTGCCTACTGGGTACTATGTGACTTAAATGCACTATTTCTTATCTTCACACCAACAGCCACATATTAGATATCATTCTTACTTTTACCATAAGAGATCTAAGGCCCAAAGAAGTTAAATACACCCACAAAGTTTTCCTCCAAGAAATTCTGAAATTCCATCATCATTATTTATGGGACAATAAGAAATCAAATGAGCTCTGCTTTTAGAGCATAGTGTGAGAGTTTTTTTGTTTGTTTGTTTGGTTTTTACTTTTTAATAGTAGCATTGGGTAATATCAAAAGATGTAATAGTGTAAATTCAGCTCCAGAGGGTAACCCTTGGAAGCATTAAATTAGCAGGACTGAGATTTATTGCCTTCTGGAAATATCATTTGGTAGGTTGTCTCTCATTGGCAATGTGCTAGAGGGCAGGGGATCTCCTCCTAAAAGGCCTGCATAGAACATTCCTCTGTATTTGTGGTGAGGGTAAATCTAATGTTTTTGGAATCACAAATATAAAAAATGAGGACCATAATCTCTCTGTTATCTTTGCTGAGAGTAAAGACTTCCCTATTCATTAATTTAGTCACTAGTTTGGAAAATACTTTTAAGCTTCTACTATTTGCCAAGTTTTGTGTAAGAACCCGAGTTCAAGGGGTGATAGTCCAGTGAAGAAAACAGAGAGCCACCCATCATTTCAGCATTCAGTGTAACTGCTGTGGTGAGTGATGGCAAAACAGACAAATGACAATTCAGGTATCTTATTTCATGATGTTATATTGGGGAATACCAAAGCAGCTCTACAATTCTGATACTTTATTTTTAAATAAGCCTTGTTCACATTATTACACCGATAGCTAAATAACTATATTCTAACTAGTCCCCAGTCTCTGTACTTGCTAAGAGAGGGCTAAGACTCAGAACAGACTAACAGTACTCTGTGCTTTCAGCTGTTGACTTTGGATAGGATGATCTTGCAAGAAAGTCCATACTGAATAAATTGTCCTAGGCAGGAGAGATCAAACCTTTAAGGAGAGGCTTCAGTTCAGAAGGAAAACAGAGTGAGGTGGGATGAGAAAGGAGGGGAAGGAAGGAACCCACCTCTGGGAAAAGGGCTGTGTCTGCTTCCAAGTAAAGAGCAGAGAACTGGGCCTGGAAACTTATGTTGCCATACTTAAAGGAGTCCATGTGCCTGTGTACATCAAAGCCTAATTGAGGCCTTGTTGTGAGGCTCACCTGGCCTGCCCCATGGCCTTGATATGTGGGCATGCCCAGACACAGAGTCCTATCACCTGGACCTGGAGCCCCTAACCTGATGCTCCTGGATAACTGGCCCCACCACCTTGACATGGCATGCCTGGCCCTGCCACTATGACCCAATACTCCCAGATGCATGGACCTGCCATTGCAACCTGTTGTGTCTGACCTGGTGCCCCTGAATGACTGACCCAACTGCCTTGTGATGGGCCCCTGCAGCTGTAACATGATGCCTCCAGATACATGGACCTACCTCTGTAACTAGGTGCACCTTAATGGTGCCCCTCAAAGATCATACCAATCTATGACTAGATGCCCCTGGGTGCAAGGATCTACCATGGTGCCTGGGAGTGCCTAATGCAGTGCCACCAGAAGATCAGACCCACTGCTGGAACCCAGCATGGCCTGTCACCCCCAAATTCATGTAACCTGCCCCAGTGACCTAACTTACCTCACCCAGCACCCTGGACTACCAGACTGCTAAAATGGGGAGACAAAGAAACAACCCCCAAATGAAAGAAAAGGAAGCATCACTAGACAAAGACTAAATAAAATGGAGGCAAACAATTTATCAGGAAAAAAAATCAAAATAATGGTTATAAGAATGCTCAAACAACTTAGTGGGATATACAAGCAAATTAATGAGATCTATAAGAAAATTAGTGAGAACTATAGCAGCAGTTAAAAAAAGATAGAAACCATGAATAATAATCCATCAGAAATTAAGATGACATAGCTGAAATGAAGAATAATCTGGAATAAATTAATAGCAGACTATTAGAATAAGATGAATCCTGAATCAATGAATTAGAAGACAAGGTAGATAATAACATCCAATCAGAGAGGAAATTAAAAATCTGGAAGAAAGCTTAAGGGAGATTTGGACCAAAATGAAACTTAACAACATCCACATTGTAGGGATAACAGAAGGAGAAGATTCTGAGCAAGGAATAGAGAACCTATTTGAATAAATAAAGACAGAAAACTTCCCATCCCTTGTTAAGGGAAAAGTCACACAAGTCCAGGAAACACAGAGTCCTAATCACCAAAAGACCCACATCATAATAAAATGGCAAACATTAAAGACAAAGAAAGAATCTTAAAGTCTGCAAGAGAGAGACAGAAAGTTACTTACAAAGGAGCTCCCATTAAGCTGCCATCTGATGTCTCAATAGAAACTCTTCAGGCCAAAAGGGAGTGGCATGAATTATACAAAGTAATAAAAAGCAAGAGACTGAATCCAAGACTACTCTATCCTGCAAGACCATCATTCAAAATTGAAGGTGAAATAGAGAACTTTGCAGAAAAAAAGGCTAAGGCAGTTTATTATCACCAAACCAGCACTGCAAGAAATGCTAAAGAGACATTTGTAAGAAGAAATAGAGAGAGAGAAACACAGGCATAAAAAATTAAAATGACAACAAATAAGTACTTATAAATAATAACTTTTAATGTCAATGGCATAAATGCTCCAATCAAAAGACAAAGGATATCTGAATGGATAAGAAAACATGACACATATATGCTATTTACAAGACACCTACCTCAGAACAAAAGACTCAAACATGATGAAAGTGAAGGGATGTAAAACAATTTTCCAGGCAACTAGAAAAAAAAAAAAGCTGGGGTAGCAATACTCATATCTGACCAAATAGACTTCAAAATAAAGGCCATAACAAGAGACAGTGAAGGCCACTTCATAATACTAAAGGACTTGATACAGCAAAATGATATAAACCTGGTGAACATATAGGAGCACCCAAATAAATAAAAAAAACTTCTGGAGGACTTAAAGGGAGATATCAACAGCAGTACAATCAAGTAGGATACTTTAACACCCCAATTAACATCACTAGATAGAGCTAGACAAAATCAACAAAGAAACAGTGACCCTAAATAACACACTAGATCAAATGGATTTCATTGACACTTACAGAACATTTCACTCCAAAGTTGCAGAATATATACTCTTCTGAAATATACATGGGACATTCTGAAATATAGACCACATGTTAAGACACAAACTAAGTCTGTACAAATTCAAGAAGATTGAAATTACATCAAGCTTGGCTTGTGTGTTCAGTGGTTGAGTGTTGGCTTATGAACCAGAAGTTCATGGCTCAATTCCCAGTCAGGGCATATGCCCAGACTGTGGACTCGATCTCCAATAGTGGGGCGTGCAGGGGGCAGTTGATCAATGATCTCTCTCCTTCTTCCTTCTCTCTGAAATCAATAAAAATATATATTTTTAAAAAATAAATCATATCAAGCATCTTTTTGGATCACAATGGCATAAAACTAGAAATCAAGTACAATAAAAACACTCAAAGAAATTTAAACACATGAAGGCTAAATAGCATGTTATGAAACAATGAATGGGTCACCGATGAGATCAATAAAGAAATTAAAGACTTCCTGGAAAGAAATGAAAATGAATACACAACAACCCAAAATCTATAGGATACAGTGAAAGCAGTCCTGAGAAGCAAGTTGGTAGCACTATAGGCCTACTTCAAAAAACAAGACAAATTTATAATAAACTATCTAACACTACAACTTAAAGAATTAGAAGAACAATTTTTAAAAAGCCCAGAGTAAGTGGAAGGAAGGACATCCTATCTAATAAAAGAGTAATATGCAAATTGACCATCACTCCAAGACACAAAATGGCTGCTCCCATGTGGTCAAAGATGGCTGCCCCCATGTGGACACAAGATGGCCACCACAAGATGGCCAGCAGGGGAGGGCAGTTGGGAGGGACCAGGCCTGTAGGGGAGGGCAGTTGGGGGCAATCAGGCCAGCAGGGAAGCAGTCAGGTGTCGATTAGGCTGGCAGGGGAGTGGTTAGGGGGTGATCAGGCTGGCAGGAAGAAGCGGTTAGGGGCAATCAGGAAGGCAGACAGGTGAGCAGTTGGGAGCCAGCAGTCCTGGATTGTGAGAGGGATATCCAACTGCCCATTTGGGTGGTCGGACATCCCTCAAATGGTCACAGATTGGAGAAGTTGCAGGCTGGGCTGAAGGACACCCCCACTCCGGGGCATGAATTTCATGTACCGGGCCTCTAGTAATAAAGATAAGAGCAGAAATACATGGCATAGAGACTAAAAAAATAATGCGAAAGATCAATGAAACCAAGAGCTGGTTCTTTGAAAATATAAACAAGATTGATGAACCTTGAAACAGAGAGGAAACAAATAAATAAAATTAGAAACAAAAGAGGTGAAGTTAACAACTGACACCACAGAAATACAAAGAATTGTAACCAAATCATATGAACAGCTATATGCCAACAAGCTGGACAATGTGGATGAAATGGACAAGTTCCTAAAAAATATGTGGCACATTTCCACAATGGAATACTATGCAGCTGTAAAAAAGGATGATCTATTACCCTTTGACACAGCATGAAGGAGCCTCGAGATGATTATGCTCAGCAAAATAAGTCAGGGAAACACAAGTATCACATGATCTCACTTATATATGGAATCTAATTAACACAATAAACTGATGAATAAAATCAAACCAGAGGCACAGAAACATGGAACAATTTGATAAATCTCAAAATGAAGGAGGTAGGGGAAGGAGAGCAGGAAGAAATTAACCAAAGAATGTATATGCATATAAGATGAAGGCCTGGCATGGGATGGGAATTGGGTGATGAAGGGGAAGGGACATAAGATGGGGACATTTGTAATACTCTCAACATCCTACATAATAAAAGGCTAGTATGCAAATAAACTGAATGGCAGAACAACCAGAACAACCAAACAACTGACCAACTGGTCGCTATAACATGTGCTGACTATCAGTGGCATGTGTGGAACATGGCGGGTGTCGGCTGTGGCAAGATAGTGGAGCAGGTGAGCAAGGGCACCAGACCAAGGCAGGGCGCTGGTCACTGTCTTCAGGGTGACCCTCTGGTGGTTATTGAAAACTCTTCGCTCCTGTGCCTCACAGTCCCACCTGGTGCTTGCACCTGCTGCCGATGCCAGCCCTGCTTGCATCTGCAGCCAGAGCCAGAGCTTCCGCTCGCATCTGTTGCTGGTGCCGGTCCTGATCACTCAGAGCCATCAGAGGGTGTGAGTGGCAGCTGTCTGCCCCAATCACCCCTGAGGGCTTCTCCACCACTCCCTGCTCCTGAGGGGCAATCGGGGCAGCAGCCACCACTTGCACCCACTGACAGCACTGGCCCCCACTTGCATCTGCTGCTGGTGCTGGCGCCAATAGCTCCGTGCTGTCAGCAGGTGTGAGCGGGGCCAGTGGGAGTAGCAGCAGTGGGAGCAGGGCTGCCAGCAGGCAGGGAACCAGGTGCCATGGCAGGAGAGGCCAGGCAGGGGTGCAGAGGATGGGCCAAAACCCACCCCTGTGCCTACCACAGCCTCACGCCCACAGTTCCTTTCAAGGTGCATGAATTGGTGCACTGGGACCCTAGTTAAATATAAAATGAAAACACAATCAAACCTAAACAGGAGTTTGCAGTCAAGAAAATAAGGGTTTATTAGTTGAGGAAATAGCATCAAGCCTGGAGTCACAGGCAAGTCAGTCCTCAGAGACCTGTCTCCTCAATGACTTTTAAAGGGCTGAAATAAATGAGTAATCATTAACATAAAATAATAGAACATTTTAATAAAAATTAACATTTTTTTCTCGAACATTAACTTACCAGACATTGAATAACTACATTAATAAATGTAACACAAATAAACCTATTTTTCTTGTTCTCCAAAAGCGAAATATTTCCTGTTGCACACACCAAACAAGTCAGTATAAGACTAATGACTTGGCAATCGGCTGTTAAATTATTCGCTGCTAGTATTAGTGGAGAGAAATGATGTGCCTGCACATAAGGTGCATAAGGGAAATTAATGCAACACAATTATAGTAATTAGTCATTAGCGAACATTGTAGTTCGTTATTAATAACTAGTGGCCCAGTGCACAAAATTTGTGCATGGGGGTGTGTGTCCCTCAGCCCAGCCTGCAGCCTCTCCAATTCGGGACTCCTTGGGGGATGTCCAACTGCCAGTTTATTGCCCCTAACCACTCTGCCTGTCAGCTTGCTTGACCCCAACTGCCCCCCCCCCACTGGCCTGATTGCCCCCAACTGCCCTCCCTGCCAGCCTGCTCACCACCTACTGCCTCCACTGCTGGCCTGCTTGCCCCCTCCTGCCCGCCCCCTTGCTGGCCTGCTTGGCCCCAACTGGCCCCCCCTACCGGCCTGCTCACCCCCAATTTCCCCCATCATTGGCCTGATCACCCCCAACTGCCCTCCCCTCCTAGCCTGATTGCCCCTAACCACCTCTGCCTTGGCCCTGCCACTATGCATTTGTCTGGGCAGTGGCCACGGAGCTGGCTGGGGTGACCAAGAGTAGCCAAGCCTCTCACCCGCTCTGGTCGGCTCCATGGCTCCAGCTGGCGCTTCCATCTTTGTTGTGTCAATTTGAATATTCTCTCTTTATTGGCTGAGAGTGCCACCATCTTTATTGTGAAGTGATGGTTAATTTGCATATTATTCTTTTATTAGATAGGATTATGTATAACAGGATATTGTAAAAAGTAAGTTATGAAATTTTTATTAAAAAGTTTCTCACATACTGTTATATTGGCTGGGCTGCAAAAATATTAATTGTGGGCCATATGTGGCTTGCGGGCTGTGAGTTTTACATGCTTGGTGTAAATGTACCATAGCTTTTTATCTGCTCATCTACTGATGGACACTTGGGCTGCTTCCAGATATTGGATACTGTAAATAATGCTGCTATGAACATATGGGTGTATATGTTCTTTGTTGTTGAGAAATATAGAGAAATATATTCCCTACATTTACCCCTTCCACTCTACACCCCCTAGCCCAGGCCTTCATCACATTATTGTCTGTGTCCATGGGTTATGCATAACCTATATAATAAAAGGCTAATATGCAAATAGACCGAACGGCAGAACAACCAGAACAACCAAACAACCGAACAAATGAACAATTGATCACTATGAGATGCGCGACCACCGGGGGCATGTGTAGAACATGGTGGGTGCCAGCCGTGGCAGAATGGTGGAACAGGTGAGCAGGGGCACCAGACCAAGGCAGGGTGCTGGTCGCTGTCATTGGGGCGACCCTCTGGTGGTTACTGAAAATTCTTTGCTCTTGCATGCTGCGGTCCCGCCTGGCACTTGCACCTGCTGCCAGCGCTGGAGCTGCCGCTTGCACCCACTGCTGGTGCCCGGTCCTTGCCCCTATTGCTCAGTGCCATCAGCAGGTGCAAGTGGTGGCTGCCAGCCCCAATTGCCCCTTAGGGCTTCTCTACCTCCCCCTGATCCTGAGGGGAGATCGGGGACAGCAGCTGCCTCTCGCACCCACTGCTGGCAACAGCTCCACTTGCACCTGTAGCCAGTGTCAGAGCTGCCGCTCGCACCCACTCCTAGCACCAGTCCTGATCGCTTGGTGCTGTCAGTGGGTGTGAGAGGCAGCTGCCTGCCCTGATCGCCCCTGAGGGCTTCTTCACCTCCCCCTGCTCCTGTGGGGCAATAAGGGCAGCAGCTTGCCCCTGCTTGTGCCGGCCCCAATCCATCTGCTCCTTCAGCGGGTGAGAGCGGGGCTGGTGCCGTCAGCGTGTGGGAGCAGAGGGAGCAGGGCTGCAGGCAGACAGGGGGACATGGTTGAAGGGGCCAGGCGGGAGCTTGGAGGATGGGCTGAGACCTTCCCCTGTGCCTACCGCAGCCTCACAATGCACAGTTCCTTTCAAGGTGCACAAATTCGTGCACTGGGTCCCTAGTATGCATATAAGTACTTTGGTTAATCTCTTTCCACCACCACCTCTCCCCTTTGAGATTTGTCAGTCTGTTCCATGCTTCCATATCTCTGAATCTATTTTGTTCATCAGTTTATTTTCTTCACTAGATTCCATATATGAGTGAGATCATGTAATATATGTCTTTCTTTCACTAGCTTATTTCACTTACCATAATACTCTCTAGGTAAGAGTATTATGGGTAAGAGATTCAAAGGGTAAGAGATTCTTCTTTTTTATAGCTGCACTAGAGACTCGGTACACGAAATTTGTGCACTCGGAGGGTCCCTCAGGCCAGCCTGCGCCCTCTTGCAGTCCAGGACCCCTTGCTTCTTACCACCTGCCTACTTGCTGCCCCTTACTGCTCAGTTTGCTACTCCTTACAGCTGCTCCAGAGGTGGGAGAAGCTCCTGCCACCACCACTGTGCTCGCCTGCCCTGAGCCTGCCTTCTGGCTGAGCAGCGCTTCCCCTATGGGAGCGCAATGATGACCAGGGGGCAGCTCCTACATTGAGCATCTGCCCCCTAGTGGTCAGTGTGCATCATAGCGACTGGTTGTTCCACTGTTCAGTTGATTTGCACATTAGTATTTTATTATATAGGATAGTGTTTCATGGTGTAAATGTACCACAGCTTTTTTATCCACTCATCTACTGATGAGCACTTTCCAGATCTTAGCTATGTAAATAACACTGTTATTAACATAGGAATGCTTATATTCTTTATGATTGGTGTTTTGGGATTTTTAGGATGCATTCCTAGAAGTGGGATCTCTGGGTCAAATGGCAGGTTCCAATTTTTAACTTTTTGATGAAACTCCACACTGTTTTCCATACTGCACCAGTCTGCATTCGGGGTTTCCTTTTCTCTACATTCTGGCCAGCACTTGTCATTTGTTGATTGGTTGATGGTAGCCATTTTGGAAGATGTAAGGTTATACCTTATTGTCATTTTAATTTGCATCTCTCTTATGATTAGTGATTTTGAGCATTTTTTCAATGTCTTTTGGCCTTCTGTATGTCCTCTTTGGAGAAGTGTCTATTTAGGTCCTTTGCCCATTTTGTAACTGGATTGTTTGTTTCCTTTTGTTAAGTTGTATAAGCTCTTTAGACATTTTGGAAATTAACCCCTTATTAGATGTATCATTGGCAAATATGTTTCCCAATAGAGTGGGATCCCTTTTCATTTTGTTGATGCTTTCTTTGGCTGTGCAGTAGCTTTTGAATTTGATGTAGTCCCATTCCTCCATTATTTTCCCCTGCTAGTCGGGACTATCTTGAAGCTGGTGACCTCAGCAGACCACCACCATCATTACCATGCAGACCATTGGGGTTGGGAGTAAGCCCACCATCTTGGGCATCAGCAGCATGCCCCCAAGCACCACCAATTCTGGCATGACCATTTTCTCCTTATATCTTCCCATCCTCTTCCCTGTATCCTTATCTCCTCTTTTTATGGGGACATGGGTCATATTGGATTAGGGCCCACCCTTATTACCTCATTTGACCTTCATTACCTCTTTAAGGGCCCTAATTCCAAATGCAGTCACATATTTAGGGACTAGCGGTTAGCACTTCAACACAAATTTAAGGCAAAGGGTAGGGATGGGTGCAGAATTCAGCCCATAACAGTGATAAAACACTCTAGGGTCCTTGTGTAGTCTTCTACACAAGAGAGGCTAATAAGGGAGACTCAGACCCACAGGTGGCGAGAACCAGACATTTCTTCCTGTCTCATCTGCAGGAACAATTCCCTGCCTAGAGGCAGGAGAAGCCCTAATCCCTTACTCTTCCATGGGCTATGTAGCTACCCTCTTCTGTGCCTACAAAAATATCAAGATGTTTTTGTTTCAGATTAAAGAAAAACAAAACAAAGGGTCAGTAAACATTTAAATACAATTTTATTCTCTAAAGACTTGTTTAGTTTAAAGTGGCTGATCAGATGGTGAAGGTGCCCAGGTCCCAGACTAAACAGGTGTCCTGGATCTAAGCCTTCAGATTTGTCCATGGGAATCACTCCTGCCACAACCTCCATTACTAAAACTATGCCCCAAGCCACTGTATCCCTAATTCCACCTTGTTTATTAGTTGAAAAGTCCAGGCTTCTCTTTACTATCTACTATACATTATACAATTTTCTTAGGCCAAAAAAAAAAAAATTAAATGTAATAAACTCACTAGAAGATTCCTGGGTGTTGTACTTGATGTGTTACCTCCAACTTGCTTAGGCTTGTTTCTGTTTCTGGTTGTTACCAAACCAAGAACCAGAGAACTGATACACATATATACAAAGGGAGAGACTTGGAGGACCATCGAAAGGAAAGTGCTCAATAACTAACCATTGGGAGTTTGGGCTTACATTTTTCACAGCTGTTTGGAAACCAGTAAGCACTAATAATGAATAGCTGTCTTTCTGGACTTTGTCCAGGGGGTGGCTCATAGAAGAACAGGAACACAATGACTTAAGAAAACACCACTGAATGCCTGCAGCTGGAGGGATGTTGAAATGATATCCCAGAAAAATGTCTTTGGCTCAAATAGGAGATCTGTTTCCTGATGGACCCCAATCAGGAATTGCTCTTTGTGTTGAAGAGCCAGTGAGGTAAAGCAGGATGAGTCCAATAACAAGGACTCGTGAAGTTGGCTGAGACGGAAATAATGAAAAGCCAATTTCAAATATTTAATAAAAAATACAGCAGGGAGAAAATCTCCTTATAAATAATGTTGATAAGATGAAATTCTGGAAATGAAATGTATGGTCTGAATCTTCTGCAAGCAAAAACATCCTGATGTGCACACCTGCCATTGCAATATGGGCTGGACTGGACAAGAGAAGGGGATTTTTACAATAGGGTAGAGATGGGCAGAACTTAAGTCTCATCAGAGTAACACTCAAAGTCACACCTGGTGAAGGATTTACATCAATTTTTCAAACAATAAATATAAGTTAATATTATAATTTCACCATGTGTTAGCAGTAGTATTTTTCATATTATGTAATTACTAGGGGCCCAGTGCATGAATTTGTGCACCTTGAAAGGAACTGTGGGCAGTGGGTATAAGCGGTGGCTCTGGCACCAGCTGCGGGTGTGAGTGGGGCCAGCGTTGGCAGCGGGTGTGAGTACTGGGCAGGACCGCGGTGCATGGGAGCAAAAAAATTTCAGTAACCACCAGAGGCTGACCCCAATGACAGTGACCAGCGCCCCGTCTTGGTCTGGCTTCCCGCTCACCTGCCCCACCATCCCGCCGTGGCCAATGCCCACCATGTTCCACACTCTGCCACCTGCTGCCAACTCCTGCCATGCTCCGCATGCGCCCCCTGGTGGTCAGCACACACCATAGCAACCAGTTGTTTGGTTGTTCCGCTGTTCAGTCTATTTGCATATTAGCCTTTTATTATATAGGATGTTTTTTATTTCTAAGTGTAGGTCCAATTAGCTAATCTTTCATTGCTTGTAGAAAGTTCTAAGTTCAATCAGTTCTCCAGATTTTGTCATAGAAGTCTCTGCATATCGAAAAATGTATGGCACTATTAAGGGCAAGAGTTTGATTCCATATGTGGAATAAAACTTGGGAAGTAACCTCAGGCCAAGAAAATAGAACACCATGTGAGGAGGGGCCTTAAACAACAAATAGATATTGTCTCACAGTCTGGAAGCTATTTAAGTGCTGTTAGAGTTGGATTCTGATGAGAACTTTCTTCCTGGCTTGTAGCAGTTACCTTCTTGCTGTCTCCCCACGTGACCTTTTCTCTCTGCATGCTGGAGGGGAGTGGGAGGCTCTGGCGCTGTTCCTATTCTACACAAGGCATGATTTTGAAACTTCTACTACTTATCTGCTAAAATAATATTGAGCAAGTTTTTTTTTTTTTTTTTTTTTTTGGTGAGGATCATATAAGATACTGAGTGAAAATGTATAATCCTGAGCCCTACAAATGGAAGAAAACTAATATATTATCATTTTGATTATTCTATATATCCCCAAAAAGTCTGATCAAAATGGTGTAATTGGGTGGGGTCATTTAAGGAACTTCTATGGCTACAATATATTTATTATTTTATGATAAAGTAGCTTGAATTTATTTCCAAAGTTTTTAAGGGTTAATTATCTCATTTTGGTTCCCTTGTTTAAAATATGAACAGCTGGATTGTTAGCAATTATGTCCTTTGCCCTATTTCCCAAAGCTTCCTTCCTTTTACTTCCAAAAGTGAAAAAGGATGAAGATTAAGAGTTAGATCAACTAGTTTGTATGTGTCTTTCATGGAAAGAAAGCAGAATCACTCAGTCATTTTCCTAACAATCAAACAATCTGTCCCAAAGCTCTTTAAAACTGATATTGTGTGGAATGATGTCACAAATGTTAACTGACAGTTTGCTGGAAACCTTCTCTTAAAAAACTCTCATTTTCTGTTCAAGATCTGTTTATGTTGTTACAAAGTTAGAAATCTAGGAGGAACTTCCAGGGAAAAGTGTGTGTGTGTGTGTGTGTGTGTGTGTGTGTACGCGCATGC
The DNA here is from genome assembly GCA_026230045.1 of Corynorhinus townsendii. NCBI lineage: Eukaryota > Metazoa > Chordata > Mammalia > Chiroptera > Vespertilionidae > Corynorhinus > Corynorhinus townsendii. Next base: position 103,571,843 of record JAPDVU010000003.1, read on the forward strand.
ATGTGTGTGCACACATGTGTGTTCTAGCTTTTATTCTAGTAAGCTCATTTGCAAAATAGAGAGAGAGAAATGAAACAAGTAGACATGAAATTAGACCTGTGTTTATACAGTTCTCCACATTGGCCCAGCACTTATTTTTGCAAGTTTGTAAACTAGCCTTTCAGTTTAAATTGAATAAGTAGGTGCAGCTGAGTAAATGGAGAGACTGGGTTTGCAGCCATGTGTTTTCACTTTAAAAGTACATAGAAGAGGAACAGAAGGGGTTAGAAACAAACATTAGAAAAAGAGATATAAAACAGGCTATGTTTAAAGGGAAAATGTGAGAAAACAAAGAATTAAAACAGAAAATATAGCAAGAAGGAATATAGCCAGCAGCTACTGCACCCTACCCCATGGGAAAGATAACAGCCTTCTCAGGGCTGCCTTTATGGACTCAGGGATAGATGGGAGAGCTGTGAGGAAGGGAATTCCACACACAGAAAGGGGAGGTATTGGGACAAAGACTTCAAAGAGCCAGGAGGAAAGCCATTTATCTGCTCATGTTAAAGGCCAACCTAAAACTACTAGTGTATTTCTCATTAAGTCAGAACAGCAACTCCCTCTATAGCTACTTGTTCTAGATTGAAATGTGTCCCCCTCTCAAATTCATATGTTGAAGTATCAATCCCCAGTATCTAAGAATGTAACCATATTTGAAGATAAGGTATTTAAAGAAGTGATTGAGTTAAAATGAGGCTCTTAGGGTGGGCCCTAATCCAATGTGACTGGTATCCCTATAGAAATAAGGATAGAAGCAGGGGTATGAACATGTTATAGAAAACTGGAGAAGAACCAAGCAACAACTAGAGAGATGGAGTTACATTTATTCTTATTATTATTATTATTAGTACTAGGGGCCCGGTGCATGAAATTCGTGCACTTGGGGGTGGGGGGTCCCTCAGCCCAGCCCTCTCACATACTGGGAGGCCTCAGGGGATGTCTTACTGACGGCTTAGGCCCCCTCCCCATGGGGTGCGGGCCTAAGCCCCAGTCTATCCTCCCTTTGTGGGAGGCGACCAGGCTGATCAGGGGAAGGCGCCAGCCCCATAACCCCGCTGCTGCAGCCACTGCCAGGCACCACAGCCACCAAAGTGTTTTCATCAACACGGACTCCGGTCCCTTCACCATGAATAAAATGACAACTTTCTTTAGGCATTTTCAAGATGTGTCTTTCATGGGACATGACATTTCTTTTTTTCTTTTTTTTATCCTCACCTGAGGATATGTTTCCATTGACTTTTAGAGAACGTGGAAGAGAAAGGGAAAGACAGAGAGAAACACCAAAGTGAGAGGAACACTTTGATTGGCTGCCTCCTGCATGAGCCCTGACCTGGGCCCCAGCCAGGGAGGAGCCTGCAACCTAGGTACATGCCCTTGATTAGAATTGAACCCAGACCCTGCGATCGGCAGGCCGAGGCATTATCCACTGAGCCAAACCGGCTAGGGCAGGATATGACATTTCTTAGCCCTCCAGCAGCGGACCTTCGCTCTTTTCTCCAGAAGTGTGGTGGAAAAACCCTAAGGTCACCTTTTTAGATTCTTATTACCCAAGTTACTAAGAATATTACCAGTGGCATACAGGGAGCTTAGCCAATGAGCAGTCAGAAAAGGTGTTTCCTCTGTAGTTCACACCAATCACAGCCTGGGTCTTGCCCAGGCCTAAAGCCTCTGGCTGAAGCTTTTGGCCTTGGGCAGGGGACCCCCAGCTCCCTCTTATCGGCAGCTCCACCCCTGACCAGGCCTAAAGCCTTGGGGCCTGGGCAGGGGCCCCCCAGCTCCCTCTGATCTCTGGCCCTGCCCAGGAGCCCCCGGCTCAGGCCCTTCCCAGGCTGCTCAGGGCCCATGTGGAGCTTACCTCAGAGTGACCTGGGTGCCAGGATGTTCCCGGGACCCAGGCGCTGGGTGCCTATGTATGCAAATTAACTGCTATCTTTGTTGGGTTAATTTGCATACTCACTCTGATTGGCTATGGGCGTAGCAGAGATACGGTCAATTTACATGTTTGTCTATTATTAGGTAAGATTATTATTACACGCGGGCCCAGAGGAAAATGTCTCTCAAATTCTGAGTCCCAACATGGAGGAACTTTCCCTATTTATACGTTTTTACCTTCTTTGTCTCCCAAATATGGGGTGTTTTTGGTCCCCTTTGCAAGTTCTTAAAGAGCCCTATGTGCTGGGGCCTTGAGACCTCAACCAAAGGCTTGGCCTGGTACCAACACTGATAACTTCATCTGGGGAAGGTTTATGGCCTCTCTGAAATGGGAGTAGTCTTATTTTCCTGATTATTTAAGCAAGCAAGCATTTACAGAAGCCAAAATGGCAGGGTTAAAATTTCAAACAGCAGTTTTTATATAAGATGGTTGCTTCAAACACACAGATGGAAGACTATGCAAGGACACAATGAGAAGTCAGCCATCTGCAAGCCTGGGAGAGACACTTCAGGAGAAACCAGCCCTGTTGGCACCTTGATCTTAGACTTCCACCCTCTTGACCTGTGAGAAAATAAATTTCTGTTAAGTCACCCAGTTTGTAGTTTTGTTAGGGCATCCCTAGCAAACCAATACAGTACTGAAGAAAGCCACTTCCATAACACCAGTTTAAGGTCTGTTATTTGCTCACTGGCTTCAACATAGTAAGAATAAGAGGGCTTCTCACTTTAGCACCAATGGCATTGCTTAGTTTCTGCCTCCTTAACTTCCCAGGGCAAGTTGTAAAAACCTTCTGGAGACTCATGAACTTCTGTGTGATTCTAAAAGACTTCCCTCACCTTACCCCTATACACTGTAGTGCTCCTGTTTTGGGGCTGAATTGTGTTCCCTCTCAAAAAGATATGTTGTGGTCCTGACTCCTTGTACCTCAGCAAGTGACCTTATTTGGAAATAGAGTGTTTACAGAGGTAATTAAATTAAGATGAGGTCAATATGATTGGTTTCTTATAAAATGGGGGAATTTGGACACAAAAACAAATGTGGAATTTCATGTGCAGATGAAGACAGAGATCAGGGTGATGTTTCTACAAGGAATATCAAAGACTACCAGCAAACCAGGAAATTACAGCAGGTAGGAGAGAGGCAAGGGACAGGTTATCTCTCATGGTCCTACAAGAAACCAACCCTGCTGCTGTCTAGATGTCAAACTTCTAGCTTCTAGAACTGTGCAACTATATGTTTCTATCATTTAAGCCACCTAGTGTGTGGTACTTTGTTGTAGCCACCCCAGAAAATGAATATAGCCCCTCTTCACAGTGTTTCTCTTCTCATCTCCTAGAAACATGATAAAAATCACCTCCTTGAAGGTCCAGAACTTAATTTGACATATTTAGTCTACAAGGGTCTGCCTCTTCAGACTCCTTTCTCCCCCATACCCCATCCTGGTTTCTCTCTCCACAATGCCCTTCATCCTCACTCTCCTTCCTCACTCCTCATTTTAGACCTTATTTCAGTTCCTTTTTAACAAAGCCTGCTTTGCCCTTTCTCGCCCCACGCTGATACCTGCCAGCCTTTGGAAGATTCTCTCTTCCTGGATCCTCTAACTTGAAGCCTGGCATATACTAGGTACTCAGTTCATATTTGTTAAAAGAATAAATAAATGAAAAATAATATTGAAAGATGTAATGTAAAGACAGTTGTATTAATCTATTATTATGTAATAAATTATTCCAAACGTCCCAGCTTATTTGCTCACAGTTTCTGTGAAGTGGGAAGTGAGTGTGGCTTAGCTTGGTTTTAGGCAAACTTTTTGCTGAGGCTGGCTAACATAAAATATGAAGGATCTGCTTCCAAGCTCACTTGAGTGGTTGCTGCAGGCTTCTGTTCCTTTCTGGCCATGAGTGTCTTCTCAGGTCTACCACCCTAGGGGCCTCTCATGGGTTGCCTAGTATCCTCAGAACATGGTGGCTGGCTTCCCCCAGAGCAGGTGACCAAAACAGAGCCCAAGATGAAAGCCATGGATTTTTTTTAAAGCTTTATTGAGATATAATTGAAAAATTAAATATATATATTTTTAAAGTGTATAACTTGATGTTATTATATATGTACACACTGAGAAATGATCTCCAATGTACACATTGAGAAATTAACATAATCTCACCTTGTGTGTGTGTAGTATGAAAACTTAAGATCTACCCTTTAGCAAATTTCAAATATAAAATATAGTATTGCTCACTATAGTTATCATGCTGCCATTACATCTCCAGAAATTATTCATCTTACATAACTAAAACTTTGAACCCTTTGATTAACACCTCCCATTTCCCCCACCCCCAGCTCCTGGGAACCATTCTACTCTGAGCCACTGACTCTTATAACTTAATCTTATAAGTAACTGTTATACGTAACAATAAGTATAACATATTGTCACTTCCAAGGGTGTGATTACCAAGAGGCAGGGATCATTGGGGCCATTGTGGAAGCTGTCTACTACAGCAGACATAAAATTCAAATCCTAGACCTTCCACTGAACAACTATAAGGAAGGCTGTTACCTGCATGGATCTCATTAATCTATTTTTATCACATAACAACTACTAATAATTGCAAGGCAGTTGACTATTCAAGTGGTTGCATATTTTTTCTCATTTAATCAGTATATCAAGCCCCCGAGACAGGGATTACTGTCTTCATTTTCATAGATGGGAAGCTGGTAGAGGTCACTTGGATTGTGAAGTGACCACGGCTGTAGACTTGAACTCAGGGCTACCTCTTTCCTGAGCAGTAGTCACCACTGAATGTTGGACTTCTGAGGTCATCTCAGCTCCCCATCACCATGAAGCATTGGGCTTCAAGGAAAGGACTTTTATTCTGATTTGGGGTCCCTGTGTTCCACTGCTCCTTGTTCTTCCTGCAGCTGGGGCAGCTCCACCTCTCTGGGCCTATGATGTCCTCAGGCGATGCACATACTCTGTCACCCTTGGAGGAGAGTCTGTCTCTGAACAGAGGTGGGGCTGTTTTGTCTGTTTCTGTGAGTCAGACTGCAGGAATCACCCTGACCTGACTGCATGGCCTGGTGGTGACATGCATCTAAGTCAGGTTTCTAGCTGACAGGTCTCAGTTCACCTTTCACTCCAAACATTGATTTCTGCTATTGTGAGGGCAGGTTCTAGACCAAACAAGCCAGTACTTGGAGTCATTTGTTATAGGTCAATGACACCTCCTGACTGTATCAAGTCTATCAACAGAGGTCACCTTCCTCTACCTTGGCTGAGCAGGAGGCACAGGGACATTGCACTTGTGACAAGAGCCCTCAGCTGGGCTCCCATTTATCAGAAAGGACCATAGGCCCAGCCTGCACACTGAAAGTCTTGTTTCCCCTGTCCCTTAGTGATCACATTTTAGGACTCTTGATTTCTTTTCAAAATCTAGAGCTGGCTTCTTGGCAGATGCTGGAATTGGCCTTCAGGGTGTTTGCTCCCGAGGAGGAGGTCTCCTGGTGTCTGGCCTGGTCTCCTCACTCCCGCCCACAGAGAAGCCCATGCTGTGGCAATCACAGAACTGAGTATATGCCCCTTTGGAGGCAGTTTTGATATGACAGCTGCCTGCCCTCTTCTTATTTTTTTCTCCATCTATCTTTCTCCCTCCTAACCCTCTTTATTATTATCAAGAGAAAACAATAGGTCCACTTTTTTTTTTTCTGTTAATCTTCGCCTGAGGATATTTTTCTATTGATTTTTTTTAGAGAGAATGGAAGGAAGGGGGGAGAGAGAAACATCAACGTGAGAGAGATACACATCGGTTTGCCTCCCACAAGAGCCTTGAACAGGGACTAGGGGCAGGATCAAACCTGCAACAGAGGTACATGCCCTTGACTGGAATAGAACCCGGGACTCTTCAGTCTTTGGGCTGACACTTTATTCACTGAGCCATACTGGCCACATTTAAACTTCAAAGAAGAGTAGAGAACTTACATTTCAAACAATGCAGAGGCCTCAGCTCCCAGATAGTTCTCACTCCTTTCCCACAGCTCTGGGGAACCTGAGGTAATACATAACTCTCTGAGCCAGTGCTCTAGGTCAAGGTGAGGCCCAGTCTGTGCATCACCTGAGGAATTCTGGAACATCATGATAGCCAACAGAAATTCCATGGGTCCTGAGCTCTGTGGGAGAATCTGAGAGAAAGACCTGTGGAGAGTATGGGACTCAGTTCTTTGTATAAAGACACTATACCTATGACAAAGGTAGAGGGAAGGGATAGGGAGGGTTGAATAGCTTCAGGACCCAAAGTACCGCAGGTGTGCTCCAGAGCTGGTAAAGCAGCTGATTGGCATTGATATAAAGTGTTACAGTGCAACCAACACAGCTGATGGGGCCTCCCTGAACAAATCACTATGGCTGATGAATAACTATTCTTCCCATCTGTTGTAAGGTGAGTTGGAGCCCCTAAGACTGCCCCATTCTGCCTTACCACACAGTTACATAAGGGCACAGTTTCTTTTTCCCAAAGAAGTCTGAATGTGTTGTTCTCATTCCTGCCCTTTGAGTATATTCACCCAATCAATTGGTTTTCCTTGTTTAATAGGATTTAAGCTATGGAGGGAGATCATTGTGGCCCTTTATCCTGTGATGCTAACGAGATAATCAAACCTATCATTCACAGGACAAGGACACCTGATGGAAAGGCAGTCTGGTAAAACTAAAGGAGAGGGGTTCTGATTGGGGAAAGGCCCTGCTCCATTTCTACCTATGGCACATTTAACAAGACCCACGGGATATTTTAAACTTCTTGCTTACCTCTAGACTAGGAAAAACAATACTTACTTTGCAGAAATATTGGGGGGATGCATCTAAAATGCCTAACATGTGGTAAATGTTCAATTTAACACTTTTCCTTTTCCTCTTTCCCCTCAAACCTATTGATACAGGTGGGGCAAGGAAGGATGATAGCCAAGAGGTCATGTGAGAGATGACAAATGAAGACATCCGTGCAACTTCTGTTCTTGTGCTCCTGCTGTTTTCCAATTGTACAGTCACATCCTGCTCCTGGGCAGCTCAAGGCGCCCCAGGGTGAGCTCTGAAAAATCAAGTTGCCACTAGCTTAGTACCCCAGTTTGCATTTGATCACCACATAATGAAATGATTTTCCTTCCCTCTTTTATTTCCTCTCTTTTTTCCTTCTGAGACAAATGAAAAAATAATTTGATCCCCTTGAATCCTTTCACCCTCAGTATTTCCCCCCTTCACACTGACCACGGCCCCCTTGATAAGTGAGAACACGTGTGCTGAGAGCCAAGCTGCACCTCCTGACTCAGGTCTTCCTCCTCTCCAACACGGCTTTCCTTTTAAACCTCCAGAATAAATTCATCCCAGCAGGAAGAACATTGTTTTTCTTTAAAACTCGAAAAAAAAAATCCCATATCACAATTATTCCATTTCAGAGAGAAAATGTTGCCCTTTAATCTCAAAGTTTCTTTTCTCCAACTCTGAAGGCTATGGCCCAGGGGACTTGCAGACTCAACACAGCTGCTTTTGCAAAGTTGGTACTGACTCATTACCTTTGGGAGCCAAAGGGTGAACCATGCATATTTTGAATATGACCCTGCATGTAGATCCTCACTGCAACTTGACCTAGGGAAGGTCTACTTCTTGACATGTTCACATGGGGACACTTTCAATGGAGTTTTTACTTAAAAAAACATCCTCAATATAATTCATTAATTTAAATGTTGAACTTTCTACAAAATATGCTGTGAACCTTAGCCATTATTTTCCTGTTGTTCCTCTACCACCCTTTCCCTTAGAAAACAAGCCCCTTTTCCTTTAACAACAACAAATAATGACATATGCCCAAGGCCACAGAAATTAAGCTCTTTGGTTTGACCATCTTCTGTAGTAGGCATTAGAGAAACAGGATATTGTCTTGACCTGAAATATCCACTCAAGAATTCTTATAAACTTCCTTACACTTCATTTTAAGAAAAACTCCCTGACACTGAAAATACTTCTCCCTTGCTGCCAGGCATCTGTTTACTTAGCCTTGTTTACGTGTCCCTATTAATAAAAATTTATATATAACAGATGCACTCAAGCACCTTGGAAACTAATTTTCTTCCAAATTCAAGCACTTTCTGGGAAGGAATAAAAAGAGCAGAGAGCCGGGTTGGCGGCCCTCCATTGCCTGACCATTTATTGTCCTGGAATGTAGGAGAAGACGGCTCCTACTATTTCCTTTTTATTTCAGTGTGTAAATCTGCTCTCACCTAAAGCTGGACCACATGACAGTGCAGACACACATTAAATTGATTATTTCTGTCTGAGCTGTGTGTAGAATGTGCACTCTAAATTGCACATAAAAATGTTCCCTAAAATAGTACCACCTGCCTGCAGAAGTATCATTTTCTTTCACAAAGACAGACCCAAATGTGTTTCTGGGATTCTGCAGCCTCGGCAAGTAGGGATTTCTCTGTCTGTGTTGGGTGTCAGCAGGGGCTAGTCTGGGGCTTCCCTCCCAATAGAGGCAGGGCCTCTGGGGGCTCCAGAGTTGTCTTGGGCTCATGCTCAGAAGACTGCCGCAGATATCCAGGGAGCATCTTCTCCCTATCAGAATGAGGATGACAGAGAACAGCAAAGGGGGTGGAGGTGAGAGGGGCTGGCTTGAAGAGATTGGAGGACAAAGAAGTAGCAGAGGTGAGACACAACACAGATGATCACAATCAATGAAAGAGCTCTCCAAGAACAGGAGAGACAAACAAACCTAGAGAAGGGGAAAGAAAGGAATATAAAACTAAAAAATGAGAGAGTTGTTTCAGTTTTTAAAAGACACAATAAAAGCTAACCCAAGAATGCAAGACCAAGTTATTGTAATTTCTCCCAAATGAGAGAAATTGCATATCCTATTATCTTTCAAACATCTGCTATGCCCTTGGAAAGTGGAAGAATAAAAAAAAATGTTTGGAAGAAGAAAAAAAGGTGTTTTCCCCATATAGAAGCATACCATGTGCTTTTACTCTCGAAGTGGCTTTTACCTGATTCACTAACTCCTCTGTTCAGAGAAAAAGGACTCATCTCATCCCATCTTTGGTGGCCATGCTTACAAATGCTCCTAATTTCCTAGTATCTTGGTCTGTGCAGAGGAACCACACAAAGACCTGAACATCCTCAGAAGTGTCTTGGTCATGGTTCTAAGCACATGGTTCTAAGAATGTAAGCATAGAAGAGAGTAGAATATCTCAGCAGTTAGGATAGAATAATTCAGAACCAAAGCTTGTCCATCAAATTTTTTGTTAGCTGAGAGGGATGAAAGCTGGCTACTTTCTTACAGGCTTTGGTTTTGTCTTCTTTCCTAACAATCTGGGGTCCTTCATTCTATCCCCAGACTGTGTTTTTGCTCCTATTTTCCATTTTAACAAAGATCCTAAAAATCATCCATGTCTGTGTCTTCACATCCTCAGCTCATGCTCTCATATCAGACCTCTGTAAACCATCCCCCTGCCACCAACCTTGCTACTCCCCCTGCTCTGAAAAAGTTATTGACCTCTGACCACCAGAGCAGAGCGCATTTTTCTGTCCATCTCTTGTCCTCTCCATGGTGCCTAATGATGTTGATTTCTCCCTTTTAGAATCTCCCTCCTCTGACCTTGGATCCCAACACTCTCCTATTCTCCTCTAACTTGGTGACTGCTAATTCTTTTATCTCCCTTGTAAATTTCTCTTCTTTAGGTTTCATTGTCTCCTTCTCCCACATTTCCCCACAGTCTCAGATGAGTTATCCAGCCCAGGTCCCAGCCACATGTCAGCCCTCTGCATTCTGCTGCTACACCCTCAGATGTGAAGGAACTGTTGGTTCTCAGCATTCTCTATGTTGGGCTGAGTAATGACACCCAAAGAAACCCATGTCCTAATATCTGCAACCCGTGGCTGTTACTTCACATGGCAAAAGGGATTTTGAAGATGTGATTAAATAGGATTTGGGGATAGAGAACTTATCCTGGATTATCTGGGTGCACCCTAAATGTAATCACAATTGTTCTTATAAGAGTGAAGCAGAGGGAAATTTGATACAGATGAAAAAAAGGTGATGTGACTGTTGCAGCTGAGACCAAAGTGATCAATGTCACCACCAGCCAAGGAGCACTAGCAGCCTCTAGTAACTGGAAGAGGCAAGAAACATATCCCTAAAGCTGCAGAGGACACAGCCCTGTTGACACTTTGACTTTACCCTAGTGAGATTGCTTTCAAACCTCTGGTCTTCAGAACTGTAAGAAAATAAATGTGTTGTGAATACATTCAAAATTAGATGCGTATCAGTATAAAATAGACTGCAAAAGATATACAATCATATACACGAACTTCATAGTAACCACAAACCAAACACCTGAAAAAGATACACAAAAGAAAAAAAGAAAGGAACCAAACAAACCAGCAAACCACAAGGCAAAAGGTCAAGAAAAGAAAGGAACAGAGATAAACTGCAAAAACAACCAAAAAGTTTAACAAAATGGTAATAAATACATAATTATGAATAATTACTTTAATGTAATAGATTAAATGCTCCAATAAAAAGACTGAATGGATTAAAAAAACATGACCCATCTATGTATTGCTTATGAAAGGCTGACTTAGAACTAAAAGACACATACAGATTGACAGTGAAGAGATAGTAAAAGACATTCTATGCAAATGGAAATGAAAAGAAAGCTAGAGATAGCAGTGCTAATACAAGATGAAAGAGACTTTAAAACAAAGAACAAAAAGGGAAAAAAAGAAAAATATTACACAATTAGAAAGGGATCAATCCAAGAAGAAGATATAACAATTGTAAATGTCAAGGTGCCCAAACTATGAGCATCTAAGTATATAAAGCAAATATTAATGAATATAAAGGGAGAGAGTCAGGGTAATGCACTGATAGTAGGAGATTTAATAACCACCCACATCAATGTATTATCCAGACACAAAATTAATAAGGAAATAATCACCTTAAATATCACAATACACCAGATTGAGTTAATAGATATTTATAGAACATTTCATCCCAAAAGAACAGAACATACTTTTTAAAAGTGTACATGGGATATTCTTCAGAATAGTTAATATATTAGGCTGTAAAACAGGCTTAATATTAAAATCACATCAAGCATCTTTTCCAATTACAGTAGCATGCAGAATAGAAATCAACAACAAGAAGAAAACTAGAAAAAACACAAATTTGTGAAGACTAAACAACACACTACTAAACAACCAATGGATCAAACAGGAAATTAAAACTATGTTGAGACAAATAAAAATGAAAACACAACTTTTCAAAATTTCTGGGATACAGCAAAAGCAGTTCTAAGGGGAAAGTGCATAAGCGATATAAGCTTTCATCGAGAAACAAGAAAATCCGAAATAAATATTCTAAGTTTACCCCAAAAGTAACTAGAAAAAGAAGAAGAATCCAAACCCAAAGTAAATAAAACAAAGAAAATACTTAAGATCAGAGTGGAAATAAATGAAATGATATTAAAATGATAGAAAATATCGATAAAAGTAAAAGCTGTTTCTTTGAAAAGATAAAGAAAATTGACAGATCTTTAGCCAAACTTATCAAGAAAATGTGCAAATAAATAAAATCATAAATCAAAAAGGAGTTACAACTGACACCACAGAAATACAAATAATCATTAAAGAATATTACAAACAATTATATGCCAACAAAATTGACAATCTGGAAAAGTAGATAAATTTCTAGAAGCATAGATGTCACCAAGGCTGAAGCAGGAAAGAATAGGGAATCTAAAAAAATATCAAATACTAGAAATGAAATTGAAGCAGTAATAAAAAAACTTCCAACAAGCAAAAGTCCAGGACCAGACAGCTTCACCGGTGAATTCTACTAAACATTCAAAGAATTAATACTTATTTTTCTTAAACTATTTCAAAATCACAGAGGAAGAAATGTTTCCAAACTCATTCTACAATGTTAGCATTACCCTGATACCAAAACCAGATGAAGACATTACAGAAACGAAAATTATGAATCAATTTTCTTGATAAATATAGATGTAAAAATTCTCAACAAATATTTGCAAAATGCTCAGTATATTAAAAGGATTATACACCACTAATAAGTGGGATTCATATCAGGGATGCAAGGATGGTTCAACATGTGTAAATCAATTGACATGAAAATGAAAGATGAAAAACATATGAACATCTCAATAGTTGTAGAAAAGGTATTTGCAAAATTCAACATTCTTTTATGATAAAAAATTAAAAAGTGGGTTTAGAAGTAACAGACCTCAACATAATAAAGGCTATATATTTCAAACCCACAGCTAATATCATCTCAATGGTGAAAAGCTAAAGCTTTCCCTCTAATATCAAGAACAAAAAACAAACTGAGGAGGAAACTGGTCTTGCAGAACTTGTTATCTAAATGCAGAGGCCACGGAACTGTGAACAATGCACTGCCCTGGGGGAGGGTTGTTAAGCTGGTGCCAGGACGGACCATTGGATGTGGCCTGACACCTGGGGGCCTTCTTGCAGGGCCACGAAGGGGACTGGGGGCATATCTGCAAGACAAAGACTTCAGCAGGATATATATAGACAGGCTCTCTGCATGTTTCTTCACTCTGATTTGGAAATTATTCCCGGAGTCCACTAGTGTTAATAAACGCGGTCCCTCCCTTTCTCTAGGAAGCGTGCTTGGTATTTCTTTGGTCTCCTGTAACAGTATCACACTCCCTGATTTCACACTATACTACAGAGCTAAAATAATTAAAATAGTATAGTGCTGGCATAAAAACAGATATATAGCACAATGGAATAGAATAGAATGCCCAGAAAAAAACTTCCCTTATATGGTCATTTACTCTATGACAAAAAAGGTAAGGTTGTACAATCAGGCAAAGACAGTTTCTTCAATAAGTTGTTTTAAGAAAACTAGATAGATACATGTAAAAAAAAAGAAATAATACCACTTTCTTACAACATATGCAAAAATAAACTCAAACTGAACTAAAGACTGAATGTAAGACCTGAAAACATAAAATTTCTAGAAGAAAATATAGTCAGTAAATTTTTTGACATTAGTCTTAGCAGTATATTTTTGAGTATCTCTCCTTGGGCAAGCGAAACAAAGGAAAAAAATGGGACTGCATCACACTAAAAAGTTTTTGCATAGGAGAGGAAACCATCAAAAACAAAAAAAGACAATCTACAAAATGGGAGAAGATATTCACAAATGACACATCCAATAAGGGTTTTTTAAATTATTATTACTTTTATTTTTAAAAATTTGTATTGTTGAAAATATCATATAGGTCCTCCTTTTCCCCCATTAACCTCTTCCAGCTCTCTTCCATTTCCCCCAACCCCCCAGACCCTCACCACTCCATTGTCTGTGTCCACAGGTTATGCATATATGCATACAAGTTCATTGATTAATCTCTTCCTACCCACCCTCCTCTGCTTTCAATCTGAGGTTCATCAGTCTGTTCATGCTTCCATGACTCTCGGTCTAATTTTGATCATCAGTTTATTTGGTTCATTTAGATTCTACATATGTGTGAGATCATGTGATATTTATCTTTTTCTAACTGGCTTATTTTGCTCAGTATAATGATCTCCAGGTCCATCCAGGCTGTTGCAAATGGTAAGAGCTCTTTCATTTTTATTGCACGCAGTATTTCATTGTGTAAATGTACTACAGTTTTTGTTGTTGTTGCTGTTGTTTTATCCACTTATCTGCTGATGGGCACTTAGGCTGTTTCCTAGTCTTAGCTATTGTAAATTGTGCTGCTATGAACATAGTGTTGCATATATTTTTTCTGATGAATGTTTCTGGTTTCTTAAAATATATTCTTGTAAGTGGGATGACTGAGTCAAATAGGAGTTCCATTTTTAATTTCTTGAGGAGATTCCATATTGTTTTCCACAGAGGATGCACCAGTCTGCATTCCCACTAGCAGTGTACTAGGGTTCCCTTTTCTCCACAACCTCACCAACATTTGTCCTTTGTTGATTTGTTGATGATAACCATTCTGACAAGTGTAAGGTGATACCTCATTGTCCTTTTGGTCTGCATCCCTCAGATGATTAGTGACTTTGAGCAATTTTTTCATATATCTCTTGGCTTTCTGTATGTCCACTTTGGAGAAGTGTCTATTTAGGTCCTTTACCCATTTAAAATTGGATTGTTTGTCTTCCTTTTGTTGAGTTGTATGAGTTGCCTATATATTTTGGAGATTAACACCTTATTGGATGTATCATTGGCAAATATGTCCTCTCATGTTCTGGGCTCCCTTGTTATTTTGTTGATGGTTTCTTTTGCTGTGCAGAAGCATTTTATTTTTATGTAGTCCTACTTGTTTATTTTCTCCTTAATTTCCATTGTCCTAGGAGATGTATCCGTAAACATAAATGGGATGTGTTGGTAAACATATCTGAGATGTCTGAGATTTTGCTTCCTATCCTTTGTTCTAAGATTTTTATATCTTACATTTAAGTTTTTGTTTTTGTTTTTGTTTTTACCTATTTTGAGTTTATTCTTGTGTATGGTGAAAGTTGGTGGTCTAGTTTCCTCTTTTTGTATGTACCTGTCCAATTTTCCCAACTGTCTCTGTTGCAATCTATGCTGTTGCCCCCTTTGTCAAATATTAATTGAGCATAAGGGGTTGGGTTGATTTCTAGATTCTCTGTTCTGTTCCATTGATCTATATGCCTGTTCTTGTGCCAGTATCAGGCTGCTTTGAGTACTGTGGCTTTGTAGGATAACTTGATAGCTGGTATTGTTATTCCTCTAGCTTTGTTCTTCTTTCTCAAGACTGCTGTGGCTATTCAGGGTCTTTTTGGTTCCATATAAATTTTTGGAGTGTTTGTTCTAGGTCTGTGAACTATGCCATTGTATTTTAATAGGTATTGCATTGAATCTATAGATTGCTTTGGGTAATATGAACATTTTAATGATATTGATTCTACCAATCCATAAACATGGTATATTCTTCCACTTGTTTATGTCTTCCTCTATCTCTTTTTTTAATGTCCTATAGTTTCCAGAGTGCAGGTCTTTTGCTTCTTTGGTTAAGTTTATTCCTAAGTATCTTAATTTTTTGTTGGAAAGATAAATAGAATTTTTTTTTTTTTTTTTTTTTTTTTTTTTTAGTTTCTCTTTCTGACAGTCCACTATTGCTATGTAAAAATGCTATGGATTTTTTTTTTGGTGTTGATTTTGTATCCTGCCACATTCCCGAATTCATTTATTAAATCTAGTAGTTTTTTTTATGGAGTCTTTAGAGTTTTCTATGTACAATATCATGTCATCTGCAAATAATGACTACTTCCTCCTTTTCAATTTGGATGCCTTTTATTTCTCTTTCTTGTCTGATCACTATGGCCAGGACTTCCAGAACTATGTTGAACAAGAATGGTAAAAGAGGGCATCCCTGTCTTGTTCCTGTTCTTAGGGGAAATGGTTTTAGTTTTTGCCCATTGAGTATGATGTTGGCTGTAGGTTTGTCATATATGGCCTTTATTATGTTGAGGTATGTTTCCTCTATTCCCAATTTGCTCAGAGTTTTTATCAAAAAAGGCTATTCGATTTTGTCAAATGCTTTTTCTGCATCGATTGATATGATCATATGATTTTTGTCTTGCAATCTGTTTATGTGCTCTATCACATTTATTGATTTGTGAATATTGTACCAGCCCTGCATCCTTGCTATAAATCCCTTGGTCATGATGTATGATCTTTTTAATGTATTGCTGCATCCAATTTGCTAAAATTTTGTTGAGGATATTAGCTTCTATGTCCTTCAGGGATATTGGCATGTAATTCTCTTTCTTTGTCATGTCTTCATCTGGTTTGGGATTTAAAGTTAATGCTTGCTTCATAGAAAGAGTTTGGAAGTGTTCCTTCTTCTTAAATGTTTTGGAATACTTTGAGGAGCAGAGGAGTTAGTTCTTTTTGAAAATTTGGTAAAACTCCCCTATGAATCTGTCTAGACCAGGATTTTTGTTTGGTGGGAGCTTTTTTTTTTATTACTGCTTCAATTTCATCAGTGGTTATAGGTTTATTCACATTTTCTGATTCTTCCTGATAGAGTTTTGAAAGATTGTATTTTTCTAGGAATATGTCAGTTTCCTCTAGGTTGTCCATTTTGTTGGAGTAAAGTTGCTCATGTTATTTTTTACAATGCTTTGTAGCTCTGTGGAGTCAGTTGTTATTTCACCTCTTTCATTTCTGATTTTATTTATTTGGGTCCTCTCTCTGTTTCTTATTGAGTCTGGCAAGAGGTCATCAATCTTGTTTATCCTTTCAAAGAACCAGCTCTTGGTTTTACTGATCTTTGTATTGTGGTTTGTTTTTTGTTTGTTTGTTTGTTTTATCTCTATCTCATTTATCTCTGCTCTGATCTGTATTATTTCCTTCTTTCCACTTGGACTTTTCTTGTGGTTCTCTTTCTAATTCTTTAAGTTGTAGTGTTGGATAATTTCTTACCACTTCTTCTTGTTTTTTTGAGGTAGGCCTATGAACTTCTCTCTCAGGACTGCTCTGACTGTGTCCCATAGATTTTGAATTGTTGTGTTTTCATTGTCATTTGTTTCCCGGATGTTCTTTATTTCTTCTTTGATATATTTGGTAACTCAGTCATTGTTCAATAGCATGTTATTTAGCCTCCATGTATTTCTGTTTATGAGCATTTTTATTGTAGCTGATTACTAATTTCATGCCATTGTGGTTTGAGAAGATAATTTATATGATTTCAATCTTCTTGCTATTTGTACAGAATTAGCTTGAGTCCTAACATGTGGTCTATCTTTGAAAATGTCCCATGTGCCCTTGAAAAGAATGTATATTTCATAGTTTTGGGGTGGAATGTCCTAAAGATGTGAATTATGTCCACCTGTTCTAGAGTGTTGTTTAGGATTGCTGTTTCCTTGTTGATTTTTTGTCTAGAATATTTACACAATGATGTCTGTGGAGCATTAAAGTCCCCTACTCTGATTGTTTTGCTGTTGACCTCTCCCTTCATATCCTCCAGAAGTTTTTAAAAAAATATATTTAGATGCTCCTATATTGGGTGCATATATGTTTATCAGAGATATAGCCTCTTGTTGTATTATGAAGTGGCCTTCCTCAACTATTGTTACGGCCTTCACTTTCAGATCTATTTTGTCAGATGTAAGTGTTGCTACCCCAGCTTTTTTTTTTTTTTTTTTCATTTGCCTGAAAAATTTTTTCCAGTCCTTTACTTTCAGTTTGTGTGAGTCCTTTGTTCTAAGGTGGGTCTCTTATAGACAGCATATATATGGGTCATGTTTTCTTTTCCATTCAGCTAGCTTACCCTATGGCTTTTGATTGGAGCATTTAATCCATTTACATTTAAGATTATTATTGAGCGGTTCATATTCATTATGCCTTTGTTCCTTTTTCCATTTCTATACATTCATTTTACAATAGTCCCTTTAGCATTTCTTACATTCATAGTTTGGTGATAATAAACTCCCTTAGCTTTTTTTTGGTCTGCGAAGTTTCTGATTTCACCTTCAATTTTGAAATATAGCCTTGGCTGGATAGAGTATTCTTGAATTCAGTCTCTTTCTTTTCATCACTTTGTATACTTCAATCCATTCCCTTCTGGACTGTTGTGTTTCTGTTGAGAAACCAGTTGATAGTCTAATGGGGGTTGAAAGTAAGTGTCTGTCTCTCTCTGGCAGCCTTTAAGATTCTTTCTTTGTCTTTTATGTTTGCCAATATAATTATAATGTGTCTTGGTGTCAGACTTATTGGGTCCATCATGACTGAGACTCTCTGTGCTTCTTGGACTTGTGTGCCTTTTTCCTTCCCCAAGTCAGGGAAGATTTCTGTCACTATTTCTTCAAATAGGTTTTCTATTTCTTGCTTATCTTCCTCTCCTTCTGGCATCCCTAGTACGTGGATTGTGTTTTGTTTTATGTTACCCCAAAGCTCTCTTAGTCTCTCCGGCTTTTTAATTTTTTTTTCCAGTTGCTACTCTGCCTGGGTGTTTTTTCTACCTTGTGTTCTAACTAGCCAATTCAGTCCTCAGCTTCTTATGAAGTCTTCCTTTGTGTTCTTTATTGCAGCTATGCCATTCTTCGTTCCCTCTTGATTGCTACAGATGTTGGTGAATTTTGCATCTAGATATTTGAGCATCCTTATAACCATTGCTCTGATTTTTTTCTTTTCTTTTTTCTTAAATAAATCTTTATTATTCCAATTATTGCAATTGTTTCTCTCCCCCCCCATAGCTCCCCTCCACCCAGTTCCCACCCTACCCTCTGCCCTTACCCCCCCCCCACTGTCCTCATCCATAGGTGTACGATTTTTGTCCAGTCTCTTCCTGCACCCCACACATCCCTTTCCCCCCCGAGAATTGTCAGTCCACTCCCTTTCTATGCCCCTGATTCTATTATATTCACCAGTTTATTCTGTTCATCAGATTTTTTATTCACTTGATTTTTAGATTCGCTTGTTGATAGATATGTATTTGTTATTCATAATTTTTATTTTTACCTTTTTCTTCTTCTTCCTCTTCTTAAAGAATACCTTTCAGCATTTCATATAATACTGGTTTGGCGGTGATGAACTCCTTTAGCTTTTTCTTCTCTGTGAAGCTCTTTATCTGACCTTCAATTCTAAATGGTAGCTTTGCTGGGTAGAGTAATCTTGGTTGTAGGTTCTTGCTATTCATGACTTTGACTATTTCTTGCCACTCCCATCTGGCCTGCATAGTTTCTGTTGCGATATCAGCTGACAATCATATGGGTACTCCCTTGTAGGTAACTAAATGTTTTTCTCTTGCTGCTTTTAATATTCTTTGTCTTTTGCTCTTGGCATTTTAATTACAATGTGTCTTGATGTGGTCCTCTTTGGATTCCTTTTGTTTGGGATTCTCTGCACTTGCTAGACTTGTAAGTCTATTTCTTTCACCAGGTGGGAGAAGTTTTCTGTCATTATTTCTTCAAATAGGTTTTCAGTATCTGGCTCTCTCTCTTCTTCTGGCATCCCCATAATTCGGATGTCGGTATGCTTGAAGTTGTCCCAGAGGTTCCTTACACTATTTTCATATTTTTGGATTCTTTTTTCTTTTTGCTTTTCTGGTTGGGTGTTTTTTTCTTCTTTGTATTTCAAATCTTTGACTTGATTCTTGTGATCCTCTGGTCTGCTGTTGGATCTCTTTGTATTATTTTTAATTTCAGTCAGTGTATGTTTAATTTCTAGTTGGTCCTTTTTCATATCCTCAAGGGTCTCACTAAATTTATCGGCCTTTTGTAGAAAATTCTTGAAAAACCTTATAACCATGATTTTGAACTCTATATCCGGTTGTTTGCTTTCCTCCATTTCTTTAGTGACCTGTTTCTTTGTCTCCACATTTTAGCTGCTTCTCAGAGTTGATAGAGTAGCTTTGTGTGCTAGGTGTCTTATAGGGCCCAGTGGCTCAGCCTCCCCAGTTACCTGAGGTGGACACTCTTGGTGCACCCCTTTGTGGGCTGTGTGTACAGTCTTGTTGCAGTTAAGCCTTGATTGTTCTTGGTATCACTGGGAGGAATTGGCCTCCAAGCCAATTGGCTGTGAGGACCAGCTGTGTCTACCCTGGGAGAATTTCTATGCTGGAGACACCCTTATGAGGCAAGACTTGCAAAAGCCTCTGTGCTCAGCTTGGATGGGGCGGAGTCTCAGGGCAGAGCAGACAGCGATGGCTTCCCATCAGCCCTGCCCTAAGAGGTCCCTGGGTCTCAGTGTCCCATGGTAATGCATCTCTGAGAGAAAGCCGCCCTTGAGTTTCACCCACTGTCAGATAGTCCAGTTTCTCCCCAAATGAGTCTGGGTCCCCAGAGTCTCACCCAGAACTGGAGTTCAGAGTAGTTGGGAGCTTTTGTCTCCCTCCCTCCCAATTGAGAAAGCCAGCTGTGTACTCAGTTGCCAGACCTCTCCATGTGCATGCCTAGGTACCTCTGCCTTCTGCAGCTCCTCTGGGTCTCAGTGTGCTTTTCTCTTTCCTTCTAGTTGTAGAATTTCCACTCCTGTGGTTCTGGATGATGCCCATCTTGTCTTTTAGTTGTAGTTTTGAAATTGTTGTGCTAGGCAGCAGTTTAGGTGTTTACCTATGCCGCCATCTTGGTTTCTTCTCTGAATCTTCCTGTGTCAAATTGCTTGCCTCTATTTCATTTAGTTCCTTTGCTGATGATTCCCCTTTTTATTTCATTTGGGGGTTGTTTCTTTGTCTCCCCAGCATTGCTGTTCCTTTGTACTTGTTTCTATGTATTAGATTAAACTGCTATGCTACCCAGATCTTTTGGATTGGTTTTATGTAGTAGATATTTTGTGGTAACCTATGGTACAGTCTCTCTGTTATCCTGGGCTGGGTGTTCTAGGTAGTCCCCCTACTGGAGATATTTGTGTCCTCCTGGTGTAGTTGGATCTTGCATTTTATTGTCCCATTTATAGATAGAGTCTCCTCTCAGGGTGTCTGATTATGTGGCTTGCTCCCTACCATGTCATTCCAGTATTTGTGGAGATGCTGACTGAACAGCACAAAATATAGCATGACAAGACATGGGACAGAAGGAACAGAGCACAAATGTACACAAGATACCTATAATTGCAACAAAAGTGATCACCAGAGAAAAGAGGATTAAAAAAGAGAAAAGGGCACAAGAACGATAAAAAATAAATAAAAGAAAGAAAGAATATGGGGAGAAAACACAACAAAATAAACAAATAAACCATAAAGCACAAACAAAAAACAACCAGAAAAAAGGAAGGGGACAGAATTTGTAGATGCAGTTTAAATAAAGAAGTTAAGGTTAAGGAACTAGAGGAATAGGGGGAGGATCATAGTTTAGAATATAGGAGGGAGAAAAAAATTAGAAGACAGGAAGGAAAAAAAATTGTTTTTGAAAAGAGAATAGCGGAGAGAGCAGAGAAGCCTAAATTCAAGAAGTGGAAAAAGTTTAAAAATTAGAAGAACAGAACAAGATAAGAGAGAAAATAAAATTAAGTAGTGAATAAAAAGGGAAATGAAGTAGTTGCAAGGAAGAGGAAATCAGATATTTGAATAAACCAACAGAGACTAGAAACACATCAATAAAATATAGAAAGAAGATCAATTTTTAAAAAGGGGATAAAACGAAAGAGAAAAACTAAAACAGAGGAATGAGAATAGAGACTGGGAGAAAAAAAAAGGAGAGGAAGAAAAAGATCCAAAAAATAAAATTACATATATATATATATATATATATATATATATATATATATATATATGTATATCTAGTGACTGTTCGACAGTTCGACCATTTGACCAGTAGCTATGACATGCACTGATTACCAGGGGGCAGATGCTCAACGCACAGGCATGGAAACATGGAACAGACTGATGAATCTCAAAAGGAAATGGGGAGGGAGGAGGGCAGGAAGAGATTAACCAAAGATCTTATATGCATACTAGAGGCCCAGTGCACAGATTCATGCACTGGTAAGGCCCCTCAGCCTGGCCAGAGGGGACTGGGCCGAAACTGGCAGTTCGACATCCCCCAAGTTGTCCCAGATTGCGAAAAAGTGCAGACCAGGATGAGGGACTCTACCAGTGCATGAATCTGTGCTCCGGGCCTCTAGTAAAATAATAAAAATGTGAAATGTCATTCACTTCAGCCGAGATTTAATGCCCCATGGGAGCTGGTTTAGGACTCCACTCTTCTGTTCTGTCTGCTAATTCTGGGCTTCCTGTTAGGTACTTAGGTGCTGGCCAGTGTCAGACACTGTCTTTAGACTTTTAGCACCCTGCTTGAAGCTCCAAGTGATCCACCAGTCCTCTGCTTGTGTCTGTCTCCACCGGCCTTGGCTATAAGCAGGTGGGGCCAACCTGCTCTCTTTGCCTGTCTGCCAGGTGTCAGTGTTAATCACTCAAGGGTCTGTTTCTGACAGGGCTTTAGGTGGGGTTGGTGCAGTTTTGTTTTCAGGGAATATGATGGGTGTTTTTTCCTATTCCAGAGCTACGCCTTGCAAATGTCCCAAAATATTACTCTGCCCTTGGTTGAAAGAGATCCTTGTATGAAGACCAATAGGGTTGGCTGGCAACCTGTAGATTTTATCAGTCTGGTTCCCAGAATAGTGGGGCCAATGGTCCCTCTTCCAATCCAGTCACTGAGGGCTCCTTG
The DNA here is from genome assembly GCA_026230045.1 of Corynorhinus townsendii. Classification (NCBI taxonomy): domain Eukaryota; kingdom Metazoa; phylum Chordata; class Mammalia; order Chiroptera; family Vespertilionidae; genus Corynorhinus; species Corynorhinus townsendii. Next base: position 103,593,976 of record JAPDVU010000003.1, read on the forward strand.
AGACTCTTCATACCAATAAGCTTGTTCTCTGCCTTTGATTCTTTTGTAAAGCTCAAAATGCAGGTTGTGGAAGGCTGTATCTCCTGTCCTGAGGCTACTGGGAGGGGCTAGTTCCTCTAGCAGGGGTCCTCAAATGTTTTAAACAGGGGGCCAGTTCACTGTCCCTCAGACCGTTGAGGGCCGGACTATAGTTTTAAAAAAAATCATTCCACACATGCGCACTGCGGGCCCGGGACAAGTCGGCTGCTAAGCAGGACAGGCAGTGGTGGCAAAAACACCTGGTGGGCCAGATAAATGTCCTCACGCATGTGGCCCACGGGCCGTAGTTTGAGGACCCCCCTGCTCTAGGGAGAAATGGCACTTCAGGTTTGGAAGTCCAAGAACATCCCAATGCAGAATTCCTAGCTATTATTTTTCCCTGCCCTGCTTCCCTCCCTCGCTTCTCCTCAGGCACCTCAAGTCAGTGCCTCCCTCCCTCCCTGTGCCAAAGCCTCAGGTGAGTGATTGCAACTGAAAAGTCCTGTGTTCTGGATTTAGATAATAAAAACAAAGAAAAACAACAACAATAAAACCATGGCTTTCCCTCCCCTGAGCACAGCTCTGCTTTCCCCTCACAGCACCACCTTTTGCAAGGGCCCACCTTCCCCAAGGCCACCTTTAGAGGTGTAGCTTTTCATGGCTGTGGTCTCAGGTCCAGAATCCCCTGCAGCCAGCCATCCTGTGGCTTTGTCTTTTCACATTTGGATGTTATGCCTGCCGCCAAGGGATGCAGCTCTGGTGCTCAGTTTGAGCTGGGCTTCTATTTTTCTGAGTTAACTGATATCCCCTTAACCCAGCTTCTGCTTCTTCTCTTGGCCTACCAGCCTGCCACCCCTTTTGAGCCCTTGCCACCCTTTCTATTGGTCTCTAGGATTTTCTGCCCTTCCTCACTATAAGTTGCCTCCTCAGCTGGGCCTAAATTGTTAATTACAGGTGGTTTTTCTCTGGTTTCATGTATTTCCAATTTGGCTTCTGGATGAGGTGCACAATACATCTGCCTATTTGGCTACCATTTTTTCTCTGTCCTCAGGAGTTCCCAATAAGGGTTTAATATCCAAAATATGCAAGGAACTCATATAGCTTAATACCATAGCACACACACACACAAACAATCCACTTAAAACTGGCATACAATGAAGTAAAGACAGTATCTTCAATAAATGGTGTTGAGGAAATTGAACAGGTACACGCAAAAAAAAAAAAAAAAAAGAACTAGACCACCAACTTACACGATACACAAGAATAAACTGAAAATGGATAAAATACTTTAGTGTAAGGTGTGAAACCATAAAAATCCCAGAAGAAACCATAGGCAGCAAATCTCAGACATCTCTTGCAGCAGTAAGTTTAATGGTAAATCTCCAAGGGCAAAGGAAACTAAGGAGAAATTAAACAAATGAGACTACATCAAAATAACAAACTTTTGCATAGCAAAAGAAACCATCAACAAAAGGAGCCCATTCTATGGGAGAACATATTTGCCAATGATATGTTTGATAAGGGGTTAATTTCCAAAATATATGAAGAACTTATACAGCTTAACAAAAGGAAGATAAACAATCCAATCAAAAAATGGGCAAAGGACCTAAGTAGACACTTCTCCAAAGTGGATATATAGATGGCAAAGATACATATGAAAAAATGCACAAAATCACTAATCATCAGAAATATGCAAATTAAAATAACAATGATGTACTATCTCACACCTGACAGAATGGCTACCATCAATAAATCACCAAAGACAAGTGCTGATCAGGATGTGGAGAAAAGGGAACCCTCATGCACTGTAAGTAGTGTGGATGAAAGGGGCCACATGATGACCTGACAAGCTCAGGGGAGGCCTGCATGGCAGTCTTGCAAACTCAGAGACCTAAAGTAACCACAAAGGATGGTCTCAAATTAAACTTTAACTAAACGCAGTTATGGTGGACAGTTACATCCTTGGCTGGTATCTTCACTGACAAGGTCAACCTTTACCTTAACTGAGCCTATCTGTCTTTTTGCATCTAGGATAACATACCCTTGAAATGGCCGGGTAACCTGTAACTTCCCTTTTTCTGAAACCCCTGGGACACAAACAAATGTGGTGGGCCCCAGGACAGATACCACAAATTCCTTCATTATCATGTTAATTGTTCCTGCACCCACCTAAGTATGTGTCCATCATTTTACTTTTTATCCCAATCCCAGGAGTTTCCCCCACTTTGCTTTATCCCACCTCTGTCCCAATTATGCCCCAATTAATTATCTGTCTAGACTTAGTGGGACAAGTGCAAGTGACCAGGAGTCAGAAATAACGGCCTATCCCCTGGTACTTCAATGTCTAGACAGCTGAGCCGAACCGGAACACATGACACAGAAGACAGAATTAGTATGCAATCACACAGGGTTTATTTACCTATTCCTAGTGGGTCCTAGGCTCCAGCAAAGGCCACCTAGCAATGCACACTGAAGGACAGATGACGAAAACAGAGACAGGCAGGCGGCCGCAGTTGGTTCAGGCTCACACAGCAGAGCAATCAGGGGCTTGTCTCTCAGAGCAACGTGGAGTCCTCTTCTTATCAGGCAGGAGACTTCAACTGAAGGCCCTCTCCAAGTTATATAGACCCGTGGTAAGCAGCCTGTGTCCTTATCAGTGTGGGCCAGACGGTATGCCTTATGCTGGGAGCAGGGTGTTTACACTTTAAGGGCTCAAAGCTTTTACAACAAGATAGTGGGGTGTTCATTAATTTTGGAAGTTACTGAGTATTGAGGGTTTCCATACAGCAAACATTTCACACAATAATTATTTCATACATTAGAGGGGTTACATTATTATAACAACCTCATTAATCTATCACTGATTAATTTCATGTAACCCACCTATGTCCCTCCTTTGATTGCAATGTATAAATACAAATGTAATCATTGAGGTTCTGCTTCCCTGCATATGTCATCAGTTTGGCTCAAATAAACTCACAAAAATTCTTTACAGGTTTCAATGTTTTTTGTTTTTTTTTTACGTTAACAGTAGTAATGCAGTCACTATGGAAAACAGTATGGAATTTTTTTAATAAATTAAAATTGGAATTGCCATTTGACCCAGTGATTGTACTTATAGGAATATATCCTAAGAATCCAAAAACACCAATCAGAAAGAATATATGCACTCCTATGTTCATAGGAGCTCTATTTATAACTAGAGGCCTGGTGCATGAATTCATGCATGGGTGGGATTTGGCCAGCCAGCCTCAATTGGGGCCAATTGGGCTGGGCTGGCTGGGGGAATAGGCCCCGGGCAGTTGGCAGGCTGGCCCTGCCCCCTGGTTGAACTCCTGGTCAAACTCCCGGGCGAGGGGACAAGTTGAATATTACCCTTTTATTATATAGCATAGCTAAGATCTGGAAAGAGCCCCAGTGGCCATCAGTAGATGAGTGGTTAAAAAAGCTGTGGTATCTACACTAATAAAAGAGTAAGATGCAAATTGGCCATACTTTCACAATGCCCACCAGCCAATCAGGAGTGAGTTTACAAATTAACCCAACAAAGATGGTGGGTTAATTTGCTTACACAGGCACCGAGCGCCTCAGCTGCTCCAAGCCTCTGGGCAGCCTGGGAAGGTGGGAAGGTGGCTCCAGGCCAGAGCGAAAGGTGGTTCCGGCCGAAGCGAAGTCGGTGCCGGCAGCCAGGGGAAGGAAGTCCCATTCTTGCACGAATCTTCGTGCATCAGGCCTCTAGTATTTACATAATGGAATACTATGCAGCTGTAAAAAATGAACTGTTACTCTTTGAGAAAATATGGAGAGACCTGGAGATTATTACACTAAGTGAAATAAGCCTGTGAAAGAAAGACAAGTATCACATGATCTCACTTATATGTGGAATCTAATAAACAAAATAAATTGATGAACAAAATAGATCAAGAGACATGGAAGGAATCATGAAACAGACTAATGAATCTCAGAGGGAATAGGGGTGGGTTGAGGGGGTGGGAAGAGATTAACCAAAGAACTTGTATGCATATATGCATAAGGCAAGGACACAGTCAGTAGTATGGTAAGCTGGGGCAGGGGGGAAGGATGGTTCAATGGGAGGAAAAAGAAGTCATACTTTCTTTTTTTGGCATTTACTGTTTTTTTAAATTTCTTTAATGGTTAAACTATAACATATGTGTCCTCATCCCTCCATTAACCAGCCAACCCCCCCCCAGCTCATGTCCTCATCCCCCTGGTGTTTGTGTCCATTGGTTAGGCTTATATTCATGCATACAAGTCCTTTGGTTGATCTCCTTTCCTTTCCCCCACCCTCCCCTACCTTCCTTGTGAGGTCTGGCAATCTGATTGATGCTTCTCTGCCTCTGGATCTGTTTTTGTTCATCAGTTTATGTTTTTCATTATATTCCACAAATGAGTGAGATCATGTGGTATTTGTCTTTCTCTGACTGGCTTATTTCACTTAGCATAATGCTCTCCAATTCCATCCATGCTGTTGCAAATGGTAAGAACTCATTTTTCACTGCAGCATAGTATTCCATTGTGTAGATGTACCACAGTTTTTTAATCCACTCATCTGCTGATGGGCACTTAGGCTGTTTCCAAATCTTAGCTATTGTAAATTGTGCTGCTATGAACATAGGGGTGCATATATCCTTTCTGATTGGTGTTTCTAGTTTCTTGGGATATATTCCTAGAAGTGGGATCACTGGGTCAAATGGGAGTTCCATTTTTAGTTTTTTGAGGAAACTCCATACTGTTCTCCACAGTGGCTGCACCAGTCTGCATTCCCACCAGCAGTGCACAAGGGTTCCTTTTTCTCTGCATCGTTGTCAACACTTGTCCTTTGTTGATTTGCTGATGACCATTCTGACAGGTGTGAGATGATATCACATTGTTGTTTTGATTTGCATTTCTCAGAAAATTAGTGACTTTGAGCATGTTTTCATATGTCTCTTAGCCTTCCTTCTGTCCTCCTTCAAAAAGTGTCTATTTAGGCCCGTTGCCCATTTTTTGATTGGATGGTTTATCTTCCTTTTGTTAAGTTGTATGAGTTCCCTGTAAATGTTGGAGATTAAAACCTTATCAGTGATACCACTGGCAAATATGTTCTCCCATGCAGTGGGCTTTCTTGTTGTTTTGTTGATGGTTTCTTTTGCTGTGCAAAAGCTTTTTATTTTGATGAAGTCTCATTTGTTTATTTTCTCTTTTGTTTCCATTGCCCTAGGAGCAGTATCAGTGAAGAAGTTCCTTCAGCATATGTCTGAGATTTCTCTGCCTGTGGATTCCTCTAGTGTTTTTATGGTTTCCCATCTTATGTTTAAGTCCTGTATCCATTTTGTGTTTATTTTTGTGTGTGGTATAAGTTGATGGTCTAGTTTCATTTTTTTACATGTATCTGTCCAGTATTCCCAATACCATTTATTGAAGAGACTATCTTAAGTCCATTTTATGTTCATGCCTCCATTATCAAATATTAATTGGGTATAGTGGTTTCGGTCAATTTCTGGGTTCTCTATTCTATTCCATTGTCTTTTCTTGTGTGAGTACCAGGCTGTTTTAAGAACAGTGGCTTTGTAATACAGCTTAATATCTGGTATTAAGATCCCACCTACTTTGTTCTTCTTTCTCAGGATTGCTTGCAGCTATTCGGGGTCTTTTTTTTATTCCAGGTAATTTTTGGAAAGTTCGTTGTAGGTCTGTGAAACATGCCGTTGGTATTTTAATGAGGATTGCATTGAATCTGTAGATTGCTTAGGGTAGTATGTATATTTTGATGATGTTGATTCTATCAATCCATGAACATGGCATGTTCTTCCATCTATTTATGTCTTCCTCTTCTCTTTTTTTCAGTGTCCTGTAGTTTTTCCACATATAGGTCTTTTACCTCCTTAGTTAAGTTTATTCCTAGTAAATCTTAATTTTTTTGATGCAATGGTAAATGGGATTGCTTTTTTAGTCTCTCTTTCTATAAGTTCACTATTTGTGCAAAGAAATGCCATAGAATTCTTGGCATTAATTTTGTATCCTGCTACATTGCCAAATTCATTTTTTAAGTCTAATAATTTTTTATGGAGTCTTTAGGGTTTTCTATGTACAATATCATGCCATCTGCAAATAAGGACAGTTTTACTTCTTCTTTTCCAATTTGGATGCCTTTTATTTCTTCTTCTTGTCTAATTGCAATGGCTAATACTTCCAGTACTATGTTGAACAAGAGTGGTGAGAATGGGCATCCTTGTCTTGTTCCTGTTCTTAGGGGAAATGGTTTAAGTTTCTGTCCATTGAGTATGATGTTGGCTGTGGATTTTTCATATATGGCTGTTCTGATGTTATGATCCTTCTATTCCCACCTTGCTGAGTGTTTTGATCAAGAAGGGGTGTTGTATTTTATCAAATGCTTTTTCTGCATCAATTGATATGATTATGTGATTTTTATCTCTCAATTTGTTTATGTGATGTATCACGTTTATTGATTTGCAGATATTGTACCATCCTTGCATCCCTGGGATAAATCCTACTTGGTCATGGTGTATGATCTTTCTGATGTAGTGCTGGATCCAACTTGCTAGAATTTTGTTGAGGATTTTGGCATCTATGTTCATGAGGGATATTGGCCTGTAATTCTCTTTCATTGTGTTGTCTTTATCTGGTGTTGGTATTAGGGTGATGTTGGCTTCATAGAATGAGTTTAGAAGTGTTCCTTCCTCTTGAATTTTTTGGAATAGTCTGAGGAGGTTAGGTTTTAGTTCTTCCTTGAATGTTTGGTATAACTCCACTGTGAAGCCATCTGGCCCTGGGCTTTTGTTTGCTGGGAGCATTTTGATGACTGCTTCAATTTATTCCATAGTTATCAGCCTATTGAGATTTTTAGAATCTTTGGGATTGAGATTTGAAAGGTTGTATTTTTCTAGGAATATGTCCATTTCCTCTAGGTTGTCTAGTTTGTTGGAGTAGAGTTGTTCATAGTATTTTTTAACAATCCTTTGTATTTCTGCGGGGTCTATTTTTATTTTGCCTCTCTCATTTCTGATTTTGTTTATTTGAGTCCTCTCTCTTTGCTTCTTGGTGAGCCTGGCTAGAGGTTCATCAATCTTGTTTACCCTTTCAAAGAACCAACTCTTGGTTTCATTGATCTTTTGTATTGTTTTTTTTGGTCTCTATGTCATTTATTTCTGCTCTGATCTTTATTATCTCCTTCCTTCTGCTCACTCTGGGCTTTTCTTGTTGCTCTCTTTCTTATTCTTTGAGTTATAAAGATAGATGATTTACTACCATTTTTTCTTGTTTTATGAGGTAGGCTTGTAGAGCTATAAACTTCCCTCTCAGGAATGCTTTCATTGTGTCCCATAGGTTTTGGATCATTGTATTTTTGTTGTTATTAGTTTCCAGGAAGCTTTTAATTTCTTCTTTGATCTCTTTGGTAACCCAGTCATTATTTAATAGCATACTATTCAGCTTCCAAGTGTTTGAGATATTTGGATTGTTTTTATTGCAGTTTATTTTTAATTTTACGGCATTGTGGTCTGAGAAGATGCTTGGTATGATTTCAATCTTCCTGAATTTGGGGAGACTTCACTTGTGACCCAATATGTGGTCTATTTTTAAAAATATCCCATGTGCACTTGAGAAGAACGTATATTTCGTGGTTTTGGGGTGAAATGTTCTGTAGATGTCAATTAATTCCATCTGGTCTAGTGAGTCATTTAGGATTGCTGTGTCTTTGCTGATTTTTTGTCTTAGTGATTTAAGTGGTGTATTAAAGTCCCCTACTATGGTTGTATTGTTGTTGATCTCTCCCTTGATATCTCCCAGGAGTTTTGTTATGTATTTGGGTGCTCCTGTGTTGGGTGCATATATATTTATCAGGGTTATATCCTCTTGTTGTAGTGATCCCTTTAGTATTATGAAGTGGCCTTCCTTATCTCTTGTTATGGCATTTACTTTGAGGTCTATTTTGTCAGATGTAACTATTGCTACCCCAGCTTTTTTTTCATTTCCATTTGCCTGAAAGATATTTTTCCATCCCTTCGCTTTCAATCTGTGTGAATCTCTTGTTCTGAGGTGGTTCTCTTGTAGACAGTATATATATGGGTTGTGTGTTTTTTATCCATTCAGCCACTTGATGCCTTTTGATTGGAGCATTTAGTCCATTTACATTTAAAGGTATTACTGAAAGGTATTTGTTTGTAGTCATATCTATTTTTGTGCCTGTGTTCCTTCTTACCTGTTTATTTCTTCTTTTTACAGTACTCCCTTTAGCATTTCTTGCATTTCTGGTAAACTCCCTTAGCCTTTTTTTTTTTTTTTTTGTCTGCGAAGCTCCTGATTTCCCCTTCAATTTTGATTGATAGTCTTGCTGGATAGAGTATTCTTGGATTCAGTCCTTTGCTTTGCAACACTTTGTATACCTCCTTCCAATCCCTTCTAGCTTGATGTGTTTCTGTTGAGAAATCATTTGATAATCTGATGGGGGATCCTTTGTAGGTAACTCTCTGTCTCTGTCTTGCCACCTTTAAGATTCTCTCTTTGTCGTTGATATTTGCCATTGAAATTAGGATGTGTCCTGGTGTGGGTCTTTTGGGGTTGATCCTGCTTGGGACTCTCTGTACTTGTGTAACTTTTTTCTTCCCATATCCAGGAAGTTTTCTGTCATTATTTGTTCAAATAGATTTTCTAATCCTTGTGGCTCTTCTTGTCCTTCTGGCAGCCCTATTATACGTATGTTACTTCGTTTCATGTTGTCCTAAAGCTCCCTTAGGCTTTCCTCCTGCTTTTTAATTTTTTTCTCCAATTGCTGTTCAGATTTAGCTTGTTTCTATACCTGATGTTCTAACTCACTAATTCAGTCCTCTGCTTCTTCTAGTCTACTGTTAAAACTTTCCCTGGTGTTTTTGATTGTAGCTATATCACTTTTCATTTCTTCCTGATTCTTGCATAGGTTATTGATTTTCTCATCCATCCGATGTATAAATTCCACGACAATGAGTCTGAATTTTTTTTCAGTCATGTTGCATGCTTCAATTTCACTAATTTCCTTTCTTGGTGACTCCCCATTTTCTTTCCTCTGGGGATTGTGTCATCTCCCCATTCTGACTATCACCAGATGTTCAAACTTGGAGTTGCATGGACCTGGGCCATGTGCCGTAGGAACTTTGCACCACCTGAGTGTCATTGAAGTGCTCTGACACTAGAATATGTGGCTGCCGTGGGTTGGTGGGAACCAGGCTTGCCCAGGGTCAGTGTTCCCAGCGTTCAGTGTGATCTCGTGTGTGCATCTAGAATCAGGGACCCCGCCTGCACAGCATTGTTGGTGTGTGCCGAAAATGAGTCCCCTAGCATGTGCCAGGAGTCAGAATTTCCTTGTGTCTGTACCAAGAATCGTGTATCAAAGTCTCTTGCCTTGTGCGGCTTCTCGCTGAGAATCAGGGTCCCCATGTGCACATGCACCAAGAATTGGAGTTACTGGCTCTTAGTGTGTGTGCGCTGTGAGTCAGGGATCCCAGGCTCCCACGGTAAGAAACAGAGTCAAGTCAGTGGTGCTCAGTGCTGCCTCTTGCCAGGAGAATTTGGGTCCTGTCACCATGAGGGCTGGGTTGCACAATAGCTCTGTGGCGTGCCTGCGTTGTGTAAAACTGACTTCCGTGTGCGCTTGCCCAGAATCCAAGTCAGGTGTCACTGCCGCCCTGCATGGGCTTTGGGTTTGGTCGCCCGATTGTGTTGCATGGAGCAGATCCCAGTCTCTCAAATCTCCAGTAGCAGCGCTGTGGCCCATGCGAGCTCTCTCCAGCTCAAATTCCCCATAGGGGTGGTGCAGCTTGCGCAAGGGGCAGGTCTCTCAGTTACTATGGCGCTGTCTGTGAGCTTGCGGGGAGGGGGATAGGCTCTTTGACTCACAGAAATCTACTGCCGGGAAGTCTGGATTCTTGTCTCTTGGTCTGAAGCTGTGGTTGCAGTTCTCTGTCCCCTGTGGCTTCAAGGTCCTGGTTTTCATCTGAAACAGGACTGGGTGTTTGCTGAGGGCAGTATTCTAGTCTCAAGCAGCTCTGTTTCTCAAGATGGCATGGTCTCTGTGCCCACACTGGCTGCCCAGAAGTGTCCGCTTTTTGCCCAGGACTCCGCCGTCGAAGCCTGCCTGGTTTGGCAGACCCTTGGAGGACCTGCAGAATCTAACTGTCCCTAGCTCATACACAGACACACCACCTACGTCTACACTCTCTTCTATGGGTTCCTCACTCTCTCACACTCTCTCCCTCCCTACCTTCCTGCCGGTCGCCATCTTCCTGGCATTTACCATTTATTCTTATATTCTACTAAAGGCCCAATGCACGGATTCATGCAGCGGTGGGGTCCCTCTGCCTGGCCTGTAGAGATGGGGCTGAAATGGGCTCTCCAACATCCCGAGGAGTCCCAGATTGCCAGAGGGTTGTTCTCCAGTGATAACCCAGAATTGGGTTCCCTCCTCTCTGGTTCTGGGTGCAACATCAGAGAACCGCCGCTGCCAAGTGACCACAGCTCAGCAGCTCCTGTGTTGAGCATCTGCCCCCTGGTGGTCAGTGCACATCATAGCTACTGGCCAGTTGGCTGGTCGCTTAGGCTTTTATATATAGACTAGTGGCCCGGTGCATGAAATTCGTGCATGGAGGGGGAGTTCCCTTGGCCAAGCCTGCACCCTCTCCAATCAGGGACCCCTTGGGGGATGTCCCTGTGGGATCAGGCCTAAACTGGCAGTCAGACATCCGTCTTGCAATCTGGGACTGCTTGCTCCTAACTGCCCTCCCCTGCCTGCCTGCCTGATTGCCCCTAACTGCTCTCCCCTGCCGGCCTGATCTCATCCCCAACTGCCCTCCCCTCCTGGCCTGGTTTCCCCCAACTGCCATTCCCTGCTGGCCTGATTTCACCCCCAACTGCCCTTCCCTGCTGGCCTGATCTTGCCCCCAACAGCCCTCCCCTGCTGGTCTGATCTTGCCCCCAACGGCCCTCTGCTGCCAGCATGATCTTGCCCCCAACTGCTCTCCCCTGCCGGCCTGATCGCCTCTAACTGCCTCTGCCTTCCTGATCACCCCTAACTGCCCTCGCCTGCTGGCCAATTTGGTTCTGATTGGTCGGTTTCTATGCCAGTCAGTGTCAAAAGCTCTGCCTCCTAGGCAGCCATTGGCTCCTCACAGTTCACCCAGATTGGTCAGTTTCTATTCCAGTCAGTGTCTCCAAGCCTATCTCTGGGCCTGATCAGAGAGGCGGGGCTGATCAGCAGCCCCTGCAGAGGCTTGGAGAGAAACAGAGGCATGGCTGCTGGCAAAGCCCGGAGAGAAAGAGAGAGGCAGGGGCTGATCCACAGCTGCCACTGAGGCTGTGGATCAGACCCTGCCTTTCTCTTCAGGCCTCTCTCTGGGCCTGATCCGCAGCCCCCTAGGCAGTCAGTGCTGGGTTGCCATAGCAACCCAGCACTGACTGCAGGACTGACTTCAGGTGTTTGGTTGAACCTTTGGTCAGTCGTTACGGATCCTGGGTTTTTATATATTATGACTAGAGTCCCGATGCACAAAATTCATGCAAGAGTAGACCCTCCTTCCCCTGGCTGCCGGCAGTGGTTTCCCTCTGGCACTAGGGACTTGGGCTTTCCTCACAGCCCTGGCTTCATCCAGAAGGACAGAAGGATGTCTGGAAGGATGTCCAGTCTAATTAACATATTACATTTTTATTATTATAGATATGATGGCTAATAAGTCTATTATTTGTACATATTATAGTAAGTTATTTCAAACATTTTTCTTTTTTTTATTGTTTAAAGTATTACACATGTCTACCTTTTCTCCAACTGACTGCCCCACAACCACTCCCACTGCCCAGGACAAGCCACCACCCCAGTGTCCATATCTATTGCTATGCTAATATGCATGCATATAAGTCCTTTGGTTGTTCTCTTATCCCCAACCCTCTGATGCCTTCTCCCTGAGGTTGGACCATCTATTCAGTGTTTCTTTATCTCTGTTTCTATTTTTATTCATCAGTTTATGGTGTTCATTATAGCCTACATATGAGTGAGATCATGTAATATTTATCTTTCTTCAGCTGGCTTATTTTGCTTAGCATAATGCTCTCCAGGACCATCCATGATGTTGCAAATGGTAAAAGTTCCTACTTTTTTTATAGCAGCATAGTATTCCATTGTGTAGATGTACCAGTTTTTTAATCCACTCATCTGCTGATGGGCACTCCTGGGCTGTTTCCAAATCTTAGATATTGTAAATTGTGCTGCTATGAACAACAGGGGTGTATATGTCCTTTCTGATTAATGTTTCTAGTTTCTTGGGATATATTCCTAGAAGTGGGATCACTGGCTCAAATAGGAGTTCCATTTTTAATTTTTTGAGGAATCTCCATACTGTTTTCCAGAGTGACTGCACCAGTCTGCATTCCCACCAAAAGTGCATGAGGGTTCCTTTTTCTCCACATCCTCTCTAGCACTTATCGTATGTTGATTTGTTGATGATTGCCATTCTGATAGGTATGAGATGGAACCTCATTGTTGTTTTGATTTTCATCTCTCAGATGGTTAGTAACTTTGAACATGTTTTCATATGTCTCTCAACCTTCTGTAAGTCCTCTTTCAAAAAGTGTCTAGTTAGGTCCTTTGCTCATTTTTTGATTGGATTGTTTATCTTCCTTTTGTTAAGTTGTATGTGTTCCCTGTATATTTTGGAGATTAAAACCTTACCTGAGATAGCATTGGCAAATAGTATGTCCCATGCAGTGGGCTTTCTGTTGATAGTTTCTTTTGTGGTGCAGAAGCTTTTTTATTTTGATGTACTCTCATTTGTTTATTTTCTCCTTAGTTTCCATTGCCCTAGGAGCTGTATCGGTAAAGATGTTGCTATGACAAATGACTGCTATTTTGCTGCCTATGGCTTCTTCTAAGATTTCTATGGTTTCCTGTCTTACAATTAAGTCCTTTATTCATTTTGAGTTTATTTTTTTGAATGGTGTAATTTAGTGTTCTAGTTTCATTTTTTTGCATGTATCCGTCCAATTTTCCCAAAACCATTTATTGAAGAGACTGTCTTGACTCCATTGTATGCTCTTGCCTCCTTTGTCAAATATTGAGCATAGTGGCTTGGGTTGATTTCTGGATTCTCTGTTCTGTTACATTGGTGTATATGTCTGTTCTTGTCCAGTACCAGGCAGTTTTGAGAACTGTGGATTTGTAGTATAGTTTGATATCTGGTATTGTGATCCCTCCAACTTTGTTCTTTATCAGGATTGCTGTGGCTATTCGAGGTCTTATTTTATTCTAGATGAATTTTTGGAGAGTTTGTTCTAGGTCTGTGGAATATTGGTATTTTAATGGGGATTGAATTGAATCTATACATTTATTTGGGTAGTATGGACATTTTAATGATGTTGATTCTACCAATCCATGAACACGGTATGTTCTTCAATTTGTTTAGGTCTTCCTCTATCACTTTTTTCAATGTCCTGTAGTTTTCCACGTATAGGTCTTTTACCTCCTTAGTTAAGTTTATTCCTAGGTATCTTAATTTTTTTGGTGCAATGGTAAATGGAATTTTTTTTTAGTTTCTCTTTCTGTGAGTTCACTATTGGTGCAGAAAAAAAGCCTTAGATTTCTGGATGTTAATTTTGTATCTTGCTACATTACCAAATTCATTTATTAAGTCTAATAGTTTTTTGATGGAGTCTTTAGAGTTTTCTATGTATAATATCATGTCTTCTGCAAATAATGACAATTTTACTTCTTTTCTAATTTGGATGTCTTTTATTTCTTCTTCTTATCTGATCAGTTTGGCTAGCACTTCCAGTACTATGTCAAACAGGAGTGGTGAAAGTGGGCATCCCTGTCTTGCTCCTGTTCTTGGGGAAAATGGTCTTATTTTTTGCCCACTGAGTATGATGTTGGTTGTAGGGTTGTCAAGGCTTTTATTATGTTGAAGTATGATCTCTCTATTCCCACGTTTCTGAGAGTTTATATCAAGAAAGTGTGTTGAATTTTGTCAAATGTTTTTTCTGCATTGATTGATATGATTAATTTTTGTCTTAATTTGTTTATTGTGATGTATCACATTTATTGATTTGTGGATATTGTACAATCTTGAATCCCTGGAATAAATCCCACTAGGTCATGGTATATGATCTTGCTAATGCAATGCTGTATCTGATTTGCTAGAATTTTGTTGAGGATTTTAGCATCTATGTTCATGAGGGATATTGGCCTGTAATTCTCTTTCTTTGTGGTGACTTTATCTGGTTTTGGAATTAGGATAATAATGGCTTCATAGAAGGAGCTTGGAAGTGTTCCTTCCTCTTGAATTTTTGGGAATAGTCTGAGGAGAATAGGTTTTAGTTCTTCTTTGAATGTTTGGTAGAGCTCCCCTGTAAAGTCATCCAGACCGGTGCCTTTGTTTGCTGGAAAATTTTTTTATTACACCTTCAAATTCATTGGTAGTTGTCAGCCTATTCAGTTTTTTTTTATTCTTCCTGATTGAATTTTGGAAGCTTATATTTTTCTAAGAATATGCCCATCTCATCTAAGTTAACCAGTTTGTTGGAGTTGTTCATAGTAATTTTTTTTATAATCCTTTGTATTCCTATGGGATCTGTTGTTACTTCACCTCTTTCATTTATAATTTTATTTATTTGGTTCCTCTCTCTTTGTTTCTTGGTGAGCATGGCTAGAGGTTCATCAATCATGTTTATCCTTTCAAAGAAGCAGTTCTTGGTTACATTGATCTTTTGTATTGTGTTTTTTTTTTCTTTCAACTCTATGTTGTTTATTTCCATTCTGATCTTTATTATTTCCTTCCTTCTGTTTACTGTGAAATTTTCTTTTTGTTCTCTTTCTAATTCTTTAAATTGTAGAATTAGATAATTTATTACCATTTTTTTCTCTTTCTTTCTTTTTCTGTTTTTGTTTTGTTTTTATTTTGTTTTTTTGTTGTTGTTTTTTTTTGGTTTGAGGTAGGCCTTTAGAGCTATAAACTTCCCTCTCACTGTGTCCCAAAGATTTTGGATTGTTGTGTTTTCATTGTCATTTGTTATCAGGATGCTTTATATTTCTCCTTTAATCTATTAACCCAATCATTGTTTAATAGCATGCTATTTAGCCTCCCAGTGTTTGATTTTTTCATTGTTTTTATTGTAGTTGATTTCTAATTTTATGCCATTGTGATCTGAGAAGATGCTTGATATGATTTCTATCTTCATGAATTTGAAGAGACTTTGCCTGTGTCCCAATATGTGGTCTATCTTTGAAAATATCCTGTGTGCACCTGAGAAAAAATATTCTTTAGCTTTGGGGAGAAATATTGTGAAGATGTCAATTAGTTCCATCTGATCTAGTGAGTCATTTGGCATTGATGTTTCTTTGCTGATTTTTTGTTTAGAGGATTTATCCAGTGGTGTCAATAGGGTATTAAAGTCTCTTACTATGACTGTGTTCTGTCGATATCTCCCTTGATATCTTTCAGAAGTTTTTTTTTTTTATGTATTTGAGTGCTCCTCTATTGGCTGCATATATGTTTACCAGAGTTATATCCTCTTGTTGAATTGCTCCCTTTAGTATTATGAAGTTGCCTTCCTTATCTGTTGTTATGGCCTTCACTTTGAAGTCTTTTTTATTAGATATAAGTATTACTACCCAACCTTTTTTTTTTTTTTCATTTCCATTCGCCTGACAAATATTTTTCCATCCCTTCAGTATCAGTCTGTGTGAGTCCTTTGTTCTGAGGTGGGTTTCTTGTAGACAGCAGATATGTGGGTCATGTTTGCTTATCCACTCAGCTAACCTATGTGTTTTCAGTGGAGCATTTAATCCATTTACTTTTAAGGTTATTATTGATAGGTATTTGTTTGTCACCGTTTTTATTCTTTATGCCTGTGTTCCTTCTTCCCTTCTTATTTCTTCTTCTTACAGCAGTCCCTTTAGCATTTCTTGCTTTGGTGGCTTGGTGGTAATATACTCCCTTAGCCCTTTTTTTGTCTATGAAGTTCTTTATTTCACCTTCAATTTTGGATAGCTTTTCTGGATATAATTTTTTTTGATTCAGTCACTTGCTTTGCATCACTTTGTATATTTTACTCCATTCCCTTCTTGCCTGATGTGTTTCTGTTGAGAAATCAGTTGATAGTCTAATGGGAGATCATTTATAGGTAACTATCCGTCTCTCTCGGGCAGCCTTTAAGATTCTTTGTCATTGGTGTTTGCCAACATAATTATGATGTGTCTTGGTGTCGGTATTTTTGGGTTCATCTTCTTTGGGATTCTGTGTGCTTCTTGAACTTGTGTGAGTTTTTTCTTCCCTATATCAGGGAAGTTTTCTGTTATTTCTTCAAACAGAATTTCTATTCCTTGCTCAGTTTCCTCTCCTTCTGACACCCCTATTATGCAGATTTTATTTCATTTCGTGCTGTCCCAAAACTTGCTTAGGTTATCCTACTGCTTTTTAATTTTTTTTTCTAGTTGCTGCTTTGCGTGGTTATTTTTTTTTTTTCCTATCTTGTCTTCTAGCTCACTGATGTAGTCAGTCCTCAGCTTTTTCTAGTCTACTGTTGATGATTTCTATTGTGTTCTTTACTGCAGCTATGTCATTCTTCAATTCAGCTATGTTCTTCAATGCAGCTATGTTCTTCTTCATTTCCTCTTGATTCTTACACATATTGAATTTGTCTTCCATCCTTTTTAGCATCCTTATGACCATTGGTCTGAATTCTTTCTCTGACAAATTGCTTGTCTCAATTTTGTTTACTTTCTTTTCTGATAATTCTTCCTTGTCTTTCATATGGGCTGTTTCTATGTCTCCCCATTTTTGTTCTTCTCAGGCTGTCTGGTTATGTGACTCACTCTCTACCACATTGACCAAAAGGCACAAAATACAACTGAATAAGACATGCCAGAGGGAACAAAACACGAATGTTTTCACAACACTGATAACCCCAATAAAGGTGACCACCAGAGAAAAGAGAATTAAGATATAGTAAAGAGCACAAAAATGATACTGAGAAAAGGAAAAAAGGTAAGAGAGAAAAGAAAAAGAAGAAAAAAGAAGTAGAAAAAAATATACATATATGGGGAGAAAACTCCACAAAACAAATTAACCAAAAAATGCAAACAACACCCAGAAAAGAAGGGGGGAACTGAATCTGAAGAGGCAGAGCTTATTTCCAGAAAGTAAGGTAAAGGAATTAAATGAATGGGGGAATGGCCACAGTTCAGTTTAGAGGATGTAGAAAGAGAATGAGTATATAAGAAGAAAAGTAAATAAAAAATAATTAATAAGGGAAAAACTAAAGCAGGAATAGCAGAAGAGGAACAGGATGAAATAGGAAGTGAGGAAGAAAAGGTTGGCAAAAAGGAAAAAATGAGTTAAAGTAAAATATTGATAAAAAATAAAAATAGAATGTAAAACACTAATCCAAATATATATATATATATATATATATATATATATATATATATATATATATATATATAAAGGTTAGAAAAACTAATAATAAAATAAAGAAAAAAAATGTTTTTTTTTCTTTCTTAAGTAAAAGATAAAAATAAAAAAGTGAAGCAGTGAAGTGTCGTTCACTTCAGTTGTTTTAATGTCCCATGAGAGCTGGTTTAAGACCCCTCTCTACTGTTCTGTCTTCCACGTCTCAATTTCCTGTTAGGTAGTCAGCACCATGTTGAACTTCCCAGTGATCCACCACTCCTCTGTGTCTGTCTCCACAGCCTTGGTTTCAGGCAGGTGGGACCAATCTTCCTGATTTGTTTGTCTGCCTGCTTTCAGTTGTATTTACATAAGCATTTATTTCTGACAATGCTTATATGTGGGGGTGTTGTTGTATTAGTTTCTAGGATCAAATGGACCCTCAACCCAGTCCCTAAGGGCTTCATGTGAGTATTCAGAATCCTTGTTTCCCTGCAGAGTTCGAGGCTGGGTGCAGCTGTGCTGCTAGGAGGGGCTGACTCTTCAGGAGAAAAATGGCTGTTTAGGGTTGGAGGGACAAGAATGTCCTAGAGCTGAAGTCCTGATCACCTCTCCCTGACTTGCTCCCAAACCTCCACAAAACCACCTCTACCTACATCACAGCCACAGTGAGTGTTTGTAATTGAAAGATCCTATGTACTGGGTTTAATGAATAAAAGAAAGGAAAATATAAAGACAGAGCAACTGCACTGTTGCATGTCTCTCTCCCCCCAGCACTGTGGGGCCACTGCATAACTTCAGGCTGCCTTTCTGGGCTCAGCCTCCCTCGACTGTGGACTTAGATCTAGAGTCCCTGGCTTCCAGCAGCCCTGTGGACCCCCTTCCACAGTCAAGTGTTACACATGTCCCCAAGAGACGCGGACTTGGTGCAGCACAGTTTCCTTCTGACCCTCTTGTCCCAGTAGTCAGGTGTCTCTCTTTCCAGTCCAGAGCCCTGATCCTTCTATTCTCCAGGCATCCTCTGGCCTTTCTAGCCATGAATTATTTCACCAGCTGTGTTTAATTCCCCAATTCCAGGTGGATGTTATTCGATTTAGTTGTTTCTTCTATCTGTTTCATGAAAAGACACAGGACACATCCACCTATTTGGCTACCATTTTTTCTCCCCCAGGAGACATACTTTCAATAATAAAGATAATTTTATTTTTTTTAAAAAGGTCAGACAACATAAATAGACATTTGTCCAAAGAGGACATATAGGTGTTCAACAGACATGAAATATGCTTATCACCAATCATTAGGGAAATGCAAATCAAAGCCAGAAAATGTCACCTTACACCTGTCCTAATGGATATTATCAGAAAATCAACAAATAACAAATACTGGAGAGGATGAGGAGAAAAGGGACAATCTTACACCATTGGTGGCATTGTAAATTAATGCAATCACTATGCAAAACAGTATGGAGATTCTTTTAAAAAATTAAAAATAGAGGTGCCATAAATCTCATCTATTGCACTTCTTGGTATTTATCCAAAAAATCCAAAACACTAACTCAAAAAAGTGATATGCACCCATGTTCATTGCAGGATTACTTATAGTAATCCAGATATGGAAGCAACTTACGTGTTCATTGATAGGTAAATGGAGAAAGAATATGTTACTTACACATACACACGCACATGACTATTACTTAGCAATAAAAATCAAGTGAAATCTTGCCATCTACAACAACATGGAAGGACCTAGAGGGTATTACGCTAAGTGAATTGTCAGACAGAGAAAGACAAATACTATATAATTTCACTTATATGTGGTATCTAAAAATCAAAACAAATGAACAAATAAAACAGAAACAGACCCATAGATAAAGAGAACAAGATGATGGCTGCCAAAGGGCATAGGGGTAAGGGATGGTTGAAGAGGTAAAATAAAAGAACATTGTGTTGATTTAAAGCACCAAGTGTGTTGCAATTTGTTACAGCAGCCATAGGAATCTAATATAGTCTCCAAAAGCTTATGATTCAAAGTTCTGTTGGACAAAATTCAGCCTTCTTATCTCCCAACAGAAGTATTTGATCCTATTGAAGTGTTTATTCCTTCTGGAACCTTCTCTTCCTTTGACTCTCATGTACCCAGTTCTCAACAGCCAATCCAGAGCCAAGTTTCAGGGATTTTACTTACCAAGTAGATTCAGCCTTATTTTAGACTCTCACCATCTCTTGCCTGCATCCCTCTGTCTCCTATCTAGATCGTATCTCATCCCATGTTAACATCCAGTTTACTCACCAATTCACTACTTCCAACTTGTGAATTTCATATGGTATAACCCAATAGAGATACTTGTTAGTATGCTGTTAAAAAATAATAATTACTGTATATAAACAGTTTTAAATGTGGCAAAATGTATGTAAGTTTGATTCACAACTCTACTCCACCCCTTTTGTTAATATATCAGGAGACCCAAATCAAGTGGCTGGGGTCTCTGGACATCAAGGAAACAAGCAGAACACCCACTCTGCCCCTTCTCTTTCTCCCTGGCTTCCCATTACAGGCTGTGATTCCCTTTTAGCTCCTTAGTTCCATGGTCAAAATGTTTTCTTTAAAGTTACTGCAGCCCACACTCAACTTGCTTCAGCTCTCCATTGACACAAATTTTCTCAAGTCTGCTGGACGCCAGTGTGAAAATCCTCCACCTTCAAAAAAGAACTTTCAGCTCCTAAAAAAATCTTCAGACCCTTTAGACAAAACACATTACCATGATGAAGAAATTCCTCTTGATTACCTTCCCTACAGTAATGCATTTAAAGCTCACATTTCATTTTAACTCCTGCCCAAGCAAGCGACTCAATTCCCTGAAATTGAATTGAGGGTTGAGGATTGTTATAGTTCTAGATATAGACATCATTATGGCTCTTTTTTCTTTCCAATATTAGATTTTTAAAAATCTATAATAAAACTAAGAAGACTATAACACCCCTAGGCAAAATAATTTCTTTTTGAAAGTTCATGGTAAGTCTTTCTATCTCTTTCCATTTGTATCACTTTCTCTCCTTAGTTCCCCAAATCATCCATTGCAAAAGCTAATCTGCTTGTGTCTCTGTCCACTCCTTCCATAATGCCCCATGGCCATTGGTATATCCTCACTCTTATTGGTTCCATCCCTCAACCCCACACTTTATAATCTAGAAACACTGAACCACTGCAGTTCCTAGAAATATTGGACTCCAAACCTTTCATGCTTCCCAGGCTCTCAAATACATAATTCCTCACTGAGCCAAGGGTAACTTATACACATATACTTGAATTTACTTTGGTAATTTTTAACTATTCATTTTGTAATAATTTCAGACATACAAAGGTTGGGAGAATAGTGCAATGAGTTCCCCAAATGCTAGCATCCTACATAAAAACAGTGTAATTATCAAAATCACAAAAAATGACATTTATTTAATTCTATTATCTAATCTATATACCTACTTCAAATTTCAATAATTATCCCACTAAAGTCATTTTGTGCCCCAGTTACCAATCTAATATTACATGTCACTTTTAGGTGTTATGTCAACTTAGTGTCCTTCACTGTGAACTATTTTTCTGACTTTCTTTATTTTTCATGGCCTTCACATTTTTTAATAACACTGACCAGTTATTTTATACACTATTCTCAATTTAGGTATGTCTGCTCATTCCTCATGATTGAGTTCAAGCTATGCATTTTTGGTAAGAATGCCACAGAATTACCGTTACCAAAACAAAACAAAACAAAAGACATCACAATTTACAAAAATGCAATTCAATGTCTTTTATGAATATAGATGCAAAAAATATTTTTAACAAAGTACAAGTAAACTAAGTTCAGCAACATGTATATAGAATTATATGCCATAATCAAGTGAGATTTGTTCTAGGAATGCGAGGGTTGCTCAACATATAAAAATAAATCTATGTAACAAATCATATTAATAAAATAAAGGACAGAAACTACATGAATGCTTCAATAGACATATACAAAACATTTGACAAAATCTAATATTCTTCCCTCAGAAACATACTCAATGTACAAAAATCATTTGCATTTCTATATACTAGCAATGAACAATTTGAAAATAAAATTAAGAAAACAAGTTCATTTATAGTAGTATACTTAGGTATACATTTATTAAAATAGTACAATACATGTACACTGAAAACTGCAAAATATTGTTGAAGAAATTAAATGAAAAGACATGTTCGTTGATTGGAAGGCTTGATATCATTAAGATGGTAATATTTCTTAAATTGATTTACAGTTTCTGTGCAACACCAATTGATTCTCTCATGGCTTTTATTTTTAAGATTTCATTTTTTTTTTTTGGCAGTTTTAGGTTCACAGCAAAATTTGGAGGAAATTGCACAGAATTTCCAAATATCCCCTGCCATGCCCCACCCCCACAGGCACAGCCCTCCATTATTGACATCTCCCACCAAATGGTACATCATATATATAAAAGCCTAAGTGAATGACCAGAACAACCAGAACTGCTGGTCAACTGGTCGCTTTGATATGCACTGACCACCAGGGAGCAGATGCTCAACTCAGGAGCTGCCCCCTGGTGGTCAGTGCGCTACTACAGTCAACCTCCTGCAGCCCTCCCCCTTCTGGCCACCACCCCCACGCCCCATAGACCTTGATTGCCGGCCAGGATGAGGGAGACCACCTGTGCAGGAATTCATGCCCCAGGCCTCTAGTTTGTTATAATGATAAATCTACATTAACACATGATAATCACTCAAATCCATAGTTTAAATTATAGTACAGTTCATTAAGTCTTGTACATTCTATGGGCTTGAACAAATACATAATAGTATGTATACACCATTATAAAGTATTTCCATTGTCCTAAAAATCCTCTGTGCTCTGCCTAATCATCTCTCCCCACCCCCACCCCTGCAATCCCTGGCAACCACTGATCTTTTTATTGTATCATAGTTATGCTTTTACCAGAATGTCATGTAGTTGGAATCATACAGTATATAGCTTTTTCAGATTAGCCTCTTTCACTTAATAATATGCATTTAAGGTTTCTCTAGTCTTTTTATAGCTTGACAGCTCATTTCTTTTTAGTTTTGAATAATACTATATTGTCTGGATATACAATAGTTTATATATCCATTTATATACTGAAAGACATAAAGCTGTTATAAACATTTGTATGAAGGTTTTTGTGTAGATATAAATTTTCAAGTCCAAGGAGCACAATTACTGGATCATATGGAGAAGTATGTTTAGTTTTATGTAAGAAACCTCCAAATTCTCCTCCAAAGTGGCTGTACCATTTTACATTCCCACCAGCAATGAATGACAGTTTCTTTTGCTCCGCATCCTTGCCAGCATCAGTTATTGTCAGTGTTTCATATTATGGTCATTTTAATAGTGTGTAGTGATATAGTAAGTATAGCTTAAGGGAGTGACAGAGTAAGTGGATGCTGCACAGATATGCTCCCATGAACAAACTGGAATTACAACTAAAATACAGAAAAACTTCCTGAATAATCAATGGAAGACGCACAGGAGAGAACCTTGATACCTGAGGACCAGAAGTGGAGACCACATAGAGACTAGCAGAAGAGGTGGAAGTGCATGCGAAAGGGCTCACTGGGCACCCACAGACAGCAACTGAAGTTCTGGAGAGAGATCTCAGCTGTGGGGGGTTGCTAGTGAGAACTCTGGGATCTAATCTTAAAGCTGGGCCCCCAGCAGAGAGCATCACAACTGAGAAGGATACCCACATAACATCTGGCTGTGAAAAGCAGCAGGGATAGTGTCTGCCAGGGAATATCAGCTGAAAATTTAAGACCCCTCTTAAAGGGCCAACACACAAAATTCCCTGTAGAGCAACCCACCTTGAGCTCTGGCAGAGGGAGGACAGAGTGGACTGGAGCTGTGTGAGCAGAAGCCAGGATTGGTGACTCAGGAGTTAGAGTTCAGAAGGCAGACACCCCCAGTTTCCTGTGCTGAGTCATTCCCTCATACAGGGGAGGACATATTTCCCACAGACATTTGCCTTGCCTGGGGGAAAGATAGTTGATCCACCCTATGGAAAACACCTTGCCCTGAGGCCACTTAAGGTACTAAAAATAACAATTAGCCTCCAGGCAGAAGCAACTGCACCACCTTGTTGAAAAAAAAACTCTCCCCACACTTGAGGACAATTGCCAGGGGGCAACTCAAGTCAGAATCCTATCAGTCTGTAGGCAGAGGTGGTCTCTGGAGCCTTTTAGTCTTTGCCTGATCTAATTAGTCAGAAACAGCATTTGACAATGTCCTGCACTAGAGACTGAGAGGTGTAGAGGATCTACCTAATGCATAGTCACAAACCCAAGCAGAAAGCCAAAATGAGGAAACAAAAAAACAACCTCCAAATGAAAAAACAAGAGAGTTTTCTAGAAGAGAGAAATAAAGCAGAGCTAAGAAATTTATCTGAAACAGAGTTCAGAGTAATGATGGTAAAGATGCTCAACAGCATGAAAAAAGACATAGTAACTATGAAAAAAGAACAGTCAGAAATAAAGAATGACATAACACAAATAAAGAATACATTGAAAGAAATACATAGCAGATTAGGAGAAGCTAAAGATCTAATTAGTGAATTAGAAGACAGGGTTGAAAAAAAATCACTCAATCAGAGAACTAAAAATAAAAAAAAATAAAAAACAGAAGGACAGCTTAAGGGAGCTGTGGGATGATGTGAAAGCTAACAATGTTAGAATAGCAGGTGTGCCAGAAGGGGCAGAAAGGGAAAAATGGATAGAGAACATGTTTGAAGAAATAATGGCAGAAAACTTCCCTAACTTGGTAAAGGAAAGAGTCACACAAGTTCAGGAGGCACAGAGAACCCCAAGCAAGAAGAACCCAAATAGACCCATGCCAAGACATAATTAAAATGCACAAAATTAAAGACAATGAGAGAATCTTAAAGGCAGCAAGAGAAAAGCAAACAAAGGAGCTCCCATAAGGCTGACACCTGATTTCTCATCAGAAACTCTACAGGCCAGAAGGGAATGGCATGAAGTACTCAAGGTAATGGAAAGCAAGGATCTGAAACCAAGATTACTATATCCAGCAAGGATATCATTCAAAATAGACATTCAAATGAAGAGCTTTTCATACAAAAAAAAAAAAAAAGAAAGGCTAAAGGAGTACATTTCCACCAAACCAGCATTACAAGAAATGCTAAATGGACTGCTGAAATGAGAAGAAAACAGAGAGAAACCTAGGAATACAAAATTAAAATGACAATAAATAAGTACCTATTAATAATCACCCTAAATGTAAATTGATTACATGCTCCAATAAAAAGTCACAGGGTAGCTAAATGGATACAAAAACATGACCCAACTATTTGCTGTCTACAAGAGACCCACCTCAGAACAAAAGACACACACAGGAGGAGAGTGAAGGGATGGGAAAAATTTTTCCATGCAAGAAAAATAAGCTGGAGTAGCAATACCCATATCTGACAAAAATAGACTTTAAAATGAAAGCACAAGAGACAACAAAGGTCACTACATAATACTAAAGGGATGGATCTAACAAGAGGATATAACCCTGATGAAATATATGCACCTAATATAGAAGCACGTAAATATATATATATAAAAAAAACAACAACTTCTAGAGGACTTTAATGGAGAGATCGACAACAATACAGTCACAGTAGAGGACTTTAACACCCTGCTGACTTCACTGGACAGATCTTCCAGAAAAAAAACTTAACAAGGAAAGAATGACTCTAAACGACACACTGGATCAGATGGATTTAATTGACATTTATAGAACATTTCACACAAAGCAGCAGGATATACATTCTTCTCAAGTGCACTTGGATCATTCACAAAGACAGACCACATGTTAGGACTCAAAACCTGTCTCTAAAAGTTCATGAAGATTGAAGTCATGTCAAGCATCTTCTCAGATTAACAGTGGAATGAAATTAGGAATCAACTACAATAAGAATACCCCAAAACATTCAAACACAAGGAGGCTAAATAGCATGCTATTAAACAATGAATGGGTTACCAATGAGATCAAGAAAAAATAAAAAACTTCCTGGAAACAAATGAAAATGAATACCCAACAATCCAAAATCTCTGGGACACAGAGAAAGCCATCTTGAGAGGGAAGTTCATAGCACTACAGGCATACCAGTACCTAAAAAAAAAAAAAAAAAAAAAAAAAAAAAAAAAAAGGCAAATCAGCAATAAACTATTTAACCCTACTGCTTAAAGAACTAGAAATAGAACAACAAGAAAAACCCAGAGTAAGTAGAGGAAGGAAATAATAAAGATTAGAGCAGAAATAAATAACATAGAGACTAAAAAACAACAAAAAAATACAAAATATCAATGAAAGGAACAGCTGGTTCTTTGAAAGGATAAACAAAATTGATGAGCCATTAGCCAAACTCATCAAGAAACAAAAAGAGGACACAAATAAATAAAATCTGAAATGAAAGTGGAGAAGTAACCACTGACAACATAGAAATGCAAATGATTGTAAGAAAATACTATAAACAACTATATGCCAACAAGCTGGATAATGTGAATGAAATGGACAAATTTCTAGAAAAATACAATCTCTCAAAACTGAGTCAGGAAGAATCAGCAAACCTGAATAGGCCAATAACAACTGATGAAATAGAAGCAGTAATATAAAAACTCCCAGCAAACAAAAGCCCAGGTCCAGATGGCTTCACATATTTACCAAACATTCAAAGAAAAACTAACACCTATACTCCTCAAAGTATTTTAGAAAATCCAAGAGGAAGGAACACTTCCAAACTTTTTTTATGAGTCCAGCATTATCCTAATTCCAAAACCAGATAAAGACACTACAAAGAAAGAGAATTACAGGCCAATATCTCTCATGAACATAGATGCTAAAATCCTCAATAAAATATTAGCAAATCACATCCAGCAATATATTAAAAAGATCATACACCATGACCAACTGGGATTTATTCCAGGGATGCAAGACTGGTACAATATTCACAAATCAATAAATGTGATACAACACATAAACAAACTGAAAGACAAAAATCACATGATCATAACAATAGATGCAGAAAAAGCATTTGACAAAATCCAATACCCTTTTTTGATAAAAACTCTCAGCAAAGTGAGAATAGAGGGAGCATATCTCAACATGATAAAGGCCATATATGACAAACCTACAGTCAACATCATACTCAATGGGCAAACACTAAAACCATTTTCCTAAGAACAGGAACAAAGC
Organism: Corynorhinus townsendii; assembly: GCA_026230045.1. NCBI lineage: Eukaryota > Metazoa > Chordata > Mammalia > Chiroptera > Vespertilionidae > Corynorhinus > Corynorhinus townsendii. Next base: position 103,620,694 of record JAPDVU010000003.1, read on the forward strand.
AGTGTTGTCCACTTTCACCACTCTTATTCAACATAGTACTAGAAGTCCTAGCCACAGTGACTAGATAAGAAGAAAAAAAGGCATCCAAATTGGAAAGGAGGAAGTGTTAGATCTGATTGAATAATTAAATGGATACTCCCTCCCCTGGGAACTGACCTTCAGGCCACTTCACAGTGCACATTTCACTTGCTTAGACCACATTTCACTTGCTAAGACCATTATCTCTCCCCTCCAGACTCTCTCAGAATCTAGACATGCACAGAGAATTCTCCTCCCAGAAAAAGCCCACCTAGAGTCCTTTAAAATCTCTGATTCCCTGTTGTTGGGTGCAGGGGCCATTTTAGGGCTCAGCCCATTTGGGTTTCCAGATGACTTAATACATTCATAATTCTCTACACCTTTTTGGCCCCGTGCATTCCTCCTTAGGCAACCATAACATTTGTTGCCGAAACCTGAGGGGGTTCCATGGGAATGGAGAGCCATCATCCTGGGTTTGATCACCCCAACTTTGCTACTCAGAGAGCAGTAAGCAGTGGCAGCTCAACCTGGGCTTACTTCCGAGTCCTACTCGGGTGACTCGATTGCTGGCCTCAATTAGGCCTCCCTCCCTCATGGACACTCCCAAACCCGCCAAGGAGGATGTCAGATCTGGAACCTCTCTTTCTCCATTGCTGACCCTCCATCTCATACTGGCCAATCTTCTTAGGTGACTGACGTTCCACAATTTTTCTTGCCTCAAGTCTTCTGCCCATTCTTTCTCACTGACTTCTCAAAAGTCTCTCATCTCAAAATTCCTAGGGACGCCCAATCCAGAGGGTCACATCTCATTTCTCATGGTGATTTGTTTAGCAGCTGGGACACTTGCACTAAACAGTCACCTTTGGATTTGTGGTCTGTCACTCACTCTTCCTCTCATGGAACATTCCCTCTGCATACTCATGGGGGAGATCATGCCCAACCACCTCATTTTCTTTTGTAACACTGTTTGGCCACAATATAAACTAGATAATAAGTCTCAATGGCCTAAAAAAGGCACTTTAAATTTTAGCACGTTGCACAATTTAGATAACTGCTGTCACTGGAGTGGAAAAAGGCCCTAAGTCCAGGCCTTTTTCACCCTTCAGTCCCAATCATCTCTCTCAGTCCTGCTCTACCCATCAGATCTTTCTCCTGCACACAAAATATCATAAACCTAACTTCTGATTCTGAATCTACTTTTGACCCAGCAGACCAATGACCTCCACCCCTGTACACATCCCCTTCCTCACCTGCAGAAGATTCCCAAAACCCAGACCCTCCTAGCCAGCAACCACCTTCTTCCCCAGACCCTGAGAGCCCAAATCCCAAGAATGCAAGCTTCAAAACAGCCTTTTTCCACCTAACACTTTCTCTCAGGCCACCCAAAGACCACCCTCCTCAACAGCCTCTTCTATTCCCATGCCCATTCTACCCCTGTCAGAGGTAGCAGGAACTGAGGGTATTGTCTGGGTACACATCCCATTTTCATGTCAGACCTCACACAGATTGAGAGACATCTCAGGTCTTTTTCCACCGGCTCGACCACCTTTATTAAGGAATTTAAGTACCTGACCCAGACCTATGATCTGAGCTGGGATGACATCTAAGTCATCCTGTCCTCCTCTCTCACCCCAGAGGAGAAGGAGCATGTCTGACTAGCAGCTCAGAACATGCCCATGCCCATGCCCATGTCCATGCTCTCCATGGACAGGGTGTGGTGGCCAACCCAGTTGGCACTGATGCAATTCCCTGAACTAACCAGAGATGGGACTATTGGGTTAATTATCCAGGGCACCAGCCATGTAGCCATATAATTACCTGTTTTATTGCTGGACTCAAAAAGGCTGCCAATAAGGTGGTCAACTATTACATACTTAATGAGATCATTCAAGGCCCTGATGAAAGCCCAACTCTCTTCCTCTCCCACCTCACAGAGGCATTACAGAAATTTACCACCTTAGACTCCCACCTCCCCAGAGGGAATCCTTCTTCTGAAGACCAATTTTATATCCCTATTAGCCCCTGACATATGCCACAAACTTTTGAGGTCCACAAACCCCTCAAAAGACCTAAGAGAGACAAGGAGACCCAAATCCCAAAACAAAGATAAGATTAGGCCAAAGCTGAGGCCCAGAAGGAGGCCTTTCAGCTCCTAGCCACAACTCTCATGTACCCCAAACAAAGTGCCAGTCCCCACCCAAGGGTTAATCAGGAGCTAAGCCTCCTCCAGGCCCATGCTTCAAATGCAACAAGGAAGGACAATGGGTCAAGTCCTGCTCAAACCTGAGACTGCTGCCTGGGCCCTGCCCAAGGTGTGGAAGGAAAGGCCACTGGAAATCAGACTGAGGTCTGGTCCCTCCATGTCAGATCTCAGCAAGGCCACCCTTTGGATCTGGTTTGGAACTCCCAGACCTCCTGGGACTGGCCACTGAAGACTGAAACTGACCAGGCCCTTACAGGGCCCCATAGACTTACATCACTAAGACAGCCTCAGGTAACTATTGTAGTGGCATGTAAGCCAATCTCCTTTTTAATGGACAATGGGGATCACTTATTCTGCCTTTCCTGAATTCACAGGGACCCTTGTCCCCTTCTCAGTATCTATTATAGGGGTTAACAGACTAGTCTCACATCCATTATCCACCTCACCTCTACACTGCATCTTACTAGACACCCTCTTTATCCACCCTTTTCTCATTCTACCTCAGGGCCCAACTGGGGCCACCACACATCCCTCATAAAGCCCAGTTGTCCCAAACCATGGTTACCTACCTAGGTTTCACCCTCATCTCCCAAAGTCCAGCCATTATCTTAGATCAGAAATGCCTTATCTCCTCCATGACTGTTTCCTCCTCTAGACAAGAAATACTGCCTTTCTTCAGGCTCACTAGGTACTTTGCCTCTGAGTTCCCAACTTTAGTCTTCTTGCAAAGCCCCTCTATGACATGACATGGCAAAGGAATCCCCTCACTGAGCCTTAAGATACTAAGGCCAGTATTCTCATCCCCTTTAATGCTCTAAAAACTGCTCTTACCTCAGCACCTTCTCACCCCACCCCTTACTTATCAGTCCTGCTACTATTGAAGCTGAACTTATTATTACCCAAACCCTGTCATGTTATCTCTAAGGAAAAATGTGGCAGTTTTAAATCTAAGTGGTTGGAGGCGTGAAAACTGCAATTCTAGAACAGGCTGTAGGGCCTGCTCCCTCCCTCCCTCAGCCTTTTCTCCAGTCTTCTGTGCTTATACATAATTTTCCAAAGCTTTCTTTGGCAACTTAAAAGCTTTAAAGCATTGCTGGATTAAATGATAAACATCTAAATTTCAACAAGTTTTAAGTTCACCTGATTTTAACTTTTGTTACAGAAAATCTATAAAGTAGATTTGGAACTGTTAATGTAATGTCTTTGCTGAAGGTGTGTTTCTTGAAAGTAAGAGTGTGTTGAAAGTGTGTTACTTTTTGGTTATCATTGGAAATTAAGATTTCTAAGAGTTAAGAATTCTAATTAAATTAGAATGAAATTGTATGGTTTTGTACAATAGAAGGTACAAGGCATGTACATGCATTTTGAAGGAAAAGTTGTAAGAATGTTTGTGAAAGTTGTAAGAAGGTTTGTTAAAGTTATAGGAGGTTTGTAGGGAGAAATGTTAAAAGAAAGTTATATAAGTGACACAGGTCAGTAAGCCAGGACAAGCAGAATAGGGAAACTGAGATAGTAAAAAAGCACTTTGCAGCCAGATAGAAAATCCTATCTTCCCTAAACCAGGGACACTTAAGAGTAAATGATTTAAGGGGGAGAGACCAACCAAAGGACTTGTATGCATGCACATAAGCCTAACCAATGAACACAGTCAACAGTGGGGTAAGGCCATGAGTGAGGGGGATGGGGGGTGGTTAACGGGGGGATAAGGACACCTATGTAATACCTTAATCAATATAGAAATTAAAAAAAATAAAATAAAATAAGAGTAAATGATTTGAGAATAAACCTAATTTTGGCTACAATCCTCTAAATGCTAAACTAATGTCTCTTTCCTTCCACCAGATTATTTCTCATAATTATTATTGTTCTAGCTTTTGCCCCAGTAATGCTAAAATTTATACAACAGTTTGTCTCCTACTTGTACTCAGGAAATACCACTCCTAGACACCATCACAACCTCCTTCTGTGCCCAGGTCTTATCATCCCTTTGATCCCCAGAGCAAGGATGATGGGCAAGGTACAGAAACTTACTAGGCCAGAAATCCCCAGATGCCTAGCAAGGGGCAAAACTAGGAAAACAAGAATCTCACCCCTAGGATAACCTATCCTCCCCTTTCATATTATTAGTCAGGCAACTTAGACCCCTCATCTTTTCCTGCCTAAACATAACATTTAGGTCTCAGTTGTATTTCAGCTCCAGGCCCAGAAAAGCAGCAAAACCAGAAAAGTGACTGTTGCAGCCTCGGGACCAGCTTTTACCTCCCAAGTCTCTCAACAGCACCGCTTTTGAGTACCAAGCAGTCTCTCAGGAAATCATGGTGTTGCAACCCCTCACTCCAACCAGGAGGAATCTATACAGTGTTCCAGCCAACTACAAAGTCCACCCCCCTGTGATCTCGACATCCCTCTCAGATAGAAGTAACTATGGAAGATATAACCTTTGTCCCTTTTCCATAAAACAAAAAGGCTGGAATGTTAGGTCTGATGGAATAATTGAATGGATACCCCTCCCCTGGGAACTGACCTTAAGGCCACTTTACAATGGACATTCTACTTTTGTAGACCACATTCCTCTTGCTAAGATTATTATCTCTCCCCTCCAGACTTTCCCAGAATCTAGACCAGCACAGAGAATTCTCCACCCAGAAAAAGCCCACCTACAGTTCTTTAAAATCTCTGACTCCCTATCGTTTGGTGCTGGGGCCATTTGGGGGCTCAGCACATCTGGGTTTCAGATGACCTAATAAATTCATAATTCTTAACCCCTTTTGGCTTCCTGTGTTCCTCCTTTGGCAACCCTAACAGGAAGTAAAATTCATTATTTATAGATGACATGATACTATAACCTGACCCTACAAACTCCACACACACACAAAAGAAAAACTTCTAGATTTAGTGAATGAATTTGGCAATGTAGCAGGATACAAAATCAACACCCAAAAAGTGATGGCTTTTTTATACACCAATAATGAATTCTAAGAAAAATAAACTAAACAAACAATCTTATTTTCCATTGCAACAAAAAAATTAAGATACTTAGGAATAAATTTAACCAAGGAGGCAAAGGATCTGTACTCAGAAAACTATAGTACATTGAACAAACAGATAGATGAAGATATAAACAAGTGGAAGAATATGCCATGTTTATGGATTGGTAGAATCAACATCATTAAAATGTCCATACTACTCAAGACAATCTACAGATTCAATGCAAGCCCTATTAAAATACCAACTGCAAATTTCATAGAGCTAGAACAAATACTCCAAAAGTTTATATGGAACCAAAAAAGACCCCAAATATCTGCAGGAATTTTGAGAAAGAAAAACAAAATTGGAAAAATCACAATATCAGATTTCAAGTTGTACTACAAAGCCACCGTAATCAAAACAACGTGGTACTGGCACAAGAACAGACATATAGATCAATGGAACAAAACAGAGAACCCAGAAATTGACCCAACCTATTTTTTTTTCCAGATGGACTTTGTTTGTTTATTATTTATTTATTTATTATAAAAAATATATATTATATATTTTTTATTGTTTAAAGAATTACATATAGTAGTACATATATCTCCTTTTTTTTACCCCATTGACCTTCCCTGAGCCTCCCCTACCCCCTGTCGCATACCCTCATCCCACCCCCCCAGTGTCTTGTGTCCATTGGTGTGCTTGTATGCATGCATACAAGTCCTTTGGTTGATCTGTTTCCCCCTGTCACCAACACTCCCCTGCCTTCCTGCTGTAATTTGACAGTCTGTTCGGTACTTTACTACCTCTGTATCTATCTTTCTGTTCATCAGGTTATAATGTTCTTTATTTTCCATAAATGAGTAAGATCATGTGGTATTTTCTTTCATTGCCTGGCTTATTTCACTTAACATAATGTTCTCCTGACCCATCCATGCTGCTGCAAATGGTAAAAATTCCTTCTCTTTTATAGCAGCGTAGTATTCCACTGTGTAGATGTGTAGCTTTCTAATCCACTCATCTGCTGATGGACAATTAGGCTGTTTCCAAATCTTAGCTATGGCCAATTGTGCTGCAATGAACATAGGGGTGCATATATCCTTTCTGACTGGTGTTTCTAATTTCTTGGGATATATTCTTAGAAGTGGGATTACTGGGTCAAATGAGAGTTCCATTTTTAGTTTTTTGAGGAAACTCCATACCGTTCTCCACACTGGCTGCACTAGTCTGCATTCCCACCAACCATGCATGAGGATTCCTTTTTCTCTAAATCCTCACCAGCACTTGTCCTCTGTTGATTTGTTGATGATTGCCATTCTGACAGGTGTGAGATGGTACCGCATTGTCGTTTTGATTTGCATCTCTCAGACAATTAGTGACTTTGAGCATGTTTTCATATGTCTCTTGGCTTTCCTTCTGTCTTCTTTTGAAAAGATTCTATTTAGGTCCGTTGACCATTTTTTATTGGATCATTTATCTTCCTTTTATTAAGTTGTATAAGTTCCCTGTAGATGTTGGAGATTAAACCTTTATCAGTGATAACATTTGCAAATATGTTCTCCCATACAGTGGGCTTTCTTATTGTTTTGTTGATGGTTTCTTTTGCTGTGTAAAAGCTTTTTATTTTGATGCAGTCCCATTTGTTTATTTTCTCTTTAGTTTCCATTGCCCTAGGAGTGGTATTGAAATTGCTTCAGCATATGTCTGAGATTTCTCTGCCTGTGGATTCCTCTAGTATTTGTATGGTTTCCCGTCTTATGTTTAAGTCCTTTATCCATTTTGAGTTTATTTTTGTGTATGGTGTAAGTTGGTGGTCTAGTTTCATTTTTTTGCATGTATCTGTCCAATTTTCCCAACACAATTTATTGAAGAGACTGCCTTGACTCCATTGTATGTTCATGCCTCTTTTGTCAAATATTAATTGGATATAGTGGTTTGGGTCGATTTCTGGGTTCTCTATTCTATTCCATTGGTCTATATATATATGTTCTTGTGCCAGTACCAGGATGTTTTGAGAATAGTGGCTTTGTAATATAGCTTGAAATCTGGTATTGAGATCCCACCTACTTTGTTCTTCTTTCTCAGGATTGCTGTGGCTATTTGGGGTCTTTTTTTATTCCAGATGAATTTTTGGAGAGTTCTTTCTAGGTCCGTGAAATACGCTGTTGGTATTTTAATGGGGAGTGCATTGAATCTATAGATTGCTTAGGGTAGTATGGATATTTTGATGATGTTGATTCTACCAATCCATGAACATGGTATGTTCTTCCATCTGTTTACGTCTTCCTCTATCTCTTTTTCCAGTGTCCTGTAGTTTTCTGCATATAGGTTTTTACCTCCTTAGTTAAGTTTATTCCTAGGTATCTTAATTTTTTTGGTGCGATGGCAAATGTGATTGCTTTTTTAGTCTCTCTTTCTATAAGTTCACTCTTGATGTATAGAAATGCCATAGATTCCTTGGCATTAATTTTGTATCCTGCTACATTGCTAAATTCATTTATTAAGTCTAATAGTTTTTTGATGGAGTCTTTCGGGTTTTTTACGTAAAATATCATGTCATCTGCAAATAAGAACAGCTTTACTTCTTCTTTTCTAATTTGGATGCCTTTTATTTCTTCTTCTTGTGTAATTGCAATGGCTAATACTTCCAGTACTATGTTGAACAGGAGTGGTGAGAGTGGGCATCCTTGTCTTGTTTCTGCTCTTAGGGAAAATGGTTTTAGTTTTTGCCCATTGAGTATGATGTTGGCTTGGGTTTTTCATATATGGCTTTTATGATGTTGAGGCATGATCCTTCTATTTCCACCTTGTTGAGAGTTTTTATCAAAAAAAGGGTGTTGGATTTTGTCAAATGTATTTTCTGCATCAATTGATATTACTATGTGATTTTTATCTCTCAGTTTGTTTATGTGATGTATCACGTTTATTGATTTGCGGATATTGTACCATCCTTGCATCCCTGGGATAAATCCTACTTGGTCATGGTGTATGATCTTTCTGATGTAATGCTGGATCCGATTTGTTAGAATTTTGTTGAGGATTTTGGCATCTATGTTCATGAGGATTATTGGCCTGTAATTCTCTTTCATTGTGTTGTCTTTATCTGGTTTTGCTATTAGGGTGATGCTGGCTTCAAAGGAGCTTGGAAGTGGTCCTTCCTCTTGAATTTTTTGGAATAGTCTGAGGAGGATAGGTTTTAGTTCTTCCTTGAATGTTTGGTATAACTCCCCTGTGAAGCCATCTGGCCCTGAGCTTTTGTTTGCTGGAAGTGTTTTTGATGAGTGCTTCAATTTCTTCCATAGTTATTGGCTTAGTGAGGTGTTTAGATTCTTCCTGATTGAGTTTTGGAAGGTTGTATTTTTCTAGGAATATGTCCATTTCCTCCAGGTTGTCCACTTTGTTGGAGTAGAGTTGTTCATAGTATTTTTTAACAATCTTTTGTATTTCTGTGGGGTCTGTTGTTATTTCTTCTCTTTCATTTCTGAGTTTGTTTATTTGGGTCCTCTCTCTTTGCTTCTTGGTGAGCCTGGCTAGAGGTTCATCAATCTTATTTATCCTTTCAGAGAACCAGCTCTTGGTTTTGTTGATTTTTTGTATTGTATTTTTGGTCTGTCGTTTATCTCCTCTCTGATATTTATTATTTCCTTACTTCTGCTTACACTGAGCTTTTCTTGTTGTTCTTTTCCTAAATCTTTGAGTTGTAGAGGTAGGTATTTATTACTATTTTTTCTTGTGTTTTTTTTTTTTTTTTTTTTTTGCAGTAGGCTTGTAGAGCTATGAACCTCCCTCTCAAGACTGCTTTTGCTGTGTCCCATAGATTTTGGATTGTTGTGTTTTCATTGTCATTTGTTGCCATGCTGTTTTTTATTTCTTCTTTGATCACTCTGGTAACCCAGTCATTGTTTAATAGCATGCTATTTAGTCTCCTTGTGTCTAATTTTTTTGGATTGTTTTTATTGTAGTTAATTTCCAGTTTTATGCCACTGTGATCTGAGAAGATGCTTGATATGATTTCTTTCCTCTTGAATTTGCAGAGACTTTGACTGTGACCCATTATATGGTCTTTCTTTGAAAATAACCCATGTGCACTTGAAAAGAATGTATATTTTGTGGCTTTGGGGTGAAATGTACTGAAGATGTCAATTAATTCCATCTGGTCTAGTGATTCATTTAGGATTGATGTTTCTTTGCTGATTTTTTGTTTAGAGGATTTGTCCAATGGTGATAGTTGAGTATTAAAGTCTCCTACTATGATTGTATTGCTGTCAATCTCTCTCCTGATATCCTCCAGGAATTTTTTTATGTATTTGGGTGCTCCTGTATTGGGTGTGTATATGTTTACCAGAGTTATTTCTTCTTGTTGGATTGGTCCCTTTAGTATTATGAAATGGCCTTCCTTATCTCTTGTTATGTCCTTCATTTTGAGATCTAATTTGTCAGATTAAGTATTGCTACCCCAGCTTTCTTTTTCATTTTCACTAGCCTGACAAACCTTTCTCCATCCTTTCACCCTCAGTCTATGTGCGTCTTTTTTCTGAAGTGGGTTTCTTGTATACAGCAGATATATATCCAATTCATTACCCTATGTCTTTTGATTGGGACATTTAATCCATTTACATTTAAAGTTATTATTGATAGGTACTTGTTTGTCGCCATTTTTATTCTTTACCCCTGTGTTCCTTCTTCGCTTTCTGTTTCTTTCTTTTTTTTTTTTTTCACAGCAGACCCTTTAGCATTCTTGAATTGCTGGTTTGGTGGTAATAAACTCCCTTAGTCTTTTTTTTCTCTGTGAAGCTCCTGACTTCACCTTCAATTTTGATTGATAGTCTTGCTGGGTACAGTATTCTTGGATTCAGACCCTTCCTTTCCATGACTTTGTATATTTCATTCCATTCCCTTCTGGCTTGATGTGTTTCTGTTGAGAAATCAGTCACTAGACTGATGGGAGATCCTTTGTAGGTAACTTTCTGTCTCTCTCTGGCTGCTTTTAATATTCTTACTTTGTTGTTAGTGTTTGCTAATTTAATTATAATGTACCTTGGCATCGGTCTTTTGGGGTTCATCTTGTTTGGGATTCTGTGAGCTTCTTGTATTTGTGTTGGTTTTTTCTTCCCTATATCAGGGAAGTTTTCTGTCATTATTTCTTCAAACAGGTTTTCTATTCTTTGCCCAATTTCCTTTCCTTCTGGCACCCCTATTATGTGGATGTTGTTTTGTTTCATGTTGTCCCAAAATTCCCTTAGGCTCTCCTCCTGCTTTTTAATTTTTTTTCTAGAAACTGCTGTACTTGGTTGTTTTTTTTCTACTTTGTCTTCTAGCTCACTGATGTGGTCCTCTGCTTCTTCTAGTCTATTCTTGACTAGAAGTTCTTTCTATTGAGTTCTTTACGGCAGCGATATCATTTTCTATTCTTGACTAGAAGTTCTTTCTATTGAGTTCTTTACGGCAGCGATATCATTTTTCATTTCTTCTTGGTTCTTCTTAATTTCCTCTTGGTTCTTTCACATATAGTCGAATTTGTCTTCCATTCTTTTAATCCACCTTATGCCCATTTCTCTGAATTCTTTCTCTGACAATTTGACTGCCTCCATTTCATTTACTTCCTTTTCTGGTGATGCCTACTTTTCTTTCATATGTGGGCTATTTCTTTGTCTCCCCATGATCGCTCTTCCCCGAGTGTCTGGTTATGTAGTTCTCTCTCTCCTGCGTTTATTTAAAGGCACAAAATACAACGCAACAATGTACAATGCACAAGGCACTGAACACAAATGTATTCACAATATTAATAACCCTAAATAAAGGTGACCACCAGAGAAAGGCGAATTAGAGGATACAAGAGAAAGAAGAGAAAAAAAAGAAAAAGAAAAGGAGTGCAAAAATGAAATTGGGAAAAGGAAGAAAAAGTAAAAGAGAAAAGAGAGAGAATAAGAAAGAAGAGGGGAAAAAACTATATATAAGGGAATAAAACTCCAATAGAACAGCCACTAATCCCAACAAATGCCATCAACAAGTACCTGGAGATGAATGCAAACAACAACTAATATCAAACAAGGCAAGGGAAAACAGAAGCAAAAAACAAACAAACACAAAACAAACAAACAAAAAAACAAAAAGAAAAAGAAAAACAATCTCACAGACAAGCATAAAAATGGATATAATCAACAATCAATCAAACAGCAGCAAAAGGACAAAGAGAAAAAAATTGGATAGTGAAGAAAGAGAAGAGAGGTGTGTATGGATTTGGAGCAGGGAATTGGAAATTAGATATATAAGTAGGGTAGAATTTTAACGGGGTAAACAGAAAGAATAGGGAAAATCTAAAGTTGGAATAGGGTAAGAGAAACAGGACAACAAAAGGGGGAAAGTGAGAAGAGAGTGTTGGCATAAAGGTGAAGTTGAGATAGAGTAAGTTGATGCTAAAGGAAAGATTAAAATATAATGTAGAATACTAATCTCAAAGTAAAATAAAGAGAAAATAAAATGACACTTTTTTTTAAAATAGGTAAAATCGTAGTAGTAAAATAAAAAGTGAAAACAAAAATGTAATAATTAAAAAGGTAAAATCAAGTGAGAAAAAAGAAAAAAAATAGTTTCTTAAGTATTAAAAGATGAGAAAAATAAAAATAAAAATGTGCAATAGTGAAGGTCATTCACTTCATCTACTGTTCTGTTTGGCATGCCTATTTCCTAGTCAGAACAGTATTGAAGTTCCCTGTGTTCCACTGCTTCTCAGTGTTGTAAGCCAGTCTTGAGTTTTAAGCAGGCATTACGTCTCTATTTCTTATTTTCCTTTATTTGTTTTTACACAAGAGTCAATTTATGATTCAACCCCTGGGTGGCAGTGTTTCTGGATTGATCTCCTGGTCTATAGGTCCTCTCTAGCTAGTGTTTAGATTTGTTTTCTCTGTGGTACTTAATACGGGTTTAGTGGAGTGGGTTGCCCCAGAGTTGGTTCTCTGAAGGTTATTCCCTGCTCTGATCCCCAGGTTCCAGAAAAACAACTTTTCCCTGCAGTCTCTTAGAGTGGCCCCAATTGGGTGATCCTTTGTATTGGGCTTAGTAATTAGAAGCAAGAATTTAAAGAGGAAAAAAAAAAGAAAAGAGCCAGAGAAAGTGTGTGAACTCCATGACGGTGTGCAAGTCTGTGCAGTTTTGTTTCCCCTTGGGTCTAAGCAGCTGGGACACTTTAAAATTTTTTAGGCTGTCCTTTTGCACCCAGATCAAAATGGGTTACTTTTCAGAGTTCCCTTCTGTTAGCAGCTCTGCAGACCCCCTTCCACATTCACGGATCATGCCAGCCCCAACAGCCATGGATTTTCCTAGGTGCAGACTTCCCCAGACCTCCACATCCCACAGTGTGCGCATTTTTTTTTCCTGCTGCGACCAGAGACTTCTCTTTCTCCCAGGTGAAATCTGATCTTTCCGTGGTGGAGTGTAGAGCTCCTCTGAATCCGCGTGCTTGTGCCTCTCAGGGACCGATGTTCTCGGGTTTGCAGCTGTTCAGTGGGTGCCGTAGTTGTAGATTCCCCGGGCTTTTCAGGCATCCAATAACATCCACTTTCCCCTTCAAGATGGTATGGTCTCCGCATCTGATCAGGTCGCTCCAGGAGGGAACCCAGCAGCAGCAGGGGCTGCCCAGTCAGAGGAGCTCTGTCTAGCAGTCCCCCACCATCTCCTGGAGTATAGCTGTCCCTCAACTCACCAACAAACATTCCCTGTGCAACCACACACTCTCCCTTTGTTTTCTCATTCACACACTATCTTGCAGTCTGCTTTCCAGTCAGCAGCCATCTTCCTTCTGACCCAAGCTATTGCACTCAATTAATATTTGACAAAGCAGGCAAGAGCATAGAATGGAGTCAAGAGAGTCTCTTCAATAAGTGTTGGAAAAATTGGACAGATAGATGCAAAAAATGAAACTAGACCACCAACTTATACCATACAGAAGAATAAACTCAAAATGAATAAAATACTTAAATGTAAATTGTGAAAACATAAAAATCATAGAGGAAAACATAGGCAGCAAGGTCTCAGACATCTCTTGTAGCAATATGTTTGAGAATACTTCTCCTAGGTCAAGGGAAACAAAGGAGAAAATAAACAAATGGGACTACATCAAAATAAAAAGCTTCTGCACAGCAAAAGAAACCATCATCAAAATGAAAAGAGAACCCATTGTACGGGAGAACATATTTGGCAATGGTACATCTGATTCATGGTTAATATCTAAAATATATAAGCAACTCATACAACTTACCAAAACAAAGAAAAAAAATCCAATTAAAAATTGGGTAAAGATCCTAAATACATAGTTCTCCAAAGAGGACATACAGATAGACAAGAAACATATGAAAATTGCTCAAAGTCACTAATTATCTGAGAGATACAAATAAAAATAACAATGAGGTACCATCTCACCCCTGTCAGAATGGCTACCTTCAACAAACCAACAAATGCTAAGTGCTGGTGAGGATGTAGAGAAAAGGGAACCCCAAGACACTGATGGTGGGAATGCATACTTGTACAACTATTATGGTAAACAGTATGGAGTTTCCTCAAAAAGTTAAATATGGATCTGCCATTTGACCCAGTAATCCCACTTCAAGGAATATATCCTAAGAAACCCAAAGTACTAATCAGAAAGAATGTATGCACTCCTATGTTCATAGCAACACAATTTACAATAGCTAAGATCTGGAAACAGCCCAAGTGTCCATCAGTAGATGAGTGGATAGAAAAGCTGTGATACATTTATACCATGGAACACTATGCAACATTAAAAAAAGAAAAATCTCTTACCCTTTGAGACAGCATGGAGGGACCCAGAAAGTATCATGCTAAGTGAAATAAGTCAATCAAAGAAAGACAACTATCACATGATCTCATTCATGTGGAATCTAAGTAACAAAATAAACTTATGAATGGAGTGGATCCAGAGACATGAAAACCTGGTACAGAGTGTGGAATCTTAGAGGAAAGGTGGGTGGGGGTAGGGGGTTGTGAAGTGATCAACCAAAGACCTTGTATGCATTTATGCATAACCCATGGACACAGACAATAGGGTGCTGAAGGCCTGGGGCAGGGGTGCAAGGGTGCAGGGGTGGCTGGAGGGGGTTAATGAAGAAAAAGGGGTCATATGTAATACTTTAAACAATTAAGAATTATTTTTAAAAAAGAAAAATTTACACCTCAAAGGAATGGATGTACAAAGTGTTAACGAAAAAACAACAACATTGAAACCTGTAAAGAATTTTTTGTCAGTTTATTTGAGCCAAACTGTCAACACATGCCAGGAAGCAGAACCTCAATGAATTGAGATAATGCTCTGGAGAAATGGAGGGTTACATCTGTATTTATACATTGCAATAAAAGGAAAAGGACGTAGGTGAGTTACATGAAATTCATTGGTGATAGATTAAGGAGGTGGGATAAAGCAAAGTGGGGAAACCTCTGGGATAGGGTAAAAAGTTAAATGATGGACATGTGCTTCTTTTACAGAGATGGATACAGGATACTTTAACATAATTAACAGTTGACAATTAACTTGATAACAATAACAATGAGGGAATGTCCTGGTGCCATTTGTTGTGCCCTGAGGGGTACGAGGTAAAAAGGAAGTTACAAATTACCCAGACATCTCACAGATATGTTATCTTAGAGGCAAAAAGGCAAATGGCTCAATAAAGATCTAAGTTGATCTTTGTCAGGGAAAATATCTTAATGTCTTAATATTGAATACAAATGTATTTCAAAACTATAGTCACCTTTATGAGAAAAAAAATGATGCAAGGGCAAATAAGACTCACAGTATAATCATTGTTAATTTGTTTTACACTGAATGTCAAAAAATGCACAATTACATCCACTTTCTATTGTTAAAAAAAAAAATAGTGTGTTGTGGTATCTTATTGTCCTTTAAAGTTACATTTCCCAGATGACATAAGAAGTGGAGCACCTTTTCCTATGCTTATTTGCCAGCTGTATATGTTCTTTGGTGAGGTTCAGGTCTGTTAAGTCTTTTGGATTATTTTTTTAAATTTATCTTTATTGTTGAAAATATTACAGATGCCCCTTTTTTCACCCTTTACCTCCTCCACCCCCGTAAGACTTTCACCATGCTATTTATTGTCTATGTCCATGGGTTAGGTTTGTAAGTTCTTTGGTTAATCTCTTCCTGCCCCTCCCCACCCTTCCCTGTGAGGTTCGACAGTCTGTTGCATGTTTCCATGTCTCTGGATCTATTTTGTTCATTAGTTTATTTTGTTCATTAGATTCCACATAAGAGTGAGGTTTTCTGGTTTCTTTTTTAATTGGGTTTGTTTTCTTATTGTTGAATTTTAAGAGTTCTTTGTATATTTTGGATAACAGTCCTCTGTCAGATATTTGTGTCTTCTGCAAATATTTCTCCCAGGCTGTGATTGTCTTCTCATTCTCTTAACATTGTCTTTCACAAAGCAGAGAAGATTTTGATTTTAATGAATCCAGCTTATCAATTATTTAGTTCATGAATCATGCCTTTGGTGCAAGTCATTATCATACACAAGGTCATTTAGTTTTTTCTTCTATGTTATCTTCTAGGACCTGTGTGGCTCAGTGGTTGAGCATCTACCTATGAACCAGGAGGTCATAGTTAGATTTCTGGTCAGGGCACATGTCCTGCTTGAGGGCTCGATCCCCAGTAGGGGCATGCAGGAGGCAGCCCATCAATGATCCTGTGTCATCATTGATGTTTCTATCTCTCTCTTCCTCTTCCTTCTTCTCTGAAATCAATAAAAAAATATTTTAAAAAATAAAGAAAGTGACAAGTGGATCCTAAAATTTAAATGAAAATTCAACATACCCTACATAACCAAAATAATATTTTAAAAAGTTTTACAACCCATGCTTTCCAACTTTAAAACTTACTACAGAGATAGAGCAATCAAGACTAAGAGAAACTGAGACTGTGTGTTATTGACATAGGATAGATGTACAGATTAATGCAATTGATAATCTAGAAGTAAATCCATACATTATAAGTGAATTGATTTTCAACAATGATGCCAAGACAACTTAATAAGGGAAAAAATAAAATTGGACCCCTATCTCACACTAAAAACAAAATAATAGACCTAAATAAAAAAGCAGTTAAAATTATAAACACTTAAAAGAAAGAAAACATAGGTATAAATCTTTATGCCCTTGGATTAAGGAGTGGTTTCTTAGGTATGATATCAAAAGCACAAATGACAAAAAATAAGTAAATAAATAACTTGGACTACATAAAAATTCAAAACTTTTAAAGCTTTTGTGCTGAAAAGGATACCATCAAGAAAGTGAAAAGACAGACCACAGAATGAGATAAGATATTTGCAACACATATATCTGATAAGGAACTTGAATTCCGAATAGATAAATAACTCTTACACTTAAAAATAAAAAGATAATTAAAAAATTGACAAAGGATTTTAATAGACCTTTCTCCAAAGAAAATATAAAAATGGCTAATAAACACATGAAAAGGTACTAAACATCATTAGTTTTTGGGAAATGCCACTTCATACCCACTAGGATGGCTAAAATATAAAAGATAAACAATAAAAAGTATTGACAAGGGTACAGAGAAATTGCAACTCTCATGGTGGAATGTGAAATGGTGCAAGTGCTCTGGAAAAATGTTAAACATAGATTTACCATGTAACCCAGCAATTCCACTCCTAATTGTGTGTATGTGGTATATCTTATTGATACCTATCTCTCTATATAAATGATATCCTATATCTGTGGTTGGCAAACTGAAGCTCGTGAGCCACATGTGGGTCCTTGGCCCCTTGAGTGTGGCTCTTCCACAAAATACCACGGCTTGGGCAAGTCTATTTTGAAGAAGTGGCATTAGAAGAAATTTAAGTTTAAAAAATTTGGCTCTCAAAAGAAATTTCAATCATTGTACTGTTGATAGTTGGCTCTGTTGACTAATGATTTTGCCGACCACTGTCCTATATAATAAAGAGGTAATATGCAAACTGACAATCACACCCTCACAAGATGGCTGTCTACAACCAGGCCAGCAGGGGGGTTAGTGAGGGATGACCAAATGACTGAACAGCAGGCTGTGTGGGGCAACCAGGCTGGCAGGGGGGCCATGAGGGGCAACCAAGCCTGCAGGGGGAGCAGTTAGGGGTGACCAAGCAGGCAGGCAAGTGAGCAATTAAGAGCCAGTGGTCCAGGATTATGAAAAGGATGTCCGACTGCTGGTTTAGGCCTGATCCTGGAGAGATCCAAGGGGTTCTGGATTGGAGAGGGTGCAGGTTGAGCTGAAGGAACGCCCCCCCTCCCATGCACAAATTTTGTGCACTGGTCCTATAGTGTATAGCCTATCTAATAAAAGAGTAATATGCAAATTGACCGTACCTCCGCTACACCCACAAGCCATGCCCACCAGCCACGCCCACCAGCCAATCAGGAGGGAATATGCAAATAAATCCAACCAAGATGGCTGCGGCCACAGAGAACAGGAGGGAGGCTTGGGTTTCCCCTGCAATGGAAGAAGCCAAGCTTTCTGCCTACCCTTGCCGGCACAGGCCTCCACTCAATGCTACAAAGTTTCAATTATAGAAGATAAATAAATCCCAATAAAAATGGCTGCTGCCACAGAGCGAGCAGAAGGCTAGCTCCGCTCCAGGCTACAAAGTTTCAATTGTAGAAGATAAATAAATCCCAGATATCAGAGCCTCTGCTTGGGTCTCCAGGGGGCGTGGCCAGCCTGCAAACCACCACAGGCCCCTATCCCAAGCTGCCCCATGCCCCAAGGGAACCCCCACCCTGATCCGGGACACCTTTCAGGGCAAACCAGCTGGCCCCCATTTGTGCACTAGACCTCTAGCCTATCTAATGAAAGAGTAATATGCAGATTGACCATCATTCCAACACACAAGATGGCTGCCCCCATGTGGTCAAAGATCCTGCCCCCATGTGGACACAAGATGGCCACCACAAGATGGCCAGCAGAGGAGGGCAGTTGGGAGGGACCAGGCCTGCAAGGGAAGGCAGTTGTGGGTGATCAGGCCAGCAGGGGAGGGCAGTTAGGGGCAAATAGGCTGGCAGGGGAGCAGTTAGGCATCAATCAGGCTGGCAGGGGAGTGGTTAGGGTTTGATCAGGCTGGCAGGCAGAAGCGGGTAGGGGCAATCACGAAGGCAGGCAGGTGAGCAGTTGGGAGCCAGTAGTCCTGGATTGTGAGAGGGAGGTCCAACTGTCCCACTGGGATTGGGCCTAAATGGGCAGTCGGACATCCTAGTAAATATATATATTGTTGAATCTATGATATTGACACTTAATTAGTGGTTGCCTAGGCCTGGGGTAAGGTGGGGATGAGGAGTGACTACTAATGGGTGTAGGTTTTCTTTTTGGGGTGATGAAAATATCCTAAAATTAGATTGTAATAATGCTTACACAAACATATATATTGACTAAAAAGAATTGAATTATACTCTTAAGTGGGTGAATTTAAAAACATGATATGTGAATTATTCTTCAATAAAACCGCTAAAAATTAAAAATTAAAATTAATATTCAGAAGTAATATACCTTCTGGGTGTGTCATATCCTCAAGTGGTACAGTGACTATATGTCCCATTATTAATAACACTATCTTCAATCACTTGAATAAAGCAATGTCTTACTGGGTTTCTTCCCTGTAAAGTTACTGTTTTCCCCTTTGCAATTAATACAGTGTGGGGTAAATGTAGGTTTACAGTTGTGAGTACAGGAAACAGAGTTTATTCTTGTATTATAATTTATTAATTACTAGGGGCCCAGTGTATGAATTCTTGCACAGGTGGGGTCCAGCCAGCCTGGCTCCAATCAGGGTGGATAGGGGCGGGCCTGTCGAGAGGAGGAGACAGTGGAAAGTTGGCCGGCCTGCCTGCCCTGATTGGGGCCTGATAAGAGCCAGGTTGGCTAGGGAAAGGGGCCGAGGGAGGTTGGCCAGCGGGCCCCAACCACAATAGGAGTGGGGGGGTTGATTGGAGGTGGAGCTGACTGGGAGGAGGGGCTGCAGGAGCAGGGTAGGGTGGGCTCATCGGGGGGCGGGGTCAGCCAGGGGGAGGAGCCATGGGAGATTGGCCAGCCGAGCCCACCCCGCCCCCCCATCTGGCCAGTTCACTGGCCACAGTGGGTGTCATAGCAACCAGTCGTTATGGTGTTCTGGTCGCTGGCTTTTTATATATAGATTGTATCGTTTTCCACATGAACAACTGTAAACGTACTTTTACCCCACCCTATAAGTATACTGAGAATACATAAATATTTTTTTTATAAAAAAAATTCATTAATTTTAGCATCCATTGCTGATGTTTGCCTAAAAACCAATCATTGTGGTGGGGTTTGATAAATGTTGATTTCCTATTTCCATCATTCCTTCTACTTTTAGTAGTTGAAATTCTGCTGTAAGATAAAGTTGTCCTTTCTTCCTCCCCCACCTCATTATTTATCTGATTATTTATTTATATCATTATGAACTCATAAATTCTTATTTTATTCTATGAATTATAATGCATAAACATATATAATGCACATATACTCATATAACTCACTATTTTTTCCTACTCACTGGCTCATCAAATATTTAAGGAGCTTTTACTCTTCCAGATTCTTAGACTTCAGTGTTGAAGAAGATGTCTTGGCCAGGAGAATGCTCTTATTTGCTGAGTATATGTAGGCATTATTCTTGAGTGTTCTCTTTTGTCTGTGTCCATTGAGCACCCTTGCTTTTGCCAACACATTCAGTTGCCTTTGTTTCTAGGTCTCTCGGCCTTTGGCCTGGAGGACCTTGAGGGCAGCAGCCCATGTGATCACCGTACTGGCCCCTGGAAGATGCTCAGCTCTGATTTGTGGCTTGATGAACAAGTGAGGGAAAGAATGAAGGAGTGAACAAACACTGTTAAATGATGCATGTCATAATATAAGAATATTGCTTAAGAAACTCAGTGTTTAATCTTGCATGCCCTGCAGTGGTTGTCAACTGTATACTAGTTTTCTGTTTGGATTGGATATAAGAGAAAGAGGGAAGAATCAAGTACACTTCCAAAGTTTCTGGTGATGGGCCCATAAGTGGAAGGTGGTACACACACTTAACCTGGGGACCTGCCAAGAGAAGATCTGTGAGTGCAGCTGTGCTGAGTTGAGGAATCTCCTTCACTCAAATGGGGAGTCCAGGACACAGCTGGGGATCTGTGCTGGAATTCCCAGGGGAGGGCTGGCTGGGGGTGACAATGCTTTGGGAAGCGTGGGCCTGCTCTGGAAGGATCAAGCCATGGGAAGATGAGCTTGAGCAGAAAGAAGAAGAAAGAGGATGGAGAAGAGAATATTTGACAGATGCCAGTGGAGCCTGAGAAAGAGCAGCTTGAGGAAGGAGAGAACAGTCAACAGAACCAAGAACAACAGCAAAATCCACTAAGAGAGACTGAAGCAAGACAGAACTTAGACATTGCAGAGAAGTGGTGGCAGCAGGAGTCATATTTCAGATACTTGAATTGTAGATGGAATATGCGGAAATGAAAGCTTTAAGTGTAGCATATTCTCTTAGGTAATTTGAATGTCAATAGGACAGAGACCTGGTGATACTTCTTGGAAGTTTAGGGTCAACTGACAATTTCTTTTAAAACCATGGAGGGTCTCAAGTATGTTTATATATCAGAAAAATAAGGGCCAGCAGAAAGGATGTGATTTGATAAAAGAAGATATTCTCATTAACAGGAGCCCACAGATGTGGGAGGAGAGAGAATTGGGAGCCTAGTTGGAAGGCAGAACAGTGGCCAAGGAGGACCCCAATTCCCCTGAGCCCAGAGGGAGGAGCCCAGGATGGATGAGATGTGGCTTGAAGATGAGCCTGAAGACCTTCATGTTTTCTTTGAGACACCAGGTGATATCACCTGCTGGGAGATGGAGGAGTGGTGGGCTGGAGGAACTGGATTGGTTCTGGGAGGAGTGATGAGGAGCTGTTCAGAAGGAAGAGAACTGATGAGCAGCCAAATACAGAGGCTATGAAGGCAGTGCAATCTTGTGGGCATTTCTCCTGCAGCACTTGTGACCCTCAGGTGGGAAGAGAAAAGGCAGACTGGATGGGTGGAATGCCCCAGATGGGTGAATGAAAGGAAAAGGAGTAAGGAAGTTGAGGTGAGAGAATAGCTGAAGCGATGAGCCCTAGTCTAAGGAGGAACCCAGCACCGCAGATCTTGCTAAGAAAACAGGCCCAAGGAAGGAAGGAAGGAAGGGAGAGAACTGGAAAATAGGCTTTGTGGCCAGTGAGTGGGATGCTGCAGTGTGGTGTCCTGGGGAGCAGTTCTGGGATGACAAGGTCAGTGTGTGGCTGTGGGTGGGAGTGGCAGAATTTGCAGAGCCAATAGGGGTGTAGAAGTGAAGCAGGACATTCCAGGACACTAGAGGGAGACCCACCTTAGAGACCAGCCAAAATTGTGTCCAGTTGTCAGAAGACATATCTGCCCTTGGGCATGGGGGCCAGTGAGAGGGGAGACAGAGTGGGCAGGGACTGACACAAAAGGATGGAGGAGAGAGAGCAGAAAGCCTGTGGAGACAGGGAGTAGTGACCAACCTTGCTGCTTCAGTGGGGACAACACTTCCTAAAAGAAGCAATTCTGCTGTACCCTGTGGTTTAGAGCCTTGCTTCTGGGATGTGAGCTCTGCACACATCTCAGATAAAGGAAAAGTTCTGCTGGAGCCCTAGAGGTATTAAATGTGAAGAGGTATTAAAAGTGAAATAAGTCAGTCAGAGAAAGATAAATATCACTCATTTGTGAAATATAATGAACAACATAAACTCATGAAGAAAAATAGATTCAGAGATAGAGAAGCATCGATCAGATGCTCAAACCTCAGAGGGAAGGTAGGGGAGGGTGGGGGTAAGGGGGAGAGATCAACCAAAGGACTTGTATGCATGCATATAAGCATAATCAATGGACAGAGACAGCAGAGGGGTGAGGGCATGTATGGGAGTGGGGTAGGGGGGCAATGAGGGATACGGACACATATGTAATACCTTAATCAATTAAAAAAATTAAAAAACAAAATAAAACTCTGCACAAATACTCCAGGCTTATAGCTTCTTCTTATTTTTTAATTTCTCACCCAAGGATATTTTTTCCATTGATTTTTTTCTCTCTATTTATTTATGGAGGGAGGCCTGAGGTTTGCTTTGACTACATGGCAGTTAAACTTCTTTTTCTGTCCTGTTCTACTGGCTTCAGTTCCCTTCAGTGCCAACCTGAGAGCACTCCTCTGTAAACTTCCCACATGCAAGTCTCCATCTCAGAGTTTGCTTCTTTGTACAGTTGCCAGATTTAGCAAATAAAACTATAAGACTTCCAGTTAAATTTGAATTTCAGAAAAACACCAAATATATTTTAGTATAAGTATGTCCTATGCAACATTTGAATGTTCGTGGCCCTTGTAAGTTGTGGAAGAAAAACCCAGTGGTTTCTATGATTATAAAAGAGCTCAGAGGTTATTGAAGGCACAACAACGAGGGCACTTTAAGGTCACTGAGACACTCTATCTGGAGAAGAGATGGGGGACAGGTATTATTGGTGCAGCTGAAGGATTCTCAGGGGTGGAACTGAAACTGAGCAGCTCTGCCTACTTGGAGGTAACCATCTCAGGTGAGGCTGCCTGCAGAGCAGCCAGAACCAAACTAAGCCATAAGAGCCCAGGACATGTGCCACCAAGACAGTCACTGGGGGAAACTGCCTTCTTCCTCCAGGCAGTAGGGGAGCCAGCTCTTATTGGAGGGGAGGGGTTTTAGAGCCAAATTACACCGAGTTCTACACTCAAAAAGCAGTGATATAAGTCAGTTTAAGAATGAAGACATTTTGCTGAAACCGGTTTGGCTCAGTGGGTGGAGCGTCGGCCTGCGGACTGAAGGGTCCCAGGTTTGATTCTGGTCAAGGGCATGTACCTTTGTTGTGGGCACATCCCCAGTGGGGGGTGTGCAGGAGGCAGCTGATCGATGTTTCTAGCTCTCTATCCCTCTTCCTTCCTCTCTGTAAAAAATCAATAAAATATATTTAAAAAAAAAAGAATGAAGACATTTTAATGATGAAAACTGAGTTTTAAATGCCAAAGTTACACTATTTTTAGTAACCAAAAATGATGGAAACTTATGGAATCTGTTCAAAATGGTGCAATGAAGGGCCCTTAGTAAAAAATGAGGTTTCAATACAAAACTTATTAAGGGGTGTTGCAGAAGACCAAAGAAAACCCAAGATGCTTCTAAGAAAAAGGAGGGACACTGTTTAATATACCGGTGGACTCAGGGAATAGCCTTCCAAATCTGAGTGAAGAAACACGCATGGAGCTTTCCTTTATATCTCCCTCCCTGTGGTCTTTGTCCCAAAAACCTGGATTATGCTTCTGGTCCTTTTCACAGGCCTTGCAAGAAGGCCCCTAGGTGTTGGGCATCTCCAGGCCATATCTGATGATCTGGCCTGGCACCAGCGTTAATAACCCTTCCTCAGAGGCAGTGCACTGTTCACAGTAACAGGTTCTTCAAGACCAGTATCTGGGAAGGAGAGAGGGACTTAATTATAGGTTATCAGGAATGTACACTGAGCTTGCTGGATTGGATTCAGGTCACTAGCCCCAAATATCAGGGTTACATTGGAATTAGCCCTTTTTAGCCTTCTCAGGAGCAGTTATTAGAAGGAATAAATCAATTTCAATGTTTATATACAATGAGTTATACCCCAAATAAATTAGTTATAATTTTTATTATTGCACCAAAGGGCTCTTAAGCCTAATAAACAAAGCTTTATAATATCCTGAGCAAAGATGTCTGTTTAACTCTTACTGGAGAAAGAGGAAAAAAGGTTGTAGCTTGGGAAAGGACCATGGGTCCTACTCCTCATCCGACACGCCTGATCTTCTGGGGCTCTTGGACTCTCCCCACTGCACTCATTCTGGGCGGGCCTTTTGTACCAGAAGTATATTTAGATCTTTTTAAAGAGTTTTCCTCAATCTGTTACAGAAAACTGGAATAATCAACCAATGCAGGAGAGTTTGGAGTCACACTTTATTCACCGTGGTGGGCTTAGAGAAAATGAATTCAAATTCTAAGCAAAGCTACAAGCAGGACTTCCCTTTTTATTAAGGAGCCAGCCCTCTGTGCAATTAGTGGTTATCTCACTGCTGTCTTTGAAAACAAACACAGTTCTAAAAATTATGGGCACATCTAGTCTCTGGCCTACAAGGTCAGACAGCTAAGTTTATGGTCCTCATTATTCAAGCAGGCTAACGCAGGCTAGAAAGCAAAGTTATATTTTTTAGAATAAGAGGCCATCTAGGAAAAACAGCAGAAAATTCCAAACAGCAGTTTTTACAAAATAGGGGTTTGCCTTCTCAAATCTATTGCTTCTTCAGGCTCTTCTCTCCCCCCCCGCCCCAACTCTACAATTCATAGTGGTGTGGTGTAGCCAGTGGGGCTCTTTTGGAGGACAGTGAGGGCTGCTTGGTTCATGCCCTTGTTTACTGGTGTTGATCCTCCTGACCCCTTGGCAGCACCTGAAGCAGATGCTTAACTCCTCTCCTAAAGCCCCTCTTCCCCTGGAGTATAAATTATCTCCCACCACTGACTACTCTCAGTATCTGTTCATAGATAACTCTACCTCCTCTTTCTGCCTTGGGGATTTCCTCAAGTTCCATTTTCAATTTCTCAACATCCTTGCCAATACATTTGTTATTTTGTCTGACCTTTTTCTTTTAGTCATTCTAGTGGGTATGAATTAGTAATTCATTGTGGTTTTGATTTGGATTTTCTAATGGTGAATGTTTATCATCTTTAGATCATAATAGGCATTTGTATATCTCCTTTGAAGAAAGGTCTACTCAAAAAATTTCTCCATTTTTCACTAAAATGTTTTTATTTTTGAATTGTAAGAGTTATATAGACATTCAAGATACATATTTCTTACCAGATATATTATTTGCAAAAATGTGACCTTTGTGACTGGCTTCTTCCACTTAGCTTTTGAATGCTTTTGAGATTCATCCATGTTGTTTTGTATATAGTAGTTGTTCCTTTTTATTGATGAGCAATACTCCATTATAGGGAAGTAACTGGTCCACTTATCCACTCACTACCTGATAGATGATTGGGTTGCTTCTAGTTCTTAGCTATTTTTTTAAATGCTGCTACAAATGTTAGTGTACAAATCTTTCTGTGGCTATATGTTCTTATTCCTTATAACAACCCTGTCTGGAAAGGGAATTCAAGGAAATGTAGCTCAGAGAAGTGGCTCACCACAAAGCCATATTTGTGGCTACAGATTGAAAAGTCCCAATTAAAGTCTCTAATTGGCTCAGCTCAGGTCACATGACCACTCCTAAGACCCATCTCTGCTGCCAGAGGAAAGGGTAGTTTGATTGGGCTTGAAAATCATGGCTATCTCTCTTTTTTAAAAATTATATTTTATTGATTTTTACAGAGGAAGGGAGAGGGATAGAAAGTTAGAAACATTGATGAGAGAAAAACATCTATCAGCTGCCCCCTGCACGCCCCCTATTGGGGATCAAGCCCATAACCAAGGTACATGCCCTTGACCAGAATCGAACTGGAGACCCTTCTTCAGTCCACTGGCAGACACTCTATCCACTGAGCCAAACCGGTTAGGGCATAACTATCTCTTGACAAAGAGAATAGGAAACTGTGAAGAATAGCCCCACAGCATCACATGATTGGGGAGAAGAAGGAACAGGGGTCCAAAGGACGTGGGGGTGCTGAAAAAACAACACAACCCATATCTACATCTTGAGCATTGTGCCTAGCACTTACGAGGCATTCAATAGGTGCAGCTAAAAACGTAAGTTTGGCTCAGAAGATAAAGCATCAGCCTGCGGACCAAAGCGTTCCAGGTTCCATTCTAGTCAAGGGCAGGTACCTTGGTTGCTGGCTCCTCCCAGAGCTGGGCTGTGCAGGAGGCAACCAATTGATGTGCTTCTCTCACATCAATATTTTTCTCTGTCTTTCCCTCTCTCTTCCATTCTCTCTAAAAATCAATGGAAAAATATTCTCTGGTGAGGATTAAAAAACAAAACAAAAACAAAACAACCCATGAATGTGAAATGCACAGGTTACATTAATTGTACCCCCTGTCCAAAGGTTAATTTAATTCTTCCCCCGTCCAATCATTGCCTTTGACTGGGCCTGGCTTAAACCCAAGAGAAGGGCAAGCCTGTCAGTTCCTGTAACGCAGGTCCGGGTTCTTGCACATCAGGATTGGACTCTCAGCATGTTAGTGCTTTCCCAATTTTCTGAAGCAGTTGTTATTTCCACAACTGCTCTGATGCTTATTCACACTTGGTTTCCTCTTAAAATCTCTGGCAAACACCATCTGGCTTCAGGGAGGAGACTGATGGTGGGTCCTGCATTGTTCTATTGCCTTCTCCTCAGTGGACTTTAACCTCTCCATAGAGCGCCCAAGGAGAGGGCCTCTGAGTCTGTGGGTCCCACTAAGTCAAAGCATCAAGTTTGTGCCAGTGGCATCATCCTGATGCTAAATGTAAGCCAGCAGAAATGGTGCTTATAACTGCCTCTCTCAGGGACTCATCAAAATTTCATGATCCTTTTCACCAGAGCAGTTCCAGCAGGAAGAGGAGCTATCACAGCATAATCATCCCAGTTGTATCCCCTATGATGCTGTAAACTCCCTGCAGGAGAAGCATTGTCTTCCTGGGTGCATGTGTCCCAGGGCTGATGAATAATCAGTGAAGGAGGGAATGAATGAAGGAGATCAGGGGGGCTGGTCTTCCTTCCTCTTAAGCAGAGTCAATAACTGAGCTGAAATTAGAGACTGTAACACAAGGCAGGGCTGGTGAAGCCAGCAGTATGACTCACCAGGTGTTACACTCACCTAGAAAGCCCGTCTTTTTTGTTGTTGCACTCATTAGAGTTGTAATTACATATAACACATCCCTTTTGTTCTACCGGCCTCTCCTCTGAGACTGTAAGTTCCATATGAATGGGGGACTGGTCCTGTTTCCTCACCTGGCACTCAACAGACACTCAATAAATGTGTTGAATAAATTAATGTTTTCTTTTGTCATCTGGTAAACATTTGATTGAAAGTGTCAGCTTTCTAGGAAGACAAATGATCGTCTGCTATAATTTCAGATTTCCCCGTCTTTAAATAGATAGTGTTTATTGAGTTCTTGCTATGTGCCGGGCATTGTTCTCCACCCTGACTTGTATATTTTAAAAACCCTCACAGCATCTCTCTGAGATAGGCTGTGATAATGCTCATTTCTTTCTTTCTTTTTTTTTTTGATAATGCTCATTTCTTGCTGAGGAAACAAACTGTAGTGAGCTTAAGTACTTGCCTGAGATCATGCCCTTGATAAGTGATTGAACCACCTGATAATGAAAGGGATTGGCCCCACCCTTTGTGTCTAGAGTACAACAAAATAGTAAATTGACTACCTGCAAGGCTTTGGAGGGCAGGACAGAGCCCAGACTTGAGTTGACTCTTCTTAAAATTTACCACCTGGATATTTTATTTCCTATATAAACTACTCAGCAACATTCATGAAGTACCCTCTTCAAAAATGTTTTCTGATATATCATATACTTGCCAGATAACCCAGCAATCTCACTCTTAGGTATTTACCCAAAATTATTAAAAACATGTTTTCACAATGACTTATAAGCAAAGGTTCATAGCAGCTTTATTCTTAATAGCTAAAAACTGGAACCAACCTAAATATCCTTCTACTGGTGAATGGATGTGCAAACTGCAGTACATCCATAAAGGGGAATACTACTCAGCAGTAAGAAGGAACAGAGTGCTGGGACCCACAGCCACGTGGATGAATCACAAAGGTATTATGCTATGAAATAAACCCGACATAGACTATCTACAGCATATGATTCTATTTATCTGACATTCGAGAAAAGATAAAACTATAAAGACAAAAAGCAGATCAGTGGTTTCGTGGGATGGTTGTGTAGAGGGGAACAGTTCACTGCTAGGGGACACAGAACTTTGGGAGGGGGGAGAATCAAAACTTGATTGTGGTAATGACAAAATTGTATTTGTATTTGTCATACAACTGTCCACTAAAGAGAATTAAATTTATTGTATGTAAATTATACTAGAGTAAATCTGTTTTTTAAAAAAGTAACATTTTTCCCTTTTATTCCAATGTAATAAAAACTGTATTTTTTTCTTATCCTTTTCCTTTTTAATTCAATCAATAGCATCATTCTTAAAATATGTCTAATTTTTAAATAAGAGCAGGAAAACCCTTACTGGAAAAGTGGGTACTAAACACATCCCACTGGACAAGCTGAGCAAAGAGGTCCTTAATTCCACAACAGCTGGAACAGCATCTGCAGCCCAGGGGTCAGGTGTGACTTGGGGATGCATTTAATCCAGGGGTGTGTTTGTGTGGCTTTTTGTTAATCAGATTCCTTGTGACTCTGCATTGACCTTTGCTCTCCTTTTAGTGGAATCTAAAACTTTCAGGGAAAATCCGTTTACTTTTAGTGAGTGTTACAGGGTGCAAGCTAAATTGTAGTCAACAGGATTCAGATGTGCCCCTCCCCCCCAAAAAAAAATAATAGAGGGAATGCAAGGACGTTGGGTCAATGTTAGGAGCTAAGCAACCCAACAGAAAGCTTTCTGTCCCTGCTGAGCCCTAGCCCTGGACCTCAGCCTCCCCTCCCAGGGACTGGTGCCATGGCCCTGGACAACAGAGGCAGCAATACAAATAAATAGAAGAGCTGTTTAATTAAAAAAACTCTGTAAGACATGGTGAGCTCTGGATGCAGTTTCTGTGACCCCTGGAACAGAGGAGGCCACATGCTAAAGACAAAATTGCCCCGAGGCTAGTCTCTGGAGCAAGACAGGGACAGGGCAGCAGAGGGTCAGCCAGGGCAGCCTCCAGCTGGAGGGTGATGTCAGACCTCAGCAACATCAGCAGCTTCAAAGTCTCCAAGACTGAAGCTGCAATGGGGCAGTGAGGTTGCAAATCTGTAGGAGCCCCTAGGACTGATGATTAGCTGGGGTCAGTGGGGACTGAGGCAGGCTGGGGTTCCTGCAAAGAGGGTAGGTCTAGCATTAAAGAAAACATTGAAAAAAAAAAAAGGAAAATTGTTTTCTTACTATGATAATCACTCTCCCTATCTCTCCCTGTGTCCTCCAGCCAGCATGTGGCTGGGGATAGCACAGGCCATGGATATTATTTTTAAGTAACTGGATTCTATGCTGTGTAACATGGTTGTGCAACCACATTCCTCTCCTCATTTTCTAATATTCCCACCTACGTGATATATAAATCTCCTTTTAAGTCCCACCTCTGCATACGTTTCTAGGAATCCTGTTACATAGCAACTGAATTAGTATTTAGGCCAGCTTAATTAATAAATTGTGGATATCTGCAATCCTTCCAAGCAATTATCGTGTTTCTTCCACTCCTACATGGAATTCAGCCTGTTAGCACAAAAAGTGGAAAGTACACCTAATGATTGTTTGCCTTTCAAAAAAAGTTCTTTAAAACACAACTTGTTTTGATTAAGATGTTTTCATCATTTCTTTTCCTAAATTATGTTTGCTCTGATTGCTATGAGAGACGCCCTGGATTTAGCACAAGAGAAAGGTTTAATCTTTGTTAAATGATTGTTAATTTCTCCCAGAGCCTTACTTTTGCAATCTTTAAATTAAGATAATAATATTACTCTTATAGGATCAAGCTGAGGAGTAGAGACACTATCCTTAAAACATGCAGTGTATGGCAGCTATAAAAGATATTTAGCATAGCCATATCACACAAATACTGGGAAGGAAGAGAGAGACTATCTTTTAATCCCAGATCTGCAACTAAATTGCTGATTGACCTTCAGAAAATTTTGTAACTTCTCTTATCTTTTTGTGCCCACCAAATTTTCTCAAACATTAAATGAGGTGGTATAGATAAAAACAGGTTTTAAAAAAAGGCATTGCTGTTCAGTTTATATAGCTCTGAGATCAGGGTACTTCCTTCAGAGTTAACCAAACTTTTCCTGCCCTAAGAACTAACCCCACTTAGCTATGGAATCGATGCATGCTTGCTGTACAAGCTCATCTTATATAGTTCATGCATAGTTAATCTGTACCTTCATTTCAACTCAGCTAGAGTTCAGCAGGAGCATTCTAAGTCCTTTGGGGTCTCATAGCACTTCTGAGAAAAAGAAACATGCCTGTGTCCATAAATAAACACCATCCTACTTGTTTTTTCCTAGGAATTACTGTCCAAGTTCTCTTTTCTGCACCTCAATCTGTCTAGAACAGTGCAATATTTATTTATTCATTTGCTCATCCATGCTCATTGGAGGCGGTTTTCCCTCTCCTCAACTTTTGGAACTGTCATCCTTTGTAGATCATTTCTATTAAGCATTAGGTGAATGGTTGAGCATCACTTGGGAACTGCTCTGGAATATTGCAAAACATAAAGCAGTCAGGGCAAACAGCTGCAAAACTTGGCGATATACTGAGGTTTCAATGAGCTCTGGGCCAAACCCTTGATGGGTTTTGAGGTCCTCAGAGAATGCTTTGTAGGAAAGATTTATTTGGGGAAAGGGTGAGAAATGTCACTTTGCAATTCAGGTACGAGTTAGAGCCAGTCAGCATTTACAAGCATGAGTCTTTGTCTAAATGTAGCCTTCATGGTGTGGTCTAAACTGCCCTCATCCTGATGCCAGCAAGCGCTCATGGTGGCTTTGAAAGAAGCTTAAATCCCAGGGCCATACTTTGAGGGTCTTTCAGGCAGCCCCCTGGGCCAGCCCCTGGATCTCCAGGTTCCAATGACTGCCCTGTCCTTTCCACCACCTCTTCTCTCAGTGATCTAGCAGGGCTTTCATCCCAGTGTACACAGTTCCCTCCCTCCAAAGTAATCCAACGCTCCGGCCTCCAGTTGGCACTTCCTTGGAGACCCCCTAGCCTGCTCGAGAAGGCACTGACTGGCAATGTGAGCTTGTCTTTCAGCCAACAGTCATTATGGACTTGGGTGTGTGGGGGGCGCGGGTACAGTGTTTGGACAAGTTCAAGCCTTGGACTGACAAGAGGGCACAGTCCTTTCGTGGCCACGTGCAAGTCCCAGCTTGGAAGGCAGAGCCCTTCCAGCACAATTATAGCCAACAACTGTAGTTGTAAGCTTGAACCTATGGTCTGAACACGTGGCCCCACATGCCTAAATGATATAGGCTGCAAGTAAACAAAGCTTGATCAGGTGCATATAATTGAGTAGGCACCAGAATGCTGTAAACATCTTGACCACAACCTTACTTTGCCTCGTGGCATCGGCAATAAAATAAAGACATGGCTTGTAGTCCATGGCGCTGCTGGGTCCCCATCAGGGAAGCAGCGTCCCACCGAGTCCCAGCTTTCCTTCTCTTGTCTATCTTTTCTAATCCTTTCATTGCCCCCACTCAGGTTCACTGTTGGCCTTGCTGGCGTGGCACATAAGTGCCCTGGGGCTGAGTATGCCATGGTTGTGCCGGTGTGCCATAGGTGTGCTTCCTAGTCATGCTGACAAGAAGTAAGATTTTTAAATTGATTGTTTAAGGGATTTTTATTTGGTGTTAATTTGTATGAGGTTTTTATAAAATTTGGATATTAACCCCTAATTGGATGTATCATTGGTAAATATCTTCTTCCATTCAGTAGGTTATCTTTTCATTTTGTTGGTGGTTTCCTTTAAGTGCAAAATCTTTTTAGTTTTATGTAGTGTCATTTGTTTATTTTCTTTTGTTTCCTTTGTCCAAGGAGATATATCAGAAAATATACTACTAAGAGCAATGTCATGTTACTTCCCACTTCCCAGAATGCCTACCATCAATAAATCCACAAATGACAAGTGTTGGTAAGGATGTGAAGAAAAGGAACCCTTGTGCACTACTGGTGGGAATGCAGACAGGTGCAGCCACTGTGGAAAACAGTATGGAGTTTCCTCAAAATGTTTATCTGCTTTATAGCCCAGTGATTATACTTCTGTGTATATTTCCAAAGAAACTGAAAACACTAATTCAAAAGAATATGCTCATTGGAGCATTATTTACAATAGTCAAGCTATGGAACCCAAGTGCCCATCAATAGACGAATGAATTAAAAAGCTGTGAGAGATATATAAATATAAATATATATATACACACACACAATGGAATATTACTCAGCTTTAAAATAATGAATGAAATCTTATAATTTGCAACAGCATGGATGAACCTCGAGGGCATTATACTCAGTAAAATAGGTCAGTCAAAGAAAGACAAGTACCATATGATTTCACTTACATGTGGAATCTAAAGAGCAAAATAAACAAACAAAATTGAAACAGAGTCAAAGAGACAGAGAGAAAACTGGTGGTTACCAGAGTGGACAAGGGGTTGGGGCAATGGGTGAAAAATGTGAAGGGATTAGGAAGCACAAATTGGTAGTTACAAAATAGTCACAGGGAAGTAAGTAAAGCTTAGGGAATATAGTCAATAGCATTGTGATAGCCATATCTGGGGCCAGTTGGGATACTGGGTATATTGATGGGAACATTATGTAAAATATATGATTGACCACTAAGCTATACATCTGACCAATACAAAATACCTTTTTTTAAAACAAAAATATGACTTTCTTGTCAACTCTGGACCTTGAGGTGCTGGATTCTCTTTTGTCATTATTAACAAAACATTACCTCAAGTTGAGTATTTACTTCAGAGCCAAGGGCAGTTTCCTATACCTCATGAAATTCAGTGTGCATTAAAGGGCTAGTATTCTGCCAGCATGGCAGAGCCACATATGGCTTTCATGGGCCTTGGGCACTTTTGCTCTCATGAGCTCCCATTTCCATAAAAGATAAACAGCAATAAAAACAAACAAATAAATAAAAATTTTGAATACTGTACTGGTATAAGACAAGTATTATTCAGTCTGAGTTCATTATTACTATATTTATTTTTTATTATTTAAGAAAATAAAAACATTATCAGGGCCCCTAAAATGATCTTGGATCCCAGGTACTCCTCCTACTGTGCCCAATGAAAAAGTCAGCATTATATCGAGGCTCCTCGAGGCTGCCAGTGGGTCTCAATGTCTTTTCAACTGGGTCTGAGCCCAAAAGATTTCACTACCTGCACTGTGGCATGGAGCTGCTTTCCACTGTTTATTTCTCTCTCTCTCCTCCTGATACACAAATCAGAATTATCCCATGGGAATCACGTCTTATTTATCTTTGAATCCCACCCTCACTCCCACCTTCTCTAGATATTCAACAAATTTTTTTATAATTAAATTGAAGGTCGAAGATAAAATTTCACAGCCACACATGAAGATGGAAGCTTAAGACACTAATTAGCTGTCATGTGTGCACTGTGCTGTGGGATAATCCGAGACAAATGATGACACCGGTACCCTCAATGGTTCACAGCAGAATGGTGCAGGCAGAAAAAAAAATGTCCTCTGATCAAGCTGTGGAGCATCCTGGTTAGGGTGCCATCACAGACTTGGAGGCCATTAGCCTGATTTTGCTTGCCAGCCTCCCTGCCTATAAGCTCCAAGACCTTGGAAAAGTTCTTTAAACTTTGGAAGGTTTTCTCACTTTTGACTTGAGATCACAATAATAATAGCAACCTCATTAAAAGAGATAATACCTTTGAAGATATTAGTACATCACATAGCCTGAGATGTAGGGAGTGTTCAATATGTTAGCTCTTCTTAGTAGCAGTGTTTAATTATCACCTATATCTTAGTGGTTCCATCCCTAGCTCCAGAAATTTCTGCCAACCATCTCAAAAATTGCATGTTCAATACTGAACTTCTTTTCTTACATTGATGTGTGTCAGGGTCTCTTTTCCCCCTCTGTCTATAAGCTCTCTGAGGGCAGCCCTGTCTGTGCCTTCCATCTTTGTTGTCCCAGGACATAGAAAATCACCTCTTTGTGGGGTGGGAAATAGGTACACAGTGATGTTTCAAATGGGTACGCAGTGATATTTCCAAGCGAGTGTCACTTGGAGATGTGTAGTGGTTGATTGACCCAGAGAAGTGTGGTAGAGTTGGGATTCATGGGGGATCTGATTAGTGCCAATGTTTGTGGCATTGAGGCTTTTTCACCAAGCTATATCATATCTACCTCTTTGCTGCCTCATGCTGGGCTGAGACTTACCATTGGAGAGAGAGGGATGGAGTTGGGGGAGCAGAAATAAACCTGGAGGCAAACTTTTTGCAAAGCACATTGGAACCATACAGAACCAGTATATGAAACCAATAATTAAATGTCTATTCTTAAAGTGAACTTAGGACTTTTTACATGTAGGAATAAAAGCTAAGAACACTTTGCTATGGTAGAATAATATTTTGGAGATTTTAATAGAGATATTGACTGATTAAAAAAATCTCTCTTCCTTATCTCCCCTCATTCTGGTGGATGGCACAACCAAGATGTAGAAGGCACCTTTCTGTGCTAACCAGAAGGGTGTTGTTCTGGGTTCCTGTGGCAACTTAAAGGGATTTTCACAATGCCTGGAGCCATTAATGTCCTGCATATGAAGGAGGAAGATAATGTTCTCAAATTTCTTGCAGCAGGAACCCACTTAGGTAGCAACCATCTTAACTTCCAAATGGAACAGTATATCTACAAAAGGGAAAGAGATGGCATCTGCATCATAAACCTAAAGAGAACTTGAAGAAGCTTCTGCTGCAGCTCATGGCATTGCTGCAATTGAAAACTTGGCTGATGTACTAACCAGTGAGCTGTGCTGAAGCTTGCTGCTGCCACTGGAGCCATTCTTATTGCTGGTCACTTTGAACCTTCACTAACCAAATCCAGGCAGCCTTTCCAGAGCTGTGACTTCATCTTCACCACCATCTTCTTCATTTTTTGGGGGGTAAAAATATAGTTGTATACAATATTATATTAGTTTTAGGTGTGCAACGTAGTGATTCCACATTTATATACCTTTGGAAATAATCACCATGATAAGTCTAGTAACCATCTGCCACCATACAAAGATACTACAATATTATTAACTGTATTTCCTACACTGTACATTGCATTCCTGTGACTTATTTTAGAATTGGAAGTTTGTACTTCTTAATCCCTTTCATCTGTTTCACCCATCTACCCACTTCTCACCCCTCTGGCCACCATCAGTTTGTTCTCTATATTTTTAGTGTGTTTCTATTTTGCTTTGTTTATTCATTTGTTTTGTTTTTTAGATTCCACATATTAAGTGAATATCGTATACTATTTGTCTTTCTCTGTTTGACTTAACATAATGACATCTAGCTTCATCCATGTTGTTGCAAATAGCAAGATTTCACTTTTTATTGCTGAATAATATTCATATATATATATATATATATATATATATATATATAACAACTTCTTCATATTTATCTATTGATGGACACTTGGACACTTAGGATGTTTCCGTATCTTGGCTATTATGAATAATGCTGCAATGAACATGGATGCATACATCTTTTTGAGTTAGTGTTTTGATTTTCTTCAGATAAATACACAGAAGTGGAATTGCTGAATTGTATTTTAATTTTTTGAGGAACTTCCACACTGTACTCCATAGTGGCTGCCCCAGTTTGCATTCTCTCCAATAGTACATGAGGGTTCTCTTTCTCCACATCCTCACCACACTTGTTATTTGTTGATTTTTAACTGATAGCCATTCTGACATGTGTGGAGTGATATCCATTGTGGTTTTTATTTGCATTTCCCTGATGATTAGTGATGTTGGGCATCTTTTCATATATCTATAGGTCTCCTTTGGGAAAAATGTCTATTCATGTCCTCTGCCTATTTTGAGCTTTTGTTGTTGTTGTTGTTTGTTTGTTTTTTAATGTTAAATTGTTTGAGTTCTTTACAAAGTTTGGATGCTAACCCATTATTGGATATATCATTTGTAAATATCTTCTTCCATTCAGCAGGCTGCCTTTTGTTTTGTTGATGGTTTCCTTACCTGTGCTTTATGGTTTGATGTAGTCTCATTTGCTTATTTTTGCTTTTGTTTCCCTTGCCAATGTTTCTAAGACCGATGTCAAAGAGTTTACTGTCTATGTTTTCTTCTAGGAGTTTTAAGTACTTCAGGTATTACATTTAAACCTTTAGTACATTTTGAGTTTATTTTTGTATATGGTGTAATGAAGTGGTAGAGTTCCTTTTTTTTTTGCATGCATCTGTCCAGTTTTCCCAACACCATTTATTAAAGAGACTCTTTTGCCCACTGTATATTCTTGCCTACTTTGTTGTAAACTAACTAACTGTGTAAGCATGGGTTTATTTCTGGGCTCTTCCCCGTGACTTCTGATGGTTACTGCTCCCAGGACTCATTACAAGTCTCTCACCGAGGCTCTCACGTTAACCTGCCTACCTCTGCCTGTGTTACACAGACTCTCCGCCATATTATGTGGACATTGCCACCCCTTGCAATAACAAGGGGGCTCACTCAGTGGATCTGAAGTGGTGGATGCTAACTTGGGAAGTTCTGCACAGACATGGCATCATGGCTTGTAAACACCCATGGCAGGTCATGCCTGATCTCTGCTTCTACAGAAATCCTGAGGAGATTGAAAAGAAAGAGCAAGCCCCTGCTAAAAAGGCTGTGACTGAGGAGGAATTTCAGGGGAATGGATTGTGCCAGCTCCCAAGATTACTGCTACTCAACCCAAGGACACAGGCCAGTCTGAAGGCACAGGGGCCCTCTCTGCTTAGTCATTAGTTCGCTGCTGAAGCCTGGAGACACAGCCTGCCCCCGACAACTGACAGGCCTGCAGGCCCCACTGCTCAGGCTGCTGAATGGATGGGAATGACCACTGATGCACCTTACACTGTCTTCCACAAGCTCTTAAACAGAAAACAGAAATAAAGTTAACAAAAAATGACTGTGTTGTTGATTTTTTAAATTTAGAAGACAGAAAGGAGAGCTGCTTCCCATGTTGGTCTTCCAAAGCCTAAACTCATTAAGGGTGTTGTTTCCTGCTTCTAAAGCAAACCTGAAGCTACAGGGAATTCCTCTAAGGGGAAAATCTCAGGAATGGAAAAAGATTTCCCCCTCTAGCATCTTAAAAAAAAAAAAAATGCTCTCCAAGACTGGGAGTGGAGTCCCAGGATGGCTGCCTGAGAGGAGACCTTGATAGTTTTCCTGACTAGAGTCCTAGAAATTCAAGACCCCCCCTCAAGGGAGTTTGCCAGTGAGGATGGGTCCCCAGGGGAGAAAGAGGAAGAACTTACTTCTATGACTCTGTTCAGCAAAGAGGATCTTGCATCTGAGGGGCTATGTGGACACCTCAGCAGAGCCTCAGACAGTATGTGGTGGACAGATGACTCAAAAACAGAATCCCCTGCAACCTCCTGCTTCAATGCTAATCAAGTAAATGGGACTTCAGCACCACCCTGGGGAAAATGGGGAAAAGAAACCCAGAAATAATAGGAAATATGTTTCTGACCATCAGGTGGAACAGGAGCTTGAAATAAAAATAAAGTTATAGAAAACATTTAAAAACTCTATTTCTTAGAACACTACACTTGTGGATGGGACACTACACTTGTGGATGGGACTCATTCTGGCTAAAGTAACAGGGACTAATGTCAGAGATGCCAGCTTGCGCAGAGACAATCCAACAAGATAGCCAATGGCTTGGACTCAGACAGGAAGAACTGGATGCTGGGCCACAGCTGAAGAAGAGGCATCTCTGCTGCAGACAGGGGAGTCATTCTGATCATAATCGCTGGGGCTCCTTTGTGAGGAGGAATGAGGACTTTGAAAAAGTTCCATAGTAAATGACAGGTATTTACTTCTCAGTCCAAAGTGGGAACCAGTTATTCCAAACCAATCTTGTTGGCACCTTAATAAAGACCTGAGGTAAACAAAGACACTCTCCAAGGTGGTTTTGTCTCTCATAGCCGGATCCTACTTGACTATAAGAGTCAAGATTTTGGTGCCTAATGTGGGTACTACCACATAAGCAGCCTCTCTCTATGATAGGGAATGCTGCCCCATAGCAAAATCTCTGACATTTCTCTTAGCAATATTTTTTCTGCTATATCTTCTCAGACAAGAGAAACAAACAAACAAAATAAACAAACAGGACTACATCAAACTAAAAAGTTTTTGCACAGCAAAGGAAGCCATCAATGAAACGAAAAGGCCCACTTACTAAATGGAAAAACATATTCGCCAATGACACATCACCTAAGGGGTTAATGTCCAAATGTTATAAAGAACTCATACTATTCAACAGCAAAAAAGAAACAAACAATCCAATTTTTAAAAAATGGGCAAAAGACCTGAACAGACACTTCTCCAAAGAGGACATGCAGAAAGCCAATAGATTATGAAAAGATGCTCAAAGTCACTGATTGTCAGAGAGATGCAAATTAAAATCACAATGAGGTAACAATTCACACTTCTCAGAATGGATATTATCAATAAATCAAGAGTTTATAAAAAAAAAAAAAAAGGGAAACCTCATGCACTGTAGGTGGGAATGCAGATTGGTGCAGCCACTATGGGAAACAATATGGAGTTTCCTCAAAAAATTAAAAATGGATCTGCCTTACAACCCAGTGATTCCACTTCTGGAGATTTATCCAAAGAAACCTTA
The DNA here is from genome assembly GCA_026230045.1 of Corynorhinus townsendii. Classification (NCBI taxonomy): domain Eukaryota; kingdom Metazoa; phylum Chordata; class Mammalia; order Chiroptera; family Vespertilionidae; genus Corynorhinus; species Corynorhinus townsendii. The sequence goes on from JAPDVU010000003.1 coordinate 103,659,509, forward strand.
AACACCAATTTGAAAGAATATACATACACCTACCTTCATTGCAGCATTATTTACAATAGCCAAGCTATGGAAACAACCTAAGTACCAATCAGTAGACCAGTGGCTAAAAAAGCTTTGGTGCATATATGCAATGGACTATTACTCGGCCATGAAAAAGAAAGAAATCTTACCGTTTGTGACAGCATGAATGGATCTAGAGGGTATTATGATCAGTGAAATAAGTCAGAGAAAGACAAATAACATATGATTTCACTTAAATGTGGAATATAAAGAACAAAAAATGAATAAATAAAATTGAAACAGACTCATAGATACAGAGAGCGGACTGGTGGTTATAAGAAGGGGGAGGGCTTAGGAGACTAGGTGAAAGAGAAGAAGAAGTACAAGTTGAAAAAAAAAGTACAAGTTGAGAGTAACAAATAGTCATGGGGATATAAAGTAAAGCATAGGGAATGTACTTAACAGTGTTGCAATAAGTATGTATGGTGCTAGTTTGGTACAGGAAATATTGAGGAGAACATTATGACTATCTTACCACTAAGCTATAACACCTGAAAACAATACAAAAGAAAATTGAGAGGAAAATAAAAGAATGATGCCCCAGCCTGGCTTATTTTAGATTTATTTTGTTGCCTGACACATAGTAGGTGCTTGATAAATGTTAACCAATGAATAAATGTCTGAGCTTCTGTAGAGCCTTGGTTGTTCCAGGGGAACATACTTTTTTCTCTTCAGCCAGGTCCTTAGGCACTAGAGCTGCTGTTGATGCTTGTGGCCCAGAGCTACTCAAATGCCACTAGGTGACCCCCCTCTTCAGGGATTGAGTCAGACAATGTCTTATTTTGGAAGTGCTTTACCCCTAGTTCAAACATCCTGTTTTATAATGGCCTTTTGACTTGGACTTTCTTCCCTCACTAGTCTGTAAATTACTAGAGCAGACAAATTTATTCTCAGCACAATGGCTGGCAAATATTTGTGAAATTAAATGATAATGTGATGAAATCACAGCAGCTTCACCAATCAAGGCCAGACAAGGGCTGCACAGACTCAACTCAGCATTATCAAATGGCAGTAAATTGATAATCTCTGATCTGTGCTACTTTTCACAAGGTGCTTACACTGTTAATAATATCTCTTTCTGAATCTTTGAATTTCCAGTAGGAAACATTTATGTTAAGCAAGCCAACCTGGCAGGTACTCCCAGATGCTCAGGCCAGAGCAACAGGCTGAATTCTTAGAGCCAGACAACCTCCACTCTACCATGCTCTAAGGTGCACAAAGTGGGATAGAAAAGAGGGAAGGAGAGGAGTCTCTGATTATCCTGTGGTAATTAGAGGGTGCCTGAAGCTAAGAGAGGAATCATGGAGCTGAGCAAACAAAATATAGCCAGACAGATGCTAACTTAAAGAGGCTAGTTACCTGCCTCTTTAAGTTCACTGGGGCTACAGGAGGGATCTTGCTGGTTTGAGGTCCATTCCCCAGGGAGTAGGATGATGCACAGATGCCCACTGGTGGTATTGTCTCAAACTGCAAGGCTCCAAATGACGGGTGGTCTCCAGAGGAGAGTGGTGGGTCCACCCAGAGGAGCAGCATCACCTATTAAGGAAAGAAAAGAATCAATTGGGGGGGGGGGGGCAGGAAAGCCAGAGTGCCTTAATTAAGTGCCTGACATTGTGAGATGTTTTCTTAGTGAGTCTATGTCCAGTTAGTCTTTGTAGATTGATTTTGTGATTACATCTTGAAGTCTGGCTGCCAGGAGCCTTGATAAAATCTTTACATCTACATTGATCAGAATGCAGGTAAGTACCATGGAGCACTTGCCAGATATGTCCAACAGATGAAGGCCTTCAATGAGGAAATCAGTGCTCCTGGGGTCAACATTAACTATCAGGTTCAGTAGCTCAAAAGGGCTGAGCAGTGAGGATTGGTAGCGAATTGGGTGGGGCTGGTATGGACATGCCTGGAGACCTTGTTGAGAAACCAACAAAGCCCAGTGCTGAGGAAGAGCCACAGGCCCTGTTACTGAACTGTTAGGAACAGGAAGATTCTCTTACCACAAGAGTGGGGAGATAGGGTCTAGATATAGGCCCAGGCCACTGCCAACTGGCTCTGAAAGAAGATCAGGACTTTCCCAAAGGAGCAGAAATGATTTCACAGATTAGAACTTATCCTAAGGGTAGGTTCTTTTCATCCCTGTACACAGATGAATCATCCTATTAAGTCATAAATCTTTTTATAGTTTATCCAGCAGGTAGTTATGTGTTAACTAGAAAGCAAGGCAATACATGGCTCTTAGGTGGGCAAGACACGTGGGAAGATGATTTTTCTTACCTTAAAATGAATAAGTTAAAAATAATATGATTTCCGAGAATCCAAGACGGCGGCGTAGGTAAACACCTAAACTGCTGCCTCGCACAACAATTTCGAAACTACAACTAATAAGACAAAACATCTATCACCCAGAACCACGGGAAAGCTGGCTGAGTGGAAGTTCTACAACTAGAAGGAAAGAGAAAAGAGCATTGAGACGTGCACAAGCGCTGAAAAGCTGAGGTGCGGAGGCGCGTGATCCAGGCTGGCGGCAGGTGTTGCTTTTTTCAACCCGAAGGGAGACAAGCCCCGGATTACTCTGAAATCCAGTCTCTGAGGAGACACGGGGGACCCAAACTCCTACGGGGAGAAGCTGGACTGTCTGCCAGTGAGGGTGGCTTGCTTGCAGAGTTGCGCGCAGGAATAATTGTTTACTGCACTGGGGCACGGGACTTGCGGATGCCATCGGGGACACAGAGCCGGCTAACTAGCAGCCATTGCTGTTTGCCACGCCCTAACCTAGTGACACCCTGAGACCCCGCCCTGCACAACCTACAAACCCACCCAAGCTCCAAGCAGCAGAGTTAGCATAAGAAAGGCTGGCCCTATCGCAGCAGCTTAACCTAGCAAACTTGCAGCCCGGGTCAGACAGCTCCAAAACCTCCAAACCCCAAGCAAAGAGGAGAAAACTGTAGCTCTCACTGTAGGCCCTGCTGGGTGGCCTCAGACAGTAGCTGACCTGCACCCTGTTGGAGATCCAGAAGCCAGTGTACCTAGTGGTCAGTGTGAGACACCAGATTTCAACTCCTCACATCCATAAGTGACACATTCAAGAGGTAGACTCAGTGAGCACCAAAGCCCCACTGAAACAAGTCCTGCCCCATAAGTGTGTCTTCAGCGCAGCAGTTCTTCCATTATAGACACAGCGAGTGCTCACAGCTAATTGGCCTGGAGGTCAATTCCTCCCAGTGTACCAATGGCAATTAAGGCTTAACTACACCAAGACTTTGCACTCAGCCCACAAAGGGGTGTACCAAGAGCATCCACATCAGGTGATTGGGGAGGCTGAGCTACTGCCCCCTATAGGTCACCTACCACACAAAGCCACTTCATCAACACAGGGAAGCAGCCAAAATGTGGAGACAAAGAAACATGTCACGAATGAAAGAAACGGAGGAAAGCAAACTACTGGATGACATAGAGTTCAGAACCACATTTATAAGGTTACTCAAGAATCTTCTTAAAACCGCTGAGAAACTTGATGAGACCTTTAAGGATATTAATGAGAATGCCGAAAAAATGGAAAAGAATCAGTCAGAAATGAAGCATACACTGTCTGAAATAAAGAATATACAGAAACTCAACTGTAGATCAACGTACCCCAAGAATCAAACCAAAGATCTGAAATATGTGGAAACAAAAAACATCCAACCAGAAAAACAAAAAGAAAAAAGAATCCAAAAAAATGAAGATAGTGTAAGGAGCCTCTGGGACAACTTCAAGCAAACCAACATCTGAATTATGGGGGTGCCAGAATAAGGGAGAGAGCAAAATATTGAAAACCTATTAGAAGAAATAATGACAGAAAACTTTCCCTACCTGGTGAAAGAAATAGACTTACAAGTTCAGGAAGCGCACAGAACCCCATACAAGAGGAATCCAAAGAGGACCACACCAAGACACATCATAATTAAAATGCCAAGGGCAAAAGACAAAGAGAGAATCTTGAAAGCAGCAAGAGAAAAACGGTTAGCTACCTACAAGGGAGCACCCATACGACTGTCAGCTGATTTCTCAATAGAAACTATGCAGGCCAGAAGGGAGTGGCAAGAAATATTCAAAGTGATGAACAGCAAGAACCTACAACCAAGATTACTCTAGCCAGCAAAGCTATCATTCAGAGTTGAAGGTCAGATAAAGAGCTTCACAGACAAGAAAAAGCTAAAGGAGTTCATCACCACCAAACCAGGATTACATGAAATGCTGAAGGGTATTCTTTAAGAAGAGGAAGAAGAAGAAAAAGGTAAAGATAAAAATTATGAACAACAAAATGACATCAAATACATACCTACCAACAAGTGAATCTAAAAATCAAGTGAATAAAAAATCTGAAGAACAGAATGGACTGGTGAATATAATAGAATCAGGGACATAGAAAGGGAGTGGACTGATGATTCTCAGGGGAAGCAGGTATGAGGGGTGCAGGAAGAGATTGGACAAAAATCTTACTCCTATGGATGAAGACAGTGGTGGGGGGTAAGGGCATGGGGTGGGGTGGGGAATCAGGTGGAGGGGAGCTATGGGGGAAAAAAAAAAGAGGAACACCTGTAATAATCTGAACAATAAAGATTTATTTTAAAAAAATAATAATATGATTTCCTAAATCAAGCCCTGTTCAAGAACCTGCAGGACCAAACTCTTAATTCAGAGTCCAAACTATCATTCAGTTTGAATTATTTCATGATAAAATTACATCTGTATACCCACAGTTTTTTCACTTATGCCTCTAAAAGTCAGTTACCAATGTGGTTGTTTACATAGTATGACTGAAAGTTTCTTTTTGGAAAAGCACACACTAGTTAACCAAATAAAAGTTTTCAAATCACAAGCTAAATGGGCTCCACTTATTAAAATAATTGTAAACCCATTTGATGAATGACTACATTGAGGCTTTTAGGATCTTGCTATATGTTTCATGATACTAGTAAGTGAAGTGGGCAAAGAACAAAGGGATCCTGGCATTCCTCCTTTTGTTTGCATTGAGGATGTACTTTTCACCATGTGTGTGCCTTACTCAGTGCCCCTTGAATTCACAGATAGATACAGCAAGCATTCTCTCTTCTGGTTTCTTGGAAAAGACAGGCCTCGAGAAGTGATTTCTGAGAAAAGCAATACCCCTCAATGAAAAGCTGGTCATAAAACATAAAAGAGAAACTCCCCTCCTCTCACCAATAGTAATGTGTCTTCTACTGTATCCTGCCTTCTAAAGGCTTCAAACAGTGAAAGAGCAGAATTTGAAACATTTGCTGCATTAAGGCAAAATTGAGCTTAGCCAGGATCTTTATGGGTCTTATAAATATTTATACTTAATAACATCTGGGCTGAGCCTTAGTTTTGAAGCTCATGTTTGCTGAATGAGTCTCTCTCTCTCTCTCTCTCTCTCTCTCTCTTTCTCTCTTTATTTTTTATGAGAAATGAGGTTGGGGAAGACACCTTTAGTTTGGTATTTTACAGTTTTCATATTTTTTCCTGTTAGCATATCTCACAAGAGCCAAAGCAGCGTTTGTTTGATTTATTCATTTTATTACTAGTCAAGAGGCACACAGTGAAATGGGAAAAGAGAAAGGGGGCCAATTGAAGGTGGAAGCTCTCCTAGGACCAGCTCACACAGCTGAGGGTTGCACAATTATCTGCAAATATCAGGGCCTCAAATCCAGTTTTGCCTGGATTCTATGATTGACTGTCCCAAAGGTCCTGAATTTCATCTAAATAATTGCATAATGTTCTTACTTTGTTTTACCTGAGGAGACTTAGTCATGAGAGTCAAACAAATGCTGTTGATCTCCTCAGGTTCTCCAAAAGCTGTTCAAGGAGTGATTTATTATTTTTGGGCAGGTCAAAATCAGCCATGTTTGCATAGCCAGAGAGCAATTATACCTTTTGAATTCAAAGGAGAAAAATGTATGAATGCAAATGAAGTCAACCCTAGATTTTCTGCACTGGGAGAAGAGCCGGCTATTCAAAACTCACTGGCATTTGGTTTGAAAATGGGTTTGTACTTTTAATCAAATCCAGTTCTTTAAAATTTTGTGGACATTCACTTCAGCAAAACAAGTAACCTTGCTTTGAATCCTGACTTTAGAAGGAGCTAGAAAGAAATTTCCTTCTTCATCTCTTCCCTTATGTATGCATCAATGAAACCAGGGGGGGCTGGAGGGGAAGGAGAAACTGCTTTCTTGCTGGCTTTGAAAGGTTTTAGGAAAAGCAGTACTGTCCTTTCAAATGTCCTGGAGCAAAATAGGCAGTGTAACTTAAGTTGCAAGGGCCCCCCACAGGGATGCATGCTGCAGGAAGGCAAATGAAGCTAGATCTCCATAGAAGTAAGGAAGGAATGAAAATGTTTCCTGCAAAAAGAGGGAGCTGTTAACTCAGAAAATAATGAAATGGGCCCTGGTTGGGTAGCTCAGTGGGTTAGAGCATTGTCCAGATATGCCACGGTTGCAGATTCGATCTCTGGTCAGGGCACATACAAAAATCAACCAATGAATGCGTAAGTAAGAAGAAAAACAAATCAGTATTTCTCTCTCTCTCTCTGAAATCCATAAATAAATAAAAAAGAAAAAATGAAATTATAAGTGTTGTAAGTGAATTTGAAAGATTTGCCTCAGGTAAAGCAAAATGCAGATCATTGCACACACAGCGGATGCACACAAATGGACACAAGGAAGGATATTTTGACTGAGAAGTGACTTACTCAAGGTCACTTAGGAATTCAGTTCTCCGGTTTATTTCCCACAGAGCCTCTGACCTCCAGTACTTACATTGTATCACCTTGAATTAGGTTTACAAACATTTTTCTTCTTTTCTGACGATAAATGAATATGAGTGAAAAACTTTAACATTCCATTCTTGGCACTGGCCTTTTCTACTAAGCTGTCTCTGGGCATCACATCATCTCCTTTGAAAAAGGAGATAAGCCTCCACTCTATTATTAGAAGTAAATGTTTTGAGAAAGTGATTTTTTCCCACCCTCAGCTTGTCATCCAAAATGTGACAGAAAGTGAGAGTAAAACAGAATATAAATGTCCCACTCCTTGACTTGGAAGTTGGTTTTTGTCCAACTGTGGAGGAAGCCTTCAGAATGAGATAGCAGGTAGAATTACGCTCATTTTCCTAACGATACAGGCACTATAATAACCTTGGAAAAGTAATCCTCAACATGATACCCATAGGAATATTTCTAATAAGTAATTTGAAATCATATAACATTCCTGCCATGATGCAGCGCCAGGGAACTGTGAGGAGATTAATTTTCTCCTGTTTTTCTAAATGAGGCTGGGAGGCAGGAAGAGGGGCATTGCCTACTTAATACTAGTGCTCTGACACTGTCTGACTATGTTCTTGGGCCCACATCCAAATGGTCCTCAGGCTGAGAGAAACCAAAGCTGAAAGCTGAGAACCATCAATCTCTAATGCTGAGCTTTTTCAGATGCTTTCTGAAAATCAAATATGCACACGATGACCAGTGCATCCTGTGCTTTCTAAAGGCTGGGGCCCCTGGGAATGGGCTGATGAAAAGAAACCCCAGGAGGAATTGACAAAATCTAGCCTTTGAGACAGAGGCTCAAATTTCAGAAAAAAAAAAAAAAAGATTTTGCTTAGAACAGTTTGAAAAAACAGAAATTCTTTATGCCAGAAAAAGAAAGGGACATAGAAGACATCCAGTCAAGAATTTTAAAAATAAGAAAAAGTAATATTAAAATATTAGTATGCAGCATCTGGTTGAGGAATTACATTAAAATATTTTTCACTAAATGGAATGGAAACCATTCTAAATCTTGACTGTTCTGTTGGACACACTTCTTACAATAATACCCACCATTTAATGGGCACTTAGTAGATATCAGGCACTAAATTGGGTATTTTACCAGCATAATCTTGATTAATCCACAAGAAGAAGGAGTTATAATCCCTATTTTCCAAATAGAGAAGTTGAGGTTCAGAGAGGTCTGGCCTCAAGATCACACAGCTGGTGTGTGGAATAGCCAGAACCCAAAGGAAGCTTGTCATCTTGTCAGTCAGCTACCTGCCTTGTATAATGCATCACCCTCCTAGTTCTAGGCCCTTTCCCACACCAGAGAAGGAAGCTGCGCTTTAGTCAGGCCCAGAGGAAAGCTGGGATTCTCTGGAGAAATCTAAGTGAACAACCACTTGGGAGCCCCATTCTAACAATACACTAATGAAATGCAGGACACAATAGATTTACTAAAATAAGTATTTTTTATAGTATGAGGAATATAGTCAGTAATATTGTAATAACTATGTATGGTGTCAGGTGGGTACTAGACTGGCGTGATCATCACTTAAGTTATATAAACGTCTAACCACTATGCTGTACACTTGAAACAGTACATATATAATATTGTATGTCAACTGTAATTGAAAAATTAAAATAAATTTAAAGTAAAATAAGTACTTCCAGTGTCATCAGTTTGATAAGAAGAAAGACGAGGCATGTGATCATTCTGAATAATGTACAGAACATGAACCAAGAAAGGTGGAGGAAAACATGTTAACACCAGATTGAACTTAGGCTGAAAAAGCAACAGAAGCGAGGTCTATATAATTAGGAGCAATTCATTCATTCAGGGAAAGCAAAAGGGGAGCATTTCTGACAGCCTTGATGCTAAGACCAATATTATCTTATATTTTAAAAAATAATTGAGGCTGATACAGGGTTTTTGCAGATCCACTGTTACCAGGGGAGGAACTGGGGTTGGGCCAGCAGTTGAGGATAGCAACCAATTTTAGTAGCCTGGGGAAGGAGAAGAGAAGCAATGAAATTCAATATCCCAGAAGGTAAAGTTCTGTGCTTTAGAGAACAAAAGAAAACATGCTTAATGGTGTAGAATAATAAAGAGAATGCTTTTTATTCATAGGGTATTGGGTCCTTCAAAGACTTTTGCAAATAGTACATCCATTGCTATACACCTGTGAGGCATTGTTATTTGCAGGGTGCTCTCTGGAGTGATCCTGCTGGCTGACAGTGGTAAGAAAGCACCAAACAATGATTGCATTCCCAGTTTGAAGGGCTTAGGCTCTGAAACTACCTGGGAAGAGAACAATGCAGTGGGGGCTGGGGCCCCATAGCCTGCTTGCTCTTTTTGCTTTTGGGTGGGGAATTTTGGTGTGGTCTCCTGAAAGATGAGGTCACTCTGCTCTTCTCTCTCCCCCACTCACTCTTTGCTGAGTTGCTCAGGGGAGGGTGGGTATGGGTAACAGAGTTCAATCCTTTTAAAGATGACGAGTTTTAGAGAATGCATGATGATTTATAAATGTTTTGGCTTATAAACCCTCTAAAATAATTTTGAAAAATGCTGTACTTCCACCCATATTTTTTGGTTGATCTGTGAGTTTTTTCATCCTAAATTTACATAATTGTAAAGGCTGTTCCTTCTGGCATATGGTAAAATTTGACAACTCAAAACATAATTGTTATTAACTGTTTTAAATGTGTCCAATTGAATGATTTTATACTAATCAGCATCCATTTTTTTAAATATAAGCACAAACACCTCTCTTTGACATATAGTTCTCTTTAGGGCCCACCTGATCATATATTTTTGCACATATTTGTTATGATCACTCACATGTTCCTGGGATAGATATATATTTATATATATTTACATTTATAACATTAAATGTTTTCTTCTGCATTGAGATATTATAATTATTAATAAACAATTGACCATAACAATATAAAGATTATACAAAATTTGAAAAATAATTATAAGCATAAAATTTTAAAAAATTTACTGTGTTAATGAGATGGAAGGGGGTTTATGGTGTCTTGAATTGTTCCTTTGTTCTTGTGCCCTGGAGGTTTTTATACCTGGGACAATGCAGCATAGTAAGGTTTGGTTGTGTTGTTTGTTTGTTTGTTTGTTTTTTGCAGACTGGTGCAGCCACTGTGGAAAACAGTATGGAGTTTCCTCAAAAACTTAAAAATGAAACTCCCATTTGACCCAGTAATCATGCTTCAAGGAATATATCCCAAGAAATCAGAAACACCAATCAGAAAGGATATATGCATCCCTATGTTCATAGCAGCACAATAGCTAAGATCTGGAAACAGCCTAAGTGCTCATCAGCAGATGAGTGGATTAAAAAACTGTGATACATCTACACAATGAAATACTAAGCTGCTGTAAAAAAGAAGGAATTCTTACCATTTGCAAGAGCATGGATGGATAGAGAGCATTATGCTAAGCAGAATAAAAGCCAGTTGGAGAAAGATAAATATCACATGATCTCACTCATTTGTGGAATATAATGAACAACATAAACTGATGAACAAAAATAGATCCAGAGACATAGAATCATCAAACAGACTGACCACCCTCAGAGGGGAAACAGGGGAGGGAGGAGTAAGAGATCAACCAAAGGACTTGTATGCGTGTATATAAGCATAACCCATAGACTCAGACAGTAGGGGGTTGAGGGCATGTGCTAGGGTGTGGGAACAGCCAGGGAGAGGTCAATGGTGGGGGGAGGGGGTGAAGAGACATATGTAATACTTTAAACAATAAAGAATGAAAAAACAATAGAGGAAAAAATTGTGTCAGGGTCTAACTATTTTTTCTCTTTTCCGCATCTGGCGCGGCATGTAACTATTTTCTCTCTTTCCCGCGTCCAGAGCAGCTAGAGAGTAGGTCCAGTTCCTGAGTAGAGGAGCTGGGGATTGAGAAATAAAAGAAAGAAAGAGACAAGACACAAAATGGAAGGAAAAAGCTGGGAACCGGGTGGGATGCTGCCCTCTTCTGCTGGAGAGACAGTGACCCAGAGCCCATGCAGTGTGTTTATTTTATACTCCCAAATACCAGGAAGTTTCATCAAAAGTCAAGACAAAGGAGATTATTTGATTCTTGAGTAGGCCTGAGCATTCCTAGTGCTTGACTGGATTTACATATCAAAACTCACTACCTGACACCTGAGCTGAAATGAAGGTCAAGCTGATAATACCCTTACCTTTTTGGCAAAGCATGTTCCCAGGGTGTGGCTTTGGCTGTTGCCTTGGGTTCAGCTGACAATTTAAAGAAATGCCCATGTGCCTTCCCAGGTGCTCTCTATGGCAGGGGAGATGGCAAAAAACACAAATGCTTGTTCTCAGGCCAATTAATTTTTAGGAGAGAAAATTTATGGAAGTTGAGAAACTGGACATTAATTTTCTTGAAATTATCTACATGCTAGGGACCCAGGGTATGAATTTGCGCACCTTGAAAGGAACTGTGGGCCGTGAAGCTGCAGTAGGCATAGGGGTGGGTCTCTGTCCATCCTCCGTGCACCTGCCCAGTCCCTCCTGCCATGGCCCCCGGTCCCCAGCCCCACTCCCACGTGCTGACGGTGCTGGCCCCAGTCGCACCTGCTGACAGCGCGGAGCAATTGGGGCTGGCGCCAACAGCCGGTGCAAGTGAGACTGGCACCGTCAGAGGGTATGAGCAGCGGCTGCTGCCCTGATCGCCCTTCAGGAGCAGGGGGAGGTGGAGAAGCCCTCAGGGGTGATTGGGGCTGGCAGCCACTGCTCACACCTACCAATGGTGCTGAATGATCGGGACCAGTGCTGGGCACCAGCAGTGGGTGTGAGTGGTGGTTCCAGCACCGGCAGTGGGTGTGAGCATAGGGTGGGACTGCAGGGCATAGGACCAAAGAATTTTCAGTAACTACCAGAGGCTTGCTCTGATGACAGTGATCGGCACCCCACCTTGGTCTGGCACCCCTGCTCACCTGCTGCACTATCCCACCAAGGCCGATGCCCTCTGTGTTCCGTGTGCACCCCCTGATGGTCAGCACGTCATAGTGACCGGTTGTTCAATTGTTTGGTTGTTCTGCTGTTTGGTCTATTTGCATATTAGGGCTTTATATACATAGACTAGAGGCCCAGTGCATGAAATTCGTGCATGGTGGGTGGTCCCTCAGCCCAGCCTGCACCCTCTCCAATCTGGGACCCCTCAGGGGATGTCTGATTGCCGGTTTAGGCCAATCCCCCCCCCACCCCCGCACCTGAGTCCCTGAGGGCAAGAACTTTGTTCAACACTATATTTCCAGTGCCTAGAATAGCAGTGCCCAAGAGAAATATAATTTGTGTCTCATGTATAGTTTTACATATTCTAGTAGCTACATTTAAAAAGTAAAATAAGAAGCAAAATTAATGTGAATTTATATAAAATATATTCAAACTTTTATCAACTAATCCAATATATCTAAAATATTATTTCAACATGTGATCAATATAAAATTATTAATGAGCTATTTTACTTTTCTTTTTTACAGTCTTTGAGATCCATTGTGAATTTTACATTTAGAACATATCTCAATTCATATTTGTGCATTCAAGTGCTCAATAGCCACATGTGGCTAGTGGCTATGGTGCTGTAGCTATCACAGATCTAGAACCATTGTTGGCAAGCACCCTAGACATATTCAAAGACAACAATTACATCAGAGTCTCTGGGCTTCCCAGGGCTTCTAACAAGTTGCCAGAAACTTGGTGGCTTAAAACAACAGAAATACATTTTCTCAGTTCTGGAGACTAGAAGTGTAAGATTATGGTCTCAGCAGGGTTGGTTCCTTTTTAGAGACACAGGAATAAACCTTCCTTTCTACGTCTGGGCATTTCTTAGCTTATAGACACATCACTCCAATCCATACCTCCATTCTACATGGCCTTTCCTATGTTTCTCTGGGTCTTTTCTTTATATTTCTTATAAGAACATTCTCATTGAACTTAGTTGGTGTCTACCCTAATCTGGGATGATCTCATCTTGATCATTACCTTAATTATATCTTCAAAGACTTTTTCCACTAAGGTCACATTCTAAGTTTCCACGTGGACACAAATTTGAGGGGGCATTATTCAATCCACTATAGGACCCTAGGCATTTTTAAAAGCTCTCAGCATTTTTATTTTTTAAAGCTCTTAGCTGTTTGTTCTATGAAGAGTGGGCTAAGGAAACCATCACATGACTTTATTGAGTTCCCATCAGCCTTGCAAGGTGGAATTATTATCTCACTTTCACCAAAGAAGAATCTAAAGTTGAGAATTTAAGTAATTTGCCCAAGTTCTCACAGATGGTAAGTAGCAGAGCTAGGACTCTAACCCAGGTCTATATGACTCCAAAGTTCATACTCATTACTTGTATTCAATTCTAGCTCATGTTTCAGGGTCTGTGGGTTCTTATTAGCTGCCCTGTGTGAAAATCCTTTGTAAAAATGTTCCCTGTTTAGTATTTCTAGTCTTTGAGTTAGTGGCTTGACATCACTATGCATTTTTCATATTTGATCAGAATAAGTTATTCTGTATAAGAACCATATTTACCATTGTGCAAAAATGTTACCATTGTCGTAAAAGAAAATAATTTGTTTTCCTTTTAAAGCTGAGGAGCCTATGGGGGAAGGAGAGATTAAATTCAGTAATGTATTTGGCATCCCACTGTTTAAAAAGCATCACCAAAATGGGAGCAAAATCCAGAGTTTGAGTCCAGAGGTGAAAACAGCTTCTGGGAAGGGGCTTGAGAAGAAATGTTTGTGCAATATATCCAGTGTCTGAAAAAGGAAATCAAAGCACTCCACAGAAGGACCATTTGTTCATATGAAGGAATGAGCCTTCCTTCCCAAATGAGTGTTTCATATTTAATAGACAGAGGCATATAGGACAACTAAGGATTCCTGCTAGTTCTAGTTGTGGGAGGGTGACCTGGAAAAAGCTGGGAGATTGGAGTAGTCTATTGTTATTTTGTCACATACATCATCTTTTCCTCTTATTTCATACCAGATTTTTACTTGACAAAACAAATAGAACCATCCAAGCTCCCTGTAATGACACTGGCAGTACTCACTAAATGGTGCAGGCTAGATGGACAGAGTCAAGGTTAGGTCAGGATTTTATTTTGGACAATTGGAAGCCTGCCACCAGCCCTCTGCCTAATGTTTTTAGGCAGAGTACAGTAGCATTTAAAGGTCCATTGTCTCAGGCCCCTCCTGGGGCTGACCAATGGGTCCCAGATGACCGTGGCCAGGAGAGTGACCAACTGTACAAAAGTCCCCTCACTCAAATCAGCAGCTGCACTTGGCAAGACTAGGGAGAGCTGTCTCACCGTGACATTTCCAGTCCTGGGCTTGATGTCTAAAGGCTTGGAGTTTGGCTTCAAATTTGGTGGAAGGGGCCTTGAATAGATATTGATTCTGTATCTCTGCCACATAAGGGCAAAAAGTCATGGGCCCACCTAATGCCTAACATAATTGTGACACTAGAAAATATTCATTTTGTGGTTTAAAATGTGGCTCCTTGTTCACTTTTTAAAAAGAGTATCTGCTCTAAGCTACACAAGCTCTGCATGCTCTGTGTCATCAACTCAATATTTGTGTTCTTCCAAAATTCATATGTTGTAACCTAACTCACAGTGTGGCCATATTTGAAGGGGCCTTAAGACAGTAATTAAGGTTAAATGAAGTCATAAAGGTAAGGTCTTGTTCCATTAGGATTATGTCCTTATAAGAAGAGATACCACACAGCAAGTTCTCTCTCTTTCTCCCCCTCCTATCCTACCCTGTGCAGCACTGAGGAAAGGCCAGGTGAGCACACAGTGAGAAGGTGGCATCTGCATCCTAAGGGGAAAGCCCTGACAGACATCAACTCTGTTGGCAACTTGATCTTGGACTTCCCAGAAAGTCCAAGAAAATTAATTTCTGAAAAAGTGAATTTATTGATTTCTTTCTATTTTAAGAAAATAAATTTCTGCTGTTAAGCTACCCATTCTGTGGCATTACAGTAACAGCCCATGCAGACAAGTCCACTCAGAGATGCAGGTAGGCAGGAGGGCTGGTGCAGAGACACTGGCTTAATCCCATACCCCAACTTGTTTTGGCCTCAGTTTTCTCATGGGTAAAGCAGTGTTGGCAGGGTTGCTAATTATAACCCAAAACAGGTGAGCCTCTGGTAGGCGGGTATATTTCAGGTGAGGCTTTGCTGCCCAAAGGCTGCCCTCAGCAACCTCCATCCCTTTCATTTTTTATCTGCTAAGTAGGAAGGGAGATGTGGATTTTGATTTTCCCAGTGAGCTCTGCAAACATTGGCAGGTGCTGTCTCTTCTCCAGGTGACGTGATTTTAGTTCTCTCTAAACTCATGTAAATTAAGCATATGAAAATTTTCTCTCAGGTCCTTTCCAGATCTTAAAACCACTTTCTCCCTGACAGTATTTCTTCTTCCTACTCATCTTTGTAAGAAACATAATTTTTTTAAGGAAAAAATACCTAACAAACAAAAACATAAAAACCCCAAACCAACCACATGAGAGTGGTTTTCCTGGAATATTGAGGAAACACAGTATATATTGTGAATTTATCTAACAGGATAAACATGCTGTTCTGGTATTGGGAATACAAAGACAAATAAAATGCCCCCACTTTCAGGGGTTTTAGAATACACTAGAAAATAAAATCATTGGTCTTCCCTTTTATTTTAAACTTAAGAATAAAATATAGCATTGGTTTGTTCTCCTGCATTGGACATGCTTCAAATTCTAAACGTGAGGAATAATAGCAACAAATGCCAAGTGCAATTTTAACAGAGCTGAGCACAGTCCCAGGCACATAGTCTAGGTGCGGGATTGTGCACTTGTATTAATATACTAGAGGCCTGTTGCATGAAATTAGTGCACTGGGAGGTAGGGGGAGGGGGAGCGGGTGAGGGCATCCCTCAGCCCAGCCTGCACCCTCTTGTAGTCTGGGACCCCTCAGGGGATGTCTGCCCACCTGCTTGCTGCTCCTCCTCTTGCAGTCTGGGACCCCTTGCTTCTTATCACCTGCCTGCTCGCTGCTCCTTAGCACAGCTGTGGAGGCAGGAGAGGCTCCCACCATTGCCACTGTGCTCTCCAGCCTTGAGTCTGGCTTCTGGCTGAGCAGTACTCCCCCTGTGTGAGCACACTGACCACCGGGGGCAGCTCCTGTATTGAGCATCTGCCCCCTGGTGGTCAGTGCATATCATAGTGACCAGTTGTTCTGGTTGTTCCACAGTAACGGTCGCTTAGGCTTTTATTATAGAGATGAACTCATGTAACAACAGAGTGAGGGCTCAAGATAGCAAATAGCTATTATAGCTACTAAACTCAGCAAAAGCTAATTGCCATTTTGGAACTAGATAGAGGTAGTGGTTGTACAACATAGTGAATGTACTAAATGCTACTGAATTGTATACTTTAAAGTAGTTAATTTTGTGTTATATGAATGTCATTTCAATTTAAAACTACAATGGCCAAAAGACTTGCATGCATGCATATAAGCCTAACCAATGGACACAGACAACAGGGGGGTGAGGGCATGAGTGGGGGGTGGTGGGATGAGGGAGTAATGGAGGAATAAGGACACATATGAAACACCTTAATCAATAAAAATATTTAAAATATATATAAAAAATAAAACTACAATGGCTAATTGCCATTGGGCCAGATGCTGGGCTGAGATGCACTTAAATACCCAAGATTCAAAGCTGAAGATTATTACTAGGAAGGAAGAAGAAAATCACAAGGTCAAGGCCAGAAGATGCTGTGTGTCAGGGCAGTAGTCCTGGTGTCCAGTGAGAATGCAGGTAGAAAGAACTTATGGTCACACCTGTGTGAAAACTTGGAGGAAATACAGCAGAGAGGCTAAAACCATAGGCCTGAGAAGACCATTAGACCAAGAGCCCAGTTCTTATCCAATTGGGCCTGAGGTGTCTGATGTAGTGAAGCAGATTTTTTTAAAATCCTCACTGAGGCCATGTTTTTATTGATATTTAGAGAGAGAGGAAGGGAGAGAGAGAAACATGGGTGTGAGAGAGAAACATTGATCAGTTGCCTCCCATATGCACCCTAACTGGCAATTGAATCCTCAGCCCAGGTATCTGTCCTGATCTGGAATTGAACCCGCAACAATATTTTGGTGTACAGGATGACACTCCAACCAATTGAGCCACCCGGCTAGGGCATGAAGCAGAATTTATACCTTTCTTTATTATTTCTATCTGCCTCATAATGTTACTCTTTACTGAACTGTTATCATATAATAGCATATGCCTCATCCACCCCCTTTGCCCAAATACAATGTGTTCTAGACCCGAAAGTGCCTGGCAATGTGCTCTTATTGCATTGCTACATTTGCCCCTTGAAAGCTTTCTGAAAATGCCTTTACTTTAAGTGTAATGCTTTATTTTCACATCTGTGGGCATACCTCCTTCTTCCTCTTGGATTCCTCCCAGCTGGGGGGATTAGCCCTGGCTGTTTAATCACCAGGCCTCCTGGGCCTAGTTTCCATGGCGTTGGTTATAGCATGATTTCCATTCACCACATAGTGTGTATTTCCTGGTCAGCTGTCTTGTTTCTTCTCTTCTCTGCAATTGTGGGAAGGCATTAGATGTGCCTTGAAACTCTTGTTTCTTTTCTTTGAGGGGAATTGTGCATGTGCTATTCTTTGTATCCATCCTTCTTTTCAATGTGATTATGTTGCTCCTCTATTTTCCTACCCCTTAAAAGTTGCCAGGTATTGTAACTTATGTGATTAATGTATGGTGGAAGACTGAAGGGTCAATTCTGAACCTGGTCCTTGAGAGGCCTTGTGTATGTCCGAGCTTTTTCTTTAGAAACTTTGCCTCTGCCAGGTGAACAACCCCAAGCTAGACTGCTGGATGATGAGAGACAGATGACCCAGTTGCCTCCATTGTCCCAACTGACAGCCAGAAACCACAGAAGCAGAGCTGCCTAGATGATAGGCAGCTGACCATGGATGCATGAGTAATCTTAGAAGAGAACAGAAGAACCACTAGGTTGAGCCCAGACAAAATTATTGAATGACAGAATAGTGATCTAAATGGTTTTCACTTTGATGTGCTTTATCATGCAATAATAAATAACTGATGGTGTCTGAAGTTCAAAGAGATACAATGAATACTTTTAAAAATTACGTTCATAGAATATTTCCTTCAAGTAAAAGATAGTTTCCGTGAGTAAGGGATTTTTATCTATTGTTTTACTAATATGTGCATCTCCTCCACTTAGAGGGCTCAATAAATATTAGTTGAATGTCTTGAATGTATGTAATTATGGGATAATCCTATTTTTATTAAAGACTGGAAGGACATATGTTTAAGTTGTCATAGCAGTTAACTCCTGGTTGTAGAATTATAGATGATTTCCCTCCCTTCTTTGCTCACTGGAGTGGTGTGTGTGGTCTTAAGTTATTCTTATGTTCCTGTAATCTGGAATTTCTACAGTTAATGATAAAAAACATTTTAACTGTCAAGAGAAAAATGTCAACTCTGAACAACTTTCTTGGGCTTGGGTCTACTGAAATTGTTGTTACCCAAAAGCTTTTCCTAATCTGCTACTTCATTTCCACGAATGATAAAATTTATTTGACCCCTCCCCTTAGTGTTAACTGATCACTACAGTTCTTATTTATAGATATTGGCACATAAAAATGGTGTCTATTAGTTGGAGAATCAAGAAACTGCCTATGTTTACTATTTTGCACTCAGGGTTAGCATTTATTTGTTGAACATCCTTTCTATACAACTATTGAAAGCCAAATTTATAGTAAGTAAACAACCCTTTAGGATGAAGAGGATGGTGAAGCTAATATAGCCACAATCTGTTTGTTCATTTTTGGTGAATGTACATCATTGGTGAGTTTAACCAATGTGTAGACACAATAATTGTTGTTTATTTAAGCGTTTAATGCAAAGACTAGAGTACCTATAGCATTTGAAAGCCTTCTCTTCTTTACTTATAATACAATTGTTGAAAGCATTCTTCCTCCCTCCATTTCTCCATCCTTTTGTTCCAAACATTTGTTAAGTATTTCTTCTTTTGTAAGTGCAGTGTTAAGTGCTTCAGTGAAAACCATGGGTGAGAGAAGATCATTTCCCTCAAGAAGCAACAATGTGGTGAGTCAAGCATTAAAACACATATAGTAATTGTTCTATAACAAGATGAGTTTTAATGGTAAATATTACTAAACAGTAAAGTGCTGCACAAAGCAGAAATAACCCAGTTTATCCACTAGAGGTGGGAGGGTGGGAGTGGTTAGCAAAGGCTTCACTAAAACAGAGGTAAGCTAGAAGGGTTTTGCAGGATGAGTAGAATTTGGGTAAAGGAGGATGTATTGGGGAAGGACAGGCAGCAGATAAGACTGAAGAGAAGAAACAGAGACATAAAAATCCTTAACTTTAAAGAACATAACAGCTTTACTAGGATATAATGTTTAGCTGAGTGTAGTGGCATTTTGGTGTCTGTTGTTTCTGGGCCCCCCTTGCGGCTGACCAATGGGGCTCAGGTGTCATTGACCTGGAGCAGTGGTCTGCAAACTCATTAGTCAACAGAGCCAAATATCAACAGTACAACGATAAAAATTTCTTTTGAGAGCCAAATTTTTTAAACTTAAACTTCTTCTAATGCCACTTCTTCAAAATAGACTCGCCCAGGCCATGGTATTTTGTGGAAGAGCCATACTCAAGGGGCCAAAGAGCCGCATGTGGCTTGCGAGCCGGTTTGCTGACCACGGACCTGGAGGAACAGTTACCAGCTGTACAGAACTCCCCCTGCTCAAATCAGCAGCTGCACTTGGCAGAACTACAAAGAGCTGTCTCAATTCACATATTGCAGAACTCAACCTTTAACGTGCATAATTCAGGAGTTTAATCTAGTCACAGAGTTCTGCAACTATTACCACTATATCATATTAGAATACATTCATCATTTCCCAAAGAACCCCATACCTGCTAGTAATCACTCCCCACTACCAGCTCTGCCTTAGCCCTGACAACCACCATTCTACTTTCCATCTCTATGGACAGAATTTTTGCCTATTCTTGACATTTCATGTTAAGTGGAATCATGCAATATAGGGCTTTTGATAGCTAGCTTCTTTTTAGTATTGTAGCATGAATCAGCATTTCATCTCTTATTATGGCTATACCACATTTTATTTATCCATTCATCAATTGATGAACATTTAAATTGTTTCCACTTTTTTGGCTGTTATGAATAATGTTGCCATGAACATTTGTACATGGGTTTTTCAGTTCTCTTGGGCATATACCTAGGGGTGGAATTACTAGGTCCTATGGTAAATATGTTTTAGATTTTGAAGAACTGCCAAACTGTTTTTCAAAGTGGTTGCACCATTTTAAAATCCCACCAGCAATGCATGAGGATTCTAATTTCTCTACATCCTTGCCAACATTCTTATTGTTGGCCTTTTTTATTCTGGCCATCCTAGCAGGTATGAATTGACACCTCGTTAAGGTTTTGATTTCCATTGCCCTAATGAATAATGATGTTGCATCTTCATTGGATTTTATATTCACTATTTTCTCTCAATGTATCTGTTTGCTTAGTTTTTTAAATATATAAATGCTTCTCCCAATTTTAAAAGAGATAACACAGTGAACTCATCCCCCCCTGCCCCCCCCCCCCCCGAGTCTTATTTCTGGCTTTCCAATATCAAACAAAGTTCTCTAAAAAATTATCTATGTTTGTCTGGCTTTATTTCCTTACCCCATATTAATGCCTGCACGGGCATAATTCACTTAGAATGCAACAAGATTGGTACTCCCTAGAGCAGTGCAATGGTAGTTTCCCTGTTCTTCACCCCTTACTCCTCTTGCAAGCTGGCTTCAGGATCCATCCCTTTTTGGAAACTGAATCTTCCCTAGAAGGCAGAGCTTCTCAACTGCTCACTGGTGTGCTGAGAAGAGGCTAGAAGTGGACCAAGCAAATTAACCCTCAACACTCAGATAAGTCAGGTGAGTCCTGGGAAGCCAGTGTTTCTGTGCTAGTGCATCCGCCTCTGAGCAGCCTTGCCTGGTTTTCCCTTGATAATGTACAAGTATCATTTTCTACTCTACCATGGCAAAGTTTAAGAAGCACTGACAAGGTGACTAATAGTTTACATATTGCTAAAGCTGACATTTTTAAAAAATTCTTCAGTGTACTAGTATTTTCTATCCTTGGCTTTCACAATACAACCCTCTCCTGGGTCCTTCCTGCTTTGCCAGCTGCTTCTTTGTCTCATCTCTGTGCTTTTCTTCCTCTGCCCAGTCACTAAATGTTGAGTTCATCTCAGGCATTCTCATCTATCAGTTAGTTCCTATATGTAGATGAGTTACAGATTTATTTCATCTCTGGCTCCAGACTAATATGCTAGAGGTCTCTTGGATATGTCCAAGTCACCTCAAAAAGAACATGTCTAAAATTAAGTTCAGTATCTATCTCCATTCCTTCAACTGTTTCTCTTCCAGGGTTTCCTAACTCAAGGAATGGAAGAGACCATTACCAACTTCTGTAAGTGGAGATTCAAAAGTCATCTCTGACAACTATTGCTCAAATCCCTCATGTTCAAGTCCTGCTAAGAATAGCTCCTAAATATCCATATTCTCCATCTCCACTATCACTACCTGAGTTTATTTACTCTGGATTCTTTACTGCTTTTTACCTGTATCTTCTCAACCCTACCCTCTTAATTCTCCAAACAGCAGCCAGAATGATCTTTTCGAAATGCAAATCTGATCACATCACCATCTCCCCCTGCAATTTACACCAATCAATTACTCTGAGCATAAAGATAAACCATTGTTCTGTCTATAAGACTCATCTAGCCCACCTATCTCCAGGTGTCTCACGCCCTTCTTCCTCCACAGTGGCCATATTTCAGAGAAGCCAGGTGTTGGTTTATTTGATTTGTTATTGCATTCTCAGTACCCAGCATGATGACTGGTGCATCATAGGTGTTTAATAACTATTTGCACCTATGGAATGAATGAGTGAATGAATGAATGAATAGCTGCCATACTAAGTTTACAATTTATCCTGTGGGCCTCATTAAAAGAATGTAAGCAGAAAAATAAGATTATTTGGCTTCTAAAAAGAAAGCTTAGACCCTGGCTCAGTTGGTTGGAGGTTCAATTTTCAGTCAGGGCATATAGCTAGGTTTTGGGTTTGATCCACAGTCTGGGGACATACAAGAGTCAACTCATTGATGCTTCTCTCTCACATCAATGTTTTTCTCTCTTTCTCTCTCCTTCCTCTCTGTCTGAAAATCAATAAAAACATGTCCTCAGATGAGAATTAAACAAAATAAGAAAGGAAGTTTAGTCAATAGTTCTGAGATAAGATAGACAGGGGCTGAAAGGACCAATTTGAAACCTGTCATAATAATGCAGGTGAGAAATGATAAGAACCCATACCAAGGCATTACCAGTGGGATTAAGAGCAGAGGGTATAAGTGAGGAAGTTTTGAAAGTAAAATTGATAGAACATAATCATCCATTGAGGTGACTGCCTGGTTGGAGAGGAGTGCACCAACTAATACAGAGTATATAGAAAATGGAACTTGTTTGTAGTAAGGAGAGCAGGCCCAGTTTTGGACTAGATGAATTCAAAGTCCACATAAGATATGCAGGGGTAGAAGCCCAATATGCAGTCTTCTATTTTCAGCCCCCTTTTTAAAAAATATATATTTTATTGATTTTTTACAGAGAGGAAGAGAGAGGGATAGAGAGTTAGAAACATCGATCACTTGCCTCCTGCACGCCCCCTACTGGGAGTGTGCCCGCAACCCAGGTACATGCCCTTGACCGGAATCCAACCTGGGACCCTTCAGTCTGCAGACCGACGCTCTATCCACTGAACCAAACCGGTTAGGGATTCAGCCCTTTTTTTATAGTGGCTTCTTCTCAGCCTATTGGTTTAAGGACAAAACACTTCTTAGAGCTTTATTTACTCCTTTTCTTAACAAAATGTCTGTGAAAGGGTTGGGCCATAGGCTCTGACTGCAGGTGCTTACCTATTCTCTGCTCTCTTGTCACCTCTGAAACTGCTTTCAATAAGGCTCCCAGAAGCCACATCTAAGTGCACTCTGAGAGACGAAATACACAGATGGGCAATGCCAGACCACATATAAAAATAGAACTTTGGCCCACAACCTGCATCAAGTAGTTCAGAAAACCAATCTCCTTATATACAATGAACAACCCAGGAAGCCAGTCTGCTATAAGTCAGATTTTCAGGAAGTCAGATTGCTATCCTTAGTGATAATTCAGGAAGCTAAACATAACTTCTATAACAATCAGCCCCAAATAGCCAGAATTTGATTGATAACTGATAGCTTCCCTATTGTTCTGCTTCTAGCAGGACTAACCAAAGAAAGCCAAATACAAACCCTAAGCAATCACATAGGATATCTCAGTTCTAGTTGGTCCACTCAGAGCTTCCCATGATAACAGGCCCCAATCGAGCACACCCAAAGCCTTCCCTTATCCACTCTAATCTTTCCCACCCCTCTACCTGCCTTTGAGTATGTGCCAAAAAGCAAATGGTGGTGGCTGACTTCCTTGCTATAGGAAACTCAGAATATATAACTTTTGCTTTTTTCATTTGGTTGGTCTTTATTTCTACAACTCTCACTTTTTAACTTAGGAAGTCGCTCAACTGCAATTAACCTTACCAATCATTCTCTTCTTGAAATCACTTCTCTTGGCTTCCAAGCCCCAAACTTCTGATCCACAGTCTCCCATGTCTGTGACATCTTTGCTTCCTTCAAGATCTCGTCTGCCAGAGGCTTCCAGGTTTCCATCCTCAGTCCTCATCCTACTTATATTCATAATTCTACTTGGGTGATGGCATCCATTCTTTAAGGTTTTAGCTTTCACCATTATGTTCCATTTCCAAATCACTGTGTTCAGCCCAGACTTGTTCCTGCTGGTTGTCTCCTCACAAATGCTCTATAAATACCTAAACTCAACATATTCAGAACTGAACTCATCCCCCTTCCCCTACTCCCTAGCTCCAACTGAGCATGCTCCCCAACTCTTTTCTCTTCTGTTAGCCACATCATACTCCCCAAATCACCCAAGTGAAATAAATAGATTCTGCTGATTTATTTGGCTTTCTAAATATTTCCTTAGTGCATTTCTTGCTCTCCATTTCTATTGTCAGAGCTCACTTTAGGACTTCACTATGTCTTTCTAAAATAGTACATGATTCCCCTAACTGGTTTTCCAGTTACCAGTTGTGTTCCCTTACAACCAATGCTTCACTCTGCTGACAGAGTCACATTTTAAAACACAAAATCTCAACATGCTAAGCCCTACCTAAAACCTTTTAATATTTATTGTTTAATATGGCAAAGGAGACCCCCATGATCTTTTCAACAGCTACATTTCTTGCCATGTGGACTTTGAACTTGATGATCCAAGCAGACATATCCCACAGTTTAGACCCTTGAGCCTGCACAAAGATGTGAGTATATTCTCAAGTAGTGTCAGAGCTCCAATAATACTCTAACTTGTTGATGCTCTCTGGTCTTATCTTAGAGTCCTGTGAAAACCTTTATGGCAAGCTGTTTGATGCATGTGAAGAGATCTCTGTTCAAGTAGCCAGCTAGCAGGAGGACCATGTTGAACTGAAGTAGCTGTGTGAATTGTGGTCTTCAGAATTCTTCCTTGAAAAACCAAGTTTGTACTTGGCTTTGAGGTGTGGCTGCAGCGAAACAGAAGAAAATACAAGTTTTCTTAGGGGAAGGGGGATTCAAACTCTCACCTTCAGATGTTTTCATCTGCTGCACAAAGCAAGTCCCTGCTAGTACTCACAAACATGGTCATTTCCCTCCTGTGAGCCCATCACCAGGTAAGGGCACAGCAGGCTCTGCTCTCTGGAGATATGGTGACCATCCCCAGCAGCACTTTACTGTCAGCCAAACCAAAAGGAAGAAAGAAAGTTAACATCGAGGGCTACAGGCTGATTCTTAAAGCTGAGCCTAGTGTGGAAGAAAAATAATGGTCTGGTGATTTCAATGTAAACATTTTTAAGATACCAATAGCCAGCAGGCAGCCTTTCACCTTAGATTTCTGTGAAGGGCATCAGCATTTGGGAGAAGGCAGGAAGACAGGAAATTCCTGCCCATAACCGAAAATATAGTAACTGGTACTGAAGAAGGGACCACCTCATTTTCCTAGAGCCAGATTGTGTCCCTCTGATTTACAGGAGGACTTTTGAGGCTGACTTCTCAAATCTAAAGTCACTGTAGCTGCCCCCCTGCTTGTGACAAGTGATGCAGGAGAGTCAGAGAGCTCCAGAGGCTGGCTCTGGCCAGGAACCAGGTTCCACTATCAAGACTGACACTGTGGGGGAGGGAGGATAAGATGGCAAACACTTAGAAACAGTTAAGCTGTACACAGCAGGAAGCTTGTTGCACTGTACGATGCAGGCTCCCATTTTAATTACCATGTCCCTGTACATACACATCACAAATAAACATATGGAACCATACATACCTGTACATATACAGCACACACCTAAAAACACCACATCTAAACACCTAAACATATACATATACACATATTAACAGCACACATACACAAAAATAGCACACTACACATAAACACCTACACACATACATATATATACCATACATATAGCATAGGCACACACTGTACACATACACACACAAACACATGCATGCATAGGCACAGCACAAACACATGCCTACACATACACACACCACATGCACATATACACCACCTACATATATATAAGCATACACACAGCACAGGTACACACTCTATAGGCATGCACACATATAAACACATGCATACACATAGCACATGTATATGCACACACACACAGTACACACACATACTTGTAACTAGATAATAATTCCACAGGTAACCCAGTCATATCAACCAGGCCCCTTATGCCATGGGGTCAGGAACCAGCATGCGAACTCTTAGCAGTGCACAGGCAGCCAGGTCTGAACTATTAAAGCTAAATATTGCTACAATGGATTTTAGAATAAAAAAGCCCCCTCTCTACATCAGAGGTCCCTTGCCTCAAGTGGGTTTGTAGTGAGTTACTGTATTCAAAACACTTCTTAGGCTGGAGTCATGACCCACAGAGCAGGAAACCACCAACAGCCTCCCCATCTACTGTGCTTTCACTTCTTCGAAATGGTCTCTGGTCCTCCAAAGGGGCACATGGCCTCTCTTATAAAAGCTAACCTTCATGCAAATGACTCCCAAACATTCAGACTGTAAGAGGTGTGGTGGAGGCCAAGGCCAGAGTTTGCCCAGAGGCCGGTCTGGATTTAGGACCACATTAAGGAGAAGTGAAACCCTGAACTTTTATGGTGGAGAGGCCACATGGTATTCAGGCAATAGATGTGCCTCTGGGAGGAAAGCAGGTTAAAGCCTTAATATCACCATGTCTGGGTTTATATGGCTATTTTTTGCTAAAATAGAGTAATGGAGGTAGGCACTGGGAGGAGGCAGGAGCCTGACTTGGCTCCTTGAGACCTTCATCTCTCTCCTACCTAGACATTTCCTATCCATTACAGTGAGCCCTGCTGCCTGTAATGGATAGGAAATGTCTAGGTGAGAGAGAGACACATACACACACAAACACATACATGCATAGGCACAGCACAAACACATACCTACACATACACACAGCACATACACACACCGCATGCACATATACACCACCTACATATATATAAGCATACACACAGCACAGGTACACACTCTATAGGCACGCACACATATAAACACATGCATACACATAGCACATGTATATGCACACACACACACTACACATACACACTTGTAACTAGTGAGCCCTGCTGCCTGTAATGGATAGGAAATGTCTAGGTGAGAGAGAGATGAAGGTCTCTCTCTCTCACCTAGACATTGATAAGTTGGATTATCTTGAATGTGACCAATAGGAATGATCACTTAGGTCCAGGGCTTCCCCTGCTCCTATGGGCACTGGTGGCCATCTACTGGGCTCTGGTTAAGAGGGGCTCACAGAGGCTCTGGTCAGCTGACACTTGAGAACCTGCAGTGAATAGATGTCCTCCAGTTGCTTGGTCACCCAGGCTGGTGGTTACTCACTCTCCTTTATAAATGTACTTCTGGGCATCATGGAGACTCAGTTACTGAGGTGACATTGCTTTCTCCTTCTCCACCATGGCTGCTCTCAGTGATTTTCATCAGACATTTTCAGAGCAAACATGTTGAGAGGTAGAAGGATTAAGGTGCACATATGTGCCAACAACATTTTTGTGGAAAAGCATACCAAGGTATGGGAAATTCTGGAGAACCCAAAAAAGTACCAGGCAGGGAAGTACCTGGGAAAATCAGTGGATGCAAGTTTTGGAATGAGGCCTTCCTTCCATCTTGAGCAGGAAGTTTTCAGTTTTCCAATTTCGGAAACCTGAATGAGTAAGTAACTATAGAAGTAAGTAGAAACAATAGAAGGTATTGATGAATCAAAAATGATTTACTGAACAGGCGAGAGAGGACTTAGAAAATGTTGTTAAAGAATGGAATGTCCACAATGGTGAGACAGAGGGGACCATGTTGAGAGAGGAAACTGAAAAGGTCTGGGTTGCCCAGTCAGTGTAGTTCAGTGGTTGAGTATTGACCTATGAACCAGTTCTATTCCAGGTCAGGCACATGCCTGGGTTTGAAGCTGGATCCCCAGTAGGAGGTGTGGGGGAGGCAGCCAATATAAATTTCTATCTCTCTATCCCCTCTTCCTTCCTCTCTCTCTAAAAAAATCAATAAACACACACACACACACACACACACACACACACACATATACATATATATATATATATATATATATATATATATATATATATATATATATATTTGTCTGTCTGTCTGTTTGTTTGTTTTTAATAGGTCTGGGTTGGTTTGGGCCTTGATTTACCTGTTGAAAACAAAAGGCTATTTCACATTCCGAACAACAAACCTGCAATGACAAGTTCACTCCTTAACCAGAAGAACCAATAAATTAATAGGTAATTCTGATGGAATAACGAAGCCTCTCTCATGTGGAACATTAATTATCATGCTGCTGCAGGGAAAGATGATAAGTAGATTTGTCCAGGAAGAAGGAGTCAGATATTTTTTCAGAGTCAGTGGATCTCTCTCTCTCTCTCCTTTCTCAAATTAAACAACACAGGAGAGAAGAATGTGATTTTTCCCTGTGAGTGGTAAACTGTGTGAGTTGAGGATTCTGTTCCTTCCAGGAAAGGGTTAATATATGGCCTGCTTTGTTTGCACAGGGAAGCTGCCCTCTTCTATTGCTGTGAGGGACTGATAGGATCCATGTTATTTTAGCAAATGCTTTAATGCCCCCTCAAGAGCCATCCACCCTGCTCCACTTCCTCCTTAGCCAGCCCAGGGAATACGCATCTGGTGCTGTTTCATTTTTAAGTTTACTCACCACATTCTGAGCACACACAGTGGCCTGTTTTCTGGTGTTACAGCCAAGGGTCTGTATGGCCCTGCTCCCTGGACTGTATCCTGGCCTCATTGGGGCTGACTTTAAGCTTCCATCTGACCACTTCTGAGTTTCTCCATGTTCTCCAAATATGTTACCATGGCTTGGAATACCTGCCTCCTTCTTGTCGTAGTCCATTCTTACTCTTCTGGAGCACTTTTTGGAGGAAGTCTTCACTAAAAACCCCCTCCCCGCCACTGCAGTTAGATGAATGGTGCTCCCAAAGTGTCCCATGCTTTCTCTGTCACAGCCCTAACCATGCTTGATAATACTTCTCTATTTATTTGTTTCCCACACAAGACCTTGAACATGGGGAAGGCAGTGCTTAGGTCTTCTATCTTGTGACCCAGGATCCAGCAGAGGGACTGGCACCTGATAGAAACTTGCTGGAAATGGAAGTAGATAACTTGCCTTAGATGGCAGATGGGGAAGGGCATCCCAGGCTGAAATTTTCATTAGTGCAGGTTCAGGGTATGTCCTTCCAAGTGGTGGGGAATGAGTTCTCTGAGGGGATCTTGAAAGTCAAGGAAAGAATGCATAGTGAAGTGTGGGCATTGGAACATTCTTATAAAATGTTCCACCTCCTGCTTAGAGAAATGCACTGATAGTGCTATTGAATCACAGGGAAACTGCTCAGTTGCATGAAGGGACAAAAAGTCATGTTAAATCCACACTAATTCATGTTTTATGATTCCCACAGAACATCTCCTGGGACTAGTTTTGAGGGACACGCTGTCAGACTATAGTATTTTTCCTTCCTATTAAACTCTCCAAATGATACACCAGGTCTTAAGACCATGGCAACTTTGGTCTAAGGCAGCTTTTATGTCCTTCTTCCTTCCCTTTATTTCTCTCTTTTTCTTTTCTTCCCTTTCTTTTCCTCCTTCTAGGGTTTTTCTATGGTTGACATATGAATTGTTGTGACACAAATGGCCACAAATGTGTTTGCATGTGACTGATAATTGGCTTGTGGACAAGCTACATTGTCTATACATACTGAGAGGGCCAGTGTTGGACTGTGAGTGGTAAATCCGGCACCCAACCCATGACCATTCAGAGTGGAAGATTTCTCACTAAATGTGAGATTCTTAAGAATAGGAATTGAGTCTTGTTCATCTTAGCCTCCACTGCACATAACTCATAGGAGGTACTTGATAATGCTTATTGAATAAATGGATATAGTTCAGTATCTATCTATAACAGAGTTTAAAATTGTGTGCTAATTATATATGGCAGAGAGGACTCTGGGGTGCCTCCTACCTCAGAGGCCAGAAGAAAAGCCAAGAGTAACCTGGGTGTGTGCACCATTGATCAAGCAGATGGTAGCCGCACATCCTCAAGTGAGAGAGTCTATGTTACCGTCAACACATTCTCCCTGGAGGTGGGTGTCTATGTATCTGAACTCTAAAACAGGAGTGTCAGAATAAATGCAGACCTTCCAGCTGGAGATTTATTCTCTTGTCTTTAAAGTCTTCTGACCCATAATAAAAACAAAAATGGACAATTGAATTTTCCTTTCTTTTCTAAGCCAAAATGAAGTGCCTTGTGTGTCATTGGCACTTACTCAAAAAATGTTTGAATGACTGATTTGAATGTGTAGGCAAGCTGGCAGGGACATCTGCCATAGTGCTGATGGCCAGCATGGATTTGGCTGGTCCAGCTGGCTGGGCGGGGTTCTTCATCTTCACTTGGTGCTCCTCCCAGAGCTCAGGGAAACAGGCTGCCTTGTAAGATTGGAAAAAGCTTTTTTTCTTCTGTTTAAGGAGATATATGACATTTCCCAGGATGTCTCTTTACCTGTTCCTTGTTACCTATTCACCTCTATTTGCATAGCTTCCTTATTTGTTCATAACAAATCCCACCACTCTAACTACCACAGCCATCTGGAGTTGTAAAACACCTTCCTTTCCCAATTTCCTCACGTGGCAGGAATTTCCCAATTTTCTTATCATCTTCAATCCTAGGGTTGGTTTCTGCATCGGGGCCCACTTTTCTGATGGCAGGTTTTTGGCGGAGCTGCCAGACTCATAAAACAAGGTAATGGCCTTTAGGAAGTAGTCACATTAACTATTGTTTCACAGCAGTTGCCCTAAGAGCCTGGAAAGGACCATTCGATTTCACCTCAGAGGAACAAAAGGAAAAACAGTCTCTGTGGCTGAAGCATGTAGATGGCAGGTGACTGCTAATTTACAAGCTCCTGGAGACATTCTGGCACCTTCATAGGACACCAGGAGACAGGCAGTCACTTTCGCTGACCAACTTTTCAATCTCCTAGCATTGAAAAACTCACAGAGAAAAGAACTTTATTCCATTGTGCCATTTTGCAATTTTCTCTAAGATCAATATTACATGTGGAATGCCTGATGGGAAATTGCTATAAAAATGGTAGCTAATTGTATGTTAGTAGATATAACAACCCTCTTCTCTGGAGAGCTTGTACATATAGGTTGAAGGATAAAGTAGGGATGAATTGTATTTATTTCTTTGTGTTTATCCAAGTCATTGGCCCAGGCAGGAAGGTAATATATGAAAAGGGACATTTTTAGGATAACTGTTTTTGAATTATGCTTATGAAATATATACTCTGCTATGGAGAACATGTGGGAAAACTACATTTTGACCGCATGACTAATTTTTTAAAGCCTTGCATAAGAGAGAATTCTCCCCAAGAACACAGCTGGATTATTCCTTTGTGGACTGAATGTGTCAGTTATGAAGTGAACTAAAATGAAATTTTATTCCATCATGGCAAAGCGAACTGAGCAGTGGACACTGCAGCTAAGGTATTACGTAGTAGTTCGTACACCAAGTACTATTATTTTATTAACTTTAAGAACATGTTTTACATAAAAACAAGCAATATCAAAAAAAGCTCAGTTGATAAATGAAAATAATATATCACAGATGACTTCATTCCACATTAACCTACATTTATTAGCTCAAACTAAGAGATTAGGAAAAAATTAGATCTCATTCCAGCTTTAATCATGTATACAAATCATTTGAGTTATTTCATTAAGATTCTCAGAATAAAAAATTAACCTATGCCAACTGATCCATGCAGCAATTGATAAATTCAATATTTTCAAAGGAAACATTGAACTTTTTTTCTTGCACCAAATTGAAACCTTTCAGAAACTTGTATAAGTTTATCAAGTTCCTAACCCAACTTTTTAGTGTGCATGAGTAAAATACTATTTAATTCCACACTCAGCTAATTCTTCAATCATTTTCTTTCAAACAGAATGAAAAATGCTATTATTAATTTCCTAATAAAACATTTTAAAGAGTTATAGAAGCTATGACTCTAACCTCGGACTGGTTTCAATTTCTTCTCATTTTTTTCTGAGAATACATCAAAGATTAATGTCAATGGCAAGTGAAAAATTGTCCCTAGAGAACTTCAAGGTCTTTTTCTTACCACATTGAATTGGACTGGAATGTATTGTCATTATAGCATCTTTATCATCACTTTTAAAGTCCTACTTTCTCTTGATACCAAATGTGAAAGCTTGTAGAACTAATATTTACTTTAAATTAATAAAGTGTGTCACAGATAAAAATATACAATTTTACATTGAAGCAACATTAAGAATATCACTTCAGTTGACCAAAAAAGAATGTTGAGGGAATTTGTAGGTTGTTTTAATTGTAAAGATTGCTTTTCCTTTAGGGAAAAAGAAATAAACGAGATCTCTCACTTGTCTCCAAGGACAAGATATCATAAACCTCATGATCAAAATGCTGCCAACCAGAAACTCCCTCACTGAGAAATGATCACTACAACTTCAGTGTGAAACCCAACAACAGAAGCAGCAGCAGCAGCAGTAGCAGCAATAGGGGTGGGAGTCGTGGGACAAAACCAAGGGGAAGAAAAGCCCACCCCAACCAGAAGCATTCTAATTCACTACATTGACTTTCCTGTTTCTCACCAGTTTAAGACCTTTAATATTACTCAGTGTATGGTTGCATATTTGAGATATTAAAAAGTAAAAGACTGTCTTAAAAGCACCTCCACCTCAAGTACATAATTACATAAAAAGTAAAGAATCTTGTGACAGTCCTTGGGACCCCATTTGTTACTGTTTCATGTATAAGCACCACTGAGCCATTTTAAAAGCACATTTGCAAGGGTCAAGTGTTTAGTGTGTCCTCAAGTAGTGTTGATTTATTCGCTTTTAAATAACAAAAGTTTAAAGTGTGCTAATTGACACTCTTCTGATCATATCTGAATCGACAAAAATGTTATTTTTGGAAGTGTTTTGAATCACTATTTTCTCCAACAGACTAGAATGGCTTCCTGAAACTTGATGATTAAGTAAAGCTATCCATATTTCCCAAAGAAGCATATATCTGACCTTATATCACTGCATGCAAAGTAAGGGTTCATCTGAGAGTATTTTTCCCAACTCTAATGCAAGTGGCAGACAACACGAAGGAAAAGCTAATCTTTGAACTGACCAACTTCAATTTTTTAAATTTTTTTGATTGAGAAAAAAATTATGCAGGACGTAAAAATTTAGTGATTTACAAATTATAGAAAAGATATGTTATCTACAATATATGCTAGGTGCATCATTATTTTTTTGAAACCTACATCTAAATGAATGCATTAAAACCACCATCTTGGGTCTTGGTACTTTCCAAACTTCTGAAATCTCAGCGAAGGAGAAGACACACCAGGTTTTATTGTTATTTTCTCAGGAGAATTGGGCAGAGATGAGAAGGAAGTGAACCTTCACTCTGACACAGGCCCTCTAGAGCAAACCAGCTTGGGGCACCTTTTTATGGTTCAATTAAAAACCTTTGAAAGTAGTTTATCATAGAAATTCAAGAGATTTTTACCCTGAGAAGGGCTAGCAGGCAACACCATAATATTAACAAAGCTCTCCCTCAAGCACAATTGCACTACCACAGAGGGATAGAATTGTTGAATGGGTGCCCTTGGCCAACAAACCACCGTGATTTAATGGTATGAGCCTTGTGACTTGGTAGCTCTGTGAACCTCTAAGCTAAGGCAATTTTTCTTTCTTCTTTTTTTCCAACTGCAATATGCTTCAAAGGGTAAAGGATTGCCATTTTAGCCTTTCTTCGTGGATATATTGCTTTCTGCCAAGAATATCTGACGGGCTGTTAGCCACAATCCAGGGGGGTACTGAACAGTTGCATGAAGTCTCATGGAATACAAAACACCAAGCATTTTCAGTAGTTTATTTGCATTTTTTCTCTGCTCATTTTAATATGCACCATGTGTAAGTTAGATGAGGGCTACTGTAAAAACATTTTCAATGACTGAAATCTTACTTTTCCTTCTAATGATTTGGAGAAAACCACATATTCATTGATTGTGATGAAAAAATGATTTCTGCTACAATGTTGCAAAAAATTGTTCAATACGAACAGTTCTCATCTACAGAGATGATTTACACAATGCAAGTAAGGAAAGTGTTTGTTCTTAACTAGTCTACTACTGAACTGAAAAAGTTGAATTTTAAAATTTCCTTGAAAATACCATATAGTTGATTATGTATTAATAAAGGAAAGAAAATCCCCATCACCATACTAACACCATAAGAGCTATATTGAATAGTTATTAAAAAATATGGAAACACTTATGGCAATGATTAAAATGATAATTACAGAAGTACACTCTCATAATGGTACATATTTATTTGATGATGAAGTGAAAAAAAAAGGATCAATTTGGTTATAGAAATTCCTTAAAGAACACCATCACTTAATGATTTCAAACTTGAACTATCTCAAGAATGTCATGAAAAAAAATTAGAAAGCATTGGCTAAAAGCAAAGCAGTCTGAATATACCAATGTAATCAGCATGCCTTGTGCTTGTCTGTTAACCCTTTGAGTACATTTCTGATATTCAGGATCTTGATAACTTGATGCTGAAAAGATTGCATTCCATCTGATTACTCAACATTTCTACTTGACAGATCACATACACTGTTTATTCAGCATAGATCACAAATTCTACAGCAATGCATTGGGCTCTCCATGATGAATGGGCCATATATTCTTCTGAGCTGCTCTCTGCAGTGTGCTGGGAAACACTCCCTAGCTTCACATGGTCCACAGTCTCCCAACACTTGGATGGAAAAAGGCTGAGCCATGCACTGTAAGTTCTGTATACTAAATGTTATACCAACACATGTAATGTCCACCAGAAAAGCAATAATTCAGAGAATGAAAGTAAAGTGACAATCTGCTGTAGTAGGTCTCTGCTCATAAGATTCTTCATAGTCACACATTTAGAGTTGAGGCCAAGTTATATGGCTACTCCAGTGTTACTTAAAATAGTGTTTTGATTTATAGTTCTAGACAAAGCAGTATTTCTGAACAGTTCTGGGTACTTCACTGATGTGGAATCTTTCTATACACCAACACCTTTCCTAGTATTCTGACCTCACCCCAACCCCCAAATCTGACTGAGTTGTGCTACTTTGTGATATTGTATGCTATAATTTCAGGACTCTCTAAAAGGGGGACAACTTTTAATAAATTATCTACTGCTTACATGTCAGGACAACACAGACTAAAGAAATAAACTTAAATGTAGAAGAGCAAAAAAATTGAGGGAACTATGTTGTAAAAATGATGACATGGTAGGACCTTAAAATCTATATTAACATAGGCTGTAGTTTATGAGTTAAAGAGTAAAATGTAGCAATTGTAGACAAACATGTATTTGAAAATAAAGAAATGTCAAAGACCTTCAGATATTGAAATATATTCAAAACAGAGACAGTAAGTGTTGTTTAGCTCTACATATGCAAATTTTATGAGACCTCACTCATTGGTTGTCTCCTGGATCACAAAGCTGAGCAAACCTTAGGAGGACATTTGAGTTGGGTCCTTGCCTCCAAGACACCATGGCTAGCCTTTTTTCTAAGCATTGCAGAACTAGTAAAGCACAGGAGGCCCCCACTGAAATGTGACACATGCCAGAAGAAACTCAATGGAGACACAAGGGCTAGGGGTCAAGGTTTTGTCACAGGAGTGACAATTCATGTGTCAGACAGGACTTGGCCCATAAAGAGAAAAATAATATGTACCTCTAGATAGCTAAAGACAGTGGTATATAAGAAGGGCACCTTAGGGAATGGAAGTTTTATCCTCAGTGGTATCTTCCAGTTCTCCTATCCTGTTCTTCCTAGGAGAGCATATGTAGGAAACCTAAAGGTACACAGGAAATGATCTTATCAGTGTTTTATTTCCTTAAAACCCATTTTAAAAAGATTCTAGATTGTTTTCTCACTGTGCTTTCTCCTTGGCCACCTTGCACAAACACTTTGCCTCTGGTCCCCTGTGCCCCAGCACTCCTGTGTATGGATTTGATATTCTGTGGATTTCACACTGAAGGCAGCAGTGCATGGAAAAGCAAGTGAGAAAAAGACCAGGATCTTGTTTCCTCTTTCTGTTTGAAATTCCAGCCCTATTATAGAGCACCTGGCAATTTATTGCTCTTTTCTACCAGTTTTTTTTTTTTTTTTTTTCCTGTAGATGGCTCATACTGAGCAGGCAGACCCTCCATCACCAAGCACAAGACAAGGTATGTGTGTGCCTTCCCAAGGGTCTGCGCTGGCACTAGCAGCAGCTGATGTGGAAGCAGCATTTCTGGAGTGATATCAACACATCTTCATATGGAGCCAGTTTGGGGGGAGGGGGCACCATTTCTTTTGTGGGTCAGGCTCTTTGCCACAGACCCAATTTCCTCCACTTGGGATACAGAACTCATGGCAGCTGAAAGTCATACCTCTAATGAGAAAAGTCTCTTTCTTAATAGGACTGTGAGGAAGAAAGAGGGGTTGTTTATGCCTAAGTTATAAAATGGCTATGATCTAAACCTACAGAAAAGGACAAGCAAGATACCCTTCTAGGTGCCTTTCTTTTCTGGATATTGCAGCATCTAAAAACACCCCTCAATCTGCAGCAAAATCAAGAAATGTGTCTATACATCCAAAGGCCTGGAAGATTTCCCAAGGGGTCTCCACAAGCCATGCACTCAGAGGGTTAACATGTGCTTATTACATACTGCAGATCCTAGTTTGATGAAAATATTCATCGCTTTTAAATTTTAAAAAGTTGCAAAGTAGACTTAACCCTTTGAGGATCCTATTAGCAGCAAGTTGCCATCTTCACAAACAACATATCTTATTCAGCAAAGGGAAATTACTACAAAAGTATCAGAAAACACACGTTCTGTTTCTGAGTGCTAGATAGATCAGATTAAACTGTTTTACATAATTTGGGGGGGGGGAAATCAGAGAGTCTCAAAGGGTTAAGCTAGAACTTTGAGTAAAAGGGTCTTATTAAAAGGGCGAGTTTGGGGAGCGAACAGTCTCGGATGAGCTTGGGGAGTAGTCTTCAGATTCCGAGTTGAATTCAGGCGGAGCTGGCTGTGCCTTGTATCGGCTCCTCACATCCTGGTTGCATCTTCGTCGGAAAACCTGCCTCTCCTTATCAAGAGCGGTGGTCTAGCAGGGGCATAAAATGAGAAAGAGGACAATTAGGCTAAAGGAAGGGTACAAGAAACTGAAACTTCTGAAGTCAGAAAAATACACTGGCCAAATTAACCTATTCATTACGGCTTACTTTTGTTGACAACAATTACCTCTCTGCTCCCCAAGTTGTAGCTGCTAGGAGCACTTGATCATGACATCAGCAGGCACAGGCAGGATGGATGATATTGTGGGTTCAATCCCTCCCCAGTCCTCCCCATATTTCCCCTAACTCCACACCATGACCTCTGGTGGCACCCTTTCAGCCAGAGACCCCTGGTAAATGGGCATCCCAGGCCTGTGTGTCTAACATGTGAGGATGCCAGGCGTGCCTCATTCATCATCACTCAGCTCAAGGCAAGTGTATAATAGAGATAAAAAGTGATGAAGTTGTCAGACATGAAAACAGAGCCACAAGCTCATTCTGTTATTTTAGCACCTCCTCCTTCTAAATTACTTATTATCTGCTGATGAGGGAGTACGGCTGAATCTCTGGGAAGAATTGTTTTAATTTTAATGAAACCAATGTCTGAAATTGAAAATTGCTTTGAATGCAATTAAACCAAATGGAAACTTTCCAAGGATTTTACTTTACAAAGTTCATTTTCATCATAGTATGTGGTGATTTATGAAACTGAGATTCAGTTCCGTAGGTATTCCAGCTCCTGGTCTCTAGTCCTCATTTTCCTGAGGAACCTCAGACGATTCCCAGGCTATGTGATCCAGCCACAACTCTGGAAGCTATTATGACATCAGAACTGGGAACAGCAGGCATAACTTCATTACAGATTTAATGGGTGTGAGAGGAATGGGGTCATTACAGAAAAGCCTTACACAGAGAGCAGAAGAGCAGGTACAAAACCTGATGAAAAATATAGAATACATATAAAAGCGTGAAGGCATCCTTGTTTGAAAGTCACTCTTTAAAAGGATGTAGCCTGGAGGTTATTCTGCTTTTAAGAGATTACTTATCCTCTACAGGGATATATACCACCATTTTTTCCTCTTGAAAATTTACTATTAGCTTCTTCAAAGAACAGAGATAAATTTATAGCTGGCCTGGTTCTGAGAACAAAGTGAAAACTACGCCTCTCATACAGCTGCAGTATAGCATTAGAGCAATCCTAGATCTAAAGTAGGGCAATCAAAGTTCTGATATGAACTAATAAAGAAGGAAAAAGAGTCAGAGTGTAGAACCGATAGAGTAAATGGCTTCATTAGGTTTAGCTGTGCTGCTTTAAAACTGTCCACAAATTGAGTAACAGTTTTATAGACTCGATGAGGAACATAAAGTTTAATAATTCATTTCTCATTTCACTAGATTGTTAATACAATTATTCAATAACTGGTTTGTTGAAATGTCTATGTTTTATTCTTCTACTTGTCAAATTTTATACCCACTGATTTTATGTTATTTTTAGCATCATAAACTCAAATTCCTAACTTTATTTAAAACACTCTAAAGTCATAGCACATGGTATTTTGCTTTTGAAGCAAACTAAAAATACCTGTTTGTGCAAAAAACAGACATGTCTTTAGTTTGACTTACATAAAAACAATTCTGTAGTTAATCCAAGAGTAATATAAACTCTTCTTGTGCTCATAAAAAATATTTCTATTTCCACCTTCTTGAGAAAGAAAAAGTCCTTGGTATTGGACTTAATACTGACTAGTGAACAGAGGCTTTCGGTGTGGGGAAAAAGTGCACACCAGACTTGTAGGCAGGGATTTTGAGTCCTGCTCTGTCCACTGCTGGTTGTGTGAATCATTCACCCTGTTCTCAGTTAAATGAGGAGTAGGCCTAAACCCTTCTCACTCTCCCAGAGTTGCTGTAGGTGAAGATAGATGTGCAAATGCTTTCTATATAGCTAAGATGGCCAAAAATGGAAGGGTTGTTTTTTGCCTCTTTCTTTCTTTACAATTTGGTGTAAGATATTGTTTTAAAATCAAGTAACTGCAGGTCAATGCAAAATACATCTCATATTAGAACTTCTCTCAGAGTACTCACCTCCCCCACTCTCACTGGCATCATCTCCCCATAATTTACTCAGTTACATCAAGTCACACTCTTGGATTCAGCCACTGAAATAGGTCATTTCTTTACAAACACCATAATGTTTTTATGCAGAAGTTGGTGACAGTGTTGAGTCTATGCTTGGATAGTCCCTTTCCCCTCAGTTTTACTTTCATTTCCCTACATCTTTATAAGGGCAATCCTATTCTCTTCCTTATTTGTCCCTCTGCTTAGAGAACCCTTGCCCCATTCCTTTTAAGTGGCCAGTTCTCGTCACTCCTAGAAATTTCTGTAGTTAGCAGCTTTATAATTGCTCATATTATAGGTGACACTTGGCGCTTAAATGCCTCTGTGCTTTCAGGTGGCATATAAGCCAGTTTACCAATTAATTTTTTGGGAAATATCATGTCATGATCACATGTCAGGGAATATGGATATAATGGCTGTTTCTATTGCATTTATAGACTTAAGATGTCATTGTCCACAGGCTTTTCCTCATACTCACTCTGCTTCCAGCTCCATGGACTATGGCTGGTTTTAAGTACTTCTTCCTTCCATGTGTTCCCTTGAAAACTGGTACTGTTATCACTATGCATCCTGCCCAGATCTGGTTACATTGTAGATGCTCTGGAGGGCAAGATCAAGTTTTGGGCTTCCTCTCTGTGCTCTCCACAGTTCATGGCACACAGCAGATACTCTACAAAGTCTGTGCTTTTGAAATATAGGAAAGTGCAACAGAGGTCACAGCATTTGCCTCCTGAGCACTGAACCCCCAGTCTGTCTGACACAGCTGACAGGTCAATTACCCTTAGGTCTGATTTATTTAGAATTTCTCATAAAGTCCATTTCCTTGTCCTAACATTTACAACATGCTTACAATAAAAATTTCCAGCCCTAACCGGTTTGGCTCAGTGGATAGAGCATCGGCCTGTGGACTGAAAGGTCCCAGGTTCGATTCCCGTCAAGGGCATGTACCTTGGTTGTGGGCACATCCCCAGTAGGACTTGTGCAGGAGGCAGCTGATCAATGTTTCTAACTTTCTGTCCCTCTCCCTTCCTCTCTGTAAGAAATCAATAAAATATATTTTTTAAAAAATTTCCAGTGTCTAGTTCCTTTTATTAATCAAAATGATCCAATAACATTAGCATACTTACTGTTACTCATTTGATTTTCTTGCACAGCATCCATTTACTCTGTCTAGGTTAACCATTCCTCAGTTTCTTTTTGGACTTCCTTTACTACTGTAGTCTGTGGTTCCCACGAAGGTGATCTACCCCCATCCCTGAGATGGGGCCAGGTGGGTTGGTGACCCAGGAACAAACCTGAGCCCCCTGCATTCCTCAGTACCCATGACTGGAAGGATGGGCACCCAACCCAGCTAACAGGACATAAGGAGACTTTTGCTGGGACTTCATATTTATAATGAATCCCAACTTGGGGAGGATAGAAGGCCTAGAGCTGCTTCCCACATCCTGGTACTACATGAAGCTCCAAACTAAAGACACAGGGACATGGAGTGGAGGGATGAAAATACACCAAACTCTGACCAAGTGCTGAGTCTATCCATCATTAAAACCAGACCCAACCTTTGGACCTTCCAGATTTTATAAAATAAAAAATTTCCTTTTTGCTTAAGCCAGTTTGGTTTGGGTTTTCCTTATTTGCAGTCAAAACAGTCCTACTGGGTATATCTGTGAATGTACTTTAATCACACTCACTTCTACATCTTTGCTCAAGGTGTTCACCAACCTGAAATTATTTTTCCTCCTACCTGCCTACTCAAACTTACCTATTTCCCAAGATTTAATAAAATTTCACCTCCAACATCACCCCTTTTCTTTCCAAATCCCTCAGGCAATCTTTCTTGACCAAACTCTTGTCATTTATTGTACACAGGACCTTCATTATCTTTTCTGTGCTTATTCCCCAAATAACACGCAAGCTCCTCTGTGGTAGAATCCAAAACTCGTGCATTTTCAGAATACCTAGCAGACTGTGGCCCACTTATTAGGGACTTATTAAATATTTCTTATTAATATAGAATTAAATTATTTTAGGTAATTAAGTACTTTCTAAGTAACAAAACAGGACCCAAAACAACAAGAATAAGAAGTTAAATGTATTACGGGTCAATATTTAAGAATACAATTTACATTTCAGATATGATAAAATGCTTACAATAGATAAAGTTAATATTTTCTTATATATTTATTTACTCACAGCAACTTACTGAAGTCCAGTTATTTATCACAGTAAGCACTGTAGTATATGAAATCTTTAGAATTTTAATTGTGGCTATAAAATTATGTGCAGGTTAAATCTTTACAACTGAATACTGTAGTCCCCATATGTAGTTCAGGACAGATGAATTCAGCAAGAAAATAGAGCAATGTGCTATTACATAATATTTAAATATTATTTGCCCCCATAAAAGCATTTGAAATGTAAGATTTTCTCTGATGTGCTGCATCACAAATATAAATTCTGAGCCCTTCTAACATTTCTGAAAGGCTGCTTTCTTCTTTATCAACCACAGAAAATTCCCAGATTTTAAGCAAATAGGGTCTCTCCTCCCTAATGCTTATCTTTGAAAGGTAAGTTTGTCCTCAGGTATTGCCTTGATATGCCCTTAAAACTTCTTAACAGGCTTATTATTTTATCAATTATTTTCCTCATGATTTATAGCTTTGTTGGAACCAACATGAATAGAATTTCCAAATGTTTCCTCAGAAATTTACCACTTCATTAAGAGCTCAAAGATAATCTGAAGTCCATATTATCACATTTTGGGGCTAATTATTAGAGGTTAGAAGTGAGCAAGAAATCTCCTGAGATGCTGGAGTTGACCAGTAATAACCAAATATGATGCCCTAACCTAGTTGCTTAAAATAGGTATTTATTAAGGACTGCTATGCTGTATAATGGGCATAGCTAAATAAGAGTGCACTGGGGATCCTGGTAAACAGAATAAATAGTTGACCAAATAAAATGATATAGAGAAACTAATATAAACCTGTCCTACATAGAAGAAACACTCCATATCTCTACCTCAGACTGTAAATCTTTGGTTATCACAGTGTCCTTAAAGGCCGCTAGATCAAGTGTGAAAACTGAGGAATGGTAAAAATATGTCATAACCTTAGCAACTCCAGTAGCTGCGTACATATTATAGTAGTTGGAAATCTTAGATAAAATAATGTCTATTATGTTTTTGTTCCTGCTGTAAGACTAGGCATGCATAAATGAAAGACGGTATTTGCCTAATACCAAGGAAATTTATTCCACCAATAGATACATCTATTGAATTGGGTCAGTGGCCTCCTTTGTTCTAATGAAATGACTATATGCTTCACATGGTACTCAGATATTTTAAGCCCTATTTATAACATTAAATTTGGAAATCAGCATAAATGCATAAGGCATTAGCCATCTGGAATATCTATGCAATGTTAAAGGAAATATAGAGCATGGGATTGGAAGGTCAGGAATGAACTGCAAATGTGAACTGGAGCATTTGCTTTGTTTTTGCTGGTCTGTGCTGACCATCACTCTGTAATGCTTGTCTTGTCTGGTAGCTTTAGCTTAATCCCCTTTGGAAGCAGCAGTAGGGGGAAGTCAGAACAAGCTTTTTATCCTAGCTCAGCTAACATGACCATGGACATGTTTCCTAACCACAGAACCCCAATTTCCCAGTCCATGTGAAGGTGGGTATAGTTCTCTAGGGAAACTTTCACCTATAAATACTAGTAATAAGCTTAATATCACCATCAGTCTACTGTAATGGGTGATGCTTTTCTTTTAGCAAAAAATAGGCCTTCCAGTCTATGGATCAAAAACATTTCCGTTCTGCAGCACCTGCAGGACTGGCAAAGGATGCGCCTAATTGAAGTTGTGAGGCGATGTTTTCTGACCTGGTGGTCATGATTGGATTTAAATAACTGCATTTTTCATGGGCATGCATTGACTGCTTTTCCTTTTTGCTTTTCTTAATTTATTACTAATCATTTCATTAATAAAATAACAATTTTGTGCATGTTGCCTTTTAGTTCATCCATTATTCATGCTCCCTGGAAGGTGGAACAGGTGAGGCTGCAGCATTCATCTCAGAGCCCTTTCTCTCACTCACCCTCACTCTGCAGGGACTGAGTTATGATTTGCTTGACACTTCAGGAATGTGTTTGGCTTGCTAGTAAAGTTAAACTGACAAATCGATTG
This sequence comes from Corynorhinus townsendii, assembly GCA_026230045.1. Taxonomy (NCBI): domain Eukaryota; kingdom Metazoa; phylum Chordata; class Mammalia; order Chiroptera; family Vespertilionidae; genus Corynorhinus; species Corynorhinus townsendii. The sequence continues at coordinate 103,702,662 of JAPDVU010000003.1, forward strand.
AAATATCCACCCTCCTCCTGTTTGTTGGCTTACTGACAGGGTTATTAAGATTTTGTTTTGCTTCAATATCCTTTTGGGGTCTCACCAGGAAGTGCAAGTATCTAGATATATGACATGGTATTACCCTAAAGTGAAGGTGAACATTACAATGGCAAAAGGAAGCCTCTTGGAATGAAAACCAGTGGCCTGCTAAGCTACCTTTTATGTGCAACTCTCTTAAATGTGAATCATTGGTTCCCTGGGCAGAGCTGCCCCCACAATTCTCCTCTATTTCTTATAGTAGGCTCCTGCTATTGATTTGTGTGGTTGTATTTTTTTATAGAATCCCAAATTGGCCTAGCTCTACAATGGCCTCTCATTAGAGGGTTAAAATCATAGCCACTTCTTGAACTCAGGCTTCTATAGGACACAGATCATGTGTTTTCTCTGCCCTGCAGCTCCTGATTTTCTCATAGTTGAAGGTAAATTGAGCTGCCATGCTGTTTTTCCTTCATCATCCTAGTAAACTAGAGAAGAACCACAGATGTAGTTTATCTTAAAATAATCTATAAAGTTCAGAACTTACTAAACAGGTAAGTTAGGGGGTAATTCTTTTCATTACAAAAACAATGTTTTGCTTTACCCAAAGACTTACCCTCAGATTGCTATAAATGGGATGCTATTCTAGAGCATCTCATGTAATTTCATTGTCCAAACTTTAATTTATTCCAAACTCTTCAAAAACACATTTATCCTCTATATCAACTTCTCCTTCATTGGAAAGTTGAATCATTTATTAAATAATTTAGCAAATATTTATGGAGGCTCTACTATGTGCCAGGCATTCCATGAGATGGTGGAGATACAGTTTTTAATAAGCTTACCAGGTGGTGTCTTTTAATTTGGAAACATTGCCCCCCTAGAACAAGACTTGAAGAACTTCTGGAAAGGCCAAATAATTAATATTTTAGGATTTGCAGGCCATATGGTTATTTGATACTACCTTAACTCTGCTGCTACAGAGCAAAAGCAGGCATAGACAATTTAGAAATAAATGGGTATGGCTGTGTTCCAGTAAAACTTTATTTACAAAGACAGGCAATGAGCCAGATTTGGCTGATTGACTATAGTTTGCCAATTTCTGCCTTAGAGGATAACATTTTAAACTTAAACTTCATCAGGATTTTTGGCTGTAGTCTCCTTTAAGTAAAATGTAATGCCACAAATACTCATGAATAATACCAGCAGTTTACTCCAATCAAAGCATCAAAAAATATCATGGTTCTACTTTAATAACAATTGCTTTGATCTGAGAGAGATAAGTTTTTCTCAAGAAAATCTGTCTCAAGTGTGAAAGACCTTTTTTCTGGAAGTGAGGGAAACCCTGAAAAGCCATCCTTCCTGAGTCCCCCTTGGGGCCTATGAAGGCACTTTTGCATAGGTATCTCACTTAATCCTCACCACAGATTTGGAAGGTTGATCATAGTCATCTCATTTCTACCTGTGGTGAAACTGAAAATCAGAGTAAGAATATGTAACTTGGCCACGGTCACACTGCAGGAAGCAGGACAGGCTGGATTCAAAACCAGGGCTTCTGGACAGCAAAGCGGCAAACTCTACATGGTCTGCACTACCAATAAAATATCGAACAGTGAGCAACCCATTTCACTATTCCTGTTTTTCCTTCAATGACCATTTTAGAACTATAATACTATATATGTCTATCTTCTGAGCCTGTTGGCCTAATAATTCACTTTTTAGCATCAAAGTATAGCTACCAAACCCCTCATAGTTTCCTGATGCTTTCCTTTGTAAATCACAGTTCGGGTGATTTTTAAGTTTAAACCTATGCCTTTTCTGTGTTAAACTTTCTGTTACAGGGAAAGGGAGGGTGATCAGTCCCTTTTGAGAACAGCAGCACCTGCCCTTCTTCCTGCAGGGCTCTGACATTCAGCAGGGAGTACTTTCCCAATGGACAGAGCAAGGTCCAGGCAGCTTTCCACAAAGCAACCTGCAAGGCATTGCAGCTTGCTGTGTATCTCTGGCTGTTGGCTGAGGTTCCCTGAGGAGCCCTTCTCACACTAGGCTGCAGTTCTTCTCTGCCTTCACAGGAACCTTTTTTTAAACCTGTGCTGAGCAAGATGCATTTAACTGACCCCATTCCTTTTAACAACTGAGCATGACAGCATTTAATAGCCTTGCAAAGACTGTGTGCGCTTCCACAGTTCTGCCTCATTACTCACTGTTTCAAGATGATGCTCCAATCCAATATGCACACTGGAGTCAGGTCATGCCTGGGAACTCAAATATCCTTTTGTCCTAGCTCACCTCCTCATTTTATCTCATTTAGCATTTTTAGCTTGTCTTGTTTTGGTATTTGCCTTATTTAATTGGGTTACTCCATTCTGATTGTTGCCTTGTTCTGACTGCAAATATGGAAGAATTCTTTTCCTTGTGTTGTCAGCCATAGCACCTGCCACAGTGACAGCTTCACTTGAGAAAGGCAGACATGTGTGTGATCACATCCTCTTTGGATAAGGACACATTTTCAGGAGGGGAAAATGTAACAAGGTAAAAATGTTTTCTAGTGGCTTGTAGCAGGGCCATGAGGGAGTGGAATGTCCCAGGAAGCTCATTCCTGGAAGAGTGTCCCCCCAGACTCTGGCTGACAAGAGCAAGGTCTTCTTGAAAAATCAGCCAAGCAGGATGCTGCTTCCCTGGCTGCAAATAGGAAGCAGCTCTCTGTTTATGGGCAGGAGGATGAAAGTGAGAAAGAAGAAAATGCATGCCCACCTTTTCTCTGCTATCACCAAAAAGCCTATTAAGAGGGACAGATAATTCTGGGCACCAAGAAGAGGTTCTTTCTCCAGCCTATACCCTGATGTGAGCGGATTTACAAAAAGTAAGGGGTACTCCCAAGGGCTGTGCTCAGAATAGTGAAAACAGCCATAGTACTTGTAAACATAAGGATTGGGAGTGAAGATGTTCCCCTATAATGATTGTTTATGTAAGAGAGTTGGCTGCCACTGTTGTTTGGTTGGACAGATACTTCCACTTCTGTGGAGATAAAAAGCAACCACTTGCAATCAGTGAGGAGAGTGAGTTTGTTCTGGGGCTAAATGACATTATAAAACTTCCTAGTTAAGTATATATGCCAATGAGAGTTTAGCATCATTTCTCCAATTTAGCTTTACATACTGGGTGTGCTGTTTCATACAGCATTAACTATCAACATTGTTGTTACTGCCCCCAGCTGGAAAACAGAGCAGTTTATGGGTGAAAGAAAAAAGACATTAGCTCCCATCTGCTCCTGCCCATTATTCAGGGATGTGTCATTTGTCTGCTGATGGGACCATCACCAAGATTTTAGTCAAATGGCCTTTTTATACTGGCTACATTTATTAATTATTGTGTTTACTTAGTATTTTGCTCCTATCCTTAATCCCACAAATTTAGTGATATCATTTTCTAAAGTTTTTTTTAAATAGATTAACTTACATGTGTAATTTTTATTCTACAAATGTGCACAACTGTAATTAGACATGTTTTATGCCTGTTTTTAATTGTATATCAACTTTACTCATATATTTTTGGTTAATATGCCTGAGGTGAGGGGGCATACAATAAAAAGGAAAGGAACATGATGTGATTCAATTTATATAAAGGACAAAACCAGGCAAAGCTAATTAATGCAGATAGAGTCCAGGTCAGTGTTTACCCTTGGGGCTATGTGATCTTCCTGGAAGGGCCCTGGAGGTGGAGAGGGGCTTGGGGGTGCTAGAAATATTCCGTGCCTGGTCTGGGGGATGCTTACAGGGGCATGTACAATTTGTGAAAATTTGTTGAGATATTCATTCATGATATGTGCCCTCTTCTGAATATATTTTATCTTCCAGTAAAATGTAAAAGATGGGTGGATCATCTTCACATAAAAAGTAAAAAGGAAGAATCTTCCCAAAGACAAATTAGGACAAATTATTAATCAAATATTTTCACGCCTTCCCTTCCTCCCCCCCAAAGAAGATTAAAATAAAACAGAGCTCTTTCTACATTTATAAAGCAATTTTACTCAGGTAAATGAAATGGTTGATGTGCAACTCCTGCATGCATATCTGTCTAGAAGATACAAATAACCTTTTAATGTAAAACAGACTGAAATATTTTGTTGAAGTTTGGGTATTTTCTTGCTTTAAACAGACTTAGAAATTATCATGATTATAGTATATTTGGCTGGTTTGTCAAAGTGTGACCTTTTCTACTTCCTTAATCCTTTGTTTTGAGTGTCTAATTATAGAAAAAAGGTAGGAACAATAATTGTTGGTTAGAATGGTATATACAGGGTGAGGCAAAGTAGATTTACAGTTGTGAGTACAGGAAAGAGAGTTTATTCTTGTATTATTATTTATTAATTATTGTATTATTTTCATATGAAAAACTAAACCTACTTTTGCCCCACCCTGTATATGTGTGTGGAGCACACATTTCTTCCTTCCTCCCTCCTTCCTCCCTCCCCTTCCTTCCTCCCTCCCTCCCTTCCTCCCTCCCTCCCTCCCTTCCTTCCTTCCTTCCTTCCTTTTATTTTTCTATAATTAGACACTCAAGACACCACATTACTGCCCTAACTGGTTTGGCTCAGTGGATAGAGCGTCGGCCTGCGGACACAAGGGTCCCAGGTTCGATTCCGGTCAAGGGCATGTACCTTGGTTGCGGGCACGTCCCCAGCGGGGGGTGTGCAGGAGGCAGCTGATCAATGTTTCTCTCTCATCGATGTTTCTAACTCTCTCTTCCTCTCCCTTTCTCTCTGTAAAAAAATCATTAAAATATATATTTAAAAAAAAAAAAGACACCACATTACTGAGCTAGGCTCCATCATTTGGGAGAAACAAGTGCCAAACCAAGTGGAATTTTTCTTAACAAATGCTAAGAGGTAGAACTTTACTTAGAGATCATTTCAGAAATGTTAAGATGGAGAAAAGTTCCTTAGGGCTTCTCAGAGTTCATTTCTCACATCATAAAAATCATCCTGCCTGTGGATAACTTAAAGAGACATACACAATGCTCCTTGAAGGAAATGTCAGGGCAGTTGGCTGGAATAGGAAAATGATTGGATAGAATTCTTAACCCTATAAAAAAAATTGATACATCCCATAGTCCCTTTTGCTTGAGCAGATAAACCAGCTAAGTAATCTGACAGTTATAGAATATTGAAAAATAAATTCATGCAATAGCTAGTACATATAAAAGGGTTTCCAGGGGAGAGAGGTAACAATAAAATGAAAAGAAAAGAAAACAAAAAGGTGGAAAATTTGAAAACACAAGCTCATCAACACACACAATGCATTCTATAGCTCATTGTTACTTGGAGGAACTTCTACTACTAAAGCGTAAATGCATTGTTTCATTCATCTAGTAAGTTCAAGATAGGGCTTGATGACTTTAAAATGACAGTATATACTTCTATAGAACATATACTATGGTATTATTGTTGCTCCATTTGTTAAGGGACAGAAGAGCACTAGAAGTCATTCTTTAATTGGCAACATCAGGAAAATGCTTTGGCATTTACACTAAATATACTGTCCTTTTAACTGTAAGGGAAATTGATACTGAGCATATGCAATGGAAAGAAAGCTGGCAAATGTCAGTGTGAATAATGGGTGAAAAAAAAAGAGATGAGGGGGTGTGGCATCTCAATCAAGAATAAAATGAAACTGATAAAGCAGCATATGGACTGGATAACAAATCAAAAGCATGTTTATCCACTGAAGGAACTGGTTAATGGAGACTGCCAGCACGTTGCCATGGAAACACTGACTGTTGAGCTGCACCATCTCATACCTTATCCAATACATTCCTGGTTGTTGGTAGTAGTCCAAAGACCCTGATCTCTTGATGGTAAACCCGTGGTCCAGCTGAGCAGAGAGAAATGGGGCAACTCAGTGGATCGACATTGTGCTAAAGAATTAAGACTCCAGACCAAGTTGTTCTTCATTGACTATACATGGAAATATAGCTATAATGCATCTTCTGTGGGGTGACTAGCTAATATACTAAATCTGCACATTGAAAATAAAAAGACAAGAAAAGATACTAATCTCTTATGAATACTCAAAGGCCATTTGCTAGAAAAAAATCTAATTTGTCAAACAGGTTTTTGAATTCACATTTAACAATGTCCTCTCAATTTCAAAAAAATATAAACACCTTTTCATATTCTATAGAATGGAAAATGCTTTACAATTAAATAAAATATTGACATCATCTTTAGCCACCTCTGAGAAAGCAGATTGGAACCCCCAAAAATCTTACCCCATTTGGCTTAAATTTGAGGGCTTCATAAATATGAAATAAAAGAATCAGGTTTTGAATCCTCATAATTACAGCAAATTGGTTTTCCTCCCTTAAGAGTTAATCTTCAAAATCAGAGCTAAGCTTAAAATATTAATTACATTTCTAGGCCTGGCTGGTGTCTCAGTTGGTTTAGTATCTTCCTGTGCACTAAAAAGTTTCCGGTTTGGTTCCTTGTCAGGGCACATGCCTGGGTTTCATCCAGATTCTGGTAGGGATGGCTGCAGGAGGCAGCCAACTGCTCTCACATTGATGTTTCTCCCTCTCCCTGCTTCTCTTTCTAATCTTTTTAAAAAATCAATTACATTTCTGAACTAAAAATCTATAGTGTAAAGCAGTAAATTTTCCCTATGAAAATATAGAAAATAAAAAATAGTTTTCATTGCATATTACAGTTAAGTGCTTATGATTAACAAAAGGTGCAATAAATAGGAGACAGATAAGTTCTGTAAGTTGTTCATCCTGGAATAGGATATTAGCATTTGGCTATCTAGGAATAAAAGATTCAGTCCCAAATTTGAAAAACAGTAATCATGCTGTGTACCCACTCCACTCCCCAATCTGCCCTTGACTGGACAAGCTGCACCCCGTTCTTTATCAGGAGGCTCATGAGTGCTTTCAAGTGTGGTTGTGCTGCGGGGCAATGCTGCAATGCTGAGATGCTGATGAATGCTTCTACCTCTAAATTCACAAAAGGCATTTCAAATAGATCCTGGGCCCAGGGCATTTAAACTAAACACTCCTCAGAGGATTTGGTATTCTGATTACAAACCAGGCTCTCCCAGTGTTCACTGGACAGCAATGTGAGATTTTAATCTTTTAAACAATGTACATTTCATTTTATTTAGAAAAAAAAAAAAGAATCGAAGCACTGTTATTGCTTTTGCTAGAGGAAGAAGGCCTGAACTTCGGTTTCAGTCCAGGAAGATGGCCACTTAGTACCTAGTTCTCTATTGCCATCTACAGGCCAAGTGTCCCTAACACCAAATCTCTAACCCAGTATCACAATTATTTTCACCCTGATTAGTATGGATTTGTTCTATGAGACTGAAACGCTCTATTTGCATGATAAAAATGCAAAAGAACTTAAAGCATTTTGAAAATTATTGGTTAAAATAATAAACAGCATTAAATGAGGAAAAATAAATCGAAACTGACATCTTAGTCATCAGTTCTTCATCAAGCTGAGCCAATCTAATAATGCCTCCTTCCCCTCCCTTAGCTCTCAAGAAGTCCACCGTTAAAATGTCATCTCTAATTTTATGTCTATAAATTGCATTTCAATAACGTTTTGTTTCCTTGTTTCTGTTCCGTTGGTTTTTTTGTTTGTTTCTTTATTTAATTTTAATTTCCCACCTACTGGCAAAGGTAGCAGAGGGAAAATGGAGTCTTTCTGAAAAGTAGAATGTTGCACTTTTAAGCACAGTAGTGGGTTTCCCCCTAATCACGTTGCCTGATCTAAATGTAAGAGCACCTTCTTTCCTTTTAGAAGGACTGTATGATCCTTATGGGCCTCCAGCTGATAGTTACTCTTCTAGCCTACTCAAGGACCTCTTGCAACCTTAATATAAAGTTATCATTTGTCCTTTCTTAGGCCTCAATAAGGTTGGGGGTGGGGGCAGAGCAGAAAAAAACGACACCACCACCAAAAAACACTAAGATTCAGAACCATGCGTGCATATTAAACTATGCTCATGTAATACATTACACCTGTATCTAGAGTCTGTTTGTTATGATAGTTGGTTCTTTCTTTCCTCTGAGAAAGAAAAAATGTCACAAATTCTTTTGTAAGCAACATTAATCTCCAGTAGGTAGTTAGGTCTCTAGAGAAAGAGAAATACCAGTTAAAGACTAATGCTTTAATTGTTGGTTTCCTGAAAAAAAGAAAAAAAAACACACAAGCTGATTGATACTACATTCTAAATAGTATTTTTTAAAATTTGAAAGGGTGTAAAAAATTCAGTCCTAGGAAAAAGGATGTTTAAAATAAAATACAAAGAAAAGAAGAAGAAAAAATAAAATACAGTACTTGATAGCCTCCGGGGATAAGTATACATGCCCATGGGAAAAAATTACGTCTGAATAAAATTTATGCTGAAATCAGTTTTTTCTATATCCATCAAATAGAAGTCATTACAGTGTTATATTCTTTACAGAAATTTCAATCATGTGGGTAAATTAATAATTAGATTACATCATTAAATTGTCAAATGGTTTTTATGAAGGCTATTCCTTCTATCTACCACTTAGATTCTGCCTCACAACAGAATATTGTTCCTTTGCAATTATACTTTAGTTTGAGTTGGAATATTACTTAATTCCAAGGTTGCTTTTTTCTTGTGATAGTCCTCTGAGATTCTGCTTTTGCACTTTAAGAATGGGAACACTGTTATAGAGTATAAATGGACTGAACCAGTACCATCCTGAAAGATAATAACAAAGGCAGCCACACTGTCCAGTTCATAATTCCCAGCCCTGCCCTGGGATTGGTGACCTTTTCATCCTCCCCTCCACCCCACCCCAGGTTCTTATGGAGAGTATGGACATTTATGAGGAGAAAGCATTCTAGAGAAAGTGCATATATGATGGTAGGACAGTTTCTCCAGAAACATCTCTGAAATTAACAGTGATATTCTCTTTCATGCTTGAAATATTAATGAAAATAGTCAGCATGTGAATTGTGCTTTAGAGGTGACAAGGCACTTTTTCAGATACTTCTCTAAAAAGTTAATTATTTTGTGTCTTAATTACGTTGATAACTGTTTTTTAAAACTTTGTAGTGGATAAAGAAGATTAAGCATGCAACTAATACATAACTCAGCATCACAAAGCCCATTCTATAATTTATAAGTCTGTTAGCAGTTTGTACAGTTTCCATGGAAATGTTAGTGATGATCTGAGAAACTGATATGAAATTGCATTCAAAATGGTCCAATTATGATATTTAGGGAAAAATCATTTAGCATCTGAACTTCAAAATGCTAACTGGAGTTTTTTTTGGAAATCTACTTAGATAAAGTTTTAGGTTTTGGAATTTATCCAGGTTTGATTAAAGTAGGATTTCCCCTCATATCTGTGTCATCTGTCCATTGGAAAACTGTCCTGAAGTTCCTGTCCTTAGACATTATAAGATTCCCAGAATACCGAACAAACAATTATGCAACAACCCAGGCAAATTTAACCAAAGACAAATTAAAATGAAAAAAAAAAAACAAACAGGAAAAAATGACAGTGGTAGACAAAGCACCCTCTCTAGCAGCTGTAAGCTCTCAACAGGAGCAGAAAAACAGTCTTTTTCATGGACAAGTGTGCTGGCAGTCCATTGCAAAATAAAATTGTGGAATCAAAAGTTTTGATATAGACATATATATTGAATGAATGATGAAAACAGAGTATAAAGTGGTTTAGTTGAGAACCACCAGGAGATTGTTACTTTTAAAAATTACAGATAGAAAATGCTGATAACAAAGAATACCGACAATCTAGGAAGACATGGAAGACAATGTACTTCTACATTGAATTTCCTTAGAAGTACTAAGAGAGAGGGCAAGAAGAATAAATTGCAATCTTAGATCCTTAGCAGCACTGAAATTCAGGTATACATACTGTCAAGTCTACTCATGAACCAGTTACTCACAGAAGGGTTCAATCAAAAAACATGAAATGCAAACAGTACAAGAAAGTATATGCATGTATTCATGCCACCTGAGAAATCTGGAAGCTCTTATCAAATATTCAGTAACCCAGATTTGGGATTGGTTGTGTCAAATATATCAGTTACATATGTTTAATTTTATCTGGAGCTCCAGCACAATAAAAATAAAAACAAAAATGCGGTAAACATAGTTAAGTATTTAGTATTACTGATGAGCATGAAGTACTATTTAGTAGCATAAATACTTTTTACCATTGGACAACATAGTATCTCATTTCTTTGTTTAAAAAGAAAAACAGCTTAAGTGATTTCACATTGAATATGCTGTTAAAAAAGGAAATTATTAAAAACAAGTAATCTGGGACTTGAATATCCTCTAGAATATGACACCAGGAAGTATGAGGTTTTATTATTTTTCTACCCAATTTAATCTTTGCCTAGAGTTGCTCTCAAATTGCATGTAGTGTGTGTCTGCATGTATAGAACAGGAAAAAAAAAATCTGTGTAGCTACATCAATAAAATGTTAAATGTTGAAAGACTCTCAACTTTAAAATGAAATTTCTAAGGAGCAAGACATCGTAATTTCTTTGTGTGTTCACAGCGATTCAATTTCCCTGAAAATCTCACTGTGTAACCTTTCTGCTCTGTTTTGGCTTTTGTTTAGGTCTCGTACAAAGAATCATACTGTTTCAATTCTCTCTGCAATGTCGTGTTTCTCAGCTTCCCTTCCCTCCAAGGTCCTGGCAAAAGAACACAATGAACTCCTTTCCTCAGAGCTCTAAAGTTTGCATTGGCACACAGTCCAGTGTGGGGGAGGTTTTCTGCTTTAAAAAATAAATCATGAATTAATATAAACTGCAAGACACCCTGGAGGTGTTGGATAATGATGTGACTACCAGGGAAATCATCAGCAAAAACATGTGATGTATTTTAGCTCCAAGCTCCTTCAGTGCTTTAAACGGTCGAGCTGTCTAAAGAAATGACCCATCCTGCTGTCTCTGGGTGGAATTTCCTGAATAATGCCTGTCTTCTAGGTGGATTGCTTTAAAAAAAGTTATAGGTGGATATTTCAGATGCTTACTGCTATGACAGAAACTCCAGCTGCTGTGCTATTCGGCTTGGGGCCTGTGTTGAAATGCTTCTTTATCTTTCCAGCTACTGACAGCTGATGTTCATTTTCTGGGAGGCCATCGTCCTAGGCCGGGAGGGTGGGGAAGAAATAAAGGAAGGAGAAAAAGAAAAAAATGAGATATGAGGAATATGAGGCCAAGATCTTCTAGTAACAGGCAGTGATCTTAACATAAGATTTCAGAAATAAACTGGTCAATGTCTTCTCATTAAACACTGTTGTTAGAAGTACTGCTCCAAGATCTCATTCATTTCCACATCTGCCCTAAAGTTAATTTGGTGTGTCATCTGTGCCTCAGAGCTCCCTAAATAAAAAATTTTACTTCTGTTGTTTCTAATAAAATAATTTCAATCATGGCTCCAGAGACATATGTCAAAGAGCAAGTTAATCTCGAAAACAATAACAACAAAACATCAATGTAAACATTTTTATTTTCTAATCCAAAAATTTTACCCTCTTATCCCATCATTCAGACCATACCCAAGGAGACTGACAGACGTGGGCTCCTGAAAGCTATTCAATCAGCCATTCTATAACCCAGACAACCTTCCAAGCAGAAAGTTCTTCCTTAAATTTTAAATCCTCCTTGCAGCATTCAAATAATCTGTTATGACATACTTCACATTGGAGCTCATTTTAACTAAAGCTTCTGTTCTCTGCCAGAACTGTCTGTGATGGAGGCTGGACAGATTGCTCTCTTTGTTAAATACTGTTAGAATAACAATAACCTGAGTCATAGGTATGTGCCATCACTTACTACTAAATTATGATCAAAAGGCTGCATGATCTTTGGAGACCAGAGACTGTGTTTTGTTCACTATGGAATCCCCAGATCTTAACATTGCACTTTGGCACATTGTAGATGCTTAGTAAATATTTGCAAAATAAGTGAATGGATGTATAATAAAGTGTTTGTTACTATCTCTTAAAACCAAAGTTCCTGGCAGGACTTCAGTGTCATTCAGCATTTTCCTTCTTTCCTTTCTCTCCATCTTTCCAAACATGACATGCTTACTCTTTTGCACAACCTGGACTCTCCACATGAGCTCTACTCCTTCTTTTAGCATTTGGCTATTCATTTATTCAGCCAATATTAACAACATGTCGACAGTGGACCAGGCACTAGAGTAAGTGGTGGGGAAATGAGGGTGAGCAAAAATATGCATGCGCTTTGCACCCTGTCATTGCTCTCTTTCTTCAAAACTTGGGTCCAAATCACCTGTTCCAAAACACTTCCCCCTATTAAACACAACTCCGTCTAATGGTTCTTCTGTAAACTCTTAATGCTCGTTCATTCTATATATTTGCCTCCCTACTTATATTATTTTTGATGCTAGGTGATTTTGTAAATATATAGCACGCACACACACACACATTATATATATATATATATATATATATATATATGTATATATGTATATATATATAAAGTATATATATATGTATATATATATATACACAAAGTGTGTGTGTGTATATATATATATATATATATATATACACACACACACACACAGAGTATATATATGTACTTTGAACTCTTGTTCTTTTGTACCACGCCTTCCACATTTTCTGTAATTTTTAAAAGATGCTCTTGGCTCAGTGCTCTACACACAGTGGAGTCTCAATTTATGATATTCTTGCATTGGTTTATTAATGGCTAGAAGAAGAAACAATTATTATGCTTAGTGATTCACATCTGAAACCAAATCTAGAATAAGGAGGTTTTGCAATAATGCAGAGTGAATTCAAATTTTTTTTGGAAATCTGTATTGTGGAAAGAAATAGAATGAAATCAGTCAGTTAGGGCAGCAATGGAATGACACTTGGGGAGGGAAGAGAAACAGGGACATATGAAGTGCCTGCTGTGTTAGGGATGGGTGGAGGGAACTGTCTCTGCCCATCAGAGAACCTTAGAAGCTAATTGGGAGACGCAATATGGACACATTTTGTCAAATAATAAAACAGGTCAACAAGATGAGATGGAGCTGTCCCAGGCAGTATAGCCTCAGGGCTTAGCTAGAAACATGGAAGAAGTTCAGAGGAGAGAGGAGATATTTTCCTTTGTGAGCAGTCAGCATAGGCTTCATGAGGATTATGGGACTGGACCTGGTCCTTAATGATGGGGAATATATTGACAGGTAGAGAGAAAGGAAGATGAGGTTTGGTGTAAAGATGCATGTGAGTGGGAAGCCACAGGGCATGTTTGCCAAACAATGAGTCAACCAGTTTACCTCTGGTTAAGAGTTTATGTGGGAGAATAATGGCAAAGAAAGGAGAAAGAACAGAAGACAGGACACATATGAATACCAAAAAGATCCAAAGATTGAAGTCTTTTTTAGGGATAAAGCAATGTTTTTTAGTATGAGGAGTAGCAAGTGTGGAGGACTACCACCCTTTACTCAGATGTTTTACAGTACAGTTTCCAGTTCCCAACTCTCCTAGTGGGAGAGAAGTCCTGCGATAATCGCAAAGATTAGGATTATGCCAATCAGAGTGTGAAACTCGAGGACAAATTCAATGGTGCAAAACACTTTTTTTTTAAATGGTGGATGACACAGCAGGCCCTTGCAATCTAAGTTAGAATTTTTGGGAATATTTAAACATTTGACAAAAGATGAAATGATGTACCTTTACTGAAGGCTTTACAAATATGATATTAGTCTCACATATCTGGCAAGGTTTGGGGTTCTGCCCTACCCCCAAGATTACAGATATAGTTCCAGTCACCTCTTGGGAGAGTTCCAGGCTATGTCAGGCAGTTATTTGTATGTGCTTTAGATTATAATGAAGCAGATGGAAAAAATGATTTTCTCTTTAAGACAAAACAAGCAAACAAACAAACAAACAAAAAACCTTTGAGTGTATTTGAAGTCTCAGGGTCAGAAGCTAGTGGCAAGGAAGAGTTGGAAGACTGGAAAAGGCACAGGATAGAGGGGGAAATGAAGCAGTCTGCCTTGGGGAGGTGTAGGTGTCTCTTTGTCTTTGGGGCAAGATGAATTAAGGAGTGAAAGGGTGAGGCCTGTTTTGAGGTGGAGGGGAGGAGCACAGTTAAAAGAGCAAGGCAGAAAGAGGAAGATGACACAAGTGTTAATTGCTTTGTGGCCTGTGCTAATGATTTACATATATGATCTCCTTAATCCTCAGATTATCCTCTACAATATGCCTTATCAGTTCCATTTCAAAGATAAGCAAACTGAGGCTCAACAAGGTTATTTGCTCAGGGTCACACAGCTAGGTCTAGAACTTCTGTTAGCATGATATCTGCTACAAAAGGGCTCTCTAAGTGTTAAATGAAGGGACTCAATGACTTTTCTTTTCCAGATAAAAGTGGTACAATAGTGAGGGGGTGAGAGAGTTGAATTAGGAGCTGAAAAGAATGGAATATTTGGACAAGCCTGAATGGAGCCTAGGAAGCATTTGAATGAAGGTCAGTTAAAGTGATACTGAGCACTTTGGGAGACCCATTGGATTGCAGTTAGAAGCTTCTATGTCAAAGAGAGACCAGGTTCTCCCTAATCTGAGATAAGGCCATCCAACCTGTTAGGGCAGGAGTTCTGGAATCCCATTTAGAGCAGACAGTGCTAGAAGTCCCGGCTAACAACGGATGTAAAGTAACATTGGGTCAGTGTGGGCCTGTGATTGGCACAGGCTGTGTTTAATGTCCTGGGTACAAATACAGAGGGGGAAAAATAGCTAGGATTCCATAGCAGCAGCCCCTACATAATTCATTGAGGAAGATTTACTTTGCTGCTCAAGCCTACCTCTTTACTTCCCCACCATTGGGCATCCTTACCAGAAATTTCCCTTTACCTGAGTTCTTTTCCCTGCCAGTTCTTAAACTAAGAGTTTGTTTTCTCATCATTTTAACAATGGACTTCCTTATAATTTCCTGGCCCTGCCCTGGTCCTAATCTTCTGTAAAAACTCCTAGCAACTCTTTTAATTAATTAATTAATATTTTTAAATTTTATTTTTTTGTTGTTGAAAATATTACAGATGTCTCCTTTGTTTTTTGTTTTTTGCTTTTTTTCCCCATTGACCACTTTCTCCCCACACTCACCCCTCCCAAGCCTTCACCACACTATTTGTACCTAGTGACTCTTTTACATATTAGGTACTAGGGGCTCAGGCCTCCAGGTTTAAATTCTAGTGAAGTTTTCAGCTTCTGTTTGGTTATTAATTCATGTTGAAGCAATGCAATGAAAGTAGTGAAAAAACCCTCAAAAGATGTTTTTTACTTCAAAAATCTTAAAACCATTCAAAATTTGTCCCCAATGAAATAAGGTATCTCAGCTAGAGAAGGTAACACACACACACACCACCGTAACTAAAAAGTCTGTAGTTTCTTATAAATTTTTAAGGCTTTGAGCATAATTGGATTAAAAGACATAAACAGCTGGTTTTGTTGGGACCTAATCTGTACCTGAGGCATATGGATTGATGATGGAGATTTAGTTAATTTACTGTCTTGCATCAATAAAATAAATAGGGCCATTAAAACATACATTTTTATATACATCTTTATCACTATTATTCTGAATAGATTATGTGCCAAAAATGTGCTATGAATTTTCTAAACGTGACAAACCTGGAAGTATCTTACAAATAGTCATAGTATTATTACCACACGTTTTGGTATGTAGTTTCTTGTTTGACACAGGCTGGTTGTGGTTTGAGGTTAGTGGTTTTTGATTTAGAAATTCCCATCCACCACTTGACAGAGCATTGCAACTGACAAGAACAAAATTAGTTTGCAAAATGGAAAATGAACTCTCACAGCTGTCTGTAGGAGACCTGGTCTCCATTTCTCCAGAGGATGTTGGGGAGGAGGTGAGGGCCTGGACATGAAGTCACTCAGTTGAGTGAATTTCCCTCCTTAGGGAGACCATTTCAAGGGTCATGCTTCAGAAAATCCTCCTCCCTCATGTAGTTTTGTTTTTGGATCATAGATCCGGTTTTCAGTCTATTCATTGCAGACCCTATTATTAATATCTGTAAATTTATGAGCATTTTACCCCCAGAATATTCCAAGTGAGTTTTAAACAATCCCAAGTGCATTAGAGCACTCTTCAATAGCAGCAATGTTTCACATCCTAGTGTGTGGCCTCCTTACTCATGCTAATCACCCCCAGTTGTACAGAACCCCAGGACTTTTAAAAAATATATATTTTTATTGATTTCATAGAGGAAGGGCGAGGGAGAGAGAGATGGAAACATCAGTGATGAGAGAGAATCATTGATCAGCTGCTTATTGCACACCCCACATTGGGGATCAAGCTTGCAACTCGCGCATGTGCCCTGACCAGGAATCGAACCATGACCTCCTGGTTCATAGGTTGACACTTAACCACTGAGGGTATCCCAGGACTTTTGACTCCCTTCAGCTGGCTCCTAGATATCCTCTATGTCTACAAGTCACACTGTACGTGGGGAGAAAATATGAAGTAAATTAAGATCTACCTTGGAGAAAGGAGAGCACAAGATGCCCAAAAGGAAAGTGGAATTCCAAGTCCTCATTCACAATTTATGAGTATGGATAAGTGGTTTTACTTATTACCGCATCCCTAGGGTTCTCTCACTTTCTAACAAATTCTGCCAGCACCATAAGATGAATGTTTATATATTTTTGTGTGTAGAGCTGTTTTTATTAGCATGAGACATCTTGGTAGATTATTCAGACTCTTGTTTTGTTTTGTTCTTTTTTTCCCCACATCTTCTTTATTCTTTTAGTATATTTTAGCTTGGGAGTATCTTTTCAAAAGAGTAGGTAGGTGAAATAAAGAAAGTAAATTAAAATGGAAAGGCCAGGAAGGTGATAGGAAGTTTTGAGTTGGCTAAATAACTACCCTTGACTTATTTAAACCAGTCCTTTCCACTAGGAAATCATCTGGGAACTTCCAAAATTCCCAATGCCCAGACGCCAGTGCAGACCAGTTAAATCAGAATCTCTGGGGGCAAAACCCAAGTATCAGACCTTTATTAGAGACTCCATGAGCTTAATGCTAGAGACTTCTTTGAGCTTCATTTTCCTCATTTGTAAAATTAGGAAAATAATTGGAGGTAAAACACAGTTCATAGAATTAACACATTGAGATGGACCTTCATCCTAGAGTATCAGAAAATAGCATGGGATAAGATAGGAATTATACAAAGGGTATGTTTTCAGTTGTAAGTCTTCTAGATAGTTCCTTAAATGTTATCCTTGCTTTTTGTAAATGTTTTCAGGGAATCTGAAAGGGAAAACTGAAATGACAGCAGAAGTCCAAGTTCCAGAAGGAACTGTGGATCCTGATCGTCAGAAAAGTGGGACCATGTGTAAAAATGTATACAAAGCAGGTTGAGAAGGTAGAAGTTCCTGCTGAGACATGTATATACTACCTAGGAATATGAATGAGCAACTTAGTTTTCCAATGATAATAACCGTAAGTCTTTTTTTTTCTTTACCCTACTGAGTTGGAATTTATTGATATAGGGTCATATGGTTATGGTTTGGAATCAAGGTAAGTAATTATTTGTTTTTAATTGCATCCCAGCCCCCTCAGATATAGGGACAAATTTGCTCACAGTCACCAAGTTATCTTGTAGTATACTAGAGGCCCAGTGCATGAAATTCATGCACTTGGGGGGGGGTGGTGGTCCTTCAGCCTGGCCTGTGCCTTCTCACAGTCTAAGAGCCCTCGAGGGATGTCCAACTGATGGCTTAGGCCTGGGGAGCAGGCCTAAGCCATCAGTCAGACATCCTTAGCACTGCTTCAGAGGTGGGAGAGGCTCCCGCCACCACCCCTGCGCTCGCCAGCCATGACCCCAGCTTCTGGCTGAGCAGTGCTCCCCTTGTGGGAGTGCACTGATCACCAGGGGGAAGCTCCTGCATTTGAAGCATAGTAACCTCCATCTTGTATTAAAAAAACACCTGCTGTTTGAAACTCTCTGCTATTGTTCGATAGTCCCTAGTCCTATAAACTCTGTCACTTTAAGACAGTCTCTTATTCTATAAAATGACTTTGTTTTTAGTTCAAATAATAGAAAAAAATAAACTTAACTGTCTGATCTTGAAAGCTAGCCATCTAATGTAATAGACTAAAATAGACTAATACTGATAATAATTCCAAGTACTAACTCATTATGTATTTAATGTTACAACTGTCTGTAACAATAACTCACATAGAGCCCTTTGTAATATCTGCAAACCAAGAGGCTCGAAAAGTATAAATATGGAAAAACTTCCTGTATGGGTTGCTCAGAGATTTGGAAAAAGACATCTCCCTCTGGGCTGCGTGCAATAAACAACTCCTAATTAATTGGCTCATTGAGGCATCTTGTATCTCATTCGCTGATTTACAATGCAACACATTGAGCATCTGTCCTCTGGTGGTCAGTGCACATCATAGCAACAAGTCATTCTGCCATTCTGTCAATTTGCATATTAGCCTTTTATTACATATGATAGTCACATCCTATTGGACCTGGTTCTGCAAGACGTTTCTTTACCAGATTCCTCCAGGATGGAGTTCTGGCTCCTCCTCCAGGAAGCCTTCCATGGCACCCTCCCCACAGAGGCTGGTGGGGATAGCCCTTCCCCCATTGCCCTGTGACTATCTGGTTGTATCAGACAGAGCTCCTGGAGGGCAGGTTGATAAGCAGTGATTCTCTGATCATAATATGCTCAAAGATCTAAAATCAATCTATGAACCTCTTTCCTCTATGGTTTCTTTATAAGCCTGCAAAGGCCACATTTCAAATTCAGCTTTCCGGTTTATTCTCTGGTTAAACTTTTAGTCTTTCTAGGGCAATTGGACAATTTGTGGACCATGGGCTTTTAAATAGCATGCATATCAATCAGAACCAACTGCTACCACCAAGAGAGCCAGTCTGTGCCTCTTCCACCTGTACATCTAAGGGAAAGGTGCCAGACATGACACCTAGGTAAGTTACTTTGGCAAGGTTGCTAACTTGTAAGAACAAACATTATAATGATGACTATGTACATAGAAAGTATTTTGTAATATTCACAGTGCTTTCAAATACAAACAAAGGGAGGGTAGATGTAGTGTGATGCATAGGAGTTTAAAGCAAATGGGCTTGGAGTGTGGGCACATGGCTGCAAATTTTAACTCAATTACAAACTTAGCTACTTTGGGCAAGTCACCTACCATAACCTCAATCTTCTCTTCTGTAAAGTGGGTATAATAATACCCATCCTGCCTATCTTGTAGGCTTATTACAAGGTTTCCATGGGATGCTTCCTAACCCTTCCCCACTTCATGGAAAAGGATAAATTTCATTTAGGGTCCTGGAGTAAAGGCAAAGTTTGTGAGGCTGGAGGTGACTCTGGATTCTGGTTGCCTGCCTAACTATTCCAAGGGCTGAGGGAATGAATATATTTACATAGTTGTATACCAATGCAGAAGCTCTGCTATATAAAAATATTTAAAACAAACCTTAGTTGTATATCTATACATGCTCATATTCACATACATTCTCCTGTCATATACTTATAAACTTCCAGTGGGGTGTGAGGAATCAGGTTCAGATGTATAAAGTTCCAGAACTTAGTCCAATGGCCATCAAGTGGCAGACCAGGAACAAGATTTCAATGTCATGTCATCTCAGATGTAATCTGTCTCAACCCTATGCTTTCAATCACACTTTATCATAAAAAATTAGTTATTGTGGAAAATATTACTTAACAAATTGTCAAGGTGATAATACAGAGAAGTGGAACATTTTATTGCCTTTGACTTATAGCCAAATCATTCAAAGCTATAGGGAAGATTGCAAAATTTAATCAAAAGCTAACAATTTAAACTTATCCCTGCCTGTGTTCATGTCCATATCTACATCAAAATCTATATGTCTTCTATTCTAACAGTAAGAACCATTCAACCTTGTTATGGACTTCCATATGTCAATTGGGATGTATGTCCTAGTTATACAGTCATCGGGAAGAACATAATCACGTAATGTATGTAAGGTACTTAAAATAATTCTGGGCAGACTCTAAGTTAGGCACACTGTAAGTATTAATTATAATTATTCAAAACAAAGCTCTTCAATCACTCATAGGGCAAAAAACTAATGACTCTGCACTGCACAATTCCTTCATAGCTAAAGAAATAGCAATAGCATCTGGGTTACAGAATGTAGGTTGTGGGGTGGGGGTAGTGATCATGTACCCCCCCCCCCCAGTAGAAGATGAAATCAGAGAAAATGCTTTGTGTAAGGGACCATGAAAGTGCATATCAGTGTGGGTATGTCATGGCCTTCATGGAACAAGTCTGCAATCCTGCAACTGTTATGGCATATTTTCAGGAAACAAACACATTTTAAAAAGAAGGTGACATTATTAAGAAAATCTGAGATTGTAAATATATGGAAAGGAGGAAGTCACTTACATTTACCCATGGATGCTCAAGGACCTGCATGGCTGAAAATCGCTGATCAACATTGACCAACAGCATCATGGTGATAAGCTCCTGTAAAAAAGAACATTCAATTCCATTTGTCTAATTTTTAAGGTCAAAGATAAAAGCCAGAAGTATTTTTTTCCCCTTTATCCCACTGGCTGTTTTCAAATGCAAAAGTTCTCTTTTATTTGGAAGAGCTCTAAATCTTAAATATATGGCGTCCCCAAAAATGTATACACACACTTTGAATAATTATAAAGGCAGTGTTTATTAAAATACATTTCATTTTCAAAATTAAGCTGTCAGCTGTTAAAGTGTGTATACATCTTACTGGGACACACTATAGATCAATTCAACTTATCCACAGTTACCTAATACCTTTAGAAATTAAAGGAAAGGTGAATATTTGGAATTATAAAAACATAGCTTATAGTGGGTGGAAAAAATAAAGTGAAATTAATATTAAAATCAATTTAATGAAATTATTTTTAGTAGAAAAACCAAAAACACAAGTTAAAGAATTAAAATTCATTTCTTTTTCTAGGATTTTTCACTCTAAAAATAAATTTCTAAATTAATTTAATATAAAAATCAAATTTTAAAAACACTAACTAAATTTTCTTTTGACAGCTGAATGTAAAAATGTAGTTGCCCCTCTCAATTTCAGGATGGCATATTTAGGTATGAAAGAAAGTTATAAGAAAAGACATATAGAACTGCCAACAGCTAGTTGTTAAAACAAAAACTATTTTTTAGTAGCCAAAGAATTCTAAGAAAAATTGCTTCAAAAATTTCCAGATCAATCAACACAAATAAAATAGAACTATTAAGCAGTAAATGATTTATTTGTTCTGAAATACATAAAACTTTTCCTTAAGCTCAAATTTATCTGCACCAGGAAAGCAAAGTTTGGATTATAACGATGAGTCTGTCATACATTTGTCAACTTTGAATTAGAAGTTCTCATGTAATAAAATGGTTATATGTATTATCTCATTCTTTACATTCATAGGCTCTGAGCACCATTCCATGATGGGGATAATTTATTATTACTTTTTAAAGCCTCACCCAAGGATATTTTTTCCATTGATTTTTTTTAGAGAGAATGGAGGGAAGGGTGAAGGAGGGAGAGAGAAACAGTGATGTGAGAGAGACACATCAATTGATTGCCTCCCCTTTGCACTCCAACCAGGCCTGCAACTAAGGTACATGCCCTTAACCACTGGGAATCAAACCTGAGACCTTTGGTCTTTGGGCCTATGCTCTAATCACTGATCCAAACTGGCCAGGGTGGGGATAATTAATCTTGCCAAAGTAAAGATCTACCTTTACTTCCTAACTGGGGCCAAGACTTATTAAAGCAACTATTGTCTGTGATGCTCTTTGCCAGGTGCCATGGGGATGTAGGAGATAGTCCTATCTGTGAGTGACTTCTAGCTCTTATGTTTATGGAGTGATGGCATGTTATGGAAAGAGTTGGACAGGTTTCTAAAAAGTCTGTTCACAGGTTGAAATCACCTCCATGCCCACCTCAGCAGATTTTTCCCACCTCTTTTCACTTTTCTTCTGGTACCTTTCTCAATTCCCCTAATTTCCCTAGGTCCAGAGGTAGATTCTTACAGAGTTGAAGAATATGAGAAACTTAGGCCCAATATGCATAATTTCCTATGGAAAGTGGCCAGGCCTAAGGAATAATATTTTAAATTAAATTCATACTCAGGACACAGCAAAAGAAACATTATATAGATTGAATAATCAAAAGATAATTATTTCTTAAGATCAATTTTTCAAAAGCTTAAGTCAATGCTTAGAGATATAAGTTTAAGAGATCAACTAAAATATTTTCTTGTGTTTTTTTTTTTTTTTATCTCGAAGTCTAATAATGTCTCAGCACAAGATTTTTAGTTTTCTTAGAGGTTGATCTTTAGTTTTAATTGAAGAAAACCATATGCCTTGTTCCCCACTTCTTCTAAATCCTGGTTGTCTTTCAAGATCCAAGTTAAATTGTAGCATCCTCATGATGTATTTTTTAATAAGTTCAGCCCATGTTGAGCTTCCTCTACTTTGGTTAACTGTTTCATTCATTCACTCATTCATTTATTTCATTTATTTGTATTGAGTATCAGTTATGTACTGGTGACTAGGCACTAATGATAGAATAATGAACAAAATAAAAACATCCTTGTCTTCAAGGAATTTGCATTCTAGTGGGAAAACAAATTATACAACTAAAATATATGCACCTATCTATATCTATGTAGATGGACATAAGGGTGTAAGTGCTATGAAGAAAAATAAAGCAGACAAGGAAAATAAGATGAGCCAGGTAGGGTTTTAGAACTGCACCTGGAAACAGGGTGCTTCTGGAAAATATTCTCTGATAAGATAAAATTAAGTCAAGACCTAAAAAAGTTGAAACAATAAGCTGCACAGAAATCTAAGATGGGCTGAAGCCTGAGGGCATTGCAAGAGCCTATAGCAGGGTAAAAAGAGTGATAACAGGGAGAGATGAAACCAGGGAAACAGAGGCACTTGAGAAGTTGAGATGGTTATAAATAGATGAATTGATGACTTTGAATCTTAGAAAAACTAGCAATTAAACTAAAATGTGTACATAAATCATATTTACAATATCATTTAGTCTCTTTGTACAAAATAAATCAGAATCAACAGTTCCATTAAGACACACAAGCTATAAGGAAGAGGAAGGCACTAGAAACCTACCTTTGCAGAATCAGAAACATTATCCCAGTATGGAGAAGGAAAGTCCATTTGTCCCATCAAAATCTGGTCAAAAAGCACCTCCTGGTCATCACCACTTCTGTTTAGATGAATGACAACAGTAAGAGAAAAACAGGACTAAATTGTCTTCTCAGGATATTCTTATGCATTGGAACCCTTCCTTTCCCCATAAATGTGTAAAATGAGTTTTAAGCGATTCAAAATGTTAATATGGAACAGTTTTGGTAAATTGCGATAAAATGAGTTTCTAAATTATAGGAAGAAGATATATGGAATGCATGCAAATTAGCATGCACAACCTGAAAAAATAATAGCCATTATAAGTAAAATTCGTATTATTGTCTTTTTGTGCTGCAGGGTCCTTGGTGCAAGAAGGCTGATCAGATCATTCCGAGAATAGAGAAATGCTTTGTTGGTGCTAAATAAAAGAGTGCTGCCCATACCCACGAAATGGAGGGAAGCCACACAGCAGGATATACGTGATTACACCAGCTGCCCAGATGTCTACCTTGAGGCCATATCTGAAAAAGTAAGTGACATCAGAATTACAAAGTCAGGCCAGGACAAATTGTGGGGCATGGCAAAATAGGCGATTCTCCTATTCTAAACCAAAGAACTGAACCAGACAAATAAAAAATCCAATAACAAACAATAAACTGAAACCCACCAAGTAAATAAAATTCAAGAAAAGAATAATACAAAAAGATGCTCTCTAAGGCACACGAATAAAAAGCAAAGTAATGCATGGCTAGGCTCGTATCCAGATATCAGTAAGTGAAGGGTTTCAGCAAAAAGGCTTATTATAGTCATATCAATTTTACTTTATGTTCAAGTACAAGTAATTTATTTGGGAGGTGATCCCAGTAAAAGCCAACTAAGGAGTGGGGAAGTGAGACAGAGAAGGGAAGGGAAGTTATCAAACCAGTTACTAATGAGGTCAACTGAAGCTGAATCTCCCTAGAAGCTCTGGGAGACTGTGGAAGAACAGGAACCTCAGAGTTATCCCACAGTAGGGTGAGGAGGCTGGGGTATCTATATACTCATTCCCAACAGTCATTGGTATGGCTGCTGGGGTGGATGTTAATTCCTTGTCACTGTAGCCTCTTCCCTACTCATTCAGGGAGAGCTCCAGCAGCCCAAGGGAGCCCTTAAGAAAAGAGTTGCAGGTGCTGTCAGGTAGAAGTTATGAAATAGGTGGTCTTGAGGGTATACAGGTAGAGCACTGACAGCATCTACTACTTTAATCATCTTCTAAGTCCCATTTCAAACAGTATGCTAATACTCATCGAGACATATATTTGGACAGAGACATTTCATAGAGACCTGTAAAAATAAAACTCATGGATGATAACCAAACCTCTTCCTAAAAAGTAGATTTCATCTTTCCCCTAGTAAAATATTTAGTGGAATTGTTTGCATGGAGAGAAAAAAAATTGGCTTGAGTTACTTGCCACTCTAAAGCAACCCTTTTGGGACATCTGTGTTTTGTTTTGTTTTGCCATCACCATTTATCCTCTCTACACTCTCTTCCACCTCTACTCCTCCCTCCCCCAGCAATCAGCACACTGTTGAGTTATTTATCTCTCTCTTTTTTTCTTTTTTGCTCAATTCCTCCACCCTACCCCTACCACCAACACCAGATCTGTCTGCCTGGTCTCTATCTATGAGTCTGTCTCTATTTTGCTTAGTAGTTCAGTTTGTTCATTAAATTCCACATATTAATGAAATCATATAGTACTTGTCTTTCTCTGACTGACTTATTTCACACAACATGATGTTCCTCAGATCTATCCATGCTGTTGCAAAAGGTAAAATTTTCTTCCTTTTTATGGCTCACTAGTATTCCATTGTGTAAATGTACCACAGCTTTTTTATCCACCCATCTATGAAAGGACACTTAGGCTGCTTCCTAATCTTGGCTATTATAAATAATGAACATAGAGATGTATATATTCTTTTAAAATAGTATTTTAGGTCTCTTTGGATATATACCCAGAAGTAAAATCTCGTGGTCATAGGCAGTTCCATTTTTAATTTTCTGAGTATACTCCATACTGCTTTCTACAGTGGCTGCACCAATCTGCATTCACACTAACAGTGCACAAGGGTTCCCTTTTCTCTACATCCGCACCAACACTTGTTGTGTGTTGATTTATTGATGATAGCCATTCTGACAGTGTGAGGGGATATATCATTATGGTTTTAATTTGCATTTATCTGATGATTAATGACATTGAGTATCTTTTCAGATGGCCATCTGTAGGACCTCTTTGGAGGAGTGTCTATTCAGGTCTTTTGTCCATTTTTTAAATTGGGTTGTTTGTCTTGCTTTTGTTGTGTTGTAAAAATAATTGATATATTTTGGATAGTAACTCCTTATCAGATGTATCATTGGTGAATATGTTCTCTCATTCAGTGGGTTATCCTTTCATTTTGTTGATGATTTCCTATTATGTGTAAAAACTCTTTAGTTTGATGTCATCTCATTTGTTTATTTTTTCTTTGTTTCCCTTGACTGAGAAGGGAAAAATATCGCTTTAAGAAATGTCTGAGAATTTACTGCCTGTTTTCTTCTAGTATTTTTATGGTTTGGGGAAGCTAACATTTAAGTCTTTAATCCATTTTGAGTTTACTCTTGTGTGTAGTATAAGAAGGTGGTCTAGTTTCATTTTTTGCACATATCAGTCCAATTTTCCCAACACCATTTATTGAATATATTCTCTTTAGACCATTGTATGTTTTTGCCTCCTTGGTCAAATATTAATTGACTATAAAGGTGTAAATGTATTTCTGGGCTCTCTATTCTGTTCCCTTGATCTACATGTCTGTGTTTTATGCTAGTACCATGCTGTTTTGATTACTATGGCCCTGTAGTATAGTTTGACATCAGGTAGTGTGATTCCTCCAACTTTGTCCTTTCTGAAGATCAAGGTTGCTATTCGGGGTCTTTTGTAATTCCATATAAATTTTGAAATATTTGTTCTAGTTCTGTGACATACACCATTGGTATCTTGATAGGAATTGCATTGAATTTGTAGAGGCTTGACTGGAAGTCATATAAACTTTAAAATAATGATGTGATGGACCCTTGAGACTATCTAACTCTCTAATTTTAGAAATAATAAATACTTACAGGATGTTTTCCAATTTATAATGCACTGACGTAAGTTATCTTATTTTGTTTTCCCAACAACTCTGTTTTATAAAATAAGTATTATTGCTTATTTTATAGAAGAGAAAACTGAGGTTCAGAGGGGTAAATAGGTTTGCTCAAAATCACCCACTGGCAATGGCAGAGTTGGGCTCTAACCAAGGTCTTCAAGAGACCTACAAATCCTCCCTTCATTCTACACCACTCCCTCCCAGCAGGCCTCAAAATACTTACAATAGAAATGGAGCAATGCCTAAAATAGCACCCTGTGAGGGAGGTCAGGCTGGGCTACAGATGTGTTCTTCCAATTCACTCAAATTTGATTAATAGAAAAGTACTCATTACCTCACATCTCACCTTAGGGATTTCCTTATTGAAATTCCCTTATCATCTGTTTTGTATTTCTGCCTTTCTGGTCTATGGTACAAGCAGAAAAACTATCTCCAACTAGTCACAGTGGATACACCCTAGTCCATTAGCTGTGGTTTTGTGCTGCTAATAGAAAAAAAAAAAAAAAGTAGGATTGTATTCCCTTACTGCCCCACTCTTTCCTAATACTTCTGTTTAAATATAGTGCTTCAAAACCCTGCCTATGATGCTGGTGAGAAATAGGGATCTTTACAAAAAGAGCATTTTACTTATTAGACCTAAGTTAAATGCTGACTCACTACTATCTAGTCATGAACTTACATGATATTCAATTATCCAAGCCTGAATTTATTCATCTGCCAATCAGAAATCATAACATAACGTCTACTGGAAGAGTAAGAATTAAGTAAAGGAGCTTAGTTCCTGGAAAAGAATAGGTCCTTGGTAAGTATTAGGCCAATCACCCTTCCCTCCCCATTCTAGAAATTTTCATTCTTCTTTATATTGCTGCACATAGAAACCATCAAATTCCCAGTGACTATTGTGATACCTAAGGGTGTTTGTACCTTGCAGATAATCAATAGTGCCAAGAGGGCCAAAATGGAACCAAGTCTGAAGAATAAGGCCAGCTGAATGAAATAATGAAAGGAGATTGTAATCATGGCACATCACAAGCAGTGTTTGCTTCTTTTATCTTCAAAAGTGAGTTAATTACCGACACTGTATGTTTTTCTGTTACTCCAAACATTTTTTACTCTGAGGTTAACAATTGCTGTTCTATCTTTAACAAAGTCCAAATGGAAGCCTTAAATTGCAGTAATTTGCAATTTGATTGGGAAAACAGAGAAAATGACTCCCACTTTCAAGTAAAAAAGAGTGAAAAAAAAATCTGATAGCTAATTGTTTGGATGGGACAGAGCAGTACTATTTCTCCTATTCTTGAAGCAGAATAGTTCTTTGGCAAGCACATCCCACAGGAAACACTTACCCAGTCTCTGCAATGATTTCTGGAGCCACGTATGTTGGGGTACCACAGACTGTGTACAGGGGGCCATCCACAATGGTGGCCAGTCCAAAGTCACCCAGCTTCAGTGATTTGCTGCCATCTTGGTGTTCATACACCTAACATGAAAGTAAAAAGTGAAATCCCCTTAATCAAGAGCTTAGAATCTCTTCCCTGAATAAACAAGGAGCATTGTGGTTTAAATTAAATGTATTTATGATAAAAACTTCAGGTAATTATGCAAGGTTATACATATGAGGATATCGTTCTTTAGATTACTGCCAAATTAGAAACATGTTAAACAACCAGCAAATGGAAATCTGTTAAACAAATTATGACACATTCATACAATAAAATGCTCTATGGCCAACAAAACGGTGATGTAAATGTATTGAAATGAACTATGTTTGGAAGTGAGGACAGCAGATTTCAGATTGGTTTGCATTAAATGTCTATTAAAGAAAAAATAATGGCAAAGGAAAATGAGAGACAATGGTGTGTCTGAATCTGGGTAGTAAAATTATGGGAGTTGGCTTTTTGTTTTGCTTATCTGTATCCAATGTTTCTACAATTAAAACTGATTTACATAATACAATGAAATATAGAAAGTCTCTAGTGAAATATCTCCAATTTCTGAAAATAATTACCTCTTTCTTTTAATGTAAGAAGCTTTAAAAATGCAATTCTTTAGTAATTGAACAGAAAGATCTATATGTATATTAAAATACTTTATTTTTAAAGTAAGTAACTGAAAGGGATATTAATATTTCATTTCACCTGTGACAATTTGGAAATATTTATCAAGTGTGGAGTCAGCATTCTGCCCAGGTTTCCTTATTAAGGTAGTAAAAGTCTCCAGACTTTCATCCCACAAATTAAGAGAAAGGTGCATGTGACCATAGGCAAGCATTTACACTGATTTAGTTCTAGCCCAGGATCAAACCAAGTGGATCTGCTCTAAAATGTCTCCCAGACCTGGATAGAGTTTGGCCTGGGGATTGAACTCAGTGGATAGAGTTTTGGCCTGAGGACTGAAGGGTTCCACGTTTGATTCCCATTCAGGGTACATGACCATGTTGCAGGCTCGATCCTCAGTAGGGGCTGTGCAGGAGGCAGCTAATCAATGATTCTCTCTCATCACTGATGTTTCTATCTCTCTCTCCTTCTCCCTTCCTCTCTGAAATCAATAAAAATATATTTTAAAAAGCTCCCAAACAATGTCTATTATTTCAAAGAAAAGATCAAAAGGCATTCAGAATTCTGATTCAGTGCCCACATTAAAGTCAATAAGGTAAAGAAAACAATAGTTAAAAGCTAGTATTCCCAGCAAAGGCAGGAGATGCCTTAAGGACATGGCGAAGTTTTCCTTGTACATCAAAATAATTCTTCCAGCGAGTTAAGGTCTACATGTTCTTCTGTTATTACTCTATGATCATGTGTACTTGCTCCAGCAGTCTGAACCTCTCCAACAGCAAGGCACATCTCCACACATCAGAAGTGCTGTTACCATTCCCACATCATGCCTGCTTTTTGGAAAAAGGAGATTAACTTTTCATTTCACTGCAGCATAAAGTGCAGATGTTTGGCTAGCTAAGCTGCATTATCAGCAATAATCATTTATTTCTATCTAACTGTTTTGGCAGAGTCAGATAGTCAGATCATCCTCTCTGGAGAGACTGCATCTTTTCTGGACAGAAAAATAGTATTTTACTTTTTCTCCACACTCCAACACTCGGAACATGGAGTCCTCTCCTTAAGGACATGCCTATGGTCAAATGGAAGCTGCCCTTGTGCAGGTGCCCAGAGGCTTCACCAGCAGTGGGTTGTTAGGATAAGAACAACTTTGTGTACTTAACAGATGTGGCTTTGCCCAGCTGTTATCAGGGATGGACACTATCCTTCTTACTTTGACAAGGCAGCTGTCCATCCCTGGTCAGCACAAACAAGTTTGAGTTATGAACTTTAAACTCTCAGAGCTGCAAAGTATAATATCATCCATAGACTGACTGAATGTTTTTAAGCAAAAGAAATCCCTAAATTGTAGTCTTAGCATGTTAGCCATCCTTGTTATCCAGTGATAAAGCAAATGTTTTTCATGAAAAGAAATCTAATATGAAAACATCAAGTAGATCATTAGGTTTATTTCTCAGAAAGAGCCAATTTTTTACTTTCTTAGTTCCATTTTGTTAACAATAACATTTCTAAAAGGCAAAGTAATCTCTTGCTTTGATGTTCTGTTAGGTCAGATTTTAATTTTCACAACACTATTTACACAGGAATCTTGTGTGTGTGTGTTTTAAACATACTATCTATAATCACCTAACTTTATTCAAAAGTTGGACAAGAGCAGATGTTAGCAGATCTAGTCATAAGTTATATTTTAGTTCTGAATATGGTTATGCAATTCTCTTTATTACTATGTTTTTAATCCTCACCCAAGGATATGTTTTTATTGGTTTTGAGAGAGAAAGAAAGGGAGAGACACAGAAAGAGAAACATTAATGTGAGAAACATTGATCAGTTGCCTCCTGCATGTGCCACCTAAATATGTGCCCTGACCAGTAATCAAACCTGCAATCTTTTGGTGTATAAGATGATGCTCCAACCAACTGAGCCATTTGGCTAAGTTACCATGTAATTCTCTTACATGAAGCAAAGTTTTATTTTTGAGCACCTACATTTTGATAGGAATTCTATCTTACATATAGCCATATGCCAATTATATTAATTCTAGAGGCCCAGGGCATGAAATTTGTGCACGGGTGTGGAGTGTGGGTGGGGGGAGAAGGGATGGCCCTCAACCTGGCCTGCACCCTCTCCAACATGGAACCCCTTGGGGGATGTCTGACCGCTGGACATCCCTCTCACAATCCGGGACCACTGGCTTCTAACCACTCACCTGCCTGCCTCCTGATTGCCCCTAATTGCTTCTGCCTGCCAGGCTGATTGTTCCCTAACTGCTCCCCTGCTGGTCTGATTGATACCTAACTGCTACCCTGCTGGCCTGATGGTCCCCAACTGCCCTCCCCTGCAGTGACCCGCCTCCTCCACACGAGGTGGTGGAGACACCGGGACCAGCTTCCTCTGCACAGCGCTGAGCCCTGGGACCCCCAGGCATCACCACGCAGAGTGGCCACTGGCCCCACCTCCACTGTGCGCATGGCCATCTTGTAGCAGCCATCTTGTGGAGGCCGTCATGCGAGGGCGTTGTGCGAGGGTGTGACAACACCTAGCTTTTATTATATAGGATAATAACAATAAAATTCAAAGTTTCAATAACTAAGATATAAAGCATTAAAAACTTACCTAAAATAAAGAAAATCAGGTTTACCTAAAAGTAACAATACTTCTTAAGTAAACCAATACAATTTTAATGCAATACCTAGAATCTATCACTTTGATGTTCTTTTCTCCTCTCTTTAATCACCTTTACAATGTTTGCCTTTTTTTGTTTGTTTTGGAAACTGTATAGTAGAACTTTTATGAACATAAAGAGGTTACAATGGTGCTTATAAGAGAAGTAAGAGCTTAGAGACAAAGGCTTAATGCATTTAATTTAAAACATTTGTAGAGGCAAGTACATTAGAAATGATTTAGGAAAAAATATTTTTGCAGGTCAATAAGTGTCTGGGCATCTAGGTTAGAATTCTGTTTAACTTACTGTGAGGCAGGGCAGGAAACAAGGTTGCTCTGCTCTGTCAACACTCTGAGAGAAGGATTCAGAAAGATATATTCTAGGTTACCTCTCCTGCAATGGGAAAGTGCCTCTCTTAAGTCGTATAAGTAGCGCAGCTCACAACTGGGACTCACCATTAGTGCCTATGCTTACCTTTGTCTCCTCCCAAGCCAATTACAGAGGGGCATAAGTGAGGCCATTTAAAAACTAAAACTCTGTTAAAATTACAGATTGTTAAATACATCTATTTCAAAGATATATGTGCGTGCGCGCGCGCGCGCACACACACGCACACACACACAGAAACCTTGGCTTATATCACTCTCCAAATAGATTCTGACTTTGTTCTTCTTCATGCCTCCTCATCCTGACCATCTTCCAGAAAGGGCATCAAAGGCTGCAAGCATAGGTTTGGACAGCTTGTTCCAGCAAGTGGAATTCTAGTATAAGAACTTTTTGCTATAACTGTATTTTGAAGACTTCATAAAACATGACTCATACATGAGGTGGGAGTATATTAATTGTCAGTCAAACAGTATTCACAACATGAGATATAATTTAATGTTCATCCCAGGCCTTTAAATACTATAAATGTTCTCATCTTAGATACTAAGGGGCTATTAAAGAGATGAGGATTAGTGCAAATTATCCAGCATGTAATGCTTTCACTGTTTAAATGAAGCAATAAAACTGTGCAGTTGTACAACACTAATTAAATGCAGCTACACATAATTGTGGACTGCCATATGCAGCCTATTACCATACAGACTGTCAGTATTTTGTAAGCTACTCTTGTGATCATTGCAGATGGCTATAGTCAGAGAATTTGTTCTCGAGGGCTTATTTTATAGCTATCAAGACAATCCATTATTTGACAGACTAAATATGCTAAATGGCAACAATTAAGAAAAAGGTTCCATTTATAAGCTGAAGGCATCTTCTACAAAGACTCGATATAGTGAAAGGTCAGGTATTAGATTTTTGGCACACTGATATTTTACACAAGATTTTTTTTTTTTAAAGAAAAGTTTTATTTTTGTTTCTTTTTCATTTGTGTGAGGTTTTCCAGGAGCTGTAACTTTCTGAGCAGTAGATGTTTGGGCATATGTCTGATTTCCCATGAATTAGAAACTGACACTATTTGGAAAAGTTATTTGAAAAGTAAAAAAGTGAATATAAGTCATAAAATGCAGCCAGTGGCCATAAAATATGAAAGTTCACAGAAAATTTGAACTTGGTCAAGTGGTCTCTTTTTTAAAAAATTTATCTTTATTGTTGAAAGTATTACAGATGTCCCCCTTTGTCTGCACATTGATCCTCTCCTCCCTGCTCCCCCCTCCCCAGGCCTTCACCACACTATTGTCATATATGCATATAAGTTATATGGTTAATCTCTTCCAGTCTCTCTCCCACCCTCCCCACCCACTTTCCTCTGAAATGTGTCAGTCTATTGGATACTTCAATGTTTCTGGGTCTATTTTGTTTGCCAGTTTATTGTGTTCATTAGATTCCACACATGAGTGAGATCATGTGATACTTGTCATTCTCTGACTGGCTTATTTTATTTAGCATAATACTCTCCAGATCCCGCCACACTGTCTCAAAGAGTAAGAGATCTTTTTTTTTTTTTTTTATTGTTGCATAGTATTCCATTGTGTAAATGTACCCGTTTTTCTTATCCATTCATCTAGTGATGGGAACTTGGGCTGTTTCCAAATCTTAGCTATTGTAAATAATGGTGCTATGAATAAAGGGATGCATGTATTCCTTCTAATTGGTGTTTCAGGCTTTTTATGATATATTTCTGGAAGTGAGCTCACTGGCAGTTTCGTTTTTAATTTTTGAGGAAACTTCATACTGTTTTCTAAGTTAATGTAAGTCATAAAATGCAGCCAGTGGCCATATGAAAGTTCACAGTTAAGCTGAACCTAGTCAAATAGTTTCTGTAATTCCCATAATAGAAAACTAAAAAGTGACTAATGTAACAAATGTATCAGAACAGCATAATTCTCCATGTTGCTGTGAATTCAAGGATAAACCTGTTGAAATGATGGCTAATGAATCACTAGTAGCCACTAAACGATTTTTCACAGATGAGCTCAATAAGTACTAAAAATTATTTCATCAAGTAAAATTGAAGAAAAGTGGCATGAAATCAAAAAAGCCATAAAAAATGTCAATTTACTTTTTAAAAAATATGGTACTCCATTGGAAAACAAAAAGGAGACATATATACTACTATTTGTAATAATTTAAACAATAAACAAATAAAAAAAGACATTAATTTTCCTCTGGCCAGAGTATATGGCCTTTATGATTCTAAAGAAAATTGATTAAACTTAAATCTTTAACCTTTAAGAAGTAAAAAACATTTATAAGAAAATAATTTTGTGAAATTACTTTATGATCCACATACATTAGAATTAAACTTCCTGGAAAAAAATCAATTATTAAAAACACTAAACCCATTAAATACCCACATGTAAAATCTTTATGAAGTCATAAGTTTAAATGAAATATAAGAAAAGTTTTATAGAAGTTAGAAAGAAGTAAGTAAGAAGAGGTATGATAATATTAAAGGAAAACTTAGTTTTTCAGAGCATTACACTAGAGATATCTGGGAAGATGGAGAAATGAATGGAAACTTCAAGAAACCAGATTCTCATCCTCACTTTACAATAGTCATGAAACTATCTAAAAAGGAGTTTCATGCAGCTGCAGTGAGATACATAAAACATGCACATTCTGGATTCTGTTAGCTATTGTATAATCCTAGGATTTTATTAAAACTTGGGGAGTCAATGTCACTGCAATTAAAAAATATATAACATTTTTGCCATACAAGTAATATCCAATATAGCACTGTAGGAAAATTACAAATGACAGAGAATTATAAAGAAAAGGAATTACACCCATAATCTTGATACCTAGAAATAACTATTCTTAACATTTTTAAGTATGGACTTCCAGAACTTTCTTTTTCTCTCTTTCTTGCTCTTCTGTTTCCAGTGGATAATATATCCCAAAGTTTTCCCAAGTGAATAAGCACATGTCAACATCATGACTTTTAGTGGCTGCTGGATATTCCATTATATGGATGCACCAAAATAATAATCCCAACAACTACCCACTGCCATTTAGTGAGTACATGGAATATGCCAGCCATCCTGTTAAGAACTTCACATTCTGCCTTAGCTGGTTTGGCTCAGTGGATAAAGCATTGGCCTGCAGACTGAAGGGTCCCAGGTTCGATTCCAGCCAAGGGCACATGCCTGGGTTGCGGGCTTGATCCCAAGTAGGGGATGTGCTAGAGGCAGCCAATCAATGATTCTCTCTCATCATTGATGTTTTGCTCTCTCTCTTTCCCTCTCCCTTCCTCTCTGAAATCAATAAAGAAATATTTAAAAAAAGAACTTCACATTCATTGTTCCATTTGATTTCTACAAGAACATTATTAAGTAATCTTACTGATATTTTACATATGAAAAAATTAAGGCTCCAAGATGTTAAGTACTTGCCCAATCCAATGTTATTCAGCTAACAAATGGCAGAGCCAGAACTTAATCTCAGGTCTGTTTGAGTCCATGATCTAACCAGTATGTCCTCCTGTCTCCATATCATGCCTTTATTTTACTGATCAGTGCCTAATATAAGTTGTTTTTGTATTTTTTCCATATTAAAAATACTGAGATAAATTTATATATATATATATATATATATATATATATATATATATATATATATATGATCTTTCTTTAAGTTGCATTTCTAGTAGTAGAATTACAGTTCACATATTATTTAAGGCTTTGGTTATATATTACCAAATTACCTTTCAGAAAGACTATATCAAGTTACTCTTATACATATGAGATGATTGATATCCTTATGACTTTGCCACACTGTATATTATTAATCATTGCTACCAATAAGGCTATGGCATTTTTAAAATTTTATTTATTTGTTTGTTTATTTATTTATTTATTTCAGAGAGGAATGGAGAGGGAGAGATAGAAACATCAACGATGAGAGAGAATCATTGATTGGCTGCCTCCTGCACGCCCCCCACTGGGGATCAAGCCCGCAACCCTGGCATGTGCCCTTGGCCAGAATTGAAACTGGGACCCTTCAGTCTGCAGGCCAATGCTCTATCCACTGAGCCAAAACGGCTAGGGCAAGGCTATAACATTTTAATATGAAATGAATCAGAGGTGGCTCAAAGCAGACAGGCAAGTAAGTTGCACCTGCCACTGTCACTGGGGAAATGGGGGAGCCATGTCTGGGCTCATGGATTTGAATGTTTCTTTCATCAACAATTTGAAGTGTTGAGACTTGGAAGATAGTGGTAGATTAGGTGAAAGCTACACTCACCTCCTTCCAGGACCCTGGAACTACAACAAAAGTATAGAAAAATCATCCTGAATAACCAAATGAAGGGCAGCAGGAGAGACTTACAGAGGAGGCCACATTGAGCCTGGTAGGAAATGCAGAGGCATGAGATGGCTGGCTGGGCTCCCATGGGTGGCAGCTGAAGTTCTGAAGTATCTCAGGGATTCCCCCTGAGGAGTCTGGGGTCTAAACACTAAACTGGGCTTCCTAGCCTAGAGCACCAGAACTGTGAGCATCAGGCTAGAAAAGCAACAGGGTTTCTGTCTGCCAAGGAGAAATGGCTAAAATGCAGGCACCCTCTTAAAGGGCCAACATACAAAATTTCATTTTCAGCCACTCACCATTGGCTCCAGCCGACCAGAGCTGTGTGAGTAGATTCTGGGGTCAGTGGCTCTGCAGAGAGAGCTAAGAAGTCAGTTGCAAGGATACCTGAGATGAGTCATTTCCCCATAGTTACAAGCCATCCTTCTCAGGCAGAGCATTCCCATTCATGAAGCATCATCCTGGGGAGAAGTAATGGCACCACCCATTTGAGTCCCTCTCACCCCACCCTAACTGCCTCTGCCTGCCTGCCTGATTATCCCTAATTACTCTGCCTGCCAGCCTGCTTGCTCCCAACTGCCTCCGCAGCTGGCCTTTTTGCCCCAAACTTCCCCCCACCTCCCAGCTTGCCTGCTTGACCCTACTGTCCCCCCCCCCCCCGCTAGCCTGCTTGGCCTCATCTGACCTCCCCTGCTGGCCTGCTCACCCCCAACTGGCCCCCCCATACCGGCCTGCTCGCCCCTACTGCTGCCCCTGCCAGCCTGCTTGCCCCCAACTGCCCCCCTGCCAGCCTAATCACCCCCAACTGCCCTCCCCTCCTGGCCTGATCACCCCTAACTGCCTCTGCCTCAGCCCCAGCACCATGGCTTTGTCTGGAGGACATCTGGAAGGTCTCCCAGTCTAATTAGCATATTACCCTTTTATTATTATAGATAATGAACTATCAGAAAGAGAAACTAAGAAAATATTCCCATTCAAAATTGTTTCAAAAATTAAAATAAAATGCCTAGGAATAAAGCTAACCAAGAATGTAAAAGTCCTGTACTCAGGAAATTATAAGATACTGAAGAAAGAAATTGAAGAAGATACAAATAAGTGGAAGCATATACCACATTCATGGGTAGGAAAAAATAACATCAATAAAATGTCCATACTACCCAAAGAAATCTACAGATTCAACACAATTTCTATCAAGATACCAATGGTATATTTCACAGAACTAGAACAAATATATCAAAATTTATATGGAATCACAAAAGACCCCGAATAGCAACAGTGATCTCGAGAAAGAAGAACAAAGTTGGAGGAATCATGCTACTTAATATCAAACTATACTACAAGGCCAAGTAATCAAAAGAGCAAGATTCTGGCCTAAAAACAGAGATATAGATTAATGGAACAGAACAGAGATCAGAGAAATAAACCCATGTTTTTATATTCAATTAATATTCAACAAATAAGGCAAAAAATACATGTTTTTTAAAGATAGTTTATTCAACAAATGCTGTTGTGAAAATTAGACAGATATATGCAAAATGAAACTATACTGCACATGAGAATAAAATAAAAATAGATTAAAGTCTTTAATGTTGACTCAAAACCATAAAAATCCTAGAAGAGAGCATAGGCAGTGAATTCTCAGACATTTCTCTTAGCAATATTTTTTTCTGATATTTCTTCTTGGGTAAGGGAAACAAAAGAAAAAATAAACAAATAGGACCACACCAAACTAAAAACATTTTGCCCAGCAAAGGAAACTATCAACAAAATGTAAAGACAACCCACTAAATGGGAGAACATATTCCCCAATGAACACCTCTGAAAAAGGGCTATATCCAAAATTGATAAAGAACTTAAGCAACTCCACACCAAAGCAAACAAAGAATCCAATTAAAAAATGGGCAAAGAAACTGAATAGACAGTTCTCCAAAGATGCCATACAGATGGCCAATCGATATAAGAAAAGATGCTCAATTTAGCAATAGTCATAAGAGAAATGCAAATTAAAACCACAATGAGATATCACCTCATACTGTCAGAATGTCTATCATCAGTAAATATAAAAAACAAGTGTTGGCAAGGATGTGGAGAAAAGGGAACCCTTGTGCACTGTTGGTGGGAATATAGATTGGTGCAGCCACTGTGGAAAGCAGTATGAAGTTATCTGAAAAAAATTAAAAATGGAACTGCCTATGCCCCGAGATTCCACTTCTGGAAAAATATCCAAAGAAACCCAAAACATTAATTTGAAAGAGTTTATGCATCCCTATGCTCATTGCAGAATTATTTAAAATAGCTAAGATTTAGAAGCAGCCCAAGTGTCCATCAGTAGATGGGTGGATAAAAAAGCTGTGGTACATTTACACAATAGAATACTACTCAGCCTGGAAAAGGAAGAAAACTTTACCCTTTGCAATAGCATGGATGGAC
Organism: Corynorhinus townsendii; assembly: GCA_026230045.1. Lineage (NCBI taxonomy): Eukaryota > Metazoa > Chordata > Mammalia > Chiroptera > Vespertilionidae > Corynorhinus > Corynorhinus townsendii. Next base: position 103,740,979 of record JAPDVU010000003.1, read on the forward strand.
CTGGAGAACATTATGTTAAGTGAAATAAGTCAGTCAGAAAAAGACAAATACCACATGATTTTACTCACATGTTGAATTTAATGAACAAACTGAACTACCAAGCAAAATAGAGACAGACACATAGATACAGAGCAGGCAGACAGCTTTAGTGGTGGTGGTGGTGGAGTGTTAGGTGGGATTGAGCAAAAAGGAAACAAAAAGAGAAAAAATTCATGGACAGGGACAACAGTATAATGATTGCAGGGGGGAGAAGGAGGAGTGGAAATCGAAAAGGGTACAATGGAATAAATGGTAATAGAAAAAATTAAATAAAGAAAAAATATCATAGTACTATATACCAAAAAAGTGAATAACATGAAATAAATGCTCTTTAGTCCTTAATGAAAGAAGGAATGATTAGTGGAACAGATGGATGCAGACCAACCAAGGCAATACACTACCCTTATACTTCCTGTCTTCTCCCTGATGGAATTGCAGAGTCTTGGAAAAGGGCCTTCAGTATATGTTGAATAAAGTAACTGAAACATTATTGTACTAAATGATTTTTGGGGAAATATTGTTTCTTCTTTATTCCCTCAACTTCTAACCACATTCAGATAGAAGAATGTTTTTCTAAATACCTATAAAAAATGACCATTCAGTTTATGCTTTGACATTTCCAATGACTATAAGCTACCTGTAATAAAGGACACTTAATTTTCAAGCAGTGTACCTGTTAGAAAGTTTTTCTTACTTCAACCTTAAATTTCTTACCCATGAATATATTCTCTTTAGTTTGAGGTAAGTACTCTCAAATATAGCACAAAAAAGTTTCCCATCTTCCATCTGGCAGTCTTTCATGTATTTGATGAGAATCACCATGCTCTACTTTCTCTATCCCTTCTCTAGGCTAAACTCCAGGCCCCTGATGTGATGTGTTCAGTTCCCTCACCAGAGAGGTGATATGGTGTGAGCAGGCAGTGGAATCTCTTGATGGCGACACTCTTGTGTAAGAGCACATTAATATCTTTAGTAGCCCTGTCACACTGAGATTCACACAGAACTTATGTTCAACCACTAACCTTTGACCTCAGGCCAAGTTTTACCACGACTGCTTTTCTGCAATGCTTATTAAAACAACTATACTTAAGCTACTTAGTCCATACAGGTTTATGTTTATTTCTTATTAAATTTTATCTCACTGACTTTGGACATTTACATAAATAAATATATATTTTTTATATTAATGCTGTCATTTGATGTAATATACATTACACCTTCACTTCAGGTCACTGTTAATGCTGATTAGGGCAGGGATAGTGACACCCATGACCCCCTTCTTTTGAGTAATACCTAATTCATTAATCAACTCTGGTGAAACAAGTTCATAGTATAGTGGACTGACTACAAATCTATTCAACTGTGTTTTTACATATGGCCTCTCTACACAGTTTTGGCACTTGCCTTTTTACCAGTGTAGTTGGTTATCCTATCACAAAATGGATTTATTTTGGGATTATGAGATGGGATTAATACAGAAGGAAACTGGCTATTTTGTGAGCGCAGCATTGGCTTGAACTGGAAATTAAGAACTGGAGCAAAAGCACGGTCATCACTTGGGGAAAACAGAGTACAATCAATTTAGTAAAAATAAGAGTCATGAACTATGCGTGCTATTTTTGATGAACAACTAGGAGCAGGCATATAATTTTTAAAAGAAAATTTCTGATCAAGAGATGGCTTCTGAATATAAACTTTTATATTTCAAGAAAATCACTGTGTGTATTTCTGGAACCTAACAAAAACTAATGATAAGTTATATTTTTGCCAGTAAAGACTTTAATTTTCCTGAGGAAGTGATATTTGCATATACATTTGAAAAATACCCCTTAACCCCAGCTCCCAGGTAGAAATACAGGCTGCTACTGATGATTTTTGCTACCAAGGCTACAAGCTTGCCATCTAGTGGTGACTCATGTAAAATTAAGGCAGTTGATAATTATTTTTTTTGCAGTTGATAATTATTAAGATAGTTTATTTCTTTTTTGTTTGTTCTGAAAGAAGCAAAAGATTCCTTATGGTCATAAATTACCTTTGCATGAACACACACACACACACACACACACACACGAACACACATACACACACCATGGTCCCATGTTTAAGTGAAGCTGGGGAAATAATGCTCTTTCTCTTCGCCCTCAGTGAGGTTTAGATGGAAGCCAATGTGAGTCTTCAATGTAAGATGAGTTGAGAAATGACTTGGATATGTCATGTTGGGTCTGTCCTCTATTCTGAGAGAAGTATCACTCATTCACTCTCTTGTCTAATCTCATCCACTCATTACTCATACATACAAATATTAAGCATCAGGCCTGACAATGCAAAATGAACCACATACCACTTTTGACATAAAAAAAAATTGTATAAAAAAACTTAGTGCCCTGGCCAAGAGACTCAGTTAGTTGGGGTGTCATCCTGTACACCAAAACTGTGCAGGTTCGATTCAGGTCAGTGTGCATACCTAGGTTGTGGGAAACATCCCTGGTCAGGGTGTATGCAGGGGCAGTCTCTCTCCCTCCCTCTCTCTCTCTCTCTCATATTCTCTCTCTCTCTCTCTCTCTCTCTCTCTCTCTCTCTCTCTCTCTCTCTCTCTCTCTCTCTCTCTCTCACCAATGATCATGTCCTTGGGTAAGGATAACAAAAAAGAACAACTTAGTAATGATACAATAATAAAATTGTTAAATATATTGATATTGCTTCAGTAACCAATTTTCGCCTATAATGTGGCTGGAAATGCCTTAGTTGGTTTGGCTCAATGGATAGAGTGTCAGCCTACAGACTGAAGGGTCCTGGATTCAATTACAGTCAAGGGCACATGACCGAGTTGCGGGCTCCATCCCCAGTGGGGGATGTGCAGGAAGCAGTCGACCAATGATTCTCTTTCATCACTGATGTGTATCTCTCTCTCTCTCTCTCCCTCTCTCTCTCTTTCTTCCTCTCTGAAATCAGTAAAAATATATCTTAGAAAAATGTGGCTGGAAACATCACTGCAAATCAAATCATATGTTCTCATTAAAATGCTTTGAGCTGACCAAATACTTAGACTTGAACAAATCATTCATATGAGCACAATATATTCTTAAGGCCAAGCTACAACATTTTTAAATTGTTTTATAAGAATAAAAATTTAAAATATCTAAATTTCTGTATGTACAATGATACTACATAAAATGAAATCTGTAACTAAATTAACACTTATAAATAACAATTTATAATAAGCACTTAACTAGCAAAAATCTTGTTAGTAGTCTAAAAATTTGGAAGTTTTTTTTAGGTCTCTTAATAAAACAGCAATGAAAAGTATGCAGTGAGACCTTTTTATTTATTTGGTAAATTTCCCTGTAATAAGAAAATGGATTTAAAATCTTTACATTAAAGTTATTATAGCATTTAAAAAAATAGTCTTTAGCTCTACATTTTGCCATGAAATAGCAAATCCATGCGTGGTAAATAGTGAAATTTTTAAAACAATGTCAATAAAGATAAAATATAATTTTTACAATATACAATTTTATCATTAAAAATTTAAGGGTAATTTAACGTTTATTACAAATAAAAGGAGAATAAAAAGAAATGGAACTAATAGTTATTTATATGTTATCTCTTTATCTTAATAAAATCCCCTTGAAGGGAGTTCAAAGGAGTTAAGTAACTTTTTCCAGGTCATCAGACAAGCCACAGGAACAGTGATGCATTTGGTTTTGAACTTTTTTCCATCTGACTATAAATCCTGAGTATGTGAATGTGTGCCTCCCATGATGGTTCTCTCTTTTCCACATAAAGGTAAACAAATGTGAAATTAATATAAGTCTCAGTGCAATTTGTGATGTCTGTCATCTTAATTTTGTTAAACTTATTTTATATTTCTACCTATTTTATCCCATAATAAATTTATCACTGAAAACTTCACCAACCCTTAACACTCTCCTATAATAAGAAATTATGATTGTGTAGAAGCAGAATTACTTTAGTTTCTTATATATATACTAGAGGCCTGGTGCATGAAAATTAATGCACTGAAAAGGGGGGTCCCTCAGCCTGGCCTGCCCCCTCTTATAATCCAGGAGCCCTCAGGGGCAGAAGGCGACCCAGGGGAAGGTGATGCCCCCATCACACCCCTGCTGCTGCCACTGCCTGCAGTGCAAGCCTCGGCTGGCCCTGGTTACCTGAGTTTCAGGTGGCCCTGGGGAGCTGGGCAGCTGCCTTCCGAAGCTTGCCTGCACTTAGGGCCGGCCCTGGGCACCTGGGGGGCTGAGGGGACTGGGGGACTCCCGAGGCAGTGTAGCGGAGCTGAGGGGACTGGGCGCCGCCATCTTGTGGCTGTGAGCACCACCATCTTTGAGGGTGTGGCAGTCAATTAGCATATTCCCTGTTTATTGGCTGTGGGTGCTTCCATCTTTGTGAGGGTGTGGAGGTCAATTAGCATATTCCCTCTTTATTTGCTAGGCTATTTTAAACCTAGATTATGAATTACTACAATGGTGTGTGTGTGTGTGTGTATGCACACATGTACATATATATTTCACATTCTTAAATTAGGAAATAAAAATGCAGAGAACCTTTTTCCTTTTTGAGTAATTTAAAATATATTAGAATGAGCACAATACTTAACAACTATCCTATAAATTGTAATTTTAGTAAAATGATTACTGTGTAATCATTTATGGCATTTAAGGAATGGATAACACTCTGGTGAGAAGTAAAACTGACCTGCAAAAGGGGGAAGGGAATTGAAGCTTTAATTTTCAATCACTGACTTTTCAGAGCTTATAGAAGTTTTTAAACAAAAGCCCAGTTGTAAGTCTATTCCCTTGGGACCATCCCACATAATTCAGGAATAATTAATGCAGATGGGAAGAAAGTTGCTGCAGTTTACAGGGGCAGCTATGCAGAGGAGAATGTTTAGGCTACTGTAGCCATGTGGAATCTGAGGTACAATTAAGTCAGATCTACATCATTTGATCTCAGCTGCCTTTATTAGCCAGTGGCTACAAGATTACTAACATAATTGCAATGAACTACTGGCTTGTATATTTATTTCTTGAATTTTTCCTAATTGGATGTCATATGCATGAAGGCATATGCTTGTTTTCCCTGGCACAAAACCGAGCACAAAGCTAGCCTGACCATTCCTGTTTTTATGTAGTCTAGCAGTTAAAGCTTGGGCTTTGGAAAGGGGCAGAACCAGGTTAAGATCCTGGCACTCAGCTTATGAGTTGTTATGTCCTTGGACAGATCTTTGAACTCCTAGGCACTCAGTTTCCTTATCTGTGAAATGGGATAGTAATAGAATTTACCCCTATATGGTTCTTGAGAGAATTCAATGAAATCTTACCTAATAAAAGAGTGATATGCAAATTGAATGTACCTCTGCTACACCCACAAGCCATGCCCACCAGCCAATCAGGAGCGAATATGCAAATAAACCCAACCAACATGGCTATGGCCACAGACAGAGCAGAAGGGAGGCTTGGGTTTCCCCAGAAACAGAGGAAGCCAAGCTTTCCGCCTGCCCTTGCTGGCCCAGGCCTCCACTCAATGCTTCAAGGTTTCAATGATAGAAGATAAATAAATCCTAATAAAAATAGAGGCAGCTGTGGAGCTGGAGAGAGCAGGAGGCTAGGACTGCCCGCAGCAATGGAGAAAGCCAAGCTTCTGCAGCCCTGGCCTGCCTTGGCCTCCACTTAAGGCTACAAAGCTTCAATTATAGAAGATAAATAAATCCCAACAGAAATGGCTGCTGCTATGGAGCAAGTAGAAGGCTTGGCTTCGCTCCAAGCTACAAAGTTTCAATTGTAGAAGATAAATAAATCCCAGATACCAGGGCCTCCACTTGGGTCACTGGGGGGCGTGGCCGGCCTGCAAACCACCACAGGCTCCTCGTCCAGGCCGCCCCACACTCCAAGGGAACCCCCAACCTGATCTGGGACACCCTTCAGGGCAAACCAGCTGGCTCCCACCCATGCACCAGGTCTCTATCCTATCTAATCCTATATAATAAAAGAATAATATGCAAATTGACCATCACTCCAACACACAAGATGGCTGCCCCCATGTGGTCAACGATGACTGCCCCCATGTGGACACAAGATGGCCACCACAAGATGGCCAGCAGGGGAGGGCATTTGGGAGGGACCAGCCTGCAAGGGAAGGCAGTTGTGGGTGATCAGGCCAGCAGGGGAGGGCAGTTGGGAGGAACCAGGCCTGCAAGGGAGGGCATTTGGAGGCGATCAAGCCTGCAGAGGAGGGCAGTTAGGGGTGACCAGGCCAGCAGAAGAGGGAAGTTAGGAGTGACCGGGCCTGCAGGGAAGGGCAGTTGGGGGGTACCCAGGCCTGCAGGGGAGAGCAGTTGAGGGGGGACCAGGCCTGCAGGGGAGGGCAATTAGGGGTTACCAGGCCTGCAAGGGAGGGCAGTTAGGGGAAAACAGGCTGGCAGAGGAGCAGTTAGGTATCAATTAGGCTGGCAGGAGAATGGTTAGGGGGTGATCAGGCTGGCAGGCAGAAGCAGTTAGGGGCAATCAGGAAGGCAAGCAGGCAAGGAGTTGGGAGCCAGCAGTCCTGGATTGTGAGAGGGATGTCTGACTGCCCGTTTAGGCCTGATCCCAGTAGAATTTCATGCACCGGGCCTCTAGTAATGGATATAAAGCCCTCAGCACAAGATGTACACATAGATAGTTCTCAATCACAGCAGATCTTATCAGACTTTATTGTATAGCAAATGTTGGGCTGCTCATCTGCTTTTAAACTTTGTTGCTATTAATCATATAGAAGAGACTGCTGCAAGGCACATCTGTACCCTGTTACCAGCCACCATATTCTGATTTGGTAGAGCTGCAAGAAGGCTCAGAAATTTGCTTTATTTTTTTGTTTGTTTTTAACTCTCACCAGAGAGTGGAAGGGAGTGGGGAAGAGGGAGAGAGAGGGAGAGAAAGAGAGAGAGAGAGAGACATTGACATGAGAGAGACACATTGATTGGTTGCCTCCTACTTGCACCCCTGACCGGGAGCCAGGGGTTGAACCTGTAACCAAGGTACAAGCCCTTGATAGGGAATCAAACCCGAGACCCTTCGGTCCACGAGCCAACTAACCACTGAGCCAAACCGGCCAGGACAGAAATGTGCATTTTTAACAGGCATCTGGGAGTAATTCTGATGTAGGGGTCTTTAGACCACCTTTGGAGAAACACTGCTTTAGAAAGAGAATCCTCAATTCCCAGATTTCTGAAGAGATGGACAAGCTAATAGTCACATAATACTTTGACTCTCAGGATTGGATAATGGAAGTAGAGGAAGAACTACCATCTTGGGGGAGGGGAGGATTGAATCGATTCATTAAAATTCCAGCCTGAATAGCCAACAAAATTTGTTATTCCCATATTCACCAGAGGCAGCTCTCTGATGTTCAATCTGTCTCCTCAATTCTTTCCTTAATAACAGGCCCTGAAAGAGTGCTCATTTGCTTGCATGGGAACTATATCTTCCCAGAGATGTGGGGGGTGGGGTGGTTCATGAAAAACAAACCAAATAGTTTTAAGGGGGGTTAGAATGTCTTTGATTTTTTAAATCAGTCGTCATCATGATTACTTTTATGCTGAGGGGCTTGTGCTTTTAAAAACTCAGATGATTTATTCTGTTAGCTTTTAGACCATACAGGGGTGGGCAAAAGTATTTTATATTTGTTCATATGTGAAACACGGAGTTGATTATTGTATTATTATTGATTTCAGAGAGAAAGGGAGAGGGAGAGAGAGATAAAAACATCAATGATGAGAGATAATCATTGATTGGCTGCCTCCTGCACATTCCACACCAGTGATTGAGCCTGCAACTTGGGCATGTGCCCTGTCCGGGAATGGAACTGTGACCTCCTGGTTCATAGGTAAATGCTCAACCACTGAAGCATGCTGGCCAGGTTGTGTTATTTTTTATATGTAAGCCTACTTTTGCCCACCCTTGTATAATTGGAATGTAAATTTAGGAGAGTAACAGAAACTAAAAAGGATTCCTTTTTTTCCAAATAAATCTTTCTAACATAAAAGTGTTGTAGATAAATTATATAAATATAAATGCTTCTCTCACTATCCTGGACTCACCCACGTCCTTAGACTCCCTGAGTCCCTGAGCTCTGTTCCCATCCTCCTGCCTCAGGTTTTCATTTGCTAATAATGAGTGCTCCTAATGGCACATTAATTGCTATAGATCAACATAAAATATTAGTTTCCCGTTAGTTACTGAAGGCTAGCTGAATACTAGCCTTTAAGGTGTTTTGGGGTTTTTTTTAAGAGAGAAAAGAAAATAGAAAAAAAAGAGAAATATTCATATTTACTCATGAGTGCTTGGAACTCAAGATGTCCTGAAATTGCATTTCTCTTACCAGCAGGTTCTCGGGCTTGATGTCACGGTGGACGATGTTCAGGCTATGCAGATATTTGATAGCACTGGCCAGGTTGTACAGCATCCCACTGGCATCTCGCTCAGTGTATTTGTTCGTGGAAGTAATGGCATCAAAGAGGTCTCCACCCTGAGAAGAGAGCAGCAGGTGTACAGCAAATGAACAGATGGTCCAGTGAAGCTGCCCTGAAGAGGGACTGATACATTATAAAGAACATGAAGAATGCAGGCAGGACCTTTGGGTTTCTAGGGCTTTCCCTGCCACTTTCCTCTCAAAGGCCCAGAGACTTTATGGTGATTTCTCTCTCCATTGCAAAAGCCATTTTCTCCAGAGCTCAAAGAAAGAAGCAGGGTGAGGACTCTTGCCCACCCATGTGTAATTGCAGTCTTTTCATGGGCCCCAGCCAGCATGGAGGGACAATGTGGGGTCTCCAGGGCAGAGGCTTTGTGACACCTGGGTGTCCTTGTGGTATGTGGTACTTGTCTTATGCCAACTCTCAGCAGAAGTTCAAATTCATAATCCTACCAGCTCAAATGAGAAACAGGTAATACTGCAAACCACACCCTTCTACCCTGTGAAAATTCACACACACACACACACACACACACACACACACACACACAATTACATAATTCCTTTCACTCTAGATTTAGCTCTCTTGGGGTGGGAGTAGTGTTTTCTTTTTCAGTGGTGTCCTTCTTTGTAAGAAACAGAGAAATGGACCAGAAACTGTCATCCTAAAAATGAGAAAGAAAGAAGGTGAAGAAATTTCAAAGAAAGTTTGCTAAGACCATTACTCACCTGAACTTTCGTTTCCCTTGTTCCCTGCTAATTTATTGTTATTTGGTAAAATACTGATTTTAGGTTCCAATTTTAGTTCCATTTATTTGAACCAGGTTAGAAAACTTGGAACTGATTTACTAGCAGTGTTTGCATCCTTCTTGCATCATACAATGAATCAAATGGCAGAGCATAGTCTTCAACTGTGCTCATCTGTTACCTGGCATGGTTGGGACTTAATTTTTGTTTTTAAATAGCAAAAGCAGGATATAGCACTCATAGCCTAACAGTTTTCAAATCTCTCTGTACTACCTGGCCTTACGTTGTTGCCCTGTACAATTTCTACTCAAGAGGCTCTTACTGTCCAGTCAGCCTCAAAATACCCAGAGTGTTGAAACACAAGCATTTTTTTTTTCTTCAAAATGAACACTTTTTTTCTGGACTTCCTGTTTCTCTCCAGGGAAGTCTGCTATAAATGAATTTGCAAGTTGTTTCCATACTACTCCAGAAGGCGGGGTTTCCACTGCTGTCTATGTATGAGGCTGTATATGGTGGCCCACAATGACTCTACCCTTTTCCTAATTATCCAGGCTCCAGGCATCCTGTAATCTCATTTCCTCTTTATCCTCAAAAAAAGGGTCAATAAAGCCAACCAATCCTTCCTTTAAGGCATGCCTGGTTCACATCCTTCCGAATGAATGTTCTTCATTACTGGGTTGTTGTGATGTGGCCAGGTAACCTGCACTGCCTCCATGGGCTCTGTACCCAAAGAATCCTGTGCACTGACTGCCACCTTCTCATATGGCATATTGATATGGATTTTCTTTCTCTCTTCAATGACTCAGCATTCTTTTCCCATACCTCTCCAAGTTCTTCCCCAGCCTTCATTCTAATTTATCTAAACTCATCTCCTGTCACTACCTAGAGACATTCATGATCACTGGTCACCAAAACATGCCCAGATCACTCTATACTCCAAACCTGTCCTCATTAGAACTCCCTTCCTGGAATGTCCCCTGTACTCCCTTTGTCTTTTTTTTTTCTTTTATAAATATATTTTTTATTGATTTCAGAGAGAGGAAGGGAAAGGGAGAGAGAGACAGAAACATCAATGATGAGAGAGAATTATTGATCAGTGCTCTCCTACATGTCCCCCACTGGGGATCAAGCCTGCAACCCTGGCATGTGCCTCAATCGGGAATCCAACCATGACCTCCTGGTTCAGAAGTTGAAGCTCAACCACTGAGCCATGAGGCTGGGCTCCCTTTGTCTTTTTAACTCTTGTTGAATTCTTAGGGCCTGGCCACAGGGCCACCTTCACCCACAAGGTTTGCCTTCCTCTGTGCACATAAGCAGTTTGCACATGCACACTGCTACAGGCGACGGTGTAAAGTCCTGTTGTTAATAATTAGGAAATTTAACTTATTTATTTTTAATCCTCACCCAAGAATATGCTTTTTTATTGACTTTAAAGAAAGCATTAAGGAGAGAGAGAGGGAGAGGGGGGAAAAGGGGAGAGAGAGAAATATCAGGTCTTGACTGGGAATTGAGCCTGTGACCTTTGATATGCAGGACAATGCTCCAACCAACTGAGCTATACCCAGCAAGGGCTGAATTTGACTTTTAATAATTGTTATTTCACTGTATTCTGCAATTCAGACCTTTTTTTTTCCTATATCTGCATCACTCTTTGGCACACCACTGGACTCTTACGGTTTGAGAAGCATGGCCCCAGAGAAATTTCTCAGGGATCAAGCCTGGGATTGGCCTTGACTTCCAGACCTGACCTCACAGAAGTTCTGGGTCAGGTCAAATGTAATGGTCTGATCTAATGGCCCTCTGCAGACACTCTCTGGCCTTGTCAGGCTATCTTGGCCACCAAGAGAAAATTCACAAAGTCTGTTAAGGACACGAGGACCTCCTTAGCTATAGTCACCAGACAATATGACTGACATAACAAGTTTCCCCATAAAATGTGTTCCAAGTTCTTAAGCCTTTGCTTCTTTTATGTCTCATCTTCAAATTTAACTTAGTTGTAGTTGCCTAAAACTAGGTCAATGAGTTTTTTGTGTATTTTTGCAAATAAAATTTTTAATTTCCACAACACAACACAACTTCCCTTTGCCCCAGGAACATAAATTAACCTGGGCCATCAAAGCACAGGACAAAGACTGATAAATGACAGAAAGCAAAGGGTTACTAGAAAAATAGATTATACTGAAGGCTCTCCTCCTGGGGACCCAAATCTTACTCCTGTCAGGGCTCATCAAATGGAACCAAAGACATGAAGAGAGGATGGAAACTGACAAAAAGGAACTCCACTGAACAAAGAGGAAAGGAGCCTGGCAGTTACAAGGGTAGGGTGAAATGTGCTACTAAATTAAGTGCTGGAAAAAAAGGGTGAGAAATAATTTTTGGGGGGTTGTAATGGTATGTAGTTTCAATCATGTCTACCATTCCAGATTTCTCATTGAAACTAAATTCTGGCTAGTTTATGGAGGTAGAAATTAGGGATAGAAGAAAGTTTAGAATTCCTCCTTCCCAGGAAAGTTGATGGTTCTTTATTATATAGCTATACTCTTTGCCCAGCCTGCCTCCCCTCAAAAAGCTTCTAAATCCCTTAGCTAAAACTTGCATCAGAAAATAGAATTGCAATGGGGTAGTCATGAGTCTTGCCCAAATCCTCCAGCCTGGGAACTGATATGAAGGTTGAAGAGCAGGGATGGGCAAAGGGAAGTTAATAAAATTAAATATCCTCTCCCTCACTCAAGCTCAAGCCCTGGGTGGACAGGGAAAGAAGACCAGAAAGTTGTTACCAGGGACCCATGCAGATGTGTTGGATAGATAGTAGCTGGAAGCCAGAAGGGTTCCTTAGACTCGAAGCAGGGTCCTGGGGTCAAGGAAGAGCAGGAAGCAATGGAGTAACAGTTTTTGGAGCTTTTGAGCCCCCAAACTTGGGCCACCCTCTACCACCACTCGCCCCACCAGTGGGGCCCCTGTGGTTGTCAGGCTGATCAATTTTTAACAGCACACAGAGAGGCAACAGGAATGATTTGAAGTTTTTTATCTCAAGAGTAACATCATTATAAAAATACTATCCCTGGTGATAGAAATGTGTAATTTCCAATGTTGGTAACCACCAAACTTTATTTGGCTATACAGTGCCAATACAAAAATCTTCTGGCTAAATGAAATCAACCTTTAGTTGTTGGAATAACCATTTAATATTTTTATCTCCCTGAGCCTCAAATGTGACAATAACCTTGTGCTAATTCAAACAAGAAAGAAGTCCTAATCTGAAATAGAAAAAATAGGCTATATCTATAAATATAAATAACCATTAAGTTGAAAAAATACCAATATATGTAAAGTAAAACAACTTTGAACAATGAAAATTTAAAGGTTCTAGAATGAACATTTCTTATATACTAAAAGGTTAGTTTATTAAATGCTTTATTTCTCTTAAACCTTTACAAAAGAAAATTCCATATGCCACAGTGCTGATCTCTGCCACCAGCTCAGTGTGTGATTCTAGGATCTCTCTGATGGTGCACACAGTTGATGAAGAAGGTGGTGCAACTAATTTACATTTCATAACTAAAGTAGAAATTACTTACACCACCAATTAGTTTAACACAATACAATAGACTTGAGAAAAATATAACTTGAAAAAATATAACTACATGAAAACTAAACATCAATGTTTAGTCTAATTGCTAAAAATTTCACATATGGAAGTAGAGGAAATAGGCAAGTCATCTTTCACTTACATGCAATCATTATCAACATTTTGCCATTTCTATATCCTATAACTTAATAGAATAAAAATACAGTTATGTGACAGGATGAGATGGCAACATTCACTGAAAGGCAGTAGACTATTCACAGTATTGTTAGGACTGTGCTATTTTTCCATTATGTTGGTGACTAAAGCTTAAAGCTTGTTTTTCTAGAAATGTGTAACACATTTGGATATAGTTCATGGAAAAGTGAACAATTTCTACTACAACAATAACAACAATGATCATATTGGTGTCTAATACTTTCTGTGTCACACAAACTAGTGGAAGCTATTCCTCTTATCCCCACAATATAATTCCTAGGTAAGAACTACTATTTTACATATAAGGGAACTGAAGCAGAGAGAAGTATCCCAAGGTCAGGAAACTATTTAGGTAAAGGCTGGGACTTGAACTCTTGTGGTATAATTCTAATTAATACTCTTAACCCTGATGCTAATGTATTGTAATGAGAGGCTGAATATTGATGAGAGGAAATAAAGAACTGTATGATAAAGTGTGATAGCTTGAACAGGTTTATTTCTTTTTCCAAAATACACACCTTTACCAATTCCATAACAAGATACAGTTCAGTTGGCACATCCATCTCTTCAATCAGAAGAACAATATTGGGATGCTTCACTCTTCTTAATATAGACACCTCGCTCTGGATCATGTGCTCCTGTCCAAAGGAGAAATAATCTTAATCAATACTCACATCCAAACACGGGAGAAGCTAACTCAACATGAGTAAAACTCTACTATGTGAAGTTCAAGGGACATGTATTTTGGTCAAATATAATGAGTATATCTTAGATTCTGATATTCAGATATCCTAGAATTGTCAAAAAATATTGAAGGTCTTTAAGATGATGCTTGTAATTTCAGAACCCATTACAATAACTATAAGTTCAGGTAGAAAGAAGGAAAGAAAATTAAGATCACAAAAGTAATGGAAGAAAGTAAACAAACAAGCAAATAAAGATAAGGAACAAAAATAACATCTAACCATTTTAGCTAACTTTTATTACAGGACTATTTACAAAATAAAGTTATAATCTAATTAGTATATAACTTTCTATTCCACCAAAATGAAACAAATGGGATGAATTATTTTTATTTAGGAGCTGATCTTTGTTTCTTTCTACCCCCTGAATACCTGTATTTTCATAAGAATAAACTTTATACATACTTTGCCTCGACATTTGCTTTTCTTGATAATTTTCAGAGCATACTCCCTAGCAGTTGACCTGCAAAGAGAAGGATTTAAAAAAAAAATAAACTTAATTTTGGATATATTAAATCATCTTATTAAGGATTTATATCTTATCCCAACCACCTTGAATCAGGTATAAATATTTTGTGAATGACTCTTTTCCTTTTTATTTATTTTACTTTTTAAAATTTATCTTTATTGTTGAAAGTATTAAGATGTCTTCTCCCCCTTCCCCCCATTGACCCTTTCTAGCCCATACCCATATTATTTGGATCATGGGTTAAACATATATGCATATAAGTTCTTTGGTTAATCTTTTCCCACCCACCCACCTATCCTTACCTTCCCTCTGAGATTTAAAATAAATATTTAAACTTTCAGGGATTGAGCATAAAGACAACAAATATGCTAGCAGAGAAACATCATGAGCTATTCATGTGGCCATACCTGTAATGAAACCACTACTATCGCTACTGGCTTGCATAACTCCTGCTCCATTGCCCAGCCCTCTGAAGTGATGTGATTAGAATGTAAAACAGATGTAAGTTTCTGCCTTTCCTCTTTCCAGTTTCTCTTTCTATGAAGCATGGCTCACATGATCACTCTGAAAACTCTATAACGAAGCAGTTCACACTTTTTAGACTTTGGTTCAGGGTACAAGCCTATAAGTTTTGCTAGAGAACTCATGAATAACATGTTCAAGGTGTAGAAAGGGATAAAACTGTTATCTGAGCTCTGAGCTTTTGAGGTCTCTGTTTCACATATATCCCAACCAATACTGCCCCTGTTCCATGACAGGCGTGGGAGGGAGGGTTTAGCCATACTGTTACCTTTAAATAGCTTCCTAACTTGTGTTAACATTTCTAAGATACTGCAGTGCAAAATAACACTTGTTTATTGTCAAAGGATACAATGCATATTTAATAATCCATAATAAAACCACTACTTCACAAGCAATGTCATTTCATTTCTGGTGGGAAACCAAGACAGCCTAGCCTTTACTATATAGATAAAAGCCAACTTTAGGGATCCAAATGAATAGTGAGAATGAGATTGATAAAGAACAAAATTTTAAAATAGGGCTTTTAAATCTTCATTACAGAAAATGAAAGATGGGGGTGGGGGTAGGGAGAGGAGGGTTCCCAGTTATGCGGTTAGAGCAAGAGAGTGATTTTCTATAATCAGATTAAGAAGCCAGACATTAAAAATGTGTTTCAAGGGCATTTTAGAAATCAGTCTTGCCATTTGCTTCTAAAAATGCAGCTCCCACTCCACTTCCAGGCCCTTGCATGATGCTGACTTAGAAAAAACAATAAATATTGACTAAATTGTTGTAATTATATCTGGCAAATAAAACTAGAACAAAATAATCACTTTGAAGCCCATTTTCTCCACTAGTTTAGATGTGAGAAGTTAAACCCCTCTGCCTCAGGGAAGCTCTTCTGTAGGGATGTGGGGTGTCCAGAGGAAATCAAGTTGCTCCAGTCTCATGAATAAAATGATTAAGAGGCCCAAAGACAATGTTGAGTCAATCTTTGTTGATTCTTCAGGCCCACAGCTAGACAGAGGGGCCATAATGGAGAAAGCATGAGCTGGCCTTGGCTAAGTGCTGGGCTTGGTTGTTCAATGTCCTCAAATACCAGACCATCAGCAAAGCTATGGCATAGGGGTAGAGAAAAAGCACTTCAGTAGGAGGAAAAATGAAAGATCTATTGTTAGAAATTTCAACTGTGCGGTCAAATAATAAATGAGAAAGAGAAATGATTCACATACAAAGAGATTCCTCACATCATAGGAAAATCACAGGCCCTTCAGGTAACCTCCTCTTACAATGCTTCTAGAGACTTTGTTTGCAAATTTAAGAAAACTGAATCAAGAGGAAAACTAAAAGCGGAAGTACTGCTGGATTCTGCTTTTCATGAGTCACTAAAAATTATAACACAAATCTGAGATTAGAATCCATGAGCAATTTCTTATCTGGTTTAAAAGGTTCCATCTGATGCCAGGCAAGTCTGGCCTCTTGGAACTGACTGCTTTGATAAAAGCCAGAAGTTCAAGAGAGGGAGGCTGGAACTGATCTTTCAAGCTTTTGGGGTCTCTACTTCACATATATCCCAAAAGGCCCATTCCCATTTAGTGCCTCTACAAAGTGGATGGATGGATAGGACAGTACTGGTGAGGAGGGAGGATTTCAGTATTTTTGCCATTTCATCCTCCATTTTCCTAGAATGAGGAACATTGAGGTCCTCAAAGCAAAGGGCTGGTATGGGATCCAGGAAGATGGAATCTCTTCTATAACCAGAAATGCAAGGAGCAGGATCCTCAGGGAGGAAGCTAGTGCATTCCCTCCCAGGACTCCAAGCACTTCAGTTATCTCTTGAGCCTACAGCTGTGTGGGAAATGCATACAAGCCTAGGATATAGTGGTCCCAGGGTTTAATAGGAAAAGGACCTTATGGGTTCAATACACAGAATTTCACACAATAGGATTAAACACTCAAATAGATTTACCCATCCTATATAACAAAAGGCTAATAGACAAATTGACCACACAGCAGAAGGACCAGTCGCTATGATGTGCACTGACCACCAGGGGACAGA
The DNA here is from genome assembly GCA_026230045.1 of Corynorhinus townsendii. Classification (NCBI taxonomy): domain Eukaryota; kingdom Metazoa; phylum Chordata; class Mammalia; order Chiroptera; family Vespertilionidae; genus Corynorhinus; species Corynorhinus townsendii. The sequence goes on from JAPDVU010000003.1 coordinate 103,757,787, forward strand.
TGCTCAATGCAGGAGCTGCCCCCTGGTGGTCAGTGCACTCCCACAGGAGTAGCACTGCTCAGCCACAAAACAGGCTAACGGCTGGCGAGCACAGCGGCAGTAGCAGGAGCCTCTCCTGCCTTCATGGCAGCACTAAGGATGTCCAACTGCCAGTTTAGGCCCTTTCCCTGCCAGGAGTGGGCCTAAGATGGCAGCTGGACATCCCCCAAGGGCTCCTGGACTGCATGAAGCCACAGGCTGGGCTGAGGGAACCTCCCCACCCCCAAGTGCACGAATCTCATGCACCGGACCTCTAGTCTTACCTAATAATAGAGGAACATGTAAATTAACTAACTGTACCTCTGCTACACCCACAGCCAATCAGAGTGAGTATGTAAATTAACCCAATAAAGATGGTGGTTAATTTGCATACATACCTGGGTCCCAGGAACCTCCTCAGTACCCAGGTCACTCCCAGCCGGCCATCGGGCAGAAGCTTTAGGCTTGGGGAGGAATCAAGCCTGCGATTGGAGGGGTGGGGGGTCCCCCTTCCCAAGCCTAAAGCTTGGGGTGGAGGCTTTAGGCTTGGGAAGAGGCCAAGCCTGGGATCAGAGGGAAGGGGGGGGGGAAATCAATGGAAACATATCCTCAGGTGAGGATAAAAAGAAAAATAAAGAAAGAAATGTCATATCCTATGAAAGACACATCTTGAAAATGCTTAAAGAAAGTTGTCATTTTTTCATGGTGAAGGGACCAGAGTCCGTGTTGATGAAAATACCTTGGTGGCTGTGGTGACTGGCAGTGGCTGCAGCAGTGGGGTGATGGGGCTGGCCTCTTCCCCTGACCAGCCTGGTCACCTCCCACAAAGGGAGGCCAGATTGCAGCTTAGGTCCGCTCCCAATGGGGAGCGGGCCTAAGCCATCGGTAGGACATTCCCTGAGGGCTCCCAGTATGTGAGAGGGGGCAGGCTGGGCTGAGTGACCCCTTCCCAGTGCATGAATTTTGTGCACCAGACCCCTAGTATTTTATATCAGACAATGAGGTTCAAATTTTTCTCTTGATTCCTTGAGGGAAGAACTATAAAGTCATAGTAAAACCCTTATTACTGAAAGTATATGTTTAGAGGAGAGTACCTGAGACTGAAAAATGAGCCTAAAAAAGGTATTAGGGCTAAATGTATACCATAAAAATGTAACTGCTTGCTTTAAGTTGGTAAGTGAAAACACTTGTAAAGAAATAAAACCTTAAGTAAAGCATCTGCCTTCCCACATAGGATGTCCCTATATAACACTAATTGAGTGTTCAATTCTACTGTGTGATATTCTGTGTAGTGAACCCATAAGGTCCTTTTCCTATTAAACCCTAGTTTCACTATATCCTAGGCTTGTATGCATTTCCCACACAGCTGTAGGTTCAGGACATAAACTGGAGTGCTTGGAGTCCTGGGAGGGAATACACTAGCTTCCTCCCTGAGGATTTCCCTATGTAATTACAAGAATGATGCGTTGGTAGCTACAGAGGTGAGTGAGACCTGGTCCTTGTCCCCAAGGAGTCTATAGTTTGGTATATTAAGAATACTAAACACCTGGATTTCTGATGAAAATGCAGGCCATTTTCTTGCTTGTTTCTGAAATTATATGCTTGACCTTTCCTGGAATTATGGAAACCTTGGATGCCACAGCAAAAGCAGCACCTGCCTCAGCACAGACTTTGTTTTCCTCCGGGCCTGTGGGAACTCAATTTGAAGGTCCCCTTCCTATTTAGTTTGACCCAAGGTTACAGTCTGAACTATGGGAAAGAAATTTCCAAATTTTGCCAACTTGAACTAAATCTATTTTTTTAATGTTTGTGCTAAAAAAAAAAAAATGGCTTGGAGAAAGCTGTCTTGCTTAACTTAGTGATTCTCAACTCCAGCCAGTCTGCTTCCATCCCCCTTCTTCAGCCAGAGGGAAGAAGAATGCTTAGGAAAGGAGAATGGGCTGAAAAGAATGTGCCTTCCATGCTCTAATGTGCTTTTTGTTGTTGTTTGCTGTGTTTTGAAAGGTTTTTTTTTGTTTGTTTGTTTGTTTTTTTGTTTTTTTGTTTTTTTAATAAATCTTTATTGTTCAGATTATTACAGGTGTTCCTCTATTTTTTCCCCCATAGCTCCCCTCCACCTGATTCCCCACCCCACCCCATGCCCTTACCCCCGCCACTGTCTTCATCCATAGGAGTAAGATTTTTGTCCAATCTCTTCCCGCACCCCTCACACCTGCTTCCCCTGAGAATCGTCAGTTCACTCCCTTTCTATGTCCCTGATTCTATTATATTCACCAGTCCATTCTGTTCTTCAGATTTTTTATTCACTTGATTTTTAGATTCACTTGTTGGTAGGTATGTATTTGATGTCATTTTGTTGTTCATAATTTTTATCTTTACCTCTTTCTTCTTCTTCCTCTCCTTAAAGAATACCGTTCAGCATTTCATGTAATCCTGGTTTGGTGGTGATGAACTCCTTTAGCTTTTTCTTGTCTGTGAAGCTCTTTATCTGACCTTCAACTCTGAATGATAGCTTTGCTGGGTAGAGTAATCTTGGCTGTAGGTTCTTGCTGTTCATTACTTTGAATATTTCTTGCCACTCCCTTCTGGCCTGCATAGTTTCTGTTGAGAAATCAGCTGACAGTCGTATGGGTACTCCCTTGTAGGTAATTAACTGTTTTTCTCTTGCTGCTTTTAATATTCTCTCTTTGTCTTTTGCCCTTGGCATTTTAATTATGATGTGTCTTGGTGTGGTCCTCTTTGGATTCCTCTTGTATGGGGTTCTGTGCGCTTCCTGGACTTGTACATCTATTTCTTTCACCAGGCAGGGAAAGTTTTCTGTCATTATTTCTTCTAATAAGTTTTCAATATTTTGCTCTCTCCCTTCTTCTGGCACCCCAAAAATTCGGATGTTGGTTCGCATAAAGTTGTCCCAGAGGCTCCTTACACTATCTTCATATTTTTGGATTCTTTTTTCTTTTTGTTTTTCAGGTTGGATGTTTTTTGTTTCCACATATTTCAGATCTTTGGTTTGATTCTTGGGGTACGTTGATCTACAGTTGAGTTTCTGTATATTCTTTATTTCAGACAGTGTATGCTTCATTTCTGACTGATCCTTTTCCATTTTTTTGGCATTCTCATTAAGCTCCTTGAAGGTCTCATCAAGTTTCTCAGCGGTTTTAAGAAGATTCTTGAGTAACCTTATAAATGTGGTTCTGAACTCTATGTCATCCAGTAGTTTGCTTTCCTCCATTTCTTTCATTCGTGACATGTTTCTTTGTCTCCTCATTTTGGCTGCTTCCCTGTGTTGATGGAGTAGCTTTGTGTGGTAGGTGACCTATAGGGGGCAGTAGCTCAGCCTCCCCAATCACCTGATGTGGACACTCTTGGTACACCCCTTTGTGGGCTGAGTGCAAAGACTTGGTGCAGTTAAAGCCTTAATTGCTGTTGGTATACTGGGAGAAATTGACCTCCAGGCCATTAGCTGTGAGCACTCACTGTGTCTATAATGGAAGAACTGCTGCGCTGAAGACACACTTATGGGGCAGGACTTGTTTCAGTGGGGCTTTGGTGCTCACTGAGTCTGCCTTTGAATGTGTCACTTATGGATGTGAGGAGTTGAAATCTGGTGTCTCACTCTGACCACTAGGTACACTGGCTTCTGGATCTCCAATGGGGTGCAGGACAGCTACTGTCTGAGGCCATCCAGCACGAGCTACAGTGAGAGCTGCAGTTTTCTCCTCTTTGCTTGGGGTTTGGAGGTTTTGGAGCTGTCTGACCCAGGCTGCAAGTTTGCTAGGTTAAGCTGCGATAGGGCAGGGCTTTCTTCTGCTAACGCTGCTGCTTGGAGCTTGGGTGGGTTTGTAGGTTGTGCAGGGCGGGGTCTCAGGGTGTCACTAGGCTAGGGCGTGGCAAACAGCAATGGCTGCTAGTTAGCCAGCTCTGTGTCCCCAAGGGCGTCCTGGAGTCCGGTGCCCCAGTGCAGTAAACAATTATTCCTGCGCGCAGCTCTGCAAGTAAGCCACCCTCACTGGCAGACAGTCCAGCTTTTCCCCGTAGGAGTTTGGGTCCCCTGCGTCTCCCCAGAAACTGGATTTAAGAGTAGTCGGGGGCTTGTCTCCCTTTGGGTTGAAAAAAGCAACGCCCGCCACCAGCCCGGATCACGCTCCTCCGTACCTCAGCTTTTCAGCGCTCGTGCATGTCTCGATGCTCTTTTCTCTTTCCTTCTAGTTGTAGAACTTCCACTCAGCCAGCTTTCCCGTGGTTCTGGGTGATAGACGTTTTGTCTTTTAGTTGAATTTTTGAAATTGTTGCGCGAGGCAGCAGTTTAGGTGTTTACCTATGCCGCCATCTTGGATTCTCCCTCTGTTTTGAAAGTTTTTAAAAATATTATGTGGAAAAGTAATAATAGCTTCTTAATAATTTTTCTACCGTAGCATTTATTAAATTGCATAGTAAGTCTTTGTTTTGGGGCAGGTTCTCTTGGAGAGGGGCTGTCTTGTCTCTCTTTGGAGCCTATAAGTGTCCAGCACAGGGCTGAATTAATAGCTCCAGATATATTAATCAAGTTGTGGAAACTCCAGAAGACGGTGGCAGTGAGGACAATAACAGGAAGACCCATTAGCAAAGAGGGTTAGTAAACATCACACTTTGTTTACCAGGTAATCATAATAAAGCTACATCTCAGTCTCCTTCATAAGGGGGAGAGGGTGTGGGGTTGTCAAGATCAGAGAGCTGAGGCATCCCAGATCTAACATCTCTAGAGTGGAGTTTTATTTTGAATGTGAACATGGGTGCCAGAGCATCCTCAGGAAAGAAAGAAGGAAGAACACTATAAGCTTCTTCACCCTGACTCATTTTCCCAAGCCATCCCACTTCATCAGGAAATGCCTTCAAACTACAGGTATTCTGAAGATTTTTGAGGTGGATGCAGCCCATTTTGATGACACTTCAGTCTCAGCTCTTTTGGGTGGTTTGAGCCTGCCCACATTCATTCTAAAGCCAATAGTTTTGTTGTGCAGTTCTTCAGGCTTATAAGTGAACAGGAAAGAGAAGGAATCATGAGCAGCTAGAATTTTAATCAAGTTCTGAGGCCTACATTACTGAAATCCATGCAGTGCAGGTGAGGAGGAGGCCCAAGAGCCACCCGAGACACCATCACTGATCATGACTGCATCACTTGTGTGGTAATTAGTCCACAGAGGGCTAGGAGAGACAGAGGTGAGGCCACCTCTACCTGTGCTCTGACCTCTTGTTAGTGCTTTTCAGCTCTTCGACTTTTCTCTGGGACATCAAAATGCTTCAGAAAACAGCTTCAGAATAGCTTCAGAAAACAGCTTCCAGAATAAAGCACCTCTCAGTCAACCAATTCTTTTAGCATGTCCTGAGGCCACTTAAAGAACTGCTACTGGAGAATAGGCAGAAACCTAAGTGGACCTGGCAGGCACTATCAAAAGACTTGCTGGCATGGGATCATGGAAATAAAGGACAGTGTAGCACTGTTATTGTATCCATTGTTGTAGGAAAATCTACCCTGTGACCGCATATTATTAACGGAAGAGAGACATACTGGCTTCTAATACATATTCATCCTTCAAAATATGGCAGAATGTACCCATAAGTAATCTGTGCTTTTCACAACATTCTTAGCTCACTTTTATTTTCTTGGACCTCTGGAAAGTATTTTTAAAAATGTTTCATGATACATCTTGGGAGAGAGGGCACATGCCATATGTCCTCATTCACTGGAGAGGAATACTAACACTTTTTGGGGTAATCATGTGTTTAGACTTTGAAGGTTCATACAATGAGACCCAAGATGTGAACTTATGCAAAATAAACAATCCAAACTAAAAAAAAATAAATAAATAAATGAATTTTCTGGATGGAAAAATGAGAAGTTTCTACTGTGGGAAGACCAGTACTGTTAAACTAAGATGCCATCCTGATCCATGTATCAGCTAGGACAAAAAGCACATGACCACAACAAATTATGAACCCTGGCAAATAACCAGACAATCCATAGTTGAAGGGTATGGCAATTTGCTAACAAGGGGATTTCCTACTACAGTGGAAATAAAAGTTTTACAATTAGTAAATTATATAAGCACACACTTCTTATCCATTACCTTAGGAATGACTCACCATATTTAATTTCTGTCCTTTTTGCACAGGACAAATGTAGTATGTATGACTTTGGCTCAGCTAAACCATATTCTTGTGGGAGTCCTCCTGGGATGGAAGCAGTGGAGTAGAGTGGTCAAAAGTATGGGTTTTAGAGCTGGGCTCAGATTTATGCCTTGCTAAGTACTTACTAGATGAGTGATCTTGAGCATATCACTTCTCCGGGCTTTCTTTGTATAAAATAGAAACAATACTGATACTGTGAAATTATGATAATTAAATGGAATATCATAAGTTAAGGGCCTTGTACATGTTTTTTTTGCTCAATAAACAGTGGTTATTCCTGTTTTGAATTTGTGGGGCCCAGGAAAGTAATGGGACATTTTCTATATTTGGCAGAAACCCAATAATGGCTTTATGTTGAGGATGGGGGAATGAGAGAAAAAAAGGAGAAAAAGTGACCTTACAGTAGCAACTCAGGGATTTTCCAAACTACTGATTATTATTCATGTCCTCCCTCACAAAGAGTGGCTGATCTAGTGTGTGCTGTAACTGTTGGAAAAATCTTGACCCAGCTGGTGTGTGGAGTGGAGCAAAGTTTAAGATCCACTGTTGGAGGGTGCTTCATCAGGGCACCACTGCCTTAGTCAAAGAAGCATTTTCCAAAGAGTAGCAAAGGGTTCACAGGTTAAATCAGTGGTTACTGCCCAAATTAAGGATGTTCCTGGTATGTGAGGCCCTGTGTAGACTTCCAGCTTTAATGTGCTTCCAAGTCAAAGCCCTTTGAAGAAGACCAAATTCTGGCTCTTATAGGCTAAAGCTTCTAGTCCAAGGCATGTAGGGAATGTAGCATGAAGGAGCATTGTTCTTACACAGTTCTGAGGAACTAGTTGGGTGTCCAGCCCCAAGGTGGGGGACGGGAGGGGATGAATAACAGGGGAAGCCTGCACATCCAGGTGAGCCCCAACCTGCTGTCTCTAGGAATAAGGCAATTCCCCCTGACATTTCAACACTCTACTCACTCAGCTCTGAAAAGAAGCTTTTGGCTTCAAGTAAGCAACAAATGTCATTCTAATGCTGAGCTTAGAGTTTGAGGCCACCTTAATCGGGCCATAGCTTTATTAGTAGTCACTTACCCATCTAGTAGCCACCAGCTACTGTCCTTAATTAGGTATTGAGATCCCACGGATAAATCTTTCACCCTAAACTTCCATTTTGCTCGTAAGAATATCTGGCTTATTCACTAAAAACATTTTAATTCACTAAATACCATTTTGCTGGGATCAGTACATACACATTTTAAAGCTTTTCAAGGTTATTATATTTAATTTTATGATTGTACATTATATTTACAAGAACAACTGACCTCTATAAAATGTCTCAAAAAAAAAAAAAGTGTAACCCTGGCCAGGTGGCTCAGTTGGTTGGAGTGTCATCCCATATACCAAAAGGATGTGGGTTCAATTTCCTGTAGGGGTATGTGCAGGAGGCAACTGATGGATATTTCTCTCCACATTGATGTTTCTTTCTCTCTCTCAAATTTTCTCCCTTCCTATATCTCTCTAAAAAGTCAATAAGGCATATCCTCAGATGAGGATTAAAAAAATTGTAGAAAAATTATATATATATATATAATTTTAAAAACTGTAGAAAAATTATTATATATATATGTATATGAAAATATATTTTCAGGACTTACCTGAAAAACCTGGCAAAGGTTTGCTGAATATATTAAAAAGAAAAATGAAAGTCCTTAATTTATAGATTACTTCCATGAATCACTGCACTTTTCAAATCTGTTGTTAGATGAGCTTTTCCTTCTTTAATTTTTTTTTTTTAACATCTGGAGTTGAGTCATTAACCAAGTCCATATGTGCCACAGACTGCAAATAAAGGCACAATCTTGGAAAATACAATGCCAAATGTTTCCTTTAAAGTTAGACGCAAATGATCTTCTCCTCACCTTTCTACACATTCCTTGACAACAGCAAAATTTCCATCTCCTATTGTCCTTCCAACCTTATATCGTTCCGTTATTGTGGCTGGAATCTGGAAGCCTTCCTCCGACACTTCTGAAAGAATCATTAATTAGTATGTTTTTATTGGTAAAAAAGAGAACACAGATGTTGCACAAAGGAGACATTTAGAAGTATCATCTAATAGACTGAAACTGATTCAGAATCAATAGATCATTATCTGGACAGCAAGGCCAGCCCCCTCTGCTGACGTTGTATATTCAACAGTTTTACTACGTTTACAAAGGGTAAACAAAAAGGAAACATAAACATATGAGGTCCACTCTCACATATGTAAGAGCAACTTATGCTTTCTGCTGCAGTTGGGGTTCTGAAGCGGAAATTTTACTCTTTTTATTTTATGGGTATAGCATTGACTGCATACCCACTGTGTGCAAAGAAATTGCCTTTCTAAGTATGGCTCAGGAGGAAAATCCAGTTCATAAGGGACTCTGGGCTGCCTGACATTGTACATGAAAATGCCTTCTATGTGCACACTTATCATTACTACATCCTGAAGTGGAGATCTCCATAAAATTCCATATGAACTCAGCCCTGATTGCCACCCCTCCACAATATCTGTGAGCAGATTTTAGACAAAATTTTCACCAGCAACCTGCACAGCAGATATGAGTTAAAATTGTAATACCTATTATGTCTATGAACAGAAAAGTTTTAGTGCCACTAACACAACACATTTAGTGCCACTAACACATGTTCCCACTTAAAATGTATTTTGAAATATTTTACAAATGCCTAATAATGCTTTAAATATCTAAGGCCATAAAACTAAATAAGCCACATTTAGGTCACATAAATATACTGGATAACCTTTAACATCTTAGGGGTGTAAAATGTCTTTATTACTGGACTCTAAAATTTACATGCTTTAATGTTATACATCTAAGCTTCCCCCAGGCAACCTGAATACAAAACTTGATGGAAGCCTAGTGTGCTTTCTAAATGTGCTCCTATTTAAACTGAGACTAAACATTTCTTCTTAAAATAAAATTAAAACATTAGGTGGTAAATGGGCTTTCTTGAGTTTTATGTTCTCACTTAATCTGTAATGTTAGGGAACAACAAATGGAAACTCAAAATTATCAGACCTTTATTCTGATTCTGTGGTAAACTCAATCTGCAGTACCCTGGATTCTAGGGTGGATGGAATTTCTGGAAAGTGTTGTACAAATGGAGGACATGTGCTTCTGTTACTTCTATCCTAGACATTTCTACAGTCTCTTCACCTCTTTATAAGTGACATTTTACTCAATCCACTAGAAGCTATCACAGTGGCTTCTAGAATAAAGTGAAAGCAGAGCCAGTTAAACCCCTCACACCTATCATATCACCCCAAAGAAGCCAACAATTTTGTCTTTGTTTAAAAGACTCAGCCTGGGTGGGTTTTTTTGTTTGTGTGTTTGTTTTGTTTTATTTATGTTGTTGTTGTTTTTAATCTACTCAATAGGAATTAGAGGAGATGGTTGAAGAAGTTTCAAATCCACTACAAAGCATCCTAATTTACAAAACATCTCTCAGATGACATGGTTTTAAGGCTCTTTACTACACAAGTAATAAAAGTAAACATCCTTGGCTAGTGGGAGCATCATTTAGGCACCCATCTGGAGCATAAAGTTTGGGATATTTTCCCCCTGACTATTGATAAAATGTATCTGTTAGGCTTTTGGCTAAGAAGACTTAGCCAAAGGTTTAGTCAAGGACCTTTTCATTTCATTAAGTAAACATAACACATTGGAACAAAAGAGACTTCTGAATGGCTAAATTTCATACTTCTGGGGGGAAAAGTCTGATATTTCATGGTAGTTGAGAAATAATTCTTGTGTAACCTGTTATTTCACTTAACATAATTAAATTGCTTCCACCCCCTATCCCAAAGGTAATTTTTTGGGGAAAATTAAGTAATATAATTTAAAACAAATAAGAGTTCATGAATTTTATTTTATTTTTAAGTTTATTGTTATTGTTGAGAATATTAGAGATATCCTCCATTTTCCTCCTGTAGACTCCCTCAACCTGCCTCTGCCCCACCCCAGGCCTTTACCACCCTATTGTCTGTGTCCATAGGCAATGCTTATATGCATATAAGTTCTTTGGTTAATTTCTTCCTGCTCTCCCACCCTTCTACTTTCCTTCCCTCTGAGATTTGGCAGTCTGTTTCATTTTTCAATGACTCTGGTTCTATTTTATTCATCAGTTTATTTTGTTCATTAAATTTCACATATAAGTGAGATCATGTGATACTTGTCTTTCTCTCACCAGGTTATTTTGCTTAGCATAATACTCTACAGGTTCCTCCATGCTATCTCAAAGAGTAATAGATCCTTCTCTTTATAGCTGCATAGTATTCCATTGTGTAAATGTGCAACAGTTTTTTTTTTAATCCACTCATGATGGGCATATGGGCTGTTTCCAGATCTTAGCTATTGTAAATAATAATGTTGTCATGAACATAGGAGTGCATACATTATTTCTGATTGGCATTTCAGGATTCTTAGAATATATTCATATATATATCACAAATAAATAAAAATACAAATAAAACAAATAAAGGGAGTTTGTTCTTTAACAGTAGTTTGATCATATCAGTTTCATACTTTTCTGAATACCTTCCCATAATTGATTTGAGCCTGTTAACCCAAGGAAGGAAACAGGCATGTATTACAATCTTTATTTTACAGAGGAGGAACTAAGATATGGAGAGTTAAAAAGGCTTACCCAAAACAATCTAGTGAATTAGTGAAAAAGTCAGTTCTGGATTCAGGTCATTTTACCACATCACAGAAAAATTCTAAAGTGAATTAGGTCAAGGCACAAAGAGTATTTTTGCAATTATCATCAGTTAATTCTTTTTGTAAAGCCCTATTTTCACATATTGAGTTCATTTAAGTTAGAATATATCTGCAGGGCTATAACAGTCAATTAAGAGAGTACACTGTAAAAAAGAAGGCTCTCTTACCCTTTGAGACAACATGGAGGGACCTGAAGAATATTATGTTAAATGAAATAAGCCAGTCAGAGGAAGACAAGTATCACTTATATGAACACCATAAACTGACAAACAAAATAGATTCAGATGCATGGAAACATGGAACAGACTGACGAATCTCAAAGAGAAGAGGGGCAGGGGGTGAGTGGTGGGAAGAGGTTAACCTAATAACTTATTATGCATATATGCATAGCCCATGGACATAAACAATAGTATAGTAGACCTGGTTGGGGTGGGGAGTAGTAGTTTGGAGGGGGTCAATGGGATCTAAAAGGGGACATCTGTAATACTTCCAATAAAAAATATAAATTTTTAACAAAGAGGGAGTATACTAAAATTGAACAGAATTTGGAAAAACAAAAGCAGAAATTACCTCCATTTATTTCCAATAGCTGGCCGTCTTAGGATACTTACACACTCAGAGGACATGAAACATCTCCAAATTAGGCTGACTTCCTCTTTCTGTTCCCACAGAGTAGATATGATCCTTAGTGGGAGTCATATTCAATCTTATCTCCTTGCTATTGACCCTTATGATCTGCATCAGGCATGCCCATTTCATTCTGCTTGATAAATTAGTTTCTGGAGTAAATTTAGCCAACCCTCCTCTGCCCCCTGTCCAAGCTGAACCTTTTCCTCAGATACCAAGTCACAAGCTCACCACCTTCTCCGGGTCCGTCATTCTCATCCATCGAGCTGCATACTTTGGTGGACGCAAGTGAAGTAGAGGAACCGCCATGCTGAGAGCTCTGCCAGGGAACAGACACAGAAGGAAAGCTCCAGTCAGAGTGCTCAGTGCCCAGGGGCTGTGCCTAGCCCAGAGTTCCCAGAGATGGCTGCACCCACTCCTAGGGAGAACTCATTCTGAACACTCAGAAAGGGAGGACTTCAGACTGTTCAACTAGGACTGCATCTCCTCCCTACCCTCTTAGCCAATAATAGACTGTGTTAAGCTAATCATCATCAAATTGGATGTTTCATGGCTTTTTATTCCCTTTACTAAGAATTAACATTCTTTAGCTTACTGTTTCAATTTGGCAGATTTGAGGAGTCTCACTTCACTTTTCCACAGTCTATCTGCATATAAGCCTCAAATACATCACCATTCTGATCTCATTGAATATTTTCCTATTCTTACCTCAGAAATGTTTTCTCTTCAATTTGAAATAGCTTAGAAAAAGTATTCAGCCTTACCACATCCTTAGAGAAAGGTAAAAGGGTGGATTTGTTAATTTCACTTTGAGATGAAGACACAAGCACTCAGCAGGTTATCGATATGTTAAACCTTACACAATAAATATGAGGCATAGACAGGAAAAAACACCTATGCCTGGTGCTTTATTGTATTTTTGGTGTATTTTGACCAAAGAATCATGAGAGCAGACAGGGTAACAACTATATTAGAAAGCTTGGAGGATGCAACAATACCAAATATTTAATACTATGATCAGCAATGGGGCAGAAGTTTAACAATGAAGGTTCCCTCTCTGCATCTATTCCTTGAGAAAACAATTTGCACATTTCAATGCTCCTTCTATATAATGAATGCAGCTTGTCCTAAAAGATCTTCCTTCTGTTTCCCTGGGTTTATTCACTTGTTGGCCTGATGGGAACAGGAGGCGGTGAGAGGGTGGCATTGGCTCATAGTGCTGTCTGTCTGTGGAGCAGAGAGGAGGGAAAGAGCCTCTGTAGTTGAATTAATAATGAAGATGTGGTGAGAAGCAAAGTTGACCTAGTTTTCCTCTGCTTATCTATCTCCCTTCAACCTCCCCCAATTCAAACCAGTCTTAACAAGGTAGGAAGGAAGAAAAGTTTTATATAATTTCACCAAGAACTACAGTATCTCACATAGAAATTTCAAATATTTTCATTTTCACCAAAGATTATTGTAATTGGGGAAATGCTACTTAAATCCCCGAAAGTCCATTTGAGTCAACTGCCACAAACATATCCCAGATGCAGCTAAGATGAACAAGTTCCATTGGATGAGTTCAGCAAAGCCAACAGTTGACACAATTGTGATAAAAGTTCCATATTTAAAAAAAGCTAAATTCACAGCAGTAAATGCTCCTGCTTCTTTATAGGACATTCAAGAAGTTTTGTAGTTACTCTAGTAAACCTCTGAATGTCTCATAGTTTATGTGGTGTACCTTTTATTTTCTAATATCATTAGAATTCCTTATTAATCAGCCTGGTTACTTGAGCTATTTTTCCATCCTCTCTCATCTAACCTCCCTTTGTGACCAGCAGCATACATTTGTCCTATGTCAGGCTAGAAAGAGGGATTCAGATTGTAACCTTGAAACAGAGTTTTTCTTGGTGTAACACTATGTAGTCACAACCTGTTGCAGGTATTGTAAATGTATGAGTTTCTAAGTCATGCTTTGCTGACTTTTATGAATATCTATTTGTGAAAACATCATATTTATAATACTGGAATATGATATGGAAACAAGACAGATTTATGATGTAGTTGTCTAGAAAAAAATAAACATTAAAGTTACCACATTTGAAGGGAAGATGTGTGTTTTCCACAACAGTGAGATCATTTATCCTCAGTGTCATGCCTTTGCTGAAGACATAATGGTCTTCTGAGCAGAAAAGCCGTAGGATAATTTCTAAAATGTAAACCTCTTCTTCTGGGGTTTCCTATTTCTTGAATTTCTTCCAGCCGCATCACAAATAGTGCTTAATAATGTAGACACATTGTGATTTGGGGTGGCAGGTGCTGTCTTGTCATATGGTGTTTTAAATTTTAGAATCCAAAAACACATTCTTTCATCAAGCACCAGAATTAATAGACTAGTAGTGTGTTTCCTACCAAAGATGTCCCTTAATTTAAGTACTCAATTCACAGGTGAATTCTACCAAATATTCAGAGAAGCACCAACACCTATTCTTCTCAAACTATTTCAAAAAATTCAAGAGGAAGGAACACTTTCAAACTCTTCTTATGAGTACAGTATTACCCTAATTCCAAAACCAGATAAAGATATGACAAAGAAAGGGAACTACAGGCCAATACCCTTGATGAGCATAGATGCTAAAATTTTCAACAAAATTTTAGCAAATTGGATCTAGTAATACATTAAAAAGATCATACATCATGACCAACTGGGATTTATTCTGGGGATGCAAGGCTGGTCCAATATTCACAAATCAATAAATGTGATACAGCGCATAAACAGATTGCAAGACAAAAATCACATGATCATAACAATTGATACAGAAAAAGCATTCAACAACATCCAACACCCTTTTTTGATAAAGATTCTCAGCAAAGTAGGACTAGAGAGATCATACCGCAACATAATAAAGGCCATGCATGACAAACCTGCAGTCAACATTATACACAATGGGCAAAAACTGAAACCATTTCCCCTAAGAACAGGAATAATACAGGGATGACCACTTTCACCACTCTTGTTCAACATAGAACTGGAAGTCCTGGCCATAGCAATCAGACAAGAAGAAAAAATAAAAGGCATCCAAAATGGAAAAGAAGAAGTAAAAGTCTTATTATTCACAGATGACATGATACTGTACAAAGAAAACCCTAAAGACTACATCAAAAACTACTAGATTGAATAAATAAATTCAGAAACAAGCAAGATACAAAATTAACACCCAAAAATTCTTAGTATTTTTATACACCAATAGTGAACTCTCAGAAAGAGAAACTAAAAAAAAAAAAAAAGAAAAAAAAATCCCATTTACCATTGCAACAAAAAAATTAAGATACTTAGCAATAAACTTAACCAAGGAGATAAAAGAGCTGTACTACAAAAGGAGCTTGAAAAAAGAGATAGAGGAAGATATACACAAGTGGAAGAATATACCATATCCATGGACAGGTAGAATCAACATCATTAAAATATCCATACTACCCAAAGCAATCTACAGATTCAATGCAATCCCTATTAAAATACCAATGACATATTTCACAGACCTAGAACAAACACTCCAAAATTTATGTGAAACCAAAAAAGACCCCGAATAGATGCAGCAATCTTGAGAAAGAAGAACAAATTGAAGGAGTCACAATACCAGATATCAAGTTATCCTGCAAAGCTACTGTGCTCAAATCAGTCTGGTACTGGCACAAGAACAGGCATATAGGTCAATGGAACAGAATAGAGAATACATAAATCGACCCAAGCCACTATGCTCAATTAATATTTGACAAAGGAGGCAATAGCATACATAGGAATAGAGTCAGTCTCTTCAATAAATGGTGATGGGAAAATTGGACAGATACATGCAAAAAAATGAAACTAGACCACCAATTTACACCATACACAAAAATAAACTCAAAATGGATAAAAGACTTAAATGTAAGAAGTGAAACCATAAAAATCTTAGAAGAAACTATAAGCACCAAAATCTCAGAATCTCTCATAGTAATATGTTACCAATACATCCCTTAGGAAGATGGAAACTAAGGAGAAAATAAATAAATGGGACTACATTAAAATAAAAAGCTTCTGCACTGCAAAAGAAACCATCAACAAAATAACAAGGGAGCCCACTACATGGGAGAACATATTTTCCAATGATACATCCAATAAGGGGTTAATCTCCAAAATATATAGGGAACTCATATAACTTAACAAAAGGAAGACAAACAATCCAATTTTAAAATGGGCAAAGGATCTAAATAGACACTTTTCCAAAGTGGACATACAGAAAGCCAAGAGACATATGAAAAAAATGTTTAAAGTCACTAATCATCTGAGAGGTGCAAATCAAAATGACAATGAGATATCACCTCACAACTGTCAGAATGGCTATCATCAACAAATCAACAAAAGACAAGTGTTGGTGAGGTTGTGGAGAAAAGGGAACCCTAGTGCACTGCTAGTGGGAATGCAGGTTGGTGCAGCCACTGTGGAAAACAGTATGGAGTTTCCTCAAAAAATTAATAATGCAACTCCTATTTGACCCAGTGTTCCCACTTCTAGGAATATATGCTAAGAACCCCAAAACACTCATCAGAAAGAATATATGCAATAAAAACAAAAGAACTGGGGAGAATCCAAGATGGTGGCGTAGGTAAACACCTAAACTGCTGCCTCGCACAACAATTTCAAAACTACAACTAAAAGACAAAACGTCTATCAGCCAGAACCATGGAAAAGCTGGCTGAGTGGAAGTTCTACAACTAGAAGGAAAGAGAAAAGAGCATTGAGACGTGCACACGTGCTGAAAAGCTGAGGTACGGAGGCGAGTGATCCGGGCTGGCGGCAGGCATTGCTTTTTTCAACCCAAAGGGAGACAAGCCCCAGATTACTCTGAAATACAGTTTCTGGGGAGACGCAGGGGACCCAAACTCCTACGGGGAGAAGCTGGACTATCTGCCACCAGGTCGGAAAGTGAGGGGGACTTGCTTGCAGAGCTGCGCGCAAGAATAATTGTTTAGTGCGCTGGAGCACGGGATGCAGTCA
This sequence comes from Corynorhinus townsendii, assembly GCA_026230045.1. NCBI lineage: Eukaryota > Metazoa > Chordata > Mammalia > Chiroptera > Vespertilionidae > Corynorhinus > Corynorhinus townsendii. Next base: position 103,774,373 of record JAPDVU010000003.1, read on the forward strand.
GAGACACAGAGCCGGCTAACTAGCAGCCATTGCTGTTTGCCACGCCCTAGCCTAGTGATGCCCTGAGACCTCGCCCCACACAACCCACAAACCCACCCAAGCTCCAAGCAGCAGCTTTAGCATAAGAAAGGCCTGCCCTATCACAGCTTAACCTAACAAACTTGCAGCCCAGATCAGACAGCTCCAAAACCTCCAAACCCCAAGCAAAGAGGAGAAAAGTGTAGCTCTCGCTGTAGCTCCTGCTGGGTGGACTCAGACAATAGCTGACCTGCACCCCATTGGAGATCCAGAAGCCAGTATACCTAGTGGTCAGTGTGAGAAACCAGATTTCAACTCCTCACATCCATAAGTGACACATTCAAGAGGCAGACTCAGTGAGCACCAAAGCCCCACTGAAACAAGTCCTGCACCATAAGCGTGTCTCCAGCACAGCGGTTCTTCCATTATAGACACAGCGAGTCCTCACAGACAATTGGCCTGGAGGTCAATTCCTCCCAGCATACCAACAGCAATTAAGGCTTAACTACACCAAGACTTTGCACTCAGCCCACAAAGGGGTGTACCAAGAACGTCCACATCAGGTGATTGGGAAGGCTGAGCTATTGCCCCCTATAGGTCACCTACCACACAAAGCCACTCCATCAACACAGGGAAGCAGCCAAAATGCGGAGACAAAGAAACATGTCACAGATGAAAGAAACCGAGGAAAGCAAACTACTGGACGACATAGAGTTCAGAACCACATTTATAAGGTTACTCAAGAATCTTCTAAAAACCGCCAAGAAACTTGATGACACTTCTAAGGAGTTTAGTGAGACCTTCAAGGACCTTAATGAGAATGCCAAAAAAATGGAAAAGGACCAGTCAAAGATTAAGCATACACTGTCTAAAATAAAGAATATACAGAAACTCAACTGTAGATCAACGTACCCCAAGAATCAAACCAAAGATCTGAAATATGAGGAAACAAAAAACACCCAAGCAGAAAAACAAAAAGAAAAAAGAATCCAAAAATATGAAGATAGTGTAAGGATCCTCTGGGACAACTTCAAGCATACCAACATCCAAATTTTTGGGGTGCCAGAAGAAGAGAGAGAGCAAAATACTGAAAACCTATTAGAAGAAATAATGACAGAAAACTTTCCCTACATGGTGAAAGAAATAGACTTACAAGTCCAGGAAGCGCACAGAACCCCATACAAGAGGAATCCAAAGAGGACCACACCAAGACACATCATAATTAAAATGCCAAGGGCAAAAGACAAAGAGAGAATCTTGAAAGCAGCAAGAGAAAAATGATTAGTTACCTACAAGGGAGTACCCATACGACTGTCAGCTGATTTCTCAGCAGAAACTATGCAGGCCAGAAGGGAGTGGCAAGAAATATTCAAAGTGATGAACGGCAAGAACCTACAACCAAGATTGCTCTACCCAGCAAAGCTATCATTCAGAGTTGAAGGTCAGATAAAGAGCTTCACAGACAAGAAAAAGCTAAAGGAGTTCATCACCACCAAACCAGGATTACATGAAATGCTGAAGTGTATTCTTTAAGAAGAGGAAGAAGAAGAAGGTAAAGATAAAAATTATGAACAACAAAATGACATCAAATACATACCTACCAACAAGTGAATCTAAAAATCAAGTAAATAAAAAATCAGAAGAACAGAATGGACTGGTGAATATAATAGAATCAGGGACATGGAAAGGGAGTGGACTGACAATTCTCAGGGGGAAGCGGGTGTGAGTGGTACGGGAAGAGATTGGACAAAAATCTTACTCCTATGGATGAAGACAGTGGCAGGGGGTAAGGGCATGGGGTAGGGTGGGATGGGGAATCAGGTGGAGGGGAGCTATAGGGAGAAAACAAAAAGAAGAACACCTGTAATCTGAACAATAAAGATTTATAAAAAAAAGAAAAAAAAAAAAAGAACTCACCATTTGCAACAGCATGGATGGACCTGGAGAGTATTATGCTGAGCCAAATAAGCCAGTCAGAGAAAGATAAGGATCACATGATCTCACTCATATGTGGAATCTAATGAACCAAATAAACTGATCAAAAATAGACTCAGAGACATAGAAGTATGAACGAACAGACTGTTGAACCTCAGATGGAAGGCAGGGGAGGGTGGGTGGGAAGAGATCAATCAATGAACTTGTATGCATATATGCATAACCTGTGGTCACAGACAATGCGGTGGTGAGGGCCTGGTGGGTAGATGGGAGCTGGCTGGAAGAGCTTAATGGGGAAAAAAGAAGGATTTATGTAATACTTTCAACAATTAAGATAAAAAAAAACACATAAAAATGGATGAAAGATTTAAATGGAAGTCATGAAACCATAAAAATCCTAGAAGAAACCATAGGCAGCAAAATCTCAGACATCTCAGACAGCAATTTGTTTGCTGATATATCTCCTAGGGCCAGGAAAAGAAAGGAAAAATTAAACAAATGGGACTATTTCTAAATAAAAACCATCAACAAAATGAAAAGGGAGCTCACTGTATGGGAGAACATATTAGCCAATGATGCAGCTAATAAGGGGTTAAATTCCAAAATATATAAAGAACTCACACAACTTAACAAAAGGAAGACAAACAATCCAATTAAATAATGGGCAGAGGACCTAAAGAGACAATACTCCAAAGAGGATATACAGATGGCCAAGAGATATTGAAAAAATTATTCAAAGTCACTAAAATTGCTTATTTTGAACTTTAGGTTTGTGTTTTTGAAAATGTACCCCAAGTCATTTTACATTTCATGCTGTCTGATGTCAACAGATGAATGAGAGTTTTAATTGAAAAAATATATTTAATTATAAATAGTGTACTCTGAAAATTAAAAGTTCTCATTTTATTTATTATGCACAAATAGAGTAAAATAAATGTATTAGATTTCTAATGGTATTATCTTTTCTTTCCCCCAAAGGAGTAAGGTAATTAACATTATATACTTTTCTAAGACAATGACCATTCATGGGTTCAAAGAATTACAGGGATTGGAATGAACCTTAAATGTTACCTATTTCCATCCTACTTTCATCCAGACACCAAATTTCCACTACAAAAATTCTAACTATGTAGTCAAATGGCTTCTGTCTAGACACCACCAGCACTGAATACATTACTTCCTGAGGCAGCCCCTTAACTGTTAATATGAGACAAAGAAAGTTCTTCCTTAGGTTATGCTGAAATGATGTTTCTCTACATTTTTCATTTATTGGTTTTAGCTCTCACCGCTGAAGCCACCCAGTACAGTCCTAATCCATTTCTCTATGCTAACACTTCAGATATTTGTTAACGGCTACTGGCCCCTTCTGTGTCTTCTCTTTTTCAATTTGAATAGTCCCAGGTTTTTGTTGTTGTTCATCATGTGACAGGGCTTTGTGACCCCTTCTCCTTCCTGTGAACACACTCCAGTTGTCAATATATCTTATTAAAGCTGGTGGTCAAAATAAATTCAATATTCTAGGTGTATCCTGACCATCACAGAGCAGAGAAAGATAGAGCTTTATTCTTGGTGAGTATAATATTAATACACTTTAAAGTCAAATTGACTTCTTGATAGTAGCATAAGGTGCTAGCCTTACAATGAGCTCACAGTTGTGTCAGGTCTCCCTGTTCTGTATTTGGGAAGTTGGTGTTTCGAATCAAGTCTAAGACTTCTCATTTATTCATGTTAAATGTCATCTATTTTACATTCCTAATCTTTACAGCCTATTTGTTTTTGAATTCTGATTTTTGTCACCTAGCATTTTTGCTCTCTCTCCCAGTTGAAGTAATTTCTAATGAGCATGGCTGTGTTTATTCTTGTGATTAATTCTAAATATACTAACTTACTGCTGGAACATTTTGATTATTGTTCATAAATCTGATTGAAGGATTTTGAAAACCAGCAAAGGAAAGATGTTTACACTCTTATTCTTTAGAATTTACCCAATTAAATTAATCAGTCTTTATTTATGACCAACAGAAACTGAAAAGTCAGCTTTTATTTTTGCATGCTTATAAATAAAATTAATTTACTTGTTTGATTTTTCTGAGTAGAAAAATGATCTTATAGTATATGTGATGATAATATTTTGTTTGCTTCAATCAGTTTGTTAATCCCAACACATCTGGATATATAGTACAAAACATACAGTTATTTTATAATTCAATGCAATTAGCTGCTCTATGAGATACTGTGACATTTGAAATGTCATCACCTCCAAGCATATCTAATGGAAACCAGATGGACAGGCTGCTGGCACCTGCATGTTTTTATGGCACACCTTCATGAATACACTACACTAAGTAAGAACACATCCTAAATGTAGCTATTTAACTTAAGATCATATAACAGATGGAGAACATATCACACTTTTTGAAGTGAGAAAACTGACATAATAACTCTAACCACATTTTACCAGGATGTAACTGATGAATATGTAGTAAAAAACAGTTCATTCTAAATAAAAATTGTATAAGTTCTCCTGCCATTTGTTTGAATAATGTCACTCATCTTGGGTCCATGCTGAATAAAGATTTCAAAAATACCTAGTTGATCCAATTGATTTAATCAAGATAGAAAAATGTCACCAGATAGCTTTAGCTTCCCTGGATAATTGTATTATTTCCACTTCAAATGTTGTCTTGGTATACAACAGTGATTTTCGACCTTTTTCATCTCATAGCACACATAAACTACTAAAATTCTATGGTACACCAAAAAATATTTGTTGTCAATCTGACAGAAAAAAAAAGGTGCAATTTTGATTCATTCATATAGAATGGCTATTGTGTTGGCTGCTGTCATTTTTTTATTTGACAATCATGTATAAAACTAAGTCAGGTATTGCTTGTTTTAAAAATTCTTGTGGTTTACTGGTTGAAAATCATTGGTATACATTTATTACTTTGTAAATATTAATTTTAAAAATTATAAAAAAATAATTTTGAAATCAACTGGATGAATTTTATAAGGGAAACACAACCAATAAATATTTAACAGATTCAAGCAATTGTCTTGGTGATTTTGTCTTGATTCAAGGTCTACAAAATCTCTAAAGATGACCTCATAGAACAAAATAAAATTATAATCCTCATGTAGAAGCTTAAAACCTATGGAATTCTATGTGCATATAGAAAAACCATACATTTTTTAACTTTCCAAGTTGGTATAGAACAGTGGTCAGTAAACCGTGGCTCACGAGCCACATGTGGCTCTTTGACCCCTTGAGTGTTCTAACGCCACTTCTTCAAAACAGACTTGCCCAGGCCAAAAACCGACTTCTGTGCATGGGCCACGAAGTTTCAATCACACTGTACATGCATGCCCACATGTGGTATTTTCTGGAAGAGCCACACTCAAGGGGCCAAAGAGCCGCATGTGGCTTGCGACCCATGATTTGCCTATCACTGGTATAGAACAATAAGTTGATGACATCAATCTGCAATAACTACTAGGATTCATTATTTGAAACAAGGCACAAAGGGAACTCCTTTTTCCAAATTCCTTCATCTGCATTCTTCATGGTGTGTTTAGCCTAAATAAAGTTTATGATATAGGCAATCATAGCTAATAAAAGAGTAATATGCAAATTGACTGTACCTCTGCTACACCCACCAGCCACGCCCACCAGCCAATCAGGAGGGAATATGCAAATAAACCCAACCAAGATGGCTGCAGCCACAGAGAGCAGGAGGGAGGCTTGGGTTTCCCTGGCAATGGAGGAAGCCAAGCTTTCTGCCTGCCCTTGCCAGTCCAGGCCTCCACTCAATGCTACAAAGTTTCAATTATAGAAGATAGATAAATCCCAACAGAAATGGCTGCCACCACGGAGCGAGCAGAAAGCTTGGCTCCACTCCAGGCTATAAAATTTCAATTGTAGAAGATAAATAAATCCCAGGTCCCAGGGCCTCTGCTTACCTCACCAGGTTGGGGCATGGCTGGCCTGCAAACCACCACAGGTCCCTCGCCCAAGCCGCCCCACACCCCAAGGGAACCACCACCCTGATCCAGGACACCCTTCAAGACAAACTAGCTGGCCCCCACCCATGAACCAGGCCTCTATCCTATCTAATAAAGGAGTAATATGCAGATTGACCATGGGACAGATGGCTGTCCCATGTGGTCAAAGATCCTGTCCCCATGTGGGCACAAGATGGCCACCACAAGATGGCCTGCAAGGGAGGGCAGTTGTGGGTGATCAGACCAGCAGGGGAGGGCAGTTGGAAGGGACCAGGCTTGAAAGGGAGGGCAGTTGGGGGCAATCAAGTCTGCTGGGGAGGGCAGTTAGGGGTGACCAGGCCTGCAGGGGAGGGCAGTTAGGGGCAAACAGGCTGTCAGGGGAGCAGTTAGGCATCAATCAGGCTGGCAGGGGAGTGGTTAGGGCAATCAGGAAGGCAAGCAGGGGAGCAGTTGGGAGCCAGCATTCCCACTGGGATCGGGCCTAAACGAACAGTCGGACATCCCTTGAGGGGCCCCAGATTGGAGAGGGTGCAGGCTGGGCTGAGGGACACCACCTCCCCGTGAATGAATTTCATGCACTGGGCCTCTAGTCATGTATAAAACTAAGAATAAATACTGAAAAATGTAAAATGTTATCATAAAGGTTTGCTCAAAGTTTTAAAAGACTGAAGAACTGTTATTTATGAAATTAGGTTACTTAGAGAAAATTAAAATGGGAATATTTGCATTAAATCTGTTTTAGTGAAATCCTGGGAGCCATATTTCAAAAATAAATATATTTAGTTACAACTTTGTTGTTTTAGTGAGTCAATTTTCACTTCTATTTATCAGGCAAAGATGTATAAATTCAAAATCTGAACCAATTGTCTTGAAGAGACTGTCATGGTAGTGGTGGTAGGGGTGGACAACAATGTCTCCTCTTAATTTGATAATAGTTTGGAAGGAGGCTAAGAAATAATCTAGTTTATCTCCTCTCAGTAAAATGATTTCCTCCATAATTTCCTCATTAAATGGGATTTCCAACCTGTGATGAAGGGAGTGCACTACTCTTCCAGGCATCTGCTACCTTTTATTTTAAACTCTATTACACAATTGGGAATTATAAATTTGTGAACATTTCTTCCTTTGGTATCGTTATTGCTTTGGGCATTCATTACATTTAGGTTATCAAAGAAATAATAAAGAGAACCAATTGAAGTAAACTGTAATTTTAAAATTAAAATGACCCTGGTAAAAATATTAGATTTAAAACCAGAATTCTGAACTTCTATAATCATTTTAGATTATAAAATATTTTTTATAACTAGATTAGTAGAATTTTATTTTCTCCCTTACACCATATTATGAATGACACATATAATGGACTTTTGTTCTAAATTTAAGTTGGGTAATCCAGTATTTTATTAGTAGTAGTATCATTGGTATTATTATGTACTTATTTATTTTATATATATATTTATTTATTTATTCAGTGCTTTTAAAATAACTTGCATATACACATGTACATACATATGCAAGTACATTTCTCCCCCTGCAAATTAGATGACCTTGGATAAATGCTTTCAAGCCCAGAAGACAGCTAATATACTTTAAAAGTGTAGTTAATTTCTCTTTTTCAACCAGTTTCTAATGTCTGGCAAATTCACCTTTAAGGCAACTCAGAGAGAAAAGTGTATTAATGACTTCAATTTAACCAACTGAAATAAAATTCTTCATCAGATAGTCTTCGTTCATTGTTATTGTCAGTATTGTACACTTCAGATGTTATATGATGCCATTCTGCAATATCTCAATTATCACTTGTTGATGCTAATTATATTACAAGAACACCACAAATATGATTATGAATGTAACTCTTCCCCCACACCGTTATTTCATTTCAATGTCTACTTATCAAATTTTCTGAAAGAAACTCACTGAACAACATTAGGAATTTTTTCCTGTTTATTGTATAGTTATTCTAAGGTGATATCACAAAGTTAACCTTGAGATGAATAACATGGTCCAATGTGAAACACAGGTACAAATTTTACAAGGAAGCCACAGCATAAAGTGATGAAACTTTCAAAATTGGGTAGTTCAATGAAACATTTCATTATGTAGCTCTATCAAACTCTGCTGATGGCCTCAGTTTTTAAAACATTTTAACAGCAAATGCTCTTTTAAAGAGAATAATATCCAAGCAAGTCCAACTGTAAGCAGAAAGTATGTCAACCGTTTTATAAAAATTCTATCCAAATTTATAACATTCATGGTGTATTTTGAAGTAAAATTTCCTTAGAAGAAATAAATTCAGTGCCTTGTTATTGATGAATATGAATTCAAAACACAGTTCACAAAAATTTTGACTTCCATAGTTCTTTGCCTATGACATTTCAGATATCTACTACCCTGGCTTCAAAGACGTTTTGTGGTCATATATAATACAAACACTCATATATTACATGCATCATGTATACTATCTTGGAATTTATTCATCTTTACTAAAATGAACCACATTTTAAGGACACTCTTTATCATGCATCCTTAAAAATTATAATTAAGGCTTCAGATTTCCTATCTTTTCCACATGCATTACATGAACAAAATTATAAATATATTTTAGCTGACAGTGCAACAAATGCATCATGCAATTGGTATACTGAATTAAATACATCTCTAATTTTCACACTATTCTTCTATGGGCTATATCAGTCAAATACAGTTGTCCCAAGCATGCACAATTAGAAATGTTAGTAAGGCTGGTACAAATATGTATAAGTAGGCAAATATGCACATATAGTAAATTCATTCAATTAACATTTTTACATGTGTATATATTTATATAGATACTAGAGGCCCGGTGCATGAAAATTCATGCACCAGAGTGGGGAGGTCCCTTAGATCTGCCTGCCCCCTCTCACAGTCCGGGACCCCTCAGGGGCGGGAGGCGACCCTGCTATCAGGGGAAGGCAATGCCCCCATCATACTTCTGCTTCTGCCACTGCCGGCAGCGCAAGCCTCAGCCGGCCCTGGTTACCTGAGCCTTGGGTGGCCCTGGGTGGCTGGAGGGTTGAGGGGACTGGGGGATTCTGGAGGCAGGTGCACGGAGCAGCTGGATCCGGTGGGGCTGAGGGGACTGGGCGCTGCCATCTTGTAGCTGTGGGCACCTCCATATTTGAGGGCGTGGCAGTCAATTAGCGTATTCCCTCCTTATTGGCTGTGGGTGCTGCCATCTTTGTGAGGACATGATGGTCAATTAGCATATCCCCTCTTTATTAGATAGGATATACACACATATAGCAAGTTGGTGTTTGTTTGTTTTTTGCAAGTATAGTAAGGTTACTACTGAAAATATGTCAACAGTTTAGTGTTTTGAAAGAACATAAAAAATTGCCTTATAGGTTATCTGAGTTTGTTATTAAACTTACTTCAAATTGTATATAGTTTGGACTCTCTTCTATTTCTGTTTCAATATAATACTCAACTTCTCACAAATATATAAAACAGTGTTTCATTTTAAGTGAATATTGATTGACAATAATTACATGTCATCAATATGTACACATTAGAGGGATAGCTAAGATAGTATTTATTTTAATAATTGAATATCAAGACATAACCATATAAATATTAATGTGTGCTTATATTTAACAGTTAACACAAATTGGATTTTTCTAAATTTCAATTATTTTTGTGTGTATCTGGATTTCAACTTTAAAAAAATTAGTACATCTGACTATTTAGAACTGTTTTGCCATACAAGTTTAGCAAACTACTTTTGAACTTAAACATGCCCTAACTAATATGCCATATGTAACAATGTATGACATGAAGGTTTTATATATAATTTCACTAGAACCAGTAACATAGAAGGCTGTGTCATAAATACTATATTACTTATGGCCTATATACATACACAAATACTTATATAAGCACATCCATGTAAACACTGAGCCCAGTGTATTTACATTAACACCCACATAGATGTATAGATATATGGCCACTATGAAAAATTTAAGTCCAATGGCTAAAATATATGGAATTATTTTTCAAGAACATTATTCTATATTTTCATTCATTTATATTAAGAAATGTGGTTTTTAAACTTCATGTTTTAATTTTTTTTTTTTTTTAAAGAGCCCAATCATGTATAGAACTACAGTGGATGCAAAAAACAATACCCTTCCTGGGTAACATAGGGAGCACATATAGTACATAAATGGTGGTTCAAAATATTTTTAGAAAATTTCATTTGATTTTTTAATATTTAGATGAGCCAATAGAGCCAATATGTAAATACAGGTACATACAGATGGATGGACCTGACACTTTTTAAAAGCCTATGACAGTATAGACATTGTGGCTTACCACGCCCCATCCTCCACTTAACTGATTAAGCAAGACAAAAAAGAAACAAACCACATGGCTTTCAAAAGCAGTCCTTTGAATTCACACTGAACTTCACACTTGATATATGATTGGGTTTTGCATTTCTAAAATGCTGAAAGCAGGGAAATATTTATTATATCATTTTCAATGATGTCTAAGAAAAATAGTGAGTACAAATTAAAACTATAAAACTTTTAACTAGAGCACACAGTGCCTTTAACACATTTAAGGTTTACCATTAAGGACAAAAATGTATGTTTCTGCTGGAGTTCTCTCCTGCTTAATAGAACAATTTTAAAATCCAGTGTCTATATTTAAAAAAAAAAATTCCATAAGCAAATAAATCTTAACTGCCTATAAGTCATCAATTTAGTTCTACTAATGAACTGAAAACTTCTGGTTTATTGATAAGAATGTTTTTATCTATTTCTGCTGTAGACTAATGGAAGTACGTTCTGCATAGAAAGAGATCTCAAAGTCTATAAATGGTGTGCTGTTTCAATCTCTGAGGGACTTCAGTTTCAAAAAGTAAATGATAAACATTGCCCCTGAACAGTCCTTTAATAAAAGTCATATGTTGAAAAGATTAAATGCCATGGAATAGCATTTCCCTTGGAACTGCTTGAATGGAAAGTTGGCCATGATATCGTCAATTAGTACAAGTCCAAGTTTTTTTTGTTTTTTTGGTTTTGTTTTTTCTTTTTTCTTTTTTTTTTTTTTTTGCTGTGTCTAAAAAAAGTCATAGACTTCATATCAGTAGGTAAAATCTGCCACTTATCCAGAATATCATTTATTGGACCTCTCTAAGCAGTAGTTTTCCATAAGATTGACAGTGTAGAGAAGTTAAAATTATTGGAATTAATTTGGTTCTGGACCATCTAACTCCACCAGATTTAGTTAACTGTTCCATTGCTTTCTTTGCATTTTGGACAGTTCAGTCAAATACATACCAATCTTTAATGTATTAAGACTCAACTGTATTAAGTAATGCATTTTACAAAGACATAACTAGAACAGACACCAGCATAGGCAACTTCCCAGATGTTTACAGTTTCAGATAAAACAAAGCAGCCTTTTGATCTCAGCAGGAGTCTCTGTTCGTTTCTATTGGAAACAGTTTTAAAACATGAAGTCTGGGACAGGTATTATTATGAACTGTTTTTTCAAGATGGAATGGTTCAGTTTGCAGTTCTCGAATAACCTGCCAGAGAAGTGTCTTTCTCTCCAACAGACAGGATGATGAGGCACTAATTATTATAAGGCTAAGTTTCAAATGCTGTTAGATTGCCTGGACTTTTTTTATCTTCTTTTGGTTGAAGCATTTTATTCACTTGGTAACATATGTAACTATAAGCCAGGTGGTAAAATTTGATAGTTGAGTAATTTATCAACAAGTTAAATTGCTAACATTTTAAATAGTATATGACAACTGAATTTCTCTCCATCTTGAATCAAACATTTTGTTTTAAAATCCATTTTCAAGTAAAATGTGAAAAGAAAACTCAAGTAAAAGCCTGCAAATGGCATCATACATTATTAATTTATCACCTACTGAGATATGTCAAGCCTGTATAGTATCAAAACCATGCTTCACAAGTCTTAAATTGTTAGTGTTTAGTAAAACTAGATGGTCATTAGGATATGGCTTAAATACAAGAGACCATGCACATTAAATTAACATTCAGATTGTAAAATAATTATTTTATGTTTAAGAAAAGCTGACCATAATTTTTAAGAGAGGACCAGAAGAGCAGAATTAATAGGTTAATGTTAACAATGGGTTATAATCATAGACTTATTTGGTTTATCACAAAAGGAGTTTTGCATATGAAAATTTCCAAAACACTAGCAAGATCTAGGATTTATTGGAATGGAGATTTAGATATTTTGGGCCTTCTTTATACAGTACCATCTAAAAGAATTTAGCTTTTCAAATTGATTTTTTGGAAGAAGTCCAGATACAATTTTTTTTTAGTTCTGTGTGTAAAAAAAAGTTTCCTAGCTACAGACTTTACACATTTGAAAAATTACATATATAGTTGTGAGAGGAATTATATAATATATAGTTCTTCATGTTAGTGTTTAGCTTCAGCTATTTTTAAACTGTTTCAAGTAAAAATAATTTAAAAAATTAAATTTGCTCAACAAGAAAAATAAGGAAATTATCTAATGTTTAATGTTAAAGTCTTCATGAGATGTATCCTTGACATGGGTGTTTTTCTTCAATTATATTAACCCACAAAATGATAAGTAGCTTTCTCTACTGACGAGGAAGGAAAAAATATCTACCTGTATATTTTTATTATTTTGCTATAAAAGTACCTTTAAAAATCAGCCATCCAAATTTTAAAAAGAATTTAATTTTAAGAAAAAATGTGTTTTAGTGCCATTTTAATCTGCTTGACCAAAAATACAGAAAAATTGTATCTACATGTCTACTTATGATTAAAATGAAAACCCCAGCTACAGAAATTATAACTCTGTATTGCTGCATCATTAGCATATTTGTATACTCAATATTTGGTTCATATTTGAAATCTACCTGGGGCCAGGCCTTGCATAAAACCTCAGCAACTGAGTGAGTTTGTGTTCAAGATCCCCCAATCAAATAATGTAGGAGATATAGAAAGAAAAACTCCAGGATTAACATCATAAATATAAAATGTCTATATATTTACTTTTATATGATTTGGGCTTCATAATTTCAAAGTATGCAAAACTTTTTTGTGTATTTTACTGTTAGACTTCTGCTTAGAAAATGTTTAACCTTCACCTAATCACAAACCATATACATTGCACCATTGTCTCTTTTACACTGAGTCTCCTATTGATTCCAAATCATCTGAAGAGAGCGGGCGATACAGGTCCTGTAAGAGGAAGGGCAGTATAAATTGTTTACTTGGCCCTCATAGGTGCCCTATGGCTCCTAGGAGTGGAGCAACACTGAATGAGCATATGTAGTGTCTAATATCATTAGACCTATTAGCAACCAAATTCATGTAAGAGAAAAAATAATTGAGAAATCATCTAAATAGACAAAATAGTGCTTATTTTGCCTTATTGACTTGATCTCCTCAGGAACTTTTACCTTCCTTTGTGTCCAGTTAAGTTTTACAGCCCCTGAGGTCTGTCAATGCCATCCCTGCTTCTATGTGTCTAGGCAATTCTTCCTTGAACATCTTGCCATTTTGGGTAGAAGAGGAATATGCTTACTTCACAGCAGCAACCTAAGTGCTGTATTTGCACATCACATAAACCCAATAAATAGTGCCTTTTCAAATTTTATGTTTGAAAGATAGAAAGAATGCAAACTTGACTCACACCCCTTCAAATATTCTTCCCCAATTCCGCAACCACTCACCTATCTCCTCTCCTTTTCTTCCCTCCACCCCTTTTTGCCAAAAGATCTTTCTCTATTGGTAGCCAGGCAACCAGCTCAGATCTGCAGTGTCTAGAATCCTGGCTTCTTTCCTATTTTGTACCACCCACTCTGCACATCATCTGAATGATCAGATAACCTACAAAAAGTCAGCAATGTGGGAGTATAATGAGGAGCTTCATTCAACCCACATAACACATTTCTTTCTGATACATTAAAAAATGGGACCCAAGAACGTCCATGGATGGATAAGATCCTCCAAGATGTTCATCTGTGACCAGTCAAGTCCTTCTAGGCAGCAATTTAAATAACTATTTTGTAAAAACAGGGACGTTGCTTGCCAACAGTACTTTTATAAAGAAAAATATCTGGCATACAGACTCTTGTTGTATATAACTATTCTAAAAGCCAAGAGAGATAACATAAAAATATGATTTTAAGGGAAGTAAAAAAAACTGATTGGATTATCTAATTAATATAGATTTTCTTATTTGTGAAGAAATTAGTCAAAGGTCTTGATATTTCTTTAAAAAACAAAAATTTATGTTCAGGTAGGAAGTGTGAGTGTGTGTCTCTGTGTATTTGGGGGGACAGCCAAGTTTTCCTGGCCATGTTGCTAGGCAACAGAGAGGGAAAATAGAAGTAGCTACTGCTTTCCAGTTTGCAATAAAAAGAGTTAATTTATTCATTGAAATATCTTCTTTTAGCACTTGCCATCTTTCACTTATTTCAGTATTTCCTGCATATGAGTACAGCCAAACATTTGAGAAGAGCATTAACCAAATTTGAAACAGGATCAGTTTTTAGGGGTATTAGAGGCCCATTTTAATCTGAAGAGGTTATTTGATGTAGTTGACTCCACACACAGATGAAAGCTTCTCTTGCTAGAGCAGCTGGGAATGTGCCTGTTCACTGACATGGTACATGAATGGAGAATGTTCATTTATGGCCTGAATTCAAAAGCCTGGAAACTACGCCATCTCTGATGCATCCAGTTCTCCACTCATAACATGTGCATAATAAATGTTTTCAGATGATTATAAAACCTATATCTCTCTAAAACAAGTGGGATTTTTCCCCCCTCTCAGGTATGATGCTTGCATTGTTAATTTAAATGACAAAATGAAGAATGTATAAGACAACCATCCCTTACAATCAGTTCCCACATGACAATGTTAATTATATAAACTGTTGGCCACACAGCTGCTAGTAAATGGAAATTTTCTGCCTCAGCTAGACAAAATAATAGTGAAGTAGAAAATACAGAGAGCAGAAGAAAACTCCAGCCTCATTCTTCAAACAAAAGGTTAAGCAAGGAGCTTTATGTCCCCAATAAGCAAACAGGAGAGAAAATAAAATCATTCTAATTTAATATCAACCACTAAGCATGAACAAAATCCTAAATCTGAGTTTAATAAGTTCAAAGGATAAAGAGGAATTTCTATACCAGGTATACTCTTCAAAGGGAGAATGTTCTATGAAAGAGGGCCCTTTCTGTGCTATATCCAATGGTTATTCCTACAGATGAGGATCTAGCTGGATAATATTTATAAATAAATAAATAAATAAATAAATAAATAAATAAATAAATAAATAAATAAATAAAATCACCTTATTACTTCCTCCACTCAAACATAGACATTTAGCAGATTAAATTAATTTGGCCAATTCTTTTTCGTTCACTAATGACTACTGTACTTTAAAATGCCAAATGAGACTGTGGCCAAGAAGAAACCTATACTGAAAACACTTGAACAGAACTGAAATAAAATTATTGGGTTTTCTATTTGGAAAGAGCCTCTTTATTTTCTTTCATTTTACCAAGGCCCAGAGAGGATAACAGACTAATCTAAGGTAACACAGCTATTTAGGGAAGGAGCTGGTGCCAAAACCCAGGCCTCATCAAATAATCCAATCAAGCCAAACCTGATGCCAAGGGCATCAGTGGGAAATGACAATATAACCTGATATTGGTGAGACAGACTCCAAAGGGACTAGGGACTGATTCCACAGCCCCCACTTTAGACAGTGTTGTGTGAACACAACCTGGGAGGAAGCTTGAACATAGGAGCTTCCATGTTGGTTACAGTTTAAATTTATGGAACTTGGAAGTCTCATTTTAAAAACTTAATAAAAGCCCTAACTGGTTTGGCTCAGTGGATAGAGTGTTGGCCTGCGGACTGAAAGGTCCCAGGTTCGATTCCGGTCAAGGGCATGTACCTTGGTTGCGGGCACATCCCCAGTAGGAGGTGTGCAGGAGGCAGCTGATCGATGTTTCTCTCTTATCGATGTTTCTAACTATCTCTCTCCCTTCCTCTCTGTAAAAAAATCAATAAAATATATTTTTAAAAAAACTTAATAAAAGAAGCCAAATTCAAGAGTCTAGTCTCTGATGTCCAAAGACTCCAACAAACCTTTGCTTATTAAAATATTTAGTGAGCACCATCGTATAGCCTCCTAAGCACCTGTATTCTTCCCCACCTTGCTTGTGAAATCAGGACAATGAATAGCCTTCCATTTCCTCCACTGTACCTTCCCCCTCCTCCCCTTCTCACTTCTTTTAGTCTCGCCTTATAAAGGGATAAAAACAGTAGTTCTTCCATTCCCCTCCCTTAGCATGGAGAAGCTAACACTGTTTTCAGTAACTTTTTAATTTTGGTCTCCAAGCTTGGTCATCTTCTCCATCATTACACAGGAAGCTAAAAATTAAACTCAGGTCGTGATGAAAAACAAGGTGCTCCATGTTTGTTTCATTCCTAAAAGCACATCTCATATGGACCCATGTCCTTTTCCATGGACCCTAAGCCACTCTGGAACACCATTCTATGCTATAAAGCAACCCCTGACAATGGCCCACCCCTCCAACAACGGCACTTTTCCTTCTCCCTCCAAAGGAAGGCTGATGATCAATGATGATGTCTAATAAAGCTTATTAAACTCAAGAAGCTTACAAGTCACTGCCAGTAAAGTCTTTGTAATTCAGGACAAAAAGAGTAAGGTGTTAAAAAGTGAAGCAGCAAATGGTAACACCTTAATCAATAAAGAAATTTAAAAAAAAAGTGAAGCAGCAACTGTTTATTCTTCTCAGAGATAAGGTTTAAACAGGTTCATAGAGAAAGTAAAAGCCCTGAGTTCTAGCTAAGAGAAACTATAGCCATAACAATTGACCTGCCATTGCTCACTTCCTGCTTTACCTCCACCTGGTTATTACTTAGAGACAAGAGTGCTATTATGAGAGAGCTATGTGCTGGCACCTGTGCCATTCTGCACCAAGGCACATACAGATCTGAAGCAAGGAGCTTGCTTATTTCCTTACCCTCTGTTTCCGAAGGCTTCCTGGGCTGGTGGGTGATGGACTTGGTGACTTGCCAGATCGTGGAGTGGAGAGCTGACTACCAGGAGTCCCATTAACTAGAAGTACAAAGAATCACAGATGGGAAAATGGCATGTTAAGAAAGTTTCATGACAAAATCAACTTCTCTGAGAAATAATTATAGAGGAACATTTGCTAAAATTCCAGATACCTTTTTATCTGTGGTCCTGAGAAAAAGCTTCAGGAAATAACCGTCTTCAGAAATTTACTGTTTTGTTAAGCCAGTATTTAATACAACAACAAGTTACATAAAAATTTTAAATGTTCTTTTCATACCTTTCCTGATGAATTTATTAATGATGTCTTTTACGGTGCAGACAGAGATTTGGGGAATGTTATTAAAGCCCTGGGGCAATTTCAAAGGGATTAATTTTTAATTCATTAGCTTCCAGTAGGAGTAAATATTAGCACAGCTCTCAGGTGATATTCTCAGTACTTGTTAAACTAAATTGCTATATTTTTATAGTTAACAACTCACTTCCAGAAGTTCCTGCATCCATTTCTGCCCTGCACATCTACCTCACCTAAACACTTGAAGGACCTGCTTTTAAACAAGACAAAGTAATTGGCACAGACACTCAGGAACTCCTCACTGATTGTTCTTACCACTGTTGAAAAGTAAAAGCTGATTTCTAATAGATTTAAATCACTGGAATTTTACCTGATTATTAAGACTTTCACAATATTATCACTAAACTGAACCAAAGCCACAGAACTCAAGTAAACAATAATTTTCTCTAAGCAACATTATAAAACACTTAAAGATATAACTTTATAAAGATATATAAGGACAACATTTTTACATGTTTTACATCCATGAGCAGGGAAGTAGAGTAGCAATGAGACACACACATGCTTGAGAGTGCATAACAAACATTTTTCAAAAGGGAGAGCAATGATGCATTTAACTTACCTTCTATGAGTTCTAACATGGACACAGTCTTACTGTTTGACCTGACAGTAGAAAGAGGCAAAGTCCCTTCTCAGCACTAAGCCAAGCACCCACAGAAATGTGAGACAGTTGGATTAGTTAAGGATGGCTAAGGCTGCTGCTCCCAGAGCAGACGGAATGAGATGCAGGATTCATCAGCAGATGCCTTTTCTGCATAAGGCTGACGTCTTCCAAGCAGCAGTGGGAGGTGCAGGTTCTGTCTCAGGCTGTATCAAAGGTGTCAATTAAGCCTCATGCCAGCTTGGGAGCCACTGAAACCCCCTCCCAGACACCACTAACTCCCTGAAGGCCGGAAGCTGGAGCCCTTTTTCAGTACTTTGCACTGAATCATAAAAAAGTGCCTCCAGGGGTGCAAGAGACCCAATGACTCATCTGAAAATCAAAATGACAGTAATTCTTCTAAAGCCTGATGACTACCCAGTACTAAGTATACCCTTAAAAATTTAGTGGTATGATGTTTATGGATTTTTCATACACAATGTTTGCACAAAATCTTTGGGTCCATCAAAGTGGGAGGTGGTTTTGTCTTCTCCAAAGACCTTTAAAAAATGTCATATAGCCTACATTGCACTAATTTGTAGTTTTGACTTTGGTGATTTAAAAAACACAACTTCTTTTTCCTTTTTTGGTAGCTTAAAGTAGAGAGCACTGAGCATGCTTTAATTTGCTTGCTTTCTACAGTCCATCCTTACTGAGCTTGATGCTCAGGCCTCTTTGCACTGGACTTCCCAGCCAGTGGCTTCTATGGGAAGGGCTCCTACAGAGGCAAGGACTAAAGAGCTGTGGGCAACTAATAAACCAGTAAGCAAAATATCCTTAGGAGTTGACAGAAAAACATGTTTTATGAATGTAATATTTTCTTTGCCCACTTCTCCACTTTATGTCTTTTTGTTGTACCAGAAGGCTAAACAGATTGAGGGGGAAAATGAGTAAGTGGGGAAGCAAACATAGTATTGACATATTAAAATTTTGAGATGCTAATCTTATCAAGCCAATTGGGGAAGGGGGAGTGGTTCTCAGGAAATCAGCCTTAGGAATACATTGTTAAAAAAAGAAAAATAAAACAATAAAAAACTTGTATCTCAGTGTATTGAAGAACTTATTTTCAATGGAACATTTAAATTATATATATAGTACATGTACATGTATATAAACACATATACATACAGATACAGAAATATATATGCATATATGTGATCTCATTTAACTCTCACAATAACTGTGAAACAGGTAGTATCATTTTGCAGATGAGGAAACTAAGGTATAAAGTGATAAGTAGAGTGTTCTGATGAATGGCAGTGTGAGAGAGCCCCTGCCTCTCCTGAAATTTCAACAAGTTAACCAACTATAATTCAACAAAGAATTCCCAGATCAATACAGAGGCATGACTGAGAAACTCTGGCATTGAAACATCTAAAGGTGGGCAACCAGGAATAAATGGAGAGATGAGAAGGGAGGATGAGAAATCCTGAATTTCTGAATTCCAGATTTTTTTATGTGTTATATTGTTATTCCTCTTTGTTGCTATAAATCTTTTGATCTCACCTTTTATTTCTTCTTTGACCCAGTCCTTTTTTAATAGTATTTATTTAATCTTCACATATTTGTGGGTTTCTTTACTTCCTTTGTGCAGTCGATTTCTAATTTCAAGGCATCATGATTAGAGAGTATGCTTGGTATAAATTATTCTCCAATAATTTGTCTTTATTGCTGAATAAAATTTCTCAAAGGGAGTTGAGAAATCCCAGTAATCCTAACATCACATCTTAAAGAACTAGAAAAGGAAGAACAAAAGCAGCCCAAAGTCAGCAGAAGAGAGGAAATAATAAAAATTAGAGCAGAATTGAATCAAATAGAGAACAAAAAGATTACGCAAAAATTACTAAAACAAAGAGCTGGTTCTTTAAAAAGGTTATTAAAATTGATAGACCCCTGCCTAAACTCACTAAGGGAAAAGACTCATATAAACAAAATCAGAAATGAAAGAGGAGAGTTACCAAAGAGATCACAGATGTACAAAGAATCATACGAGAGAATATTATGAAAGACTATATGCCACCAAATTCAATAACTTAGAAGAAATGGATAATCTTAGAAAAATATAATCTTCAGACTAAATCATGAAGAATTGGAAAATCTAAATAGACCAATCAGCATTGAGGAAATTGAAACAACCATCAACCCCCCCCCAAAAAACAAAAGTCCAGGACCAGATGGCTTCACCAGTAAATTCTATCAAATGTTCAAAGAAGATTTAAAACCTATGCTTCTCAAACTCTTCCAAAAAATTGAAGAAGAAGCTATACTTCGTAACACATTTTATGAGGCCAATATAACCCTGACACCAACACCTGGCAAAGATAACACACACAAAAAGAAAATTACAGATCAGTATTTCTGATGAATACAGTTGCAAAAATCCTAAACAAAATACCAGCAAATCACCCTAGCTGGTTTAGCTCAGTGAATAGAAGGCCGGCCTGTGGACTGAAGGGCCCTGGGTTCGATTCTGGTCAAGTGCACATGCCCAGATTGCAGGCTGGATCCCAGTGGGTAGCGTGCAGAAGGCAGCCAATCAATGATTCTCTCTCATCAATGATGTTTCTATCTCTCTCTCCCTCCTCCTTTCTCTCTGAAATCAATAAAGATATATTTTTTTAAAATACTTGCGAATCAAATGAATGCAACAGTACATAAAAAAAAATAGCACATAACAATTAAGTGAAATTGATTCCAGAGACACAAGGATGGTTAAACATGCAAAACATTCAATGTAATATACCACATTAATAAAAGAAAGGATAAAATCATATGATCTTATAAATGGATAAAAAAAAAGCATTTGCTAAGATACAACCTCCATTTATGATTAAAACACTCAATAAAATAGGAAGAGAAGAAAAATACTTCAACATTATATAGGCCATATATGATAAGCCCACCGCTAATACCATACTCAATGGTGAAAAGCTGAAAGCTTTTCCTTTAAGATCATGAATAAGACAAGGATGTCCACTCTCACCTCACTTATTCAACACTAGAGGCCCAGTGCACAAAATTCATGCACTGGGGGGGGGGAGGGGGGAGGATGTACCTCAGCCCAGCCTGCACCCTCTCCAATCTAGGACCCCTTAAAGGATGTCCTACTGCTGGTTTACAGAGTTCAGGCCTAAACCGGCATTCAGACATCCCTCTTGCAATCCGGGACTGCTGGTTCCTAACTGCTCACATGCCTGCCTGCCTGATTGCCCCTAACCACTCTGCATGCCAGCCTGCTCGCCCCCAACTTCCTCCCACCACCAGCCTGCTCGCCCCCACCTTCTATCCCCACTGGCCTGCTGTCCCCAGCTGCCTCCCTGTTGGCCTGCTCACTCCAAACTTCCCCCGCTGCTGTCCTGATCACCCCCAAATGACCTCACTGACAGCCTGCTCACCCCCAACTGGCCCCCCTGCTGATCTGCTCACCCCAACCCCCTGCCCCACTGGCCTGATCACCCACAACTGCCCTCCCCTCTTGGCCTCTAACTGCCTCTACCTCAGCCCCGCCACCATGGCTTTGTCCAGAAAGACATCCGGAAGGTCTCCCAGTCTAATTAGCATATTACCTTTTTATTAGTGTAGATAGAGGCCTGGTGTACAGGTGGGGGCTGGCTGGTTTGCCCTGACGGGTGTCCCAGATCAGAGTGGGGGTTCCCACTGGGGTGCCTGGCCAGCCTGGATGAGGGGCTGATGGCTGTTTGCAGGCTGGCCATGCCCCCCAGCAGGGAGCCTCACCCCATGGGAGCATGGCCAGCCTGGGTGAGAGGCTGAGGGCTGTTTTCAGGCTGGCCACACTCCCTTCAGGGTGGGTGATCCCACTGGGGTGCCTGGCCAGCCTGGGGGAGGGGCTGAGGGCCATTTTCAGGCTGGCCACACCCTCTTTAGGGTTGAGGTCCCCACTGGGGTGCCTGGCCAGCCTGCGTGAGGGGCTGATGGTTGTTTGCAGGTTGGCCATGCCCCCTGGTGACCCAGGCCCCCAGCCCCTCCTTGAGCAGAGGCTAGGGTGAGCAGGAAGGAAGCTTGGCTTCCTCCATCACCAGTGGCAATCCAAGCTCCTGCTGGCTCCAGCTCCGTGGCTTCCACCATCTTTGTTGGGTTAATTTACATACTTGCTCCTGATTGGTTGGTGGGCATAGCGGAGGGAAGGTCAATTTGCATATTTCTCTTTTATTAGTGTAGATAATGCTGGAAGTCCTTGCCAGAGCAGTAAAGCAAGAGAAAGAAATAAAGGGCATTCAAAGGAAGGAAGAAGTAAAACTGTCACTTTTTGTTGATGACATGATTCTGTATATAGAAAACTCTAAAGAATCCACCAAAAAAATATTAGAAACAATAAACAAATACAATCAAGCTGCAGATACAAAATAAATGTCCAAAAACCTATTGTCTTCCTGGATACTAACAACAAAACTTCAGAAATGAAAAGAAATAAAAACAAACAAACAAAAACATATTCCTTTTGCAATTGCAACCAAAAAAAATAAAATACCTAGGAATAAACTAAACAAAGCACTTAAAAGACTTACATACTGAAAATTACAAAGCATTATTAAAAGAGATTGAAAAGATACAACAAAATGGAAAAATATTCTGAACTCATGGATTAGAAGAATCAATGTAGTTAAAATGGACATATTACCTTAAGCAATATACATATTTAATTCAATCCCCACTAAACTGTCATTTTCTAAAGAAATAGAAGGAGAAATCATCAGATTTGTATGGAACCACAAAAGACTGCGAATAGCTAAAGCAATCCATGTAGGAATCATGCTACCTGATTTCAAATTATACTACAGAGCTACAAAACAGCATGGTATTGGCAGAGAAACAGATACACAGTTAAATGGAACAGAATAGAGAGCCCAGCTATAAAACCATATGCATATGCACAGAATTTTTTTTACAAAGGAGCCAGAAACACACAATGGAGCAAAGACAGTCTCTTCAATAAATGGTGCTGGAAAAACTGGAAAGCCACATGCAAATTAATGAACC
Source organism: Corynorhinus townsendii (assembly GCA_026230045.1). Classification (NCBI taxonomy): domain Eukaryota; kingdom Metazoa; phylum Chordata; class Mammalia; order Chiroptera; family Vespertilionidae; genus Corynorhinus; species Corynorhinus townsendii. The sequence continues at coordinate 103,797,440 of JAPDVU010000003.1, forward strand.
TGGATTACAGTTTGTCCCCAGGTACAAAATTTAATTCAAAATGGATCAAAGATCTAAATATAAGACCCTAAACTGTAAGTTACATAGAAGAAAATACAGGTACCAAATTTATGGCCCTTAGTCACTAGAGTATTTTTTGAACTTGACCCCAAAGGCAAGGGAAGTAAAGGCAAATATTAATGAATGGGACTATATAAAGCTTAAAAGCTTCTGCACAACAACAGAAACTGATGACAAAACAAAAAGGCAGCTAACCAGATGAAGATGATATTTAGCAAACAGTAGCTCCAACAAAGGTTTAATTTCCAAAATATATAAAGAACTCATATAGATGAAAACATGTTCAACTTCACTGGCAATTAGGGAAATATAAATCAAAATTACAATGATATACCTGTTAGAGTGGCCATTATCAATAAGACAAGCAATAAGAAGTGTTGGAGAGGTTGTAGAAAAAAGAGAACCCTCTTTCACTGCTGTTGGGTATGTAGACTGGTACAACCACTGTGGAAAGCAGTCTAGTGATTCCTCAAAAAGTTAAGAATAGAGCTTCCATACAACCCAGCAATTCCTTACCTTGGTATTTACCAAAAACTCAATCATATATTCACAAAGATATATGCACATCTAGTTTCATTGCTGCATTATTCATGGTGGCCAAGACGTAGAAACAACTAAAGTATCCTATGATGGAGGACTGGATAAAGAAGATGTGGTACATATGCACAATGCAATACTACTCAGCCATAAGAAAGGATGAAATACTGCCATTTGCAACAACATAGATGGACCTTGAGAATATTATGCTAAGTGAAATAAGTCAGTCAGAAAAGCTAAGAACGGTATGATTTCATTCATCTGTGGGATATAAAACTGAAACTCGTGAACACAAACAGCAGTGTGGTGGTTGCCAGAAGGAAGGAATTGGGGAAAGAAAGGAGTCCTAATATAGGGTCTTAATATATGGTGACAGGAGAAGATTTGACTTTGGGTGGTAGGCACATGGTGCAATATACAGGTATTTTAACATAGAATCCCATACCTGAAACCTATGTGATCATGTTGACCAATTTCACCCCAATAAATTTAATTTTTTAAAAAGTGATAAGCAACTTGACCAGAAAATAAAGGGGAGAGCCCAAGATGTAACCTAGGCAATCCAGAAATTATCCTCTTCATCACTGCCTTCCCTTACTGTGTCAGCCTTCTAGTTTGCAGAGAAATCAGATAACCAAATTATTATCATAATAAAGTATTTTGAGATGGGAAGTACTGGGTGTTGCTATTGTTGTCCACAATTTATGAGGTCAAGGGTGGCTTACACTCTACAAACAAAGTAAAAATGATGGAGCCAGAAGCCAAGTATTAGTAGGAGTTTGTTAATTAAAGGAGGGTAAGGCACAGTATAGGAATGTGTGCCAAGGTGAGGATCACCTGTCTCATGGTTGGCTGTGGAGGAGGGAGCAAGTGTGGTGTATTACAGAGATCTAAATTAGCTCAGCAAATAAGGGGAAGTAGAGGGAAAGAGCCTTATGAATGAGAGTGTAGCAGGGGTAAGCAGGGATGGCATAATGCAGGTCCAAGTGTCTCTGTCCACTGGGGCACTTGGACTGCTTCCTTTATTCAAAGCCACTGGGCTTAGGGCTTCTACTTGTTCACCATCTCTCTGGAAAAAAATGAAGCCTAAGTACCAGACAAGTTATTTATAATCAACCATCTTTAGAATACAACCTGCTTGGAAGTTGGGAATGGCCTGTATCCTCAGGGTCAGAGGTCTGTTCAAACTCTTCCTCTTGGCCTCCTAAAATGCATTAGCAGGTGTGGCTCACTTGGTTGGACATCTTCCCATGCATTGAAAGTTTACTAGTTTAATTCCAAGTCAGGGCACATGACCAGTTTGCAGGCTCAACCCCAGTAGGGGGTGTGCTGGAGGCAGATGATTGATATTTTGCTGTCACACCCATGCTTCTCTCTCTCTCTCTCTCCCGCTCCCTTCCTCTTTATTTAAAAAAAAAAGAAGAAGAAGAAGAAAGAAAGAAGGGGGAAAAAGTTTCCTTAAACAAAGCATTAGCAATATCTGAAAATGACCATTGACATCCAGAAAATATCCCACACCTTGTCGGAATAAATAATTTTAATTCCTAAGTAAGTTTGACATATGTATTGAGTTCAACTGCTTTTTAATACCAGAAGTTCCTGAATGCCATAAAAAAGGGCATTGTCACTGACTTAATAGAACTTATTAAAATTCAACTACTTTACTTTACAGAGGGCTTTGTAAAGCAATTCTTTGTCTTGAATGGGAAAAATTCAACTTAATATGGTTGTTTTCAAATGGCCAAGCCTGTTTAATAATTATTTCAATCTGAAGTCATTGACATCTGAATTAATAGATCCATTTCCTTATATCCAGTTTGGTTTCCTTTGCTCAGATCTGTCAGGTACATTATTCGTAGATTCCATAATCCTTGTTTCATATGTTACCTTCTGAATGACAGGTGCTAAACTTAAAGTTTGATTATTCACAAATCCTTGAGGATCAATTATGTAACTGTCCACCAAGGAGCTTTGGAAGAAATCTGTAGAGCTGACTTCTACCATCCCTAATGCATGTGCCTCTCTTTTTTTACAAGTCAGCTATCACCTAGGCCTACTAAGAACACAACAGCATGGATTGGTCACAGCACATCACTCCTCACGAAGGATGGACTTCACTTTCCCTTCGTTTCAGATAGATGATCCTCCTCTATTTTACTCATTGGTCCCATGAAATCAGGTTTCTGTAGTCAAACAGTCAGTACACATAGCATGCTCTTACTATGTCTAATTGGACTTATCATCCAAAACTTATAATTGAATACGAAAGTTACTAAAAAGTCCTAGAATTTGGAAATACTTGGTTTATTTTCACTAATTCATTGTTCCTGTTAAATTACTTCAGGCTCACGTATATGTTAATTTCACAACCTTTGTGTGAACTTAAGGGCTGTCTCCTCTTTAGAGTTTCATGGGGTTTGGGGGAAGAGACTCTTGGGAGAAGATGATTTTTCCTAATTCTGTCTTCATAGGGTGCTCAATGCGTCCAAGTCAAAGGACTATCTACTGAAAATAATTGGAGGTGGGAGGTCAATAGAAATAGTGGGGGTGGAGAAAGGAAAATGGCTCTATTAATAACTTTTTAAAAATAAATATTTACTAAAAGGAGCCTTGAACCTCAGGAAATCTAAGCAACTTGAACAGATCCTAGTAATTCTCAACTCACTCATCAGATCAACAATTATTCAGTAGTTACCATGAACTTGGAAGCACTGTAGAATGAACACAGAACTCCTGCTCTCAGAAACCTTACAACCTAGGGAGATACAATTTGTTACCTGTACACAGGGAGCCAAATTAATTGTCACAGAATTGAAGAGGTAGAAAAGACCCTAAACAGTGAAGTGTTCATGGAATGTTTCACAGAGGTCATCAAGGCTGAATTGGGATTGTGCCCTTCTAGAAATAGTGGTACAAGGTAGAAAAGCCCAATGGGATACCTAGTAGAAATTTAAATTGATTTATAGAATGGAGTACAAGCCCAGAAAAGTGGGAGAAATGGCTGGAAAGGAAGACTGTGGTCAAATCAAGATAGTTCTTCATATAGGATTGAAGTGAGACCTTTGGCAGACAGTAATTAATGACAACAAGGCTGAGATCAGTATGCATGGCAGATGTAAGGTTTAGAGGATGGAAGCAGGGAGGAGGCCAGCTGATAAGCAGTATCTATAGCCTGTGAAAAAGAAATTGGTTAGAACAGTGAACAGCATTACAGAGAAGGAGCCAAGAAGACTGAGGACAAACTGAATATAGAAGGAAAGGCGCAAAGGAGTCTGTAGAGGGCTGCCTGGGAAGGCATATGGGCATTTCTTTAAATTGTTGTCAGCTGAGCCCGAGGCGATTGGCAGAGCCACATCTCGGTTACACCCTCCCCAAGAAGGTGGGGGGTGTTATCAGTACTGACTTTTTACCTTTGTCCAGGTGTCAGCCTAGCGGGCTTTGATATGTAAATCCAGACAAGCATCACGAATGCTAGGGCCTACTCAAGAATGCAAATAAGCTTCTTTGATCCTAAGTTTTGGTGATACTTCCTGGTATTTGGGGGTATAAAATAAACTTGCTGCATGGGCTCCAGGTCGGCCTGCCCCTCCATCAGAGGAAGTGGCATCCCACCCGGCTCCCAGCTTTTTCTTCTATCTTCGTGTCTGGTCTCTTTCTTTCTTTTATTTCTCAATCCCTGGCTGCCTCCACTTAGAACCGGTTCATTCATCTCTCTTTCTGTGCTGGACGTGGAAAAGGGAGATCCCCGCCATATCTGGCTGCCGCATCTGGTGCCCAACGTGGGCCATGAAAAAGGCAACAAGAGGCAAGAGGCAAGGGATCGCTCCAAGAATTGCGCACACCACAGATTTAAGGAAGTGTAAGGTAGGGGAGCGGATTGTTGTGATTGAATTCAATTAGCTGGGTGTAAAATATGGGTAATCCTCAAATGCTTAAAACTATGCTGAAAGCTCAAGGATGCTCTGTTAAGCTTAGTCAGATTCTTGATTTCTTAAGTTTTGTTGATGAAACATGGGAAAAGGTCAGAAAGCAGTTGTGTGACCGATACTCAGCAGAAGGTCCAGAGAAAATTCCTATTCCTACTTTAATTCTTAATTCAGCACAGGAGAGTTTAAGAATGTCTAAGAGGGATGTGGTCACGGCCTTAGAGTTGCCACCTCTGACCGCTGTTCCTGCAACTGTAGCTAAGAGCCAGCCTGACAAAGATTCACCTCCTAAATATGAGCGGGAGCAATAGTTTGAGGAAAAGAGAGGCAAGCGTCACTGTGAGCGGGATAAGAAAGGTTTTGCTCACAGCTGAGCAGCCTTTATGGCTGGATGCAGGCACTTGGCCGAAAGTGACTTCATATTTCATTTTGTTGGAGGCTCAAACTACTTGTAACTAAGTAGAAAGGATTAAAGGAATTTCTCAGCAACTGCCAATAATTCTTTATCTTAAAAATTCTTTTTCTTTCCTTAAAAAATAAAAATAAACAAAAATTGAAAAAATAAATAAAATAAAAACAGTAGACCCCAGACCATCACTGAATTTTTCCCCCAAAGAAGGAAGGAGGTGGGGGAAGGGAGACACGTGGCAATCCAATATGGATGCCACTCTCCGAGAAAGCCATTTTAAAAGGCCTCATCTTGGCCTTTTTTTTTTTTTTTGCCTAGTGACTTAAAGCTTCTACAAATTCATAAATGCATCGGGGATTTCTGTGCACATGTAAAGGGAAAGGCCAGTTTAAAGACACAGTGCATGCAACTGTCCAGTATTTGGGCATTTTAGAAAGAGTTTTTGAGCTGTGCTGAACCTTTTACTGTGTACAGAATAAAAACCCGAGACTGTTTTTAGCCTAAGAAAATGGTGGATATGAACCAGGAAAAAATACAGGCTAGTTTCCCAAGGTGATCTAAAGTAGCTCTTTTGAAATTTCCCGCCCAGAGGCAAGTAACCAGCAGGAAGTAGATAGCAAGTTTACATGTGAATAGCTACAGGTTTGCTACTTGACTTCCCCATCAGGAAAATTGTGACCATTTTGAAAGTTAGCTGCTGAACCAGGCCTATCAGCTGGAAACTTAAAAGAACTTGGAAGTTTACTAAATCAAATGATAAAAACTTAGATATAAATGTATTGAAATGATATAATACTGAAATGTTGATCTGAGTATGCCTAGTATGAAGTCTAGAGGATATAAATTAATCTATTAATTGAATATGCCTTAAATTTTATTTGAAATGTATTCTTAAAAAATGTAAAAGTATTATTGATTTGAGAAATGCTAAGTATTTAATTTGCTACTTAAAATTTGAAGCTCTGAAAGTTTAAGGTCTCTTCTCGCCATGAAAAGGTTTTAAAGTTACACCCTCTGCTAATGGAGTAAGGGGTAGATGTCCTTCCCACAGAAGAACAGGTAGGCCAGTTCCCGCCAGCAGCCATCTTTAAAGAATGTGTTAATTTGCATTTAAATGGCTACGCATTTGCTAGCTTCCCTTCCCTGAAAAAGTGAAGGGGCTAGGCCAAAAAACCTGTTAGCTAGCCTAAAAGTTTTTCCTGCAGCTGCAAATTCTTAAATAAAAAGTGGCTCCTTTGAAATCAGCTTTCTGCCAGTAGCCATTCTTTAAAGGACATTTTACATTTGAATACCTACAAGTTTGCTCTTCAATTTCCCCGGGCAGAAAAAACATGGTTTGAAGATACTGGATTTTGCAGTACATTCTTAAAAGTATAAAGGGTTATTAATAAAGAACTGCTAAATATTTGACTTGCCAGCTCTAAAAGTTTAAAGTGCAAATTGAATTGGGAGAAATTATATAAATGTGGTAATTAAATGCCTAAAATATAAAAATGTGTTTTTGAAAAAATAAAATAAATACTGTGTTTTCTTTGATAATTAGGAATCAAAAATGTTACTTATTGATCTGATTTAAAAAAGAGGATTAATTCGGTGATTCAGTATAGATTTAATTGATATTCTTTAAGATAATTTAAGTATATAATCTTTTAAAACATATATATAAATAAATATATTTGATCTTTCCAAGTATATTTCAAGGTTTTGAGAGTAACTTGGACATTTCATGGGCCCTAAAATGTTTTTCAAAAGTCTGTTCTCTCTTAAAAGAAATATTTCTAAATTTAACTGACCTAATATACTTGAAATCGCATGGAAAGCTTTATCACATACAAATTAATCAATATATTTTACTTAAATATATATATTAAATGTTATGAAGGTTTTCGCCTCTAAGAAGGGCAAAATCAATATATGTCTTAAATATAACCAAAATTTTCAACAGCAGTAGAATTTCAAGAAAGACAAAAGCCCTAAGCAGCCTGCATTTTGAATGGGCTGTGGGTGGGACAGTGTTTATGCTTTTGGATCAGACCAATAAGTATGAGACCTATAAGTTTTACTGAATAAGTTTCTTTACCTTTTAATTAAAGATACCTACTTAAGTTACTTTATAAATTAGCTTTTATAATATAATCAAGGTCTCATCTAAATTAAGTTACATGAGAAGCCAATGTTTTTATAAGTAATTGAATCCAAGTAAAATTTAAGAACAGATTAGAAGCCACCATTTACTGCCTGACTTTGGTAGCCACCTGCATTCTTAATTAAGCTAGAGGTGAGGCAACATTTTCGGCTTGTAAATCAGTCGTAAATTTGCTTTGCTTTTTAAAATAAAGATACCTACTTTAATTACTTAAATAAATTAGCTTATTATAATCAAGGTTTTCAGCTAAATAAAAAGCCAATAATTTTATAAACAATTCTAATAAAGACCAGAAACAGCTAGTGAGATTTCTGTTTGTCTACAATGTGATTTTGATTGTATTTTAAAAAAAAGGATTAAACAGCCGCCATGTTGGCCTCATGACTTGCTGCTCGCCATCTTGAAATAACAAAGGCCAACCCCCTTCCTTTAAATAAGCCAATGTCTTTGTAAGCAATTAAATAAGTCTTCTAAGAAAGTTACTGAAGGCTTCCCATGATCCCTCTGTATGTGCAAATAAGCCTAAAAGGATAATTTTAAAATAAAATTATAATTTTAACAAAAAGACATTTGAAAATTTTTGAATTCTTTCACTAATATTTACAGCGTAAACTAAGATTGTTGTTAAAATGTTAAATCTGACAGTAAATTAGTAGTCACCCTTACTGTAAAAGTGCTTGTAAATATAGCTAGCTACTTGGCTGTAGGCTTGAGCTCCAAGCTGTAGCCCTGCAGGTTGCTTGTTGTAAAGTAAGACAAAGTTTTTTAAATAAAACTGTAGCATGAAAGTTAATCTGGAAGGAAATAGAGATTTCCTTCAAATGTTGTAAGGATTATAATTAAAAGCCGATATATCTGGCCTCTTAAGCTAAAATAAATAACTTGCGTTTTTCCTCTCTTATAAGTTTTATGTAAAATTCAAGATTAATGGCAAAAACTTAATGTTATTGTTCATAATCTAGGACAAGTGAAGTAAAAAAATAAGCTTTATTTCAGATTAATTTAAATTGGTTAATTGAAATAAGTGAATATTCAAGAAAACTTAATTGTACTGGACAAATAAAACTGTTCCAGAAATATTAACAAAAATGTTTATTGATGGTTCATCTCATAGTAAAATTGCTTAACATGCAATGAATCCAAGGCAGTCATATTTCTGTGCAAAAATTAAGGTTATCAAGACTGCAATAAAAATTTTTACAATAAAATTATTAATAGAATAACAATAAAAAATTAATAGAATAATATCCTGTAAAAAAGAAACATCCTATAAGTAAATTATATCAAGCCTTAATTGCTTTAAGATTTTACTCAAAAAATTATTTTTCATTTATAATGCTGATAACAAGACACCCATAAAATCTTATGGTGTCAGAATAAGCCAAAGAAAATCATCTGGACAAAATCAAAAGGATCCCAAGTCAAATTTATAGAAAAGATTCCTTTATTAACCTTTGGTTGAGAATATGTTTGTATATTTCCAGAAAAGCCCATATGGATTCCTACAACAACAGATCCCAAAGAGGACCTAATAGGACTGTTCAAGCCACAGAATAAGTAGTTGTCCCCGAGAACAGAGGAAAAACAGTCCAGAAATAAAGATAGTGAAGACACCTTGCCATGCTAGCAGTCAGCAGCTGTACACTGCTGCAGGTTGCCCAGGACCAAGGGCAAGGAAGTTTGGTGTGCGTGCTTCCAGTCCATGTGTGCACACTCTTCTGCATAGAAGTCAATGTTTGATGTTTTGTGTTCTACCAGGACCCCTGACTTGGGGGGCTTGCTTTCTTTTTAACACAGGGAATGGTATTAACTGCCACATTTAAAATAGATGTTATACCTCAGGCATTAACCATTTTTACAGATGGATCCAGTTCTGGAAAGGCTGGATCTACTGCAGCAGGGGGAGCAAAGGTCCTTCAAACCCCTTATATTTCAGTAGGAATGCAAGCTCTTATTTATGCCTTAACAGATTTTGCTACGGAGCCCATCAACCTATAGTGTTAGTGCTTATATGGTAAGTATGGCAAAAGTTATTGAAACAGCTATTATAGGGCACACTAATTTGGAGGAACTTTTTCATTTAATTTTCAGCCTTTAAAATGTTATTTGAGAATGACTATTTCTATGTTTTATTGGAAGCAATGTCTTCAGTGTGTTATCCACTTCCCTGTGCTAACTTTAAGGGTAAATCCCTGAGGACTTAAACCTAATCAAATCTGGCAAAATGAATGTCACTCAATAGTGGAAAGAGCCAATCGTACTCTTAAAAATCAATTACTAAAACAAAAAGGGGGAGACAGATATTATGTGTCACCTCAAAACAAACTCAGACATGCTCTTTATACTTTAAAATTTTTGAATTGTGATGCAGAGTATCATACAGCAGGTGAAAGGCATCAGGCCTCCTGTACAATAGCCTCTACCGAGTTAGCTAGGTGAAAGGAAGCATAAACCAGACAAGAGTTTTATCAGATTCAGTAATAATGTGGGGAAGAGGTTGTGTTTTATATCTTTCCAGAAGGAGCAGCGTACCCAATTTGGGTGCCAGAGCGTTACGTGTGTCACCACAATGGACCAGACAAGTTCCTGTGTCCCTTCACTCAAAAGGACTAAGTACTGCCCCCATGACAGCAAAGCAGAAGAAGGAAACTGAAAGCTACACAAAGGACTGAGGTGCCAACATGGAGTCATCTGAAGAAGTTAACAACTGAAGCGCAGCAGATAGTGGAAAAGCAAAAAGTTGAAGCTACTTCTTCAACCATGTACCTGCTCATGCTAGCAACTGTTAGCTGCCAGTCTTTGGCAAACTCTTGTGCAGCCAAGTCCAAGGACTCTGAGTATACACCAGCAGCAAAAGAGACTTTCTTTCATTTAATAGCAAAAAATGTTAACATGTCTATAGTTTTGATTTCTCCCCTATTGTTGTTTTGCTTTAGCATTGTTTTGTTATTATATAATAGCCATAGTTTTGCTCTTGCTGTACAAGTTTTGAAAATGATAAAATGTATGTAGTTTAGTTTTTTGCATTGGCATTGTTTGTAATTGTTTTAATATTAGATCTTTATTCTTTTTTTTTTGATAATCTTTAATACTTATGTAATTTTGTTTTTTATTTGTTTTTCTTTTTTTTTCTTTTTTTAATCTTTATTGTTCAGATTACAGGTGTTCCTCTTTTTCTATTCCCCCTATAGCTCCCCTCCACCTGATTCCCCACCTCACTCTACCCCATGCCCTTACCCCCTGCCTACTGTCTTCATCCATAGGAGTAAGATTTTTGTCCAATCTCTTCCCGCACCACTCACACCCCCTTCCCCCTGAGAATTGTCAGTCCACTCCCTTTCTATGTCCCTGATTCTATTATATTCACCAGTCCATTCTGTTCTTCAGATTTCTTATTCACTTGATTTTTAGATTCACTTGTTGGTAGGTATGTATTTGATGTCATTTTGTTGTTCATAATTTTTATCTTTACCTTTTTCTTCTTCTTCCTCTTCTTAAAGAATACCCTTCAGCATTTCATGTAATCCTGGTTTGGTGGCGATGAACTCCTTTAGCTTTTTCTTGTCTGTGAAGCTCTTTATCTGACCTTCAACTCTAAATAATAGCTTTGCTGGGTAGAGTAATCTTGGTTGTAGGTTCTTGCTGTTCATCACTTTGAATATTTCTTGCCACTCCCTTCTGGCCTGCATAGTTTCTGTTGAGAAATCAGCTGACAGTCGTATGGGTACTCCCTTGTAGGTAATTAACTGTTTTTCTCTTGCTGCTTTTAATATTCTCTCTTTGTCTTTTGCCCTTGGCATTTTAATTATGATGTGTCTTGGTGTGGTCCTCTTTGGATTCCTCTTGTATGGGGTTCTGTGCGCTTCCTGGACTTGTACGTCTATTTCTTTCACCAGGTAGGGAAAGTTTTCTGTCATTATTTCTTCTAATAGGTTTTCAATATTTTGCTCTCTCCCTTCTTCTGGCACCCCAAAAATTCGGATGTTGGTTCGCTTAAAGTTGTCCCAGAGGCTCCTTACACTATCTTCATATTTTTGGATTCTTTTTTCTTTTTGTTTTCCTGGTTGGATGTTTTTTGTTTCCACATATTTCAGATCTTTGGTTTGATTCTTGGGGTACGTTGATCTACAGTTGAGTTTCTGTATATTCTTTATTTCAGACAGTGTATGCTTCATTTCTGACTGATCCTTTTCCATTTTTTTGGCATTCTCATTAAGCTCCTTGAAGGTCTCATCAAGTTTCTCAGTGGTTTTAAGAAGATTCTTGAGTAACCTTATAAATGTGGTTCTGAACTCTATGTCATCCAGTAGTTTGCTTTCCTCCGTTTCTTTCATTCGTGACATGTTTCTTTGTCTCCACATTTTGGCTGCTTCCCTGTGTTGATGGAGTAGCTTTGTGTGGTAGGTGACCTATAGGGGGCAGTAGCTCAGCCTCCCCAATCACCTGATGTGGACGCTCTTGGTACACCCCTTTGTGGGCTGAGTGCAAAGACTTGGTGCAGTTAAGCCTTAATTGCTGTTGGTATACTGGGAGGAATTGACCTCCAGGCCAATTAGCTGTGAGCACTCACTGTGTCTATAATGGAAGAACTGCTGGCTGAGTGCAAAGACTTGGTGCAGTTAAGCCTTAATTGCTGTTGGTATACTGGGAGGAATTGACCTCCAGGCCAATTAGCTGTGAGCACTCACTGTGTCTATAATGGAAGAACTCAGGATGAGTGAGAGTGACAGGTAAATCATGCGCTGAAGACATGCTTATGGGGCAGGACTTGTTTCAGTGGGGCTTTGGTGCTCACTGAGTCTGCCTCTTGAATGTGTCAGTTATGGATGTGAGGAGTTGAAATCTGGTGTCTCACTCTGACCACTAGGTACACTGGCTTCTGGATCTCCAATGGGGTGCAGGTCAGCTACTGTCTGAGGCCATCCAGCAGGAGCTACAGTGAGAGCTACAGTTTTCTGCTTTTTGCTTGGGGTTTGGAGGTTTTGGAGCTGTCTGACCCAGGCTGCAAGTTTGCTAGGTTAAGCTGCAATAGGGCAGGGCTTTCTTATGCTAAATACGCTGCTTGGAGCTTGGGTGGGTTTGTAGGTTGTGCAGGGCGGGGTCTCAGGATGTCACTAGGCTAGGGCATGGCAAACAGCAATGGCTGCTAGTTAGCCGGCTCTGTGTCCCCGATGGCGTCCCGTGCCCCAGTACCGTAAACAATTATTCCTGCGCGCAACTCTGCAAGCAAGCCACCCTCACTGGCAGACAGTCCAGCTTCTCCCCGTAGGAGTTTGGGTCCCCCGCATCTCCCCAGAAACTGGATTTCAGAGTAGTCGGGGGCTTGTCTCCCTTTGGGTTGAAAAAAGCAACGCCCGCCGCCAGCCCGGATCACTCGCCTCCGTACCTCAGCTTTTCAGCACGTGTGCACGTCTCAATGCTCTTTTCTCTTTCCTTCTAGTTGTAGAACTTCCACTCAGCCAGCTTCCCGTGGTTCTGGGTGATAGACGTTTTGTCTTTTAGTTGAATTTTTGAAATTGTTGCGCGAGGCAGCAGTTTAGGTGTTTACCTACGCCGCCATCTTGGATTCTCCTCTCCTAGATCTTTATTCTTAATGGTTAAATTTTACTTTTATTAGAGTAGCTTAAAAACAAAAAAAAGGGTGAGATGTAGAGGGCTGCCTGGGGAGGCACATGGGCATTTCTTTAAATTGCTGTCAGCAGAGCCCGAGGCGATTGGCAGAGCCACATCTCGGTTACACCCTCCCCAAGAAGGTGGGGGGTGTTATCAGTACTGACTTTTTACCTTTGGCCTAGCGGGCATTGATACGTAAATCCAGGCAAGCACCAGGAATGCTAGGGCCTACTCAAGAATGCAAATAAGCTTCTTTGATCCTAAGTTTTGGTGATACTTCCTGGTATTTGGGGGTATAAAATAAACTTGCTGCATGGGCTCCAGGTCGGCCTGCCCCTCCATCAGAGGAAGTGGAATCCCAACCGGCTCCCAGATTTTTCTTCTATCTTCATGTGTGGTCTCTTTCTTTCTTTTATTTCTCAATCCCTGGCTGCCTCCACTTAGAACCGGTTCGTTCATCTCTCTTTCTGTGCTGGATGCGGAAAAGGGAGATCCCCGCCATATCTGGCCCCCACAGGAGTCAAAGATGATTTCAGGGTAAAAGGAAAAAGATGCTTAATTAAACAATAACATAGGATCATCTGGAGTCCTTTAATTTTAAATTATGAAAATGTATCAGCTAGGATCTTAAACAGGCTGTGGTTATTATGAGGGAATTAGGCTCTAAGGCCACCTTGGATCAGGATGGGTAAGGGTTCTGGGACTGAGAGGCTCTGCAGCCCTTTGGTGGCCTGGTGAGTGCTTTGCTACCAGGCATTGCAGGATGGCTTCCCCTTAGAGTTAAGCATAGGAGGCAACCCTGGAGCAATTCCATGTGATCCTTAGGGACAACATGCCCAAAGATTGCTCCACTGCCCTCTGGTTTTCCCTGCTGAAATGGATCTTTCACAGGTCACTGGTAGTGTCCTTGCTGCTAAATCCTATGACCTCCTTTTGGTTCTCATGCCACTTGCCTTCTTAACATTAAACACTTTTGGCCTCCCCCTCTATCTTGAAACTTTCTGCCCCTTCTACCTCTTTCACTGCATTCTCATTGTTCTCCTCCCTCCTCCAATATGCTCCTTGAGTTGCTGAGGTTCCCCATGGTTCCATTTTCATCCTTACTTTACAAATCTCTCATTGGGGTGGAGGGGAGAGGTATATTACCTTTCTATTATTTAAATCACTACTATATGCTCCCAAATTTATATTGTCAGCTCAAATCTGGCTTAAACATAGCATTCCTAAATGTTTCCAAAGCAACTTTCACTCTATATGTCTTTTTTCCCCCAAGTTTTATCTTTAATGGCATCAGACAACTTTGTGGGGCGGGGGAGGGTTGCTTCACCTCTTTGATGAAGGGTGCTATAAAATAGTACTGATCATAGGTACTGCTGCTATGACTTTTGCTGTCCTGGATGAACTTTGTTGAGATATGGTTACCTTCAGGGTTGGTGGGTACATTTCTATGCAACCAGAGGCCTATCATTTGCGCCTGACATAAAAAAAATATTAGTAAGAGTAAATAATAATCACATGTTTTCTATGTGTCTGACTCTTCTATATACTTTACATGTATAATTTATATAACTTTCACAATAGCCTTCTAATGGAAGGTTTATTGTCCTATTTTATAGATGATGAAATTATAGAACAGAAAAATTTACATGTTTAATATCAAATAACTGTCAAAGGGGTCCAAGTACAATAGGTATAAAAAACAAAGAATCTCTATGTCTTTTGCCTATTTACTTAAAATGTTGTATTTACTTTTGTATTTTGTATTACAAAATAATTTCTTTCATTTTGTTATTTGCTCTTTATTTTGTAATTTAGAAATTTACCTCTGTTTCAAATTTCTTCCACAATTTGTTTAGATAACTATTATCATTCCATAAATATATTTTAATCTGATTCATTGTAAAAAAAATAGATTGCATATATATTAGAGGCAGGGTGCATGAAATTTGTGCACGGGGGTGTATGTCCCTCAGCCCAGACTTCACCCTCTCTAATCTGGGACCCTTCAAGGGATGTCCAACTACCCTCTCACAATCCAGGACTGTTGGCTCCCAACCACTCGCCTGCCTGATTGCCCCTAACCACTCCCCTGCCAGCTTGACCAACACCAAACTGCTCCCTTGCTGGCCCAATTGCCCCTAACTGCCCTCCCCTGCCAGCCTGGACACCCCTAACTGACCTCCCCTGCCAGCCTAGTCACCCCCAACTGCCCTCCCTTGCAGGCCTGGTCCCTCCCAACTGCCCTCCCCAGCCGGCCATCTTGTGGAGGCCATCTTGTGTCCACATGGGGGTGGCCATCTTGTGTTGGAGTGATGGTTGATTTGCATATTACTCTTTTTATCTGTGCACACTAGAGGCCCAGTGCATAAAATTCATGCATGGGAGGGGTCCCTCAGCCCAGCCTGCACCCTCTCGCAATCTGGTACCCCTCGGGAGATGTTGGAGAGCTGGTTTCAGCCTGGATTCCGCAGGCCACTCCCCTTGGGAGGGCACCAGATGCTGGGCTCATGGCTAGCGAGCACTGCTGTGGCAGCGGGAGCCTTTCCTGATTGAGGCTAATTGGGCATGAGCCTGCAACAGGCACAGTGGGGCCAGGATGAGTGAGAGTGACAGGTAGGAGCTGCAGACAGCATTGGATGTTTTCCGATGGTCTTAGGTGACCCTGCTAGCAGTTCTCAACCTGTGGGTCGCGACCCACAGCCTAAGAATCGCAGCTGTAGAGCCTAAGACCATTGGAAAACACAGATATTTACATTATGATTCATAACAGTAGCAAAATTACAGTTATGAAGTAGCAACGAAAATAATTTTATGGTTGGGGGTCACCACAACATGAGGAACTGTATTAAAGGGTTGCAGCATTAGAAAGGTTGAGAACCACTGACTTAAAGTATTACATATAGTATTACATACATCTCTGTTTTCTCCAATTGACCTCTCCATGCCCACCCCCACCCCCAGCATATGCCCTCACCCCCTAGTGTCTGTGCCCATAGGTTATGGTTATATGCATGCATACAAGTCCTTTGGTTGATCTTCCACCCACCCCTATCCCGTGCCTTCCTTCTGAAGTTTGATGGTTTGTTCAATGCTTCTTGGACTCTGGATCTATTTTTGTTCACCAGTTTATGTTGTTCATTATATTCTACAAATGAATGAGGTCATGTGAAATTTACCTTTCTCTGACTGGCTTATTTCACTTAGCATAATGCTCTCCATGTCCATCCATGCTATTGTGTATCGTAAGAGTTCTTACTTTTTTATAGCAGTATAGTAATTCATTGTGCAGATGTGCCACAGGTTTTTAATCCACTCATCTGATGATGGGCACTCAGGCTGTTTCCAAATCTTAGATATGGTAAATTGTGCTGCTATATACATAGGGGTGCATATGTCCTTTCTGATTGGTATTTCTGATTTCTTGGGATATATTCCTAGAAGTGGGATTACTAGGTTATATGGGAGTTCCACTTTTTAATTTTTTGAGGAAATCCATACTGTTTTTCCACAGTGGCTGCACCAGTCTGCATTTCCACCAGCAGTGCAAGAGGTTTCCTTTTCTCCACATCCTCACCAGCATTGTCGTTTGTTGACTTTTTGATGATAGCCATTCTGACAGGTGTGAGATGGTACGTCATTGTTGTTTTGATTTGCATCTCTACGATGATTAGTGACATTGAACATGTTTATGTTTTCATATGTCTCTTGGCCTTCTATATGTCCTCTTTTGAAAAGTGTCTATTAGGTCCTTCGCCCATTTTTTGATTGGATTGTTTATCTTCCTTTTGTTAAGTTGTATGAGTTCCCTGTAAATGTTGGAGATTAAACCCTTACCTGAGATAGCATTGGTAAATATGTTCTCCCATGCAGTGGGCTTTCTTGTTGTTTTGTTGATGGTTTCTTTTGCTGTGCAGAAGCTTTTAATTTTGATGTCGTACCATTTGTTTATTTTCTCCTTAGTTTCCATTGCCCTAGGAGCTGTATTGGTAAAGATATTGCTACAAATTTGTCTGATATTTTGCTGCCTATGGATTCATCTAAGTTTAAATTCTTACCTTCTTACATTTAAGTCGTTTATTCATTTTGAGTTTATTTTTGTGTATGGTGTAAGTTGGTGGTCTCATTTTGTTTTTTTTTTTGCATGTACCTGCCCAATTTTCCCAACATCGTTTATTGAAGAGACTGTCTCGACTGTATTGTATGTTTTTGCCTCCTTTGTCAAATATCAATTGAGCATACTGGTTTAGGGTGACTGCCTATTTCTCTGTCCTCTTCTATTGGTCCATGTGTCTGTTCCTGTGCCAGTAACCATGCTGTTTTGAGAACAGTGGCTTTGTAGTATAACTGGATGTCTGATATTGTGATCCCTTTTTTCTCAATATTGCTATGGTTTTTTGGGGTCTTTTTTTATGCCATATAAACTTTTGGAGTGTTTATTCTATATTTGTGAAATATGGTATTGGTAGTTTAATGGGGATTGCATTCAATCCATAGATTGTTTTGGGTGGTATGAACATTTTGATGATGCTAATTCTACTAATTCATGAACATAGTATATTCTTCCACTTTTTTATATCTTCTTCTATCTCTTGTTTTAATGTCCTGTAGTTTTCTGAGTACAAGTCTTTTACCTCCTTAGTTAAGTTTATTACTAGATATCTTAACGTTTTTGGTGCAATGGGGAATGGAATTATTTTTTAGTTTCTCTTTCTGTGAGTTTATTTTTGGTGTATGAAAAGGCCATAGATTTCCGGGTGTTAATTTTGTATACTGCTACCTTGCCAAATTCATTTATTAAATCAGTTAGTTTTATGGTGGAGACTTTAGGGTTTTCTATGTAAAATATCATGTCATCTGTGAATTATGAGTTTTACTTCTTTTCCAATTCAGATACCTTTTATTTCTTGTCTGATCTCTATAACTAGCACTTCCAGTGCTGTGTCAAATAGGAGTGGTGCAAGTGGGCATACCTGTCTTATTCCTGTTCTTAGGGGAGATGGTTTTAGTTTTTGCACATTGAGTATGATGTTGGCAGTAGATTTGTCATATAAAGCTTTTATTATGTTGAGGGGTGATCCCTCTATTCCTGCTTTGCTGAGAGTTTTTATCAAGAAAGGGTGTTGGATTTTGTCAAATGTTTTTTTCTGCATCAATTGATATGATTATGTAATTTTTATCTTTCAATTTATTTATGTGATGTAGCACATTTATTGATTTTCACATATTGTACCAGCCTTGCATCCCTGGAATAAATCCCACTTGGTCATGATGTATGATCTTTTTAATGTAATGCTGGATCTGATTTGCTAGAAATTGTTGAGATTTTTAGCATCCATGTTCATCAGGGATATTGGCCTGTAATTCTCTTTCTTTGTAGTGTCTATCTAGTTTTGGGATTAGCGTAATGATGATTTCATAGAAAGAGCTTGGAAGTGTTCCTTCTGATTGAATTTTTTTGAATAGTCTGAGGAAGGTAGGTTTTAGTTCTTCTTTGAATGTTTGGTAAAACTCCCCTATGAAGCCATAGAACCAGACCTTTTGTTTGCTGGAAATTTTTTGATCACTGCTTCAATTTCCTCCATAGTTATTGGCCTATTCAGACTTTGTGTACGTGTGTGTGTGTGTGTGTGTGTGTGTGTGTGTGTGTGTGTGTTTTAATTTTTCCTGATTTAGTTTTGAAAGATTGTACTTTTTGTGTGAATATGTCCATTTTGTCTAGGTTGTCCAGTTTGTTGGAATAGAGTTGTTCATAGTATTTTTTTACAATCCATTGTGTTTCTGTGTGGTAAGTTTTTATTTCAGCTCTTTCATTTCTGATTTTGTTTATTTGGTCCTCTCTCTTTATTTCTTGGTAATCCTGTCTAGAGGTTCATCAATCTTGCTTATCCTTTCAAAGAACCAGCTCTTGGTTTTATTGATCTTTTGTACTGATTTTTTTTGTTTGTTTCTTTGTTTATTTGTTTTTTGTTTTTGTTGTTTTAGGTCTCATTGTCATCTATTTCCACTCTGTTGTTTATTACTTCCTTCCTTCTGCTTATTCTGGACTTTTCTTGTTGTTCTCTTTCTAATTCTTTAAATTATAGGGTTACATAATTTATTACCAGTTTTTCTTATTGGTTTTGTTGTTGTTGTTGATTTTAGGTAGGCCTGTAGAGCTATGAACTTCTCTCTCATGACTGCTTTCACTGTGTCCCGCAGATATTGCATTGTTCTGTTTTCATTGTCATTGTTTTCAGGCTGTTTTCTATTTCTTCTTTTATCTCTTTGGTAGCCCAATAATTGTTTAATAGCATGCTATTTAGCCTCCAAGTATTTGATTTTTAAAATTGTTTTTATTGTAGTTGTTTTCTAATTTTATACCATTTCAGTCTTCGTGAATTTGAAGAGACTTTGCCAATGTCCCAATATGTGGTCTATCTTTGAAAATGTCTCACTCATGTGCAATTGAGAAGAATGTATATTCTGTAGCTTTTGGGTGAAATGTCCTGAAGATGTCAATTACTTCCATCTTCTGGCACCCCAAAAATTCGGATGTTGGTTCGCTTGAAGTTGTCCCAGAGGCTCCTTACACTATCTTCATATTTTTGGATTCTTTTTTCCTTTTGTTTTTCTGGTTGGATGTTTTTTGTTTCCACATATTTCAGATCTTTGGTTTGATTCTTGGGGTACGTTGATCTACAGTTGAGTTTCTGTATATTTTTTATTTCAGACAGTGTATGCTTCATTTCTGACTGATCCTTTTCCATTTTTTTGGCATTCTCATTAAGTTCCTTGAAGGTCTTACTAAGCTCCTCAGAAGTGTCATCAAGTTTCTCAGCGGTTTTTAGAAGATTCTTGAGTAACCTTATACATGTGGTTCTGAACTCTATGTCATCCAGTAGTTTGCTTTCCTCCATTTCTTTCATTCGTGACATGTTTCTTTGTTTCTGCATTTTGGCTGCTTCCCTGTGTTGATGGAGTGGCTTTGTGTGGTAGGTGACCTATAGGGGGCAGTAGCTCAGCCTCCCCAATCACCTGATGTGGATGCTCTTGGTACACCCCTTTGTGGGATGAGTGCAAAGTCTTGGTGTAGTTAAGCCTGAATTGCTGTTGGTACGCTGGGAGGAATTGACCTCCAGGCCAATTAGCTGTGAGCACTCCCTGTGTCTATAATGGAAGAACTGCTGTGCTGAAGACACGCAGGACTTGTTTCAGTGGGGCTTCGGTGCTCACTGAGTTTGCCTCTTGAATGTGTCACTTATGGATGTGAGGAGTTGAAATCTGGTGTCTCACACTGACCATTAGGTACACTGGCTTCTGGATCTCCAATGGGGTGCAGGTCAGCTACTGTCTGAGGCCACTCAGCAGGAGCTACAGTGAGAGCTGCAGTTTTTTCCTCTTTGCTTGGGGTTTGGAGGTTTTGGAACTGTCTGACCCAGGCTGCAAGTTTGCTAGGTTAAGCTGCGATAGGACAGGCTTTTCTTATGCTAACTCAGTTGCTTGGAGCTTGGGTGGGTTTGTAGGTTGTGCAGGGCAGGGCCTCAGGGTGTCACTAGGTTAGGGCGTGGCAAACAGCAGTGGCTGCTAGTTAGCCGGCTCTGTGTCCCCAAAGGCATCCGCGAGTCCCGTGCCCCAGTTCAGTAAGCAATTATTCCTGCGCGCAGCTCTGCAAGCAAGCCACCCTCGCTGGCTGACAGTCCAGCTTCTCCCCATAGGAGTTTGGGTCCCCCGCGTCTCCCCAGAGACTGGATTTCAGAGTAATCGGGGGCTTGTCTCCGTTCGGGTTGAAAAAACAACGCACCCAGTCGCCCACACCCAGCCTTGATCACGCGCCTCCGTACCTCAGCTTTTCAGCGCTCATGCATGTCTCAAAGCTCTTTTCTCTTTCCTTCTAGTTGTAGAACTTCCACTCAGCCAGCTTTCCCGTGGTTCTGGGTGATAGACGTTTTGTCTTTTAGTTGCAGTTTAAACTGTTGTGGGAGGCAGCAGTTTAGGTGTTTACCTACGCCGCCATCTTGGATTCTCCTTCTTCTTCCTCTTCTTAAAGAATACCCTTCAGCATTTCATGTAATCCTAGTTTGGTCGTGATGAACTCCTTTAGCTTTTTCTTGTCTGTGAAGCTGTTTATCTGACTTTCATCTCTGAATGATAGCTTTGCTGGGTAGGATAATCTTGGTTGTAGGTTCTTGCTGTTCATCACTTTGAATATTTCTTGCCACTCCCTTCTGGCCTGCATAGTATCTGCCGAGAAATCAGCTGACAGTTGTATGGGTACTCCTTTGTAGGTAACTGTTTTTCTCTTGCTGCTTTAAAGATTCTCTCTTTGTCTTTTGCCCTTGGCATTTTAATTATTATGTGTCCTGGTGTGCTCCTCTTTGGATTCCTCTTGTTTGGGGTTCTTTGAGCTTCCAGGACTTGTAAGTCTATTTCTTTCACCAAATAGGGGAAGTTTTCTGTCATTATTTCTTCTAATAGGTTTTCAATATTTTGCTCTCTCTCTTCTTCTGGCACCCCCAAAATTTGGATGTTGGTATGCTTGAAGTTGTCCCAGAGGCTCCTTATACTGTCTTCATATTTTTGGATTCTTTTTTCTTTTTGTTTTTCTGGTTGGGTGTTTTTTGTTTCCTCATATTTCAGATCTTTGGTTTGATTCTTGGGGTACATTGATCTACAGTTGAGTTTCTGTATATTCTTTATTTTAGACAGTGTATGCTTAATCTCTGACTGATCCTTTTCCTTTTTTTGGCATTCTGATTAAGATCCTTAAAGGTCTTATTAAGTTCCTCAGAGGTTTTTAGAAGATTATTGAGTAACCTTATAAATGTGGTTCTGAACTCTATGTCATCCAATAGTTTGCTTTTCATTTCTTTCATTTATGACATGTTTCTTTGTCTCCGCATTTTGGCTACTTCCCTGTGTTGATGGAGTGGCTTTGTGTGGTAGGTGGCCTATAGGGGCCAGTAGCTCAGCCTCCCCAATCACCTGAGGTGGACGCTCTTGGTACACCCCTTTGTGGACTGAGTGCAAAGTCTTGGTGTAGTTAAGCCTTGATTGCTGTTGGTATACTGGGAGGAATTGACCTCCAGGCCAATTGGCTGTGAGTGCCTACTGTGTCTATAATGGAAGAACTGCTGCACTGGAGACATGATTATGGTGCAGGACTTGTTTTAGTGGGGCTTTGGTGCTCACTGAGTCTGCCTCTTGAATGTGTCACTTATGGATGTGAGGAGTTGAAATCTGGTTTTTCACACTGTCCACTAGGTACACTGGCTTCTGGATCTCCAATGGGGTGCAGGTCAGCTACTATCTGAGGCTACCCAGCAGGAGCTACAGTAAGAACTACAGTTTTCTGCTCTTTGCTTGGGGTTTGGAGGTTTTGGAGCTGTCTGACCGAGGCTGCAAGTTTGCTGGGTTAAGCTGCAATAGGGCAAGCCATTCATATGCTAAAGCCGCTCTTGGGGCTTGGAATGGGTTTGTAGGTTGTGCGGGGTGGAGTTTCAGGGCATCACTAGGCTAGGGTGTGGCAAACAGCAATGGCTGTCAGTTAGCTGGCTCTGTGTCTCTGACCACATCCCTGTGTCCCGCACCCCAGTGCAGTAAACAATTATTCCTGCATGCAGCTCTGCAAGCAAGCCACCCTCACTTTCCGACCTGATGGCAGACAGTCCAGCTTCTCCCCGTAGGAGTTTGGATCCCCCGCATCTCCCCCGAAACTGGATTTCAGAGTAATCGGGGGCTTGTCTCCACAGGTTGAATAAAGCAGCGCCTGCCACCAGCCCAGATTGTGCGCCTCTGTACCTCAGCTTTTCAGTGCTTGTGCACGTCTCAATGCTCTTTTCTCTTTCCTTCTAGTTGTAGAACTTCCACTCAGCCAGCTTTCCTGTGGTTCTGGGTGATAGACGCTTTGTCTTTTATTTGTAGTTTTGAAATTGTTGTGTGAGGCAGCAGTTTAGGTGTTTACCTACGCTGCCATCTTGGATCCCTTCTCTATTCTTGTTTCTGTTAAGAAGCAACTAAAACAATTTTCCCCTTTCTTAGTGATACTACATTCAATGTCTGGGGGCTCATTATTCTTCTCGTGTGTTATTAAGGCATCTGGGTTTTCTTTCTTTCTTTTTTTTTTTTTTCTTGTGCTAATTGCCTACTTTACACTCTCTCTGCTATGGAGACTCTAATAATTCAACAGGCATGTGAATTATGTAATCTATCAATTATTAGGGGTTTGACTTGTATGTTTCTTGACAGTAGAGGCTGTACCTTTCATCTTTGCATTGTTAGCACCTAACACTGGCAAACCTGTGCTTGATATTCCTGAATGCAGAAATGAACTCCTTACATTAATAAATCACCTATATCCCTAGCTGGTGTGGCTCATTTTTCTGGGCATCATACTGGACATTAAAGTTGCTGGATGGATTTCTGGTCAGGGCACATGCCAGGTTTTTGGGCTTGATCCTCAGTAGGGGGTGTGAGGGAGGCAGCAGATCAATGTAATGCTCTCACATTGGTGTTTCTCGCTCTCTCCCTTCATCTCTCTCTAAAAAATCTATCAAAATAATAATCCTATCTAATAAAGAAGTAATATGCAGATTGACTATCACGCCAAGACACAAGATGGCAGCCCCCAAGTGGTCAAAGATGGCTGCCTCCATGTGGACACAAGATGGCCACCACAAGATGGCCAGCAGGGAAGGGAAATTGTGGGCGATTAGGCCAGCAGGGGAGGGTAGTTGGGAGGGACCAGGCCTGCAGGGGAGGGCAGTTGCGGGGCGGGGGGGGGGGGGGACCAGGTCTGCAGTGGAGGACAATTGGGGGCACTCAGGCCTTCAGGGGAGAGCAGTTGGGGGGGACCAGGCCTGCAGGGGAGGACAGTTGTGGACAATCAGGCCATCAGGGAGGTCAGTTGGTGACCTGGGCCAGCAGAGAAGGGTAGTTGGGTTCCAATTCTGCAGGGGAGGGCAGTTAGGGATGACCAGGCTGGCAGGGGAGGGTATTTAGGGGCAATCAGGCTGGCTGGGGAGCAGTTAGGCATCATTCAGGCTGGCAGTGGAGTGGTTAGGGTATGATCAGGCTGGCAGCAGAAGCGGTTAGGCACAATCAGGCAGAGGCAGGTGAGTGGTTGGGATCCAGCAGTCCTGGCTTGTGAGCGGGATGTCCAACTGGGATCGGGCCTAAATGGGGACTCGGATATCCCTCAAGGGGTTCCAGATTGGAGAGGGTGCAGGCTGGGGCTGAAGGACACTGCCCACTTCGCCCCCCCCCCCCCGTCGTGCACGAATTTCGTGCGCCGGGCCTCTAGTAATAAAATAAAAAAAGCGCAAACTTTAAAAATATCCTTAAACAAAACAATAAAATAAAATAAATCACCTCTAACTGCTTTCAGTCCCAAGAAGAGCAATAGATATTGGACAAAGATAAAATTTATAGAAGATTCTCATTCTTATTCTAATACTGACTTACAAAGGTAACTTTCTGTCTACCACTGACATAAATCATGAAGTTGGGGTGAATCATTTCACCTCCTGAAATGTTGATGTACAGGACTAATACTTAGGCTTCCATTGCAAAGTGTTATGATGCTATGAATTGCAATCTTAAACCAGGTACTGTATTACTTATTTCCTGGGGATCAAAGCTTTAATAAGCAGGGGTGAAGAAAAAGCTATTAAGCATCGTCAGCCTGCTGTGTCTGGAACACTGGAAGCCCCAGGTCCCAGCCCTGAGCTGCCACTATTAACACTGTAACTCTGGACCAACCAGTTCTCCCAGACCTGCCTCTGTCTCCTCCTTATTATATAATAAATAATAGTGTCATGTTGTTTGTTGTTGGGAGATCATTGGGAGAATCAATAAAGATCAAAGATAACAATGCATACAAACTATGATGTTTCATTGGTAACAATATTATCAAGAACAGTAGAATGGCATGAAAACTGAAGCAAATTTTAACTTTATACTATACTTTAATCTTAGTGTAATGTAGGAAGATGATACTGGAAATAGAAATTGAAAAACTGAAGTAGAAATTATTTCAAACTTTAAGTTAATAGATTAGGAGGAAAACCAAAGATTCATTGTTGTTAAAAAGTCAGGTTCCATAGCGGTGAGTAGGGATTGGGCAACATCAATGATTAAAATGTAACTGGTATAAAAGTAAAATTATTCACATTCCAGTGTTTATGACTTATGAAAAACACTGAACAGGGACAGGCAAGATGGCGACCGGCGAGAAGGTAGGGAGGGAGAGTGTGTGAGAGAGTGAGGGAGCGATAGAGGTGTGTGTGGATCTGTGTGGGTGTATGTGTGAGTGAAATAGGGACAGTTAGACCCTGCTGTTCTTCCAAGGGGCTCCCAATCTGGGCAGTCTTAGACAGCAAAACCCCGCTGCTGCTGCAAACACTCCGGGGAGGACATCGGTGTCACAGAGATCACACCATCTTGAAGAACAGAACTGCTTGAGACTAGAATCCTAGCCTCAACAACACCCAGTCTGGTCGCAGTAGCAAACCTGGACCCTACAGCCACTCTGGTAAAAGACCTGCGATCACAGCTGCAGACCCAGGGACACCAAGACTCCAGGCACCCCGGCTGCAGATTTCTGTGAGTCACAAAGCCAATCCCCTTCCCCCGCCACCCTACAGCAGCGACATAGAAACTACCAGATCCCAGCTGCACAATAAGGCTTTCTGCACACACAAAGCAGTAGCAGCTCTACTTGACTTTGAGCCTTGGTGTCGGACTCGGGAAGTTTGTTTCCTGTGACTAGTCTCTGTGCCCAGGCAGGGAGGCAGCGCTGAATTTGAGCCTAGGGGTGCAAATCTGGAGAGTTTGTTTCCCATGACCAGACCCTTCACCTTAGCAGAGAGGCTGTGCTGAATTTGAATCTGGACGTGCGGACTCGGGGAATTTGTTTCCCTCGCCCAGGCTCTGCGCCCAGGCCAGGAGGCTGTGCTGAATTTGAGGCTAGGTACACAACCTCGAGGAGGTTGTTTTCCATGACCAAATCCCAGGCCCACACAGGGACACAGTGCTGATTTTGAGACTGGGGGCACGAACTCAGGGAGTTTGTTTCCCATGACCAGACCCTGCACCCAAGCAAGGAGAATGCGCTGAATTTGAACCTGAACATGTGAACCCAGGGAGTTTGTTCCCCATGACCAGACCCTGTGCTCACACAGGGAAGCAATGCTGAATTTGAGCCTGGGTGCATGGACACGGGGAGTTTGTTTTCCATAATGCACACCCGTGTGACCAGACCGTACACCCACATTAAGTGGCAGTGCCACCTGACTTTGATTCAGGGAAAGCAAACAAAGAAGGCTGTTTACCACAGGGCAGAACTGGACCTCCTGCCAAAACAGTACAATTGAGCAACCCGGTCTCCCAAGCGGATCAGGGACCCTGAATCTCCACGCAAGAGGCAGCAATGAGCACCAGTGACTAGACTCTGTTCCTCATTGCATGTGCCTAGGATCTCTGATTCCCAGTACATTCACACTAAGAGCCAGCAGCTCCAATTCTTGGCACATGAGCACACAGGGACCCTGATTCTCAGTGTGAGATAGCACCAAGCAACAGAGACTCTGATACTCGATTCTCGGAATGGACACAGGGAGCCTCTGACTCCTGACACGCAATAGGGAACATTGATTTCTGGCACAAGCCAATGGGTTCTCTGTTTCAATGTGGCACAGGCAGGGGCCCTAATTCTAGGTGTGCACACAAAGCCACACTAAGTGCCTGTGACTCTGACCCAGGGTGAGCATGGTACCCACCAACCCACAACAACTGCATGTCTTGGTGAAGAGCTCTTCAGTGACACTTGAGGGGGGTGCAAAACCCCCACTTCACACAGCCCAGGCCCCTGCAACTCAACATTTGAACCTTCTGGTGATAGTCAGAATGGGGAGACAACGAAGCAATCCCCAGAGGAACAAAAAGTAGGAATCGCCAAGAAAGGAAATAAGTGAAACGAAAGTATGCAACACGACAAAAAAATAATTCAGAGTAATGGTCATACAGTTCATACACTGGATGGACAAGAAAATCAACAACCTATGCAAAAATCAGGAAAAAATGAAAAATGATATAGCTACAATCAAAAACACCATGGAAGGCTTCAACAATAGACTAGAAGAAGCAGAGGACCGAATTAGTGAGTTAGAAGATCAGGTACAGAAGCAAGCCCAATCTGAACAGCAACTAGGGAAAAAAGTTAAAAAGCAGGAGGAGAGCCTAAGGGACCTTTGGGACAATGCAAAATGAAATAACATACGTATAATAGGGCTCCCAGAAGGACAAGAAGAGCAGCAAGGATTAGAAAACTTATTTGAAGAAATAATGATCTGGGGAAGAAAAAAGTTACACAAGTACAGAGAGTCCCAAGCAAGATGAATCCCAAAAGACCCACACCAAGACACTGTAATTATAATGGCAAATGTTATGGAAAAAGAGAGAATCTTAAAGGCTGCAAGAGAGAGACAGAGAGTTACCTACAAAGAATCCCCCATAAGATTATCAAATGATTTCTCAACAGAAACACATCAAGCTAAAAGGGAATGGAAGGAGATATACAAAGTGATGCAAAGCAAGGGACTGAATCCAAGATACTCTATCCAGCAAGACTATCAATCAAAATTGAAGGGTAAATCAGGAGCATGGCAGAAGAAAAAAGGCTAAGGGAGTTTATCACTACCATGTGAGCAATGCAAGAAATGCCAAAGGTAATGCTGTAAAAAGAAAAAAACAAAAAGGTAAGAAGGAATACAGCCTCAAAAAATAAAAATGACTATAAACAAGTACCTTTCAATAATAACTTTAAAAGTAAACAGAGTAAATGCTCCAGTCAAAAGACATCGAGTGACTGAATGGATAAAAAAACATGACCTATATATATGCTGTCTACAAGAGACCCACCTCAAAACAAGGGACTCACACAGACTGAAAGTAAAGGGATGGAAAAACATCTTTCAGGCAAATGGAAATGAAAAAAAAAAAAAGTTGGGGTAGCAATACTTATATCTGACAAAATAGACCTCAAAGTGAAGGCCATAACAAGAGATAAGGAAGGCCACTTTATAATACTAAAGGGATCAATACAAGAAGAGGAGATAACCCTGATAAACATATATGCACCCAATGCAGGAGCACCCAAATACATAAAATATCCTGGAAGATATCAAGAGAGAGACTGACAACAATACAATCATAGTAGGGGACTTTAATACATCATTGACATCACTGGATAAATCCTCTAGACAAAAAATCAGCAAAGAAACAACAATCCTAAATGACTCACTAGATCTGATGGACTTAATTGACATCTTCAGAACATTTCACCCCAAAGCTGAGGAATAGACATTCTTCTCAAGTGCACATGGGACATTTTCAAAAATAGACCACATATTGGGTCACAAGAAAAGTCTCCCCAAATTCAAGTAGACTGAAATCATACCAAGCATCTTTTCACACCACAATGGCGTAATATTAGAAATAAACTACAATAAAAACAATCTAAAACACTCAAACACTTGGAAGCTGAACGGCATGTTATTAAATATTGATTGGGTTATCAATGGGATCCAAGAAGAAATTAAAAACATCCTGGAAACTAATGACAATAAAAACACAACAATCCAAAATCTATGGGACACAATGAAAGCAGTCCTGAGGGGGAAGTTTATGGCTCTACAGACCTACCTCAAAAAAACAAGAAAAAATGATAGTAAATCATCTAATGTTACAACTCAAAGAATTAGAAAGAGAGCAACAAGAAAAGCCCAGAGTGAGCAGAAGAAAGGAGATAATAAAGATTAGAGCAGAAATAAATGACATAGAGACCAAAAAAAAACAAACAAACAAAAGATCAATAAAACCAAGAGTTGGTTCTTTGAAAGGATAAACAAGATTGATGAACCTCTAGTCAGGCTCACCAAGAAGCAAAGAGGGAGGACTCAAATAAACAAAATCAGAAATGAGAGAGGCAAAATAACAACAGACCCCACAGAAATACAAAGGATTGTTAAAAAATATTATGAATAATGCTATTCCAACAAACTAGACAACCTGGAAGAAATGGACATATTCCTAGAAAAATACAACCTTCCAAAACTCAATCAGGAAGATTCTAAAAATCTCAATAGGCTGATAACTATGGAAGAAATTGAAGCAGTCATCAAAAAGCTTCCAGCAAACAAAAGCCTGGGGCCAGATGGCTTCACAGGAGAGTTTTACCAAACATTCAAGGAAGAACTAAAACCTTTCCTCCTCAGACTATTCCAAAAAATTCAAAGGAAGGAACACTTCCAAGCTCATTCTGTGAAGCCAGCATCACCCTAATACCAAAATCAGATAAAGACAAGACAATGAAAGAGAATTACAGGCCAATATCTCTCATGAACGTAGATGCCAAAATCCTCAACAAAATTCTAGCAAATCTGATCCAACAGTACATCAGAAAGATCATACACCATGACCAAGTAGGATTTATCCCAGGGATGCAAGGATGGTACAATATCTGCAAATCAATAAACGTGACACATCACATAAACAAATTGAGAGAGAAAAATCACATAGTCATATAAATTGATGCAGAAAAAGCATTTGATAAAATCCAACACCCTTTCTTGATAAAAACTCTCAGCAAGGTGGGAATAGACGGGTCATACCTCAACATCATAAAAGCCATATATGACAAATCCACAGCCAGGATCACACTCAATGGACAAAAACTAAAACCATTTCCCCTAAGGTCAGGAACAAGACAGGGATGCCGTCTCTCACCACTCCTGTTCGACATAGTACTGGAAGTACTAGCCATTGCTATCAGACAAGAAGAAGAAATAAAAGGCATCCAAATTGGAAAAGAAGAAGTAAAACTGTCCTTATTCGCAGACAACATGATACTGTACATAGAAAATCCTAAAGACTCCATCAAAAAATTATTAGACTTAATAAATGAATTCAGCAAGGTAGCAGGATACAAAATTAATGACAAGAAATCTATGGCATTTCTATACACCAATACTGAACTTACAGAAAGACACTGGAAAAGCAATCCCATTTACCATCGTACCAAAAAAAAATTAAGATATCTAGTAATAAACTTAACTAAAGAGGTAAAAGACCTCTATGCAAAAAACTACAGGACACTGGAAAAAGAGATAGAGGAAGATATAAACAGATGGAATAACATACCATGTTCATGGATTGGTAGAATCAACAACATCAAAATGTCCATACTATCCAAAGCAATCTATAGATTCAATGCAATCCCCATTAAAATACCAACAACATATTTTACAGACCTAGAAAGAACTCTCCAAAAATTCATCTGGAACAAAAAAAAAAAACACCGAATAGCTGCAGCAATCCTGAGAAAGAAGAACTAAGTAGGTGAGATCTCAATACCACATTTCAAGCTGTATTACAAAGCCACTGTTCTCAAAACAGCCTGGTACTGGCACAAGAACAGACATACAAATCAATGGAATAGAATAGAGAACTCAGAAATCGACCCAAACCACTATGCCCAATTAATATTCAACAAAGGAAGCATGAACATACAATGGAATCAAGACAGTCTCTTCAATTAATGGTGTTGGGGAAATTGGACAAATACATGCAAAAAAATAAAACTAGACCACCAACTTATACCATACACAAAAATAAACTCAACATGGATAAAAAGACTTAAACATAAGATGGGAAACCATAAAAACTAGAGGAATCCACTGGCAGCAAAATCTCAGACATATGCCGAAGGAACTTCTTCACTGATACTGCTCTTAGGGCAATGGAAAATATAGAGAAAATATACAAATGGGACTACATCAAAATAAAAAGCTTTTGCACAGCAAAAGAAACCATCAACAGAACAACAAGAAAGACCACTACAAGGGAGAACATATCTGCCAATGTTATCACTGATAAGGGTTTAATCTCCAACATTTATAAGGAATTCATGTAACTCAACAAAAGGACGATAAACAATCCAATCAAGAAATGGGCAAGGGACCTAAATAGAAACTTTTCAAAAGAAGACAGAAGGAAGGCCAAGAGACATATGAAAACATGCTCAAAGTCACTAATTATCTGAGAGAATGCAAATCAAAATGACAATGCAGTACCATCTCACACCTGTCAGAATGACTATCATCTACAAATCAATAAACAACAAATGTTGGCGAGGATTTGGAAAGAAAGGAACCCTCCTGCACCGCTGGTGGGAATGCAGATTGGTGCAGCCACTGTGGAGAACAGTATGGAGTTTCTTCAAAAAACTATAAATGGAACACCCATTTGACCCAGTAATACCACTTCTAGGAATATATCCCAAGAAGCTAGAAACACCAATCAGAAAGGATATATGCACTCCTACGTTCATAGCAGCACAATTTACCGTAGCTAAGATTTGGAAACAGCCTAAGTGCCCATCAACAGATAAGTGGATTAAAAAACTGTGGTACATCTACACAATGGAATACCATGCTGCACTAAAAAAGAAGGAATTCCTGCCATTTGCAACAACATGGATGGAACTGGACAGCATTATGCTAAGTGAAATAAGCCAGTCAGAAAAAGATAAATATGACATGATCTTACTCATCTATGGGAAATAATGAACATAAACTAATGAACAAAAACAGATCCTGAGAAAGGGAAGCATCGATCAGACTGTCAAACCTCAGAGGGAAAGTAGGGGAGGGTGAAGGTAAGGGGGAGAGATCAACCAAAGGACTTGCATGCATGCATATAAGCCTAGTCAGTGGACACAGACAACAGGGGGTGAGGGCATGAGAGGGGGGGTAGGAAGGTAATGGGGGGATGAGGACAAATATGTAATATCTTAACCAATAAAGAAATTAAAATGGAAAAAACCCCCACTGAACAGGCTATTTTTGAAAATGTTGATGCAATCAAAATGGAGATAAATCACTGCTCCTTTCCACTAGTTATGAGAGCAATACCTGAGTGCAGACAGGAGTCATAGAGTAGCTCAGTGGAGGGGCCAAGGCAGGGGCTCCCCCTGACATCCACACTGGCCCAGAAAAGAATGTAAATAACACTGGATTCCTAAAACCTGGGCTTAAGTCCCAAGGAAAGAAAGTGGTCTTGAGGTCACTGGCATAATCCATGTATTTGTGACTGGATACTGCTGTTCTGTAAATCCTTTCTAAATTAGAGCAAGGTAGTAAGATTTGATAGCAAGTCAGAATTAAGAGGCAGTCAATGCATATTATAAGCAGTTATATAACCAGGAAATGATTGTATGGCATATCTTCTGGGGCAAAATGAAATGTAAAATTTTATATTCATAAAAAGACTCACGTTAAACAAAACATGAACAGTGCCGTTGGATTAATTTTGATCTAGCAGTTAAAGAAACCTCGAATGAAGTGTTAATTTTTCAAGAACACATTGATTTTAGAATGAATTTGTGTTCCATTTCTTTATGGAGATGATTACCTGGCATGGCATCCCTATCACAAGTTTCAAGTTTGTGCTGATCAAATCAACTAGGTTAGTTACGTTCAACTCTAGTTGAAAAGATTGCTTTGAGAAAACCATAGAAAACATAAACGTTTGTTTGAAGCAATCTAAGGTAATGTAACCTATCCATTTTAAAATTATAAAAGCAATAATAGTTCCAAATGTCTGCAGTAACAAACACAAATACATTTAATGCATTTGCTTATCTGCTTTTTTGAGTTTCTGAAATTACTTTGGTAAATGATACATTCATCTATATTTATAAGATTATAATTAAATGAATCATATTTATGAGACTTATATAATCTTAGAGATGCTGAACAGTGACCAGTTAATTTTAAAGTGAGATAATTTTCTGTATTCATTTTTAATGAATTCATTTTTAATCTTTTTAAGATTAGATTCATGATTCTTTTTATTTTAACTCAAATTTTAGATTTTTTAAAAAGTAAAACAGGCTCTTTACTATTTATACTCAAGTAAAACTTGAGTTGCAAAAATTCTCTCCAAGTTTTCCTCTTGTGTTCCCCTATCCAATATTGGCAGCCACAGACAGACTGAAAGTACAGGGTCACTTTTCTTGCATCTGTGGTGGAAACCTTAGCAACAGACAGTAAGTGCTCCAGGTCTCAGGATTCCATTCTCTGACATGTGCACAGTAATCTGATCATCCTCCTCCCTTCCTTGACTTATGGGGTCAAAATGAAAAAGAGAAAAGAGGTTTTCACCCAAACCTGGAAACTGCCTATAGCTCTTAAAAACAAAACCTGTTCAAAACAATGATAAAAAATTGATAGCTATACTGAGTTTCTTGAAATATATATATTGTAAAAGCAGTAAGAATTTGGCTTAAACACTTAATAGTAGATGTTTCACCCCAACTATATCTGATATTTTAAAATTCATGGTATATCTAAGACAAAAAAAGAAAATAAAGGTTCAGTAAAATTTGCCAATGTCAGAGTTAGTTTAGATTAGGAACTAATTCTGCTTTTTACTATTTTTTTTTTTTTTAGTATTATTGATAATGTTTCAATTATTGTGGAGCTTCTTGCTCCTTCACATCCTTCTGTGAGTGTACTAAATAGCCAAGATGTTAGGGGCAACAGGCTGGCTGGACCCATGATCATTTTCTCTCATACTGCTCCATGGGAATTCATCCTACAGTTTGGGTTTGTTCAGAGAAAATGAAGAATATTCTTTGATCAAGGCTAAATATCCTCCAAAAAGCACAGTTGTAACCTGTCAGTTGGTTAATGAACAAGCTGAGGTCTCCTAGGGGAGTTTTACATGTAGCAATTCCAGCATCACTGTCATTTTGTGGCAGTCCACATTTCTGTGTGAAGATGGTGTCTATCTTGAAGGGAGAGACTTTCCCCAATATCAGTTTCTAAGGGAGGGATAATCTTCAGACAAAAATTGTCCCTGCTCTGACGGTTGGCCGTGGTAAGGAGGTAGAAAAGATAGTTGGCTTCTCCTTTGCTCATTGTTATCTTGACCAACACTTCAGATTTATCCTTCAAGGTATCTACAGGTCTGCAACCCTTTGGTTGCAAGGGTTACAGATGAGCATTGCCACTCATTAGCAAACAGAGAGGTAGAAAAGAAGTCATGTCTGTCACGCCAATAAATGAAGATAAGCAAGCTCTATTTTTCACCCCAGATTACTCAGAGTCAAATGACTTCCTCTACTTCCCTTTTGTATCTATAAACATAGTAAGCATTAGCATCACCTGGAGGACTTGGAAAACCCAGGATACTGGGCTCCAACTCCAGAGTTTTTGATTCAGTGGGTCTGGGAAGGGGCTCAAGACTTGGTTTTCCAACAAGTCAGGTGATTGTGATACTACTGGTCCAGGAAACTACACTTTGGGAACCACTTCCTTAACAACTGTTTCTCTAACTAAAGGCTTATAGTTTTGAATAATCTGGAATACTTACTAAAAGGGCTCCAGGATCAGGATGATAAATTTTACCAAGTTACCAAGTGACATTCATGCTCTAAACATTGAGTCTCATTATCTTAACCTTTAGTAAAGTCTCATTTCAGCGTTCATCCAATCTTGGTGAGCTCTGTCATACCAAGGGAGGAATTCTCAGCCCACCCTTAAACTAGGAAGGGTAAACAAGCTGTATCTCAAGTGCCAGCCATGTTCTGAGACTTATTCCCTGGCTGATTACAATGTAGATCATGCTATGAGAAGGGAACAGTGGTAGAACATTGTTGCTACTCTTCAAGCGAGCGTCAAAGAACAACAAGGTCTTTGGAGAATGTCTAGTGAATCAGTAAAGACATAAGAAGAAGGTGACTCTTAGAGAACCAAGTTGGGCTCAGTGCTCTAATTATCCAGCTTAAGGAGAGTTCCTGCTTCTAAGACTCACTTTGGAGATTTCAGTTTTATTATTTTTAGGAAAAAACAGATTACAGCACCTCCATTTTTAAATATGGAGGTTATAACTTACATAGTACAACAGCTGGTGAGTGGTACCAGAGGCAGGCCTTGTAGTCCCAGCCTAGAGAACTTTTCACAACCCTCTGGGCACATGCTATTGAGTATAAAAAGGCCTCTGAATAGGCCCTAAAGGCCTTTGTTCCTAAGAACTTCACCATCTTTGTGAAATCAGGTGACAATCACTTTTTATATGTATCCTTTATAATAAAGAGGTAATATGCAAATTGACCATCACTCCAACACACAAGATGGCCACCCCCATGTGGTCACAAGATGTCCACCACAAGATGGCCAGCAGGGGAGGGCAGTTGTGGGCGATCAGGCATGCAAGGGAGGGTAGTTGGGGGCGATCAGGCCTGCAGGGGAGGGCAGTTGGGGGGAACTAGACCTGTAGGGGAGGGCAGTTAGGGGTGACCAGGCTATCAGGGGAGGGCAGTTAGGAGCAACCAGGACTACAGGGGAGGGCAGTTAGGGGCAATCAGGCTGGCAGGGGAGGGCAGTTAGGGGTGGCCAGGCTGGCAAGGGAGGGAAGTTAGGGGTAACTGGGTCAGCAGGGGAGTGCAGTTGAGGGCAACCAGGCCTGCAGGGGAAGGCAGTTGGGGGTGACCAGGATGGCAAGGGAGGGCAGCAGGGAAGCAGTTAGGTGTCGATCAGGCTGGCAGGGAAGTGGTTATGGGGTGATCAGGCTGGCAGGCAGAAACAGTTAGGGTCAATCAGGCAGGCAGGCAGGTGAACAGTTGGAAGCCAGCAGTCCTGGATTGTGAGAGGGATATCCGACTGCCCGTTTAGGTCTGATCAGGCCTAAACAGGCAGTCGGACATCCCTCAAGGGGTCCCAGATTGGAGAGGGTGCAGGCTGGGCTGAGGGAAACACCCTTCCCCCCATTTCGTGCACCAGGCCTCTAGTCATTTAATAATTCCCATTCCACAGCTTATATCTTTAATAAATAATTAATAATGAAATATATCTTACAACTGAGTTTTAAAAAAAAGGCCACAAAGACAGAAACAAAAATAACCTTACTCATATCAGTTTTAAGACCAAGGAAAGGAAAGGCAGCACTGACATAGTCATCTTATGAGTACAGGTCCTGCTCCAATACCAGCACTAGAACCCTGGAGACAGGACACAGGCCAAGTCACTGCAGCTATCCCTGCACCAGGCTCTCATTCTCACTGCTGTTAGCTCCACAGCCTTGCCAATTGTAAACTAAAATTTAGCAAATACAAATTGGAAACTCTTCATAAGCCAGTCCCAAGTGGAATAAATGCTTTAACGGAGACTTTTAGAGTTAGTGGCCATTAGCCTGAAAAATTAATTTTGGTGGTAGAAATTATGCGAGTCAGTAGTATACTTCTATTTGTGGCCAAATCTGTGTTTTCTGATTTTACCTATGTTAGTTTTCCAAAGCTCAATGTTTTGTCTTACAACAAACATGTTAGACTCAGGAAAATCTGCTCCGCTACTCTGACATATTCTAAAATTATAAACTAAAATTTATACTATCTTAAACCCTCACACTCTGGACTTCACACACCCTCTGCTTGTCATGGTTCATAAACAAGGCACTTTCTTCAAAAGTCTCCTTTGTTGCTTTACCTGAGCTGGTTGATGCTGGCGACTTGCTGCGTCTGGAAGGTCCT
This sequence comes from Corynorhinus townsendii, assembly GCA_026230045.1. Lineage (NCBI taxonomy): Eukaryota > Metazoa > Chordata > Mammalia > Chiroptera > Vespertilionidae > Corynorhinus > Corynorhinus townsendii. The sequence goes on from JAPDVU010000003.1 coordinate 103,833,697, forward strand.
GGGCTCTTGGTGGTGCTCCTGCGGGATGACGAAGCTATTTTGGTGTAAGAAGTGGACTTCACAACTCGACATTCTGGGGAAAGAACAACAACTACACATCATTATAGGATCATTTAAAATGCACAACAAACTGGAAATATAAATATATGACCATCCTCAGTCACACCTATTTCCCGTCAGCCCAATGCTCATCTATAGGAAATAAATCAAGAAAACAAGAAGAAAAGGCACAGTGGGTGTCTTCCAGATAAAAATAAACAATACCCTGGCCAAGCTGAGAAAATCTCAGTTGGTTAGAATCAGGACTGGATCTCCTGTCAGGGCACATACAAGAAGCAACCAAAATGGATAAATAAGTGGAATAACAAATCTCTCTCTCTCTCTCTCTCTCTCTCTCTCTCTCTTTCTCATTCATGCACTGGTGGGGTCCCACAGCCTGGCCTGTGAAGATCGGGCCAAAATTGGCTCTCCGACATCCCGAAGGGTCCCAGATTGCAAGAGGACACAGACCAGGCCAAGGTACCTTGCTGGTGCACGAATCCATGCACCAGGCCTCCAGACCTATCTAATAAAAGAGTAATATGAAAATTAACCATCATTCCATCACAAAGATGGTGCACTCATAGCCACAAGATGGTGGCACCCAGTCCTCTCAGCCCTGCCAGAGTCCTGCAGTCCCGGAGGGGGCAGTCACTGAGAGTGGGCAGCATGAGCAGCCTGGTGGAATGCCTGCTTCATCACCCTGGCAATGAGGCAAGTGTTCCGCGCCCAGATGGGCCTTTGGGCCACAGAGAGCCTCTGGGAAGCAGGCACAGAGTGGCCAGGCCCCGCAGAGAGCTATTGGCACATGATTCATGCACAGGGCTACTTGTATGCATATAAGATCTTTGGTTAATTTCTTCACACCACCCCCCTTCCCTCTGAGATTCATCAGTCTGTTCCATGTTTCCATGCCTGTGGTTTCCCCTCCTGCATTGAGTGTCTGCCTGGTGGTCAGTGCGTGGCTGGTCGGCTGGTTGGCCGGTAGCTTAGGCTTTTATACATAAAGATAATCTCCCTTCCTCTTTTCTCTAAAATCAATAAATAATTTTTTTAAGTAAGTAATACCCCGATTCTTGTAATTTGCTATCTTTGCAATAATATTTTGGATAGATTGAGGGTAATAAGTTGGTAAAGAAGTGATTTTGTTGGGTTTCTCTTCACCCATCTTTGAGTTATTTGTGTATATGTTTCTCTTTTGGGTTAAAGTGATCTTTCTTCAAAGAAAAATGTTAGACAAAGGTCAACCTCTTAAACCTGGATAGGAAGTGATGGATTATTTCTCCCATTATGAAAGATTCCACCTATGCCAAGTTTACTGATCTTGTGAATCCTTGCAGGAAAAGCTGTGGATCTTCACCATGTGTGGGAAATGACAGAATTTTCTTATAAGAAGTAAAATCAGAGAAGAGGTGACTTTACCCTGTTTATAAGAGCACCATATGAGCCTCTGCAACCACAAGATGGTGTCTGCAAAATGACTTTTGGCCTGAGACTGAGAAACAACTTTGGTTTTATTAGATTTAAATCCTTGGTGTTTGTGCTCATTAAGGCCAACACTAAACATTTTAATTAGTAAAGAGCTTTTTATTCCCCTCTTAGTAAGCTGTGTTGACCAATTATGTTGTTCAAATCCACATATCTTATTCTTGAGGAACCATTTTTAATAAATAAAAATATTTGTATGCTTGTAATGATAATCAATGTTCACTGTGGATAGAAAATATAAATAATATTTAAAAATCCACCCATCAAGTGATACTTTTTATTTGGAGGGTGGTATACGAATCTAGCATTTTTTTTCTACTCATTTATATAGTAGGATTAGTCTGTACGTATCCATATGTTACTAGCCCTTTTCACACCACAACATATTGTGAGCATTTTCACTTTTCCTTGTAATGGTTGTAATACATTTCACTGCATGGGTGGACCATAATTTGCTTAGCTAACTTCCTCATGTTGGACATTTAACTCACATTCAATATTTCATTTAACTCACATTCAATATTTCACTATAATTAATAACATCTTTGTAAAATGAATGTGCTATTATCTGATTATTTCCTTAGGATAGATTTAGTCCTTGGTATTTGAAATTTAATCTGTAATAACTAGAAACCATGAGGTGCATCATAGTTGCTCAAAATATTTTCTGAATAAAGTGGGATTGGTAGATCTAAAGACAAGTGCTTTTAAAAACTTTTGACAAATTGCCCTCCAGGTAGGTTGACCCAAACTGTACTTTCATTAAAATGTAAGAGTGGTCATTTGCCTGACCCTTCACTTATATTTTCAAAAACTCTGCTAATTTCAAAATGAATATTGAATTTCATTGCTTTATATATGAATTAGTTTAATTGCCAATAAAGTTGTATATCTACCCCAAATGCTTATCCTTCTTTTGGCCATTTGCAATTGGGATGGTCTTTTTTTTATTGGTTTGTAAGGATGCATTCTATATTAAAGTTTTATACCTTTGTCTATTACTCCATAAATATTTATCTTTACAGGCAGTTGCTGAAATATGATAACCTTTTAAATGTAGTTTTTTTTATGTAGTTTATACATTTCTTTCTTTTCAATTTATCTTTATTGTTGAAAGTATTACAGATGTCCCCTTTTGTTTCCCATTGACTCCCTTCACCTCACCACTTTCCCCATACCCCAGGCCTTCACCACCCTATTGTTTGTGTCCATGGGTTATGCATATCTATATCTATATCTATATCTATATCTATATCTATATTTATATCTATCTATATCTATATATAAGGCTAAGTGACTGTTATATTCAAAACAACTGAATGGATGACTGAACAGGCTGTGTAGGGTGACCAGGCTGGCAGGGGGTTAGTGAGGGGCAACCAAATGACTAAACAGCAGGCTGCGTAGGGTGACCAGGTCAGCAGGGGGGTTAGTGAGGGGTGTCCAAACGACTGAGCAGCAGGCTGCATGGGGCGACCAGGCCAGCAGTGGGGTTAGTGAGGGGCGACCAAACGACTGAACAGCAGGCTGCATGGGGCAACCAGGGGGGTAGTTGGGGGAAACCAGGGCAGTGGAAGGGGGGGGGGCAGTGAGGGGTGACCAGGTCAGCAGACGAGGGCAGTGAGGGGCAACCAGACTGGCAGGAGGGCAGTTGGGGTGACCACGCTGGCAGGCAGGTGAGCAATTAAGAGCCAGTGGTCCCAGATTGTGAGAGGGATGTCTGACTGATGGTTTAGGCCTGATGGGATCGGGCCTAAACTGGCAGTCGGATATCCTCCAAGGGGTCCCGGTTTGGAGAGGGTGCAGGCTGGGCTGAGGGGACCTCCCCATGCACAAATTTCATGCACCGGGCCTCTAATATGCATATAAGCTCTTTGGTTTTCTTTTAAAGTATAGTAGTTTAAAATTATAGTCTAATCTATTACTTTTCCATTATGCATTTTAAGCCTTTTTATATTTTAGTTAACAAAGGATTCCTAATAATTCCAGAACTAATTCTGATGCCTGACTTTAACTGAAAATTGTCTTCCCTATATATGCAATTCCAATTTTCAAAGCTCAAAACATGTTTCTTTCCCTTTTATATTCTGAACTAGAGGCCTGTTGCATGAAGATTCATGCAATAGGCCTTTCTTCCCCTGGCTGCCAGCACTGGTTTTCCTCCAGCACCTGGGATCCGGGCCTCAGTGGAACCAAGCCTTCAGCCTTCAGGCTTGGTTCCGGCTGCAGCAGAACCTTCAGTCTTCAGTCTTCATTCTTCACTCTTCAGTCTTTGCCCAGGCAGAGCTTTCTTTCTTCACTCTGTGCCTGCTTATGCAAATTAACCTACCATTTTTTTGGTTAATTTGCATGCTCACTCCTGATTGGCTGGTGGGCATTGCGGAGGTATGGTCAGTTTGCATATTTCTCTTTTATTAGTGTAAATGGTTTTATATAAACCCTAGAAGCCTGGTGCACAAAAATCGTGCACGGAGGATGTCCCTCAGGCCAGACTGCATCCTCTCCAATCCAGGATCCCTTGGGGGATGTCCGACTGCCTCTTGCAATCTGGAACCACTGGCTCCTAACCACTCACTTGCCTTCCTTCCTGATCACCCCTAACTAACTCTGCCTGCCGGTCTGATGGCCCCTAACCACCTCTGCCTCACCCTGCACTCAGGACCCAGGATTCCCTCCTCTGGCTGATCGCAGGCACCTGGGATCTGGGCTGGCTTCGCCTGGGTCAGCCACAGCCACAGGGGACCGTGGGCGGGCAGCTTTGCCTAGGCCACAGCCACAGGTGCCTGGGACCTCAGGGCGGGTGGCTTGTCCCTCTCCTGGGCCACAGGCCCAGGCACAGCCACTGGCGCCTGGGACCATGGGGCATGCGGCTTGTCCCTCTCCTGGGGTGCAGGCGCAGGCACAGCTGCTGGTGCCCAGGACCATGGGGTGGGCAAGTTGACCCTCTCCTGGGCTGCAGTCTGGCTGGTCCCCATTCCTCTCTCGAGAGCTCATTTGTGCCTGGCTGGTCCCTATTCCTCTCTCCCCAGTGTTGAGTGTCTGAGCAGTTATGGTGTGATGGCGTGAGGGTGTGATGATGTGAGGGCGTGACAATCATTTGCACATTAGCTCTTTATTATATAGACTATTTTCCTATTTTCCCCAAACCAACAAAGTAGTTCATAGCATTTAGTAAAGAGGAATATAAGCATATATAAAATATAAAAGTTTCAGGACTACAAGTAGGAGAATGTTTCTTGAACAGCCTTGTAAATCAAACTCATAGGGGCAAAAAGAAAATAGCAATTTAAAAAGAAGGAGAAGGAGAAAAAGGAAGAGGAAAGGGAGGGTAAGAGGAGAGGGAGAAAATTCTGCCTTGAGTTATAATATTTGTGGCTTTATAGCCAAAAACAGAAGAGAAAATGAATCAGGGCATTACTGACAATGCCCAGGCCTCCACAACAGTTACTTAGGGCTGATATTGGCTGTTTTGGCCTGCAAGAGATTTCCATTGCTTTAAAAAAGAGGGAAAAAAAAGATCTACATAAATGGACATAGCAAAAAATAAAATATAGAGGTAAGCAAGAAATATAACACCAGAAGAAAAGATCAAAACCACACAGGCTGCTCACATGAGGTGATTGTGCCCAAGGGCAGTGGTCGGCAAACTCCTTAGTCAACAGACTCAAATACCAACACTACAACGACTGAATTTTTTTTTGAGAGCCGAAAACCGATTTCTGTGCATGGGCCACGAAGTTTCAATTGCACTGCACGTGTATACCTGTACGTGGTATTTTGTGGAAGAGCCACACTCAAGGGGCCAAAGAGCTGCGTGTGGCTTGCGAGCCGCAGTTTGCCGACCACTGCCCAAGGGTGTGTCTGCAGAGGTTTTAATTCACAAAACACGTGAAGAGGGCATCCAGTTAGCTTAAGGTTCTGTCCACATAACAAATTCTGGTGTTGTCCTACCCTTTGGAGATTGGCCTAGGCCTAGCCTTTTGAAGGACATTAGCAACCATATAGAATTGCTGTAATGTTTCTGGTCCGTTGGCATGCTTCCATTTAAATTTGTACCAAGTGCCCACTATGTGCCAAGCACTGAGCACTGCAGACACATAAAGAACAGACAGTGTTGGAACTGTAAACACCACCTGGTAGTGGAGCACGGAGTCTTTTAACCACCAAGGGCTCTCTTTTGCTTTTTATTTCATGGATTTCACATTTGAAAATGTTGGTTTATGAAACAAATTGCTTTAAGTGATAATATGTTGTCTCATTTTAAATCAAATTTAGGGCTCTAATGAGGGCAGAATAACCAGGACTTTTTGCTACAGGTCATGAATGTTTAGTCACATAAATTTAAAATAATGATTTTAAAAGCTCAGAATCTAGTTATCAAGAATGCATAGTTAAAATAGAAAGTTACCAGATGGTGCACATTGGTAATAACACCCATATATGAGCCACAACATGAATTTAAAAGTTAATTTTAGCCTGGCTGGATAGCTCAGTTGATTAGAGCATCATCCCATGTGCCAAGGTTGTGGGTTTGATCCCCAGTCAGGGCACATACAGGAATTTCTATTTATGGCTCCAGCTACCAACCAAATCATAATAGAACTGATATTGCCAAACAAAGTTAAAATTTTTCCAGCTATCAGAAAAAAAACTAGGTATTTTAGTTATTTAGTCAGTCTTAGAGCAAATTTAAGCATTTCATTTGATTTTTGAAGAACTGAAGAAAAAAAAAAACTTGTGGGCTCAAGCCATTCTTTTATAGCTTCTCTTGCTATTCTTGAATTTAGATCTCAAGGTGTTATTAATCTATGAAAATTATTCATTTACTAGTCTGCTTTCTCACTTCATGCTCCAATGGGTACTAGCTAGTTCCTGGCATATTGAAAGAAAAAAAACACACATGTAATAACTGCTCAATAAATATTGGCCTGAATTGCTATCGATCCTGTAACTATTTTTGTGTGAACTCTTGCTATTCATTGAACTAATCCAAAGTCTCATTTTACTGATGAGGAAACTAAGTTTCATAAATAACAAATAATCAGACCCTATGTCTCTTGGATTGGTGACTCCCTTACCATCCTGGTATCTGATATTGTGGCATAAGCAAGCTGTTCCATTGTGACATTGTGACTAAAGTCTGGAAAGTTTCTGTCAATGTACAATGTCAGGGGAAAACAGACAAGTGGGTGAATCCTGAGAAAGATGGCAAATAACCAGTTCTCTTATTAACATTAAATTAAAATTTTAAAATACTAATGCTACAATCTATCAAGATGTCTATTGCATCAGAAAAAAGAAACAATGAACTCTCAAAAGTGAAGTTATAGTAAAGTATAGCTTGAGGGATCATGGAGTCTGAAAGATAATTAAAAATATTAGAAATCTTGCCTGGCTGGTGTGGCTCAGTTGGTTGAGCATCGTCCTATGCACCAAGATATCTGTGGTTGGATTTCTGGTTAGCACAAATGCCAGGGTTGCAGGCTTGACCCTCAGTAGAGAGTATGCAGGAGGCAGCCAATCAATGTTTCTCACTCATTTATGTTTCTCTCTCTCTCTCTCCCTTTCTCTCTCTCTGAGAAAATCAATAAAAACATATTTAGCCCAGGTGGCATGGTTCAGTGGTTAAATGTTGACCTAAGAACCAGAAAGTCATGGTTCAATTCCTGGACAGGGCACATGACCAGGTTACAGACTCCATCCCCAATGTGGGGCATGCTAGAAGCACCCAATCAATTATTCTCTCTTGTCATTGATGTTTCTATCTCTCTCTCACTCTCCCTTCCTCTCTGAAATCAATAAAAATATATTTTAAAAATTACAAATCTTATACCACTTGCTTTCAGGATAAGAGTGAAACTTCATGAGTTAAATTGGGGATTAGAATAATTCTGAAAGGTTGCATAATAGAAACAGAAACAAAATAATTGTAGTAACTGTTCCCCCCAAACCCCACCCCAGGATTAAAATAAAAACAATTAAAGAAAAGTGCAGCACCAGGAAAAAATTAGAAAAGAAAACAAAAGACTCCAACCATCTTTCCCATTAAAGTTTAGATTTTAACTATTTTAATTAATTTAAATAGGAATGGTATTTTCTAATGCAGTAAAGGACAAATGCTGAATTACTTTAGAGAATGCCAAAATCTTTGTGAGCTTAAAACCACATTTTAGAAACATGGTGACTAATAGTCTATAACGGCCAGTAAAGTAGAAAACTTTATGTGTTCTCACAAAGCACATTTTCACAGCCTCCCAGCAAGGAAGAAAGCAAGATACTGGACAATGCAAACACTTCTGGGATGGGATGAGGGCATGTGCTAGGGGGTAAGGGAGGCTGGGGGAAGGTCAATGGGGGAAGAAGAAGATATATGTATTACTATTTGTAATACTTTAAACAATAAAATAAAATTTTAAAAAAAGATGATATTGAAGGACTATAATGTAAGCCACTTGGAGGGAGCTGCAGGATAGTAATTTCTCTTGCTATTAAAGATTGCAACCTACCAAAAGTACAGAAAATCAGATCAAACGCATTAATTGGGTCTCTGGTGATTGATTCTCCCAAAGCAAGCAAGCAAGGTTTGGTTTGATCTCTGATTCAGAAAGTCCCTATATTCTCAGTTGTGTAAGAGCAGAAGTATCATTCTCCATATGGTCTATACTAAGATCAGCTTTACTAATGTTCTTTGGTTTTGGTAAGAAAGAAGTTAAAGTAGTGCCACCTTCATCAAGGATCCACACTTTAGAAACTGTTGTTCTTCAATATATAGATTTAGAGATTCAACCCAGATGCAGATGTATAGACAGGAGACTGGTTCCCAGTGGCATGAAAACCTTCACTCATGTAGATTTCCCCCACTCAAGAATAGCTGGTAGGGAGACTAAAATGTTATGAATGGTGCTAAAGAATAGAAATGATTACAGAATTCCACACAGACACCAACAGCCTACCTGAGTTCATACAAAAAAAAGGAACATTCGTGCATTCAAAGGGGCCCACTTGTACCTTTGGAGAATCTTGAACAAGGCACAGGTGAAGTCCCACAAGTGGCTAGATAGCCTTAGTGACACACTGCTTGCTGGCTAGGGAATATTCTTTAAACAAAGAATGTTTTACTCCTTTAAACTCTTTTTAAAACCAGTCAGGATAAAAACATTCTCAGGCAGAGGCCTCTCAAATAATCTCTACTCTAAATTCAGTTGTTCTGAACTGTTAAGGAGATGGCAAGTTCATCTAGAAGAATCCATGATAAGCAATAGTTGTTCTGTGGCTTCTTCCCTAACCTGATTTGAAAGACAAGCTTCCTCTTACAAAGTTACAAAGCCTCCAAAGGGAACCTTATTCTCTGTGGCTATATGCAAAAAAGTCAGAAAGCACATTCAGTGTTAAAGACTTTCTCATATGGCACAAGGTCAATAGGCAAAAGAGAAAACTTGCAATTCTGGCTCTTTCCCTCTCCGACAAGTGGCTCTTACATACTCTGACTTGGAAGTAACCCTCTGAGAATATCAATGTTATCAATGGTTTCCAAATCAACTCTCTCCTCAATTAGTGAATATCCTTTTTTCCTGTTTCCATAAGTGTCTGTTCAACTTCCCCTTGAGTACATCCATTGCCGGGTTTCACCACCTTCTGTCTTATGGTTTTGAAGCTTCAAACATCCTGATTAGCCTCCAGCTTGTCAGCGTGGGTGAGCTAAACAGAGCATTCCTAGTATGAGTGATGACTAGATTTTACTTCCTATAGAAACATAGATTTGCACACTTCATGGCAGCATTAAAGGGAAATCCAAATATAGGCTCCTTGCAGAGAAGGTCAGTCTTCATCTCCCCAGCTGCATGCTCCAGTAAGGACTGAGGTCAGTCTTCTCATGTCTGTGCCACCTGGATCCAAAGTCACTCCTGACACCACAGTGAAATTACCATCCCGATTGGCTGTGGGGTTTGGAATCAGTGTAACTTCCCTAAGTTGCATATGCAGCATGTCTGGAATAAAAGCAGTCAGCTCAAAAACTCTAAACCATAATTTTAAAATAAAATGAAGTATGTAGCAGACTGACTGAAAGCAAATACATCCTTTGGAGTGGCTTAGCAAAGAGTAAAGTCCCAGAAACTGAGATTTTTAAAGACTTTCTAAAAATATAGCCACATGTGTTTAAAAACAGCACCTAGGCTAGCCCACCACAACTTTCAGAACACCCAGCTGAGTGCTCCAGATGGTGCATGTGTTCCTGCTTGGCGTGGCTGCTCACTGTGAAACTAGCACAAACTAGCGCTGGAGGCACAAAGCCAAACCTTTGCATAACATCTTCAGATGTCTTTATGGCACTGGGATCTTCTGTACTAGCCTCTCAATGGTCACCCCTCAGATCTACTGTTTTGATAGCATGACTGATTTTCTTCTCCAAGTACTTCCCTTTTTCCTAATAGTCAAATAAATGTTAAGTGCCCCCTACATTAACAGTTAAGAGTTATAGGGATCCAGTGTGGTAAGTGACTTTGCTCTATGAGATTGCTTGGTAACCCCAGTATCTAATGGTGGGGCAAAGGTGTAATGACCACCATAAGGAGATGGTATCTTAAGACCGACAAATGAAGCAGGCAACTCTGCAGAATATAACAATTTATTGTACAGTAATTTGCTTACAGGAAGATTGGGTCAGAGCAGAAGAGATGACCCAGCAATTCTGTGCAGATTATTTTCCACTAACAGACTCTTGTTATAGTACTTTGCCTTTTATAACTCAGATACTAATAATTGAAAAGATAAAGGGACAAAGAATGCAGTAGCACCAGGGGCCATACCATGATTGCTTATATTCAATACTATCATCAGTTTTATATTTATCTTGGTTGTCATGACATCCTGGCCATCACTATAAAAATATTTATGGCTACATTTTAAGGAAAACAGGCAATCATCAACTAGAAAACTTAGATATGCTCCATAAAGACAGTGAGGTTGGGAAAAAGAGATGGAGTTGGTTTTGTTCGCATCTATACGCCCAGGTTCCCTGGTGTAGGCTCAGAGTTTCCATCCTGGGAAAAAGGAGAAAAATAGGAAGGCCTCTAGACACTGAGCAAGAAAAGATGTTTTGTGCCTTGTTCTACAAGATCTTCATTTCCTGAAACTGATTTTGGTCTTTCCTTATTCCCACATGTTAATTGCTCTGATTAGTGCCAGTTGCTAGTTGCACCCCTGGTCTCTCTTGACCCACTAGATGCCAGTAGCACCTCCCTAATGTAATGATAAAAAATGTCTCCACACATTGCCAAAGTCCCCAGGGGGACATGTTGCCCCTGGTTGAGAATCACTACTGGATCTCTTTGTTACACCCTCAATGTTTCCTGAGGGTCCTCAATTAATTCTTTTTTATGTTTTAATTGACTTCAGAGAGAGTAAGGGAGATGGAGAGATAGACATGAAAGAGAAACATTGATTGTCTTCCCCCTGCATGCTCCCTACTGGGGGTCAAGCCTGAAACCCAGGCATGTTGTGCATGGGGCAGTGCTCAACCACCTGAGCCACACTGGCCTGGTTCAATTAATTCTTAAATTCTTCCTTGAGGGTGTTAACGAGCCATCACCAATGCATTTTGCACATTCTTTCTGTAGGTTTGGCCAATATGAATTGATAGTTTTGGGGTTTAACCATTCATTGCAGTGTGGATGGTGTGGATGTGACAGGCAGTGTTGAAGGTCATACAATTGCCTGTTAAAAGCAGATTAACATTCATTTGTTTTACCCTACTCTGAGAACATGGGACCATGAGGCCTTGAAATGCTGGTGATCTCTGAGTTGAGAATCTGCAAGATGGTGGAGGGCATGAGGGCATGGTATAGAGAAAGAGGGCTTTCAAGTCATGCTGTGCAAATCTGAGTGTTGCAAAAAGGCCAGGAACACTGTCTGTAAACAGGTACCACTTGACCTCTGCAGTAAGGCTAGCCAACATAATTTAGTTGAACGCAAGTAACCAGGCAGGATATTTCTACTCTTACCAATTGAGACTGGGAGTTTACAACCCTATTTATTAAGCCTGGTGGCACTGCTTCAAAACAACACAATTATGTATCCTTTAGCTGCATTGAAGTCAGTATCTTGTCTTTCTGAAAGTCTAAAATATAATTGTAATTGGTTAGCTTGTTTTCCCCATAAAAGCTTCACCTCCCCAGAGTTAAAACTTATCCCTGAGGGGAGCCTTCCTCCCCGCCCCCAGCTGTGATTGTCCTTAGCTATTTGTTCAGGATCTACTGCCACTTCATCAGCCAAGGCAACCTCACCAACAATCTTCATCTTTTTCAAAGTGAAGCAGTTAGTTAATAAAATGGTGAAACTCCCCTTGGTTGGCTCTGAACACCTTCTCATCAAAAACCTTTGTGTCTTCAGTGGGAGGTTTGAACAAATCATACATGCTGAGGGCCTCTCTCTTAATGTATCACTGTTGATAGATGCATATGTGTACCACATCATCCAGCCCAAAGATGATGCCTCCTCAATCTTCACCAAAGTCCGACCAGACCAACAGACTGAATATACAAATGGATAATGGCTGGACCATGTAGAAAAATAGAACCCCTTTTCTATAATAACCAGCCAGGAAGCCAGCCTGCTCTAGGACAGACTTTCTGGAAGCCAGACTATTATCTCTAGTAACTATCCAGGAAGCTAAACAATAACCCCTATAACAATCAGCCTAAAACGGTCAAGACTTGATTAATAATTGACAATGTACATAATTTTTGTCCCTTTTACCAACTTAGGACCAACCAGAGAAAATCAAATATAAACCTTAACTAGCCACATACTTAGCACACCTCCAGCATCCCCATGACAACAATCAGGGCACACTTGACATGTTGTAGGAAATAGGCTTATCTCATCAACTAGAGTTATGACAACATCCCCAGTGTCACATTCTGGGCCTATGCTCAGTGCTGGGAATCATACTGGTAGGCATGACAGTGTACATCATCTAAATTTTTATTTCTTTCTCTCTCTTTTTTTCCAAAGTGGTATGTTAATTTCCTATGATTACCAAAACAAATAACTACAAACTTGGTGACTTAAAATGGCCAAATTTATTCACCCACAATTCTAGAGGTCAGAAGTCTGATATTAAGGTGTTCAGGGCCACCCTTGTCCAAGCATCACCCTTTCTCACCTAGGTTCACCATTCTGAAGTCTTTCATCCCATAGCAGCCAGAGTCTTTTAGACTCATAAATCATATCATATCCAAGGCCTTTGCTTAAACCCCTTCCATAACTTTTCATACTGCTTAGAGCAAAATCTCAACCCCTCGCTTGGTCTTCCCAATCTTGACTTGACCTTCCCCCTGTCTCTCTCTTTCCTCTAATCTGCCCATGGCTGGTTGCTTCTTGTATTTAGAGCTAATTTCAATGTCCTCTACTCCAAGAGATCTTCTGTGACCACCAATATAGAAATACAAGTCATTCAGCTACTCACTGTCACATTAACCTTTTAATTTTTGGCAAATCACTTACAAAATTAACTCTTGTTCTTGTTTTTACTTTTTAAGACTCATTTCCTCTACTAGAGTATACACTCCATGAGAGCAGGTGCCCCGTCTTATTTATTTATTACAGTATCCTGGCAACTAAACATCATGGATTTTGGCAAATATTTCCAAAGTGAATAAATTTAAGCTGAGCAGGAAAGTATGAGCAGAAGTTAAACAAATGAAGTGGTAGTAGGTGGGAAGGAATTGCTCCTTATACAGGGAAATTCATCATCTAATGCCCAGAGCAGGAGGATACTTAGCTCATGTAAAAAACTAAAATAATGTCTTCAAAGGAAAGAAGAAAGAGGAGCAGATATTGACAGGAGAGAATGACTTAGGATATGATATGGAGATAGAGTCTACAAAGTTTAAGGATGAAATGGATGGAGTTGGAAGTGGTAGGACAATCCCAGCTTACATGATACTTGTCAGGTGTACTTCTGAGTCCTGCTGAGTGGTTTGCACAATGCTTCATATGTTGAAGGCAAGAGAGACCAAGAGTTTTCCAAAGCCTATGGTCTTCTTTTTATTTTTCTAATTTTTATTTTATTGATTGATTTGAAAGAGAGAGAGAGAGCGAAACATTGATTTGTTGTTCCACTTATTCATTGGTTGCTTCTTGTATGTGTCCTGACCAGGGATCAAACCTATAACCTTGGAGTATCAGGATGGTGCTCAAATCAACTGACCTTCCTGGCCAGGGCTCCTGCTCTTAAAAAATGCAGAATCCTTGTCATTCCCTTAATCTACTGAATTCAAATCACTGGAAGTAGGGACTAGGATATTAAAAAAATCCCCATGTGATACTAATGATGTGGGCCTACAGACCAGAAACCTTTTGCCATTCTCTGATATACAGTTAAAAGTACTGAAGGAAATCCAGAGCCTCAGAGTTTGAAATAATTGTGCAATGTGGAATTTGGAATGAAGGATTAAACTAAAGTATGAGGAGATAAATTAGCAAGACAATCAGTTTTTTAAAAAGCAACAAATATCTGTACTACTTAGATTTGGTCCCAACTCAAATATTCAAAAATAACCAACTATCATGCTGAGACCCACCTGAAAGCAACTTTGGAAGAAGAATGAGAGTTCACATTTATTAGCAACTCATGACCACATGGTTTTCATTAGCTACAAGATGGAAAGGATCTGAAAGATTAGGTAAGAAATAAGAAATTATCCAAGAACCAAAACCTAGAAAATGGGTATGGATTTCTTCTAGAGAAAACGAAAGGAAATAAAGAAACCAATAAAAAAGAGCATAGAAATGTGAATTAAAATAAAAATTGATAATGCTCTCCTTGTGTGAGGCTACTTTATCCCACTTAGGTGGAAACAAGGATAAGTAAACATCTTTGGTCCAGTGGGTCTAGTTCAGGAATTGGTGGTTCGGACTTAGGCGGTCTGGAAGAGGGCTCACTAGGAAAGGTGAAGGTGTGGGTTTCTCGGCAGCAAGCACACAATCATGACAGTTGAGAAGGCTGAGTGTGTCCTTCAGAAACAAGAAGGTTTTGTTCTGAATTTTTCTGTGTCCCCTTAATAAGATTATGACTAGTCAGAGTTTAGATGACAATGGGGTCCACTCTTCAGCCATTAAAAGAAAGCTACAGGTTCTGTGCTGTCCAATAGTTTGGGCCATTTTGCTCTGGAAGTTCAGGAGCACCCTGTGCTGATATGGTTCACAGACCAGCAGCCTTAGCATCACCTGCAGAACTGCAGGCCCCACCCCAGATGGACATACTAAATCAGAATGTGCATTTAACCAACATTCCTGGTTTATATTCACATGAAAGCTCTAGAAGAGAAGAAATGCTGTAGAACAATGAAGGGACATTATTAGATCAGTTATTTTATCTAAGGGAACATGTGAAAAACACAGATTCCTTGGCCCAAAGAGTTTACTTCCTAGGCCTGGCACCTGCATCTCAGCCAATCACCTCACCTAATTATGATTCTCACACTCAAAGGATAATTTAAGAAACAGGGTAATAGCAGGTAAATAAATAGAAACTAGTCACTCTAGAAAGGATTATGTAACAGACATAGTCTGGTATCTGATTTAGAGAGCAATATTTTATGGTAGTGTTTCTAGACTTTTCTGATCATAAGATTCACTTGAGTGTTATTGTTAAACATTCAATTTCCCTAGTGCTTGTCTAGTGTTTTGATGCTGTGGGTCTGGGAATATATATAGTTTCATAAGTACCCTGGTGGTTCTTATAATTAGAGAGGTTTAGGAGAACTGTTTTACTGGAAGGCACAGAGCTCAAAAAAAAAAAAATCTATGATACAATTAAAAATGGCATTGCACAAGGTGGGCCAACTCATCACCTGGTCAGTTAAAGCAGAAAAATCAGGTTCTTTTGGGGGAAGGGGATCATGTACAAAATAAATTGTCAGAAAGTCACATACCAGATGTTCTGTGAAGTGGACATGAAGCCTGATTGGAAACAGGGATTGTTCACCAGGAGGAGGTACCTCTGTTGGAAGTCAAGTCAGCTGAGCCTCATCCTGAGAAAGGAACCTGAGTCCACACTGGGTAAATGAGACTTTGTGATCATTGCTTTCTTGTCTTGAGGTAAAGGCATAACTTTGAAAGATAATTCTCCAAACAAAGTTACCTTTAAGCCTGCACTTTCATCCAAGGAGGAAAAAATAGTAATTTGATAGGGAACTAAGAGGAAAAACCCTAACAATAAGACAAGGAATAAACATTCAGACTCCAGTGCAGAAGAAAGTAATCAGAATCCTATCTAATAAAAGAGTAATATGCAAATTGATTGTAACTCTGCTACGCCCACCAGCCAATCAGGAGAGAATATGCAAATAAACCCAACCAAGATGGCTGCAGCCACAGAGAGCAGGAGGAAGGCTTGCATTTCCCTGGCAATGGAGGAAGCCAAGCTTTCCACCTGCCTTTGCCAGCCCAGGCCTCCACTCAATGCTACAAAGTTTCAATTATAGAAGATAAATAAATCCCAACAGAAATGGCTACCACCACAGAGGAGCAGAAGGCTTGGCTCCACTCCAGGCTACAAAGTTTCAATTGTAGAAGATAAATAAATCTCAGATGCCAGGGCCTCTGCTTGGGTCATCAGGGGGTGTGGCCAACCTGCAAACCACCACAGGCCCCTCACCCAGGCCGCCCCACACCCCAAAGGAACCCCCACCCTGATCCGGGACACCCTTCAGGGCAAACTATCTGGCCCCCACCCATGCACCAAGCCTGTATCCTATCTAATAAAAGAGTAATATGCAGATTGACCATCACTCCAACACACAAGATGGCTGCCCCCATGTGGACACAAGATGACCACCACAAGATGACCAGCAGGGGAGGGCAGTTGGGAGGGACCATGCCTGCAAGGGAGGGCAGTTGGGGGGCAATCAAGCCTGCTGGGGAGGGCAGTTAGGGGTGACCCGGCCGGCAGAGGGAAGTTGGGGGTGACTGGGTCTGCAGGGAAGGGCAGTTGGGGAGGACCCAGGCCTGCAGGGGAGAGCAGTTGGGGGGAACCCAGGCCTGCAGGGGAGGGCAGTTAGGGGTGACCAGGCCTGCAGGGGAAAGCAGTTAGAGGCAAACAGGATGGCAGGGGAGCAGTTAGGCATCAATTAGGCTGGCAGGGGAGGGTTTGGGGGTGATCAGACTGGCAGGCAGGAATGGTTAGGGGCAATCAGAAAGGTAAGCAGGTGAGCAGTTGGGAGCCAGCAGTCCTGGATTGTGAGAGGGATGTCCAACTGTCCAATCTGAGGGGTCCCAGATTGGAGAGGGTGCAGTCTGGGCTGAGGGACACCCCCCCCCATGCACGAATTTCATGCACCCGGGCCTCTGGTGTCATGATAAATGACAAGCTGAAGTTTCATGGTTGTAAAGGTGTTACTGTAAATAGCTATATATTAAAGGAAGGAAGCAAAGGGAATCAGACATTGTGAGCCTAATGGGACAGGGAGCTGAATCAGACACTGAGCCTGCTTGCCTCACCAGGAAGCTAAAGCCTCACACAAACTCTGGAGGACTGCTGTAGAGGAGACTTAACCCCCATAGTAGATAGGAAATCTTTCCAGGAATACTTCCTGCCCTCAGGTACTGATGTAAGGGAGCAGGGGATGGTAAGTACAAATGCAACAGAAGTCAAAATGGCACAGAAGGAGGTGCTTGACCATATAGGTCAATCAGTGGGCCTGGGGGGAAAAATGGATAGGTTGGGGTGGACCTGCAAAAGCTTGGAAAGTTGATTGGGTATTTTGAAAAAAGTGCCTGGTCATAGAAGAACAAAGAAGACGTCTCTCTCTCCTTCTCCCTCTCCCCATCTCTCTCCCTGTCCCTGTCCCTGTCCATGTTCTTATCCCTCTCCCTCTTCGTCTCCCACCCCATCTCCCTCTCCCTCAGTCCCCCATTCCTTCATGCACTCTCTCACTCTATGACCCTATTCTTCCACTTCCTTTGCATGTTCTGTCTGTGGAAGCCATGGGGGTCTAGTAGCCAGACATGGGGGCCCACAGCAGGCCACATGGGCTCCAAAGGACTAAGATTTAATATGAAGTAGAAACTCTGGACACTGGCCTTTGTTTTGGCCTTGATGAAGACAACATTGGACATTTCTATGGTGGAAGTGACAAAATTGGGGCCTAGGAGGCAGCTTCCACTGGAATAAATCTTACTACACAATAATCTCTCAATTTATTGTGTATTTTCTTGGAATTCTTTCCTCTGATCTTGTGGAAGAATCTGATTTCCATGGGCAACAAAGGGGTCAAGTGATACTTAAGAATAATTATATAAATCTACTTCTGAGAAAAGTCTCTATGGGATAAAGTTTAATTTAGAGTTTTTATCTTTAAGGAATAGGGACAATCACAGGGGCTAATAAAACTCAGCTGTTTCCCACCATTGTGTATGTATGGCAGAGCAAAAGGGAAAACAAGGGAAATTAAGTTAAACATTCTCTGCCTTCAAATTCATATTTTTATATACAATTCATACTGCTGGTTTTTCACCCTATATCCTCAAATTAAAATAATCAGAGCCTTAAAATGCAAATGTAATGATTCTATGGTCTGAAGAAATAAAACTTTGGAAATATTTTATTATTTCTTTTCCATCTTAAATAATTATTTTGGAGACAGTAAAATGTGTTATGTACATAAAATAATAACACCACTTAAAGAAGGAATTAAAATTGTAGTAGAAGTTCCCTTAGACATAGGGATAGCACTAGATAGATAATAAATGAGGAATACGATTCTAAACAAAAGTTTTATTTCCTTCCAAGGAGATCTCAAAAGTATGGCAGCCAATCATGTTTTCCTGCAATCCTATATAAAAAAGAGGTAATGTGCAAATTGACTGTCACACCTTCACAATATGGCTGCCTACAACCATGCTGGCAGGGGGGTTAGTGAGGGATGACAAAATGACTGAACAAGCAGGCTGCATGGGGCAACCAGGCTGGCAGGGGGGTTAGTGAGGGACGACCAAATGCCTGAACAGTAGGCTGCGCGGGGCAACAAGGCTGGCGGTAGGGCTGTGAGGAGCGACCAGGCTGGCAGGGGGAGAGTTAGGGGCAACCAGGCCGGCAGAGGGGAGCAATTGGGGGCAACCAGGCTGGCGGGGGGGCAGTAAGAGGCAACCAGGCTGTGGGGAGGGCAGTTAGGGGTGACCAAGCCGGGGGGGGTACAATTGGGGGCAACCAGGCTGGCAGAGGGGGCAATTGGGGGCAATTAGGTTGGCAGGGGGGACAGTGAGGGGCAACTAGGCCAGCTGGGGGCAGCAGTTGGGGGTGACCAGGCAGGCAGGCAGGTGAGCGATTAGGAACCAGCAGTCCAGGATTGTGAGGGGGATGTACGACTGCTGCTTTAGGCCCGATCCCCAGGAGTCGGACATCCAGCAGTCGGACATCCCCTGAGGGGTCATGGATTGGAGAGGGTGCAGGCTGTGCTGAGGGGACCTCCTCCCACCCATGCCCAAATTTTGTGCACCGGGCCTCTAGTAGTTTACATAATGACTTGGATATCATGCAAGTACCTGTCCTAAAGAAACAAAAAATGTTAGCAAAAGTCCCCCATTGGTGCCATACATCAATCCTTCTTTAATAAAAGCATCCTGAAGAGTACTATCAGGGTGATACACTGGAAAATTAAATTAAGTGCTGCATATAAATGAGTTTTCTGCAGCATGAGAGAATACAGGAAACAGGGATGAAATAAATTATTTCCTTTTTTTAAATAGCTCAGGACATGAACCCAACAATTCTCACATTAGGACTGTTTTTAAAGTCTGTCAATAGTTTTGGAGACTGTCCCACTGCAACAAAGAAAAGCACAAGTGAGGTTATTTCATTTAAATATTAATTAGGATGAAAAAAATTATAACCAAGACATGAAGTTTCACATTTGATTTAAGTAAGAGATACATTTCTAGACATTACACTTTCCAGAATCATTAAAATATTATAAAGTTATCCTGGTCACTCCCCCGTCAGTCCTCCTGCAATCTTTGCTAAGAAGGCAATTGTGCTTTAAGCTGGATGGGGACTTTTCTAAATATTAGCTTGCAATACAGTAAAAAAGAGATATTTTGAGTTGCATATATTTTGACAAAGTGAATGCTCATCTCAGTAGTTAAGTCCTGCCACCTACAGTTGGCAAACACTTATGTGACAGACTTGTCAAACACAGCTAGTGATGCCACATGTCAAAGGTTTGAGGGAAATTACAGGTTTCCCAAGTGCCACAGGTGACTTTGAGTGGGCAAGAAGATGAGGCCAAACTTGTAAATGGCTGAAACAATTTGAAATGAGCATTCCTGGTGAATGTCCCAGCTGTTGCTTAAGTAGCTCCTATGGGCATTTGAGTTCAGGGTAAAACAGTCGAAAGAAAACCAGACAAAATATTTGCCTTCATTTCTGTAACTTGTGGTCACTGGATTTCTGGCTGCATGATCTGAGCTGCTAATAAATCATAAAGGTAGCTGTGAAAATGAATAAGCAAAAACCTCATTTGAAATGGGAGTGGGCTGTGCACCCCTATGTTCATAAAAGCGTTATTTACAATAGCCAAGATCTGGAAGTAACCCAAGTGTCTTATCAGTAGATGAGTGGATAAAAAAGCTGTGGTACATTTGCACAATGGACTACTACTCAGCTATAAAAGAGAGGGAAATATTACCTTTTGTGACAGCATGGATGGGCCTGAAGAGTATTTTTTTCTAAGTGAAATAAGCCAGTCAGATAAAGACCATGTGATTTCACTTATATGTGGGATCAATGAACAAAATAAACTAACAAAGTTGAGATAGACTCAGGGATAAAGAGAACAGACTGACCGTTGTCACAGGGGAGGGGGGAGGGAACTGAGTGAGATGGTAAAAGAATTAAGCAAAGAAAACCAAAACAAAACTCAGACACAGACAACATTATGGTGATTACCTGAGGGAAAGGGGGTGGGGGAAGTAGACGAGGGTAAAGGGGACAATAAATGGTGATAAACACACAAAACAATATACAAATGATGTATTGTAGAATTGTATACTTGAAACCTATATAATTTTATTAACCAATGTCACCACAATAAATTCAGTTAAATAAGTGAATGAATTCATGAATTAATGAATAAAATGGATTCAGGAAACTAGAATAGAGAACTCTCACTCAGGTGTCAATCAGAGCACACTACTGACCCTAACAGGAAGAGACAACACCTTGCATCTGAGATAGGAAGTGATACTACTTTACTATCTCAGGGAGAGGAAGAAAGATTCCTCCTTGCCCAGTAACAGCTTTGCTAATGGCAGACTGCGGTAACTCAGCCAATGAAAAGTCACTTTAGTTCAAACTCTCAGTTTTCTCCAATGAATCCTTCATTTGCAACAGATCCTTCCCAAGTCCATAAAAGAGAATTCCTCCTCTTTGTTTTTCTGGACTTCCATGTGGTTCTTGGGATTAGACCACATATCTCTACTTGCAGTCCTTTGTTGTTACCCCCCCCAAAAAAAAACACAAAACATTTTGTTGGAGAAATATTTGGCTATTTGTTTAGGGCCAACAATGCTATATTAGCCTTCTCAACCCTCTCACTTCACTTTGCTTCAAATAAGTCAATTTTTAGGAGGAAATATTGTGTGAAGAAGAAGAATAGGGAAATGCGAATTTGGGGACAGGCCATTATTATCATTTTTAAAACAAAATTCCCAGTTTCTTAATCTCTGAAAACCTGAGGAAGATTATTATCTAGGAACTGATCTCATGAGCATAGTTTGATCATGTGTGTCTTATACCAACATTATTTGTTAAGGGAAGAATTATATCATTACAAATAGAAGCCTTTTGAGTATGTCCACACATATAGGGAATGTGAAATTATGAATGACCAAGATTTCCTGGATCAAACACATTTCTTTTTTTTAATATATTGTTATTGATTTCATAGAGGAAGGGAGAGGGAGAGAGGGAAAGAAACATCAATGATGAGAGAAAGTCATCTATTGGCTGCCTCCTGCACACACCCTACTGGGGATCAAGCCTGCAACCCGGGCATATGTCCTGATTGGGAATTGAATCATGACCTCCTGGTTCATAACTTGACACTCAACCAATGAACCACATCAGCTGGGCAAACAAATTTCTGTATAATTCTGTTTTCTAAGTTCTTTCACATTCGTGAAATATAAGGGAGACATTTTAAGGTGAGTTGATATTTGTGGGTAATTCTTTATATCTTACTCTGAAAACAAGATTTCCTTTCCTCACTTTTGCCAAAAAAGTGTAATATTTATTGTCCTATTTCTCATTTTTCCTTCCTACTTGACTTTCCTTTTAATGAGAAGTATCCTTCACATCAACTGCCTAATAAAATCATTGGTTGTATAGTTTAATTTTAAATTATTCTCTTCATGAGCCATTTATCTATTTTCCTTTCTAGTCCAAATGGCAGACATTAAATTACATCTCTGGGTAGATGTGATTAATCATTTGTTCCAAAGTGCAGAAAAGAAGAAAAAGGTTAAAAGCATTTAAAGCCTCTTTGCATTTCCTTTTTTATTAGGAAAAAGCAAACAGTGAGTTGAAAACTTGATTAATTTCCTTTAACCCTGTTTGAAGATCACCTTTAAAACAAGGGGTCAAATGTAGCTTGAAATGAATTCCCTGTGCAGTACTTACGTAAGTCCCTGGGTTAAAGTATTTGAAAGCTAATAAATATTGGAGTTATATGAAGGCAGCCATCTAATATGACAGTATACAGGATTTGGGAATGATTGTGGTCTTTCAATGAAAGAGTCCACCTAGAAGGGAGATGTTATGGTTGACTTGTGGTAAATCTGCCTGAAATCATATTTGATTTCCATTTGGTACTGTAATCCACAAGGTAGTTATCCCTGGTAAAGTAATTCACTAAATGATTTCAGTAGATCACTTGCTTTTTGTGGCTATACTTGTCATCTATATGTATATAAAAAGCCAGTGACTGGAACACCGGAAAGACTAGACCACCAGTCGCTAAGATGCCCACTGTGGCCAGCGAACCAGCCTGATTGCGTGATGGGGCTGGCCAGCCAACCTCCTGCAGCCCCACCGCCGGCCGGCCCTGCCCCTGATTTCCCCCCACCCTAATAGAGGGTAGGGCTGGCCGGCCAAACTCCTGAAGCCCCTCCTCCCAGCTAGCCCCACTCCTGATGGGCCCCACCACCCCAATTGGCTCGCAGCCCCTCCCCTGGCCGGCCCCACCCCTGATCTCCACTCCCTACACGGAATAGGGGGTGGGGCCAGCTGGCCAACCTCTTACAGCCCCTTCCCCCATTCCACCCCACTTCAGATTGTGTCCCCCCTCCCCAATCAGGGGCAGGGCCGGCTGGCCAGCCACCTGAGGCCCCTCCTCCCAGCTGGTCCCATCCCCGATGGGCCCCCACCACCCCGATTGGCCCCTTCCCCAAGCCAGCTCCATCCCCAATTGGTCCCCCACTCCAATCAGGGGTGGGGCTGGCTAGCCAACCTCCCACAGCCCCTCTCCCAGCCGCTGCTGACCCCTGATTGGATCCCCCCACTCCATTCTTGGGCGGGGCTTGCCAGCCAATCACCCTAGGCCTCTCCCCCCAGCTGGCCCAGCCCTGATTGGGCCCTGATCAGGGCAGGCCCACTGGCCAACCTCCCGTCATCTCTTCCTCCTAATAGTCCCGTCCCCCCCCCCCACCCCCCCCAATCTGTCCCTTTTGGGGCCTGGCTTGCTGGACCCCACCTGTGCATGAATTTATGAACTGGGCCTCTAGTCTTCAAATATTTACCCAAGAAATTGCTATGTTAAGCTAAGATAAACTTGTATTTTTATCATCAATTTGGCCCACTATTTCCAAAACAAAGAGGAAAGTGACAAACCATGTTTAAAGACATTCAATTACAAAGAGAATTTTTTCCTTTCCAAAAATATTAGCAGAAATGTATTTAAATATTTTTTATAAATCTGTTCTTATTAAAAAACAGACAACTAATCTTGTTCTCCTATCCTTCCTGGAACATCATGTACCTGATAAGCATTAAAGAAACTTAAAACATCATTTAAGCTAAGAGAGAAGATACTGAACACAATGGTATTTTAGCAACTACAGAATTCTAGTGAGGTCTATATTGGGTCCCACTTAAAAAACATGTTTACTTGCAAAACATAAATATTTACTGCCTCATTTTCCACTTTTTCTTTCAAATTAATCTATCACAATGCTTTATAATGGATTTATTGTTTTTATAAAGATGACATATATCTGTGGACAAAAAGTGGCCACATGCTAACCTGACTAGCTAAGAGAAGGCCTGCATGGTGGCCTTATAAACTCAGACACCTAAAATAACCACAAAGGATGGTCTAAAATTAAAACTTAACCAAAAGCAGTTTATGGTGGGTAGTCAATGTCCTAGGCCAGCATTTTCCCTGACAAAAGTCAATCTTTACCCTAACTGAGCCTGTTTATTGTCTTTTTGCATCTAAGATAACAAATCTTTGGGATGTTAAAATAATTTTCTTTTTTCCACATCCCTAGAGCACAGGCACTACTCTGTGGAGACCACAAATCTCATTGTTATTGAGTTAATTGTTGACTGTAACAATCCTGTACTCACCTAAGTAAAAGAAGTATGTGTCTACCACTTTATTTTTTTACCACTTTATTTTTAATCCAATCCCAGAGGTTCCCCCACATTGTTTTCTCCAGTTTCCCTATTTTAGAACCAATGGATTTCATGTAACCCACATATGTCTCCTCTTTTAATTGTAATGTATAAAATAAGGTGCAACACTGTAATTCTCTAGAGCATTATCTAAATCCATTGAGATTTTGCTTCCTAGCAATTATTGACAGTTTGGCTTAAATAAACTCAGAGAAATTCTTCACAGGTTTGAATGCTTATTACATTGGCATACTCATCATAAAAATTCAAACAGTACAAAAAGTTAAATTAAAGCAATAAATCATTTCAAATTGGGAGTTAAAAGCTATGCCATGCTGTGCCACACTAGAATTTCCTGTGTCTTTCTTTTGCAACCACTTTTAGACGTTTATTTATTAAATTTGTTCCTTTTTGTTTGAAAGCAGTTGATGATTTCTTGATTTTTTTCTTTTAATTATTTATGTTACAGTTTGTTTATTTTTCTAGGTATACAGTGGAAGACATTGTACAATTTGGATTCATTCCCTCATCATTTTTTAATACTAGGTGATGATATTATTTTTTAAGAAGAAATTTGGCTTTTGATTCCCTGATTCACCATCCAATTCTCATGTATAAGTTTTATTTTTATAACAGTTTTATTTTGATTATTGCTTTCTCCCAAGTCTTTCCCTTTCAATTTGTGAAGGGAAATGAAGATAAAATGCACTAACAGCCTGTCATTGCCATGCAATTAATAATGATATATTTATTTAAAAGTACTGTAATAACCAATAAGAGAAAGACAAATATAACATGATCTCACTTACATGTGGAATATAATGAACAAAGTAAAGTGACAAATAAAATAGAACCAGAAACATGAACACATGGAACAGACTGAGGAATCTAAGAGGGAAGTGGGGAGGGAGGGCAGGAAGAGATTAACCAAAGAACATATATGCATATATGTGTAGCCCATGGACACAGACAATAAGGTGGTGAAAGCCTGGGGGAGGACAGGAACCAGGTGGACGGGGAGGAGGGGATATCTGTAATACTCTCAACAATAAAGAAAAAACATTTTTAATGTGCTATAAAATAATATTTAATAATATGGAATGTTTATGAGTGAAAAAAGTACATTATAAAACAGAGTATAGTGTGGACATGTATGCAAATAAATGTTTTAAAGAGATATTTCTGAATAAGTTTTAACAACAATTTTTTTCTCTAGGTCAAAAGATTGCATTTTTTTCCCTGCATTTCCAATTTTCTGTATTATACAAATATTTCTTTTTAAATGGGAAAATGTTCTTAACTTTTATAAAATTAAAAATTTTAGAATGAATACAAATAGTAATGAACATAAAGTAAAAAATGTCTCTCCTCCACTTCCTTTGACTCTCAGTTCAACACTCCAAAGGTAACCACTGATAATTTCCTTGGTGTTTCATAAAATGTCAGTGCTTACAAAAAAATGCACAAATATGCATATGTATATGTATGTCTATATGCATTCTTTTGTATTAAATTTGAATATAATACATAATGTTAACACTTGGATTTTTTTTTCCTGCCTAACAATACATAATGGACAACTTACCATATTGGCCTATTTAGGTTGACCTAGTTCTTATTAGTGACAGTGCAGTATTCCATTAAATGGATATATCATAATTTATTTAGCCAGATCTCAATTGATTGCTTTCACTTTCTATTTCATGACAAATAAACTGCAGTAAGCTTTATAATATGTTTTTGTACACTTGTACAAAACATTTCTAGAAACACAGTTGATGGATCAATGATCAAAGGCAGATGTGCCTTTAAAATTTTTACACATTAGTGCCACTTGATAGTATCCCCATTCTTATCAACTTTGTATGAGAATGTGTTTTTTCATCTTTTCATAACACTTTCTTGCCCTGTTCAGTAAAAATGGTATTTCACTGTTATGTTAATATATATTTTTTGTTACTAGAGAATTGAAAACTTTTTTCTCATATATTTGTAAGTCATTGGGACTTTCTCATGAACTGCTTGTCCATTTCGTTCATCCATTTCTCTGTCATTTATCCTTTTCTTTATTAGATGGTAAATATTCTTTGTATATTATGAAATTTAACTGTTTTTAGGATATATGTCTTACAGAATATTTTTATCTTTTTTTCCTGATTTTTACATGTTATAATGTTTTGCCATTCAGAATTAATTGTTTTGCATTCTGATTGGCAAACATTTTCTTTTATATGTTCTGGGAATTAATTATTATAAGAAAACCATCCAATATGATATTTAAAGAAAAGGCTACCAAGTGTTTTCAAGGAATGTTCTTATTAGACTGGTGACATTATAGGTTCTGGAAATGACCAATAATGCACATTACTGTACAGTGGAGTCATGCCTCAAGGAAGTAGCACAAAATGTTAAATTTTATAAACATTTAAAAAAATCATAATGATGTTTACAAAGAGCTAAACTAGATTCTATTTTATTTTTTAAAAATCTTTATTGTTGAGAGTATTACAGATGTCCCTCCTTTTTTTCCCTATTGCCCCCCTCCACCTGGTTCCCACTCCACCCCAGGCCTTCGCCACCCTATTGTTTGTGTCCATAGGTAATGCATATATGCATATAAAATCTTGTTTACTCTCTTCTCTCCCCACCCCATTTTCCTCTGAGATTCATCAGTCTGTTCCATGTTCTATGCCTCTGATTCTATTTTATTCATCGGTTTATTTTGTTCATTAGATTTCTTGTTCATTTATTTTGATTTTAGATTCAATTGTTGATAGATATATGTTTATTGCCATTTTATTGTTTATATTTTTTCTCCTCCTCCTTCTCCTCCTCTTCTTCCTTCTCCTCCTCCTCCTTCTCCTCCTCTTCCTCCTCCTTTTTAAAGAATACTCTTCAACATTTCATGTAATACTGGTTTGATGGTAATAAAACCCTTTAGTTTTTCTTGTTTGTGAAGCTCTTTATCTGACCTTCAATTCTAAATGATAGCTTTGTTGGGTAGCGTAATCTTGGTTGTAGGTCCTTGCTATTCATCACTTTGAATATTTCTTGCCACTCCTTTCTGGCCTGCAAAGTTTCTGTTGAGAAATCAGCTGCCAGCTGTGTGGGTGCTTCCTTGTAGGTAACTAACTGCTTTTCTCTTGCTGCTTTTAAGATTCTCTCTTTGTCTTTAACCTTTGGCATTTTAATTATGATGTGTCTTGGTGCAGGCCTTTTTGGGGTCCTCTTGTTTGGGACTCTCTGGGCTTCCTGGTCTTGTATGTCTATTTCTTTCACCAGGTATGGGAAGTTTTCTGTCATTATTTCTTCAAATAGGTTTTCACTATCTTGCTCTCTCTCTTCTCTTCATGGTATCCTCATAATGTGAATGTTGGCATGCTTGAAGTTGTCCCAGAGGCACCTTACATTATCTTTATTTTTTTTATTCTTTTTGCTCTTCTGATTGGGTGTTTTTTGCTTCCTCATATTCAAAATCCTTGATTTGATTCTCAGAATGCTCTACTCTTGTTAAATCCCTGTAAATTTTTCTTTATTTAGTTAGTGTATCCTTAATATCAGATTGGTCTTTGTCATTCTCACTAAGATCCTTGAAAGTATTACTAAGTCCCATATACCTATCATTAAGTCCCTTGAAACTCTCATTAAGACCCTTGAGTAACCTTATAAGCATTGTTTTGAACTCTGCGTCCAGTAATTTTCTTGCTTTCATTTCTTTCATTTGCAACATGTTTCTTTGTCTCCCATTTTGGCTGCTTCCCTGTGTTTGTTTCTGTGTATTAGGTGGAGCTGCTATGTCTCCTGGATTTGGTAGAGTGGCCTTGTGTAGTAAGTGTCCTGTAGGTCCCAGTGGCTCAACCTCCCCAGTCACCTGAGCTTGGCACTCTAAGTATGCCCCTGCATGTGGGCTATGTGCACAGTCTTATAGTTAAGCCTTGATTGCTGTTGTTGTCACTGGGAGGAATTGACCACTAGGCCAATTGGCTGAGAGGATGATTTGCATCTACAATGGAAAACCTGCTATGCAGGAGTCACCCCTATGCAGCAAGAATTGCTTCAGTAGGGTTTTGCTGCTCAATGAATCTGTTCTTGAGTGTGTCACTTGTTGATGTATAGTTATAGTATGATATGATCTGAAGCTGTCCACTGGGTGCACTGGCTCTGGGACCTCCTAGAAGGTGCAAAGTCAACCACTGTCTGGGGTCACCCAGCAGGAGCTACAGAGAGATATGGCTACTACTTGAATTGGGCTAGGAAGTGCTAAGGCGAGACCCAACTGTGAAGCAAGGCAGGTTGGTGCTAGTGCTGGGTCTTGAGCCTTTTACTGATAGGTTTGGGGCACACTGACACCAGCTGTTGATTGCTTAGGAGATTTAACAAAGTCTGAAACCTGAGCCAGTACAGGCCATTCATATGGGAAAGCATCTGCAAATTGGATGGGGTAGGGTCTCAGGGAATCACCAAGGTCGAGCAAACAGTATGAGCCATGCTAATGGAAACTCAGGTATGGCTGTCAGTCAGCTCTGCAATGGGGGAGGTCCCAGCACAGGAACAATGACCCCTGTGAGCACCCCTGTCTGGAAGAAAGTGCCCCAGAGCTCGTGCCCTGATGCAAGACAGTGCAGTTCCTATGTATCCCTGGATTCTCACAAAGCCACTGCCCAGAACTGGAGCTCAGAGGAAACAGGACTGTGTAAGTTTGTGCACCAGCTTTTTAAGAGGAACACTGGGAACTCCAGCAGCCTCTGTGTCACTCAGCCATAATCCCCACTTGTTTTTACAGCCTGACATTATGGGAACTTCTCTTTTCAGTTCTGGAACCCTGTGCTGGGGGTCTGGTGTGCCGCTGGGACCCCCTGCTTCTCATGGGAGGCCCTGGAGATATCCCTCCTGATTAAAAAATCAGTATATGTGGGTGTCAGATCAACCCATTCCACCCCTCCACTCCTCTTACTAGTCTCAATATGCTTTCTTTTTTACTTCTCTAGTTGTAGGAATTCCATTCAGCCAGATTTCAGGTGGTTCTGAATGATGGTTGTTCTGTATTTTAGTTGTAATTTTGATGTGGTTGTTGGAGGTGGTGAGTGTGGCATTTTCCTATGCTGCCATCTTGGTTCTTCTTCCCTGGATTTTATTTTAAACTTTCAACCTTTGAAGTTATCATTTCCTTGTAAGAGCTATAACAATCACAGTAGCTTTATCCCAAATTATAACATTACTTTAGTAAAACAAAACGACTGCATTATAAATCTAAGTTTATAAATACATATAGGATTTTTCTCTTTCTGTTTGAATACAAATGAACTGTGGGACTGCTAATGGGTATGCATTTATTTTGGGGTTGATAAAAATTTCTAAACTTTATTGTGGTGAAAATTGCACAATTCTGTGAATATAATGAAAACCATTGATTCATACACACATTTTAAGTGCATGAATTGTATGGTTTGTGAAGCATATCTCAATAAAGCTGCTAAAAAAGTTAAATTTTGAGATTGTGGTGAGTTTTGAGTAGAGCTGTGTGCAGAATAAATTACTGTGGTCTGTTGCTGGATTGTCCTTAGCATCTCTGTAGCCACTAGAAAAAGGCTTCATTAAGAATCAGGTTTTCAGTGGGCTCATCTTTGCAGATCCTTTTCCCTCTTTGTTTATTCTCATCTGCCCTCTTTCCCTTTTCAGATTCTCTTGATTGGAGTAAGAGGCAGGGTAAATGAAGATTTTTCTAACCTTCTCTCCTATGTTTTTGTTATTCTGATCCTTGGAATTGCATCACTTTACTTTAATGTAAATGCTCTGTAACAACACAGTACAGTGTGGATTTTAGCCAAGGTAAATAATAGCCTTGGATGAGTCAAAGACATATCTTTATAGCCTTGCCTGGTACCAGCTGGGACATATCTTAAGAGACTAATGCTCTAATGTACTGTGACACAATATGCTGTTCAATCACAATACCTACAATGATTATTCAGACTTTTTTGCTTTTTGCATTTTTATTTTTTAAGATTTTTCATTCAAACACAATACAAAGAATAATACTATAGGCATTATTACACTATTTCTAGAAGCTTTGATGACTGTTACCTTCATCACGAATTCTTAATCTCCACAGAATGAGTCAAAATCAAGGCAAAACACCTTTCTCACTTTGCACAAATATGGAATGAGCCAGTGATGAACAAAAACTTAAAACTAATTTAATTCAGTGGAATCATCCTTAGCATACATAACTGGTGAACCACTGTCAAGTTTTTCAATTCCATTTATTAATATACTAGAGGCCCAGTGCAAGAAATTCATGTGGGGGGTGGGGGTGGGGTGTCCCTGGGGGGCGGGGGGGGGGGTGTCCCTCAGCCCAGCTTGCATCCTCTCCAATTCAGGACTCCTAGGGGGATGTCTGACTGCTGGTTTAAGCCAAATCCCTCAGATCAGGCCTAAACCAGCAGTCAGACATCCCTCTCGCAATCTGGGATCGCTGGTTCCTAACCACACACCTGCCTGTTGGCCAGATAACCCCTAACTGCTCTCCCCTGCCAGTCTGATTGCCCCTAACTGCTCTCTCCTGCTGGCCTGATTGCCCAACATGGCTTTGTCTGGAAGGATGTCTGGAAGATATTTGGTCTATCCAGTCCAAACAGCATATTCCCTTTTATTAGTATAGATTTTTGTGAGGTGTTCCTGTGTCTTTAACTTAGGAAAATGTTAGATATCAGTTAGTATTTAATAGAAAGTGATCAGACAGTTAACAAATTTTACCAAGTATTTTGGAGGACTCCACAAAGGTTCCAGGATTCAGTTTTTATCCTCAAGGAGTTCATCATCTATGAAGAGCTTTATCCCACCTTTGCCATATAAAAGTGCTCTTCAATGGTAAAGGGACAGTCAATTATCTACTAACAGGGGCTGTTTCTGCTTCAACCACATCTCATTTCCTGTTTCACACATGTGACATTGTCTGGTAGCCCCTCCTGCTAAACACCTCAGGATTTTTGCCAGTTCATTTGGTGATTTTAGCATAAGGTAAATAAACTTTTCTTGGCTGGAAAGATAAATGGAAAATCCCTGATATCTCAGAAGAAGTATGAGATATAACTAAAATATGTTAAAACATGATAGTACATGGATTCAGCTGTGACATAACACAATTCATTTTCTGCAGGGCAAAAATGGGACTTTGTTTTCAGGTGGAAAGTTGTGCATGAACACATAGGAGGAGCCCAGTTGTTTGTGTTCAATGAATGCTGAATGAATAAACAACACTCAAAACAAGGATATCTACCTTATCTTGGTAGTTTATTTCAGAGGATCTGAACTACTAGGGGGGTCACAGAGACTCCAGCAAGCAAAAGAAAAGGAGATGAAAGGGGCAGGGAGCTTTTCCAGAGGATTTCAAACATTCCTGCTGTTAATCCACACCACCCACTCTAAATTTAGTTATTTATTTATTCACTTAGCAAATATTTCTTGAGCATCTACCATGTGCCAGACACTATAGATATTCAAAGAAGAATAAAACTCCATCTCTATCCTTAAAGAAGGCAGACACATTAACAACTTTGACAAAGTCATTAATAGTTACCATTCATTGGGCAGTTCATGTGTGCCAGGCACTATGCTAATTCCTTTACACGGGAGACTCCCATTACGTAGATAAAGAAATTAAGATTTCCCATGGCAAGAGACTTATACAGGGCCATATGTCCACGCAGTGTCTAAGCCAGAACTTGAGCCTGGTGCAGTCTGATGCCAAAGCCCCAGAGTGTAACTGTCACCCTACACTGGAAAGTGCTCTATAGCAGAAAGGAAAGGGGGCCACTCTGGTCTGGGATCAAGGGAACAAGAAAGCTAGTGTGTATGGGGCACCTACCTCTGCTATCCATTCTTATATTGGAGCTGGACCTACAAGTAGGAGTAAGAGTTTCCTCAAGAAAAAGAGGAAGCACCACGAGGAACTGAAAAGAGGCACAAAGTGCATAGGAAAGTGGTGGGAAGCTCAAAGTGACCACACCAAAAAGTGTTCAGGGGAGGAGTTGAAATTTGAAAATAATGTCCTGGGAAGCCCTATGCTTAGACTTGTGATTCTTCTTGCCTCCTAAGCCTGCCATTGAAATGTGGTCATGAGGAACAGAGAGGACAAAGATGAGAGGATGGCCGAGAGCTCAGACTTCAGCAATATTTCATCTCCAAACTCTCCTAGATAATGACCCTCATTTTCAAATATCTAGACACTGCAGTGACAATTAACAGAAAGAGTGATTCCAAATGCAAGCATGACTGGAAAACCAATCATACTTAAGTAATCTTGAATGCATATTTTTCTTATAGGAATAAAAACCTGATATGATGAAAATCCTCTGGATGTGTTTTCAAATATTTTTTGTCTTTCAGAATTATTATTAATACTAGAGGCCTGGTGCATGAAACTCGTGCACGGGGGGTGGGAAGTGGCGGGGGGATTGTCCCTTAGCCCAGCCTGCACCTTCTCCAATCTGGGACCCCTTGAGGAATGTCCAACGGGCAGTCAGACATCCCTCTCACAATCCAGGACTGCTGGCTCCCAACTGCTCACCTGCCTGCCTGCCTGCCTAATTGTTCCTAACCACTTCTGCCT
Organism: Corynorhinus townsendii; assembly: GCA_026230045.1. Lineage (NCBI taxonomy): Eukaryota > Metazoa > Chordata > Mammalia > Chiroptera > Vespertilionidae > Corynorhinus > Corynorhinus townsendii. Next base: position 103,866,510 of record JAPDVU010000003.1, read on the forward strand.
GCCAGCCTGATCATTCCCTAACCACTCCCTGCCAGCCTGATCGATGCCTAACTGTTCCCCTGCCAGCCAGATTGCCCCTAACTGTCCTCCGTGCAGGCCTGGTCTCCCTCAACTGCCCTCTGTTGCTGGCCCAGTCACCCCTAACTGCCCTCCCTTGCCAGCCTGGTCAACCCTAACTGTCCTCCCCTGTCAGCCTGGTCACCCCCAACTGCTGTCCCCTGCAGGCCTGGTTGCCCCTAACTGTCCTCCCCTGAAGGCATGGTTGCCCCCATCTGCCCTCCCCTGCTGGCCTGGTCACCCGTAACTTCCCTCCCTTGCCAGTCTGGTCACTCCTAACTGCCCTCCCTGTCAGCCTGGCTGCCCCTACTATCCTCCCCTGTGGGCCTGGTCCTCCCCAACTGCCCTTCCTTGAAGACCTGGTCCCCCCCAACTGCCCTCCCTGTTGGCCTGATCACCCACAACTGCCCTCCCTTGCTGGCCATCTTTTGGCAGCCATCTTGTGTCCTCATGGGGGTGGCCATCTTTGACCACATGGGGACAGCCATCTTGTGAGTTGGAGTGATGGTCAATTTGCATATTACCTCTTTATTATATAGGATGTAAAATAATAGAGGCCCAATGCATAAGATTCTTGACTGGGGTGGGGGTCCCTCAGTTCAGCCTGTGCCCTCTCGCAGTCCAGCAGTCCTCAGGGGATATTTGCCTGCCAGCTTAGGCTAGTTTCCCCCAGGAACCAGGCCTAAGCTGGCAGTCAGACATCCCTCTCACAGTCTGGGGCTCTCACAGTCTGGACCCCTCCCTCCTTACCGCCTGCCTGCAGTGGAGGTGGGAGAGGCTTCTGCCACTGCCGCTGCACTTGCCAGCCATGATTCCTGCTGAGCCTGGCTTCTGGGTGAGTGGCGTTCCTTCTATGGGAGTGCACTGACTATCAGGGGGAAACTCCTGTGTTGAGCATCTGCCCCCTGGTGGTCAGTGCATGTCATAGCAACCAGTTGTTCCACCATAAGGTCTATTTGCATATTATGCTTTTATTATATAGGATACTTTTATAAATAATAATAATAGAAGACCAATTATGGTTAGAGGCTTCATGGTTCATTGGGACAGCATTTAAGTTAGCAGATAGGTGTATTTCTCTAAGCTATATCAATTTTTTAAAGTACTGTGGGTTTTCTATATAATCAATGAACACATTCCCCTTATTCCCACTTTCCTTCAGTGAATTATCTACCTTAAATGATATCAGAAATTGTTAGTCATATCTTTGCATTTACAGCATGTGATTATCCATCTCTATGAATTATTTTATGTCAAGATTTTAGAGAAGAATATAAAAAAGCATCTATTTTATGATCAACTCTAACCATTTTACAGTGATCATTATCATTTACTAATCTTGTAGTAGAGCAAAAAAAAAAAAAAAAAACAGGATAAGCTCACTTTTAGCATAATGAATATCGTTTTCAGGGAAAGTACAATAAATTATTTTAATGAAAAAATGGACTATTACATTTACTACCACCAACCCAAATTTTTAAAAAAATTCTAGAAATATAACAAAGGCATAACTCTAAAGCACTATCAAGATTAGATTACTGTCAATGGCTGCTTGATCTTCTCATGATTTTTTTTTCCTAGTTCACATAAACCTAAACTTCTCCTAACAAAAATTGCTCTTTCTTCTCCATAACTTAATCACATTTTATTACTCTCAAAAATTTTTAGAGAATACAGGTACAGTTTATTACTTTGATATTATCATTCAGGAAACTTCAGGGAAGAGATATCTCTGAACGCATAATAATCTGACCACTCAGTGTACATCCTATATAATAATAGGCTAATATGCAAATTGTCCCCTAGACCAGGAGTTCAACCAGCAGGCAGGCCAGCCAACCGCCCATGTCCCCTCCCCCTGGCCAGGCTGGATGGGGTCTAGCCAGACCCGCCCACGCACGAATTCATGCACCGGGCCTCTAATATATATATATATACACACATACATACACACACACACACATACATACATACATACTGAGTGGCCAGATTATTATGCGTTCAGAGATCATAATAATCTGGCCACTCAGTGTATACTCTAAAGGGGAAGGTTTTTAAATATTTATTTTGAAACAGGGTATACAAATGATAAAATTTGCTTCTAGACCACACAAGTTTCTGAGAGAGTTTGGTTGGGCTGTATGTAGCAACAATAAAAGAAAGTAAAAATTTAAATATTCGATTAAAACTTAATAAATGGAAAAAAACAAGTGAAGATAACCTATTTTTTTTAAAAGATATAGAAAACAGCTCTTCTTATTGAGGAATCTAGTAAAGAAGGCTCTACAAAGAAACTCTCTTGAACCTTTTATAGGCTTAGTACTAACATGGCACAATTAAGGTAGTATGATCCTTAGCTTAGGTAAACCTTTCCAACTAGAGGGGAAGACAAATCTAGACACAGATAATTTCAACATAAAATGCTAAGTGTGTTGGGATAAAAGACAGAGGTGTGTATAGGGGTGAAAAGCTCAGGAAAGGAACACATTACATCTGGGTGTGAGTGGAATGCTCATGCAAGAGGTCAAACTTGAGATAAAATTTGTATAACCTATTGAGATAAACTAGGTGAAGAGAGGAGAAGGTGTAGGTCAAGGGTATGAGAGGTCCGAAGTAGCGCAGAATGTGTGGAGTGGGGAATTAAAGCCATTTATTACCGAGTCATTAAATCAGAACAGCAGAAGGAAAGAAGCATCTGAAGAGGCAGGTAAGGCCCAGATGATGTAGGGTCTTTGGGACCATTTGAAAAAACACAAGCTTTATTTTTAGGGGATAAGAAAAGGGTGGTAAGGAAGATTCCTAATCTGTTCAAGTATTTTAAAGAATGAGAGTGACTCGATCACTGCATTTTAGAGAGAACACTAACACTCAATGTGAAGGAGGTATTTGAGGAGTGAAAAGCTGGAGTCAACACAAACAGCCAGGGGATTGCTCGTAATGCCTGAGAAATGAGGAATACCTGACCCAGCCAATTGTAGGAAAAATGCAATGCAGAGACCAAGTGTGAGTAAAACTGGCCAGATTAGATCATGGGTGAGAAAGCCCACTGCATGGGAGAACATATTTACCAATGTTATATCCAATAACTGCAGAGGGGGCAGTTAGGGGTGACCAGCCAGCAGAGGTGGGGCAGTGAGGGGCGACCAGGCCGGCAGAGGGGGTTAGTAAGGGCCTAATCTCCAAAATTTATAGGGAACTCATTCATCTTAACAAAAAGAAGATAAACAATCCAATCACAAAATGGGCAAAGGACTTAAGTAGACACCTTTCAAAAGTGGACATAGAGAAGGCCAAGAGACGTATGAAAACATGCTATAAGTCAATAATCATCCAAGAGATGCAAATCAAAATGACAATGAGATACCATCTCACACCTGTCAGAATGGCTATCATCAACAAATGACAAGTGCTGGTGAGAATGTGGAGTAAAAGGAATCCCCCTGCACTGCTGGTAGGAATGCAGACTGGTACAGCCACTGTGGAGAACAGTATGGAGTTTCCTCAAAAAATTAAAAATGAAATTCCCATTTGACCCAGTAATATAGCCCACGAAACCAGGAAACTTTTAGGAATATATCCCAAGAAACCAGAAACCTTAATCAGAAAGGACATATGCACCCTATGTTCATAGCAGCACAATTTACAATAGCTAGAAACAGCCTAAGTGCCATCAGCAGATGAGTGGATTGAAAAACTGTGGTACATCTACACAATGGAATACTACACTGCTGTGAAAAAGAAAGAACCGTTACCATTTGCAACATCATGGATGGACCTGGAGACTATTATGCTAAGAAAAATAAGCCAGTCAGAGAAAGATAAATATCACATGATTTCACTCATTTGTGGAATATAATAAACAACATAAACTGATGAACAAAAATAGATACAGAGACAGAGAAGCATCAAACAGACTGTCAAACTTCAGTAGGAAGCGTTGGGGGCAGGTAAGAGATCAATCAAAGGACTTGTATGCATGCATATAAGCATAACCAATGGACACAGACACTAGGGGGGTGAGAGAATGTGCTGGGGGTGGAGTGGCCAGGGGGAGGTCAATGGGGGAAAAAGGATACATATGTAATACTATACGTAATACTTTAAACAATAAAAAATAATAAATAAAAATAAAAAATTAGAAAAAGAAAAAAATAAATTAATCTTTGAATTCTCCTACATAATAATCTATATATAAAAGCCTAAGTGACCATCACAACCAAAACAACCAAATGGATGACCCAACAGGCTGTGTGGGTGACCAGGCTGGCAGGGGGTTAGTGAGGGCTGACCAAACGACTGAGCAGCAGGCTACATGGGGGGACAGAGGGCTTATTGAGGGTCAACCAAATGACTGAACAGAGGTCTGCATGGGGTGACCAGGCCGGCAGGGGGGATAGTTAGGGGTGACCAGGCTAGCAGAGGGGGGCAGTGAGGAGCGACCAGGATGGTGGGGGGGACAGTTGGGGGCGACTAGGCTGGCAGGGGAGGGTAGTTAGGGGTAGTTAGGGGTGATCAGGCAGGCAGGCAGGTGAGCAGTTAGGAGTCAGTGCTCCTGGATTGTGAGAGGGATGTCTGACTGCCGGTTTAGGTCTGATCCCCAGGATGGGGCCTAAACTGGTAGTTGGACATCCCCCAAGGGGTCCCCATTTGGAGATGGTGCAGGCTGAGCTGAGGGGACCCCCCCCCATGCATGAATTTCATGCACTGGGCCTCTAGTTTTAAATAAGAGTTCTATATATGTGTGTGTATGTATGTGTGTTTTGTGTGAATATACATATAATATGTAGTATAGAGATATTAACATTTTACAGTAAACAAAAAAAAGGAATACTAATTACAATAATTTATTTGAACTGGTTACCATATGCCTAATTACCAGGCAGCACACTGATAAATATGTAAATCATTACATATGTATGGAATTAACTTGTGCAAATTTTAGCTACCCCACTGAACTCTGTTAAGATATAGTTTGTCTTCACAATTTATCACTCCTCTAGTATGGTTATTGGCCCATAACTTAAAAATATTGGAAGCTTATAAAAAATGACAAGGTGAGGAAGGAATCAAATGAACATTTAAAGTAATAATTTTAAAAAAATTATAAATAAGGACAAGAGGTAACTACTGGTAAAAGATATACTCACTGTTCTATATCATAGGATATTTCTACATGAAATTTATCTTAGCTCTGTTGAGAGTTTTGGAAAAAATAAACATTGGAATCAATATCTAGCAAATTTTGTAATCAAATTCCTGAGAACATTTGGTAGGTATTTTTGTAAATATAAATTTTAAAAATTATCAAAAATCCCCCTAGCTTTCTCTGAAATCATATCTATTCTATAACGAATTATATTAAATACATTTACTAATTTGTATTCATTAACGAGAACACAATATCACAGAAAAATATGTCACAAGAATTAAAATAAAATAATGCTAAAATAAATAAGAAAGAAGAAATGACTGAACACTAGCAATGGATATATCTAGATAATTTGGGTAGTACAATATATGATTAAAGAAGTGTGGTTATAGGAGAAAGCCAATATTTTTAGCTTTAGGAGATTTTAGGTTCAAATAAATATACATTTTATAGAAATTATTCATTGAGTTTTCTGTAGGAATTGTAGAGACTTACCCTAGTTTATTGCAGGTTTTTTGTTTGTTTGTTAGTTTTTTACCTTGGCACTCTTGATATGTTGGGCCAGGTGATTCTTTATTGTGGGGGATGTCCTCTGCATTATAGGATATGTAGCAGCAACTCTGGCCTCTATCCACTAACTGCCAGTAGCAGTACCTCTTACCCTAATTGTGACAAGCAAAAATGTCTCCACACATTGCCAAATGCCCCTTGTGTAGCAGAACTGCCCCCTTTTGAGAACTAATGCTTTATAGAATGTGGAAAGATGTGCAAAAATGAAAATTTCTGTTAATGTCATTATAATTTAAACGCACTAGCCAAGTTCACCATTTTAAACAAGAATAGGGAACTTTTTATTTGATAAGAATTCTCCAGCCACAGGAAAAAATTAAACCCAGCAAAAGGAAAAACTCAACAAAGTGTGTTTTATTATTCTGTCTAAGCAGGTGTTAAGAGAATGAGATAAAGGGCAAGTGGGAGACAGCCAATTGATGTTTCTTTCTCAGATCGATGTTTTTCTCTCTTCCTCTTCCTTCCTCTTTCTCTGAAAATCAATAAAAATATTAAAACAAAACAAAAAAACCCTTGCCTACTCCCTGCCTCTTCTCCCCAACTTACAGGTACAATGACCTCGTGTTGCCTTCTGGTTGGTCAAAGTCTCCCCATAAGTCCTACCCTCCAACCTGGCCTGGGGTGGACACTGTGTTTGCCACATCAATATTTATGCTATTTGGGTAGAATCAATACCACTTCCTGCTTCAGAGACAAGTCTGAGTGGCAGAAGCCAATCACAGTCTTCTTCTGGCAGTTAGAGGTAGATATGCAATATAATTTGGTACAATCAGAGAGAAGCTCATGCGTTTTGTTCAATTGTTGGGGAACGGGGAGATTTCCCCTCCCCTTTCCTCCACAGGAAAATGTGTATCCCTGACAGCTCTGGGTGGCCATCTCACTCCCAGGAGGTAAAAATTTGGCACACAGAGAATGACAAAGTGAAGAGCTTTTCAAAGAAACCAAGTTACAGTATTATGACTTCTGGCTCAAATCTACCCTGAGGGTTTTAGGCCTGTCAGAGATGGGATTTCCTAACTGGTACCTATCCCAGTCAGAAAGTCTAATTCCCATTATAGATCCCTGCAAGGTATCATTTGATTAATTGAATAATAGCACTATATAGGTTGATGTTTAAACCCCCACCAGAGTATTTTTTATTCAAAAATTGAAGCAACTGTGCCCAGAACTGTGTGCTCAGTGGTTAGAGCATCAGCCCATGTACTGAAGGGTTGTGGGTTGGATTCAGGTCAAGGCTATGTACCCGGGTTTCAGGTTCCATCCCTGGCCAGTCAGGGAACGTGTGGGAGGGAACCATAGATTTATCTCTATCACATCCATGTTTCTCTCTCTCTCTCTCTCTCTCTCACTCTCTCACTCTCTCTCATGTTCCTCCCTTCCACTCTCTCTAAAATCAATGGAAAAAATATCCTCGGGTGAAGAGTAACAAAATTAAAAAAAAAAACACATACAAAACTTGAAACAGATACAGACTATTTCATTTTTGTTTTCATCCCTCAAATGATATCATTGCTAGTTTCTAGGCCCAGTGACTAGACCCCATCTTAATGACCTAAGGATCCAGAGAGGGAAATAGAATTAGTTGGGGGAGGAAACTATTGATAGAATCTAGAAATGTGGGTTGAAAACAGCTGTGCAGGACTCTGAACTCCTGTCTCAATTCAATTGTCTCTGGGAATTTATTGAAGTTGTTTTGTTCGTTTATTTTTGTGGGTTTTTTGTTTTGTTTCATTTTAGAAAGATGGTGGTATAATTATGGGTTTGGGTTGTAGGACAAATTGATTTGGCAGTAGCCTGAAGATGGTCAAGGGGAGAAGTCACAGAGGCCTAAACCAGGGTGGGTTGGAGGTTTTGTGTATACCAGCAAGGCTTTTGTCCCACACCTGCCCACACTCTCACCAGGCCAGGGCTCAGGGAAGCCTGGAAGTCAGTCTCAGTGAAAGTTAAACAGTCTTTTGTAAGCTAGTCTAGGATTCTCACTATCATCTTTAATGTCATTTCCATGGAAAACCTTCCTTTTTATTATCAAAAGAACAGATCAAGACCAACATTTTAGAGATTAGCTATTTATAGGTAGAAGCTTTCAGAATTGATAATAGGTATATTATATAAATTATCTTTTTATATTTAATAATAACACTTCTAAGATCATTAAATTTGTTCTCTATATTCTAGGGCCACATTGAAACTTTAGTCTAAACAGATTACCACCTTAAAAATTAGCTTTTGATCTTAGAATCTTAAAATAAGATCGCACTGACATAATAATACAACTCAAGAAGGAATAATGGTTGGGTAAGCTTGCTTTTTTTCTTTCCTGATGAGGTTTGAATTAGTAGGAGATGGATAATACAGAACTTAAATTATGGAAGGAAATAAAATGTTTTATAGGAATTACTATAAAAGAGCTAAGACATTTTTTTAATAAGGCATAGAAATTAGGAAATCTCTGCCAATACCACCTGTCATTTCTCAACAAAAGATGAAAATGTTTCTATTATCCAAAGAGGACAGGCCATTTTGTTATCCAAATCAAGAAGGAGAAAATCTTGGGTTAAAGACAAAGGAAAGGAAGATGTATTATGCCAACTTTAACTAAATTAGACAATGATTCTCCTCAATTTGGCCTTTCCATGGTGGTATAAGTTGTGGGGGCATGCTGTAAATAATCAACTATTGTTGATTAAGGAAAAAATATTGTGTTTTCCTTACAATTTTGTGCAGGAAAATAGTATTGAGATGCACAGATTTTCTTAAACAAGAAACCATAAAGCTTTGCAATAAAAAAGTTATGTATTTCTACAAAACAATAGGAATAAGAAAACATTCCCAGAAGTTCGCATATTTCAGCAAGCAGAGACTGGGGCTCCTGAGTTGTCATGAGCACTCTATGCCAGTATTGTGTTACACTATACTATACACATTTTCAATATCATATAGCTCCAGCTATTTTAATGTGCAAAGAAAAGAAAAGGACCAGGCACTCAGTCCCCTTTCCCAAGCTTCTCTAACAAAGCATGGCTCTCCATGGCGACAAAATAGGACAGGCTACCTGTGACTCTCTTATCTGTTTGCAACCTATTTTCAGGTGAAAATTATATGCTATTGAAGTTAGCAGTAATAAAAAGGAATGCATCAAATAGCCAATAAATATAAAATTCTGTATTACTCTGAAAAGATTGAGGAAACACTGTTACATCTTTTAAAAATCAACCTGTGGACTGACTCTTTATAGAAAATGAATAAGAGAAGAGAAAAGAATTTGGGGGGAAAAACACACAGAGATAGCACTGAGTCTGAGTATATGCAATATTTTCATCTAGTCAGTAACCATTTGAAAGGGAAGTATCAATTTTGTGTCTAATAGAAATGAGAGAGTACTCCCAAAGTAATTTAGATATTTCTTTCCTTCTTTTTCCTCTTTCCTTCCATACTGGAAATAAGAAAGGTTGACAACTCTTCCTTAAAACAGATTATTCCTTGAAGGACCAATCCCTTTCCACTCTCATCGGTCTCTCTTTGCCAGATCTACAGAGAAAACTAACATTGTGCTGACCTTCTGGGGTGACTGTGGCAGCACCTTCCTGCCACAGAGGAGCAGTGAAGAACCTAATGTGGCCATGAGCAGCCTCTAGGGAATAGGAGTGAAAGAGGAGGAAGGTAGGGGAGGTGGAAAAAAAAAGAGTATTGTTCACTCAAAAATGCTATCTCTGTTCCTTGTACAATTAATCATTTTTAGAAATTAATAAAAACACCAATTCATAAACTACTAACAGACGGATGTGAGAATAAATGGAAAATTTCAAATACAACTTCTTCGAAAGTCTTCAGTGATTTCAAACCTTAGGACACAGGTTTATAAAGACTGATACATTTTGCAAGCAATGGTCATCTTTTCAGATATAAACCTGCCTGGACTTAAGAGAAAGGGAAGATGGCCTTTCCAGGGATATTTGCCATGCCCACACCACAATGGCAGATGTGATCTTTAAGAGAAGATGGTAAAATTCTGTGAGGCTTTCCCTGGAGCCTGAGCATCAGACCTGTGACTCTCAGACTAGTGGAGTTACCTTCTGTGGGTGTAACTCTAGGAAGGCCCTACCGTTGCAGTATTTGTGCCAGAAGTAGGTGTTGGGACTTCTGGGATTAATGCCTCTGCCAGTCAGAAAATTAGTTTCTTGATTTAAGTTGGCCTATACGTTGAGAAGCAGAGCTGCTACCAGGAAAAAGATATGCATAGTTTTTTGTGCAGAGGTTGATCAGACAGGAAATGTTTTAGGGCTGTGCAGGTCAATCATCTCAGAGTTCCCACACAGTTTAACTGACCAGGGGATCCAGATAACTAATTGGGTGAAAGAGTATCCAGCCCCTGCACAAGACTGAGAGTTTCATTCTTAGAAGAACGGTATGGTATGGGAGTTAATGGTACACCCATGAGTCTTGCCCGGCCCTCTGGGACATGGGGTCCTCTCCTTGCCAAAACAATTCCACATAGGCAATGAGGATCATTATACCTGGGTCCAGAGTATTTTTGAATTCAATGAAATCTATTTCATATGGTAAAGCTTTATCAATCTTAGCCTTTGCTTCCTAAAGTGTTCCTTCTCTTCTTGGCATCTTCCTCACCGTCTTCAACATAGATAGAGCTGAAAGGGAGGGACTGTCAGAAAATGCTGGGTTGACTGTGAAGGGCTGTGAAGGTGGGTGAGCTATACAAGGGAAGCGCCCTGTACAAGGAGGTCTGAAACTATCATGGGCCACAGCCATGTGGCTTTCATTAATATCCGCCTTACCCTCATCCCTGCAAGATATTGTGTTACATCAGATTCAGCTGAAAATATAACCCAAATGAGCTGCCAAAAAGCATCAAGCCAGGTCTCATAATATTTGCCTGGATACTTGGATAGAAGGAAAAAATGCAGAAGGAAAGAAGACAAGGGAAAAGAAGACTGTATATTCTTTCACAAGACCTTATACAAAATATATTTCCCTTAGTATTCAGTATTCATATGTTAAATTATTTCCTCTTGCCTTCACATCTTGATGAACATTTTCCTGAAACTGTGTCTAACCATGAATGCTCTAACACAGTGGTTGGCAAACTGCAGCTCACGAGCCACATGCAGCTCTTTGACCCCTTGAGTGTGGCTCTTCCACAAAATGCCATGGCCTGGGCGAGTCTATTTTGAAGAAGTGGCTTTAGAAGAAGTTTAAGTTTAAAAAATTTGGCTCTCAAAAGAAATTTCAATAGTTGTACTGTTGATATTTGGCTCTGTTGACTAGTGAATTTGCCGACCACTACTCTAACACTTTATCACTTGGCATTTCTTTTATACATTTGTTTGGTAAGGGATTTTAAAATATTTTTTTCACTTTTCTTCCTAAATGATACCATTGTAATTAGCTAGTTATTAATGATAGGAAAGATGTAAGGGAAGAACAGACATTATAGACATGTCATTGGGCAGATTCACCAGGAGCTGCAATTTTGCACTCTCGTGGGAACCACTGGCCTGCCTATTCCCCTCAAAACATTCCAGGAAGGGATCCAAGAAAGGGAAGATAGACACATGCCCAGTAAAGTTGGGGTGACTAGGGAAGGTGTTTGTCAGTCAAACCTGATGACAGAGATGGTCAGCCAGAATGGCCATGGCCATTACAAGCCTGTGAAATACATAATCCCCTAAACAAAGAAATTACCTCTTTTGTTACTCACCATGCTTGGTTTCTCTTGGCTCATGAGGCTCTCCTCTTTTGCTCCTGCCCATGTTTCTTCCATAGCCACGTGACCCTGTGGACCCCACATGCAATGGGCTGATGGACTACAGCAAGGAAACACAAATTAAGCCAGCCTGATGCTAGATTGGACTGTGCAGACATGGAAAGAAGACACTGGTTCTGACTTTAGCTCTACTGCAGCCCTAGCTTCCTTCTTTTATGGCAGGACAAAGGGAAGTGGGACTTTGGAAACTCAGGAATTTAATTCCATGAAAATAAAGCTTTCTACCATATCTCATCCTCCTGTATGAGTCTCAGAAAATTCTTTTTATTGGTATATTACAAGAATTTCACTCTATGAGCACCTGGACGAGGCCCTTTCTCCTCCATTATCATACGTTATCTTCTCAAATAAATTCTTTTTAATGGAGTTACACATATATTCTTGGCTATCATAGTTTTAATTTTCCCACTAAACCACTACTTTTTAATTTTATTTAAAAACTGTGGCATCCAAGACTCTCCTCACTATTGAAGTAGAAAATAGGATAAATATTTCTTGTTATAAATTGGTGCTAAGTGGTTTTACCTAGCAAACACTGTGGTACTGGGCATGGGAGAATGTTAGAAATGTTTAAAAAGTGAAGCCTCGAGCTGGGCCCTCACTGGAGAAGAAACCCGAGTTCCCCGAGATATGTGATCAGCACCTGGACCCCGCCAGCAGGCCAGGGGTTCCCAAGGCAGGTGCTGGGCATGGAGGCCACAGGGGCATAGGCTACCAAGGAGACAGAACTGAACCTCACATCATCCTGCTTGGCCCAGGAGGATGGCTGGTTAGCCAGAGACGGGTAAGATTCCTCAAGGAAGGAACAACCTAAGACAGGCACAGTCGCAGAGGGGCCATCAGGAGAGAACTTGGGGGGGCAACAGAAGTGGGGCACAGACCCTCACCCCCCCAACATTGCAGAGGCTTGAACCCTCGCCCCTTCTGAGGGAGGTCTCCTGCCCCCATGGCTGCTTCGCGCTTTCCACACCCAGCTCAGATGGGAACCCAGGCAACAGAAAGAGACTTGGCCCAGCTCAGATCAAGATACAGGTGACAGACAGAGACTTGGCCGACAGCAGTTGCCCTATATCTAAATTCAGCCTAGCATCAGGAATGCTCAGGGCCTACTCAAGAATGCAAATAATCCTTCCCACTAATATTTACCAAACTAAAATTGTTGGTAGAGTATTAAATTTGACAGTAAAATAGCAATCAAGTTTTCAGATTAATTTAAATAGGCTAATTGAAATAAGTGAATATTCAAGTAAATTTAATTGTACTGGACAAAAAGCTGTTCTTAAAGTAATAACTAAAATTTCTATTAGTAGTTCATCTTATGGTAAAATTCTTGAACATGTAATGAACCTAAAGCAGTCATATTTTTGGGCAAAAAAAAAATTAAAATTTAAAGTTATCAAGACTGCATTATAAAATTTACAAAAACCTCCATTAATAAAAAAAAGGGGGGGGGGGCGGAGATAGTAGGGTAATATCATGTAAGGAAAAATATCCTATAAGTAAATTACATCTAGAAAATTTTTACTTTACAAAATTAATTTTCATTTGTAATGCTAACAGCAAGACACCCATGAAAACACACATGGTGTCTAAATAAGACAAAGGAAAATCGTTTGGGCAAAAATAAAAAGGATCCCAAATCAATTATATAGAAAAGATTTCTTTATTAACTTGTGGTCGAGAATATATTTGTATATTTTCAGAAAACAACTCCAAGACCATGTGGATTCCTGCAACAGAGAGGAATTGACAGGTCTGCTCCAACCATGAAGACAAGAGGAAAAACAGTCCAGAGATGGGAGACGCTGACAACGCCTTGCCACGCTAGCAGTAAGCAGCTGTGCACCGCTGCAGGTTGCCTAGGACCAAACCAGAGAGGGTCGGACCTGCATTGCCACCATGTGCCCACCATCCAGATATCATTGCTGACGTACACATAAGGAACTGTTAGACATTGAAACAGGGACTCAGAACTTTTGGACATTGAAATTGGGACTCAAACATTTTTTTTTTTTTGTTATTATATGTTTATTTCTAGTCTGCAGAGGCAAAATTTTTTAAAGGAAAGAAAGTGGCGGCGGGGGGGGGGGAATAGATACAGAGGCAAAGAAGCATTGAACAGACTGTCAAAGTACATCGGGAAGGCAGGGGAGGTTGGGCGAGGGGGGCTGTAAAAGATCAACCGAAGGACTTGTACGCATGCATATAAGCATAACCAATGGATACAAGACACAGGGGGGCGGGGGGCGTGGGCGGGCAGGTGAAGGCATGTACTGGGGGGTAGGGGAGGCCAGGGACAGATCAATGGGGGGGGGAAAAAGGAGACTTATGTACTACTATTTGTAATACTTCAAACAATAAAAAAAAAAAAAAAGTGAAGCCTCATGTTAGTAGGAGAGTAAAGTTACAGAAAGAAAGCACAATAAAAGACTATGCTGACTTGAACTTTGTCCTAGTCTGGATTATTTTCTATTCCAAGTTGGTGATGTTAGTATAAGAAAAAGGAAGAGAACAGAAAGATATAGTAACAAAATTATTGTTAATGAATGTATTAACTTAATACTTTCTGAGGTTGCCTACCTCTGAGTTGATGATGAATCATCTCACAAAAGAAAAGCAAAAAGTAATTCTCTGAGGGCAAGGATCATAGCTTATTCATCACTACTAGTATATCCCCAGCAACCAGTTTAGTCCTTGGCAAATAATAAAATCTCATAATTCAATCAAATGTGAATTGGATGGAGATTACTTAAGAGATGAAAATAAGATAACTGAAGAGTGCCAGTGATTGCAGAAATTGTTTTAGGAGGCACTAAGTGCTGGCAGCAGCAAGAATGAAAATGGTACCAGGTGTTAGATGGGTGGTGTCAGACAGGACCTTGGTTCAATAACATTGGTTTTGGCTAGGAGAGAATTCAGATCCAAGACTCAAAGTATAAGAGAAAGTTTATTTAGAAAGTCACAGAAGTAGAAGAAGTGAGTAGTAGAAGAAATGGGCTCAGTAGGTAATGTGTCTAGTAGGGGAGAGGAATGAGAGAGGGAAAAGGCATGGGCATACTCCTCTGGAGGGAGAGCACCCTGGGTTAGATAGCTTAGTCCTTTTAAAGGTGAGGATTTTAGGAGAGGATCTCAACAAAATAAATTCATCAGCTTTCCAGGTGTGTCCTTTCAGGGTTGTAGTCTCCACTGAATGGTCGGCACCAGGGCAGGAGGTCAATGCAACTGTCCTGAGGAAGCCATAGCATCACTTGTCTGGTTTTGCTGCTTTTCTGGACCTGGAGCTGAAGCACAACTGAGGCCTGGATATATTTGATGCAAGTTAGAACCTCCATCTCTTAGGGGCTGAATGCTTATGGGCTATTCTCTGGCCACATAATTCATTTCTTTTTTAAGGGGATCTAATCTGCATAACTAGCAACAGCCAGAGAGGAAAGGTCAGGGGGTCTAAATTGCATGACCAGCAATATGCTAGGGGAGAAAAGGTCACCCTGGGGATGAGATCCTTGTTCTCCTAGTTTTATTCATTGCTAGGCACCTGGGACTTTCTGCGCTGGTAACCTTCTGTACCTGACCCATTATCCTTTGTTCTGATCATGTCTGTCTAATTGCCTACCACATAAGTAGAAAATTAATAGTTAAAAGAAACACTTGTGGCATTATGCTTTGGAATCTCTACTAATTGTACCCAAAATTTCCCATGAGAAAGTTAAGTGCTCTATTAAGTGAATGAAAAAACATAAAAATAAGTTAAGCCCGAGTACAATAGTATCATATTAGAAATTTAAAGCAATTAATTCATTAAGCCTTAGAACATACCACTATTTTGCTGACTGAAGAAATAGAAAGATCTTTTTTTCCTCCAAAGTCACAGAATTTCAATAGTTGTAGGTCAACAATGAAAACCATACTTAAGGAAGTAACTTGTACAATGAATGCTGCAATGAGGAGATTCCTTTAAACAATAGCATCCTTAATTATATCAGTCACAAAGGCAGCACATTCCTAATCATTACTTTCTACTTTTGACTCCTAGGATTGGCCATTCAAAGCTAAATTCTGAAATTTTAAATTTTTTTAAAGGGTAAGGAGCTATTCAAAGGAAAGTAACCTTTGCATACAGGGAAATGTTTTAATTATTGTTTTGTCACTTACCTTCCTAGGCCACAACCAAATGAACAATGAGGGTAGCTTTGATTCAAAGCTAATTCCAACCCTCAGATCTATGTGTGACATAAACACTTGCAGGGAAGAATAAGTATTTTAAAACAATGGACCAAGCAAGCAAATCCAGGGAATTTGATTTTAAGGATTGGAGTCCAGTTCAATGTTCCATATCTGACCTTCAGGCTCTGGGGGATGGAGTGCTTTTGACTGCCAAAAGGACTTTCAGGTCTTAGTTAGTAAACTGATACTTACAGGGAAGCCCACACTACATTCCAAGAACAACTGGTGATAACACTGTAAAAGTGCACAGAATCTGAAAGCCTGGGTTGGGAGGGGAGGGCCAGGGAGATATTTTGCATTCATTTTGAAGGGAAACTTCAGGATAGCTCCCCACCAAACCGGCCCTCCTTACACATTTCTTTGAACCCCCCTGCCAGCAATCCCTCACCCCTAACCTGGGACTTAGGGTGTAGCACCAGGCCAAAGGCTACCTCAGATTTTTCATTTCCTCTGCTTCCTGGCTTCCCTCTGTGTCTGCCCTGACAGGCTTACGATGCTCACCCTAGACATCTTGGCTGGGTACTGGGGAGGCCCAGGGGATGCTGATTAGAAGCTCCCTGAAGATGAATTTCCTGGCCAGCAGAGAAAATGCTGCTGCTGAGGCCTGCCCCTGGCAAGCCAATTCTGCTCACTGCAATGGCCTCACCCTCCCTGCTCCTTGCTGAGGGGCAGGGAGCTCAGGGTTGCTATTTGGCTTCAGCGGCCATTTTTCTTAAGGGCAGAGGTTGCCATTGAAGCCACTTTGGCAGCCATCAAGCTTGGGACATTATTCGTTCAAATGTTATTGCCTGTCAGCTAATGCTTCTTCCATGGGCATAGCTAATAGAGAAAAGCTTCAAAAGTACAGGTACTGAGAGAAAGAAATAACAGGTTTTTGTTACCTGATTTTGGAAACTAGCAGAAATAGAATCTAAACCCAGATCATGGGACATTAAATTCTATTCAGTCATATTAACAGAAAATGCTAGTCCCTTCCTTAAGAGAAGCTGTCTATGCTACCAAACCCCCTAAGGGACTGAGGCTTTTAGAAAAATATAAGATGACAGTTACTAGCCCAACTATTAGGAGCCAGTTAAAAAGACTAAAGTTTCTACCTCAGAGAGTGGAGACAATAGACGTCCCTTGTATAGACAGACACAGGAGTGAAGGCCTCCAGTGAGGTCTGAGGCCACAGAATCACCCAAGTGGAGTTGAATAAACCCAACTGAAAGGTGCCTGATCAACACTGATGTTGGTAAATCTCCACACCTAGGAAAAATTGTACTGCCATTTTGGGAAGGTCTCTGTCTCAGCTCAGGAGAGGCAGAGACTGGGAGTGGGAGTTTTGTGCAAATCCTAGGCCCTGGTGACATGACAAGAAGCTAGAAAAAGTGAGGATGCTTTTACTTTTCCTCAGCTTTCCAATCTCCTTCCCCCAGGAGGAGATTTTTTTTCTCCCCCAAATCAACTATAATACAATTTTCATTCCTCAAGAGTGCCCACTCTGGCATGGAATTTCATTCTGAGTTTGTCAAAAGAACCTTTCTGCGTTTGAAATGCTAAAACCTGGTCTCTAAGAAGTCTTGTTCGAATCATCTGTTGGAATGTAGATTCTGCAAAATAAATCTAATCTGAGACTAAGCTATCTAAGCCAATCAGTTTAATTCAGTTTATCTGTGGTTTGCTAAGTGAATTTTACTGTATACCTGTCTCCATGGAAATACGTCTCTTAAAATGTCAGTGTGTTTGCCAGTAAAGAAGCCTATGTTGCTAAAAGTTATGGAATGTGTTTGCCAATCTAGGAAATGCTAACTGCTCACTTTTAGTTTTTTCTCCCTACCTTATCCCCCCAAAATTTGGCATTTCTTAATCGCAATACATTTCTTTGCATAAATCCAATAAGACCAGTTCCAAACTATGTGGTCTTATTAACCGAAACTTTGACTGGAATGCCATACCTGGACTCTGGATGCCACCAGAAAGCCTTAAGAAATTGAGATTGACTCTCAAAGCCACTTGAAAAATGGTCTAATACCTTGATTGGTCACGTGGTTCATGGCAGTCTTTCCAGGGAAGGGACAAAGGTTGTTTTCCTGAAAGATGGTGAGCAAGAAAGCTCAAGACACCTTGGGGACCTCAAGAATTTGAGGAATGACCTAAACATATTTCAGGCATAGCCTGATGGCAACTGTGGCCTTGGCTTCTCCACCCTGAGGGGCTCACTGCTCACTTAAGCTCTATCTGAAGATTCCTTGTGAATGAAATTCCAGCAAAGCAAATTTGAGAAAGCTTGTAGGATCAATTTGATCACTTGCTTCTCTTGTTGTGTTTATGCAAATAATCAAGCCAAACTAAAACTGGACTTAATACAGTCTCTTTGAACATGAGGGTAATCTTAAGGAGGAAAAAAAAAATGTGTTTTAATGGAAACCACAATGCCCAATTGTAGGTATTCAACTCCAATGCAGTTAACTATATTCACTATCTTCAGTTTTGTTTTTAAGGCTGTGTCTGTGTATGCATATAGACCTCAGCACCTGATAACATTACCAGATATATTCTAATATGTTCTAACTGCAGACAGTCAATCTATCAGATTGTCACTGCTTGCTTTCCAGCAAAAAAAAAAAAAAAAAAAAGTCTTGCATTTGGAAATCTTATGATTTTCTGTGTGCACTAACCTTTGTGCTTTGTTTGCTTCTGTTTTCATAAACTATATGCCTATGTACTTGTTTATCTGATTGATTGCTCACATAATATAGGCCTCATTCTAGAAGCCATCTGAATCACCATCTCTTGAAATGAGACTCAATGGTTTGGACTTATGGTGGAGTCAATGAAACATGGATGGTCTATTGGCTTTCAAGCAAATGGGTCAGAAAGAAAACGCCCACAGTTTCTCATGGGGAAGATCTTAGAATATTTCCCTTAGCTTAATTTAGATTGAGTATAGTGGACAAAAGGACTTCAGACAGGTGTGGCTCACCTGCCTCTAGGTAAGCCACTCCTCCAACCTAATTGGGAACATTGTAAATAAATCTTTCCCTTGGGTTTTTACCTCTCACTATACCTTTGCTTGTTATGTCTCCTTACTTTTTGAATTATGTCTTTTAACCTTCTTGACAAGCTTATCATTTTTAGAACACAATAAGGATGCCAACTTACCAACCTGTCATCTTCCTGGACATCACCCATTTCACCTCCCAGGGACCCAGAATGACCTGGACTTTGCAAAATCCCTCTTCCCTGCAGACAGACTCATTTTCTCTTATGCTTCCGCCTTCCTCTGTCAGATAGGGAGAACCTCCAAGCCTTGGGATAGGCAGATCTACTCTCCTCTGATATCAGGAAACAGCTACAGAAGGCAGAGACCTTAGTCCATTTCTCTTTTGTAAGATTACAAGAGGTTCCTTTGTTCTCAGGGACGAATGATACCATTGTAATAAACCCAGTTACTAACAGGAAAGGAGCAAAAGGAAGGCCAGATATTATAGTCATTTGTGCAGCATTGCCAGGAAGCTGCAGTTTAACCACCAGTCTATTCTCTTCTAATCATTAGTGGGAAAAATAGATGCATGCCCAGTCTGGGTAAAATAGGGAAGGTATTTGTCTGTCAGTCACACCTGGGAATATGTCATTGGCCATAATAGGCATGGCCACTGCAAGCACAGGAAGATCTGAGATATTTAATCTCCTAAACAAAAAAGTTTGCTCTCTTGGCTCCTGGCTTTCAGGGGCTCTCATGCTCCATCAATGGCTCACATGGCTCATGGCCATGTGGGCCCCACACAATGGACTAATGGACTGCAACTAGCCTGATGCTGCAACTCCACCATGGAGAGAAAACTTTGGATGCTAGCTTTGCTTCTAGCTCTACTGAATTCCCAGCTGCACATTTTCTAGGATTAGGTTAAGATAAATGAGATTTTGGAAACCCAAGGATGTAATTCAATGAAAATAAAGCTTTCTACCACATCTCATCTCCCCATGAGGGCTTCTGGAAATGCTTATTCCAGTGGTTCCCCAAGAAACCCACTCCCACTAGCAATTGAGAAAGATCATCCACACTTTTCTCTGATAACACAGGGAGCAACCCCCTAAGACTCCCATGGGCTAAGACAAACAAAACATACATAAGATACACACTATGCATAACCTTTGCATTTTAGCAAAAATCTATCAACTTTTTTCCAGCATAGAAAGAGCTAATGAGCATTTGAAAGGGCTCTCTGAACTCCAGTAACTCTACTATTCAGAGCCCTGCTACACACAATAGGTAAAGAGCTGGAACTTCCAGGAACTGACTCAGGTTCTCCAGGCAGCTCTTTGCTCCTCTCAGACTCTCTCATCTCCCGCTAGCTAAGCTTGTCTCTCTATCCTTGAGTCCTGGTTTCCTCTCTCCCTCCTCTGCCTGTGAGATGCCCAGCCTGCCTTTAACAAATAGCATAGAGTGATGCTCCACAACTTTTAGCCTTCGTCCTCTAATCCTGCCCTCCTCTTTTCCCTCTATTTCTTTAATCTCTTCTTCAATTATGCTTCCATCTTTCTCTCTCTGTCCTTCTAGATATCCTTTCCCTAATAGGTCAACATATGAAATCAAGTTATACTAAGTGAAATAAGTCAGTCAGAGAAATACAAATGATATATTATCTCACTTACATGTGGAATCTGATGGACAAAATAAACTGATAAGCAAAATAGAAATAGAGGCATAGATACATGGACTGATAGCTGTCAGAGGGGAGGGGGATTTGGGGAACTGGATTAAAGAAGGTGAAGGGATTAAGAAAAAATATATATATATACAGTATATAACACAGAGACACAGACAACAGTGTGATGATAGCCAGAGGGAAAGGGAGTGGGGGTAGGCGGAGTTGGCAAAAGGGGGGTGGGGTGGGGAACAGGGATGGAATGAGAATTTGCTTGCGGCAATGGGTACACGTTTCAGTGTGCAGATAATGTTTTATTGAGTTATACACCTGAAACCTGTGTGGATTTGCAAACCAATGTCATTCCAATAAATTCAATTAAAAATTAATTAAAAATAAATCATAATTATTGGATTTTATATAACTAAAGCAGTTTACACTTGGATTGAGGCAGGGATTTTGTTTGGTTTCCTTTGTGTGGTTGTGGCCCTCAGCTCACGTTTCCTGTGGTCAGTGTGTTCCTGGGGCCTCTTACTATCCTGCTTCAAGTGGTACCTCACAGGAGATACTTCACGCCTAGTGCCCTACCTGTGGAAGATTTCAAACAACCTGTCCTATCTCTAACCAGAACACCTGCAGGAATTTAGAAGGTGGAAGGCTAAGCTGCTAGGAGGAAGAATGCAAAAGAGAAAGCAAGCCAAGCCTTGTTTTCATTCTTTTGATTGTTTTCTCATGGTTCAAATTAAATGGAAACCGAAAACAAAGAAATGAAAGCTTATAACCTGGAGACTTAATTTGAATCCCACGTTTCAATTACCACAGCAAAGTGGCATTGTTAAAGTAATTAGTTATCCTGGGAATATTTTCAGCAGAGATTAGTATAGTATTTTCTATGGAAAGTTCTCTAGCTGGCTGGACCCTGAACAATTGGCCTGACACTCATTTCAGAATTTGAGATTTCCAGAGGTTGAGGTCAATGTAAAGAGCCTTCTGGAGCCTGCTGGCTCATTCCCCTTTAAGCTAAACAGACCAGAAACAAATAGAAATTGTGTCCGAGTCCTGTCATAGATCTCTATTCTCTTCTGTAAATGTTCTTACAGTCAAATGTTATGCTTATTCTTAATAGGCATGCTAAGATGTGATCATTTCAAGTGACAAGCAAAAAGGAATGGACCTATTCTATATCCTCATATAACTCATATATAACATTTTCATCTTTCTTTCTAAAAATGCATTGAATAGATTTGGAATAATTACACTCCTCCACAAAAAACAAGATACAATTTGCTATATAAATTACATCAAGGATTGTAACCAAAGGTACATATCACCTATACTAATAAGAGAGAAATATGGTAATTCACCATCACTCCGTGATGCCCACAGCCAATCAGGAGGGAATATGCAAATTAGTGGGACAAAGATGGAGCATCCACAGAGCCAGCAACCCCCCCCCCCAGCAGGGACCCTCACCCCATGGGGGCATGACTGGCTTGCAAACTGCCCCAGCCCCTCACCCAGGCTGGCACTGTCCCCAGTGGGGACCCCCACCCCAATGGGGATGTGGCTGGCATACAAACCACCACAGGCCCCTCGCCTAGGCCACCCCACCCCCTAAGGAAACCCCCACCCTGATCTGGGACACCCTTCAGAGCAAACCAGCCGGCCCCCATCCATGCACCAGGCATCTATCTATACTAATAAAAGGGTAATATGCTCATTAGACTGGGAGACCTTCCGGACGTTCTTCTGGACAAAACCATGGTGATGGGGCCAAGATAGAGGCAGTTAGGGACCAAGAGGAGAGGGCAGTTGTGGGTGATCAGGCCAGGATGGGACAGCAGTTGTGGGTGATCAGGCCGTTGGGGGTGATCAGGCTGGCAGGGGGGGCCAGTTGGGGGCAAGCAGACCATGAGTGGGGGTCAGTTGGGGGTGAGAAGGCAGCAGGGGGGCAGTTGGGGGTGAGCAGGCTGGTGGGGAGGGAGGGGGGGTGAGCAGGCCAGCAGGGAAGGCAGTTGTGGGTGAGCAGGCTGGTGTGGGGGGGCAGTTGGGGGCAAGCAGGCTGGCAGGGGGGCAGTTAGGGGTGATAAGGCTGGTGGGGGGAAGTTGGGGGTGAGCAGGCTGGCGGGGGAGCAGTTGGGGGTGAGCAGGCCAGCAGGCAGAGTGGTTAGAGTCAATCAGGCAGGCAGGCAGGTGAGTGGTTAGGAGCCAGTGGTCCTGGATTGCAAGAGGTCTCCCAAGGGGTCGCAGATTGGAGAGGGTGCAGGCCGGGCTGAGGGACACCCCCCCATGCACGAATTTCATGCACCGGGCCACTAGTTGTTATATAATAGCAATAATAGCTAATACCTAGGAGATCACATAGATGCAAACCTGAAATGTGAGAGAGTTATGAACTGCGGGGGAGATTTTTCAAGTGTATGTGACAGAAGAAAGTAGTCCATTAAATTGATAGATAAAAACCACAAGAAATTAATTGATTTCCAATGTTGTATTTATACTAGGTTATAGTTGTGACTTGCCATGGATGAACTCCTGCCATATTTTAGGCAGAGTGGGATAATAAAACTAGTCTCAATTTTAAAGGGCTTGAATTGCAACTCTACCACTTACTACCTATGTTCAGTCATTCAATTAGTTCAACAGTAATTGAGCATTGGACATGAAACAGTGACTGAAACAGGCAGTGACCTTGAGCAAATCTCTCAGCCTTTTACTGGCATGGTAAAACAAGTACCAATGACTGGCCTTTACTACCTCCCAGATAGTTGTAAGGCTCAAATAAATAACTATGAGAGCATTCTGAAAATGTCAAAGGTCGATAACAATGCAAGTCTTCCAATTTTATAAGTTGACATAATTTGTTAAAAAAGCCAGAAAGAAATTTTCCTCCCCAGGAGTTTCAAAAACAAGTAAACAAGTTTGCTGCTGATTTAAGTTTTTAAAAAGTGTTTTCCCCAACTAATCTAGAACTAGCAAATTAGGAATAATAAATAGTCCTTCCTTTGGACTTCTCTAGGTTTATGGTATCTTATGGCAGTACCTAGCAGTTCTATGACACCTTTGACAAGTAAAATAACTAAAATCTTTGAATCTGGTAGTTTCAAAGAGTATTTTTAAGAGATTGTTGCTTTGGAATATTCCTTAGAGCCAGAATGTTTAGCCAGATGCCCTCTGGCTGAAGGGGATGTTTGCCTTCTTGGCTATGGGCTCTGAGCCTCTTCCTGGAAACTTATGGATTCTGAATCCATTTAAAAATCACTCTCTATTCCTGGCACTCAGCTGGACTCCTCCATTTTTCCTCTTCCTCTAGAAGACACTAAAGCATAATGGTTAAGTAGATGGATTCTCAACTTAAGCAGGCTGGGCTTGCATCTTAGCTCCTCCAATGAATAGTTTACCTTCTCTGACCAGATACTCCTGCTCTATAAAATAGGGATGCTGACAATAACACTCTCAGAAGATGCTTGTGAGAATTATATAAATTAATCCATGCAAAAAACTTGGCACAGAGCCTGGAAGATAAGATGAGCTCATTATCAGAGAGGAAGAAAACATTAAAAAAAAGAAAATAACAGAAGTGTTAGGTAGTGTGTTCCAAAATGAATAGCAAGAACAAAAGCTTAAAGAAAATAGATTAATTGAACACTTCCTAAAAGCGGGAAAATGTGGTTAAAATTGAGTTTGAGGGCCACTGAAGGAACCAGGCATGTATAGAAGGAACCGGGGTGGGAAGTGATAGGAGGAGGAACACCTGTTTTGAGGCATCTCTTCCTGAAGAGCTGAGCATATCTTTCTCCTACCTGTCTCTCCTATATCATGCATGTCAAACTCATAGCCCACAGGCTGCATGTGGCCCACAAGAAATATTTTTGCGGCCCAGCCAATATAATGGTATATAAGAAACATTTTAATAAAAATTTCATAAATTAATTTTTACAATATTCTGTTATACCTAATCCTAATATATAAAAACCCTGGGTCCCATCACATCCAAAAAGATCCTCCTGCAGTCAGTGGTGGGTTGCCATGGCAACGCAGCACTGACTGCTATGGCTGCAGGCACAGTGACCCAGCACTGACTGCTGAGGGGGCTGCAAATCAGGCCCAGAGAGAGGCCTAAAGAGAGAAGAAGGGTCTGACCTGTAACCTCTATGGCAGCTGTTGATCAGCACTTGCTTCTCTCTTTAGCTCTGGGCCTGGTCAGCAGCCGTGCCTCCACTTCTCTCCAGGCCTCCATCGGGGCTGCTGATTAGTCCGGCCTTTCTGATCAGGCCCCCTTGATAGGCCCAGAAATGCTGACTGGCATAGAAACTGACAAATCAGAACCAAATCTGGGTCAATTGTGAGGAGCCAATGGCTGCCTGGGAGGCAGAGCTTTTGATGCAGACTGACATAGAAACTGACCAATCAGAACCAAATCTGGGTCAACTGTGAGGAGCCAATGGCTGTCTAGGAGGTGGAGCTTTTGACACTGACTGGCATAGAAACCGACCAAGCTGAACCAAATTGGCCGGCAGAGGAGGAAAGTTGGGGGCAATATCAGGCCAGTAGGGGAGGGCAGTTGGGGGCAATATCAGGCTGGCAGGGAAGGGCAGTTGGGGGTAAAATTAGGCCGGCAGGGGAGGGCAATTGGGGGTGAGATAAGGCTGGCAGGGGAGGGCAGTTGGGGGCAATCGGGCCAGCAGGGGAGCAGTTAGGTGTTAATCAGGCTGGCAGGCAGAAGCAGTTAGGGCCAGTCAGGCAAGCAGGCAGGTGAGCAGTTAGGAGCCAGCAGTCCCAGATTGTGAGAGGGATGTCTGACTGCTGGTTTAGGCCCAATCCCCCAAGGGGTCCCAGATTGGAGAGGGTGCAGGCTAGACTGAAGGACACCCCTCCCCCCCAGTGCACAAATTTCGTTCACTGGGCCTCTAGTTATTAATAACAAACTACAATGTCCGCTAATGACTGATTACTATAATCTTGTTGCATTCATTTCCTTTATATGCCTCATATGCAGGAGCAGCATTTCTTTCACTAATACTAGCAGCGAATATTTTAGCAGCTGATTGCCACGCCATTAGTCTTGTACTGACTTGTTTGGTGTGCACAACAGGAAATATTTCACTTTTGGAGAACAAGAAAAATAGGTTTATCTGTGTTACGCTTATTAATTTGTGCAGTTATTCAGTGTCTGGTAAGTTAATGTTCAAGAAAAAATATTAATTTTTATTAAAATGTTCTATTATTTTATGTTAACTATTACTCATTTATTTCAGCCCTTTGTGTTCAGCATGTCTCTACTGAAATAAACCTATGTTTCTATGAAAATTGAAGCTTTTGTTTTTTTGCAGCCTACATAATCTTAAACCTTGTTTATTTGGCCCATGTTAGCCTTTGAGTTTGACATGCTTGTGCCTGTAGCAGTGAATAGCACCACCATCCTAAGAGACCTCAAGCATAGAAGCTTCCAGTTCCCAGAACCCATCTCTTCCCCACTCCCTACATTCAGTAAGTCACCATGACTGCTTACCTCTTCTTTTACATGTTTCTTAAATTTGTTTACTGTTCTTTTTCTCCACTGCATCCAACCCAAACAAGTGACCAACACCTTTACAATGACTATCCTAGTTGTTATCTAAGTGGTCATTCTGCATTTACTCTTGGGTTCTCATCCATTCTGATGGCAAAGATATCTTTTAAAAATTTAAATTGGATCATGGCACACCCTGGTTCCTATTGTTCCCAGGATGTCCCAAATCCTTAAAAATGGTTTTAGGAGATTCACCATAGCCTGGCCCCAATCTCATTTCCTGATACTTTTTATCTCTCTCCCTGCAGTCCAGCTTTATGGATTTCTTGCAGTTACTTAATTCTGGTATTGAACCATGCTTTCTCTGAACCTGAACAGCTCTGTCACCCCACCCACATCCACCACAACACCACTTCACAACTGAGGTATCTGCCTTGGTGGCCTGGCAGATACTTACTAATCCTTAAGGCCTCAGCTTAAATTCTACATCCTCAGAGAAGCCTTTCCTAAGCCCAAATATTAGGTCCACATTCATGGCTTCACAGCACCCACACCTTCTTTGTCATAATACAGATCATACCTATAATTACTCACTTAATGACTGTACCTCATACTAGACTTTAAGTTCCACCAAGCAAGACTAGACTGTTTTATGTAACACTAGAGGCCTAGTGCACAACATTCGTGCACTGGGTGGAGAGGAGGTCCCCTCAGCCGGCCTTTACCCTTTAGCAGTCGGGAGCCCTCAGGTGATGCCCTAAGCCACAGTTGGACATCCTTAGCGCTGCCACTGTGCTCACCAGCAGTGATCCTGGCTCAGGGCTTCTGGCTGAGCTGTACTCCCCTGTGGGAGCACACTGACCACCAGAGGGAAGCTCCTGCATTGAGCATCTGCCCCCTGGTGGTCAGTGTGCATCATAGCGACCAGTCAATTTGCATATTATCCTTTTATTATATAGGATGGTAGCAGCACCTAGAACAGTACCTGGCCAAAATGAGTGCTCAATAAATGTTTGTTGAATGAATGAAGAGAGGAATGAAGATCATTTAAGAGGCTCCTGCAGAGACTCAGAATATAAAACAAGGATTTGAAGACATTTAGGAAGATACATGGTACATGGATAAAGCTGATGATGACTGTGGGAAGGGGTTAGTGAAGTAGAGAGAAAACCAGAAGACAAAGCAGGGATAAAGTTGCCACCTCAGGAGCTGTGAGAAAATGCTATCAATGATAGAGCCAGATGTCTGGACTAGAAACTGATTTTTGGAATCTATCTATATAATAGAGGAATATGCAACTTAACCAGGACACCATAACATCATGACCGAACAGCAGGGACCTGAGGCTGCATGGCTCCTGGCCATGGTGAGGGACCTCAGGCTGTGTCCCCAGCCTCACAGAGCTTGATGGGGGACCTCAGGCTGTGCTCCTCACCCAGTGGGGCTTGACAGGGGACCTCAAGCCATGCCCCCTGCCCCGGTGCCAAGCCGGGGTACCTCAGGCTGTGCCCCCTACCCAGTGGGGCTTGATGGGGACCTCAGGCCATGCCCCCTACCAAGCAGGGCTTGACGGAGGACCTCAGGTCATGCCCCCTGCCCCAGGGCCAGGCCAGGGGACCTGATGCTGTGCCCCCTGCCCAGAGGGGCTTGACAGGGGTGGGGCTGGCTGGGTCTGGGTCTTTTGCATTTTTGAAGCACGTGTGGGTGGTGGGCAGGGACTTGACTCTAAGTCCCACGGCGCACCCCAGACTCTGACAGGAAGAAGATTTTCATATACATTTTACTAATTTTCTTTCATCTCTGACACTTCTATTATAAAGGGCAAATATCTATACTAAAATATTTCCTCTAATTAATTCCCTTTTAATGTGCATGAATTTCATGCACCAGGCCACTAGTTTAATATATTGAGTCAGAAGTAAAAATGAATAGAGGAATACTGCGCTCACCATCCTGAATGTGCTATATGTCCTTGTTGGTGAAGATGAACTCTGTCCAACAAATAAATTTTTAAGGCTAGAAAACCTGCCCTGACCTTTAAATACATGGCTAGGTTTTTTTTTGGTGTGTTTGTTTTTCTAAAGTATGACTTGCACTGAATCAAGCTTGACTGTCAAACTCTGTTTCTCTTAAGATCATTATAGGAAAAGTGACTGAAAAAAATGAATCACATTTTAAAAAGTAAATAGGTACTGTAATTTCATAGTCTTGCACACAGTTGGTGTCTAATAAATATTTGGTGTGATGGCAGCTTGTTTCAGGTATCTTCTGCCTATCATCACCCACCCCATTAACCATGATCTCCTTGGGAGAGGATCACAACCTTCAACAATGCACAGCACCAAGCTAAGAGGTGAGCATACAGAAGACGGATCAATAAATATTCATTGACTCAAAGTCAGGCTCTGAATTTATTTCATAGTCTATACAATGTAACCAAATGACTCTATATAAATATAAGCTTGTCATGAGAGCTGCAGGAAATAGCACACATAAAAGCACGTTGCAAGTTGTAAAGAACATAAAGCTGCATGATTTCCATTATTATTAATACAGCTTGGAATTTTAACACTGGAAGAGAATGGAGGGAGGTGGGAAAAAAATGACATATAGTAGGCATCAATCCAGGTCAAGCAAGCACTATGCCAAACACCTGGCATGTGTCATCTTTTGTGCCTCACAAAAATCCTATGATGAAACAGGCACTGAGCTGTTAGATATTTTCCCAAGGTCACACAGACTCAAGTGGCCCAAAGCCCGTTGTCATCTGAGGGCAGCTCAAAACTTGTCTTAATGCACTGTTTGCTTTCAACCTGAAGAAGCAGAGGTCCAAAGAAAAGCACAGAAGCAGGGCTTGAAAACCATATACCTGGAAATAGAAAGCCTGGTCACCTTTCCTTCGTTCCTGAAAATGACTTGGTTTCTACACAGGCACCTGAAAGAACTAGAGTAACTGCTATGAATCAGGAACATAAGGAAAGTCACTAAGTCAATCAGCCAGTAAATTAACCACTGAAAGACTGGAAAAGAGCTCAAGAAGAGAAGACAGCTTGGAAGATCTACCAAAGTTCTACATGCAGATAAAAAGAAGTGTGAACAGATGAGGACAAACAACAGGGTCTCAAGTGACCTGTGGGAGCTCACACTAGTCTGGTTCCAAAAAGACCCCAGACTCCTAACTGGGCTCTGTATCCCAGTCCAAGATGCCCCCAGCTTCACTATTTCACCACAGTTCCCTCACTGGAGCTGTTTGAAGGGCATCTGAGTCACCTGGAAGAAGACTAGGACTTGATGAGCTGCCCTGGGCTTGAGAAATAACATGAAGGAAGAGACAAACAATTCTCTGGGTGTTGGGAGGCTTATGAGGAAACTGTGGAGCAGAGGTGGGGGCCTATAGAAAGAATGATAAAGCTGGTGGCACTGAACATAAAAAAGCACAGGCTGGTTCAGCCCCTGATTCACCAGTGAGTCATAGCCTGCCACCAGAAAGCACAGCCTTTAACTGTGTTTTGGAAAAGGATAGTGAGGTATACTTTCAGAAGGTTTCTGTGTTCTCTTTTATCATCAGAAGCAAAAAGAACAATCACCACCAACAGTAATTAAATAGAGGCTAAACATTTATATGAATTAAATCCATGCAATATTTTGAGCAATTTCTAAATCACTGAGAGCTATAATCGGTCCCAATAAGATATGGCCTCAATGCAAAGACAATATGTTGGGGGTAGTGGAGCAGGCAAATCTGGGTTCATGTTCCAGTTCTGCCATGTACTAACTTTGCAGTCTTGAAGTTTTCATTTTCTCTCTGACCCTTGACTTCCTCATTCTTATTCTTGAGAAAATTAGAAATGTTTCAGATAAATAAATACATACTGCCTAGCAAATTTTCAGTCAATAAAGGACACCAGCTATTGTATTATTAGTAGGAGTGGTAGCAACAATATTTCAATGCTATATATTTCTATATGTTGCTATGGCTGGATTGCAGGCATCAATGTGTTAGATATAAGTCTCCCATACCTGTGCCATATGTGAGCGAATTCTAGGAAGAATGCTCTTGAAGGCCAAAGGAGACCTAGGGTGTCTACTACTGCTTCATGTTCAAGAAAGGTTTCAGTGTGTCTAGGGTTTAGCTCCTTCTAGATTAAATAGCCAGGTGGTTACAGCTGGAGTACACCCTCTACTCACCCCATTTAATTTCATAGTGTCCTGCTAAGAAGCAGATATTTCATATATACATATATGCATTAATAATAATGAAACATTGTCTATACAGTCTATTTATTTAATTCACACAGTAAACCTAAGAGGTACAAACTATTGGCTGCAAGTTACAGAGGAAAAGCTGAGGTACAGAACAATGAAGTCTCAAAGCCAGTATGGGTTGGAGCTGAGATTGAACCCAGGCAATCCAGACCCCATGCACTTAGCCACTGCACTATTCTATCACTATCTTTTGAACAAGAGAAAGCTGACAATCTGAAAATAAACACTCAAGCCTACTTGGTTACAACACTGGCACTAGGTAACAGAAGGGCAGTAAGCTCTTAGGACTTTGAATACATTTGTCCTGGTGGTAGTCAGGTAATTTTCATGTTAGAACATCATTCTAGCTGGTCCTGGGTTCAGTTCCTTAGAGGTCAAGCAGATTCAAGACCCTGCCTGACTAATCCTAGTAGTCATCCTACAGAGTTTGTGCCACTTGCCATGGGAAGTGCACATAACCACCACCCCATCATCATAACTTCTGGAATATTGACTCCCAAGTCTTACCTCCTATCTCCTTCAGGGAGCTGTACCAGTTTGGTCTGTAGGGGACTGCATCACCAGATGGGTTGGACATTGGAACCCTTATGTGGGGAGTGTCTATGGAAAGGAGTACAGTGTTGCCCCAAGGGCAGTTCAGCCTCACTTCCATGCTACTGGGTTAAACACATTTTTCTTTATAATTACCTCTAATTATAAAAAAAAAAAAAAAAAGAAATGTTGATGGGACAATCTTAAAAATTAAATATACTTGAAATTGAAACATCAATTCCCTCTCTTAAAGGTTTTGTGTGTGTGTGTGTGTGTGTGTGTGTGTGTGTGTTTATTTCCCTCCCATCTTATAGTTACCCTCACCCAATAAAGTTATTGTTTACTGAATATCTACCATTTTTCTGTCCAGCCATTTATTCTACCAACAGTTCCTGGGCTGTGTTACTGCTCACAGCCTCCTAAAGTGGACCAATAGGGATGCAAACAATTGCAATCCAATATGATTAGGTCTCACACTTGAAGCACAAGGTGCCATAGTAACACAAGAAACAGCCATGAGTTCCACCTTGAGGTTAGGAAGGTTCCTGGAGATTCCTCAGAAGTGGTGACACTGCCATGGCTCTTAAAGAGTGGAAGGAGAAGCAGGGTGAACCCACATGGGCAATTGTACAGAATTGGCTCTCTACACCAACTCTGGGAAGTTGAGTGTAGAGAGGAGCCTGAGGCAGGGGAGGTGAGCAGCCAAGATAATAATGAGGTGCACCGGGGAGCTAAAAGTATATATAAAATACTATGTCCTTACCTTCAACTTTACCACAATAAATTTGGGGACTCTTGACCTTAACACCTGTGAGACAATGAGAGAAAAATAAGAAGCAGAACAAATGTAGGCATTAGATGTAGATGTATACTAAAAAAGAGGAGACAATGTGGTCCAGAACAGTCCAGGAGGGGTCATAAAGGTGTGGGTATTGCATCCATGTTTAAAATAACAAGCCTATACCCAAGTCACCCACTGTTTACTTAAGCGTCACAAATGAACTGCCTCCAACCCCCATGTTTCTCCTCTGTGTTTCCATGTCCAGGACTTCATCCCCTTGAAACAGATGTGTGATACTGCCCCTATTGCAAGACTTCTGCCTCCATATAAACTGTAGAGTCTGATTAAAGCCTGGAGCCTTACAAAGGCTCTCTGTCAGGAACACTCCACCTAGACCAGTGGTCGGCAAACTCATTAGTCAACAGAGCCAAATATCAACAGTACAACGATTGAAATTTCTTTTGAAAGCCAAATTTTTTAAACTTAACTTCTTATGCCACTTCTTCAAAATACCAGGCCGTGGTATTTTGTGGAAGAGCCACACTCAAGGGGCCAAAGAGCCGCATGTGGTTTGCGAGCTGCAGTTTGCCGACCACTGACCTAGACCAAGAGTTCTTGACCTGTACCCATGATGACTTGTGTGTATGAATTGTGTGTTCATGCATACACCTATGCATGAAAGTGTTTATTTTTATGGAGTATCCTCATTAGGTTCTCATGAAGGAGAATATCCCACAAAAGATTCAATGCTTCAGACTACAGTTTAGCAAACTACAGCCTGCAAGCCATATTCG
Source organism: Corynorhinus townsendii (assembly GCA_026230045.1). Lineage (NCBI taxonomy): Eukaryota > Metazoa > Chordata > Mammalia > Chiroptera > Vespertilionidae > Corynorhinus > Corynorhinus townsendii. The sequence continues at coordinate 103,898,807 of JAPDVU010000003.1, forward strand.
GTCCACTGCCTGTCTTTATAAATAGAGGTTATTGGAACTCAGATATGCTCACATGTTTACTAGTACATATTGTTGGTGCCTGCTTTCATACTACAACAGTAGAGATGAGCGGTTGCAACAAAAATTGTATGATTTGTTAAGCCGGAAATATTTATTATCTGGCTCTTTACAGAAAAAGGTGCTGGCCCCTAATTTAGAAAAATTTTTAGAACCACCCACTACACTTGAGCAGTTGCTTGCTAGTAATTCACCATCAAAATCCAAAAGTGAGCTAATAATTTTATAATCAAAGTTTCCCTTCTCGAATTGGCAATTTTATAGATTTGTTATGTACTATATATAGACTGACTCTTCTCCTATTCTCTGTAGAAATATACTGGACAGAGGAGTGAGTGGCCAGGAAGGTGACTAGCTAGAATTCTTCCTAGGTGCCCCTGTCATATGCATCTTGGGCAAAGCTTCCTTTGCAAACTGCTAGAGAAGAGATAGTTAAGCAAGATAATTATCATCACTCTAAGTAATTCAAAAAGAGTCCTGCTGATGGCTACAATCCAAAGATGAGAAATTATGTAATTATCTGCAGCACATTTAAAAGACCATATAAAATATGCTAATGCTTTCACCATATTAAAGCAAAGTTGCAGAAATGATGCCATTTATTAACTAGCCTAAGGATCAGTACAAATAAAGAGGAACATCCTAACGGTATTTTTAAAATAATGATATCAGTCACTTTGATAGAATTGTTTTCTTTGGCTACAAAATAGGTTAAAAAAAAGTCTTACTCCATTTTAATGTTTTAAAGTGCATATTTCCATTTTAATGCATTTTTATTAACAGTAAATTCATTTTATCTTTAAGCCAATACTTACTTTTCTATGTATTTTTGATGTTGTTTTGGATAGCTCTCATCATTCTAATCTATTTTCTGACAGTTTATGTATAGGAACAAGGCAAACAAACACTATAGCAAATAGAACTACACATGAACCTCAAGCTATACTGCTTATTCTATGTGTCTCCATGCTTAAAACCTCCCAAACTGGATTCTTTACCTAACCTTGCAGTTTGTATATAAAACTAGGAGAGAAACTAACACACAATAACAATTGGCCAGAGGGAATAAATATCTGCAAATTTAATCTTAATGTTAAGGGCCCTCAGGAGTCTTAATCCATATAACAGAGCATTATCAGAGGCTTTGAACTTCTGAGCCTTCTTCTTTGGGTTGCCATGTGGCCCTGATACTGCTCTCTGATTTGAGTTCATCTGCAGCCTAGTATGAATGGCCTCTTTCTGTAAGTTGTGGCAAAATTTTTCATCATAAATTAGTATCTCTCATATTCACTAACATACAGTATTGTCCAGATAAATGTTACAAGATTCCAAATAAAGACCTAAAATCGATTCCACTTTAATCAAGAGATGAGTATTCCATGCTAACCGATTTGGCTCAGTGGATAGAGTGTTGGCCTGCGGACTGAAAGGTCCGAGGTTCGATTCCGGGCAAGGGCATGTACCTTGGTTGTGGGAACATCCCCAGTAGGAGGTGTGCAGGAGGCAGCTGATTGATGTTTCTCTCTCATCGATGTTTCTAACTCTCTATCCTTCTCCCTTCCTCTATGTAAAAAATCAATAAAATATATTTTTAAAAAAGGAGATGAGGATTTCTAAGCACCCAATAATTTGTCTGTTATATTACAGCTTTGCAACACGATTTCACCCACATCATACATTTAATCTTCATGGCAGTGTTTTGTGATTGGAACTTCTTTTATCTCCATTTTAACAGAAGGCACTGGCTCAGAGAGGTTACACAGGTTCATATAGGTGATAAGGGCAGGAAATGGTCTTACCATGAATCTTATCTTCAAAGTTAGTGCTCTTCTGAGGGTGCATTTTGGGCTGATGCTGATGCGCTGACTGACTGACTGACTTACGTAATTTCACATATTGGACTATATACCAGCAGCCTGTCTTCAGTCCTCAGCTCTAATACCAGCATACTGCCTGATCCTGGGCCAGCAACCTAATCCTCCCTCCCCACAGAGTTTGGTTATCTGACATATGAAATGGAAGAATCAAACTAGAAATTCCCTAAAGTTCTTTCAATTCCAACAGTTAGAAATCTTATTGATCAAAAGTAATTCGATCTCTCCCCTGCCAGCCTGATTGCCCCCTAATTGCTCTCCCCCGTGGTGGCCCAATCTCACCCCTAACTGCTTGCTCCCTTGCCAGCCTGATCACTCCTAACTGCTTGTTCCACTGCCAGCCTGATTGCCTTTAACCACCTCTGCCTCAGCCTCCACCACTGTGGCTTTGTCTGGAAGGAAGTTAGACACCTGGAAGATGTCCAGTCAACCTGGTCTAATTAGCATATTACCCTTTTATTAGTATAGACTAGAGGCCCGGTGCATGAAATTCATGCACATGTATGGTCCCTAGGCCTGGCCTGCTATCAGGGCCATCTTCCACAGCTGGCCCCACTCCCAACTGCCATCCACCCCAGGTTCCCCATTTGCCATCTGGTAATCAGTGCCTGATAGCTGGGGGAAGGGACCAAGAGGTTGGTTGTTCCCACCCGCTTGCCAGCCCTGCCCCCACCACAGGTGGCCATCAGGCAATCAGAGCCTGCTGGCTGGGGAAAGGGACCAAGAGGTGGTCAGTGTGCCTCATAGTGACTGATCCAGCGGTCATTCTGGTTGTTCTGCCATTAGGGTCTATTTGCATATTACCCTTTTATTATATAGGCTAGAGGCCAGGTGCATGGGTGGGGGCTGGCTGGTCTGCCTTGAAGGGGGCACTGGATGGGAGTAGTGGGTCCCTGCTGAGGGGTGGGCTGGCCTGGGTGAGGAGCTGTGGGCAGTTTTTAGGCCAGCCATTCTCCCAGCTTTGTCAGGAAGAAGTCTGGTCTATTCCATCTAATTAGCATATTACCCTTTTATTGGTATAGATTTCTATGACCTTTATGCAGAAATCAAACTTCAGATAGGCATGTCAGCCTGCTCTCTTGTGATGGGAGCTAATTATTTTGTCTTTATCTAAAAGATCCCATCTTTGATGAGTCATGTTTTTGTTACTTTGCTTGTTTTCTCCTTATTACAGGTGGTTGGCATGGTTATTGTTACAGAATTAACATAGATATTTCCCCAGCTCTTGACAGGGCTCTTAGTGTATGATAAAAAATGTGTCTGGTCTTCTTCCTGGGTTCTTGACAGGGAGATTCAAAATCCTTATAATTTCCCAAGAGATAGGAGTATCCATATTATTTGTGGAAGGCCCCTTGAGTTACATCTGAGTTTATGCTGATGAGATGACTCAAGATGGGGGCTGGTCATGCCAAAAAGACCAACCATTTGATTTGAGGGTGATGCTTTAGGGCTGACTTCTTGGCAGTGGGGGAGCTACAGACTGAGTTCAATCATGTGGCCAGTTCTATGTAATGAAACTCTGATAAAAGCTCTGTATATTGAGTTCATTGGAACTTCCTGATTGGTGAACACATCTATGTGCTGGGGGTCATGATGTGTCCTGTTCCATAAGGAAAGCACAGAAGCTCCAACTCAGGGCCCTCTCAGAACTCGCCCTATGTGCCTCTTCAATCGCTGGTCTGGATTTGTATGATTTAAAATAGAATTGTAATCTTAAGTGTCAGACCTTCCTGAGTAGATCAAACTACTGAACCTAGGGGCATTATGGAAACCCCTGACTTTGGAGCCAGTTGATAAGAAATGTGGGTGGCCTAAGGACTCCTGAATTGGTTACTGGTGTCTGCAATTAGAGAGGTCATGCTGGGAATTGTACGCTTAATCTCTGAAATCTGTGCTAACTCTGGGTAGCCAGTTTCATAATGGCAGAGCATCTTGCAGCCCACCTGCCACCACAGTTCTGCGGTGCTACCAGGCACATGCTACCACACACTCTTTGAACTAACTGCTCCCTTCATCTGGAGCTTTCTTCCTATGAGATCTTCATGGCTGGTTCCATCATCTCCTTCAAGTCTTTGCTCAGATGTCACCTTCTTACTGAAGTCTTCTCCAAAGCATTATGTTCAATTGCACCCCACTCACAGCATACACATCCTTCCCTGTCCACTTCCTTTCTTCCATTTCTTACTTTATTCTTTTTCAAACCATGTATTTTCTGATGCACTATATAATTTTCTTATGATTTTTCTTATTAAAAATCCTCCACACCTAGAATATAAGCTTTGTGTGGGAAAGAATGTTTCATTTCTTAGCTCACTGTTATATGCCTAGTGCTCAGAGCAGTGCCTGGCACATAGTACAAATTCACTAAAATATTAGACAAATTGAGAGTATGCATATACACATGCATATTATAAGATCAGGCTTCTATAATAGAATAAATTGAATTCACATTAATTGCCTACAAACCCTTTTACTTAGTGCATTAAGAATCCTCATTTTCATATTTGGAAAGCCCATTGCATATGGTAACATTTTATATCTCACTCGAGGGGGGCGAGGATAGTACTCATTTTTCCATAGGTATTCAATACTAATCATAGTGTAAATTAATGTTCTGATTTCTAATGGCATTCTCAATGAACAAAACAAAAAAATTATTACAACATAAACTTACCTAAGATGACACTAAGATTGAGGGACAGAGCTATAAAAGAATAAATTTTGTTTTCTCCAGAGCTAATAAACTGAAAATCTTTATAGCCTCAGTTCTAAGTGGTTGGCAGGGAGATGTTCCAGCTGTCATAATGGTGGGAAGCACCACAAGTGAACAAAAGGGAATAAATGAATCAGCTGGACCTAGTGTGCTTTAACAACTAAACTAAATGTAGTATTTGATTTTATCTTTGATAGAATTGACCTTCTGACAATGGCTTGCCCTTACTCAATTCACTCCTCTGTACTTATAGGTGTGGATTCATATAGTTCCATTGCTGGCATTGCTTGACAAAGCTGCTGCTTTTCCTTGCCTTTGTTCTGATTATTTTATTAAGTTATAGGAATTTAGAGAAACTCTTCTTCAGATCTGCTTATAGTCTCCAAGAAAAGTGAGACTCGTGATTTCACAGTGATTCTGCCTATTGAAGCATGAAGAAAAACCACTCAATCACTTTTCCCCCCTTTAATCCTCAGCAAAGAGATATGTTTTTCATTGATTCTAGAGACAGAGGAAGGGAGAGGGAAAGAGAGAGAAACATTGATCTATTGCCTCCTTCATAAGCCCAGTCAGGGAACAGAATCTGTGACCCTTCTGATGTTATTTTGACTTCCTAGTTATTAATAACTAGAGGCCCAGTGTATGAAATTTGTGCATGGGAGGGCGTGTCCCTCAGCCCAGCCTGCATCCTCTCCAATCTGAGACTCCTTGGGAGACATCCCTCTTGTAATCCAGGACCACTGGCTCCTAACCACTCACCTGCCTGCCTTCCTAATGCCTTCAACTGCCCTCCCCTGCCAGCCTGGTTGCCCCCAACTGGGGTCCCTTGCTGGCTTGGTTGCCCACAACTGCCCTCACCTGCTGCCTGGTCACCCCCAATTGCCCTCGCCTGCCAGCCTGGTCCACAACTGCCCTCCCCTGCTGGCCTGGTTGCCCACAACTGCCCTCCCCTGCTGCCTGGTCGCCCATAACTGCCTTCCCCTGCCACCTGGCCACCCCCAACTGCCCTCCCCTGCCGGCCTGATACTGCCCCCAAATGCCCTCCCCTGCTGGCCTGATCTTGCCCCCAACTGCCCTCCCCTGCAGGCATGATCACCTCCAACTGGCTTCCCCTGCTGGTCTGATTGCCCCAACCCCCTGCCAGCCAGATCTCAACCCTAACTGCTCTCCACTGCTGATCTCCCCTAACTGCCTCTGCCTCAGCCCCCACCACCATGGCTTTGTCTGGAAGGAAGTTGGACGTCTGGAAGATGGCCGGTCCACCCGGTCTAATTAGCATATTACCCTTTTATTAGTATAGATAGATTATATAGGATAGGATTGCTTAAATGGGGGGGGGGGGTTTAAAGTCTTTTTCAGCAGGAGGAGATGCTCTTGGCAGACAAAAATACATAACCCCTATATCTAGACTGATAGCCAGCTATATGCACTATACTGCTAAACTGCTCATTAAATAATTGAACTGCTTTCTTAAACCTTACACCAAACAGCTGTTGCTCTTAATACCCCACCTCAGCCCCCACCTTAGGTTCTGCCTTCATAGTTCACCCAGATTTGGTTCTGATTGGTCAGTTTCTATGCCAGTCAGTGTCAAAAGCTCTGCCTCCTAAGCAGCCATTGGATCCTCTGGGAAATCCAGAACAGCCCCACCTTCATGTCAGCACCAGCCCTTCAGTCACACCCCCAGTCCGCTACTGGGTGTATCTCTGACCACTCTGAGAAGGAGCACCTCAGGTCTGTGCTGGTGGCAATTTTGAATTCTCATCCCTGACCTAACCTTCTTACAGTGCGAGCTCCATGGAGGCAAGCATTTGTCTTATTCATTCTTAGTTCATGCATAGACTTTACCTGTGACTATACATCTATGCTAGCACCGCATGGTGACTGGTCAAATGATCGTTTTGATCATCACAGTCACTGCCTTTATATAGATAGGTAGATAGAAAAGGAGCCAAGAGGGAAGCCAGGCACTACATGCATGAATTTAGGAAGCTTCACCAGGAAGCTGCAACTTTGCATTCCCCAGGGAACCACTGTCGTATTTTCTGAAAAACACTGGGGGAATAGATACAACAAAGGGAAGATAGCACAGTTCTACCCTAACAACCCCACTTCCGACAATAACCATTGGCAACCCAGAAGGGATGGACACAAGGAGTACTAAAGACACATGGAAATTGTCCTGTCCCTGAAATTGTCAGAAAGCTCAGTCACAGCCCCCATATGTGCACTCAGAGGAAAAAACAATAGGAGAAGAATAACCTGGTCTAATTCCTCTCTCTCTCTCTCCCTCTCTCCCCCCTTCCCTGGCTCCTCCCCTCTCTCTTTCTCTATGGGTAGCTTTGTTCCTTTTTCTGCCTTCCATCACCTTGGACAATTCCCTTTCAGACACAGACCCAGGACTGTTTTAGTGGGAGTAGGGCATCCAGCTATGACCCTGGGTAGGGCTGTAGCCAAGGGTGCAGCCACAACTGCCTGTACCCAGGCAAACAGTGGGGCTGGGGCTAGGACTTCCTTAGCACCACTGCCACAGAAGGTGGGGCTATGGGCCCCCACAGGGTGAAAGAAAAGTGTGCACACTGGATGCCAGTTTTGCGAATTCTGTGCCTGGCATAGGAGGCTTTGGATGCAACCCACACTCCTTTCCCTATTCACAGTGGCTGTACCCTCAGCCAGGCACTTAGAAGTGGCCTGGGCACACAGATTCACTCTCCTTTTGCAGATTCTCACCTCCATTTAGGCAGCTTGATCACAGTGTTCCCGTGGATCCCTGACCCACATAGCAGTGGTGCTTATCCCCAGGCCCGTAGGGCATGGCTTACAGCCCAACAGTTTGCAACATGCCCATCTGTTTCACCCCTATCCCTGCAGTATGCAGGAGTAGGAGTCTCAGGCTGTGGTGCCCTGGGGATCTGTGAGCATATACTTTTGTCCCCCTATCTCCTCTCCCTGTGGTAATTTCCCCTTCAGCAGCCATGCAGGCACAACTCTTCCCCCAGCCCTGAAGGCTTGGGTGTGTGGATCAGACCTCAGGGCTCTGCACTGAGAAATGGAATTATCTGTTGGGTCTCAGGGCGAGTTTTCCTGCACTGAGGGGAGCTAGTTATATGCTGGGTCACAGGATGAGTTTCACTGGCTGCTGCTCATTAATGCAATGGGACTAAAAAGCTGCAGTCTTTTCACTTGATACTTGCTACTGATACTGTATTTCTATTACAAATGTAACTTCTATATTTTTTGCTCATGCAAACATTGCTACTTCCAAAGTCATTAATGCTTCTTCCACAGATATAACTAACCAGTAGGGGGAAAAGCCTCAAATGTACAAATACTCACAGAAATGAAAGATTTCTGTTACTCAATCTTGGAAATTTACTACAAACAGAATTTAACCCCAGGGCCTAGGTGTTAAATCTCTGTCCAGCCAGATTAACAGGGAATACTACCCCCTCTCGTAGGGGAGGGAAGCTGCCTTGTGCTTCCAAGCCTCATAATGGATGTGGCTGTTAGAAATATAAAAGACAGCAACAGATTGCTAGCCCAGATATTAGAGACAAGTTAAAAAAATGAATTGAATTTTTCTACCTCAGACAGTGAAGACAATAGACATCCCTTACATAAAAAGACGTAAATGGGGAAACCTCCATTAAGATCAGAGGCCATCACAATCTCTCCTGCGGTGTTAAAGGCCCCACACCTGGACAATTGTATTACTATTTTGGAAAGGGTCTCTGTCCTAGGTATGGGAAGAGGCTTCAGGCTGTGGGCAAATGCCATGACTGGCAAGGGGTCACAAGCCACTCCAAATCTTGGTCTGTGACAGGAAACTAGAGAACACAGAAGACATTCATGCTTCCTTCAACTATTGAATCTCCCTCTAATCCAGAGGATGATATATATAGATATATATATATATCTATATATATACACACACACACACACACACACACACACTAGTGGCCTGGTGCATGAAATTCATGCGGGGGGGGGGGGGAGGGTTGGTGGTGGTTGTCCCCCAGCCCAGCCTACACTCTCTCCAATCTGGGACCCCTGAGGGATGTCCGACTGCCCGTTTAGGCCCGATCCTAAACGGATGGTTGGGCATCCCTCTCACAATCCAGGACTGCTGTCTCCCAACCACTTGCCTGCCTCTGCCTGATTGCCCCTAACCACTTCTGCCTGCCAGCCTGATCACCCTCTAACCACTCCACTGCCAGCCTGATTGATGCCTAACTGCTCCCCAGCTGACCCTATTGCCCCTAACTGCCCTCCCCTGCTAGCCTGGGTCCCCATCCCCAACTGTCCTCACATGCAGGCCTGATCGCCCACAACTGCCCTCCCTGCTGACCTGGTCTCCCCCAACGGACCTCCTCTGCTGGCCCGGTCACCCCTAACTGCCCTCCCTGCTGGCCTGATTGCCCACAACTGCCCTCCCCTGCAGGCCTAGTCCCCTCCCAACAGCCCTCCCCTGCAGACCTGGTCCCCCCCCCAACTGCCCTCCCCTGCAGGCCTGGTCCCCCCCCCCAACTGCCCTCCCCTGCAGGCCTGGTCCCCCCAAACAGCCCTCCCCTACAGGCCTGGTCCCCCCAAACAGCCCTCCCCTACAGGCCTGGTCCCCCCCCAGCTGCCCTCCCCTGCAGGGCTGGTCCCCCCCAACTGCCCTCCCCAGCAGGCCTGGTCCCCCCAACTGCCCTCTTCTGTTGGCTCCGTCACCCCTAACTGCCCTCCCTGCTGGCCTGATCACCCACAACTGCCCTCCCCTTCAGGCCTGCCCCTCCCCAACTGCTCTCCCCTGCAAGCCTGGGTCCCCCCAACTTTCCTCCACTTCAGGCCTCGTCCCCTCCCAAATGCTCTCCCCTGCAGGCCTGGAGGTGCCCCCCCTCAATTGCCCTACCTTGCATTCCTGTTCCCCCCTAACTGCCCTCCCTGCTTGCCTGATCACCCGCAACTGCCCTCCTCTCCAGGCCTGGTACCCTCCAACTGTCCTCCCCTGCAGGCCTGGGTCCCCCCCAACTGCCCTCCTCTGTCAGCCTGGTCACCCCCAACTGCCCACAACTGCCCTCCCCTGCTGGCCATCTTGTGGCGGCCATCTTGTGTCCCCATGGGGGCAACCACATTTGACCACATGGGGGTGGCCATCTTGTGTCTTGGAGTGATGGTCAATCTGCATATTATTCTTTTATTAGATAGGAGATATATATATATATATATATATATATAATTTTTTTTCTCCCTGGAATCAACAAATAATACAATCTTGATGCCTTGAAAATGCATACTCTGTCAAGAAATTTATTCTGGATTTGTCAAAGAAAGGACTGTCTGCCTTTAAGGTGCTAATACCTAGTCTCCAAAAGAACTCTTATCTGAGCTATTTGTTGCAATGCAGATTCTGAAATAGATCTTATTGAGCCTAAACTATTTGAGCCTATCAGTTTAACTTATATCACTTGTGATTTGCTCAATCATTAATTTTTGCTATATGATACCTGTGTCCATAGAATTATGTCTCTTAAAGTATAAATATGTTTGACAAAAAAGAATCTATGTTTCCAGAAGTTATAAAATGTGCTTGCTAATCTTGGAGGTGCTAATTGCTTACATTTCGTTTTTTCTCCCTACCTTATCCCTCCAGAATTTGGCAGTTCTTAATGCGTGAAACATGGAAATATGGTTCTTTGCAGTAAGACCAGATTAAACTGTGTGGTATTATTAACCACATATTTGACTGGAATGCTTTGTCTAAGAGAGACATGTGTGGACTCTAGCTGTCACTAGAAAGCCTTAAAAATTAAGAATGACTCCTAAAGCCAATGAAATCCACTACAAAAATGGCCTTATATGTTGTTTGGTCACATAGGTCATGATAGTCTTTTCAGGTGAGGAGTGAAGGCTTCTTTCCTGAAAGATGGCAAGAAAGGAACCTCAAGACATTTTTAGGAACCTCAAGGACTTGAGGACTTGACTCAAACCTACAGGTATTGCAGGCACTGATGGCAACTATGGCTTGGCTTCTTTGTGGGGTGAATGTAGGTCAATCTAAAGATTCATTATGAAAAATTTCAGCAAAGCAAATGTGAAAAAAGCCTATATAATCTCCTTAATCAGTTACTATTCTTGTGTTTTGGCAAATAATCAGACAAAATTACACTGGACTTAATACAATCCCTTTAAAAATAAGGGCAATTTTAGGGAGAAAAACTATGCTTCCATGAAAACCTCAATGTCCAATTATGGATATTGGACATCACTACAATTAACTGTCTTCAATTTTTTTTAAGGCTGTGTCTGTGTATGCCATATAGACCTCAGCACCTGATAATATCACCAGGGATGTTCTAACTGCAAGAAATCTATCAGGTTGTCACTGTTTCATTTCATTTCAGCAAAAGCATGGTATCTGGAAGTCTTCTAAACTGGTTCATGATTTTCTATGTACATTAACCTTTGTGCTTTGTGTTCTGTTTTCATATAATGTGTGCCTATGTTCTTATCTACCTGCTTGCTTATTTACACAATATAAACCTCACTTTAGAAACCATCTATATCACCATCTCCTGATATGAGACTCAATGGTTTGGACTTATGATTGAGTAAATTAAGTTTGGATGATCTATTGGCTTTGCTTGAAACTGCTTTCTCTTTTCTGCCCAAATGGTTCAGACAAAAAAAGACCCAAAGTTTCTCATGGAGGAGATCAGACTATTTCCCATAGCTTAGTTTCAGTTAAATATGGTGAAGAGATGGGTTTCAGATGGGTATGTCATGCCTGCCTTCAGGGAAGCCAATCCTCCAATGTAAACTAGGACACTACAAAGTTAGTATTTCCTTTATGAGATGGATTTTTACCTCTCATCTTACCTTTAGTTGCTATAAGTCCCCTCACTTTTGAATTGTACCTTTTAGCCTTCATGTCAACTTTGTCATTTCTAGAATACAACAAGGGTGGCAGCTTGTCCAATGTGTCATCCTCTGGACATCACTTATGCTGCCTCCCAGGGATACCAGCTTACCTAGATTTTGCAGAATCCCTCTTCCCTGCATGAAGACTCCCCTTACACTTTGCTCCTCTTTTCTCTGTCAGATATGGGAGAACCTTGGAGCCTTGGGATAGGCAGGCCGACACCCCTTGATAACATGAAATAGTTACAAGAAGATACAGACCTTTACCCATTTACCCTTGTAAGATTACAAGGCTTCAATTCTACAAGGGGGGGAGGGGCTGGCATCATCATAATAGCTAGTTATTAATAATAGGAAAGGAGCAGACAGAAAAGGCAGACATTATAGACATGTGATTTAGACAGCTTCACCAGGAAGCTGTGACTTTGCACTTCCCAGGGAACCACTGGCCTATTTCCTGAAAAACACTGGGGGAATAGATACAACAAAGGGAAGATAGACACATGTCCAATAATGTTGTGGTGACATAGAGAAAGTACTTTCCTGTCAGTCACACCTGGGAACAGAGATCATTGGCCACAGTGGCCAGGGCCACTGCAAGCACATGAAAATTTGGGAATACATAATCTCCTAAACAAAGGCGTTCTCTCACTTGGCTCTTGGCTCTTGGGGCTCTGTTGGTCCTACATTCTTGTGTTCTCCTGTGTTTCCTCCATAACCATGTGGACCTGTGGATTCCACATACAGTGGACTGATGGGCTGCAGTGGGTAACACAAATTAAGACAGCCTGGTGCCAGATAGGACTATGCAGGCATGGAATGGAAACTCTGAACACTGGCTCTGATTTTAGCTCTGCTAAAGCCCCAGCTACACTTCTTTTATGACTGGGCAAAGGGAAATGCAACTTTGGAAACTCAGGGATTTGATTCCCCAGAAATAAAGCTTCCTAAGATACCTCATCCTTCTGTGGGAGCTTTCAGAAATTCTTCATCCAGAGATAGCCCAAAAACCCACTCAAACCAGTAACATTTCTGTGCAGGGGATGAGCCACACTGGCCAAGTTAGACTAAAAGCATTATCCATTTGTTTATTTTCCAGCCATTTAGAGGTAAAATCTAGCTTTAGTCAGCAGAGTCATTTAATATCAGCATCTTATTATGTTTCATTTACTCAAAATACTTGCAATACATATCTGTAACAACAACCACATACATATCAAATTATTGCCCAATTTTTAAACTAGATTCTAGAATTATTTTCACAGCAAGTATTTTTTTCTACAGTAATTTTCCTAAGTGCACATGCCCTGAAAACCCACATTAAGAGGAAAGTCTTACCTGTTCTCTCCTGTACTCAGGAGCAGTGCAAGTCATGGGAGTAGGCAAGAAAGCCTGTTGTCCTTTCCTGTGGGACTGTTACTCAGCTACAGGAGGTAAATGAACTAGCCAAAGGTGGACATCGGGCCTTGGACTGCCCTGCCATTTCCACCCATGAGAAAACATATGTTGTAGCTTTTCATTTCTTTCTTTTTTTCCTGAGAGCTTTCAAGCAGCTACTTGTATGCTACTGGTCTTTGGCTAAACATATCCCTAGAAGCTTAAATTTGTTGAGAAAAGCAAGGGTCTGAAAATCAGAAAGACCTTATTTCAATTCCATCCTCTGCCATTATTTATCTGCAGGCACAATATGGATGCTTAAGGCTCTTACATGACTAGAATTAATGACTAAAATTAATAAGATGCTACCTGGTATGAATAAAATTAAAGTGCTGGATGGAGGTTTTAAATACGCAATTAAAGAAACAGAGCCTGGCTTAATATATTACCAGAAGGCTCTAGAATGTTCAGCTGGTCAGAAGCTAACCATGAGCCTGCATTGCATGGCAACTGCTTGAAGAAATCACAATCACTCTTAGGCTGCCTTTGAACAAGTTTGTTGTCTCTATTAAATAAGTTTATATTTTCAAGGCTATTTGAAACCCCAAAGAGAACTGGGCTTAGTTCTGGGTTTATGTAAGGTGGATATTGCTGACCACAAAATATCTTCATAATTGTAATCAGGATAGTAGACTGGTCTTTAGAGAAACAGTTGTAGGAACTTTGTCTAAAAAACCTGGAAAATCATCTTCTGGGAAATATCAGGCCTTGGGCCTCAAGCATCTGAAGGGTTGACAAGTGGAGTATATTATACCTGCATCTACTGATTTAGCTAACATTTCAGGGTCCTTACTACACTCAAAGCAGTGTGCTAGGAGCTGTGAGATGAAGAGATTAATAATATGTAGGACCAATCTCAGGGCACTTATAATTAAGATGAAAACAAGGAGTCTGGGATCTCTGGTTTTCATCCCAACTCTGTTGCCCACTGGCTATGTGACCTTAAGCAGTTTTTGAACTTCTCTTAATTCAGAATTCTTTATTTGTAAAACAACACCACAGAGTTTTTTCTGAGAATTATATGAGAAAATATTTATTTAAAAATCAGTAATTGATTGAGACCAAGTAAATGAAGGAAGGCAGTACAAGGAAGACAACTTTAGAATTAAAACTAAAAGGGCAAGAGAGACTTGGTTGGGTGGTGATGGGGGAAAAAAGGAGCACTCCAGATGGATGGGACAGTATGAGGAAAGATGGAGATATGAAAATAAATGGCTTTGGGGAGACTAGAAAATAATACTGTGGCTGGAATGCAGAGGAGGAATAAAGCACAGCTGGAAAGGTACAACAGAACTGACTTTTGACTACCCTTAAACAGATCATCACAGAGTCTCTGGACAGTGAAGGGGCTGGTCAAATGAATTTAAGATTTTTAATCTCCGTGCAGACCTAGAGTGGAAAGATAAAAGACTGATACCAGGAAAACAAGTTAAAGAGGCATTAAAAGAGTCTGAGCAAGCAATCATGAGGAACTCACTTAAGATAATGGCAGTGGCATTGACAAGCGGGGGAGGGGAAGAAATATTGCTAAGAAACAATGAAGGTGAAGTGCAAGTAAAAGATAACTTCATGTTTTATAAACTTGGTTTCAGGGAGAATGCTGATTCCATGAACTAACACAGGAAGCACAATGGAGGGATGGGGTTGACCAAAAAAACAATGAGGAATGATATCAGAGGAATGGTGGCATGAGAGCACACTTTGTCCTCCCCCCCTGAAATTTTAATTATAATTTAATAAATAAACTCCTGCTCAACACACACGCATGCCTGAGAGATCTGCAAATTGAAACATCTAAATGTGGACAACCAAGAATAAATGGGGAGACGAGAAGGGTAGAAAGCATAGACAGCCCGCAGATGCAGCACTACAGCTGGAGCTCAAGGCTCGGCCTAGACAGGGGGAAAAGCCAGAGGTAGCAGGCTCTTCCTTCAGCCAAAAGGAATAGAATGTGACAGGGGGTAGCCCAGCAGGGTGAGTAGTGAAGGAGCAAACAGAGCTTGAGTCAGCAGATGCCTGAAAGAGCATCAAGTTCTCCCATTCACCTCTCCATCGTGGGCCAGGCAGTGATGTTTCAAAAAACAGAACCACAGAGTCCTGCCATAGCTTGGAATCCCGGAACTCGCTTGGAGTCAGTTCCAGGAGCATATTATCTATAAACCAAGAGCTGTTGCAGTTTTCCTCTGTGACTAATTCCCAGGTAAGATGTTTGGGATGGGAAGGTCAGGGGTTACCATTACAGTGAGGGCAAAGCCCACACCCAACTAGCGAAGCTGTATTGTCTTAGAGAAGTTTTGGAAGTTCAAGACTGGGAGATCACAGAGATAAAAAATCTTGTAATTCAGAGCCATCTACTGGAAAATAGTAGAAAGACCTCTTCAGACAAAGCTTCTATCAGCCACACTTATATTGAGAAAAATGAGTAGCAAATGAGAATAGCCAGTACCATGAATGCCCACAGTAATGAGTAATGATGAGAAAGAAAATTAAAAATCCCCAGAAATCAAGCTGTAACACATGGAAATATGTGTTATAAATGACATAGATTTCAAGATTGCAGTTCTGAAAATATTCAGTGAGATGTGAGAAAATATACACAGGCAACTCTATGTACTCAGAAAACAAATCAGTGAATAAAACAAGTACTTTACTAAAGAGGTTGAAACTTTTAAAAAGAACCAACCTGAAAATCTAGAAATGAAGCATGCAAGAGTAAACTACTTGCCCTAGCTGGTTTGGCTCAGTGGATAGAGCGTCAGCCTGCAGACTGAAGGGTCCCTGGTTTGATTCTGGTCAAGGGGACATGCCCAGGTTGTGGGATTGATCCCCAATGGGGGGTGTGCAGGAGGCAGCCAATCAATGATTTTCCATCATCATTGATGTTTCTCTCTCTCTCTCCCTCTCCTTTCCTCTCTAATATATATATATATCCTATCTAATAAAAGAGTAATATGCAAATTTACCATCACTCCAACACACAATATGGCTGCCCCCATGTGGTCAAAGATGGCTGCCCCCAGGTGGACACAAGATGGCTTCCACAAGATGGCCTGAAGGGGAGGGCAGTTGGGAGAGGCCAGACCTGCAAGGGAGGGCAGTTAGGGGTGACCAGGCCTGCAGGGGAGGGCAGTTTGGGGCAAACAGGCTGGCAGAGGATCAGTTAGGCATCAATCAGGCTGGCAGGGGAGTGGTTAGGGGGTGATCAGGCTGGCAGGCAGAAGCGGTTAGGGGCAATCAGGAAGGCAGGCAGGCGAGAAGTTGGGAGCCAGCAGTTCTGGATTATGAGAGGGATGTCCGACTGCCCATTTAGGCCTGATCCCACCAGGATCGGGCCTAAACGGGCAGTCGGACATCCCTCAAGAGGTCTCAGATTAGAGAGGGTGCAGGCTGGGCTGAGGGACACCTCCCCCCCATGCAAGAATTTCATGCACCAGGCCTCTAGTATATATATATATATTAAAAAGAGTAAACTATTGAGCATAGAAAACAGATTCAACCAGATGAAGAAAAGAATTAGTGATATTAAAGATAGGAATCTAGAAAAATGCAGAGGAAAGAAGAGAGGAACCTGAGCATAGAGAAAATGAGTGTGCCCTCTAAGAACTATCTGACTCCATTAGAAAAAGTAGTATTAGAATAATAGTTATTTCAGAAGAACAAGAGAGGGAACAGAGAACAGAGAGCCCATTTAAACAATTAGCTGATGAGACCTTCCCAAAACTATGGGAAGAACTAGATCCATGAATCCAAGAAAATGGAATACCTAGTTACCTCAATCCAAAGGGGCCCTCTCCAAGGCACTTGGTATTAAAAATGTAAAAAAATTAATGACAGAGAAAAAAAATCTCAAAGCTGCCAGGGAAAAGAAGGAAGTGACTTACAAAGAAAAACCCATCAGAATTTCAACCGACCTCTCAGCAGAAACTCTACAAGCCAAAAGAGAGTGGAACCAAATATTCAAATATCTGAAAAAAATAAATTGCCAGCCACAAATAATATATCGAGTGAAATTGTCCTTTAAACATGAAGGAGAAATAAAGACATCCCCAGACATACAGAAGTAGAGGAATTTTATCACCAGAAAACCTCAATTATGTAGGAAATATTCAAAGGAGTTTTTCTACCTGAAACAAAGATAATAAAGGCACAGCACTACAAGTAAGATCAACAAAAAACCTTACAGCATAAACAGGGATAATTTATGACAACAAAAACATAAAAAGGGAGGGAGAAAGGTCTGAACTGGCAAAGGAGGATGAAGATAAAAAAGACTCAAAAGAAAGAAAAAACTATGGTATACCAATATGTGCAAGTTTATTTTTTATGAACCTAATGGTAACCACTCACAAAAATCCCCAAACCTGGATGCATAGCTTAGAAAAAGAGAACACAGAGGATAAAAGTACAGAATACCACCAAACAAAAACAACAGACAGAAACACCAATGGAGGCACAGAACTACCAAGAAAAAAAAGATAAAATGGCTATAGGAAATCCTCACACATCAATAATTACTCTAAATGTAAATGGCCTGAATTCATGAATAACAAGGCACAGAGTAGCAGAATGGATCAAAAAACAAAACCCAGTCATATGCTGCCTACAAGAGACACATCTAAACTGCAAAGACAAAGGTAAATTTAAAGTAAAAGGGTGGAAAATGATTCTCCAAGCAAATAACATACACAGAAATGCAGTTGTAGCCATACCTATATCTGACAAAATAGATTCCAAGACAACAAAGTTAAGGGGAAAAGATGGACACTTCATAATATTATAGGGGACACTACATCAAGAAAACATAACACTTCTTAAAAGATATGCACCCAAGCAAGGAACATCAAAATATATAAACCAGTTACAGAACTAAAGAGAGAAGCACATCAAAACACAATCATAGTTGGGGACCTTAATAATCCATTGACAACTTAGCCAGATGAATCAAATAGTAAACCAATAAAGAAATATCAGCTTTAAATGATACACTAGACCAAATGGACATTATTGACATCTATAGAATCTTTCATCCCAGAACATTAGATTATACATCTTCTCCTCTGCACATCAAACATTCTCAAGAATAGATCATATATTGGGTCACAAAACTAGCATCAGCAAATTCAAAAAAATTTAATTTCTACCAAGCATATTGTCTGACTATGCTGCCTTGAAATTAGAAAACTGCAAAAAGGAAGTAAAGAAATCCACAAATATGTGGAGATTAAACAACTTACTGCTAAAAAAATGACTGGGTCAAAGAAGAAATAAAAGATGACATCAGAAGTTATATAGAGCCACCCTAGCTGGTTTGGCTCAGTGGATAAAGCATCAGCCTGCACACTGAAGGGTGCCAGGTTTGATTCTGGTCAAGGGCACATGACTGGGTTGTGGGCTTAATCCCCAGTAGGGGGTGTGCAGGAAGCAGCTGATCAATGATTCTCTCTCATCATTGATGTTTCTAGCTTTCTCTCCCTCTCCCTTCCTCTTTGAAATCAATAAAAACATATTTTTTAAAAAAGTTATATAGGACCCTGGCTGGTTTGGCTCAGTGGACAGAGTGTCAGCCTGCAAACTGAAGGGTCCTGAGTTTGATTTGGATCAAGAGCACGTACCACCATTGTAGGCTTCTGGTGTGTGGGAGGCAACCAATCAATGTGTCTCTCTCACATCAATGTTTCTCTCTGTCTCTCCCTTTCCCTTCCACTCTCCCTAAATATCAATGAAAAAATATTCTCGGGTGAGAATTATATAAAAAATTTATATAGAGACAAAGGAGAATGACAATACAACATATCAAAACTTCTGGAATGCAGTGAAACCAGTACAAAGAGGGAAATTTTTTAAAAAATATATTTTTAATTGATTTTTTACAGAGAGGAAGGGAGAGAGATAGAGAGCCAGAAACATCGATCAGCTGCCTCCTGCACGCCCCCACTGGGGATGTGCCCGCAACCCAGGTACATGCCCTTGATCGGAATCAAACCCGGGACCCTTCAGTCCGCAGGCTGACGCTCTATCCACTGAGCCAAACCGGTTTCGGTACAAAGAGGGAAATTTATAGCATTCCAGACCTATCTCAGGAAACAAAAGAAATCCCAAGTAAACAACCTAACATCACACCTTAAAGAATTAGAAGAGGAAGAACAAAAGTAACCCAAAGTCAGGAAAGGAATTGAAATAATAAAAATTAGAGCAGAATTGAATGAAATAGAGAACAAAAAGACTATACAACAAAACAAAACAATAAAACAAAGAACTGGTTCTTTGAAAAGATTAATAAAATTGACAAACCCCTGGCTAGACTTACTAAGGAAAAAAGGGAAAAGACCCATATAAACAAAATCAGAAATGAGAAAGAAGTCACCAAAGAGATCACAGATATACAAAGGATCATACTAGAATATTATGAAAGACTATATGCCACCAAATTCAATAATATCGAAGAAATGGATAATTTCCTAGAAATATATAATCTTCCTAGACTAAATATGAAGAATTGGAAAATCTAAATAAACCAATCAGCAGTGAGGATATTGAAACAACCATCAAAAACCTCCCATAAGCCCTTCCTGGTTTGGCTCAGTGGATGGAGTGTCAGCCTGTAGACTGAAGGGTCCCAGGTTCGATTCCAGTCCAGGGCACATGCCTGGGTTGTGGGCTTGATCCCCAGTGTGGGGCCTGCAGGAGACAGCTGATCAATGATTATTTCTCAGCATTGATGTTTCTATCTCTCTCTCCCTCTATCTTTCTCTCTGAGATCAATAAAAATATATATTTTTTAAAAACCCTCCCATAAAACAAAAGTCCAGGTCCAGATGGCTTCATCAGTAAAATCTACCAAACATTCAAAGATTTAAAACCTATGCTTCTCAAACTCTTCCAAAAAAATTGAAGAAGAGGCAATATTTCCTAACACATTTTATGAGGCCAATATAACCCTGACACCCACACCTGGCAAAGATAACACACACAGAAAGAAAATTACAGACCAATATCTCTGATGAATACAGATGCAAAACTCCTAAACAAAATACTAGCAAATCAAATACAACAATACATCAAAATAATAATACAAAAATAATAATACATCACGATCAAGTTGAGTTTATTACAGGGGCCTAAGAATGACGTAACATAGGCAAATCAATCAATGTAATACTCCACATTAACAAAAGATAGGATAAAAATCATATGATCTTATAAATGGACACAGAAAAGCATTTGATGAGATACAACATCCATTTATGATTGCACCTCAACAGTATAAAGGCCATATATGATAAGCCCTCAGCTCATACCATACTCAATGGTGAAAAACTGAAAGCTTTTCTTCTAAGATCAGGAACAAGACAAGGATGTCCACATCACCACTCTTATTCAAAACAGTGCTGGAAGTCCTAGCTAGAGCAATAAAGCAAGAGAAAGCAATAAAAAGCATCCAAATAGGGAAGGAAGAAATAAAACTGTCAGTTTTTTATAGATGACATGATTCTGTATATAGGAAACCCTAAAGACTCCACCAAAAAACTATTAGAAACAACAAACACAATCAAGTTTCAGGATACAAAATCAATGGTTAAAAATCTGTTGCCTTCCTGTATATTAACAAAACTTCAGAAAAAGAAGTGAAAAAAACAAAACAACCATTCATTTTGCAATTGCAACCAAAAGAATAAAATATCTAGAATTAATCTCATCAAAGCACATGAAAGACCTATATACTGAAAATTATGCAGCATTATTAAAAAGAGATTGAAAGAGACACAATAAAATGGAAAAATACCCCATGCTCATGGATTGGAAGAATCAACATAGTTAAAATGTCCATATTACCCAAATCAATATACAGATTTAATGCAATCCCCAACAAAATCCCAATGTCATTTTTTAAAAAGACAAAATGAGAAATCATCAGATTTGTATGGAACTGGAGAAGTCATGCTACCTGACTTCAAATTATGCTACAGAGCTACAATAATCAAAACAGCATGGTATTGGCAGAGAAACAGATACACATGAAACAGATAAGTGAAATAGAATAGAAAGCCACCCCAGCTATAAAACCACATGTATATGGACAGATACTTTTTGAAATATAAATATATGTATATTATTTGTTCTATATTTTTATTTTTTAAATTTATTATTATTATTATTATTTTCTTTTTCTTCTCCTCTTATCCACTCATTCTCTTTCTACCTACTCTATACTGAACTGTGGTCCTTCCTCTATTCATACAATTCCTTAAACTTATGTTCTATATAGAAGCTCTGTCTCTACTGATTTTGTACCCCCATTTTCTGGGTGTTTGTTTTTTGCACTTTTTGGTTTATCTGTTTGTTCTGCATTGTTTTCTGCCCATTTTCTTTTCTCTCTTACCTTTTTTTTTTTCTTTCCTCAATATCATCTTTGCTCTCTTTTCTCTATCCTAATTCTCTTTTCTCTGGTGGTCACTTTTATTGGGGTTATCGGTGTCATGAGTACATTCAGATTTGTTCCCTTTGTGTGGTGTCTTGTCGAGTTGTATTTTGTGCTGTTTTGTCAAACTGGTATAGAGTGAGCCACATAACCAGACACCTTGACAGGAGACTCCATCCACAAACAACAACACTCAAAACCCAAATATCCAAAGTAGGGGGCTTCCCTAGAATACCCAGCTGAGAAGACTGCAGGGATTGCACCATGGCTCCCATAAAACATATACTATACAAGACAAACTCAAACAATCTGGGTGGCACAGTATTGTGACCCAATACATAGAAACAATCACAAAGAAATAGCAAAAATGGGGAGACAAATAAACAAGCCCCATAAGAAAGAAAAGGAAGAATCACCAGAAAGGCACTAAATGAAACAGAGGCAAGAAATTTCTCAGAGAAAGAATTCAGAGGAATGGTCATAAGGATGCTGAAAAGAATGGAAGACAAATTCAACAGCATGTGTAATAATCAAGAGGAAACGAAGAAGAACCAAGGATAAATGAAGAATGACATACCTGCAGTAAATAACACAATAGAAAGCATCAGCAGTGGACTAGAAGGAGCTGAGGACCACATCAGCGAGCTAGAAAACAAGATAGGAAAAAACACCCAAGCAGAACAGTAACTCAAAAACAAAACAAAACAAAAAAAACCTTAAACAGCAGGACGAGAGCTTAAGGGAGCTTTGGGACAACATGAAATGAAACAACATCCACATAATAGGAGTGCCAGAAGGAGAGGAAGTGAATCAAGGAATAGAGAACCTGTTTGAAGAAATAATGACAGAAAACTTCCTAGTTTGGGGAAGAAAAAAAGTGACAAAAGTCCAAGAAGCACACAGACTCCCAAACAAGATGAAACCAAAAAGACTGGCACCAAGACACATCATAATTAAATTGGCAAACTCAATAACAAAGAAAAAATCTTAAAGGCTGCCAGAGAGAGACAGAAAGTTCCTTACAAGGGATCTCCTATTAGACTGTCAGCTGATTGCTCAACAGAAACACATTAGGCCAGAAAGTATGGAATGAAATGTATAAAGTGATGCAAAGCAAGAGACTGAATCCCAGAATATTATACCCAGCAAGGCTATCATTCAAATTAAAGGTGAAATCAGGAACTTCAAAGATAAAAAAAAAAAAAAAAAAGGAGTAAGAGACTTTATTACCACCAAGGCAGCAATGCAAGAAATACTAAAGGGATGGCTAAAAAGAAGACATGGAAAGAGAAGAAGGAAGACAGCCATAGAGAATAAAAATGGCAACAATCAAGTATCTATCCTATTTAATAAAGAGGCAATATGCTAATTGACTGCCATGCTCTCAAAGATGGCGGTGTCCACAGCCACAAGATGGTGGCACCCAGTCCCCTCAGCCCTGCTGGGTCAGCAGGCAGGCAGTACAGCTGGGCCCGCCCCCAGGCAGGTCTGGCCGTTCTGTGCACTTGCCTCCAGAGTCCCCCAGTCCCCTCAATCCCCCAGCCACCCAGGGCGGGCCTGAGGCACAGGCAAGCCTTGGATGTTGGCTGCCCGAGACTCAGGTAACCAGGGCTGGTTGAGGCTTGCACTGCCAGCAGTGGCAGCAGCAGAGGTACGATGGGGGCATCACCTTCCCCTGATCGCCAGGTCACCTCATGCCCCTGACGGCTCCTGGACTGTGAAAGGGGGCAGGCTGGGCTGAGGACCCCCCACTTCAGTGCATGAATTTTCATGCAGCAGGCCTCTAATCCATAATAACCTTAAATGTAAATGGATTAAATGTTCAAATCAAAAGACTGATTGGATAAAAAATACATGACCCATATGTTGTCTAAAACCCACCTCAGAACAAAGAACTCACACAGACTGATAGTGAAGGGATGGGAAAAAAATTCAGGCAAATGAAAATGAAAATAAAGCTGGGGCAGCAATACTTATATATGACAAAATAGACCTCAAAGTGAAGGCCATAACAAGAGATAAGGAGGGCCACTTCATAATACTAAAGGGAACACTTCAACAAGAGGATATAACTCTGGTAAACATATATGCACCCAATATAGAAGCACTCAAATACATAAAAAAACTTCTGGAAGATATCAAGGAAGAGATCGACAGCAATGAAATCATAGTAGGGGACTTTAATAACCCATTGACACCACTGGATAAATCCTCTAAACAAAAAATCAACAAAGAAACAGCAAACATAAATGACTCACTAGATCAGATGGAATTATTTGACATCTTCAACACATTTCACCCCAAAGCTACAGAACATACATTCTTCTCAAGTGCACACGGGACATTTTCAAAGATAGACCACATATTGGGACACAGACAAATCTTGTCAAATTCAAGAAGATGTAAATCATATAAAACATCTTCTCAGATCACAATGGTGTAACATTAGAAATCAACTACAATAAAAACAATAAAAAAATGAAAAATGAACACTTGGAGGCTAAATAGCATGCTATTAAACAATGATTGTGTTACTAAAGAGATCAAAGAAGAAATAAAAAGCATCATGGAAACATATGACAATGAAAACACAACAAGCTAAACTCTATGGGACACAATGAAAGCAGTTCTGAGAGGGAAGTACATAGCTCTATAGGCCAACCTCAAAAACAAACAAACAAATGAACAAAAACAACAAGAAAAAAATGGTAATAAATTTATCTAACCCTACAACTTAAAGAATTAGAAAGAGAGGGGAAAAAAAAAAACCCCAGAGTAAGGAGGAAGAAGGAAATAAAAAAGATCAGAGTGGGAATAAACAAAATAGAGACCAAAAAAAAAAAAAGGGAAACAATACAAAAGATTAATTAAAAAAAAAGAGATAGGTCTTTTAAAGGATAAACAAGATTGATGAACCTTTAGCTAGGCTCACCAAGAAGCAAAGAGAGAGGACCCAAATAAACAAACCCAGAAATGAAAGAGGTGAAGTAACAACCAAAAGCACAGACATACAAAGGATTATAAAAAACAAACAAAAAAACTATGAACAACTCTACTCCAACAAACTGGACAATCTAGACAAAATGGACATATTCCAAGAAAAATACAATCTTCCAAAACTAAATAAAAAAGAATTAAAAAAACCTAAATAGGCCAATAACTACAGATGAAATTGAACAGTAATAAAAAAACTTCCAGCAAACAAAAGCCCTGGACTGGATGGCTTCACAGGGGAGTTTTACCAAACATTGAAAGAAGAACTAAAACCTATTCTTCTCAGACTATTCAAAAAAAAAAAAAAACTCAAGAGGAAGGCATACTTCCAAATTCTTTCTATAAAGCCATTATTACCCTAATCCCCAAACTAGATAAAGACAATGCAAATAAAGAGAATTACAGGCCAATATCCCTGATGAACATAGATGCTAAAATACTCAACAAAATTCTAGCAAATAAGATCCAGCATTACATTAGAAAGATCATATACCATGACCGAGTGGGATTTATTTTGGGGATGCAAGGCTGGTACAATATCCACAAACCAAGAAATGTGATACATCACATAAACAAAATTGAGAGACAAAAATCACATAATCATATCAATTGATGCAGAAAACGCATTTGACAAAATCCAACACCCTTTCTTTTTAAATGGGAATAGAGGGATTGCACCTCAACATAATAAATGCTTTATATGATAAACCTCCAGCCAGCATCATACTCAATGGGCAAAAACTAAAACCATTTCCCCTAAGAACAGGAACAAGACAAGGTTGCCCACTTTCATCAATCCTGTTTGACATAGTACTGTTTGACATAGTACTGCAAGTGCTAGCCATAGCAATCAGACAAGAAGAAGAAATAAAAAGCATCCAAAATGGAAAAGAACAAGTAAAACTGTCATTATTCGCAGGTGATGTGAGATTGTACATTGAAAACACTAAAGACTCCATCAAAAAACTACTAGACTTAATAAATAAATTCGGCAATGTAGCAGGATACAAAACTAACACCCAGAAATCTATGGTTTTTTTATACACCAATAATGAACACATAGAAAGAGAATCTAATAAAACAATCCCATTTATCATTGCACCAAAAAAATTAAGATACCTAGGAATAAACTTAACTAAGGACGTAAAAGACCTATACTCAGAAAACTACAGGACATTGAAAAAAAGAGATAGAGGAAGACATAAACAAATGGAAGAATATACTGTGTTCATGGATTGGTAGAATCAACATCATTAAAATGTCCATACTACCCAAAGCAATCTATAGATTCAATGCAATCCCCATTAAAACACCAATGGCATATTTCACAGACCTAGAACAAACTCACCAAAAATTCATAGGGAATAAAAATGTCTCTGAATAGGCACAGCAATCCTGAGAAAGAAGAACAAAGTTGGAGGTATCTCAATACCAGATATCAAGCTGTATTACAAAGCCATTGTACTCAAGCTGCCTGGTACTGGCTCAAGAATAGACATATAGATCAATCAATGGAACAGAACCAAGAACCCAGAAATCAACCCAAGCCATTATAAAATGGAGTCAAGACAGTCTCTTCAATAAATGGTGTTGGGAAAATTGGGAAGATACATGCCAAAAAATGAAACTAGACCACCAACTCACACCATACACAAAAATAAATTCAAAATGGATAAAGAATTTAAACTTAAGATGGGAAATCATGAAAATTTTAGAAAAATCCATAGGCAACAAAATATCAGACATAGGTTGTAGCAATATATTTACCAATACAGCTCCTAGGACAATGGAAACTAAGGAGAAAATAAACAAATATGACTACATCAAAATAAAAAGCTTCTACAAACAAAAGAAACCATCAACAAACAACAAGAAATCACACTGCATGGGAGAACATATTTACCAATGTTATCTCTGATAAGGGTTTAATCTTCAAAATTTATAGGGAACTCATACAACTTAACAAATGGAAGATAATCCAATCAAAAAATGAGCAAAGGACCTAAATAGACACTTTTCAAAAGAGGACAGAGAGAAGACCAAGAGACATGAAAACGTGTTCAAAGTCACTAATCATCTGAGAGATGTAAATCAAAACGACTATGAGGTACCATCTTATCCCAGTCAGAAGGGCTATCATCAACAAGTCAACAAAGGACAAGTGCTGGGGAGGATGTGGAGTAAAAGAAACCCTCGTGCACTGCTGGTGGGAATGCAGACTGGTGCAGCCACTGTGGAAAACAGTATGGATTTTCCTCAAAAAACTAAAAACAGAACTCCCATTTGACCCAGTGGTCCCACTTCTAGGAATATATCCCAAGAAATCAGAAACACCAATCAGAAAAGATACCGCACCCGTATGTTCATAACAGCACAATTTACAATATCTAAGATTTGGAAAAAGCCTATGAGCAGATGAGTGGATTAAAAAACTGTGGTACATCTACACAATAGATGCTGTAAAAAAGAGAAGAAACGCTTACCATTTGCAACAGCATGGATGGACCTGGAGAGCATTATGTTAAGCAAAATAATCCAGTTGGAGAAAGATACTAGTAAATGTCACATGACCTCACTCAATATAATGTACAATACAAATTGATGAACAAAAATAGAGCCAGAAGCATGGAACAGACTGGCCAACCTAAGAGGGAAGGCAGGGAAGGGGGAGGGGTTAGAGATAAACCAAAGGACTTGTATGCATGCATATGAGCATAACCAATAGACACAGACAGTATGGGAGTGCTGGGGGCATGTGCTGCTGGGTGGAAGCAGCTGAGAAGAGGTCAATGGGGGAGAAGGCAGACTTATGTAATACTTTAAATGATAAAAAAAATTAAATTAAAAGAAAAAATAATCTCTTCAATAAATGGTGCTGGGAAAACTGGAAAGCCACACACAAATTAATGAAATTGGATTAGAGTTTGTCCCCATGTACTAAAATTAATTCAAAATGGATCAAAGATCTAAATATAAAACCCGAAACAATAAGTTACATAGAAGAAAATATAGGTACCAAATTTATGAACCTTGTCATAGAGAACATTTTTTGAACTTGACCCCAAAGGCAAGGGAAGTAAAGGCAAAAATAAATGAATGGGACTATATAAAACTAAAAAGCTTCTGCACAACAAAAGAAACTGACAACAGAACAAAGAGGCAGCTAACCAGATGGAAGATGATATTTGCAAACAGTAGCTCTGACTTTAATTTCCAAAATATATATAAAGAACTCATAAAACTCAACACCAAACAATTAGTCCAATTAAAAAGTGGGCAGAAGCCCTGAATAGACACCTCTCCCAAGAAGACCTACGACCAGCCAGTAGATATATGAAGTGATGTTCATTGGCAATTAGGGAAATGCAAATAAAAACTACAATGAGCCTGGACAGTGTGGCTCAGTGGTTGAGTATACACCCATGAACCAGGAGGTCACCATTTAATTGCCAGTCAGTGCACATGCCCTGTTGTGGGCTGGATCTCCAGTAGGAGGCAGCCAATCAATGTTTTTCTCTCATGTATGTTTCTATATCTCCATGCCTCTCTCTTCCTCTCTCTAAAATTAATAAATATATTTTTAAAAACTACAATGAGATACAATGTCAAACCTATTAGAGTGGCCGTTATCAACAAGACAAGCAATAACAAGTGTTGAAGAGGTTGTAGAAAAAAGGAAACCCTCACTCACTGCTGGTGGGAATGTAGACTGGTACAGCCATTATGGAAAGCAGTCTGGTGATCCCTCAAAACACTAAGAATACACCTACCATACCATACCATCCAGCAATCCCTCTCCTAGGTATATACCCAAATAACTCAAAATCATGTATTCACAATGATATATATGCCCTGTGTTTATTGAAGCATTATTCACTGTGGCCAAGACATGGAAACAATCAAAGTGTCCTGTGATAGAAGACTGTATAAAGAAGATTTCATACATATACACAATGAAATATTGCTCAGCCATAAGAAAGGATGAAATAGTGCCATTGCAACAACATGGATGGATCTTGAGACCATTATGCTAAGTGAAATAACTCAGTCATAAAAAAGTAAGAACCATATGATTTCATTCATCTGTGGAATATAAAACTGAAACTTATGAATACAAACAGCAGTGCAGTGATTGCCAGAGAAAAGGGGGTGAGGAGAGAAGGGGATCCTAATATATGGTGACAGGAGAAGATTTGACTTTGTGTGGTGGGCACATGGTACAATATATAGATATTGTAACATAGAAATACACACCTGAGACCTATATGTTCATGTTGACCAATGTTACCCCAATAAAGTTAATAAAAATAAATGAATAAGAAGACTAGTTCAGCTGTGGGATATGTTACATTTCACATGCTGTGAAATAATCATAAAAAAGTTAATAATAGAAAGTTGCAAATATGGTTCAGGAGCTTATGAGAAGAGTCAGAGTTAGAGATACAGATTTGAAAGGAGGTATACTTAGAAACTGAATGTGTTGTTAAATATAAACAAACTTGGCTTTGAACTCTGCCTTCAACACTAACTAGCTGTGTGGTCTTGGACAAATTTATCATCAAAGTCTTAATTTCCTTAATTGTAAAATTGGGAAAATTATACATACTTCAAAGGTTTTGCTTGTTGCATACCATCTGGTTGCCATTTGTCACCATCACTGTCTACCATCACCATCATTGCTGAAACCATTAAGGTAGATGAACTTGGCTGGGAATAGAGTAATCAAGTAGAAAAAAAAATTGGGGAATGAATCTTAGGGAACAATTATTAAGGCATATATGGAACAAGAACACAACTGAAAAAAAAAGATCAGGAATAGTCGAGGAGGTGGGCATAAGATAGCAAAACACCATTAAGGACAAAGCGGAGAGAATTTCAATAACAGAATAATAAAAAATGTCAAATGCTACAAGGAAGTTGAGATGGAAGAAGGGGAAAAATTAGAATATTGGATATAGCAATTAGAAGATTATCTTTGTCTAATTGAACAATTTTATATGTGGTAGGAGTAGGGCGCAAATATAATAGGATTTCAAATTGATATTTTTACCCAAACCCCAAGGGGCTGTAAATTAGATACTAAAGTGAATTGTGAGATGCAAATTTCAAAGCAGATAGAAGCAAAAAATTACATGCCTTAGTTTTCTTACCCACCCAAAGGTATAAAAGGCTTAAGTTATTACAGAGAAAGAAGATTGGTAAGGTTTTCTTTAGCGAGAGCTATGCTGTGAATTCCCTTATTCTAAAAAAGGGGACTTGCTTCCTTTTGGTTCAGTTGGTGCTTCACTAGGAGCTTTGAAGAACTTGGTCATTGTTGTGTATGGGTAGAGGGATACAGGCAACTGATGTTTGAATGTTTGGCTCTCATCCTCAAACCTCTGGCAGTAGTATGAAGGCAATTTGGGTGCAATGAATGCATGAGCTGGTGCAAAGGACATATGAGTGCTTTGATTAATCTGACAGAGTTGGCATGAATCTAATTTAAATTATCCCCAAGAAGATCACCTGAAGCCAAGAGGGAGAGCTTTTGAAAACAAATAGAGGGAGAAATATCCAAGGCTGGAAGAAACAGAATTGATGACATCAAAAAATAATATTGGAAAGTTCCCAGTGAGAGTCCCTGAAGAACTATGAAAACACCCATAAGAGAAGTTGGCTTCATGTAACATCTGCTAGCCAAGAGAGCCTGAAGCCATCTTACAACAGTACAGTCAGGTATGGACCTTCTACCTCCCCTTCTTCATTATCCACTCAACTTCTACTTTACCTATTCTAATCCTGAAAGGATCAAAAACCACAGGGCGAAGGTGAGTGAAAAAGAGAGAAGGCATCAACCTGACCATTTTGCTTTTACTACATCGAACCTTAGATAGGTATGGAAAAAGAACTTCAATTTTGGATGATATTGTCTAGGACTGGATATTTTCAGTTATGACTTAACATGGTGATTTGTAGCTAAAAAAGTCCATAACACTTTTTACCCTCTTAAAAGGGAGCAGAAAAGTCTTGAGATTGTCCAAGTATCCATTGGCAAAAGAACTTCTGCCACTGTACAAATTTAAAAGGATAGTGGAAGATATTGTTTACATGAAAAAAACCCTCATAATTCTTATGTTTTCAAAGTATTATTTACCCAAAGGTATAGGAAGTGAGCCTCTAGGACAATAACTTTATAAAAAACTGTTGGCAATGGGGAAAAGGGAGATGTATATAATACTTTCAACAATAAAAAATTTAAATAAAAAATAAAAAGCTTTTTGCAGAGACAGAAAGGGAATTGTAGTTTGATAAGATAGAGATGACTGAAGGCTCTTTTAGAATAAGAGAAATGTAGGCATGGCCACAGGTTGAGGAGTAAGAGGCAATAAAGATAGGATAAAAACAATAGGAAAGGAGAACTGATGAGGCAAGTTACAAAGAAGAAGAAACACAAAATCAAGAACACTATCATTGCTTTTATGAAGGGAAATACTTTTCTTTCCTTAAAGGTGAGAGAACAAAAGGGAGAAGATGAGTTACAATAATGTCTTGGCAGGGCCAGACCAAATGGTTTTGTCGGCCTTATACTTCCCTTGGGCTGGACATTCCCCAACCCTGGTCTAGAGGGAAAGAAAAATAAAATAGTTTATAGTGAATGACTTAGATCATCCCAAGGACTAGGGGGAAAGCTCATCTTCTAAGATTGAAGTCAGTAAGTGGTATTTATTATTCTGGAGGGAAGAATTGGGACCACTGTGTACAAGCTAAAGAGAGATTAATTAGACCTCAATATAAAAAAGAACTTACTAAAAATCAGCACTAGTGGACAGTGGAATAAGTTGTAAGCGTCCAGAAACAGGGGTTCTAGTTGAAGATAAAAGAACAATGGTTGCAATGCTGTGGGGAGGACTTGTGTATTGGAAGGGAGGGTGAGCTGATGATCTCTAAGACTCATTTTCAATGTTATATTTTGTAGGATTTGTCTACAGCAGTAATTCAGGGGTCACTGATACTGATTACAATAAAAAGAAGCTCATGAGGACCAGAAGAGAAAGTATAAAGAAAAGATTGCATATGTTATATAATAACATGATTTCCAGAGTAGAAAATCATCTATGTAGCAAAGGAACTAGCTTGTCCTTGAGTTAGAGTCTGTCTTCCAAAGTATAATATTCTATATGTCTCCATAACTTGGCAGTGGATTAAAACTGAAAATATCACTGTATTCTGGGAAATTTTATATTTATGCATGAGCTAAAATGTAGCAAGATGGAGAAAGTCTCCAGAATCCCTGTGGTTTTTCCACTCCTAAGAGGCAATTGAGAACTTGCTAATAAGAGCAAAGCACATTAGGCAGTGTGTTCTCCATTTGAAACAAAACCCTCTATTTCAAACATCAGGCTTCATTCCATAATCAATGCAATAAGGACTGATTATACCAGATTTTCTGTACAACACTGAAATGTCACAGAAATTTGGCAATTATTCAATAAGACAGCTTTAATGTGTGTTTTTTATAAGAACTGTACAATTCTAGAATTAACATATTGAATCAATAAAATATTTCAGCATAAACTACCACACATTTTAAAGAAATCTGCACATAAATTCAACTTAAACTAGCATATAATCCAGTTAAAGTTTCAAATCTATAAAGAATTACCAGTCTCTTGTGATTCATTAGGCATTTTACTACAATATTTTTTCCAAAGAGATAAAATACACAAGAGCAAAAAAGAAACATTTTTGCATTCTGAATCCAAATTCAGTATCTAAGATCACTTGACATCTTTATTCATTTATTTATTTTGGTTTTAACTTTTAAAATATTTATTTTCCAATTACAGTTTACAGTCAACATTATTTTGTATTAGTTTCAGGTGTACAGCATAGTGAGTAATCAATTATATATTTTACAAAGTGTTCCCCCTGATTGTTCAAGAAGCCATCTGACACTGTACATAGTATTTGCACCAATATTGACGATATTCCCTATGCTGTAGTTTACATCCCTGTGACTATTTTGTGACTATCAATTTGAGTACCAATTTGTAGTTCTTAATCCCTTCACCTTTTTTGCCCAGTCCCCAAACCACCATTCTTTGTATCTATGAGTCTGTTTTAATTTTTTTGTTCAATTATTTTGTTCTTTAAATTCTATATACAAATACTAGTAAAATCATATGATATTTGTCTTTCTCTTATTGACTTAGTTCACTTAGCATAATACCATCTAGGTCTATCCATACTGTCCTTTGACATATTTAAACATAAGCAATATTAAAAGTCACATTTCATGTAAGCATTACTGTTACAATTATTTGTGTCCAGCACATTGCCTGGCTCATGGTAAGTTAGCTTAGCTTATTGAATAATAAATGGATGCATAAAATAATGAATTTTGTTAGTAGTAGTCAAAAACCATTTTGTGAGGAGGCCTGGTCTTTACCCAGATTCTGAACATCTTTCCAGTGTTCCCAGGGACCTGTGGTTTCCTAGCATCAGTTGCTCCAGGACAGATCAGTAGGGCTGTCAAAAATCCCTTGGACCTGCCTGGCTTGTGTTGCTCACTGGTTGAGTGTTGACCTATAAACCAGGCAGTCACGGTTCGATTCCAGGTCAAAATACATACCTGGGTTGCAGGCTCGATCCCCAGTGTGGAGTATGCAGGAGGCAGCCAATCAATGATTCTCTCATCACTGATGTTTCTCTCTCTCTCTCCTTCTCCCTTTCTCACTGAAATCAATAAAAGTGCATATATATTTAAAAAAAACCCTTGGACCCAAATTAACATGGACATAAGGGCTGGGACTCCTGAACATTGTCAGTTGTAGAAGTCTAACTGGTTCTAAATGTGGTTTGGTTTAATCTTCTAGAGATTCCCTTCAGAGCAGGGTGAATATCTTCAAAGGTCTTAAATTCCTCTTCACTCCACCACAGGAATAAAAGTGAGAGTGAGAAGAAACCAACAGATAATCACTTTTTTTATTCTCAAGAGAACCAAAAGCAAACCTTGGTGACATCTGCCTCCAATTAAGCCCTGCAAAATTGAATATGTGATGGAGTACAGCTGCAGTCCACTAGGAGCTATATTTCAGCCGAGGTGTCACTCACTAACATCAGTCACTAAGTAATAAGGAACACAGTTTTGAACGTGCTTTTACATTTATTATCTTATTTGAGGTCCATTACAACCCAGGAAAAAATGGTGTTTTACAGAATAGAAAACAGGTGTGGAGATTTAGAGACCACACAGCTAGTAGGACATAGAGCTTGGAACAGATCTGTGTCTCCTAACCTCAATCCAATACTGTTTCTACTGCTTCAGCTTCTAACCCTATTTTCCTTTCACCCAGAGTTGGGGAGAACAATTAGGATCCTGTGGTGAGTGATGCCTTAGGCCATCACTTGTCTCATCTCATTCAGGATATGAGTCTCTAGAAAGTGGTCAGAATGAAACACTTCTAGAGACATTTACCAAGCAGATCCTGGGAACCCAATTCCATGGGGGTCCATAGAGCAGCTGAGAAAATGTTCCTTCTAGAAGGAAGAACCTGTACTCAGAAAGAACTTGTACTCAGATGGGTCTGTCTGGTGCAGAGAGAAACTGGATTGCATTCTGCAGAGACACTATGCACACACACATGTACACGCGCGTGTGAACACACACACACACACACGGACACATACACAGTAGCCCAAAAGTCTTAGAACAATTTTAAACTTTCATAATTTCAGAAGTATAAATGTCAAAAACTTACAAAAAAATTATGTGAGTTCAATTATTTAAATTTCTTCTATACTTCTATACCAGTTTTGTGACTTTTTATTGACATTTTTAATTTTAGTTTTTTATTTCAGCCAACATTTGCCATCTTCAATCAGAGAGTCTGAAAAGTTTTATAATATACTAGAGGCCTGGTGCACAAAATTCGTGCACTGGAGGGAGGTCCCTCAGTTCAGTCTGCACCCTTTCAGAGTCCAGGAACCCTCGGGGGATGTCCCCATGGGGAGTGGGCCTAAGTCAGCAGCTGAACATCTGTAGCACTGCCGCAGAGGCAGGAGCGGCTCCCACCACCAGCCATGAGCCCAGCTTCTGGCTGAGCAGTGCTTCCCCTGTGGGAGCTCACTGCCCCCCACTGCTACGTCCCAGTCTGGGAACACACGCAGGCAGCGTCTTGTCAGCACTAGGCGGGGACGCACTCAGGCAGTGTCACATTAGCCCTGGGCAGGCCTCTGCATGCCTCCACCAGGGGCCCGTGCAGAGGCCCTCCTGGTGATGGATTGTGACAGCATGATGTAAGTCCCTGATGCTGCAAGTCCCCGCCCACCCATGTCTGCCCTGCACGCAGCCTGCTGATCGGTCATTATGCGTGCGGGCGTCTCAACCAGTTTGCATGTTACCCTATTATTAGTATAGGTGATATACTTACACTACATACAGCAAATGAGCCACAATAAGTCTGCAGTGAACTAAAGCTAATTTTCATATGTGCTACTGTTAAAATTACATTGATGCTAACCAAGCTTGTAGAACTGGCTTTTTTAAAAGACAAAAATCCCCAGAGCATTACTTTTTGTTTGTAGCATTTCAGTTTTATCTTCTTAGAAACTACCTCCTGTGAAAATCCTTGAGGGGCCTCATCTTTTGCCACATTAGCTTCCCTCCCATATGATTTCATTCACACACCATCAACTTTTCGAGTGGGCATTTCTAACAATGCTGAATGATACAGAAACCTGTGCTATGACTCTCATCAAACAATCACTCCTTTCAGAGACATTAAGGGCCAATTATAACAGACATCTCCTCCAACACATTTGACAAAGACCTGGAAATCAGTACCTTTTGGACAAGGCAATTCAACTAAAAATAAAACCACTTGTAACATTCAGACCATATATTTTCATCTTAGTCAAAGGGGCTCAGATCAGCCCTCGGCATTCATTCCTCTGATCCATCAGGTGACCCTACCTATAAAAGGTCAGATGAGGGGCAACCTTGTCACAGATCTGTTGTTTATGTATTCTACTAATGAATATAAAGCTATAGCTGTGCAAATCTAAAGACAGGTGAAAACAAACAAATAGAAACTAGTTTACTTGTAACTCAAGTTCAAATTAAGTTTGGACAAGTTCAAACAACATCTGTGGTGGAATAAATTGTGGCCTTCCCAAAGATATGTTGGGGCCTATACTATGTGACCTTTCTTAGAAATAGGGTCTTTGTAGATGTCCTTCTGTTATAATGAGGTCAGACTGGATTAGGGTGGGCCCTAATTCAACAGCTGGTGTCCTTATAAGAAGAAGCAATTTTGCACACACAGAGAAGTCCACTTGAAAATGGAGGCAGAGATCAGAGTGATGCTGGGACAAACCCAGTGATGCCAAGGATTGCTGTCAACGACTGGAAACCAGAGCCTGTGGGAGCATAGTGTTTCCCATACTTTGATTTTTAACTTTTGGCCTCCAGAATTGTTCAAGAATCAATTTCTATTGTTTTAAGCCCCCAGTTTGTGGAACTTTGTTACACCAGTCCTAGGAAACTTACATATCTAAGCAAAAATATCTATACTAATAAAAACCTAGGTGGCCCTCTTGCCCTTGCATGGCGCCCTCATGTCATCACAAGATGGCCATCCCATGTCATCACAAGATGACTGCCACAAGATGGCCGCCCCCACATTGTCACAAGATGACCGCTCCCATTCATCACAAGATGGCCACCACAAGATTGCCACCACAAGATGGCTGGCAGAGGAGGGCAGTTGGGGGCCATCGGGCTGGCAGGGGAGAAAAGTTGGGAGCGATCAGGTTGGCAGGGGAGGGCAGTTGAGGGCCATTGGGCCTTCAGGGGAGGGCAGTTGGGGGCAGTCAGGTTGGCAGGGGAGAAAAGTTGGGGGTGATCAGGTTGGAAGGGGAGGGCAGTTGGGGGCAATCAGGCAGGCAGGCAGGCAGGCGACTAGTTAGGAGCCAGCAGTCCCGGATTGTGAGTGGGATGTCCAACTGCCGGTTTAGGCCCAATCCCTTGGACATCCCTGAAGGGTCCCAGATTGGAGAGGGTGAAGGCTGGGCTGAGGGACCCTCCCCCAGTGCACGAATTTCATGCACTGGACCTCTAGTGTATGTTTAATGCAATGCCTAGAAACGTCAGAATCAAGAGCACTAAGAAATTAGCTAAAACAAAATTAAAGAGGATGACAGATAGTTAGGCCTTGTAGGGGTGAGGTGAGTGGGTAAAGAAATTGGCCAAGCAAATTTGGGTGCATCAGTGTTGAGGCTGGGAGTTGGGGTAACAAAAGTTGACATCCTGTGACAGAGTCATCACCAAGGAGTTAATTGTCCCTCCCAGGTGTGAGGCAGGCATTTCTCAACAAAATCTTACCAATTTTTAATGGCAACAAATAAAAAAATTATCAACTTATCATCAATATATAGGTAAAACCATGTTAAGTTTCCTGTCTCCAATTTGGCATTTTCCTGGATGATATTTCATCATTCTAAATTAGACAGCAAGCCATGCTGGAGAAGGATCTGTTTGCCTATCTGTCTTTCTATATCGAACTGTATCCACCATTTTTGAAGGTGCTGAGACTCCACTCATTGATGATGATATCACTAAAACAGTTATATTTTGAGCTGGAAACAGGAAGGTGTTTGTGTGTGTGTGTGTGTGTGTGTGTGTGTGTGTGTGTGTGTGTGTGTGTGTGTTTCCATGTGAAAACTTAGGGGAGGAAGGAGGCTCCTTATAGTTTCTAATATTGATCTGGCTCTAGTGTAGCCCATGAAATACAAGTCTTTAATGGTAAACTCCTCACTGGTAAGACCTTAAGAGCCACTACCAGGAACTTTTCCAGCAGTAATTAGAAGGATGTATTATTGCTAATCCTGAACACACTGGGAGCTGGGTTAATTCTGAAAGATAAAATAAAAGTATTGCCTTGTAACAAAAGGCTACTTCTTGGCACCGTTAAATCAAGCACAGTACTGGGTAAGTATTAATTCTGAAGATGTCAGTATCAGCAGCAGTACAGGAAGCTACTGGGAACAAGTCAAATGAAGCCTCAATGTGCAAATGCCATTTAGCAAGTACATATAAGCTAGGCTAAATTATGCTCAGAGCACTTTTTAAAAGATTCAACTTTTAATATATTAGCATTAAAACATGCCTTACAAGCAACAGGGAAATTGCAGTTGTTAACGTGTGATTTTAGTTTCAGGGTTAAGTTCATCCAAGGAAATAAAATTTTAATTTAGATTCTCTCTCCTTCCCCAATCCACATGTTTCTTTTAGGATCAGGGAGAACACAGTTACTCAGCAAATATATTTCAGATGAAGAGATAGGGTATATTCATCAGGAGAAAGGATGTGAAGTTCTCACTTTCTCTCTCAAACAGTTTGAAGTGGGCCTGCAAAGGGCCAAACCACAAATTATAGGCAAATTGTCCTGATGCATGTGTGATGTGAACTCCTGTGCCGATAGAGAGATAGATAAATACATAGACAGATAGATGATAGATGATAGATAGATAGATAGATAGATAGATAGATAGATAGATAGAGATAATACATAGACATAGATACACAAATAGAGACAGAGATCTGTGTGAATCTTTTTTAGTGAGAAAGTATTCTAACATGGGGTAGAAAGATACTGGAGCCTTGGGAACCCCAGGTCAACTCTGCTGATGTGAAAGTGAGCTATATTCCAGTTCCAGTCTGACAGGATATTTTCTATATCAAAGCAACAAATGAAACTTTCATTTCAGAATGCATCTGGTCTCTCAGACCATTCTATTAGAAGCAGCTATTTTCTTTAAATTGAAATTCAAGACAGTTTTTTTTTTCCAAAACTATGCTGTCAGGTCTTCTACCTGAACCCTAACATTCATTTGTTCCACACAATGGCAAAGCTGCCTGAAGAAGGGGTGGGATGGGGAGAGGTCTCCCCCCAAATCTTTGCCCCCAAAGGGCATGCTTATTAGAGATAATGACAGAACATATTTAGCAAAGAAAACTTATTTATAAGAAAAGAGGTACCAAACCACTCTTCCTGCTAAAAAATTTGAACCA
This sequence comes from Corynorhinus townsendii, assembly GCA_026230045.1. Lineage (NCBI taxonomy): Eukaryota > Metazoa > Chordata > Mammalia > Chiroptera > Vespertilionidae > Corynorhinus > Corynorhinus townsendii. The sequence continues at coordinate 103,937,257 of JAPDVU010000003.1, forward strand.
AAATAACTTCAATCTTTCAAATGACATATCTGTATATACTTTTATTGGACATTTGAAATTTTCACAACAAAGAGATAACCTTCTTCTTATCCCTCCCTACATATTCTATATCACTTTCAAATGATGGAATAATTACAGTATATTTAAATGCATGTAACTGATATGTATATATGCATATAATATAGATACTCTATGTGAATATATATCAGCAGTGTTAGAGCAGAAATATTACATTACTCATCATATTATGTTAGTACTCAAGTATTTCCCATCCACTTTGCTAAAAGCTAATTTTTTTAACTGAATTTATCTAGGAAAAATTCATTCACTTCAAAAATCATTTCCAACTAGCTAGAATTTGAATTGTCAGTAGGTATGTAATAGTTCCCTAATTAAATTAGAAGTAATATTATCATGGAAAGGCCTCTTTAATAACTTTTCCCATGATGCTATTAAGGTTCTGAGATAATATTAAAAAAACATAATTCTTGAGTCACAACCTTTGATATTAATTTCCTAAGATGTGCCTTTCCTTGTTTATCAATGGTATCTTTTTTACATTTCTTTTTTTTAAAATATATTTTATTGATTTTTTACAGAGAGGAAGGGAGAGAGATAGAGAGTTAGAAACATCAATGAGAGAGAAACATCAATCAGCTGCCTCCTGCACGCCCCTACTGGGGATGTGCCCGCAACCCAGGTATATGCCCTTGACCGGAATCGAACCTGGGACCTTTCAGTCCGCAGGCTGACGCTCTATCCACTGAGCCAAACCAGTTTCGGCTACATTTCATTTTTGATGGAAGGAAGCTACAATGCTCTTTTTTTTTTTTTTTATCCCTCACATATGGTGATGACATAAAATTCTGAAATATTTAAAAGAAAAGGGACACCAAGTCACTTTCCTAGTTAGGAACTAAAGGAAGTCACCTGAAAGATGAGCCTAGAAACATACTCAATAATTTTATGATTACAAATATCTCAAATATAAATTTTGAGGAAAATATACAATTAAAATTGTAGAAATCCACACCATGATTTTTCTAGAACATCATTTTAGTTATTAAGTGGTTATAAATTAGCCATTCATCATTTACCCTTCTAAATTATATAACCTTTCCAATTATCATTTCATCTGTTGTCTATATAAAAAAAAATCAAAGAAATTCAAGATATGGGAAAGACATACTGGGTGAGGATCTGAAACTGATTTGGTAGCTTTAGAGTTGACATGATCTTGGCCTGGTGCAGCTCATTTTGGAAAGCTGCCTCAAATTTCCCCTGGTTTTGAACTTTTTTTTTCCTTACCACTTTCATCTAGCAAGAAATCATCCTGGTAACGGAACTTCTCTGGTCCACATGCAATAAAAATGTCATCGTCACCAAAAAAGTCCTGAAGGCACATCACCTACAAGAGAAAAGCATGGCACTCAGCAAGGGGTCAGCAGAACAGCAATTACTACAATACACCAGCAAGTCGACATCTGCATGAAGCCACTTCCTGTCTAATGCAATCAACAGGGCAGCTTCTCCAGAGGAATTTCAAAGGAAGGTCTCCAGCATCTGTTACTAGTAAGAAACATGTTATGTTGCAGTTGTGCAGGAAGACGGGATAAGGAAAATAGAACTATTACCTGTCACATTTATTACTTGATATATCAATAGGCTCAGAGGTAAGATCCCTTTATTTTTATAATAGAGTGAATGCAGCAACATGTAAAAAAGGAGCACCCCTTTTTTCTTCTGAACATAATATTCCTTGATAGCAATAAAAGTCAGCATCTGATTTTAGCAACAAATATGTTTTTTTAGTAACTGATGCCATAATATGCTTATGATGTTCACTGGGGTGACAACAGAAGAAAAATAGCTGTATCATAATATGAATATATTTATATCCTTTAGACCCCTTCTACATCTAGTTGAAACAAAAATGTAACCCTTCATAATAATAGAAAAATAATAGAAAAAAGATAGTTATTAGTGAGATTTAGATATGCAGATGAAGATAACTATATGCCCATTACTCAAGCTATGCTCAACTTTAAAATGCTCATGCCGTCAACTTCTTATAGTCATGTAAACGAAAAGTTTTTAAACAACCTTTTGATAGTTATTCAACTTATAATTCGCCAATAACTTTGAGAGCTAAATTCCGTTTTTCAAGTAAATGTGGTCAAAATGAATAATTTCAAGTATATTGATCTCTGACTTTGGATATGTGATGCACTATTTTGTTCACAATGTGTATGATGCCAACACAAAGCACTGGGAATACTGCTGATTTCTATCTCATTTCAATTTCCTGTGACCACTGGGAGCAAATCCTAAAGTGTCCAATGAAAGGCACACACTCAGACCTGTAGGAAACAGACTTTCTAATAGCATTTCCCTTGGATATCTGAGAACCATAGTCAAACCTTCCTGGGGCGTTAGATTCTTTGGCCTGTGTTTTCTATTAGGTCCTCCCTATTTGTTTGTTTGTAGTTTCATCTGCAGGTTCCACTCTTTGTCAATCCTTGGTGACATTACCCTGACACTTCCAGGAGCTATAAGATTTACAGTAGTAAGGTGGAAGAACAAAACATTACTTAAAGTCCCTAAATGAAAATATGTGTAGGTTCCAACTAGTTTTTCCAATTAATCTCTTATTTCCAAATAACCACTTGGCTGTAGTTTTAAGAATGAAATTTCTATAACAGTTTGATAATAAGCATTAAGTATGAATGAGGTACTACCTTGGTTGTCAGTGTTTACTCTTTATGTAAGGCTTGACAAGATAGGTGACTAAAGAGGGAAATTGTAATTATCAAGGAAGATGGACTGAGGGTCTTCAATAGAAGCTCCAATCTTATGCTCAGGTTAAAAACAGGTTCTTTGCATTCAAAACCTACTGTCTGTTTTATTGGTCTCTTTTATTCTGATTCCAACCGTGACCCTGTTCATCTTTACATTCATGGCACAGCTCCCCTACCCAGCTCTCTTGGTCAGTGTTGGTGTCATCTTACCCAACCTCATTCAGGCAATTTTCATTTTACCTGCATAAATCTGCATTGTCCCTGTACATACCAGTTAGCATATAGAATGTACATAGAAAATGAGTAAGACATAGTCTTTCCCTCAGGCAAAAAACTATGAACAATTAACCCTAAAGAGCATATTTCCTAAAGTGTGTGGGTGGTTAATAGTTTCTGTGCAAATACACTTGGGAAATACTGAGTTTATCAGATATAGACAGGTGACTTCTGAAAATGCTTAATATGCTAATGTACATCACAACTCCAAAAAGGAGATAGAAAGATCTAGTATTTTCCAAAATGATTTGATTCCAGAACTCTTTTCTCATACAGCAACCATGGGTGCAAAGAACTCTGGGAACACACAAAGCAAAGAACAGTAACCCATTCTACTCGTAGGCAGAATTATTTCTCTAGCTCTGTTTGTTTTTTTGTGTTGTTTTTACTCATGCAAACATTTATAATGGGCCTACTCTGTGCAGGCTCTGTGCCAAACATTTGATGAAAAATTTCTGATAGATGAAAAATATTGTTTTCCAAAGGAAATTATCCTTTCTTTCTATGTATTCTCATCACTTGCATTTTAGAACATCAGATTGCTAACCAGATTATGGTCATATATGTGTGCATGTTCTATGCTACTGCTAAGTGAACAAATAATAACAGGGTGGATCAAAAGTAGATTTACAGCCCTAGCCAGTTTGGCTAAGTGGGTAGAATGTTGGCCAATAAACTAAAGTGTTCCAGGTTCAATTCATGTCAAGGGCATGTACCTCATTTGCTGGCTCGATCCCCAGGCCTAGTTGGAGCATATGTGGGTGGCAACCAATTGATGTGTCCTTTTCACTCTCTCTAAAAATCAGTGGGAAAATATCCTCAGGTGAGAATTACCAACAACAAAAAAGTAGATTTTCAGTTGTGAGTACACAAAACAGAGTTTATTCTTGTATTATTATTATTACTAGAGGCCCAATACACAAAATTCATGCAAGAGTAGGCTTTCCTTCCCCTGGCTGCTGGCACCAGCTTCCCTCTGGCACCCAGGACCCAGGCTTCCCTTGCAGCCCTGGCTTCATCTGGAAGGTCAGTCTAATAGCATATTATGCTTTTATTATTATAGGTTGTACTAGAGGCCCAGTGCACGAAATTCATGCACTTGGGGAAGGAAGGGCTCAGCCCAGCCTGCGCCCTCTTGCAGTCCCAAGAGCCCTCAGGGGATGTCTGACTGCTGGCTTAGCGGTCACTTGACAGCTGTGAGCCCAGCTTCTGGCTGAGAGGCGCTCCTGCCTGTAGGAGTGCGCTGACCACTAGGGGCAGCTCCTGCATTGAGCGTCTGCCCCCTGGTGGTCAGTGCACCTCATAGCGACTGTTCATTCCGCCTTTCAGTTGATTTGCCTATTAGCCTTGCATTATATAGGATTATTTTCCATATGAAAAACTGTAAGCCTACTTTTGCCCCATCCTGTATTATCAAAACTATAACATGCATGAGCAGGTTGTCAGCCAACTGCTTTCCATCATGTACCAATGACCATCCTCAAACAAAGAACAGAATAGACAACCATCCAGCTTGGACAGTTTAGGTATAATTCTGTTGGAAGTGGGAAATGAAACATAATAAACTTCTGATGTTGCTTCCAAATCCAGGATTCTAAGAACATAAAAGGAATGTGGTGATTGCTAAGGAAAAGTAACTGTCATCACCCAGCACAAAACGACAAGGAAAAGTCATTTCAGTCTCAAGCAACATGTATTCATTTACCTCTCAATGTTCAGTGACTGAAATCAAAGAATTTGTTGAACTATTAGAAACTGTGATGTTTTCTGTGTTCTCTGCTCTGGAATCATTTAGCAATTTCTCTGCTCACAACCTCCCACTAGAGAAAGTGGGTATGATCAGTAGATGAAATTCAAATTTATAAAATGCCTTCTTGTTAGAAGCCTTGGTAAAAGATTTAATAGCAGAAGCACCTTCAACACAAGTTTACAATAAAGAAGGATTTAGAATAATCTGTGCACTTCAGTTATCTACATTATACTCACCCTGTCATTGATCTAAAGGTAGGAATAGTGTATTCACTATACACTAAAGGTAGCTATAGTGTAACAAAAAAGAATCACAGAGAAGCACTTATAACCCTTTTTCTCCAGCACACTGGTGTGCTGCAAGGATTTTTAAAACATGCAATAACCCTGACTGGTTTGGCTTAATGCATAGAGTGTCAGCTTGTGGACTCAATGGTCCTGGGTTCGATTCTGGTCAAGGGCATGTACCTTGGTTGTGAGCACATACCCAATAGGGAGTGTGCAGGAGGCAGCTGATCGATGTTTCTCTTTCATCGATGTTTCTAACTCTCTATCCTTCTCCCTTCCTCTCTGTAAAAAAAAAAAAAATCAATAAAATATATTTTAAAGAAAACATGCAATACCTGACTATTTAGTCAGGGCACTGACTTCTTTTCTCTTAGATTGTCAAATAAAAAAATGACAATAGCCAACACAACAATAGCCATCATGTGGATGTATAAAAATTATACCTATTTTGCCCTGGCTGTGTTGCTCAGTTGGTTGGCACATCGTCCTGTACACCAAAGGTTGAGGGTTTGATTCCTGGTCAAGGCACTTATCTTGGTAGGTTGTGGGTTCAGTCCCTGTATGGGGTGCATACTGGAGGCAACTGATAGATGTTTCTCTCTCACATTAATGTTTCTCTCCTTCTCTCTCTCCCTTCCTTTCTAAAATCAATAAAAAACATATCTTCAGGGGGGAACTAAGATGTCAGCATAGGTAAATGCTGGTACTTGGATTCTCCCACAACCACATAAAAATTACAACTAAAATATAGAGCAACTATCATTCAGAACCACCAAAAATCTGGCTGAATGGAAGTCCTGAAACTAGAGAAGTAAAGAAGCACATTGTGATTGGAAGGAGGGGTTGAGGTGTGGAATGGCTGGTCTGACATCCACTTGTGGTGTGTTTTTAATCAGGAGGGATATCTTAGTTAATGAGGCCTCCAGTGAAGAGCAAGGGGTCCCAGCCCCACACCAGACCTGTCAACCCACTGTTCCTGAGCCAGGAAGAGAAGTTCCCGTAACTTTAGGCTATAAAAACCAGTGGGGATTGTGGCTGAGTGACACAGAGGCTACTGGAGTCACAGGTAGTTTCTCTTAAATGGCCAGCATATGGACCTACTTGGACTCACTCCCTCTGGGCTCCCGCACTGTGTCAACAGCTTGAAAGAATCCAGGGACATATGGGAAGGAACTAAATTGTCTGGCATCAGGATAAGGACTTGAGAGCAGCTTTCTCTTAGACAAAAAGGCTGGGACTTCCCCCCCACCCCCTGCACCCCTCCAGAGCTGACTGAGTCTCCATCAACCTGGCCCACACAGTTCTTCCCACTCCAGTGATTCCCTGAGATCCCATCCCGCCAATTTGCAGCTCCACCGTAGCTGCTTGCTGTGTCTTTTCCATATGAATGGTCTGTTCTGGCTCAGGCTTCAGACTTTCCTAAAATCTCTCAAACAAGCAGCAGCTAGACTCGTGTGTCTCCTACCTCTCTATAAGTGGCCCCAGGCCTGGCACTAGTGGCAGCTTGCCAAGATTCACAGCTTGGACTCTCTTTGGCATCTCTAAGCCCAACACAAGTTGCAGTCATCTATCTGTAGAGTGCTCTGTAGCTCATGCAAGGTGGCCCCAGGCAGGGTACAGGCAGTGGCTGACTTTGCACCTCCCAAGAGGCCCTAGAGCCAGCACACCTGGTGGACAGCTTCAGACAACTATATTACAACCCTACTGTATCCAAGAACAACACACTCAAGGGGTGGACTCAGTGAGCACCAAAGCCCCACTGAAGCAAGTCCTGCTCCATAGGGGTGTCTTCTGCACAGCAGTTCTTCCACTGTAGTGGCAACTGGTCCTCACAACCAGTTCGCATGGAGGTCAATTCCTCCCATTGACAACAACAGCAATCAAGGCTCAACTACAACAGGACAGTGCTCACAGCCCACACAGGGGAGCAGCTAGAGTGCCAAGCTCAGGTGACTGCGGAGGTTGAGTCACTGGGCCCTACACAACACTTACTACGCAAAGCCACTCAGCCAATTCCAGGTGACATAGCAGTTCTACCTAATACATAGAAACAAACATAGGGAAGCAGCCAAAATGCAGAAACAAAGAAACATGTCACAAATGAAAGAACAGAAGCAATCTCAAAAAACAAAACAAAACAAACAAAAAAAACTAAATGAAATGGAAGCAAACAAAGTACTAGCTACAGAGTTCAAAACTATGGTTATAAGGTTGCTCAAGGATCTTAATGAGAGCTTCAAGGAACTTAGTGATAATGTCAAGGAACTTTGTGACAATTTTAAGAAAATTAGTGAGAACATCAAAGACATGAAAAAGGACTAGTCAGAAATGAAGAATACACTAACTAAAATGAAGAACAGTTTACAGGGAATCAACAGTAGAATAGAGGATGCCAAGAATAAAATCAGCAATTTGGAATATGAGGAAGCCAAAAAACACCCAATCAGAAGAGCAAAAATAAAATAGAATCCAAAAATATAAACATAGTGTAAGGAGCCTCTGGGACAACTTCAAGTGTATCAGCATTTGCATCATGGGGATGCAGGAAGGAGAAGAAAGAGAGCAAGATAGTGAAAACCTATTTGAAGAAATAATGACAGAAAACTTCCCCTACCTGCTGAAAGAAATAGACACACAAGTCCAGGAAACTCAGAGAGTCCCCAACAAGAGGAACCCAAAGAGGCCTGCACCAAGACACATCATAATTAAAATACCAAAGGTTAAAGACAAAGAACAAATCTTAAAAGCAGCAAGAGAAAAGCAGTTAGTTACCTACAAGGAAATACCCACACAGCTGGCAGCTAATTTCTCAACAGAAATTTTGCAGGCCAGAAAGGAGTGGCAAGTAATATTCAAAGTGATGAATAGCAAGGTCCTATAACCAAGATTACTCTATTCAGCAAAGCTATCATTCAGAATTTAAGTCAGATAAAGAGCTTCACAGACAAGAAAAAGCTAATGGAGTTCATTACTATCTAACCAGTATTACGTGAAATGTTGAATGGCATTGTTTCAAGAAGAAAAATAAAAATTATGAACAATAAAATGGCAATGAATACATACCTATTAACAATTGAATGTAAAAATCAAAATAAATGAACAAGGAATCTAATGAACAAAAGAAACTGATGAATAAAATAGAACCAGAGGCATGGAAACATGGAACAGACTGATGAATCTCAGAGGGACGTGGAGGAGTGGTCAGGAAGAGATTAATCAAAGAACTTATATGCATATGTGCATTACCCATGGACACAGACAATAGGGTGGTAAAGGCCTGGGGTGGCATGGGATCTGGGTGGAGAGGAGGTCAAGCGGGGGGCGGGGGGGGGGGGGTCAAAGGAGGGCACATCTGTAATACTCTCAACAATAAAGGTATTTTTTAAAAAACATATTCTCGGGTTAGGATTAAAAAAAACTATACCTATTTTTGTGTATCAGATTGCTTAAAAATATATATTTTTTGGTGTACTGCAGAATTTTAGTAATTAGTTCATGTGTGCCATGAGATGAAAAAAGGTTGAAAATCACTGTTCTAGGCCAATTTGAGAATTTTCTTTTAGGCATTACTGTACTTTCTGATATCAAAAGATTAGAAAATGTAGAGAAATGTAAAACAGTGTTTTGAATAATGATCCAATTTTTACTTATCTATGCAGTGTTACACCTTTTTAAATTTCAGATTTTCAGAATTAAATATGATAACCAGCTTTTTTAAAAAGTTGATTTATAGATAAAGAAAAAAACATGCTCTTCCCTGGCCAGTATGGCTCAGTTGGTTGAGCATTGTACCATGCACTGAGAGGTTACTGGTTTGATTCCAGGTCAGGGCACATGCTCGGCTTTCAAGCTCAATCCACAGTAGGGGGTATGCAGGAGGCAGCCCATCAATGTTCTTTTTTTCTCATTCTCCCTCTCCTTTCCCCTCTCTATAAAATCAATATAAACATTTAAAAAAACCACACACACACAAACATGCTTCTTGCTATAAGGGGATAGTGACAGTTGACCTATTCTTTCATTAAATCTCTGCATACATGTTGGAAGCATCCATCAAAATTTGCAAAGACACAGATATCAAGTTTGAGAGAAGCGAGAACTCCAACTTATCTTCTTGACTTATTCTTTTCAGAAAAAGACTGTTCTTCCTACTAGTTGGGTTTTTGATATGATTTTTTCCCCATTAGGTGTTCTCTCCTACCTAACCCTTTGCCTGTTGAAATTCTTGCTCTAACTCAAAGCTCACTTGAAGATTCAAGCCTTATCTTCTCTATCCACTCCAATACAAAGTGACTCACCTTTGCTGTGAACCCTTAGTGATCATTCAATGTTTAATGAACACCTATTATTTGCCAGCAACTGTGCTAGGCCTTGAAAATATAACTGCCCTTATCCTTAACTTATTTTTTTCCAGTGTATATGTGTACAGACTCATACTCCAAAGAATTCCTATCATACTTCTGTGAATTAGTAATTCAGCAGAGTACTATGTATTAGCTTCCAGTGGTTTTGTCACAAGCTTGAAGGCAGGTAGATGAGTTGCAGCCTTTTCTCTGCCACCACCACTGAATTGGGCAAGTCAGGAAGCCCCAGTCAGCTATCTTGAAACATGTACTATTTTTAAAATTTAGTACAGGCAGAGACAGTGTTTCCTATTGGGTATGGTTCTTACACATAACAGAGACATCTTATCTGGCACAATTTCGCAAGAGCGCAGCCCTGTTGCCAAAGTCTAGGTTCTTAATTAAGCCAGCTTGACCACTTAGATGTTAATCAATTTGTTCCTCATATCAATTGTTTTAAAGATTAGATGAGTTAAGACTAGGAGTCAGAAGATCATAAGTCCTCATAATTTTAGCTATTTTTTATTAGCCTAAATGTATTTTTACTTCAAAATCAATATAAATCAAATGCATATCTAACACAGGCACACCTCAGAGATATTGCAGATATGGTTCTAGACCACCACAATAAAGCAAGTTGCAACTTTTTTGCTTGGTGGAGGGTCTTGCCTTCAATTTGTAAAAAACACAACCTCTGTGAAGCACAATAAAATGAGGTATGCCTCTATAAACAAAAAATTTAAAACACATTCTATGTAGTTCCTAGGCACTGTACCAACAGACTTCTTTCCTAAGTAGATTTGGAGAGAATGTAGTCTATGGGTACTTTGGGAAGAGGGATTTTATTAGTATAGACTAGAGGCTCAGCACACAAAATTCATGCATGGGTACAGTCCCTAGGCCTGGCCTGCGATCAGGGCCATCTTCCCCAGCTGCCTGCAGCCGGCCCCGCCTGCCTGCTGCCATCCACCCCCAGTTCCCATTAGCCATTGGGTGATTGGTGCTTGACGGCCAGGGGAAGGCACTGAGAGGTGGGCTGTTCCTACCCACTTGCCAGCCCCGCCCCCACCTTGAGTGGCCATCAGGCAATCAGAGCCTGCCGCCCGGGGAAAGGGACCAAGAGGGGGTCAGTGCACCTCATAGTGACTGGTCCAGCAGTCATTCTGGTGTTAGGGTCAATTTGCATATTACCCTTTCATTATATAGGATAGAGGCCTGGTGCACAGGTGGGAGCCAGCTGGCCTGCCTTGAAGGGAACCCCAGATCAGGGTGGGGGGTCCCCGCTGGGGAGCAGAGCCACCGGGGCAGGGGCCATGGAGTTTTCAGGCTGCCCTGCCCCCAATCAGGGTGGGGGTGCCCCCTGAGACAAGGCCAGCCTGGGTGAGGGGCCACCAGTGGTTTGCAGGCTGGCCATGCTCCTGATGGGGTGGGGATCCCTGCTGGGGGGCAGGGCCAGCCTGAGCAAGGGGCCAAGGGTGGTTTGCAGGCCAGTCACACCCCTGATTGGTGTGGGGGTCCCTGCTCAGGGGCGGGGCTGTCCTGGGCGAGGGGCCTGGGGCAGTTTGTAGGTGTGCCATGCCCCCAATCAGGGTGTCCTGGGCAAGGGGCTATGGGCAGTTTGCAGGCCAGCCATGCCTCCGATCAGGGTGGTGGTCCCTGATGGGGTGCGGGCTGGCCTGGGTGAGGGGCTTCAGGTGGTTTGCATACTGGCCATGCCACTGATCAGGGTGGGGGTCCTGCTGGGAGCTGGGGCCAGCCTGGGTGAAGGGCCTGGGGCAGTTTTCAGGCCAGCCAAGCCCCGATTGGGGTGGGGGGTCTCCGCTGGGAGCGGGGCCGGCTTGGGCAAGGAGCTTGGAGCAGTTTGCAGGCCAACCATGCCCCAGGCTTTTTCAGGAAGGATGTCCCATAGACATCTGGTCTAATTAGCATATTACCCTTTTAGTATAGATCAGTGGTCGGCAAACTCATTAGTCAACAGAGCCAAATATCAACGGTACAAAGATTGAAATTTCTTTTGAGAGCCAAATTTTTTAAACTTAAACTTGTTCTAACACCACTTCTTCAAAATAGACTCGCCCAGGCCGTGGTATTTTGTGGAAGAGCCACACTCAAGGGGCCAAAGAGCCGCATGTGGCTCACGAGCCGCAGTTTGCCGACCACGGGTATAGATTATTTTGGTAAAAAACATGGAATTGGTACAAAGCTGGTAGAAGTTACTAACATGAAGCTGGTCATGCTTCTCATTTTCATTAGGCTTCCACTGAAAGGATGCTGTAAAAGTCATTTGCAAGTATGTTCACCTGCTCCCACAGGTATATAGAATCCTATGAACCATTGTCTTTACTCAGGGCCTCTTGGGATTTGTCACCAACTTTTAGTTTTTTGGGAACCCAGAGATTTGTATTCCTTTAAGAAAACTGTTTTCTGTCAAAATGCTCATACATTAGAAAAGAAATTTTATACATATTATATGTATTTCATAAAGGAGGTAATCAGTTTATGGCTTGCAATGCTTAATAATCTATCAATTTTCAATTCTAACTGCTACTATGATTATTGTAGGAAATCTAACTCCATATAAAAACATCCCATTTACTGCATCAGAGTTTATCTCTGATGGTGCTTAGCATAATGCCATCCCCACTGTATCTCAAAAAACATGGTTGATTATAATTGCCAGATGTGATGAAAAAAGCCCTTGAAAGGAGATCAAAATACCTGGGTTCTGAGCCCAGATTTGCCATAATCATTGTAATATTTATGTTACTTAATTTGTTAGTGATAATTTCTGTATTAGTTCTAATATGTTTTAACACAATAATTATATGATGAAGATATAAAGAAAAGATGAAAATTCTTATAGTGTGATATAGCATAAAAGTAGTAATATACATTGCTACATTTAATCCTCTCTGCTATGAAGAAAACAGACTCTATTTGGCAATAGTTTGATGTAATTACTATCCCTATTTTACAGATTAAAAAATTTAACCAGAGTAAACAGAGGTCAGTAGGAATTTAAAACCAGGCCAGTTAGAATTTAAATTCAGGTTCTTAATTATTAAGCTGCAGGAAAACAAGTCTATTCAAATAAATAGAAACTTATATTTGTGTATTATAAATTTCAGTTAATAAAACCATTGTAATAGTTTATAGTAAAAAATATCCAATAATTTTTAAAGAAAGTTTAATGCTTTGACTTAAAATAACACACCATATTTAGTGTTCTGACTCTTTTTACATGAAATCTGAATTTACATATTTTCCATTTAATTTGTCATTACACACACTCCTCCTTAGAGACTAAGGTGCTTACAGGAAGAAATAAAAAACACAGAGACAAATATGGACTTCCTCTCCTCTGAGCTTCCGACTTGCATTGCTCTGCAAGGGCAGAGATTCAAACAAAAGCAATAATAGCATCTGCTATTTCTGAAGCAAGACTGTGGAATCCATTTCCTCTCATTGTAATGAGATCTCCATGGTGACACTGACGTCATGGTGCTGGGCAAGATTTCAGCAGTGCCCACAGGACAATATTTTCTTTACAAGATCGCCCTCTACCAACAAAATATGGGATATCTTTGCAGTCAAGGCCTCATTTGTTTGGAGCCACAGTCATTGTGACTTACTTCATCAAGTGTCTCTCAAGGTATTTAGAAAATAAAATATTTTACTATCATCTTTTTAAACAAACAATTGCAAAAATAAAAGCCAAGAAATTCAGTCCATTTATTGGAATTACCGAATATGACATATCTTTTCAGTTTTAATTTTCTTTAAAAAAATCTTTATTTATAATTTCTCATTCTTAAAATGAAAAAGGCTTAAATGTTCTGTTATCCACACTTTAACGAGATGCTTTCTACAAAAAAGAAATGATTGTATCTTTGTTTAAAAAAATCCAGTCACCTGAGTTTTTAAGGCACCAGAAATCAACAACTTTCTTCTTTCTGCATAATTCATAATAAGACCATTATAATTAGTTTCCAGTTAAACACTAATTATAATGGATCACCTCATCCTGCCAAACATCATTTTGAGGTATCTCTTCCAATTTCATTCCATACTTGGCTTCTTTTCTCCACTCATCATTGAGCATTGTTATGCCAATAGATAATATCCTATATAATAAGAGAAAATATGCTAATTATCTGTTACATTGTGAGGCATAATGACTGAGCACATAACAACCAGATCACGGATCAACAGGAGGGTGGGGCAGTGAGCTACAAGCAGGTGGCAGAGAGCTATAAGAGGGGGAAGGGCAGCAAGCTATGGGGGGTAGGAGGGGAGGACAGGGAGGGGGAGCTATAGGAGGGCAGGGCAGTGGGTGGAGAGCTACAGGAAAGGGCAGAGCAGCAAGCTATGAGGGGGGAGTTACAGGAGGGTGAGTCAGTGGGCAGAGAGCTACAGGAGGGTGGCAGTGAGCTACTGGTGCACTGATTCATGCACAGGGCTATTAATAAGTCAATAATTGTTAATTTTTCTGTTCTATGAGCACATAATCCCATACATTCCTGGTTCTAAAATATGTTAACACTAGACACCCAGTGCATGACATTTGTGCACTGGCGGGGTGGGGGGATTCCTCAGCCTGGCCTGCACCCTCTTGCAGTCTGGGACCCTTTGGGGGATTTCCCACTTAGGTGGGGAATGGGCCTAAGCCAGCAGTCGGACATACCCCCGAGGGGTCCTTAGTGTTGCCAAAGAGGCAGGAGAGGCTCCCGCCACTGCCCTTGGGCTTGCTAGCCGTAAGCCTGGCTCTAGCTGAGCAGCACTCCCACTGTGGGAGTGCACTGACCACCGGGGGGCAGCTCCTGCATTGAGCGTCTGCCCCCTGGTGGTCAATGCAAGACATAATGATCGGTCATTCTGCCGTTCGGTAGATTTGCATATTAGGGTTTTATTATATAGGATACTTATAGACAAATATTAGGAATGTGTTATATGTGTTATGTTGTCATAAAAATTCATTTTTCAATGTTCCTCTATTACCTTTTATTTCTCTGATGATAAACTTATGCAAATGATAACATTTACAACTCTTCTTCTAGATAGAAATTTCTGATTAAAAAGTCTTAAAAAAAACTCTGGTTCTTTTTTTATTATATTTACATATTTTTTAATATATATTTTAGGGAGAGGGAGAGTTAGAAACATCAATGATGAGAGAGAATCACTGATAGGCTGCCTACTGCATGCCCCCTACTGGGGATTAAGCCCATATCCTGGGTATATACCCTGACTGGGAATGGAACCATGACCTCCTGGTTCATAGGTCGACACTCAACTACTGAGACATGCCGGCTGGACAGGCAGATCCAGTTTTTATTTTTTTAGGTAGCTCTGTACTACTTTCCACAGTGGCTGCAGCAACTGCATTCCCACCAACAGTGCACGAGGGTTTCCTTTTCTCCACTCCCTTTTTTTCTCACCAACATTTGTTGTTTCTTGGTTTATTGATGATTTCTTAATTTATTGATGATGGCCATTCTGACAGGTGTGAGGTGATATCTCATTGTGGTTTTAAGTTGCCTTTCTCTGATGACTACTAATGTTGAGCATCTTTTCATATATCAATTGGCCATTTGTATGTCGTCTTTGGAAAGCTGTTTATTCAGGTCCTTTAACCACTTTATTTTTAATTGAATTGCTTGGGGTTTTTTGGTAATGAGTTGTATAAGTCCTTTATAAATTTTGGATATTAATCTCTTATCAGATGTATCATTCATGAATATGTTCTCCCACTCAGTGGGTTTTCTTTCAATTTTGTGGATGGTTTCCTTTGCTGTGAAAAGAACTTTTAGTCTGAGATGGCCCATTTGTTTATTCTTTTCCTTCCCTTGCTCAGAAAAAATATTGCTACAAGGTTCAAGATTTTATTTCCTAGATTTATTTCTAAGATGTTTATGATTTTGAGTCTAACACTTAATTCTTTTATCTATTTTTAGTTTATTCTTGTATGTGGTATACATTTATCCATTTTGAGTTTATTCTTGTTCATGGTCTAGTTTCATAGTTTTGCAAGTGTCTGTCCACTTTTCCCAACATCATTTATTGAAGAGACTATTGTTAACCCATTTGATGTTTTAGCCTTCTTTGTCAAATATTAACTAATTATAAAGGTACTAGTCACCCAGCGTGCAAAATCTCATGGTCCCGCCCACCCACACGTGCCCTGCCCACCCGCCTGTTGCCCTGTCTTGACACCCTAACCTCTCCACCCAGAGCTCAAGGGCACCTGGCCCCGCCCCCAACCCTTCCAGCCTTCTCTGGCCACTTCAAGCCCTGCCCTCAGTCCCATGAGTCACCTCAGGCTGGTCCTGCCTCCTCCAAGCACCTCCCCACTTCCGCCCCATCTCCGGAGCTATGCAGTGGCTCCGCCCTGTAATGGTGCCAGAGGAGAGCATGGAAGCCTCCCGCCTGCTGCGGAGTTTCGACAGCCGCTTCCTGGTAGCATACGTGCTGCACTCCTTCCCCTGGCAGGTGGGCAGCAGGCACGCTGAGTGCAAGTGGTGGGGGGCAAAGGACTGGTGAGAGGGGTGCTACAGGCTCCCCTCCCACAGGATGGTCCTGCCTCCGCCAGGTGCCTCCCCACTTCCACCCATCTCTGAAGCAATTCAGCCTCCTGCTGAACGGTCGTTATGGCATGAGAATGTCATGACCATTAGCATATTAGCTCTTTATTACATAGGACTTGTGCATGAAATTCGTGCATGGGGGTAGTGTCCCTCAGCCCAGCCTGCACTCTCTCCAATCTGCGACCCCTGGGGGAATGTCTGACTGCTGGTTTAAGCCTGATCCCTGTGAGACTTCCCTCTCACAATCCGGGACCACTGGCTCCTAACTGCTCACCTGCCTGCCTGCCTGATCGCCCCTAACCACTCTGCCTGTTGGCCTGCTTGCCCCCAACTGTCCCCGGCCAGCCTTCCCACCCTAACTGCCCCCCCCCTCCGCTTTCTGGCCTTATCACCCCCAATGCTCCCCACTGGCCTGATCACCCCCAAATCCCCCTGCTGGCCTGATTGCCCCCAACTGCCCCCTCTGCCAGCCTGATTGCCCCCAACTGTCCCCCCTGCCAGCCTACTCACCCCCATTTTAGTCTTTTAACTATGTTCCTCTGTTTGTTTGTTTTTTTCTTCCTTCTTCTTCTTAAAGAAGACCCTTTAGCCTGGTCAATGTGGCTCAAGTTGACCCATGCAACAAGAGGTCACCAGTTCAATTCCTGGTCAGAGCATATGCCCAAGTTTCAGGCTCAATCCCCAGTAGGGGCCATGCAGGAGGCAGCCAATTGATACTGATGTCACTAGGAGTCTAGTGAAGCCACCAGGAGTTTCTGGCCTCTGGAGCCCAGATGGTGGGTGTGCTCTGGCAGGGTGGTTCTAGGTGATCTCCTATGAAGGGGAAGCATTAGTCAGGTTCAAAGAAAAGTTGGGGCTATGGTCCCCACCCCAAAGCCACTCAATTCAGTCATACTCTGAATCTTCCCAAACATCTATATCCTGGCCAAGGCAGCTGACTCCTCAGCAGGGCATAAGCTCCATAGGGTGAGGCAAAAGGGAGTTAGAGGGTGGAGCTGATACTGCAGAGAGGTGAGTGCTTTACCCAAGAAAAGATAGTGTCTGTGGTATGCAAGAATTACTCAGCACAGGAGTCTTGGTGGCTGTCACTTTAGCCTTCTCCCCAGAACCACAAACCCAGCCTCTCCTCACATGATTCTAGTCTGCTCTGCCTTCCCTCCACTGAAGCCCAGGGTGAGTGGCTGCGAAGGAGATTTTGTGTGTTGGCCATTTAAGAAGGCACCTGTGTCTCTAGCGGGTACCCATATTTCCCGATAGACAGAAACCCCACTGCTTTTCACACCCAGATGTTGTGTTAGCACCTTCTCACAGCTCTGTACTCTAGTCTGGGGTTTAGACCCAACACTTCTTCCACAGGTACTTCAGCTGCCACCTGTGGGAGCAAAGCCAGTCTATTTCATGTCTCCATCCTTCCCACCAGTCTCGATGTGGCTTCTTCTGTAAATCCTTGATTATAAGACTTCTTTTCAGCTAGTGTTCAGTTGGTTATTTAGAATGATTCTTTTTCTAAATAATACTAACATTATTTCTCCTTCTCCTTCTCCTTCTCCTTCTCCTTCTCCTTCTCCTTCTCCTTCTATTCTCCTTCTCTTTCTTCTTCAGGTGTAAAGCAATCTTCTAGTACCAAATACTGACCAGACACCTTGGGTCTGCCACCTAATAGGTGTGTGACCTTAGACAGCTATATAATATCTTCAAGCCTCAGATTCTTTATATGTAAATTGGGTTACCAATGTTTATTTGTAGACTTTCTTGAGGATTCAGTGAGTTAATGTAAAGTGCTCAGCACCATGCCTGACCACAGAGGGTGCACAAAGGGATAAGTGGCAGCTACTATTAGAACTGGCATTAGTGAGGCACAGTATGTCACTGTGTTGGGCATCATTCTGACAAATCTGGGGATATTATTTAAGAATAGAATACTAAAAATCCTTAGAATATATAGGAAAAACTAGATTTTACTTCAGGAGCCTCCAAAAATTCTGGTCTCTTACCAATTTAACACAACCTCAATCCCATTACTGTGCTTGGTTTCACTAAGTAAGACATAGCTACTGTTGTTTACCACATATTTAAAATAGCTTACTCCACTCACTTCAGGAATTAAATAATAGTCCAAGAAAGTGGAAACTGTCACACAGTCATCTTTTTGGAAAGTATACAAATAATCTGTGATCTGAGCTTAGAAGCAAATGTGGGTGCTATGAACTGAATGGTTGAGTCCCCCAAATTTATATATTGAAATCCTAATCTCCAATGTAATAGTATTGGGAATCAAGGCCTGTGGGAGATTATTAGGTCATGGGGTTAGTGTCTTCATAAAAGACCTGAGAAGTTCTTTTACTCTTTGGCTATGTGAAGTTATGGCAAAAAGATGGCCATCTAGGAAGCAGGCTCTCTCCAGACAGTGAATCTGCAGTTGCCTTGTTCTTGGACTTCCTAACCTCTAGAACATGAAACATAAATCTCTATTGTTTATAATCCACTCAGTCTACAGTATTTTGTTATAGTAGCCCTTATGGGTCAAAATACATAATGGTGTTCAAGTTGAAGAGTAGCCAAACCCAAGAACTGGCTTATTGAACTGATAAAAGCCATTGTTTTCAATGTGAAAAAAGAATTAAAATTATATGCTATTGCTTAGGGGGTCTTCTAAAATATCCATGTAAATAAGTAGCTGAGATTGTGGCTTGGTTTCCAATTAGGCAGAAACACTGACTATGGTCATTGGAAAAAGAATAAATAAAACTATTTTGAGATGTATCAAGACATTGACTCCAGAGCATTTAAGAAAACACCAGGAAAGGAAAGCCCCAATGGGAAAATAAGGTGCTGAGAGATAATACATAGTTATCTGTTTAATGTTTGAACAGTGATGTTGGATATAATGCTACCTTCACATAACTCTGAGACACACTTCAAGCTCTCATTACCAGTGCCAAGTGTTGTAACTGTCCACAGTGGGTGTCACAAATGCATGACTAGCTGGTGCCAAGCAGAAATATAGATGGGAAAATAACTATTAGTAGTGACCATGGCAAACTGGACAATGAAAGCCATGTCTGTAGTGAGCAGTACCAGGCAATGTGCCCTCCTTTGCTACTTTATTATTTTATTTTTAAAAATAAGAATTGTTGTCAAATTAAATATCCCCCAATTTTAAAAATATTCACAATACCATATAAACACATACAAAAGGCTCCTCTGGCCTAGATTCAGAAACAACCACATAAGCTTTCTGAAAATAACTATGCCTTCAAAAAAAGATTAACAACAGTTTATTCATTTATAAATATACTAGAGGCCTGGTGCATGAAATATGAAATTCTTGCATGGGGGGGGATGTCCCTCAGCCCAGCCTGCACCCTCTCCAATCTGGGACCCCTCGAGGGATGTCTGACTGCCCATTTAGGCCCAATCCCAGTAGGAGAGGGCCTAAACGGGCAGTCAGACATCCCTCTCACAATCCAGGACTGCTGTCTCCCAACTGCTTGCCTGCCTGCCTTCCTGATTGCCCTTAACTGGTTCTGCCTGCCAACCTGATCACCCCCTAACCACTTCCCTGCCAGCCTGATTGATACCTAACTGATCCCCTGCTAGCCTGATTGTCCCTAATCACCCTCTCCTGCAGGCCTAGTCACCCCTAACTGCCCTCCCCTGCTGGCCTAATTGCCCACAACTGCCCTCCCTTGCAAGCCTGGTTCCTCTCAACTGCCTTCCTCTGCTGGCCATCTTGTGGAGGCCATCTTATGTCCACATGGGGGCAGCCATCTTGTGTGTTGGAGTGATGGTCAATTTGCATGTTACTCTTTTATTAGATAGAATAGAGGCCTGGTGCATGGGTGGGGGCCTACTGGTTTGCCCTGAAGGGTGTCCCAGATCAGGGTGGGGGCTCCCTTGGGGGAAGGGGCGGCCTCAGTGAGGGGCCTGTGGTGGTTTGCAGGCCAGCCACACCCCCAGGCGAATGAAGCGGAGGCCCTGGTATCTGGGATTTATTTATCTTCTATAATTGAAACTTTGTAGCCTTGAGCAGAGGCCATGGCAGGCCAGGGCGAGCAGGAAGCTTGGCTTCCTTCATCACCAGGAGCAAACCAAGCCTTCTGCTCTCTCCAGCTCAGTGGTTGCCACCATTTTTGTTGGGATTTATTTATCTTCTATAATTAAAATTTTGTAGCCTTGAGCGGAGGCCAGGGCCAGCCAGGGCGGGTGGGAAGCTTGGCTTCCTCCATTGCTGGAGACAATCCAAGCCTCCTGCTTGCTCCAGCTCCACGGCCACTGCCATATTTTTTGGGTTAATTGCATACTCGCTCCTGATTGGCTTGTGGGCGTGGCTCGTGGGCTTACCAGAGGTATGGTCAGTTTGCATGTTTCTCTTTTATTAGATAGGATAATTGAAACTTTGTAGCCTTGAGTGGAGGCCAGAGCTGGCCAGGGTGGGCAGGAAGCTTGGCTTCCTCCATCACTGGGGACAACCCAAGCCTCCTCTCTCTCCAGCTCTGTGGCTGCCACCATTTTTGTTGGGATTTATTTATCTTCTATAATTGAAACTTTGTAGCTTTGAATGGAGGAAAGGGCTGGCCAGGGTGGGTGGGAAGCTTGTTTTCCTCCATCACCAGGGGCAACCCAAGCCTCCTGCTCACTCTAGCTCCATGGCCACCGCCATCTTGGTTGGGTTAGTTTGTGTGCTCGCTCTGATTGGCTGGTGGGTGTAGCAGAGTGATGGTCAATTTGCATGTTTCTCTTTTATTAGTGTAGATATTTTCTGTTCTTGTGTCAGGGTCATTACTCATGAATGCCAAAATGAAAGATAAATGACACTCTGAGAAGCTCTTCTAACAATCACCAGTCTAGAAAACACCACAGATCAGATAGGTTTGAGGCAAACTAAACTTAAAACAGAGCAAAAGAGTGACTAAAAAACTAGGGTACAGCACTTCAGTGAATTTCTTGGCTTTTATGTAAAGTTAGAATTGTGCATCCCAAAAGTTGGGCTTCAAACCCAGAAAAACAAACCCAACCCATAACCTCAATGCAAGGAGACACCTGCAGATATAATTTACTGAGTCAAGAGTTTAAAATGTTTTTAAAGCAACTAGATGGTCTCACTCAGTTTTGTTAACTCTTACTAACTCTTAACATGCACAACATGTCCATCCTAGTGCTATGACTCTCCATCCTGATGTTATGGGAGCCCAAGACCAGTGCAAAGGCCTGCAATGTGCCAGGCCCCAAGGAATCAATCATTGCATAAATTCCTCCCATGAACCTTTCAGTAAGCCTGCATTTTAAAAAAGTTTAGCAAGAAAATCACAATCCAAAGAAATAATACCTATTTGCAAGATAAAAGCATAAAGGGAATAACTTTGCTTTTTATGTTCTCATGCACTGGTTTGTCACTTGAGGTTGCAGGTAAAAACATGATATTCCCAAAGCCATGGAAGTATGCTTCTGTCTAGAATATTTGTAAATATGACTTGACATTAAAGTATGGAGTATGTTGCTTTAAAAATTTCTATTTGTAATCTATGTGTTGAAATTTACAGTTTGATATCAAAAGAGATTTGTATACAATTTAAATTAGTCTTCTCAAATAAATTATGTTATTTCAACAATGACATTACCGTAAAGCTATCTCAAAAATGATTGTTACCACTGTCACCACCACTGCTTCAATCATTAGCACCACTGTTATTGCCACCCCATTGCTATCCTCGCCGCCGCCACCACCACTACCATCATCACCACCCTCACCACCATGGGACCCCCTCATGAAACATTGAAGTTTTTAAAAAATGAGCTAAAATAGAAAATGGTGGCCAAATAAGCAGCAGTGTCATGCACCTCTCCCTAGGGCCAGGCCACAAAAGCAACTAAATCAGAGAACATCCACCCTGAATTAACAAATTAGACACAGCTGAGGATACAATTTTCAATAAGGAAGGGCAGAGGATGCATAGAGAACACTGCTTGCCAGCCATTACCCACATGGAACTACCACCATGCCCTGGCAGTGAGTGGTGCAATACCTCCTGACAGGCTCCCAGATGTCTGCAGGGAGTGTGCACCACCAGAGTGAGTTCCCTCACCAGGCCTCCTCACCAGCCTGCTGGGACCCAGTGTCCTAGGATCCAGCTCCAAGACCCTGCAGTGAGTGCAAGTGAGGGGGAACCCTGTGCCCCATCCCCACCCTGGGCCCCAGAACCATGCTGCTAGCCTGACCCAGAACCACCTGGCACCTGCTCCACCCCCAGCCCCAGGACCAGCTATTTGGGCAACCTGGAGCAATCTAGAGCATGCCCAAATCTGGGCAACAAGGGAGGTCTGACTGTGCGATCCAGAGCAACCTACGCTCCCTAGACCCTGCTACCAGGACAGTACTGCCAGGGCCATCCAGAGCAACTCAATGCACACCTCACCCTGGGCGACAGTGGAGTGCAGACTGAGCCACCCAGGGCAACCACTTCACTCCACACTGAGGATGGGTGAACTGGAGCAACCAAGCACATACCTCACTGTAGGCTACAAGAAAGCGGGAACTGTGTGACCCAGAGCAACCCACACCCACTCAACCTCAGGTCAGGGTCTTGCTGCCAGGGCAACCTAGAGTAACCCAGCACGTGCCCTTCTCAAGCCACAGGGGAGATCTGACTGTGCGACCAAGAGCAACCTAGCACATGCCTCACTCCAGGCCATAAAAAAGTGCTGCCAGGGCAACCCAGAGTAAGCCATTGTGCCAAGCCAGGGGCCACAAGAGCATGCCACAAGTGCACTAACAGAGAGACCTAGGGTGCCACCCTGCCCTGGGTGCCAGGGATGCACAGTAATTGCTTGCAAGAGGGCTATGGGTCCTCACAGGGAGTCAAACATCAGAGGAACTGTGCCTGTGCTTCCACCACCCCGAGCATCTGAAGCAGACAACTAAAGAACCAGATCTATTGGAGAAGGGGATACAACTCAAAATAGAGACAATAAAGGCATGAGACTCAAGGCAGACCCAGCCTCTGGACTAACAATTTCCAGACCATTGCTTTGATTAGGGTGTTCAACCTCTCAAACCCCAAGCAGGGTGCCCAGGGCCAGAAAGAGACAGCAAAAATTGGGAGGTAAAGAAACAACCCCTCCAGGAAAGAAGAGGAATTGCCAGAAAAAGAACTAAATGAAATAGAGACATGCAATATGTTAGAAAAATTATGCAGAGTAAGGTTCTCACAGTTCATAAGCCATATGGATGAAAAAAACAACAATTTATGTAAGAATCAAAAGTAAATAAAAATGATATAGCTATAATAAAAAACATGATGTAAGGTTTCAACAGTAGAGTAGAAGAAGCAGAGGATTGAATTAGTGAGTTAAAAGATGATAGAGCAGAAAAACACACCCAATCTCAACAGCAATTTGGGAAAAAAAAATAGAAAGCAAGAGGAGAGCCTGAGGAAGCTTTGGGAAAACATGAAACGAAGTAATATACATATAATAGAGGTGCAAGAATGACAAGAAGAGGAGCAAGGATTTGAAAACCCATTTGAAGAAATAATGACAGAAAACTTCCCCGATTTGGGGAAGAAAAAAGTCATACAAGCACAGAGTCCCAAACAATATGAACAACAACAACAACAACAAAACCCACAAGACACATCATAATTACAATGGCAAATGTTGCCAACAAAGAGAGATTCTTAAAGGCTACAAGTGAGAGAGAGAGTTACCTACAAAGGATCTGCCATTAGATTACCAACTGAGTGCTCAACAGAAACACATCAGGCCAGAAGGGAATGGAAGGAAGTATACAAATGATGCAAAGCAAGGGACTGAATTCAAGAATACTCTATCCAGCAGGGCTATCACTCAAAATTGAAGGGTAAATCAGGAGCTCCCCAGACGACAAAAAAAAAAAAAAAAGTTTATCACTACCAAGCCAGCAATGCAGTAAATGCTAAAGGGACTGTTGTAAAAAGAAGAAATAGAAATGGAAAAAAGAACACATACATAAAGAATAAAAATGGCTACAACAAGTACCTATCAATAATAACCTTAAGAATAAATGTACTAAATGCTCCAGTCATAAGACATAGAGTGACTGAATGGATAAGAAAACATGATACATATTTATGTTGTCTACAAGTGACCCACCTCAGAACAAGAGGGTCACACAGACTGAAATTGAAGGTATGGAAAAAATATTTTTCAGGCATATGGAAATGAAAAAAAAAGCTGGAGTAGAAATAATTATATCTGGCAAAATAGACCTCAAACTGAAGGCCATAACAAGAGATAAGGAAGGCCACTTCAAAATACTAAAAGGATTGATAGCACAAGAGAATATAACTCTGGTAAACATATATGCACCCAATGCAGGAGCACCCAAATGCATTAAAACAAACAAACAAACAAACAAACAAACAAAAAAACAACAAAAAAACTTCTGATAGATATCAAGAGAGATATCACAACAATACAATCACAGCAGGGAATTTTCATACCCCATTGGCATCACTGGAAAATCCTCTAGACAAAAAAATCAGCAAAGAAACAGCAATCATAAATGACTCACTAGATCAGATGGACTTAACATTTCACCCCTAAGTGACATAATATACATTATTCTTACATGCACATGGTATATTTAAAAAAGATAGACCACATATTAGGGCACAGGCAAAGTCTCTTCAAATTCAAGAAGATAGAAATCATATCAAGCATCTTCTCAGATCATAATGGCATAATACTATAAATGAACTACAATAAAAACAATAAGAAAAATTAAAAATTTGGAGGCTAAATAGCATGTTATTAAACAATGATTGGGTTAACAAAGAGATCAGAGAAAAAATAAACAACAGCCTATAAACAAATGACAATGAAAACACAACAATCCAAAATCTATGGGATAAGGTGAAAACTTCCCTGAGAGGGAAGTTCATTGCATTACAGGCTTCCCTCAAAAAAAAAAAAAAAAAAGGAAAACGGGTAATAAATTACCTAACTCTACAACTTAAAGAATTAGAAAGAGTGAAACAAGAAAAGCCCAGAGTGAGCAGAAGGAAGGAAATAATAAAGATTACAGAGAAAATAAATGACATAAAGACCAAAAAAAAAAATAACAATTTAAAAAATCAATAAAACCAAAAGGTTCTTTGCTAAGGTAAACAAGACTGATGAACCTATAACCAGGCTCATCAAGAAGCAAAGAAAGAGGACATAAATAAATAAAATAAAAAATGAAAGTGGTGAAATAACAACAGACAACACAGAAATACAAAGAATTGTAAAAAAAAAATACTATGAACAACTTTATTCTAACAAACTGGTCAACTTAGAAGAAATGGACATATTCTGAGAAAAATATGACTTTCCAAAACTAAATCAGGAAAAATAAAAATCTGAATAGGCTGATAACTATAGAGGAAATTGAAGCAGTAATCAAAAAACTTCCAGCAAACAAAAGGCCTGGACCAGACAGCTTCACAGGGGAGTTTCAGCAAATATTCAAAGAAGGATTAAAATATATCCTCCTCAGACTATTCCAAAAATTTCAAGAGGAAGGAACACCTCCAAGCTCTTTCTATGAATCCAGCATTACCATAATCCCAAAACTAGATAAAGACACTACAAAGTAAGAAAATTACAGGCCAATATCTCTGATGAACATACTAGTAGATGCTAAAATCTTCAGCAAATCAAACCCATCATTACATTAGAAAGATCACACACCATGACCCAAGTGGGATTTATTCTGGGGATGCAAGGATGGTACAATATCCACAAATCAATAAACATGATGCATCATATAAGCAAATTGAGAGATAAAAAAATCACATAATCATATCAATTGGTGCAGAAAAATAATTTGACAAAATCCAACACCCTTTCTTGATAAAAACTCTCAGCAAAGTAGGAATAGAGGGATCATATCTCAACATAATAAAAGCCTTATATGACAAACCTACAGCCAACATCATACTGAAACCATTTCCCTAAGATTAGGAACAAGACAGGAATGCCCACCCTCACCACTCCTGTTCAACAAAGCACTGGAAGTGCTAGCCATAGTTATCAGACAAGAAGAAGAAATAAAAGGCATCCAAATTGGCAAAGAAGTAAAACTGTCATTATCTGGAGATGACATGATACTGCACAAAGAAAACCCTAAAGACTCGATCAAAACACTACTATATTTAATAAATGAATTTGGCAATGTAGCAGGATACAAAATTAACGCCCAGAAATCTATGGCTTTTTTATGCACCAATAATGAACACACAGAAAGAGATACAAATAAACAAAAAAATTCCATTTACCATTGCAACAAAAAAATTAAGATACCTAGGAATAAACTTAACTAAGGAGGTAAAATACAGGTCATTGGAAAAAGAGATAGAGGAAGACATAAACAAATGAAAGAATATACCATGTTCATGGATTGGTAGAATCAACATCATTAAAATATCCATACTACCCAAAGCAATCTATCAATTCAATGCAATCCCCATTAAAATATCAACAGCATATTTCAAAGACCTACAAAAAACCCTCCAAAAATTCTTGTGGAATCAAAAAAAGACTACAAATAGCTGCAGCAATCTTGAGAAAGAACAACAAAGTTGGGGGGATCACAATACAGATATTAATCTATACTACAAAGCCACTGTTCTCAAAACTGTGTGGTACTGGCACAAGAACAGACATATAGACCAATGCAACAGAACCAAGAATCCAGAAATTGACCCAAGCCATTATGCTCAATTAATATTTGACTAAGGAGTCAAGAGCTTACCATGGACTCAAAACAGTCTCTTCAATATATTGTGTTGGGAAAATTGGACAGATACAGTCAAAAAAATGAAACTAGAACACAAACTTAAACCGTACACAAAAATAAGCACAAAAAGGATAAAGGACTTTAACGTAAGATGGGAAACCATAAAAACCTTAGAAGAATCCATAGGCACAACAATCCAAAATCTATGGGACATGGTGAAATCTATGTCACAGCAATATCTTTACCAATACAGCTCCTAGGGTAGTGGAAGCTAAGGAGAAAATAAACAAATGGGACTAGATCAAAATTAAAAAGCTTCTGCACCACAAAGAAACCATCAACAAAACAAGAAAGCCTACTGCCTGGGAGAACATATTTGCCAATGTTATCCTAATATATAAAGAGCCAGGAGTCGTAACAACCGAAACAACCTGATGGATGACTGAACAGCAGGCTGCGTGGGCAACAAGGCCAGCAGGGAGGTTAATGAGAGATGACCAAAAAACTGAACAGCAGGCTGCATGGAGTGACAGAGCTGGCAGGGAGGGCAGTTGGAGGTGACTAATCCAGCAGAAGGGGGCAGTAGAAGGCAACCAAGCCAGCAGGGAGGCAGTTGGGGATGACCAGGCCAGCTGGGGGGGGCAGTTAGGGGCGACCAGGCTTGCAGAGGTGGACAGTTGGGGGCAATTAGGCCAGCAGGGGGGCAGTAAGGGGTGACCAGGCCAGCGGGGGGGGGGGAGGTAGTAGTGACCAGGCTGGCAGAGGGAGGCAGTTGGGGGCGACCAGGCCAGTGGGGGAGGGGGCAGTTAGGGGCAATCAGGCAGGCAGGCTGGTGATCAGTTAGGAGCCAGCGGTTCTGGATTGTGAGAGGGATGTCCTAGATTGGAGAGCATGCAGGCTGGGCTGAGGGGACCCCCCTTTCCATGCACGGATTTTGTGCACTGGGCCTCTAGTCCTAATATATTAAAAGCCAAGGGCTGTCATGACTGAAACAACTGGACCGATGACCGAACACAGGCTGCATTGGGAGACCATGCCGGCAGGGGGGGCCAGTGAGGGATGACCAAATGACTGAACAGCAGGCTGTGTGGGGCCACCAGGCCAGTTGGGGGGCATTTGGGGGCCACCAGGCCAGCAGGGGGGGCAGTGAGGGGTGACCAGGCTGGCAAGGGGGCAGTTGTGGGTGACCAGGCTAGCACGGGGGGCAGTTAGGGGTGACCAGACCGGCGGGGAGGGGGTGGTTAGGGGTGACCAGGTCAGTGGGGGGGCGGCAGTTAGGGGTGAACTGTCCAGCAGGGGGTTTGGTGAGGAACAACCAAACAACTGAACAGCAGGCTACATGGGGCAACCAGGCCAGTGGGGGGGGGGGGCGCATTTGGGGGCTACCAGGCCAGCAGGGGGGAAGTTGGGAGTAACCAGGTCAGCAGGGGGGACAGTGAGGGGTGAGCAGACCAGCAAGGGGGCAGTTGAGGGTGACCAGGCTGGCACAGGGGGCAGTTAGGGAGTTAGGGGTGACCAGACCAGTGGGGGGGGGGGCGAGGGGTGGTTAGGGGTGATCAGGCTGGTGGTGGGGGCAGTTATGGGTGAACTGTCTGGCAGGGGGTTTGGTGAGGGACAACCAAATGACTGAACAGCAGGTTGCATGGGGCAACCAGGCCGGTGGGGGTTGGGCAGTGAGGGGCAACCAGGCTAGCATGGAAGTCAGTTGGGGGCAACCCAGTGGTGGGGGGGGGCAGTAAGGGGCAACCAGGTCAGCAAGGGGGGCAGTTAGGGGTCACCAGGCTGGTAGGGAGGGCAGTTAGGGGAAATCAGACGGGCAGGTGAGTGGTTAGGAGCCAGCGTTCCAGGATTTTGAGAGGGATGTCCGACTGCCAGTTTAGGCCTGATCCCCAGGACATCCCCCAAGGGTTCCCAATTGGAGAGGGTGCATCAATTTCTTGCACTGGGCTTCTAGTCTATCTATAAAAGGCTAAGTGACTGACCGTATATCTGTCTGACCATCCAAATGACTGACCAGCCGGTACCTATGATGCACATTGGCAATTTAAAAATAAATGTTGACTCGCACATGCTCAATACATATAAAGGTCTCATTGGTGCCAATTGCATGCAATGCCAGAATGTATCTAAAGACCAGCTATTGGCACAACACACCTCTGAAGCCGAAAGAAAGCAAAATCATCAACAGGATATTGTTTATTTATTAATCAATTTATATATTATTTTCATATACATTTTACTGAAAATTATCTTTCATCTCTGACACTTCAATTATAAAGAGAGAGCAAATAGCGATATTAAAATATTTTGTATTTTAATTTTATAATACTATATTATATATACTATTTTGACATGTAATTTTTTGCAATAATGTAATTACCACATGACTCTTTCTCCTAATTAATTTCCTTTCAATGTGCACAAATCCATGCACTAGGCCACTAGTATCCAATAAGGGCGTAATCTCCAAAATTTATGAGGAACTCATACAACTTAACAAAAGGAAAATAAACAATCCAATAAAAAAATGGGCAAAGGACCTAAATAGACACTTTTCAAAAGAGGACATAAAAAGGCCAAGAAACATAAGAAAACATGCTGAAAGTCAATCATCTGAGAGATGTAAATCAAAATGAAAATGAGATACCATCTCACACCAATCAGAATGGCTATTATCAACAAATCAACAAACGACAAGTGCTGGTGAGGATGCGGAGAAAAAGGAACCCGGTACACTGCTGGTGGGAATGCAGATTGGTGCAGCCACTGTGGAGAACAGTATGGAGTTTCCTCAAAAAACTAAAAATGGATCTCCCATTTGATCCAGTGATCCCACTTCTAGGATTATATCCCAAGAAATTAGAAATATTATATGCACCCCTATGTTCATAGCAACACAATTCACCATAGCTAAAATTTGGAAACAGCAAAAATGCCCATCAGCAGATGAGTGGATTAAAAAACCATGGTACATCTACACATGGAATACTATGCTGCTGTAAAAAAGAAAGAACTCTTATCATTTGCAACAGCATGGATTGACTTGGAGAGCTTTATATGATAAGCGAAATACAGTAAGCCAGTCGGAGAAAGAAAAATATCACATGATCTCATTCATTTGTGGAATATAATGAACAATATATACTGATGAACAAAAATAGATGCAGAGATGTAGAAATATTGAACAGTCCATCAATCCTCAGAAGGAAGGCAGAGGATGGTGGGGGTGGGGGGTAAGAGATCAACCAAAGGACTTGTATGCATATATGCATAACCCATGGACTAAAACAATAAGGTGGTGAAGGCCTGGGGTGGGGGTGGGGGTGGGCTGGAGGAGATCATGTGGGGCAAAAGGAGACATATGTAATATTTTCAATAATAAAGATTTTTAAAAAATAAGTCCAAAAAATAAGCAAAACAGATACTATTACCTCCACAGGTCTGAATGATATAACTGGAGCAATACCAAGCCATATGAAATTTGGGTGCCCATAGAACATTTTGTAAGATATGGACAATAAAACTCCAAAGAATGTAAAACTTTGACCTCAGAAGCAATTCCAGAACATAGTCAAAGCTGAGGAATAAGTCCTAATAAGAAAAGCATATGACATAATTGTTAAAGTTTTGTGGGATTTTTAAAAAATATATTAAGGAAAGAAATATTTCTATTTAAATCTTAAAATTGAAGCACTCTTTTTAAAGGCATTAGGCAATAAATCTGATGATTGCCTCCCACAGTTCCCCAAGAGTTTCCCCACTAGTCTGGAAAGTGTCAAGTTTCCAGGGAAGGTAGTGGGGACAAGCTCCATGGAGCAAGGAGCAGTGGCATCCAGCAAGGACTTGGGGCTCTGAGCCTTGTGCCTCCTCCAGCAGAATTTCCATTTGCTTCCCTTTCCTAACACATGAGGCTGCTCCTACTTGCAATTATGACTGCCTATAGTATTTGGCAGAAAGTCAAGTCAGCATTAACAGCTGCCACATTGAAAAGAAAATGAAAGCATTATATTATGACCAATATGCCTGTTGATCTATTGGAACTTCCCTGAAACTCAATTATAAGGTAACAGCTGAAATTCTTCTCTCACAAATGGAGTTGCAACTTGGATACTGCCACATCAAGTTTCTGATTCATAAAACATTCTTTTATTGGATTATAGATTCTTAATCTTCCTAAGAGAAAGCAAAAACAAAAGGGCAGATGGAGAAGGGAAAATAAACCCACCTTATCCAGATCAAGCTCAGAGGATTTCTGTACCATTGCCTTTTCAGGTACATTGCAGAAAAAGAATTTTTCTCAGAACAGTACAAGCGCTCATGGTTCTGGAAGTTCTCCCACCTACAAACCTAACCAACCAGACAAACAAAAAATCAAAACATGCCACTCCAGTTCAAAATAAAACAAAAAATCTAGTTTAAAGGTCCCTTTCTCTGGAGTAAAATGCTACAAGTTAAAAGAAAGTAAAACTGGAAAAATCACCACACAATGTAACAGGCAAACAGTGCCACAAGGAATTTTTACTTCTATATTTACAATGAGCATAGTTTTGAAATCAACCATCAGTATATGTAATCTGAGTGTCCAAAGTTATGATTCCATTGGTGCTTGTAATAGGTTAAACTATACTTCGCCACACACAAAAATATGTCTAAGTCTTAACCCCTAGTACTGTAAATGTGACACTATTCGGAAAACATTAAAGATCTCAAGATAAGATAATGCTGTGTTAACTGGGGGGATGCTAAATCCAGTGACAAGTGTCCTAACAACTCAAGAGACAGAAGAGGAGACAGAGAGGAAGGCCACATGAAGAAGGAGGTAGAGACTGGAGTGATAAGGCCACAAACCAAGGAATTCCTGGCATCACCAGAATCTGGAAGAGGCAAGAATTCTGTTCCAGAGCCTTTGGAGAAAGTGTGGCCCTGTTTGACACCCTGATTTCAGGCTTCTGGCCTCCAAATCTGTGAGCATATTTTCTGTTGTCTTAAGCGAAGTTTGTGGTTATTTATTGTGGTAGTCCTAGGTGACTAATACAGCATGCTACCCAGAGATTTTCATCTCACCCGGCTTCTTTTTTGCTGCTGTAAAGGGCCTGTCTCCACCAAACACACATGTTACAAAATGAGCAAAATTGTGGTGCTGTTTGAGACCTTACTGGCCACCTAGAGGCCCCTTTCTCCTTTCCTTTAGGGGACCAAGCCCCACATTTTTAGAAAACTGCTTAGCTTTTCTAGGTTTTACTAACCATCCTTGTAATAATTTTTTTCTACCCATCACCTGAGACAGAAATCTGTTGCTGAGAGCACATGACCCACCTCTCCACATTTGAGACCATTCACTTTGCATTTATGTATTAGGCTTCTAAAAGTATTTGCATTTTTTGAAAGATGGAATTTTCCTAGACAACACTGCTTCTAAAAATAAAAATAATAAATAAATAAACCAAGAGAATAGAAATAGTTCATTTCATATATATTTTGGCTAAGGAGGAATTGGTATAGTAGGGACACAGAAAGGGTAGCCTCATGTCAGTGTCCTAAATATTACTGACTGACAGACCTCAGTCTATACCCAGGGCAAAGATGAGACTAAGCAGCACAGAACTTCTGAGGCCATGGAAGTGGCATGACAAAAGAAGGGCTCTCAGAATAATGTAAAAACAAGTTACATGCTTGATAAAGAAGAGCAAATAGCCCAGGAATATACACAGTTGAATTAAAAAAAGAAAAGTAGATCAAATCCAGCTGTTCAGCATCATGTAGCTCAAACAACCAACTGAAGTATACAATTTCCACTCTTCCACAACTTTTCGTCCTATAGCAGCCGTCCATTATTTCTTGAATACTTTTTGGCAATGAGACAGCCAGACTGATCAACTGACTGCACTGTGACTGTAAAGCTGAGAGAGGGGACACAGGGGTCCTGAACCCTACATGGGATCTCTATTGTCAGCAACCACATTTTCTGATTTTAAGCTGAATGACATGTTCCTGAAGGGGAGGCTCAGAGCTGATGAAACACCCATGAGAGATAAGACAGGAGATGACATGTGCTTTGAGAGCATCCATAATAGAGGCCCTCTCCTGGGGGACCTGGGCTGGGCTCTGGAGCTGCCAAGATGACCCTAGGATGAAATCCCATCTTTGTACTTTGTTTTCCTTTAGTAGCAGGACAGGGATCAAGGTACAAACTACTTCTACCTTCTAACAACTAATAATAGTTGTACCTTTGATTTCCTTTTCTATGTCTAGACCACACCCTTGCAGGTCTTCCCTGACTGCACTCCAAGGTACTTCTTTTCCAAGCAAAGAATTAAAGTTCTTGTCCATGAACTGCTGGCCACAGATTTGGATGTCTATCTTCTTCCCACTGTCAGATATTTCTACAGCTTGCTCTCCATTTGGTTTGGCACCAGCACACTTCTAAGCCAATCTAATCCTGTCCACCATCTTACCACATTCCTATCCTCTTTCCTTTCTTTCTGAACTTATGTGCCTCCCAAACATCTTTTTGCAAATTCTTCCCCCATGTGGGTTCTCAATTATGCAAATCTATTAACCATTGGACATATGGTATGGACTGCTTACTAAGTGCTCAGCTTGTGTGTGTGTGTGTGTGTGTGTGTGTGTGTGTGTGTGTGTGTATGTGTGTGTGTATAGTAGTAGTAGTAGTAGTAGTAGTAGTAGTAGTAGTAGTAGTAGTAAAGAGACAGGGAGGAAGGGAAGGACGGAGGGAAAGAAACTCCCTATCATCAAAGCTCCATACATTGTAACTGAATTAATATTTCTTAATGACATTCCAAAACCATAATGAAGAGGGATTCAGATTACAAAGGTTCTAGAAAGCCCATAGAGGCATTCTGCCTTGATATGGTGAAGTCACTTCATGTTACCAAATACAGAGAAGTGAACAGAAGCAGGTAGCATTTAAAAAAGGGATCCTGGGGAATCACTGAAACAGATTAGGAAAAAAATAATGGGGAATACTATAGTGAGGAAGACAGAAATAAGAAGACAGATTCAAAAGATGTCCAGAGTGTAAAAACCACTGGACTTTAAGCTTAACTGGGAATGAAGAAAGAAGACCTATGTACCACAGTGGAGGACTAAGGTGACTGAGAATAGGAAGAGGGGCTCTGACCTGCATGGGGCTGAAGACTGAGCTGAATGATGCCATCCAGTTTGTCACAGTGTTCTACACCAGGAACGCAAGGGCACAGAGGTACAGGTAGACAACATTAAGAGGTCCACTCAGCCTTTCTGGAAAGTTCTGCTCCACTTAGTGTTTGAAGGGGTGTAGGGTGCCCCTTTGTCAGCAGGCTCAAAGGAGAAGCCTTTATACCTCCTCAGCTGGGTACCCCTACCCTGTTTTCTATCAGAGTTCTGATACTGTCTCTTAAAATGTATTTGAAACTGAAAAACAAGGGTTGGGGGTTCTGTATCCTCTGAGAAAGAAGACCACTTTGCTTTTGAAATCTTGACTTCATGTATCATAGATGTGCTCGTGTTTTCTTCTCTTGATGCCTCCACTGCTCCATCCTCACTCATCTGACGTCACATTATGGATTTCACTCAAGGGTTCCAGGAAAACCTAATGTCTAATGCCATTTGGGCCAACTATTCTCAGCTCTTCTTGTATCAACTTTCTAGTGAAAGTATGTCAAACTAAAAGGCTCACACGAGCCAAATAAACAAGGTATAAGTTTATGTGGGCCGCAAAAAAAACACACAAACAAACCCAAAAGCTTCACTTTTCATAGAAACATAGGTTTATTTCGATAGAGACATGCTGAATACAAAGGGCTGAAATAAATGAGAAATCATTAATATAAAATAATAGAACATTTTAATAAAATTAATATTTTATTGAATATTAACTTACCAGACACTGAATAACTGCACAATTAATAAGCATAACACAAATAAACCTATTTTTATTGTTCTCCAAAAGCGAAATATTTCCTGTTGTGCACAACAAACAAGTAAGTACAAGACTAATGACATGTCAATCAGCTGCTAAAATATTTGCTGCTAGTATTAGTGGAGAGAAATGGTGCACCTGCATGTAAAAAAAAATGAATGCAACACAATTATAGTAATCAGCCATTAGCAAGTGTTGTCATTTGTTATTAATAATCTATAATAATAAAAGCATAATATGCTAATTAGACCAATTGTCCTTTCAGATGACCTTCAGGATGAAGCTGTGACAGCGGGGGCTGAGGTAGAGGAAGCTGCCGTGGAGGCAGGGGCGGAGCCCCTTGCACGAATTTCGTGCATCGGGCCTCTAGTTATATAGAACAGCATCTTGTAAAAATTAAGTTACGAAATTTTTATTAAAACATTTCTTACATACCGTTATATTGGCTGGGCCACAAAAACATTCATTGTGGGCTGCGAGTTTGACATGTTTGCTCTAATGGGTAACCTTGTCCACTTGTAAAGTCAGAGGCTGTTTACTTGATGTGATTTGGAAACTTTTACAATGGACCAGCAGCCTCAAACCCAAGTGCACCTTCCTGCAACATGTGAGGAGACCACACTCTCCAGCCTGAGTTTCCCCAACCAGAGTAGCACCTGTGCCTAACTGGACACTGCCTTATCAATGACACAGAGTTGAGACAGTCTTCCAGGAAACCCCTTAGCATCCTATGGCATGAATTGTTTATCCAATTAAGATAATTGTTTCCCTAGAGGTTCTAAGCTAGGTGTCTAAAGGATGAGGCATGGAAAAGTTTCTTTTTCAGAGCAGCAAAGGAAGTAGGTCTGGAGTCAGGGGATGGGAAGGGAGGAGCTCTGTCCTGACTAGCTCTGGTCAGTTTGAGGATGACAGGAGAAGCCTGGCTGGGTATGAAAGGATTCCATGGGAAGCCCTCAGACCTGTCTCCAACCCAGAAGCTTGCCAAGGCTTGCACATTGCTTACCTCCATTCCCTAACAACCTCAGACACTTCTGTACACTGTTATGGATTATGCTTTAGCCAGAAGCTTGAGGCAAAATCCTGTGAGATAATTAGAAAGGTTCTCCCAGCACTTCAACTTCTCATAGTTTTTAAATGAGGCTTTGTTGGAAACAGTAGTAAATGACTCTTTCAGTCAACTCCACCAAGCAGAACAGGACATTAATAATCAGCAATACAATATCCTAAAATAATTAACAAAGCCTTAGGAGGAACCTAAAGAGTTTAAGCCTTAGTAGAATCTGGACATCACTGTTTAAGGAATTGCATCAATACTACTCAAAGAGCTTCATTTGGGAAACTCACAATCTCCAGATGTTAAAAAAATTACAAAAATAGGATGCTGTATCTCATAAATATATACGAATTCAAATTGCATTAGCTGTTCCAAATATATAAGTTACTGCGTGTATCAGGAAACTGGATGCACAACTATGTTCTTCAGAAAGGATGGTTGATTTTGCTCCCACTTGGAAGTGTGTGAGCAGATGGGAGCACATTTCCCTGCACCATTTCTGTAGTCCGTCATGGTACTGGCAGGAGGGAAAGTATGTGAGCCACACAGACCACCCCAAATAAGTTACTTGAGAACATGCAAAGTTCTCATGAGTACAAGGACTTCTTTCTGACAAAGGGCACTTTGACAGATGGATGAATGTTGTAAAGCCCTTATGACTTGAGCATATTGTTTATAAATTGCGCTAACTAAAATATTTGCTGACTAAAGTGTACCAGTATAAATGTATTTACTACCAATAACCAGGTGTGTTCTGATTATCTATGTCTCTTATTCCTCAGGATACCTTGAACAATAAAAGTGAGGAAATA
The DNA here is from genome assembly GCA_026230045.1 of Corynorhinus townsendii. NCBI lineage: Eukaryota > Metazoa > Chordata > Mammalia > Chiroptera > Vespertilionidae > Corynorhinus > Corynorhinus townsendii. The sequence goes on from JAPDVU010000003.1 coordinate 103,973,841, forward strand.
CCCATGAGGTTGACAAAGCCAGAGACGGATGTTGGCAGTGACAAGGAGAGAAAGGCTGAGAAGAACAAATGTTTGAGTTTAGAAAACTCCCATTTCAGTAACTAAGGTAATAATAAACCCATGAGTACAGTTCTAGGCTCAAGGAGTAACTCCACATCCTGATGTAATTCCAGCAATGTAGAAAATGGTGAAGAGGTATTTATTTCTTTCCTATGAGGAAAGTCAAGATGGGCAGAAAGAATTTAGAAACAACTCTCAGAACAGGACTGTGCTATTCTCCACCGTGGTCCAGGTGCACTGGCAACAATTCTGTGAGTGTTTAAATGCCATCCCCATTATAGACTGGAGTAAGTAACATAAAGTAGAATTATAGAAATTCTGAATTAAATCTTAATGGTTGGTTATTACTGAGTCTTTGTAAATTGGTGTCACTTTCAAATATGTCATGGTATTGAAAGAAAACACCCACTTCAAAAGAATTGATCATATTCTGTGAAATTCAATGCTCTTTTACTCTGTTCAATAAGTTTACATGCACTACTTTAGAATCAGCTTTCCATTCTTTTGTTGTTGTTGTTAATCCTCACCCAAGGATATTTTTCCATCGATTTTCAGAGAGAGTGGAAAGGGGGAGACACAGAGAGAAACATCAATGTGAGGGAGATACATCAATTGGTTGCCTCCTATATATGCCCAGGCCAGAGCTGGAGATCAAGCTGCAACCAGTACACACCCTTGACTAGAATCAAATTGGGCACCTTTCAATCCACGGGCTGGTGTTCTATTCACTGAGCCAAACTAGCTAGGGCAGCTTGCCATTCTTTAAGCTTAGTCCTTAAAACAATATTATAATTAAGTATGGGGGTGGGAAGTGGGGGAGACCCAGAAATTATACATAGCAGAACAATCTACCATTTTAACAATGCAATAGAATTTGAACTCTTTAAAAGAACAGCTAACATGTAATAACATATTTTTCCACATGGTGTCACCAGAACTCCAGGAAAGTCCAACACTCTTGGCCTGTGAGATTATGTCAGACTTCTACATCTTTTTTTCTTTAAATGTCCCCATCTCATGCAAAAATATTACAAAAAGAGAATGCCATGAATGATCAGCCTAATAGAATTATCTTCTAAAAGGATTGTAAACTAAAGTTAACTCCAAAACACCATGCATACCTATGACATATAATACTAGTAAGAGTAATAACCACCATTTATTGAATGCTAATTGCTTTACATAGATGTTTTACCCAAGCCTTACAACACTGTCTTCCTTGAATAGCAGTTATAGCTATTTGTTTTTAAGATGATGATTCTGACTTTTCCAGAATTTAGTAATTTATCAAGCTGTCCCCAATGCCAAATCTCTGCTAAGCAATGAGGCCACAAAGAGGGGAAGACCCAATCTCTGTCCTGGAGGACTATAGTCCAGCTGGAAGACAGAACTCACCCATTAAAAGGAAGTAGTCCAAAGTGGAAACTAAGTGCAAGTGCTGTCTAATGACTATTAAATGCCAGATAATATAGCCTATGACCCAGGAGATGTAAAGCTAATCATTGAGGCTTCCTGGAAGACAAAAGGACAATAGGATATTCAGAACTAAGACAATTAGAAAGAGAATGTGTAAGTGGATGAGGGGCACAAAGCTTGTAAATACTTACTGTCCTTGCCTGGCAGATTCATAACAGCTAATCCATAATTGTTACTGTCCCCAGATATTTCCTTTCCTGTCAGATTCCTAAAAGCCCACCCATTTCTCACGGCTTTCCACTCAATGCCAAAGTACTGACTCAGCATTTTGAGCTAAAAGAGAATGTACTGGGTTTTCTTTTTCATTTCAAAAGATGTTGAATTGGCTACTCAGTCAAATTATAATGATTCACTGAAAACAAATCCTGGTGGTGAAAGGCCAGTTATGGTCATTTATCTTATTCAAATCCTAACAGCTGGAGAACAGTGAGTTTTTGCAATGTGTTACCTTGCAGTAGGCCTGAAAATGACCTTTGTCTCCACAGAGACAACCACATGCAGTTGGTCAGTCCCTCCTCCAGGAGACATGAAGGATTCTCTGAGCAACTGTGGCATCAAGCCAGCTGGATCAGAAAACACTGGTTCTTTTCTCATGCTGGATAAACTACATTACAACCTTAAGTTTGATACTGGAAATATAATGAAATCTCATATACTTGGGACTGATAGGAGAAACCCCTTTATGAATTTTTTTTTAATTTCTGGTAAAAACACATAACATTTACCATCTTAACTTTTTCAAGTGGATGTACAGTTCACACTGTTGTGCAACTGTCACTATCATCCATCTCCAGAACTCTTTTCATCTTGCAAAACTGAAGTCCTGTACCCCCCCCCCCCAAAAAAAAACAACTTCTTCCCAATTTTCCCTTCCAGACAGACCTGGCAATAACTATTCTACTTCTTGCCTGTAAGAATTTGACTACTCTAGGTACCTCTTATGAGTGGAAAAACAGTATTTGTCTTTTTGTAACTGAGTTATTTCACTTAGTATAATGTCCTCAAGGTTCCATGTTGCGGCATATGTCAGAATTTCCTTTTTTTTTAAAAAAAAAAAAAGCTGAATAATATTCCATTGTATGTATATATTACATTTTCTTCATTCATTCATTTGTTGATGGACACTTGAGTTGTTCCCACCTTTTGGCTATTATGAATAATGCTGCTACAAACATGGGTGTTCAAATATCTCTTTGAGACCCTGCTTTAAATATTTTGGGGAATATACCAAGAAGTAGAATTGCTGAATCAAATGGTAAACCTATGTTTAATTTTTTGAGTATTGCTATACAACTTTCCACAGTGGCTGCACCACTTTACCTTCCCACTAACAGTGCAGAAGGGTTCCAATTTCTTCATATTTTCACCAACATTTGTTATTTGTTGGTTTTGTTTTGTTTTTAGTAGTCATCCTCATGTGTGTGAGGTAGCTTTTTGGTTTTTTTGTAGTAGCCATTTCATGGCTGTGTAATTTTTAAAACTCTCTCAAAGGCTAAAATTCTATGAAAAAGTCCTAATTATAAAACATCTCAGGAGTACTTACTGGTTATAGAAATTCATCACACATTTAAGATTGAAATCATTTCCTGTCTCTAGGTTCCACTGTACTACCTGGCAGGATGCTGGGTCAGAATGGAGGAGCCTTAGGGTGGGGTCCCAGCACCCAGTAGATTTTACACAAGAGAAAAGAAGGGATCGGGAATCTGGCCAATCACCTGTGTGAGGGCAACCAATTTAAGTAAATTTCAATTTGGTTAAGTCGAAATTGATAGGGTACCACTAATTTCTAAACCCTGAATGGGCCCACAATGAGAGCACAATGTGAATATTAAGAAATCCAAATAAAAAGTACTACAACTAACTCAACAAATGAATGCTTTTCCATCAGTTTTCAGATTTACAATATGATTTTATTAAACCCTAAAACTGAACCCCAAATCATATACTCGGGGGAGATACACACATGATTTGGGAAAGCTTGGTTTCAAGAATCTACTCATTAGGTGAATGGCTTTTTCATCTGCTTATGTATAAAGCTTCTTTTCAAGGGTTGGTTGAGAGTTAACCTCTGGAAAGTACCTTCAAAGGAACCAAGTATGGTCAGTGCATGCTGGGCCTCTCAGTCCTTCCACTGCCATACTCATGACCAGAGGATAGTTCAGTGCAGATTCAGAGCCTGAATCCTTCCATCAGGAAGTTAAGAATTTGCAGGAAAGAGGGACAGCAAATAAAGGAAGCAGCATGGAGCTGCAATCTGGAAATCTGGACTTGACTTGCCTCCTTGACTATGGACAAACCACTCAGCCTCTTTGAACCTCATATTCTCAACTGTAAAATAAGACAGATACCCCTTAGCATCAATGGTGCTGATTAGCATGTGAAAACTGCTGGCACATAGTAGGTGGTTAATAATTTTTTTTAAAAAAATCATTGATGTTTTAGGACCAGAAACAAGCAGAATAATTTCAGAAAGTTCCCTTTTGGCCACTGACCCCTAGGGTGGGTATCTGCCTTTTGGCTGAGGATAAGACTTTCAGCCCATGTTCAAGAAGTAAATGATAATAGAATGGAAAACTTTGGATATCTTTCCAAAGTCTCTGATAAACAGCAGTGCCTTCTTTAGGCCATCACCTGCCTCATGTGATGGGGTGGGGAAGTAGTGGCTTCAGGTGTCCCACAAACCCTGCCATGGCAGGAAATGTCAGTTCTTCTTCTCTCCCTGACTCACTGTGGGGCCAGAGCAGCAAGCCAGCAACTTTGGAGTTCCACTGACACTGATTCAAACCACTGCACCATCTGCTTCTGCTGGCTAAACTTGAATTTTCCTCTCCATCTTTATGTGGGATAATTCTGCCACCATAAACTTTGTGACGGAAGGGAGAATGTTCTGAAGAGAGAGACATTCTTCATTTTCCCTTTTCCTTTTTTCATTTAAATTTGCTTTCTTCTTCAATTTTCTAGAATTCTGATCCAGGTATTGTTTTTGGTGGAAGTGAGATATCCACCAGTGGAAATGAGGAATCCCTTTTCTCACTGAGTGCTGGGGGTTGGTCAGGTCCTTACAATACCTTGAAAAAAGAATTTCCTAAGACTTGCATGAGAGGATGAGTGATTTTTATTTGCTTGGAATCACATCCCTTGGTTTCTAAAATTCCATTTCCCTTGGACCAGACTTCTAAGAGGTGCCCCATTGGATTCAGCAGAGCTAGAGCAAAGCCAGTGTCCAAAGTTTTTGTTCCATGGTGAAACTGGGTCCAGTTTAGCATCAGGCAAGTCACAGTCCATTAGTCCATTGTGTGGAGTCTGTGAGCCATATGGGTGAGTGCAGGAGTGCATGCCCCTTTCAACATGAGACAGGAGCCCAGAACAAGAGAGAGAACTCCTTTGTTTAGGAGCTTATGTATCTCAAATCTTCCCATGCTTGCAGTAGCCACTCCTACTCTAGCCAATGACATGTTCCCAAATGTGACTGACAAATACTTTCCCTGCATTACCCAGACTTCACTGGGCATGCCTATAATATTTGCTTTCTCTTTGCTCCTTCCATGTTAATTAATAGCCAAGTTATTTATAATGATATCAGTATTACCTTTCTTCATTTCCCCAGGCTTTTCTGCCAGTTAACATTCCCGCCCTCATTTCCCACCTGCCAAGCCCCTTCCAACCTTGGCACTCTACATATCCCAACACACCACACACACACACACACACACACACACACACACACACACACACACACACGGTAAGGGCCTTTGTGTGTCAGTGACCTTGTCCCAGCAGCCCCATAATCCTATCTTTTCAAAGCCTTCTATCACCATGGAAACAGACTTTGAAGGCACTACAGACAGGCATAGCCATTACTGGGGCTAGTGTCTGTCAATCCACATGTGAGAATGTGTTCTTGAAATAGAAGTTCTGTGAATAAAAACAGCAATTAGGGAAATCTGGAAATCTTTCTGAATACTGATTCAGAAAGAATGTGCTGCCAGCTGACTTCCCCTTCATATCCTTTCTCCACCATGACTCTAACAGAGGTATAGAAAGCCAATAAACTGGTTCTCACTGGAAACAATGCCTCCTGCAAAGGGGATTTGGCATTCTTAGGGATTTTTAGGGCATGAGGATTAACAATAGCAGGTGTGGCATTGGCAGTCCCTTTAGAAAATATATTGATCCCTGTTCTCTGCTTTTTTAAAAAAAAAAAAAAAAGGTGGGGTGGGGGACACTTAAAATATATACTGAGAGAAGAGACAGTGTTTAGAAAATAAAAAGTAAAATAAAATTCAAAAGCAGCTGAACTATAAATACCAGAAAAGTAGATAAAGTTATGAAGAAAAAAAAAAAACAGGTTGAAGGGGCTATTTTTTTTTTTTGCAATTAGAAAGGTAGGTAAGTGACTCAAAGGTAACTGACAGCTCTCCGGGTACCAGCCAGCACTGGTAAGTGGTTTCCCATATTTCTTTCTTTTGGTTACTGAGAGCGGAGGGCCCTGGCAGCCTTAGACCCTTTGGGCTTAGGGAGAAGCTATGATGTTTGCCTCCTCAAGCCCTCTACACTTTCCAGAATCTTCCTCCTCTCTGGTGGTAAGGATAATTAGCAGAATATTAAAGATTCACTCTAAATTTGTACTTGTAACAAATAGAAATTTCTTAAAATGCAAGAAATATATGTTATGTCAGGAAGGAATTCAAATACTCAGCACAGAAGTATTACTATGCCTGTTTATCCCAAGATTTAAAGAGAAGTAAAAAACCCAAATTCTCATAATAAGAAAGCTGAAGAAGATAATCAAGAATTAATAAGGTCTAAGATTCCAAGATGGTGGTGGATTAATTGGAAGCTACACAGACATTCTCAAAGAACCAAAACAGAATTACAAATAAAATATAGAAAAATCATCCTGAATAACCAACTGAAGGCTGGCTGTAGAGAAACCTTGTGATCAAGGACATAAAGAGTGACTGTATAGAGACTGGTAGAAGGTGCAGAGGTGCAAGAGAGCTGGTCAGTTTCCCACAGGCAGCAGCTGACGTTCCAAAGGGCTATCTCAGCTGTGGGGGTTTACCCCTGCAAAGTCTGGGATCTAAACCTCTAACCTGGCTCCCCAGCTCAGAACACCAGACCTGGGAAAGGTGCCCATGAAATACCTTGCTGTGAAAGGCAGCAGGGTTTTTGTCTACCAGTGAGAGATCTCAGGAAATGTAGGAACTCTCTTAAAGGGCCAGTGCATAAAATTTGTGCAGAGAGCAGCCACTCGTCTTGGGTTCCAGCAGAAGGAGAGCAGAGTGGATTAGATCTATGTAAGGAGACTCCTGGATTGGTGGCTCTGGGGATAGAGCTGAGAGGACAGCTGCATGGATCCCAGTGCTGAGTCATTCCCCCTTCCTGAAGAGGATATTTTTCTCAGGCAGCCCTTTGCCATCCAGACAGTGCTAGCCTACAGGGGAGGCAATTGCCAAACCCATTATAAAACCTCTGACCCCACCCTGTGGAGTTTACACCCTACTGTGGTCTAAAGCTTGAGGTTCATTAAGTGACTTAGAATAACAATCAGCCTGTAGGCACAAGCAGACCTTAGGGTGCTTTGAATGTTTGTCCGATCTGCTGCTAAACCCAGAGCTAGGAAAAGCAGACCTTGGTGCATGACCCATATATATGCTGTCTACAAGAGACCCACATCAGAACAAAAGACTCACACAGGATTAAACTGAAGAGATGGGAAAAAATTTCCATGCAAATGGAAACAAAGTTAGGATAGCAATAGTCATATACGACACAGCTGACTTCAAAATGAAGGCCACAACAAAGGACAATGAAAATCACTACATAATGCTAACGGGATCTATCCAAAAAGAGTACATAAACCTGGTAAACATATATGGACTCAATATAGGAGCATCTAAACATATAAAAAGAACTTCTGGAGGATGTTAAGGGAGAGATCAACAACAATCTATACTAATAAAAGGTCTGCTAATTAGACCAGACATCCTTCCAGACAAAGCCTCGAGGGCCAAGGCAATCCACACGGCTGGGAAGGCCCATTGCAGAGCCCCCACCAGGTGAGCAAGGCCTCTCTCTGTGCAGCACTGATCACAGAGCCCTGGCAGGGTGAGCAGGGTGGGCAGGGCCTCCCTGTGGGTGGGGGTCAATGGCAGAGCCCTGGCCTGGTGGGCAGGGCCTTCCTGTGTGCAGCATTGATCACAGAGCCCTGGCAGGGTGAGCAGAGTGGGCAGGGCCTCCCTGTGGGCCAGGATCAATGGCGGAGCCCAAGCCTGATGGGCAGGGCCTCCCTGTGGGCGGGGATCAATGGCAGAGCCCAGGCTGTTTGGGAAAGGCCTCCCTCTGCTCTGCGATTGAGCACAGAGCCCCAACAGGGATCAGGCCTGAACCAGCATTGGAGAGGGTCCCAGATTGAAGAGGGTGCAGGCCAGGCTGAGGGACTCTTCCCGCCCCCAACCCCCACCCTGCCATGCACAAATTTCATGCACTGGCCTTCTAGTGCAGTAATACTAGGGGACTTCAAAACCACACTGACTTCACTGGATAGATGTTGCAGACAAACATCAACAAGAAAACAGTTACCCTAAATGACACTAAATCAAATGGACTGAATTGAGATTTATAGAACACTTCACCCCAAAGCTGCAGAATACATACATTTTTCTCAAGTACACATGGGACATTCTCAAAGACAGACCACATGTTAGGACACAAAACAAGTCTCTACCAGTTCAAGAGAACTGAAATCATATCAAGCATCTTCTTGAATCACTATGGCATAAAACTAGAAATCAACTACAATAAAAACACTAAAAACCATTCAAACACATGCAGGCTAAACAGCATGTTATTAAACAATGAATATGTTACCAATGAGATCAAAGAAGAAATTAAAGATTCCTGTAAACAAAAGAAACTAAACAAATAATAATCCAATATCTTATGGGACATGGCAAAAGCAATCCTGAAAGGGAAATTCACAGCTTTGCAGCCTACTTCAAGAAATGAGAAAACCTCTAATAAACTATCTAACACTACAAGTAAAAGAATTAAGAAAATAAAAACAAGAAAAGCCCAGAGTAAGTAGAAAGAAGAAAATAATAAAGATCAGACAGAAATAACTGAAATAGAGACTAAAAAAAAAAAAATACAAAAGATCAATGAAACCAAGAGCTGGTTCTTTGAAACTATAAACAAGATTGATGAATCAGTAGCCAGACTCATAAAAACACAAACAAACAAACAAACAAACAAACACAGAGAGAGGCTACAAGTAATTAAGATCAGAAATAAAAGAGGTGAAGTAAAAACTGACACCACAGAAACAAGCCTATTCAGGGTGTTTGATGTGCATGAAGCTCAGGACATGTGGTCATGGAAGGGAAACCTACAGAGTCAGGAGGAACAAGGAGAAAGATAACTTGTTACCTTAGGAAGTCTAGATAATAATTTTTTAAAAGTCATTTATGTTTGCACTGAGAAAGTTTAATATTTTCACGAAAGCTCAATTTTTAATGCTATTTTGTGAAGAAAAATGTTAAAGTTACTTGCCCTTCCCTGTGCTCTAAATACACAAGCAGAGAAGGGTGGGAAATGTGCCAGAGGGACTCAGAATGAATATTGGTGGTGACTTCTCAGTGAAGGTGGTGATGACATACAATGCAAATGGCCAACCAGCAATCTCTCCCACACCATAGAAGACACAAGCCTCCAGATGCCTGCCCCTCCCCAGGGAGCTGGGCCAGGGCCCCCAGAAGGATTCAGGTGAGTCACAGAACAGCCTGCCAGAATGCCATACACTTCCTCCCTCTGCGATGAATTCCTGCAGCAACATGAGGTTTTATCTCTGCCACCCCATTTTTGCAGACAGTGTTGGCCTACAGAAATGCTTTTTCTTTTTACTTATACCAGTGAGGTACTTAATCTTTTCATACATGTGGTCTCATTTCATATTTAAAATGATCCTGAGTTTGATGGCTGTCCAGACTTTTTACAGAGGCTGAGAGAAAAGATACTTGACCTGCCCTGAGTGATGAGACCATAACTGGGGAGCCAAGATGGAACCCATGTCTATAAAACTTGTTCTATTTCTCTCTGATTTTAGGTGACTCAATTATAATATACTAGTATGCTTTGAAGGCTAAAAGCTTACAGGGTGAAGAATTACTTTTCTAATCTATCACTCATTCTGAACTTTTCTCATATATTTGCCTGTTTCCCAATTCTTTTTCACTAGGTCCAAGGATCCTCCCCATTCTGAGGGGTAGGGGCAGCTTGGCTACATGCTGTGCTAGTGATGGCAGGTCTAGCCTCCAACTGGACCTACTTCTGGGCCCTACTTTTGGGTTTTCCTGCCCTTTCTCACCACTTCTCCTCTTTCTCCTGACATCTCCCAGCTCAGTCGACCCCTGTATTTCCTCCTTTCATCTACCAGTAACTGGAGCACCATGATCCTCAGGACTCAGCAGCTAGGGCTGCATGACTTTTAAAGGCAGGTCAAGGTTTTCCAGAGCTGGCTGAGATGCAGCATGATAGTAGCATGCTGACATCAGTGCCTACAGTGGGGACAACATACTTAACTGTAGGCAATGCTGTACCAAGGCTGTGCAGCCAGGTGTTCTCACCATTCCTAACACTGGTGCCAACTCTCCCCCTGGCATCCCAGGAAATACAGCTGGAAGATGTCTGAGCACTCATTCTCTAAGTGGCCCACTCAGATGCAAGGCATAGTTTTTTTGGGGGAAAAGTATTAACTCATTTTTTGATTCACATCTTACAGCTTGGTATTTATTTTGCCATTTATGAAAATCCAAAAGAATGGCCTACAGGGCTTCCTCACAGCACACAGATGGCTTTCTCATTACTCGTTCTGTCTCAATCTGTGGTTCAAAAGTCTGTTTTTCACAGCTGACCCCAAAAGTTACAGAAACTGCTTACTCCTCCCTGTCTTCTGAAATACTGGTGTCTCCTGATAAATAGTAGTTTCCACGGAGATGATAAAGAAATATTATTCATGTTGCGGTGGGCTTCTGATTTTACCTTGAGCCATTAGCTTTAACCCACAGCTCATTCTATGCATCAGCAGTAAGGAAATGGTTGCAGCCCAGGACACTCCTGAAGACCCCCATCAGCATGTCTGAGCACTGTTCTCATCTGAGCGGAGCCCCCTCTCCACTCCCTACAATACCTGTGCACACAAAAATTTAGGTGACTTTAATTTTTATAAAAGATACACACTTTGGAGTTTCAAAACATAACCTTAAAGAGATTTTTAAACATATTTCACCTTTGAAGAAAATAATCTTTAATCTTTAAATAACTTGTATGTGATAAACTGAGTTGATAGGTGCTAGATATGATCATTGAACTAGGAAAAGGGAATGCCATATGAATAAATACCGTATTTTTTTTCCTTAAAGAAGGCACACTTCTTCTACATATATCTAATCCTATATAATAAAAGTATAGTATGCAAATTGTCCCTTGACTGGAGTTATTCTGGGTGTTCACCAGGGGCTGGGGGCAGGGCAAGCCGGGAGAAGGGAGGGAGGCCCTGGCCAGTGGCTGTGGCAGGTGGCCAGGTGAAGGGTGGGAGTACCCAGCTGGCAGCTTGCAGCCGCTAGGGACCCTACCAATGCACAAAGTTTGTGCACTGAGCCTATAGTAAAAATATGAAAATTATCTCCAAAGGCAGTACATGTGAAAAGAGATCATAATAAGCACAGGAAAATACATTCATGGTCCCAGGTTCTAGTTCCCAACAATCTCTTCCTTTTAAAGCTATGCGTTAACTGTACCCAGGGACATCAAAGTCAATTTACTATCAGAGTAAAATATGTACTAATACTAAATACTAAATTACAATTTTTTTAATTGATTAATTTTTTTTTTTTTAGAGAGGGGGAGAGAGAGAGAAAGGAAGAGAAGCACCGATTGTTTTTCCACATATTTATGCACTCATTGGTTGATTTTTGCATGTGCCCTGACTGGGGATCGAACCTGAAACCTTGGTGCATCAGGACGATACTCCAACCAACTGAGGTGAGTTACTTGGCCAGAGCCACAAAATATTAAGAACCTAATATTTGTGTGTAAGTAATACTACACTTATAAGTATGTTATTTATTCATTACTTATATTTTGAAGTATCGGGGTGTCGCAGTCATTAGTATTTTCATATTTGACACAGTCCTTCCCACATCCTGTCCTGAGAGTGCTAGGGCTGCATAGCTTTTAAAGGCAGCTCAAGATTTTCCAGAGATCAGCAGCTGTATCAATGCATTAAGGCCAGCGAACATTTTTGGGCAGCAAAGGGGCTTAAACTTTAGCAACATACTGAAAGACAGCAGGAAGAATTTGGCAACAGGTAGAAAATAAATGGACCTCTTCTAACCAAGAGAGAAGGCACTTTTTACACTTGCCTAAGGTGAGAATGCTGCCAGCCTCCTGCAAAAAGCCTCATATGTCCTGGGACTTTGGAACACATCTGGAACAGAGGGGTCACTCTTCAGTGCCCTTGAATATCACATTTGGCTCCTTGGCCCCTGCTCTCTGCTCTGCCTGGAGGGTCCCTCTGTGCATCTTCTGCTGCAGGGCCACCTAAATCACCTAAAATGTCAAATAAAAGCCTAAATGACATTTCTGCACTTATATAATATACCCTGTCTGTGAGCTCTAATCTTTAATCAAGTATACACATGAATTTGCTGCTTTAAAATCCTCAATATTTTCTTATTGCTTAATGGATTAAGTGCTAATTTGGGCATTCAATATCTTTCTCAGTCTGGCCCTCATGCTGTTTTTCAGGTCTTGTTTCCAATTGCTTCCTTACATGACACATGAGGCCAAAATTTTGCTTGTTAGCGTTCACCTAACCACCATTTGCACTTGCTTCTGTGACGCCTTTGCTCAAGCTGCTCCTGTGCTTTGACATGTTTGTGGGAAGTGTCAAGTGACTTAATCAGGTAAAATGCAAGCGTGAAAGCAGGGAAGTGGTTCTTCTGAAGCTGCTTTCTTTCTGTAAGCTTCCCACACCACAGAATCATCAATCACATTATGTCCCACAAGACAAATCTTGAAAGAATAAAGCTCAATTGACCTCAAACCACATATTCTTAACTAATAGAACATCCTTGCATCAGCTCACAAAAAGACAGACTCTAAGGTACCAATTTCGTAAGACTGTTTGCTCCTGTTAATTACACTAAAAATAAATGAAGGCAGCCAACTGGCAAAATTGTCTGTTCCTTTAGAAAATACATTTCATTATCTTTTAAGCTTCATTGTCAATGGTTGACTTAGATAAATGAGAGGCTTCCAGCAGCTTTTGCCTGAGACAAGGTTTGACAAATGTGGCATTATTTTGGCAGAGTTAAGGCCCTGATTCAGTCCTCAAATGTCTGGCACTGTACATGAACTTCTGAACCTGACCTAAAGCTTTTATGAGCTTTAAATTTTTCAAGCAATTGCATCATTCAGCAACCCTGTGATGACATTGGTAATAATCAACTGCCCAAATACCACAATGCATTTAAGGGCAACTGACATGTATCAGCACAGGCCAGGGCAGTAAGAAATGGCTCATCATTCAAATCCATTCAAAAGCATACAGGTTGTTACTGTAGCTCATTTAACTTGAACACACACACACACACACACACATGCAGATATGCCACAAATTCAGAAAGCTATGAAGAGTAATTGTGAATTTTCATCGAATAGCATATGCTCTGAGCAATTTATTCCCAAGTGTTTTCAAATGTAACTTGTTAGTTATAGGGTTTCTTATTAAATTTCTGCTTCAGTAGAATAAGATCAAGAAAATAAACAAAACTATTATTAGGGTTTTGCTTTTTACATCAAATCACCAATAATTCCATTTTTCCCATATAATATTGGAAAGATAAAATATAAGTGTCTGTGTCTAAAAAATTTCAATGGACAATGTGTTTAATGTTTAAGTGAAATATTATATTACTTATATTATTACTAAATCTAATGCTATATATACATTTTCTTCTTTTTTAATATATTTTATTGATTTTTTCACAGAGAGGAAGAGAGAGAGATAGAGAGTTAGAAACATCGATGAGAGAGTAACATCGATCAGCTGCCTCCTGCACGCCCCCCCCACCGGGGATGTGCCTGCAACCCAGGTACATGCCCTCGACCGGAATCGAACCTGGGACCCTTGAGTCCGCAGGCCGACGCTCTATCCTCTGAGCCAAACCGGTTTCGGCTATATATACATTTTCAAATGTCCTGGTTAAATGGAACAATCTTTTTAATGAGACACCAACCAAAATACAATAAAAGGGATAAAAAGAATTCAGGGAGCAAAGAGAAGGAAACCAATACCAATTTTGTAACTATACTAGCAAAATCAGAATGAAAAAGATATTCTTACTTTTATATGTATGTTCCTTTATCTTTATTTAGACCAATTCAAATGTTAAGAAACAACCTGAAGACTTCAAGTTCATCAATGATTAGTAGGAAATTAACATTCAGATAAAAATTTTTCCTCTTCCTCAAACATTAGACAGAACACAAAGGCTTTTCTTACTAAATCCAAGGTAAGCAAATAATAAAAGATCGCTTTTTAAAAAATATATATTTTATTGATTTTTTACAGAGAGCAAGGGAGAGGGATAGAGAATTAGAAACATCGATCAGCTGCCTCCTGCACATACTGGGGATGTGCCCACAACCAAGGTACATGCTCTTAACTGGAATTGAACCTAAGACCCTTCAGTCCATAGGCGGACACTCTATCCACTGAGCCAAACTGGTTAGGGAAAGATTGCTTATTTTTAAGTGGCAAGCTGTGATAGACAATGTGGAAGAATATGAATTAATACAGGTATAGGAGATTATATTTCCATAATTCTTTGTTTTGCTGATATTGTAAATACAAACCTAGCAGAAATGTCTCAAACCTGAGCAATCAAATTAAAATATCTTGCCTAAAATATCTTCTAAATTAGACTTTTCTTAAGGGGAACAGTATGTTCGACCTACTTTAAGTAAAGTAATCAATTCTCTAAGTATGAAAAACAGATAAAGACTTCTCTTCCTTGGAATTCACTCCATTGTGCCAGTATTGCAAATAGCACATTTGCAATGCCACTCATTCCCACTTGTAATGGTTAATTTTATGTTTCAATGTAGCTGGACCCTGGTGCACATATGTAGTCAAACACTGTTCTGTAAGTTTCTGTGAGGGTGTTTTTGGATGAGATTAACATTTAAATTGGTAACTTTGAGTAAAACGGATTGCCCTCCATAACGCCAGTGGGCCTCATCCAATCAGCTGGAGACCTCAATAAAATGAAAGACCGACCTCCCCCTGAGCAAGAGAGAATTCTGCCAGCAGACAGCCTTCAGACTTGAAGTGCTGCACTGGCTCTTCCCTGGGTCTCCAGTCTACGATGCAATTTTCAATCTTTTTCATCTCATGACATGCATGAAATAATTCTGACAAAAAATATATATAATTTTTATTCATTCACACTGAGTGGCTATTGTTGTGTTGGCTGTTGTCATTTTTTTTTTTTTTTAATTTGACAATCTAAGGGAAAAGAGGTCAGTGCCTCTGACTAAGTAGTCAGGTATTGCATGTTTTTGTTTTGTTTGTGTGCGTGTGTGTGTGTGTGTGTGTGTAGTTCATTCCTCTTTATTGTTTTTTTAAAATCTTTATTATTGAAAGTATTACGTATGTCCACTTTTCCCCCCATTGATCCCCTCCAGCCCACCCCTGCCCCTCGCCCCAGGCCTTCACTACCCTATTGTCTGTGTCCATGGGTTATGCACATAAGGTATTGTATGTTTTAAAAATTCTTGCAGTACCCAATTGAAAATCTCTGATCTATATGAATAACATTATTTTATGTTTGCACATTTAATTCTGAGAGTTAGCATTCACTTTCTTGGCCACAAAATTATATAGCTATTTACTCAAATCTTTTTTAAAAAAAAACCTACTCTGATTCCTGTGCTATTATATGTTGCATGCAGTTAAGTCCTTTAAAGCCCCTTAAGCATGAAGGGAAATATCTCTGAGCTAGGAAAGGATACTGAAGTTTTGAGTAAAAGGTAGGATGGTAAAAGCTAATCAGTTTCCAGAGTGGTTTCTCTCTCCTGGGGCCACATCTGTGATTTGAAATCAATTCCAAGATGAGACTCATCCACATACAAATGTAAAGCCAAGGAGAGCCCATTTTACAGATGATCTCATGTCCTCTTCACTGAATATGAAACACATTGTTTCAATCAAGTTCCTTTTAATAATAAAGAAATATGAGAAAAAATTATTGATGAAGACAGGCCCCAATGAAATCCAAATCTAGGCAGATATATCTCTAATCTGTTCTCTCATCTCTCATTTTAAGAGGGAGAAAATCATGATAGAGCAGAAAGTTGAAAACTTGTTTTGGGGGCAGAGGGCATTTTCACGTTCTTGGATTTTTCTAGAATGGAGCAAACATGCTCTAATTTCAAAGATTGATTTCATTCTGACAAAGAAAACAGTTCAATAGCCAATCATATGATTACATCTATCAATAGCTTTTAATACCAATGGTCATGAAGTGGTGTTGGCCTGATTAGGTTCTTTGACTAGATTGGAAATGACTAGTTTATAATTGAAAACATCCTTTTTCTTCCAGAAAGTTTCAAATAAGGTTATAAGACACAAGGCTTGCAATTAAACAGTCTTTAAATGGGAATTTTAAAAGGCAGAATTCTCAAACAAAACAAAATAAAAACAAAGTATACTTCTGTCAATTGCTGTGTTTCATTATGCAGAAATACCTAAAAAAAAAAAAAAATCAAATGCACAGATCTGAGGTATTCTGGTTAGCTTGGTGCAGTCTGAAGTTTAACCTTTTTGCTTCAAGCTTTATAATGAAAATTTATCCAAAATACAACCAGCCTGTTTTCCTGCTAACTATGGTTAACAATTTCTCTTGTTCTAGTCACTGACTTAGACCACTGCTTTGGTAGCATTACTTAATAATTTATTTTGACATACTGACCTCTCACCTTCACCTTCCTCAGTGACTTCAGTTGCTGATCCTCTTTTTGAACATTTTTGTGAAGTTCTCTAAGGTTGAAAAAATAAGCAAGCCCTGCCCAGTAATCTCAGTGGTTAGAGCATCGGCCAGCAGACCAAAGGGTTAGAAATTCAATTCCCGGTCAAGGATATGTACCTGGGTTGCAGGCTTGCTCACCGCCTGGATTCAGGGAGTGTGCTGGAGGCAACCAGTCGATGTGTCTCTCTCACATTAATGCTTCTCTCTCTCTCTTTCTCTCTTCCCTCTCCCTCCCTACCACTCTCTCTAAAAAACAATGGAAATGCCTGGCTGTTGTTGCTCAGTGGTTGAACGTTGACCCATGGGCCAGGAGGTCATGGTTAGATTCCCAGTCAGGGAACATCCCAGGTTGCAGGCTTGATCCCCAGTAAGGAGCATGCAGGAGGCAGTGGGTCGATGACTCTCTCTCATCATTGATGTTTCTATCTCTCTCTTCCTCTCTCTGAAATCAGTAAAAAATATATATATATATTTTAAAAATCAATGGAAAAATATCTTCAGGTGAGGATATTTTTAAAAATTGAAACATTTTAATTTTTTATGAAATTATAGCAGTTTTAGGAAAAAACTGACTAAAACTGTCCTTAAGATCATGAAGAAAAACATGATATAACTAGAGGCCCAGTGCACAAAATTCATGCACGGGTAAGGTCCCTAGGCCTGGCCGGTGATCAGGGCTGATCGGGGCTTTCCAGCTGCTGGCTGGGGCCTTCCTTCATTCTGCACCATCCCCTGGTGGTCAGCGTGTGTCATAGTGAGCGGTTGAATTTCCAGTGAGCAGAACTCCCGAGAGGACAATTTGCATATTAGCCTTTTATTATATAGGATATACTCTTACCATCATAAAATACCAAACACTTTGATAAATAATTATTGAAGTGAAATACTTTTGAACAGACTGATTTTCCCATCTTAAAAAAGGGACCCTTTAGTAAGTAGCTGGCCCTCCTCTCCACTCATCATCTAACAGGATTGCAGGCCACCTCACATTCACATGGATGGGTTTTCCATCTCCACGTGTCCTCTTCTTTTCACTCATTTCATCCACTCAGAATCACCATACTTCTTAGATACCAAATTCTGAGATCCTCTCTCACAACAGGTTTCCATAATTCTACCCACCATCCTTCTTAAGTCTGCCCACTGGTTCTTCATTCTTACTATGACTTCTCTCTGGACCCCATGAATGTCCACTTTAATCATATTTTCTATAGCAACCAGGAATCCCTCATCTACTAAGCCCTTTTTCATAATCTCTAGCTCTAGATAAATGCCTAGAATTTGGGGCTGGAAAAAATTTCTTACTGAAAAAGCCAAAATTGGATCCATGAACCAAACTGCATCTCAGCTGGGGCTCCAATTTTTTCATTTCTGGTTGACAATGAATCTCTTTCAGCAGCTGTTATCTACCTACCATACCATTGTAAAGATTCAGCTTAATCTTCACAAACTTGCCTTTTCTCCTTCTACAGTCTCCTTGAATTTCTATGTATCTTATTCTCCTTCCTTCTGATTTTGGAAGGTGACATGTCCCTCACCTTCTTTAATGTGTGTCCTAGATGTACCTTTCTACTCATCAGAAGTCCTTCCTCTTTTCTTATTCTTCCTCAGCCAGTGAACTTGCTTACATCTCTCCTATCCCCAGAAGAACTCTTCCTCAACCTGTCCTGCCCCTCAAGCTTACTTTGGTTTTACCACCAAGCCCTTGTATTCCACTCACCCATGTCCTCCTTCTCAACCTCTGAAAATCTGACTTCCTTTGGTACCATTTTTTCCTTCACCCTCATCAGTTAAGAGCCTTATGTCAATGATCTAGTTTAATTTGCCTGAACCCAATTCCCAACCAGGTGACAGGTGACAATTTAAAGTGTTCCTTGTCCCATATCTTCCCACATCTTCCCCTAGTCTCTACTTGGCATTCTTGAAGCTTGCAGGGGATTGTGTTTGCTACTGTACTGGTTTCTGACCAAGCATTTTGCGACAATTAGAGATTTTACTGAACATTTGAGAGTCAATAAAGGGGTATTTCACTTCCTTCCCTCTCTTCCTTTCCTGAGTGAGCAAAAAAATTTCCCCCCTCTCCTTATCCTTCAGGCTATCATTTTTCCTCCATAGAAACTAGCTTGGTGCCATGCACATGGTGGACATTCAGTAAATATCTGCTAAACAAATGTGAACGTAAATTTATTTTTCTTATGTTAAGTATCTTGTGGGGCTTTTTAAAAAAATCAAGTTAGGTGTAAGAAATTCAGTATGCTCCATCATGACTCTGTGACTATACAGTGAAGGTTTTCTCCCCACACCCAGATATACAGAACAGGGTCCAACAGAGCCTGCACTCAATGATTGATTATTGCGTGAATAACATATCATCAAGCTTGCTTTAGAAGAAAATCTCTCCTAAGGGTTTTAAAAAATCATTAACATTTTTATTAAAGGTACAGTGCATGATTGAAAGATTACTATTAAATTTTTACATAAGATATGGTGTTGCAGTTTTCTTTAAAAGAAAAAGTATTCTTACCTTTTTAAAGATACTTCCAGATGGAGTGAAAATGTGCAGGGCAGAAATAGCTGCAGTAAACACAGTTGGAATTATTAAAGGTTTTACTACTAAAATGCATTGGATATGTACTGGTTTCTAGGTAGGAGATCCACAATATATGGGTACAAGATGAGTACTGATTTTAATGATGATAAAGGATTGTGATTTTCAGGTATGCTTTTAAAATTCCCCCCTAATAAATTTCTGGTATCAAAATTAAATGTGTACAAGGATATTACATTCACTCAGCCTAACTGGAAGGCTTATTATGCCCAAAGCTATGGTGGGCTGAACCCAAATCTCATAAGTCTCCTACCAACACTCTATCCTGAGATGAAAATCAGGGGTGGTATTGGTGACCTCAATCTTTTTGTCTCTCTCCTTTCAAAGACATTTGAAATAGAAAAATACTGCCCTTTAATCTCAGGTCTAGCACAAAGCTGCCTCTTCCACCTGTCCGAGCAAGGCCTCCCTTCTGCTGTCAGGAAGACAAACCTTTATCCTCAGGCCTCCGACTTTCCTTCTTTCCAGATTTGCTTTTATTTTTCATAAACAGAGAGTCATTATAAGGCTGAGATTTAAAACCAGTATATTAAAATAAATTAAATTCCTTTCTCCTTGTTATTGATACCTAAATGTCTTATTATGCCCTTGTAGCAAACCCTTCTGTGAGGAAATTGATAAAAGAAGACCTCTTGGGAGGTGGTCTAGAATGACGATGCTTGGGAATCTGGGGATTCCATTCAGACTTAAGCTTGGACTGCTGCTTACAGAACCAGTGAGATACAAAAATAAAAATAATTGGTGAAATCTCCCAATCTACCCCCAAATTTCTTAAATGTTCAGGAGCAAAGCTTTGTGTCTGGGACAGTGACTCTGAGAAGAGTATTTGACCCTTGAACAATATGGAGGTTAGGGGCATGGACCTCCTATGCAGTTGAAAATCCACATATAACTTTTAATTCCCCCCAAATTAACTACTAACAGCATACTATTGACTGGAAGTTTTACTGATAATAGAAACATTCAACACATATTTTGTATGTTACATGTATTATATATTGTATTATTGTAATAAAGTAATCTAAAGAAAAGAAAAAGTTAAGAAAATCGTGAAAAAGTAGCTGTAGTGTTTATTTAAAAAATTTTGCATATAAGTGGACCTATGCAGTTCAAATCCGTGTTGTTCAAGGTCATCTGTATTTGATGTGGCTGAAGTGGGAAGGAAACTAGATAATTTTTTAGCCTCAAGCAATGTCTTCCCCACTTGACTCCTATCCTTCACCACCATCCCTCCATTCTAAGGGTCTGGCCCTCCCTATTCTCTTCCATTTAATCCTCAAGATGAATCTTAAACACCACATGCTCCAATATGCCATATTAATGACCCCTTCACCACCTTCCAGTGATAACTTTCTTTTCCAATAGCCCTCATTGGGCACTTATCGCCATCATTTTTATTTTTGCTGAGAGCCCTAAAGTATCATCTTGAAGGCAGAAGCAAGTCATCTTTCTTTGGATCCCAAACTCCTAAAACAGGCTCCAGCATGTCCCAGTTGATGGCAGTAATAAGGTAAGGCTGCAAGAGGCCAGGCCTCCAGGCTGGCTGGCTCTGACTAAGCCATACATTAGCAGCTACCAGACACTGCATGAGACAAGCTCTATAACCTGATGGCTGTTTGATTTGTGAGAACTCTCATTTTCAAAGCTGCATTAAGAACAGAGTGTCATATTTTTATATCTTAAAAATAACTCATTTTTAAATATCATTATATAAATTAGCATTATACTCCATTCATATACCATCATATACCATTAGTAAAAGTACTGGAAGTGACCTAACTCCAAAGTCTTTGAAAGGTTATTTGGAATATGTTATTGAGGAATTTAGACATCATAAATAAAAGGAAGTCATGTAGAACAACCGTATGATGTTAACCATATTTTTTGTAAAAAATAATAATAATAAGGAGAAGAAAAAAGAAATCCCTGGATATGTTTTTCCTCTATTATTTGATTTGATATTGCCAGCACACAATTGTCATTCAATACATGTTAGTTAACTGGATGCACAAATATGGAATTTATTCACATAATCCATATTTTCAATACATTAAATATGTACCCTATACATTGCTATAAAAGTAAAGGAATACACAATTGATATCTTTGTCCCAGTAAAAAATTGTTGAAATATCTAATAGTAATGAATAGCATTACCTTTGTGAACAGACAATAATTCAGCATCATCAAAGCAATAGACTTTAGTGAAAATAACCGGCTGTTCTATGAATAAGATCAAGTTCCAGGACCTTCTTGGTTTATGGGATCTTGTGTGGGTCATTTCACTTCCTTGGGCCTCAGTCTCCTCATCTGTAAAATAAAGCACTAGGACCAGATGGCCTTTCAGGTGTTCTCCTTCTCTGACATTCTAAAACTGTATGACTTCTTCAGCATGGAGCACTCCTTGTTTGCTAGAAGGACATCTTATTGACTCTGGGCTTTAATTGGGAAACACATTCCTTGTTTGCTAGAAGACATCTTATTGACTCTGGGCTTTAATTGGGAAAGATGTGTGGCATGGAATATGCTGTGTACTCTACAAATGCCAAAGTTATGAGACACGACTTGTTTGAGAAAAGATAAAAAATGTAAAATTTATCACTCTGGAGACTCCCTAAACAAAGCTTTCACTTTATTTTGATTTGGTGGGCTAAACTTTTTTCTCATGGAAGATGAAAGGTCAGAACTCATGATCTGGATCTTACTTAATCCCTCTTCATTAACTAGGAAAGAAAGAATGTCATTGCACAGGTCAAGCTAATTGGAAGCTTTTTTGGTTTCTTTTCATATTAGCTAGATGAAGCTTGGATGCACTCTTGCCTTTTTGTTGTTGTACAAAGAACTGTTTAGCTTTGATTATCCACCTTATCTCCTTTTAGAAGTATGATGAGATTGGAGGGGAAAAACACTCTTTAAAGACAATAGCTCTACTCATGAGGCTAGGTATAATGTATGAAGAAAATTATCCAATTTTTATTCTTGGCACTGGCCAACTCAAGACTTAGTTTAGGCAAGAACCAAAATATGTAAGCATAGACGTTTGGTCTTTTCAAGATCTGTCCTTTCTTTAGCAAGTGAGGTGACAATTTTTTTTCCAAGACAAGTACAATATTGACAATAAAGTCACTGACAACTTTTAAATTTTTTAAATTATTTTTCATTTCAATTTTGTATCATCCAATGTTAAGTCAAATATTTGCTAGAATAATATGTGCTGGAGAATAAAACGAGTTTGAAATACATTAAAATGGTCTGTAGAACTGAGCTTATTCATCAAAGTTAAGTACCAACATATTTTTTTGAAACGACAGCAATCTTTTTTCAAGGTCTGAAAACTTATTGAGATGCTAATGCTACATTAAAATTTGTTTTTCTAGTGAAGCATTTTAAGCAATAAACTGTTAGGCACATTCTTGCACTCCATTATGCCCTCTTAGGGCTCTTTTCCTGTTATTGTCATTATAGGTTTAACGATTAACGGCCAGTAAACCGACTCACCCAGTTTCCAGTGGTCACCCAGTTTCTAGTGGTCACCCTGTTTCCAGTGGTCACCCAGTTTCCAGTGAACCAGTTACTCTGACTGACCTTTGTAAGAGACTTGAATATCCTGCTCCCCCTACTCTGCCCTGCAGATGCCATTTTGGTCTCAGCCCCTCTGCTAGCAGATGTAACAAATTTATAATTCTTTATCCCTTTCGGCCTCATACATTCCTCCTTTGGCAACCCTAACATAAACAAATAAGGAAAAGTCAAGTGTAGTTTTATATTAGGGAACACAGGAAAAATTATACTTGTTAAAAGATCAAGAATCACAAAATAAATATTGAGGCCAGTAGAAAATGCCATATTTTGTCTTATTTGCAAATGTGGGTATGTGCATCCATATGTGTTCTTCTAGCATTGCTGCTTCTCTCAACACTACACCATCCTATCATCTACCATGTTAGTGGCAACTAAGTACATGCTTGCATTATCTATTGCTTTAAATTCTATGGGAAATTAAATAAATACATTTTAAATTCTCAAACATCCACAATTCTTAAGAAATCAAAAAAGGAACAAATAAAACTCTAAGGAAAGCTTTAGCTACATCTTGAAGGGCAAAGGAAGCTTCACCATGACAGACCCCTGTTCTGGCCTCTGCTCCTTCACCCTCTCTCTCTGGTCCAGGGAACACTTCCAGGCTAGTTCTGTGTCCTCTTCACAGCTATCTGCCCAGCTTTCCTCAACAATCCAATCTCATCTGATATTGGAAAAAAAAGCTGTATAAACTATTGAACATTCTGCTGCCAAACTGATTCCAATCAAGCTCTTGTGACTTTGGGGAGTATGAGCTATGTTTTCCAAACTCTGACTGTTCCAGGAGCTTGACCTTGAGACCAGGGAGGAGTAAATGAACTTGAAAACTGTCATTCTGTCACAGACTGCCATGAAGAAAGATCACAGGACTAGAGATGGTATGATGAGGACTGCATTTCCAATTCTGTGTGTGTAAATATATATTTGCCATATCCCAAATTATTAAGTATTTGGAGAAACATAGTCTCATACATTGTTGAAAAACTGTAAATATTAAAAATCTCTGTGGAAAGTAATTTTAACAGAAACCATAAAAGTTTATTCAATTTAACTTCTAATAATTTATCAGAAAGAACTATCTGAGGACATACAAAATACTTGCTATAAGACTAAAAATCATGGCAACATTGCTTATCTATCTATATAATAGAGAAATATACAAATTAGCCAGGACACCATAATGTCACGACCTGAGGCTGCATGGTGCCCGGCCAGGGTGAGGGACCTCAGGCCGCAGCCCTCGTCTGACAGGGCTTGAAAGGGGACCTCAGGCCAAGCCCTCTGCCCCTGCGCTGGGCCAGAAGACCTCAGGCTGCGTCACCCGCCCCAGCACCGGGCTGAGGGACCTCAGACTGTGGCCCCTGCTCAGCGGGGCTTGACAGGGAACCTCAAGCTGTGACCCCTGCCCCAGTGCTGGGCGGGGGGACCTCAGGCGGCTCCCCCTGCCTGGCAGGGCTTGACGGGGGTCTTCAGGCCATGCCCCCCTCCCAGCAGGGCTTGACGGGGACCTGAGGCTGTGCTCCCCCCAGCACCAGAATGGGGGACCTGAGGTTGTGCCCTTTGCCCGGAGGGGCTTAACGAGGGAGGGGCCAGCCAGGTCTGGGTTTCCTGCGTTTTCAAAGTGTGTGTGGGTGGTGGGCAGGAACTTGACATTAGGTCCTGTGGCATGCCCCAGACTCTGACAGGAGGGAGATTTTCATATACATTTTACTAATTTTCTTTCATCTCTGACACTTCTATTATAGAGAAAGGGAAAATAGCAATATTAAAATATTTCCTCTAATTAATTCCCTTTTAACATGCATGAATTTTGTGCACCAGGCCATTAGTAAGAATATAAAAACTGCAAATAGATAATAATGGGGTATTAACTAAATTGAATTAGAATCCTACAAAAAAATATAGAGCTTATCAAAATTATTGAAAAATATTGATCATTAGCATGAAAAACTGTACAACACATTGAGAAGTAAAAACTTACAAAAAATATGCAAACTATGATTCCATTTTTTTATAAAAAGATAAATGGATGCACTGAAAAGTTTGAAATATATAACAATTTATGTAAGTAGATATTTTCAAATTTTAATTATCTGCATTTTCTAATGTTTCTATTTTTTCTAATAATGAGCACATGTTGTTTTGCAATTAAAAATCAAAGATTTCTTATTAAAATGAGTAATCAAATTTAATGCTTTTGTTAACTTTATTATAAAGTTTTCTTTGTTCTAAAAACAACATTAGTTTCCAATTATAACTTAATAAAGCTTTAAATGATATTAATGGTTCTAAAAAGAAGCAAAAGAAAAAACAAGGTTTAACTGTGAAAAATCATGTAATAAACAATAACAAAATAATTTATTTCTTTTATGTTCTGCCTTAGTACAAGTCCTTCCATGAATACTGCAAGTGAGTCAGAGTTACCTGAACTTTTAAAAAGCAAAATTATTTTCTGAACTGGTTATAATAATTCAACATATGGCCACAAAATTATCCCATTATCTTTGGGTTTCCACAGACTACCTAAGACTACCTAACAATATAGCAAATTAAGCAAATATTTTTTAAAATTACAAAAACAAACAAGTTGCACACACTGATTCTTGAAAATCAGCTCTATGAAAGCAGGAGCTGTCACTAATTTTTTTTCTGTGTTTTTTTTTTCTTTTATATTTTTATTATTTTACAAACAAAAAAATTTTCTTTAATAAAGAATTTACATCATGGCTTTCATTGTTAACTGCTGAATCTTCAGAGCCTCAAACAGGACCTGGCTCATAGAAAGGGCTCAATAAATATTTGTTGAATAAATGAAGAGATAAAGTGTGGGGAGGCGGACAAATAGAAGATGAAAAAGAGATATGCCAAGAAAACCAATAAATTTCATGTTTTCTTAAAGAGAATATAGAGTACTGTCAGAAGGAATAAAATCACTTATAAATTTTAAAATAGTAATAATAGCTAACATTTATTGTCTACTATATACCAGGTGCTGGTTTACTTTTCCTAACTTAAGAGTCACAACAACTCTGTTAAGTATTATGTCTTTACCAATGAAGAAAACTGTGGCACTGAAATATTGAAAACCAGCATAAAAGTAACAAAAAGAGACCAAGAAAACTCAATGGAGCTTAAGAGAAATACCAATATATGTGATTCAAGAAGTTTGAATGTCAACCGGTTTTAATATATGATTATAATTTAAAAAGTATTGACCTGCCCCTACCTGGTTTGGCTCAGAGAATAGAGCTGTCAGCCTGCGGACTGAAGGGTTCCAGGTTTGATTCCATCAAAGACACATGCCTGGGTTGCGGGCTTGATCCCCAGTGGGGGAATATCCAGGAGGCAGCCAATTAATGATTCTCTCTCATCATTGATGTTTCTATCTCTCTTTCCTTCTCCCTTCCTCTCTGAAATCAATAAAGATATATATTTTTTAAAGTATTGGCTACGACAAAGTATGTGGAAGGGTAACTGAATACTCTGATAAAGGAGATCTATTCTGAATGTAAAGAATAATAAATATAAATGTATGTGCAAAAAGATAAAAAGTTACAAAAAGCAGTTATCACACAGTATCCCTTCTATTTCAGAGGCCAGGAAACTGTGGGATAATGATGATCACATACAAGGAAAATTCAATACATAATCTTGCATCACAAAAGCATGTGTCAAACTATTAACTTCTTTTTAAAGATCAAAGACAAAATAATACAACTCTAAAAGGATGGCAAAATGCTTTTTATAAGGATATCTCCTAACACTTTGTAGGTACCTTTTGAAAACCATGTAAAAGGATGCAAGAAAATACATTATTCAATGGCAAAAGCTGTAACTGCTCCAGGCTAAGTTCCAGCAAAGTGCAGATAGAATCTATAGCACAGCACCATACTTGTGTTGCTGGAGGAGGAAAATGAAGTTTGGATTGCACAGAAACTTTTAGAAAAAACACTGGTAAAGAAAATGGAAGAAAGCTCGAGGGCAGGAACATTTTCCAGGGAGTCCAGTAAAGGTGATGGGAAGGGGGCAGGCATGAATTGCAAGGTAAAGGAACACAGTTTAGAGAAATTCTATGGGTATCTCTAGTTAAACTGGGAAACAAAACAATCACAAAAGCCAGATCTACATGTGAAAATCTATCAAATAAAACAAGAAACATGACACAGAGTACCAAGACATTACCTAATTTGTAGGTATACTGGTTCATAATGCAGATTTTTTTCAATAGATGGAGTTATACATATGTTGATATATATGCGATTTGATATGTATGCTATTTTGCTGTATTGACAACAAGCTTCAAAACTTCATATGTCAA
Organism: Corynorhinus townsendii; assembly: GCA_026230045.1. Classification (NCBI taxonomy): domain Eukaryota; kingdom Metazoa; phylum Chordata; class Mammalia; order Chiroptera; family Vespertilionidae; genus Corynorhinus; species Corynorhinus townsendii. The sequence continues at coordinate 104,000,977 of JAPDVU010000003.1, forward strand.
ACTTTCTGAAGGTGTTAAAATCATAGATATGTTCCCGCTTAAAAATGTTGAATTTCATGACAAACAAAAAGAGCACTTGCGGGAAGTTTTAATTCATTACTTTATTTTGAAGAAAAGTGATGCTGAAAGTTATTGTATACTTCAGGAAACTTATGGTGAACATGCTCTATCTCAAGATACTTGTGAATGCTGGTTTAAATGCTTTAAAACTGATTATTTCGATGTGAAAGACAAAGAACGTCCAGGTCAACCGAAAAAGTTTGAAGACCAACAATTACAAGCATTATTGGATGAAAATGAGTGTCAAACTCAAAAACAACTAGCAGAAAGATTAAACGTTGTTCAGTAAACAATTTCCAATTGTTTACAAGCAATGGGAAAGATTTTAAAGGAAGGAAAATGGGAGCCACATCAACTGAACGAAAGACAAATGGAAAACCAAAATGTCATCAGTAAAATGTTGCTGCAACAGCAGGAAAGAAAGTCTTTTTTTGCATCAAATTGTGACTGGTGATGAAAAGTGGATTTATTTTGAGAATCCCAAATGCGCAAAATCATGGGTTGAGGCAGGTCAACCATCAACAAAGACTGCAAGGCCAAATTGCTTCGGAAAGAAGACAATGCTCTGCATTTGGTGGGATCAGGAAGGTGTGGTGTATTATGCTAAAATGAGTTGAAACTGTTAATACTGATTGCTACCAACAACAAATAATAAATTTGAACCACACTTTGATCATAAAACGACCAGAATGGGCCAGAAGACACAGCAGAGTAATTTTGCTTCATGATAAAACACCAGGACACACTTCAAACCCAGTTAAAGACACATAAAAGGTCTTGCCTGGGAAGTATTAACCCACCTGCCATATTCACCAGATCTTGCTCCTTCAGATTACCACTTGATCTGATCAATGGCACATGCACTTTCTGAGCAGCACTTCAAAACATACAAAGAACTTGAAAATTGGGTCTCTGAATGGTTTGCCTCAAAACAAGAAACATTCTATTGGGATGGTATCCACAAATTACCTGAAAGATGGGGGAAATGTGTAGCTAGCAATGGACATTACTTTGATAAAGCACTTTTGATGTTTCTCTTGAAATTATCATGTTTTCTTTGATTACAAAATCTGCATTGTTAACCGACACACCTAATATATCTTTACATTTATATTTTACAATTCATGGCCCTCTAGTGAAACTTTTTGCCTGGGGTGAAAAAAAAACAATTTATAGCTTTCCAGTTGAAAGAGACACAGGAGGGCACATTCCCTCAAGAGAAGAAAAAGGAAAGCCTGTAGCCCTAAAAGTAGATGCTTTAGAGGAGAAAAAATTGCTTTGCTTCATTGTCAGAGAAATTGAGTTGCAACCACTTGAGCAAAGAACCTTCTATGTGATGTGACCTGTATCAGGAACAATTGTGGAAGATAAAAGAGTAGGAATTTGTAGCCAGGAAACCTGGGTCTGTGCACAAAGCTAACTGACACCAGTCAAGTAATTTATAGTCTCTTAGCTTACATTTCTCAATCTGTAAAATAGAATAATACTAATCTGTTAAGATTGTGTATATTTGAAAGAACATGTCTCAGTACCTTTTTAATTTAAATATTTGTAAATATAGAAATGTCTGAATTGCTATTTTCTATGCCTAGATTCATAACATAATTCTTTCCAGATCTCATTGTGATTTTTATCTCACTTGATTAAAAGTTAGCACAAGGAAATCAAGTTTTCCCTGCCGGAAGCCAATTCCAGCATGTCAGCAGGGCTGAATCATCTGGAGATGGCTGAGGGCATTTCCCCAAACCTGAAAAGGATGCATAAATTCATTGTTTGCTGCCAGACAGCTAAAAGCATCTTAATCTACATGTTATTGTCTCCTGCTGGCCAAACACCTGAACAGCCTAAGGCAGTTTCTCCCAAACCTGATAATCTGACAATGGATTCTGTGTACCAAACCCTGGCCTTTGATGTATATCTACTTTGCCTTAGGACAATTTGTGTTAATAAAAAGCAAGGGGTCCTGAGACAAGAGAGAACTTAGTTCCTTTAGCTAAATCTTCTCTGCCCCCCCCCCCCCCCCCCCGGCCCTCCACGCCCAAATGCCTTCCAAAATTATGTTTCATCTCTGGACTCTTATTTAATTTACACACAGAACTTTCTCCAGATTCCTGAACCCTTCTAGATGCTGGATTAAGATCACCAGCATTAATTGGCTCCCGAAATATGGACGTTTGGAGAAGAAGAATTCGCCTTAGCGGAAACAACACCGGTATGGTGGTAAGATTGAACTATGTGTAAACCTTGTATCAAGCTCTGGAAGTTGGGAACCAGAGTGGGCAATAAAAATCTTTTGTTTAAGTCAGATTATAATGGGGGGAAATTCGGTTAAAAGCCAAAAGTCATCTTTAATGTGGTTTAGTGTTCAAATCATAAAATACTTAATTTGTTTTGAGGATCGGAAATCTATAATTTCTAAAAAGCCTCCAGATCCTCTGCCCCTGGAAAGGAGAGACTGGGCAGCTAGAGAGATTAGAGCTGTAAGCTTTCTCCTCAGGATATTCTCTAATGCTTTGTTTAAAAATTACCGAAGAATATGTTGGGATAAGCAAATGTTGGAGAAAATAATTCTAAGGGCTAGTCATTACTTTGGAAAGTGAAATAGGGAAAAAAAATTAAATCTGTCTTTTTCTATTAAGCATGCCTTTAATTGGGAAAAGAAACATGGCCGAATCAATTGTTGAATTTTCCCCCAAAGCAAGCAGGATGGGGGGGGGGGGGGAGACACATGGTGATCCTGTATGGATGCCCACTCCCCAAGTATGCTATTTTAAAAAGTCTCTTTTTCACCATGAAAAGTTTTACAAAACTTAGAAATATGTCTGGGATTTCTGTGCACGTGTAAAAAGAAAAGCTAGCTTAAAACAAATGTGTGCAACTGTCTGATTTTTGGACTTTAGATAGGTTTTGAGCTAAACTTGACTCTCTTTATGAATGCTACAGAATAAAACCCAAGACTGGTTTTTTCCTGCAAAAGAAAGATGGCAGAAATGACAAAAGAAAGATACAAGGAAGGTTCTAGCAACAAGATTGGTATTTCCATAATAAAAGATAGTTTATTTAAATAATAATAGACCGTGTTCAAAAGTTAACATTAAAGCCACCAAGGAAATCAGTAAAGTTGTCTCTGTTACAGAATTTACCAAAGTAAATGCCTTGGAAAATTATAATTGGATTTAAATTTCAAAAATTATTGAAACATAGATAAATAATATATTAATTATAAAAATCTAAGTAGCCCAGGTGAAGACTGGCGGCACCCTTGGTTAATTAAGAAGGCTGGCTTCCTGCAGCAAAAAAACCTGTTTCTCCAGCCAAAGACAAAGCTTTTTCCAGTGGCAGTAACCAGCAGGAAGAAGATAACAATTTGCATTTGTATGGCTAAAGGCCTGCTACCAAACTCTGGCAGCTTAATCTAAGAAATGCTAAATATTTGACTTGCCAGCTCTAGAAGTTTAAGGTTCAAATTAAATTTGGAGAAATTATATAGTTGTGGTAACTAAATGCCTAAAGTATAGAAATTTATTTTTGAGAAAATAATTTTTGTGTTTTCTCTGAAATAATTAAGAATTCAAAATATGTTGCTCATTGGTCTAATTAAAAAAGATTAATTTTGTGATCCCAATCAAATTTTTAATACAAAAGCCAGTTTAAATTTAATTGTATCCTTTAAGATAATTATAAAAGGTATATGATATTTAAATCATATATTCTTAATTTATATATCTTTAATATATATATATTAGAGGCCCCAATGCACGAAATTCGTGCAAGAGTAGAACCTCCTTCCCCCCAGCTGCCAGCACCAGCTTCCCTCTGGCACCTGGGATCCAGGCTTCCTTGGCAGCCTGGCTTCATCTGGAAGGACGTCCGGTCTAATTAGCATATTAAGCCATATATATATATATATATATATATATATATATATATATATATGTGTGTGTGTGTGTGTGTGTGTGTGTGTGTGTGTGTGTGTGTGTGTGTGTGTATTTGATAGTCTTTCCAAGTTAAATTTCAAGGATTTAGCTGAGGGATAACTTTGGAACATTTCATGGGCCCTGAAGTGTTTTCAAAGGTTTATTCCTTCTTAAAGGAAATACTTTAAATTTAGCCCATCTAGTATACTTGAAATCACATGGAAAGCTTTATCAAATAAAAATTAATAACTATATTTTACTTATATACATATATTTTAAATGTTATGAAGGTTTGGACTCTAAGAAGGGCAAAATAAAGTAACAATATATTTCTTAAAAATTTTAATAAAATAATTAACTGTGTCATATTCACTATATTTGTTTGTCTTTGACTTCCAAGAAGTTAGGAATGATTATTTTGAGTGTCATTTATAAAATAATCCAGACTGTAAAGGCAATCTCTCATGACTAACCAATAAAATTACTATTTTGTGAAAATCAAGTATATTTAGGTTTCTGTTTATGAACTAAAAATATTTGCAATTACTCCTATTTGCAGTTTTATCATTTTGAATCACCTTACTACTAACAGGATAATATTTTCAACACCAACTGCCTCCAATATTTCATAGAGAGCTGAAGTTTGCATAAACGAAATGCAACTTTAAAAGAATGAACAGGTTTAATTTTTGTCATTCCAAAGTCTTGGTCAGAGTTGATATTCCAGAGAGCAACTATTTTGCTGCATGTACAATTTTAAATTACAGCTGATAAGCTGTTTACCTTATTTTGTCACACCTGAAATGCCAGCAAACTAGAGTTGTAAATTATTAACCTGTGAATAACTAAGGAATCTAATATAGATGAAAGACCAATCCTGATTACTATTTTCAGTAAATTTATCTGAACAAAAGTTATCAAAGCCCATGCAATCCCTCAGAATTGTTGGGACTGGGGGAGGGGGGCAACACATAAATCATGTATAAATTGATCATAATTCTCAATCTTTTTACTATCTTGCAAAAAAAATAGCCTTCCAATGAGAACAAGTATTATTGAGAAAATAATCAAATTTTCACTATTATAGCACATTTAGATTCTTTTAAAAACAAAGAAGGTGTTCAAATTTAAACTGTAGACTCACCAGAAAGGCAATTTTATATAAAACTCACATATTTTCACCCTTGTCCCTTTACCCACAGGAGAATGTTCCACACATCATCTTTAATGAAAGATCTTACCTCAAACATCACTTCCCCTTACCACAATCTAATGTCCAATTATTCGTACTTCATTCTCATTTATTCATATTCATTCTCTCTCTCTCTCTCTCTCTCTCTCTCACACACACACACACAAACACACACACACACACACAGTTTATTTTATTGTGTCTGCTGATCTATGAGACATTAATTACATCTGTTTCATTCACCATAGCCCTTGGCATATAATAGATACTCAATACATTAATGAAAATTAATTATGCCAACATCCACCAAATCTCTTTAGGAGTGTGAAGTGACACCTCTCATCTGCAGTGCGTGTGAAGCCTGTGTTTTCTGAAGGTTTCTGGTTTAGCTGGAGGGTTAATAATTCCCCATGAAAGACTCCTTTCTTACTGACAAATCTCAGTGCTGAAGGAAGGAAAGAGGAGTCATCCAAAGGTGCTTTACAACAAAGCCTTAGTAAACAGCATTTTACTGAATGAAACCCTCAAATATTTTAATATTTTCCAAATGGTGACTTTCAGTGCCTAGCATAGAGCTTTGGAAACAGAAAGCATTTAATATTTATTATGTTGAACTATTCATATGACCCTAAGTTATTGGACTAGATGAAATTTAAGTATTCTTCCAATTGCTTCTTTGACTTTAATAGAGGTCCAGTGTATGAGTTTGTGCACAGGTGGGATACATCTGGCCCACCCCAATGGGGGCCCATCTAGCTGGGCTGGCAGGAGGTAGGGGCTGTAGGCAGTTGGCTGGCCAGCCCTGGCCTGGATTGGGGTATTAGGGGCCGATTGGGGGCTGGGCCTGCCAGGGGGGGACCAATCAGGGCCCAGATCCGGCTGGTTGGCTGCCCCAGTGCATGTCATAGCCACCAGTCATTCTGGTTATTCCGCCATTCTGGTTGCTGGGCTTTTATATATATAGATGCTCTTCATATGGCTAACACTGAACCTGTCACAGATCTTTCCAAACCCTGCTCCTCTGAAGGCAGCTCTCACTGTAGAAAGCACTGGCATACACACTTTCACTAATGCTACCACTCTGAAACTTACCTGGCATTTACTCCTTTCTCTCACCCACCCACAGCTCAACATTCCCAAAAGTGGCTGACTAAATTTCTAAGTGTTGTTTTTTTTTTTTAAATCCAACTGCCTTTTCCATCTTTCTCACAAACTAATCCAGGCCTTCACTATATGTATTCAGACTAGAGAAATATCAGTTGATTAGAAATCTGTCCCTCATGAACATATAAATTCTGTAACACATCTGAAAATCTACACTAATAAAAGAGAAACATGCAAATTGACCATCACTCCACTATGCCCACCAGCCAATCAGGAGGGAATATGCAAATTAGAAGGACAAAGATGGCAGCCACCCAGCTGCTCCAGGCATGGAGTGGCCGGGCAGGGCAGGATGCCTGCTATGAGAGGGAGGGTGGGGAGCAAAGGGATCTACAGGAGCGGCACTCTGGACGCAGCGAAGATGAAGACTGCAGACTCTGGAGTCTGCAGCGAAGATGAAAATGGAATATGGCAGACTCCTGTCTGAGTCTGCAGCGAAGACAAAGGCAGCAGACTCTGGCTGGAGTGAAGCCCTGGGTCCCGGGTGCCAGAGGAAAACCAGTGTTGGAAGCCAAGGGAAGGAAGGCCTATTGCATGAATTTCTTTGTGCAATGGGCCTCTAGTCTAAGTATAAATGGGTTTGGAAATCAAAATGTTCAGTTAACCAGCAAATCACTCAGTAGTCAGGACACTAAATGCTTTTCATATATTTATTTGGGTACTCTCTGAATAGCAACCATTGGACTAGAGCATGAGCAATTTACTTCTTTCATCTGCCTTCTCAACAGATACTAATGTAAACACCCAGATCAATTATGAGTAAAATTCATGTTAAAATGGCTAACTTACTTATCTGGCTGAACTACTGTTTCATAAATATGCTCCCAGCCTCATAGATACTGAAACTAAATTCAACCTCTAGTAAATTAAAATGTAGCATATTTTGTATTTGATTTAGCCATACTTATTGTTCTGTGATCATGCTTCCATGATTCATATTAGTTAAGTAGTAATGATTAAAGAATTAAAAGGTCATCTTTAAAAGTAGCCCTAATGAACCCAGTGATTCCATTCCTTCCTCTATCAAGCAGTTTTCCCAGCAGAGTTTTTATAAACAAAGCAAATCAAGCTCAGTGAACACATTACAGTAGAAAAGAAAAACATGACCAGTAATTAGCAAAAAAATAACTTTCTTTTATCAGGACCTCCTCTTCCCTATCATTTGCCTCACCAAAGAAACCTGAGGAAATGCCTGGCATTAAGAAGGCGAATCTATGCGTTTTCTCATAGTTCCCTCAATAACCTGAATACATTTTATTTATCCTATAAACCAGAGCTATTCAACAGAAACAATGCAAGATACATATGTAATTTTAAAATTTCTAGTAGCCACATTTAAAAAGTAAACAGAAATTGATGTAATCAGTTTTGATCATGTATTTTATTAACCCAATATATTTAAAGTTTTATCATTATAACATGTAATCAATATGAAAATTATTGAAACATTTTATTTCCTTTTCTTCTGAATGAAACCTTTGACATCTCGTTCGACAGCCACATGTGGATAATGGTTACCACATTAGATAGAGCAATTCTAAATAAAAACACCCCTGGCCAGCCTGGCATGGCTCAGTGGTTGAGTGTCGACCTATGAACCAGGAAGTCACGGTTTGATTCCAGGTTATGCCATATGCCTGGGTTGTGCTTGATCCTGTGTGAGGTGTGCAAGAGGCAGACAATCAATGATTCTCTCTCATTATTTATGTTCCTATATCTCTCTCCCTCACCCTTCCTCTCTGAAATCAATCTATAATAATAAAAGGGTATATGCTAATTAGACTGGATGTCCTTCTGGACGAAGTAGGACCGGAGTGAAGCTGCCTGGGTCCCGGGTGCCTGGCAGCAGTTGGAGAAGGGAAGGCTGGGTCCTGGGTGCCTGCCAGAGCTGGAGGGAAGCTCCAGTCCCGGGTGCTGGAGGGGCCGGTGCCTGCAGCCGGGTGAAGGAAGGTCTACTCTTGCACAAATTTTCATGCATCGGGTCTCTAGTATATATATATAATTGTCACTCTGACTGATGAAAATAGACTATAACACAATCAGCAAAGTCCACAAGGTTTGGAGTTAAATGAAATCCAGTGCAGTGTAGAGTTTTATATCAACCATTCTGTAAAACCAATCCTATATAATAAAAGCTGCGTATTTTATTTCTTATACTATACCACTCAAAGCACCCATCATATATTTATACACAGTTAAAAATCTTTGTCATAGAAAAGACTTTAAACATTAACTCTTGCTAGCACTTTTTTTAATTTATGGGAGCCATTTATTACTAAAAGATTCAGTTTCCCAGGTATACAGGTCAATTGTAGGATATTAGCAATTTTTATTGTATTTGCCACTGATAATGGACGTACACAACTTGTCTTTGGTCATTACTTCTGCCATTGCTAGATAACCTTTACCATGTCTCCTGCCACTCAAAAGTGAAAGTTTGTTATTCAACAGGAGAATCTCTTATATTTGAATAAGGACTCTAATGTTTTAGGGCAACTCTCCCATTCCATTGACGTACCTACACTACATGATTATGATTATAAAATCAGAACTAATTGTCATGTATGCCCTATGGATTGAGCACATATATGCCCCATTTCTAAATCACATGTTGTACATAATCCTTCTGTTGATTATGTATTATTTTCCTTTAATTAAATACATATAAAAATCTTTCTTAATGGAACAAATTTGATTCATGGTTTTAAATTTAATTCATTTTTTTGTAGAGTTTATAACTTTAAGTTTACTAATGATTATTTTAAGCATTCTTAAAAAGGCAGTTTAAAATACTTCCTTTGGAGTCTTGGAGAATCCAAGATGGCTTAGATAAACACCTAAACTGCTGCCTCGCACAACAATTTCAAAACTACAACTAAAAGACAAAACGTCTATCACCCAGAACCACGGGAAAGCTGGCTGAGTGGAAGTTCTACAACTAGAAGGAAAGAGAAAAGAGCATTGAGACGTGCACACGTGCTGAAAAGCTGAGGTACTGAGGCGAGTGATCCGGGCTGGCAGCAGGGGTTGCTTTTTTCAACCCAAAGGGAGAAAAGCCCCTGATTACTCTGAAATACAGTTTCTGGGGAGACGCGGGGGACCCAAACTCCTACGGGGAGAAGCTGGACTGTCTGCCATCAGGTCGGAAAGTGAGAGGGGCTTGCTTGCAGAGCTGCGCGCAAGAATAATTGTTTACTGAGCTGGGGCACGGGACGCAGTCGGAGACACAGAGCTGGCTAACTAGCAGCCATCGCTGTTTGCCACGCCCTAGCCTAATGACGCCCTGAGACCCCACCCCACACAACCTACAAATCCACCCAAGCTCCAAGCAGCGGCTTTAGCATAAGAAAATCCTGCCCTATCGCAGCATTTTCTGCGATACACAGCTCCAAAACCTCCACCCCCAAGCAAAGAGGAGAAAACTGTAGCTCTCGCTGTAGCTCCTGCTGGGTGGACTCAGACAATAGCTGACCTGCACCCCATTGGAGATCCAGAAGCCAGTATACCTAGTGGTCAGTGTGAGAAACTAGATTTCAACTCCTCACATCAATAAGTGACACATTCAAGAGGCAGACTCAGCGAGCACCAAAGTCCCACTGAAACAAGTCCTGCACCATAAGCGTGTCTCCAGCACAGCGGTTCTTCCATTATAGACACAGCGAGTCCTCACAGCCGATTGGCCTGGAGGTCAATTCCTCCCAGCATTACAACAACAGTTAAGGCTTAACTACACCAAGACTTTGCACTAAGCCCACAAAGGAGTGTACCAAGAGCGTCCACATCAGGTGATTGGGGAGGCTGAGCTACTGCCCCCTGTAGGTCACCTATCACACAAAGCCACTCCATCAACACAGGGAAGCAGCCAAAATGCGGAGACAAAGAAACATGTCACGAATGAAAGAAACAGAGGAAAGCAAACTACTTGATGACATAGAGTTCAGAACCACATTTATAAGGTTACTCAAGAATCTTCTAAAAACCGCCGAGAAACTTGATGACACTTCTGAGGAGCTTAGTGAGACCTTCAAGGGCCTTAATGAGAATGCCAAAAAAATGGAAAAGGACCAGTCAGAAATGAAGCATACACTGTCTAAAATAAAGAATATACAGAAACTCAACTGTAGATCAACGTACCCTAAGAATCAAACCAAAGATCTGAAATATGAGGAAACAAAAAACACCCAACCAGAAAAACAAAAAGAAAAAAAGAATCCAAAAATATGAAGATAGTGTAAGGAGCCTCTGGGACAACTTTAAGTGTACCAACATCTGAATTTTTGGGGTGCCGGAAGAAGAGAGAGAGAAAAATACTGAAAACCTATTAGAAGAAATAATGACAGAAAACTTTCCCTACCTGGTGAAAGAAATAGACTTACAAATCCAGGAAGCGCACAGAACCCCCTACAAGAGGAATCCAAAGAGGATCACACCAAGACACATTATAATTAAAATGCCAAGGGCAAAAGACAAAGAGAGAATCTTGAAAGCAGCAAGAGAAAACCGGTTAGTTACCTACAATGGAGTACCCATACGACTGTCAGCTGATTTCTCAGCAGAAACTATGCAGGCCAGAAGGGAGAGGCAAGAAATATTCAAAGTGATGAACAGCAAGAACCTACAGCCAAGATTACTCTACCCAGCAAAGCTATCATTCAGAATTGAAGGTCAGATAAAGAGCTTCACAGACAAGAAAAAGCTAAAGGAGTTCATCACCACCAAACCAGGATTACATGAAATGTTGAAGGGTATTCTTTAAGAAGAGGAAGAAGAAGAAAAAGGTAAAGATAAAAATTATGAACAACAAAATGACATCAAATACATATCTACCAACAAGTGAATCTAAAAATCAAGTGAATAAAAAATCTGAAGAACAGAATGGACTGGTGAATATAATAGAATCAGGGACATAGAAAGGGAGTGGACTGACAATTCTCAGGGGGAAGCGGATGTGAGTGGTGCGGGAAGAGATTGGACAAAAATCTTACTCCTATGGATGAAGACAGTGGCAGGGGGTAAGGGCATTGGGTAGGGTGGGGTGGGGAATCAGGTGGAGGGGAGCTATAGGGGGAAAACAAAAAGAGGAACACCTGTAATCTGAACAATAAAGATTTATTTAAAAAAATAAATAAATAAAATAAAATACTTCCTTTGATTGTAAAATTACCATATTTTAGTCATCTCAAATTGAGTTTGTCAAAGATTTATGTAATTATTAGTATTATTTTGTTGTTGTTAATCATCATGTGAGAATTTTTTCCGCATTTATTTTTAGAGAGAGTTGAAGGGAGGGGAGGGGAGAGGGAGAGAGGAAGAGAGAGAGAGAGAGAGAGAGAGACAGAGACAGAGACAGAGAGAGAGAGGAAAACATCAATGTGAGAAACATTAATGGGTTGCTTCTTTCACATACCCCAACTGTGGCCTAGGATCAAACCTGCAAGACAGGTATATGCCCTTGACTGAGAATCAAACCCATGACTTTTCAGGTCCACAGTCGACATTCTTACCACTGAGCAAAACCAACCAGAGTTGATTTATGTAATTACTAGAGGTCTGGTGCATGAAATCTGTGCACAGAATGGGGGTCTCTTAGACCGGCCTGCACCCTCTCGCAATCTGGGACCCCTCAATGGATGTCTAACTGCCAGTTTAGGACCGATGCCTACAGCAATCTAGGACCACTGGCTCCTAACCGCTCACCTGCCTGCCCATTTGATTGCCCCTAACCACTCTACCTGCCTGCCTCATTGCCCCTAACCACTCTGCTTGCTTGCCTCACCACCCCTACCTGCTTGTCTGCCTACCTAATCACCCCTCACTGCTTGCCTGCCTGTCTGATCACCTGTAACTGCTCGCAGGCTTGCCTGATCACCCCTAACCACTTGCCTGCCTGCCTGGTCACCCCTAACCACTCCCCTGCCTGCCTGATTGCCCCAACCTCTCTGCCTGCCTGCCTGATCGCCCCAACCCCTCTACCTGCCTGCCTGATTGCCCCTAACTGCTCTCCTACCTGCATGATCGCCCCTAACTGCCTCTGCCTCAGCCCCCGCTGCTGTGGCTTCATCCAGAAGGATGTCCAGAATGACGTCTGGAAGGTCGTTCAGCTGTCCGGTCTAATTAGCATATTACACTTTTATTAGTATAGATAGCATTCCATTGTATAAATGTACCACATATTTTTTTATCCACTCATCTACTGATTGGTACTTGGGCTGTTTCCAGATCATGGCTATTGTAAATAACACTGATATGAACACAGGGGTGCATATATTTTTTCTGATTGGTATTTCAGGATTCTTAGGATATATTCCCAGAAGTAGGATAACTGGGTCAAATGGCAGTTCCATTTTTAATTTCTTTTTTGGAGGAAATTCAATACTTTTTTACACAGTGGCTGCACAACTCTGCATTTCCACCAGCAGTGTACTAGGGTTCCTTTTTCTCCATATGCTCACTAGCACTTGCTGTTTGTTGATTACTGATGACACCTCATAATAGTTTTAATTTGCAACTCTCTGATAATTAGTGATGTTGAACATTTTTTCATATGTTTCTTGGCCATCTGTATGTCAGCCTTAGAAAAGTGTCTATTCAAGTCCTTGATTATTTTTCAATTGGATTGTTGATCTTCCTGGTATAGAGTTGTATAGGCTTTTATTTTATATTTTAGAAATTAGAAATCTTATCAGATATTATTATTAGTGAATATGTTCTCAACAACAGTGGGTTCGCTTTTCATTTGTTGGTGGTTTCTTTTGCTGTGCAGAAGCTTTTGAGTTTGAGGTAGTCCCATTTGTTTACTTTTTCTTTGGTATTTCTTGCCCTAGCAGATGTATCTGAGAAAATACTGCAATATATAATGTTTCCTCCAGGATTTTAATGGTTTCGTGACTTACATTTAAGTTTTTTATCCATTTTGAGTTTATTCTTGTGTATGGTGTAAAATGGTGGTCTAGTTTCCGTTGTTTTTTTTTTGTTTGTTTTGTTTTTGCTTGTGCCTGTCCAATTTTCCCAACAACATTTATTAAAGAGACTATCTAACTCTATTGTATTCTCTTGCCTTCTTTGTGAAATATGAATTAAACAAATTGATGAGGATCAATTTCTGGGTACTTTGTTCTGTTCCATTGGTCTAAAAGCCTGCTCTTATTTCAGTACTATGCTGCTTGGATTGCAATGGCTTTGTAGTATAGTTATTGATATTCGAATTGTTATCCCTCCAACTTTGTTTTTCTTTCTCAAGATTGCTGTGGTTGTTTGGGGTCTTTTTTGGTTCCATATAAATTTTTGGAATATTTGTTCTTGATCTGTGAAATATGTCCTTGGTATTTTAATAAGGATTGCCTTGAATCTGTAGATTGCTTTAGGCAATATGGACATTTTAATGATGTCAATTTTTCAATCCATGAACAAAGTATATGCTTCCACTTGTTTGTATATTCCACTATTTCCTTTTACAAAGTCCTATAGTTTTCCAGATACAGTCTTTCACTATCTTGGCTAACTTTATTCTGAGATATCTTTTTTCTGTGTGTTGCATGGTAAATAGGATTGTGGGGTTTTTTTGTTTGTTTGCTTGTCTTTTAGTTTCTCTTTCTGAGTGTTCATTATTGCTGTATAAAAATGTCATTGATTTTTGGATATTAATTTTGTCTCCTACAAGTTTGCTGAATTCGTTTATTAAATCTAGAAGATTATGGTGGTGTCTTTAGGGTTTTCTATGTACAATATCATGTTATTTGTGAATAATGACAGTTTTACATCCTCCTTCCCATTTTGGATGCCTTTTTAAAATATATATATACAGTATATGCTATCTACAAGATACCCACCTCAGAACATATGATTTATACAGGATGAAAGTGAAGAGATGAAAAAAATATTCCATGCAAATGCAATAAAAATACGGGAGCAGCTATATTTTTATCTGACAAAATAGACTTCAAAACAAAGGCTATATAAGAGACAGAAAAAATCATGACAGAATACTGAAGGGAATGATTCACCAAGAAAATATAACCATTGTAAACATATACACATCCAACATAGTAGCACCTATATATATTTAAAAATCTCTTAGTGGACTTTACGGGAGGGCTCAATAACAGTACAGTCATAGTAGGGCACTTTAACACTCCACTGACATCACTGGATAGATCTTCCAGACAATAAATTAACAAGAAAACAGTGACCTCAAACAACACACTACCTCAGATTAATTTAATTGATATTACAGACCATTTAATCTCACAGCAGCAGCACATGCATTCTTTTCAAGTACACAAGGAACATTCTCAAAGATAGAACACATGTTAAGACACAAAATTAGTCTTAAGGAATTACAGAAGATTGAAATCATATCAAACATCTTGGATCACAATGGCATGAAACTAAAATCAACTACAATAAAAGACTTAAAAAACATTCAAATATGTGGAGGCTAATTAGTATGTTATTAAACAATGAATGGATTGCCAACAATATCAAGGAAGAAATCAAAACATCCTGTAAACAAATGTAAATGAACACACCACAACCCCAAACCTATGGGATATAGTGAAAGCAGTCCTAAGAGGAAAGTTCATAGCATTGCAGGCCTACTTCAAGAAATAAGAAAAAATTTTCTAATAAAGTATCTAACCCTACAATTAAAAGTATTAAAAAAAGAAAGAAAAAAAAAAACAAGAAAAGCCCAGAGTAAGTAGAAGGAAGGAAATAATAAAGATCAGAACAAAAATAAATTACATAGATACTATAAAAATAATACAAAAGGTCAATGAAACCAGATGCTGGTTCTTTGCAAAGATAAACAAGATCAATGAATCTTTAGCCAGATTTATCAAGAAACAAGGAGAGAAAACACATATGAATAAAATCAGAAATGAAAGAGGCAAAGTAACAACTGATATTACAGAAATTTAAAAGAAAGATTGAATGAAATTATGAACAAATAAACATATGCCAACAAACCAGACAAGGTGGGTAAAATGGATAAAGGCCTAGAAACATACAATCTTCCAAAACTCAATCAAGAAGAATCAGAAAACCTGAATAAGCAGATAATAACTAATGAAATTGGAACAATTACAAACAAACGAAATTTTCAGCAAACCAATGTGCTGGACCACATTGACTTAACAGGCAAGTTCTACCAAACATTCAAAGAACAAATAACACTTATCCTCCTCAAACTATTCCAAAAAATGCAACAGGAGGGAAAACTTCCAGGCTCTTTGTATAAGGCCTGCATTACCCTAATTCCAAAACCACGTAAAGACACTACAAAGAAAGAGAATTATAGACCAATATCTCTGATGAATATAGATGCTAAAATCCTCAACAAAATATTAGCAAATTGGATACAGCAATACATTAAAAAGCTCAAACACCATGACCTAGTTGGATTTATTCCAGGGATGCAAGGCTGGTACCATATTTGCAAATCAATAAATGTGATAAATTACATAGACAAAATGAAGGATGAAATCACATGATCATATCAATAGATGCAGAAAAAGCACTCAATTAAATCCAGCACCTATTTATAAAAACTGTAAGCAAAATGGAAATAGAGGGAACACACCATAACATAAAAAAGGGGCATACGTAACAAACCTATAGCCAATATCATGCTCAATGGGCAAAACTGAAAGCATTTCCGTTAAGATCAGGAACAAGACAGGGATATCCTCTTTCACCACTCTTATTCAACATAGTACTGGAAGTTCTAGCCACAGTAATAAGACAAGAAGAAAAAAATAAAAGACATACAGCCCCAGCTGGTTTGGCTCAATGGATAGAATGTCGACCTGAGGACTGAAGGGTCCTCAGTTCAATTCCAGTCAAGGGCACATATATGGGTTGTGGGCTCGATCCCCAGTGTGGGGAGTGCAGGAGGCAGCTGATCAATGATTCTTTCTCATCGTTGACATTTCTACCTCTAGCTCCCTTCCTTTCTGAAATATATATATATATATATATATATATATATATATATTTTTTTTTTTTTTCACACACACACACACTGAATGGCCAGATTATTATGCGTTCAGAGATCACAGTAACACAGTAATCTGGCCACTCAGTGTATATGGGTTATGTTTTCTTATCCATTTAGCTACGCTATGTATTTTGATTGAAGCATTCAGCACATTTATATTTAAGATTATTGTTGAGAGGTACTTATTTGTTAGCATTTTTTTTCTTTATTCCTATGTTCTCTTTTCTCTCCATTTCTTCTTCTTATAGCAGTCCCTTTAACATTTCTTGCAATGCTGGCTTGGTGGTAGTATATACCTTTAGGATTTTTCTGTCTTATAAGCTCTTTATTTCACCTTCAATTTTAAATGATAGCCTTGCTGGATAGAGTACTCTTGGATTCAGGTCCTTGCTTTTCATTGCTTTGAATACTTCATGCCAATCACTTCTGGCCTGTAGTGTTTCTGTTGAGAAATAAGATGAGAGTCTAATGGGAACTCCTTGTAGGTAACTGTCTATCTCTCTCTTGCTGCTTTTAAGATTCATTGTCTTTAACATTTTAATTATGTTGTTTCTTGATGTGGGTCTCCTTGGGTTCATCTTGATTGGGACTCTCTGTGCTTCCTGAATTTGTGTAACTTTTTCCTTCACACTGTTCAGAACATTTTCTGTTATCTTCAAACATATTTTGTATATGTCACTCACTTTATTTTCCTCATTCCCCTATGATGCAAATGTTGTTATGCTTCATATTGTCCCAAAGTTCCCTTAAAGTATCCTTCTACTTTTTAATTCTTTTTGCTGCTCTAATTGGATGTTTCTTTTCTACCTGTCTTCCAAATCACCGATTCAATCATCTGCTTCATTCTATTTACTGTTCATTACTTCCAGTGTGTTCTTGATATGAGATATAGTATTTTTCATTTCTGACTGGTTCTTGTTCATGGTTTCTTTCTTCTGTTTTCATTATATTGTAATCTCCACTAAGTTTCTTATAGTTCTCACCAAGAGCATCCTTTTAACCATTACTTTGAACACTATATCTGATAAATTGCTCACCTCCATTTCACTTATCTCTTTTTCTGTAGTGTCATCCTTTTCTTTCATTTTGGGGTTGTTTATATTCTCATTTTTGCTTTCCCTTTGTGTTTGTTTCTATGTATTAGATAGAACTGCTATGCCTGTCAGTCTTCATGTGGTGGTCTTATGTAGTAAGTGTCCTGTGTGATCCTGTGGTGCAGCCTCTTGAATTTCCTGAGTGGGATGCTCCAGGAATGTCACTTGTGTAGGTTATTGGGGCTCTCCACCTTTAATTGGGTCTTGATTGCTATTGTCCTTTTAGTGTGTGGCATCTCCCCAAAGGCTGGCTGACTCTGAGGCTCAATCCTGACCACAACACACAAGTTGTGGTTCAGGTGCTGACAGAACAAAAGAAAACAAGAAACAGAACAAAAACATATAAAAGATTCCTACAACAATAATAAACAGAAACACAAAATAAAATAAAACTAGAAAAGGGAACAAAGATAATAAAAGAGAAGAAACATACAAGAAGAAAAAAGGGGGGAAGAAAAAAATATGAAAGGAAAGAAGGGAGAGAAGAAAAACATAATAAAGAATAGGAAAGGAGTCTGGCCAGTGTGACTCCATGGTTGAGCATCTACCCATGAACTAGGAGGTTATGGTTTAATTCCAGGCCAAGGTACATGCCTGATTTGCAAGGCTCAATTCCCAGTATGAGGCATGCAATAAGCAGCTGATCTGTGATTCTCTCTCATCATTGATGTTTATAATCTCTCTCTCTCCCCCTCCCTTCTTCTCTGAAATCAATTAAAAATATATTTGGAAAAGTAAAACAGTATAAAAGAAAATAGAAAAGGAAAACAGAAGAAAGATAAAAATTAAGAAAAGGAAAAAAGAAGTTTAAGAATAAAAAAGACAAAAATGGAATAAGGAAAGAAATATGAAAGAAAAAAGAGACAAAAACAATAACAAATCAATAAAAAAGAAAATGTGCAAAAAAAAAAAAGAAGAAGAAGAAAGCTAAATAGAGTTCATCTTGGCAGAGTTTAGTACTTCCTATGGGCTCCCTTTTAGGATCCTGCTTTTAGGTTAATTAAGGCTGATTGTTTTGTGTGCCATTTCTGGGTCTCCTAGGAGTTACTTTGGTGCTAACCACTGTCAAAAACTGTCCACATTTAGCTCCCAAGAACCTGATCAAGCTTCAAACTATCCACAGTTTGTGGCTGGCTTCAGGGGGTTTGGCTGCATGCAGGAGGGTCCAAGGTGTGCTCTAGGGCTAGCTTGTTTGCAGCATAGGGTCCAGGGATGGGTCAGCAAACATCTCAAGGCACTCCTGCGTCCTCCTCCACCTGTCTGTGCCCACCAACCAGCTGCCTTACTTGGTCACTGAAAAGGCTGTCTCTGAAATCAGGAGGATGAGATCTCTAGGTATCCCATGAGAGGGAAGTGTTGTTCACATTTCAGGGTAAATTGTAGATGTTGGATGTGTTCCCCCATCCGGAGCAAATGTCTGATCTGCCCCAGAATATATCTCTGATCTTAGTACAAAGGAGCCCCTCATATACAGTTTGGTAGGGTCTGCTGAAGGCCAGTAATTTCTATCAGCTCTTTGTTGAGGGGGAAGCACCAGTCAGGTTCCTATGATAGTGGGATGATGGCCCCACCCCAAAGCCAGTCACTGACACCCCCTAAGACTCTGCAGACCCTGGCTTGGCCTCTGCTGCTGCCTCCACAGTAAGTATAGAGATCTAGGGTGGGATGGGCAGGATTCTTGAGGATGGGGAAGTGGAATTCCTGATGGTGGGGTGAGCTGAATCCCTGAGAGCAGGGTATTTGCCTTTTCTGTGGCTGTTGCTGCTGGGAGATGCTTATGTCTCTAAGGAAAAAGGGCTGCTATAGTAGGTGGAGGGAGCGGGGGAAGGGTTGGTCAATAGAAGGTCTTCAAGCCTCCATTTTTCCATGTCTCCCCCCATTGCCTTCCTCCCTCACCCTCTCCTCAGGCAACTTCAATCTGCACCACACTCGCTCCACTGAAGCCATAGGTAAGCACTGCAAACAAAAATTCTGTGCTGTGTTTTTGTTTGTTTGTTTTTTAATTGGTTTTATCTCTGATAGGCTCTTACCCTGGTGGATAGAAGCCCCATTGCCTTTTATGGCTGGAATGTATGTGGGCTGCTGTTCTTGGCTCTGGTGCTCCAGGTTGGAGAGCCCAGTATGGGGTAAGGGCCTTGTTTTTCTCAGGAAACCCCCTTCCCCTCACAACTGAGATATCCCTCCTCATCTTTAGCCTGCCTTCTCAGAGACCCGGGACAGCCCCTCTTGTGACCCCACCCTTCTTACCAGTCTTAAGGTGGTTTCTGCCCTTCTTATCAAAAGTCTCCTCTTCAGCTAGTCTTCAGTTGGTAACTCAGTGTGATTGTTCCTCAATTTAGTTCTATTTCCAGACTGGTTCTGGGAGGATGTTATTAAAATCTGTAGCAGATGGTAGCTCGGGCTACCCACTCTGCCACCATCTTGAAAACCCTGAGCCAGTGAGCCCAGGAAGGAGCACATGCATACTGCTGCCAGGCATCCAAAGGTGTACCCAGAAGCCTAACTTGTGTGAACCACACTGTAGCCACACATGAAACACTTGATAACTAGTTTATTTTTAAATACCCTGTTCTGTGTCTCCCAGTATTTTTCATTGATATGACTGTTAAGTAGTTTTAGGGGCTCCAAATAATTTAAAACTTGAATCCAATTATTTAATATTCAGCCTGTGCTTTTATCATTTTGTTGCAAAAGGAGATCAGGTTGTTATTTATGCCACTGACTATTTTAATGTATCATTTTCATCCCTAGAAATGTTCAGTTATAATCAATATGGATTTTAGGACAATTTGAGTTATGTACCACATAAAAGTGGTATAGAGAGAACATGGATCATCATACTCCTTGGACACATGCTGACACTCTTATTAAAGATAATAATATTATCCAAGTACATAGTATTTCCATGGTTATGATATGTTGTTTCTTGAAATTTTTGAATGACAAACCTAATAATACCTTGATTTTTCTACATAACACCATGCTACCATCTGCTACAGATTTTTTGTTGTTGTTGTTAATCCTCATTTGAGTATATTTTTTCCATTGCTTTTTTCAGAGTGGGAAGGAGACAGGGAGTGAAGGGGGACAGTAAGGGGAGGGGAGAGAAACATCAATGTGAGAGAGACACATCGACTGATTGCCTCCTACACACACCCCAGCTTCCATCCCGGGGCCTGGAGTGAACCTGCAACCCAGGTATGTGCCCTTGACCAAGAATCAAACCAAGACCCTTTGGGGATGCTCTAACCACTGAGAATACCAGCCAGGGCTACCAACTGCTATATATTTTAATAACAATGACTCCTTGTGTTTTTACATGCTTTAGGACAAAAAAAGCGTGTTTGTGTATGTATGTGTATAGAATCATATTGCATTTACATGTTAAACTATCAGATTTCATATATGTTAAATGCTGTTCTACAGAGATAATTATAACTTTAAGTATAAATTATATAGATATAAATTATAAATTATAGTATTCTAATTATGAGCTCATTCTGAATATCATTTTTGGTAAGGCTCCTGAGGGAGGTAAAATCCCTTCTTTAAAGAGCTTCCAGTGCTGCTAAGGAAATATGATTTATACTCATGAAAGGACTGAAGAACTGAAATATACACTGAAACTACAAAATTGTGTATCATCATCATAGGTACATTAAGAGTTTTAAGAGAGAGCAACCTAATACCTGAGGTGGCAGAGCAAGTGAGCATTCATGGAGAAAGCAAGCCTCTTAGGGGCAGTTGACTGTCATTTTTACTTAATATAATTCTAACAATTTACTGAATCTGAGAGAATGATGGAATGGCATGAGACCATCAACCTCACCTTTTGCAGTTTTCTCATCTTATAGAGGAGGAAGCCAGAAAACCTTAGTGGCTTACTCACAGCCACCTTGCTAAGGTGGGCCCACAGATGAAGAGGGGCCTCCATGACTGAAGGAGCAAGAGCTAAGGAGGTGAGCAGTGTGCCATGGGTCCACCCCTGCCTCTGAGGCTGGTTCCAGGGCCATGGGATGGTTGAATCTTCCAAAATGTTTGCCAAGTGCTTAAAGGAATAAGGGACTTCCAGTCATAAAGCATAGACTCCCAAAATCTAAACATGGTGGCAAGAGCTCTAGAGTCATTTTCTGGTTGGGGAAGAGAAGCAAGAAATAGAATACTGAGGGTCTATGGGACAAAGCTTTCTCCTAAGTCAAGATCGAAAGAAGCACTGGCATTGTTTGGCACATGCATTCTTTTTTCTTTAATAAACACATAATCTCAGAGGCTTTTTTAGTATGCCTCTTCAATAAATGAGGCACAACCGATCTTTTGGAAGCCTTATATTTGATGACACTATTCAGGTAGGTCCTGGAATGTTTTTTATAAATGACAGTATGATGATGAAAACAGCTGACATTTAGTTAATTTTACTATGTGTTCTGAAAGCATAGTACAAACTATCTCATCAATTAAAAAAAGAGCTCTGTGAGTTAGACACTATTCTTCCTTTCATTCTATACTGAGCTATAGACAGTTGAAATAGAACGTGCCCAAGATCATATAGTCAAGTAGGTTCAAGACTTGATGTTTTTCTGACTCCAGAGCCAAGCACCTCAGTCACCTGTTTTAGAAAGGAATCCCCAGTGGGCAGAATTCCTGTCTAACATTTTATGATTCACATCACCATGTTCCATGAAGAAAGAAAGTGACTTACATGATGTAGCAGTCATTAGTTAAGGAGCCTACCAACAGAAAACACTTTCAGATATTCAACTGGCTCTGATCTTTTGATGTTCTAGAAAAATGAAGTTTTTAACTTTAAAAGTGTCTTAGTTTAAAAAGATATAAATATCTCAATTCGGGTAAGGAATGGCTAAGGAATTTGATGTAGGAACACAGATAATCTAAAAAATAGATAAGTCTTTAAAAGAAAACCAGAAATAACTCTTGGCCAGCCACGTATTTCTGATGTGTGAAACTCCAACCCATTGCCAGCTCTTCTGAACAAAATCTGTGAAAATCAAAGGAAATAATCTGGTAAAATTTCTTCTGCCATTAGAGCTATATTGAGCAGAAGGCAATTCTGGTTAAAAAGTTTCACTCTTTCAAAAGGCAGCAGCTGGCTTCTGGTATAAAAAGCAATCGGTGAATGAAATTTAAAATGTGCAAACATCAGTGATTTTTTCCAGCACTTCTTTCTTCTAAAGCTAAAACAGTGTGTTTTAAAAATTCCTTTTTAATTTAAATTTAAGTAATTTTTCTTGGTTTGCAGTGTTGCATAGTCAAGGTTAGCATGTAGGTATGTATACACATATGTACACACACACGTACTACCCTTCTAGCTTTAAATCAAGCTACCATGCCAAAAAATAATCTTTGACTCAGTTAAAGGCCTAATTTTATCACAAAATCCTAAAGGTCAGACTGAGCCATAAATATGTTGCTATATAAAGTAAACAATTTGCTGCAAAATGCCTCTAAGCCCAGTATCTAATAAATCATATATTATTTGCCCAAAATTTAAAATTGAGATAGCTCTCCTAAGTAGCAGGCATTTGTATAACATAGTAATTCTTCTTTAAGTTTATCTTATCAATTAGGTACTGAAGTTAATTTTATAATACTCTAGCCCCCTTGGTATTGCAAATTGACAACATTTAAATTGTTTCATTTATTGTACCAATAGTATCTTAGGAAAAGTGAATATATAGAAGGGATTTCCATCTACTGCAATCTATGGATTTTTCTAGATGAGATTTCTTTAACATATTTTTCTTATTTTAAATGATAAGAATCTCACATGTAAACTAAGCATATACATCTATTATTTATTAGTTTGATTTTTGCTATTAATGTCCAATCACCTACCTTTTGAAAAAAAAATTCATTTTAGAACAGTTTTATATATACAGAAAATAATTCAAATATACCAATGCAGTTCCTATATAACTCACTACCAGTTCTCTATTATTAATATATTCTATTAGTATTAGTTTTATGTCTTGCATTAATATTACAATGATTGAGCCCATATTTTAAACTAAAGTCCATATACTTTAGTCAGATTTCCTTAGCTTTTTTTCCTTTATTTTATTTTATTTTTTCCCATCACCACTTATCCCCCTATACCCTCTACCATCTCTACCCCCCTTTCCCACAATGACCACACTGTTACCTGTGTCCATGAATTTTTTTGTCTTTTTTGCTCAATAACTCTACCCCCTCCAGTACCCCTTCTACCAGAACTGTCTGTTTCCTCTCTATCTATGACTCTATCTCCATTTTGCTTGTTAGTTCAGTTTGTTCATTGAATTCCACATATGAGTGAAATCATATGGTACTTGTTTTTCTCTGACTGGCTTATTTCACTTAGCATAATGTTCTCCCAATTTCCTACATTTTTCCCTTATCTACTTTTTCTTTCCCAAGACCTCACCCATGACACATTATATTTAGTTGTCATATATCCTTATGCTTATCTTGGCAATGGTAGTTTATTAACTTTCCTTGTTGGTTTTGTTGTTGTTTTTTATTATTTTTTTAAATAAATCTTTATTGTTCAGATTATTACAGATGTTCCTCTTTTTTCCCCCCGCATAGCTCCCCTCCACCCGATTCCCCCTCCCCCACCACATGTCACTGTCCTCATCCATAGATGTAAGATTTTTGACCAATCTCTTCCCGCACCCTTCATGCCCCTTTCCCCCCAATACTTGTCAGTCCACTCCCTTTCTATGCCTCTGATTCTATTATATTCACCAGTTTATTCTGTTCATCAGATTCTTTATTGACTTGATTTTTAGATTCACTTGTTGATACATATGTATTTGTTGTCACTTTGTTGTTCATAATTTTTATCTTTACCTTTTTATTCTTCTTTCTCTTCTTAAAGAATACCCTTCAACATTTCATATAATCCTGGTTTGGTGGTGATGAACTCCTTTAGCTTTTTCTTGTCTGTGAAACTCTTTATCTGCCCTTCAATTCTGAATGATAGCTTTGCTGGGAAGAGTAGTCTTGGTTGTATGTTCTTGCTATTCATCACTTTGTATATTTCTTGCCACTCCCGTCTGGCCTGCATAGTTTCTGCTGAGAAATCAGCTGACAGTCGTATGGGTACTCCCTTGTAGGTAACTAACTGTTTTTCTCTTGCTGCTTTCAAGATTCTCTCTTTGTCTTTTGCCCTTGGCATTTTAATTATGATGTGTCTTGGTGTGGACCTCTTTGGATTCCTCTTGTTTGGGATTCTCTGCGCTTGCTGGACTTGTAAGTCTATTTCCTTCACCAGGTAGGAAAAGTTTTCTGTCATTATGTCTTCTAATAGGTTTTCAATATTTTGCTCTCTCTTCTTCTGGCACCCCCAAAATTCGGATGTTGGTATGCTTGAAGTTGTCCCAGAGGCTCCTTACACTATCTTCATATTTTTGGATTATTTTTTCATTTTGTTTTTCTGGTTAGGTGTTTTTTGCTTCCTCATATTTCAAATCTTTGGTTTGATTCTTGGAGTCCTCTAGTCTACTGTTGGATTTCTGTATATTATTCTTTATTTCAGACAGTGTATGCTTAATTTCTGACTGGTCCTTTTCCATTTTTTTGGCATTCTCATTAAGATCCTTGAAGGTCTCACTAAGTTCCTCAGAGGTCTCACTAAGTTTCTCGGCGGTTTTTAGAAGTGTCTTGAGTAACCTTATAACTGTGGTTTTGCACTCTATACCCAGTAGTTTGCTTTCCTTCATTTCTTTCATTTGTGACATGTTTCTTTGTCTCTGCATTTTGGCTGCTTCCCTGTGTTGATGGAGTAGCTTTGTGTGGTAGGTGACCTATAGGGCCCAGTGGCTCAGACTCCCCAATCACCTAAGATGGACACTCTTGGTGCACCCCTCTGTGTACTGGGCGCACAGTCTTGCTGTAGTTAAGTCTTGATTGCTGTTGGCACACTGGGAGGAATTGACCTCCAGGCTAATTGGCTGTGAGGACCCGCTGTGTTTATAATGAACTTCTATGCTGGAGACACACTTATGGAGCAAGATTTGCTTCATTGGGGCTTTGGTGCCTACTGAGTCTGCCTCTTGAGTGTGTCACTTATGGATGTGAGGAGTTGAAATCTAGTATTGTCTCACACTGACCACTAGGTACACTGGCTCCTGGATCTCCAAGGAGGTTCAAGTCAGCTACTGCCTGAGGCCACCCAGCAGGCACTATAGTGAGATCTGCAGATTTCTCCTCTTTGTTTGGGTTTGGAAGTTTTGGAGCTGTCTGACCCAGCTCTGGTTTGTTAGGTTAAGCTGCAAGAAGGCAGGCCATTCTTATGCAAAAGCCGTTGCGCACAGCTTGGGTGGGTTTGTAAATTGGGTGGGCCGGGGTCTCAGGGAATCACCAGGGTGTAGCAAACAGCTATGGCTGCCAGTCAGCCATCTCTGCATCTCCGTGTCCCCGCGTCCCCACATCCCGTGCCCCAGCACAGTAAACAATGATTTTTGCGAGCACCTCTGCAAGAAAGCCACCCTCACTTCCCAACCTGATGCCAGACAGTCCAGTTTCTCCCCATAGGAGTCTGAGTCCCCAGAGTTTTGCCGGAAACTCAAGTTCAGAGCAGTCTGGAGCTTATAACTCCCTCCCGACTGAAAAAAAAACAGTTCACCCAGTCACCAGCCTGATTTGCGCACCTCCATACCTCGATTTTTCTGTACATCCTACCCGGTCTCAATGTGCTTTTGTCTTTCCTTCTAGTTGTAGAACTTCTACTCAGCCAGCTTTCCTGTGGTTCTGGGTGATAGTCATTTTACCTTTTTGTTGTAGTTTTGGTGTGGTTGTGAGAAGCAGCACATACAGGTGTATACCTTATGCCACCATCTTGATTTCTCCCTAACTTTCCTTGTTTTTTATGACCTTGACAGTTTTGAAGCGTATTTGACAGATATTTGTAGACTGTCCCTCAACTGGGATTTGTCTGATATTTTTCTCATAATTAAACTGGAGCTATGGGTTTTGGGGAGGAAGACCACACAGGTAAAGTATCATTCTTATCACATTAGATCAAGTGCATACTATCAACATGATTTGTCACTATTGATGTTGACCTTGGTCACCTTGCTGAAGTAGTGTTTTCCAGATATCTTAACCGTAAAGTTAATCTTTTATTCACCTTTCCATGTTGTCCTCTTTAGAAGGAAGTCACTATGAGCTACCCACACTTAAGGAATAGGGAGTTATGAGTTATGCTCCATTTCCTTGAGGACAGAATATCTACATAATTGGTTGTGTTTTGTTTTTTTTATTCTTTTTTAATTCTCTTCTCCCCTATTTATTCAATCAATAATTTATACCAGTATGGACTCATAGATTTATTTTATACTTTAGGTTATAATCCAATACTATTTTATTTAATGTGTGGCTCAAATTGTTCCAACATGGCCATTGGCAGCTCTTTCAGTCAGCTCCTGTGTTCCATTGACTTATCTCCATCATTTTGGGTTTGTTTTGCTTTTTGTTGTGTTTGAGCGCTTCCTTACTTTCTGGCACTACAAAGATGCTCTAGGTTATCTTGTATTATTTCCTGTTCCAGTCTTGGAATCAGCCATTTCTCCAAGGATCCTTGGTTCCATTTACTGGAGAATGATATTAAAAACAAGATCTGAGCACTAGGTATAGTCATTACTGCTGGGGTGTTGTTGCTTCTAGGCCTTCTCAGATGCTAGATCAAGGAAATATAAAGGTGTAGACTAATTCATGTATATTCACATATCTATAAACATTTCTATGTATAACTATCTGTGTCTATATTAAGCTCAACATAAGTTATAATGGTGTCTCCAACTCTAATCCATATTTAGCCTCCTTCCTTGCTTATCTATAAAATTCCACTCCAATAGTGAAAAACCTGGCTCTCATTATTTGCCATAATTGTTCAATTCCATCATAGCTGTATCAGAATTACTAATCCAACACCCCACCCCCAGAAACAACTTTATCAACTACAGAACAGTGCTAATGTACAGTCCTTTTTCAATCTTCCAGACTCCACTCATTTGCAAAGTCCCTTAGGTCAGCACCTTTTTTTTGCCACCCCCTTCACTGAGGTTATTTCAGACATTTGAAATGCCTTTATATTGTTTTGTCACATCCATTGTACTTTAAAAAGAAGGCTAAATATATTAAGCTGTTTTTATTTTATTATAGATGCCAGAATATTTAAAGTAGAACTATATTTTATTCTAGGTTCCCAAGTATTTTGAACACTATGCTTAATCTCTATGACCACTAAAATTTTTATATAGTGAGTAACACACACACACACACACAACTATGCCTAAACCCATTCACTATAATGAAATTTATATAAATCTGCATGTTAAAATAGCCCATATTCTAGCTTCTAATAAGATACACTGTATCTTTAAGAATTATGTATTAAAAAGAATATAAGAATATAATATTTGCACTCTCTCAGAGATGACTCCACCTATAAAGATTTTAATTATGTTATCTCCTCATCTTTCCTCCTTTTTAAAAATAAAAATAAGAGAAACGATGTATTGACTATTCTGCCCTTTCCATGACTAAAACAATTCAAACTGATGGCTGAACAGATAGGGGCAATGAACAGAGTGTAAGTCATAGCTTTTCTTCAGTGACTTAGTTCTTCAATCCTAAAAGGAATGGTGATATGCAATGGAAGCATGGGTCAGACATTTGGCATTTTGTCCAGTTTTACGTACTTATTGGACATAGTTATTAAGTGACTGTGTCACAAGCCATATCTAAGAATGCCCCTTAAATATGAATGTGAAATTAGGTCTGTCTATATATGTCTCACAAAATAAAGTATGGGTAAAATTATGCAATTTTAATATTTATTTTCCTTTTCATTATAACCTGATATAAGTAAGAGATATTTGCTTATTAACTTGGCTGAGAAACTAGTCCCCAGATTTTTAATCGCCACCTACTCTTAGAAAATTACAATTATCCACCCTTAGAGATGACACTCTACCTCCCATCCAAAAGACTATCCACTGTGTTTCTCTGCACCCACTTACCTTTGACAAGAACTGACAATTGAGTGACTCCCTACACTTCTCTAAAACATTGAACAGAGAGAATGTTCAAATAACAACGTTGTATTCAGGGCTTACCAAAGGGCATAAATAGTTACAAGGACATAAAATGCAACTAAATATTAAGGACAACACTTCCAAGCCAGAGGCTTTAGGTGAATTCCATCATTAAAGAACTCGAGTAGGAATCTAATGGGGCCACTTATATAAGTTGTAGCTCATTCATTCTGCATTTTGAAGAGACAAAGAGGACCATGATAAAACTCAAAGTCATTCATTTTAAATGAAATCAAAAGAAAATTTTTATTCATTCTATTACATTTCCATTAACTTTTTCTCTAAGTTCTAGTAAGAAAACTTCCAAAAAATGTAATGTGTTTTAATATTCAATTATTGATTTATTTACTCATTTTCTTCCATAAAAGCATATGTTTGTTAAGTCAATTAAATCTGTGGTCAATTTAAAAGTCAGATAGAGTAACATCACCACTTTTAATATTTAGGTGGTTATGTTTCTTTTATATCCATTTCATTATAGATAGTTTAAAAGGCAAGAGGAGGGTGTTTGTTTTTTTTCCCAGATGGCAGCAGAGCAGGCGGATCCTACTTGCACCTCCTCCCAGAAAATAAAACAAACAGAAAATAAAACAAAATTGGGTAACATTCATTCTTAATTACCAACTGAAGACTAACTGAAGAGGGTACTTTTAATAAGGAAGGGCAGAAACCACCTTGAGACTGGTAGGAAAGATGGGGTGGCAAGAGGGGCTGGCCCAGCAGCCACTGACAGCAGGCCAAGGGTGAAGAGGGATATCTCAGCTGGGGTTGAGGGGTTTCCTGAGAACAGAGTGTTGGGTACCCCATGCTAATCTCCCCAGCCCAGAGCACCAGAGCCCACAACAGCAACCCACAAAATATCCAGCAGTGTAAGGCAGCAGGGCTTATATCTGCCATGGAAAAAGGCAGCCTGTCAGATATAAAGCAATTTAAAAACAAAACCAAATAAAAACCACTTATATAGGATTTCTGTTTGCAGCCACTCACCCTAGGCATGGGTGGAGGGAGGGCAGTGCAGACTGAAGTCACCTGCAAAGAATCTGGGGTGGAAGGCAGTAGGAGGAATGGCAGACAAGAGACCCGAGTTCAGTCATCTCCCTGCCCATACCACAGCAACAATTTATAATGAGAGGCACTACCCCTTCCTAGCACCAACAACCTGGGGAAAGGTACAAGTCCCAACCTCAGGTATATACCTTTACTACCCCCAAGAATCCTACTCACCCCACTCTGCATCTCAATCTCTGCTGAAGGAGGAAGAAGCAGAGCCAAGTCAGTGGATCTCTACAGTCTCAGGGGCACACCAGTGACCTGATTTGAGGTGGGCAATCCTCCCACTTTCAAGGGTGTTTCCTCTTCACCAGAGAGCTGATAGAAACTCCCAGCCTCCAGCAGACCCCACCTGACTGTGTATAGGAGCTCCTCCCTGCAGAGGTCAGAGAAATATTCTGGGACAGACTCAGAGGCATGCTCTGGAATAGGGGAACACACCCAACACCCACCATCTTCTCTGAAAACTGAATAGCACTTCCCCCTCACTGGATACCCAGAGGTCTCATCCTCCTGATTAGGACAAAAGCAATTTCAGAAACGGCCTTTTCAGTGACTAAATCAGGCAGCTGGCTGGCAGGAGGAGGCAGGTAGAGCAGGACCCTGAGGTACCTGGGACATTTGCTGACCCACTGTGTGCCCTGTGCTACTTAATAAGCCAGCCCAACAGTGTACCTTGGACCCTCCATGCAGCCAAGTCTGTGGAGGCAGCCATAAATTATGGATTGCTTGAAGCTTCAAACAGGTTGCTAGAGTCAATTGTGGACACCTTCTGACTGAGGCTAGCATTAAATTACCTCCTAAGAGGCCCAAAAATGGCATACAAAAGAGTCAGCTTCTATAAAAAAAAAAAAAAAAGTCAGCCTCAGTTAATATAAGAGCAGGATCCAAAGGGAGTTTTGTTATTATATTTTTCTCTCTCTTTTTCCTTTAGATCTCATATTTTTCTCTTTTCTTTTCTAACTCTATTTTTCTTTCTCCTTCTCTCTCTTTTTTTTCTTCTCTGATTTTTTGTCTTTCTTTCTTCTCTTTTCACCTATCCATATTCTTTCCTTCCATACCACTTTCCATTTCCTATTCTTTATTCTTATTATTTTATTCTCTCCCTTCATATCTTTCATATTCTTTTTTTCTCCCCCTTTTATATCAAATTTCCCTTTTATTCTTTTCCTTTCTTTTGTTATTCTTATTCTATTTTCTCTTTCAAATTATCTTTTGTGCTTGGTTTTGTTATTGTTGTATGGTTCTTTTGTGTGTTTCCATTTGGTCTCTTATTTAGTTTTGTCCTTTAGCACCTGCACAACAGTTCACATGACATGGTTGGGATTGAGCCTCACAGTCAGTCAGTCAAAGGAGATATCCCACACACAAATGGAACAACAGCTATTAAGGCCCAACTATAGTAGGAGAGCTCAATTAACCCATACAAGTGACATTCTTAAAGCATCCTGATCAGAAAATCTAAGAGACTCCACCATTGGGTCCACAGGACACCTACTATCTAGGGGCCTTACAAGAAGACAGGGATGCATAGCAGTTCTATCTAATACATTGAAGCAAACACGAAGGGACGACAAAAATAGAGAGATAAATAACAATCCCCAAATGAAAAAACAAGGAAGCTCCAGAAAGAGTTAAATGAAATGGAAGCAAGCAATTTATCAGATATAGAGTTCAAAATAATGGTTATAGGATGCTCAAGGATATCGGCAAGAATTACTAAGAATGTAATGGGAAATACAACAGCATGAAAAGGGAAATAGAAACTATGAACAAGAACCAGTTGAAAATGAAGAATACTATATCTGATATCAAGGAATGAACAGTAGATTGAATGAAGCACAGGATGGAATCAGTGATTTGAAAGACAAGATAGAAAAGAAACACCCAATTAGAGCCGCAGAAAGAAAAATAATTAAAAAGCAAGAGGATAGTTTAAGGGAACTTTAGAACAACATGAAAATGTAACAAAGTCCACAATATAAGGATACCAGAAGGAGAAGAAAGATAGCAAGGAATAGAAAACTTGTTTAAAGAAATAATGACAGAAAACATCCCAAATCTGGTGAAGGAAAAGCCCATAATATGTATAAGAAAGGAAATAATAAAGATCAGAGTGGAAATAAATGATCTAGAGACTAAAAAAATAATACAAAAGATCAATGAAACCAAGAGCAATTTCTTTGAAATGATAAACAATATTGATGATCCTTTAGCCATACTCATCAAGAAATAAAGAGAGAGGACCCAGATAAACAAACTCCTAAATGAAAGAGGAAAAATAACAGCTGACATAATGGAAATACAGAAGACTGTAAAAGAAAATACTATGAACAACTATATGCCAACAAGCTGGCCAAAGTGGATAAAAGGGACAAATTCCTAAAAAAAATACAATCTTCCAAAACTCAATCAGGAAGAATCAGAAAACCTGCATAAACCAATAACAACTGATGAAATTGAAGCAGTAATAAAAAAAAAATCCTGCCCTAGCTGGTTTGGCTCAATGGATAGAGTGTCAGCCTGCAGACTGTGGGGTCCCAGGTTCAATTCCGGCCAAGGGCACATGCCCGGGTTGTGGGCTCGATCCCCAGTAGGGGGCATGCAGGAGGCAGCCAATCAATGATTCTCTCTCATCATTGATGTTTCTATCTCTCTCTCTCCCTCTCCCTTCCTCTCTAAAATTAATAAAATATATATTTTTAACAATTCCCAGCAAACAAAAGCCCTGATCTGAATGGCTTCACAGGGGAGTTTTACCAAATTTTCAAAGAACACCTAGCCTCCTCAAAATATTCCAAAAAATCCAAGAGGAATAAATACTTCCAAGCTTTTCCTATGAGGCAAACATTATCCTAATTGCCAGATAAAGACAGTACAAGGAAGGAGAATTATAGACCAATATCCTTGATGAACATAGATGCTAAAATCTTCAACAAAGTATTAACAAATCAGATCCAGCAATATATTAAAAGGATCATACACCATGACCAAGTGGAACTTATTCCAGGGATGCAAGTCTGGTACAATATTAGCAAATCAATAAATGTGATACATCACATAAACAAACTGAAATTCAAAAATCACATTATCAAATAGATAGAAATAGCTTTTGACATAATTTTGATAAAAACTCTCAAAGTGAGCATAGAGGGATCATATATCAACATAATAAAGGCCATGTCTGACAAACCTACAGCCAACATTATATTCAATGGGCAAAAGCTAAACCATTGCCACTAATAATAGGAACAAGACAGGGAGGTACGCTTTCACCACTCTTATTCAACATAGTGCTGGAAGTTATAGCCACAATGATCAGACAACAAGAAGAAACAAAAGGCATCCAAATTGAAAAGGAACAAGTAAAACTCTCATTATTTGCAGATGACATGATATTATGCATAAAAACTCCTAAAGACTCCAAAAGTTCAAAAAATGATTAACTTTAATAAATGAATTCAGCATTACAGCAGGATACAAATAAATACCCAGAAATCCATGGCATTTTTATACATCACTAATGAATTCTCAGAAAGAGGAAGTAAACAAACATTCTCATTTACCATTGCAATAAAACAATCAAGATACTTAGGAATAAACTTAACCAACGAGGTAAAAGATTTATACTCAAAAACTACAGGACATTGCAAAAAATAGACAAAAATATAAAGAAATGGAATAATATACTGTGTTCATGGATGGGTAGAATTAACACAATTAAAATGTCCATACTAAACAAAGAAATCCACAGATTAATGCAATCCCTATTAAAATACCAAAAGCATATTTCACAGATCTAGAACAAATATTCCAAAAATTTATATGGAACCAAAAAAGGCCCCGAATAGCCACATCAATCTTGAGAAAAAAGAACAAAGTTGTAGTATCACAATACTGGATATCAAGTTATACTACAAAGCCACTGTAATCAAAACAATCTGGTACTGGTACAAGAACAGGCATAGTGGTCAATGGAACAGAACAGAGACCCCAGAAATCAACCCAAGCTATTACGGTCAATTAATATTTGACAAAAGAGTCCAGAGCATACAATGGAGTCAAGGAAGTATCTTCAATAAATGGTTTTGGAAAAACTGTACAGATACATGCAAAAAAGGAAACTATACCACCAACTTATGTGATACACAAGAATAAACTCAAAATGGATAGACTTAAATGTAAGTTTTGAAACCACAGGTTCCTAGAAGAAACCATGGGCAGTAAAATCTCAGACATCTCTCATAGCAATGTTTATGGATACATTTCTAGGGCAAAGGAAACTAAGGAGAAAATAAACAAATGGGACTATATAAAAATAAAAAGCTTCTGCAAAGCAAATAATCCATCAATAAAATGAAAAGAAGGTCCACTGAATGGGAGAACTTATTTTTCAATGATAAATCTTATAAGGGGTTAATATACAAAATATATAAGGAACTCATAGGAATTAACAAAAACCAAACAATTCAATTAAAAAATGGGCAAAGACCTAAATAGATAATTGTCCAAACTTCATACACAGTATTAAAATCACAGCAGTGTAGGAGGATGCTGCATGGACATGCTCCCAGGAACAAGCTGGAATTACAACTGAAATACAGAAAGGCTTCCTGACTAATCAACAGAAAACTCACAGGAGAGAACCCTGACACCTAAGGACCAAAGGTGGAGACTGCATAGAGACTGGTAGGAGGGCGGGGGCATGAAAGGGCTGGCTGGGCACCCACAGATAACAACTGAAGTCCCAGAGAGATATCTCAGCTGTGGGGTGGGGGGTGCCACTGAGAACTCTGGGATCTAATTCCTAAGCTGGGCTCCCCAGCAGAGAGCACCAAAACTGAGGAGGGTACCCACATAACATCTAGCTGTGAAAAGGAGTGGGGTGCTGTCTGCCAGGGAATGACAACTGAAAGTTCAGGCATACTCTTGAAGGGAGACACACAAAAATTCCCTGTGGAGCCACCCACCTTGTGCTCTGGCAGAGGGAGGATAAGGTGGACTGGAGCTGTGAGAGCAGAACCCAGAACTGGGGACTTGGGGGATAGAGCTCAGAAGGCAGACACACCAAGTTTCCTGGGCTGAGTCATTCCCTCACACAGCAGAGGACATCTTTACCTCATAGACATTTGCCTTGCCTGGGGGAGAGGGGGGAGATGGTCGACACACCCTATTAGAAAACACCTTGCCCTGAAGCCATTTAAGAGATTATAAATAACAATTAGACTCCAGGCTGAAGCATCTGCCCCATTCTGTTGAAAAAACTCTCGCTACACCTGAGGATAATTCCCTGGGGCAATTAAAGTTTTAATCTTATTAATCTGTAGACAGAGGTGGTCTCTGGAGGCTGAGTCTTTGCCTGATCCAATTAGTCTGAAACAGCCTTTAACACTGTCCTGCACTAGAGATTGAGAGGCATGGAGGATCTACCTAATACATAGTCACAAATCCAAACAGACAACCAAAATGAGGAAAAAAAGAAACAACCCCCAAATCAAAATGTGTAGGGTAGTTGAATGGATACAAAATCATGACCCAACTATATGCTGTCTACAAGAGACTGTTATGCCCAGATTTCGTGATCCCCAAAGACCACCAGGGAGCCGAGTCCGATGCAATAGCAAAGAGCCTTTATTAGAGCTAGCCAGGTGACTGCTCTGCCATTCTCCACTCAGGGAGTCAGGAGAGCAGCCGCCCCTACCCTTTGTGCAGGACCACTTTTAAGCACATTAACCACATCCTGTTTTTACAGAGCAGGCAATTTAAGACAAAACAGTTTTTCCCAAGCAACGTCAGAGTCATGCCATTGACGGCCATGTTATTCACAGGGTCATCCTGTTCTTCAGAAAGCTGACAGTGTTCTATAAAAGAAGGCCTACGTGCTGGGAAGGGGCCATGAGACCGTATCTCAAGGCCTGGCCTGGTGTCAGCACTGACAACTTTATCTGGGGCATAGTCCATGGCCTCAGTAGTGCTCAAAAATTCCCACTCTCTAACAAGACCCACCTCAAAACAAAAGAAACATACAAGATGAAAGTGAAGGGATGGAAAACTTTTTCCATGCATATAGAAAAGGAGAAAATGCTGGAGAAACAATATTCACATCTGACAAAATAGACTTTAAAATTAAGGCCATCACAAGATACAACAAAAGTCACTACATAAGACTAAAGGGATCGATCCAACAAGAGGATATAACCTTGGTAAACATTTATGCACCCAATATAGGAGCACCTAAATATATAAAAAAGCTTCTAGAGCAGTGGTTCTCAACCTTTCTAATGCCGCAACCCTTTAATACAGTTCTTCATGTTGTGATGACCCCCAACCATAAAATTATTTTCGTTGCTACTTCATAACTGTAATTTTGCTACAGTTAATGAATCATAATGTAAATATCTGTGTTTTCCGATGGTCTTAGACTCTACAGCAGTGGTTACTGCTAGCAGGGAACTGCTAGCAGGGTTGCCTAGGACCATCGGAAAACACAGATATTTACATTACTATTCATAACGGTAGCAAAATTACAGTTATGAAGTAGCAATGAAAATAATTTTATGGTTGGGAGTCACCACAACATAAGGAACTGTATTAAAGGGTTGTAGCATTAGAAAGGTTGAGAACCACTGTCTAGAGGACTTTAACAGAGAAACTGACAACAATATAGACATAGTACGGGACTTTAACACCCCTCTGACTTCCCTGGACAGATATTCCAGACAAAAATGTAACAAGCAAACAGACTCCAAAGGACACACTGGATCAGATGGATTTAACAGACAGTTATAGAACACTAGAGGCCCAGTGCACAAAATTCATGCACTGGTAGGGTTCCTAGTGGCTGGCAGCAGCAGGAGTCAAAGGGAAGGGAGTGAGTACCCGAAACTCCCATTTGACCCAATAATCCCACTTCTAGGAATATATTCTAAGAAATCAGAAACACCATTCAGAAAGGATATATACACCCCTATGTTCACAGCAGCAAAATTTACAATAGCTAAGACTTGGAAACAGCCTAAGTGCCAAAAGCAGATGAGTGGATTAGAAAACTGTGGCACATCTACACAATGGAATACTACGCTGCTATAAAAAAGAAGGAATTCTTACCATTTGCAACAGCATGGATGGACCTGGAGAGCAGCATCCTAGGCGATATAAGCCAGTCAGAGAAAGATAAATATCATATGATCTCACTCATTTGTGGAATATAATGAATAACATAAACTGATGATAAAAAATAGAGCCAGAGGGAAATATATACTAGAATATTATACAAGTAATCCTATTATTTGCAGATTTTTAATAGTTCCTACAACTTTTGTGATACCATACTAAGTTAGTACAGTTTTGGTAATATTATCATACTTAAAATCCTTTTACTCTTGAAATATTAATGTTTATTGCATGTAATATTATTATATGTAAGATCATTTTTCTTGAATAATTGGTGTTTATTGCATGTAACATTATCATATTTAAAATTGTTCTTTTGAGATATTAATGTTTATTGCATGTAATATTTTTATATTTAAGATCACTTTTCTTGAAATACTAAGGTTTATTGCATGTAACATTATATTTAAAATCGTTTTTCTTGAAATAAAAAGAAACTAAAAAAAAACACAAAGTGCACAAACAGATGGCCAAGAGACATGAAAAAATGCTCAATGTCACTGATCATCAGAGAGATGTGAATTAAAATGACAATGAGGTATCACCTCACACCTGTCAGAATGGCTACCATTAACAAATCAACAAATGACAAGAGCTGGCAAGGATGTGGAAAACAGGGAAACTTAGTACATTGCTGGTGGTAACTCAGACTGGTACAGTCATTATGAGAAAGAGTATGAAGTTTCCTTAAAAAATTAAATATGGAACTGCCATTTGACCCAGTGATCCTACTTAGGAATATATCCTAAGAAACCTGAAACACCAATGAGAAAGGATGTATGCACCCTATGTTCACAGCAGCACATTTTACAATAGCTAAGAACTGGAAACAGCCCAAGTTACCATCAGTAGATGAGTG
Organism: Corynorhinus townsendii; assembly: GCA_026230045.1. Lineage (NCBI taxonomy): Eukaryota > Metazoa > Chordata > Mammalia > Chiroptera > Vespertilionidae > Corynorhinus > Corynorhinus townsendii. Next base: position 104,038,582 of record JAPDVU010000003.1, read on the forward strand.
GCTAAAAAAAGCAGTGGTACATTTACACCATGGAATACTATGAATCAGTAAAAAAGAAGGAACTGTTACCCTTTGCGACAGCATGCATGGACCTGGAGATTATTATGCCAAACAAAATAAGTCATGTATACAAAGAAAAGTATGCCATGATCTCACTTATATTTGAAATCAATGAATAAAATAAACTTATGAACATAGTAGGTCCAAAAATATGGATGCATGGAATAGAATGATCTCAGAGAGATGGCAGATGGAGGAGACAGGCAGAGATTAACCAAAGAACATATATGCATAAATCCATAAGCCATGGACCAAGGCAATCATATGTTAGAGATCTAGGGTGGGGCGGGGTCTGGGTGGTAGGGTCCAATGAGGTGAAAATGGAGGACAGCTTTAATGCTGTCAACAATAAATACATTTTTTAAACGTCAAGAGAAGGGTCACAAGAAAATGATAAAGCAAATAAAGGTCGTATAAAAGGTCAATATTTCAACATGATCTATTGAATAAGACAATAGGAGCTTCAAAGAAAGGTTTCCAAATGAATGTAATTATAAGATACTCTGATTCATGTAAGCATATGATAAATCATTTCATACTTTTTAACATATCTCAGAAACATTTTCATAGGTACATAGAACATTAAGCAAATATTAAAAGGAATTTAAAAGTCAAAGCAAAAAGAGTCAATTGTGTAACCAATGAAACAATAACAATATACTACCTGACTCAGCAATAAAATGTAAGTGCTATCCATTTACTTAATCAGCATTTGTGATATGAATGACTCTATGAGAGGATAAACTAAGGAAAATATAAGAAAGACAAATCCTCACATATCAAAAAGTTGAAAATAATATCAAAATGATAAATCAAGAAAAAGAAGAATAAGTATATTTTTAAAGAAATATGGAGATAAATACACAAAATAGTTTTTTAAGAAAATCAAAGTCTGAGGAACAGAACTTGCATGAAAAGTGGGACAGCAAATCCTCTCTGTAATCAATCTTTTAAAACTATTTGATTTCTAAGTACATATATTTATCACTTTGTTAGAAATAAGAATAAATATATTCCTTATAGTAAAATTATATGGCTTCAGGCAGGAACAATATATTTCTTGAGTTGAGTAGGGGTATTAATTTTTTTTCCAAAATTGTATTGTGAAAATTTCAAACAATCTGAGTAAAGTTGAAAGAATTTTTATAGTGAAGAGCTGTATATTCAACACCCAGATTCTGCCACCGACATTTACTGGTATAATGAATACCTATCCACCTACCCATTGCTGTATCCATCCAAACTATATCTTCTTTTTGATGCATTGTAAAGTAAATTGCAGACATCAGTATACACTTCCCCCTAAATACTTCAATATATATATCATACCTAATAATAGACAAACATGTAAGTTGACCTTACCGCCACTATGCCCACAGCCAATCAGAGTGAGTATGCAAATTAACCCAACAAAGATGGAGGTTAATTTGCATACTTAGGCGCCCAGCAGCCTTGGTCCAGGGAACTTTCTCAGCACCAGGTCACTCCAAGATAGGCCCCGCGTAGGTCCTGAGCAACCTGGGAAGGGCCTGAGCCAGGGGGCTCCTGGACAGGGGCAGAGATGGCCACCAGAGGGAGCTGGGGGGGCCTCTGCCCAGGCAGAGGCTTGGGGCCTGGACAGGAGTGGAGCCAGCGATTGGAGCGAGCTGCGGGTTGGGGGGGGGGGGTGCGGGGGTGCGGTGCGGGGGGGGGGGGGGGGGAGGTCCCTGCCCAGTCCCCGAGGCATTAGGCCTTGGCAGGGGTAAAGCCGGAGATTGGAGGGATAGGTGTGAACTTCATAGGAAACACCTTTCTGACCACTCATTGGCTAAGCTCCCTGTATGCCACTGGTAATATTCTTAGTAACTTGGGTATAAGAATCCAAAAAGGTGATCTAGGGCTTTTCCACCACACTCCTGGAAAAAAAAAAAAACGAGGGTCTGCTGCTGGAGGGCTAAGAAATGTCATATCCTGCCCTAGCCGGTTTGGCTTAGTGGATAATGCCTAGGCTTGCCGACCGCAGGGTCCGGGTTTGATTCTGATGAAGGGCATGTACCTCGGTTGCAGGCTTCTCCCTGGCTGGAGCCCAGGTCAGGGCTCATGCAGGAGACAACCAATTAAAGTGTCCCTTTCACTTTGATGTTTCTCTCTGTCTTTCCCTTTCTCTTCCACATTTTCTAAAAATCAATGGAAACATATCCTCAGGTGAGGAGAGAAAGAAAGAAAGAGAGAGAGAGAGAGAGAGAGAGAGAGAGAGAGGAGAGAGAGAGAGAGAGAGAGAGAGAGAGAGAGAGAGAAAGACCGAAAGAAAGAAAGAAAGAAAGAAAGAAAGAAAGAAAGAAAGAAAGAGAGAAAGAAAGGAGAGAGAGAGAGAGAGAGAGAGAGAGAGAGAGAGAGACCGAAAGAAAGAAAGAAAGAAAGAAAGAAAGAAAGAAAGAAAGAAAGAAAGAAAGAAAGAAAGAAGAAAGGAAGGAAGGAAGGAAGGAAGGAAGGAAGGAAGGAAGGAAGGAAGGAAGGAAGGAAGGAAGAAGAAAGAAAGAAAGAAAGAAGAAAGAAAGAAAGAAAGAAAGAAAGAAAGAAAGAAAGAAGGGAGGGAGGGAGGGAGGAGGGAGGGAGGGAGGGAGGGAGGGAGGGAGGAAGGAAGGAAGGAAGGAAGGAAGGAATGAAGGAAAGAAGGGAGGAAGGTCTTATCCTATGAAAGACACATCTTGAAAATGCCTAAAGAAAGTTGTCATTTTTTCTCCGGAGGGACCGGAGTCTGTGTTGATGAAAACACCTGGTGGCTGTGGTGACTGCAGCGGCTGCAGCAGCAGGGTGATGGGGCTGGTGCTTTTCCCTGATCAGCCCGGTCGCCTCCCACAAGCCACAAGCCATCAGTAGGACATCCCTGAGGGCTCCCAGTATATGAGAGGGGGCAGGCTGGGCTGAGGGAACACACCCCCCCAGTGCACAAATTTCGTTCACTGGGCCCCTAGTGTGTGTGTGTATACATACACACATACACACACACACACACACACACTCACACACACACACACACATAAATGTTTTAGAAAAAAATTTTAAAGAAATAAAATATCAAACAAATTAATAGGGATTTCCCTCTTGCCTAAGAAGCTTGCAGTAGCAAACATATTTTTCTGGCTTAACATTTAGTTAGAAACATGTGAATAACTTGAATGTCACAATGCACACTGCTGACAAATTTTAATGGAAATTTATGGTTATTTAATCATTCAAAAGTATCTAAATTGATGCAAATTTATAACATGCTCAGCCAGAGTGCCTGAACAGTGATATTTTTATGCCTGTAGTTTAACAGACATTGCTAAACCTAGCATATTCCTTAAAATACTTCCATGACTTTGTGACAATGCCCATATCCATAAATCACATCCTCACCAAAGCCAACAAGTAAATTAGCAATTTAAAATTTTATTAACCCTTACTCAAAAGTTCTGATGGATGTCAGCATACAACACATTAAAGACAGGAGATAACAAAGAAAATTAAGTGGGATATCCTACTTAATTTTGAAGCGGCTGCATCAAATCTCTTACAGAGAAATTCAAGCCGCAGAGCTGGATTTCCCCATTGTTTTCAAGTTAATTAAATGTTTGAGAAAATGTTTCAGTTAATGAAAATTTTCACGAAAAAATATATGAGGTCAAGGAGGAAGCAAGATGGAAACCAGAAGGACAGCAGTGAGTGAGAGTATGAGAGAATGAGGGAGCAAAAGGGAAGTGTATGGATGTATGTGGTGTGTGTCTGTGTGTGAGTGAGGGACAGTAAGATCCTGCAGGACTTTCGGGGGCAGGCAGACCAGGCTCTCTTAGACAGGGAGACCCCACTACCGCTGCAAACACAGACAGGTAGCCAACGATGGCACAGAAACTACGCCATCTTAAAGGGGAGAGCTACTGTCACTAGAAGCCCAGCCTCTCCATAACCCAGACTGGCCTCAGATGCACACCAGGACCCTACAGCCACTCTAGCCAAAGACCTGCTACCACAGCTGCAGACCCACGGACACCGAGACTCCAGCCATCCTCACCACAGACATATCATAATTATAATGGCAAACATTAATGACAGAAAGAACTTACAGGCTGCAAGAGAGAGACAAAGAGTTACCTACAAAGGATCTCCCATTAGACTCTCAAATGTATTCTCAACAGAAACACATCAGGCCAGAAGGGAATGGAATGAAGTATACAAAGTGATACAAAGCAAGGGGCTTACTCCCAGCAAGGCTATCATTCAAAATTTAAGGAGAAATCAGGAGCTTTGCAGACCAAAAAAAGGCTAAGGGCGTTTATCACTTCCAAGCCAGCAATGTGAGAAATGCTAAAGGAAATGTTGTAAAAAGAAAAAGTAGAAAGGGAAGAAGGAACATAGGCATAAAGAATAAAAATGGCTACAAACAAGTACCTATCAATAACTTAAAACGTAAATGTTCCAATCAAAAGACATAGAGTGGTTGAATGGATAAGAAAACATGACCAATATATAGGTCAATATACAAGAGACCCACCTCAGAACAAGGGATTCACACAGACTCAAACTGAAGGGATGGAAAAATATTTCTCAGGCAAATGAAAATTTATAAAAAAGCTGGGGTACCAATACTTATATCTGACAAAATAGACCTCAAAGTGAAGTCCATACAAGAGACAAGGAAGGCCACTAAATACTAAAGTGATTGATAGCACAAGAGGATATAACTCTGGTAAACATATATGCACCCAATGCAGGTGCATGCAAATACATTAAAAAAAAAAAAACTTCTGGAAGATATCAAGGGAGAGATCAACAGCAATACAATCATAGTAGGGGACTTTAATACCCTATTGACATCACAGAATAAATCCTCTAAACAAAAAAATCAGCAAAGAAACAACAATCCTAAATTATTCACTGGATCAGATGGATTTAATCGACATCTTCATAATATTTGACCCCAAAGCTACAGAATATACATTCTTCTCAAGTGCACATGAGAAATTTTCAAAGACAGACCACATATAGGGACACTGTAAAAGTCTCACCAAATTCAAGAAAACTGATATCATATCAAGTATCTTCTCAGATCACATGGCATAATATTAGAAATAAACTAAAATAAAAACAATCACAAAAATTCAAACACTTGGAGGCTAAATAGCGTGTTATTAAACAATGTTTGGGTTAACAAAGAGAGCAAAGAAGAAATAAAAAATATCCTTGAAACAAATGACAATGAAAATACAACAATCCAAAATCTATGGGACACAGTGAAAGCAATACTGAGAGGGAAGTTCATAGCAGTACAGGCCTACTTTAAAAAAAAGAAAAAAAACTTATAATAAATTATCTACCTCTACAACTTAAAGAATTAGAAAGAGAGCAACAAGAAAAGCCCCAGAGTAAGCAGAAGAAATGAAAGAATAAAGGTCAGAGTGGAAATAAATAACAATGAGACAAAAACAAACAAACAAAAAACAATAGAAAAGATCCATGAAACCAAGAGCTGGTTCTTTGAAAGGATAAACAAGATTGATGAGCTTCTAGCCAAGCTCACCAAGAAGCAAGGAGAGAGGACCCAAATACACAAAATCGGAAATGAAAGAAGCAGAGTAACAACAGACCCCACAGAAATACAAAGGATTAAAAAAAAACAAAAAACAATTAACAACACTATTCCAACAAACTGGTCAACCTAGAAGAAATGGGCATATCCCTAGAAAAATATGATCTTCCAAAACTCAATCAGGAAGAATTTTAAAAAATCTGAATAGGCTGATAACTATGGAGGAAATTGAAGCAATAATCAAAAAACTTACCACAAACAAAAGCCCTGGACCAGATGGCTTCTCAGGGGAGTTTTACCAAACATTCAAAGAAGAACTAAAAACTATCATCCTTAGACTGCTAGTATTCCAAATAATTCAAGAGGAAGGAATATTTCAAAGCTCTTTCTATGAAGCCACCATTACCCTAATAACAAAACCAGATAAAGACACTACAAAGAAAAAGAATTACAGGCTAATATCCCTTATGGACATACTAGTAGATGCTAAAACCCTCAACAAAATCCTAGCAAATCGGATCCAGCATTACATTAGAAAGATCATACACCATGACCAATTGGGATTTATTCCAGGGATGGAAGCATGGTATAGTATCTGCAAATCAATAAACGTGATACATCATATAAACAAATTGAGAGATAGAAACCATATAATCATATCCACTGATGCAGAAAAAGCATTTGACAAAATCCAACACCCTTTCTTGATAAAAACTCTCAACAAGGTGGGAATAGAAGGATCATACCTCAGCATAATAAAAGCCATATATGATAAACCCACAGCTAACATCATACTCAATGGGCAAACACTAAAACCATTTCCCCTAAGTACAGGAACAAGACAGGGATGCCCACTCTCACCACTCCTGTTTGACATAGGACTGGAAGTGCTAACCGCAGTGATTAGACAAGAAGACAAAATAAAAGGTATCCAAATTGAAAAAAGAAGAAGTAAAGCTGTCATTATTGACAAATGACATGATATTGCACATAGAAAACCCTAAAAACTCCACAAAAAAACTATTAGAGTTAATAAATGAATTTTGCAATGTAGCAGGATACAAAACTTACAACCAAAAATCTATGGCTTTCTTATATAGCAATAATGAACCCACAGAAAGAGAACCAAAAAAAAATAAAAAAACAAACAAACAAACAAAAAAAAAACACCCCAAAAACCACCCATTTCCCATTGCACCAAAAAAATTAAATAAAGGAGGTAAAAGACCTGTACTTGGAAAACTACAGGACATTGAAAAAGAGATAGAGAAAGTCATAAACAAATGGAAGAATATACCATGGTCATGGATTGGTAGAATCAACATCATTAAAATGTCCATACTACCCAAAGCAATCTATAGATTCAATGCAATCACCATTAAGATACCAATAGCATATTTCACAGACCTAGAATCAACTCTCCAAAAATTCAACTGGAATAAAAAAATACCCCAAATAGCTGCAGCAATCTTGAGAAAGGACAAAGTTGGAGGGATCACAATACCAGATATCAAGCTGTATTACAAAGCCACTGTTCTCGAAACAGCCTGGTACTGGCACAAGAACAGATATATAGACCAATGGAACAAAACAGAGAACTCAGAAATTGGCTCAAGCCATTATGCTCAATTAATATTTGACAAAGAAGGCAAGAACATACAATGGAATCAAGACAGTCTCTTCAATAAATGGTGTTGAGAAAATTGGATACATGCAAAAAAAAAAAAAATGAAACTAGACCACCAACTTACACCATACACAAAAATGAACTCAAAATGGGTAAAGGACTTAAACATAAGATGGGAAACCTTGAAAATCTTAGAAGAAGCCATAGTCAGCAAAATCTCAGACATATGTCATAGCAGTATCTTTACTGATACAGCTCCTAGGGCAATGGAAATTAAGGAGAAAATAAACAAATGGACTCTATCAAAATAAAAAGCTTCTGCACAGCAAAAGAAACCATCAACAAAACAAAACCCACTGAATGGGAGAGCATATTTGCCAATGTTATATCCAATAAGGACCTAATCTTCAAAATTTATAGGGAACTCATATATCTTAACAAAAAGAAGATAAACAATCCAATCACAAAATGGGCAAAGGACATAAATAGAAACCTTTTAAAAGTGGACCTACAGAAGACCAAGAGACATATGAAAACACTAGAGACCAGGTGCACAAAATTCATGCATGGGGGGTGGTCCCTCAGCCCGGCCTGCACTCTCTCCAATCCAGGACCCCCTCAGGGGATGTCTGACTGCTGGAATTCGGACATGCCTCTTGCAATTCGGGATCACTGGGTCCTAACCACTCGCCTGCTTGCCTGCCTGATCGCCTCTAACTGCCTCTCCCTTGGCCTCGCACCTGGGACCCAGGCTTCCCTCCCCTGGCTACCACAGGAACCTGGGACCCAGGCTTCCCTCCCTCTGGCAGGACGCAGGCACCTGGGACCTGGGCCAGCTTTGCCCAGGCTGGCAACCTGCTCAGGCGCTCAGGACCAGGAGCAAGCAGCTTTGTCCGGGCCACAGCCACAGGTGCCCGGGACCATGGGCAGGCGGCTTTTCCCAGGCCCAGCTTTGTCAGGGAGGACGTCCGGTCTAGTGAGCATTTTATCCTTTTATTGGTATAGATGCTCAAAGTCACTAATCATCTTAGAGATGCAAATCAAAATGACAATGAGATACCACCTCACACCTGTCAGGATGGCTATTATCAACAAATCAACAAATGACAAGTGCTGGTGAGGATGTGGAGAAAAAGGACCCCTCATGCACTGCTGTTGGGAATGCAGATGGTGCAGCCACAAAATATCTACACAATGGAGTACTATGCTGCTGTAAGAAAGAAAGAAGTCTTACCACACACAACATCATGGATGGAACTGGAGAGCATTATGCTAAGGGAAATAAGCCAGTTAGAGAAAGATAAATTTCACATTATCTCACTCATTTGTGGAATATAATGAACAACATAAACTGATGAACAAAAATAGATCCAGAGACAGAGAAGCATCAAACAGACTGTCAAATTTCGGTGGGTAGACTGTGGTTGGGGGGCGGGATTAAGAGATCAACCAAAGGACTTGTATGCATGTATATAAGCATAAGCAGTGGACACAGACACTAGGGGGATAAGGGCATTGCCAGGGGGTGAGGTGGCCAGGGGGAGTTCAATGGGGGGAAAATAAGACATATGTAATACTATATGTAATACTTTAAACAATAAAATATAAATAAATAAACAAATAATTTTTAAAAAGTATATGGAATAACTAACTTCAGGGAGAAGGACTGGGACTAATGAGACCAGACCAATAGAATGAAATGGAAATTTGAAACTCCAAACCATAAATGTGGCACAAAAAATCCAGTAGTGGCTGTTAAGTGATTAAAGCAAGACCCAGGTACACATGCATGGAAATCAGCTGTCAAATGAGAAGACAGGGCATCTACCCATGGAAAGGCTGCCAGATCCATGGATATTTTTGCATGAGCAACTCAACTCCATGCCCCATTGCTAATCTCATGCCTTTCGCTGGCTAAATGTTTCATGGTAGCCTGGAGGAGCCATCCTATAGATTTAGCACTGGATATAGGCTAAAACTGGAAACCTTTAACCAGGGAAATGCTTTTATTGGTAAAATTCTTGAGAATATTTTACATGTTAGCCCAATAAATAAACAACTAAAAATATTATATTTTTATATATTGCTTAGGGAATCAACAATTATTATATATCTTAATAATACTTGAATATAGTATTACTTTACCTGGAGTACTTATGTTTATATTTCCCTTTGCATATTTTTGGAATATAGATTACATTTTGACTTTCTGATCTCAGAATATTCCCCTGTGGTAATAGACTGTATATTCTCAGTCTTGTGTTTTTCTCACAGTAATGAGGTTCTGCCCCCAATGTCTCACTCAATCTATATATATAAAAGCCTAAGTGACCGAACAACCAATCAACAGGTCACTATGATGCTCACTGACTGCCAGGGGGCAGACACTCACTGCAGGAGCTGCCTCCTGGTGGTCAGTATGCTCCCATAGCCAACCTTCCACACAGGTTAACCTCCTGTGGTCATCCCCCCGGCTGGCCAACCCATTGCAGTCCCTCCCTCCACCAGGCTGGCCAACCTCCCACAGTCCCTCCCCTGGCCAGCTGCCCCAATTAGCCCCGATCAGAACTGGGTGAGATGGCCTAGATAGGCCCTGATCACCCAGATTGGCACCGATCACCGGACAAGCCAAGGGACCCCACCTGTGCACAAATTTGTACACTGAGCCTCTAGTTTAATAATAATTTCCAGGGTATTTATAGAAATAAAAAATGAGACTGTGCATTAAATTCAGTGATGTACAAGCATAAGATACTGGAAACAGCACTATAAAATACTTTAATCTCAGCTTTATTAGTAATGAGCTGTGTTGTGAGCTCTCAAGAAAGTCAACCTCTTTCTTTCCTTGTCTATAATGCTCAAGAGCACTCATGGTGTTCAAGTTTATGACTGTTATTTTTCAGCATTTGTAAGCCAAGGATCACAGCACTTACAATCACTTCAGAGTTCTCAGGACTTGATTCCGTGCCTCCTTCTGCTCTGGAAACAGCCCTGGCTTTGTAAATCTATTCAGTTGGGTTGTGGGGATGAAAGTGGAAGGGGGCCAGAAGAGGTTTCATATATAATTTTCTACTCATAGTTATTTATTATATCTCCTCCTCTTACCCCATTCTGTACCTACCTTCTTCCTTTAAACTCTATCTCATAACTTCCATGCACTTTCCATCTTATCCTCCTGCACACCACTTTCCAAAGACAATGGTAAGCCAAAGAAAATGTAACAAACACTGCAGAAAAGAGGAAGCCATTGTTGTCTGGACTGACTGATTGTAAGATGCTGGGTTGAATAGACTGTAGTATGTTAGATTGTTTTGTATTTTTCCTGACCATTTCAGGCAAGTTTTGTTGCTTAAGAGACATGAGCGTATTCTGATTACATTCTAAGAATTTGCCAAACCCTAATGACCTGAAAGAGCAGGTGAATATCAGAAAGCATCTAGCAAAGTTTCAGGAGACATTTAATACACTGTGAGAATCTGGTTATTGCTAGGTCTTTTCCATTAAAGTATTATTTTCTAAAACAAATTTCCCAATTCTTTGATCATTCTACTTTCTCATGCTTGAACCTCTCTAACCCAGCCAGTTGTCAGGCTATCCCATGTGATATAACAATATTCTTTGCCAATTACATTTTAAGACTTAAATGAAAATGCATGCTCTCCTACCTTAATGATCTATTACCCTTTTATATTCTTTTTTTTTGTATATCTGATTTAATCTCATTATGATGTTATCCTAAGCTAAAGCTGACCCCCCAAAAATCTGATAAATTATTCAGTTTTATAATTTATTTAATTTTCTCTAAAATCGTATTTGTGGTTGATACAAAGTATATTTTAATGTATAATCATTACATTTAAGAAATTGGTTATGGAAAGATAGCAAAAGTGGCAATAATAGTAGAACTTTCATAACATAAAAAATAAATGCTCTAGCATATTATGCTCAATGTAAATATCCTATATAATAAAGAGGTAATATGCAAATTGACCCTCACACCCTCTCAAGATGGCTGCCTATGGCCAGGCGGGCAGGGGGGTTAGTAAGGGATGACCAAACGACTGAACAGCAGGCTGTGTGGGGCAACCAGGTCAGTGGGCGGGGGAGGGGGGGAGTATTTGGGGGCAACCAGGCCAGCAGAGGGAGGCAGTTGGGGGTGACCTGGCCAGAAGGGGGAGCAGTAAGGGTTGACCAGGCTGGCGGGGGAGGGGGGCATTTAGGAGTCACCAGGCTGGCAGGAGGGGCAGTTAGTCTGGCAGGAGGGGGAGTTAGGGGCAATCAGGCCAGCATACAGAAGCAGTGAGGGGCAATCAGGTCAGCAGCGGAGTGCAGTTAGGGGTGACTAGGCAGGCAGGCAGGTGAGCAATTAGGAGCCAGCAGTCCAGGATTGTGAGAGGGATGTCTGAGTGCTGGTTTAGGCCCAATCCCCGGGATCTGGCCTAAACTGGCAGTTGGACAACCCCCAAGGGGTCCCAGATTGGAGAGGGTGCAGGCTGGGCTCAGGGGACCCCTCCTCCCCATGCACAAATTTTGTGCACCAGGCCTTTAGTCATTTAATAAAAATAGGACCTACTACCAGTGGAGAGTTGATAAACATTTTTCAACTGGCTTTCTCAGTGAGGGTACAGGGGTGGAGTCTGGGGAGTTGATTTGTATCCACTGCTGATTTCCATGGTATAAATATTCCCATTATGAAATCTATGGCCAATTTCAAAGCTTCTTTTTAACAACTGCCCTGAATTTTCTTGAAATTTTAATAGTCAGCTCTAGAAACTCCAACACATAATTGCTGAGTACTGACTGTATTTACATCACTATTAAACTTTCACTTTATAATTAACTAGAGGCCCAGTGCATGGGATTTGTGCACTGGTGGGGGATATGGCCTGTGGGGATTGGCCCACTGTGGGAGTGCTGCTCATCCCAGTCAGCTGAGCAGCTGTGGACCCGCCCTCTGAGTGGCTGCTCCTGCTGTGGGACTGCCCCTCATCCTGGTCAGCTGAGCAGCACTTCCACTGTGGGAGTGCACTGACCACCAGGGGGCAGCTCCTGTGTTGAGTGTCTGCCACCTGGTGGTCAGTGTGTGTCATAGCAACTGGTCAACCAGTTGTTCTGGTCGTTCCACCGTTCAGTCACTAGGCTTTTATTATATAGGATTAAAAATTCACCACATATCTAGTAGTATCATTAGAATCTTTTGGCCCATTAGTAGGTGACTTTTTAATAATAACTTTTAAATAATTAAATCTATACAGGAGAGAAAATTAGAATTTCTAAGTCAACCTCAAATATCTTGATATACTGAAAAGCTACTTGAGAGCAGACATTATTTAAATAATCACATAAGTGAATAGAAGTCTCAACATGGGCATAACATACAAATCTGATGTTCACTGATATTAAATTCTTAGTGAACTTGAGCAGCAACAATAATGTAGCAGAAATTAAAAGCAACAGTGAGAATCAGGAAAAATGTTATTTTAATTTTAACATTGCTTCTAACAAACCTCAGAAGATGACAAAATCATAATTTGGTTTGAAACCTTTAAGAACCCCAATGCCATTTATTTTATCTGCTATAAAATCTGCCCATTCAGGCAGTTTTGACATGTGAGGGGTAGACCCATTATTTCATTTGTTTTTTAAATATGCTTTCCCTCTGTTACCAAGAATTAAATTAATTCCTTCCTCCATTATGCATGAGGTTTGAGTTTTCCTTCACATGATGTGATTTGCACTGCTGCTCACCATCTTGACCACTGTCCGTTGTGATTAATCCAATTCAATTCAATTCTACACTTACTGAGTGTCTTCTGCCTGTCAGGAGCCAGGTCAGACCCTGAGGATTCAATGATGCTGGAAGACAGATAACCTGTGAACCAGGCAAGTGTCAGTCAAAGTGAGAAATGCCAGTGTGATCATATAAAAACAAAAACAAATAAAAATCATATAAAACAGTTATGGAGCTCACAGACTTGGCCTCTGTGAGCTCCATGACTTTTCATAGGTCATCAGACAAGAATACCTCAGTCAGTGTGGGATGATGCTACAAAAGCAGAAACATATCTACCTCCCCTAAAACACTAAATGTGCTTAATGGAAAATACAACCTGTTTCCTTTCATATTATCCTAATATATAAAAACCCAGGGTCCATAACATCCAAAACAAGTGAAGGCTCGACCTACGGGAAGTCAGTCCTGCAGTCAGTGTTGGGTTGATGTAGTGACCCAGCACTGACTGCCACTGCTGCGGGTGTGGTGACCCAGCACTGACTACTGAGGGGGCTGTGGATCAGGCCCAGAGAGAGAATCAGGGTCTAATCTGTAAGCCTCCATGGCAGCTGTTGATTAGCCCTTGCCTCTCTCTTTCTCTCTAGGCGTGGACAGCAGTCATGCCTCAATTTCTCTCTGGGCCTCTGCAGGGGCTGCTGATCAGGCTTGAAGATAGGCCAGGAGATGCTGACTGGCATATAAACTGACCAATCAGAAACAAATCTGGGTGAACTGTGAGGAGTCAATGGCTGCCTAGGAGATGGAGCTTTTGACACTGACTGGCATAGAAACCGACCAATAAGAACCTAATCTGGCTGAATTACAAAGGCAAAACTTAAGGTGGGGGCTGAGGAGGGTTTTTAAGGGCAACAAGCTGTTTGGTGTAACATATAAGAAAGCAGTTCAATTTTTTAATGACCAGTTTGGCAGTATAGTGTATATGGCTGGCTATCAGTCCAGATATAGGGATTATGTATTTTTGCCTGCCAAGAGTATCTCCTCCTGCTGAAAAGCCCCCCCCCCCCATTTAAGCAATCCTATCCTATATAATCTATCTATACTAATAAGTGGGTAATATGCTAATTAGTCTGGGTCGACCAGCCATCTTCCGGACATCCAACTTCCTTCCGGACAAAGCCATGGTGGTGGAGGCTGAGGCAGAGGCAGTTAGGGCAATCAGGCCAGCAGGGGAGGGCAGTTGGGGGTGAGATCAGGCTGGCAGAGGAGGGCAGTTGGGAGCGAAATCAGGCCAGCAGGGGAGGGCCATTGGGGGTAAGATCAGGCCCGCAGGGTAGTACAGTTGGGGGCAACCAGGCCAGCAGGGGAGGGCAGTTAGGGGCGATCATGCAGGCAGAGGCAGTTAGGGGTGACCAGGCTGCAGGGGAGAGCAGTTAGGGGCAACCAGGCCGGCAGGGAAGGACCATTGGGGGTGAGATTAGGCTGGCACGGGCGGGCAGTTAGGGGTGATCAGCCGGGCAAGGGAGGGCAGTTAGGGGTGATCAGGCAGGCAGGCAGAGGTAGTTAGGGGCAATTAGGCAAGCAGAGGGGTTAGGGGCAATCAGGCAGGCAGGCAGAGGCAGTTAGGGGCAATCAGGCAGGCAGGCAGGTGAGCAGTTAGGATCCAGTGGTTCCAGATTGCGAGAGGGATATCCGACTGCCGGTTTAGGCCCGATCCCACAGAGATCGGGCCTAAACCTGCAATCGGACATCCCCCAAGAGGTCCCGATTGGAGAGGGTGCAGGCTGGGCTGATGTAACCCCCCCCCCATGCACAAATTTTGTGCACCAGGCCACTAGTCCTATATAATAAAAGGCTAATATGCAAATTGTCCCCTCGGGAGTTTGACCGACTGGGAGTTTGACCACTTGCTATGATGTGCACTAACCACCAGGGGGCATCACGAAATGAAGGAAGGCCCCAGCCGGCAGCCAGCAGCTGGGGGAAGAAAGGACCCAACTAACATCTGGCAGTCAGGGGAAGGAAGGCCATGGCCAGCCCTGATTGCCAGCTAAGCCTAGGGACCCTACCTATGCATGAATTTTGTGCACCAGGCCTCTAGTTTACTATAAAATAGAAACATATTTAAGAAATTTAGAAAACAGGGCAAGGATAATATCCTATCCTTAGATATTAATACTTCCAGCTCGCATTTGCATAATCTTTAAGGATTCATTTTTGTCTGTCTGATAATCGAGGTCTCCAGAGAATCTTCGGTACATCAACATATCAGAATGAAAGCACCAATGATTCCTCAATTGTCAAACCTCACCAAGCATCCAACTTGAGTAACTAATTCATATCACCTCACTACTCAACCATATTCACATATTCAGGTAGCAAAGGATTATACCTGTGTGAATAAGTAAGATTTTTTTTTCTTTAATCCACAAATATGTACATTTGTCTCACTTGATTCTTGCCAGTTTAGGTCATAAAAATCTCTGTATAGTCTTCTTATCTTCATTCCCAATCTCATGTGCACTATCAATTTGTTAATAATCATGACAATATTTTGAAATTATCTGTTCTTTTCATTCTGTTCACTCATTCATTAAATCTTATCTAGCATATGGCACTGAATTTTCTTCTGAAATTACCCAGACTTAAGCAGAAGCAAGGTAGCTTGCTTTATAGTAGTAAAAACCTAAAGTAATATTGAGAATGAACACTAGGGCACTGCTCACCTTCATCTTCTTAGACTGAAAAAGTACAATGCACCTTTTTTTGCCCTCGGTAGCGACTTTCTGAATGTCAATACTTTCCTTATTATAAAGATATCCATTAAGAAGTCTATGTTTATTGATTAATAAAAAAAAAACCTCACATGAGCATACAATGGAGTCAAGACAGTCTCTTCAATAAATGATGTTGGGAAAATTGGGCAGATACATGCAAAAAAATGAAGCTAGACCACCAAATTACACCATACATAAAAATAAACTCAAAATGGATAAAGGACTTAAACATAAGATGGGAAACCATTGAATCTTAGAAGAATCCATAGGCAGCAAAATATCAGACATATGTCGTAGCAATATCTTTACTGATATAGCTCATAGGGCAATGAAAACTTAAGGAGAAAATAAATGGGACTACATCAAAATAAAAAGCTTCTTCACAGCAAAATAAACCATCAACAAAATAACAAGAAAGCCCACTGCATGGGAGAACATATTTGCCAATGTTATATCCAATAAGGGCCTAAACTCCAAAATTTATAAGGAACTAATACAACTTAAGAAAAGGAAGATAAACAATCCAATAAAAAAATGGGCAAAGGACCTAAATAGACAATTTTTGAAAGTGGACATACAGAAGGCCAAGAGGCATATGAAAACATGCTCACAGTCACTAATCATCTGAGAGACGGAAATCAAAACAACAATGAGATGCCATCTCACACCTGTCGTAATAGCTATCATCAACAAATGACAAGTGCTGGCAAGGATGTGGAGAAAAAGGAATTCTCGTGCACTGCTAGTGGGAATGCAGATTGGTACAACCACTGTGGAAAACAGTATGGAATTTCCTCAGAAAATGAAAAATGGAACTCCCATTTGACCCATTAATCCCACTTCTAGGAATATATCCCAAGAAATCAGAAACACCAATCCGAAAGGATATATACACCCCTATGTTCATAGCAGCACAATTTGCAATAGCTAAGATTTGGAAACAACCTAAGCACCCATCAGCACATAAGTGGATTAAAAACTGTGGTACATCTACACAATGGAATACTATGCTGCTGTAAAAAAAGAAAGAACTCTTACCATTCACAACAGCATGGATGGAACTGGAGAGCATTATGCTAAGTAAAATAAGCCAGTCAGAGAAAGACAAATATCACATGATCTCATTCATTTGTGGAACATAATGAACAACATTAACTGATGAACAAAAATAGATCCAAAGGCAGATAAGCATTGAACAGACTGTCAAACTTCAGAAGGAAGGCAGGGGATGGGGGGTAGTATAAAAAAAAAAAAAAAAAAAACCTCAAAAGGTTCAAAAAGAGGCCCTATTCTATATAAGAAGGCAAAGACCTTTAGTGAAGTTCCATTACCTCCTTAGAATTAAAGGTTGGCATTCTCAGAAGACTGAGCCTACTAGGTGATTTGAAATGCAATTCCACTTGCTCATTCCTATCACTTTAAAGGTAGCTAGTGGAACTGCTACTTAGTTTTTTAAATATTCCACCATCATTCATAGTCTTTTGAGATGCTTCCCCCTTTTTTTTAACTTCCTTGCTTGCTTTGACAATAGGACTGTTCTCTTCAAAAGGCATTGCTATAAGCAGCAACAAAACATCCTCAGCATCCTATGGAGATGCAAGGATGAATTTGTTTTAGAAGGACTGGAGATATCATTTGGGAAAGAAAAGCAATATTTATGAGTTGCTCAGCAAGTCCAGATTTAAAAAAAAAAAAACCCAAAATATGAGTGTCAATAATATAGAAAAAGCCAACCTCAGGTTATGTGTTCATTCATTCTATGAAAATCCAATAACCTCCAACTGAGACTCTAGTCAAGACACTGGGAACAGGAAGTTAAATAAGACATGGTTTTTACCCTTAAGCAGCACAGTTTCTAAAAAGTCAAACATATAAACAAATATGAAAATAAAAGGAGAGAAGTGTAAGAGATATATTAAAAATATTGTGTGATTTGAAAGACAAAAGAATCAAAGGCCCAGCCTAAAGGATGGAAAGGAAAGTGTACCTCCAGGCTCAGAATGTTTATGCGATGGTGGGATAAATCAGGGTATATATTCATAGAGTAGTCATAGGATCTAAGTTATAGAAGGAACCTCTTTGAACCACAACCACACTCCCCAACTTAGTTCTGTATTTGAATCAGCTGCAAACCTTTTGCTAATTGGCCGCCTGGCCTGAGTTCTGTGATTGAACTCTTTGAGGATGGGGTTCTTACTACCTTTGAGGCAGTCCCTACCTTTAGACAATTCCATTTGTTTTCCGTTTTATTTAGCTGAAACCTCTTTTCCCTTAGCGTCTACCAAATGGCACCGGTTTTTTCCTTCAAATTCTGTTAAAAGTGAATTGCAACTATCCAAGATGCATAGCTGAGTAAACCAGCATCAGATGGCTACTATATTTCAGCCTACTTGGTCTCTACCCTTACAGTGAAAATATGAGGTACATTTATGGAGTTTATACATATTAAAGAGACTGTGGAAGGTCCTAAGAAGCTATGATAATAAGAGAAAGGCTTTGTCCTAAAAAAAAAAAAAAAAAATCAGTCTAATGGAGAAGAACAAGTAAAGAAGAATTAAGGTTTAGCAGATAGAGAGATCACATTCTAGTTAGGAAACCTGGAAGGAGTCATGAAAAAAGTGAAATACAAACTAACTCACAGAATCAACCAATAATTATTTATCACCCACTATGTGCCAGGTATTAGTTGGGGTTCTGAAGTTAGAGAAGAATATCAAACATTCAAAATCTTTACTTTCAAGGAGCTTAGATTCTAGAAGTGGAAGGCAGACCATAAACATATAAATACATGTCACAGAGTGATAATGATAAAGAGGGTAGTGTTATGGGGATGGGGCAGGCTTCTATCTCAGGTAAGACGAAGGTCTAACTGATATGGGTCTTAGCACTAATCAGACCTTAATGAAGAAAATGGGTAGGCTCTGCAACTATCCAGAGGAAAAGATGGATCTTAAAGATGAGACTAGAAGAGCTTAGAAGGAAAGCTGAGGCACAGAGCAAGGAGACCACATGATATGAAGAAAAATGACATGTGCTGCTTGCTGGTGGGATGTGGGATAAGTGTAAGATTCATGGGAGATAAATATAGAAAGGTAGAGTTGGGGTGGAAATTCTACCTTCCCAGTGTGCTGGGAGAAATAAAGTCCCTGCCTCTGACCCGGAAGACTCATGTCTTCAGCCAGCAGGCAAACATGTTAGGTTGTAAGTAGGTTAAAAGCTCAACGTTCACTGCATAGCTGGATTTTTATTATATTGAGATCCAAACATGGAACTGAGACTTTTCATTCAACTTGAGAAAGGGCAATAGGAAATCAGTGATCTGTTTTAAGCAGAGCAATGTTTGGTAAAATTAAATTATCTGGGATGATTTAAGATCAACTAAAGAAGAAAATGGTAATGGGGGGTTGAAAATATATACTTTCTGGACAGGCACTTTGATAGAGAATATCACTTAATACTCATAATAAACTGTATATTTATTTATTCATTCATTGAACATGTAATTATTGAGTACCTACTAGCTTCAGTCATTGAGATGCAACCATGAACAAAATCAAAGGCAAGATTCCTGTGTCTGTGGAACTCCCATTCTAGATAGGAATACAGAGAGACAACCAACCAACCAAAGAGTTGATAAAATGTTAGGTGGTCATTAAGAAAAATAAAGCAAAGTAAAGTGGTGGGAATGCAATTTATGTAGGGTAGTCCAGTGGAAACCTCCCTAAAGAGGTAAATATGAACCAAGATCTGAACAAGAATAAGGTAACTGCTACTTTTATGTATATTTAAGAGCTGAAGACACTAAAACTAGGAGAAATTGGATTATTGAGGTTTCATCCTTACTAACAAGTAGTGGGATGGGAATATAAACCCAGAAATCTGATTGTAGCACCAGCATTCCTACTGCCACACTATACTCCCTGCATATCATGTGAAGCCTTTGAGCTAATATGCCAGGAGAATAGTTATTACCAGAAATGGATTTGAGGAGGATAGGCTGGGTAAATGGAGAAGTAATAAATTGGGTTCTAACATACCAAGATTGATGTATTAGCCAAAGAGGCTTTGAAACTTTATTTCAGAATTGAGATATCATGGACTTTGCTTCTCTACCCTCCACTGCTACTTTTGTGATCTTTAAACTTTAGCTGTGCCCCAACCACTGGACCCAGTTAGAAACCAGCAGGAAAAAAATTAAGTGTCCCATGCTGGTTGTTTCTAATCAGCCAACTCCCTTTCTTTCAATGAACTGAGGTGTGAACTCAGTGTCTATTTCTTCTTAATAAATATTACATTTTTCTTTCCCTTCGGAACTAAATAATAAGGGGAAGGGGACAACTCATAATTTTCCCAGTGGTTCTTTTCATGAATTCCTAAAAAACATCAATATACTGGGTGCTAGATTTATTTTCCTACTTATATTAGGTATAACCATATACTACTCCCCATCCCCTTGTGTCAACTCTAGGACTACCTAACTGTATTCTAACCTCTTTATAGTTTGCCAAAGCACCCTAGGATTGTGATCAGGTAGGAGATCTGTTATTTCTATTTTAAAACATTTCTAATTATTGCATAATTTTTAAAATATGAAATATTGCCCTAACCGGTTTAGCTCAGTGGATAAAGCCTCGGCCTGCGGACTCAAGGGTCCCAGGTTTGATTCCGGTCAAGGGCATGTACCTTGGTTGCAGGCACATCCCCAATAGGAGGTGTGCAGGAGGCAGCTGATCGATGTTTCTCTCTCATCGATGTTTCTAACTCTCTATACCTCTCCCTTCCTCTATGTAAAAAATGAATAAAATATATTTTTAAAAAATAAAAAATAAAATAAAATATGAAATATTGAAAATATAAGAAGATATAAACTTTTTAAAATTAAATGTTAAACAGGTAATAAACCCATAACATCTTATATGTTTACAATGTTTACATATATATATATATATATATATATATATATGCATAAGTGTGTATATTTTCTCCTTTTTACCTAAAAGGCAGCATATCATCCAAACCTTGAGGATCAAAATATACTATTTTAGAACCACTTCTATGTACTCACTCCTAGGAAGGCATGCACACAAGCACGCGTACGTACACACACATGCACACTCAGACAAATATACACAGATGAAATATGGTCAATATTTAAAATTTTAAGATTGTTTTAAAGTAGTTATTTCTTGTTATCTTTTATCATCATCATCATCATCATTAATATCATCATCATCATCATAAATATCACTCTGTAAACTACAATCAGTAATGTGTTTACCAAATAAATCTGACTTATATTATAGTATCATAAATCGGAAACACGGAGAGCAACACAACTCTTCCCACCCCTTTTCCTACCCTTTAAAGCTATTTATTTTTTCAAATGAGTAATTTCACCACAATCTCTACTTTCCTTTTCTAAAAACTTATAGACAGCTCTGGCTAGTGTGGTTAGTTGATTGAATCTCCTCCCATGCACCAATAGGTTGCCAGTTCGATTCCCAGTAAGGGCACATACCCAGGTTGCAGGTTTGATCCCTGGTTGGGGTGTGTACAGGAGACTACCAATCAAGGTTTCTCTCTTTCCTTCTCTCCCTCTAAAGAAAAATCAATAAAACTGATTTTTAAAAGAACCGCAGTCATAGGTAAGATTAAAGAAGCTCCAGAGATCAAAATCTTGACAATATTAGCAATTACATGTTAAATGTATGTGTATAATATACATTGGGAATAAACAATATTTAAGGCAGGCACCAATTATTCAATCAGACTGGTAAGTAAGGGATACAAATTCCATTGTAAAGACCCTAGGATAGGGAACATGAGCTGAGGTATTTTCTGCTTTAAAGAGATCTAAATCTTCACTCCAAGGCACCTGTGCAAAATTATTTGTACTTTTAGGCCATGCAGAGTTCAGATGTGGACTAGATTAAGGACATTAAATTCATGGAATGGACTAAAGCCAGCATGGGCTTTTAGTTAGCAGAATAAAGAATGAGAGGAAGAGGATTTCAAGGCTCTGCATTCAGGCTGAGCTTATCTTTCTTCCTATGATCACTTGGCTTTGAGAAGGATTCAGAGAGTTAGTCAGTCATAAATATCTGCCTGTTAAATGTACAGTCCTGTGATAAAGGCAGTATAGAATGTGAAGATGCATAATATGTGTCCTGCCACCCAAATACTTACAGATTTGGGGTGGGGAGAGATAAGATAAACTATGTATAAATAATAACTTTATTTTATTCTTGTGCCTAGACATATCCGAAACAATAGCAGTAAATATCAAGGGAATAGGACAGTTCATAAGTGCTCTAAAAAGCATTCAGGGAGAGAAGAAATTTGTGGGCTGGTGGTACTGAGAAATTAAATGGTGTAGATGTAATTTAAAACAGGTTTTTAAAAAAGAGTGGAAAACAGACAAACTCACATCGGGTAGAGGCATCTGTGGAGAGGAAGAGAGACCAGTTCCCATTCAGTGGACAGGGCCAAACTCCTTGTAACAATGACCACAAATGTCTAAGGCAGGACAAGTTCAGCCTGGAGGACTGAGAGAAGAAACTTTCCCCAGAGTAATCAAGGGCAGAATTGTGTGAAGAGCAAGAATAAATTTTAGCCCTGGACAGTGTTTCTCAATGATTAGAGCTTTGGCCCATGCACCTAAAAGTCACAGGTTCTATTCCCAGTCAAGGGCACATACCTGGAATGCAGGTTCCATCACTGGCCCCAGTTGGGACACATGCAGAAGGCAACCAATCGATGTGTCTCTCTCACATTAATCTCTCTCTCTCTCTCCCTCTCCCTCCCTCCTTCCCATTCTCCCTTCTTCTCTTTCGAAAAGGCAATAGAAAAAATATCCTAGGGTTAGGATTAACAAAAAAAGTAGAAAAATGAATTTTAGTAGGAAATGACCAGAGATCAATGCCAAAGGCAATATCAAAACTCATGACTGAAAGAGTGATACAATCAGAAGGCAAAAAAAGTAAACATCTGAAATTTGTCTGGAGTGAAGCTTTGAGGAAGGGTGAAGCCATTCTAGACATAGGCTGAGAATAAGGTAAGGATATTAGAGGGCTACAAGTATGAGAAATGCTTAAAATGGCATTATGACATTCAGGAAAGACTTAAGGAGAGTATAAAATTAGATCAAGAGTTTGATACTTGTGTGGAAATTTGGAGAAAAAGAAGAATTATTTCAAGGTCTTGAGGATTAGAAGTATAAAGACCCCATTGATAGGGAAGGCCACTGAGAGAACCTGATTGAGCATTTGATTTTGCTTATGTTGAATGAGACTCCAGGCCAAAATTTAATTTGATCAATCAAAGATATAGGGCTGGGATTCCCTAAGCAGTTCAGGAATGAGGTCCAATGTCTCTTATTTTTCTAAGGAATAGGTTATTAAATATACCTGTATATTTCAGTTATTAATTTTCTCATAGTATCAGTTATTAATAGGTTATTAATTAAACCATTGCAATAAAGGAAATATTTGACTGATTCCATTACTTTCTAAAAAATATTCCACCTCCAAAATTCTGCTTCATAGGAAGATAACCCTTTGGGTTTAGAATTATTGGAACAATCAATCCAAATTAGATGGCAAATCACATTTTGCAAAACCCATCATTAAACTCCATCAGTCATGGTGGTATGGCCATACTACTTCTTGCTAATGAGAAACCAAATATAAGTAGGGGCTATACCCCAGGATGATGCCATTGTATGCTTGGGGTTATGTGTATAGAAATATCCTTTAAGGCAGATGAAGATGAAAACTAGGACCCCTCACTTCTTCCTATTCCTTATAGCACTGCTCCACTCTCTCATCTGTTTCCCCTACACATGGCAACACAAGCATACACTTTGTCATTGCACAGAGAAGTGATGAAGTTATTGTTAATGTGATAGCTGGGACTTACATTCTTATGGTGTTTTTTCTTATATAAATACACCATTCGGTACAAAGAGGAAATAACAAAACACCTCAGACCTATTACTGTTAGTATTTTCCATTTTACAATATAATTTAAATTGTTATTTAATTGTTATTTAATTGTTGGCTATTGTATGAGACTGGGAAAAAGTGCTTAGCCACCTCCTGCAGGCTGGGCTGACATCATACCCAATGGGAGAATCTTTTATTTTTAATCCTCACCTGAGGACATGTTTGTATTGGCTTTAGAGAGAAGAAAGGAGAGAGAAAGAGAGAGAGAAATATCGATGTGAGAAACATCAATAGGTTGCTTCCCATACATGCCCTGAATGGAGATCAAACACACTACCTAGGTATGTGCCCTGATTTGGAATCAAACCGACAATATTTTTGGTGCTCAGGACAACATTCCAACCAACTGAGCAATCTGGCCAGGGCTAGGAGACTTTTTCATCTCACCCCCTGAGCCTGGGGTGGCTGAGCTTGCTCCTGGAGAGGGGATGGCTGGCTGCACCCAACCTGAACCTGCTGTGTGCCATTCCTGAGAGAACTAGAATTGAAGATACTGGCAGAGACTGAGTGGTTTGGTTCTGGAATAGGGGACATGTTCCCCTCATGGAGTGCCTGACCACAAGTTCCCCTAGTAGAGGACCCACTAGCCCTGTCCTCATGACCTTGGTTGTCTGGCCCTGCCAATCTCACAACCTGTAGAAGGAGCTGTGTTTCATGGCCAGCTTTAGGCCCATTTTATAGTCTTTCTTTGGGAGGTTCTGGAGGAAGACCAAGCAATCTCAGTGGGAAGCGGAGTAGCTGACAGGTAGAAGTGGGCCTCAGTGAGCCTCATTCCTTTTACAGATATGCCCGCAGCTCTAAACCGGAGGAAACTGACCCTTATACACAGATTGGTCCCTCCAATACATACCCACGCCCGGTACACAGCCAGAATGAACAGTGTGGTAGCTCCAGACAGATAGCCCAAATCTGGTTATACACAACATTTCACATCACCCTATACCTGAACCCTGATTTAGTAAACCCAGACCAACACAACTGGTGGTGGACTTCAGAACACACCAGGGCTCAACCCAACTAGCCACACTAGCAGCACACCCAAAGGGGGGATTCCAGCAAGCACCAGACTCTGCTGGGAACAATTCCACCTCAGCGGGCAGCCCCTGCACAGCCTCTCATACACTGTGATCAAGGCTTATCCTTATACTCAGCCAACCTTATGGGTTAATTACACCCACAAAAGGTCCAACATCATTCAAGACTGAACTACAACTGGAGGGTGCACCTAACCAACAAGAAACATTCTGGGAATATGGAGCTCAGGTGATTTGGAAGATTGTGCCACTGAGCTCAAGAAGACACTTTCATCGTAAAGCCATCATAACAAGTTTAGAAATCATAGCAGAACTCTCTAATGCACAGAGAGAAAATGGGGAGACAAAGAAAATATACCCCAAATGAAAGAACAAGAGAAATCCCCAGGGAAAGAATCACATAAACTGGAAGCTACTAAAATATAAGATGTTTAAAACAATGATTATAAGAATGTGCAAGGGCCTTAGGGGAACAATAGGTGATCTCAGTGACAACTTAAACAAAGACAGAGCAAGCATTAAAAGAACATTTTTTAAAAACCATATAAAAAAGAACCATTCAGAAATGAAGAATACAGTATCTGAAATGAAAAATAGACTAGAAGGAATCAACAGCAGGTTAGCCAGGGGATCTAAACAGCAATTTAGAGGACAAGAAAACAGTAAGCATACAAGCAGAGCATCAAAAAGAAAAAAGAATTTATGTATGTATGTATGTATTTATTTATTTATTTAATCCTCACCAAAGGACATGCTGAGAGAAAAGATGGGGGTGGGAGGGACAGAGAGATCTATTTCAAGTAGAAAAAAGTGATGATTTGCCTTCTGTATGTGCCCTGACTGGGATTGAACCCCCAGCCTCAGTATGTGGCCTGATCTGGAATTGAAATGGCAACCTTTTGGTGCACAGAATGATGTTCAAACAACTGAGTCACTCTAGCCACTTGAGAAGAAAAGAGACTTTTAAAAGTGAGGAAAGTCTAAGGGATCTCTGGACAACATCAAACATAACAACTTCTGCATTATAGAGGTGCCAGGAGAGTAAGAAGGCAGTTGTGGGGGCAGGGGGGGGGGGCACCAGGCCTGCAGGGGAGGGCAGGTAAGGGCAACCAGGCTGGCAATGGAGGGCAGTTAGGGGTGACCGGGCCAGCAGGGGAGGGGAGTTAGGGGCAATTGGGCTGGCAGGGGAGTGCAGTTAGGTGTTGATCAGGCTGCAGGGGAGTGGTTAAGGAGTGATCAGGCTGGCAGGCAGAAGTATTTAGGGGCAATCAGGCAGGCAGGCAGGTGAGCGGTTGGGAGCCAGCAGTCCTGAATTGTGAGAGGGATGTCCCAAATTGGAGAGGGTGCAAGCTGGGCTGAGGGACACACATACCCCTCGTGCATGAATTTCGTGCACTGGGCCTTTAGTAAAAAATAAATAAATAAGTGTCCTTCAGGAGGAGATTGCTGAACTAAGAAACCAAGCATATCATAAAGAATGTTAAGAAATAACAAAAACAAATGGCAATTGTGAAAATAAAAAAATCCACAGTACCATCTTTGTATTCCAGAATTTTCTATTATCATTCTTTAAGATTTGTGGTTATAAAAACACAGATAAATTTAATAGGCGTGTAAAAACATACTGTTCCTATTATTTTGGCAGTAGATGACCCACCTGGCTAGATTCACATTGGAGAAAAAAAGATGTTTCTCTGTGTCTAGTTCAAATGCTTTTGACACTACACATCATTTTGGCTGGCTACAGTCTTGGTCTCAGGTTATATAAAAGGAGCCATATAAATCAATTCTAAACTCTTTCAACAAAGCCACAATGAAAAGAACTGTTTGGTATTCAGTGAATATATGCTTCTCTGAATAAATCTTAAACTCAGCTTGGAATGACTTCTACATAAAACTTGTATAATACAGTGTTTTATGGGCCAAAAATTACATGCTTAGTTGTTGTTTTTTTTGTGGTTTTTTTTTTTTTATTCTGTTCTTAATCTTTCTCTGCATCTGAATCCTGGTAGGATATAGTCTTTTTCACAATTCTTTTACACAGAAATCTCCAATATTTAATAACTACTTAATTAATAAAGGTAAAAAAATTCTTATGAAAGGTCCTAAGACACAACTTAAATCAAATGTGCTCCCCACAATAACCTTCTGGAATGCTTTTTAAAAAATGCAGAGTGGGGGGAATCCATAATTCATTTCACTATTTTCAAAACAGTGCATTTAAACCCTCTATCCTAGAGAGTGAGTGATGAATACTATGAAGTGCATGGTCCTTCAAAACCACTAAACTAGTTTAGATGCACAGAAAACTCCAGAAGATTGTAAAAATAAGCCAGACAAAGGGGAAAAATAATAAATTGTGTTACTATTACCATGTATAGTGATTAGATAAAAGTATAACCTTTATCTAACGTACATTTAATAATATAATGTTACTTTAGGGCAGTATAATATAGTCAAATATAGCAGTCAGACAAAAGTAATAGAGCCTAACTTTTAACAAGATACTGTCATTTTAGGTAGACTAAAGTACCTTTCAGTGTACAGTTTTCACATTATCATAATAATCACATGAGATTCTTAGTATTAATTTCCAATTTGTCTGAAGAAAAAACTGAGGTACTTTCAGAATTGAGCACTGATAGAGAAAGAAACCAAGCACAAAGTTTTGTTGGAAAAGTAGAGTTCAGAAAATAATGCTTGGAAAATATTATTCTGAACTGTATTGAACTGAAAAAAAAACAGCTTAAGGGGATCTTAATTCTTTTAAAACATAATCCTCTTGTAAAAGGTAGAAAATAATGGCTAAATAGGCAGACTTTCTTGCATATCGTCCCAGGGCCAGACTGGAAATAAAACTAAATTGGGGAATATTCACCATGAATTACCAACTGAGGTTCAGCTGAGGAGGAAACTTGTATCAAGGAAGAATAGACAACACCTGGTAACAGGTAGGAAGGGCGAGGTCACTGGAGGGGCTGACCCAGCTTCCATGGGCAGCAAGTCAAGAGTGTGGAGGGATTTCCTGGCTGTGGGAGGTCCTTTTTACTGAGAAGATGAGGCTCAAAAGTGAGTCTGGGCTCCACAGCCTGGAGCACCAGAGCAGAGAACAGAGGCCCACATAATATCCAGCTGTAGGGCTTCTGGCTGCCAGGGAATCTGGAGTTGGTTGGAGATAAAGCCCCAGGGTTTTTTGTGGGGGTTTTGGTTGTTGTTGTTATTTAAACAAACAATAAAACAGAACACACAAGATTTTCATTTGCAGCTACTCACCTGAGGATTCAGTGCATAGAGGGTGATGTAGACTCGAGGTGCTTAAGGAGAGGCTGGGGTAGGAAGCATTGAGGGGAGACCTGCATTTGGTCACACACCCCCAAACCAAATTGGCCATTTTTTTCTGAGAGGCACTGGCCCCATCCACAAACCACAGCTCAGGAAAAGGGAAAAAAACCCATCCTAGGTGGTACAGCCCACCACACCCTCAGGAATCCAGCCTGCCCCACCCTGGGAAAACACACCCATCACTTTTCTGAAATCTGAATGACACCTTCTCTTCACAGGAGACCCAGAGGACGTGACCCTGATTCTGTCTAAAGCCCATTCAGAAACAGATTAATAAGAAATTAAGATTGACAGCTGGCTGGCAGGTGAAGACTGATGGAAGCAGAGCCTGAGGACCCTGGGGAATGTTGCTAATCCATCACTGGGCCCCAAGTTGCTAACAAACCAGCCTTAGAGTGCAGCTTGGCCCCTCTGATGTGCATCCAAGTTCTGTGGAGAAAGACACTAACTGAGGATACCTTCAAACTTCAAACAAATTGCTGAGAGGCAAAGGAGCACAGTTTCTGACAGTGGTTAGCATTGGGTACCTCTGAGGAAGTCCAGAACTGGCAGACAGAACAGTCAGCCTCAGTTATCAGAAGAGCAGGATCCAAAGGGAGCTCGAGGAGGCACTAACTCTGCTGAGAT
Source organism: Corynorhinus townsendii (assembly GCA_026230045.1). NCBI lineage: Eukaryota > Metazoa > Chordata > Mammalia > Chiroptera > Vespertilionidae > Corynorhinus > Corynorhinus townsendii. The sequence continues at coordinate 104,067,331 of JAPDVU010000003.1, forward strand.
GAACTCCACTTTAGTTTTTATATTTTATTTTTATACTATCATTTTATTTTATTTTATTTATTTAACTAGAGGCCTGGTGCACCAAATGGCGGCCTGGGGGGGGTTGCCCTCAGTCCAGCCTGTGCCCTCTCACAGTCTGGGAGCCTCTCACAGTTGGACATCCCCCCAAGGGGTCCTTAGCACTCCCACAGAGGTGGGAGAGGCTCCCACCACTGCCGCTGGACTTGCCAGCCATGAGCCTGGCTTCTGGCTGAGCGGCGCTCTCCCTGTGGGAGCACACTGACCACCAGGGGGCAGCTCCTGCATTGAGCATCTGCCCCCTGGTGGTCAGTGTGCATCATAGTGACCAGTCATTCTGCTGTTCAGTCGATTTGCATATTACCTTTTATTATATAAGATTATTTAAATCTTTATTGTTAAAAGTATTACATGTATCTCCCTTTATTTCCCCATTTCCCCCATCTAGCACACTCAGCCCATCAAACCAGACCTTCACCACCCTATTGTTTGTATCCATGGGTTATGCATTTATGCATACAGGTTCTTTGGTTGATCTCTTCTGACCCACCCGTGCCTTCCCTCTGAGATTCAATAACCTGTTCTGTGTTTCTATGTCTCTAGATCTATTTTGTTCATCACTTTCCACATATGAGTGGGATTATGTGATACTTGTCTTTCCCTGTCAGGTTTATTAAGCTTAGCATAATACTCTCCAAGTTACTGTCTCAAAGGGTAAGACATCCTGCTTTTTTATGGCTGTACAGTATTCAATTGTGTATATGTACCACAGCTTTTCTATCCACTTGTCTACTGATAGGAATTTGGGCTGTTTCCAGGTCTTAGCTATTGTAAATTATGCTGCTGTGAACTTAAGGGTGCATACATTCTTTCTGATTGGTGTTTCAGTTTTCTTAGGATATATTCCTAGAAGTAGGATCAAATGGAAGTTCCATATTTAATTTTTTTAGGAAACTTCATACTGTTTTCCATAATGGTTGCACCAGTCTGCATTCCCACCAGCAATGTACTAGGGTTCCCATTTCTCCACATCTTTGCCAGCACTTGTCATTTGTTGATTTGATGATAGTAGCCATTTGACAGGTGTGAGGTGATACTTCATTGTCATTTTAATTTGCATCTCTCTGATGATGAGTGACTTTGAGCATTTTTTTTCATGTTTCTTGGGCATCTGTCCACTTTGGAAAAGTGTTTATTTAGGTCCTTTGTCCATTTTGTAATTGGATTATTTGTCTTCCTTTTGTTAGGTTGTATGAGTTCCTTATATATTTTGGATATTAAACCTTTATTAGATGTATCATTGCCAAGTAAGTTCTATCATACAGTGGGGCCCCTTTTCATTCTGTTGATAGTTTCTTTTGCTGTGCAGATGATTTTTTATTTTTATATACTCCCATTTGTTTGTTTTCTCCTTAGTTTCCTTTGCCCTAACGGATGTATCTGTGAAAATACTGATACCTGAGATGTCTGATACTTTGCTGCCTATGTTTTCTTCTATAATTTTTATGGTTTCCCAAGTTAAATTTAAGTTTTTTATCAATTTTGAGTTTATTCTTGTGTATGGTATAAGTTGGTGGTCTAGTGTCATTTTTTTTTTTTTTGCATGTATCTGTTCAATTTTCCCAATACCATTTATTGAAGAGACTGTTTTGACTCCATTGTATGCTTTTGACTCCATTGTTGAATATTAATTGAGGGTGATGGCTTGGGTTGTTTTCTGGAGTCTTGGTGCTGTTCCATTGACCACTATGTCTATTCTTGTGCTGGTACCAGGCTGTTTTGATTACAGTAGCTTTGTAGTATAACTTGATATCCGGTATTGTGATCCCTGTAGCTTTATTCTTCTTTATCAAGATTTCTGTGGCTAATCAGGGTTTTTTTTGGTTCCATATAATTTTTTGGAGTATTTGTTCTAGGTCTGTGAAATATGCTATTGGCATTTTAATAGGGATTGCATTGCATCTATAGTTTGCTTTGGGTAGTAAGGGCATTTTAATGATGTTAAATCTATAATCCATGAACAAGGTGTATTCTTCCACTTGTTTATGCTTTTTTTTCTATCTCTTTTTTCAATGTCCTATATTTGATGACTACAAGTCTTTTACCTTCAGGGTTAAGTTTCTTTACAAGAATCTTAATTTTTTTGTTGTTGTAATGGTAAATGTTATGGTTTGTTTAGTTTATCTTTCTGAGAATTCATTATCGGTGTATAAAAATGCCATCAATTTCTGGGTGTTAATTTTGTATCCAGTTAGATTGCCAAATATATTTATTAAATCTAGTAGTTTTGTTTTGTTTCTTTGTGTGTGTGGGTTTTGTTGTTGTTACTGTTGTTTTGTTGAGTCTTAGGGATTTTAAGGCCAATATCATGTCATCTGTGAAAAATGAGAGATTTACTTCCTCCTTTCCAACTTGGATGCATTTTATGTTTTCTTGTCTGATTACAGTGGCTAGCACTTCTAGTACTTCTACTACTAATAAGAGTGGTGAAAGCAGACCTCCCTGTCTTGTTCCTGTCTTTAGGAGAAATGATTTCAGTTTTTACCCTTTGACTATGATGTTGGCTGTAGATTTCTCATCTATGACCTTTAATATATTGCAGTACGAACCCTCCATTCACACTTTGCTGAGAGTTTTCATTGAAACTGGGTGTTGCAATTTTTCAAATGCTTTTTCTGCATTTATTTATATGATCACGTGATTTTTGTCTTTTAATTTGCTTATGTGATGTATCACATTTATTGACTTGCATTTATGTACCAGTCTTGAATCCCTGGTATAAATCTGACTTGATCATGGTGTATGATCTTTTTAATATATTGCTGGATCCAAATTGCTAATACTTTGTTGAGGATTTTAGCATCTATGTTCATCAGGGATGTTGGCCTATAATTCTCTTTCTTTGTAGTGCCGTTATCTGGTTTTGTAATGAGGATAATGCTGGCCTCATAAAAAGAGGTTGGAATGTTCATCCCTCTTGGAGTTTTGGAGGAGTTTGAAGAGGGTGGGTATTACTTCTTCTTTGAATGTTTGGTAAAACTCCCCTGTGAACATCCACACCAGGCCTTCTGTTTGCTGGGAGTTTTTTTGTTTGTTGTTGTTTTTTTCTGCTTCAATTTCATCATTGTTATTGGCCTGTTCATGTTTTCTGATTCTTCCTGATTGAGTTTTGGAAGATTGTATTTTTCTAGTAATTTGCCTATTTTGTCTAGGTTTTCCAGTTTCTTGCATATAGTGTTTCACAGTATTTTCTTACAATACTTTGTATTTTGGTGGTGACAAATGTTACTTCACCTCTTTCTTTCTTTTTTTTTTTTTTTTTTTGCTTAGTACTTCTATTCTCCTTTGTGTTTTATTTTTTTCAAATAAATCTTTATTGTTCAGATCATTACAGGTGTTCCTCTTTTTTTCCCCCCCATAGCTCCTCTCCACCAGATTCCCCACCCCATGCCCTTACCCCCTGCCACTGTCTTCATCCATAGGTGTAAGATTTTTGTCCAATCTCTTCCTGCACCCTTCACACCCGCTTCCCCCTGAGAATTGTCACTCCACTCCCTTTCTATGTCCCTGATTCTATTATATTCACCAGTCCATTCTCTTCTTCAGATTTTTTATTCACTTGAATTTTAGATTCACTTGTTGGTAGGTATGTATTTGATGTCATTTTGTTGTTCATAATTTTTATCTTTACCTTTGTATTCTTCTTCCTTTTCTTAAAGAATACTCTTCAGCATTTCATGTAATCCTGGTTTGGTGGTGATGAACTCCTTTAGCTTTTTCTTGTCTGTGAAGCTCTTTATCTGACCTTCAACTCTGAATGATAGCTTTGCTGGGTAGAGTAATCTTGGTTGTAGGTTCTTGCTGTTCATCACTTTGAATATGTCGTGCCACTCCCTTCTGGCCTGCATAGTTTCTGCCGAGAAATCAGCTGACAGTTGTATGGCTACTCCCTTGTAGGTAACTAACTGTTTTTCTCTTGCTGCTTTCAAGATTCTCTCTTTGTCTTTTGCCCTTGGCATTTTAATTATGATGTGTCTTGGTGTGGTCCTCTTTGGATTCCTCTTGTATGGGGTTCTGTGCGCTTCCTGAACTTGTAAGTCTATTTCTTTCACCAGGTAGGGAAAGTTTTCTGTCATTATTTCTTCTCATTTCAATATCTTGTGCTCTCTCTTCTTCTGGCACCCCAAAAATTCAGATGTTGGTACGCTTAAAGTTGTCCCGGAGGCTCCTTACACTATCTTCATATTTTTGGATTCTTTTTTTCTTTTTGCTTTTCTGGTTGGGTGTTTTTTGTTTCCTCATATTTCAGATCTTTGGTTTGATTCTTGGGGTATGTTCATCTACAGTTGAGTTTCTGTATATTCTTTATTTTAGACAGTGTATGCTTCATTTCTGACTGGTCCTTTTCCATTTTTTGGCATTCTCATTAAGATCCTTAAAGGTCTCATCAAGTTTCTCAGTGGTTTTTAGAAGATTCTTGAGTAACCTTATAAATGTAGTTCTGAACTCTATGTTGTCCAGTAGTTTGCTTTCCTCCATTTCTTTCATTCGTAACATGTTTCTTTGTCTCCAAATTTTGGCTGCTTCCCTGTGTTGATGGAGTGGCTTTGTGTGGTAGGTGACCTATAGGGGCCAGTACCTCAGCCTCCCCAATCACCTGAGGTGGATGCTCTTGGTACACCCCTTTGTGGGCTGAGTGCAAAGTCTTGGTGTAGTTAAACTTTGATTGCTGTCGGTACACTGGGAGGAATTGACCTCCAGGCCAATTGGCTGTGAGGACCCACTGTGTCTATAATGGAAGAACTGCTGTGCTAGAGACACGCTTATGGTGCAGGACTTGTTCTGTGGGGCTTTGGTGCTCACTGAGTCTGCCTCTTGAATGTGTCACTTATGGATGTGAGGAGTTGAAATCTGGTTTCTCACACTGACCACTAGGTACACTGGCTTCTGGATCTCCAATGGGGTGCAGGTCAGCTATTGTCTGAGTCCACCCAGCAGGAGCTACAACAAGAGCTACAGTTTTCTCCTCTTTGCTTGGGGTTTGGAGGTTTTGGAGCTGTCTGACCCAGGCTGCAAGTTTGCTAGCTTAAGCTGTGATATAGGTCAGGCTTTTCTTATGCTAAAACCGCTGCTTGGAGCTTGGGTGGGTTTGTAGTTTGTGTGGGGCAGGGTCTCAGGGCGTCACTAGGCTAGGTCGCGGCAAACAGCGATGGCTTCTAGTTAGCAGGCTCTGCGTCTCTGACCGCGTCCCTGCATCCCGTGCCCCAGCTCAGTAAACAATTATTCTTGCGCGCAGCTCTGCAAGCAAGCCACCCTCACTTTCTGACCTAATGGCAGACAGTCAAGCTTCTCCCCGTAGGAGTTTGGGTCCCCCGTGTCTCTCCAGAAACTAGATTTCAGAGTAATCAGGGGCTTGTCTCCCTTTGGGTTGAAAAAAGCAATGCCTGCCGCCAGCCCAGATTGCGCACCTCTGTACCTCAGCTTTTCAGCACTTGTGCACGTCTCAATGCTCTTTTCTCTTTCCTTCTAGTTGTAGAACTTCCACTCATCCAGCTTTCCCGTGGTTCTGGGTGATAGACGTTTTGTTTTTTAGTTGTAGTTTTGAAATTGTTGTGCAAGGCAGCCGTTTAGGTGTTTACCTATGCCGCCATCTTGGATTCTCTACTTCATCTCTTTCATTTTTTTATTTTATTTATTGTGGTCCTCTCTCTTTGTTTCTTTATGAGTCTGGTTAAAGGTTCATAATTCTTGTTCATCTTTTCAAGGAACCAACTCTTGTTTTCATTGATCTTTTTTATTCATTTTTAGTCTTTATGTCATTTATTTCTGCTCTGATATTTATTATATCCCTCCTTCTACTTACTATGGGTTTTGTTGTTCTCTTTCTAATTCTTATAACTTGCAAGGTTAAAATGGTTTTTATTATTATTTTTTTCTTTTTTTTTTATGTAGGTCTGTAGTGCTATAAACTTCTCTTTCTGGACTGCTTTTGCTGTGTCCCATAGATATTGGGTTGCTGTGTGTTCATTTTCATTTGTTTCCAGGAATTTTTTTATTTCTTTCTTGACCTCATTGATAACCTACTCATTGTTTAATAACATGCTATATAGCCTCCACATGTTTGAATGTTTTTGAGTGTTTTTCAGTAGTTGGTTTCTAATTTCATTACATTGTTAACTGAGAAGATGTTTGATATGATTTCAATCTTCTTGAACTTGTAGAGACTTGTTTTGTGTCCTAACATGTGGTCTATCTTTGAGAATGACCTATGTGCACTTGAGAAGAATGTATATTCTGCAGCTTTGGGGTGAAATGTTCTATAAATGTCAATTAAATCTATCTGATCCAGTGTGTCATTTAGAGTCACTGTTTCCTAATTTGTTTTCTGGAAGATCTATCCAGTGAAGTCAGAAGGATGTTAGAGTTCCTTATTATGTCTCTATTGCTGTTAATATCTCCTTTAAAGTCCTCAAAAATATTTTTTATATATTTAGGTGCTCCTATATTGGGTGCATATACATTTACCATGGTTATATCCTCTTGTGGTCTCCATTTCTTTAATATTAGTTTGTGACCTTTATTGTCTCTTGCGATGGCCTTCATTTTGAAGTCTATATTGTCAGATACGAGTATTGCTACCCTTGCCCCCCCCCCCCCTTTTTTTCATATCCATTTGCCTGGAAATTTTTTTTTCCATCCCTTCATTATCATCCTATGTGAGCCTTTTGTCCTGAGGTGGGTCTCTTAAAGACAGCCTATATTTGGGTCATGTTTTCATATCCATTCAGCTAACCTATGTATTTTGCTTGGAGCATTTAATCCATTTAGATTTAAGGTTATTATTGATAGGTACTCATTTATCTCTTCTTCTGGAGAATCCTCTTGTTCTTTCATTTGGGGATTTTTTTTTTGTCTCCCCATTTTGGCTGTCTTTTGGGGTATGTGTCTATGTATCTTGAATATTGTCCATTTCATGGGAGGAATCTCTTCTCAGTGTGGCTGATTGTGAGACTCTTCATCAACCATGTCATGCAAGCTATTGGGTAGATGCTGACAGAACAAAACAAAACACAATAAAGCATAACAAAGACCAAAATAATTTTCAATACTCCTACAACAACAACAAAAGCAACCACAAAAGAAGAGAGAATTAGGAAGGAGAAAAGGGAACACTAATAGACAAAAAGAAAAAAAAATAGGGAAAAAAAAGGGGGGAGAAAAAATATGAAAAGGGATAGATGAAAGAAAGAAAATAAGAACAAAGAATTAGAAAAGAAAGGTAGGATAAAATAAGAACAAAATAAGTATGAAAGGAAAATAGAGAACAAAAGCAAATAGACAAAAAATAAGAAAAGGAAAAATGAATAGAATGAAAAAGAAGGAAGAAAAAATATGGTAAGACAAAGGCAGGGAAAATTAAATTTATGAAAGGAAAAAGAGAGTCTAAAATAATAACAGATAAATAGAGCTGAAAGATAAAGATGATAAAAGTAGAAAGGAGATTTCCATTTTAAAATGGCATTGGAGGAAGTGGAAGCTACACTGACATGTTCCCAAGTCCAAACTGGAATTATAATTAAAATACAGAAAAGTCCTAGCCAGTTTGGTTCAGTGGATAGAGCGTCAGCCTGCGGACTGAAGGTTCCCGGGTTCGATTCCATTCAAGGGCACATGCCCAAATTGTGGGCTCGATCCCCAGTCGGGGGCATGCAGGAGGCAGCTAATCAATGATTCTCTCTCATCATTGATGTTTCTATCTCTCTCTCCCTCTTCCTTCCTCTCTGAAATCAATAAAAATATATTAAAAATAAATAAATAAAATACAGAAAAATCATCCTGAATAATCAATTGAAGACAAGCTGGAGAAACCCTGATAATCAAGGAAGGAACATGTAGACACAAAGAGCCTGCTAGGAAGTGGGGAGGCGTGAAAGCGGGCTAGGAAAATCAGACTTTGGAGCACATCTTTGTCCTTTTCAAAGGCACCCAGACACAGCAGAAGGAGCCACAAGCTACGTATTGCTGTTAGCTGCAATCAGAGTACCCAGGGCCAGTCACAAATAGCATCTGCATTGTCCTGCACTAAAGATTGGAGGTCGTATCAGATCTACCTGATACATAGATACATGCCCCAAAAGGCAGCCAAAATGAGGAGACAAAAAAAACAAGCCCCAAATGAAAGAACAAAAGGATTCCCCAGAATAAGAGCTAAATGAAATGAAGATAATATGTCAGCTAATTTCTTAAAAGAAACAATTCACCCAGAAATCTATGGCTTTTTTATACACCAATAATGAACTCACAGAAAGAGAAACTACAAATACAATCCCATTTACCATTACAACAAAAAGTTAAGATACCTAGGAATAAACTTAAATAAAGGAGGTAAAAGACCTGTACTCAGAAAACTGCAGGACATTGAAAAAAAGAGATATAGGGAGACATAGACAAATGGAAGAATATATCATGCTCATGAATTTGTAGAATCAACATCATTAAAATGTTCATGCTACCCAAAGCAATCTATAGATACAATGCAAATCCCCATTAAAATACCAACAGCATATTTCACAGACCTACAACAAACTCTCCAAAAAATCATATGGAATTTAAAAAGACCCTGGATAGCCACAGAAATCTTGAGAAAGAAGAACAAAGTTGGAGGGATCACAATACCAGATATCAAGCTATATTACAAAGTCACTGTTCTCAAAACTGCCTAGTACTAGCACAAGAACAGACATATAGACCAATGGAACCGAACCGAGAACCCAAAAATCAACCCAAGCCATTATGTTCAATTAATATTTGACAAAGGAGGCAAAAGCATACAATGGAGTCAAGACAGTCTCTTCAATATATGGTGTTGGGAAAATTGGACAGATACATGCAAAAAAAATGAAACTAGATCATCAACTTACACCATACACAAAAAATAAACTTAAAATGGATAAAGGACTTTAACATAAGAGGGAAACCATCTTAGAAGAATCCATAGGCAGCAAAATAGCGGACAGATGTCATAGCAATATCTTTACCGATACAGCTCCTAGGACAATGGAAACTAAGGAGAAAATAAACAAATGGGACTGAATCAAAATAAAAATCTTCTGCACAGCAAAAGAAACCATCAACAAAACAGTAAGAGTCCATTGCATGGGAATCAAATTTCTAATGTTTTTTCCAATAAGGGTTTAATCTCCAAAATTTATAGGGAACTCACACAACTTAACAAAAGGAAGATAAACAATCCAATTTAAAAAATGGGCAAAAGGACCTAAATAGACATTTTCAAAAGAGGGCATACAGAAGGCCAAGAGGCATATGAAAACATGCTCAAAGTCACTAATCATCTGAGAGGTGCAAATCAAAACAACAATGAGGTACCATCTCACACTTGTCAGAATGGCTATCATCAACAAATCAACAAATCAGCGAGGATGGAGAGAAAAAGGAACTCTTATGCACTGCTGGTGGGAATGCAGACTGGCGCAGCCACCGTGGAAAACAGTATGGAGTTTCTTCAAAAATTAAAAATGGGACTCCCATTTGACCCTGTAATCCCACTTCTAGTAATATATCCCAAGAAATCAGAAACACCAGTCCGAAAGGACATATACACCCCTATGTTCATAACAGCACAATTTATGAGTGGATTAAAAAGCTGTGGTACATCTACACAATGAAATACCATGCTGCTATAAAAAAAGAGAGAACTCTTCCATTCACAACAGCATGGATGGAACTGGAGAGCATTATTCTAAGAGAAATAAGCCAGTTGGAGAAATATAAATATCACATGATCTCACTCATTTGTGGAATATAATAAACAACATTAAATGATGAACAAAAACAGATGCAGAGACATAGACACATCGAACAGACTGTCTAACCTCAGAGGGAAGGCAGGGGAAGAGAAGGTTAGAGATTAACTAAAGGACTTATATGCATGCATATAAGCTTAACCAGAAATTTATGGCTTTTTTATACACCAATAATGAACTCAAATAAAGGAGTTCCCATGGACACAGACAGTAGGGGCATGAGGGCATGTGCTAGGGGATGGAAATGGCCGGGGAGAGGTCAATGGGGGAGAAAAGAGACATATGTAGTACTTTAAACAATAAAGAATTTAAAAATATATATTGTTATTATTATTATTGTTTCAGATATAAGGAAGTAAATTCAGCAATGTTGAGTACCAGGCACGAATAGTGAATGATGGAATGGACTAGAAACCCAACTATGGCCAATTTCAAACCCCATATTATTTCTATTACATTATGCAATTTTGTATGAAAATATAAATAACTATAATAATAGCTGAGCTTTACTGGGAAGTTTATACAGGTGTTAGTACTACCCTAGCACTTTAAGTGAATTATTTCATTGAAGTCTCACAACAACTCTACAAGGTAAGAATTGCTGCCATCTCAATTTTACAAATGAGGAAACCAAGCCTTAGTCTCAGCTCACACAGCTGAGAAGGAGCAGAACAGAGACTCAGATTCCAATCTAAATGACATGAAGTTCATGGTCTGAAGCATAAGACATAGTGTTTTTTTTGGTGGTGAGGAAATATTTACATTAATTAATCCACATAGAGCAGAATAACTTACATTATATTCTAGGAACTACAATTAAAAACTCAAAAAACACTAATGATTATGTGTTTTCAAGGTAGTCATGACAAATTAAAATTTAAATCAGTCCATACAGACCAAATGCTCAATATTTATAAATTCAAATATCTGATTAAAGCCATCCTTGTTATCCTACTTGTCTCTCCAGTTCCCTCTGCTTTTACCCATTTCTTCCTACAAGAGTTGTCTATGCTTATTCTAATTTACCCCCTCTCATTTTTTTCCTAAAGCCACCACCTACATCAGGCTTTAACCCCATCTTTCCACAAAACTGTTTTTATCAAGATTGCCAATGAGCTGGAGGTTATTACATTCAATTGTCAGATCTCAGGGCTCTTTTTGCCTTAGCCATGAGCTGCATACCAGTTGTCACTGCCTTGGGCTTGCCTTCCAGGATGCCCCACATGGCTGACTTTTCCCATCTAGCCAGTCACTCCTGAGCCCTCTAGCGTCTTACTTACCTTTTCCCTAATCTCTATTTTGGAGTACTCCAAAATTAAGGTTGATTCTTAGAATTCTCTTCTCTAATAAAACTAATTTCCTTGGTGAGCTCATCCAATTTCATGACTTTAAATAGTATCTATACGGTAATATCTTCCTAATTTATATATTCAGCCAAGTAACCCTAGACTTGCATCAACTGCCTGCTAGGCATCTCATGTGTGTGACAAACAGAGATCTCACACTTAGCACATGTAAAACTGAACTCCTATCTTCTTCAAGGTTCTACCCCCACATCTAGAAAATTGCCCATATAAATTAAGTGCTCAATGAAATGAGTGAATTGAATAAACAGATACAGCCCAGTCAGATAAAAATGAGTCACTAAAGCAGAATCACAGTGACATACTTCACAACTTGCAGGTCTAACTTCCTTAAAAGGGTTTGGTGTAAGTTAATTATAAAAACATATTATTTTGCTACCCTCACAGTCATTAAAATTCAAGGTTTCTACTGTATGGAATTGGAAATTGTATGATATTCACAAAGAGTAATTATATTCTCTTGTATCATAATATAATGTATACATACAATAAGATTTCATTATAATTCATGCTCATCATTGCATGTATTCTGGGATTAGCCTGGCTTAAACAGCATCCTCTAAAACAGTGGTTCTCAACCTTTCTAATGTCGTGACCCTTTAATACAGTTCCTCACGTTGTGGTGACCCCAACCATAAAATTATTTTTGTTGCTACTTCATAACTGTAATTTTGTTACTTTGTTACTTAGGCTCGAGGGTTGCCTAAGACCATAAACACAGATACTTACATACGATTCATAACAGTAGCAAAATTACAGTTATGAAGTAGCAACAAAAATAATTTTATGGTTGGGGGTCACCACAACATGAAGAACTGTATTAAAGGGTCGCGGCATTAGAAAGATTGAGAACCACTGCTCTAAAATATTACTAGTACATCAAAGACAGCCTATGAGAAACAAGATTTAATTTTCAATTATGGCACAGTGAAGATTTCCCACTCTGTGAGGATATCATTCACACACACACACTCCTCTTAATGCATTCACATCAGAAAATATTTTGCCCTATCAAGGTGATTTACTTTAAAACTTAATAATAAGTATTAGGTCGACTTAAATGTATTCATCATTCTTGCTAAAGGATTAACATATTTGGAGAACTACAAATATACTCATATTCATTTTTACATATACACATTAAAATTCATTCAGAAATTAATGAATATGCCATCTCCACTTAAATTATAATAAAGTAATTTCAAATTAAGCAACAATAATTTGATGAGAAAAGGAAATGTCTACTATTTCTTGTAACTACTACTTCTTTAAACAGTTTTATTTAGGTATAATTTACATATCATGAAATTCACTCATTTTAAGTATACAATGACTTCAGTCACCATATATATATATTAGAGGTCCAGTGCATGAAATTTGTGCAAGGGGGATGGGCCCTCCTCAGCCCAGCCTGCACCCTCTCCAATCCAGGACCCCTCGGGGAATGTCCGACTGCTGGTTTAGGGGATCGGGCCTAAACCGGCAGTCAGACATCCCTCTCACAATCCAGGACCACTGCTCACCTGCCTGCCTGCCTGATTGCCCCTAACTGCCCCCCACTACTGGCCTGGTCACCCACAACTTCCCCCTCTGCCGGCCTGGTCGCTCCCAACTGCCCCCCCCCCCCACACACACACACACAGGCCTGATTGCCACTAACTGCCACCCCTGCTGGCCTGGTCATCCTTTACTGCACCCCCTGCAGGCCTGGTCACCCCCAACTGGCCCCCATGCCAGCCTGGTCGCCCCACGCAGCCTGCTGCTCAGTCATTTGGTCATCCTTCACTAACCCCCCTGCTGTCCTGGTTGCCCCACGCATCCTGTTCAGTCATCCGTTCGGTTGTTTGGTTGCGATGGTCGCTTAGGCATATATATGATGTGCAAATAGCACCAATCCAGTTTTAAAACTTTCATCATCTCAGAAAGATTCCTCTTGCCAAATTGCAGGTACAGGCAGTCCTGGGGTTACGTCGGACTCAACGTACATCGTTTTGTGGTTACGTGGCCATCTCCCATTTATTTATAAAAAAAAAAAGTTTCGTCATTTCAATGTATGTACATATGTGCTTTATGTTTTTTATTATTTATTTACCACAAGTAAAGGTCAGGAATTGTTATCTTTCTTTTAAAATTTTTTTACTGTTTCACTTCATTACTGCTGTGTATGTGCTCCATGTGAGTGACATAGGTGCTTATGTATGTGGGCTCCTGACTTATGGTGAAAATTGCATTAGGTTGCACCATAGCAATGGATCTCCAACATAACCCAAGGACCTACTGTACTTCATGCTTTTACCTCCAGCCTCAGATAACCACTAATCTACTATATGTTTATAAATTTGCTTTTGTTTGAAAACAGACATTATTTTTAAGGTTTTATTATGGCCCAGATACTTAATATTTCACATATGTTATCTCAGTTCTACAACATCCATATGAAATATTATTTACCCAATTCTATAGATAGTGAATCTGAGGCTCAGAAAGAGTAATTAACCTATTTAAAGAAGAATAATAGTCTCAATTATTTGGACCTATAAAAATTAACTTCCTATATTTTAAAATCTCCAATAGATAATTAATATAATAAGATAAATTTACAAAATACTATAATCCAAAACCAAGCAAGGAGGGTAAATGGTGCTCAGCCAGGATTTAATTCCATCACTGCCACCACCAACCACCCATAACCCAAATTAACCCCCCAGTCCTGACAGCTGAGAAGAATGACTCCCCAGCTGGCTCATTCCTGAGTGATGGAAGTGGAACTTACACTTGTCCTTAGCACCTACTTTGAAAATAAGGACCTTGCTACCTCTGGCCTCAAAGAATCAGTCATCACTGACATACATGTGCAATATACACACATAAAATACAGTCATGTGGACCACATAAGACAGATCTGTACCTGAATTACTATGACTCAAACAACTTGTAAAATAATGGTCAAAAATCTGTATAAGGTAAACTAAGAACGTATTTCTATAAGAAATATAATATCTGTTGCCTGTCAATACAGAAAAAGTTGGTTACAGTTTACTATGTATTAATATGTTTTCAGTGAATTTTAGAGAGAGAGGAAGGAAGAGGGAAAGAGAAACATTAAGAGAGAAACATAGATTGGCTGCCTCCTTCATGCCTCCTACTGGAGGTAGAGCCCACAACACGGGCATGTGCCCTAACCAGGAATTGAACCAGTGACTTCTTGGTGCGCAGGATGACTCTCAATCCACTGAGCAACACCAGCTGGCCGAGGATTATATTTTTAATGATAATTTAGTTATGGTACAAATTCACGTGTTATAATCACTAGTACTTCCAACGGAACATTAGCAAATGTAGATTAGACACAATCTGACATCAGTGTCATGCTACCACACTTTTGCATTCTTCTGTGACTATCTACTGCTAAATTTAACAAAGAAGATAATACAGCTTATTTTGTATCTTGCAATTGCAGCAATAGATTCTCTTTGTTTAATAAGTCATTGACATCATTGACTTATTGTTTGCTACTATATTTGCTACAATTGGGTTCCCAAAGAAACCAGGAAGCCCAATTTAGATAACTATGAAACAAAGAAACTGTAAAGACAATCTTAGACACAGAAGTAACTCTGTTGTCATCATTGCTATGGAATTCCTGCCAGTAAAGTTATTTATTTTTAAATGTTTAAAGATAAAAACTAATTTTTTAAGTATACCATATAATCCCTGTCCTCTGCATCTTTCTGAAATACAGTAGCAACAAATATAGTAGCAAACAAGTGATTGGCGAAATGGAGATAAGAATTTAGATGCTCTGAAACACTATAAAATTGTCAGTTCCTATAAGGGCTTATACCTAAGTGTAACTATCTATTATATATATAAAAGGCTAAGCGACCGGCCAACCTGCAGCTGATAGGTATGACGTGCACTGACCAACAGGGGGCAGAGGCTCAATGCAGGAGCTGCTGAGCTGCAGTGACTTGGCAGTGGCAGTTCTCAGGTGACACACCCGGGAACCAGAGAGGAGAGAGCCCGATTCTGGGGTGCGTCACCCGAGAACCACCCTCTCACAATCCAGGACCCCTCAGGGGATGTTGGAGAGTCAGTTTTGGTCCAATCCCTGCTGGAGGGACTCCACTCACTCCACAGATGCCCTTCGAGCCACAGCACTGCCCCAGGTGTGGCCGGCCAGGAAGGGACTGCAGGAGGTTGGCTCCAGGGCATGTCTGGCCCATCTCGCCCAGTCATGCCCACCGGCCACCTTCTAATTAATTTCCTTTTAGTGTGCACAAACCCATGTACCAGGGCACTAGTTAGATAATAAAGGTCAGGAAAATCCATCGGAATCCTTCAGTCAAAATCAAGATGGAGACCTCACTTGAACAAGTGCTTCGATTCCCACTGCCTGTCACTGCCAAGAATGAAGTCACTCAGTAGCAGACTCACAGTTCCTATGCTTTGTGCAGCAAAGGCTGCTCCTTAGCAACCAATGTTGACAGTTGGGTTCCCAAAGAAACCAGGAAGCCCAATTTAGATAACTATGAAACAAAGAAACTGTAAAGACAATCTTAGACACAGAAGTAACTCTGTTGTCATCATTGCTATGGAATTCCTGCCAGTAAAGTTATTTATTTTTAAATGTTTAAAGATAAAAACTAATTTTTTAAGTATACCATATAACCCCTGTCCTCTGCATCTTTCTGAAATATAGTAGCAAAACATATTTTTATGATTCAAATGAGGAATAGCATCAACAATTGATTTTTTGTAATATATTGTTCCTGAAGCTAAAGGACATTTTAGAATCCTCTGAAAATATAAATTCTGCTTCCAGATTATAAGCAGAATTCAATTGACTTCATGGCTGTGTAAAACAAGTAGATATACCTTCCGGTTTCATTTCCTGAATAACAAAGTTTTCTCATGTAGAAGGAAATAGATGGCAGCAGAGAATGAGGGAAAAATATGAATGACAATAAGACCAATAAAAATAGTTATTACATATAAGTTCCTTCGACTATATTGGGAAATTAAATACATTTCATAAGTCACCAACTATCTTATAACTTAGAGCTCCCAAATAATTTTATAAAGGCATTTATGAATCATTTCTATGAAAAATTTCTATTGTTTGCCTCATAAGATAGATCATCACTTGTTTACTGCATTTCAATGGGTGAGTTATTTAACCTATGAGTTTCAAATCCTTATCCATAATGTGTATAGTATTAATAAAAATTAAATAATATTGCATAAATAATAGCCCTAGCACAGTGTAGGCACTTAACAAATGCTGCTGCAGTTTTATTGACACACCACCCTTGCAATATATCTTGTATTTCTTATCCTCATCACACTTTAAAAAAAAAAAAATCCATGACTAGTTTTTTTTTCTTACTAATAGATAGAGTGAATAGGAACTGTTGTATGGAAAAACAAAATGTTTAGCAAAGAGAAAATTATGTTTCAAAATTATGCAAAGAAATGCTGAGTGAGATAAGGTTACAAATTCAGTATATTAATAACATAGTAGATGTCATATTTCTCTTGTCTCTTTGGAATAGGTAGAATGTACAGTAGTAGTTTTGGGCACATTCAGAACTGTCATATACCCTATTTTCAAACACCATCTTTACTTCCCCTAGTCTTCCTTATTGAGTAAAACCAGTTCCTGAAAATTGCTAATGGTTCAATTATCAAAAACAATGAGAATTAAAGCAAGTAGCCATTTGTTGACATCTTGAAAAAGCTCTGATTGTACTTGAGTTCTGTTTCCATCTCCACTATCATGTGCCATTTGGATTATGTAGTCCTGAGAATTTTTCTTCTGCATATTTTAACAGAAGACAACTTTTCAAACCTGGCTCTCTCTGGCAGAATATAAAAAGACCCCAGTTCTTGTATCAGTAGTGAAATTATATATAATTTAATGATTTGTGGAGTCCTTGTGATATGCACGGTGCCATTCCAGATGCTAGGGAAGGAGAAAGAAAAACAATAATGGAAGTTTAGAAGGGACTTAGAGGCACTTAGTACAATTCTCTCTCCCAGTGGAGAAATCCCTTGTCCAGCCCTGTGGGCTATCATTCTGTTTGCCCAGTTTCTGCATGAACCGAAGTTCAGATTGCACCTGTTCTCTATACTTCACATGGGTAATGTCTACTACTCATTAGTCCTGGCTCTGCCCTCTGAAGCAACACACTTCAAGGTACTTCCATCTTATACATGGTACTCTTTCAAATATTTGAAGATGGTTATCCTGTCCAAGAAAGAATAATGGACCAACATCTAGATTGTTGTTCCTTCTTTTACATCTTCATAAGAAAAAAAAAAATCTCAAACAAATCACTTAACCCTTCTAACCTTATGTTCCTTGTCTATAAAACAGTAATAATAATCCTTCTACAGAGAGCTGGAGAGAAGGAAGAAGTGGAAATAAAGAAGAGAAGGAGGAAAATTGGGAAGAAAAGTAGAGAAAGTGGTACCACTTATGAACACTTGGTACCAGCACCTCTCCAAGTACTAACTGTGTCTCAACTGGCCATTAAGGACTCACTTTGTTCTGCCACATTTTACAAAGAGTCACCCAGACTTACCCAAGGTCACATTGCTATTAATTATTAAGTACTATGCTTTATTTATCTCCTTTATTTATCTCATGCTCTTTGTTCCCCAAATTGTAATACATTACATAAATATAATTATTTTTCAACTTAAACAATTCCAGATCATGAACTACTCTTAATGTAATTTACATTCAAGAATTCTCAGCAATCTTCTTGCCCTTCTTTGGATGCACACTGGCTTGCCAATGTCTTCCTGGAAATGAGTCACTGAGACAATCAATAACTGTCTACTAAGAAGGCATTAATCACCAACCACTCTCCTGGCATTGGAAAGAATGGAGAGGAAACAACAGTCCACAGGCAGCTAAAAGCCTATTAAAGCAAAAGATATGTAAATAGGGGAAAAATGATTGAAAAAAATTGCTATGTTAAAAGCATGAACAAAGTGCAATAGAAAAAAGGAAAAGGAAGGCCAGATTAAGTTGACAAAACATACACAGAATGATTACTTGGAGGAAGCAGTAAACCTGTCACCTCCTTGAGGCCACACACCTGCATGTGTCCCCAGTCTGAGTCTGTGTTTACCTTAGCATGTCATAAGACACCAATGGTTCATTTTGTTTAACAAAATTCATGTTATTTTTCCATGAATTAATCATGCCAAGCTATTGCCCTAGCCCAGTGGTTGGCAAACTCATTAGTCAACAGAGCCAAATATCAACAGTACAACGAATGAAATTTCTTTTGAGAGCCAAATTTTTAAAACTTAAACTTCTTCTAATGTCACTTCTTCAAAATAGACTCACCCAGACCATTGTATTTTGTGGAAAAGCCACACTCAAGGGGCCAAAGAGCCACATGTGGCTCGCAAGCCACAGTTTGCTGACCACGGCCCTAGCCAATACTTATATAACTGATATTGGGGACATAAATGGAGAATTTGCAATGTCACAAACATTAATATGAAATTTTGAGCTCTGACACATCATTTTAGTGTGTCATAATCATCTGATTCTCTCACTAACCAGTACATTAGTAAAATAAATGCCATGGACTGAATGTATCTCCCCAAAATTCGTATGTTGAAACCCTAATTCAAATGTGATGATATTTGATGGTGAAGCCTTTGAGAGATAACTGGGTTTAGAAGAGGTCATGAGAGTGGACTTGCCATGATGAGAAATTGCCCTTAAAGAAGAAACACTAGAGATCTCTCTCTCTCTCTTAACCAAGGAAGCTGCTTACAAATTGAGAAGTGGGCTCTTACCAGACACCAAATCTTCTGGAACCTTGATCTTGGACTTTGCAGCCTTCAGAAAATACTCATTGTTTAAGCTACCTAGTTTATAGTATTTTGTTATAGCAGCCCAACCTGGCTAACACAATAAAACATATTACCTACAGACCAAGTTGTGGCTCTAAATAATGCTCATAGGATCTTGGCCCGGGGTGAAGCCTTTCAAATAATGAACTGTTGACTAGAGTTTTTCAACTAGGTAGAAATCTCCCACTAATCTTTCATCTCAATCTTAAGAATACCATGATATTTTATCAAATTATTATTAATAGTGGTTAAATGAGGTTCCTGGACCCAGTTCCAATATGTGGCTGGGTGAGGAGGGGGGTTCTCCACACCAGCAAACAATTCTCAAACACCAGGAGGGTGTCTAAGAATTCAACCCAATTCTGACACTCTCTGCCAGGCGGTAATAGCATCAGATTCCATGGATTAAAGGTTCAGTTCTACATGATTTTTCAGACACCAGTTGAAACCATAAGGCTATTACCTATGTTTCTGAATGACTGACTACAAATCAGAGGTTCCCATGACCCCCTCCTCATATTAAATTAATATGCTAGAGTGGCTCACAGAGCTCAAAGGAGCATTTTACTTACTAGATCACCACTTTATTATAAAAGTGTATAACTCAGGAACAGGGAAATGGAAGAGGTGCATATTATGAAGTTTGTGGGAAAAGATGGGAAGCTCAATGACCACTCCAGGGGCACCACTCTCCCCAATCTCCCTGATCCAGAAGCTATCAGGATCCTGTCTTTTGGAGTTTTTATGGAGACATATTTACAAAGGCATGATGGATTAAATCATTGGCTCCTGGCAATTGATTCAACCTTCAGCCCCTCTTCCCTCCCATAAGGGGGTGTGGAACTACTAGTAAAAGTTCTGACCCTATAATCACTTGGTTGGTTTCATTGGCATTCAGCCCCCATTATTCTAAAACTCATCTCATCAATATAACAAAAGATACCTTTATGGCTTTCATCACTTAGGAAATTCCAAGGGTTTCAGGAGCTATGACACAGAAATTGTGGACTAAAATCAAATATATATGAGAAATTACAATATCACAGTGGCCTACAAGTTGGATACTGAAAAGTTTTCAGGGTATTTGGAGAGATGAGTTATTTATAAATGAAGAATCTGAGTACTGGAGTAAGAGAATGGTAAGACACCACAACTGCAGGAAGTGTTGATGGAAATGCAAGTCAGATTAGCTTTTGATGGAGTTCCAAAATGGCCTCATAGTATATGAACTTAAAATTTTGTGATATAAAATATTAATAAAGTTGTCACTTTGTTATGTATTTTTATAGAACATGAATCATTTTTAGGGAAAAATTTAGGCTTGAATTTTGTGAATTTTGCATTTTGACTAGGTTTTTAGGAAGGAATCTTTCCTATAGAATGAGACCCACCCCACAAGAGAATGCTGTTTGGAGAAGACAAAAATGCAGGGCACCATGAACACTAATTTTGAGAAAAGGGGCATTTCAATCAGGGAGAGAAACTAAATAAAGGAACAGGACATGTCATCAAAACACATGACATAAAGGGCCTGTGTGTTTTTCTGGGGCAGAAAAGCCTATGTGCTACATGGCTAGAGATGAGGCCAACTGAGGGTGATTGTGGAAAATCCTAGAATGTTACTCTCGAAGTTGTCATGTTTGGTAGGAAGTTAGACATGAGGAGCTGTGGTGGGGTCCTGAACAGGGGTCAGACTGACATTGGCTTCAGACCACCCCTCTATGGATTGTCCAGCAGACTACCAGCCAACAGGTCAGGAATCAGATGGTTCTTGGCACAAGCTCAGAGGAAAATGACATGACCTCAAGCAACCTTATTAGTGTGGACAAAAAGGGGCCACATGCTAACCTAAATCAGGGAAGGCCTGCGTGGTGGCCTTGCATACTCAGAGACCAAAAGTAACCACAAAGGATGGTCTGAAATTATAACTTTGAATTAAAAAGCAGAGGAGAGACAAAATGGTGGCAGAATAGACAGATATGTCCCGAGCCTTGTCCTAGAGCAGATAGAATGAACAGCTGAAACAAATAACATCCAACCCGAACTGGCGAAGGAGACTCAGCGGGTGAGACAGTTTGCTGCGGGGAAGGACATAGGATCCCTGGAAAAAGGTAAAATCAAGGATCTGGGCAGGAAAGTCTGCTAGACCTCTGAGCCCAGAGGGTCAGAGGGAATCCACACAGCACCAAGCCATGTTCCTGGGGACAGGCACAGCGTCTGACTGGGGAAAGAAGGGTCACAGCACTGCTGGACCACAAAGGATTCTATAACTGGATCCAGTCACAAAAAGCTGAACCCAGAGGGTGCAGCCTGAAGGGCTGGCCAGACCACACAGCACCAGCAGAGAGAAGCACGCAGAGGCCCAGTCTTTCCCCTCTCTGTTGCCTGAGCCTTTCTTCACTGAACCTAGTTCATAGGACCTTTCAGATACAGACACTTACCCGTGGCTGAGGTGAGGGAGAAGGTGCAGACTCTTGGAGTCTGGGGAGAGAGGGGGTTCTAGGAGAAGTGGCAGTGAGTCTGGCGCTGAGTCATACCTGAGCCCGTGACCTGGGCAGCCATCTTGTCCTGAAGAGATAGCCCCTCCCTCCAGTTTCCAGGCAACCAATACAGCCACACCCAGATCCCACCCTGATTGTCACAAAGGATTAAAAAAATCTAAATAGTCTCTGAGAGTCAAAAGGGACTGGCTTAAAGACAGTACAGAAGACTGGGATCTTAAACCAGCCAAAGGAATGACACTTCACTTTTTCATTTTTATTTATTTTTATTATTTTTATCTCTTTTTTTTCTACTTTTTTCTTTGTTTCCCTGTTTTTATTTGTTGCATTATTTTCTATTTCTTTTCATGTTATTTTTCCATCACTCTATTTTATTTTTATTTGCTATTTTTTATTTTTTATACCATTTTTTGAAATCATTGTTTTGTAAATTTATTATTATTATTATTGTTATTATTATTATCATTATTATTATTTTCTTCTTGTTCTCTTTCTTCTTATCCACCCATCACCTTTCTACTTCCTCTACACTGAATTGAGGACCTCCCCATATTCATCCAATTTTTAACCTTATTTTCTGTATATAAGCTCAGCCTCTACCGATTCTGCCCCCACCCTCTTTGCTGGGTGTTAGGTGTTTGTATTTTTTTGGTTTATCTATTGGTTCTGTGGTGTTTTCCATATATATATATATATATATATATATATATATATATATATTCTCCTTTTTCTTCCTTTTTATTTTCTCTCTTATCTTTTTCTCTCTCTTTGATACCATTTGTGCTCTCTTTTCTCTCCCCTAATTCTCTTTTCTCAAGTGGTTACTTATTGTGGGGTCATTGGTGTTGTGAGTATACTCGTGCTTTGTTCCCTTTGTGTTGTGTGGTGTCGAGGTGAATTTTATCCTCTCTTGCCAGGAGCTAGAGTGTGAGCCACATCAACCAGACACCTGGAGAGGAAACTCCATCCATGAACGTGTCAATAACACCCCAGATGCAACTGCAGAGGCAGGAAAAAGGCGGCAGTGAGGAAGAGAGCATGAGTGAGGAAGGGAGCAAAAGAGGAGTGTGTGTGTGTGTGTGTGTGTGTGTGTGTGTGTGTGTGTGTGTGTGAATGAGGCACAGTTAGATCCCGCAGGACCTTCAGGGGCATGGTAACCTGGCTCACCTAACTAGGCAGCCTCTGCTACCATGGAAAACAGTACTAAGAGGCCGGCCCGTCCTCAGAGGCCTCGCCTTTTTGAAGGGGAGAACTGCTGTAACTGGGAGCCTAGCCTCACCTCCACCCAGGGTGCACTCGGAGAACACCTGGGACTCTACAGCCACCCCTGACAGGGACCTGCTACCTTGGCTGTAGTTGCACCGTCAATGAGTATCCAGCTACCCTGGGCACAGACTCCTGTGAGTTCTGAAGCATGTCCCCTTCTGACCAGCCCAATGCATTAGCCCAGGGCACTGCAACCATGTGAGCAGCAGATACATGAGCAGCATGCTCCTGTCCAAGGAGTAGCAGCCCCATAAGCAGCCCTCCCCAGGCCTAAGAGCAGCAGCCTCACGTGGCCTGCCCCTGTCCAAGGAGCAACAGCTGTATAAATGGCCCACTCTCCCATCCAAGGAGCAGCAATGATGCAAGCAGCCCACCCCATCCAAGGAGCAGCAGCCACAAGCGCAACTCACCCATAATTGAGGAGTGGCAGCCCCACATAGCCTGCCCCATTCAAGGAGCAACAGCTGTGTGAGCAACCTGCCCCCATCTGAGGAGCAGCAGCCACACGAGCAGCCTGCCCCCATCTGAGGAGCAGCAGCTATGTGAGCAGCCCAACCCCATACGAGGAACAGCAGCACCACAAGCAGCCCACATTCATTCGAGGAGCAGCAGATGCCCAAGCAGCCTGCCCCAGACTGATGAGCAGCAGCCACACGAGCAGACCGCCCACGTCTGAGGAGCAGAAGCCCTGTGCAGCCCACACTGGTCCAAGGAGCAGCAGCCACACGCAGCCTGCACCTGTCCAATGAGCAGCAGCTTGCTGAGTGGCCCGCCCCCATCCGAGGAGCAACAGCCACATGTGCAGCTTATTCCTGCTTGAGGAGCAGCAGCCACACAAGGAGCCCATCCCCTGTACAAGGAGCAGAAGCTGGGTGAGCAACCTGCCCCTGTATGAGGAACAGCAGCACCACGAACAGCCCGCCTGCATTCGAGGAGCAGAAGCCACCCAAACAGCCAGCCCCTGACCAAGGAGCAGCAGCCACACGAGCAGACCACCCACTTCTGAGGAGCACAGCCCGCACTGGTTGAGGAGCAGCAGCAGTACACAGCCCACCCCTGTCCAACAAGCAGCAGCTGGGTGAGCGACCCACCCCCATCCAAGGAGCAGCAGCTGCACATGCGGTTCACTTCCACCTGATAAGCAGCAGACATGCAAGCAACACATCCCCCATCCGAGCAGCAGCAGCCGCGTGAGGAGCCCACACTGTACGAGAAGCACCAGCCCGGCAAGCAACCTGCCTCTGTCCAAGAAGTGGCAGCCTCACAAGCAGCCTGCCCCATCTGAGTATCAGCAGCAGTGTGCATCCAGCCCCAATCCAAGGAGCAGCAGCCACATGAGCAGTCTGCCCCTGTCCAAGGGGCAGCAGCCACATGAGTAGCACACTCTGACCCAAGGAACAGCAGCTCTTTGAGCAGCCTCCCCCAACAGCCAGAGGAGACACCACTGCTGCGAACAGCACTCACCAGAGGAGCCATTGCCAACTAAGGAGCAGCCATTTCAGCGACGGCCTGAGGACCAACCACAGGCCAAGGAGCCACTGCTACCCAAGGAGCAGCCCCTGCATGACTCAACATCTAGATCCATTGGTGAAACAAAAAATGGGTAGACAAAGAAACCCCCAAAGGAAGGAAAAGGAGGAATCACCAGAAAAGCAGCTAAGTGAAACAAAGTAATATGTCATAAAAATAATTCAGAATAAGGGTCATAGAGTTCATAAACTGGATGGAGGAAAAAATCAACAACTTATGTAAGAACAAAGAAGAAATGGATGAAAAAAACAATAACTTATGTAAGAAGAAGAAATGAAGAGTGATATAGCTGCAATTAAAAACACCACCATGGAAAGTTTCAACAGTAGACTAGGAGAAGTGGAGTACCAAATTAGTGAATTAGAATACAGGGAAGCAAAACACACCCAAACAGGACTGCAATTGGAGAAAAAAAATTGAAAGACAGGAGGAAAAACTAAGGGAGCTATGAGACAACATGAAATGGAGGAACATACGAATAATAGGGGTGCCAGAACAACAGTAAGAGGGACAAGGGTTAGAAAATCTATTTGAAGAAATAATGTCAGAAAACTTCCCTGATGTCGGGAAGAAAAAAGTCACACAAGCACAAAGAGTCCCAAAAAAGATGAACCCAAAAAGACCCACACCAAGACACATCATAATTACGATAGCAAATGTTCAGGACAAAGAGAGAGAATCTTAAAGGCTTCAAGAGAGAGACAGAAAGTTACATTCAAGGAAGCTCCCATTAGATAATAAAATGATTTCTCAACACAAATACATCAGGCCAGAAAAGAAAAGAAGGAAATTTATAAAGTGATGGAAAGCAAGGGACTGAATCCAAGAATACTCTATCCAGCAAGGCTATCATTCAAATTGGAAGGGGAAATAGGGAGCTTCACAAACAAAAAAGGGCTAAGGGAATTTATCACTATCAAGCTAGCAATGCAAGAAGTGCTAAAGGGACTGGTGTAAAAAGAAGAAATAAAAAGGTAAAGAACACAGGCACAAAAAAAAAATAAAAATAAAAATGGCTATAAACAATTACCTTTCAATAATAACTTTAAACGTAAAAGGACTAAATGATCCAATCAAAAGACATCAAGTGAGTGAATGGATAAAAAAACATAACCCATATATATGCTGTCTACAAAAGACCCACTTCAGAACAAGGGACTCACACAGATTGAAAAGTGAAGGGATGGAAAAATATCTTTCAAGTAAATGGAAATGAAAAAGAAGCTGGGGTACCAATACTTATATCTGACAAAATAGACTTCAAAGTGAAGGCCATTAACAAGAGATACAGAAAGCCATTTCATAATACTAAAGGGATTGATACAACAAGAGGATATAGCCCTGATAAACATATATGCACCCAATGCAGGAGCACCCAAATACATGAAAAAAAAAACAAAAACAAAAAAACTCCTGGAAGATATCAAGGGAGAGATTGACAACAATACAATCATAGTAGGGGACTTTAATACACCACTGATATCACTAGATAAATCCTCTAGACAAAAAATCAGCATAGAAACAGCTATCCTAAATGACTGACTAGATCAGATGTACTTAATTGATAGCCCAAAGCCATGGAATATATGTTCTTCTCAAAGTGCACATGGGAAATTTTCAAAAATAGATCACATATTGGGTCACAAGCAAAGTCTCCCCAAATTCAAGATTGAAATCATATCAAGCATTTTCTCAGACCACAATGGCATAATATTATAAATAAACTACAATAAAAACAGCCCAAAAAATTCAAATACTTTGAAGCTAAATAGGATGCTATTAAACAGTGATTGGGTTACCAAAGAGATCAAAGAAGAAATTAAAAACATCTTGGAAACTAATGAATATAAAAAGACAACAATCCAAAATCTATGGGACACAATGAAAGCAGTCCTGAGAAGGAAGTTTATAGCTTTACAGGCCAACCTCAAAAAATAAGAAAAAATGGTAACAAATCATCTAACTCTACAACTCAAAGAATTAGAAAGAGAGCAACAAGAAAAGCCTAGAGTGAGTAGAAGAAAGGAGATAATAAAGATTAGAGTAGAAATAAATGACATAGAGACAAAAAATATACAAAATATCAGTGAAACCAAGAGCTGGTTCTTTGAAAGGATAAACAACATTGATGAACCTCTAGCCAGGCTCAACATGAAGCAAAGAGAGAGGACCCAAATAAACAAAATAAGAAATAAAAGAGGCAAAATAACAACAGACCCACAGAAATACAAAGGATTGTTAAAAAATACTATGAACAACTCTATTTCAACAAACTAGAAAACCTGGAGGAAATGGACATATTCCTAGAAAAATACAACCTTCCAAAACTCAATCAGGAAAATTCTAAAAATTTCAATAGGCCAATAACTATGGAAGAAATTGAAGCAGTCATCAAAAAGTTCCCAACAAACAAAAGCCCAGGGCCAGATGGCTTCACAAGGGAGTTTTAGCAAACATTCAAGGAAGAACTAAAACCTATTCTCCTCAGACTATTCCAAAAAATTCAAGAGGAAAGACCACTTCCAAGCTCATTCTATGAAGCTAGCACCACCCAAATACCAAAATTAAGACAACACAATGAAAGAGAATTACAGGCCAATATCCCTCATGAACATAGATGCCAAAATCCCCAACAAAATTCTAGCAAATCAGATCCAGTAGTACATCAGAAAAATCATATACTGTGACCAAGTAGGATTTATCCCAGGGATGCAAGGATGGTACAATATCTGCAAATCAATAAATGTGTTACATCACATAAACAAATTGAGAGATAAAAATCACATAGTCATATCAATTGATACAGAAAAAGCATTTGACAAAATCCAACACCCTTTCTTGCTAAAAACTCTCAGCAAGGTGTGAATAGAAGGATCATACCTCAACATAATAAAAGCCATATATGACAAACCCACAGCCAACATCATACTCAATGGGCAAAAACTAAAACCATTCCCCCTAAGAACAGGAAAAAGACGGGAATGCCCACTTTCACCACTCCTGTTCAACATAGTACTGGAAGCACTAGCCATTGTGATCAGACAAGAAGAAATAAAAGGCATCCAAATTGGAAAAGGAGAAGTGAAACTGTTCTTATTCACAGATGATGTGATACTTACTGTACATAGAAAACCCTAAAGACTCCATCAAAAAATTATTAGACTTCATAAATGAATTTGGCAATGTAGCAGGATACAAAATTAATGCCAAGAATTCTATGGCATTTCTATACACCAATAATGGACTTACAGAAAGAGAGATTAAAAAAGCAATCCCATTTACCACTGCACCAAAAAAATTAAGATACCTAGGAATAAACTTAACTAAGGAGGTAAAAGACTTATATGCGGAAAACTACGGGACACTGAAAAAAGAGATAGAGGAAGACATAAACAAATGGGAGAACATACCGTGTTCATGGATTGGTAGAATCAACATAATTAAAATAGCCATACTACCCAAAGCAATCTATAAATTCAATACACTCCCCATTTTAAATACCAATGGCATATTTTGCAGACCTAGAAAGAACTTTTCAAAAATTCATCTGGAATAAAAAAATACCCTGAATAGCTTCAGAAATCTTGAGAAAGAAGAACAAAGTACGTGGGATCTCAATATGAAATATCAAGCTATTATTACAAAGCTACTGTTCTCAAAACGGCCTGGTGTTGGCACAAGGACAGACATATAGATCAATGGAACCCAGAAATTGACCTAAATCACTATGCTCAATTAATATTTGACAAAGGAGGCATGAACATTAAATGGAGTCAAGACAGTCTCTTCAATAAATGGTGTTGGGAAAATTGGACAGATACGTGCAAAAAAATGAAACTAGATCACCAACTTATATCATACACAAAAATAATCTCAAAATGGATAAAAGACTTAAACATAAGAAGGGAAACCATAAAAATACTAGAGGAATCCACAGGCAACAAAATCTCAGACATATGCCGAAGCAATTTCTTCACTGATACTGCTCTTATAAAGCAATGGAAACTAAAAAGAAAATAAACAAATGAGACTACATAAAAATAAAAAGCTTTTGCACAGCAAAGAAACCATCAACAAAACAACAAGAAAGCTCACTGCATGGGAAAACATATTTGTCAATGTTATCACCAATAAGGCTTTAATCTCCAACATTTACAGGGAACTCATACTACTTAGCAAAAGGAAGATAAACAACCCAACCAAAAAACAGGCAATGGACCTAAATAGATACTTTTCTGAAAGAAGGCAGAAAGAAGGCCAAGAGACATATGAAAACATGCTCAAAGTCACTAATTATCCTAGAGATGCAAATCAAAACGACAATGTGGTATCATCTCACACCTGTCAGAATGGCTATCATCAACAAATCAACAAATGACAAGTGTTGGTGAGGATGCGGAGAAAAAGGAAACCTCATGCACTGCTGGTGGGAATGCAGATTGGTGCAGCCACTGTGGAGAACAGTATGGAGTTTCCTCAAAAAAATAAAAATGGAACTCCCATTTGACCCAGTGATCCCACTTCTAGGAATATATCCCAAGAAACTAGAAACACCAATTAGAAAGCCTATATGCACCCCTATGTTCATAGCAGCACAATTTACAATAGCTAAGATTTGGAAACAGCCTAAGTGCCCATCAGCAGATGAGTGGATTAAAAAACTGGTACATCTACACAATGGAATACCACGCTGTGGTAAAAAAGGAGTTCTTACCATTTGCAACAGCATGGATGGAACTGGAAAGCATAATGCTAAGTGAAATAAGCCAGTCAGAGAAAGATAAATATCACATGATCTCACTCAACAGGGTGGTGAGGGCATGAGTGGGGGGGAGACGGGGGTTGTAATGGGGGAATAAGGACACATATGTAACACCTTAATCAATAAAGAAGTTAAAAAATAATCCTATATAATAAAGAAATAATATGCATATTGACCATCACTCCAACCCACAAGATGGTCGCCCCCATGTGGACACAAGATGGCCACCACAAGATGGCCAGCAGGGAAGGGCAGTTGTGGGCAATCAGGCCAGCAGGGGAGGGCAGTTGGGGGGACATGGCCTGAAGGGGAGGGCAGTTGGGGGCAACCAGGCCTGCAGGGGAGGGCACTTGGGGGGAACCAGGCCTTAAGGGGAGGGCAGTTGGGGGTGACCAGGCCAGCAGGGGAGGGCAGTTATGGGCAACCAGGCCTGCAGGGGAGGGCAGTTGAGGGTGACCAGGCCTGCAGGGGAGGGCAGTTAGGGGTGACCAGCCTGGCAGGGGAGGGCAGTTAGGGGCAATTGGGCCAGCAGGGGAGCAGTTAGGCATTGATTAGGCTGGCAGGGGAGTGGTTAGAAGGTGATCAGGCTGGCAGGCAGAAGCAGTTAGGGGCAATCAGGCAGGCAGGCAGGCAGGTGAGCAGTTGGGAGCCAACAGTCCTGGATTATGAGAGGGATGTCCGACTGCCTGTTTAGGCCAGATCCCAGTGGGCAGTTGGACATCCCAGGGTCCCAGGGTGCTGGCTGGGCTGAGGGACACACACCCCCCATGCACAAATTTTGTGCACTGGACCTCTGGTGGTAATAATAAAAAGATATATAACCCAATGGAAAATGGACAAAGGAACTGGAAAAAAATAGAATTGGAAACATGAATGACCAAGAACGTAAGAAATGATGTTTAATCTCATTGGTACTGAGGGATATACAAATTAAAAGTACACTGGGCTATCAGATGGGCAAGAGTTAAAAAGTGAAATAACTAAATAAATTAATAAATTAAAAAGCAGTTTATAGTGAGTAGTCATGTGCTGGGCCCATATCTTCCCTGACAATGATCAACTTCTATCTTAACTGAGTCTATAGTTTTTTTGTATCTATGATAACATACCCTTTGGAACATCAGGATAACTTGTAACTTCTCTTTTTTCAGACTCCTCAGGGCCCAACCAGGGTGGAGACCACAAATTCCCTCATTGTTATTTTTAGTGTTAATTGTTGACTCTTAACTATTCTGTACCCACCTATGTAAAAAAAAAAAAACAAAAAAAAAAACAAGTGTCTATCCTTTTACTTTTTTATATATTATTTTAAATATATTTTTACTGATTTTCAGAGAATAAGGGAGAGGGAGAGAGAGATAGGAACATCAATGACGAGAGAGAATCACTGATTGGTTGCCTCCTGCATGCCCCCACCGGAGATAGAGCATGTGTCCTTGTCCAGAATGGAACCCAGAACTCTTCAGTCTGCAGGCCAATGCTCTATCCACTGAGCCAAACCAGCTAGGGCTATCCTTTTGCTTTTTAACAGCAGAGTTCTCTCCCTTTTGCTTTCTCCAGCCTCCCTAATCTACTACAAATGAATTTCATGAAACCCACTTACGTCTCCTCCTTTGTTATAAAACAAGGTGAAAAACTGACATTCTCCAGAGCATTATCTTAATTTGTTGAGATTCTGTTTCCCAGCAATTGTCAACAGTTTAGCTCAAATAAATTCACCAAAATCAAAAATTCTTTACAGGTTTGAATGTTATGTTAACATTACATTCCTACACTAGTTATAATAAAACTACAGGCCCAGTGCATGAGATTTGTGTACTGGGGAGGCAGGGTCCCTCAGCTCAGCTGGTGCCCTCTTTCAGTCTGTGTGATACTTACTGTACATAGAAAACCTTAAAGACTCCATCAAAAAACCCTCAGGGGATGTCCGCCTCCCGGCTTAGGACATCCCTCTCGCAGTCTGGGACCCCTCGCTCCTTACCGCCTGCCTGCAGTGGAGGCAGGAGAGGCTCCCACCACCACCGCTGGGCTCACCAGCCGTTAGCCCGGCTTCTGGCTGAGTGGTGCTCCCCCTGTGGGGGTGCACTAACCACCAGGGAGCATCTCCTGCATTGAGCATCTGCCCCCTGGTGGTCGGTGCACATCATAGTGACCGGTCTTTCCACCATTTGGTCAATTTGTATATTACTCTTTTATTATATAGGATTTGTATTTTAACACACACACCCGTGGGTGTTTCTGTATGAATTATGGGTTAGGGCATGTGCAGAAGAAATATAATTATATAAGCCTTTTCTGTCAGTCAGCCCTGAATGCAAATGAAAGTCTCCACCCAGAAAAATCCCTCATTTAAACCATATAACCCAAGGAGTTCAGGGCCATTGTTTCTCTCAACTGGAGTGTATCTCCATAAATCTCATTTTGCTTTACTTTAAATTTCATTGACCTTAAAATATTTGCATCAATGAGAAGAACCAAGATCCTAGCCAGTAACCCCAATAGATAATAGCAATAGGTCCTTGATAGAGGAAAGGGTATGATAGCCATGTGCAAATAGAGGCTGTGCAGCAGCTCCAGACTAAATTCACTGACAGTGACAATAAAAATGAAAAGATGCTGTACACAAGGCTCTAGAAAGCCTTAGGAATTTAACAGGTAAGTAGAGAAAAGAAGTTGTCAAGACAATCTAAGTTTTAAGAAATGGAGTACACAGTACCAAAAACACCATCAGGAATATTTAGTTTCAATTGCCACAATTTTAACAAATTCTTCCAAGCATTGAAAGGATGCTCCATCAATGGCTAGAGATATACAAAAAGAAAGCAGTTAAGAGATCATTAAGGGGTGGGGTGGGGGGGGGGAAGAGTGGTATGAAATGGGTGAAGGGACTCAAAAGATAAAACTTCCAGTTATAAGATTAAGTCCTGGGGATGTAATGTACAGCATGGTGACTACAGTTAATGATACCGTATGACGTATTTGAAAGTTGCTGAGAGATCATAAAAGTTCTCATAAGAAAAATTTGTAACTATGTGTGATAATGATGTTAACTAAACTTACTGTGGTAATCATTTTGCAATATATACATTTATCAAATCATTATGCTGCTCACCTAAAACTAGGACGATGTTTTGAGTCAATAATTTCTCAATTAAAAAATATACTACTGGATTCCAACATGGTGGCCAACAAGACAGCAATGAGGGAGAGAGTGTGAATGAGTAAAGGAGTGAAAGGGGAGTGTGTGGATGTGTGGGGTGTGTGTGTGTGTGAGGGACAGTTAGATCTTGCAGGAGTCTCAGGGGCTGATGGGTCAGGCTCTCCATAGGCACTTCCCAGGCTGGACGCAGCTCTGGCATGGACACAATGCTATCTTGAAGGGGCGAGCAGTGGGGAAAAGGAGCACAGTCACCCCAACACCCAGACTGGCCTTGGACACCATCCCAAACCCACTCGCCAGCCATAACTTGCAAGGGATCCTGGTTGTGGTCTCACAGTGAGACACAATGGCACCCTGTGAGCACACAGACCACACGCAGTGAGTGCAAGCCAGAGGGACCTCACACACACCCCACCTTGGGTCTCAGACCACACACAGTGAATGCATGCCAGAGGATCCTCTCTTGCCACACTGCCCAGGCTTCTGGACTACGTATAGTGAGTGGATGCCAAAGGGACTTTGCACACCACCCCACCCACACCGAGTGAGTTGCACTCCAATGGGCTCTGGGACCTCACAGGGAGTTGTACAAAAGAGGAACTGTGTGTGAATCCCCACCAGTCCCAAGAATCTGTAGCTGACAGTTGAGGGTACAGATTTGTGAGGAGAGGGAGTACAATTCATAACAGAGACAATAAGAGCATGAGACTCAAGGCAGATGTAGCCCCTGAGATAAAGAGTCCTTGACGACTGGACCAGTAGGGGCTTCAACCTCTCAGACCTCAATCAGGTTGCCCAAGGTCAGAAAGAGACAGCAACTCAGATTACATAGAAACAAATGCAAAGGACAGCAAAATTAGGGAGACAAAGAAACAATTCCCAATGAAAAAAAAAAGGATGAATTGCCAGGAAAGGAACTAAATGAAATGGAGGCAAGTAATTTGTCAGATAAAGAATTCAAAGTAGTGGTTATAAAGATACTCAAACGTCTGACTGAGAATTGCAAGCAGCTCAATGAGAATTATAAGGAGATGAATGAGAAATTCACCAACATGGATAAGAACCTAGAAAAATGAAGAATGACATAGCTGCAATAAAGAACACACTGGAAGGTTACAATAGTAAACTAGAAGAAGCTGAGGACCAAATCAGCAAGTTAGAAGACAGGTTAGAAAAAACACCCAATCAGAGCAGCAATTGGGGGAAAAAATAAAAAGCAGGAGGAAAGTTTAAGGGAGCTTTGAGACAAAATAAAATGAAGCAACATCCCCATAATTGGGGTGTGCCAGAAGGAGAAGAAGCTGAGCAAAGAATAGAAAATCTGTTTGAAGAAATAATGACAGAAAACTTCCCTGATTTGAGGGGAAAAAATGTCACACAAGTCCAGGAAGCAAAGAGAGTCCCAAACAAGAAGAGTCCAAAAAGACCCACACTGAGACACATCATAATTAAAATGGCAAATGTTAAAGACAAAGAAAAAATCATAAGGGCTGAGAAAGAGAGAGAGAGAGAGAAATACCTACAAGGGATCTCCCATTAGAATATCCACTGATTTCTCAACAGGAACACATCAGGCCAGAAGGGAGTGGCATGAAGTATACAAAGTTATATAAAAGCAAGGGACTGAACCCAAGACTACTCAATCCAGCAAGGCTATCATTCAAAATTGAAGGTGAAATCAGTAGCTTCTTAGACAAAAAAAAAAAAAGAGTTTATTACCATAAAACCAACAATGCAAGAAAAAAATCCTAAAGGGACTGTTGTAAGATGAAGAAATAGAAATAGTGGGAGAAACACATGCATAAAATATGAAAACAAGTGCCTGTCCATAATAACCTTACATGTAAATAGATTAAATGTTCCAATCAAAAGATATAGGGTGGCTGAATGGATAAGAAAACATGACCCATATATATGCTGTCTACAAGAGACCCAACTCAGAACAAAGGACACACACAGACTGAAAGTGAAAATATGGCGGTAAAAAATTTCAGGCAAATGGAAATTAAAAATTTGGGATAGTCATACTTATATCTGACAAAACAGACCTCAAAGCGAAGGCCATAACAAGGGATAGAGAAGGCCACTTTATTTAATACTAAAGGGATCAATACAACAAGAGGATATAACTCTGGTAAAAACGTATGTACCCAATACAGTAGCATACAAATACATTAAAAAAAAAAAAACTTCTGGAAGATATCAAGAGAGAGATCTATAGCAGTATAATCATAGTAGGAGACTTTAATACCCCATTGACATCACTGGATAAATCTTCTAGGAAAAAAGTCAACAATGAAACAGAAATCTTAAATGACTCACTAGATCAGATGGAACTAATTGACATCTTCAGAACATTCCACCCCAAAGCTACAGAATATACATTCTTCTCAAGTACACATGGGACATTTTCAAAAATAGATCACATATTAGGACATAGGCTAAGTCTCTACAGATTCAAGAAGGTTGAAATCATATCAAGCATCTTCTCAGATAACAATATAATGGAATTAAAATCAACTACAATAAAAGACTCAAAAACAATCAAACACATGGAGGCTAAATAGCATGCTATTAAACAATGATTGGGTTACCAAAGAAATCAAAGAAGTAAAAAACATCCTGGAAACAAATGACAATGAAAACAAAACAACCCAAAATCTATCAGACACAGTGAAAGCGATCCTGAGAGGGAAGTTCATAGCACTATAGGCCCACCTCAATAAACAAGATAAACTTGTAATAAGTTACCTCACCATATAACTTAGAGTATTAGAGAGCAGTAAGAAAAGACTACAGTAAGTAGAAGGAAGGAAATAATAAAGCTCAGAGCAAAAATAAATGACATAGAGACACAAAAATATAAAACAAAAGATCAATGAAACCAAAAGCTGGTTCTCTGAAAGGATAAACAAGATTGATGAACTTCTAATCAAGCTCACCAAGAAACAAAGATAGACAACCCAAATAAACAAAATCAGAAAAGAGGTGAAGTAACAACTGATTGCACAGAAATAAAAAGGATTGTAAAAAAATACTATGAACAACTAAATACCAACAAACTGGACAACGTAGATAAAATGGACATAGGTCTAGGATATTTATTATAAATACTCAACAAATTGTTATCAAGGTCATGAACATTTTGACCTGTTATCTGAGTTTCACTTAGTGGTCTGAAATTTAACTACTAGTTTTTTTCCAGATAGTACTCTATATAGTAATTCAGTCTGTATCAATCTTGGCCCAGAAATATTCAGTATAGAAATAAACAATTTATTGATTCTTACATTATTTCAATATTTAGCCTGACTTCTGATTTTGAGTTTTACTTAACCTCAGACATTAAGTCATAATACAGTGTTTCCAATGAAATTTTCACAGATATTTTTGCCCACACAGGGCTTTTACTTTCACCCCTTTTTTCTAAGATAAGGAGTCCCTTTTAGTTATTAGGGGAAAAGAGAATAGCCTGAATCAGTGCTTCTTCACCAGGGATGATTTTGCCTCCCTAAGAGAATATGTGATAATGACTAGAGAAATTTTTGAATGCCATAACTGAGGTTGGGAAGTGGTTCTACTACAGTGTAGTGGATAGAGGTAATGAATTCCACCACACATCCTATAATGCACATGACAGTCCAGTTCAACAAAGACCTACCTGATGCAAAATGTCACCCTATTTTAAATAATTACAGACTTAAGTGTTTGATAAAATTTTGCAACACATATACCAGAAAATAAGCATTTCAATGCATATAAAACTTTGTGTAACATTAATTAAATGGTTAAAATGAAAGCACCTTTTAAGAGAAAAGTATCAGAATTAAATAATTATTAACATAATGAAGTTAAGAATTCAATTTGTCTCAAGAATATTTTTCCCTCAAATTATTCTTTTTTCTAACGCATCATTAATATCATAAAGGCATGAAAAAATAACATGAGTTTTGAAGATATAATTTTTGGCCATACTATAAAAAGATTTAATGGAGGAGGAAAAAATGTCAAAGTCACATTTTTAAAAATTAAAAATGCTGAAAGTTACTTATAAAGACCACCACAGTTCAAAAGAATAGAGGACTAATGGGTGGCTTTAAAATGCAGATATAAATAACTCTAATTTAAAAATAATATGCAGAAAAGTAAGGCCTTAAAAGGCAGGTACTCACTTTTAAAAAATGGAATTTTTAGAAAGTTACTAGTACATTGTTTTAGAATTCTAACCTGTGTCTGGGAAGAAAGAACTTCGAACCACCATCTATACTTCATCCACTCACTCCAACACACATACACGGCTCACAATTTTTACAAAGGATTGCATCAAGCCATTGCTTGAATATGACCTCTCACTTCTTCCAGGAAAATAACACTCAATCTAAGTAGAAAGATTGCAGATATTAAGCAGAGAAACCGATTTACATAGGTATTCTATGAAGAAAACTTTGCTTTCCTTTAACATTCCATTTGCTTTAGTTATTAGGGGAAAAGAGAATAGACTGAATCAGTGCTTCTTCACCAGGGATGATTTTGCCTCCCCCAAAACTAGAACAAGGACTAATGATACTATCAGTCCAAAGTGATTTGAAGAGAACTGGTAGCATCCTATCAACAGCATGCACTGGATAAACATTAGCTAATGAGGGTGGAGAGGATTGCAATCTGCCTCCTCTAGATAATCTTATCTCTAGCACTGCTCTTTTGGCAATTACTTGGACATGTCATTTTGTAATTAACCTAGTTATGAATAACTAGGAAGGAGCAAAAGGAAGGCCAAATAGTATAGGCATGCCTTTTGTGCAGCTTTGTCAGAAAGCTGTAGTTTGATACTCTCCAGGTAGCCACAGGTCCATTCCCCACTGATTGCTGGGGGAAAGGACTAAACATGGGAGAATATATGCATGCCCAGTAAAGTCTGGGAGACATAGGTAAGTTGTCTCCCAGAGACATAGGTAAGTTGTCAGTCACACCTGGGAACAGGTTACTTGACAGAGTAAGCATGGCCACTGAGAGCACAGGGATATTTGAGATATTTAATCTCCTAAACAAAGGAGTTTGCTCTTCTTGTGCTCTTGCTCTCTTGCGCTCCTGGTTCCTCTTGATTGACTCCTGGCCTACAAGGCTCTCAAGCTCCTGCATTTGCCCACATGGCTTATGGATCCCACACAATCGACTAATGGACCACAACTAGCTTAATGCTGTACTGGACCCAGCTCCATAATGGAACATAAATTTTAGATGCTGGCTTTGCTTCTAGCTCTATTGAATCCAAGCTGCACAATTTCCAGGGCTGGATTAAGAGAAATGGGATTTTAGAAGCCAAGAGATGTAATTCCACAAAAATAAAGTTTTCTACCGAATCTCATCCTCCCATGTGGGCCTCTGGAAATGCTTATTCGAGAAGTACCCCAAGAACCCCACTCCCACTAGCAATGGAGAAAGATATCCACACTTTTCTCTGATAACAATTTGTCAGTGTACTAAGATTACCTCTTCTCCACATCCTTGCCAGCACTTGTCATTTGTTGATTTGTTGATGGTAGTCATTCTGACAGGTGTGAGCTGGTACTACATTGTCGTTTTAATTTGCATCTCTCTAATGATCAGTGACTTTGAGCATTTTTTTCATATGTCTCTTGGGCATCTGTATGCCCCCTTTGGAGAAACATCTATTTAGATCCTTTGCCCATTTTTTAAATTAGATTGTTTGTCTTCCTTTTGTTTAAGTTGTATGAGTTCCTTATATATTTTTGATATTAACCCTTTATCAGCCTAATATGTTCTCCCTTACAGTGGGCTGCCTTTTCATTTTGTGACATTGAAAACAAAACCACCCTTCAAATTTGTTTGTATCTGCTGAGAAAAGCAATTGTCAAAGATAAATTAGTAATAACTGATGCTTTGTTAAGTTCCCACTTTGAGATAAACTTAGGTATTATACATATGCCTGAGGACTCCCAAAGTATTATTTTTATCAATATTTTAAAATAATGATTTTTATCTCAAAATTATATAAATAAAAACACTGACTCTTTCCCCCCGCTCCCCGCCCCCGACCCCCCAATAGGAGAAATTTGAAACAAAAGCCTATATGCTCTAAAAGTTGTCTTTGGACACTTTTACATTTTACCTTTATATTAAAATTCATTTATATTGTGAACAAAGAAAATTATATAGAGCAAATGAACCCTTTATAAACTCCACTCCCATTTTCTTTCTTAGAGGTAACATCTCTTATCAATTTGTTGTGGTGTTTTCTAAATCTTTTTCCATAATGTATATAATGAATAGAAAGAGTTTTTTCACTATGAAGAAAACCATACTGCACATATTCGGAAAATGCTTCAGTAAAGGTAAAACACACTAATGGTAAACAAAGGTCAGAAGCCAGATTTGTACCACTGACCCCAAAGAGATAAAGCTTTATTGGCATTTATTAATAAGTTTCATCAACAAACCAAATTAATGTCAGGAGCTGTTCCTATGCATTCATAACAGTAGCAAAATTACAGTTATGAAGTAGCAACGAAAATAATTTTATGGTTGGGGGTCACCACAACATGAGGAACTGTATTAAAGGGTCACAGCATTAGAAAGGTTGAGAACCACTGCTCTAAGTGATAGGAACTATTTGCATGACTGTCTAAATTTGACACAAAACAGGGCATTGATCTTTCAGAAAAGGTGTCCCTACAAGGAAATTAAGACCTAGTAAAGTAACCTGTGATCCCTTAGCCCATGATGCAGTTAACAGAGCTGTTGATGGTATTAGGCATTAAGTTGATAATCAATTTCTGAGCATCTTTTAGAGACAATCATTGGCAGGCACAGAAACATGGAAAGAAAGACCATCCTCTGATTGTAAGACATTTGGAGCCTAAGGACAGATACAGACATGTAAAGATATAACTGGAAGGCAAGGCCACATGGACTGCTGCACACAGGAGGTGCTCTAAGGATATCAATTCCTTTTTCCAACTGAAAAGCTTCCTGGAGGCCGACATTGGTGCTTCTCTCCTCCTTATTGTTTTCTAACATAGGAGGGTCTTGGTTAGGGGTAGACAAGGATAAACTGGATCCTTCATATGAGAAACACCTATACTGCTGAGCTCACACCCTTCTCCCAGCTCCATTAGGGATGATGACAAAGCTCCCCTGGGAAACCAGGAGAGGACAGTGAAGGTGGTCAGAGACCAGTGAGCAAGAAACAAAATCTGTGGTTCTTGTTTTTAGCAAAAATTTTGGGTTGGCCCCTGAGTAGTACCAGGGTGACATGTGGAAAGAATGCTTTGGCTGGGTCTGAACAATATATATGTTTTTATTTTTTTAATTTTTTAATAAATCTTTATTGTTCAGATTATTACAGGTGTTCCTCTATTTTTTCCCCCATAGCTCCCCTCCACCTGATTCCCCACCCCACCCCATGCCCTTACCCCCGCCACTGTCTTCATCCATAGGAGTAAGATTTTTGTCCAATCTCTTCCCGCACCCCTCACACCTGCTTCCCCTGAGAATCGTCAGTTCACTCCCTATGTCCCTGATTCTATTATATTCACCAGTCCATTCTGTTCTTCAGATTTTTTATTCACTTGATTTTTAGATTCACTTGTTGGTAGGTATGTATTTGATGTCATTTTGTTGTTCATAATTTTTATCTTTACCTTTTTCTTCTTCTTCCTCTCCTTAAAGAATACCCTTCAGCATTTCATGTAATCCTGGTTTGGTGGTGATGAACTCCTTTAGCTTTTTCTTGTCTGTGAAGCTCTTTATCTGACCTTCAACTCTGAATGATAGCCTTGCTGGGTAGAGCAATCTTGGCTGTAGGTTCTTGCTCTTCATCACTTTGAATATTTCCTGCCACTCCCTTCCGGCCTGCATAGTTTCTGTTGAGAAATCAGCTGACAGTCGTATGGGTACTCCCTTGTAGGTAATTAACTGTTTTTCTCTTGCTGCTTTTAATATTCTCTCTTTGTCTTTTGCCCTTGGCATTTTAATTATGATGTGTCTTGGTGTGGTCCTCTTTGGATTCCTCTTGTATGGGGTTCTGTGCGCTTCCTGGACTTGTACATCTATTTCTTTCACCAGGCAGGGAAAGTTTTCTGTCATTATTTCTTCTAATAGGTTTTCAATATTTTGCTCTCTCCCTTCTTCTGGCACCCCAAAAATTCGGATGTTGGTTCGCTTAAAGTTGTCCCAGAGGCTCCTTACACTATCTTCATATTTTTGGATTCTTTTTTCTTTTTGTTTTTCTGGTTGGATGTTTTTTGTTTCCACATATTTCAGATCTTTGGTTTGATTCTTGGGGTACGTTGATCTACAGTTGAGTTTCTGTATATTATTTCAGACAGTGTATGCTTCATTTCTGACTGATCCTTTTCCATTTTTTTGGCATTCTCCTTAAGCTCCTTGAAGGTCTCATCAAGTTTCTCAGCGGTTTTAAGAAGATTCTTGAGTAACCTTATAAATGTGGTTCTGAACTCTATGTCATCCAGTAGTTTGCTTTCCTCCATTTCTTTCATTCGTGACATGTTTCTTTGTCTCCTCATTTTGGCTGCTTCCCTGTGTTGATGGAGTAGCTTTGTGTGGTAGGTGACCTATAGGGGGCAGTAGCTCAGCCTCCCCAATCACCTGATGTGGACACTCTTGGTACACCCCTTTGTGGGCTGAGTGCAAAGACTTGGTGCAGTTAAAGCCTTAATTGCTGTTGGTATACTGGGAGAAATTGACCTCCAGGCCATTAGCTGTGAGCACTCACTGTGTCTATAATGGAAGAACTGCTGCGCTGAAGACACACTTATGGGGCAGGACTTGTTTCAGTGGGGCTTTGGTGCTCACTGAGTCTGCCTTTGAATGTGTCACTTATGGATGTGAGGAGTTGAAATCTGGTGTCTCACTCTGACCACTAGGTACACTGGCTTCTGGATCTCCAATGGGGTGCAGGTCAGCTACTGTCTGAGGCCATCCAGCAGGAGCTACAGTGAGAGCTACAGTTTTCTCCTCTTTGCTTGGGGTTTGGAGGTTTTGGAGCTGTCTGAGCCAGGCTGCAAGTTTGCTAGGTTAAGCTGCGATAGGGCGGGGCTTTCTTCTGCTAACGCTGCTGCTTGGAGCTTGGGTGGGTTTGTAGGTTGTGCAGGGCGGGGTCTCAGGGTGTCACTAGGCTAGGGCGTGGCAAACAGCAATGGCTGCTAGTTAGCCGGCTCTGTGTCCCCAAGGGCATCCCGGAGTCCCATGCCCCAGTGCTGTAAACAATTATTCCTGCGTGCAGCTCTGCAAGTAAGCCACCCTCACTGGCAGACAGTCCAGCTTTTCCCCGTAGGAGTTTGGGTCCCCCGCATCTCCCCAGAAACTGGATTTCAGAGTAGTCGGGGGCTTGTCTCCCTTTGGGTTGAAAAAAGCAACGCCCGCAGCCAGCCCGGATCACGCGCCTCCGTACCTGAGCTTTTCAGCGCTCGTGCACATCTCGATGCTCTTTTCTCTTTCCTTCTAGTTGTAGAACTTCCACTCAGCCAGCTTTCCCATGGTTCTGGGTGATAGACGTTTTGTCTTTTAGTTGAATTTTTGAAATTGTTGTGCGAGGCAGCAGTTTAGGTGTTTACCTACGCTGCCATCTTGGATTCTCCTCTGATATATATCCAATATATATATTTTTAATGTGATGTGGGAAAATAGTGAGGTTACAAGTGTTTTTCCCATTTCTTCAGAATTAAAGACTCAAATTTACCTTTGCAGACTGATTGCTGACATATGGTGGTAAACACTTCAAGGGCCTTGTGGTTATTGAGAAGTAAAGCAAATTATCTGCTCAGGAATGGGGGTTCATTATTAGGACATACCAGAGGCCCAGTGCATGAAATTCATGCATGGGAGGGGTGTACCTCAGCCCAGGCTGCACCTTCTCCACCCACAGGGATTGGGCCTAAATGGGCGGTCAGACATCCCTCTCACAATCCAGGACTGCTGGCTCCCAACCGCTCGCCTGCCTGCCAACCTGATTGCCCCTAACTGCTTCTGCCTGACAGCCTGATCAATGCTTAACTGCTCCCTGGCCGGCCCAATTGCCCCTAACTATCCTCCCCTGCTGGCCTGGTGACCCCTAACTGCCTTCCCCTGCCAGTCTGGTCACCCCTAAATGCCCTCCCCTGCTGGCCTGGTCACCCCTAACTGTCCTCCCTTGCAGGCCTTCCCCCCCACAACTGTCCTACCCTACAGGCCTGGTCACCCCACAACTGCCCTACC
The DNA here is from genome assembly GCA_026230045.1 of Corynorhinus townsendii. Classification (NCBI taxonomy): domain Eukaryota; kingdom Metazoa; phylum Chordata; class Mammalia; order Chiroptera; family Vespertilionidae; genus Corynorhinus; species Corynorhinus townsendii. Next base: position 104,109,873 of record JAPDVU010000003.1, read on the forward strand.
CTGCTGGCCTGGTCTACCCCAACTGTCCTCCCCTGCAGGCCTGGGTCCCCCCCAACTGCCTACAACTGTCCTCCCCTGCCAGCCATCTTGTGGTGGCCATCTTATGTCCTCATGGGGGAAGCCATCTTTGGCCACATGGGGGCAGCCATCTGTGTCTTAGTGTGATGGTCAATTTGCATATTACTCTTTTATTATATAGGATGAACTGCCCTGCACAGTAATTAAACAGTGTTTTAGACGGGGCCCAGCTCTGCCGACAGTGTTTGCTTTTAGGAAACGTCCTTTTTACTTACAGATGAGGGTCTGAGGTTTCAGGCCTATGTCCAGGGAGGAATGAGCATACCAGATGAAGGATAGTCCCATTGTGGGAAGGTGAGTGGGCACTGCCACACAGCTTGAGACACTTGGCTCTGAATTTTAGGAGCAGCCCCCTGAAGGGGGGAATAAAAGGACTGGCTCTTTTCCATATTAGAGAAGAACTAGCACTGGAAGGCAAAATGTAAGATGGCAAAATGTGCCCTACAAGAAGGCAGGGCAGACTGTGTCCCAGAAGACGAACTGAGGGGAGGAGAACCGGCCAGGTGAGTCTGAAGGATAGGCAAGAGTTCCCAGAGCCATCTGGAGATTCTGAGGAAGCAGAACCTTAACGTTAACGCTAGGGAAAAAAATATCTGTAGCTCTTGACAAAGCTAAAAACTTTATTCTATGTCCTAGCTGGTTTGGCTCAGTGGATAGAGCATCAGCCTACAGACTAAAGGTCCCAGGTTCGATTCCAGTCAAGAGTACATGCCAGAGTTCCTGGCTAAGTCCCTAATATGGGGCGTGCAGGAGGCAGACGATCAATTATTCTCTCTCATCATTGATGTTTCTATCTCTCTTGCCCTTTCCCTTCCTCTCTGAAATCAATAAATATTTACTTAAAAAAAACACACCAAAACTTTATTCTATTCCTAATAAGCCCCATGACAACTACATTTCCATTTCAACCTTAGCTATAATAACTTGAGAATGCTTACTCATCTTAGCCTAGCTTACTAGTCCAATCATGTCCTCAGCACATTCTATTCCCTCTCACCTCTAATCACTATTTCATGGATTCTAAAATTTTTATGAAAACTTTTTAAAGTATATATAAATTATCAATAACCAATAGAATAAATAAAATGCATTTTGTATTTAAAAAACATTATCAGTCTACTTACCATAGTTGGTGCTACTTGTTTATGCGAGTTTGGAATTTAGAAAGTCTGACATCAGTTTAAAATGGCTTTTACCAGAATCATTAATATGATTCAGGAGTAGGTTTTTTTTGTGTGTGTGTGTGTTTTTAATAAATCTTTATTGTTCAGATTATTACAATTTTTCCTCTTTCCCACCTTCCCCCATAGCTCCCCTCCACCTGGTTCCCACCCCACCCTCTGCCCTTAGTCTCCCCCCCTCCCACTGTCCTCATCCATAGGTGTATGATTTTTGTCCAATCTCTTCCCACACCCCCCCACACCACTTTCCCCCCGAGAATTGTCAGTCCACTCCCTTTCTATGCCCCTGATTCTATTATATTCACCAGTCCATTCTGTTCTTCAGATTTTTTATTCACTTGATTTTTAGATTCACTTGTTGATATGTATTTGTTGTTCATAATTTTTATCTTTAGCTTTTTCTTCTTCTTACTCTTCTTAAAGAATACCTTTCATCATTTCATATAATACTAGTTTGGTGGTGTTGAACTCCTTTAGCTTTTTCTTATCTGTGAAGCTCTTAATCTGACCTTCAATACTGAATGATAGCTTTGCTGGGTAGAGTAATCTTTGTTGTAGGTTCTTGCTGTTCATCACTTTGAATATTTCTTGCCACTCCCATCTGGCCTGCACAGTTTCTGTTGAGAAATTAGGTGACAATCATATGGTTGCTCCCTTGTAGGTAACTGTTTTACTCTTGCTGCTTTTAATATTCTCTCTTTGTCTTTTGCCCTTGGCATTTTAATTATGATGTGTCTTGGTGTGGTCTTCTTTGGATTCCTTTTGTTGGGGGTTCTCTGCGCTTGCTGAACTTGTAAGTCTATTTCTTTCACCAGGTGGGGGAAGTTTTCTGTCATTATTTCTTCAAATAGGTTTTCAGTATCTTGCTCTCTCTCTTCTTCTGGCACCCCCATAATTCAGATGTTGGTACACTTGAAGTTGACCCAGAGGCTCCTTACGCTATCTTCATACTTTTGGGTTCTTTTTTCTTTTCCGGTTGAGCGTTTTTTGCTTCTTTGCATTTCAAATCTTTGACTTGATTCTTGTGATCCTCTAGTCTGCTGTTGGATCTTTGTATATTATTTTTTATTTCAGTCAGTGTATGCTTAATTTCTAGTTGGTCCTTTTTCATATCCTCTAGGGTCTCACTAAATTTATCAGCCTTTTCTAGAAAATTCTTGAAAAACCTTATAACCGTGGTTTTGAACTCTATATCCATTCATTTGCTTTCCTCCATTTCTTTCATTTGTGACCTGTTTCTTTGTTTCCACATTTTGGCTGCTTCCTTGAGTTGATAGAGTGGCTTTCTGTGCTAGATGTCCTATAGGGCCCAGTGGCTCAGCCTCCCCAGTTACCTGAGGTGGACACTCTTGGTGCACCCCTTTGTGGGCTGTATGCAGTCTTATTGTAGTTAAGCCTTGATTGTTGTTGGTATCACTGGGAGGAATTGACCTCCAGGCCAATTAACTGTAAGAATCAGCTGTGTCTATGGTGGGAGAACTTCTGTGCTGGAGACACCCTTATGAGACAGGACTTGCAAAAGCCTCTGTACTCAGCTTGGATGGGGCGGAGTCTCAGGGCGGAGCAGACAGCATTGGTTTCCCATCATCCCTGCCCTAAGAGGTCCCTGGGTCTTAGTGTCCCATGGTAATCGCTGCAAGCACCTCTGAGAAAAAGCCGCCCTCAAGTTTCGCCCACTGCCAGACAGTCTAGTTTCTCCCCGAATGAGTCTGGGTCCCCAGAGTCTCTCCTGGAACTGGAGTTCAGAGCCTTTAGGAGCTTTTGTCTCCCTCCCAAATGAGAAAGCCAGCCGCGTACTCAGTTGCCAGCCCTCTCCCATGCACGAGCCTCCATACCTCTGCCTTCTGCAGTCTCAGTGTGCTTTTCTCTTTCCTTCTAGTTGTAGAATTTCCACTCAGTCAGCCTCCCTGTGGTTCTAGATGATGTCCATTTTGTATTTTAGTTGTAGTTTTGAAATTGTTGTGCAAGGCAGCATTTTAGGTGTTTACCTATGCCACCATCTTGGTTTCTCCAGGAGTAGGTTTTAATATATTTTTCTAATATTTTCAATAGGTCAAATTTCTGGCCTACTTCAAAACACTCCTCTTCTGTGTAATCTCATATATTTGTGAATAGATGAGTAAATTTGTCCCTGCTTGACCAGAAAACCTCTACATTATAAATAGTTGAGTGACCCAAGAGAAATGGGCCAATGTTTCAGCTACATAGAAACACAGGTATTCTCTGGTGAGCTTTATGCAGTTAACATAACTCTAATTACTTGTGGAAACAAAATCTTGTTCTAAGTCAATTCGTATATGTGTTTTCCTGTGCAATTATTCTACTCCCTTATCAAATGGATACTAGCCTGTCCATTTCTCAAATGTTCCTGTTTGTTTCCAGTTTCCCATCACTTTCCTCTTTCTACCTCAATTCTCTGGCAAAAACACCTGCTCTTTTCTTTCTTTTCCCTGTACAATGGAATGTTCTGGAACTTTAATGCCTCTAACTTCCTTTTTGTTTCTGAGGCACTGACTCTTGCCTCCAATAATATCTAGCCCAATTAGCTATTTTTTCTCTTCAACATTTCAAAAAAAAAATCTTGTTTCGTCTGGAGTATGAGTGACTCTGACAATAGCTAGTGGAAAAGATGTATGACACTTTGATCTCCATTTGGCAGCATGAGGGAACCAAAGCTTTTCACTATGATGATGAGTAATCATTACTGAGGTCAACTTGAGAGACTTAACAAATGTTCGTAACTCAGATTGTGTGTTTTAAATTACTACAGTCCCCAAATGTGATATGCGTTTTGTGGAGATGAGCATCATGTTGACAACCTATTGCTATTTTTAAAAATTTAATTCACTTTACCTAATAAGTTGTGAGATACCCTACAATGAACTATAAGGAAAGCTTTACTTCAGAATGGGGTGACATACAATTGTAGGTTTACTGCTATGATAAGGAAAAATATTTACCATTCATTGGTCTAATGAAAGATAAAGACAAAAAAGAAAATAGTTGTCTTTAGGTCTGGGTATTCAAGGTTTTCAGGATAAAAATTCTCACTGTGTGAGTCATGTGAGATGGGCCTATGAGCTGCTTGCTCCTCTATTTACAAGAAGGTTGTCTAAATACTCCAGGGAAGCAGATTTTGGAAGAGGAGTCCCCAAGAAAATGGCTTGAGGGTGGGAGTGGGGACATTTAAGGCAGAGAGAATAGAGCTACAAACACTTTCGGGGTTAGAAAGAGCCATTGAACATAGGCTACCAAGGAGACAGAACTGAACCTCACACCACCCTGCTTGGCCCCGGAGGATGGCTGGTTAGCCAGAGACAGGTAAGATTCCTCAAGGAAGGAACAACCTAAGACAGGCACAGTCGCAGAGGGGCCATCAGGAGAGAACTTGGGGGGGCAACAGAAGTGAGGCACAGACCCTCACCCCCCCAACATAGCAGGGGCTTGAACCCTCACCCCTTCTGAAGGAGGTCTCCTGCCCCCATGGCTGCTTCGTGCTTCCCACACCCAGCTCAGATGGGAACCCAGGCAACAGAAAGAGACTTGGCCCAGCTCACATCGAGATACAGGTGACAGACAGAGACTTGGCCCAGCTCAGATCGGGACCCAGGTAACAGACAAGAGACTTGGCCTACAGCAGCTGCCCTATATCTAAATTCAGCCTAGCATCTGGAATGCTCAGGGCCCACTCAAGAATGCAAATAATCCTTCCCACTAATATTTACAGGGTAAACTAAGATTGTTGGTAGAGTATTAAATTTGACAGTAAAATAGTAATCGAGTTTTCAGATTAATTTAAATAGGCTAATTGAAATAAGTGAATATTCAAGTAAAGTTAATTGTACTGGACAAAAAGCTGTTCTTAAAGTAATAACTAAAATTTCTATTGGTAGTTCATCTCATGGTAAAATTCCTGAATATGCAATGAACCTAAAGCAGTCATATGTGTGGGCAAAAAAAAAAAAAAAAAAAAAAAAAATTAAAGTTATCAAGACTGCATTATAAAATTTACAAAAACCTCCATTAACAAGAAAAAGGGGGGGATAGTAGGGCAATATCATGTAAGGAAAAATATCCTATAAGTAAATTACATCTAGAAAATTTTTACTTTGCCAAATTAAGTTTCATTTGCAATGCTAACAGCAACACACATGGTGTCTAAATAAGACAAAGGAAAATTGTTTGAACAAAAATAAAAAGGATCCCAAATCAATTATATAGAAAAGATTCCTTTATTAACTTGTGGTCGAGAATACATTTGTATATTTTCAGAAAACAACCCCAAGACCAGATGGATTCCTGCAACAGAGAGGAATTGACAGGTGTGCTCCAACCACTAAGACAAGAGGAAAAAACAGTCCAGAGATGGAAGACGCTGACAACGCCTTGCCAAGAGAGCAGTCAGCAGCTGTGCACTGCTGCAGGTTACCTAGGACCAAACCAGAGAGGGTCGGACCTGCATTGCCAACATGTGCCCACCATCCAGATATCATTGCTGACATGTACACATAAGGAACTGTTAGACATTGAAACGGGGATTCAGAACTGTTGGACATTGAAATTGGGACTCAAACATTTTTTTTTTTGTTTTATCTTGTTTTGTTATTATATGTTTATTTCTAGTCTGCAAAGGCAAAACTTTTTAAAGGAAAGAAATGGTGGGAAAAAGATACAGAGGCAAAGAAGCATTGGGAACTACATTGGGAAGACAGGGGAGGTTGGGCGTGGGAGGCTGTAAGAGACCAACCAAAGGACTTGTACACATGCATATAAGCACAACCAATGGATATAAGACACTGGGGCGGGGGGGAGGGCAGGCAGGTGAAGGCATGTACTGGGGGGTAGGGGAGGTCGGGGGGAGATCAATGGGGGGAAAAAAGGAGACATATGTACTACTATTTGTAATACTTAAAACAATAAAAAAAAATGGTAAAAAAAGAAAGAGCCATTGAAGAACTGGAACTTAGGCACACCCTAAGGGCAATTAGGGCAAGAATTGAGAATGAAAAGGGAGAAGGGCCCTACATCTTGGAAGGTTTTACTAGTATATCCCATACTGGGATGAAATGAGGGAAGGTAACCTAATTAGTTCTGTGTCTTAGAGAGAGTCCTCTGGAGGCTGCATGGAAGATGGGTTTAAGGGAAAAGAGAAAGAAAACAAAGGGAGCAGCTGAGGAATGTCTGCTCTAGTTTAGGATATGGAGCACACCCACAGAGAAGGGGAACTGGATTTCCAAAGCAACTCTGAGGCTGATTGGTTGAGTCATGGAGGGACTCACTGGATAAGGGGGCATTGCAGGAAAAAGAAAGATGGCAGAATGATGCTCAGGTTTCTGGTGAGGCAACTTAGACAAACAACAGCAGAGCTCAGTAATGATCTTATCGGCCTTACTTTACAGGCTCTATACCACCCCACACCAGTAGCCAGTCCCTTTTTTTGTTTTGATGTCACAAGACTCAGTACTTAGCACATGGCATTGAAATCATTTGTTGAAACTTCTGTCTCCTGTCCTGCACTATGAGTGTCTCAGGACAGGAGGCATGCTTTACTCAGGTTTGCATTCTCAGTGCCTAGTACACTGTCACATAATGTCTTATTATGTAACAACTGCTAATCTTCAACTTTCAATCTATATTTGGCCATAAAAATGAAAAATGACAACCCAAGTTTCAAAAAATGTGTTTGCTTCTCTATATGTTTATAAAGTTAGTCTAGAAAATTTCTTTCAGCCACAATACCCCAGAGGTATATCTATATCTATATATCTATATGTATCTATATTTCTATATATCTATATATCTATATCTATATCTATATCTATATCTATATCTATATATATATAAAACCCTAATATACAAATAGACCGAATGGTGGAACAATAGAACAACTGGTCGCTATGATGTCCACTGACCACCAGGGAGTGCTTGTGGAATATGGTGGGTATTGGTGGCAGTGTGATGGTGGAGCAGGTGAGCAGAGGTGCCAGACCAAGGCAGGGTGCCAGTTGCTGTCATTAGGGTGAGCTTCTGGTGGTTACTGAAAATTCTTTGCTCCCGCACACCACAATTCCGCTGAGTGCTCATACCTGCTGCTGGTGCCAACCCTGCTCGCACCTGCTGCCAGAGCTGCCGCTTGCACCTGCTGCCACTGCCCAGAGCCAGCCCTAATCGCTCAGCACCATCAGCAGGTGTGAGTGACAGCTACCAGCCCTGATCACCCCTCAAAGCTTCTCCACCTCCCCCTGCTCCTGAGGGGAGATTGGGGCCAGTAGCTGCCTCTCACACCCACTGTCGGTGTTGGTGCCTCCACTCACACTCACTGCCGGTGCTGGCCCCACTTGCACCCGCAGTTGGCACCAGAGCTGCCACTCGTACCTGCTGCCAGTGCCTGGCACTGGTCCTGATCACTTGGCACCATCAGCAGTGCAAGCGGCAGCTGCCAACCCTGATTGCCTCTGAGGGCTTCTCCACCTCCCCCTGCTCCTAAAGGGTGATTGGGGCAGCAGCTGCCACTCCCACCCACTGACAGTGCCAACCCTGCTTGCACCTGCTGCTGGTGCCAGCTCCAATTGCTTCATGCCTTCAGTGGGTGCGAGTGGGGTCAGGGCCATCAGTGTGTGGGAGTGATAGCAGGGGCAAGGGCTGCCAGCAGACAGGGGACCAGGGGTCATGGCAGGAGGTGCCAGGCAGTGGTGTGGAAGATGGGCTGAGACCTGCCCCTGTGCCTATCACAGCCTCACGGCCCACAGTTCCTTTCAAGGTGCACAAATACATGCACTTGGCCCCTAGTTAATATATATAATCCCCCTACATTTTCTCATCTGTAAAAGAGAAAATATAGATCTTACCATATAGGGCTGGTGTTAGGATACAATTTTAAAGTGCATATGAAGTGCTTAACACAGTTCCTAGCACAAAGGAAATTAGTGAATACATGTTAGCAGTTGCTGTGAATATTATACTGTTTACTTATTAATGTCACCACTTCCTACTTAATGCACTAAGCATATGCTCATTCATCTGAGATTCCTTTTCTTTACTTTTCTTTTCTTTTTTCAGTTTTCTGTCTCCCTCTCCACATCCAATCAAATACTAAATTCTATAAATTCTGTCTTCTAAATATTCCATGCAGACTCATCAATAGTCCAGGCCACAAAAAATTAGCATGAACTGAATAAAATATATCTTGAAAATAAGAAAATTCAAGGAAAAAAAGTGGCTTTAGGTAGAAAGGTATGATTAACATTATTGATAATTAAGCCTTATTGAATAAGGGACAGATATTATAACAGTGCTTCAAAACTGTAACATAGCTGTAGTTTCTGAAACATATTTTTAAAATGTCATTATTGGAACACATGCAAGGACTCCAGAACCAGTTTGAAAATGTATTGCCCAGGACAAAATGAAGAATCCATGAGAGTACCTGTTGTAGAAGAAAGCACAATTAAAAGTAAGGAATATGATCTCCTATAAGTGAAAAAAAATTAGATAAGAAGAAAAATAAAATTACCTCACACAAATTAAAAGCTCAAATTAAGGTGTAAAGGAAAGAGAAAATAAAAGGAAGTAGTATAAAGAAGGACCTTAGGTTTGTTTCCCTGTATATAGAAGCACTAGATGAGGAATCCAAGATGGCAGACAACAAGACAGCAGTGAGGTAGAGAGTGTGAGTGAATGAGGGAACAAAAGGGGAGTGTGTGGACGTGTGGGCACATGTGTGTGTGGATGAGGAACAGTTATATTCCACAGGAGTTTTGGGGGCTGGTGGACCAGACTCCACTAGCCAAGCGGCTTTTGCTACCACTGAAATCTCTCCTGGGGAGGTTGGCTCTGCTGCAGAGACCATGCCATCTTGAAGGGGAGAGCAGCTGTGACTGGGAGCTCATCCTCACCTCCACCCAAGGAGACCTTGTACACCCCCCAGGAACCTACAGCCACACCAGCCAGGGACCTGCTGCCTCAGCTGAGAATCCATGAATACCATCATTCTAGGTTCCCCAGCCATGGGCTCCTAAAAAATTTGTCCAGGGGGATACAAAATGGCGGTCGAATAGGCATACGTATCCTGCACCTTCTCACAGAGGAGATAGAAGAAACAACTAAATCGAATAACATCCACCTAGTATTGGTGAATTAAACACAGATGATGAGACAATCCATGGCTGGAAAGGACAGAGGATACCTGGAGAACAGTAGGATTGGGGAACTGGGCTAGAGAGAGAGATGCACACAACCAGGACTAAAGGGTCAGAAGGAAACTGTGCTGCACCAAGTCCATGTCCCATAAGGACACATGTAATGCTTGACTATGGAAGGGGGTCCACAAGGCTGCTGGCAGCCAGGGACTCTACATCTAAGCCCACAGCCATGTGAGGCTGTGCCCAGAAAGGCAGCCTGAAGTTCTGCACTGGCCGTGCAGTGCCAGGGAGAGACATGCAGCAGTGTAGTTGCTCTGTCTTTATAATTTCCTTCCTTTTACTCATTAAACCCAGCACAGTAGGTCCTCGGGTTATATCAGAGATCCGTTCTTATGGCGCGGCGTAACACAATTTTCACCATAAGTTGGAACCCACCTACATCAGTACCTATATCACTCACATGGAGCACATACACAGCACTAATGAAGTGAAACAATAAAAAAAATTAAAATAAAGATAACGATTCCTGACCTTTATTGTGGTAAATAAATAATAAAAAATATAAAGCACATATGTACATATGTCAAAATGATGGAAATTTCTTTTTAATAAATAAATAGGAGATGGCTACATAACCATGAAATGACGTAAGTTGAGTTTGATGTAACCTGAGGACTGCCTGTACATAGGATCTTTCAATTACAATCACTCAAGGCTGCAATGCAGGTGGAGGTGATTTTGTGGAGGCTGGGGAGCAAAGCAGGGAGAGGTGACCAGGACTTCAGCTCTGGCACATTCCAGTCCCTCCAAACCTAAATAGCCATTTTTCTCCTGAAGAGCCAGCCCCTCCTAGCAGCACCCACAGGACAACTAGCACAGCTGCAGCAGCCTCAAGGTCTGCAGGGAAACAAGGAATCTGAATACCCCAAGGGAGCCCTCAGGGACTGGGTTGAGGGGCCACTTGGTCTTGGAAACTAATACAGCGATACCCCCACCTAGAACCTGTGTCAAAAATAGACACTTACATAAATACAACTGAAAGCAGGCAGACAAAGTGGGAAGATTGGTCCCACCTGCCTGAAACCAAGGCTGTGGAGACAGACACAGAGGAGTGGTGGATCACTGGGAACTTCAACATGGTGCTGACTACCTAACAGGAAATTGAGACGTGGCAGACAGAGCAATAGAGAGGGGTTTTTAACCAGCCCCCATGGGACATTAAAACTCAGCTGAAGTGAATGACACTTCACTACTTCAATTTTTTATCTTTTACTTCAGAAAAGGGAATTTTTTTTCTTAAATTAATTTTATTTTTTAACCTTTTTTTGGATTAGTATTCTTCATTCTATTTTTATTTTTATATTGTATCATTATTTTACTTTATCTCATTTTTTCCTTTTTTGTCAACTTTTCTTCCTCATTTCTCCCTTTTTCATCCTGTTTCTCTTCTCCTGTTCCTGCTTTAGTTTTTCTCTCTCCTTCTTTTTACCCTCCTTAAAAATTAAAGTTCTTTATCTACTTTATTGACATGTTACTATTATAGCAGTCACTGTTGGCTTACTCATATATCTAATTTCCTCTCCCCTGCTCCAAGCCCATGCACCCTTCTCTTTTCTCATTCTTCACTAGCCAATATTTTTACACTTTTGTTTTTCATCTCCTCACTTGTACTCTTCTTCTAATTGCTTAAATAGCTTCACCCACCAAACAAAAGCCTATTTGCTCTCTACTCTATTCTCCTTTTGCAAAAATAGATGGATAGATAGATAGATAGATTAAAGAAAGGGGAACATTTTTTTCATCACCTTTTTTTTATATTTTAGTTTTTATTTATTTTTTATCATTTTGTTTTTTACTTTTCTTCTTATTCAATCATTCTCATTCTACCTCCTCTATACTGATGGATGGCCATTCTCCCATTCACTCAATTACTTTGCCTTACCTTCTGGAAATACGCTCTGCCTCTTCAGATTCAGTTCCTCCCCCCCCCCTTTTTTTTTCTGGGTGTTTGTTATTTGCATTTTGTGGTTCATTTGTTTGTTTTGTGGAGTTTTCTCCCCATATATATATATTTCCCCTTTTTCCCCCTCTTTTTCTTTTCTATCTTACCTTTTTTCCTTTTCTCAATATCATTTTTGTACTCTTTTCTCTTCCCTAATTCTCTTTTCTCTTGCGGTCACCTTTATTGGGGTTATTGGCATTGTTAATATATTTGTGATTTGTTCCCTGTGTCATGTCTTGTCGAATTATATTTTGTGACTTTTTGTCAACATGGTAGAGAGTGAGCCACATAACCAGACACTGTGAGAGGAGCAAAAATGGGGAGACAAAGAAACAGCCCCCATATGAAAGAAAAGGTGGAATCACTGGAAAAAGAAGTAAATGAAATGGAGGCAAGCAATTTATCAGAGACAGAATTCAGAGCAATGGTCATAAAGATGCTGAAAAGGGTAGAAGACAAATTAAACAACATGTGTAAGAATCAAGAGGAAATAAAGAAGAACCAAGGAGAAATAAAGAATGACATAGCTGCAATAAAGAATACAATAGAAAGCATCAATAGGAGACAAGAAGAAGTGGCGGACCACATCAGTGAGCTTGAAGACATGGTAGGGAAAAATACTCAAGCAGAGCAGAAACTCAAAAAAAAAAAATTAAAAAGCATGAGGAGAGCCTAAGGAAGCTTTGGGACAACATGATATGAAACAACATCCACATAATATGGGTGTCAGAAGGAGAGGAAGTGGAGCAAGGAATAGAGAACTTGTTTGAAGAAATAATGACAAGTGTAATTCCTGATATGGGGAAGAAGAAAACACGCACACAAGTCCAAGAAGCACGCAGAGTCTCAAACAAGATAAATCCAAAAAAGACTGACACCAAGACACATAATAATTAAATTGGCAAACACCAATGACAAAGTAAGAATTTTAATGCTATCAGAGAAAGACAGAAAGTTACCTGTAAGAGATCTCCCATTAGCCTATCAACTGATTTCTCAACAGAAACACATTAGGCCAGAAGGGAATAGAATGAAATATACAAATTCATACAAAGCAAGGGAATGAATCCAACAATACTATACCCAGCAAGGATATTGTTCAAAATTGAAGGTGAAATAAAGAGCTTCATAAACAAATAAACAAACAAAAAAAGGCCAAAGGGAGTTTATTACCACCAAGCAACCAATGCAAGAAATGCTAAAGGGACTGCTATAAAAAAAAGAAATAGGAAGGGAAGAAGGAACACAAGCATAAAAAATAAAAATGGCAACAAATAAGTACCTATCAATAATAACAATAAATGTAAATGCTCCAATCAAAAAGACATAAGGTAACTGAATGGATAAGAAATCATGACCCATATATCTGCTGTATACAAGAGACTCATCTTAAAACAAAGGACTCACACAGGCTGGTAGTAAAGGGATGGAAAAAAAATTTTTTTCAGGAGAAAGGAAATGAAAATAAAAACTGGTATAGCAATAGTTACATCTGACAAAATAGACCTCAAAGTGAAGGCAGTAACAAGAGATAAAGAATGCCACTTTATAATACTAAAGGGATAAATTCAACAAGAGAATATAACTCTGGTAAACATATATGCACCTAAAATAGAAGCACCCAAATACATAAATAAAAATTCTGGAAGATACCAAGGGAGAGATCAACAGCAACACAGTCATAGTAGGGAACTTTGATACCCCATTGACACCATTGGATTTATCCTCTAACAAAAAATCAGCAAAGGAACATCAATCTTAAATGACTCACTAGATCAGATGGAATTAATTGACATCTTCAGAACATTTCACCACAAAGCTACAGAATATGCATTCTTCTCAAGTGCACATGGGATATTTTCAAAGATAAACCACATATTGGGACACAGGCAAAGTCTCTTCAAATTCAAGAAGATAGAAATCATGTCAAGCTTTTTCTCAGATCACAATGACATAAAATTAGAAATCAACTACAATAAAAGCAATGAAAAAAAATCACACTCATGAAGCTAAATAGCATGTTATTAAATAATGATTGGGTTACCAAAGAGATCAAAAAAGAAATAAAAAAGCATCCTGGTAACAAACAACAATGAAAACACAACAATCCCAAAACCTATGGGACACAGTAAAAGCAGTTCTGAGAGGGAAGTTCATAGCTCTACAGGCCTACCTCAAAAAATAAAAATAAATGGCAATAAACTATCTAACCCTACAACTTAAAGAATTAGAAAGAGAGCAATAAGAAAAACCCAGAGGAAGGAGAAGAAAGGAAATAATAAAGATCAGAGTGGAAACAAATGACATAGAGACCCACCTCCCAAACACACACACACACACACACACACAGGCTTACCAAGAAACAAAGAAAGAGGACCCAAATAAGCAAAATCAGAAATGAAAGAGGTGAAGAGGTGAAGTAACAACAGACTCCACAGAAATACAAAAGATTGTGAAAATGAATAAATAAATAAACAAATAAACAAACAAACAAACTACAAACAACTCTACATCACCAAACTGGACAACCTAGAAGAAATGGACATATTCTTAAAAAAATACAAGCTTCCAAAATCAATCAGGAGAAATTAAAAAAAAAAAAACTGAATAGGCCAATAACTACCAAGGAAATTGAAGCAGTAATCAAAAATCTTCCAGCAAACAAAAGTCTTGGTCCAGATGGATTTACAGGGGAGTTCTACCAAACATTCAAAGAAACACTAAAACCTATCCTCCTCATAGAATATTTCAAAAAATTCAAGAGGAAGAAACACTTTCAAGCTCTTTCTATGAAACCAGCATTACCCTAATCCCAAAACCAGATAAAGACACCACAAAGAAAGAGAACAACAGGCCAATAACCCTGATGAACATAGAATGTAAAATCCTCAACAAAATTCTAGCAAATTGGATCCAGCATTACATTAGAAAGATCATATACCATGACCAAGTGGAATTTATTCTGGGGACGCAAAGATGGTACAATATCCACAAATTAGTAAATGTGATACATCACATAAACAAATTGAGAGACAAAAATCACATAATCATATCAATCGATGCACTTGACAAAATCCAACACCCTTTCTTGATAAAAACTCTCAACAATGTGGGAATAGAAGGATCATACCTCAACATAATAAAAGTCTTACATGACAAACCTACAGCCAACATCATACTCAATGGGCAAAAACTAAAACCATTTCCCCTAAGAACAGGAACAAGACAAGGATACAACTCTCACCATTCCAGTTCAACATAGGACTGGAAGTGCTAACCATAGCAATCAGACAAGAAGAAAAAATAAAAGGCATCCAAATTGGAAAAGAAGAAGTAAAACTGTCATTATCCATAGATGACATAATACTGTACATAGAAAACCTTAAAGATTCCACCAATAAACTACTAGACTTAATAAATGAATTCAGCAATGGAGCAATATTAACACCCAGAAATCTATGGCTTTTCTATACACCATTAATGAACTCACAGAAAGAGAAATTTAAGAAAACAACAACCCCATTTACCATTGCACCAAAAAAATTAAGATACCTAGGAATAAACTTAACTAAGGAGGTAAAAGACCTATATTCAGAAAACTGCAGAACACTGAAAAAAGAGATAGAAGAAGACAAAAACAAATGGAAGAACATACCATGTTCATGGATTGATAGAATCAACATCATTAAAATGCCCATACTACCCAAAGCAATTTATAGATTCAATGCAATATCCATTAAAATACCAACGGCATATTTTACAGACCTAGAACAAACTCTGCAAAAATTCATCTGGCATAAAAAAAAAAAAGACCCCAAATAGCCACAGCAATCCTGAGAAAGAAGAGCAAAGTTGAAGGGATCACAATATCAGATATCAAGCTATAATACAAAGCCACTGTTCTCAAAACTTCCTGGTACCAGCACAAGAACAGACATATAGACCAATGGAACAGAACAGAGAACCCAGAAA
Source organism: Corynorhinus townsendii (assembly GCA_026230045.1). Classification (NCBI taxonomy): domain Eukaryota; kingdom Metazoa; phylum Chordata; class Mammalia; order Chiroptera; family Vespertilionidae; genus Corynorhinus; species Corynorhinus townsendii. The sequence continues at coordinate 104,125,247 of JAPDVU010000003.1, forward strand.
TTGACCCAAGCCATTATGCTCAATTAACAGTTGACAAATGAGCCCTGACCAGTTTGGCTCAGTGGATAGAGAGTCAGCCTGCAGACTGAAGGGTCCAGGGTTCGATTCCAGTCAAGGGCATTTACCTGGGTTGCAGGCACATCCCCAGTGGGAGGTGTGCAGGAGGCAGCTGATCGATGTTTCTCTCTCATTAATGTTTCTAACTATTTATCCTCTCCCTTTCCCCTCTGTAAGAAATCAATAAAATATATTTTAAAAAATAGTTGACAAATGAGGCAAGAGCATACAATGGAGTCAAGACAGTCTCTTCAAAAAATGGTGTTGGGAAAATTGGTCAGATACATGCAAAAAAATGAAACAATAAACTTAAAATAGTTAAAGGACTTAAATGTAAGACGGCAAACCATAAAAATCTTAGAATACTCCATAGGCAGCAAAATATCAGACATATGTCATAGCAGTATCTTTACTGATACAGCAATGGAAACTAAGGAGAAAAACAAACAGGACGGTATCACAATAAAAAGCTTCTGCACAGTAAAAAAAACCATCAGCAGAACAATAAGAAAGCCCACTGCACGGGAGAACATATTTGCCAATACTATCTCAGATAAGGGTTTAATCTCCAAAATTTACAGGGAACTCATAATACTTGACAAAAGGTAGATAAACATTCCAATCAAAAAGTGGACAAGGGACCTAAAAAGACACTTTTCAAAAGAGTCTACAGAAGGCCGAGAGACATGTGAAAACATGCTCAAAGTCACTAATCATCTGAAAGATGCAAATCAAAATGATGATGCGGTACCATCTCACACCTGTCAGAATGGCTCTCATCAAACAAATCAACAAATGACAAGTGCTGGTAAGGATGCAGAGAAAAAGGAACCCTCCTCCACTACTGATGGGAATGCAGACTGGTAGAGCCACTGTGGAGAACAGTATGGAGACTCATCAAAAAATTAAAAATGGAACTCCCATTCAACCCAGTGATCCCACTTCTGGGACTATATCCCAAGAAACCAGTAACATGAATCAGAAAGGACATATGCACCCCTATTGTCACAGCAGCACAATTTATAATAGCTAAGATTTGGAAACAGACTAAGTGCCCATCAGTAGATGAGTGGATTAAGAAACAGTGGTATATCTATACAATGGAATACTACACTGTTATAAAAAAGAAGGAACTTTTACCATCTGCAACAGCATGGATGGACCTGGAGAGCATTATGCTAAGGGAAATAGCCAGTCAGAGAAAGATAAATATCACTCATATGTGGGATATAATGAACAACATTAACTGATAAACAAAAATAGATCCAGAGACTAAGAAACACTGATCAGACTATCCAACCTCAGAGAGAAGGCCAGAGTGGGAGGTAAAAGATCAACCAAAGGACTTGTGCATGCATAGCATAACCATTGAACACAGACACTGGGGCTCTGGGGGCTTGATCTGGGGGGTAGAAGTGGTGGTGGAGGTCACTTGGAAGAAAAGGAGACATATATAATACCTTAAACAATAAAATTATAATAAAAACTCGCACCAAAGTGAGACTAAAGGGTTCATATATCAACATAATAAAAGCCACTTTTGACAAACTTACAGCCAATATCAAACTCAATGGGAAAAAACTAAAACCATTTCCCCTGTGAACAGGAACAAGACAGAGATATCCACTTTCACCACTCTTATTCAACATAGTACGGGTAGTGCTAGTCACAGCAATTAGACAAGAAGAAAACATAAAAGGCATCAAAATTAGAAGGGAGGAAGTAAATCTCTCATTATTCGCAGATCACATAATATTGTACACAGAGAATCCCAAAGACTCTGCCAAAAAAAAACTACTACATTTAATAAATAATTTTGGCAATGTAGCAGGATACAAAATTAACACTCAGAAATCGATGGCATTTTTATACTCCAACTAGAGGCCCATTGCATGATATTCGTGCAAGAATAAGCCTTCCTTCCCCTGGCTTAGCTCCCAGCCACCTGGGACCCGGCAAGTCCTCGCTTCTGTCAGGAAGCAACGCTCCTGTAGCTCCCTCTGCCGCCCCCCGTCCTCCTCATAGCAGGTGTCCTGCCCCTACCAGCTGCTCTGCACCTGCATATGCAAATTAGCCCGCCATCTTTGTTGGGTTAATTTGCATACTCTCTCTGATTGACTGTGGATGTAGCGGAGGTATGGTTAATTTACATGTTTGTCTATTATTAGGTAAGATAATCAATTTTCTGAAAGATTGGTGTTGATGGTTTCACTTCATTACATTCAATGCAATCCCTATTAAATTACCAACAGTATATTTCACAGAACTAGAAAAATACTCTAAAAATTTATATGGAACCAAAAAAGACCTTAAATAGCAGCAGCAATCTTGAGAAAGAAGAAAAAAGTTATACCACAAAGCCACTATAATCAAAACAGTCTGCTACTGGCATAAGAACAGGCATACTCATCAATGCAACAGAACAGAGTCCTCAGAAATCAACCCCAGCCATTATACTCAACTAGAGGACCAGTGCACGAAATTTGTGCACTGGGGGGGGGGTCCCTCAGCCCATCTTGCCCCCTCTCACAGTCTGGGAACCCTCAAGGGATGTCCTACTGCTGGCTTAGGCCCACTCCCTGTGGGCCTAAGCCATCAGTAGGCCTCCCTTTACAGGAGGCAACCTGGCTGATCAGGGGAAGGCGCTGCCTCCCATAACCTCGCTGCTGCTGCCACTGTCCATCGCCACAGCCGACAAGATGTTTTCATCAACATGGACTCCAGTCCCTTCACCACGAAAAAAATTACAACTTTCTTTAGGCTTTTTCAAGATGTCTCTTTCACAGGATATGACATTTCTTTCTTGCTTTCTTTTTTTTTATCCTCACCTGAGGATATTTTACCATTGATTTTTAGAAAGCGTGGAAGAGAGAGGGAAAGAGAGAAACATCAATGTAAGAGGGACACTTTGATTGATTGCCTCTTGCATGAGCCCTGACCTGGGCCCTGGACAGGGAGGAGCCTGCAACCTAGGTAAATGCCCTTGATCAGAATCAAACCTGGACCCTGCAGTCCATAGGCCGAGGCTCTATCCACTGAGCCAAACCGGCTAAGGCAGGATGTGACATTTCTTAGCCCCTTCAGCAGTGGACCTTCATTTTTTCCTCCAGGAGTGAGGTGGAAAAACCCTAGATAATCTTCTTGGATTCTTATTAGGTAAGTTACCAAGAACACTGCGAGTAGTGTATGAGGAGCTTAGCCAATGTGTGGTCAGAAAAGGTGTTTCCTCTGAAGCTCACATGCAGAGGCGGGACTGCTGGCGAGGGCCTGCCCTTGACCCTAAGTGGGCCTTCTCCCTCTCCCTCTCCTTCTCCACCTCCTTCTCCCTCTCCCTCTCTCTGCGGTCTACTCTCTCTAATAAGTGGTGAAAAAATATCCTCTGGTGAGTATTAAAAAACAAAACAAAACAAAACACAGAATAACAGGCCTCCTCCTTGCAGATGCTGAATAAGTAGTCCTGAAAGAGAGAATTCTTGGCTCTGTGAAGATTCCTACATGAATTTTATTAACAATATTTGGAAAATTAGCTTAAGCCACACCAATGATTCAAGTTTGTGCTTTTCTGTGTTCAAGGGAAGAATCAAATGATCTTTTGTTTTATTGTGTCAAAACAAAATTTTGCATGTGTTAAATACATAATTCTTATTCAAATATATAATAGCAGATACAAAAGTTCTGTTTAACTCAGTGAAGGGACTGGCAGGATGATAATGCTGTTCAAAGGAGATTGCCAAAGATGAAAGCCTGAAGTAAAACTGCTAAATTAGATACAATCTGGCTAATGTCCTGTATGACAATAAAAACATTGTCTTCATTAGTTACATCTTTAAAAGCCTAAAAATTCTTTTCATCTTCTCACTTTGCTGATCATTATATGTAACTTTCCAGTGCTGTAAAATGTCAAAATATATGGAACTTATTTAATTGTAAATAGTATGTCAAAGTTATGTGTTTCATAGAAAAGGGAATGATCATTCTGTGGGACTCTAATGCCCCAATTATACTGAAAGGACTTGCTGTCAATGTTTTACTCTGGCCTGTGCTCAGCCACAGAGGCTGCAGGCAGGTCCACCCTTTCCTCTCAGGGCCCATGATCAGCTGGGAAGGCTGCGGGTAGGCCCTCCCTTTCCTCTCTTGGACTGTGATCAAGGAGGCTGTGGGCAGGCCTGCCCTTTCCTCTCTGGGCCTGCGACTGGCCATGGAGGCTGCGGGTGGGCTCGCCCTCTCCTATCCCAGCCTGTGCTCGGCCACGGAGGCTGCAGGTCGGCCCCCTGTCTCTGTCTCCGCTCAGGGCCTCACTTGCACGCGCAACCTCCTCCTGTCCAGTTGTGACCTGTTACAGTGTCCCATATTACCTTTTTATATATATAGATTAGTATTTATCAAAAAGGAGTCAAGACAGTCTCTTCAATAAATGGTGTTGGGAAAATTGGATAGACACATGCAAAAAAATGAAACTAGACCATCAACTTACATCATACACAAGAATAAACTAAAAATAGATAAAAGAATTACATGTAAGTAGGGAATCTATAAAATTCATAGAAGAAACCGTAAGCAGAAAAATCTCAGTCATCTCTCATAACAATATGTTTACCGACAGGTCTCCTAGGGCAAAGGAAACTAAACAAATGGGACTACATCAAAATAAAAAGCTTCTTCACAGCAAAAGAAACCATCAACAAAATGAAAAAGGGGCCCACTTATGGCAGAACTATTTGACAATGATAGAACTGATAAAGTCTTAATATCTAAAAAATATAGGGAACTCCTACAACTTAACAAAAGGAAGACAAATAACCCAATTAAAAAATAAGAAAATGGCATAAATAGACACTTCTCCAAAGGGGACATACAGATGGTCAAGAGACATGAAAAAAAATGCTCAAAGTCAGTTATTATCAGGCAGATGCAAATTAAAACAACAATGAGGTTTCACCTTACACCTCTCAGAATGGCTACCTTCAACAAATCAACAAAGACAAGTGCTGGAAAAGATGTGGAGAAAGGGAACTCTAGCACACTGCTGGTGGGCATGTAGACTGGTGGGCCTGCCATTATGGAAAACACTATGGAGTTTCCTAAAAAAATTACATATGGAACTGCCATTTGACCCAGTGATCCCACTTCTAGGAATATATTCTAAGAAAACCAAAACATGTCAGAAAGAATGTATGTGCCCTTCTGTTCATAACTAAGATCTTGAAACAGCCCAAATGCTCATCAGTAGATGAGTGGATAAAAAAGCTGTGATACATTTACACCATGGAATACTATGCAGCTCTAAAAAAGAAGAATCTCTTACCCTTTGAGAAGAATGGAGGGACCTGGAGAGTACTATGCTAGGAGAAATAATCCAATAAGAGAAAGACAAGTTTCACATGATCTCACTCATATGGGAATCTAATGAACAAAATAAATTGATGAACAAAATAGATCCAGAGTCATAGAAGCATGGAATAGACTGGGGGGTTGGTGGGTGGAAGAGAAGAGATCAACCAAAGAACTTGTATGCATATATGCATAACCCATGGCCATAGACAACAGGGTGGTGAGGGCCTGGGGCAGGGGCATGCTAAAAGGGTCAATGGGGGTAAGGAAGGGGGAAATAGGTAATATTTTCAACAGTAAAGATTTTTAAAAATAATATTTTGGACTATAAAGTAAAAGTGTCCCCAAATGGAGCAAGGAGAAAGCAGGAGTGACAGATAGACATCTGATGAGCAGCCCTAGGGCATTAGAGGACAACAGTTATTATCCCTTCTGCATGAACAGTAAATGTTTTTCCTCTTTGTTGCCTAAGTTTGGAATGAATTCAGAAATACCATATGTGCAAGGAGTGCAAAGATAGTAAGATGTTCATTGTGCTAAAACTGACTGCATAAACATTCTCTGCTATAAATTACTTATGAAACTTCAGTGAAACCCAGTGATATTCACACTGAGCAGGAGAGGATGAAGATCACAGTAAAGGTTAAAGAATGAGAAACTTAGTAATTATACATATGACTTCAGATGTAAAAAAGACTCTTGTCCATAAATGTACACAGAAAGTTGTGAGCAACACTTAAAAGTTAATGCAATTCTGTAATACTTTCAACAATAAAGATAAATTTAAAAAAAATAATTAATGCAATTCAAAAGCAGATCAGTGGTTGCCAGGCTGAGAGCAGGTGTGAGGAATGACTATAAATGGAAAGAGGGTACTTCGTGGTGAAAGTGTTCTAACGCTGGGTTGTGATGATGACTACACAACTCTGTACATTTATTAAAATCATAGAATAGGACATGTAAAATGAGTAAATTTTATGGTATGTAAACTATACTTTATTAAAGCTATAAACATTTATTTAAAAATTTAAAGTTAACATGTTTTAAAATGCAAGAGTATTCCTTTTCTCTAAAATAGCTGTATTTCTGGGTGATGAGTTATAGTAAGTATGTTCTTTTTCCACTGCTAGGAATGAAAATTGTTAAGATAATTTAAAAAAATATTTTTAAGATTAGTTTAAATGAGTTAATTTTATAACTAACAATCAAAATATCAAGAAAAAAAACGGAAGAAATTGAAGCAAGACATTTCAGTAGCTTTCTTAACATTTACTACTCTTTTGGCAACCCATTCAAACTTTAGTATTGACAGGTCACCAGAATTTGATAATTTCAGAAGTATTTTTAAACTCTAGTGGGTAAAGTAGATAAGACATCACAATGACTCATAAATATTCTTACTAAAAAAGATGCAAGTAAAGTTTCTTTACTAAAATCATTTTCAAAACACATAAAGTCAAGTGTGGCATTATGATTAAGAATGTCAGTCCACCTTCATCACACATACTTGGGTGGGCCAATTACTTTTCCCTTGTTTCTGGGTCTGTAAATAGAGATGAAAATAGTATCTGTGGCATAAAACTGTTGAAATGGTAAAAGGGAAATCTTTAATCAGTATCTGATATTTGTATATGATAAGCAGGCAAGACATGCTGGCTGCTGTTTCATTCTTGCTGATGTTATTATCCCAGAGTTGGGCTCAATATACAAGATGATTTTGTTGTCTTTTCTACAGAACCTCATATCCAGGAACCACTCCAGTCCTTTATTTTCCTGTATATCCAATTGCTCAGCAATTTTCATGCCAACTGCTTCCAGCTGTTGTAACAGAAAAGGTCTTCCAACTTTTGATTCATTACACAATATGTTATTGCTCATCTGCTGGCACAGAGCTGATGCACCATCTCAGAACTAACTGGTCTGATATACTTTCCTCAGCTGGTGGTAAACCAAATTATAAGGCAAATAGGGCATAGGAAAAGTCAGAGGAACAGAACCCATTTACAATGGATCATTTACAGTAAGTATGCTCCAGATGAGAAAAGCATAGAACTTAGAGGCAGTAATGTAAATGCATAGGCTAATTATTTCTCCCTTCCAAAAAATAATTTTAACAACTTGAAAACAGTGTTATTAGGGTTGCTGACCATCAAAACATATAATTTCCTCTTGGTCTTCCCCTCATTCTCTTGTGTCTCAAAATGTATGTATGTATGTATAAGGTAAAAATCCCCAGGTCATGTTTCCATACTTTTTAATTAATTAATTAACTAATTAATTAATTAAAAAACCTTTATTGTTGAGAGTATTATAGATGCCTCCTCTTTTCCCTCCATACCCCCTTCACTCGATTCCCAACCCACTACAGGCCTTTGCCCCCCTACTGTCTATGTCCATAGGTAAGATCTTTAGTTAGTTTCTTCCTGCCCTCCATTGCCCCCTCCCTCTGAGATTCATCAGTCTGTTCCATGCTTCAATGCCTCTGATTCTATTTTGTTCACAAGTTTATTTTGTTCATTAGATTTGTTTATTTTAATTTTTAGATTCAATTGTTGATAAATATGTATTTGTTTCCATTTTATTGTTCATATTTTTTATTTCTCCTTCTCCTCCTGCTCCTGCTCCTGCTTCTGCTTAAAGAATGCCCTTCAACATTCCATGTACTGGTTTGGTGATGATAAACTCCTTTAGCTTTTTCTTGTCTGTGAAGCCTTTATTTGACCTTCAATTCTAAATGAGAGCTTTGCTGGGTAGAGTAATCTTGGTTGCAGGTCTTGCTATTCATCACTTTGAATATTTCCTGTCACTCCCTTCTGGTCTAAAAAGTTTCCGTTGAGAAATCAGCTGACAGTCATATGGGCATTCCCTTGTAGGTAGCTAACTGCTTTGCTCTTGATGTTTTTAAGATTCTCTCATTGTCTTTAACATTTGGCTTTGTAATTATAATGTTTCTTTGTGTGGTCCTCTTTGGGTTCCTCTTGTTTGGGACTCTCTGTGCTTCCTGGACTTGTAAGTCTATTTCTTTCACCATGTAAGGGAAATTTTCTGTCATTATTTAATCAAATAGATTTTCAATATCTTTCTCTCTCTCTCCTCTTTCCGACACCCTCATGATGCGAATGTTGGTATGCCTGAAGTTGTCCCAGAGACTCCTTACACTATCTTCATATTTTTGGATTCTTTTTTCGTTTTGCTCTTCTAACTGGGTGTTTTTTGCCTCCTCATATTCCACATCATTGATTTGATTCTCGGACTTCTTTACTCCACTGTTGAATTCCTGTAAATTATTCTTTATTTCAGTTAGTGTATGCTTAATTTCTGGCTGGCCCCTTTTCATATTTTTTAAATTCTCACTAAGACTTTTGAAAGTCTCATAAAGATCCTTGAATAACGTTATAACCATGGTTTTGAACTCTATATCCAAAAGTTTACTTACTTCCATTTCTTTCATTTGTGATGTTTCTTTGTATCCTCATTTGGGATGCTTCCTTGTGTTTGTTTCTATGAATTAGGTAGAGCTGCTATGTCTCCTGTAATTGGTAGAGTAGCCTTGTGTAGTAAGTGTCCTGTAGGGTCCAGTGGCTCAGGCTCCCCAGTCACCTGAGCTGGGCATACTAGGTGTGTCCCTGTGTGGACTATATAAGGCTTCTAGTTGAGCCCTGATTGCTCACTGGGAGGAATTTATCTCAAGGTCAATTGGTTGTGAGGACCACCTGTGGCTACAGTTGGAGAGCTGCTGTGAAGAAAACACTCCTATGAAGCATTAGTTGCTCTAGTGGGGCTCTGATACTCACCGAGTCTTCTCCTTAAGTGTGTTTCTTGTCGCTGTGTAGAGTTCTAATCTGGTATGATCTGAAGCTGTCCACCAGGTGCACTGGCTCTAGGACCTCCAGAGAGGTGCAAAGTCAGCCACTGCCTGGGGCCACCCAGCAGGAGCTACTTGTATTGGGCTTGGAGGTGCCCATGGGAGGCCCTGCTGTGATGCAAGGTAGGCTCATGCTAGTGGACCTTGTGCTGATATGTTTGGGGTATGCTGACCCAGTTGCAGCTTGTTTGAGAGATTTTAGCAAAGTCTGCAGCCCGGGCAAGGATAGGCTATTCATATGCAAAAGCTGCTGCAAACAGGTTGGGTGGGGCTGCAAATTGTATGGGGCAGGGTCTCAGGGAATCCCCAGCGTGGAGCAAACAAATATGGCTGCCAGTCAGCCTTGCCATCGGGGAGGTCCCAGCACAGGAGCAATGAACCCTGTGAGCACCTCCTTCTGGGAAAAAGCTTCCCCCAAGTTCCTGCCCCAATACCAAACAATCCTGTTCCTCTTTGTATGTGTGTGGGTCCCCCAGAGCCTTGCCCTGGCACTAGAGCTCAGAGGAAGCAGGACCTTATAAGTTTAGTTCATGCACTGGCCCTTTAAAAGGAACACCTGGGTCTCCAGCAGCCTCTGTATCACTGAGCCACAATCTCCACTGGTTTTTATAGCCTATAGTTATGGGGACTTCTCTTCCCAACTCTGGAACCCTGGGCTGGGGATCTGATGCAGGGCTGGGGACCCTTGCTCCTCACGGGAGGCCTCTGCAGGGATGTTCACCCTCCCAATTAAAAAAAATGGCACACATGGGTACTGATCCAGCCTATTCTGTGCCTCTGCCCCTTCTACCAGTTTCAATGTGCTTTCCTCTTTACTTCTCTACTTGAAAGACTCCTATTCAGCCAGCTTTCAGGTGGTTCTGAATGATGGTTGTTCTGTGTTTTAGTTGCAATATTTATGTGGTTGTTGGAGGCGGTGAGTACAGGCACTTACCTACACTGCCATCTTGGTTCTTTCTCATACTTTTTTATAATCTTATAAAGTCTTGAAAATAACTTTCCTTTCACTTTGACTTCTGCAAGAAAATGAATAGTAATTTTACAGATCTGACCAACACACACCACATTGGGATAGTGTAGGCTGGTAAAGTTGAGGGCTAGTATATTTAGTATTATCAAAACTTCTAGCCTGGCCAGTGTGGTTCAGTGTTTGCATATCAACCCATAAACCAGGAGGTTACAGTTCAGTTCCCAGTCAGGGCACATGCCCGGATGGAAGGCTTGATCCCTAGAAGGGGGTGTGTAAGAGGCAGCTGATCAATGATTCTCTCTCATCATTGATATTTCTATCTCTCCCTCTCCCTTCCTCTCTGAAATCAATGAAAATACATTTAAAAAAAAACACACACACACAAAAACAAAGCTTCTAAATTATACCATGCACTTTCAGGACAGGGACTAATTTAAATGTAAGGCTGTTTACTAGCAACTTGGTACACAAAAGAAGGCTTTTACCATTACTGTGATTCTAAATGTGCTGAAGTGTTATTGATTAAACTATAAAATTGCTGGAAGCTATCCATTGTCAACACTATCATGAAAGTGTGACAGGGAACTTAGAAAGCTGATGGGTCTTGAGCTTTAGCAAGGGCTAAAGCTATGCACCAATTGTTTTGTCGAGATAATGGTGGCTCAAGCAATTTCCTTACCTAATAGTCTCAAAGTAAATCTTTACTAATATTTACTAACCTTTAAGATAGTCTGTCTGCTACCAGAATGCCTGCCTAACTAAGGGAAAGATTTGTATTCTAAAATTGAATAAAAGCTAACAGGGCCAGGGCTTCAGGGAGCCTCTCCACTAGAGAAAGGTTTTCCACCTGGCACCCCATGTCTTCAAAATTCATATTTCTTGTCAAGTGTATTCATTTATGCATGACCCCTTTTCTAAATCCTAAACCCTAGCCGCAAATGGATGTGGCATTCACATAAAATAGAACATGTATTTTAGTTATTTAAAGTATGAAGGTAATACTGCTTAAGAGTGTTTTGACAATCACATCTGCAAACAATGCAAGGACATAAATAAAATGAACTTTTTCAATCATCTTCTATGCATTGGAACCTTCAAATATGAAAATGCAAGTTTCTCTACTAGTGAATTCAGAAAATCCATAAAGGATTTTGATTCCCCTTATGACCCTTGAGAGGAACTGGTCCAAGTCTTCTGACTACCCAACACCTGGCACAGAGCCCATGCTCAATAGATGTCTACTAATCTAACAGTTAACAAGAAAATATACATCCTCAATATTTAAAGCACTTGAAATGTTAAAACAAGACCATCTTAGTAGAACCCAGATGAAACTTGAACCAATTTGGCAAAATTAAAGATGACTCTGGAAATAGTCTGTTCACTTCACAGACCTTGTAGGCCTTTGTTTCTATAACCACTAGCAACAATGGGCACTGCACAATAATAATAATGTATGAGATTAGATTTCCTCCCCTAAGAGTATACCAGAGGCATCAGCATATGATATTCTGATATCTTCTCTTTTCCTATTAGATTAGTAACTGTTGCCAACTACAACAAGAGTTCAATAAATGGTTGTGTGGTGTGGGGTGTTTTGTTTTGTTTTTTGTATTTTTTAAAAATATACATTGGCTAAATCTATCAATGAGACATGAAATGTAGATAAAGGAAAAAAGAAATTTTTGCTATAGAAGAAAACAATGATGTTATTAAGAAACAAAATGGCCAAAATGTCTGTACAATTCTTTTCATAGGAACCAATCCCAGAAAAGTCCTGAGAAATATGCCTGTACAGTTCTTTTCACAGGAACCAATCCCAAAAAAGTCCTATGTAATTTTATTTTCTCAAGGATCATTGCATCAACCAGAAATGACAGAAATGAACCTTCAACTGCTTCTCCATATAGAAACCCCACTTATTTTTAGAGCTTATTCTTTTCCCCCAATTTGGAGTTTTAACCTCAGAGACAGAGTTGACCTTCTCATTTAAAAAGTCTCTGTTGGTGGGGTCACTGTGCATTGTGTGGCTGTTTGCAAGGCCACATCTGCCTAAGTGGAGTGGAGTCACTGCCAGCTGCCGCTGAGTTAAATATGTGATATCTCCTCCATCTCTTAGTCTCCTAGGCTGCACTGTAAGTAAACGACTCCGATTCTGATTACTTCACACCAGTTTACCTTATCCATTATTATTATCAACAGAAAAGTATATGAGATTTAAGACTCTTGGCCACTAAACCTCTAGGCATGATAGCTGGAAATTATTTCCAAAATTTACCCCTCCATTTCCTGTGTATATTAAAAATTATTCCATGTTCCTGTGGATATCCTCCATGTTGTGAATTTTCTCTTGCATAAGGACTCTGGCTGATAGTGTTGGAGATCTCAAATCAACTCATAAAAGAGTTTAAATTACTTTCAATCATACCCATGAAAGCTATCCAGAACATGAGGAAAAGATTAAAACTGTGCAGCCTATTGCGGAAATCATATACCTTGTGGCAACCATGTGTTTTAATCTCTTCATCAGGTCAGCATTTCCACAGTTCATTCTCTGCATCTTAACTTTCATTTTTTTCTCCATGCAGGAAATTATCCATCCTCCACATACAGGCAGCCCATTGAGGCTAGACTGCAGTGGGCATACATTTCATACTAATGAACTGGCTGCTTTCCAGAATATTGTTTATGGCAATCATATCTTACCATTTGATGTTAATACTGACATTGAGAGGATGTGAATGAAACTGCTAAATTAGCTAAAATTAATGTTAATTCCATCTACCATGTAACAGCAAGGGCTTTACCATCTTTAGGTTTTTGGATTTTTTATGTTCCATTCACAGTGTTCAGTCACCTAAGCAGTGCTTCCCCAACTTAAATGTAAATATGAATCATATGAGGATCTTGTTAAAGTGCAGATTCTGATTTAGTGGTCTAAATGGGCCTGAGAGTCTGTATATCTGCAATCGCCCTGGTGGCATTACTACTGCTGCCCTCAAACCACTCTTGGTAGCAAAGTTTTAAGAACATGGGTAAAGCATATACCTGAGCATGTAGTAGAACTTCTTATGACTTTTTTCTGTTGTATCACTAATTACCAGCTCCCAAACTATTACACTAAAAAGCATCAAAAATAAAAATTTACTTTTTAAAAAAGATAATGTTTGCCTTGAATTATTTTCTTTCTATGAGATATTTTTAAAATAAAATATTGATTTATTTTACTACCTGCCAAAATATGTTTAGTTCATGGCATTCCAAGTAGAGAAAAAGAGAGATTGGAAAGATTTCTCCAAAGGACACTCCTAGCCCTATCATTCTGTGGTTCTACTGATCAGAATCTGAGCCACAGGTTAAATCAATAAATGCCACTTAATAAATATTAAACATCTAATAAGGGCAGTCAAGAATATAGAAGACATGAAGTAAAGCTAAATATCAGTTAAGCAGGTTTTCTAGAGGGATAATTAAGAAGGAGTAGCAATAGCTATGAGAAGCATTCATGTGTCTGAGATATACATTACCATTTTTAATGTCTTTTTTGTTTTCAATATTTTAAAATGTTATATATATATATATATGCACATATCTAATAAATTCAATTTTAAAAAGAATATAAAAGTCAATAAAGTATTGTCTTCTTTCTCCAGGATGTTTTGGTCTTACACAAGTGCACAAATTGTTATAACACAAAGCAGAAGTGACTAGGCATGGAAAGAGAATTATCTTGTGTTTTTCCCCTCAAGGAGAAACTCCTAATGGACCATCGTAATTAGGCTCTTACTGACCAACAAAGACTATGTTATCTAGTATTTATGAATAATGCTAGACTTATTTCATCAGACACCTTTTGAAATGTTTATTTTTTTTTCCCAAGAGGGTTCTAAATTCTGAGATATGATTAACTTCTAATAACTGGTTACATTGAACAACATCTCAAGAATCATTCTCCAGCCATAAGTAAGAGCACACAAGAGAAGTTCTGCAAAATAATTTCTTGAGAGGAAAGCAAACTGGACAACTTACCTTCTGAGGATCTTAGACCAGGAAATAAAATAAAGTTAAAAAGGAGATGGCTTAATAATTTTAAGACATTTCCCACATTAATGTACATAGTATCTTATGAAACTGTAAGCAAGAAACCAAGTTATATACAGAGTAAGATATAAATTTTTAAAGAAAAAAGCAAAGGAAATAAGCCAAAATATTAACAAGAGCCATCTTGTCAATGATACTATAAATAAATTTAATTTATATTGATATTTACTCATTTGCTTCAAAATTATTTACAATGTTCATATATTAATCTTACAATGAAAAAAAGCCAATTAAAAGCAAAATTTGTCCTTTTCGTTCTATGGAATGTTGTTTACAACATGATTCAGATTTAAAATTGGATTTTTAAAGTTCCATTTAATTTCTGAACCTTCCTCTTTAATTTAATTTCAAGGATTTAAACTTATCAGAAAAGTCTGCTGTAATATGTTGTACTCTAGCAGCACAAACTCCCAGACACTGCAGGTTTGTGTATCTGAAATTATTGGGCCAAACACTATTCATGCAAATCTTTTATTGACCTCTCATCAATTTTTAAATTCATAGAGTATATTAATTAGCTGGATGGCTAAAACAATGTCAGTAAGATTTAGAGCAATTCTCCTGACTCAGACGGTGACTATTTTCTGAAAGACTGTCAATTGTTTCCCCGTAGGATATAAGTTCTTTCTACAAGGAAAATGCTCTAAAGTTTGATGTGTTTTTGTTTTTGTTATTTTTAGTTATCCTAGAGTCATTAAGGAAGCAGGAGTTTGAACTAGAAAAGAAATGCCATGATGATCACCTTACATACCATGGGTCCATGGCAGAGAGTATCACCAGGGTGATTAGTCAGCTCCTAAATGGCCAGGGCCTGTTAGTACTTTGGAAGCACTGCACTAAAGGTGTAGCCCATGGAAAACTTGTCAATTGTCCAGTCATTTTGACATTCAATTAAATAAGCATTTACCAGATCAGGTCCTAGAGATACAGAAGCAAATAGAACACTGTCCCTAGCCTCATCCTATGAATTCTGATGGGAGAGACAGGCATGTGAATAGTGAACAGGCAGCATAATCAAGAATTGTGGGACTATGGGGCTACAATGGACTGGGGCTACATCTCCTGGGGCTACAATGGACAGTTAGCAGAGCCCCAGGAGATGGAACTGTCAGTTCCACATGGGGAAGTCAGGAAATATTTCATAGATGAGGCCACCCTTGAGCTGAGTCTTGAGAAATGAGAAGGTCCTGGCTTTGCAGAGCTGTGGTGATGATGCAATGAGATGTATGAGTTTGTCACATGGATTGTTTCATTAAATCATCATGACAACTTATAAAGCAGGCATTATTATCATTCCTATTTTACAGATGAGAAAACTGAGAAGTAACTAAGAATTAACTCTTTCCAATGGGAGAATGGACTATGGCTAGGGGTGGAGGACAGACTTCAACTTAAGTCTATCAGTCTTAAATCTACGTTTGAAACTAGTCTATAAAAACTAGTGTTTTCCCTCTATATTATGCTATGCATATATCTATGCTAAAATTACAGCATATCTAAGCATAGTAAATATACAGGATTTTGAAACTTCAATATCAGTTAAGTGGGGAACTAACTTAAGTTTCCAGACCTGAATGAGAAACTCAATCCAGCTAGATTGTTCAGACTGAAATCTGAGCACAGGCCCAACTGGCTTGAAAGTCCAAGTTCTTTCACTCACTCTAACATGGTCCCTGAGGGAAGAAGAAGCTCAAAGGCCAAAATAGGGCTCTCCGCCTTTGCAAAAGCAGAAGTCAGCACAAGAAGTTGATCCCAAAACCCTCAGTCTTATAAAAGTGGCCAAACTGCCTGAAGCATATAGAAAGGGTGCTTTGGGGAACATATCTTCAGTTCTATAGTGGGACACTGTAGAATTCATTTTACAGTAAATTAGAATTCAATTTACATAAAATTCACTTTTGCTGAAACTAATCTGAGCCTTAAAAATATAAATCACTGTAGGTTCCCATAATTTATTGCTTTGTTAGAGAAGCTCAGACTGTTAGAAAAATATCTTAACTCTTCCCAGTTTGGAGGAAATAATAACTACATAAGGAATGGTATTGCTTATAAGTCATGAAAATCAACCAAAGGTATGTAACAGAAAATAGCACATTCTATTCTGGACACATTAATTCCCTAAGTAAAGTATCACAATTATTCTTCAGCTACTTTTTCTTTTAAAACAGGTAAGATTTTTCCATAAATTCAGAGCTCTAACAAATCTTGAAAATAGTTTAACATATGCTCTAAGCTTCTGTAGGAATTTTTAATTTGGCCCTTTAAAATGCAAGCTAAATTATTTGTATCAACTATTTTTTTACATCAATTGCAAACAAAACTAAAGGGTGTCACATTCACTCTCACAACATAGATAATATACCAAACCATAACACTAAAAAAATCTGTATACCAAGAATGAACGGTTTAAATATACTTTAAGGAAAAAGGCTAATTAAGAGCTATCCCAGGCTTATTGTTAAAATAGCCACTATTACCAACAGCTACAGAAAATCTCCTTTTCCAGTCCAACCAAATCATATGACATCCTAAATTCCTCCCTTTTCATTTGGAAACCTCTTTTTTTCACATTTTCTATGCTCATTAATTGCCATGGCCAACACCAGATATAGCATTAATTTGTACCACTTTTTTAACTTGTAAGGGGAAGAAATATTCTGAACTCTCTAAACTCAAGTGTGAGCCAAATTATTTTTACTTCAGATTAGAATTAGGTATTAAAAACCAAAGGAAAACCAAAGATCATTTTGTGAAATCTGATTGACAGATTCCTATTGATCATCACAACCAAACTCATATACTGACTATCTAAAATAAATAACTGCAATTATAACTCATTTACAAGCATCTTTTGAGCTTTATGTTTATAAAAAGGAAAGGGATTTAATTATCAAAACATAGAGAGAAGACATAGTAAAAGATTAATTTATTGAAAACTACTGGGACTTCCTTTACTTGGCAGCTGCTATGGTCTGAATCGTTGTGTCTCCAAAAATTCATGTATTGAAACATAACTCCCAACATAAGAAGACAGGGTCTTTGAGGGGTGATTAGGTCATGTGAGTGAAGCCCTCATGGACAGGATTAGTGCCCCTATGAAAAATGCCCAAGAGCTCCCTAGCCACTCCTGCCATCTGGAAAATACTACAAAAAAGTGGCTTTCTATGAACCAGAAAGTGGATTCTCACCAGGCCAAATCTGCTGGCACCTTGATATTGCACTTCCAGAGTTCAGAACTGGGACAAATAAGTTTCTGTTATACCTATGCCACCCAGTCTGTGGTATCTGCTATAGCAGCCCGAATGGACTAAGACAGTATCTATGATGCCTGTTGTCACAGTTTACCATCTAAATCAGTTTATGGGTATCTCTACTTTGGCTGAGTGATTCCCAGTGTTTTCCATATTAGTAAGGCAATGGATTGTTTGCTCAGTCTAGGATGTTCACAGTGGTGAGTTTTACAAAGTTCATTGCATGTGAAATGCCTATAAGATAAAAATACATCATCCTTGAGTGAGTTTTTCCTCTGCTACTAAAGTATGATGTTATTTTGTACATATACATATATTCAATGTTGATGAGTAAATAAGATGGGAATATTCATGTATTTTCCACTTAAAGAGCAATCTAGTTTATCAATACTGCTGTATGATTTCGATTCTATTTTGATACATATTTTTAAAATATATTTTTTACTGATTTCAGAGAAAAAGGGAGAGGGAGAGAGAGATAGAAACATCAATGATGAGAGAGAATCATTGCTCGGCTGGCTCCCACATGCTTCACATTAGGGATTCAGTCCACAACCAGGGCATATGCCCTGACCTGGAATCGAACCGTGACTTCCTGGTTCACAGGTCAACGCTTAACCACTGAGCCATGCCAGCCTGGCTCAATACTATTTTGAACTCTTACTGTATTTCAGTGAAGAAGGGGGAAGCTTTGGGAAATGCCTTTTATATGATCTTCACATTATACTGGTAAGTTGCCTACTTAAGCACTAGCTGTTTGAAGACCTGTTGTGGTTTATGTTTCTACGCAAGGATTCAGAAATCACAGATTTAGAAGACTTAACAGCTCAAGGTAGCCATATTAGTTGTCCCCAAAAAGGAAGTTAGCAGATATGCAAGTATATCTTTGCCACAAATCTTATACCTTTTGAGCTTATTTTAATCACTTAAAAAATAGTCACACTCCAAATGATCTCTGGGAGTAGCTGCCTGGCAGAGTGAGTTAATGACCCATAGAAAATCCCAACATGCATTGCCTGAATGTGACAAGAGGGAATTATTATCACACTCAACAAAGCCTCCCCGCAGCTGTAGAGAAAGTGGATGGAATTGTAACCTTCAGCTGGAAAATTACTTCTTTCCTTCTTTGGGGGCCCTTAGTCAAGGCCCAGATAAGCAATACATCACTAAAATCAAGACACAGCAAATATTTATTTGATCTCCTACCCATGCCAGCAAAAGTTCCTGATCAAATGGTGAGCAGAAGCCCCCTGAAAGGTGTGAGGATGGGGTAAAGGGGCAGCAACCTTTCATTGAAACTTCAATGGCCTAATAAGAAAATGGAGTTGAAATAATTAGAATTTGCTCACAAAAAGGCCATTCATGAGTCACCAGGGTCCTGTGCAGAAACTGCAGCTCCCTGTAAAATGTCTTCTAAGGTGTGAAGCATTTCCAATACAAGGATTCCTTATCTCAGTCAAAAAACGCAAAACAGTGCTATGTAATTAACTCTTAGATTAGGGCTTAAAGCAAACCCAAGAGGCTGAATGGAGCAGGAATGAGTGAGAATGGCATGGGGTCTATACCCTCCAATGCCATCTGGGCATAACATATGTACCAGCAGGCATGGCTCTCATGGTGCCATTGCCAGGAACCCTGGCATCACTGATGGATACATCTATAGGCTGCATGAAGACAATATGAAAAGCTTGCATATCTTCCTCTCTACTCATTTACACAAAGCACTGAAGCTATTGATTTTTTAAGAACAATTTTATTTCCTCAATCCAAAAAAAAAAAAATTGCCTTTAAAAACTATTGGGCACTGGATTTCCTGTGTCATTTATGGAGTTGATACAAGGATTCAGTTACACTATTAAAAAAAGAAAGAGGTGGAACAAACAATCTTAAAGGTGATGTCCTATGACAGCATATGGACCCCTATGCCACAGTGGGCCGAGTAAGGTGGTGGCAGCAGCGTGTATCATCCTTACTATGGCAGAGCACCATGACACAGGAAGGGTTAGGTTTTTTCTCAGATAATTATCAGGCCTTGGTCTCTGCAGGGATGTCAATGAATTCTAACAAAGTGCTCATGAAAGCATATTTTCTCTTCTGAACAGAAACAATTCTAAAGACTCCTGGGGTCCATGAGGAAGCATCTTTGTTCCTCCTAGGAACCCAAGCAAAGTGTTTTATATTCTTTCTACTTTATCATCCTATTCCTCTGCAGCTTTTCACTATTCTTGCTTCATATTCATATACATGGTTGATCAAGAAGAGAACATGCCACAATGGAGGAAACTTCACCACAATAGCAAACTGAATGCTCAACTAAAACAAAAACAACAGTTGAAACCTCAGAGGGAAGGTAGGATTGGGGGGGCGGGGGGTGAAGGGAGATTAACCAAAGAACTTATATGCATATATGCATAACACATGGACACAGACAATAGTGTAGTGAAGGCTTGAGGAGGAAGAGGGGTCGAGGGGGTCAATGGGGGAAAGGGGAACATTTGTAATACTTTAAACAATAAAGATAAATATGAAACTATAACAATAATTGTTGAATACAACTGTCAGTAGAATGACTGCAGGAAAAAATACATAGAGAAAATCTTTCAAATGATATTTTTGGACACATTATCATCTTGAAAAGTCTTCTTAATACCTTTACTTCTGTTTGGTTCTTTAATATAATCTGCTTTGGTACAGTTGTTATGAGCACAAGCTCTGGAGAGAGACTTGCTCAAATGCCAACTCTGCCATTTATATCTGTATGGTCTTAGACATGTTAGTTTTTATAGTGTGTGTGTGGGTTTTTTTGTTTGTTTGTTTGTTTGTTTGTTTTTTACAAATTCTGTGCCTTAGTATCCTGTTCTGTTAAATAGGGATAAAAATCAAGCTGTGAAGATTAGACATGCTAACACATAGAAAGCATTTAGTATAATACTCAAGTCCTGGCCAGTGTGTCTCAGTTGGTTGAGCATCATCCCCTAAACCAACAAGGTTGCCAGTTCGATTCCAGGTCAGGGCACATGCCCAGGTTGCAGGTTTGGTCCCTGGTCAGGGTGTGTACAGGAGGCAACTGATCACTGTTTCTCTCTCACATTGTTTCTCTTTTTCCCTCTTCCTCTCTCTGTAAAAATCAATAAAAACATATTAAAAAGATAGAATAATGTTCAATAAAGTTATCATATTATTGTTATAGTTCAACATTGCTTTCATATGTATTATCATAGTTGATCCCTCAAGGATCCTATGAAATGGAGGTGATCATTTTAGCCATATGTTACTGATGAGTATAATGAGGCTCAATTAGGGTAGTTTGCTAAAAACATAAATAATCTGTGGCTGAATCGAGGTTTGAATCTTAGTCTATTAACACTAAGCCTTGACTTTTTCCCCCATTACATTGGATTATTAAACCACAGCAAAACCAGCCATACACTACATACATTCCTAAAAAGAATAAAACTATTGAGAACATCAAAATCTCTATTTTAGAAACTCATTCTTAAATACACGAATGATCAGTTAATGTAAGAGTTTACCAAAATAGCTAAAGCTGACTTTTAAAATCATTGTGTAGCAATTTGGAACCCACAAAATTCTGAAGTGAGTAGGGAGGAAGAGGATTTATCAATATGTAATCTTTGCTCTAAATTTTACTTTTTATGAAAACAGTTAAACTCCCGTTTTGAGAAAATTCAATACACAAAGATGCAGAACTACAAAACGGTTGAGTCACACATTACAGAGGGAACCTTAAATGTTTAAATGCGAAACCTTACTATCCTATTGTTGCTCTAACTGACCAGCCAACAGTGCACTTTTTGATTACTATTATATTGGTGACATTCAGGCTATTACCCTCTTAGATCTAGAAAATGAGGAGTTATATTCCACAAAATCCTTATCCACATGAAACCTGGGGGAGGACAAGCAGAAGATTCATGAATATAAATGAACAACTGCAGTTATTCCTTGTTTCCTAATAAATTTTATAATTTAGAGCATTTGAATGGATCCCTAGGGGAAGAATTCTTCCACAACTAACATTCTTTCTAGTACTGCATTTATTTCTAATTCATAGTTTGAATGTGTTAGCCTTCAAGAACTTATATTATTCTATTTGACAAGATCAACCTTTTAATTTATAAATCTAGTTTTTATTTTTAATATGTACTTTATATACAAAATCATTCAAATTATCCTTCAAAATAATTTTTAAAAATCATTTGGACAGATCCACATTAAAAACTACTTTCAAGCAAAAATAGTACACAAAAACATATGATCTTAACCAAAAAGATACTGGTAAACTCTCATAGACTAGTGAATCTCATTGTACCTATGTCAGTGTTTTTTTTATTCAGCACACCATCAGGGTTCTGTTAAACCTTTACAAGAGTCCACATAAGACTTTCTTTAAATTCATATGAGCACCTCACATTAAAATATCCACTCATCCAAGTCAACTGATGTATATTCTATAGCTGAAGAGATTTCCTTCATTTTAATTCTGAAATTATGTTTTCAAAACAAGATGCATAATGTCCTAGAAATATTCCATCAGATGGAAATACTTTATTCCTTAGATATGCACTTGAAACCTATAAAATTTAAATAAATCTCACTAGTAAACATTACTAAGACAGTGAATTTTATAAAATATTATGTAGGCAAAAGATAGGATTTAGATTTTTCTCTACTGGTCAAAGCTTATCTCCAAATCTCAGACATGCTCAAGGCTATAAGAAATTACTATATGACAAAATTGAAAGTAGATGGCTAAAAAGTACCATTATGTTAAGCAATTCATAACTGAAAAAAATAGAAATCTCTGAGTAATCATTTAAGCTAGAGAAATGGGCATTTTTACTTTATTCCTATCATTAATACTGTCTAATACTATCTTTGGACTGGTTTGAGACCAGCACCTATGTATTTGTTGATTAAATGGCCCAACTCTCTAAATGTCAGTAAATTTATGTTTCAGATTCCCACCACATGCCACATAAATTCCTCACATCCCTGGTTCTTGCCTGAAAAATCAAGGTCATATCATAATACTTTTCTTACCTGTTTACCATCCAGGGTGTACAGGCGTTTTACCACTCCTGAGTCCAGCTTGATGGCATCAGTTATATCAGTGAGAACCTGCTCAAATGAATGAGCAGTTTTCTTGTTCAGCAGAATTCGGACTGCTTTCCGTGGCTTCACCCCACTTCTGATGATGGTGACAAGTTTGGGCCGAATGAAATCTTTATTCTCCCGCACCTCCGAAGGGCTCCCTTTGGCTGTAGCCAGTGATGACACTGCCCTGGATGCGGAGGTGGTTTTGACATTCACAGACCAGTTGGGGTTCACATTCTTGGTGTACTCCAGTTTCTTGAAGGGCTCTATTGAGCCACACACATAACTCTCTCCTAAGAAAGAGAGAAACACATTTAAATTTACTCTAAGGTAAACTCACTCCCTTTTTCATAGTCTTTCATTTTTTCCTTTTCTACTTAGGGATGAGAGCTAGTTGTGACTTTTTAAACAATGGAAGCATGATTAATAGTGAAAAAGAAAGATTTTTTACTTCTAATTTGGCTCTGTCCGCAACAGTTTGGTATCCAGAGGGGAAACATCACTATTCCTCCCTTTCTTCATCTTCAGATTGGTGATAGAAATATTGTTATTCAGTATACCTCAAGAGGTATAAAACTGAATTCATAATAGGAAGTATTCTTTGAAATTTAGAAATATTTATATTTGCAGAAAACTTCAAAATCAGAGGTACCTATATTTGCCACCTGAAATAATGTAAAATCTAAAACTGGGTTTAAAAAAAAAAAACACTTCTTAAAATAGCTATGTAATTGCCCTAGCTGATTTGCCTCAGTGGACAGAGTTTCAGCCTGCAGCCTGAAGGGTTCTGGGTTCGATTCCAGTCAAGTGCACATGCCTGGGTTGTGGGTTTGATCCCCAATAGGGGGTGTGCAGAAGGCAGCCAATCATTGATGTTTCTCTCTCTCCCTTCCTCTCTGAAATCAATAAAAATATGTCTTTTTAAATAGCTGTGTAATTTATAAATTTGATGGGAATGTTTGCTGAACATTTTGTAAAATCAAGTAGAATTCCAAAAGCAAACAGAATACTCATCCTCCTTCTTCTCCCACCCACACAGGGCAAACATAACGATCCACACACAATAGGAAGCCACTTCACAACTGTTTATAAATAAAAGGTTTTGAGAATGGTTAACTTACAAACTGTGGCTTCATAAACTCAATCTAAAACAAATATAACTATATAAGATGAATAAGAATGGAGGAACTAATGTTGTGGTGACTTTAGTTGATAATACTGTGTAATATAAAAGACAGAGAGTTCTTTCTAAGAGAATAGGACTTAAATGTTCTCACACACAAAAAAAGGATAAAATATGTGAGGTGATAAAATAGGAGTCCTTCCAAAATGTGCAGTTTAAAACTAGAGGCCCAGTGCATGAAATTCATGCATGGGGGAGGGGGTGGGGGGGTTCCCCTCAGCCCAGCCTGCACCCTCTCCAATGTGGGATCCCTTGAGGGATGTCTGACTGCCGGTTTAGACCTGATCCCAGTAGGACTGAGCCTAAATGGGCAGTCAGACATCCCTCTCACAATCCAGGACTGCTGGCTCCCAACTGCTCACCTGCCTGCCTTCCTGTTTGCCCCCAACCGCTTCTGCCTGCCAGCCTGATCACCCCCTAACCACTCCCCTGCCACCTGATTGATGCCTAACTGCTCCCCTGCCAGCCTGTTTGCCCCTAACTGCCCTCCCCTGCAGGCCTGGTCCCCCCCAACTGCTCTCGCCTACAGGCCTGGGTCCCCCCCAACTGCCTTTCCCTGCAGGCCCGGTCGCCCCCAACTTCCCTCCTCTGCCAGCCGGGTCACCCCTAACTGCCCTCCCCTGCAAGGTTGATTGCCCCCAACTGCCCTCCCTTGAAGGCCTGGTCTCTCCCAACTGCCCTCCCCTGCTGGCCATCTTGTGGTGGCCATCTTGTGTCCACATGGGGGCAGCCATCTTTGGCCACATGGGGCGGCCATTTTGTGTGTTGGAGTGATGGTCAATTTGCATATTACTCTTTTATTAGATAGGATTGTATTTGTCAATTATACCCTGATAAAGCTAAGAAGAAAATAAATTTTTTTTGTTAAAAAGTATTCCTTAGTAGAGAATCATTCAAAGAGAATATTACTCAGACTGTTAAGTAGATATAGATCACTCACAAAAAGAGTAATACACGTTCCAAGCAATGGCAAATTATAAAATGATTGACCTTAAATATACATATTTCATAAATGTAGTCAAAGCATTTTGAAATTAAAGATTTTTTAATGGCTTTTTTTCCATGTTAATATGTTTTTGTATCTGGAAGTAGCTAAAAATGAAAAAAAAAGCCTTCAAAATTGCAGGTAAAGTGACCTAGGATTAATCCTACACAGCCCATTTAGGTTTATCTAAAGCCTTTTCCTATTTTTAAATTAACAGTGCACACATCCAAGGAGACAGGATAAGTATTCACATAAAAAGAACTAAACTAGAGTTTCAAAACTAGAAAAGTACAGTTATACAGCTTATCAAATATTTACTTTGCAAATGTTTATAAAATATACTCCAATGTGTGTTTATACATTATGGAGTGGTACAAATATTAGCAATTTAGCAATCCCCCTTTCCATCCACCTAGCAGATCATGACTGGTCCCAACTATGCTATTCTCACTACTTATGCAGATATCAAAACATATACATGGGCTCCCTGACCTTTGTGGCGTTGGTTGACATCATCCCATGCACCAAAACGTCACTAGTTTGATGCTGGGTTAGGGCACATGCCCAAGTTTCGGTGTCCATTGCTGGTCAGGTCTTATACGTGAGACAGCCAGTCAATATTTCTTTCACATCAATTTTTTTCTCTCTCTCCCTTCTTCAATAAAAACACATTTTAAAACAAACATACAGGGACTGCAAGAACAGTGTGTTTCTGAAGGCTCTGTGGAGAGACAGTGTGCATGTGACAGAGGGAAGAGAGAACTGGAAGTCTGGGCTCAATACCTGGCCTCTCCACAAATGTGACTGTGGGCAAGTCACCTAGTCTTCTTGAAGGCAGTTTATTTTTCTATCAGTGAAGGTTATCCCAGTGGTCACTTTTATTTCACCAGGTTTTAATAAAGATCAAATAAGAGAGTAAAGGTCAAAGTGATCTCAAATACAAAATTGCTACACAAATGAAAAACAGCTGAGGCTACAGTAAACCTGAAAGGAAAATTAAAAAATGAAATTACCAGAAATCAGTAAGCATGTTTTATATTATAAGGTGTTCATTGTTTCTAGCTATGTAGTTACCAGTAAAATCACTCTGGCTCCATCTCATTGTGAGAATGTACCAAACATTCCCCGAGAAGGCTTACTGGTGAAACTGGTCTGTCAGAATTCTGTGCTATTCAGTGATACACAATTGTCTAATTATTTGTTAAGTTTATATACTATTTATTAAGCTAATAATTAAAACAAAAGCATGGAGTGGTTTACACCTCAACAAAGAAAACTTTTTAACTTTAGAAAAGAAAATAATTAGAAAAAGGAAGAATTTTAAAGTACTCACATAACAATATGGAATGGGTTTGTTGAAAGAGAGAAAAACACTTTTTTCACATCTTAGATAAAGCACACTGAAAATTCTTAAAAGCAAAACTGGTTTGTTTCAAGTAACAACAATGAGATGAAATTTGTACTTAACTTATTCTGTCACTTTGAGGATCCTCTCCCTGGTTTATCAAATTTAAAGATTGGAATGAAATCTTGGATAAGGGTGTGAGACTCCAATAAAGGATGATATTGTGCAAGGAGGAAAGTGACAGCTAAAGGGAGAGGAAGGAGCTGATCAGCAGACAGAACATTACACACCATGCAGCTCTGTCATTTAAAATCTACTACATTATTCAGAAATTCAGGAAAAGTCAAGATGTGTTTCCTTACGTTAATAAGCTTTTATTTAATTGTGCAAATATATTTACATTAAACATATTTAAACCCAAATTTTAGATACATATATTTAATTATAATTCTGAACTTCTCCCTACCACTATAGACCCTACCTCTATTTAAATTCAGTTAAATTATGATTTTGTAAAAAAATATATATAGCTTTTTAAAAATGTGATAATATCTCTGATAATTGTATATTAACAAATTGTAGTTGCTCTGAATGGGAAGAATACATAGTTTTGATTTGGCCCAACAGCTCTGGATACCCAGTATTTAACCTCTTTCTTATTGGGGCCATGAGTCAAGAGATATGTTATAATCTTGAATAGAAAATCATCAATAGATTGTATTAAACTCTTAACATGAGGTATGTGTGTTAAAGATCATTGAAAAATAACAAAACAAGTAAAACTTATAATTATTTATAAAAACTTATAACTGGTAATTATAAAACATATAATTACACACTTCTTTTTATGTACTCAAAGCCATCCCAAAGTTTTATGGTGCAATTCATACTACAACAACAAAATGAAAGTTAATCTATCTAACCTAAGGTATATTTGAGAAAAATAGCTTTCATATTGTGATTTAAAAGTAAAAATATATATTTTGTCTTCATAACATTTCTGGCACAGAGCTCCTAAAATCCTTAGAATTTTCTAAGTGATAAGAGCGATAAAGGTGTCTCAATATTCAAAACAAACTCCTCTCTACCACACCTGAGTTTTGTTAATGAGGTGACTTTTGGAAGCACCTTAGGATGTGGACTGTTTGCCAGCAGAACCAACAATGCAATTAGAGGATTGGAACTTTCGTTCTCATCCCATTGACCCGGGACAGGGGAGAGGAGGTAGAGATTGAGTTAATCACCAATGGCCAATGAGTTAATCAATCATGGCTATGTATTACATTTTCTATTAAATATTTATCAAGGCCTTCATAAAAACCAAAAAGGACAGGTTTTGGAAAGCTTCTACTTGGTGGACATGTGGAAATGCAGTGAGAGTATCATGCTCAGAGAGGGCATATAACCTCCAAGGCTCTTTCCCCATACTTTGCCCTCTGAGTCTCTTCCAGCTGGTTGTTCCTGAGTTATATACTTTTAAAATAAACTGATAAATCAGTATGTAAAATATTTCTCTAAGTTCTGTGAGCCACTCTAGCAGATTAATAGAATCAAAGGAGGGGGTCATAGGAACCTCCTAACTATTGGCCAATCCATTAGAAGCACATATGACAATTTGTACTTATAACTGGCATCTGAGGGAGTGGGGTAGGGACAGTCTTATAGGACTGAGCCCTTAACTTGTAGTATCTGATGCTATTACAGAAAAGAAAGTGTCAGAATTGAGTTGAATTGTAGGACATCCAGCTGTTGTCACAGAGAATTGCTTGGATGCGTTGGGGGAAAGCCCCAAAACATTGAAATTTTATAGCCCAAATTTTGCTTTACACGTTTTGGATTATTTACTATAGTGAGGTTAAGCAAGGGCAAAAAATATATGGCAAGATCATAGACGGTTTAAATGAAATGGTATAAAAACCCATTTAGAGATGGAACTGGCCATCTTGTGTCCACATGGGGGCAGTCATATTGTGTGTTGGAGTGACAGTCAATTTGCATATTATTCTTTTATTAGATAGGATAAGACTATCTCAGATACACACAGCAACATTTCATAATCTACCTGGAAGTCGATGGTTTAAGAACACAATTTTCATAGTGCTATTAAAAGCAAGGAAAAAGATTCCCAAAGACACATATGGGTCATTGTTTCTTTGAATTCTTTCATAATAGAATAGTACATAAAAATAAGATTATAAAAAATAAAATTTAAATCTGTTTGTCAGACCTGTTGAAAATGTTGACTTCTCCATTCAAAGCAACAGAAAAGAACATAAAAGGTAAAATGGGGAGGTCCAATTATTTAAAATTTAAAACTGATACAATTAAAAATAAAGAAAACTAAAATAAAAAGGGGGAAACATATTGAGGACCCATAATACAACAAT
This sequence comes from Corynorhinus townsendii, assembly GCA_026230045.1. NCBI lineage: Eukaryota > Metazoa > Chordata > Mammalia > Chiroptera > Vespertilionidae > Corynorhinus > Corynorhinus townsendii. The sequence goes on from JAPDVU010000003.1 coordinate 104,153,840, forward strand.
AGGTTAATGTGCAAATATAATTTACTAAAATACAAGGTACTAAGATATAAGACAAAAGATAAAAATGTAAATATAAAACACCACTAGAGACATTATAAATTGATAACAACCCTTTTGGAAAGGGCCATGGTAAACTGTATTGGAAGCCATGAAAATGTTCATTTTCTTGGCTAAAAATTTCTCCAAACAAATAACAGAACAACAAATAACAAAACTGAAACAAGTATATGCAACATTGGCCATGAAACATAAAAATTTAAAACAACCTCTTAAATTCTCAGTAACAGGTACAGACCTGAATTAGTAACCCTGAGAAGTGAAAAGAATTCTAAGTCATGAGTTTGTCTTCAAAGAGCTTAGAAGCAAGATGTGTTATATGAGAGATTCTACTACAAGGCAATAAATGATAATTGCTAAATAAGTGGTCCATGCAATTCTAATTCAAGGGAGAAAAAAAATCACTTCCCATTCCCCACTGATCAATCAATAAAGAGGAAATAGAATTCATGCTGGCCTGGAAAGTGAAGCAAGGAGAAGATTTTCATTGGCAGGAAAGCAAAAGGACAACATTCCAGATTTTAAAATAATAATAATAATAATAGGTTTTACTGCACAGTTCAGTAAAGGGATGGTGAGATATTAATATGTCTTTCTCAAAAAATAAAATAAAAATAATTCCATGGACAGACAGAGTAAGACTGCAGTAGGCAGCAAGGTCAAATTTACACAGAGTGGCCAGATTATTATGATCTCTGAATGCATAATAATCTGGCCACTGTGTGTGTGTGTATGTGTGTGTGTGTGTGTGTGTGTGTGTGTGTGTGTGTGTATGGCCTGGTGCATGAATTAGTGCACGGGTGGGGTCCGGCCAGCCTGGCCAGGGGTAGGGGACATGAGCAGCCTGCCTGCTGGTCGAACTCCTGGTTGAGGGGACAATTTGCATATTAGCCTTTTATTATATAGGATATATACTGAGTGGCCAGATTATTATGTGTTCAGAGATCATAATAATCTGGCCACTCAGTGTATATGCATCAGACCCATGTATTAAAAAGATCACTTTGGCTGCAATGTGGAGGAATGACTCAACGGAAGACAGAAGTCAATGGAAGACAGAAGAGATGGATAACTTTATACACCTGCACTAGGGACAGGGAGGAGTGGATGCTATAAGAAGTACTTAGTAGATAGAATGAACCAGAATTGGCAATTAATTGGAAGTGGGGCCCAAGGAAATGTGAGTGTATAACATTGAAAAGATGACACTGAAAATTCTATTTTGGCCAACTTTCCATATACCACAATAGATCAAATAAGAAAGGGAACAAGTTTAGATTAGATGGTAAGGAAGAAAATTAATGTGGTTGTGCACTTATTGAATTTGAAGTTCCTATGAGCCAACCAGCTGGAGATTTCTAGCAAGCAGTGGAAATATAAGTCTGGAGTTTGGGAGAGAGATGCATGTGGCAGCCACAGCTATGGGGATTATGCTCAGTGAGACTACACCCAGCTAGACAACAGGAAATCCAGGGTAACTGCAGTTTTTAAAGAGTGCCCTGAGATGGAGGAGCCACTGAAGAGAACTATGAGAAATCAGGTGCCTAGAGCCATGGAAATCAAGGGGTGGAAAGTACGTGGCTGGGAGAAAACTAGACATCAGCATTAAATGCTCCAGGAACTGCAAGTAAAGATAAGGATTCCTAAGAGATCACTGGCCTGGCTTTTAGGAGGCCACTTATGGCCCTGGAATGGCCAATTGGATAGTGATGCCAGATTGCTTTCATTCATTAATTTATCCATCTATTCTCTATTTTCTTTTTCTTCCAATGATATTTATTGAGTACTTGAAAATACCATGTTAGGCAGTGAGGACTCCAATGGCTCCCTGACTTCTAGAGACTTTGATATAAAGTAAATAAGTACATTACAATGTAATGGTGCTAATTAAGGGCTTGAAGTATGATTGGAAGTTGAGGAAGTAGAGACAGCAAATGATGATGTTCTTCTCAAGAAAGAGCTCTAGGTTTGAGAGGTCAGCAAGATCAAGGCAAGGCTGAAGTGATGGGAATGGAGATCTTTGCTATTGGCAGAACAGGTTATCTGAACGTCTGCCATGTAGCAGATCCTATTCTAATCCTCACCACAATCCTATAAGCTAAGTATAAACACACCACTTATCACTGGGCACAATGAGGCACAAAGACAGCATGGTCAAGGTCACAGGGCTAGCAAAGGTGGAGTCAAGATTCAAATGTAGGTAGTCTAACTTCAGAGCCCTGACTTAACTATGAGGCCATGCACTCTCCGCAGGGCATTCATCTCACCCTCCTTATGAAGAGGGAAGTCCAGACAGGGAAAGCACAAGGAAAAAGAGCCGCTGAGGCTGAGCTCAGTTCAGAGTATACTAACAAGTAATAGGAGACAAGACCAAGATAGGAGGAAGGGGCAGGAGAGGATTCACTGAGAAGCACATTAAAGATTGAGGGTGTTGTCTATTTTATATGTAACCAGGAATGTCATTATGAAGCAAAGATATGACATAAAGTGGTTTGTCTATGGCTTGATTTATAGGCAGAAAAACATGTTTGAAGATTACGGTTTGGGACATGTGTGTCCTAAAGGGCTTGATTTAAAAGAGGCTGTAATGGGAATGGAAGAATGGGGGTAAATACAAATTCTATAAAGAAAAGAAAAACCACCTTAGGAACCTATTCTAATAGTACAGGGGAGAGACAACATGAGTCCAATGGTAGGAATATAAGGAGTTTTTTTTTTCTTCTTTTTTTCATCTTTCAAATTTTCTACAGTGGGCACTGAAGAAAAAAAATGTATCACTTCTTCACTCAAAAAAAGTAGCACTGCCCAGCCAGTGTGGCTCAGTGCTTGAATGTCGACCTATGAACTAGGAAGTCATGGTTCCTGGTCAGAGCTATTATGCCCGGGTTGTGATTCCCAATGTGGGGCATGCAGGAGGCAGCCAATCAATGATTCTGTTTCATCATTGTTGTTTCTCTCTCTCCCTCTCCCTTCCCCTCTGAAATACACACACACAAACACACACACACACACACACACACACACACTAGAGGTCCGGTGCACGAAATTTGTGCATGGTGTGTGGGGCAAGTGTTTGTGTCCCTCAGCCCAGCCTGCACCCTCTCCAATCTGGGACCCCTTGAAGGATGTCCGAATGCCCGTTTAGGGATCGGGCCTAAACAGGTGGTCGGACTTCCCTCTCACAATCCAGAACTGCTGGCTCCCAACCGCTCGCCTGCCTGATTGCCCCTAACCACTTCTGCCTTCCAGCCGAATCACCCCCTAACCACTACCCTGCCAGCCTGATCAATGCCTAACTGCTCCCCTGCCGGCCTGATTGCCCCTAACTGCCCTCCCCTGCCAGCCTGGTCACCCCTAACTGCCCTCCCCTGCAGTCCTAGTCACCCCTAACTGTCCTCCCCTGCAGGCCAGGTCCCTCCCTACTGCCCTCCCCTGCTGGCTTGATCGCCCACAACTACCTTCCTCTGCTGGCCATCTTGTGGGGGCCATATTGTGTCCACATGGGGTGGCCATCTTTGATCACATGAGGTGGCCATCTTGTATGTTGGAGTGATGGTCAATTAGCATATTCCCTCTTTATTAGATAGGATATATTATTCTAGCTAATATAGAGGGAATATGCTAATTGGCCATCATACCCTCACAAAGATGGCGGTGACCACAGCCAATAAGGAAGGAATATGCTAATTGACTGCCATTTCCTCAAAGATGGCGGTGCCCACAGCCACAAGATGGCAGCACCCAGTCCCCTCAGCCTTGCTGGGGCAGTGCAATATGGCCAGGCCCGCCCCTAGGCGGGTCCGCTGCTCCGCACGCCTGCCTCCAGAGTCCCCCAGTCCCCTCAGCCCCCCAGCTGCCCACAGCCGGCCTGAGGTGCAGGCAAGCCTCAGATATTGGCTGCCCAGCTGATGCCCAAGGTGTAGGCAAGCCTCAGATAGCAGCTGCCCAGCCACCCAGAGCTGCCCAAGGCTCAAGTAACCAAGGCCAGCCAAGGCTTTTCCTGCTGGCAATGGCAACAGCAGAGGTGTGATGGGGGTTTTGCCTTCCCCTGATTAGCAGGTCACCTCCTGCCCTAGAGGGCTCCCAGACTGTGAGAGGGGGCAGGCCGGACTGAGGGATCCCCCGCTCCAGTGCATGAATTTTCATGTACCAGTCCTCTAGTATATATATTTTTTAAAGTAACATTGTTGAAACAGTAATAAGGACTTGAAAACTATAATAATGGTGATGGAGAGGACTGAACAAATTGAAGAAATGTCTTAAGCAGAATCAAAAGAATTTGATGACAGCTTAGATTTGAGGGAGGCAGGGAAGGAAAAGTCAAGGGTGATGTTAAGTTAGATGGTGACCCCATTTAATGAGATTTAGAACCCAAGAAGAGGAATAAATCCTAGATAATGGAAAAGAATGAGTTCATATTTATCATATTAAACTTTTAAAGGATTAAGGACTAGAGTACCCATTAAATATATCCAGATGTTTGGTATGCAGAAGATAATTGGCCTTAAAAGAATGATTAAAATAATGGCACCCGATGACATCATTAGTAGATGACCCAAAGACAGAAAAGTGTTTAAAGTGAGGCAAGAAAGAGGGAAACAGAAAGTCACATTGAAACACCACAGTAATAATTGCTACAGGCAAAATCCACCAATAAATGCCAAAGTGGGCAAAATTTGAAGGAAACAAGATATTTACATAGCTTCAAAGTTTCTCCTCAAAATATTTATCCTAATATATAAAAACCCAGAGTCCATAATGACCAAAATGACCAAAGGCTTGACCAAATGCCAGGCTGCTTGCGCAGCAGGCTCCTGTGGATGAGGACTGGCAAGCGGACTGAACTGCTGACTTCTTGGGGCAGGGCTGATCAGCAGCTACCACGGCTGCTGGCGAGGCCCAGAGAGAGAGAGAATCAGGGTCTGAGCCTCAAGGCTGCAGATCAGACCCTGCTTCTCTCTCTCTCCAGGCCTTGCCAGCAGCCGCACCTCTCTCTCTCCGAGAGATCAGCAGTTCAGCCTGCTCACCAGCAGCCTGGGTGGCTGTTGATCAGCCCTGCCTCTATAATCAGACCTTGGGATAGGCCCGGAGATGCTGACTGGCATAGAAACTGACCAATCAGAACCAAATCTGGGTGAACTGTGAAGGCAGAACTTAAGGTGGGGGCTGAGGATGAGTTTTAAGGGCAACAGCTGTTTGGTGTAAGGTGTAAGAAAGTGGTTCAATTTTTTAATGACCGGTTTGGCAGTATAGTGCATATGGCTGGCTATCAGTCCAGATATAGGGATTATGTATTTTTGCCTGCCAAGAGCATCTCCTCCTACTGAAAAAGACTTCACCATGTGCTCCCCCACTCCCATTTAAGCAATCCTATCCTATATAATCTACCTATACTAATAAAAAGGTAATATGCTAATTAGACTGGGTCAACTGGCCATCTTCTTCCAGACATCTGACTTCCTTCTGGACAAAGCTATGGTGGTGGGGGCTGAGGCAGAGGCAGTTAGGGGCAATCAGGCCACCAGGGGAGGGCAGTTGGGGGCGAAATCAGGCTGGCCGGGGAGGGCAGTTAGGGACGATCAGGCAGGTAGAGGCAGTTAGGGGCGAGATCAGGCCAGCAGGGGAGGACAGTTGGGAGCAACCAGGCTAGCAGGGGAGGGCAGTTAGGGGAGATCAGGCAAGCAGGCAGAGAGGTTAAGGGTGATTAGGCAGGCAGGCAGAGGGATTAGGGGCAATCAGACAGGCTGGCAGGCAGGTGAACAGTTAGAATCCAGCAGTCCCAGATTGCGAGAGGGATGTCCAAGTTGGACAACCCCCAAGGGGTCAACGATTGGAGAGGGTGCAGGGTGAGCTGAGGAATCTCCCACCTATGCACGAATTTCATGCACTGGGCCACTAGTCTACACTAATAAAAGAGAAACATGCAAATTAAGCATCACTCCACTACACCCACCAGCCAATCAAGAGTGAGTATGCAAAGTAACCCAACTAAGATGGTGGCTGCCAAGGAGCTGGAGCAAGCAGGAGGCTTGGGTTGCCCCCGGCGATGAAGGAAGCCAAGCTTCCTGCCCGCCCTGGTGGGACCTGGCCACCACTCAAGGCTACAAAGTTTCAATTATAGAAGATAAATAAATCCCAGGTACCTGCTTCCAGCCCACCCTGGCCTCTGCTCAAGGAGGCGCTGAAAAAAAAAAAAAAGAATAAAAGCCCCTTACCCAGGCTGGCCACACCCCCATGGCCCAATCCCTGTAAACGGGCAGTTGAACATCCCTCAAGGAGTCCCAGATTGGAGAGGGTGCAGGCTGGGCTAACCACCCCCCCCGCACACCCCCGTGCACGAATTTCGTGCACCAGGCCTCTAGTCTATTATAAAGGAGAAAATAGTAATTTCAGAGTGAAGATAACTGGCAGATACCACCCTAACCAACTGATCGTGGTTAATCTTACCAGTAATGAGACACAACAATATCATGTACCCTGGAAATTGATGCACTGAAAAGGACACAGCATCACTTCCGTGGAATTCTTGCTACAAAGTCATAACTTCAACTTAGTCATCAGATAAACTGAAATTGAAGGACATTCTAGAAAGTAACTGACCAGTACTCTTCAAAAACTTCAAGTCATTAAAGGCAAGGAAAGACTGAATAATTGTCACTCTTGGAGGAGATGAAGGATACATGGTTCCTACTTGCAATGTGTGATTCTGGAACCCCCAAAAAAGGGCACTAATGGAAAAATTGATGAAAGCTACATAAAGCCTGTAGTTTAGTTACTAACATTGTTCCAAAGTTAATTTTTACTTTTGATAATTATACCATGTTTGCGTAAGATGGGAAGCTGGGTGAAAGGCATATGGGAACTCCCTCTCTTTGTGACACTTCTATTAGTCCAAATTAATTTTAAAATAAAAATTAAAAATGAGGCAGGTAGCCTAGAAAAAAATAATTGAATCCCTACCTCACATGTTGTACTAATATGACTTCCATTAGAATATTTTAAAAACATAAAAGCTCTGACCTGATAGCTCAGTTGGTCAGAGCATAGTCCCAACATGCCAAGATTGTGGGTTTGATCCTTGGTCAAGGCACATATAAGAATCAACCAGTAGATGTAAAAATAAGTGGAACAATAAATCTCTCTCTCTTTCTCTCTTGTTTCCTCTCTCTAAAATCAGTCAATCAATAAATAATTTTTAAAACATAAAAACACTAGAAAAGATGAGGGAAACAATTTTCTAATCTCAGCACACAGAGGGCCCAAGAGGTATGAAAAAATCAAGCCATAAAGAAAAACTCTAACACATATGATTATATAAAATTTTGTAAATCTGCATGGCAAAAAAACACAATAAACAAAGTCACCAGACAAAGGGTCTTGCTTCACAACATTTACATACTTACAGTGAAGTATAAATAGTGTCAAAATTGAGGAAAGAGAGACAATATTGGGAAAATGCAGCCACGTTTCAAGGTCAAACACTTGCAGAAATAGGCCTGCAATTCAGTTTTCCTTATTAAGCATCATGTTTTTTAAAACATATAAATCCATTTAAAAAGCAAACAACTATGACTGTCATCCACTGTTTACTCTTAAGAGTATATGTGTGCATGTGTATACATACACATACATGCATAGATAGACACACATACAATCATACATACACAAACACATATACACACTCACATGCATACTTCAGGTAAACAGCAGCTCTCTCAATACACTGAAACAAATTTAGGCATAATAATCTATGCATAATAATAATAAAACAGTAAAAGTGATCACAAAACTGTTATAAACAAAGAACCTTACATATGTCATTGTAATTCATAATTTTTGTTTGAGATAAGTAAGAAAGAATAAACTTTAGAAAAATTACAAGTTAAATGCATTTGTCACTGCACCCACTAAACAGATTTAATTTAAAATTCAAATGTCATCATATTGAAAGGGGAAATTAGAAGCTAATAACATGCATTGAGGTTTACACAAAGTTAGTATGTAAAGTAAGATATGTGAACCTAGCGATGAATATGAAGTAATTGTTTGCAGTTTAACAGGCTAAGCAAAAATGTAATTGGTAAAGAGGCAAATCTAAGTTAGTTTCCAGCTATTTTAACACTAAGTGCAGCTGCATGCTAATTGTCAATGTTATACAAGAGAAAAAAAAAATATTTAAACTGAATTTGTTTGAAAATGCAGCCAATATATGAACATACTGTACTGAAGTTAGCATTCATTCAATCAGATAAAAGGTATTTTTTTCCAAAATAAGTTTATTTAACATCAGAATATTCAATCTGCAGTTACTGCACGTTGATTGGAAATAAAAGTATTTGGAGGCAAATGAAAATATTAAAGTGTTTCTCAGAGCAGTATCTGCTATTCCTGAAATGAAGTCAAGGTTTAAAACATTTGTTTTCAAGAAGAAGCTAATACAATAAAATCTTATTTAAAAACCACTATGGCACTTTCCTTCCTGTGAGGTCGGCGCGCTGGCGGGCAAGGAGCTGCGGCGGCGGCCGCTGATATGGGAAAGCAGAACCACCAAAAGGAGTGATGACCAGCAATCTCGTGATAGATCTGGATGTTAGTTCTCATGCTTCAGAATATCCATTTGGGAACTCCATACCAGCTCTTGGGATCAGACTTTTATCCACTTAAAATCCTTCATTACCTGAACTACTGAAGCTAGCCTTAGCTAACTACCAATGGCTACCCAAAGGAAACACTTGGTGAAAGATTTCAATCCTTACATCACCTGCTACATCTGTAAAGGGTATCTGATCAAGCCAACTACAGTGACAGAATGCCTCCATACCTTCTGTAAGACTTGTATTGTTCAGCACTTTGAAGATAGCAATGATTGTCCCAGGTGTGGCAACCAGGTTCATGAGACAAATCCGTTAGAAATGTTGAGGTTGGATAATACATTAGAGGAAATCATATTTAAACTGGTCCCTGGACTACGAGAACAAGAACTTGAACGTGAATCTGAGTTTTGGAAGAAAAATAAGCCTCAAGAAAATGGACAAGATGATACTTCAAAAGTTGACAAACCTAAAGTAGATGAAGAAGGTGATGAAAATCAAGATGATAAAGACTATCACAGGAGAATCCAAGATGGCGGCGTAGGTAAACACCTAAACTGCTGCCTCCCACAACAATTTAAACTGCAACTAAAAGACAAAACGTCTATCACCCAGAACCACGGGAAAGCTGGCTGACTGGAAGTTCTACAACTAGAAGGAAAGAGAAAAGAGCATTGAGACATGCACAAGCACTGAAAAGCTGAGGTACCGGGCTGGCTGCGGGCGACTGGGTGCATTGCTTTTTTCAACCCGAACGGAGACAAGCCCCCAATTACTCTGAAATCCAGTCTCTGGGGAGACGCGGGGGACCCAAACTCCTACGGGGAAAAGCTGGACTGTCTGCCAGTGAGGGTGGCTTGCTTGCAGAGCTGCCCGCAGGAATAATTGTTTACTGCACTGGGGCACGGGACTCACGGATGCCGTTGGGGACACAGAGCCGGCTAACTAGCAGCCATTGCTGTTTGCCACGCCCTAACCTAGTGACACCCTGAGACCCCACCCTGCACAACCTACAAACCCACCCAAGCTCCAAGCAGACAGCTCCAAAACCTCCAAACCCCAAGCAAAGAGGAGAAAACTGCAGCTCTCACTGTAGCTCCTGCTGAGTGGCCTCAGACAATAGCTGACCTGCACCCCATTGGAGATCCAGAAGCCAGTGTACCTAGTGGTCAGTGTGAGACACCAGATTTCAACTCCTCACATCCATAAGTGACACATTCAAGAGGCAGACTCAGTGAGCACCAAAGCCCTACTGAAACAAGTCCTGCCCCATAAGCGTGTCTTCAGCGCAGCAGTTCTTCCATTATAGACACAGGGAGTGCTCACAGCTAATTGGTCTGGAGGTCAATTCCTCCCAGCTTACCAACAGCAATTCAGGCTTAACTACACCAAGACTTTGCACTCAACCCACAAAGGGGTGTACCAAGAGCGTCCACATCAGGTGATTGGGGAGGCTGAGCTACTGCCCCCTATAGGTCACCTACCACACAAAGCCACTCCATCAACACAGGGAAGCAGCCAAAATGCAGAAACAAAGAAACATGTCACGAATGAAAGAAACGGAGGAAAGCAAACTACTGGATGACATAGAGTTCAGAACCACATGTATAAGGTTACTCAAGAATCTTCTAAAAACTGCCGAGAAACTTGATGACACTTCTGAGGAGCTTAGTGAGACCTTCAAGGACCTTAATGGGAATGCCAAAAAAATGGAAAAGGATCAGTCAGAAATGAAGCATACACTGTCTAAAATAAAGAATATACAGAAACTCAATTGTAGATCAACGTACCCCAAGAATCAAACCAAAGATCTGAAATATGTGGAAACAAAAAACATCCAACCAGAAAAACAAAAAGAAAAAAGAATCCAAAAATATGAAGATAGTGTAAGGAGCCTCTGGGACAACTTCAAGTGAACCAACATCCGAATTTTTGGGGTGCCAGAAGAAGGGAGAGAGCAAAATATTGAAAACCTATTAGAAGAAATAATGACAGAAAACTTTCCCTACCTGGTGAAAGAAATAGACTTACAAGTTCAGGAAGCGCACAGAACCCCATACAAGAGGAATCCAAAGAGGACCACACCAAGACACATCATAATTAAAATGCCAAGGGCAAAAGACAAAGAGAGAATATTAAAAGCAGCAAGAGAAAAACAGTTAACTACCTACAAGGGAGTACCCATACGACTGTCAGCTGATTTCTCAACAGAAACTATGCAGGCCAGAAGGGAGTGGCAAGAAATATTCAAAGTGATGAACAGCAAGAACCTACAACCAAGATTACTCTACCCAGCAAAGCTATCATTCAGAATTGAAGGTCAGATAAAGAGCTTCACAGACAAGAAAAAGTTAAAGGAGTTCATCACCACCAAACCAGGATTACACAAAATGCTGAAGGGTATCCTTTAAGAAGAGGAAGAAGAAGAAAAAGGTAAAGATAAAAATTATGAACAACAAAATGACATCAAATACATACCTACCAACAAGTGAATCTAAAAATCAAGTGAATGAAAAATCTGAAGAACAGAATGGACTGGTGAATATAATAGAATCAGGGACATAGAAAGGGAGTGGACTGACGATTCTCAGGGGAAGCAGGTGTGAGGGGTGCGGGAAGAGATTGGACAAAAATCTTACATCAAAGGGCATGGGGTGGGGTGGGAAATCAGGTGGAGGGGAGCTATGGGGAAAAATAAAAGAGGAACAGCTGTAATAATCTGAACAATAAAGATTTATTTTTTTAAAAAAAGACTATCACAGAAGTGACCCACAAATTGCTATATGTCTAGATTGTTTACGAAATAATGGACAGTCAGGGGACAATGTAGTAAAGGGTTTAATGAAGAAATTCATTCGATGTTCTACACGTGTAACTGTGGGAACTATTAAAAAATTTCTAAGTTTAAAACTAAAACTTCCAAGTTCATATGAGTTGGATATGCTGTGCAATGGTGAAATTATGGGGAAGGATCACACTATGGAATTCATCTATATGACAAGATGGAGACTAAGAGGCGAAAACTTTCGGTGTCTGAACTGCTCAGCTTCGCAAGTCTGCCCTCAGGATGGCCCTTTGTATCAGTCATATCCCATGGTATTGCAGTATTGACCAAGAATTGACTTCGGTTAGACCAAGGGGCTTGGCCCCCACTGAGATGAATCCTGCATTATTTGTTTACTCATGGACAGATTGCACAGCAAGAGGTGTGTGGACTAAAGAGACACAACCATATTTTCAGCATGCAAATAAGGCCATTGTCTGTCTCTCAATTGTCTTTTGCATTTATGTTGTTTCTATTAAGAGCAAACCAAGTGCCATTCTGCTACTGAACCACCTGTGTAAGTTAGGTGTGCTGTCTCACAGTGTGCAAGTCACACAAGTCAGCTGGGGGTGCATCCCTGTTGCAGCCTTTGGAATACTTTGCTTGTTGTCCCAAGACTGTTCTAATGTTCAGTTACACTAGTAATACGGCTCAGTCTTTGTGGTGTTAGTTTTCACATGCTTTCTCTTTTATTCTTGTTCAAATAGGGTACTGTATAAGAAACTGGTAAAAGAAATAAAATAATAAAATAAATAAATAAATAAAAACCACTATGACTACCTCATTCAGTATCCTATTAGTGGCGGTTATGAGCTCAAGCTCTGGCACCAGGTTTCCTGGGTTGACACTCTAATCCTACCATTACTTGCTGTGTGACTTTGAGCAGATCATTTAATCACACTGTGCTTCACTTTTCAGACCTTATCGTCAGGGTGATAACCGCACCTCCTAGAATCACTATGAGAATTAAGCATGTTCATATATGCAAGACTTATGCTCAATAACGGTGAGTTAGCATTATTATTCTCAGTCAGGACAGCAGTCTCTCAGCGCAGGCATTCTTTTGTGTTAAAAAACTGACAGAGTTGTGGGAAGCATGCCATGACTTTTTTGGCCCCTGAATGTAAAGTACTGTTGTCATTTCCCATCTCCTTAATAGATAAGAATAGATGGGAATATCTCTGGCCAGTTCTCAGTAAAGATGAGTCTTGGGGGGAGAGGGGAGGGAGGGTCTGATTGAAGTGCCCATCCCATCAGAGATATTGCACATGTGATTCTAGAACACAGTGAGGAATCAGTCCTGGCTTTCTTAGCATGTGCTTTGAGATCTTGGCATATTTTCCCTACAATATCATCAGCCCTCAAAGGGATAGTCTGGTGACTAGCCATGCACCTGACTTTGCATTTGATCTTTATCCATATCCCTTGGAATATCCCACCAAATGTTTTCTTTATCCTTGTATTTTCCAAGGTCATGAAAAGGACAACGCTGATACAGAAAGATTTCATGTTCATTCTTCCCCTTTAATTTACTGGAAGTTCCAACATCTGAATAGAAGGAAAAAGGCCAAGTCTACATGCGTCTTGGCAGGATGACAAATCATCAAAAAGAGATGTGAATTCCCACAAAATAAACACACGAAAGCCAGGCTCCTCCATACCCTCTCAAGTCCAGTCATACTATGACTGCACTAGCATGATTGCCAAAGGATAAAGGGAAGGAAAATGGGAGAAAGACACAGAAGCCCTCATCCTTGAATCAAATACAAATTCTGCCTCCAAAGGAGGACAAGAGGGCTTGCTTGTGTGTGGTCAGGGCAGAGCAATCCAAAACTGCATGAGGGGGAAGAGAGGTAGGTGGGGAAGGGAAATAGGCAAGGATGAAAAAGATGCTTCCTGCTATCTGCACCAGAGAGAGAGATCATTACTCTGGGATCCAATCAGACAACAGAGCCTGGGCAAATATATCTGGAGTAAAGGTGAAATCAAGCACTTCCAACATTCAAACTTCCTTTCCACATTTTTTTGTGCTGTGCATTACTTCACCAGGACCTTGAGACCTCAATCTTAGAAAAACCTACTCTCCAAAGAGGATCAGCTATCTTGTTTTACACCTTAGCCTGAATTTAATGCCAGTTATTTCTCTTTAAGCCATTTTCCTTTGCTTTCGATTTCTGAGGTGATTAGAAGCTTTATACTCTGCTCCAACTGGCTGGGACTGAGTAGCTCAAAATAGGAAACATACTCTGCTTGCACAAGACACAAAGCCTCACCAGTGGACCCAGAGAGCTAGTTTCACATCTAAACAGGTAATTACTGTTAACCTAAATTGTACTTAAAAAATAAACTGAAGAGATCAATTCCTTTTATCCTCAAACACTACAGAAAGATGACAAGCCTTTAAAACTTAAAAGAAAGCATCATATTGAAAAGAATTGCCAGAAAACCTAATTTTTGGTCCAACATCACCACTAACTACTATTTAACCATAGACATGTCACTTGAATGTTCTGGACCTCAGTCTCCCATGATAAAATTAATGGGTTTGGTACCTATTTAAGGTTCCTTTCAACTCTAAAATTTCATGATCAATTCATTATTTTTAGTTCAAGCACTTTGAGATGTTGTGATAGCAAGAGCTCAATTTTTATCTAGAAATGAAGATGAGCTATACAATTAAAGATATAAAAATTGACTCTTAAAAATAATGTACCATAAGTGTGAGGAAAAAATATATATATAGTATGCTGTAGAATTAAGACACTTATTCCCTCAGCTCATTACCATGAGCTAGCTGACCTAATACCATTAGTGTTTTTTTTTTTTTCCTTTTTACACTATGGTAAGTACAGCAATGTGAGCTAGCAAATGTGTGAAACAATAAGAATCAGCACCACAAGGCAGAATGCTGCTCTTAAAAATCAAGTGGGAGCTGGCTAGAGCAATGTGGAAATGTGAGAACTGTTCTTCAAGGTCACTGGGGAGCTATCTCATAATGCTCACCTTCCACCAGTTGGTCCAGGTTGGAAATCTTCTTGAGCCCATCAATGGTGTAGATTGTTCTCACTCCCTGGGGCAAATTCACATTATCCGACAGAGTTCGGGTCAAATCAGCCAGCAGGGCATCAAAAGATCGGAACCGGTCTGGGGAGATGGCATACACAATCCCTTTAAAGTACCGATCTCCATTTCGATAGAAACGAACTTTCTTGGCCTTCTTCTCAGAGCTGAGCGTCTGCAGCGTGCGGGTTCTGTAAAAGCTGCAGTGGGCGCTATGTGTGGGGCTGGGCAGCCCATTCACCCGTGACCCTCTGCTGTATCTCTGTGCCTTATCCCGCTCATCAAAGTGCTCCAGCTCCATGTCTCTGCCAAAGGACATGACGCAGTTCAAGTTGAATCTATGAGGCACAGCAACAAAAACAGAGACACATACTTATGTTATTTAAGATCATGATTTGAGAGACTCAGCTTGAGAGCAGCTGGTGGAAACAGTACTAAAAATGATGATATATTTCATGTGAATTATCAAGTTGGGAGAGAAAGAAGAGAGCAAAGAAAAAGAAGAGGCAGGCCCAGTGTGAATAGCTTATTAATCAACTTTATAGTTTTATTAGAAACAGCTCCTCTGTACTGACCACCTAACAACATATCAGGCTTTGAACAGCTATTATTTCCAATAGTCAGAGCAAACCTTTCAAAGTATTATGATCCCTACCTACGGATGCAGAAACCAAAACAGAGGGAGGGGGGAAATTCTCCTAAATTTACCAACATAAGAGAGATGAGAAATGCTTGAACCAAGAACACTGACCCAGGTTTGCCTGACTCCAAAGCTCCAGGCTGCCTGCAGGGCAGTGCGCTAGTCCTGGTGGCAGGCAGGAAGTCAGCTTTCACATTACCATTCAGCTAAAGCAGGGGTTCCCAACATAGGGCACATGCCCCACACGGGGGCTATTTGATTTTTAAGGGGGAAAAATTCGAGAATGAATTAAGAGTGAATTTTTTGCATTTCTTATGGTTCTAGGGATCTCATATACAGTATATAAATATATATTGTGACATATTTATGCATTTTAGTTCTCTACTGATAGATGAGACAGAGGGCCGGAGACCAGGACACAGGCTTTATTAGAGGAGAAGACCCTGCCGGGCTATCTTCCAGATGGAAAAAAGCACATGTGCCGGGGTGAAGGCGCCTTTTGAGGGGAGGAAATGGAAGGGATGGGGCTTCTGGTACTTGGCACACGCTGATTGGTGGTTTCATATAAGGCACATAATTAGGGACTTTAGATTGGGGTTTAGGATATTTGGCAGGTGCTGATTGGTGGTTCAATATACAGTCCATATAAGGTGCCTGGTTAGGTGTTCAGGAATGGAGTTTACGTCATTCTCTGTCCATCAGTTGGGGGAAGGGAGGATCTATCATCTACTATATGTTTTGAAACTTTATTTGCTATTTTTTCATATCACTTCATATTACTATTATTTTTTTCACAATTTCTTAATGATTTCTTCCTCAGTACTTCAACTGTCCTTTCGTTCTTTTATTTTTCTCTTTCATGGATGCCATGTTTTTTGGAAGCTTGTTTAGACCAAGTTAGTGGCCTTTTAGGCTTCCTCCATGTGAATAGGAGTTCACATTTTGAATAATAACAATTATATGTTACAGGAGGGGACATCAAGATTTTAGAAATGCTTAAGTGGGGGGGGGGGGGCATGGCCATAAAATGGTTGGGAACCACTGAGCTAAAGAAAGGTGGTGGGCCAGGAAAAAAAGACAGTGGGCAGCATTTCATAATCAGATTGTCTACATTACTTAGTGTTTATGGTCCCCAAGGCCAAATAGAGAGCAAATGGAATCAGTCTATAAATTTTACCAACTTAAGGAAGATTTTCCAACATATTCACATATTCAATAGAAATTATTTTAAAACCTGAAGTCACCATAACTCACTTACTTACATTTAGTGCTTCAGAAAAAATTGGATTAAAAAAGAATAAAAAGGAGGAAGAGAAGGAGAAAGGAGAGAAGATCAATGAAAACAACAAGAAGAAAGGACTTTGCTTTTCCTTCCACTCAGGTTCTCTCTGTCTTTGAGGAAATCAAGATGTTAATCCAGACTTGACCAGGTACTAGCTGTGCAACCTTGGTCAACATCTTCAAGCCTCGATTTCCTTAACCAAGCATGGAAATGATAATCGTACCTACTTCAGAGTTAATATTAATCATGAAGCACTTAAGATAGTGTCTAGTATGTGGTAAGTATTAATATTTGTATTAATAACATCTGTTTTTCTGTTCCTGACTCTGTCAAAGAAAGAACTACTAGGAACAGAATCTCTGCTTTCTGGTAAGGAAGGCTCCTGATGAGTCCTCCTGATTTCCACTCATGACCTTCTGAAAGGTATGCTTGCAATCTATGGTCCCCATTTTACTTTCTGTAGAGCCTTATTATCAGCAAGCTGCCCCTGGAATCAATTCATCCTTGCTAAGGGTTTAGTTGATAAAGGCTTTTGGTGGGATCCATCTCTTATCAGGTCAATCTAGAAAGTGGAGGGGGAAAAAAACCTCAGAATTCAAAGAAAAGAAGTTCTAAAGACAAAATTTCAGGAATGTTGAAATAAAATATAAGGGAAATGGAAAATTTAGGGCAACAACCTATGAGTGCTCCCAAAATCCCACCACAGAGACAATGTTCCCTTTCCCAAGGTCAGTCCAAACTAACCAAAATCTCTGCTAAGACTCCCTGGCCTTTCCATGACCTCTGATTCACTGGCTATAACTTTATGCTCAAAAGCATGTGCCCTCCTGAAATGAATGAAGTGGAAAAAGGTAATATTTATTGAATGTCTACTATGTACCCAACACCATTACTCAGCAATCAGTTGTGTAATATGCTAAATATTCTCTTCTAAATCTCATGATGATTCAATGAGGTAGGTAATATTATGACTGAGGTTGAATATGAGGTATATCCAGGGTCCCAAAGTCATGAGGGAGTTGTTATTTAAACTCAGGTTTACTCGGAATGACTCTGAAACTGGCACTCATTCCTTGCTGCCCCATACTCTCTTGTCCTAGAGGCCTAGACCCCCTGAGATTAGCCCTCAATCCTAACTAGCTCTGTGACCTTGGGCAGGTTACTTAACTGCTGAAGACCTCTGAACAGAAGACAGTGATCAGCAGGCCTCTAATGTCCTCCTTCACCTGCTCATGAGTCTATTGCTGACCTCAACTGGGTGGGGGAGGAGGCAGTGGAGTGTGATTTAAATCTGGAGTGTATTTTTTTCTTCCAAATATGAAAACTACCTCATACCTCTTCATTTGTATTTTCTAGGAAAAGTTATAGCATATATAGGTAGATATGAATTGGTTTCATTGATTTTGAAGTTATATCATTACAAAACAATTATCAGTTGTATATCCTATCCTTCAGGTAGCTAATAATTTAATAGCAGAACCAATATTTTTGCCCATGGTATCACTTTTTAAAGTGAATTTGTTTTTAAAAGGAGTTCTTCGTCTTTTAAAATGAGGTTGGGGAGATGATACTGCCAGTACTCATGCCAATTCACTAAACTCTTCAAACTTTGTAAATCATAAAGGTCAGATTGGCTTTTGAATATTTTGTTTATTCTTAAAGCCAGTGATCATCCCTGCAACCCTAAGATTCCCCCGCCCCCAAATCCATATGAACCCAAAGAAAACAAGTAGGACCCTAGCAAAGAATGGCACAGTTGTGCAACCAGAGAGTGCAAATCTAGTTTTAAAGGGCTCTTGTCGAGTCACAATTTGCAAAGACCAAAAATTGTAGCAATTACTGGAATTCCTTAAAGAGAACAGGCTTTTAAAGCCAAGAATACCACAGCAAATGAAAAAAAAAAAACGGTAAATAGATAGAAAAAAGTTGATTTTGTTTTATTTTATTTGCATATGTCCTCAAACTGGACTACACATCCAATCAGGGCAGAGACCATACATATCTTCTACTGTCCTTCACTGAGGCTACCCAAAAGTAGGCACTGATGTTGGTGGCAAAGAAAAGACATACTCACATTGAAATCATTTCCAAGATTACAGTTACCACTAGGCATCAAAATAGGTGTGTTTCCCTTGCTGTGGCTGGCTCAGCTCTCCAGTGGCCTTAGTCATATATTTGAACCAAGAAGATTCCCTGGGCCTCTGCAAGATCCCACTTTCTGCACAGGAAGCTGGCTAAAGCACACAGCCATTTGTTAGCAGACCATAGACAGCTAAGGGCCTAAGCCACACATTTTTGGTGGTGCCAAGAAAGTATCTACACCACCCTAGCCACAAAGATCACACACGTGGGTGGGGAAGAAGGGGATCATGGCTCTTATCCAGATATTCCTATAAACTTAGCCAGGCCAACAAATCAGCATCCTCCATTGTTCTGTGGGACTTCTCACCATTTTGAGGAGCCTGTATTCATCCTCTAGTTGAGCTCATAAGTTTCTGTTTCCAAGATTCCCCCTCACCCAGCACACACACACACACACACAATTTGTCATAAATACTACCACATCTAAATCGCTGCTGTACCTGGAATTCTCAAGGCATAGGCATATTTCTGCCAGTGGATCAGCGTGCAGGTAGATGGAGAGGCTAGAATTAAAGGCCACACACACCTTCAGAGTGCAGGCACCACCCTGGAGGAAAACATCACAGGATGCATGTGGATCCTTCATAATGTTCCTACATATAACCTCTCTTAAAATCTCTCCCAGCCCACATCCATTGACATTTCATAGTTAAAACGCTGGCCTACTTTCCTTTCCCTTTCAAATGCAATTTATTTGGGAACATTCATAAAACGTATTCAGGGAACAGTCTGCAGTGTGGAGGCACAACGCGTGTGCACCATAATCTGGACACGCATTCACAGGTGTGGAGAGAAGGAGCCGGTTTGAATGAAACCTTTCACCTGCTCCATCTCCTACCAGCATCCCCTTGCCAAATTCAGCAGGGATTCCTAGCACAACTGGTTTGCAAATACAGTCTCTTTTTCAAATGGTTATTATAATTTATTGTTGACAGTATTACAGATGTCTCCCATCCCCCCCTTTACCGCCCCCGCCCAGCCCTATTCACCTCTCCCGTCTCCCCACACACACCCCACCCCCCTTCACCACCCTATTGTCCGTGTCCATGGACTATGCATTTTGTGGGGCAATGCAGGGCTGTGCTTGCGCTCCCTCTAGGAGGAAATCGCCGGTTCCTCTCTGCGTGCTTTTAGCACTGCAGGTACTAATTTGTATGTAAGCAGCCTCACTGTCCCCGAAAGAACTTGAGGCCCTGCAAATGTGCTTGCAACACTCACATTGCAGCCACCCACCACGCACAGATCGCTCGCTCTATTTTCCAGCGCACACCACCATCCTGGGCGGCAGGAGAGCACACAATAAGAGGCCTGGCCCAGTCACTCCTTCTAGGCGCAGACTTGCTCTTCATTCCCCGGAGAGTTATGACAATGACAAACACCAAGCCCAGCGCCTCCGCTTTGGCTCGCCTACTCCACTAACAACACAGCGAAAGCTGAGGCGGGGGTGGGGGCACGCTTGTCCGACTCCCCGTTTTTTAGCCCGGTGGCACCAGACAAAAGAGGCAGGTGCCAGCAGCCCGGGGGCCGCCTGCACACACCGCCCCGGGCCGGGCAGGGCTGCCAGACTGGAAGCGCCTTTCTAGGAATAGCGGACGGGGCAGCGGCAGACCGAGCCAGGCGTCCGCCCTGCCCTCAGGCGCCCCGCAATCTCAGCAGCCCCGCGGCCGGCCCTCCCCACAGCTCCCTTCCCTAACGCCGACAAACCACGCACCCGTCTGCTGAAAGGTGCTGCCGGGGGTCTCTGTGGCCTTGCTCAGGGCCGCCTCCTGGTGCTGTCCTCTCCGGGCTGGGCGCGGTCGGGCTGCGGGGCAGTGGCGAGGCCGGGGCTGGCTTGCAGCAGCTGAGGGAGCGCAGGCGTCTGGGCTTCAACTGCTAGCGCAGGGATGTGCCTTGGCCGATCCTCTGAAATGCGGTGCTTCGCACAGCCTCACTACAGCTTCTCTCCGGAGGAGGGCGGTGGCAGCGGGCGCGCTCCCTTTTCGTGTAGCTCTTTCGCTCACACGCCCTCCTGCTCCCTCCTCCTCCGTGTGCGCGCCCCGTGCCCCGCCCTTCTTGGCAGGGAGTACCCCTCAAGGCTGCGCCCGGGCCCTTCCTATACCCGCTGAGGACGCAGCTATCTCTGTGTGTCTGGCTTGAGCAAACCCCTAAAATTCCCCAGTTCCCAGGAGTGGTTGTCTGGAGATAGGGATGGATCATATGGTGGACCGAAGAGACCGTGGATGAGGCTAGATCTGAGCGAGGCAAAGTGCAAGACTGAGAGGTGTGGTGTGGCTCAAGCATAAACAGTTCCTCCCACCACCGCACACAAGCTCTGATGTGACTTCATAGTTTGACACCTTTGTCAGGATTATGAAAGCCAAGATACATTCATATAGTACCTCCTGAGAGGACCAACCCAGACCTTCTCAACCTATGCACTGTAGTGTCACTCTCAGTCACCCTGATAGGGAAGGGGCAGATCTACCCATGGATCCCAACCTTCATCTCCACTTGACCTCAAGACTTAAGTCACCCTTGAAATTCAAGTGACCTCTGATTAGAGCCAAATATGTTACAATTGATTCTTTCTAACTAAAGAGACAGGTTTCACTCTTAGATCCTTCATGGCTGATGGTCAGACCTGGGAAGCCCCATGAGCTCACAAGCCTTTGTCTTTACTGGAGGCAGAAATGTTCTCAGAGACCAGTCTTTCTCCATTTTTTCCCCACAAAAGTCCAGGGAGTGAGAGCAGGGGGTAGACTTCTGTGAACCTTAGCCTGCTTCAGCGGGCAGGCTGAATTTTGGTCCAGTTAATCTAATAACTTTCGGTCATGTCTTCTGAGATGTGTATTTGTTCCAATGCATTGTTTTTCAATACAAAAACACATCAATATTTTCTTTCTTCCTGAGCTTGCACCTTTCAATGGAAAATCAGAATTTTATTTTTCTTTTAACTATTGAGCCCAGTTATGTATTTGACTACTTATTATGAATAAGAACTATTCTGAAATACTTTCAAAGTAACATATAAATACTAAATAATAATCATTTGTTATAAACACAACTCGAGCTGCATGTTAAATATTTAACAAGTGCTGCAATATTTATTTTTGAACTATTGACTAGCCCAGGGATGAGAGTACAATGAACTTACCAAATAAACTAAATGCAAGTATTGAGCATATTCCTTCACGTTCTAATGCAAAATGAGTGCCAAGGGGTAAGTATAGAGAAAGTATGGAGCCAAGTGTATTTTCTTGAGAACAGAAATCAGAGCTTCTGTTTACCATTCCAGAGACAAATGCTAAGCAATTTCTGACAAATGCTAACCCAGGAAATAAATTCCATCTTCTAACCCCTGTGGATATTCTATCAGGGTCATTTCTTAAGCACTTTAAGTAACTCAACCATATTTTACCTCTCTCCTAGCTCTTCCACCTGGGACATGCAGTTAGTGTATTCAAAGAAATACCTTTGAGTTTGATTTCAGATAGTTGGGCATCATTAACCCTTCAAAACACCTAATAATTGGATAACTAATAATTAAGTTATCTTAATAATAATTAAGTTGCACTATGATCATATCATTTAGGCAGGACAATAAGCTGGCACCAAATGGTACTCAGTGACCTGACGTAAGTAACTACAGAAATGCCAAAGATACTTCCAGGGTAGTCTTTAGTAGATCTAAGTACTATTCTATAAGGATTCTTACTTAAAATGAAAATTACCAGGAAATTCTAATTCAAGTAATTTTTTAAAACTGATATCACTTCCTTTACATCACCAGGATATTGATCAAAGAAGTGACTGGAATTAATGCATACTTTTCTCATGAAAACTGAAGTTAGATGTCATTCAAACTTTACAAAGCTAATGCTATTTAAGCCATAGACCCCAATTCCAAGCAGCCACAACTCTCCATCCTGCAAGATGACAACTGGCTTGGACACAGTTTTGTTAGTAGCTTCTATTAACTGTGCTAGCTTTTTGCTGCACTGGGGGCTTTTATATATTTTCTTATTTTATTCCCACAAGAATCATGCAAGGTAGGCATTTTTATCCTCATCTGACAAATGAAGGAACTTAGGTACAGGAAGCTTACCTCATTTGCCCATAGTCACACAGTCAATAAATGTAGAACCTGACACAATTTTTAAATTTTCCTTATGTTTTAAAATTCAAGTCAGCTTTTCAATTCTATGGCCATATGCTCATAAAGCAATACAAAATTCTGGTGTGAAGTTTAATCTCTTTATGAAAGTGCAGTCTTTTAATCAATGAATGTATTATTTCACAACAGAGAGAAGACAAATCTGACTGTTGTGAACACTGCTTCCTATAGTGATGGGAACCATCAAATATGTCTACTCTAAGCTAAAATTTTTATAAGAACTTTTGCACTTCACTCTCTGACACAAACTTGATGGACAATCTAATCTATATGTGCTTTTTTCCCCTCAGGCACAAACCAGGGAAAAGAAATAGAATCAAAGAAGAATAATTTGTAGTTGACCATGTATCTCTTTTCAGGTACCTTTGACTTCTTCATTGAAAATATGCTTAATCATTTATATTCAAAGAGAATTACAAAATAAAGCATATAAGCAGGAATAGATGCACTTCCTGTTGTTGATTTTTTACCCTCTAGGAGGGGAAATTTATTCAATCTCATTCATAATCTCTCTTCAGTCCTCCTCTGGGTCCATGGGCATGCAGTACTCCTGGGTTAGGGTACCAAGCATATTTAATGCCCACCACTCTTATAAGGAACATCATTCTAACTTTCCTTTGTATTTCTTTCCGTATGGTAAAGGCTCTTTATGGCAGTTTCCACATCCTAATATATAAAAAGCCAGGGGCTGTCATGACCGAAACAACAGGACAGACAACCGAACAGCAGGCTGTGTGGTGTGACAAGGCCTGCATGGGGGTTAGTGATGGATGACTAAATGACTGAAGAGCAGGCTGCGTGGGGCAACCAGGCCAGCAGGGGGATTAGTGAGGGATGACCAAACGACTGAACAGCAGGCTGCGTGGGGCAACCAGGCTGGCGGGGGGGGGGGGGGCAGTTGGGGGCAACCAGGCTGGCGGGGTGGGGGGGGGCAGTTAGGTATGACCAGGGCAGCAGATGGGTGCAGTTGAGGGCAACCAGGCTGGCGGGGGAGGGGGAGTTGGGGGTGACCAGGCTGGCAGAAGGAGGATTTGGGGGTGACCAGGCCAGCAGGTAGAGGCAGTTAGAGTGATCAGGCTGGCAGAGGGGGCAGGTAGAGGCAATCAAGCAGGCAGGCAGGTGAATAGTTAGGAGCCAGTGGTCCTGGATTGGAGAGGATGCAGGCTGGGCTGAGGGGACCCCCCCCCATGCACAAATTACGTGCACCAGACCTCTAGTTGTTTCATAACTACCATTAATTACAGAACTCTTACTGTAAGTGTTTCACATGTTTTGAACATTCTGGTTCCTCATTCTATTCATATTGTCTAATTATATTTGGGGGACCTAAGTCCAGCACTTTCTATTTTCCTTATTAAATTGTGTATTATTATTTGATCCAACTTTATAACCTGTTGAGTAAGATCCTTTTGGACACATTGTCATCTTACATAAGAGTGATCCCTCCAACTTCCTGTCAGTCTGATGATTATTACCACTGCATCAACATCTTCATCTCAGTTGTTGATAAAAACTTTCAACAGGAACATGGTTACAGCAGGCTCCAACAGCTCACTGCCCAGACTCTCTCTCCAGGTTGACAGTTGATGGAAAATTATTCTCTCAATGTACTTGGGTAATTAGAGAAATTAATGTGTCCTCTACAGCAAATAAATATCTAGAGGTCCAGTAATAATTAAAATTCACATTTTTATATTTAAGATTATATCCTTGACTTTGATGCCATTTTGAGGGGATGAGTATTTTATAGACTACAAAGTTTTCATTCATTCATCCATTTCTCCAATAATTTTTAATGTTTTCAATGTGCCAAGCACTGTGCTAGGTGGGAACACTAAAGTCATAAGATACAATTACAAATATTCTTTCCCCACAACATTCATTGACAAATATTTCTGGCTTGAAACAGAGGTGTTTTTTGTAAGTAACAGAGTTGGGTTTTGATTTAGGGACCAATTTGAAAACTGATTTTCTTTAATAGATTAGTTGAACCCACTCACATTTATTCATAAAACTAATTTGTTTCATCTCAATTCTGACATATTATTTTATGCATATTATGTTATATTTACTTTGCTATTTTCTTTAGTTGGTGTGTCTCTATTATTCTTTGAAATACTTGTTTTGGTGTTTAGGAAGAATTGTATTTTTGTTCTAGTGGGTATTCCATATTTTTATCATTTATACTGTCATTACTCCCTTTTTCTTATTTAACTTTTTACTGTTTTGCCTGTCAGTTTAAAATGTCATCCTTTCATACCAAACTGAAAGGGAGGCAATAATTTTATTATTTTCTCTTTCCTCTCATTTTCATCTCGTTCTTTCTAATCTGTAGGACATACTGCTTTTGCTATTATTCTTTACCAATGTCCCCACCTCTGTTTTTATACTATTAGCTTTACACTTGAATATATTAAATCCTCATCATCTTTTTCCAAGTTTCCTGAGTAATCTGTTGGTTGCATAAGCTCAGCCTTAGTAGAAAATACTTGAATGTACAGTATTCTTTGAATTGATGCATGTTAAAAACTGTTGTTTTTTATATATAGTCTTGATACTTGAAGAACATCTTAGCAAGCTAAAAAAAAAAAAATCCTTGGCTAAGACTTCTTGAGTTTCTTGAAAATGTTGCCCCACAATTTCCTTCACTTGGGTGTTGTTCTAGATGAATTTGATGCTAGTTTAATTTTCTCACTTTTATAGATAACGTGATATTTTTGCCTGGAGGCCCCTAGTATTTTTCTTTGTTTTACTAGGGTATATATCATGGTTATTCTCCAGGTACTTGGTCAGCTCTTTCAACAAGCACACTTAAATTTTCTCTTATTTGCATTAAGATGTCTTTTAAAAAAGAGTTCCTACAAAAGAAAAAATAATTAATGGAACAGAACTTTCTTTGTCTGTTGTGCACTTTTTCTACACTTCCTCTAACATTTTTTTTTTTTTACTTATTTCTCATTTTCATTTTCTTTGTTGTTTTCCTGCCTAAATGTCTATTATTATGTTTCCATTTAACTCTTCTCTTTATGGCCTCTAATAATTAATTCTTGAATTTCTTCCTGAGTTTAATTACTTCTTATTACATTTCTTCCTATTGTTTGTTTTGTCCATTTTTAGTTTTAGAATTTTTTATTGTAGATATTTTAATATCTTAGAAGGCTTATTGAGAATATTTAGTTCAGTTTGGAGTCTTGGTGTTACAGTTTTCTTCTGCTTTGTCGTTTGGTTTTAGAGGGAAAATACTCATTATTCTATTTTCTTTTTATAGTATCTTTGTATGGAGTTGATTTGATGTTCTCATATTTTTAAGTACTTTTGACAGGATTTCTGGTCTTTTTTTTGTCTGTAGAGTGAACTGCAGTGTTAGTGTGTCTTATTTCTCTTATATTTATTATCAATTTTTGGCCTGGCCAAACTCACACTCAGCTTCTTATATGTGGCTGATTAAATATGAATTCGCTCTGACAGGCTAATAGGAACATTTATTATGGAGAGTCTCCAGAGAAGGCTTTAACATAATGTAGCCTGATTTTTATTCCTAGGGTCCCAATCAATTGAGCTGATATCAGCAATGGCATGGGGTTATGCCTCAATCTTCAACTAGAATCTAAGAATAGACTGGTATCCATTAAGAAGCTGACTTTATGAAACAGACCTTTTGTTCTGTTAAATAATATTCAACTGCAAAGTGAATTGAAGACTAGAGATGGAAAAAGTATGTACAATCAGCTGTGACATTCAAATTTAGGACAACAAACTCTGATCCTGAATAAAGATTAAACCTCTCCAGTGTCAATTACATGTAGGACCTGTTCAAATCCCATATTTACTAGTTGTACAATTTTGGAAAACTTAAGCAACTTCTATGAATCTTGTGGTTTTTTTTTCTTTTATCATATGAAAGTGATAGTATTTCTCACACAAATGTAGTCTTTATATGAGAAAATAAAATAGAAAGTACTTAGAATGCCTGGCTCTTAGGTGTTCATTGTTACTTATTATCAATTAACTATGTTTCCAGAGTGTGTAGTTGAACATATATTCTATGATTTTCTTAATTATAAAAGTTATTGAGCCCCCTGATATACCAGACACTTATGCTTTACATATGTTATCCTAGTCTTTATTTGTAAAACCTGGGGAGGTAGGTGGTAGTCCAATTCTACAAATTAGTAAACTGAGGCTTATGGGTTCTGTCAGTTCCCCTCGGTTACATAACTACTTAGTGACATCAGAAATAGGATTTTTAATAAGATCTATTTGACTCCAAAGCACATGATTCA
Organism: Corynorhinus townsendii; assembly: GCA_026230045.1. Lineage (NCBI taxonomy): Eukaryota > Metazoa > Chordata > Mammalia > Chiroptera > Vespertilionidae > Corynorhinus > Corynorhinus townsendii. The sequence goes on from JAPDVU010000003.1 coordinate 104,180,872, forward strand.
TTCTATCTCGTTCCAAGACCCTTTTCACTAACTTATTTCTTCTCTGATTCTTCCAGCACTTGTATTCTGAAATATCCAGCGCTTCATGTTTTTATTTTGTCTTATTTGCTACTCTGAGTTTTTGTCTTAATTCCCCAATAGAATTAGTGTTTTCTTTGAAGGACATAGATAAAAATAGATATAACTACATAGCTATATTAACCTCAGAGCACTTCCTCTTTCTCTGAATAGTTTTAGACTCTTGAAAAATTCTCAGTAAATACTATCAAATGAATAAAATCAATGTGAATAGCCTGTGGTTATTTCAGGAGAGATACAATTAATGACATTCCCAATTGTGTTTCATCATCTATATACAAATGATATAAGACAAATATCATAAAGGATATGTGGAAACTATAGAAGAAATATTTAATCTGAAAACAAAAGAGAATCCAAATTTAGGAAACACCAGACTTATTTGATTTTCTAAGGCTTTTTATTTATTTATTTTTAATTAAAAAAAAATCTTTATTGTTGAGAGTATTACAACTTTATCCCCCACCATTGCCCACCTCTACCAAGTTTCCACCTGCCCCAGACCTTCACCACCCTATTGTCTGTGTCCATAGATAATGCATATTCTATATAATAAAAACCTAATATGCTAATTGTCTGGTAATCCAGTCATCCATTCAACCAATCAAAACATAATATGCTAATTATATGATAAGGCCACTCAACCTCTCGCTATGACATTCACTGACCACAAGGGGGCAGATGCTCCAACCGATAGTTTAGCTTGCTGCTGGGGTCCGGCTGATCAGGATTGAGCAAGATGGGCCAGACATGCCCTGGAGCCCTCTCGCAGTCCCTTCCCAGCTGGCCAATCTCCTGCATCCTTCCCCGGCCCCAGTCATGCACTCGTGGGGTCCTTCAGCCTGGCCTGCACCCTCTCATTATCTGGGATCCCTCAGGGATGTCAGAGAGCTGGTTTCAGCCCGATCCCGCAGGCCTGGTTGAGGGACCCCACTGGTGCACGAATTCGTGCTCTGGGACTCTAGTATGACTATAAGATCTTTGGTTAATCTCTCCCTGCCCCTCTTCCCCCTTCCCTCTGCGATTCATCAGTTTCCATGCCTCTGGTTCTATTTTATTCATCAGTTATTTTGTTCATTATATTCCTTGTTCATTTATTTTGTTTTTAGATTCAATTGTTCATATTTTTTATCTTTCTTCCTCCTCCTTCTCCTCCTCCTCTTTCTCTTCTTCTCCTCTTCTTAAAGAATACCCTTCAACATTTCATGTAGTACTGGTTTTTGGTGCTGATGAACCCCTTTAGCTTTTCTTGTCTATGAGCTCTTTTTCTGACAGATATCTTTGTTGAGTAGAGTAATCTTGGTTATATCAATCACTTTGCTATCTATTCATCACTTTGCATATTTCTTGTCACTCCTTTCTTGTCAAAGTTTCTGTTGAGAAATCAGGTGATAGTTTTATGGGTGATCCCTTATAGGTAACTAACTGTTTTCCTCTTGCTGCTTTTAAGATTCTTTATTTCTCTTCAACCCTTGGTATTTTTATTATGTTGTGTCTTAGTGTCGTCTTCTTTGGTTTCCTCTTCTTTGGGACTCTCTGTGCTTCCTGGACTTATAAGTATATTTCTTTCACCAGATTGGGGAAGTTTTCTGTCATTATTTCTTTAAATCAATATCTTGCTTTCTCTCTTCTCCTTCTGGCACACCCATAATGTGAATGTTGGTATGCCTGAAGTTGTCCCAGAGGCTCCTTACACTATCTTCATATTTTTGGATTCTCTCTTCATGTTGCTCTTCTGATTGGGTGTGTTTTGCTACCTCATATACTAAATTGTTAATTTGATTCTCAGAATCCACTAGTCTGCTGTTTAATCCCTGTATATTATTCTTTATTTCAGTTAGTGTATGCTTAATTTCTGGCTGACCCCTTTAAATGTCTTTGAAATTCTCACTAAGATCCTTGAAAGTCTCACTAAGTCCCTTGAAACTCTCTTTGAGTCCTTTGAAACTCTCATTAAGATCCTTGAGCAACCTTATAATCACTGTTTTGAACTCTGTATCCAGTATTTTGCTTGCTTCCTTTTCATTCATCATTCTTTCACTTGTGACATGTTTTTTTATCTCCACATTTTGGCTGCTTCCTTGTGTTTGTTTCTATATATTTGGTAGAGGTGCTATGTCTCCTGGAATTGGTAGAGTGGCCTTGTGTAGTAGGTGTCCTGTAGGGACCAGTGGCTCAGCATCCTCAGTCACCTGAGCTGAGTACTTTAGGTGCAACCCTGTGTGGTTTGTGTGCACAGTCTTGTTGTAATTGAGCCTTCATTGCTGTTAGTGTCACTGGGAGGATTGACCTCCAGATCAATTGGCTGTAAGGACCAGATGCAACTACAGGGGAAGAGCTGTGGTGCAAGAGACACCCCAATGGAACAGGACTTGCTTCAGTGGGGCTTTGGTACTCACTAAATGTGCTCCTTGAGTGTGTCACTTGTGGATGTGTAGAATTGTAATCTGGTATGTTTGAAGCACTGTGTGGAGTGGCTCTGGGGCCTCCTGGAAGGTGCAGTCAGCCACTGCCTGAGGCCACCCAGCAGGAGCAACTGAGTAATCCATAGATGGCTGATATTTGTATTGGGCTTGGAAGTGCTCAGGTGAGGGCTATAAAGCAAGACAGGCTGGTTCTAGTGCTGGGTTATGGGCCTCTTATTGATAGTTATTGGGCACACTGACACAAGCTGCTGCTTGTTTAAGAGATTTTAGGAAAGCCTGAAGCCTGCACCAGGTTAGGTCATTCATATGGAAACGCCATTGCAAACAGCTTGGGTGGGACTGCAAGGTGGATGAGGCAGGTTCTCAGGGAATCACCAGGGTGACCCATCCTGATAGGAACTCACATATGGCTGCCAGTTAGCTCTGTGATGGGGGAGGTCTCAGAACAGGAACAATGACCCCTGCAAGCATCTGGGAGAAAGCCACCCTGAGTTCCTGCCCTGTGATGCAAGAAATTCCAGTTCCTCCCCATGTGTCCCTGGTTCCCCCAATACTGTCACCCATTGCTAGAGCTCAGAGGGAGTGGGACCATGTAAATTCAGGTGCTGGCCCTTTAAGAGGGATTGCTTGAGTCTCCAGCAGCCTCTGTGTCACTCAGCCACCATCCCCGCTGCTTTTTACAGCCCAAAGTTAATGGACTTCTCTTCCCAGCTCTAGAACCATGGGCTACAGGTCTGGTGTGGAGCTGGGACCCCTTGCTTCTCACTGGAGGCCCCCACAGTAGGAATATCCCTCCCTATTAAAAACATGTCACCATGTGGACATCAGACCAGCCCTTTCCAGGCTTCTTCCCCCTCTGCCAGTAACAATGTACTTTCTTCTTTACTTCTATAGTTGTAGGACTTCCATTCAGCCAGGGACAGAATGATGGTTGTTTGGTATTTTAGTTGTAATTTTGATGTGGTTGTGGATGGAGGAGAATATCTGCATTTACCTATATTATCATCTTGGTTCTCCACTCTAAGGCTTTTTAAACAACCCAAATCAAACATTCCTATTTAAAAATTAGCAGGATATAAGCTGAAAGATTTTAGAAGAAACACACGTTTCTATTAAATATATAAACATGTTAAATCACAGTAACAATCTAATCTAATAAAAGGGCAATATGCAAATTAGCCATTACTGCGACAAAGATGGTGGCACTCATAGTGGTCGGGGCAGGAAGCTGGCATCCCACTTCTGGGCCATGGAGGGAGGGAGGGCTGCAGACACAATGAGGGGGCTGCTGGGCTGGGGGCATGCTCCGAACTGCCACCACATGGGTCAGGGCATGCCCCCAGCCCAGTGGACAGAAGCCTAGCAGACAGAACACCCCCAGCCCAGCAGACACACACAGGGGGTCCTCTGTGCATGAGCTGAAGAGGAAACACCTTTTCTGACCACTCATTGGCTAAGATCCCTGTACACCGCCACTCACAGTGTTCTTGGTAACTTGCCTAATAAGAATTCAAGAAGGTGATCTAGAGTTTTCCACCACACTTCTGGAGGAAAATACTAAGGTCCGCTGCTGGAGGGGCTAGGAAATGTCACATACTGCCCTAGCCAGTTTTGCTCAGTGGATAGAGCCTCTGCCTGCCAACCACAGGGTTCGGGTTCGATTCTGATCAAGGGCATTTACCTAGGTTGCAGGTTCCTCCCTGGCCGGGGCCCAGGTCAGGGCTCATGAAGAAGGCAACCAATCGAAGTATACTTTTCACATTGATGTTTCTCTCTATCTTTCCCTCTCTCTTCCAAGCTCTCTAAAAGTCAATGGGAACATATCCCCAAGTAAGGATAAAAAAGAAAGAAGAAAGAAAGAAAGAAAGAAAGAAAGAAAGAAAGAAAGAAAGAAAGAAAGAAAGAAAGAAAGAAAGAAAGAAGAAAGAAAGAAAGAAAGAAAGAAAGGAGGGAAGGAAGGAAGGAAGGAAGGAAGGAAGGAAGGAAGGAAGGAAGGAAGGAAGGAAGGAAGGAAGGAAGGAAGAAAGAACGGAAGAAAGAAAGGAAGAAAGAAAGGAAGAAAGGTCATATCCTATGAAAGATACATCTTGAAAAAGCCTAAAGAAAGTTGTCATGTTTTCCTAATGAAGGGACTGGAGTCTGTGTTGATGAAAACACCTTGGCAGCTGTGGCAGTGGCAGCAACAGCAGGGGTGATGGGGCTGGTGCCTTCCCCTGATCAGCCTGGTCACCTCCCACAAAGGGAGGCCCGCTGCTTGCACCTGCTGCTGGCACTGGCCCTGCTCACATCTGCTGCTGGTGCTGGAGCCACCACTCGCACCCACTGCCAGTGCCCATCACTGGCCCCAATAGCTTGGTGCTGTCAGCAGGTGCAAGCAGTGGGTGCTGGCCCCTATCGCCCCTCAGGGCTTCTCCACCTCCCCTTGCTCCTGAGGGGCAATCATGGCTGGCAGCCACCACTTGCACCTGCTGATGACTCCGGCCCCAATTGCTCCGCACCATCAGCAGGTGCATGAGAGTGATGGTGGCAGCAGAAGCAGGGCTGCCAGCAGACAGGGGACCAGGGCTGCAACAGGAGGGGCCAGGTGAAGGCCCGGAGGATGGGCCGAGACCCGCCCCTGTGCCCACTGCAGCCTCACAGCCCACAGTTCCTTTCAGGGTGCATGAATTTGTGCACTAGGCCCCAAGTCTATAATAATAAAAGCATAATATGCTAATTAGACTGATGTCCTTCCAGACAACCTTCTGGATGAAGCTGGGGCTGCGAGGGAAGCCTGGGTCCTGGGTGCCAGAGGGAAGCCGAGGGAAGGAAGGCCTACTCTTGTATGAATTTCATGCATCGGGCCTCTAGTGTTCTTATAATGAAGGCAAATTAACCATCATAATAAGAAAAGCCCCACTGTTTATTATAATACATCAAAAACTACATTAAGTGCTTAACAAACATGATCTTACTTAATATTTTAACAATTCTAAAATATAGATATTATTATATCCATTTTAACTTTTTAAAAATATTTTATTGATTTTTTACAGAGAGGAAGGGAGAGGGATAGAGAGTTAGAAACATCAATGAGAGAGAAACATCGATCAGCTGCCTCCTGCATACCTCATACTGGGGATGTGACCACAAAAAAGGTACATGTTCTTGACCAGAATTGAACCTGGGATCTTTCAGTCCACAGGCTGATGCTCTATCCACTGAGCCAAACCAGTTAGGGCTGTTATATCCATTTTATATTTGATGAATCTTGTGTAAAAAGCACTTAAAGTCACCTATTCATGGTAGCAAACTCATAAACAGTGAAGCCTGGCTTTAAACAGAAGTCTGGCTCTAAAAGGTTGTGCTCCTAATCACCGCACTCCATCACATTAAAACAAACTAACAACTCATACACACATGCACACACACAAACAAAAATAAAAGCCATTTTATAATGCTTTAAAGTCTATAGAATCCTTTGTCATATATTACATTATTTGTTCCTTGTAAAACTCTTATTAATCCCATTTTACAGAGGAAAAGACTAAGGTTTAGAATAGTGCTAAGGTTTAGACCCAATCCCTAAGCACTATTTCCCTGTGGCCTGGACTGATTAAGTACCAAGAACAGGAGATACAGCCAAAGTGACAATCAAGACAAAGCACAGGAGCTCTGTGAGCTTACTTGGGAAAGGTTCAAGGTAACTAAATAGAAGTAAAATGGTCTCTATTTCCAGATGAAATTATATTATATATAGAAAAACCTACAGACCCCAACATAAAACTGTTAGAAGTAAAAAAGAGAGAAAGAGAGAGAGAGATCAGTAAACTTTAGGACACAAAATCAATATAAAAAAAAAAAACAGTTACATTTCTATACAGTAATACTATGAGAAAGAGAAACTAAGAAAAATCCATTTATGATATAAAAAATAAAATATTTAAGAACAAATTTAACCAAGGAGGTGAAGAGAGATATACTGAAAATTATATAGTATTGATGAAAGAAATTGAAGATAACACAAATGGAAACATATGTACTCATAAATTGGAATAACCAGTATTGCTGAAATGTACATACTATCTAAAGTGATCTATAGACAGTTTCAAGATGGCAGCCAGCAGGATGGCAGTGAGGAAGAGAGTTTGAGTGTAAGTAGGAAGTGAAAGGGGAGTGTGTGGATGTGTGTGGTGTGTGTGTGTGTGTGAGTGACAGATAGTGAGATCTCACAGGAGTCTCAGGAATGGCAGACCAGACTCTCCTGGACAGGGAGCCCCCCCTGCTACTACTGTGGACATTCCCTGGAGTGCACAGTTATGGAACAGAAACCATGCCATCTTGAAGGCAAGAGCTGCCACGACTAGGAGCCCAGCCTCACCACCACCCATATGGGCCTTGGACACCACCCCAGATCCTGCAGCCAATTTGGCCAAAGTTGTGGTGCCTCACCCACAAACCCGCAGACCCCATGACTCCCATCTCCCTGGCTGATGGCTCCTAGATCCCTCAGTGAGTCACTGAGTGCATGCCTCTCAGGCCAAGGCCATGCTGCTTCACCTGCGGAACCTGCAGCTTCCCCATCCCCAGCTGTCAGTTGCTGGACAACTCAGTCGTGCTACTTCAGCCTCAGACCTGCGATTCCCACCTCTCTAGCTGCTGACTCCTGGACCCCTCAGAGTCACTGAGTGCACACCTCTCTGGCCAAGGCCACATTGCTTCAGCTGCAGACCCAGTGACTCCCGCCTCTGTGGCTGCTGGCTCCTGGGTCTCTTTGGAAGTCACTGAGTGTTTTTCTCTCTGGCCAAAGTTATACTACTTCAACCACAGAGCCTGGGACTATGGCCTCCCCAGCTGCCATCTTCTGGACCCCTCAGTGAGTCGCTGAGTGAAAATCTCTCCAGCCAGAGTCCCGCTGCCTCATTCACAGATCCCAGGATGCCCACCATCCCAGCCATGGGCTCAGAGACCCCTTCAGGGATTCACAGAGTGGTGTCACTCTGGCAAGAGTCATGCCATACTGGCCAGAGTCAAACTACCCCAGCCATGGGCCCCAGGACCCCCTCCACCCAAGCCATGGACTCTGGGACCCCACAGTGAGCCACATACTAGTGAGACCTTAGGCAACCCTTGTCAGAAGAGCCGGAACCAAAAGCACATCCACAATAGCTTGCACGATGAGGCCAGGGGTGAGTCACATTGTCAAACAACCTGTGAGGAGACTTCATCCATGAATGAGAAACTAACATTCAAGACCCAACTACATGAGGAGAACCCAAATAACTCAAGTAGGGGGCTCCACTGGAACACCCAGCTCAGGAGATCTGAAAGACTGCATAACTGGGTCCCACAAATCACAAACGTCATAGGATCACCCGCAAAAAAACTGGGTGGCATAGGAATTGGATCTAAGACATAGAAACAGTTATAATAGGACAGCAAAAATGGGAGACAAAGAAACAATCCTCAAAGGAAAGAAAAGGAGGAATCTCCAGAAAAGGAATTAAATGAAATGGAAGCAAGTAATTTGTCACAGAAAAAATTCATAGTAATGGTTATAAGAATGTTCAAATGTCTGGATGACAAATACACACAAATCAAAGAGAATTATAAGGAGCTAAATGAGAATTTCACCAACATGAATGGGAATCAACAGGAAATGAAGAATGACATAACCGCAATAAAAAACACAATGGAAGGTTTCAACAGTAGCCTAGAAAAAGCTGAGGACCAAATCTTTTAATTAGAAGACAAAGTAGGAAAAACAACCAAACAGAACAGCAACTGGAAAAAAAAACAAAAACAGGAGGAGTGTCTAAGGGAGCTTTGTGACAACTTAAAACGAAACAACATCTGCATAATAACGGTACCAGAAGGAGAGGAAGCTGAGCAAGGAATAGAAAACCTTTTTGAAGAAATAATGACAGAAAACTTCCCTGATTTAGAGGAGAAAAAAGTCACACAAATACAAGAAGCACAGAGAATTCCAAGCAAGATGAACCCAAAAAGACCAACACCAAGACACATTGTAATTAAATTGGCAAATGTAAAAGACAAAAAAAGAATCTTAAAGGTTGCAGGAGAGAGACAGAAAGTTACCAACAAGGGATCTCCCATTAGACTATCAACTGATTTCTCAACAAAAACACACTAGGCCAGAAGGGAAAGGAATGAAATATACACAATGATGCAAACGAAGGGACTTCATCCAAGACTGCTCTATCCAGCAAGGCTATCATTCAAAATTGAAAGTGAAATTAGGAGCTTCAAAGATGAAAAAAAAAAAAACAACACTAAGGGAATTTATTACCACCAAGCAATGCAAGAAATCCTAAAGGACAGCTGTAAAGAATAAATAGAAAGGGAGGAAGGAACACAAGCATAAAGAGTAAAAATGGCAACAAACAAGTAAATATCAATAATAACCTTAAACATAAATGCTCCAATTATAAGACATAGGGTAGTTGAATGGATAAAAAAAAAATGACCCATATATATGCTGTCTATAAGAGACTCACCTCAGAACAAAGGACTCACACAGACTCACACAGAAAGTGAAGGGATGAAAATAATTCTCCAGGCAAATGAAAATGAAGAAAAAAAATCTGGGGTAGGAATACCTATATCTGACAAAATAGACCTCAATGTGAAGGCCATAACAAGAGAAAAGGAAGGCCACTTCATAATACTAAATGGGATATAACTCTGGCAAACATATATACACCCAATGCAGAAGCATCCAAATACATTAAAAAAAGAAAAAAAACTTCTGGGAGAGATCAACAGCAACACAATCATAGTAGGAAACTTTAATATCTCATTGACATCATTGGATAAATCTTCTAGAAAAAATCAACAAGGAAATTATATTAAGCATCTTCTCAGATCACAATGGCATGAAATTAGAAATCAACTACAATAAAAACAATCATAAACAATCAAACATATACAGGCTGAATAACATGCTATTAAACAACAAATATGTAACAAAATAGATCAAAGAAGAAAAAACCATCCTGGAAATAAATAACAATGAGAGCACATCAACCCAAAATCTATGAGACACAATGAAAGCAATCCTGAGAGGGAAGTTCATAGCACTACAGGCTTACCTCAAAAACCCACAAAAACTTGTAGTAAGTTATATAATCCTACAACTTAAAGATTTAGAAAAAGAGCAACAATAAAAACCCAGGGTAATTAGAAGAAAGGAAATAATAAATCTCAGAGCAGAAATAAATGGCATAGAGAACAAAAATATAAACAATACAAAAGATCAATAAAACCAAGAGCTGGTTCTTTGATAGAATAAACAAGATTGATGAACCTCTTGCCAGACTCTCCAAGAAACAACAAAGAGAAAGGATCCAAATAAACAAGACAACAAACAATATAGGTTAAGTAACAATTGACCCCACAGAGATACAAAGGATCGTAAAAATACTATGAACAACTCTACTCAAATAAACTAGAAAATCTTGACCAAATGCACATATTCCTAGAAAAATACAATATTCTAAAACTCAATCAGAAAACCTGAATAGACTAATAACTATCCAAGGAACCAAAACTGTAATAATAATAAAATAAATTAAAAACAGCAAACAAAAACCCTGGTCTGGACAGCTTCACATGGGAGTTTTATCAAGCACTCAAAGAAGAACTAACACCTACCCTCCTCAAACTATTTAAAAAATTTCAGAAAGAAGGAACACTTCCAAGCTCTTTCTATGAGTCTAGCATTACCCTAATCCCAAAGCCAGATAAAGACACTATAAAGAAAGAGAATTACAGGCCAATATCTCTGATGAACACGGGTGCAATAATCCTAAACAAAATTCTAGCAAATCAGATCCAACAATACATTAGAAAGATCATACATCATGGCCAAGTGGGGTTTATTCCAGGAATGTAAGTCTGGTGCAATATCTGCAAATCAATAAGTATTATACATCACATAAACAAATTGAAAAATAAAAACCACAGGATCATTTCAATAGATGCAGCAAAAGCATTCAACAAAATCGAACAACATTTTTTCATAAAAACTTTCAACAAAGTGATAATAGAGAGATCATACCTCAACATAATGAAAGCCTTATATGACAGACCTACAGCCAACATCAGATCAATGAACAAAAGCTAAAACCATTTCCTTTAAGAACAGGAACAAGACAGGATGACCATTTTCACCACTCCTGTTCCAAATAGTACTAAATTGTTAGCCATAGTGATCAGACAAAAAGTAGAAATAGCAGGCATTTGAATTGGAAAGGAGGAAGCAAAACTGCCACTATTCACAGACAACATGTTACTGTACATAGAAAACCCTAAATAATTCATCAAAAAACTACTAGATTGAATGAGTGAATTTAGCAACATAGCAGGATATAAAATCAATACCTAGAAATCTGTGCCATTTTTACACACCAATAATGAACTCTCAGAAAGAAAAATCAGACAAACAACCCTATTTACCATTGCAGCAAAAAAGTTTAGATACTTATAAATAAACTTAACCAAGGAGGTAACAGACCTGTACTTGTAAAATTACAGGACATTGGGGGAAAAAAAGATAGAGAAAGATATACACAAGTGGAAAAATATACAGTGTTCATGGATTGGTACAATCAACATCATTAAAATGGCCATACTGTCTAAAGCAATCTATAGATGCAATACAATCCATATCAGAATAGCAATGGCTTATTTCACAGACCTAGATCAAATATTCAAAAAATTTATATGGAATCAAAAAGGCTCCAAATAGCTGCAGCAATCTTGAGAAAGAATAACAAAGTTGGAGGGATTATACTAGTAATACCTGATATCAAATTATACTACAAAGCCACTGTACTCAAAACAGTCTGGTACTGGCATAAGAATAGGTATATACTAGTAGACCAATGGAACAGAACAGAGAACCCAGAAATTGACCCATGCCATTATACTCAATTAATATTTGACAAAGGAGGCAAGAGCATACAATGGAGTCAAGACAGTCTCTTTAATAAATGGTGTTGAGAAAATTGGACAGATACATGCAAAAAAATGAAATTAGATCACCAAATTACACCATACAAAAAAATAAACTCAAAATGGATAAAAGACTTAAATGTAATATAAGAAACTATAAAAATCCTAGAAGAAACCACTGAGAGCAAAATCTCAGACATCTCTCATAGAAATATCATTAAGGGAATATCTCCTAGGACAATGGACACTAAGGAGAAAACAAACAAATGGAACTACATCAAAATAACAAGCTTCTGCACAGCAAAAGAAACCATCAAACAAAATAACATGGGAGAATGTATTAATCAATGATCTATCTGATAAGGGGTTAACCTTCCAAATTTACAGGGAGTTCATACAACTTAACAAAAGGAAGGTAAACAACCTAATTAAAAAATTGGCAAAGGACTTAAATAGACACTTCTCCAAAACAGACATACAGAAGGCCAAAAGGCATATGAAAAAATGCTCAAACTCACTAATCATCCAAATTAAAACAAAATCTGTTAGAATGGCTACCATCAACAAATCAATAAATGACAAGTGGTGATGAAGATGTGGAGAATAGAGAACTCTAGTACTCTGCTGGTGGGAATGCAAACTGGTGCAGCCTCTGTGGAATACAGTTTGGAGTTTCCTCAAAAAATTAAAAATAGAACTATTGTTTGACCCAGTGATTCCACTTCTAGGAATATATCCCGAACACCCATCAGAAAGAATATATGCACCCCTATGTTCATAGCAGCGCAATTTACAATAGCTAAGATTTGGAAACAGCGTAGGTACCCATCAGCAGATGAATGGATTAAAAAGCTGTGGTAGCCCTATCCAGTTTTGCTCAGTGGGTAGAGCATCGGTCTGTGGATTGAAGGGTCCTGGATTTGATTGCAGACAAGGGCATATGCTTGCATTGTGGGCTTGATCCCCAATAGGGAGTATGCAGGAGGCAGCCAATCAATGATTCTCTCTCATCATTAATGTTTCTATGTCTCTCCCTCTCACTTTCTCTCTGAAATCAATAAAAACATTTTAATTAATTAACTAATTAAAAATAAAAAGTTGTGATACATCTATACAATGGAATACTAGTAGCTGTAAAAAAGAAAGAACTCTTACCATTTGCAACAGCATGTATGGAACTAGAGAGCATTATGCTAAGTGAAAAAAGCCAGTCGGAGAAAGATAAGTATCACATAATCTCACTCATATGTGGAATATAATGAACGACATAAACTGTGAACAAAAATAGGACCAGAGACACAGAAACATCAAACAGACTGTCAAACCTTGGAGGGAACTCAGGGGAGGGTGGAGAGAGGAAGAGATCAACCAAGTAACAAGTGTATATTTGCATATCCCATGGACACAGACAATAGGATGACGGAGGCTTGGGGGAGAAAGGTGAGGAGGGTAATTAGAAAAAAAGGGACATATGAAATACTTGCAACAATAAAGATTTATAATAAATAAATAAATGAAGTGATCTTCAGATTCAGTGTAATCTCTATCAAAATTTCAATGGCATTTTTCACAGAAATAGGACAATCTTAAAATTTGTACAGAAATGCAAAAGATCCAAAATTGCCAAAGCAATCTGGAGAAAGAAAAACAAAGTTGGGGACATCATACTTCCTGATCTCAAGCTGTATTACAAGAATAATAATCAAGACAAGATGATACTAGCATGAAAACAGATATATAGATTAAATAGGATACAACAGAAAGCCAGAAATAAACCCATGCATATAAAATAAATTAATTTTCAGCAAAGATGCCAATAATATACTATGATGAAAGAGTGATCTCTTCAAATGGTGCTAGGAAAACTGGATATCCACATGCAAAATAATGAAACTGGATGCATATCTTACATGATTTGCAAAAATCAACTCAAAATGCACTAAAGACTTGAACTTAAGACCCAAAACTGTGAACCAGCTAGAAGAAAACATATGGAGTAAGCTCCTTGATATCAGTCTTGGAAATGTTTTTAATACCAAAAATAAAGGCAACAAGAGGCAAAAAACTCAAGTGGGACTACATCAAACTAAAATGATTCTGTGTAGCAAAGGAAAATATCAACAAAATGAAAAGGTAGCCTATGGAATCTGAGAAAATATTTGCAAATCATAATCAGGGTTAATCTCCAAAATATATGAGGAACTCATACAACTCAATGTAAATAAATAACCCAATATTTAAAATGGACAAATAATCTGAATAGATATTTTCCAAAGAATATATTAATGGCCAATAGGTATACAAAAAGATTCTCAGTATCACTAATCATCATGGAAAAGCAAATGAACACCACAATGAGATATCACCTCACATCTGTTAGGATATCTGTTATTAAAATGAGATAACAAATGTTGGCAAGGGTGTGGAGAAAAGGGAACTCTTGTACACTGTTGGTGAAATGTAAACTGATTTAGGCACTATTCAAAACAGTGTGGAGGCTCCTCAGAAATAACAAAATAGAACTACCATAAGATTCAGCAATCACATCCAAATGAAATGAAACAATTCTGTTGAAGAAACATCTATACTTCCATGTTATTCACAGCATCATTTGTGCTAGCCAAGGTATGGAAACAACCTAAGTGTCTGTTAGCAGATGAATGAATAAAGAGAGGTATATAATAGAATTTTATTCTGTTTTCTTTTGTTTGTTTGTTTGTTTGGGGGGGGGGGGGATCCTGCCATTTTCAACAACATGGATAAAGCTAGAGACATAAAAAATGAAATAAACCAGACAGAAAAATACAAATACTTCATGGTATGACATGTGGAATAATAATAAAAAAAAAAGTCAAAATCTAGAAACAGAGAGTAGAGGCTCTGTCCAGGGGTAGACAGTGTGTGTGTGAGGCGGGGGGGGGGGGGGGGGTGGAGGGGGTGGGGGGCGGGATTGGAGAAAAGTTGGTAAAAGGGAACAAACTTTCAGTTTGAAGATGAATAAGAATAAATCTGAGGATCAAATATATAACATGGTAACTATATTTTAAAACACTGAATTTTATAACTGAAATTTGCTATTATAGTAGAAAAGTGTTTTCTGCCACACAAAATGCAGTAGCTATGTTAGGTGATATGTTCATTTGATTGTGGGAAGACATTCATAATGTACATATATATCAAATCATCATGTTGTATACTTTACATATATTATGATTAGAGGCCCAGTGCATGAAATTCGTGCACAGGGTGGGGGCCCAGCCTGCAGCCTCTCCAATCTGGGACCCCTTGAGAGATGTCCGACCAGGCAGTCTGACATCCCTCTCACAATCCAGGACTGCTGGCTCCCAACCGCTTTCCTGCCTCTGCTTTATTGCCTCTAACTGCTTCTGCCTGTCAGCCTGATCACCCCCTAACCACTGCCCTGCCAGCCTGATCAACTCCTAACTGCTCCCCAGCCGGCCCGATTGCCCCTAACTGCCCTCCCCTGCCAGCCTGGTCATCCCTAACTGCCCTTCCCTCCCAGTCTGGTCGCCCCTAACTGTCCTCCCCTGCAGACCTGGTCCCCCCCAACTGCCCTCCCCTGCTGGTCAGGTCTCTCCTAACTGCCCTCCCCTGCAGGCCTGGTCTCCCCCAACTGCCCTCCCCTGCAGGCCTGATTCCCCACAACTGTCCTCTCTTGCTGGCCTGGTCTCCCCCAACTGCCCTCCTCTGCCGGCCTGGTCACCCCCAACTGTCCACAACTGCCCTCCCCTGCCAGCCATCCTGTGGCTGCCATCTTGTGTCCACATAGGGGCAGCCATCTTTGACCACATGGGGGCGGCCATATTGTGTCTTGGAAGGATGGTTAATTTGCATATTACTCTTTTATTAGATAGGATGTAGTCCAATTTGTTTATTTTCTCCTTAGTTTCCTTTGCCCTAGGACAGTGGTTGGCAAACTCATTAGTCAACAGAGCCAAATATCAACAGTACAACAATTGAAATGTCTTTTGAGAGCCAAATTTTTTTTAAACTTAAACTTTTTCTAACACCACTTCTTCAAAATAGACTCGCCCAGGCCGTGGTATTTTGTGGAAGAGCCACACTCAAGGAGCCAAAGAGCTGCATGTGGCTTGTGAGCCGCAGTTTGCCGACCACAGCCCTAGGAGATGTATCAATAAACATATTGCTATGTGAGATGTCTGAGATTTTACTGCCTATGTTCTCCTCTAAGATTTTTATGGTTTCACTATAGGCCTGGTACATGAATTCATCCATGAGTAGGGTCCAGCCAGCCCTCCCGGATGAAGGCCAATCAGGCTGGGCCAGCCATGGGGAGGGGACACAGGCAGTTGGCTGGCAAGCCCCACCCCTTATTGGGATGAGGGGGGCAATCGGGGGTGGAGCTGGTGGGGGGGAGGGGCTGCAGGTGGTTGGCTAGCCGGCCCCACACCCTGGTCAAACTCCCGGTTGAACTCCCAATCGAACTCCCCATCGAGGGAACAATTTGCATATTAGCCTTTTATTATATATGATGCCTTATATTTAAGTCTTTGATCCATCTTGAATTTATTCTTGTGTATGGTGTAAGTTGGCAATCTAGTTTCATCTTTTTGCATGTGTCAGTCCAGTTTTCCCAATACCATTTGTTGAAAAGTCTATCTTTACTCCATTGTATGTTCTTTTCTCCATTGTCAAATATTAATTCATCATAATGCCATGGGGGAATTACTGGGGTCTCTGTTCTGATCCATTGGTCTATATGCCTATTCTTGTGCCAGTACCAGGTTGTTTTGGTTACAATGGCTTTGTAGTATAGTTTGATATCCAGTATTGTGATCCCTCCTACTTCATTCTTTTTTCTCCAGATTGCTGCAGCTATTTGGGGTCTTTTATGGTTCCATATAAATTTCTGGAGTGTTTGTCCTAGCTCTGAGAAGTATGCCTTTGAAATCTTAATAGGAATTGCATTGAATCTATAGATCGCTTTGGGTAGTATAGACATTTTAATGATGTTAATTCTTCCAATCCATGAACATGGTATATATTCCCATTTGTTTGTATCTTCCTCCATGACTTTTTTCAATGTCCTATAGTTTTCCAAGTACAGATATTTTTTCCTCCTTGGTTAAATTTATTCTCAGGTATCTTATTTTTTTGTTGTTGTTGCCATGGTAAATGGGATTGACTTTTAGTTTCTCTTTCTGAGAGTTCATTACTGGTGTATAAAAATGTCATCAATTTCTGGATATTGATTTTGTATCCTGCTACTTTACCAAATTGATTTATTAAGTCTAGTAGATTCCTGGTGGATTATTTAGGGTTTTCTATGTACAATATCATATCATCTATGAAAAATGAGAATGTTACTTCTTCCTTTCCAATTTGGATGCCTTTTATCTTTTCTTCTTGTCTGATTGGCTAGGACTTCCAGTACTACCTCGAATAAGAGTGGTGAAAGCAGACATTCTTGTCTTTTTCCTTGTTCTTAAGGGAAATGCTTTTAGTGTTTTCCCATTGAGTATGATGTTTGCTGTGGATTTGTCATGTATGGCCTTTATTATGTTGAAGTGTAATCCCTCTCTTCCCACTTTATTGAGAGTTTGTATCAAAAAATGGTGCTGGATTTTGTTGAATACTTTTTCTGCATCTATTGATATGAGCATGTAGTTTTTATCTTCCAATCTGTTTGTGTCATGTATCACAGTTGTTGATTTGTGAATATTGAACCAGCCTTGCATCCCCAGAATAAATCCCAATTGATTGGTATATGATCTTTTAAAAATATTACTGGATCTGATTTGCTAATATTTTGTCAGATACATCTCCTAGGGCAAAGGAAACTATGGAGAAAATAAACAAATGGGATTACATGAAAATAATGCTTCTGCACAACAAAAGAAACCACCATCAAAATGAAAAGGGAACCCAATGTATAAGAGAACATATTGGCTGTTAATATCTAAAATATATAAAGTACTCATACACCTCAACAAAAGGAAGACCAACAATCCAATAAAAAAAAAATGAGCAGTCTGGCCTGCATGGTTCAGTGGTTGAGCAATGAATTATGAACCAAGAGGTCACTGGTTCAATTCCCGGTCAGGGCAAATGCCTGGATTGCAGGCTCGATCCCCAGTTGGGGATATGCAGAAGGCAGCCTATCAGTTATTTTTTCTCATTATTGATGTTTCTATCTCTTCCTCTTCCCTCCTTTCTGAAATCAATAAAAATATTTTTTTAAATGGGAAGAAGAACTGAATAGACATTTCTCCAAAGAGGATATATAAATGACCAAGAGACATGAAAAAATTCTCAAAGTCACTAATCATTAGAGAAATGCAAATTAAAAACACAATGATATATCATCTTATAACTGTCAAAATGGTTATCATCAAGAAGTCAACAACAACAAATGCTGGTGAGGATGTGTACAAAAGGGAAGACTAGTTCACTGCTGGTGGGAATGCAGACTGGTAGAAACAGTATGGAGTTTCCTCAAAAAATTAAGAATGAAACTTCCATCTGACCTAGAAATCCCACTTCTGGGAATAAATCCTAAAAACCCCAAAACACCAATCAAAGAATATATGTTTATAGCAGTGTTATTTACAGTAGCTAAGATTTGGAAACAGCCTAAGTGCCCATCAGTAGATGAATGGATAAAAAAGCGGTGGGACATTTACACTATGCAGCTGTAAAAAATAGGAAACTCTTAACCTTTGGGACAGCATGGATGGACCTAGAAAACATCATGCTAAGGGAAATAAGCCAATCTTAGAAAGACAAATACAACATGATATCACTTATTTGTGGAATCTAATGAGCAGAATGAATAGACCAACAAAATAAGACCCGAAGCATGGAAGCATGGAACAGACCTACATACCTTGATGTGGGGTTGGGGGATGAGAAGAGATAAACCAAAGAGTTTGTATACTTACAGGCATAGCCCATGGACATGGGCAATAGGATAGTGAAATATGGTAGTAATGGGGGGGATCCATGCCTCTAGATCTATTTTGCTTGTCAGTTTATTTTGTTCATTACATTTTGCATATAAGTGAGATGATGTGATATTTGTCTTTCTCTGACAGGCTTATTTCTCTTAGCATAATAGTCTCCAGGTCCATCCATGCTGTTGCAAAGGGCAACAGATCCTTCTTTTCAACAACCACATAGTATTCCATGTGTTAATTCACCACAGCATTTTTTAATCCACTCATCTACTGATGGGTACTTGGGCCAGCCATTTGCAGATCTTAGCTATTGTAAATAGCACTGTTATGAACATAGGGATGCATATATTCTTTCAGACTGGTGTTTTGTGACTCCTAAGATATATTTCCATAAGAGCAGTTGTATTTGTAATTTTTAATATGTTTTTCTTTATTTCAGAGAGAGGAAGGGAGATGGAGAGAGATAGAAACATCAATGATGAAAGAGAAACATCCATCATCTGTCTCCTGTATAGCCCCTATTTGGGATCAAGTTGGAAACCAAGGCATGTACCCTGACTAGGAATAAAACCATGACCTTCTTCTTCATGGGTCAATGTTCAACCACTGAACAACACTGGCAGGGCCCACTTTTAATTTTCGAGGAAGCTGCACCAATTTGCATTCCACGAGCAATGTATTAGCGTGCCCTTTTCTCCACAACATCGCCAGCACTTATTGTTTGTTGACTTTTGATGGCAGCCATTCTGTCAGGTGAGAGGTGATACATATTGTAGTTTTAATTTTCATCTCTCTGATAATTAGTGACTTTGAGTATTTTTTCATATGTCTCTTGTCAATTTGCATGTCCTCTTTGGGGAAGTGTCTATAAAGGTCCTCTGCCCATTTTTTAAAATTTTATCTGAATTGCTGAAAGTATAACAGATGTCCCCTCTGAGTTTTTTCTTTTTTTTGTTTTTTTCTTTCACACTGACCCCCTCCTCCTGTATCCACCCCTCCCAATAGCATTCACCACACTATTGTCTGTGTCCATGGGCTAACCATATATGCATATAAGTTCCCAGTTATTCTCTCCCTACCCCCACCTCCCCTCTAAAATTCATCAGTCTGTTCCATAGTTCTATGTCTCTGGATCTATTTTGTTCATCAGCTTATTTTGTTCTTTAGATTCCACATGTGAGTGAGATCATGTATTACTTGTATTTCTCTGACTGGCTTATTTCACCTAGCATAATACTCTCCAGGTCCATCCATGCTGTTGTAAATGGTAAGAATTCCTTCTATTTTACCACGCCATAGTATTCCATTGTGTAAATGTACCACAACTTTTTTCATCCACTCATCTGCTGTTGGGCACTCGGGATGTTTCCAAATCTTTGCTATTGTAAATTGCGCTACTATGTATATAGGAGTGCATATATTCATTCTGATTGGTGTTTCGGGTTATTAGGATATATTCCTAGATGTGGCATCACTTGGTTAAATGGGAGCTCCATTTTTAATTTTTTGAGGAAATTCCATACTGTTTTCCACAGTGGCTGCACCAGTCTGCATTCCCACTAGCAGTGTATTAGGGTTCCCTTTTCTCCATATCCTCACCAAAAATTGTCTTTTGTTGATTTGTTGATGATAGCCATTCTGACAGATGTGAGGTGATACCTCATTGTCATTTTAATTTGCATCTCTCTAATGGTCAGTGGCTTTGAGCATTTTTTCATATGTCTCTTGGCCTTCTGTACGTACACTTTGGAGAAGTATCTATTTAGGTCTTTGCCCATTTTTAATTGGATTGTTTTCTTCCTTTTGTGGAGTTGTATGAGTTCTTTATATATTTTGGGTTTGGGCTTCCTTTTCATTTTGTTGAGGGTTTCCTTTGTTATGCAGAAGCTTTCTACTTTAATGTAATCTCATTTGTTTATATTTTGCCTTTGTTTCTCTTGCCCTAGGCTTGGTATCAGTAGAAATTCTGCTATGTAAGATGTCTGAGATTTTGCTGCCTACATATTCCACTAGGATTTTTATGGTTTCATTGCTTACATTTAAGTCTATTATCCATTTTGAGTTTATTCTTTTTTCTGGTGTAAGTTGGTGGACTAATTTCATATTTTTGTATTTACCTGTCCATTGTTTACAACACCATTTATAAAAGAGACTTTCTTTATTCCATTGTATGCTCTTGACTCCTTTGTCAAATATTAATTGAGCATAATGGCTTGGGTCAACTTCTCAGTTCTCTGTTCTGTTCCATTGATCTATATGCTTGTTCTTGTGACAGTGCCAGGCTGTTTTAATTACAATGGCTTTGTACTATAACTTGATATCCAGTACTGTGATCCCTCCAACTTTGTTCTTCTTTCCTAAGATTGTTGTGGCTATTTGGGGTCTTTTTAGTTCCATGTAAATTTTTGAGTATTTGTTCTATATCTGTGAAATATGCTGTTGGAATTTTATAGGGATTGCATTAAATCTATAGCTTTCTTTGAGTAGTATGGACATTTTAATTATGTTAATTCTTATAATCTATGAACAAGGCATATGCTTCCACTTCTTTACATCCTTCTCTATCTCTTTTTTCAACAACTTGTTGTTTTTCAATTACAGGTTTAGTTTATTTCTATGTATCTTAAATTTTTTATGATAGTAAATGGTATTGTTTTTGAATTTCAATTTCTGAGAGTTTATTATTGGTATACAAAAATGCCATTGATTTCTGAATATTAATTTTTTATCCTGTTACTTTGAAGAATTAATTTATTAAACCTCGTATTATTGTGGTGGAGTCTTCAGGGTTTTCTATGCAAGATATCATGTCATCTGCAAATAATGACAGCTTTACTTTTTCCTTTATAATTTGGATGCCTTTTATTTTTTCTTCTTGTTTGACTGATGTAGGTAGGACTTGTAGTACTCTGTGGAATAAGAATAGTGAAAGTGGACATCCCTGCCTTGTTCCTGTTCCTAGGGAAAATGTTTTTATTTTTTGCCCATGAGTATGGTGGCTGTAGATTTATTATGTCGAACTATGATCCTTCTATTCCCACTTTGCTGAGAGATTTTATCAACAACAAGTGTTGGATTTTGTTGAATGCTTTTGCTGCATCTATTGATATGGTACTATCTGGAGCTACGGGCTCAGACTCAGAGACCGCGCCATCTTGATAGGGAAACTGGAGCTTATTGGAAGCCTGAAAATCCACAACTGCAGCAACCACCTAACAGCTGCGAGCTCCAGAACACTGGTCCCCAATTGGCGCAAACACGTGGATTCAAAGGAGCTCTTCATTCTACCACAGAAAAGTCAGATTTTGCCTGGGATAAGGTGAGGTCTCCGGTCCCGGTGGGAGAGAGAAACGCGCGTTTTGTGAGAGCTGGAGGACCAGGGAAGTCTGTGCCTAGAAAAATCCGTGGCTGTTGGGGCTGGTGTGATCTGTGAATGTGGAAGGGGGTCCTCAGAGCTGCTAACAGAAGGGATCTCTAAAAAGGAACCCATTTTGATCTGAAGTGCAGGGACAGCCTAAGCATTTCAAAGGTATGCCGGCTGCTTAGACTTGTGTGCAGACCCATTGTTCGCACACTTGGGCTTTTTCCTCTTCAAATCCTTGCTTCTGATTACTAAGCCCAATACATAGGATCACCCAGTTGGGGACACCCTGGGAGACTGCAGGGGAAAGTTGTTTTTCTGGAACCTGGGGATCGGAGCGGGAAGTGACTACTGGAGAACCAGCTCTGAGGCAGCCCACTTCCACAAACCAGGATTGAGTGCCACAGGGAAAGAAGGATCTAAATACAGCTAGAGAGGCCAAACAGATCCAGAAGTCAATCCAGAAACACTGCCACCCAGGGGCTGAATCACAAATTGACTCTTGTGTAATCAAAAATAAAGGAATACGAGAAATTAAGACACTGCCTGCTTAAAAATCAGGACTGGCTTACAACACTGAGGAAGAGTAGAACACAGAGAACTGCAATACTGTCCAGACTGAGAAACAGGTGTGCCAAACAAAACAATAGAGGAAGTGAATGACCTTCACTATTGCACATTATATATTTTTTATTTTCATTTTTTGCATCCTTTACTTAAGAAACTATTTTTTTTCTTTTTTCCTCACTTGATTTTATCTTTTTAATTATTACATTTTTATTTTCAATCAGTATTATTACTACTACTATTTTACCTTTTTTTTTTTTTTAAAGTGTCATTTTATTTTCTCTTTATTTTACTTTGGGATTAGTGTTCTACATTCTATTTTCATCTTTCCTTTAGCATCGTTTTATTCTATCTCAACTCTACTTTTATGCCATCACCCTCTTCCTAACCTTTCTCCTTTTGGTGTCCTGTTTATCTTACCCCTTTCCTGCTTTAGATTTTCCCTATTCTTTCTGTTTTCCCCCTGTTAAAATTTCACCCTACTTATATATCTAATTTCCAATCCCCTGCTCCAAATCCATACACACCTTTCTCTTCACTGTCTTAACTATCCAAAAAATTGTTTTTCTCTCTGTCCTTTTGTTGTTGTTTGCTTGAATGTTGATTATATTGAATTTTTATGCTTTTTTGTGAGATTATTCTGCTTATTTTTGTTTGTTTGTTTATTTTTGTTTGCTTTGTTTTTGTTTGTTTTTTGTTTCTGTTTTCCCTTGGCTCACTTGATATGAGGTGGTGTTGTAGTTTGTATTAATCCCCAGGTACTTGTTGCTGGCATTTGCTGGGATCAGTGGTTGTTCTATTGGAGTGTTCTCCCATATATATAGTTTGTTCCCCTTTTCTCTCTTAGTCTCTTTCTTGTCTCTCTTATTTTTATTTCTTTTTCCAATTTCATTTTGACACTTCTTTTTTCTTTCTTTCTTTTTCCTCTTCTTTTTCTCTCTTATCCCCTCATTTGCCTTTCTCTGGTGGTCACCTTTATTGGAGGTTATTAATATTGTGAATACATTTCTGTTCAGTGTCTTGTGTGTTGTACCTGGTTGTGTTGTATTTTGTGCCTTTAAGTCAACGCAGGAGAGAGAGAACTACATAACCAGACATCCAGAGAAGAGAGAACATGGGGAGACAAAGAAACAGCCCGCATATGAAAGAAAAGCAGGCATCATCAGAAAAGGAATTAAATGAAATAGAGGCAAGCAACTTGCCAGAGAAAGAATTCAGAGAAATGGTCATAAGGTGGCTGAAAAGAATGGAAGACAAATTCGACAATATGAGTAAGAACCAAGAGGAAATGAAGAAGAACCAAGAAGAAATGAAAAATGACATTGCTGCTGTAAAGATCTCAATAGAAAGCATCAAGAGTAGACTAGAAGAAGCAGAGGACTGCATCAGTGAGCTAGAAGACAAGATGGAAAAAAATACCCAAGTAGAGCAGCTTCTAGAAAAAAAATTAAAAAGCAGGAGGAGAGCCTAAGGGAATTTTGGGATAACACAAAACAAAACAACATCCGCATAATAGGGGTTCTAGAAGTAAAGGAAACTGAGCAAGGAATACAAAACCTGTTTGAAAAAATGATGACAGAAAACTTCCCTGATATAGGGATGAAAAAACCCATCGAAATTCAAGAGGCTCACAGAGACCCAAGCAAAATGAACCTCAAAAGACCAACACCAAGGTACCTTATAATTAAATTGGCAAAAACCAATGACAAAGTAAGAATCTTAAAAGTGGCCAGAGAGAGACAGAAAGTTACAGACAAAGAAACCCCCATCAGACTAGCAACTGATTTCTCAACAGAAACTCATCAGGCCAGAGGGGAATGGAATGAAATATACAAAGTCATGTAAAGGAAGGGTCTGAATCCAAAAATACTGTACCCAGCAAGGCTATCAATCAAAATTGAAGGTGAAATCAGGAGCTTCACAGACAAAAAAGGACTAAGGGAATTTATTACAACCAAACCAGCAATGCAAGAAATGCTAAAGAGTCTGCTGTAAAAAAAAAAAAAAAAAAAAAAAAAATAGGAAGCGAAGAAAGAACACCGGGTTAAGAATAAAAATGGCGACAAATAAGTGCCTATCAATAATAACTTTAAATGTAAATGGATTAAATGCCCCAATCAAAAGACATAGGGTAACGGATTGGATAAGAAAACAAGACCCATATATCTGCTGTCTACAAGAAACCCACCTCAGAAAAAAAGATGCACAGAGACTGAGGGTGAACGGATGTAAAAAGGTTTTCTAGGCAAATGGAAATGAAAAAAAAAAAAGCTGGGGTAGCAATACTTATATCTGACAAATTAGATCTCAAAGTGAAGGACATAGAAAGAGATAAGGAAGGCCACTTCATAATACTAAAGGGAGCAATCCAACAAGAAGAAATAACTCTGGTAAACATATATGCACCCAATACAGGAGCATTCAAATACATTAAAAAAAACCTCTTGGAGGATATCAAGGGAGAGATGAACAGCAATACAATCATAGTAGGAGACTTTAATACCCCACTATCACCATTGGACAAATCCTCTAAACAAAAAATCAGCAAAGAAACATCAATCCTAAACGACTCACTAGACCAGGTGGAATTAACTGACATCTCCAGAACATTTCATCCCAAAGCCACAGAATATACATTCTTCTCAAGTGCACATGGGCCATTTTCAAAGATAGACCATATGTTGGGGCATAGGCAAAGTCTCTTCAAATTCTAGAAGATAGAAATCATATCAAGCATCTTCTCAGACCACAGTGGCATAAAACTGAAATCAGCTACAATAAAAAAAAAATCCAAAGAAATCAAACACATGGAGACTAAACAACATGCTATTAAACAATGACTGGTTTACCAGAGAGATCAAGGAAGAAATAAAAATTATCATGGCAACAAATGACAATGAAAACACAACAATCCAAAATCTATGGGACACAGCGAAAGCAGTCTTAAGAGGGAAGTTCATAGCTCTACAAGCATACTGAAAAAAACAAGAAACAATGGTAATAAATTACCTAACCATACAACTCAGAGAGTTAGAAAAAGAGCAACAAGAAAAGCCCAGTGTAAGCAGAAGGAAGGAAATAATAAAGATCAGAACGGAGATAAACGACATTGAGACCAAAGAAACAATACAAAAGATCAACAAAACCAAGAGCTGGTTCTTTGAAAGGATAAAAAAGATTGATAAACCTCTAGCCAGGTTCACGAAGAAGCAAAGAGAGAGGACCCAAATAAACAAAATCAGAAATGAAAGAGATGAAATAACAACAGATCCCGCCAAAATACAAAGGATTGTTAAAATATACTGCGAACAACTCTATTCCAACAAACTGGACAACCTGGAGGAAATGGACATATTCTTAGAAAAATATAACCTTCCAAAAATCAATCAGGAAGAATCTAAACAGCACAATATGCCAGTAACTATGGAAGAAATTGCAGCAGTCATCAAGAAGCTTACAGCAAACAAAAGCCCGGGGCCAGACAGCTTCACAGGAGAGTTTTACCAAACATTCAAGGAAGAACTAAAACCTATCCTCCTCAGACTATTCCAAAAAATTCAAGAAGAAGGAACACTTCCAAGCTCCTTCTATGAAGCCAGCATCACCCTAATACCAAAACCAGATAAAGACAACACAATGAGAGAGAATTGCAGGCCAATATCCCTCATGAACATAGATGCCAAAATTCTCAACAAAATTCTAGCAAATCGGATCCAGCAGTATATCAGAAAAATCATACACTATGACCAAGTAGGATTTATCCCAGGAATGCAAGGATGGTACAATATCCACAAATCAATAAATGTGATATATCACCTAAACAAATTGAGAGATAAAAATCACATAGTCATATCAATTGATGCAGAAAAAGCATTTGACCAAATCCAATACCCTTTCTTGATAAAAACTCTCAACAAGGTGGGAATAGAAGGATCATACCTCAACATAATAAAAGCTATATATGATAAACCCACAGCTAACATCATACTCAATGGGCAAAACTAAAACCATTTCCCCTAAGAACAGGAACAAGACAGGGATGCCCACTCTCACCACTCCTGTTCAACATAGTACTGGAATTATTAGCCATTGCAATTAGACAAGAAAAAGAAATAAAAGGCATCCAAATTGGAAAAGAAGAAGTAAAGCTGTCCTTATTTGCAGATGACATGATATTGTACATAAAAAACACGAAAGACTCCATCAAAAAACTAATAGACTTAATAAATGAATTCAGCAATGTAGCAGGATAAAAAATTAATGCCAAGAAATCCATGGCATTTCTATACACCAATAGTGAACTTACAGAAAGAGAGACTAAAAAAGCAATCCCATTTACCATCACACCAAAAAAATTAAGATATCTAAGAATAAACTTAACCAAGGAGGTAAAAGACCTATATGCAAAAACTACAGGACACTGAAAAAAGAGATAGAGGAAGACGTAAACAGATGGGAGAACATAACATGTTCATGGATTGGTTGAATCAACGTCATTAAAATGTCCATACTACCCAAAGCAATACATAGATTCAATGCACTCCCTGTTAAAATACCAATGGCATATTTCACAGACCTAGAAAGAACTCTCCAAAAATTCATCTGGAATAAAAATGACCCTGAATAGCCACAGCAATCCTGAAAAAGAGGAATAAAGTAGGAGGGATCTCAATACCAGATTTCAAGCTGTATTACAAAGCCACTGTTCTCAAAACAGCCTGATACTGGCACAAGAACAGATATATAGATCAATGGAATAGAATAAAGAATCCAGATATCGACCCAATCCACTATGCTCAACTAATATTTGACAAAAGAGGCATGAACATACAATGGAGTCAAGACAGTCTCTTCAATAAATAGTGTTGGGAAAATTGGACAGATACATGCAAAAACATGAAACTAGATCACCAACTTACACCATACACAAAAATAAACTCAAAATGGATACAGGACTTAAACATAAGATGGGAAACCATAAAAACACTAGAGGAATCCGCAGGCAGCAAAATCTCAGACATATGCTGAAAGAACTTCTTCACTGATACTACCCCTAGGGCAATGGAAGCTAAAGAGAAAATAAACAAATGGGACTACATCAAAATAAAAAGGTTTTGCACAGCAAAAGAAACCATCAACAAAACAACAAGAAACCCCACTGTATGGGAGAACATATTTGCAAATGTTATCACTGATAAAGGTTTAATCTCCAACCTCTATGGGCAGCTTATACAACTTAATAAAAGGAAGATAAATGATCCAATAAAAAAAAAAGTGCAATGGACCTAAATAGAATCTTTTCAAAAGAAACAGAAGGAAGACCAAGAGACACATGAAAAAATGCTCAAAGTCACTATTTATCAGAGAGATGCAAATAAAAACGACAATGCGGTACCATCTCACACCTGTCAGAATGGCTATCATCAACAAATCAACAAACAACAAGTGCTGGAAAGGATGTGGAGAAAAAGGAACCCACATACACTGCTGGTGGGGATGCAGACTGGTGCAACCACTGTGGAGAATGGTATGGAGTTCCCTCAAAAAACTGAAAATGGAAATCCCATTTGACCCAGTAATCCCACTCCTAGGAATATATCCTAAGAAACTAGAAACACCAATCAGAAAGGATATATGCACCCCTATGTTCATAGCAGCACAATTTACAATAGCTAATATTTGGAAACAGACTAGGTGCCCGTCAGCAGATGAATGGATCAGAAAACTATGGTACATCTGCACAATGGAATACTATGCTGCCATAAAAAAGGAGGAATTTTTACCATTTGTAGCAACCTGAATGGAATTGGAGAACATTATGCTAAGTGAAATAAGCCAGTCAATGAAAGAGAAATACCACATGATCTCACTCATTTGTGGATAATAAAAAACACATTATAAACTGATGAACAGGCGGGAGAATCCAAGATGGCGGCATAGGTAAACACCTAAACTGCTGCCTCGCACAACAATTTCAAAACTACAACTAAAAGACAAAACGTCTATCACCCAGAACCATGGGAAAGCTGGCTGAGTGGAAGTTCTACAACTAGAAGGAAAGAGAAAAGAGCATTGAGACGTGCATGAGCGCTGAAAAGCTGAGGAACGGAGGCGCGTGATCCAGGCTGGCAGCAGGCATTGCTTTATTCAACCCGAAGGGAGACAAGCCCCCGATTACTCTGAAATCCAATCTCTGGGGAGACACGGGGGACCCAAACTCCTACGGGGAGAAGCTGGACTGTCTGCCAGTGAGAGTGGCTTGCTTGCAGAGCTGCGCGCAGGAATAATTGTTTACTGCACTGGGACACGGGACTCGGGGATGCCGTAGGGGACGCTGAGCCAGCTAACTAGAAGCCATTGCTGTTTGACACGCCCTAGCCTAGTGACAACCTGAGACCCCGCCCTGCACAACCTACAAACCCACCCAAGCTCCAAGCAGCGGTTTTAGCATAAGAAAGGCCTGACCTATATCACAGCTTAAGCTAGCAAACTTGCAGCCCGGGTCAGACAGCTCCAAAACCTCCAAACCCCAAGCAAAGAGGAGAAAACTGTAGCTCTCCCTGTAGCTCCTGCTGGGTAGACTCAGACAATAGCTGACCTGCACCCCATTGGAGATCCAGAAGCCAGTATACCTAGTGGTCAGTGTGAGACACCTGATTTCAACTCCTCGCATCCATAAGTGACACATTCAAGAGGCAGACTCAGTGAGCACCAAAGCCCACTGAAACAAGTCCTGCACCATAAGTATGTCTCCAGCACAACAGTTCTTCCATTATAGACACAGCGAGTGCTCACAGCTAATTGGCCTGGAGGTCAATTCCTCCCAGTGTACCAACAGCAATTAAGGCTTAACTACACCAAGACTTTGCACTCAGCCCACAAAGGGGTGTACCAAGAGCGTCCACCTCATGTGTTTGAGGAGGCTGAGCTACTGCCCCCTATAGATCACCTACCACACAAAGCTACTCCATCAACACAGGGAAGCAGCCAAAATGTGGAGACAAAGAAACATGTCACGAATGAAAGAAACGGAGGAAAGCAAACTACTGGATGACATAGAGTTCAGAACCACATTTATAAGGTTAATCAAGAATCTTCTTAAAACCGCTGAGAAACTTGATGAGACCTTTAAGGATATTAATGAGAATGCCAAAAAAATGGAAAAGGATCAGTCAGAAATGAAGCATACACTGTCTGAAATAAAGAATATACAAAAACTCAACTGTAGATCAATGTACCCCAAGAATCAAACCAAAGATCTGAAATATGTGGAAACAAAAAACATCCAACCAGAAAAACAAAAAGAAAAAAGATTCCAAAAATATGAAGATAGTGTAAGGAGCCTCTGGGACAACTTTAAGCGAACCAACATCCGAATTTTTGGGGTGCCAGAAGAAGGGAGAGAGCAAAATATTGAAAACCTATTAGAAGAAATAATGACAGAAAACTTTCCCTACCTGGTGAAAGAAATAGACTTACAAGTTCAGGAAGCACACAGAACCCCATACAAGAGGATTCCAAAGAGGACCACACCAAGACACATCATAATTAAAATGCCAAGGGCAAAAGACAAAGAGAGAATATTAAAAGCAGCAAGAGAAAAAGAGTTAATTACCTACAAGGGAGTACCCATACGACTGTCAGCTGATTTCTCAACAGAAACTATGCAGGCCAGAAGGGAGTGGCAAGAAATATTCAAAGTGATGAACAGCAAGAACCTACAACCAAGATTACTCTATCCAGCAAAGCTATCATTCAGAGTTGAAGGTCAGATAAAGAGCTTCACAGACAAGAAAAAGCTAAAGGAGTTCTGAACAATAAAGATTTATTTAAAAAAAATAATAAACTGATGAACAAAAAGATATATACAGAGGCAGTAAAGCATCAAACAGACTGTCAAATTACAGCGCGAAGATTAGGCAGAAGTGGGGGAAATAAGAGATCAACCGAAGGACTTATATGCATGCATATAAGAATAACCAACAGATGCAAAACATTAGGGGGTGAGGGCATGTATGGGAGTGGGGTGGGGTAATGGTAAGATATGTACACATATAATAGCTTAATAATAAAATGAAAAAAATAAAAGTAATTAAAAAACATAAAATAAAATATAGAGCATAATGAATTAAAAAAAATAAAAAATATTGATATGATTCTGTGATTTTTCCCCAAAATGTTTATTGATATATCACAATAATTGATTTCAGAATATTGTACCAGTCTTTTATCACTGGAATAACTCCACTTGTTTATGTTGTATAGTCATATTAATATATTGCTAAATTCAATTTGCTAATATTTTGTTGAGGATTTTAGCATTATGTTCATCAAGTAATATTGGCCTGTATTTCTCTTCCTTAATAGTGTCCTTACCTGGTTTTAAAATTGGGAATACTCTGGCCTTGTAAAAATTGCTTGGGAGGGAGACAAAATGGCAGCGGAATAGATGGACATGTCCTGAGCCTTGTCCCAGAGCAGATAGAATGAGCAACTAAATTGAATACCATCCACCCCAAACTGGTGAAGCAGACACAGCTGGCGAGACAATTCGCAGCTGGGAAGGGTAAAGGATACCTGGAGAATGCCCAGGGCACTGTGACCACATGAACAGTAGCCACATGAGCAGCCTGCTTCCCTGCAAGGAGCAACAGCCCCATGAGCAACCTGCCCCAGGCCGAGGAGTGACTGATGTGTGAGCGGCCCACCCACATCTGAGGAGTGGCAGCCCTGTGCAGCCCACCCCCATCCAAGGAGCAGCCCGCCTCTGCCCAAGGAGCAGCCTGCCCCCATCTGAAGAGCAGCAGCCTCGCGAGCAGCCCACCCCCATACGAGGAGCAGCAGCCCCACGAGCAGTCCACCCAATTCAAGGAGCAGCTGCTGCACAAGCAGCCTGCTCCAATTCAAGGAGCAACCTTCCCCTGCCCAAGGAACAGCAGCCACACCAGCAGCCTGCCCACGTCCAAGGAGAATCCCACACAGCCCCCTCCATCTGAGGAGCAGTAGCTCCACGAGCAGCCTGCCTCTATCTGAGTAGCAGTAGCCACACAAGCAGCCTGCCCCCATCTGAGGAGCAGAAGCTTCACACTCAGCTCACTACCATCCAAAGAGGAGTAGCCATGCAAGCAGCCCATCCCCATTTGAGGAGCAGCAGCTCCACCAGCAGCCTGCCTCCACCAGCCAGAGGAGCCACCACTGCTGAAAACAGCACCCACCAGAGGAGCTGCCACCAACTGAGGAGCAGCTGCTGCCATGACTGCTTGAGGAGCAGCCACCACCTGAGGAGCCACTGCCACCCAAGGAGCAGCCCCTGCACAACTTGACACCTAGATCCTTCCATGAGAACAAAAATGGGTAGACAAAGAAACCCCCAAAGGAAAGAAAAGGAGGAATCACCAGAAAAGCAGCTAAGTAAAATGGAGACATGCAATATGTTAGAAAAATAATTCAGAATAAGGGTCAAGTCTCCCCAGCAGATCATGGGTTCTCTGGTGAAGGATTACTTCACCAGATTGCAGAACCTGTCCCCAGACAAGATTTTCCATGTCATTGTGACCTCGTATTGTGACAAGAAACTAGAGGCCCTTTGAGAAGATGTTCCCAAAGCTTTTTTATAGTTTCCACGGTGCTGACTGCATGTTAACCTCAGGTGAAATTGTCCAGATAATGGAGCAAAGTGACCTTGCCTGGAATGATGCCTCCATGGACATTCTGTTTGGAGACATGAAGGAGAAGGAGGTGAGGCTCCACGAGGGTGCCAGCTCCTATGGGTACCTGGCACACATCTTCAGGCATATGGCCAAGAAGCTGCTCAGTGAGGACGTGGGAATGCTCACTTACCACACCCTGAGGACCAACACTTCCAGGAGGTCTTTGTTGAAAGGGACCGAGAGGTTTTGCTATGCTTTGAGGCTGCTTACGACTTTCAGAACATACAGAAGCGGTCCTGAAGCTGTAGAGGGGCAAGTTCACCTGCCACTTCATGGAGGTCCTGGCCTGTACCGGGGATGCCTAAGTGGCAGGGGCCAGGCCCAGGCAGACGACAGGTGTGCAGACAGTGAACTGCTGTGGCAGATGGAAGGCATCTATGCTGCCATCCTGGTGTGGCCCCCAGAGACCAGTGTCCATGTGCAGGAGCTGTACTAGGAGTGGCTGGGGTGGGGGTGGGGGGAGACTCCCTCCGGGCCCAGGCGGCCCTGCACAACACCTAGCAGGGCCCAGGGAAGCCTGCCAGGACATCAAGTGGTAAAGGTCCAGTGGACGCCCTGCCTGCAGGCCACCAAAGGAAGGGTGTCAGATACTTGAATGAAAGGCTTAGCATCTCTGTCATCCTTTGGTTTTCAGAATTCCCTGCTCCTCATCTGTCAGCTCCTTCCCTCTGAGGGGTGCTGTCGTCATCACATGGATACAACTGGAATACTGTATTTCAAGAGGATTGCCCCAATGTATGTATCCTTTTATACAATGATGAAAAAACCCCAAAGAACAAGAATGGAGACAGACTACTGTTTTTTAGATTTAAAAAAACCCCGAAGTGTCCTGCAAAGAGCTGAGAATTGGTGTTGTCCATGTGCATCAGAGAGATTGGATGAGGAAATGGCCCAGTTTGGTCCTGACTTTACCCACTTATGTTACTCTTGACGTGTCTTTGCCACAATGTGAATAAACTGCCACCTTTTGGAATAGGGGCTCATATGAAAGTCTGCATTCCCAAATTTCCTTGAAACAGATCTATGTTATGCAGCTGTGCCACCATCCTGAGATCAGGTCCTGTTGCTTGGAATTAGGGAGCACTGAAGTGGAGACAACCCCCTCCCCCCCCCCCCCCGTGCCCTTTTACATTCAGGGATTGAGCTGAACTCACCAAAGAGATCAAAGAAGAAATTTAAAACATCCTGGAAATGAATGACAATTAAAATACAACAATCCAAAATCTATGGGACACAATGAAAGCAGTCCTGAGAAGGAAGTTTATAGCTCTACAGGCCTACCTCAAAAAACAAGAAAAAATGGTAGTAAATCATCTAACTCTACAACTTAAAGAATAAGAAAGAGAGCAACAAGAAAAGCTCATAGTGAGCAGAAGGGAGGAGATAATAAAGATAAGAGCAGAAATAAATGACATAGAGACCCCCCCACACCAAAAACAAAAAAAAAACCAAAAAACAAAAGATCAATGAAACCAAGAGCTGGTTCTTAGAAAGAATAAACAAGATTGATGAACCTTTAGCCAGGCTCACCAAGAAGCAAAGAGAGAGGACCCAAATAAACAAAATCAGAAATGAAAAAGGAGAAATAACAACAGACCCCACAGAAATACAAAGGATTGTTTAAAAATACTATGGACAACTCTATTCCAACCAACTAGACAACCTGGAGGAAATAGACATAATCCTAGAAAAATACAACCTTCTGAAACTCAATCAGGAAGAATCTAAAAATCTCTTTAGGCCAATAACTATGGAAGAAATTGAAACAGTCATCAAGAAGCTTACAGCAAACAAAAGCCCTGGGCCAAACAGCTTCACAGGGGAATTTTACCAAACATTCAAGGGAGAACTAAAATCTATTCTCCTCAAACTATTCCAAAAAATTCAAGAGGAAGAAACACTTCTAAGCTCATTCTATGAAGCCAGGATTACCCTAATACCAAAACCATACAAAGACAACACAATGAAAGAATTACAGGCCAATATCCCTCATGAACATTGATGTCAAAATCCTCAACAAAATTCTAGCAAATTGGATTCAGCATTACATCAGAAAGATCATACACCATGACTAAGTAGGGCTTATTCCGGGGATGCAAGGATGATACAATACAGTAGCTCCTCGGGTTACATTGGAGATCTGATCCATTCCTACAGCACGATGTAATGCTATTTTCACCGTAAGTTGGAAGCCACCTACATAAACACATACGTCACTCACATGGAGCACATACACAGCAGTAATGAAGTGAAAGAATAAAAAACTTTAAAAGAAAGATAACAATTCCTAACCTTTACTTTTGGTAAATAAATAATAAAAAACATAAAGCACATATGTAAGTACATCAAAATGACAGAAGTCTTTTTATATATATAAATAAATGGGAGATGGTGACGTAACCACAAAATGATGTATGTCAAGTTCGACATAACCCAAGGACTGTCTGTATCTGCAAATCAATACAAGTTGTACATCACATAAACAAATTGAGACATAAAAATGACATACTCATATCAATTCATGCAGAAAAAGCATTTTACAAAATCCAACACCTTTTCTTGATAAAAACCCTCAGCAAAATGGGAATAGAGGGATCATACCTCAATGGAATAGAAGCCTTATATAACAAACTTACAGCCAACATCATACTCAATGGGCAAAAACTAAAACCATTACACCTAAGAACAGGAACAAGATGGTATGCCCACTTTCATTACTCCTGTTCAACATACTACTAGTTCTGGAAGTGCTAGCCATAGCAATTAGACAAGAAGAAGAAATAAAAGGTATCCAAATTGAAAAAGAAGATGTAAAACTGTCATTATTTGCAGATGACATGATCCTGTACATAGAAAACCCTAAAAACTCCATCAAAATTTTTTAGACTTAATAAATGAATTTGTCAGTGTAGCAGGATATAAAATTAATGCTAATAAATCTATGGCATTTTTACATACCAATAGTGAACTTACAGAAAGAGAGACTAAAAAAAAAAAATTCCCATTTACCAAAAAAATTAAGATACCTAGGAATAAATTAAATTAAGGAGGTAAAAGACCTGTACTCAGAAAACTACTGATACTAAAAAAAAAGAGATAGAGGAAGACATAAACAGATGGAAGAACATACTGGGTTCATGGATTAGTAGAATCAACGTCATTAAAATATCCATACTATCCAAAGCAATACATAGATTCAATGCACTCCCCATTAAAATACCAATGGCATATTTCACAGACCTACAACGAACTTTCCAAAAATTCGTCTGGAATAAAAAAAGACCCCGAATAGCTGCAGCAATCCTGAGAAAGAAGAAGAAAGTAGGAGACACCAGATATCAAGCTGTATTACAAAGCCACTGTTCTCAAAATTGCCTGGTACTGGCACAAGAACAGACATATGGATCAATGGAATAGAATAGGGAACCCAGAAATTAACCCAAACCACTATGCTCAATTAATATTTGACAAAGGAGGCAAGAACATACGATGAAGTCAAGACAGTCTCTTCAATTATTGGTGTTTAGAAAATTGGACAGAAACATGCAAAAAAAAAATGAAATTAGACCACGAACTTTAACTCGAAATGGATAACGGACTTAAATATAAGATGAGAAACCATAATAATATTAGAGGAATTCACAGACAGCAAAATCTCAGATATATGCCAAAGCAATTTCTTCACTGATACAGCTCCTAGGGCAATGGAAACTAAAGAGAAAATAAACAAATGGGACTACATCAAAATAAGAAGCTTCTGTACAGCAAAATAAACCATCAACAAAACAATAAGAAAGCCCACTGCATAGGTGAATATATTTGCCAATGTTATCACCAATAAGGGTTTAATCTCCAACATTTACAGGGAACTCAAACAACTTAACAAAAGGAAGATAACCTAATCAAAATATGGGCAACAAATCTAAATAGATACTTTTTGAAAGATGACATAAGGAAGGCCAAGAGACATATGAAAATATGCTCAAAGTCACTAAGCATCCAAGAGATGCAATGCGGTACCATCTCACACCTGTCAGAATGGCTATCATCAACAAATCAACAAATGACAAGTACTGGTGAGGATGTGGATCAAAACGAACCCTCATGCAGTGCTGGTGGGAATGCAGACTGGTGCAGCCACTGTGAAGAACAGTATGGAGTTTCCTCAAAAAAATAAAAATGGAACTCCCATTTTACCCAGTTATCCCACTTCTAGGAATATATCCCAAGAAACAAGATACACCAATCAGAAAGGATATATGCACCCCTATTCATAGCAGCACAATTTACCATAGCTAAGATTTGAAAGCAGCCTAAGTGCCCATGAGCAGATGAGTGGATTAAAAAACTGTGGTATATCTACACAATGGAATACTATGCTGCAGTAAAAAAGAAGGAACTCTTACCATTTGCAACAGCATGGATGGAACTGGAGAGCATCATGCTAAGTGAAATAAGCCAGTTAGAGAAAGATAAATATCACATGATCTCACTCATTCATGGAATATAATGAGCAACATAAACTGGTGAACAAAAACAGATCCAGAGACAGAGAAGCATCAATCAGACCATCAAAGCTCAGAGGGAAGGTAGGCGAGGGTGGTGGTAAGGGGGAGAGTAACCAAAGGACTTGTATGCATGCATATGAGCCTAACCAATGGGCACAGATACCAGGGGGTTGAGGGCATGAATGGGGGGTGGGAGGGCAATAGGGCGATAAGGACACATGTGTGATACCTTAATCCAGTGGTTGGCAAACTGCGGCTCGTGAGCCACATGCGGCTCTTTGGCCCCTTGAGTGTGGCTCTTCCACAAAATACCATGTGTGGGCGTGCACGTACAGTGCAATTGAAACTTCGTGGCCCATACGCAGAAGTCGGTTTTTGGCTCTCAATAGAAATTTCAATCATTGTACTGTTGATATTTGGCTCTGTTGACTAATGAGTTTGCTGACCACTGCCTTAATCAATAAAGAAAAAATTTAAAGAAAGAAAAGAAAAAAAAGGTAACAAATACCTTCAGTGAGATCAAAATTTCTATCTGTGAAATTATGAATAAAAGGAATTTGCATTCAACTGAAATCATATGCTTGTGGATTGTGATCAGTTTTCAGGAGTACCTATCAGCATGAAAAAAAAAAAGTCTTCAAAGGTTAACTATTTAAAATCTCATTACCAATCTGCATTAACAAACATTTGGTATCAAATTTGATAATAGAGAACACTAACTTTGAGTTAAGTGAAATGCTATCTCCCCAAAGCAATTCCATTTTTCTCATTGATACACTTATATTACAAAGAAATAATTGTACTAATTAATCTTTTATTTAAAGAAGTGGCATTTTTATAAAGTTCCTCAACAAAATACATATTACAAATGCCTAGAGTTGACACTATATTAAATAGGCCTCAGTGCCAAACCTCATTTTGAAAAGCTATAGTGGTGAAATGAGGAATAACTTAGTCTTAAATTCCATATTTTATTAAGATTTATACAACAGAACAAAATATAACTTTACAATAAGAAAAGACTTTCAAAACCTTAAATTTTGAATTCTTAATGAGTAATTTAAATATATTTAATTTAATATTCCAGAAGAATATGAGTGTGTGTTTGTGTGTGTAAATAAAGTCCTTTTTAATGGAAAAAAATCACTGCTTGGAAGTCTTCCGTCCTCTTGATTTTGTGAATAGTTTGAGGAGGATAGTATTATTTCTCCTATGAATGTTTGGTAAAAATTGCCTGTGAAACTGTCTGGGCCTAGGCTTTTGTTTGCTGGTATTTTATTGACTATTGCTTCAATTTCATAAGTTATTTTTGGTCTACTTTTGAATCTTCCTGGTGGAGTTTTAGAAGATTGTACATTTCCAGGAATTTGTCCATTTTTCCAATGTTGTCAAACTTATTGTATTTTCTTACAACCCTTTGTATTTTTGTGGTGTCAGAAGTTACTTCCCCCCCCCCCTTCTTTTCTTATTTTATTTATTTGGGTCCTCTCATGTTTCTTGATGAGTCTGGCTAAAGGTTCATCAATCTTTTTTTATCTTTTCAAAGAACCAGTTCTTGGTTTCTTTGATTTTTGTTTTGTTTTGTTTTTGTTGTTGTTTTTTGTCTCTCAATCATTTATTTTCACTCTGATCATTATTATTTCCTTCCTTCTACTTACTCTGGGCTTTTCTCCATGTTCTCTTTCTAATTCTCTAAGTTGTAGAGTTAAATAATTTATTGAAAGTTTTTCTTATTTTTTGAGGTAGTCCTGTAATGCTATGAACTTCCCTATCAGGACTGATTTTCACTCTTTCCCATAACTTTTGTGTTGGTGTGTGTTCATTTTCATTTGTTTCCAGGAAGTTTTTTATTTCTTTCTTGATCTCATTGGTAACCCATTGATTTTTTTTATGACATGCTCCTTAGCCTCCATGTGTTTGAATGCTTATGAGTGTTTTTATTGTAGTTGATTACTAATTTTATGCCATTATGATCTAAAAAGATGCTTAATATAATTTCAATCTTCTTGAACTTACCGAGATTTGTTTGTGTCCTAACATGTTGTCCTATCATTGAGAACGTCCCTTTTGCACTTGAGAAGAGTGTATATTCTGCAGCTTTTAGCTGAAATGTTCTGTAAATATCAATTAATTCCATCTATTCTTTTTTTAATCTTTATTATTCAGATTATTACAGTTGTTCCTCTTTTTTCCCCCATAGCTCTCCTCCACCCGGTTCCCACCCCACCCTCTGCCCTTATCACTCCCCACATTGTCCTCCTCCATAGGTGTACAATTTTTGTCCAGTTTCTTCCCACACCCCCAACACCCTTTTCCCTCCAAGAATTGTCAGTCCACTCCCTTTCTATGCCTCTGATTCTATTATATTCACCAGTTTATTCTGTTCATCAGATTTTTTATTCACTTGATTTTTAGATTCACTTGTTGATAGATATGTATTTGTTGTTCATAGTTTGTATCTTTACCTTTTTCTTCTTCCTCCTCTTCTTAAAGAATACCTTTCAGTATTTCATATAATACTGGTTTGGTGTTGATGAACTCCTTTAGCTTTTTCTTATCTGTGAAGCTCTTTATCTGCCCTTCAATTCTGAATAATAGCTTTGCTGGGTAGAGTAATCTTGGTTGTAGGTTCTTACTATTCATCACTTTGAATATTTCTTGCCACTCCCGTCTGGCCTGAATAATGTCTGTTGATAAATCAGCTGACAATCATATGGGTGCTCCCTGGTAGGTAACTAACTGTTTTTCTCTTGCTGCTTTTCATATTCTCTCTTGGTCTTTTGCTCTTGGCATTTTAATTATGATGTGTCTTGGTGTGGTCCTCTTTGGATTCCTTTTGTTTGGGTTCTCTGCACTTCCAGTACTTGTAAGTCTATTTCTTTCACTAGGTGGGAGAAGTTTTCTGTCATTATTTCTCCAAATAGGTTTTCAGTATCTTGCTCTCTCTCTTCTTCAGGCTCCCCCATAATTCGGATGTTGGTGTGCTGGAAGTTGTCCCAGAGGCTCCTTACACTATCTTCATATTTTTGGAATTTTTTTTCTTTTTGCTGTTCTGGTTGAGTGTTTTTTGCTTCTTTGTATTTCAAATCTTTGACTTGATTCTTGCGATCCTCTAGTCTGCTTTTAGATCTCTGTATAATATTTTTTATTTCAGTCAGTGTATGCTTAATTTCTAGTTGGTCCTTTTCCATATCCTCGAGGGTCTTGCTAAATTTATCAGCCTTTTCTAGAAAATTCTTGAAAAACCTTATACGTGGTTTTGAACTCTATATCCAGTCATTTGCTTTCCTTCATTTCTTTCATTTGTGACCTGTTTGTCTCCGCATTTCAGCTGCTTCCCTGAGTTGATAGAGTGGCTTTGTGTGCTAGGTGTCCCATAGGGCCCAGTGGCTCAGCCTCCCCAGTTACCTGAGGTGGACACTCTTGGTGCACCCCTTTGTGGGCTGTGTGCACAGTCTTGTTGTAGTTAAGCCTTGATTGTTGTTGGTATCACTGGGAGGAATTGACCTCCAGGCCAATTAGCTGTAAGGATCAGCTGTGTCTATGGTGGGAGAACTTCTGTGCTGGAGACACCCTTATGAGACAAGACTTGCAAAAGCCTCTGTGCTCAGCTTGGATAGGGCGGAGTCTCAGGGCAGAGCAGACAGCATTGGTTTCCCATAAGCCCTGCCCTAAGAAGCCCCTGGGTCTCAGTGTCCCGCGGTAATCGCTGCAAGCACCTCTGAGAGAAAGCCGCCCTCGAGTTTCGCCCACTGCCAGATAGTCCAGTTTCTCCCCGAATGAGTCTGGGTCCCCAGAGTCTTACCTGGAACTGTGTGTTCAGTGCAGTCAGGAGCTTTTGTCTCCCTCCCACTTGAGAAAGCCAGCCGCCTACTCAGTTGCCCGCCCTGTTCGTGCTCATGCCTCGGTACCTCTGCCTTCCACAGTTCCTCTGAGTTTCAGTGTGCCTTTCTCTTTTCTGACAGTCCAGTTTCACCCCATATGAGTCTGCATCCCCAGAGTCTCACCTGGAACTGGAGTTCAGCACAGTTGGGAGCTTT
Organism: Corynorhinus townsendii; assembly: GCA_026230045.1. NCBI lineage: Eukaryota > Metazoa > Chordata > Mammalia > Chiroptera > Vespertilionidae > Corynorhinus > Corynorhinus townsendii. The sequence goes on from JAPDVU010000003.1 coordinate 104,221,455, forward strand.
TGTCTCCCTCCCGCTTGAGAAAGCCAGCCATGCACTCAGTTGCCAGTCCTCTCCTCTTGCGCACTTCTCAGTACCTGTGCCTCCTGCTTCTCCTCTGAGTCTCAGTGTGCTTTTCTCTTTCCTTCTAGTTATAGAAATTCCACTCAGCCAGCCTTCCTGTGGTTCTGGAGAATGTCTGTTTGTCTTTTAGTTGTAGTTTTGAAATTGTTGTGTGAGGCAGCAATTTAGGTGTTTACCTGTGCCGCCATCTTGGTTTCTCCCTCCATCTGTTCTAGAGTGTCACTTAGGATCACTATTTTTGTAATGACTTTTTGTGAGGAAGATCTATCCAATGGTGTTAATGGGGTGTTAAAATCCCTATTTGGATTGTATTGCTGTTGATCTCTCTCTTAATGTCCTCCAGAAGATTTTTTACATATTTAACTGCTCCAATATTAGGTGTATATATGTTTACCAGGGTTATACCCTCTTGTGGAATTGATCCCTTTAGTATTATTTATTGTCCTTCCTTGTCTCTTGTGATGACCTTCATTTTGAAGTCTATTTTGTCATATATGAGTTTTGCAAGCCCTGATCTTTTTTGTGTTTGTATTTGCATGGAAAATTTTTTCTCATCCCTTAATTTCATCCTCTTTTGTTCTGAGTTGGATCTCTTTTAGATAGTGTTTATATGGGTTATGTTTTCTTAACCATTGATCTACTGTATGTCTTTTAATTGGGGCTTTTAACCTATTTTATATTTAACTAGAGACCCAGTGCATGAAATTCATGCATGGGGGGTTTCCCTCATCTGAGCCTGTACCCTCTCCAATCCACGGGCCTAAACAGGCAGTCAGACAACCCTCTCACAATGTGGGACCACTGGCTCCTAAGTGCTCATCTGCCTGCCTGCCTGATTGCCCCTAACTACCCCCCCCCCACTGGACTGGTCACCCCTAACAGCCCTTCTGACAGCCTGGTTGTCCCTTACTTCACCCCCTGCTGGCATGGTCACCCCCAATTGTCCCCCACCAACCTAGTCTCCCCTCACTGTCCCCTCTGCCGGCCTGGTTGCCCCTCACTGCCTTCCCCCTGAGTCTGCTCTCCCCCAACTGCCCCCCTGAGGGCCTGGTAGCCCCACACAACCTGCTGCTCAGTTGTTTGGTTGCCCCTCACTAACCCTCCTTCAGGCCTGGTTGCCCCATGCAGCCTACTGCTCAGTCATTTGGTCGCCCCTTACTGCCATACCCTGCTGGCCTGGTCACCCCCAACTACCCCCTCCCTGAGGGCCTGGTTGGCACATGCAGCCTGCTGTTTGGTCATTTGGTCACCCCTCACTAACTCCCCTGCCGGCCTGGTTGCCCTATTCAGCCTGCTGCTCAGTGGTTTGGTTGTCCCTCACTAATGCCCCTGCCAGTCTGGTCGCCCCACACAGCCTGCTCGGTCATCTGTTCGGTTTTTTCGGATGCGATGGTCGCTTAGCCATATATATATATTTTATATATATATATATATATATATATATATATATATATATATATATATATATAAAATATATATAATATATATTATATATATATAATATATATATTATATATATGTTATTGATAGGTGCTTATTTATTACCATTTTGATTCTCTATACCTATTTTCTCCATATATTTCTTCTCATTACTGCAGTCCCTTTAGAATTTCTTTTTTTGTTGTTGTTTTTCTTTTTTTGTTGTTTTTCTTTTTTTCCTTTTTTTATTGTTTAAAATATTACACATATTAGTACATATATATCTCCTTTTTTCCCCCCCATTGACCTTACCCCAGCCTCCCCTACTCCCTGTCACATGCCCTTATCCGACCCCTGCAGTGTTTTGTTTCCTTTGGTGTGCTTATATGCATGCATACAAGTCCTTCAGTTGATCTATTTCCCTCCCTCCCCAACACTCCCCAGCATTCCCACTATAATTTGACAGTCTGTTCGGTGCTTTACTGCCTCTGTATCTATCTTTTTATTCATCAGGTTATAATGTTCTTTATTTTCCATAAATGAGTGAGATCATGTGGTATTTTTCTTTCATTGCCTGGCTTATTTCACTTAACATAATGCTCTTCCGGTCCATCCATGCTGCTGCAAATGGTAAGAATTTCTTCTTTTTTATAGCAGCACAGTATTCCATTGTGTAGATGCACCATAATTTTCTAATCCACTCATCTGCTGATGGGCATTTAGGCTGTTTCCAAATCTTACCTATGGTGAATTGTGCTGCTATGAACATAGGGATGCATATATCCTTTCTGATTGGTGTTTCTAGTTTCTTGGGATATAATCCTAGAAGTCGGATTACTGGGTCAAATGGGAGCTCCATTTTTAGTTTTTTGAGGAAACTCCATAATGTTATCCACAGTAGCTGCACCAGTTTGCATTCCCACCAGCAGTGCACGAGGGTTCTTTTTTCTCTGCATCCTCACCAGCACTTGTCATTTGTTGATTTGTTCATGGTTGCCATTCTGACATGTGTGAGATGGTACCGCATTGTCGTTTTGATTTGCATCTCTCTGATAATTAGTGACTTTGAGCATGTTTTCATATGTCTCTTGGCCTTCCTTCTGTCTTCTTTCAAAAAGATTCTATTTAGGTCTGTTGCCCATTTTTTTATTAGATCATTTATCTTCCTTTTATTACGTTGAATAAACAAATTGAGAGATAAAAATCACATGGTCATATCAATTGATGCAGAAAAAGAATTTGACAAAATCCAACACCCTTTCTTGATAAAAACTCTCAACAAGGTGGGAATAGAAGGATCATACCTCAACATAATAAAAGCCATATATGATAAACCCACAGCTAACATACTCAATGGGCAAAAACTAAAACCATTTCTCCTAAGAAAAGGAACAAGACAGGGATGCCCACTCTCACCACTCCTGTTTGAGATAGTACTAGAAGTATTAGCCATTGAAATTAGAAAATAAGAAGAAATAAAAGGCATCCAAATTAGGAAAGAAGAAGTAAAGCTGTCCTTATTTGCAGATGACATGATATTGTACATAAAAAACATGAAAGACTCCATCAAAAAAACTAATAGACTTAATAAATGAATTTGGCAATGTAGTAGGATACAAAATTAACAGCAAGAAATCTATGGCATTTCTATACATCAATAGAGAACTTACAGAAAGAGAGACTAAAAAAGCAATCCCATTTACCATCACACCAAAAAAATTAAAAGATACCTAGGAATAAACTTAACTAAGGAGGTAAAAGACCTATAAGCGGAAAACTACAGGACACTGAAAAAAGAGATAGAGGGAGATGTAAACAGATGGAAGAAGATAACATGTTCATGGATTGATAGAATCAACATTATTAAAATGTCCATACTACCCAAAGCAACACATAGATTCAATGTAATCCCTGTTAAAATACCAATGGCATATTTCACAGACATAGAAAGAACTCTCCAAAAATTCATCTGGAATAAAAATAGACCCCGAATAGCCACAGAAATCCTGAGAAAGAAGAACAGAGTAGGTGAGATCTCAATACCAGATTTCAAGCTGTGCTACAAAGCCACTGTTCTCAAAACAGCCTGCTACTGACACAAGAACAGACATATAGACCAATGGAATAGAATAGAGAATCCAGATATGGACCCAAACCACTATGCTCAATTAATATTTGACAAAGGAGGCATGAACATACAATGGAGTCAAGACAGTCCCTTCAATAAATGGTGTTGGGAAAATTGGACAGATACATGCAAAAAAAATGAAACTAGACCACCAACTTACACCATACACAAAAATAAACTCAAAATGGATAAAGGACTTAAGCATAAGATGGGAAACCATAAAATACTAGAGGAATCCACAGGCAGAGAAATCTCAGACATATGCCGAAGGAACTTCTTTACCAATACCGCTCCTTGGGCAATGGAAACTAAAGAGAAAATAAACAAATAGGACTACATCAAAATAAAAAGCTTATGTACAACAAAAGAAACCATTGACAAAACAACAAGAAAGCCCACTGCATGGGAGAACATATTTGCAAATGTCATCACTAATAAAGGTTTAATCTGCAACATGTACAGGGAACTTATACAACTTAATAAAAGGATGAGAAATGACCCTTTAGAATTTCTTGTAGTGCTGGTTTGGTGGTAATAAACTCCTTTAGCCTTTTTTTTTTTTTTTTTTTTTTTGTCTGGGAAGCTCTTTATTTCACCATCTATTTTGAATGATAGCCTTGCTGGACATGGTTTCAGATCTTTCCTTTTCATTACTTTGAATAATTCATGCCATTCCCTTCTGGCCTCTAGATTTTCTGTTGAGAAATCAGCTGACTGCCTTATCGGAGCTCCCTGTAGGTAACTTACTCTCTTTTGCTGACCTTCAAATTTATTCTTTGCCTTTAATGTTTCCCATTTTAATTATGATGTGTCTTGCTTGCTGTGATTCTCTTTGTTTTCATTAAATCAGGACTCTCTGTGCTTCCTGAACTTGTGTGACTTTTTCTTTCATTAGGTTTAGGAAGTTTTCTGTCAATATTTCTTTAAATGGGTTCTCTTTCCCTTACTGTCTTTTCTCTCTGCCACCCCTGTGATGTAGATGTTGCTCTATTTCATTTTGTCCCACACTTCCTCTATACTGCCCTCATGCTTTTTAAGTTTTGTTTGTTTTTTGCTGCTCTAATTGATTGATTTTTTTCTACCTTGTCTTCTAATTCACAGATTCAATCTGCAGCTTCTTCTAATTTACTATTAATTCCTGCCAGGGTATTCTTTTTATTTTTTGTTAATCATTACTTGAGGATTTTTTTTTTTCAGAATGAAAGAGAGAAATGAAGAGAGAGAAGGTGGGGAAACATTGATGTAAAGAGACACATCGATTTGTTGTGTTCCACTGGGCTGGGGAATCTAAGGTACATGCCCTTCAACTCAGGTACATGCCCTTTATTGAGAATCTAACCCATGACCCTTCATTGTGCAGACAAACACTCTACCACTGAGCCCCACCTACCTGACCTCCAGAGCAATCTTTATGTCAGTTTTGTCATTTTTCATTTCTGATTGGTTCTTATTCATGGTTTGTATAGCTTTTTTCATGCCAATGTAGTATCCACCAGGTTCCTTTTAGTTCTCATTAAGTTGCTTGTAGTTCTCAGTTGTTTGAGCATTCTTATAAACATTACTTTGAAATCTATATCTCATAAATTGCTTGCCTCAATTTTATTTAGTTCTCTTTCTGAAGATTCTTCCAATTCTCTCATTTGGGGCCTTTTTCTTTGTTTCCCCATTTTTGCTATTTCTTTGTGCTTGTTTTTGAGCATCAGCTAAGACGACTGTACTTCCTATTCTTAGTGGGGTGCCCTGTTGTGGGACCCAGTCATGTAGTCTCCTTGATCTTCTGGGTTGGGAAAGACCTTGTGTGGGTTATGTGGGTTCTCCTGTTGAATTTGGGTCTTGATTGCTGTTGTCCCATATATGCGTGGGCTCAGCCGTTATGCTTTTTGACTGTGAGTCTCAACCCCCACCATGTCATGCCAACTCTTACGCAGTTGCTGACAGTACAAAACAAGGCATTACCAGACCAAACCAAAACTAACACAAAACAAAACAACAATAATGAAAATAACAGTGACAACCAAAAAGACTAAAAAAACAAACAACAAAACAACAACACCCCCCACCGCCACCAAAAACAAACGGTGACTACTAGAAGAAACAAGACCAAAAGAATTTTTTAAAAAGATAGAGAAGGAATTTGAAAGCCAAAAAGAAAGAAAAAAAAAAGGAAATGTGGTAAGTATACCAAATACAAGATAGGAAAAAAAAAATGAATGAAATAATAATTTTAAAAAATATGAATAAAATAAAATACATTATAGGAAAAGAAAAATGGGAAAAGAACAAAAAAAGAAAACAGAATTAAAAATAAAAATTTTAAAAAGTAAAGAGAATGAGGAAAAATTCACTAAACTGAAATATAGCAATAGGAAAATATAGAGAGAAAGAAAAACCAAACCATACAAAATCAAATAAACAAACAAACAACAACAGCAAAACAGCTTTGGACTTTTGATCTGCTATTGGTGGAGTTTGCTGGATTTTGTTTCAATGTTGTTAGATCTGACCCCTTGTTATGTGAGTCCCAGGCATCCCAGACAGTTCTTTACTGCAGGCCACTCTGAGTCTATGTCCCAGCCTGGATCTGAGCAACTGACTGAAGCCCTGCAAGGTGAATCTCCAAGTTCTGGTGGGCAGAGCCTCTGTTTCCCAGAAATTGGGTCTGTTTCAGGACTCCCCCCTTTAATGTACTTGTTATGAGCTTATTTCCCTCCCTCACACAGAACTGGGCTCTGCAGGTGTTTCTGGTGATGTCATTGTGGTTTCAACTGATTAACATTGTGGTGGTGTCCATAGCTTTTAGGAGGGGCAATGCATCAGCTGTGCCTGGGAAACTGTCAACCTCTTATTGCTACCCCATGCAGGAGGTGATTTTTAAAAAGTAATTTAAAAAAAACAAAAAAACAGTGCTGCCTCAGCAGGGCCAGCTCTCATTGGGCCAGGTTTCTGCCCAGGATCCCACCAGGCCAAATATCTGAGCCCCCACACCACCAAGCCCAGCCGCATGGGCACAGTTTTCCAGCACAAAGCCATTCCACGCTTTGGGAAAGGAGCGCCTCCTCTTCTCCCTAGGTGAGGAGGATCACACCTCTTTGCCAGAGCACTCTGACTAAACCTTATCCTGTTCTCTGTTTAAAACTCATTCAGAGAATAATTGGCTCATTAGATTCACTGTTGGGTGTCTGCTCAGACCCTTCCACAAGTCCAGAGTTCTACTGTTACCTCCTGCAGAGACCAATCAGGGCACACTTCCCAAGCTGGTGTTATAACCAAGCACTTGCTTTTTGCCTGGGATACTGTGGCATGAGTCCCCTCCGTAGACTGAATTACTATTGATTCCCACTAGCTGATGGTCCGTGGGCTCCACGTCTCTTTTATGTTGCTCTGGTTTGGAGATTCCTGTGTGGGACTGAAACCCTATACTCCCTGGGGACAGGAGCTGCTCTGTGGCACCTTCCCTCTGGCTTCCCAGAAGGGAAGGTGTTTTTTTTTTTTTTTTTAAGTCATATGTTCTGCAGCTGAGCCACAAGTCCATTCCAGTGCTGAGAGCAAGCCGACAGAACTTCCTTAGACTGCAGCTATCTTGCTCCCCTCTTCTTCTTTGTCTCTTATTATGGCTTTTGTTTTAAAGTTAAATTTGTAAGCTATTGCTATCCCTGCTTTTTGTCCATTTGCATGGAAAATTTTTTTCATCCTTTCACTTTCATCCTGTGTAAGTTTTTTGTAGTGAGGTGGGTCTCTTATAGACAGCATACACATGGGTCATGTTTTCTTCTCCATTCAGCTACCCTATGTCTTTTGATTGGAGCATTTACTCCATTTACATTTAAGATTATTGTTGATAGGTACTTAATTATTGCCACTTTATTCTTCTTTATGCCTATGTTTCTCTCTCTCTCTCTCTCTCTCCCCACACAGCAGTCTTTTTAACATTTCTTGCATTGCTGATTTGTTGGTAATAAACTCCTTCAACCTCTTTTTTTTTTTTTTTTGTCTGTGAAGCTCTTATTTCACCTTCAATTTTGAATGATAGTCTTGCTGGATAGAGTAGTCTTGATTTCAGGTCCTTGTTTTTCATTACTTTGAATATTTCATGCCAGTCCCTCTGGCCTGTAGAGTTTCTATTGAGAAATCAGCTATCAGCCTTATGGGATCTCCCATTAGGTATCTGACTATCTCTATCTTGCTGCCCTTAAGATTCTCTCTTTGTCCTTAACATCTCCCATTTTAATTATGTGGCTTGCTGTGCTTTTCTTTGGGAACATATTGACTGGGACTCTCTATGCCTCCTGAACTTGTGTGACATTTTCCTTCACCAGGTTTGGGAGGTGTTTTTTTTGTTTGTTTGTTTGTTTGTTTGTGGGTGTTTTTTTTTAATATATTTTATTGATTTTTTTTACAGAAAGGAAGAGAGAGAGATAGAGAGTTAGAAACATTGATGAGAGAGAAACATCAATCAGCTGCCTCCTGCCTGCCCCCCACTAGGGATGTGCCTGCAACTCAGGTACATGCCCCTGACCGGAATCAAACCTGGGACCCCCCAGTCCGCAGGCCGATGCTCCATCCACTGAGCCAAACCGGTTTTGGCACGTTAGGGAAGTTTTATGCCATTATTTCTTCCAACAGGTTCTCTATCCCTTGCTCACTTTCTCCTCCTTCTGGTATCCCTTATGATACAGATGTTGTTCTATTGCATGTTGTCCCAAAGTTCCCTTAACCTGTCCTCATGCATTTTAAGTTTTTTTTTTGTTTGTTTTTTTTTTTGCTACTCTGAATGAGTGATTTTTACTACCTTGTCTTCTATTTTGCTTATTTGATCCTCTGATTCTTCTAACTTATTGTTGATTCCTTCCAGTGTATTCTTTATTTTGGCTATGTCATTCTTCATTTGTGACTGGTTGATTTTTCATCCTTTATATGTTCTTATTCATGCTGTTGAGCATTATAAAAACCATTATTTTATACTCTGATTCTGATAAATTGCTTGTCTCCAATTCATTTAGCTCTCTTTCTGGAGATTCCTCCTGTTCTTTCATTTGGAGCCTCTTTCTTTGTTTTTCCATTTTTGTTGTTTCTTTGTGTTTGTTTCTTTGTATTGGATAAGTCTGTTATGCCTCCTAGTCTTGAAGAAGTGGCCTTCTTGTGGGACCCAATGATATAGTTGCCTTGATCTTCTGTGCTGGATGTTCTAATAATGTAAATTTGTGGGTTACGTGGGCCCTTTTGTTGTATTTTAGGTCTTGATTGTTTTTGTCCTGTTCTTGCATAGACTCTGGCTTGCTGACTATGTGGCTCAACCCTAACCACATCATACCAACTCTTATTCAGGTGCTGGCAGAACAAAACAAGACTGAACCAAAAAACAACAACACACACACACATGCTCACACACCTAAACAAAACTACAACAAAATCACCACCAACAAGAAAGGCTGAAAAGGAGAAAAAAAAGAAGAAAAAAAATACTACAAGACATGAGACCAAAAAAATTAGAGGAGAGCAAAGGGGGAAAAAAGTCAGCAACAGAAAAAAGAAATAGAATAAAAGGTGAGAGAGAAATCTGGGATATGAAAGAAAAAAGAGAAGAAAAAAGAAAAAATCCTTTGCATCTGCTATTTGTGGAATTTGCTGGATTTTGCTCTGATGTTGTATCTGGCCTTCTGGTATGTCATTCCTGGGTCTCCCGGGAGGTTCCCTGGTATAGGTCAATTGAGTCACTGTGCCTGCCTGTCCCTGGACAACCTGACTAAAGTCCAGCAGGACAGAGTCCAAAGAAGTCCCATGAGCAGGGCCTCTGTAGCCCAGATGCTGGATCAGCTTCAGGTATCACTCATTGAATGTCCCTATTCTGAGCTGCTTTCCCTTTCTCTAGGGAATCTGGCTCTGTAGAGGGAATACTAGTCTTTGCCTGGAGTTTAAACAGACTCAGGTTGAGGGTAAATCCTGTAATTTGTGGGTGGGGGTGGGCACTTCTTCTCCTTCCAATGCCTCAGCTCTGCTTGGCTTTCTGGTACCCCCTCACAGCCACCTCAAGCAGGAGGTATTAAAATACTAAAAAATAAAAATAAAAATAAAAATAAATCAACCCCACTGGCACTCCAATCTGTCAGTGTTGCTGGCCCCCACCAGGTTGGGCTTCCTCCAAGGCTCTGACCAGGCCAAATGTCCAAATCCCTCAGGCTGTCAGACCCAGGCACAGTGGCACTAATTTTCTAGTCCATAACCTTTTCCCCTTGCCTCAGGTATCTGCAGGGCAAGGCAGAAGCAGCCATTCCATGTGTTGTGGGAGGTGGACCTCCCCTGCTCTCAAGATAGTCAGACCTTCTTCCTAGGCCCCACTATTCAGTCTCCATGCAGTTCTCCATGAAAAAAATCCTCTAGAAAGTAAAGAGTCCCTCATGATCATTGGCAGGAGTGTCTGCCAGATGCTTTTGCTAGGCCTGAGTTCCCCTCCGTGGCTCCTTCCTACAGAATCAGATGGGGCTAACTTCCTAGGTGGAACGATGGTGGTGCAGTCATCAGGGACTCTTGCCTTGGTGCTCCCAACACACCCCAGCAACCAGCACTGTCATGGCCACTTCCATCTGTTCCCAGTGCTCCCCTCTCTGTGGCCTAGCCACAGATTACTCATTTTCTGTCCAGGCTGCAGTTCTAGTGATGCCCAGGGCTGGGGAGGCGACTGTACGTACCTCTGTGGCCAGCAGAGCAGCTCGGGGACAGCAACTTCTGCTGCTAGGTCGCACTACCTGTCTAGGCCCAGAGAGCAGTAGCTATGGTGGCGAGGCTGGGCACTGATTTGCTGCAGCCCTTGGTGATCTCCTCCTCAGGAAGACTCAGTAGATCCTCTAAAATGATGTGCACTCCAAACTTGGAGGGAGAAGCACTGAGCCCCGGGGACAGTGGCTACAGTGGGAGCGGGGAACCTGAACCATTGCCCAGGTACCTACACAAACAGAACACTCACACACACTAGTATGCACACTTGCCCATGCACACACTCTCTCACATGCACACACACCCCACACCAGGTCTGTCGCCATCCTCCAATCATCACTCCAGAAACATCTATTAATTGTTCTACTTATTTTATGCATTCATTAATTGATTCTTGTATGTGCCCTGACCAGGGATGGAACTGGCAACCTTGGCATTTCCAGAAAATGCTCTAACCAACTGAGCTACCAGGCCAGAACTTAAATACTTTACTGTATAATTGAGGAAGCTGAGGATTACTGGCCCGGGAATTTATTGTGTTAGTGGTAGATCGCCCAGTCTGGCTATAATCAGCCCTACTTTTGTACTTCTGTCATTGAATCCCTCAGGCAAACAAAAGGAACTGAGAGAATAACACTACAGCCAGGTGACAGAAACATAAAGCAGTGGTTTACTGAACTACCAGTATATAACACACTCTGCAGTCCCAGGGGAAAGAGTTGAACTACTACTTTAATTTCTAGAAAGCTTCAGTTTCTAGATGCAAAACAGACTGAGAAGGGAATTTCTGGTCATTGGCTCACAAGCTTCTTATAAACCTCGGTCACACACATTTCATGTGTATGATGGAGCTGATTATTAATCACTGGCCATCTAGGAGTGAAAGCAGAAGCATGGGGGTTGGGGTGGGGGTAGGCACCCAGATGTCAGGCCAAGGACAGAGGTCATGATAGAGTCTCCCCAGGGCAGGAGAGAGCAGGCTGGTGAGAAATCAGCAGCCTGGCCACCTGGCCACTGGTGGGGTGCACTGTAATGACTGTGTGCTACCCATTCCCCCAAGCTCCCCAAATGGAAATCATCTCCATGCTCTCCCTCCAATCAACTGCACCAGGTCCTCTTCAGGGCTCCTTTACATTCAGAATAGGGCTCATCAGACTCCACAGCAGCTGCTCACCTCCCTTGAGATGCAAAGGTTTGTGTGAACACAATATGGGGGTGCAGATTTCCCTGGAGTCATTCATACTCAGGCATAATTTTCACCATATGATTGAATTAGTGACTACAAAATACCCAAAGACTTATAAATAAACTAGAGGCCCGGTGCATGAAATTCATGCATTCGGCGGGGGTGGGGGGTGGAGGGCAGTCCCTCAGCCCAAATTGCACCCTCTCGCAGTCTGGGAGCCCTCAGGGGATGTCCGACTGATGGCTCCCTATAGCGAGTGGGCCTAAGCCATCAGTCGGACATCCTTAGTGCTGCCACAGAGGCAGGAGAGACTCCCACCACAGCTGCTGTGCTAGCCAGCCATGAACCTGGCTTCTGGCTGAGCAGTACTCCCCCTGTGGGAGCACACTGACCACCAGGACACAGCTCCTGCATTGAGCATCTGCTCCCTGGTGGTTCTATTATGTATATAAGTATTGGGAACCATCTTATCTCTTTAGTGAAAGAAACCTTTTGTTATGTTACAATGATTAACTTTATCTCATGAGTTGTATTTTGGCTTCAAGCCTGTATCCAGTATTCATGCAGCAACTTCAGCTCTTCTATTTAATATTTACCTGGCATATCTTTTATTTTATTTTCTCTAAATCTTTCTAGACTTTTATGTATTAGATAAGAATAGCCATGGACACAGACAATAGTCTGGCGAAGGCCTGGAAGGGGCAGGTGCAGAGTGGAGGGGATCAATGGGGGAAAAAAAAACAACAAAAAACAAAGGGACATCTGTAATACTTTCAACAACAAAGATACATTTTAAATAAAGGAAAATATCTTAGTTGAAAAGAGTTTTATGTGAAATAATATAAGTAATTTCTGTACACTGTACTTTATATTCTCAACTCCTCTCAAAGAGATATTAATTGACCCTATGTTCATTTAATGTTAATTGACCCTATGTTCATTGACTGCAGGATTGACTTCTGCCACACCGACCCAGCACTGACTGCCAAGGGGGCTGCTATCAGACCCTGCTTTTCTCTCCTGGTCTCTGTCCGGGCCTGATCACAGCCTGCTCAGCAGTTAGTGCTGGGTCGCTGAGGCGCCTGCAGTGTGTCAGTCAGTGCTGACTTCTGGTGTTTGGTTGAGCCTTCAGTCCTTTTGGACATTACAGACCCTGGCTCTTTTTATATAATATAGATAGTTTTGGAGGTTTTAATTGTCAAAATGAGTTATGACTTTCCTGACTCCACATAACATTACATCTACTTATGTTTTGAAGAAGTGGGGAGAAAAGCCCTTCATGAATATCTTAGATTCCACATAATTAGGCTTATTTATTTGTTATATTCCTTCTCATCAATACAATTGGCTTCATCTCTGCTTCTCTGGGTACTTTAATGTAATTAAGTTTGAGTCTCTGTAAGGAAGAGTGTGAAAAACAATAGTTATAACCCATGTTAAAATAATGGACTTAAGTTCCAAAATTCCCTAGATTACCATTCTTTAAAACAAGTGAATAAGAATTTTGTAATGGAAAAGCAACAATGTACTGAATATGATATGATGAACAGAAATTTGACCTTAACTAATCTCTGAGACAAAGGCTTTCCATTTTAGGTCTTTAGAATGAAAACTTTTAGACAATTTGCAGAGTTCAACATTGTCCTTTTGCATACATGCGTTGACTGCTGAAGCCAGTGCCTATGATCGAGGTGCCCATAAAGAAGGGAACCGCCTTATCGGTAATGAAGCTTTTAAGCAGTGACCCGAATGAAATAAGTTAACCAAACAAATTTCTGGAAGAAAGAACTACAAATACAAAGTCCCTGAGGTAGGCTTTTAAGAATACCCAGGTGAACATAGAGATTGGAGCAGAATGAGGGAGGGACTTGTCAGAGATGGTATGGGAAAGGTTGCAAGAATCGAAGTCAAACAAGGTCTCTTAGATCAATGGTAAAGCCTATGGTTTTTACCGAATGAAATGAAAGGCCATTGCAGGTTTGCAAAGGAATGATATCTGATTCAAATATTTAAAAGATTACTCTGGCTACTGTGTAAAAAAAAACACACACACAACACAGATTGTTGAGAGGCAAGGGTAGAAGCAGGGATACTACTAGTTAGGAGGCTGTTGCAATAATCCAGCTGGAAAATACTGGTGGCATGGACCAGGATGGGTACAGTGGAGCTGAGGTGAAGTGTTAGGTTCTAGTTACATTCTGAAACTTGAACAAAGAGGATTTCTCATCAATCAAATGGAGAGAAAGAGAGGAGTCAAGGGTAACAGAATTTTCTGGGTTGGTGAGGAGTGGATTTGTCATATACAAAGAGGGAAGAAGAATGATAGAGGGACAACTAATCAAGACTTCAGCTTTTAATCTGCTTTAGTCCATAGTCCTCTCTTTAACCCAGTGTCTTCACACAGTATGTTACTTGGCTCCCAACACCCTTGGCCATCTTCTCCTGATAAAGCTTCCCCCTTCTTTCATGATTATTCTGCATCTTCATATTCCCATTATGCAGGAAATATTTACCAAATATTATTTTCAGAAGTTGTTATCATAAAAATATTGGGATTATCCTTTTATCTTGGCACCAGCCATTGAGAAACACTGTTCTCACCCGAGCAATTAATTCTTATTTTCTATGCAAGTTCTGATCTGCTAAGGAGAAAGAAAGAAACCTAGAAACCCTTTTGGTGAGAGATGTTCTGGTCCCGCAGGAGGGTTAAGCTGAAAAGAAAGGCCCTGTAATACTTGCTGGGAAACACAGATAAATATCCCCAAGCTCTATTCATCCTATCTCTTTGCATTTACCAGAGTCTCTGTTTAATCATATCACCCCTGAGAGTTGCTTGCTAACATGGTGAAAATTATCAGTGGCAAGTGTTAAATAAATTTATTACTAACAATAAATATAAGCTTGCAAATTATTTTTTTTGAAAAATGAATTGGAACAAACTAAAATGCACACCTATATTAATGCAATTCTTGCTTGCTTTCTAGAGAGACTACGGTGGAATTATAGCTAGCTCCTGTGTTGGGAATGTCACAGAATCTTAAGCAGCCTCATGAGAGTCAACGTTCATGTGACTGGCAGTCATTATGTGAATCACAGAAAAAAGATTGAGGGCTGCTGACTTAGCTTCCTAAGGACAGCAGTGTGCTGGGACTCAGAAGAAATGGAGGACACCTCTCTGTCTTTGCAAAGCTTACAATTTTATTAAAGACTTCAGATGAAAAGAGACAATTTAATGCTAGCTTTTCCTACATCCATGGAGTGCTGGGTTTACAGACCTGCCATTGCTTTTTCAGCGATCACTCACCTCTTCTATCACTTCCCTCACCTGCCTTGCCTCACACAGAAACAGCATCTATCATCAAAATCATTGATTGGGGCCAAAGGCAGGAAGTCTAACAAAGTAGTTCCATAAAGAAGCAGCGGCAGCTGCTTACCCAATAGGATTTGTGGGCACAAAACTTATTTGTCTCTACTGGTCTCTCATGGAAACAATGACATCATCATTGACAACAATAATAACAACAGTTACAACATAAGGAGTGGTTACTGTATGCCAGGCTCATTCTCATTTATTTTTACCATAACCTGGAGAGGCTGGTTCTATTAACTCCTCATTCCACAGATGAAGAAGGTAAGGTAACCTGTTCATAGTCATCCACTAATAAATGATGGATGGTGCACTTCAATTTAGGTGTCTGACAATTTGGTTAAACATCTAAGTTCTACTCTCTTAACAAATTTTAATTATACAATACAGTGCTATCAACTATAATAACAATGCTACATTATAACCTCAGACCTTATTCATCTTATAACTGAAAGTTTGTACCCTTTTACCAACCTCTCCCCATTTACCCCATCCCGCAGTTCTTGGCCACCACTTTTCTAGTCTGTTTCTATAATACTGAAAAAATTTTTTAAGATTACGCATATGTGATACCGTGCAGTATTTGTCCTTTTCTGTCTGGTTTATGTCCTCTTGTTTCATCCATGCTGTTGCAAATAGCAGAATTTCTCTTTTTAAATTACACACACACACACACACACACACACACACACACACACACACACACAGGGGTGGTCAAAAGCAGGTTTACAGTTGTTCCTATGGAAAAAGACATGCAGGTTCTGATTATTGCAATAGCTTTATTAACTCAAAAGAATGTCACAATGGCACAGGGCAAATTGCTGGCTTTCATTATTAACACATTCTTATAGTCTACTTGCTATACTGAAGCACACTTTGGCACAGAGTTCTTTATTATCATCAACAAACCTACTTTTATCCACCCCTGTATTTATCTAAATATCTACACATATCACTTTTTTTTATCCATTCATCTGTTGACAGACACTTCAGTTGTTTCTATATTTTGGCCATAGTGAATAATGTTGCAATAAACTTTGGAGTGCAGAAATCTTTTTGAGATAATGGTTTTGCTTTCTCTTGATATATTCCCAGAAGTAGAATTGTTGAATCATATGTTAGTTATATTTTCATTTATTATGAGCCTCCCTACTATTTTCCATAGTGGCTGAACCATTTTATATTTCCACCAACAGTGAATAAAAGTTCCCTTTTCTCCACATCCTCACTAGCCTTTATCTCTTTACTTTTTTATAAGCATTATAATAGGTGTGAGGTGATAGCTCATTATGGTTTTTATTTGCTTTTCCTTGATGAGTAGTGATATTGAACCCCTTTACATGTAATTCTTGGCCATTTGTATGACTTCATTGGGAAAATGTCAATTCATATTCTTTGTCCATTGTTTAAAATTTATCTTTATTATTGAAAGTATTATAGATGCCCCCTTTTTTTCCCCCATTGACCCCCTCCACCTCACTACCCCCAGTGCTACCACACTATTGTCAGTGTCCATGGGCTATATATATATGCATTATAAGTTATTTGGTTAATCCCTTCCCACCTATCCACCCTCCACTTCCCTCTGAGATTCATCAGTCTGTTTCCATGCTTCCATGCTCTGGATTTATTTTGTTCTCCATTTATTTTGTTCATTAGATTCCACATATAAGTGAGATCATATGATACTTGTCTTTCTCTCACTGGCTTATTTTGTTTAGCATAATTAATTGGGTTATTTGTTTGTTTGTTTTTCTATTGTGTTGTATCAGTTCCTTGTATATTTTGGATTTTAGCCCCTTTTCATATATGTGGCTTGCAAATGTTTTCTCATGTGTTGTCTTTTTGTTTTGTTGGTGGTTTCCTTTGCTGTGTAAAAGCCTTTAAATTTGATGTACCATTTATTTATTTTTGCTTTTTAAGCCTTTGTTTTATGTATCAGATTTTAAAAAAATCAATACCAAGATTGATGTCAAGGACTTTACTTCTAATGTTTTCTTCTAGGATTTTTATGGTTTCAGGTCTTAGCTTCAAATCTTAGTCCATTTTTAATTGATTTTTGTGTGTGATATAAGGTAGATATCAGTCATATTCCTAGATTTAAGTCTACCAAGATTTAGTCTCATTTCCTGCCCAGAATGCTAGGAAAATTAACACAGAACCAAATATTTGGATCTGAGTAAAAATGTTAAAACTTCCGTTTCAAAAGTTGAGAACTCTCAGGACCAAGAAAAAAAAAATAGATGAAACCAAACCACATGTAAACCTTAGTTTTTACTGAGTTATTTAAAAACACTTGTTACAAAAGAAAAGAAAATATTTGTAATGTGTTTTTTAAAAAAAAAAACACAAGGATAAAGGTAAATAGTAATGCAAAACCTTATAGCTGGATAGCATGTTACTCTATCTCCAATATGTATGTCCAGATAATCCATAAATTTAACACTGCCTATCAATCAGCTTTTGATGAGTCATCACCATTTTATCCTTCCCCTTCTAGCTGAAATTGGTTTGGTTTTCTGGCCTAGCATAAGCTTTTTATGTTTGATGAAGTAGTACTTCTAAGATCCAAAGTTTCAAAATTTTGAAGCTTCTATTTATTTTCAGCCATAAAGTATCCTATTTTAATTTTTAAAATTATAGTTGCTTCCAATGGGTATTTTTGTTGTGAAGTTGTTACTTTCTGGGCCTGAATTGTGATAGCTAGCCTAATTACTGTAGGTCCAACACTGAGCTTGATTTATTGCTTTGTTTAGTTTTACTGAGAGATTGACTTAAAATGCCTTTTCTTTTAAAAGCTGGAGAATTTAATAGTGTGATTGAATTGTTGCAATAGCTTTCTAGCCATTGTCTTTGCCTTCATGTTCATTCTCATCTTCCAACCCAGAGTTTGTTCTTAAGGTAGCAGCCAAAATGAGCCTTTTGGTGCAAAGAGCATATCTTCCTTTGTTAAAATTTTCCAAGTGCTTTATTTTACTCAGAAAAAGAAATCCTTATTTCCTATTAGCCCCTATGTGATCTAGCCCCTGCTACACATCACAACTTGAACAAATCTAACAAACATAATATTGGGCAAAAGAAAATGTGCACACAAAAAATACATATGGTATTATTCCAAAGCAATTTTTTTAAAAAGCAAAATAATGTGTTGTACTAAAAGTAGTGATAGTAGTTATTTTAGGGGAGAAGGGAATGTAGTATGTAGAAGAGG
Organism: Corynorhinus townsendii; assembly: GCA_026230045.1. NCBI lineage: Eukaryota > Metazoa > Chordata > Mammalia > Chiroptera > Vespertilionidae > Corynorhinus > Corynorhinus townsendii. The sequence continues at coordinate 104,239,537 of JAPDVU010000003.1, forward strand.
AAACAAAGTTTCTGGGGTTTAGATCGTGTTCTGTTTCTTGACTTGGGTGTTGGCACATGGTATGTTCACTTTGTGATAATTTATTGTGAGTTATATACCTACTACTTGTGCATCTTCCAGTAGCTTAGCTATATTTCAGTAAAAATGCTTGCCAGAGAGAATGGGAGGTGAGTAAAAAGGCAAACATATAATAACTCTTTCAAGGAGATTTACTCTAAAGGAGAATTGAGAAATGAAACGGTAACTAGAAAGAGGTGTTTGTTTGTTTTTAATGGGAGATATTAAAGTCTGTTTATTGTGCTATGGGCTCTGTCCTGTATAAAGGGACTATTCAATATTCAAGAGGAAAGGAGACAATTGCTAGAGAAATGCCCTTGAGTAGTTAAGAGGTAATGTCCCCAATTGGGAGTGGAGGGTGGTCTGAGACAGGAGCATGGCCTAAAAGATTTTGCTGATTATGACTGAATTACAGAAGAAAAGTCTGGGTTGAGAGTGGGGTGAGAGACTGAGTCCAAGTAGAAGATGTCAGCAGCTGTAGTGGTGGAAGATTGACATGAGAAGCTTAGACTTCTGGCTACAACTGAATTAAACAGGCATAAAAATAGTGATGGGACTGGGTAGTCCTTGTGGCATTTTAGGGGAAATTGGGCAATAATTTATCATTACAGCCTCTTTGGGGATTAGTTTCAACTTATAGTGGTGAGGCTGATTGTGTTGTGATAGGGGGAAGAAAAGACAATGGCTCTCTTTATAGCTCTGATCTTACCTCTATACAAGGGGTAAGTCTTGAACTTATCAGGAATTTCTAGATATGGAATTGTGGAATTAAAATTATGCACACTTAAAAGTTTGATGAATGTTGCCAAAGAGGTGGCACAAATTTAAACTCCTATCCACATATATCATAGTTTTATCCACTCTCTTGTGAATACTGTGCTAAAGTTCATAAATTTTGCCAAATCTAATAGGGGGAAAATAGCTAATTATTTTTATTTGTTTTATGAATTTATACTAATAAAATGGTAATATGCTAATAGGGCGGATGTCTTCTGGATATCCATCCAGACAAAGTCACAGCACTGCTCAGGCAGCCCTGGACTCAGGCATCTGTGAGGCCTGGAGTAGGTAGGATAGGATATGATAGGAGAGGATAAGGAAGGAGAGGGAGAGGAAGGCAGGCCTGCATATAGATAGGCCAAGAGGAGAAACAGAAATACAGAAAGGGAACGAGAAAAAGACGCAGGAATAGAAAAGGGAAGGAAATGCAAGGCTGTATGCTAGAGGGGGTGGCAACCGCAGGGGTGGAGCAGGTGCACCTGGTGAGGGGCAGGGCTCAGGCAGCATGGAGAGGGGAGCCCTGCCCAGACATGGGAGGAGGGCAGTGGCCCCTGGTGCAGGGATGGAGAGGCAGAAGGTCCCAGATGGTCCAAGGTCTTCCAGGCGGAGGTGCTCCTGCTTTGCAGCAGCAGCGCCCGGGCAGTGCAGGCCTTGGCCACCCTCGCTGGGCCAGGTGCCCCACACTGGGAGGGAAGGTGTAACTTAGCTGGGGTAGAGTCAGACACTAAGGAGGGTAGCTCCTTTACCCCTGAGGGCTGGACCCTGTGAGAATAAACAAATCATGTTCTCTGTCAAAGAACAGTTTAGACAGCCGCCACTTTGGACTGCGTGACTTGGCAGCCACCATGTTGGCCACATGGCTTGCAGCTCCCCTGAAGGCTGCCATCTTGAAACAGAAAAGGCCAACCCCTTCCTTTGAATTAACCAATTGTGAAAGACTGTGTGCCTGAGCTCCAATCAAGAGCAAAGGACAGGTCATGTGCATCAGGAATTATAAACCTGAGCAACCCACCTCCTTGGTGTGTGCACACTTCCAGACCATGTGTGTGCACCCTTCTAAGTAGAAGTAAAGATGTTTGCCTTGCTGCCTGGATCCCGAGTGTGTTTTGTGTTCTACAAGGACCCTTGACTTGGGGGCTCACCTTATTTCTAACAATTTGGGGGCTTGTCCGGGATACACTCTGTCACCATGGGGAAAATGGACCCCCTCTCCTGAGGAGGCGCACCCCACTGCCAAGTTGTGGCAGCCTCAGTGAGTATGGACAGCTATTACACCTGGGCTGACTATGAGCTCAGGATTGAGAGTCAGCCAGCAACACAGGAAGGGCCCAAGCAAGACCCATGGCAATCAGGTAAATGCATGAGCCAAGGTAGGAAATGGACTGAGTACTACTTTGGTGATTAGGTGTCCTCAGAGGTTGGGCACATGTGACTGGAATGTGTCTTGGACATCAAGTAGTGCAGAGTTCTTATCTGTGGTTCCATTCTCCTGCGAGGGAAGTGTCCAGGGAGGGACTAAGCAGATCTCATGGAATACGAGAAACCTCCAACATGGGGAGGTTTGAGTACATAGTCACAAGGGACTTGCCAAGGATATGGATGCAGCAAGAGAATGGGTGGTTCTTGAATGAGGATGGACCACATTCCAAGGGTGGTCCTGGAGGCATAGGACTCCAAGCCAGATTAGCATGTCCTTTCTTTGAACAGAAAGGGCAATCATAGTTAACATCATAATTCAAATCCCTGTTATGAAATTAGCCAAGAAAATGCTTTAAGTAATAATTGGCTTTAAAATTCTCAAAGTTGTTAAGATATAAAGCTTTTCACTAAAAATCTAAAAGATAACAAGGGCAGACAAATGGGATCCCTTGAATTGCCTCACCCCTCCTTATGCCACAGGAGAGAAACTGAGGAAACATCCAAGATGGCCGATTTACAATCCCAGCCTCCTTCTCAGACTCCAACAGGCCCTTTAGCCACCACACCACCAGAAACCAGCCTTTCTAGGCCATGAAAGAAGTTGGAGCAGTAAAAAAAAAAAAAAAAAAGAGTTAAAGCCTCTATTGGAAGACCCACATGGTGTAGCTGGCCAATTAGATCAATTTCTAGGCCCACAAGTATATACATAGATCAAATTAATGTCCATTTTAGGAATCCTATTCTTGGGAGAAGAGAGAACAATGATTCAAAGGTCAGCTATGATTCGAAGGTGACCTATGGCGGTCTGGGAGCAAGAGCACCCAATTGGCCCTGGGGCACTTCCAGCAGAGATAAAATTTCCAAAACAAGAGCCCCACTGGGACCATAACAACATGGCCCATTGAGGGCACAAGAGAGACCTCAGGGAGCTAATCATTAAAGGAATTAGGGAAGCAGTTTTCTGGTCTCAGAACCTAAATAAAGCCTTTAATATTCAACAAGGCAAAGAAGGGTCTTCCAAATTTACAAGACTAAAAGATCAAATGAGAAAGTACTCTGGGCCAGACCCTGAGGACCTGTTGGGCCAAGGAATATTATAAATTACATTTTGTCACCAATAGTTGGCCTGACATCTCAGGAAAGTGGCCTAGGGAAGGGCTGGCCCGGAGGACCAGAAACAGAAGCAGCAACACTAACCTAAGGAAGAATGTAGCAGTTTATACATAATTTTCCAAAGTCTTTGGTAACTTAAGACTTTGGAGTTTGCTGAATTAAATAATAAAAATTATAAAATATCTAGGTATTTTAAAATGAAATATAATCAGAGTTTGCCTCTTATGAAAAATCTAGCAGATAGATTTGAATCTATTAATTAAATGTCTCGTATTTTATTTTAAATATATCCTTAAAATATAAATGTATTACTAATCTGAGAAATGCTAAGTATTTAACTTTCTACCTAAAATTTGAGGCTTCTAAGAGCTAAAAGTTCAAATTAAGTTGGGAGAAGTTATATAGTTGTAAAAAAATGCATAAAGTATAGAAATTCATTTTTGAGAAAAATAATTATTGTATTTTCTCTGGAAAATTAGTAATTCAAAATATATTGTAGTCTTTATGTGTAATATGTGTGGTAAAATTTCACCTAGGATATAATATTTTATTGGCCTGATAAAAAAAGGATTAATTGGTCCAAACCAAATTTTTAATATTAAAACTGGTTTAAATTTAATTAATGCCTTTTGGAATATTTACCAAAAAAAGTGTGCTGATAAATGTTAATCTAAGAAATATGGACTGTTTACTTTTTGGTAAATTATTGAAAATTAAGGTTTCTAAGAATGAAGAATTCCAATACAATAAAAAAAAAAGGTCTGTACAAATTGCTGATGGTATGACAGAAAGAAAGAATATTGAAATAGAGGTGCTTAATGGAAGGACTGAGGCATGGTTATTCACCTTGAAGGAAAAAGAAGGTGGTTATTTCTGGAAATTGGAAAAATGTTTTTGAAAGTTATAAGAATGTCTGTGGAAATTATAAGAAGTTTATAAAAAATGTTAAAAGGAAATTGATTAAATGATACAGGCCAGTAAGCCAGGACAGAGCAGGGAAACTGAAATATTAAAACAGCAGTTTGCAACCATCTAGAAAACTCTGTCTTCCCTAAAGCAAGGACACTTAAACTCAGTGATTTACATTTTGTCTCCCTAAACAGAGGATAAATAGCTTATGCTAAAGTTCTCAGGAAGACTGATGGGAGAAATCCAATTGGTGTCACTTGTTGTGCACACTCAAGGACAATGAGGTTAGAAAACAAGCCTTATTTTGGTCAGTTCTTTTCTAGTAAAGTAATTATGTTATATTAATCAGGTATGTAATAAAAAGATCATCTTTTAATCATAGGAACTGAAGTTTGCTGGCCTATGTTCCTGTCTAATACACTTTAATATATAATCTTTTGGTAAAACCAAGTTTGACAACTTTCCTAGGGTTTGAATTTTAAGAAAAGTTATTTTGTGACCAGGGAATCCAAGATGGCGGCGTAGGTAAACACCTAAACTGCTGCCTCCCACAACAATTTAAACTGCAACTAAAAGACAAAACGTCTATCACCCAGAACCACGGGAAAGCTGGCTGAGTGGAAGTTCTACAACTAGAAGGAAAGAGAAAAGAGCATTGAGACATGCACAAGCGCTGAAAAGCTGAGGTACGGAGGCGCGCGATCCGGGCTGGCGGCGGGCGACTGGGTGCGTTGCTTTTTTCAACCTGAACGGAGACAAGCCCCCGATTACTCTGAAATCCAGTCTCTGGGGAGACGCGGGGGACCCAAACTCCTACGGGGAGAAGCTGGACTGTCTGCCAGTGAGAGTGGCTTGCTTGCAGAGCTGCACGCAGGAATAATTGTTTACAGCTGGGGCACAGGACTCCAGGACACGGTTGGGGACACAGAGCCGGCTTACTAGCAGCCATTGCTGTTTGACACGCCCTAACCTAGTGACGCCCTGAGACCCCGCCCCACACAACCTACAAACCCACCCAAGCTCCAAGCAGCTCAATTAGCATAAGAAAGCCTGCCCTATCGCAGCTTAACCTAGAAAACTTGCAGCCCGGGTCAGACAGCTCCAAAACCTCCAAACCCCAAGCAAAGAGGAGAAAACTGTAGCTCTCACTGTAGCTCCTGCTGAGTGGCCTCAGACAGTAGCTGACCTGCACCCCATTGGAGATCCAGAAGCCAGTGTACCTAGTGGTCAGTGTGAGACACCAGATTTCAACTCCTCACATCCATAAGTGACACATTCAAAAGGCAGACTCAGTGAGCACCAAAGCCCCACTGAAACAAGTCCTGCCCCATAAGCGTGTCTTCAGTGCAGCACTTCTTCCATTATAGACACAGGGAGTGCTCACAGCTAATTGGCCTGGAGGTCAATTCCTCCCAGCGTACCAACAGTAATTCAGGCTTAACTACACCAAGACTTTGCACTCAGCCCACAAAGGGGTGTACCAAGAGCATCCACATCAGGTGATTGGGGAGGCTGAGCTACTGCCCCCTATAGGTCACCTACCACACAAAGCCACTCCATCAACACAGGGAAGCAGCCAAAATGCAGAAACAAAGAAACATGTCACGAATGAAAGAAACGGAGGAAAGCAAACTACTGGATGACATAGAGTTCAGAATCACATTTATAAGGTTACTCAAGAATCTTCTAAAAACTGCCGAGAAACTTGATGACACTTCTGAGGAGCTTAGTGAGACCTTCAAAGACCTTAATGAGAATGCCAAAAAAATGGAAAAGGATCAGTCAGAAATGAAGTATACACTGTCTGAAATAAAGAATATACAGAAACTCAACTGTAGATCAACATACCCCAAGAATCAAACCAAAGATCTGAAATATGTGGAAACAAAAAACATCCAACCAGAAAAACAAAAAGAAAAAAGAATCCAAAAATATGAAGATAATGTAAGGAGCCTCTGGGACAACTTTAAGCGAAACAACATCCGAATTTTTGGGGTTCCAGAAGAAGGGAGAGAGCAAAATATTGAAAACCTATTGGAAGAAATAATGACAGAAAACTTTCCCTACCTGGTGAAAGAAACAGACTTACAAGTTCAGGAAGCGCACAGAACCCCATACAAGAGGAACCCAAAGAGGACCACACCAAGACACATCATAATTAAAATGCCAAGGGCAAAAGACAAAGAGAGAATATTAAAAGCAGCAAGAGAAAAAGAGTTAATTACCTACAAGGGAGTACCCATAAGACTGTCAGCTGATTTCTCAGCAGAAACTATGCAGGCCAGAAGGGAGTGGCAAGAAATATTCAAAGTGATGAACAGCAAGAACCTACAACCAAGATTACTCTACCCAGCAAAACTATCATTCAGAGTTGAAGGTCAGATAAAGAGCTTCACAGACAAGAAAAAGCTAAAGGAGTTCATTGCCACCAAACCAGGATTACATGAAATGCTGAAGGGTATTCTTTAAGAAGAAGAAGAAGAAGAAAAAGGTAAAGATAAAAATGATGAACAACAAAATGACATCAAATACATACCTACCAACAAGTGAATCTAAAAATCAAGTGAATAAAAAATCTGAAGAACAGAATGGACTGGTGAATATAATAGAATCAGGGACATAGAAAGGGAGTGGACTGACGATTCTCAGGGGAAGCAAGTGTGAGGGGTGCGGGAAGAGATTGGACAAAAATCTTACTCCTATGGATGAAGACAGTGGCGGGGGGTAAGGGCATGGGGTGGGGTGGGGAATCAGGTGGAGGGGAGCTATGGGGGAAAAAAAAGTGGAACACCTGTAATAATCTGAACAATAAAGATTTAATTAAGAAAAAAAAAGTTATTTTGTTTGTTTGTTTGTTTGTTTTTTACCTAGAGTTGGCTGTAGGTGATTCCAATAGGCCCTGTAATTCATTTTTGAGAAAAATGAAAGGAAAGATCTTCCTACAGTGGAAACTAGGGACTAATTTTTTAAGAACTGTGTACTGAGTATCTCTTCTACTTTAATCTCTCTCAGGTTAGAAGGCCCCTTGACCCAACGCCCTCTTGAGTTTCTGATTTATTGCAGTCGACCAGAAGATTATGTTTGTTCTAATCAAGATTTTGAAGGGAAGCAAGTTGGAGCCCTCCTGGGAAGGACCTTACCTGTCTTGCTTACCACAGAGACTGCTGTTCTGACTGCAGAGTGAGATTGGACCCAACACACATGGGTTAAGGGTGGACATACCTCAACTTGGACAGTCATACCAGGACATGTCACCTTGAAACTGATGCTAAAAACTGTGAGCTGTCTTAATAACTATCATGTACTGGGCTCTATTTGCTTAAAGAATCTGGCAAATTACAGGGGCTTACAATGTGGGCTGGCAAAATGTATACAATCTGGATCATGCTTACCCAGTTAAGTTATTGGTTATAGATAACTTGAATGACTTGGATATTTCAGCCTTTAGGTCAAAAGATTTGCTAAAACTAGATTTAGGAGTAGATGTCACAGGACAAGATCCCCTAGGCCACTGCCACCACCATGCAAATAAAAGTAGGATATAAGAGAATGAATGCCTGGGTGGAATGGATCAAATATTCTGTACATGCCCTAAATAAAAGCAACTATTAACGTTTGCGTGGCAGGAAGGCTAGAGGCCCAAGTGATCCCATTGTCATTCGGATGAACCTCAGACAGTAACGGGATGGAATATGTGCTTGCCTTGTACCAGGAGGAAACAACCTGGGGAAAGGCTTCCTGTAAGACTCTTGCCCTGTTGTTCCCATCCAACAGAGGTAAAGAGCTAGGACCCCCCCCAAAAAAAAACAATCCAGCCAGTCCTCCGACGTAAACTATACCTCCTGCCTCTCAAGGTGGGGAACAGTGCTTGGAGTTTATGAGAAATGTATCCAGAGAGAAATCAAGATGGTGGCATAGGTAAACACCTGAACTGCTGCCTCGCACAACAATTTTAAAACTACAACTAAAAAATAAAACGGACATCATCCAGAACCACAGGAAGGCTGGCCGAGTGGAAATCCTACAACTAGAAAGAAAGAAAAAAGTTCACTGAGACTCAGAGGAGCTGCAGAAGGCAGAGGTATGGAGGCGCGTGCACAGAGAGGGATGGCAACTGAGTACATGGCTGGCTTTCTCAATCAGGAGGGAGACAAAAGCTCCCGACTGCTCTGAACTCCAGTTCCAGGCGAGACTGTGGGGATCCAGACTCATTCAGGGAGAAACTGGACTGTCTGGCAGCGGGCAAAACTCAAGGGCTGCTTTCTCTCAGAGGAGCTTGCAGCGATAACCACAGGACATTGAGACCCAGGGTCCTATTGGGGCAGGGCTGACTGGAAGCCATTGCTGTTTGCTCTGCCTTGAGATCCCGCCCCATGAAGCCAATGCTGTTTGCTCTGCCCTGAGACTCCGCCCCATCCAAGCTGAGCACAGAGGCTTTTGCATATGAATGATCTGGTCCTTTGAATTCTAAATTTACCTAACAAACTTCAGCTGAGTCAGGGTGACCCAGAACATCCAAAAGAAAGCCCAAGGCCCCGCAGCAGCTTGCATTGCTTCACAACTGGGCCTCATCTGGGCACCTCCAAAACCCAAACAAAGAAGAGGAATCTGCAGATCTATCCATACCTCCTGCTGGGTGGCCTCAGGCAGAGGCTAAATTAGCACCTCCTTGGAAATCCAAGAGCCAGTGTACCCAGGGGTCAGAGTAGAACTATCCAGATTAAAACTCCTCAGATCCATAAGGGACACACTCAAGGGGCAGATTCAGTAAGCACCAAAGCCCCACTGAAGCAAGTCTTATCTCATAAGGATGTCTCCAGCACAGAAGTTCTTCCAGCATAGACACAGCTGATTCTCACAGCCAATTGGCCTGGAGGTCAATTCCTCCCAGTGATACCAACAACAATCAAGGCTTAACTACAACAAGACTGTGCACACAGCCCACAAAAGGGTGCACCAAGAGTGTCCACCTCAGGTAACTGGGGAGGCTGAGCCACTGGGCCCTATAGGACACCTATAGCACACAAAGCCACTCTATCAACTCAGGGAAGCAGCCAAAATGTGGAGATAAAGAAAGAGATTACAAATGAAAAGAATGGAGGAAAGCAAATGACTAGATATAGAGTTCAAAACCAGGGTTATAAGGTTTTTCAAGAGTTATCGAGGAAAAGTCAATAAATTAATGGGACCCTCGAGGATATGAAAAAGGACCAACTAGAAATTAAGCATACACTGACTGAAATAAAAAATAATATACAGAGATCCAACAGTAGACTAGAGGATTAAGTCATAGATTTGAAATACAAAGAAGCAAAATGCACCCAACCGGAAAAGCAAAAAGAAAAAAGAATCCAAAAACATGAAGATAGTGTAAGGAGCCTCTGGGACAACTTCCAGCATACCAACATCCGAATTATGGGGGAGCCTGAAGAAGAGAGAGAGCAAGATACTGAAAACCTATTTGAAGAAATAATGAATGAAAACTTCCCCCACCTGGTGAAAGAAATAGACTTACAAGCCCAGGAAGTGCAGAGAACCCAAACAAAAGGAATCCAAAGAGGACCACACCAAGACACATCATAATTAAAATGCCAAGAGCAAAAGACCAAGAGAGAATATTAAAAGCAGCAAGAGAAAAACAGTTAGTTACCTACAAGGGAGCACCCATACGATTGTCAGCTGATTTCACAACAGAAACTATGCAGGCCAGAAGGGAGTGGCAAAAAATATTCAAAGTGATAGATAGCAAGAACATACAACCAAGATTACTCTACCCAGCAAAGCTATCATTCAGAATTGAAGGTCAGATAAAGAGCTTCACAGATAAGAAAAAGCTAAAGGAGTTCATCACCACCAAACCAGTATTATATGAAATGCTGAAAGGTATTCTTTAAGAAGAGGAAGAAGAAGAAAAAGATAAAGATAAAAATTATGAATAACAAATACATATCTATCAACAAGTGAATCTAAAAATCAAGTGAATAAAAAATCTGATGAACAGAATAAACTGGTGAATATAATAGAATCAGGGGCACAGAAAGGGAGTAGACTGACAATTCTCGAGGGGAAAGAGGTGAGGGTCGTGCGGGAAGAGACTGGACAAAAATCATACACCTATGGATGAGGACAGTGAGGGGGGGATAAGGGCATGAGGTGGGGTAGGAACCGGGTAGAGAGGAGCTATGGGGGGAAAAAGTGGAACAATTGTAATAATCTGAACAATAAACATTTATTTAAAAAAGAGAGAGAGAAATGTATCCAGATGCGTAAATGGCCGAGTATCCTCAGAAGCCCATCGTGCTGCATTTTCAGTACTCCATGTTGATGTCTGGTGGTGTCATGGGGGACCCTGATTTGTGACCTTGCCCAGCAAATAGAGTGGACCTTGCACTCTGATACAATTGGCTATCCCTTTCATATTAGCATATCATAAACCTTTTTCAATAGACAGACAGACTAGGAAGAGGAGAGAGAGTCTGGGGGCTCCTTTGATCCCCATATACACACAGATTCCATTGGGGTTCAAAGAGGAGTGCCAAGGAGTTTAAGGCTAGAAATTAGATTGCTGCGGGGTTTGAGTTGTCCTGTGTTGGTGGCCCACTGTGAACAAGAATGTGGTGGATTAATTATACATTCTAGAACCAGCAATGGCTCGTTAACTATGCTTGAGATGCAGTTAAAGGGATAGTGAACAGCTAGATGCCACCAGCAGGATGACCTGGTAGAGTAGGTTGACCTTGGATACAATTCTGACAAAAAAAGGAGGAAGATGTGTAATGTTGGGGCCAGTGCTGCACATTCATCCTGACAACACAGCACATAGACCGTCTCTGAAGCTGTAAGGCACTGGCAGCTTTAGTGACGAGTGAGCTGGAACTTGGGATCAAGGGTCCTTTCTTAAATGCACTGGAGCAATGGTGCCCACTCCACCCTTTGATTAGGAGCTACAGTGATGGGATGTCACATCATCCCATGTCTTATCCAAGGGTTAATCGAAACCTCATTGACCAAACAGCAAATTAGTCTTCTTCTAGACACTGCAGAGCAGGAAATTTGATGGATGTCAGCCAAGTTTAAAGAAAAGAGTTTAAATAAAGAAAAAGTGGGAATTGTGAGAATAAGCAAATCATCTTTTGTGTCAAAGAACAGTTTAGACAGCTGCCACTTTGGACTGCATGACTTGGCAGCCACCATGTGGCCACATGGCTTGCAGCTCCCCTGGGAGCCACCAGTTTGAAGTAGAAAAGGCCATACCCTCCCTTTGAATTAGCCAATCACAAAAGACTATGCACGTGATCTCCAATCAAGAGCAAAGACAGGTCATGTGCCTCAGGGATTATAAACTTGAGCAACCCACCTGCTCAGTGTGCACGTGTTTCCAGACCATGTGTGTGCACACTTCTACCTAGAAGTAAAGATGTTTGCCTTGCTGCTTGGATCCCGAGTGTGTTTTGTGTTCTACAAGGACCCCTGACTTGGGGGACTCACCTTATTTCTAACAACTCCAAAGACACTGGCCAGGGTTAGGTTGCTGGTAGGTTAAGTGTAGTTTATTCACTAGAAGTTGGGGCATCCCATGACAGAAGTCAATTCCAGCATGTCATAATTGTAAGAGTTTCATCAAAAGGCCGATGGAACTTGGGGACTCAACAAGGGCTCAGTCACATATGTTATCACCTTCTGGAATGGCTAAGGCATTTCCCCAAACCTGAAAAGGATGCATTCAATTGATTGTTTGCTGCCAGACAGCTCAGGGCATCTTAATCTACATGTTATTGCTTCCTTTTGGCCAAACACCTGAACAGCCGCAGGCAATTCCCCAATCTGCCAATGCCTCTGTAGATGAAACTCTACCCTTTGAAGTGTATATCTCCACCTTTCCTTAGGACATTTTGTGTTAATAAAAAGCAAGGGGTCCTGAGACAAGAACTTGGTTTCTTCAGCCAAGCTGCTCTGCCTCCCCCAATATGCCTTTCAAAATTATGTTTCATCTCTGGACTCTTATTTAATTTATGCCCAGCCCTTTCTCCAGATTCCAGAACCCTTCTAGATGCCAGATCAAGACCCACCATCATTAAATGGCACCCAACATGGGGCATTAATTTGCACCGACATATGGACAATTTGGAGATGACGTATTCACCTGAGTGGATAAAACAGCATCAGTGACAGTGGTAAGATTAATTGTGCATTGAGTCCATGTCAGCTTCGGAAGCCTGCGGATCTGCAAGTTCATAGATGATACTTTGTGTTTAAGTCAGATTATAATGGGGAAGAATTTGGTTAAAATGCAAAATTATAAAGAAATTGGAATATCAAAAGGTACTTTTTTAAAAATGTGATTTCTTGTTCAAACTAAAATCCTAATTCGTATTTGGAATCAAAAATCTGTAATAAGAAATAAAACCCCACTGCCAAATCTGCCTCTGGGTGCGGAGAGATTCAAAGATGGCTGGAGAGGGCAGAGCTATCAGCTATCCCACCAAAACACTACTTAAAGCGTTGTTTAAAAATTATAGAAGAACTCGTTGGGAAAACCAAAATTTGGCTAAGGTCACCTTGGGTGCTAGTTATTACTTTCCAAAGTAAAATAGGAAAAAAAATTAAAATTTGTCTTTTTTTATTAAGCATGCCTTTAATTGGGAAAAGAAATGCTGCTGAATCAAACAAAACAGGATGTTGGGGAAGGGAGATACGTGGCAATGTAATATGGATGTCCACTCCCCAAGTATGCCAATTTAAAGTCTCCTTCTCACCATGAAAAGTTTCACAAAATTTAGAAATGCGTCTGGGATTTCTGTGCTCATAAGGAGAGAAGCCAGCTTAAAACAACTG